>CM070759.1:12413920-15112670 GCA_036346245.1 Bonia amplexicaulis | reverse complement strand
ATGGGGATTGCTGTATGGCGATGGGGATTGCAGTTGAGCATTTGGTACCGTATGTACATACCCAGAATAGTTTGGCAGATGCATTAATCAAGAGAATTAAATTTATTGCTCGACCCCTTTTGCAGAATTGTAATTTGCCAGCTACATATTGGGGACACGCAGCCCTTCATGCAGCCAATCTTATCAACTTTAGACTATCGGCCTACAACATCCATTCACCTATGCAACTAGTGCAAGGGTCAGCACAAAAAATTTCTCATCTCAGGAGGCTTGGATGCAAGGTTTATGTACATATACCCCCTCAACAGCGTACTGCAATGGGTCCTCTCCGTAAGACTGGGATATACGTTGGTTATGAGACTGCATCCATAATCAGGTACATACAACCCATGACAGGAGATATGCATACCGCCCGCTTCCCTGATTGCATATTTGATGAGAATAATTTCCCAACATTAGGGAGGGTAAATCAACCCCTTGATAAAAAATGTCGGAAAATTACGTGACAAACCACGGGAATCCATGCTCATGACCCACGCACTACCAAGCAAATAGAGAAGTCCAGAAGACAATTGATTTGCAAATATTAGCAAATTAGCTGCCTAATCACTTTAGTGATTTGAAGAGCGTGACTAAGTCGCATGTGCCTGCACGCAATGCACCGGAGAGGGTTGAAATACCAAAGAAAGCATAAGGTATCCCTAATCCCGTCCAAAAGGCCTCAGAATAAAAGGACGAGAACTTTGGTCCCTCAAATCCTAAGTAACCTGGGACGCCTGGCGAAGAAGGATAAGAAGGACTTATCATAGCCGATCACTGAAGTTCCCCAGAACGAAAAGGGGAGCCAGTTGAGACCTGGCACCAGTATGGAACCCTCAGGAAAGGGCATACCGGATTTGAACATTCCTCTGAAGGGAGAAACCGGCATGGATGTGTGCACACATATCGAAGCCGAAAAACTAAAGAGACTTGCCATCGCAATTGAAAGAAGCGATGTGTAAGGAGAAGCTCTAGAAGAAGCAACTCATGAAGAAATAGCTATAAATTATGTGCACACGGGAGAGTCCATGAATAGGACAATAACCAATATCGATACCTACTTCGCAAAGAAAATTGCCACAATCATCGATTTTGATCCCGAGCCTGCATCGCTCGTTGAATATTAGAAAAAATCGGATTGGGAAGATTGGAAGAAGGCAATAGAAAACTGAATTGCTATCTCTAAACAAAAGAGAAGTGTTTGGGCCCGTATGCCGCACACCTCCCCATGTGCACCCTGTAGGGCATAAGTGTGTATTTGTTCGAAAGAGAAATGAAAGAAACGTAGTAGTGAGATACAAAGCAAGGCTGGTAGCACAAGATTTCACTCAACATCCTAGAATTGATTATGAAGAAACCTACTCTCCAGTCATGAGTGGAAATACCTTTAGATATTTGATCTCAATGGCAGTGAACTTGAATCTAGAAATAAAATTGATGGATGTGGTAACTGCATATCTTTATGGAAATTTGGATTCGGAGATTTATATGAAAGTCCCTGAAGGAATCCCTCTCCCGAACCAAGACAGGGCAAATAGAAACCTGTACAATCTGGAAGAATGTGGTATAATCGCTTAAACGACTTTCTCTGCAAGAAAGGCTACACGAACAATAAAAATTGTCCCTGTGTATTTATACAATGATCCCAGAATGGATTTTGTATAATCTCAGTGTATGTAGATGATCTGAATATCATCGGGACAATTGAAGACATAAAAGAAGCAAGCTCCTACTTGGAGTCAGAATTTGAAATGAAAGATTTGGGCAAAACCAAATTCTGCTTAGGTCTGCAGCTCGAGCATGTCCCTAAAGGAATACTAGTACATCAGTCGGCCTACACCCAGAAGGTGTTAGAAAGGTTTGGCTTTGAGAAGGCATACCCATCGAAAGTACCGATGATCGGAGGTCTTCTGACAAAGAAAAAAAGATCATTTCCGATCTAGGGAAGAGGGGGAGGAAGTCCTGGGACCGGAATTCCCATACTTAAGTGCAGTGGGAGCACTTATGTACTTAGCAAACTGCACTAGACCGGACATTGCATTTGTCGTGAACCTGTTAGCAAGGTATAGTGCAGAACCTACCAAAAGGCATTGGTAGGGAATAAAAGACATCTTCCGATACCTCCAAGGGAGCAAAGACCTTGGATTGTTCTACAGAAAGAATCAACATTGAACTTGATTGGCTATGCAGATATTGGGTACCTGTCGAACCCGCATACCGCAAGGTCACAAACATACTATGTATTCATGTGTGGTGGAACTGCAATTTCCTGAAAATCACCCAAGCAAAGTTTCGTAACGACTTTGACGAATCACTCAGAAATTATAGCACTGTATGAAGCTACACGAGAATGCGTTTGGCTCCGCCGAGTGATTCACCACATCCAGCAGTCATGTGGGATGAATATTGTGCAAACCCCCACAATTATCTATGAAGATAATGCAGCTTGCGTTACACAACTGCAAACGGGCTATGTGAAGAGTCATCTCACAAAACACATCAACCCCAAGTTCTTCTATGCTCATGGATTGCAAAAGATGGACGAGATTAAAGTACTGCGTACTAAGTCTTGTGAAAATCTGGCAGATTTGTTCACTAAGTCACTCCCTGCATCTAGCCTTGAAAGATGCATACGAGGAATCAGAATAATGAGACTTAGAAAAGTGCAGAATTCAGGGGAGAATTCTCTCAAGCCCGTTATTAAATCTTGATGATAAAGATCAAGTACTCAAAAGAATAAGTCCTGAAGACTGAATGAAATTGGGTGAATTGTACTCTTTTTTCCCCTTGATGAGTTTTTCTGAAGTTTTCGACCAAGATTTTTAATGAGGAAATTCGTGCATCGTAGCATAACATATATCATGTACTCTTTCTCCAAATTATTCCCACTGGGTTTTTATGGAGTTCTGACGAGGCATGAACGTGTCGCATGAGTGCCCAGGGGGGAGTGTTAAGAAACCTGGGCCTGGGCCTGAAGTTTTGGTCCATGGTGGGCACCTCACTAGTAGACTATAAATAGAGAGTCATACCAGCAGATTTTGTACACATGAATCAAAAAACAATAAAGAAAGACCAGGAATTCTCTCTATCTCTCTGTGTGTTTTCAATCTATTATTTATATTCTGTGATTGATCTCGTTTCTATTAAGCAGAGAAATCGATCGGACTGGTCGCCAGCGACAGTTCCTCAATAAGAATAAATGTTTCATTTGCTCCAAAATTCCAACGGATTTTTCGCGTTTCAAACAAAACATAAACTCCATTTCCTTTTTTGTTATTTATTATAGTCTGCAGCATGTACGTACTTTTGTTTAGTTAATCTCCTCTTCTAATTAACCCCACAATTAATCGCACGGCTTTTGCAGAAGGGAGCTAGGCCGAGAGCAAGAAGCACCCACGCTGTCACCCTCGTCGGCGACACAACCTACTCGTTCGGCGGCGAGTTCACCCCACGTGTGCTGGTGGACAATACCATGTACGCGTTCGACCTCAAGGCGTAGTCCTGGTCGGCCCTCGACACAGCCAGCGACGTGCCCCCGCCGCGGGTCGGCGTCCCCATGGCGTCCGTCGGCAGCACACTCTTCATGTTCGGCGGCCGCGACCAGGACTACGAGGAGTTCAACGAACTCTACTCCTTCAACACTGCCACCAACACATGGACCCTGCTGTCCTCCAGCGACAACGGCCCACCGCACCGGAGCTACCACTTGGTGGTGGCCGACGGTGAGGGGAACTAGGTGTACGTCCTTGGCGGGTGCGGCAACGCCGGCAGGCTTAACACCTATGTGTTTGTTATAATCTTGATATGTAAATAATTTAGAAGTGTGTGTTCAAGTACTCGTGATAGTCAAGTACTTGCGTAGTAGTCATGAGTGGTTATAGTCATAGACTGCGTTGGTCGTGGTCGAAGCAGCACTCGAAGGCCATGGTCGAAGCAGTGCTCGAAGCTGTGGTCGAAGCAGTATTCGAAGACTCAGTCGGTACTCAGAAGAACATTGCAGCAGTCAGTAGTTGTAGAACCACTATAGCAGTCGTATGTCATGGTCGCAGGACACTGTAGTAGTCAAAGTCGAGTGGTCGTAGAAGGAGTTAAGTAGTGGTTAGAGTTGAGCGTGTGGTCGTAAGATTGTGTGTAGTCGTACTCGTGTGTAGCGGTCGTAATCGGAGAAGCAGTCGTCCAAGTGGTGGTCGTAGTAGTAGGTTGTTGTCTGAGTCAATAAGCAGTTAGAGGACCGAGTCGTGCAGATCGTAGAGAAATTTCAAGAGATCAGTGCATGATCGTTAGTAGTGGGCAAGTGGCCTGCATGTGCGAGCGATTGTATCTATTTGAAGCATCTCAATCGAATGGAATAAATTAGTCATTTGCAGTAAGTCATTTGTCTCCGTCAGTTTGTATTTGTCTCTTGAGAGAGATAGAAAATACACGTAAGAGTGAGTTTGTATTTGTTTCTTGAGAGAGAAAATACAAAAAGAGAGAGTGAGAAATCTCGAGAGATTTCCAACCGTTTGTATCAAAGCGTGGTACGATCCCAGGTGATGCCGAAGATGATGCCACATGGTGATGGCTCGTCAAGTGGCATCGCTGCGAGCGGCGGCTTCGGCAACGTGGCGATAGCGAGGCTCCAGTACCCACAGCTGACGAGGACAAACTACGTAGCATAAGCTATAAGGATGAAGATCCTTACGAGAGCTCATGGCATCTGGGATGCAGTTGATCCCAAGAACTTGACCAAGGTGGTTGATGAGAAAAAGGATCAGATGGCTTTGACAATTATCTCTTAGGGACTCAACGATGAAATATTGATGCGGGTTGTAGAGAAGGACATCTCCCTTGAGGGCTGGACAGTGCTACGTTCCATGCACATGGGCTCTAAGCACATCAGGGAGGCGAGGATTCAAACTCTACGCTGAAAGTTTGAAAACCTCAGCATGCATGATGAGGATTCGGTGGTCGATTTCACTACAAAGATCACACCATTTGTTGGCTAGATTCGAGAGTTTGGAGAGAAGATGGAAGAGAAGTAAGTTGTGAAGAGGTTGATGCAAGCAGTGCCCGATAAGTTCATCAATATTACTTCGTCCATGGAGCTATTTGTTAAGATTAATAGCATGACCTTGAAAGAGGCCATCGGGTCCCTAGAGGTACATGAGGAGCATCTCAAGGGATGGGAGACACGCATGGAAGAGCATATTCTCTTCATAAGGTGCGCAAAGATAAAAGTAAGGTGCGCTGCTTTGATTGTGAACAGTTTGGGCATTAGTCCTATGAGTGTCCTACGAAAGGAAAGAGATGAAAGCACTTCTATGTGAAGCGCTGAATGATGACGAACCAGTTCTTCTTTGAAGACTTGTGAAGTTTTCATGTCAAGTTTAGGTGGGAAATTGTTTGTTATAATCTTGACATATAAGTAGTTTAGCACTGCGTGTTCGAGTACTCGTGGTAGTCAAGTACTCGTGTGGTAGTCATGAATGGTTGTAGTCGTAGACTGCTTTGGTCGTGGTTGAAGCAATACTCAAAGGTTGTGGTCGAAGCAGCATTCGAAGACTCCGAGTACGAAGGTAGTCGATACTCAGAAAAACACTGTTGTAGTCAGTGGTCGTAGAAACACTGTAGCAGTCTATGTCCTGGTCGGAGGATCCTGTAGTAGTCGGAGTCGAGTGGTCGTAGAAGGAATCGAGCGTGTGGTCGTAAGACTGTGTGTAGTCGTACTCGTGTGTAGCGGTCGTAGTCGGAGAAACAGTCGTCCGAGTGGTGGTTGTAGTAGTAGGTTGTTGTCTAAGTCAATAAGCAGTTAGAGAACTAAGTCGTGTGGATCGTGGAAAAATTTCAAGAGATCAGTGCATGATCGTTAGTAGTGGACGAGTGGCCTGCATGTGCGGGTGGTTGTATCTATTTAAAGCATCTCAATCGAATCGAATAAACGAGTTATTTGTGGTAAGTCATTTGCCTCTTGTGAGTTTGTATTAGTCTCTTAAGAGGGATAGGAAATATATATATAAATAAGTTTGTATTTGTTTTTTTGAGAGAAAAAATATAAAAGATAGAGTGAGAAATCTCGACAGATTTCTAACACTGTGGGCCCTACAACGTCGACGCCGGGCAGTGGGAGGAGCTGCCGTCGCCGGGGGAGGCATGCCTCCCGCGCGGCGGCCCCGGGCTGTCCGTCGCCGGATGGAAGGTGTGGGTGCTGTACGGCTTCTCCGGGGAGGAGCTCGACGACGTAAACTGCTACGACTCGGCCACCGGCGCGTGTGCCACAATCGAGACCACCGGCGACAAGTCGACCCCCCGCAGCGTGTTCTGCGCCGCCGGGGTCAGGAAGCACGTGGTGTTCTTCGGCGGCGAGGTGGACCCCAACGACCACGGCCACCTCGGCGCCGGCAAGTTCTCGGTAGAGGCCTTCGTGCTGGACACGGAGACCGGCGCGTGGGCCAGGCTGGACGACGCTTCCGACCACCACCCCGGGCCTCGGGGATGGTGCGCGTTCTCGGAGGGGGCGCTCGACGGCCGGCGAGGGCTGCTGGTCTACGGCGGCAACTCGCCGACCAACGACCGGCTCGACGACATCTACTTCTTCACTCCTCGAGTCAGCAAGCTAGGCATGCAGATGCTGTGGCCTGTCGGTGTTTCACTGAAATTTGCAACCTTGTCTTTGTGATGAACTTAAAGAGTGGCTGTGCTGTTAATTTGCTTTGTTGTTTTGTTTGTCGTGTTTTATCCGTTTACGTTGAGTACTTGAAGAATAATAATGATGATGATGATGTAGTGATGTATTGGTGTTTCACTCCAACTTGCATTGCTGGTGTGAAACTGTGAACTATGATATACCTTTGCAACGTAGTTTGTCCAGCATGGCTACTAATCCCTGTCCAGTACACTCCTCTCTCTCTTGCAAGATGAACAAATTTCGGCTGAACTCCTCAAAATTCGAACCTCTTTATTTTACGAATCTACAAAGGGAGTTGGGTCAGAAAACCTCAAAATTACATAAACTTTCCAACACTGCAAAAGAAGAAACAGACAGTTGGGGTCACAAAATTACACAAACTTGGAACCGTAACATGTCTTCACCACCCGAAGGTACCAGCTATTGCCATCCACAATTTTTAGTAAATTGCGATGGAGGAACTCATAGCGAATTGCCACTTAGATTTCTAAACTTGAAAATTAACCAGACAAATTTCTTAACTTGCAAATTGTGCCACATGGTCATTTCAGCTTACATTAACGGTTTTCAACCAACATAGATCATTATCAACCAGCATAGATCATTATGTGGACACTAAATTGCAACATTCATCATCCATCTAAATGACTAGCATCATTTTCACATCTTCATTTTTATTGTTGGATGCAATACTCTAAAGTTGCCATGTAAAACATCCCTCAAATTGACCCATATCAATTTTTCATCCATATTGCACTCAGGTTAGCAACTCTAGCAAATCAGACAGTTATTATAACCTAAATGACACAATCCATGAAGTTTCAACACAATTTGACAATCCATCAACACAATTTGCAAGTTCTATACCTAAGTTTACAGACCTACTTGGCATTTTGCTATAGGCTTGAGAACATCTAATGAAATTTTCTCAAGCAATAACGAAACCTTTGGGTGTAAACCAACTTTCCTGCCTTCGCAACCTTTAAATCCGCCGGGCTAACAGTGGGAGTAAAACAGGTAAGAAATAGAAACAAGATTCAACAGTACTCCCCCACACAACGCAACAGCATGGGCAAAATTCAAAACAATGTCCATCTCATCCTTTACAATGGACAATGTTTCCAAGAAACCAAAAACTTGTATCGTCCCCCAAAAAGAAACAGGACCACCATTTTATTTGCAATTGAAAACTTTTGTAAATGTGTAGGATTCTGCATGCAAAGCACAAATGCCCTGGGCATTTCTTCAGTAAGGATGACTGAGTATCTAAACACTGACAGAAAGGCCACACAGAATGCCAGGTAAACCACATGCCGCAGATAGAACATAAAGTCATAAACAGATTCATCATAACTAAACATTAGGAGTAAATTATGTCATAACTCGTGACAACATACACAATGGCCACTCACAGCACACACACGAGTGGTCCAACTATTTTCAGCTAGGCAAACTAGCTAGTCGACTGATACACCTACAACGCAGAGCAGCAGGTTAAAAGCTACATAGTTAGGAAAGAGCACATGCACCCAGCTCTCTCCATTAGTGGATATACCGTACCTGGTACTGAACTGGATAGCCATTACCATAGTATGTTGCGTGGGCAGGTGAGATGGTGTAGGGAGCTGAGCTTATCATAGGATGATGATGGGGCTCGGCACCATACACAAACTGCCTCTCATAAGGGTAAGGGTGCCTCTCTGGGGTTGCCTGGTAGAAGCTTTTGTCGGGGTAGCTGGTAACACGGGGTGCATAGACCGATCCATTGGCACGAGGTCTTTTGGACTGCGGTTTCGCTGCTTCAACAGCCCTTCTCTTGTCTGCCTTTGCTTTCTCCAGCTGCATCACCCTTTTATGAAGTGGATCCACAGGGTATTGCTGCTCAAGTCTGTGCTCCTCAATGCACTTGATGACAGATTTCAATGCAGATAGCTCACGTTCATTCATCTCGTTCTGAAAAATTAGTGATCATTAATACGACAGACTACAGATAACATGTGCTAGACAGATGCGCATACCCATGCTCACACACACACATGAAAAGAAATCGAAAATGAGTAATCCAACAACCTTTGTGAATTTTGTTTATGATTCAGCACTAACAAAAAAGCAAAAGCAGCAGACAACAACTAACTTCTCTATTGGGGAACCACCTCTTGGTGGGGTGGTGGAGTTGCGGGTATACGACTATATCCACCAGGGTTCAAATCCCAGTGCCCACCTTTACACACACGTGAGTGCGCTTTCAGTAGGAACTTTGTGAGGTCGCAGATTTATCCCCAGCCTCCGTCTTTCTAGGCGTGTGCTAAGGGAACGCACTCGCGTGTGCGCGTGTGGTATGCGTGCTTGGTGGTGTGCGTGCGTGTGTTTCTTCCTTGCAATCGAAAAAAGAAAAACTAACTTCTCTATTGCTTGCAAGCTAAGATAGCTCTCTATTATTCTACTACTCCGCAACCTAACTCAAGATCCTGACGTCAGCTGAATGGACTCAATATTTTGCCACCTCTGTGATGACATCAAAGCCAACACTGATCAATGTACAAACTAAGTTAATCAAATGATATTATAAGTAAAGCATTAACAGATTGTAGAACCACTAATGCTAATAACTCAGAATCAACAGAAGTAAATAGCTGAAAGAATCAAATGTCTAGATTACCATATACAGCATGGACTTCACAGACTAGCTGAATCACAGAAGGTATTAGCGATTTGAATAATGCCAAAAGTGCAACTAGCTGTTTCCCTATAGAACAACTAACGAAGGAAACAACATATAGGCCCTACTTTAAAAATAATTGAACAACCCCAGAACAAATTGCAAAATAAATAGCTATTTAAGCATCGCTATTATTTCAAAAAAAAAAGTCATCGAATAACATTAGTTATTCTGCCCTCACAGTATGTACTATGTAAGCCAAAAGAAGGCTGAGCTGGCAAAAAAAAATCATGTGCTAGTCCATCACATGATAGTTAGGAGAAAGGTTTATTAGGCTTCCACGAAAGGAAGTTAGGAAGAGATGTTCAATAACCAATAAAAATACTAGTGCCTACTTCAGTATTTGGTGATTTGGTGGAAGAACCGAGGCAGATTTTTACTTGTTGCACAGAAAAAGTATAGTAGGCATCATAAATTTTTGATACTGAAATGACAAAAAAGCACCTGTGCTCCAGGAGACATTTTTCCATTCTTGGCATGTGAGACCTTCCTGACCTCCCTCAGATATGTTTTCAGTAATTGCACTGGTTCAAACTGTGCAGTGAGCCCAAAGGCATAAGCCAAATTAATTGCATCAATAGGTCTTCCACTATCCACCAGAACTCCAATGACACCTGACCTCAAGAAACTCCATTAGTAAATCACTTGTTGTCAGGAGATAAAATATTCAAGCATATGAAAACAGCAAATAGCATACTAGATGGGGGATCACAGATGAAAATAAAAGGAAGGGCAGAGCGGATAAGGCAAATTACATAAAGAACATAAAAATATCTAGAAAAACAATTGTTGGACTTGTCAAAACAGAGGCATATGCCAATGCAGGAAAATATCTATGATATAGGCTTGTCCTATCATCCTATGAAGGAAGATCTCTTGTTAAAAAACTGTCTTCACAATAATTCATCACTAAAATAAGTGAAAATAATAAATTTGTAACTGCTTAAGGCTACACTTTCTAACAACAATAGCAAGAACAAGTAATTAAAGTGGATGGCAAAATTGATGAGAGAGGTTTGAATAAAGCCCTATCAGCTTCCTATATTTCAGTACATAAGACAGAAAATATTAAGAATTAAGAAAGGACTGTACTTTTCAAGAGAGGTTGCTTCGCTCTGAAACTCAAAACTGATACCACACAAGGCATACACTACAATCACACCTTGGACACAACAAAAAATTGAAAGTACAAATTTTAAACAATGATTCATTCTTGAAGAATAAGTACACACATAAACAGTTGAAATTTAAAGGTCTTAAGACCAGATTAGACAATACAGGACATCATTTACAAGCAATAAGCATTTTATTGTAAGCAAAGACAACACAGCTAGTGGGTTAAGATGTGGCTGATGTGCAGTCCTCATATCAGCAGAACTGCAGAAGTAAAGTAGCAATTTTGGATTTTTGAAAGAAATTCAGAAGTTATAAGAAATTTTGAAACTTTTGAATTTGAGCATCTTTTCATTGCATCGGCTGCACAGTAAATGATTAGTTCATCATAGCACTGACCTGGCATCTTCTGTGACAATCCAAGCAATCGACAAAGCTCAGGTGTTTGACGACGTCGACTGACAGACGGAAGTAGCTTGCACAGCTCATCTTCATTAAATTCAGCAAAAATACCAAAGGTAGCCAGGAGTTGAAGAAATGCATGCGCTTCCAGGCAGTTCCCATTACTAGCATCAATATCATGGCTATCTAACTTGGATTTCCATTCCAGTGCAATCTTTTTTGCCCGCTCTTTGATATTTGTTGTAAGCATTTGCCCCTGAGAAAAGAAACCAGTGATAGCATCAGTTTGCAGCTGTCCAAGCGACTCCATCAACATGAGGCATGTCCTTCTTATACCCAGGAGGTCTCCATCCTTTTTTCCATCCAATACCAGATTATCTCCATAATAGAAGTCTTCCAGGGAATCCAACACTAGGCCACACGGATGAGGTGCTCTCTTAAGTGCACTTGGGATTTCATCACGGATGGCAGTCAAGTTCTTCCGGTTGTCTGATATGAACTTATGAATCCCTTTAACATTCATTTCTTCGCAGAGGACAACAAGTTCAGAACGAGGCTTCACAGCAGCACTGTCATCTTGCAGGTGTGTGTTGTCTTGAGCACGTTTCGGCCACTTTACAGCAAAAGTAGCCACAGTATTATTGGTCAGCGCATTGTTCATTGGGTTGATAACAGGAACAGGCAAGGACAACTTGGACTTGCTAAAGATCGCAGCTAACGCAGCATCTCTTTTCTCCTGTAACCTTTCCAGGGAAGTAAGTTCCTTACCCACGACAACAGCCTCCCGTTGCTCCAGCATCTGCTCCGATTGTGCGACCGTCTCCTCAAATTCCTTCTCCTGCTCTTTGAGCTCATCAAACTTTTTCTTGAGCGACTGCTCAAGGCCGTGGAAATGATCCTCAAGTTGCTTCCACTTCAAGTTCAAGGAAACAGCACTCTGGCTCTCAAGCTCAGCAAACGCCCGCTGAAGCTGATGTATCTTAGAGCTTGTCGACTCCATAAGGGTAGCCACGGACTCCATGTCAGACACGGTGACAACTTCTGCAAAGGAGGAAACAACACAAGCACTTTATACCCCCGTCCAAATAGCATATATGTCGAAGCATAGTAACAACAAAACACAAAATTTCACACGCATTTCCTTAAAATGAATCGGTTATCTGCACTATAATGTTATTTGCAAGAACAGCACAACATAGTCTCTATCAATTCCATTTCTAGTGTTCTATATGGGCATATAAGAAAGGAGTACATGGAAACGGAATTCATCTTCCTCAGAGGAGCATGGATGCCTAGTTGGGCCAAATAATCATGGCCTACCTACCACACCGCAACCCTACCAAGAAATGAAGTGAAAAATCGGTACCCCGGACGGCTGGATCTGAGATCGAGGAGAAGAAAACGGCCACTTACGTACCGCCGAGGCGGGCAGGCGTTGGAGGAGCTCGCCGTCGCTGCTTGCCCCCGCCTCCGGCGGCTGGGGCAGGAGATCGAGTGGGTGACCGGCGGTTGGGGAAGCGGTGGACGGGGAGGAAAGGAAAGCAAACCCTAGGAAGGGTCGCGTCGCGTGTGGCTTTTTGGGAGATGGGAACGGAGGTCTAGGGAGTAGGTGGGATGCGCAGCAGAGGCCAGCGACCAAAGACGTGGGTCCTACCTGCTAGTCGCTGTCCGGAGCAGCCAGAAAATGTAAAATGCTTTTTTTATGTTTTTAGCGTATTTTAAAATCTGGAAAATGGCCGTAGGGAGGGAGGTATTGACATAAAAAAAAAGTGGTGGTTGTTGTTAGGAAACTGGTACCCCACCGTCTTCTATAAATAGAGAGTCATATCCCCTCATTATGTACACATGAATGGAAAGCAATAAAGAGGTAGACCAGGAGTTCTCTCTACTTATCTCTCTGTGTTCAATCTATTATTCTGTGATTGATTCGTTCTTGTTCTAAGCAGAGAACCCGATCGGACTGGTCGCCAGCGTCGGTTTCTCAACACGTTATCAGCACGACTTCGCTCTGGTGAACGAAGGTAATCATCGAAGCACAGATTGATTTTTCTAGATCGCTTTGAATCTGTATTTTCTTTTCGTGTTCTAGATTGATTTTCTACGGTGCAAATCTGCCCTAATCTACCGCGAGCAGACCTGAAGTCGTCGGCACAATGCCGATTGGTAGATTGTGAAACGGGGTAGATGTTGATTGCCTTGTAGATTAGAACGATGCAACCGCCCAAATCTACCGCGAGCGGATCCGAAATCGCCAAAGACAATGTCGATCGGTAGATTGCGAAACGGGGTAGATGTTGATTGCATCGTAGATTGAAACGAAAATTTTGTATGGTTTTGTTTGATCCTGTATGATCACTATACGAAAAAAAATTGGCATCGTTTTCTTGCTTTTGCTCATGCGGCATCACACGTAAAAATGCCGAACCGGCCGAAGCCGCCACGACATGCGCCGCTGTGAAATTTCTTAGGCCGTCATTCTTTACATGCGTGCCATCGTCGCCGGTTTCCTCACCGCGTGGCCCAAAGCCGTGGTAAGACGCCGTCGCTTGTCCACACCGCCGCACCGCCATCGCCGCAGATAACTCGGCACGAGCGCGCCACCGCACGGCGGCCTTACAACCGCCGCCACCGCGTCGCCTCCGCCTCGCCCGGCCGCGCCGCGCCTCCTCCCACCGGCACTGCCGGCCGAGGCCGCGCCTCTTGCCTCGGCCGCACGGCCGGCGCCGTCACCACCATCCACGGCCGCCAAGCGCCGTGCCGCCGACGACGCCAAGACGCCGCCCGACTCCGGGATGCGCTGGCCGGCCTTCTGCGCGCTGAGCCCGGACCGCCGCCGCCTCGGTAACACCGACGCCTGCACCGCCCCGGCCCGGCCCGCCGCCGGCCCCGCCGCCATGACGGCATCTCATGGCCCCTAAAGCGCCACCGCCGCCACCACACGTGTGCACCGCCAGCCAGGCCCGCGTCGCCTGCCGCACGACCGCCGCCGCCGCCCCGCCGCCGTGCGCCTCGGTGAGTGGTGGGTGGCTAGGGTAAACCCTAGCCACCGGTTTTATTGGGCCAGGGATGGGCCAAACAGAAAAAAAGGGGGGAAGCCAGGTGTCGGCAAGATTTACAAAAAAGCCCTATCGTTCTTGGAAATTACCGAAAGACCCTTAGAACTTGCATATAAGTCCCGATTTTTGTAGAAAAGGCCTTGTAATTCTGAAAATTATGAAAAGGTCCTCAGATTTACGAGCGGGTCCAAAAGTTTTGCAGAAAACCCCCCTGTATATCCGAAAATTACGCGAATTTTTCTCTGAATTGATATTTTGCGTAAAACCCCCAGAAATTACAGAATTCGCTGAAAATTTATGTTCTAGCATAAAAGGGCTTCGGGAATCCGAATTTTAAATTAATTTTAGCATTTGAAGCATATTTTCTGCCATTATTATTTTCTGTATTTTCTGTATTTATTTACTGTTTTGGTTAATTGTAATTGTTTAAATTGCTTTAAATCACTGAAATTAGCAGTAAATTTATAGAAAATTCACAGAAAATTATGAAACATTACGAGAATCTTTTGTACCATTTATTTACATGATGAAATTATCCCATGCATGTTTACACAAGTAAACTTATATACACATTTACATGACTGGCATCACGAACAGGGAGTTCGAGGAGCTGGCCCAGCACGGTCAAAAATATCTGATGTGGGCTTCCGATGTCGAGATAGTACCTGGAGCCAAGGAACTCTGCGCAGCTATTGATTGGTGGACCGCATGACGCCCAACCTCTGTCTCACTCTTGAGAATGAGTACATGGCAGAGAAGAGCGCGCTAGCACTCTGAACCGCACTCAAGAAGCGATTTGAGAGGCTAATATACACCATTCTTGCTCAAGCAAAACAAGAGTGGATTAGACTGAGGTTTGCCGACTTCTAGACGGTCGGGGAGTACAATTCCGCTTTGCACAGGATTTGTACCAATCTTTAACTCTGTGGCAAGCAGATCACAGACGAGCAGAAGATTGAGAAAAACCCTATCCACCTTCCACCCCAATGCAGTACAATCCGCACGCAACTATCGTCAAGACGGCTATAAGGTGTATACCGAATTGATTGATATGATGCAGGTTGCGGAGGCTTAGTACGAAGTTCTCCGCAAGAACTACGTCACCTAGCCACCTGGGAGCTCCGCTGGCCATGAAGCCATAGGGTGCGAAATCCCTTAATGAAGAGAAGGGGGAAGGAAGGGTAAGACCGCAGCCCAGAAAGGCAAATCAGACGCTCCACGTGAGAATAAGGCTAGCAAGCCAAAACGGGATGGCAAAGGGCAGCATGAAGCCCACTTTGCATCGGTTGAGGGGGAGAGTTTTGAGAAGCTGTGTGCACTGATGGAGGTTGAAACCATCATGACAACAGCAACCCCTTTTCAACCTAGAAGCAGCAAATGCCATAGTTTCTCTTGAAGAGAATGTCAATCCCGAGAAAATAGCAGAAGAAATCTGATGCACAGAATGCATTTAGACTTTAAATGTCATTCTTTTGTGTTAAAAGGACAATTAGAATTTGCATGGATGGTACTTTAGCATTTATTTTCTCGTAATGGTTGGATGATATTTGAAGAATTCATTCATTTATTCAATTTATGATGGCATGATATGTTCTGATATTGACGTATTTTATTTATGCGTTGATTGCCTTCTCATGCATATCAATAAAATACCCTATATTAGAACATGTGTAGCGCCCTATGAAGGAAGTGTGCTTAGCTAGCAGCAGCACAACGAATACCACCTTAAGAGAGACTAAGTTTTCAGTCAATTCGTAAGAGCACTGACAGCCTTACGACAATCGCCGGAAGCGATGAATGTATAATTGGTTCAGGAAGAGCCACAATTATACTCCCCATGGGCACAATTTTGGTCATTAAAGAAGCCTTATTGTACCCAAAATTGACTAGAACTCTACTAAATTTCAAGGATATTCGCGCAAATGTTTCCACGATGAGACTAAAGAAGAGTACGGTAAGGAATACCTGCTCATTACGAAGCGCGAAGAGAATGGAAAAATGGTATTAGAAAAACTTCTTTTACTAGAAAATGGGCTATATTATACCAACATCAAGGCACCTGCAGCCTTCACTGTCCTGAAGACAGTATTTAGAAGCTCTGAACTCTTCATCTCGATGATGATTAGGCCACCAGTCGTAGAATGATGAGAAATATAATCAACAATTCCCAATGGCATAATATTAATATAAAGTATTTTTCGAATCATGAAGATTTTGTGTGCCCTGCATGTGCCACCGGAAAATTAATTACTAGTCCCTCCACTCTGAAAGTGAAGGATGAAGTACCTGCATTCCTGGAACGCATCCAGGAAAACATTTGCGGTCCCATTCAGCCCATCTTAGGGCCATTTAAGTATTTCATAGTGCTCATTGACGCTTCCTGGAAGTGGTCATATGTCGGTTTGTTGTCCACAAGAAACCACGCCTTTGCAAAATTGATCTCACAGATCAATCGCATCAGAAATGTATTCCCTAATCATCACATCAAGTCCATCTGAATGGACAATGTCAAAGAATTTACTTCAGAGGCATTTGATGATTATTGCATGGCGATCGCAGTTGAGCACTCGGTATCGCATGTCCATACCCAGAATGGTTTGGCAGAGGCTTTAATTAAGAGAATTAAATTTATTGCCCTACTCCTTTGAAGAATTGGAATTTGCTAGCTACATGTTGGGGACACGCAGTCCTACATGCAGCGAATCTCAACAATTCTAGACCATTGGCCTACAACATCCATCCATCTATGCAACTAGCGCAAGGGTCAGCACCAAAAATTTCCCAACATTAGGGGGAGGAAATCAACCCCTTGATGCACATGACCCATGCACTAGTGAAGCAAAGAGAAGTCCAGAAGACAAAACAAGTCCAGAAGACAATTGATTTGCAAGCATTAGCAAATCAGCTGCCTGATCACTTTAGTGATTTGAAAGCGTGACTAAGTCGCATGTGCCTGTACGTACTGCACCGGAGAGGATTGATATACCAAAGAAAGCAGAAGGTATCCCTAATCTCGTCCAGAGGCCTCAGAAAAATAAAAAAGAGGACGAGAACTCCGGTTCCTCGAATCCTAAGTAACCGGAGACGCCTGGTGTAAAAGGATAGGAAGGACTTACCACAGCCGATCACTGAAGTCCCCCAGAATGAGAAGGGGAGCCAGTTGAGACCTGGCACAAGTATGGCACCTTCAGAAAAAGGCATACCGGATCTGAATATCTCCATCGGCATGGATATCTGCGCACACATCGGAGTCAAAAAACTAAAGAGACTTACCAACGCAATTGGAAGAAGCGATGTGCAAGGGAAAGCTCAAGAAGAAGCTACCGCTCCAGAAGAAGCGACTCATGAAGACATAGCTATAAACTATGTGCACACGGGAAAGTCCATGAATAGGACAACAGCCAATATCGATATATACTTCGCAAAAAAAATTGCCACAATCATCGATCTTGATCCCGAGCCTGCATCGCTCGCTGAATGTAAGAAAAGATCAGATTGGGAAGATTGAAAAAAAAGGCAATAGCAACTGAATTGCTATCTCTGAAAAAAGAGGTTTTGGGCCAGTATGCCGCACACCTCTCCATGTGCACCCCGTAGGGCACAAGTGGGTATTTGTTCGAAAGAGAAATGAAAGAAACGAAGTAGTGAGATACAAAGCAAGGCTAGTAGCACAAGGTTTCACTCAACGTACTGGAGTTGATTATGAAGAAACCTACTCCCCAGTCATGAGTGGAATTACCTTTAGATATTTGATCTCAATGGCAGTAAACTTGAACTTAAAAATGAAATTGACGGATGTTGTGACTGCATACTTTTACGATAACTTGGATTCGGAGATTTATATGAAATTCCCTGAAGGAATACCTCTCCCGAACCAAGACAGAGCAAATTAGAAATCTGTACAGTGTGAAACTCAGAAAGTCACAGTATGGATTGAAGCAATCTGGAAGAATGTGGTATAATCGCTTGAGCGACTTTCTCTGCAAGAAAGGCTACACAAACAATGAAGAATATCCTTGTGTATTTATACGTCAATCCCAGAATGGATTCTGTATAATCTCTGTGTATGTAGATGATCTGAATATCATCGGGACAGCATAAGATATAAAAGAAGTAAGCTCCTACTTGGAGTCAGAATTTGAAATGAAAGATTTGGGCAAGACCAAGTTTCGTTTAGGCCTGCAGCTTGAACATGTCCCTGAAGGAATCTTGGTACATTAGTCGACCTACACCCAGAAGGTGCTTGAAAGGTTTGGCTTCGAGAAGGCATACCCATCGAAAGTACCAATGATCGGAAAGTCTTTACAGCAAGAAAAAGATCCTTTCCGACCTTGGGAAAAGGGGGAGGAAGTCCTGGGACCGGAATTCCCATACTTGAGTGCAGTAGAAGCACTCATGTCCTTAGCAAACTGCACTACATCGGATATTGCATTGCCGTGAACCTATTAGAAAGGTACAGTGTAGAACCTACCAAAAGGCATTGTCAGGGCATAAAGGACATCTTCCGATACCTCTAAGGAAGCAAGGACATTGGATTGTTCTACAGAAAGAATTAAGATCTGAACTTGATTGACTATGCGAGATCTTTGGGTACTGTCGACCAAGATACCGCAAAGTCACAAACAGAGCTATGTATTCTGTGTGGTGGGCGTAATTTCACGGAAATCGTCTAAGCAAAGCCTTGTAGCTACTTCGACGAACCACTCAGAAATTATAGCATTGTATGAAGCCGCACGAGAGTGCACTTGGCTCCGCCGAATGGTTCACCACATCCAGCAGTCATGTGGAGTGAACATTGTGCAAACCCCCGTAATTATCCATGAAGATAATACAGCTTGCGTTGCACAAATGCAGACGGGCTATGTGAAGAGTCATCTCACAAAGCATATCAACTCCAAGTTCTTCTATGCTCATGAATTGCAAAAGATGGACGAGATTAAAGTATTGCATACTAAGTCTTGTGAAAAATCTGACAGATTTATTCACTAAGTCACTCCCCTCATCTAGCTTTGAAAGGTGCGTGCGAGGGATTGGAATAATGAGACTTAGAGAAGTGCAGAATTCAGGGGGAGAATTCTCTCAAACCCGTTAGTAAATCTTGATCACGAAGATCAAGTACCCAATGAAATAAAGTCCTGAAGACTAAATGTATTTGGGTGAATTGTACTCTTTTTCCCCTTGACGAGTTTTCCTGAAGTTTCTCGGTCAAGGTTTTTAATGAGGCAATTCATGCATCGCAACAGGACATGTATCATGTACTCTTTCTCCAAATTTTTCTACTGGGTTTTTATGGAGTTTTGACAAGGCATGAGCATGTTGGGTGAGTGCCCAAGAGGGAGTGTTAGGAAACTGGGCCCACGGCCAAGAGTCCTGACATGGTTGGGCACCCCACCGTCTTCTATAAATAGAGAGTCATACCCCCTCATTATGTACACATGAATGGAAAGCAATAAAGAGGCAGACCGGGAGTTCTCTCTACTTATCTCTCTGTGTTCAATCTATTATTTTGTGATTAATTAGTTCTTATTCTAAGCAGAGAACCCGATCGGACTGGTCGCCAGCGTCGGTTTCTCCACAGTTGTATCATAGGGGAGTTTGCGGGCCGCGCTCTATGCCGTGTCAACATTTTTACAAAAAGACCCCTAGCATTTGCAAAATAGCATAAGGGTCTTTGGTTTTTACAAAAAGATCTCCACCACGTTATTCAATTTGTGTGAAACGGCCCTCTATTTTTCAGAAATTAAGTATAGTTCCTTAGATTTTTCAGGTAAACCCCCCTTTCCCTTGATAGCGCCCTACAATTTTTCTAAAATTACGTACAGGTCTTTAGTTTTTAGCAGAAAAGACCTTGGATTTTCTAGAATTACGTACAGGTACTTGGTTTTTTGCAGAAAAGACCTTGGCTTTTCTAGAATTACGTACGGATCCTTGCTTTTTGTAGAACATGCTCCCAACGAATTGTCGGTTCTTTTACTTTGGTCCACACGGTAGCTAGCGCGGCGTGACGCTGCGCTACTGCTGCTAGTTTTTAAATTTTTTAGGTGGTTTAGTAAAAAAATTAGAACTAAGTCTTGAGAAAACATACTTTTAGTCCTAACAACAAAAAAATACGTATTTAAGTTTTTATTTTCGCAGAACTGCACGTAGTTTGGGTAACATCCAAGAAACAAAGCATCAGTAGCTTCTCGTTAAATGTGATAGGCGAGACCTACTTGGCAGTGTTGTTGACACATTGGACCCACGTGTTAGTGGCCAAGCATTTGTAGTTATGTGAAATGTGTAGTGTTTTATAATTTTGGCAACATAGCGTAGTTTTGAAAAACTTACTTGAAAATAATCAAAACAATTGCCAACAGTTTATTTACAATATAAATTATGAAGGTGGTTCCTAATTTATTGGCCTCCTTTTGATATTTCAAATTTAAATTCAATTTTTACTAGGAGAAACAAAGAAGTGAATTCCCTAATATGGTAAAGTAGAAATGACAAAAAAATTCTATTTACAAATAGTTTCTCTTTTTTGTTTTTCCTAATACATTTCAATATTAAAATTGAAATTTTAGGGGAGTATCATCATTTTTAATGCTAGGGAGTATAACTATATATTGAATGCTAAAAGTGTCATATGTCAACTACGGGAGTAATAAACTAGAATTTGTTACAAGGAAAACAGTTAGGGACCACCCAAAAATACACCCACATACATACAAACATATATACACGTACATATATATACATATATATACGGTGACTCTATTCTACTCCCAAACATAGAATAGCTTATTCTACACGTCAGCCAAACAAGCGTGCCTAACCCACCTCATGTGCATCCACTTCATGCGTGCCCAACCAGTGATACCTAGCCAACCAATCAACAAATATGGGTTCCTTTATTAGTACTAGATTATTTTTTCTTGTTTTAGCCATAACTTTTGACTAGCAGCTCCGATTCACGAACGGTTTCACCAGTAGCTTACTAATGACGAGAAGAAGAAAATGATGTAAGTCTCGCCAATAAACAATAAATACATTTGCGCTATAATAAAAAGCGAAAGAGGATACAGTAATGCACCAAAAGGGTGCAACAAAAGCATTGGGCATATCAAAATCTCTCTATGCGTTTACTGTATCATTGCAATAGAATTACCATGACCTCTTCGTATGCTTATTGCACCTCTATCCCATATTTGCTACAAGCTCCTAATGTTTACTACACCACTAAAAGAGATTTACTATGACCTTCATATGTGTTTATTGCACTATTACAAAAGATTTTTATGAACTCGTTGTGCGTTTATCGAATCTGTACAAAAGATTTACTGCAACATCCTTCTATGTTTATAGAATGGTTACAAGATATTAATTGTGATCTCATTGTGCCTTTAATAAAACTGTACAACAGATTTGTTGTGGCCTCCTTGTGCTTTTGCTATAGTTCTACAGGAGATTTACTGTGATATTCTTTTTTAGGACATTATTGTGATCTTTTTGTTCATTTACTACGCCTTTGCAAGACATACGTTACCACACTTAGTATTACTTAACTCCTTATACCTTTACTGCGCCTTTATTACAGATTTATTGCTAGGCTGAGCATAGAGGGGTGGGTGGAGAAAGAAACGTGGGTTGATTGTAAACTTCGAACGATGTTATCTCCACCATTTGCAATTGGAAACAGGGTTGTCGTACATCCCGCAACAACCCAGGAGTTCAGTTGTGGACAGAAAAAGTATCATGCCTGCTCACAAACATTTTAAACGAGTGAACTTGATTAAAATATGACCCAACGGGCGTCCAAACCCAAAACTTGACTTACATTCAGAAGAACCAAAGAAAAATCTCCACAGGAACGCTTGAGTGCGGTCATAACTCTAGTACAAAAGCTGAAGTATCATTTCTTCTGTTGATATATGATTTGATGAAAATAAAGTAAGATTGAGCACACTAGGTACTCAGCAAGCCACATGGGAAGGCTAGATTACTAATATGCGAGGAGTTCAAATGGATGGTCACAAGTCATAATGTAAGATTAGTGGATGCGAGTTTGCTGATAAAGAACTTTGCATTTTAGAATAGTAAAAATAGTACTTAATTAATAGAAGGGGTTTGTTATCCACAATTTCCATATCAAAATTCTCCAAATTCTATTTATGCCTTATTGTTGGAATCACCTATGAAACACAGCTTCATTAACCAAGAGTACTGTATATTCGAATATTTATTATACTCTGCAAAGTTGCCCAGCTTTACCCACAAGATTTCTCAAATTCTCAATGTCATGCAATACACGTAACAGTTAGCGTGCAACTGAGTTGAGAAAACAAGGTATGTTACTGCTCTCCTCTTTCTAGTCTCTACCCAGTAAGTTATGGACCACACACTTTTGGGTATCTATTGGCCAATGCGGAACACTACCACCCAACTCTGAGTGGACTTACCGTTGTCAAGTATGATTTTACCATTGCCATACCACCCCCTTAGGGCATTCCCTTCCTAAAATATCGTATCCTCCAGTAGATATTCAATTAATTTAAACAGTTATTACACTAGGTTTGACAAGTCAAAACTTGTGGTTGAGCTATTTTTGTGTCCTTTACATAGTATAAGATTCTAATCATTACTTTTATCAATGAGGTAGCCATCCACAAATAAAAAACCCAATGCACTACTACACTGCCACCAATCCAACCCAAACCTCATTTCTAGGGTAAGTTCGTGGACTCTAACTACCTAGTGGCTTTCCACGATTCATCCTTAACCCTAGTATAATTTTATAAATCTATCGGCAAAATATCGAAACACTTAGTAGTGTTAGGATGTAATTAGTTATCATAGCATTCTGAATAACTATTTTAAATAAATAACATTGCATAAATAAAGAATAATGAAAGTACTGGTAATTAAATAGTTAAAGGATGTAGGTTTAGCATGATTAAAAACATGTGACTTGCCCTTTTGATCCATAGTCTCTAATTATTTCCCTATATGCTTTGGGTTTAACGCCAACTACTTTAATTGCTATTGTAGTTCTTCTGTTGACCAACTCATTGAGTCCGAATGCTAGTGTGGGAAAATGTACGCAGATAAGTTTCTGCTTTACAGAATGTAAGCTGGGAATAAAATACAATAAAATAACCAGAAAAGACATAAAGGAAATGGGTTTGGGTGATTGGAGTTTAAGCGGTGCTTAGTTTACTTGAACGGAGTTGGAAATGCGCTAGATGGGCTCAAGACGGTTGAAATGGGTATATTTAGGTTAGATGGGTTTCTATGAACAGTGATAGATCTGAACAATACCGGTTCCGGATTAGAACAATATCAGTTTGAGCTGTGAATAGGGTTAGGTTACCTGGTTTAGGTTTTATCAGAGTTTAGTTCGGCAAAATGGAGCTGAGCATGGCCTTCAGGAGGTCAAAAATGGATATAAATATGCCTATTGGGTTGGGTTTTGTGAACAGTGTTGGGCTAGGTGAATAGTGACATGCTAGCACTATTCATAATGGGTTGGATCTAGGAACAAGTAGTGGGTGGAAACGGTATTCGGGTTCGAAATTGAATAGGAATGGATCAAGTTGTGCACAGTGCTATAGCGGTGGGCTTGTCTTTAGGCTTGGCCCAATTTCCTTTTGGCTCATGGGCCAGCCAATCGGCCCAAGCGCACATGCACGTGCGAGCATGGTGAAAGATCAAGTTCCGTTTAAGTTGGTTTTGGTGTTAATGACAAATATTTTTATAATGTGTTGGTGATAATGATAAATGTATATATGAGACTAATATGTTTGTTTAAATTTATGTATGCTTAGTCTCATTTAAATGAAAAGATTAAATAATTGAGAAATGCATTCGATATATATTTTTTTAATCTTGTTGTATTTCTCACATCCAAATATATGATTAAATGATAGATTTTTCATGGGACTAATATGTTTGTTTAAGTATATTATTGTTTAGTCTCATTTGGATGGAAAGGTGAAGTCAAAAGAGGTATGCATTCGAAATCGTACTTTCTCGTATACTAGTGCATTCCTTAGATCCAAAATATAGATTGAACTCCTCAATAGTCCAAATGAATATGTGCATATGTCTTCACTATACACACTTGTATGCACACATTTAGGGGGGAGCTCTTTCTATGTTTTGAGATTTCATAAGTATTGATCAATGCTTCTTTAATATGCATATTTAGGATCTTTACATTGAAATACATTCTTGAGTATATATAGCTTGTGTAGTTCATATATACTCATGTGCAATCGAGTTGTCATCTAACTTCTCCATTATGTATTGATGGTTGAATGATTAATGACAACCGGATAAGTAAGCTTTGTTTAAAACTTATCTTAGAGTATATAATTGTTGTGTACAAGTTGTATACTCGCAAATCAATTTTTGTATCATTGCTTGTTAAGATTATCATGAATTACCAAAAAGAGAAGATTGTTGAATCTAGTCCCTCCATTATGTGTTAATGGTGAAGTTTGGTAACTGATGATAATTGTTTTGTGGACTAACATTTTTCATGAGTTGGATTAATAGGTTAGGTTCCACAAATGAGGATGACTTGAGATGACTTCACATGTTGAAGATCATCAAGTCAAGATGTGAGAAGAAAATGACTTCATGTGTTGAGGCCATCAAAGAAGAAGATACATCATGAGTTGATGTATGTCCAAGAGGAGATGATCGTGTGTTGATCATCAAGTCAAGTGAAGACCATCATGTGTTGATAGATTTTAAGAAGTGGATGCATCATGTGTTGATGCATGTCAAGACGATGGCCTGAACTTGAAGTGATGATGTGCGTCGTCAAGTTTTAAGAGGATGCTCAAGGCAAAGGTATGACTAGCTAGGGCTAAGGATGTGTTCCTAGTTTTTTACCGGTCTTGATGTTTGGTTGGAAGACCGAATTACTAGTATATGTTACCGTACTATTAAGAGGGGTCATGTCTAATAGTTTGAGTCTCATCATGTGTTGATACGTCAAATCTCACTTGCTTTAGCTCATCTTTGGCATGAGGCTTACATTTGCGAATGTGTTTTGTAAATAGTTGAAACTCATGTGTTGAATTCATGTAACATGGGACTATGCATTGGAAATGTGTTTTGCAAGTGCTTGAAGTCCATGTTTTCATTCCTTGTGATATGAGGCTTATATTTGCGAATGTGTTTTGATACGAATACGCACATGCTTAGCACTTTTCAGTCAATACATTATTTCACGGGAAAGAAGTATTGAGCCGAACTAAATATCATCAGGTGAATTTGTTTCTTAATGAATTTTCTTCTATTCGTGGAAACGATATACTACCTTATACCAAATTCTTGTTTATTATTAGGTTTGAATATTATGATGATTCCGGGCCCAAAACAATGGAGAAGCACAAGGAGGGTAATCATATTTGCTACCAAGAACAAAAAGCTCAAACCCCTTGGGGATGAAAAGGAGAAAGCCAAGGAGCTCATGCAGCTGATTAAGGAGGAAAGAAGCCCATGAGTGGGAGAGCAAAACGGGAGAAGCCCAAGAACTTAAAGCCCAAGTTTTGGACAAGATTTTGAAGCCCAATTCAGACCTCCCACATGTACAACTGAATTCAAACTCGGAATCAACTCAGAACTCAATTCGGATTCGGTTCGGAACAGCCCAACAAACATCTACTAAAACGGCCATAACTTTTACAAACGGAGTTCGATTAAAGTGTTCTTGTACTCTATGAAAAGCTCTTGAAGTCTACCTTCAGATGGATCTGGCCTCATCTCCAAATTACCTACGAGTCAATCATAAACTGCAAAACAAGTCATGTCACTTTTTTTAGTAGACAGCCCAATAGGCACCTAGTAAAATGGTCATAACTTTTACAAACGGAGTCCGATTGAGGTGTTCTTGTATTCTATGGAAACCTCTTGAAGTCTAACTTCAGATGAATCTAGCCCCATCTCTAAATTCCCTACGAGTCGATCAGAAACTGTAAAACAAGTCACATCACTTTTTTCAGTTCGAGTCAAAGTGGGCGTAGGGCTTTGTATTTGAGTCCTATTCGACCTCCAAGTGTTTGGCCGACTCTCTGTCCCTTGTATCTCTTTTAAAGGCAACCGCCACCCCTATAAAATTTAGACCACGTTTGAGAAAAATCAATCTTCTAAAGTTTGTTCGAGTTTAGCATTGCTGCCGAAGTTCTATAGGGAATTAGGAGTGATTTCTTCAATCAAGATCGTTCAGCCTTTCCGTTGGAAATTGGGTGAACGATAGATCTTCACTTGGTAGTCAGAGAAATCAACACGAGTGTGTTTTGGCGGATTAAAGAGTGTTCCTCCCTTGTACTGGCATTGGAGGATCATTACGATTCATCAAGACTTCCATGAGTATCCATCCTACGTCGAGAAGATCGGGCAACCCTATATCATCTTAGTATCAGAGCGCAGTTTACTCGGTAGGATTATTTACCCTTACTTTCAGATTGATTTATTTCTGTCCTATAGTCCATTAAAACCGAAAATTGCCTGAAAAAATATACAAACCCTAGTTTTTGCATCTGTTAATTTTGTGAGTTTTGCTAAGTTTTTGTCCATTAGAATTTTGTTTAGGTGCTGATCATTGTGTTCATTTGTGTCGCTTGATCATTGTGTTATTTCCTTTGTTTCGCCTAAACAAAAAAAAAATCCAATCGCTACGGTGCGTGAGCAGATCTTGCTTTCTGATACATGAGCAGTCTTTGCTACATTACCGCATGAAAAAAGCGCCTTGTGGCATTTTTACGTTCTGATATCCTTAATTTTCCGTTCATCTTTGAGACTAGTCTTTGATAATTGCATTAAGGGATGTTCGTGATATTAAAAAAGAAAGAAGGAAATAAAGAAAGAAAGAAGGAAGTCGACAAAAAGGGAAGTGAGTATTGGCCAAATTGGGGTTAGCTAATTCTAATATATAATTTCAACTTGTGTATTTAATTCTTTTGAGCAATCTTGTGCCCTTACATTCATATCATTGCAATTGGCTAGCGTCTCTCCTAGTACTTGGTGCAAAACGAGCTATCTAATCTTTAATTTCAGATTGCCTCTAGTTAACTCATTCCTTTGTTTGTATCGAGTCACATTGATCTTTGCGTGTGCGTTCATATACTTCACTTAAATCTTTTGGATCAGCACTTAGGCAAAATATTCTAACTTGGATTATTACTTAATTTTACAACATCGAGAAATCAGATCGTGTAGGATAAATACTTTCTAACCAAGCTCCACAAAATATCCTTTGCCGTGCAATTATGAGTCACTTTTAAATCCGCTTGATCATCACTTGTTATTATAGCCACCACCAAGTGTAAGTTTTTTTGGCCTCAATTCACTTCGGAAAGGTAAGAACTTTACTTGGGAGAGAAAATAGTGAGATTGAGTGATTTCCACATATATATATGTTGCATAACTAACCATGATAGGATATTCAACAATTCGTTTCTCTCGGTGTGAACCAAATAGGAATGAATCTTCAGTATCTCGTTCCTCATGGTACGATTCTAAACCCAACAATTTGTCTCTTCCGTTTTATGGAAGTGAAGATCCAGAGGAGTATCTTGAGTGGGAATGACGATGGGAGAAAGAGTTTAGAGTTCATAAGCTTCCCAAAGACCAAGAAGTGATGCGAGCCACTATACTGTTTAAAGACTATGCTTATAGTTGGTGGCAACAATTATTTGGAAAATGATTCATTAGATCTTGGGAAGGTTTGAAGGTGATCATGAGAAATGAGTTTGTGCCATCCTATTTTGGGTGGGTATTGCTCCATCATTTGGAAAGTATCACACAAGGGAGTAATACAGTTCAGGATTATTACTTTCAGCTGCAAGATGTGTTGCGTCGTGCAGGAGTCACTAGTGAATTCAAAGAGATGGCATACTTCAAAGGAGGCTTGAATTCTGAGATCATCGCTACACTTCAACACAAATATTTTATTAGCATGCATGGTCTTGTGAATTGTGCTATTAAGCAGGAGAAGGGACTTATGGAGAGACGTACATCACGGTTCAATCCATGTCTATACTTCAGCTCTTATAGTTCCACTAGTGTGACACATGAGAAGATGACCGAGCATGGGACTTTCCCTTCGGTAAAGGAGACATCTTGTGCTGCCCCAATGATACATACAACAATTGAGATGCATCAAAACCCATGTGAGAATGAGAGCCACATAGCCAAATTGAGTGAGAGTGTTAAAAAGAATGAGCTGTGTGATTCCACCATATGTGAGTTTGAGAGCATCCAAATTGAGAGTGTAAGAGATACACCAAAAGAAAAGAGAGAAGTAGAAGATAGACAAACTGAGGTTGATTTTGAAACTAATACATTAATATCTACTTCTAGTGTTGTTTATCACATTGTGCAGGTTGATATTGAAGAAGAGCCAAATGTTCAATAACTGAACTATTGGAGATAAACTATGATGAGATAATCATAGTTAAAGATGAAGTATTTGCTGCCATGTTGTTACATCATGATGATTTAAAACCTACAACACCTGCATCAACTGAGGAGAACAATAAAGGTAACAATATTGGTGCTGAAATTAATTGTGAAACGGTGAGTACTTGTGAGAACTCATATGTACGAATGAAAATTCCATGTTCTGAAATTTCTTTGCTCAATTTACATAATGTGGAATTGATTACTCATAAGAAAGTTCTTACGAGAATATCTCCTGATGATTCTTTATATTATATCATGTTTGATGATTTTAAAAAGCTATCTAGTGTGATTGAGAATGTTGCTGAATATACATATAAATTCAATTTGATTGGAAATTATGGTATAGATGATAAGTTTTATGTTTACCGAATATGCATTACATGTGATAAGTTTGCTGAATTCAAATTGCATATTTTGGATAAACAATCTTTTGTGCCATACCATGATCACAATGAGATGAGTTTCAACAATAGTGCTTCATGTTTTAAAAGATTTCTTAAGCCTACTTATTCATCCTTTAATGTACAATCATGTACAAATAATCAGAGTAGCGCAGTTGAAGCATGGAAGGAACTAAAAATTTTCTCCCCATATTTGAACAACTTAATTTGATTTGGTCCATTAATGACTTGTCCATATGCTTAGCAAAGTCGAGGACGACTTTTTCTCATGGGAGGGAGAATGATATGAAAGACAATGTTGCATTGTATACATCTTATGGTTGCTGTTATATTAATTGGTTTGTGTGGAACAACGAGAATGACACAATAATTGATTCATACATATACCATGCATATGTGTTGTTCTTTTATCTACTACGCCTTCAGTTGTTCTTGATATGCTAAGAAAAAAAAGTGTTGATGACAAATATATATACCATGCATATACGTTGTATTCTTTACTTAGTACAATTTTGGGCTACCAAAAGCCGAGGACGGCTTTTCTTGAAGAAGTGGAGGATGATGCAGATACGCACATGCTTAGCACTTTTCAGTCAAATACATTATTTCACTGGAAAGAAGTATTGAGCTGCACTAAATATTATCAGGTGAATTTGTTTCTTAATGAATTTCCTTCTATTCGTGGAAACGATATACTACCTTATGCCAAATTCTTGTTTATTATTAGATTTGAATATTATGATGACTCTGGGCCAAAAGCAATGGAGAGCACAAGAAGGGTAATCATATTTGTTACCAAGAACAAAAAACTCAAACCCCATGGGGATGGAAAGGAGAAAGCCAAGCAGCCCATGCAGCTGATCAAGGAGAAAAGAAGCCCATACAGTGGGAGAGCAAAACAGAAGAAGCCCAAGAACTTAAAGCCCAAGTTTGGACAAGATTTTGAAGCCCAATTCAGACTTCCCACATGTACAACTGAATTCAAACTCGGATTCAACTCAGAACTCAATTCGGATTCGGTTCGGAACAGCCCAACAAACATCTACTAAAACGGCCATAACGTTTACAAACGGAGCCCGATTGAGGTGTTATTATACTCTATGGAAAGAACTTGAAGTCTACTTTCAGATGGAGCTGGCCTCATCTCCAAATTCCCTACGAGTCGATCAAAAACTGCAAAACAAGTCACGTCACTTTTTTAAGTGGACAGCCCAACAAGCACCTAGTAAAACGGCCATAACTTTTACAAATGGAGTCCGATTGAGGTGTTCTTGTACTCTATGGAAAGCTCTTGAAGTCTACTTTCAGATGAATCTAGTGCCTTCTCTAAATTCTGTATAAGTCGATCAGAAACTGCAAAATAATTCACGTTACTTTTTTTAGTCCTAGTCAAAGTGGGTGTAGGGTTTTGTAATTGAGTCCTATTCAACCTCCAAGTGTTGGCCGACTCTCTATCCCTTGTATCTCTTTAAAAGGCAGCCGCCACCCCTGTAAAATTTAGACCACGTTTGAGAAAAATTAATCTACTAAAGTTTGTTCGAGTTTAGCATTGCTACCGAAGTTCTATAGGGAATTAAGAGTGATTTCTTCAATCAAGATCGTTCAGTCTTTCAGTTGGGAATTGGGTGCACGATAGATCTTCGCTTTGGTGGTCGGTGAAATTAACACGAGTGTGTTTTGGCGGATTAAAGAGTGTTCGTCCCTTGCACTGGCATTGGATGATCATTACGATTCATAAAGACTTCCGTGAGTATCCATCCTACGTCGAGAAGATCGGGCGACCCCGTATCATATTTTGCAAATGATTGTAGCTCATGTTTAATCCTTGTGTCATGATTCTAAAAGTGTGCAAATGTGTTGTGCAACTTGTTGGGAATCATGTTTGATCCTTGTGTGCATGATACTGTAGTTTGCTAATATGTTTTGCAAAATCTGCTGAGGTATCTGCACTTCTTAGGAAAATCGAAACTACCGATTCTGTGTGAGCGGTACTACTGGATTTTGGAAGCTTTGATTTTCCCTGCAATCTGACCTGATTTTGCTTGGCGGTCAGACCGGCTTTGTAGAAGCGGTCAGACCGGCCTGATCAGCTCTGCTCGGGCCAAATGGGCCGTCAGACCGGTGCATATATGGTGGTCAGACCGGCATACTACCAGCGGTCAGACCGGCCTGAGACTACGGCTCGACCAGCATGGGGCCGGCGGTCAGACCGTTATGGTGATAGCGGTCTGACCGGTCTGCGGAACTACCGCTCCTTCGCGCGATATGTTTTTTTCCACAGAATGACTCTGCTGATTTTTGTAAGAAGCGGTTTGACCGGCGTGTGGGTGGTATGACCAGACTCGGCGGTCTGACCGGTTCCTGTGTGGGCGGTCTAACTGGGTTTTCTCTACAGCGGCTATTTTTCTGACTGTTGACGAGGCGAGTGGAAGTACCGGCCTCTAGCCGGTGGTACTTCCGATTTCCCTGATTTTTTGAGGGATTTGGCTCCAACGGCTAGTTTTTGGGTGTGGAGTATAAATACCCCTTTGTGGCTAGATGGAGAAGGCAGTTGCTTGACCTTATTCTGTACTCTTGAACTATAGTGAGGCTCTCCACTCAATTATGCATGTGTTGCACTTTGTGAGAAGGGAGAGAGAGGATCTAGATTGCATGTGTTACATCTAGAGGTGGAATTAGTGTTCAATTGAGGTTGTGTATCCGTTACATGTGGTGAGAGTCAAGAGAGGGTCTTGACTTGTTACTCTTGGAGTTTACCGACTCCTAGACGGCGTTGGAGGTGTCGTCGTGCGTGGTGATCTTCTCAAAGAAGGTTGTAAGAATATCCGCCAAAGTTGTGAAGGTTAGAGATCACATATCTGGAGTGAGAAAGAGCTACCACTAGTGGATTTGAGGTGGAATGCTTAATTCGTGGAGTCGGTCCAATTCGTTTGGGCTTACCTCAACATGGATTAGGGGAGACCAGCAAGTCTCCGAACACCACGATAAAAAGAGAACATGTCAATTGTGGTTTGTTTCCTTGTGCTCAATTATATTTAAGCAATTTACATTCATAGAATTAAATTGATTGCTTGTCTTCCTAGGATTGCAAACCTTGGCTAGAATCGTTGGTGCACTTAGGCGAACTTGTTTGATTTAGACGCTATTTGTGCTAAACCAATTTGATTTAAACCTCAGCATTATTGATTTGGTTTAGGCAAATAGAAAAGGTCTTGAATTGTCATTATTAATTTGAAAGGAATTTTTAGACTGTCTATTCACCTCCCTCTAGTCGGCCTCTTCGATCTTACACATGACCTAGCCAACCTGTGGCTCTCCTATGGTTTGGCCTTTACGTGTGTTCGACCTATGTCCTGGCCTTCTTTTCCCTCACGCACATGGCCCAACTGAATGACTCGACCTGCCTCACTGGTCATCTTTTCCCTTGGGTGTTTCACGTGCTGTAATAGAGCACAATCGGACGATGGTGATTGGTCTCAGCAAGGTGCTTCATTGCAAGTGATGGCGTGCAAGGAACTAAGGGGCACCTAGCGTTCCATTTTTAGCCTTGGCAAAGCTCGATGAGCCACGACGCGGTCTAGTGGTGGAGGGAGCCGACCGGGCCATGTCCATGGCACGATGGTGATTTGGTCAGACTCTAGCGAGGAGAAAGGTTAATTGAGCATCTATGACAGATAGGGATGCTACTGGCAGTAGGGTTTTATCTCGTTTGGTCTGTAATGGGCTATCCACGGTGAGGTGTTTTGGGCAGAGGTGTTGCTCGTCGCCGACGACTTAGAGACTCGGGTAGGTCATGGCGAAGCCAAGGTTAAACTCAGGGAGCTCGGGTGGTGTTATAGTTGAACGGAATTGGAAAGTTGCAAAGGCATATGCGGGATTGAAAATTAGATCTCACGGGAATACTTACGGTGGCAATGGCGCTGCGGTGGCCAGCATGGGAAGGGAGCAGTTCGGGTGAGCAATTGAGCATTGGTAGAAGCTAATATAGGGGTTGGCATGGCTTTATACGTCGTAGGAGGCAGTAGGAGTAGGGCACAACCATGGCGATGGCGGCGCGTGGATGGCAAGTTGGTGGACGGGAGACTTCGATGATGTCGGTAGATGTGGTGCGTGGCTGTAGCGAGGTGGTGATGCGTCAGGTATGGCAAGGTACGACGTTGACGAGAAGAGTAGTGGCGAATGCGAGTGACAACAGTGGTGAACAGGCAATGGCCGGGTGGCGTAGGTGAACAGAGGTGAAAGCGGGAAGAGGAAAGGCGCCAGTGCAAAGGGAAAACAGAAATGGTCAAAAAAGGGAAAGCGGAAAGTGGCTTGGAAGTGCCGAATTAGGAAAGACAACAAATTCAACTGAAATTCACACAAATTCAAAATTTTACATGTTTTTGGTTTGTAACACCATTTATCCTATTTACAATCTATTTGAAGCGTTTTGTTGGAAAAAACATCCTTAACAAAAATGTTTTAACTCTGTAAAAAATGATTACGACACCAAAAGTTCGAATTTACTGTACCTAAGTCAGTCAATTACTACATCATCTTGAGTACGGAAAAGATGGATAGAGAGCAACATAGGGGTTGATGGAGGTGGTGGTTTTTTTGACCAAAGTGAGATGTGGGTTTTGACCCACGAAAGGTGGTAGAGCTAGAGTAACTTATTGTACGCTCAAGTGTAATATATATATATATATATATATATATATATATATATATATATATATATACACTAGCCGAATGCCTGTACATTGCTACAGATTTTTAAAATTTATTATACTACATGTTTTAAAACTCACGAGTGGTAAAATTTTTTAGAATATGCATACAAACATGTTCTAAAAATTTTTAAATCCGTCAAGTAAGTCGAAAGCCGTCGATCACACCTCGTGGTCATAAGTCGGAAGACATCGACCGCACCTCGCGGTCATAGGTCGGGATCCCTCGAGCACACCTTGTCGTCGTAAGCCGTCGACCATCGCGTGTGATCGTATGTCGGGAGCGGTCGACCATCGCTGGTAGTCGTAAGTTGGCAGTGGTCGATGATCGATCATCGTCCTAAATCGGGAGCTTTCGAAAATAGCTCATGGTTGTACGTCAAAAACCGACGACCATTGTTCGTGGTTGTAAGTCAGAAGCCATCGAGGACACCTTGTGGTCATAAGTTAGAACACATCGACCAACGCTCATGGTCGCAAGTCAGAAGACATCGACCACACCTCGTGGTCGTAAGTCGAAACACATCGACCAGTGCTCGTGGTCATAAATCGGATGCCGCTAATCACACCTCGTGGTCATTAGTTAGAAGCCGTCGACCATCGTGCGTGATCGTAGGTCGGGAACGGTCGACCATCACTGGTGGTCATATGTTGGTAGGCCTCCGGTGCACTTGTGCTCTGTTGCCCGACTATCGGCGCTAGCCTACTCGGCCCCGACTTCTACCACGGCCCTTCAACGTCGACCACGGCCCTCGTCTACCATAGCCCCCTTCAACCACGACCATGACTTCGACCACAGCCCTGACTTCGACCACAACCCCCGACTTCGACCACTGCCCCTCGACTTCGATCATTACTCCCTTCGACTTTGATCACTACCCCCTTCAACCACTGTCCCATTCGGCCATGACCTTTCGACGTCGACCACTTCCCCCTTCGACCACGGCCTCCTTCGACCACGGCTTCGACTTCGACCATGGATCATTGACTTCGACTAGCGCTCATGGTCATAAGTCAGAAAACATCGACCACACCTCGTGGTCGTAAGTCGAAACACATCGACTAGCGCTCGTGGTTGTAAATCGGAAGCCGTCGATCACACCTCGTGGCCAAAATCATGTTACAATCCATGAGGAGTATGAGACCTTGTAGGTCTTGCTATCGAAGGTGGGGAGCTCGATCTCGGGGGTGACTTGGGGGTATGTGACGAGGATGTCCAACTGGAGGGGGAACTCCTAGCGGCAAAGGTTATGGACGAACCAGCAGGTGCCCTCCGGGATGGCGTTACGACTACGACCATGACCGCTATGACTACGTTCATGATGCTACGACTATGACCATGACCGCAACTTCGACCACTGCCCCATTCAACCACTGCCCCCTTTGACCATAGCCCTTTGACGTCAACCACTTCCCTTTTCGACCATAGCTTCGACGACGACCATAGATCTTCGACTTCGACCACTGCCCCCTCAACCACTGTCCCCTTCGTCCACGGCCCTTCGACGCCGACCACTTCCCCCTTCGACCACGGCTTCGACTTCGACTAAGGATATTCAACTTTGACCACTACCCTCTTCGACCACTATCCCCTTTGACCACGGACCTTCGATGTCTACCACTTTCTCCTTCGACCACGACTTTGACTTCAACCACGGATCTGTGACTTCAACCACTTTCCCCTTCGACCACTATCCCTTCGACCATGACCCTTCGACGACCACGAGCCTTCGATGTCGACCACTTCCTCCTTCGACCACCGCCCCCATCGACCACTGTCCACTTCGACCACGGTCCTTCGACGTCGACTGCTTCCCCTTTCGACTACGCCCCCCTTCAACCACGGCTTTGACTTTAACCACGGATCTTCGACTTCGACCACAGATCTTCGACTTTGACAACTACCTCGTTCGACCACTGTCCCATTCGACGACCACGACCCTTCAACGTTGACCACTTTCCCCTTTGACCACTGTCCCCTTCGACCACGACCCTTCGACGTCGACTACTTCCCCCTTCGACCATGGCTTCGACTTCGACCACGGATCTTCAACTTCGGCCATGGCCTCTCAACCACAACCCCCTTCGACCACGGCCTCAACATCAACCACATCCCCCTTTGACGATGGCCCGACGTCGACCACGGCCCTTCGACTTCGACCGTAGACCGACTTCATCCACTGCCCCCTTAGACCATGGCTTGGACTTTGACCACGACCCTTCGACTTCGACCACGGCCCTTCGACTTTGATCATGGACCGACTGCCCCCTTTGACCACTGTCCGTCTGTCCCCTTCTACCACGGTTTGGACTTCGATCATGACCCTTCGACTTCGACCATGGCCTGACTTCGACCATGGCCCTTTGACTTCGATCGCAGACCGACTTCGTCAACGGCCCTTCGACTTCGATCACTGCCCCTTCGACCACTGTCCCCTTCGACCATGGCTTGGACTGAGATCACGACCCTTCGACTTCAATCATGGCCTGACTTTGACCATGGCCCTTCGATTTCGACAACCGCCCCTTCGACCATGGCTTTGACTTCGACTTCAGACACGGCCCTTCAGCCATGGCCCCATTCGACCACGGCTTAGACGTTGACCACGGCCCCTCGACTTCGGCCATGACCCCTCGACCATGGCCCCCTTCAACCACGGCACCGACTGCGACAACCAGCTTGGGAGACCAAAATCGCTAGACAACGCGACGAGCTCTGAATGAAGAGCAAGAGGAGGTAGAGAGGCTCGTCGGGCGAGCGACCGCTGGGTGGTGGCGGTTAGGGGAGAGCCATGTGGGCAGGTGTAGGAAGAGGAAGCTGTCGCCGCTATCGTCGAGCGCCCTTCTCTCTGATCCACCGGCCATTGTCACCGAGCGCCCTTCTCTCGATCCACAGGCCGCTGTCATCGAGCGTCGTGCTGCTGGTTGGAGGAGTGATGGGAGATGGAATTGGTGGCGGCACTGAGGAGGAGGCGCATCACGAGGGTTTGGGGAGAGAAGGAGACAACGGTTGTGGGAGGTGGAGGTGGGGAGACGACGACAGGTAGATGGGGAGAGGAGGAGATGGGCGAATGCGTTGGGGAGGCGACGACGGGGGATGCCGTGTTGCTGGGGGAAGTGGGGGACTGAGACCATACACTGCCGCACGGGGAAGGAATTAGTGGCGGCCCCGAGGAGGAGGAGGAAGCATGGTGCGAGGGTTTGGGGGAGAGAAGGAGGTAGCGGTTGCGGGAGGTGGAGATGGGGAGAGGAGGCGGTGGGTGAATGCGTTGGGGAGGTGGTAACGGGGGGATGCGGCACTACTGGAGGAAGTTGGGGGACTGCAACCAGACGCTGTCACGTAGGGAAGGAATTGGTGGCGGCGCTGAGGAGGAGGAGGAGGCGCGGCACGAGGGTTCGGGGGAGATAAGGAGGTGGCGATTGCGGGAGGCAGAGGATGCAGGGGAAGAGAAGAGGAGGAGCACGGCCCACGCGTCGGTCCGACCTTTTCTACAAGGAGTGGAAGAACTACCTACATGCGGATTTGGACGGCTGATCTTTGATCGGACGCCTGAGAAGAGAGGAGGAAGAACGGACCGACGACCACCAACCCACATTTTTTAGGGAACATATTTGGTGTGAATGACCATTTCAGTGGTAAAATGCTAATAGCACCAAGGACCGTCAGATGTGCGTTAGTGTTAGGCAAAACCATGCGGATTTGTCGTCTTTGTCTATTGAGCATAGCCTCCTCTTCAAGCATCGCTGCCCTCCCTCCCGCACTGCATTGATGACGTTGTCCCCTAGCACCATCGCCCTCCAACTCGGCCTCCTCCCCAAGCGTCATCACCCTCCCTTCCACACTGCACAGTTGGGACGACACCCAAAGCACTGTCACCCTCTGACCTAGCCTCCTCCCTGAGCGCCACCGCATTCTTCCCTGAGCGTTGTCGCCCTCTGACCTAGCCTCTTCCCTGAGCACTGCCGCCCTCCACTGCTGGGAGCCCTGCCGCCATATTCTTCCCTGAGCGCCGCCACCCTATTCTTTGATGCCATCGTCGCTGGTCAAGGTAATAAAAAATTCCTCTTATGTTCTTCAGAGCTCTTTTTTCTGGATAAGCGTCCAGTGTTGCCTTCAGTACATTTTTGCTAATCATGTTGTAAATCGTTTGCAATTTTTTTCATCAGGTATCTGCCCAAGGTGTTTGGAAGACACAGTGGTGCTGATGGATTCCTCTTCCTCCAAGATCACATGATTTTTAACTATTGGAACCTGCTGCAAGCCGACAGGGAAAAACTTTGGATAGCTAGCTGGAACAAGGATAATACTTCTTTTTTCAGTCAGGATATGCTACATCATGTAATCTCAAGCTGCCTGCGCACAACATTAAGTAGAAAAGACGGCAAGAAATTTCTCGAAGAATGGACTTTCTAAATTGCTCTTGCTACGGCAGCATCCTTCGCATAAGCATGCCAGGATGCCAGGATGCATGTACATGTTGATTTTCTTCCATTTTCTTAAATGATACCTTTTATTTGTATATGTAGCAATTGATTTTGTTAGTGAGAGATGCTTCGTTTTTTCATAGCACAGATATGCTTCCTTTCTCATGTACAGTGATACTTGTTCACAATACTTACCTGTACATAGCTCTTGGTACTCCATTGCTGAGAAACCAAAACACGTATTTATAGTACTTGTTCATCTGAGGATGCTTGCTTCTATTAAGTATCAAATTTGATACCACATACTGATGAATGATGATACACATATACTCCTTTTTTTATTAGCCATACACTCCTATGCTCCCACCGTGAAGCATGCGACCTTTTAACTCACCCGGAAGGAAGATTAGAGATAACTTTTAAAAATACTAAAATTTTCCCCAGCTTTTAATTTGAATTAATAAGTAGCTGTATATACTAAAATGGATAATGAAGTTGAATTAAATAGCACTATACCCTTTTTACCACATACTAAAGTATATACTAAAGTTTGAATTGCAAGTACGCAGTTTCAATGGATTAGTTTGCATGCACTGTAATTAATTAGTAACTTAATTGTTTTTATGAGTTGGTACGTAATGGTGGGGGTATGAAACGGGCTTCCTCTCTCTCTCTCTAAAGAGGAGTAAATTTTGCAGCACTTAATATATTTCTTGAAAACTATTAGAAAACTAAAATAAAAAAACAACCATAATAATTGTGAAAAATACAAAAGTGATTTATGTGGCAGACCTACAGCCTGCAATCCTCTCCTGTCGAACTAAACAACTTCTACAGTACTTCTGGACTTCTTATAAAATTACAAGTCCGAACCATATTTAAGCATCACCCAGAACACTGATGTGAAATCATGATTAGTGTTACTAACATACCGGAGAGTGTAACGCCCCCGTTTCCGAGGACGTGTACGGACACGGCAACTCGCAACTATTCACGCATGAACAGTTATAGAGTGCCGCGCAAGAGTATACCATTGCATGCTTACAACAAAGACCAGCATATATTTCACATATGGATTAACATCCAGAGTTTTGACAGCGGGGCGTGCAAGCCCAAAGTATAATTACATCACAAAAGCTCCAGAATCCGCTTGAGCGCGGCGAAGACCTAAAGCCACGGATCCTCGTCGAAGAAGAGGCCCTCAGGGACTTCCTCAACGGGGAGACTTTCACCTTCGTCTTGATCTTCTAAAGAATTGATTAGCAAGCCGTGAGCCAACAACCAGCTCAGCAAATCGCAAAGGAACCCTTCCTTACTATATGCACGGATTAACAAAGGAGTGGAGTATACTGGGTTTATTATCTTTGAGTGGATGCAATTTTCTTTGTAAACCCTTTTCGTAAAACTTGCTGATAAAACTACTCCTTAATCAACAGGGGTTTTCAAGAAGAGTTAATTAATCATCTAACGATTAAAACATTGAAAACTACTTAAGCTTTGCGGATGGGATCACCAAGTGGCACGCTCCAATAGCAGGAGCACAACAGATTCGAATACCATTAATTTGACTCTGCAGAGTTTGCTCAACTTTACCCACACGATCTCTTAACTCCCGCGACAGAGTCAAGAAAGCCGGTCGTTTCACCGCTCAAATCTTTATATAGGCTCTACCTGTAGAATTCACTCGGTGCGGCACATGGAAACTCCCGTCCGCTTCGAGTGAACCCTACCGTTATTAGGTATCCGCAGCACGGCACACCTAATTCCACTACTCAACCTCCTGACTCCTCAACACCTGTAGAGTTTCAATCGAGTCGGCGACTCTCGAACCGGTGTTGACGAGTCAACTCTCGTGGTTGGCGGTCACTATGATGATTGCTCGGCATAAGGGTTTCGATCCTTATATTTTCACATGGCCCGCAACCTCTCCGGTGCGACCACAACCTAGGGTGGCGGTGGGCGGCCGACTCACGGTTTCCCACAACACTCTTACCCTTCCTCGCACAAACACTCTCCGCCCTAGGTGCGGTGTCCCATACCACCCCACCCTAGGGTCGGGTTTGCAAGTCTACTGGCCCTCGGCCACAACCTTATTAGTATAAGACTTTGCATGATAAGAGTAACCTATAGTGATCTAGATTAACAGATAATTATTTCTAGGGTTACAAGGCATGGCTACAAATTAAGCGGGGCATTTTTCTATGGTAGGGCGTATCTATATCACATGTCATTCTAAACATTTTTATTTTACTTTAAACTAGCATTTCACAACTAGCATAATGCAAATAATGTAATAACTTAAGTAAACATCATAGGGCACAATATGATCAAAGGATTTGCGACTTCTTGAAATCGGAATGATCTCGTGAGCTCGAACGTCGGCGCTCGGATCACGAGATTGCACCGAGCTTTCGGGATCTCCAAACTAGCGCAAACACATAAAACAAATAAGTCCTAGCTTGAGAATAATCAAGCAAGGGAAAAATAAACTATAAAAAGAGTTAAAAAGAAATAAAATTGCATAAAATATCAAATGAAAAGGGTTCTTTGGATTTTAGATTTTCTGGAGATGAATTTTGAAATTGGAGTTCGCCACGAGTTCGGATAATATTTGGAGCAAGATGGTGAAATTTGGGAATTTTTAGAATTTTCTATGATTTTCTAGGATTTATTTGGGTTTTGGATTTTGGAAAGAATAAATCTCGGAAAATCGATGAAACGATCTTTGGTGGCCGGGAGCTCTGATCTTGCCCCGATCACATGTGACCCATGCGGTAAAGCCAACATGCCAAGCAAGACGCTGGCCCGCCGGTAGATGGCCGACGCGTGGCGAGGCGGGCACATGTGATGAAAGGCGGGCGACGGCTCGGATGGAGGGCATTAAGTGAACAAGCGGCCACAGAAGGGGGACGCAAGGCGGCAGCGATGGCAGCGGGTGGGCGGCCGAGATCGAGGAGGCGGGCGATGGACGGAGGAGGAAGGGCCACGTCGCGGGAGGTCGTCTTCCTCCTCCCGTTGCTCTGATGCCCCAGGCGGGGGCTCTGGCGGCGGCGGCAGGGAGCCGAGGCTTGTCGGCGCCATAGAGTCTTGGCGGGTAGGGTTTGTCATGGGAACCCATTTTGGGGCTTGAAACAGGGAGAGCCAGCAGAGAAGGCGGGGAGGGAAAGGCGCTTGGTGTTTGGGGACGGAGAGGGTCACCGTGCGAGGGAGTTCAATCGGGGCAACTACACGAGGGGACCCAGAGGCTCCTGGCGGCGGAGAGCAGGGGAGCTTGGAGCGAGTCAGCCACGGGAGAGGTGCGACACGGAGAGGGCTTCGACGGCGGCGCTCCTCGGGGTTCCTCCTGGCCAAGCAAGGGTGGCACCGTAATTAGTGGGCAATGAGGGTCCTCTGGGCGAAAACAATTGAAGAATGAGGGAGGAGAGGGGAAGATCGGCTCATGGGTGTCGCCGGCGCAGGGGAGAGCGGCGACGGCGAGGGGGGCGATGGGGCGTCGATCGGCTGCTCAGGGAGGTCGACAGGAGTGGTAGGAAGAGAATGCGAGGGGTAGGGAGGCTTGGGGAGCACGGGCGTGCGAGGAGCCGAGGGGTGGTTTATACCGGGAGGAGAGGGGAAGCCGGGAGATGGGGAATGGGCATGGCGCGGTGGTCAACCGAAATGCAGAGGCACTGGGTGCCGTCCCAGCAAGAATGGGCTGGCCTGAGCGGCAATGATGGCGTCGCCTGGCGCAGGGAGGCAGTGGCGGCGGCATGGGCGGGCAGAGCGTGGGAGAAGGGAAGGGGAGAGGGGCGCGCGGCGGGGCCGAGGAGAGGAGGTGGTGACGTGGCACGGGTGTCGGCTTGGACCGGGGCGGCGGGGGGCGCGAGGCTGTCCGAGCAGGCGTGGGCGGTGCGGACATGGGCGCCAGCCTGCTGCCAGGGAGAAGGCGGGAGGAAAGGCGCCCGTGAGAGAGGGGGGCGGGCGTCGCGAGGGAGAAAGGGAGGCGCGGGCGCGAGAAAGAAAGGAAGAGGAGGCGCGGGAAGGAGGAGGCGGAAAGAGAGGCGCCAATGGAGAGGGGACGGCGCCACCCAAAGAGGAAAGCGGCGTGGGAGGCTTTCAAATTGGGAAAGTTTTCAAAATTCACCAAAATTCAGGAAAATCCAGGAAAAATTTGGTTTGAAAATTTGGGGTCTTTCAACCTACCCCTTAAAAGAATCTCGACCGAGATTAACTTGGTCGAGGAGTAAGTTGGGAAAATCCATTGCAAATCGATTCTCTTTCCCAAGTGGCCTCGTCGCGTGTGATTCCTCCACTGCACTCTGCAAAATCTGACATTCCTGTTTCTGAGCTGCCTTTCTGACGTTTCAAGTATCCGCAAAGGTTCTTCAGGGTAAGTCCAATCATCTTGCAGTTCAACGTCTGACAGTGGCACTTCATCCGTGGGCTGGCGTAAACATTTTCGGAGTTGGGATATGTGGAACACATTGTGGATTCTGGATAAATTAGGCGGTAGCTGTATTTGATAAGCTACTTCTCCAATTCTCCCGATAATTTGAAACGGTCCCACATATCTCGGAGCCAGCTTGCCTTTGACTTGAAACCTTTTGACGATCTTGAATGGAGTGACTTTGATATACACAAAATCTCCAATTTCAAAACTTAAGTCCTTTCTGCGGTTGTCTGCATAACTCTTCTGTCGGTCTTGTGCGATCTTTAGTCTGTCTCTGATGATTTTGACATGTGCCTCGGCATCTTGGGCAATTTGGGGTCCTATGAGGGGTCGTTCTCCCGTTTCTGACCAATTCAGAGGTGTTCTGCATTTTCTGCCATATAAAGCTTCAAATGGGGCCATCTGAATGCTAGCTTGGTAGCTGTTGTTGTAGGAGAATCGAGCAAATGGCAGGCAAGTGTTCCATGCTGCGCCATACACGATTGCACAGGCTCTTAACATATCTTCCAAAATCTGATTTGTTCTTTCTGTCTGCCCATCTGTCTGTGGGTGGTATGCTGAGCTGAAGTTGAGATCGGTGCCCATTGCTTCATGTAACTTTTCCCAAAATTTGGATGTGAATTGTGCTCCTCTATCTGACACAATTTTCTTGGGCACCCCATGAAGTGTTACAATTCGTGTCAGATATAACTCGGCAAGTTTATCCTTCCCATAGGTTTGCTTGATCGGGAGGAAGTGAGCCACCTTGGTCAATCTGTCAACTATGACCCAGATAGCGTCATATCCTTCGCGAGTTTTGGGAGGTCCGGTAATGAAGTCCATGCCGATACTATCCCATTTCCATTCAGGAATCGGTAGAGGCTGTAGCAATCCTGATGGTTTTTGGTGGTCGATCTTGATCTGCTGGCAGACATCACATTTGGCTACATATTCTGCCACTTCTTTCTTCATCTGGTTCCACCAATACTTTTTCTTCAAATCTTGATACATCTTTGTGCCTCCGGGATGGATCGAGATTTGAGAAGAATGAGCTTCGGATAAGATCAATTCTCTCAACTCTTTCTTGTTGGGTATGCAATAGCGACCACGGAAAGTAAGGATTCCATGTTCGTCTATTGCATACTCTGATGAATCCTCTTCTAAAGTTTTCTTTTTCAGTTTTTGAATCTCTTCATCTTCATCTTGGGCTGCCTTTATCTGATCTGTTAGCAACGGCTGAAGTTCTAGAGCTACCATACCGCCTTGTTCGGTGATCACCAAATTCAGTCGCAGTATATCTTTCTGCAACTCGGGCGGGTATTTTGTAGTGTTAGGTTTGCCTTGTCGAACCTTCCGACTAAGGGCATCGGCAACTACGTTGGCCTTGCCTGGATGGTATTGAAGATCAACATCGTAGTCTTTAATCAGCTCCAGCCATCTTCTTTGTCTCATGTTCAACTCTGGCTGCGTGAAGAGGTACTTTAAACTCTTGTGATCTGAGAATATCTCACAACGATTTCCTAGCAGGTAGTGCCTCTAAATTTTTAGTTCGTGCACCACGGCTGCTAGTTCTAAATCGTGTGTGGGATAATTTTCTTTATGGGGCTTCAGCTGTCTTGCGGCATAAGCAACCACTTTTCTGTCTTGCATGAGTACACATCCCAAACCCTGTTTTGATGCATCACAATAGACTTGAAATTCTTTCTCTGGGTTTGGCAGAATCAGCACTGGTGTCGTTGTTAGCTTGGTCTTTAGCAACTGAAAGTTCTCTTCGCAGCATCATCCCACGGAAAGGCTTGTCTTTCTTGATGGTGAGTAAGTGGACGAGAGATTTTTGAGAATCCTTCTATGAATCGGCGATAATAGCCCGCCAATCCAAGGAAACTCCTTATTTCTGTCACTGTCTTGGGCTGTTGTCATTCCATAACTGCGGCGATCTTTTCTGGATCAACTTGGACTCCATCCTCTGATATAATGTGACCCAGGAAAGCCACTTCTTTTAGCCAGAAACTGCATTTGTCGAACTTGGCATACAACTGATGCTCTCTCAATCTGGTCAACGCCATGTGCAAATGCTCTTTGTGCTCTTCTTCACTCTTTGAGTATATCAGAATATCATCGATAAAGACTATCACGAATCGGTCCAATTGGTCCATATGCACCAGATTCATGAGATTCATGAAATAAGCCGGTGCATTGGTCAAACCAAAGGGCACGACCGTGAACTCGTATAGTCCATATCGGGTGATGAAGGCTGTCTTCTCTCGATCTTGCTCTCGGATTTTGAGTTGATGATAACCCGAGCGCAAGTCGATCTTGGAGAATACTTTGGCACCCTTGAGTTGATCAAACAAATCATCAATTCTGGGCAATGGGTATTTGTTTTTGATGGTGACAGCATTCAGACCTCTGTAATCTACACACATCCTCAGTTCTCCATTCTTCTTTTTCACGAATAAGACTGGGGCCGACCAAGGTGAAACACTTGGTCTTATGAATTCTTTCTCTTGCAGCTCATCTAGCTGTTTCTTGAGTTCTTTTAGCTCACTGGCTGACATCCGGTATTGATGCTTGGCGATTGGTTTTGTGCCTGGAACCAATTCTATAGCAAGTTCTACACCTGTCGAAGTGCGCTGGTAATTCTTCGGAAATACATCCGGATAGTCTTGTACTCACGGCACTTGCTCGGTGTGACCGCCAACATGTTGATCATCGTTTTCTTGCACTTTTCGGTACTTCTCGATCTGCTTTTATCACCACTTTCGATCTTGAAATTGACCAAAGATACTGTTTTGTCCTCACAGTCTACCTTGCCTTTGTTTTTAGCTAGCCAGTTCATGCCCAAAATAGCATCTAAGCCTGACATATCTAATTGCGATAATCGCCTTAAATTCTACCCCTTGGATGTTTATACTGAGTCCAGCACACCCACCGTGGGACTCCATTCTAACCCCAGGGGTTTCAACCACATAAGGTCTTGGCAAAGAAACTGAGGGTAACTGATTTTTCAAGACAAAACTCTTCGAGATAAATGAATGTGTTGCTCGTGGTCAAATAAAATCGGTGCGGTATGGAGTTGATTGGGAACATCACCGCAATGATATCGGCCAGCTCAATGACATCTTCTGTGATCGTGATTCACCCTTGCATAAAGGTAGGTGCAGCACGGCCTCTGCCTCTGCCCGTAGAAGTGAAATTTGCCGTTCCCGCAGGCGATTGCGGTCCGGCTGTCTTAATCTGAAGATATCCTCCTTTGGGGGTGCTGGGGCCTGCCTGTGATTTTGACTCCTGCTGTTGTTGATTCTGAACTTGAAGTTTTGCAGCGTCGGAGGGCAAGTTCTTCCTGGGACACTGATCTCTGTAGTGCCCTATTTCGCCACAGTGGAAGCAAGCATTGGATCTGCGGGGACAGCTACTAGCGAGGTGGTTTCCTCCACAAGTGGGGCACCTGATTGCCAAAGGCGAAGGGGAGTTGTATTCTTTGGGGCCCCTGATGACTTTTCAAAGACATCACAAACCGCCGAGAAGGTTGGGATCGAAAAGACGACGACCCCATAGTCTTGCTTCGCTGGGTTTGGTGGGAGGAGGATTGTGATTTGTGTGTTGCTTTACGTTTTCTGTAATCCTCCATCTCACCACGGGCCTCCTCTGAGGTAATGAGGCTATCCACCATGTCATTCAGGTCCTTGAATTTGATAGCTGAAATATGGAATTTCAAGGACTGTTGCAGTCCAGCCCTGAATCTGCTCATTTTCTTCTCTTCTTTATCAACATCTTCTGGGGCAAACCGGGAAAGATGGTTGAACTGGTGTAGGTATTCCATAATTGTGCGACCTCCTTGCTTGAGTGCCAAAAACTCCCGGCGTTTCGCCTCCATAATGCCATCAGGAATATGGGCCTTGCGGAAAGCTTTTGAGAATTCTTCCCAGTCAATCTCTCGGTCTCTTTGGGTACGCTGGTAGTTAATCCACCACGTTGCAGCAGCACCCTGCAACTGGTGGGATGCATATAGCACCTTCTCTTTGTCATCGCATTGTACGGTCTGAAGCTTCCTTTCCACGCCCACCGCCCGGTCCTCGGCTACTAAGGGGTCGGTAGGGTGGTAAAGGTCGTGAGACGGGTTTCAGAAATCGCCCCATCGGGTGGAAACTGGTGCACCATCCCGAGGGGCATTACCTCCACCCTGAAAGCCTGAAGATCTTGCTGCTATCTGCTCCAGCATTCGGGCTTGCTGATCAAGCACTCGTAAGATGTTCTGTTCTCCCTGATAGCGATTCTGTTCGAGCAGTGCTATAACGCTGGCAAGTGTCGCTTGATCGGTGGCAGGTGCACCACCTCACCGGTCCGTCCCATCTGTTTGTGTCGGGTCCATCGCCAATTGGGAATCGGGAATTAGCTGCGGCGATCTTGGCAACCAAGAGTAGATAAGTAAGATTTGAATTTTCAAGGTAAGTATAGGACGAAAAAGGTAAGAACGAGGCGAAGGGGACGGAGAAAGCTTTGAACACGTAAGGAAATCTTGATAGTTAAGCAAACAACATAAAGATTAATGAACATAAATTTACAAAATGCAGGTGGTACACAGACCACTTAGGGTTCATAGTTACACTTGCATTACAATACAAAAGTCTTGCTACTAAAACAAAAGGTCGGGCTCGCTAGCGGTCGTTTACTCCTCCATATCCTCGGTATTTGGGAGGGCCAAGCGGGGCTCTGGGCGGAACCGAGCACAGTCTTGCCGCGATCATCCGGCAACAGGCCTAGGCCGCATGAAGCACGGAGGAATGGGCGTTGGCGACTACGCACTATCTGAGACCTCTGCGCCTCCAGGCCTCAAAGCGAAGAAGGACTCCGGGCGCCGAACCTCCTCACAGGCGTCCCAAAGCGCCTCCATGAACTCGGCCTCCCCGACTGCTCCGTCGTAGCGGACGACCTGCTGCGTCATAAGGGTGGCGACGCCCGCCAGCCGGGGATCGTCATCCTCACCGAACCCAGGGACTATAAAGTCCCAAAGTGCGACGCGCACCAGTCAAAGGCGTCCTGCTAGCTCACAGTGGTAGTAGTCCACGAGGTAGAATCGGCCTTGAGCCACATCTGAACAAGATCCTCCTCGCTCACCCGACGGCGGTGAACCTCCGCTTCGTCAGGCGGACAGCAACGGATCAAGAACCACCAAGCCTCGTACTCGTAGAACTGGTCCTGACGAAACTGTCCCACAGCATGGTACACCGGGTTGAAGTTGCCTCTCGCTCCAAGATGCTTCCGCATCTCCCACACCTTGCGGGCCCAACCGTCCATACGGTCGGGGCGGGAAAAGATGTGGTGCACCATCTGCCAAAACGAAAATTTTGAAGTTAGACAAGTGAAGCGATAAACATTTGCATAAATCAAAACTTAAGCGAGTAAACTAAGATGATAAGGTAGCAACAAGAGAGGTAAAGACAGTAGTACTTATATTTTCATAAACCCTTTTATGTCTTTAAATTAGGTTTTGCGATAAAATCGCTTCCTAGCCTGCCTTAGGTCTTAACCTACGGTCAAAGAGCCTGCTCTGATACCACTTCTTGTAACGCCCCCGTTTCCGAGGGCGTGTATGGACACGGCAACCGCAACTATTCACGCATGAGCAGGTTATGGAGTGCTTGCGCAAGAGTATACCATTGCATGCTTACAACAAAGACCAAAGATATATTTCACATATGGATTAACATCCAGAGTTTTGACAGCGGGGCGTGCAAGCCCAAAGTATAATTACATCACAAAAGCTCCGAATCCGCTTGAGCGGCGAAGACCTAAAGCCACGGATCCTCGTCGAAGAAGAGGCCCTCAGGGACTTCCTCAACGGGGAGACTTTCACCTTCGTCTTGATCTTCTAAAGAATTGATTAGCAAGCCGTGAGCCAACAACCAGCTCAGCAAATCGCAAAGGAACCCTTCCTTACTATATGCACGGATTAACAAAGGAGTGGAGTATACTGGGTTTATTATCTTTGAGTGGATGCAATTTTCTTTGTAAACCCTTTTCGTAAAACTTGCTGATAAAACTACTCCTTAATCAACAGGGGTTTTCAAGAAGAGTTAATTAATCATCTAACCAGATTAAAACATTCAGAAAACTACTTAAGCTTTGCGGATGGGATCACCCAAGTGGCACAGCTCCAATAACCGGGAGCACAGCGTATTCGAATACCATTAATTTGACTCTGCAGAGTTTGCTCAACTTTACCCACACGATCTCTTAACTCCCGCGACAGAGTCAAGAAAGCCAGGTCGTTTCACTGCTCAAATCTTTATATAGGCTCTACCCGGTAGAATTCACTCGGGTCTGGCACATGGAAACTCCCGTCCGCTTCGAGTGAACCCTACCGTTATTAGGTATCCGCAGCACGGCACACCTAATTCCACTACTCAACCTCCTGACTCCTCAACACCTGTAGAGTTTCAATCGAGTTGAGCGACTCTCGAACCAAGGTTGACGAGTCAACTCCGTGGTTGAGCGGTCACTATGACAGCTTGCTTTCGGATAAGGGTTTCAGTCCTTATATTTTCACATGGCCATAACCTCTCGGTCGCGACCACAACCTAGGGTGAGCGGTGGGCGAAGACCGACTCACGGTTTCCCACAACACTCTTACCCTTCCTCGCACACCGACACTCTCCGCCCTAGGGTACGGTGTCCCATACCACCCCACCCTAGAGTCGGGTTTGCAAGTCTACTGGCCCGCGGCCACAACCTTATTAGTATAAGACTTTGCATGATAAGAGTAACCTATAGTGATCTAGATTAACAGATAATTATTTCTAGGGTTACAAGGCATGGCTACAAATTAAGCAGGGCATTTTTTGGTGGTAGGACGTATCTATATCACATGTCATTCTAAACATTTTTATTTTACTTTAAACTAGCATTTCACAACTAGCATAATGCAAATAATGTAATAACTTAAGTAAACATCATAGGGCACAATATGATCAAAGGATTTGCGACTTGCCGTGAACTGGAATGATCTCGTGAGCTCGAACGTCGACGCTCGGATCCCGAGATTGCACACGAGCTTCGGGATCTCCGAAACTAGCGCAAACACATAAAACAAATAAGTCCTAGCTTGAGAATAATCAAGCAAGGGAAAAATAAACTATAAAAAGAGTTAAAAAGAAATAAAATTGCATAAAATATCAAATGAAAAGGGTTCTTTGGATTTTTAGATTTTGCTGGAGATGAATTTTGGAAATTGGAGTTCACCACTGGGTTCAGGATAATATTTGGAGCAAGATGGTGAAATTTGGGAATTTTTAGAATTTTCTATGATTTTCTAGGATTTATTTGGGTTTTCTGGATTTTTGGAAAAGAATAAATCCTGGAAAATCGATGAACAATCTTTGGGCGGCCGGAGCTACTGATGCGGCCCATCACATGCGACCATGACCAAGCAAGGGTGGCACCGTAATTAGTGGGCAATGAGGGTCCTCCGGGCGAAAACAATTGAAGAATGAGGAGGAGAGGAAGATCGGCTCACGGGTGTCGCCGGCAGGGGAGAGCGGCGGCGGCGGGGGCGATGGGCGTCGATCGGCTGCTCAGGGAGGTTGACAGGAGTGGTAGGAAGAGAATGCGAGGGTAGGGAGGCTTGGGAGCACAGGCGTGCGAGGGAGCCGAGGGGGTTTATACCGGGAGGAGAGGGAAGCCGGGAGAGGGAATGGGCATGGCGCGGTGGTCAACCAAGTCTGAGGCGGTGGGTGCCGTCCCACAAGAATGGGCTGGCCCTAAGCGGCGATGATGGCATCGCACTGCCAGCGGGAGCAGTGGGCAGCGGCATGGGCGCGCGGCGTCGGGAGAAGGGAGGGGAGAGGGCGGCGGGGGGCGAGGAGAGGAGGTGGTGGCGCGTGGCACGGGTGTCGGCCGGACCGGGGCGGCGGGGCGCGAGGCTGTCCGAGCAGTGGCAGCAGCGGTGCGGATGATGGCGCCAGCAGCCTGTGCCAGGGAGAAGGCGGGGAGGAAAGGCGCCAGAGAGAGGAGGGCGGCGTCGAGGGAGAAAGCGAGGGGCGAGGCGCCAGAGAAAGAAAGGAAGAGGGAGGCGCCGGGGAAGGGAGGAGGCGGAAAAGAGAGGGGCGCCAGCGAGAGGGGACGGCGCCCGGCCAAAAGAGGAAAGTGGCAGCGGGGAGGCTTTTCCAAATTGGGAAAGTTTTCAAAAATTCACCAAAAATTCAGGAAAAATCCAGGAAAAATTTGGTTTGAAAATTTGGGGTCTTTCAGAGAGCTCGATGGTGTCTCTGCAAGTAGCTAAGAACTACACGGTTAAAAAAACGCCAGATACACATATATTTCAGTGCACCTATTTGTTTTGATGTAATCTGCCTAGTTTTGTCAGCTTCTGAATGTGTTTGAAAAGGTAGGAAAAAGAAGACATAGAAATGTGTTTGACATAGTAGGAAAAAGAAGACATAGAAGACGTAATTTAGGAATAGTATTTCGGTATAAGCTAGAACCTTAAGTCAAAATGAGTAGGTCTAAAATGCATTGCGAAACTGAATATAAGCTAACTATTCAAATCTCAGGATCAATCCCTGAAAATTCAATTATCTTGATTTAAACCCCTCAGCAATTCATTTTTTTTTGCGATGACTCCAATATGCCCTTCAGGTTGTACCCGTTGTTGTATTTCAGGGGCAAAATCGTAAATTCCCAAATTGAGAAAAAGAAAAGGAAAAGAAAAATGGTGGGGTCCACCTGTCTATGGACAGCGTAAAGAGATAAGGGGAGGAGGCGTGACCCGTGCGCGTCTTGTGCGATGGCCGTTTCGTCTTCGGCCAGGATCTGGCGATTTTCTCGGCGGTGGGAGGCGGCGGTTGGAGAGGCGAGCGACGGAGGCGCGGGCTGGTCCGGGTTCCTCGGAGCCGGCCGTTCGCGTCACCTCCTCGCAGACCCCGCCCCCTTCTACAAATAGCCGAGCTCGGATCCGGGTGAAGTATCTCTTTCCGATCTGGTTTTTCCCACTTGAGTTCTTCTGGTTCTTCTCGATTCCTTGGTGTGTGGAGGTTTTGGGGCTTCGGCACCACCTCCGATTGAGACTTTGTGCCGGCGATTTCTGAGCACCCCTTTCGGTGTGTAGAGAAATCAAAGGTAGAAGGCACATCCGAGGGGAAACAAAGGCGATTTGGTCCCTGTTGTGTTGTGAGCACTCTTGGCCGGAGTGGTCCTGTGGTCTTGTGCGGCGCTCCCCTGTACCTTGACTCCGGCACCGGATTCCCGTGGTCGGAGAAGGGCACTATATCTCCGTGAACCTCATTCCTCTTCTTCATCGGCACAGAGGGGTGATAGGTTTTCTGGGACAACACTTACCAGTGTGCCTTGCCCTGTTCTTGGTGTTCTTCGGCTTGATTATTTCTGGACGGTTTTGAGTACCGTCTGTACTGTGAGTATTGTTGATTCTATGCAAACTTGATCGGCAGTATCTGTTCTTTGATTCTGTTTAAAACTGAGAACTGGTATATGACATGTTTGCCTGTGGGATCTGATTACATGCTCTGTGAAGAATTCGTCGAATACTGAGATTAGTCTAGATAACTAGATTAGATGTGAGCTCACTTTGTTCTCTTAATCGTGCTGTAGCTGATTCAGTTGGACAGATTTGTTACATGCAATAGTAATTGATTGAACCTGTAGTTTCTGTATAATCAGATTATATCATTCTTGTGCTCTGTTCATCCTTTCTGTATAATCTGATAGGCATTAGATTACAACTCGTTATTACTTTGCATGTCAACATTTAAAACTGAAATTCAGAGTTTGGTATCCTCTGTTTATTAAAATTAACGGTAGAGAGAACATAAGGTGGAGCTCATATCTTAAACTCTAGTTATCAGAACTTTTGTTAAGAGTATCGACATCAACATGAGAAGGCCAAGATGTATGATCTTGAGCAACCATGTTCTGAGAGCAATACTAAAGCATTTATTTTGTTCACTACTAGATTTAATTGCTTTACTTTGCAAAGGTTTGCTTAACATGCTGATTTCGGCAGTTGTATGGTCATATTCATTGAATACTCACTTATATATGAATGCCATGCCGTTATTGCATATGTCAGTTATGATGTTCATGTTAAGTAAATATTCACTTTGCAATGACTTAATTGATGCATATCTCAATATGATATTTAAGTCATTCTTTTGTCATGCTTGTGTGATTACTATTATCATAATTATTATTGGAATTAAAATAGAAAATATGCTTATACCGCAATATTTACAACAATCCAGAAAACCTATATTTGAAGAAATGACTTTCTCATCTGACGTCGTAAAGTCCGAAGTCTTTGACGGTGTCAATTTCAAGCGTTGGCAAGCGAGGGCCGAGCTTTGGCTGACTGACCTCAGGCTCTTCTAGATCATTTCAAGTCCTCCGGCGTTTCTGCTAGAGATACCTGAAACGATGTGATGGGAAGAGTATCGACATCAACATGAGAAGGCCAAGATGTATGATCTTGAGCAACCATGTTCTGAGAGCAATACTAAAGCATTTATTTTGTTCACTACTAGATTTAATTGCTTTACTTTGCAAAGGTTTGCTTAACATGCTGATTTCGGTAGTTGTACGGTCATATTCATTGAATACTCATGTATGAATGCCATGCCGTTATTGCATATGTCAGTTATGATGTTCATGCTAAGTAAATATTCACTTTGCAATGACTTAATTGATGCATATCTCAATATGATATTTAAGTCATTCTTTTGTCATGCTTGTGTGATTACTATTATCATAATTATTATTGAAATTAAAATAGAAAATATGTTTATACCGCAATATTTACCATCCAAATATGCGATGATGGGGACGAGGAACAGGCTAGGGTTTCGAGGGTACAAAAAAAATTCTCCCCGCAACTCAACCTAAAACAATATTATAATAGGTGCCATGTCCTACATCAAAGATTCATTCATGTGTTTTGCAATGCGACTCAGCAAAAACACGATTTTTTTGTGTCCCACGGTAAATACCACAAAATTACAATACCCAGCAGCCAATTTTACCTTGTAAATATTTCCACGGAGGGAGACTTGCGATCACCATTTTTTTTTGTTACTCGACCCACGTACTCTCAAAATATTTGGATTAATCACATGGGAATGGAACAGTTCCAAGATCAGGTCCGATCTGCCACATAATGTACCACTAGGTTAGATTAAAATAAGTTGAATTATAGCTAAAATTACACTGTAATTAGCTAAAATTACTCTATAAATTGATGATGATGACTTATTTGACGCAACTAAATTTTAAAAATAAAAAAGCAAGTTAGCTTATCGTAGACAAAACAAAACAAATACGAAAAAAAATCCAACAAAAAAGCTCAAAAAAGCTAAAAAAACTAGAAAAAGATAAAATTTAGAAATAGTAAAAAATAAACTAGAAACTAGAAGCACAAACCAAAACGAGCGAGGCCTAAATCACTTTTGTGTTATTCATAGTTATCAGGGTTGTTTATGTTTTTTTACTAGAGAGGGCACGTTTTTCTTTGAGACGGTCGAGAGACAGTCACTGTCAGTTGGGACTCATGTCTGTCCTCTCGTGTATTACGCTACTACTAGTTACGTATCTGTACGTTGCAATAGAATTTATTAAATGTACAAAGAATTATACTATCAAAGAGAGTTATTGTGATCTGTTAAAAAATTAAAAATGATAAAAAGTTGAGAATAGAGAGACAACCACCGACTCGTTCACCTGTAATAGTAAAGATAAAGATAATAGCAAAGAGACCACTCCGTGCTCAGCGCATCCCCGCTGCTGCTCGTTCCCCTTTCCCAGCTCCCAAAAGGCACTCACCACACAGGCGACAGCCGCTCCTCCGGCCGCCGGCGACCCACTCGATCTCCTCCCCGAGCCACCGGAGGTGGTGGCGGGGGCGGGGGCCGAGCTCCTGCGACAACGCCTGGCCGCCTCGGCAGTAGGTACGTGCCCGATTTCCTCTACCAAGTCTCAGATCCAGCCATCCGGACTAGCGATTCCTCGCTTGGGTTCTTGCCTTCTTGTTGGGTTAGCGGTGGGGTAGGTAGCCCTTGACTGATTGGCCCATCGAGCCATCCAATTTTCTCAAGAGGGGGATGAAATATGAATCTGTTTCCATCTACTCTTCTTGTGTGCCTGTGTAGCAGACTAGGAGTAGAATTGGTGGCTACATGTGCTGGCTGTTCTTGCAAATGAAGTTGCTGTGTATGCCGTTGTGGTCAGCAGATGACCGACTCATTTTAGGGAAATCATGTGAAATTTTAAGCTTCTGTTATTACCATGCTAGCGACTTTTCAGTCCAGTTCTTGCCTTCTTGGTAGGTTAGGGGTGGGGGTAGGTAAACCTTGAATGATTGGCCCATCGAGCCATCCAATTTTCTCACAAGGGGATGAATTCGGTTTCCATGTACTCTTTTCTTGTATATACATGCCTCTGTAGAAGAATAGGAATAGAATCGACTCATTTGAAGGAAATCATGTGATTTTTTTTTGTTATTATGCTTCAATTGTGCTGTTTGGATGAGGGTTCCAAGTGCTTGTGTTGTTTCCTTGTTTGCAGAGGCTGTCGCCATGTCTAACATGGAGTCTGTGGCTACCCTTATGGAGTCGACAAGCTCTAAGATACAGCAGCTTCAGCGGGCGTTTGCTGAGCTTGAAAGCCAGAGTGCTGTTTCCTTGAACATGAAGTGGAAGCAACTTGAGGATCATTTCCATGGCCTTGAGCAGTCGCTGAAGAAAAAGTTTGATGGGCTGAAAGAGCAGGAGAAGGAGTTTGAGGAGATGGTCGCGAAATCGGAGCAGATGCTGGAGCAACAGGAGGCTGTTGTTGTGGCTAAGGAGCTGACTTCCCTGGAAAGGCTTCAGGAGAAAAGAGATGCTGCGTTGGCTATGATCTTTGGCAAGTCAAAGCTGTCCTTGCCTGTTCCTGTTATCAACCCAATGAACAAAGCACTGGCTAATAATACCGTCTTTAATGGAAATACCGGTGCTCTTGCTGTAAAGTGGCCCAAATCTACTCCTGAAGACAGTGCACAACTGCAATATGACAACACTGCTGTAAAGCCTCGTTCTGAACTGGTCGTCCTCTGTGAGGAAATGAACATTGACGGGCTTCATAAGTTCATATCTGACAATCGGAAGAATTTAACAGCCATCCGTGAGGAAATCCCGATTGCACTCAGGAGGGCATCTGATCCGTATGGACTTGTGTTGGATTCTCTGGAAGACTTCTATTCCGGAGATAATGTGGTATTGGATGGCAAAAAGGATGGAAACCTTCTGGGCGTAAGAAGGACGTGCCTTATGTTGATGGAGTCACTTGGTCAGCTGCAATCTGATGCTATAACTGGTTACATTTCCGATGGACAAATGCTTACAGCAAATATCAAAGAGCGAGCGAAAAAAATTGCATTGGAATGGAAATCCAAGTTGGATAGCCTTGACTTTGAAGCTAGCAACGGAAACTGCCTGGAAGCACATGCATTTCTTCAACTCCTGGCTACATTTGGTATTTTTTCTGAATTTGCGGAAGATGAGCTGTGTAAGCTACTTCCCTCTGTCAGTCGTCGTCGCCAAACACCTGAGCTTTGTCGATTACTTGGGTTGTCACAGAAGATGCCAGGTCAGTGCTATTATGGATTAACCATATACCTAGCTCTTATAAGCATTGATCATATGTGTGGCTTTCTTGGTCATTCACATGCTTATGGAATGAGACATGTTTATACCGCTTAGATAATTGTACATTTATGGATATCTATATCGTCGATATTATTACTTGCTGGGTAGTGGGTGCAGTGAAAAGATACATAGAAGTAATAAAAATTTCCTACATTACCGCTTAGATAATTTCTTAGACTTCAAGAATTAATCATCATTTAATTGAACATCATTTAAAATTTATCTTCGCTTTAGTTAATTTTAGTTATTTAATTGTAGTGTCTTTTGTAGTATCAGTTCATTATGCATTGGAAATTTTGTTTTGCTGATTTTCCCTATGCAAAGCGTGTTATCTTCAAAAGTCCAGTCCTCTAAATAACTTCTCTAATCTTATGTACTGAAATGTAAGAAGCTGATAGGAATTTATTCGAACCCTCTTATGTTGGCCTTGCCCTCCAGTTTGATTACTTGTTTTTGTTGAAGTATAAGTGAATTGCCTATCTTTCCTCATGAGCTTAAGCTTTTTAGTGAACTGGTTGGTGCATGTAACTCAATATGGTATCAGAGCCAAGAGGTTCTGAGTTCAAGTCCTGGCTGACGCGATTAAAAAAAATTAATTGCAGTCCACTTCTATTCCACGTATTAGGCCTAAGGGAGCCTATACGTGAGGGGAAGTGTTGAAGTATAAGTGAATTGTCCATCTTTCCTCATGAGCTTAAGCTTTTGGGTGAACTGGTTGGTGTATGCAACTTAATATGGTATAGCCTAAGGGGGCCTATACGTGAGGGGGAGTGTTGAAATATAAGTGAATTGTCCATCTTTCCTCATGTGCTTAAGCTTTTAGGTGAACTGGTTGGTGCATGTAACTTAATAGTTTTTACCGTTTTGGTTAGACCTTGTATAGTTCCCACAATTGAGCAGTTCCAAAATTATTATTTTCACATATGTGAATGATAAGTTTTGTCTTTATGGTCCAAGAACAAGAAGAATATTGCTTATTGAGTTATTGTTACAACATAGAACAAGCCTATGTGTCACATGCCCTGCTGCTCTTGTATCTGCTTTTGTTTTGACAATTTCAACAATTGTTTTATGAGAATTTTCTTTATATTATTATTTTTGTTTGTCTTATCCTTACCTCTGTGCTCTTAATTTTGCATTTCTCTCTTATGTTTTTTTTTTGTTTTCACATGTTAGCACATTCTCTCATGACAATAAGTGAATTACTGATGGTGTTTCATGAGGTCAGGTGTCATTGGAGTTCTGGTGGATAGTGGAAGACCTATTGATGCAATTAATTTGGCTTATGCGGTTGAGCTTACAGAGCAGTTTGAACCAGTGCAATTACTGAAAGCATATCTGAAGGATGTCAGGAAGGTGCCACATGTCAAGAATGGAAAGATATCTCCTGGAGTACAGGTGCTCTTTTTTCATTTCCATTTTTACATGTTTATGAAGCATGCTATAATATTTCTTACGTAGAATCTGGGTTCAAGGTCCTGGTGGGAACCAGGTAATGCCATCCCACTCCGGTTTTCTAAAACCCGGCCGGGTTGAATTTGAATTTAAATTTTGTGAAGAATATATTATTCCAAAACTGTGAAATTGGAAAACTCAGTCCAAACTAGGCATTAGATCAACATAAAAACTCTAAAAGCTGATGGAAAATTGAAGTTGTAATCTTTGAATAGTACATGCAGATTGTTGCTAATCAGTTGATTGTAATTGCCATTCTTTTAGGATTTGGGCAGATGATGCTATTTCTGTAATTGAATAGAATAAAGGGAGAATATATATGGAGATATTTTTTTTAATTTCTGTATTGCTTAAGTGCCGGAAATTAGATTATTATGCACATAGTAGTGGACCGAAATGTCTGCACTGAAAGCAATCCTTAACTTTTGTTCTTTCCACATTGCACACTCAATTCTTCATGCACACCATGACAGCCATCAGCCCATCGCCACGACCCACGAATTGCATGTTCACCCCATTGCAGGAACTTGTAGCTGGTTGCATCTCCCCTCCTCAACCTCAATTTTTTCGGCATATCTCAACAATTGCAGCCAAAACTTAGGATCTGAGATTGCTGTACATCTTATTGGAAATGGCCAATTCAGTCTGATTTTGCCCAGAACCGGGAATTGGAACCCGGCGTAGAGCTACAAGTGTGCCTCTTTGCTTTCACTAATCATTGAACTAGGCCCCTACTTTTTCTTTTTGAAATTTTGATCAATTTTTTCCACCAACCCTCATATGGAGTGCTGAACTGGCTCAAGTTTTGTTTCTCAGCTCAGCATTCTTTTTTGCCTCCATAGCTAAGTTTATGTTCATACACTTTTTCAAACAATAGCAAAGCTTAAATAGCTCTCTGGTTCAGGAGCTTGTTTTAACGCTTCTGTGAAAGAGGGGATACATGTGCATTTTCCCTTTATTTTTCTGCTGCGAAACTATGCTACGTGCACCTTTGTGATTATTTAAATACCTAATCGCCTTGTGTGACTCAGCTTGTCCGAAAATTTCCTAATGTAAATAGTAATCCAGACATTTGGTCCTTTCAGCAATTTACATCCAGTTATTTTGGGTCATAGCTTTTGTTATTGTGCTACCTGTTAATTTTTGTACCTACAATATTTTTTATTGTTATGGGCTAGCACCATTGGCGGTGCGCCTGTGCGCCTAGGGGATGGGCAGAGGAGAAAGAAAAGGGTAACTGGTTCTTTTCTTGATTCTGAATAGTGCGGCTCCTCTCTTTATATAGGTGAGGTTAATCCCTAACAGTATGGAAACCAATTTGATAAGGTAAGTATTAAATGATAGATATAACTTAACAAACTAAGCAAATCCTAATTGATAGATATCTTAACAAAATAAACAAATCCTAATTGATTGTTGCTGATAGCTTTCCTTGCGTGCAGCCCCTAATGGGCCATGGCTATCTATGGGCCCGTGCCCATGACATTATTACTTTATTCTGGATGTAGTTCAGCATTGGATTTGATGGCATCAGAGTTGGCAAAAAGTTTAGCCTCCAATCAGCTTTACATTGAGTGTTTTAGTTAGGTTGCAAAGAACATTAATAATAGAGAGCTAGCTTAGCTTGCAGGAAATTGATTAAACTAGTTGTCTGATGCTTTCCGTGCTGAATCATAAAAAAAATCTCTAAGGTGCTGGGGTAATTCATAGTTCTCTTATCTTTTCATGTTGGTGTGTGCATACGCAAGCATGGCTGCATGCATCCATCTAGTACATGTGATCTGTAGTCCGTTGGATTAATGACCACTCCTTTTCAGAATGAAATGAATGAACGTGAGCTATCTGCCTTGAAAACTGTCATCAAGTGCATTGAGGAACACAAACTCGAGGAGAAATTCCCTGTCGATCCGCTTCAGAAACGAGTCATCCAGCTGGAGAAAGCCAAGGCAGACAAGAGGAGGGCCGTTGAAGCAGCAAAACCACAGTCCAAGAGGCCTCGTGCCAACGGATCAGTCTATGCACCCCATGTTACCAGCTTCCCTGACAAAAACTTCTACCAGGCGGCCCCACAGAGGCATCCCTACCCTTATGAGAGGCAGTATGTGTATGGTACTGAGGCCCATCATCCTACAATAATAAGCTCAGCTCCATACACCATGTCACCTGCCCACACGACGTACTATGGTAATGGCTATCAGGTCCAGTACCAGGTGCCGTATATCCACTAATGGAGAGAGCTGGGTGCATGTGCTCTTTCCTAACTATGTAGCTTTTAACCTGCTGCTCTGTGTTGTAGTTGTATCAGTCCACTAGCTAGTTTGCCTAGCTGAAAATAGCTGGACCACTCTTGTGTGTGTTGTGAGTGGCCGTTGTGAAATTCTGTTAATTTTATGTCCTCACGACTTATGACATAATTTGCTTCTAAATGTTTAGTTACGATGAATCTGCTCATGTTCTATATATGTATGGCCTGTGGTTTATCTGCCACTCTATATAGCCTTTTTTTTATCAGGAGTTAAGATAGTCGCAGTAACTGGCGAAATGTGTTTAGGGTTTTTGTCCTCTGCATGGAGGATCTTTTCGTTTACCGATGTTCTCGGTTGCATTGCAACCGAAATGGAGGTTGTGTTCCTTTTTTCGGGATTGTGCATCGTTTTACCGATGTTTTTTCGTTTTTTGGAAACAATTTCAATTGAGAGCATGGAATGGGCATCGTGTTGCATTTTGCTCACGTTGTTTCCTAGCATAGGGACAATAGAACCGGCCAAAACTACTTTTGTATTTTTGTTTCTATTGTCCACGTGTTTTACTCTACTTTAGCCCCGCCGATTTGAAGGTGTAGACAGGAAAGTTGATTTATGCTCAAGTGTTTGATTTTAGTAGTTTCGTAATAAGAATTTTATGGCTTTTATTTGTTAGAACCTGTAGGCAGTGCATACGTGTAATATATGTTCTATGTTGCTTCCGGTCTGCAAAAGATTTGCTCGTTGCAAACGATTAGTTCCAATTCCCTGCACTTTGATTTGACGAGTGCGATATGTGCACCTGGTAGCCAATCACCAATTCGAACAATCGTGTATGTTTGTCGCATAAATGATCACTCACGTTGAGACTACTAAATTGAATACGCAACTCCCTCCGTTTAAATTTATAAGGTGCATTTTTTTCTTAACACCAGATATGCTACCAGCAATAGTGTGCTGTATGTTACTCCCTCCGTTTAAATTTATGAGGAGCATTTTTTTTCTTAACACAGATAAAAAAAATAGTAAAAACAGTTAGATTACCCTTAACTATTATCTCTAAGCACTATACACTATTGCAGAATATGTCATCACAGATGGTTCAAAACGTCATTGCAGACGGTTTCGTGAGCCGTTTGAGTTTATGGGTCAGTAATAATATGAAATCATCATAGACAACTTTTGAACCGTCTGTGATGCAGTATTTCACAGATGGTTTCAACTACAAACCGTCTATGATAGTCTACTACCATAGACGATTTGTAGTTAAAATCGTCTATGATATTCTTTTCTATTTACAAATCTATTTCTATTAATTGGATAGCCTTAAATGCTAGATACCCTCTGAAACAAACATATCAACACATATATATATATATATATATATATATATATATATATATATATATATATATATATATATATATATATATATATATATATATATATATATATATATATATATATCAATTCATATTCATTCATTTTAGAAAGAAAAATCCACTTCACAAATCAATTAACTGAAATGAAATAAATTGATCATCCATGAACAAATACATGTACACATGAATAATTAAGTTCAATCTTATCCCGGTGAAATTTGTTATACATTATAGGGTTCCCCATCTTCCTGTGTATCTTCCGGTGAAATAAATTGATCATCCATGAACAAATACATGTACACATATACGCATCGTGAAGTATCTGATCCAGAGTATCATCATGCAACCTTTCCTCAGAACTATAATCGACATCATTCGGAGGCATATCATTGGCTTCATCGACGATATCATTATTACTATCTTCCTGTGTAGTCTGCTCTTCACCATGACTGGTCCAACGTGCATACCCTTTTTTGAAACCCATTCGAATCAAGTGTGCTTCAATCTGTGCTCGGTTCTTAAACATCGTTAGATTATCATAGTCAATGCATGGACATTACATATATTCCACCTCTTATTCAACATATCTTCCTCGACAACTCTTGTGAAAGCAGACACGCTAATTAATGTACTCTTCACTCACACGGTTGCCAGCGTACATCCAGTTTCGGTCCTACGTTACACATATAATTAACAATTTAGTAAGAATTATTAATTAAATTAAATTAAGTAGAAATAAACTATGAATTGACTAAACCCTAAACCATGCTAGATGTAAATAAACTTCTTTCTAAATCTAAACCTATAGTTAATAAACTACATATGGTTAATAAACTTCTCTCTAGATGGAAATAAAATATCTCTAGATCAAGCTAACTTGATTTAAACTATTTTCAATTCTTTTTTCACCAAAAGCTATAGATCTAAATTATATTGCAATTAGGAACAAATTACTAACCATATGTAGTCAAGAAATGAATAGATCTACAATCACTCTTGCTAAATAATCTCCTTTCACCAAATCGCCGCCTCAAAACCCTTGCCTCCAGCTCAAAGCAGCAACTAGATTTAGAATTTAAGATAGAGGGTCGACAGATCCACACGCAGTTAATATAGTGGAATTATCACCGTTTGTGATATATCACAGACGATTTGTATTACAAACCGTCTGTGATATTTGGCAATATCACAGTTTGTGATACTTTATAAACGGTTCTCATCATGAACCGTCTGTGATATTATCTTTTCACAAATAGTTTTTGGCGCTGGCAGCTACACAGATAGTCTCTAAACTAAAACTGTCTATGCTTGTATTTAACACTGACGGTTTTGAGAAACCGTCTATGATATACCGTCTAATATTAGACTTCTTGTAGTAGTGATATTCAATGTATATATGTAAAAAAATAGCAAATAAAGCTGCATATTTATTAGGAATATAAAAGAAACACTACACTAATTTTATATTAGAATATAAAATACGTCATATATTTATAGATAAGGCCATTACAAAACACGTTCTATAAACTTGGATAGAGGAAGTACTACAACAGGTCACCAAAAGTATAAACAATGAATGTAGGGTTATAGGATTACATTATTAAGGAGCACATGGACATATTTGGATCATTGGATCGGATCACATTATCAAGTTGTAGGCACCAAGTTTCTTTTTGCCTTTTGGGATTTTTAGTAAAAATATATTAAAAAGCTAAAAATGGACAAAAGGCATTTGCAACAGATAGCTAGTAGCAAAAGTCAAAATGTGGTAGTGATAGCCTATTTTAGAACTCCAACTCCAATCCTCTCTCTCTCCCTCCAAAAAAAGAAAGGGAATTTTGTGTATCTTGATACCTCACTAAATTTGTTTATCTTAAACCACCAAATTTTAATATCTTGAAACATCAAATATAAAAAGAAAGAAGCGAGTTCTTGACATCTTCCCGAACTTCTTGACAACTATATTAATTACAAAATAACTACATCAAACCGATGAACAAAACTCAAATAAAGAACTACAAATCAGACCTCTAAGTTTCTTGATTTTTTTCTCTGTTGGAAGGATATCAGTCCCCCTTTTTATTTTTTTCTTCCACCATTAAGAAGTGACAGAGATTTACCAAAAAAAAAAAGGAAAAATATCAAATTCGAACAGAAGACACTATGCGGCTTGACTATCTAGCCCATTAACGCCAATGCTGCTATCACCGTCGCGGCCGCGGTCGCCCACCGGGCGAGCACCGCCGGCACGGCGTCACCCTTGTCGGCCGTCGCATCGCCCGAATCGTCCGACGAGTCCTCGCTGTCGTCGGCGGCCTTCTTGCCCTTCTTCTTTGACGGCTCTGGCGCAGGGGCGGGCGCCTCGACGACCTTGAACAGCTCCTTGGGCTGCAGGACATTGGACACGGCGTAGCATGCGAGCGGCTCGCTGTCGCCGACAGTGGCGGTGAGGGTGGACGTGACGACCCTAGTGTCGAGCGTGACCGTCTCTCCCTTGTTCTGCACGTCGTAGCTGTAGTCCTTCTTGGCCTCACTGGCGGTGGCGAGCGTGGTGACCATGCCGTTGTTGGACTTGAGCAGCTGCAGCGAGAAGTAGTCCGGCACGGCGTGGTAGAGCAGGATCGCCGTCTTGGCCTTGGCCGTGAGGTTCTTGTACTTGGGCATGAAGGAGGCGACGGCGGCGTCGACGGGACAGAAGAGCGTGAGGCCGTTGTCCTTGGTCTCGTTGACGATGCGGAACACGTCGGCGTTGGCGGCGAGTAGGCCGGCGAATGACTTGCAGTACTTCTTGGAGAGGAGCTCGGTGAGGTTGACGGGCGCCGGCGGCGGGACGGGCGCCTCGGCCTCGGAGGAGGAGAGCACGGAGCTCACCTGGAGCACGGAGATGTCGTAGGGCATCTCCTTGATGGACTTGATGAACCGGGACGGCTTCGCGGTCTCGTCGGCGTCCTCCGAGATGAAGTCGATCTTGCCGCCCTTGTGGGACGTGATGTTCACGTAGCCCGTCGTGCCCGGCGCCGACCCGGTTGCCTGAGGTGGCAGCATGCATCACGCGCGTCAGTAAAAATAAAAATTACCAGTAAATAACTGGTGATCTCTCGTTTTTTTTAAAAAAAAAACGTAAATAAATGGTGGGCGACCTAAGCTGAAGTGTATCATTCTTGTAAAATTGATACTGAAATCTAGATTATCCTCTAGCGATTGAATCTGGTTAAGGACAAATCATGATTGTCAGTTATACTTCGCATTTTTCTTTCCACATAGTAAGTAAATTGTGTGTTGAAGTCATGACAAATATGAGATGTGTAGGATAAGGGGCCTGTCCGTGGATGATTCCTCTGTTATTGTTGTTTTTTTTATGATCGGACTGCATGTGCCCAGAAATCAATCATGCATTTCTAAACGTGTTTGCTGAAGTTGGCAGCAATTGGCTGCATGAAATTCCATGCCTACCAACCATCTCTGTTGGTGAATTCCAAGCCTACCAACCATCTCCGTCGGTGAATCAGTAGCACGTGTTTGGACTGGGCCTTCCGGGCCCACTGGGCTCTTTGCTTTAGTGACTTGGCAACTAACGCTACGTTCCTCTCAAAAAAGAAAAAAAAGAAAAAACTAACGTCATGTGGATTTTCTTACTAGAAGGAAGATTCCAAATCAATCATGTAATGGCTTTTATCATAATAGAATTTCACAAATTGAGTGTGAAAATAGGAGTCTATTCCCAGGTAAGTGATTTTTTTTAACAATACCAAACACCCCCCCTTAGTCTTCTTTGCTTCACAACTGGTGACTATATTATTCGAATGCTATGATCTGAATTGACTCCTCTTAATATAACACAGAAGCAACGGCACAATGTGTGGTTCACCTTGACTGATAATTCGATCAAAATTGGGTAATCAAAATAAAGATAGATGGAGAATATGGGATGTGCTTTAGATTTTATTTTGTCCATCGATCCTAGTTTTAAATGTTTGCGATTGTCCGTGCAGTTGTTTCTCTACACCACTTGGAGTACGACAATTTTCATAGAATCTTTTAGGAATTGCATGTATCGATTCCTGTGAAATTCTTTGGTTCGAACAATGCTTTAGTGTATACTCCTACTGAAATAGAATAATCAATCTACTGAAATAGAATAATCAATCTTTCCTCGTAACTCAGGTATAAAACTTGGGGGATCATCTATATGATGTAACAAGCTACCCCTACCTAAAAAAGCAATACGAACAGTACCCTGTTCCCCTACCAAACAGTACAGCTGGTTAATGCATGAGTGTAACTTCAACGCATGATCAACAAATAAAACAGAAGCAACCCATTACTTCCATATAGGTAAGTATTAAAGTGAAAAATAAGATAATGAATTGGTCACTTTGAAGTAATTACTTAAAAGATTCTAAACGCACCTAGATGATCAGCGTATGTTCTGAACATATATAATAGACCCGAGCATCATGCATGCATCGTGGAATTTTGTGATCAAAGAGTCAACAACTTGTGTTGGAAAATGTGATAATTAGTAACATGGCTAATCATTTTCTAATCAAGCAGCTAGATAGCCATGTGCCCTCTCTGCAATCAGTCGCATGGTTCGAACGGTGTGCCGCCTTGATTTACTCCCAAGGTTTGACTTTTACTAACTATATGTTAATAAAGAGGGTTATTTATGTAGATTTTTTACTATGATTTTGGAGATTGCATATATGAGGTCATGTATAATAGAGTGATGTCAATTATCTGTAAGTTATGTCACGTAGAACACGAGATGATATAAAGGAGAGTGATGGAGCATAGAGAATTGGGCTGTGACCTGGCTAGTGTGAGCCTTAAAAAATCACAATAACTTTGTTACAATTCCCATTGATCTTAATCAATGTGTAACATATCTCAATGCTCAATATATCCTAGTGTACTATAACAGCAATGTAATGATGTGTAAGAACCAACAAAATAATAGTTGTCGTATATAATCAGCATATGCAACAATAGTCTACATATAATTGTGTAACTACAAGTGCATGTGCGCATACCTGGAACATGGATGAGGAGGCGGTGGCGCCGCGCGAGAGTTGGTGGAGCTTCTTGGAGCCGTAGTAATCGACGAGGATGTGCATCATCAGGATGTGCCGTTTCGTCGGCAGCGTGTAGTGGTCCAGCGCCGCCATCGCGGAGTTGTCCACAGCCAGCACGGTGATCGTCTGCCGTCGGTTGATGTCGTACGCCAGCCTCGTCTTGCTCAGCATCTCATTGAACTTGGAGAACTCCGGGTGCGCCGCCAGGATCTTGGTGATGTTGTACTTGCTCGCTGCTGCCGGCGACGCCAGCATCGTGATCGCCGTTGCAGCGATGGCGAGGGCCAGAAGGATGGACATCCCGCTTGTCGCCATTGCCGACGCCACAGTGGAGAGAGAGAGAGAGAGAGAGAGAGAGAGAGAGAGAGAGAGAGAGAGAGAGAGTTGTGAGTGAGCGGCGATGGAGGTGCGTGTGTATGTATGGGCGGGAAAGGGAGAAGGTTGGGGGGTCGCTGTGTAGGCGTGGGCGAGAAGGTTGGAGTAATTTACGCAACTGCCACTCCGTGGGCTGTCGCTGTCCCTCTTCTTTGGTTTGTTTTGTTTTGAGGAGCTGCTGCTGGTGGTGCTTCTTCTTCTTCTTCTTCTGTGCTATTGACATTGTTGGATTGGAAACCTTGAGGTTTGTTTTGGGAGGCAAACCTACAATTTGGTGATCAACTATTGGGCATCAAGTTCTTTTAGCGGTTAAACGTTGGTAAGAAAATATGAGGTTGCCACTCGTTTTGTGCACTACGGTGGTTCATGATAATTCTATTTTGCAGAACCATTTCCACATATTCTTGTGTTCCAAATTAAAAAAAAATCATATAGGAGAAGTAACTAAATTAAAGGAAATGTCTACGTGAAAAAGAAATAGGGAAAGATCAACCATTGGATGGCATAATTTGTTACTGTAATCTGATGTGCTAAGTATGATGTTAGATTTTCATGAGCGAGTGCTTTTCCACAACAGCTTTGTAACATAAACACAACGTATAGTAGCACATAACTGGCCCTTGAAAGTATGATTTGTTTGGGAATTTGCGAACTTCTGATTAGTGTTGTTTTCGTTCTGCTTGTGGCAAGAGCTATTAGGGCATCTCCAACAAGGTCACCAGCTCTCTCTTAGCTTTGCTACATCACCAAGAGAGACAATGAGGAGAGAGCTAGAGAATATGCTATCTTATACCAAGAGATAACTTAGGCATGCAAATCATCGCTCATGATAGAGAATGGTGAAGTAGTGTGACAGGGGAGTTGAGGTGAAAATAATAAAAAATAGTTATGAAAATGATGATAGAGGCAAATTGTTGGAGATATACTGCCTCTAGTATTGTGACTAGGTGAGGTGGATTTCTTAGAGATAATTTTAAGAGATGAGCTATTGTGAAGGCTCATGAATTTGAATTAGTAGCTATGTACATAACAATCGCAAATACTCAATCACTATATTCCAAAATAATTATCAAGTTACTCTATTCCAAAATAATTATCAAGTTTATGGGAAATCAAAAATATACTTATTGTAGTTTTCCCATGCCCTACCCCTTCTATTAATTAAGGTGAAAGATGACTAGTGTTTTAAATTTCACTTAGTGGGGTAAGCACGATCAAATTTCATTAATACTTATATTTGTTCTTCATATGGTAGTTGGATAACTATTTTGAAATGGAATGAGTATCTAGTATTTTTTTAATCATATTTTAGAAAAAAATGGTTTGCATACGCAATTGATTGCATGCTTGCAGCAGTGGTTTGACCAATCCATTGCAAAGAATAAAATAAAATAAATAAATGTGGGTGGTTGTAAGTTTCTTTCCTTTTTCACAACCAATAATGTTATATTACAATTTCTTAATAAATTAGCAGTCGATCGAATCCTGGTGATGCATGTATGCTTGATTGATCTCGATGGCCTGGTTTTTCAATCAGATAGGTACTGATAGCTGTCAGGTCAGAACATGCAAGAAGTCGCTGCAGATATGTAGTTTTTTTTTTGTGTGGCTGAACCTTCAATCTCCAAAACGGACAAAGCGCATGTGTTGTTTTCTTCAGATTTGAAGTGGCTTCACACCAGTTAGGCCAGTGTCGAATCCACCTAACAAAGGTGAGCCAACACATCACACACCAACCAAAAACTGCAAAAGGATCTAGTTAATTATATCCTAGTCTAGGGAAGACAAGTACTCTTTAGATGGTGTGTGCTACTCTAATCTATAGTAGTAAATGACCTTGCAGATAGCCATGTACAATGAATGTGAGGGTGTATACAAAGGAAAAGATATATAGGACAAACTTATATTGAAACCGTAGAATTACATGTATTTGAGAATAAAATTTAAAAGACTAGAATGGCATGTATTTGAAAAAGGAGGAAGTATTTTCTTATAGTAGCTTTCCTAAAACAAAAATGTGTTCTTCGTAATTTTCCATCCCAAATACTATTAGTGCCTCTCCTATTCATCGCGAGTTAAAACGTAAAGAACGCTACTAGCGTCCAGGAAAACGAGTGGTCAAGCCATGCATCCAGTGGCAAAACCGTGATTTCCTTCCAACATGAGAGGCGATTGATTATCCGACGTGTCACGTTGCTTCGCGGAACACCACACCCGGGGCTGGGATCGGGCCCACCACCCAGAGACCACCACCGACAGCCACTTTTTTTAGCACCAGGCCGGCCCACGAGGCGGACGTCGGAGATGCGACAAGCGACGGCGGAGACGGACGGCTCAGATTGCCCGACGAGGTCAGTGTTGGGCCCCACGTGGTGTGGCCGGTAACACGTCGTCGGAAACGTTGCCGGCGATGAGGTTGGGAACTAGTTAGGAGGTTAGGTTAACCGTAATCATCAGGCATCGGAGCTCAAACAATGGCAATATGATTACTGTAATGCATGCTTATTGGGTCTAATCCATGGCTCTGCTGGTAAGTTAGTTGCCGGCTTAAACTTGGTTATTAAGAGCTTCCTGTTGTCTCTTCCTCTCTGGCTGATCTTCTGGCGTGGTTGCTTTATTATTATTATTATTATTATTATTTTTCGTTGAGATGGTTTTCTCGTATGCTAACAGATTAAGGTGCGAAGAACGGCTGGCGCTTAATTAACTATTTAGCGTGCTTAATTATGTGTTGTGGAACTAACAGTTCTTTTCAAAGATTTTGAGTTTTGTTACGCAAAGCCCGTCCTATTACTTTTAATTCAAAAGGCACGGTCAACTGTACGTTGGTTAGTCGAGCTGATGTATGATAGCAATGTTTTCCGTGTAAGGCTACACTAGTTCCCGCTACCTATAGGTGGTGATCATTTTGGTTTATTTTTGGTGGTTTATGGCTGAAAAGCACTGTAGTTGACTGAAAAAACACTGTAGTTAACAGAGGTTTATTTAACACAATTAAATTTAAAAAAATTAAAAAATATAAAAAATATATTAGCCCATCACAAACAACACAAACGAATACGGCAAAAAAAAAGAACCGCCAAAAAAGCTAAAAAAGCCAAAAGTTCAGAAAAGACGAAATTATGAATAGTAAAAATAAGCCGAAGCCGGTCAAGTCAAACGAGCGGGCCTATGTTTTGGGCGGAGGATATTTGCTGATTTTCCATTATTCAATTCCGTGACCTGTTGTGCTATGTAAGTCTTATAATAGCTGTGATGACCATTTATTCACACCGTCTCAATAAAATGCACGTATACATGGAGGGACCATACGAGAAGGTCTAGAAATATATGTGATGAGCCATTATCAATATATGTCAAGTTAAAATTTAAATTTATGAAAGTTTGCAAGTTTCAGATTTATTGCATTTCATGGGCGATCGGCCGTAGGGGTGGCGATCGATCACGTACCGGTATGACCGCCATGGGGCGATCTTATTGTAAGTTCGACGTGGTCAGATTTTTGGGGCGGTCGGATTGCCGATGCGGTGCGACCTATTTTTAGTTGATGACTGGTTTTTTCTATGGAGGTGCTCGCTTGTGCGTGAGAGAAATTGTGAGCGGTTCGATTGGCCAATGGGTAGTGGTCTGACTGAGTTGGGCTGCGTGGTCAGACCGGCCGTTATATGGTGGTCAGATCGGTTTTGTCTGAAAATATTTGAGGGGTTTTGGATATTTGTGGGATATGGTCATGGTTTGAGTTTTGAAGTCCTAGATCATTACATTTATGGTGCATGAAACATGTTTGGACTAATGTGACTTGTGAAGAACTTATGCTCGGAAATGATTTCTTCGTCTTTGAATGAGTAGAAAAGCTTAGAGTCAACTATGGTTGTAGGATCGGTGTGGCAAGTCAGGGGGTGAACGACTTCTTCACAATTTTCCCCTGTTATTATCAACTCAATATAGTAGAAATACAAACTCATAAGATTACCAAAGTCAAGAGCCAAAGAATACAAACCAACAGAGACGTCTTTATCTCACCGATTTGACCACCGACTAGGGGGTAGTTGGACCGGAATTGGTCGGTCCAACAACTTGGACACCGGTTTGACTAGGATGGCTAGTCTGACCGCTTGGGTCATCGATCTGAGCGCTCAGGTCATGGCGGTCTAACTATTCGCCGAGGTAGATGCACAGAGCAGTACTGTACAAGATCAATGAAAAAGGCTAACATCTAAACCACTAATTCAAACGTAGTGAAACTTGGTACAAGTCCTCCCTAGGATATCAAGAACCTATTCCAATTATAGATAGTTGTACCAAAACAATGAAGGTTGCAAAAAAACAACCTTGATCCAAAACAAGTTCTGTTTTTTATCCAAAACAAGGAAGGTCGCACCAAAACAGGGCAAAATAGGAAAACCTTGATCTACTCTTACTCTAAGTTTTTGATGATCTATATGACATTGGATGTGTTCTCACTGTTATAGAAATCTAGATCATCGTACAAACTCAATCCAAAATGTCCTTAGAAGCAAAACCCCAAAATCACCTCTCTCTTGAGAAAAACTAGGCAAACACAAAACTCTCCAAGATAGATGAGATCTCATCTCCAAGTGATATCTCCACCTCTTACACGTCCTTGGCACTAGGAAAGATCAAGAAAAGATGAAATCTAAACAAAAAAGCTAAGCAAATCAAAAGGGTTCATGGAACAACTCACATGAATAATGTTTGGAAGTTCATTTTACTTGGAGAGGAATATTTTACAGCCACTCTCACATGGAGGACGGATATGTAACTCTAGAGTATGCACACACATAAGGCTCCAACACAAGGAAATCCTAAACTCTCTCATGAACATTAGACTTCCCATATCTCTCAACTCAAAAAAGGGCTTATATAGTGGAGGCTCCTTACCTCACACCAAACCCTAACCATCACACACTTAGTGGATATAACTACTTAAAAAGGAAAAACCCGGCAACCCACACACAAATAGGTTTTACACTTCACTTACATGCTTTTCAAAGTGTGACTTCAATATGGCTCCGATAGCCCGATACGACACTCCATCCTCCAAGACATGATGATGTGGCCAAGAGTGTAAATACTATTTTGATTTGTGCTTTATCCATGCCATGTGAAGCTACAAAGCAATGTAGTGCTGCATTGAGCAAAGGAAAGGAGAAGCCAAGCTTGGTCAAGAGAGAGGAGAGGGAGGCCGACCAAGGGAGGATGATCCTAGCACATGGGCAACAAAGCTTCTGCCAAGGAAGAAAGCTTGGAGCGCATAGGAGACTTGCACATGATCTAAGGTGCATGGTGCTTGTCCTCATGAAGAAAGAAGCACATGAGGCCCAACGTATGGAAGAATTGGCCATGCATGAGGGAAAGCCACGTGAGAAGTGTTGCCTGGTTATTTCTTGACGGAAAGAAAGAGCCAGGAATAAAACAAGCCAAGCCATGTGTAAGCCAAGCTAAGCCAAGAAGCCAAGCCAAGGAGCTATTTCTTGAGCATCAAAAAGAGGAGGCAATCCAAACACTCCTCCCAACTGTGCGTAATGGAGAAGGAAATACCGTGTTAAGCATTGGAGCCAGGTGGAGCCAAAAGGGGAGCTGTTGAGCCAGGAAGTGAGCCATGAAAAGGTGAGTGTAACATCCCAAAAATTAGGACATCTAAAAATCTATAATTTTTAGAACTTTTTGGTTGCATCTTATTAACATTGGATTTTTGGTTTTGATTGAGGTTCCAACAAATAAGAAATCCATGACAATAAAAATTTGGAAGAAAAGATGCACGTAATAATAATTTAATTTGGAATATAATGCAAATTTAAAAAGATGATCCAACAATTATGGTAGGAGAATACGTAGTAAAAACCCTGCTAAGCCAAAGCCAGTTGTAAAATTTGATACAAGCAATAACAAACCAAATATAAATTATGAGTAAAAAACCTAAAGTAAATTAGTAAGAAAGATGGGAAGTTATGATTTAACATTACAGTAATTTAAATCCTAAATTGAGAGCCATTTTCCAAAATCCGAGCTAAACAAAAGTTAAATAAGGGATTCCACTCAAGATTGTGGTTCTATAAATCAAATCACGTCCAAAAGCTTTATTTGGCATTATAGGAATCATGAGTGCAATGCAATGTGAAATAAGGTTTAAATTCAAGCACAAATTCACCTTGTCTTATTTTGGAAATTTAAAATGAATTCAAATTGAACATCAATTGAAAATTAGAAGATGGAAGGAATAGTGTTTGGACTTGACCCATTAGGCCTTTTCCCTTCCCTCATGCCTTTGGCCTAGCCTAGCTACGCCAGAGCGCGCCCGGCGTGCTAGCCTCGTGCCCTGGCCACACCCGCACTGCGCCAACCGTGCTATCACTTGAGCCATCTCGTGGTCCGACTATGCCCCATGCCTAGACCTCACCGATCTTTCCCCGTGTTTGTCCATGCTGGTGCAGTGTGCTATCTGTGTGCCGAGTCGGGCAAGCCATGCCAAGCCCACTGCAACTTTTCACTGGGGCTGTCTCTTCTTGCCCGAGTTTAGACACTGTAGAAGCCGTGTCATACCATGCATTGATGAGCACAGCAACGCACTCAACTACACTAGCAAACGCCTGCCATGCTGTTGCATCATAAAGACCACCGCTCTGGCGACCACCATGAGAGGAGCTTTGTGAAATGCGGTGCCAAGCCTTGATTGACCGTTCAATCACCTACGAGCCATCCCATCCAATCTTCTCTGGCCATGTCGGAGCTGATGATGGCCATTAGCCAGCGGGACACCTCATCACCACCGCCACATTTGGCCCACATAGCCATGTCTTCTCGCTGCCATAAAAGCCCGAGAAAGCCCCAACCAACTGTAATGCCCCAGATTATTTTATTAATTGTTATTCAATTGTTTGTTTGATTAATAAATAGAGAGAGGGATCTAGAAGGAAAAGATTGAAAATTAAAAGAGTTTTGAGGGTTTTCGAAAGTTAATCAAACACAGGCCTAGGCCTTGGCATGTGGGTTTTCTTGGCCCAAGAGGGAGGAGGCCACCCTTTTAACCTGTGCACCGCCCCCGCCCTAGCCGCCGCCCCCCCTGCCTCCCGCCCCTCCTTGCCGCCACACTCCTGCCAGCCACACACTTGCACCTTGTTGTTGCATAGCATAGCATGAAATTCATATGAAACATGTTTAACTTGACAGTTAATGTTCATGCTTGCATTTGTTACAGTTTATACTTGCTGAGTCGTTGGACTCACCCTTGTTGTTGTTTATTTATTTTAGGTACCAATGTGAGATCATCATACATGGGGACATGAATGACTAGTCCAGATGCACGTGCACTATTCCTTCAATAAGAAATAAGAACGGTCATTATAATCTTAGTGGCTGGTTAGTTTAATTGGTTCATTTTATTATTCATCAGATTAAATGTAATAATGATTAGAACTATTTGATATCGCCTGTTCTTTATTATGGAAATAGAACTGCTTTACGTTTATCTAGATTTGCTATTAATGATTGAATAGATAAGACTTTGTCGAATCTTTTGAAATAATTATTAGAAGTTTTAATTTTGGCTAGAAGTTGGTAGCATTTTAGGCCATTGTTTGGCTGGGGTGTTACACCAACTTTGCCACACCACCCTCTCCCCCTCCACGGAATCAACCTCTCAAGCTCGTAGCTTGTTGGAGAAGCTTCCCCTCCTACTCCGATGACCATAGCATCCAGCCGATAGGAGGCTCCTCCATTAGATTCTTTCCACCAAGATCCTCACTGTGGTCCCCTCTATTGATCCCCGCCCTTATTGATCCCCGCCCTTAATTTCAACCGTTGATCACCGTAGTTCACCGGTATTGTGCTCCATCTTGCACCACCGCCGGTCCACAATGCCATGCCACCTCGGACTTCTCCAAGCTCGGCCGACCCCTCAGGTAGCTTCACCACAGTCCCTAGATGCTTCCATAACAAGAAATTGAGTCCTAGAGCCATGGAATGCCGTAGTGTCATGCGCCGGCCATCACCATCACTAGGGGTCACCGTCGACCAAATTAGCCAGTGATACTTGACACAAAGATGTGCACGGTAGTGAGGATCCCATTTTTTCCTGCTACCCTGGATTGTTTGATTGCTGATTTTGATCGTATGGGGATATCTTACTGCTATGCGGGTACGGCCCGAGTGGAGACCCAGTTGATCCTAGAGTCAGCTATACCAGAGCGAGTGCGGGAGGCACAACAGTCTGATCAGTTACTTCAGAGGGTTATGAAACGGTTGGAAATGGGAAAAGAAGGGGATTTTAGTTTGGATATGTCAGGTGCATGGCGCTTTAAAGGGCGTTTATGCATGCCGCAGAAAGGGGGGGGGTTAAGGATGACATTTTGAGAGAAGCTCATCGCACCACATACAGCTTCATCCGGGAGAGACTAAGATGTATCGTGATTTGAAAGCAATTTCGTGGAAAAGGATGAAGGTGGATATAGCCAATTATGTGGCCTCATGTGGTATTTGTCAGCAAGTGAAGGCTGAACATAAGAGGTCAGCCGATTATTGCAGCCATTAGAGGTTCCTCAATGGCCGTGAGATGATATTTCTATAGATTTTGTGGTCGCGTTGCCTCGGTTGCCGAGAGGTAAGGACGCAGTTTGGGTTGTTGTGGATCGATTCAGCAAGTCAGCGCACTTCATTCCTATCCGCACAACCAACTCAATGAGTGATCCGCTCCTATTTATGTTCGGGAAATTGTGAGGCTTCATGGTGTGCCTAAGACCATAATTTCGACAGAGATGCCAAGTTTGTTTCAAGTTTTGGGAGAGTTTGCGAGTGCTTTGGGCACTCGACTTCGCTTGAGCACGGCTTTTCACCGTGAGAGATGATGGGCGATCGAGCGGACCATGTGGGCCTCAATTCACTGTTTGCGTGTTTGTGCACGGTATAAAAATCCTGTTAAAACCGGTTCAAAGCATATGAGCCACCGACATGTGGGCCTCAATTCACTGTTTGCGCAGTAATTGGTCCCACCTATCAGGCATAGTGAACATTTCTCGTTAAGGAATAATTCAAAAAAAGAAATTAAAATCAAGTGGAAAATGAAAAAACCCTACTGGCCCTACCTGACAGGGAGAGAGTTTCTATCTCCCTTTTCAATTTCTAAAATTAAATTTAATTTCAAACTTCAAATGGCTCGTTCTCACTCATTGCAAGTCTAAATTAAGTGAAATTTATTTTTAAATTCATCTATAATCAATATCTATCCAATGGAGCCAAAATCATGATTTTTGGGAGTTCATTTGAATTTTTTATTTGAATTTAATTCTATTTTTCTAGTCTTTTATCTAATTTTTTGTGCAATCGTTTGATAGCTTACGAGCCTAAGAAGAAGAAGAAGAAGAAGAAGAAGCAAAAGCAAGGCATGACCCGCAGAACCAACCAACTTGTGAGCAAAATGAGTCAATACTTTGACCATATTGAACCTATATGTTATGTAAGTTATTTCTGTTTAAATTATCAAATTGCATGCTATTAATTATTATGCAAATTATGTTCGTCTTAAGAATTTTGTTACATTCCTTTTGTTGATGTGTTGTTATTGTTATAATAATAGTAGTAATAATAATAATAATAATAATAATAATAATAATATTATTATTATTATTATTCCATCCTTGAAACAATTGCACTCTTAATCATTGTTTCCATAGAAATTAGTAATAAACACATTAGTTATAAACTATATCTAAATGCTATGCTTAGACCTGCTTAGATACTTGGGGGCACTAATGTAACATCTCGAAAACTTAAATTTAGAAATATAAGGCTTTTGAATTATTTTTTTGGAAATATATTCTATTTGAAATAGGATTTTTAAAGTGTTTCTTAAAGCTTTGGTTGAGATTATGATGATTAAAGAAATTCGTGAAAAATAAAACAAACATTAGTAAAGCCATAAAGGAGATATAGAAATAATGGAAACAAAAAAATGTGTTAAGCTAAATCTAAAAAGATGATCCATAGAATGGAGGGAGAAACTTGAATTAAAATTTAAAATTCTATTTTAGAATGTGTAAGTAAAATATATATCTAGTACACTCCACAAAAATAAATAAATATATATAAGGTAAGGCCAGCAGTAAAAATATAAAAATGAGTAAATTGTGAAAGAATCTAAAAATATAAATGTATATATACATGTGTAAAAAAAAGGAAGGAATGAGGAGGTCAGACCAGCCGAAACGGTCCGGCCCAACCCCCTCTCCCCATTCGCGGCCAAGCCGCCTCGCCCTGTTCCCCTTTCTTCTCCCCGCCTCCCCGGCACCGCCTCGCACGCCTCGCCTCGCTCCATGGCCACAGCCCAGCCCGCCTCCGTGCCCCCGCCTCGGACCAACGGTCCCGACGCCCTCGGACCAGCGGACTCCGGTGCCCCTCCGCGCGCAGCTACAGGCCGCACAGTGGTCCTGTCGACATCTTTTCCACCGTCCTATCTCTGTCGCGCGGCGTGGAATCTCGCCAAAGCTGCCGCTCTGCCGTGCCATCACGCCCGAATCCCTCCTCCATATCTTATGCCCCTACCACCGCCGCCTGCAACCACCACCTGCCCCAACGCGATTGCACGGGCGGTCCCTCGGTGCCAGCCCCACCCGGCCATCCACAAGAGCCGCCGAAGCCCCCACCACCTTCGCCACACTCCACTCTCCCTCCCCCTCCAAGCAATCGGGTTCTAGTGCCCTCTCCTTCGCCGGCGCCACCCTTCTTCCCCGCGGCCGGCCGACAAGCTCGCCGGTAATTCACGCCAAGCTAGCTCAATTCCTTCACCTGAACCTTCCTCAGAGCATCCTGAAGCTTCTCCCGACCCTCCCCGAGCTTCTCGTTCCCCGTATCTCGCCGGCGACGAGACCTCCCTCAAGTCGCTGCCGCCACTCACCGTCGATCCGCCTCGGTGCTCCCCGGCCCCCAACTCCACCTCCTTCAGCATTCCCTCAGCCTCAGCTTTCCATTTTGGCCTTCCCTGGCTCCTCTTCGACCGCCGCTCGCCGCCGGCACCGCCGCCCCCGAGCTTCCTCTGCCTCCGCCCCACATGCGCAGCTCAACTGCCTTCGCTCATTCCCTTGGTCAGGTAACATCGGCTAGCCAAGTGGCTAGCAGCGCTCGCTCTCACCGCAACCGCCCACGTTCGATTCCCCCAGCCGCAGCGTTTAGTTAGGATTTTCTTTTCTTTTTTTTTCTTTGCGTGCTGAGCCGAGAGCAGCTAGAAAAATATCCATAAAAATCTAAAATAAATAAATAAAAGATACAAAAATTATTAGGGTATAATTAAACTTAATAAATATCTAATCATAGATTAATTAATATATGTAGTAACTAATGTGCCTTGAATATTTGTTTAAAAAGCTTAACTGTTAATCAAGGGCATATTAAGAAATTGAGTAAAATCTTGTTTAGGCTATGCTCAGGGAATAAGGATTTAGCAAATGAAAACTTTTTAAAGAGCAAATCATACATCCATGCATGTTAGTAAAAGAAATAGGACTAGCCCATCTATGCATAATTAATACGGTTTGAGCCATCATCTAAGATGACTAATTACTAATTCAAAGCAATGGTAAAGACATATGACTTTGGTTAAATATTCAAACTTAATAAGGATTACCCTTAAATAGAATGTACGCCCTATTATTCACCAAGCCACCATTAAACAAATCTCGGTGATATATCTTATTAAATAGCAATGATGAAATGTTATCTTGTACAAAAATCTCTGCCTAGGTAAATAAATCCAAATTAAATAGAGCCAAGCCAAATAATTGCTAAAGTATAGACAAAATATCAATGGTACTATTAATTAAATTTTAATGTAGATTCGGTAATAATGACGGACATAACTGCATATAGCAAGCTAGGACTCGAACAGACGGATCCTAATCCAAAATAAATTATGTCTAGTGATAACTAAGTATACATAAAATATCACACCATAAAATACTAAGAACCCGGGCCCTAGTATTAATTGGTAAGCTAAAATTTGTATACCCCGTATATAGTATATGCCCTGAATATTAACGCTCGACAAAATAATACCTGGCTAGACTTGTACACCAACTCATAGGTCTAACCTACCTCATGGAACTTCCTAAATAAATGTAAATTAATAAAAGAGATTACTAATACAAAGATCAAGTCATCATATTCTACCACCGACCTTGCCTCCAGTCACCCATTAACTCATAATAAAACTAAATTGAGTTTATTCGGATTTATTTGGATCTTTTTGAGTTATTTGCCTTTATTTGGATTCAGTCGTTTATCGCGTAAGTAGAAATTGGAATTCGTGAAGAATTCAGTGGATCAAGCGAGGTCAAGCTCGAAGGGAAGATAGAGACCAAAAGCTCAAGAGAAAGCATTGTGTGAGCTCAAGACCGCGGTAAAACCACGCCAGGCGAGTCAATACTTTGATCATGTTGAACCTACATTTTCTGTAAATTACTTTGGTTTAAATTATCAAATTGCATGCTGTTAATTTTATATACAAATGCATGCTTAATTCAAGATTCTAGCTATATGCCCATTGTTTGCCTTGATTAATATTACACCCTCTTGTTGAATATTTGAATATATGAACCTTGTCGCCCTAGCAAAATTATGATAGTAACCTTTTGAAAATAAGTCCGTAATTTATACGCCATGCGTAGTGTTACATAGATATTCATGGGCGTGAAAACGTCCAAGCATCACTTTTAATCATGAGAAGATTTGGTTGGGCAGTCATGGTGGTAATGACTGGTATAGGTTCGATATGATTATTTTATGTTCCCAAAACTCTACTTGTTGAATATCTGGGCGGATGATTCGAGGGTGTGTGAGTGGTGCGGTGGAAGCACAATGTGGTTAGTGGAAGAACCGCCCGATACCGCTAAGGACCGAATCTTGTCATGATCTCCCACGTAAACAAAGCAACCACAAGTCTCAGAAGTACAACTTGGCTAAGTAGTTGTATCGAAACTCCCGGACTCATCTCACTGGTAGTGGAGTGAAGTGGATACGCAAGGGCAAGGGGAGGCCTAAAGGGACACCAAGGGAGGTGAAGTTTTCCACTGTTCTAAGCGCTATGGAAGGGAGCTCACTGCGTTAGTAATCGTGGAAAACATCCCGTGCATAGATGGGACCCACCGCAAGTGGGAGAAGCCCATAAGGTGAGATGACAAAAGGAACTAGATACTTTGAACAGTCACTGTGATGGTCTGCTCAACCACATGACTAAGGAATCGTGTGGGGCAAAGAGTTGATTGTCTCTTGTGGTGAAAGTGTACAAACTCTGCAGAGTCAAAACTATTCGAATAGCCGTGCCCACGGTCATGGGCGGACATGGGAACTTAACCAGATATAGTTCTATTTCAAAAACTTTGGGGTGGGAATGGAAAAAGTGGTGGGCAGTGCAAGACCCTGATTTGTGTTGTCCTGGGTGTCGCCCCAGTGATAAGTTAAGCGGCTATAACGCTGAAAGATTAAGCATATGGTGCAGATGCCATGTAACGGTGGATGGAATCTGAATCGCTACTGTTATTGCATTCTCATACACATTATGTTTTGTGCAAATTGCTTAGTCTCAGAAAATTTTTATGTATTATATTCTTAGATGATGATAATACTTATCTCCAGACAAAATGTCAGGAAGAATAAATAGAGTCGTAAGAACAGAGGATGGTTGTTTGTGGTAAATGCATGAAGATGGTGGATTCATGTCGATCATAAAAAGGGAACGATAGAAAGGGTTTTAGGAGAAATAGATTGGTAGAGCTTAAATGGATTGATATGACAAATAGATGATTTAAATGGTTTTTGGAGAATTAGGAAGTGCAAGGGAAATTACGGGATTACGATACGGACAAATAATATGAATTCTTGGAAGAGGTTGGGAATAATGTGATTGATAGGATTTGATCAAAATACTAGAAGGATGAATTGAATTTTTGGGTATACCGGATGAATAATAATAATTACCGGAGTATAATCTGGATCAATGATTTTGGGGAATTAGAAGAGTGTAAAGGTAATTGTTGGATTTAATGGGATTAGTAGGATTTGATCTAGATAGATGATTTGAATTTGAGGAAATTTGGAGATATGATAATTGAAGTATAAACTTGATTAATGATATTCTCGGTGGAGAAATATTGATGAATTAGTTAGAGACAATTAATGACAAATAAGGCTGATTATGGAAAAAACATATTATGGTTTTGGATGATTAGCAGAAAGGATTGAATGATTAGAAGGTACTGGTACGAATGATTTCGGTGGATTAAAAAGTAACCAAGTTAGAGAATCAATAGAATTCAGAGGTGAGGAGCTGGTGGATAGCGATTACAAGATTAGATTATTAAGAAATTTGGAATACAAAAAGTATTGGTGGATTCAAAATAAATATATAGAAAGTATATGATCGGTGGGTTAACTAAATGATGTCACTCGCCGTTGGGAGTCTTAGACAGCAATCAATTAGGAAAGGATCAGTTCAGTGGATCAAGTAAAGGAAGTGTGTCTTTGGTGGAGTAAGTCAATTATGGCAAACGCCGTGTGGAGTTCTAGGTAGTAGCAACAACTCTATGATTCAATAACGATAATGCTACCCAAAAGCAAATTTCTGGCAAAGAAAACAACCCGAGCCTTTCCTTTGCTAAGCCATGCATACTATATATTTGCATTCTGTGTATTGGCTCGCGGAGCACGGTGGTTAGTGTGCTCACACTCGCTCTCACAACAAATCCAGAATCAAGAATCGGATCACTACGCATTAGCAATACTTTGGCCTTGACGGTAAAGAAGATGAAGACATCAAGGGTTAGGTCGCGATCCTCCGGTTGGCTGCCTGTGGGCATGTCCTGAATGTCCCACCTGTGTGCTTCGCTCTTCCGCCGCAATTATCGATTTCGCCTAATCGCCCATGAGTAAGTTTACTATTTTATTTATGCTTCTGCATGGTATGTATTTGATATTCATTTTCTGTAACTATGAGCACTATCTACTGATCCAGGGAATAGTGCATTAAATCACAGAGGATTCCAGATAGTAAAATCTGGGGCCCTACAACTAAATTGCCCTGACACCAATTCATAAACATGAAACTAGTTTTGGGTAGCCCTTGGAGGGAAATGGCTAGTATGTTGAGATAAATTAATTTATATTTTCTCAAAACCCTAAAAATTTGCTTTACATATCTGGGCGCATGGTAAGAGTGCTTGGTATGGATGAAGCATGATTATGGCTAGTTTGTGGTAGAACTGCCTAGATAGCTCTAAGGACTGAATCTTGTGATGACTTTCCCACAAGTCTATGATGGATACGACCTGGCCAAATAATTTGCATTGCCAACGATGGAAGCACCATTGGTTTGAATCATGAGTCGTGTCGCTGGATGGAAGCCGTCATGGACACGGGATGTGTCCCTGGATAGAAGCCGTCGTGTGGTGCAAGAGGGGGTCTTGGTGAGGGTGGATAGCCCCCACTAAGATGAAACCTTAGCGGGTATAACATTTGCTAGATGCATTGTAAAGGCTTTGTGATTACTTTCTTGATCTACATGTCAAAAGAAATATGTAGAATATAACAAGTTTGTTGTCTCATGTGGGTAAAGTGTGCGACCTCTGAAGTGTAAAACTATTTGAATAGCCATGCTCACAGTTATGGGCGAGCATGGGAACTTACTTGATATAGTTCTATTTCTAAAACATTATGTGTAGGAATGAAAACTTGTCAGGTGGATGGAACCCTGGATTTGAATTGCCCTGGGTGGATGGAACCCAATGATTATATAAGGGCGGATGGAACCCTATAGTCAAAAACTAGCATTGGTGGATGGAACCATGTAACAGGTAGATGGAACCTATACCGTTATTATTATAGCACATTTTGACAATTGTTTAGAAATATGATTTGGTTAAAAATACTAAGTCTTAGGGTTTTGTACTTATGGTAGTTTTAAAGTGCGATTTTAGCAAATAAAATACCCTGATCCATCATTGAGTAAGTCATATATATATATATATATATATATATATATATATATATATATGTATACGTATATATATATATATACGTATACGTATATATATATGTACATATATGTACGTATACGTATATATATATGTACATATATATGTATATATACGATATACGTATATATGTATATATATACGTATATACGTATACGTATATATATATATATATATATATATATATATATATATATATATATATATATAGGATGCTAAAAGAGGCACTATGGTGCCCGGCACTATGATTTCAAATGCATCAATTCCATATAAATTCGGTATATTTTTGAAAATATCGCTTTAGGGTATATACTCATCTATAATAATTCAAATAAAACGATAAGTTTGAAAAATATACTCAAATTCAAAGTTTTGAACAATTTAGATCACATACTTTGTTGATTTATATATATAATCAAGATATACCTACAATCAAACTATCATCAAAAAAGGCAACTACTCGCCGGAGCGCCGATGACCCTCGGGTCCCGAGCGCCGCCTTCAGTCTGCGCCACCTCGTCAGCGCGCGCGCCCACGTGGCAGCTTGCATGGCACCGCGTGGCCGCCTCGTCAGCACCCCGGCTGCCACCTCCTCCCTCTAGCCATGTCAGCCGTGGACCGAGTCCACGGTGGACCACGCCGATCCGTGAACCCAGTCCACCATAGACCCGGCCCCACCTGTCAGTGTAATAAGACCTTTTTCAATGTAAAAATAATTCAGCCAAAAAATAAAATTGATGCTGACATCATAAATGGATTTTTTAGTACAAAAATAATTCGCAAAAATCAGTCTTTTTCTTTTTCTTCTAATTAAACTTCCGGAAGCCATAACTTTCTCATTTTAACTCTGATTTGACCCGTTCAAATTTCTAAATTCTTCTAAAATCATAAACTACCCATTTCCAAACTCTTTGTGAATTTTATTTGAATTTTGTTTGAATTTACCTGTTTGGTTCTTCGCACGTATAGATTTCGACGATCCCGGAAAGCACGATTTCAACGATTCGAATCAGGTCTTCGAGCAAGGCAAGTTACACCTTTGACCATTTTAAACCCAATATTTTAAATTATTTATGTTGTTTTATATTATTATACATGCGTAATTCTATTCAAGTTAGTTTAAATTCAGTTTTGAACTCTAGTTATTCTCAAATTGTTTGGACATCCAAATTTGACATTGAATACCATTATACCTTGTCAACCCTAGATAAAATCTAGTTAGTACATTAGTATTAACTAGAAATTTTATAGAAATGCTTAGTCATGCCTATAATGATTATGGTTTGGGATAATCTTTCAAATGAAATGATAAACTTTAAAACTGAATTCTTGACTTTGGTGAGTCAGAAATGTTTATGAAATTGTTTCTAAACAAAGTATAAAAACTTGGTTTAGACTTAGGCAAATGGTTAGAGTGGTGGGTGCTTGCTGGCATGCATTGTTGTTTGGTGACGCAATGTTGATTGCTAGGCACAAGGGGTATGTGGTTGGTGCCTAAGTCGGTAAAGGACCGGTCTGTGAGCTACTGTTGCAAAGCCCTATCGTACTACCACAAGTCTGGTATGGGACCGATCTGGTTGAATAATTTGTGAAGTTCCAACTTGATCTCACTATAGGCTGAATATGGACGCGGCGTAGTGTAACTAATGGATTGCGCGAAGGCTACGATAGCAGAAAACAAAACTTTTCTACCGCGCACACAAGAACATCATGCTTAAGGAGGGATCATGGATCGTTACCACTAGACGCGCAGCAGCAATGAAGAAGAGTTGGAGAAGCCGATCCAACCACGCGCGTCGAGGTAGTAGTGGAAGTAGTCGATCGTCCCGAACCGATCGTCTCCTCCACGCGATCAACCACACCACGAGCAGATCCAATCAGAGGTCGTTGATGCCGATCAACGCCGCAACGAGCAGCGCCTCCACCGGTATCCACACGTCCGGGACTGGAACGCCGATCGCGAGTTACGGAGTAGTGTTTAGTAGTCCCAAAGTAAGCTACTACGCATGCTGGGAACCATGATGATCTCAAGTCTAAGGATTCCACATAAACACTACTTGAGACCAACTGATGACACATGGAATCCAACATATGTTCACTAACACATGTCCATATTATTGATTTGGTATCTCCATACCATGATCCATGAGACATGATCATCAATCAATACATATGTCGATCTTTGAATCATATTTTTCCTCATATGAAATATAATCGTGGATCATTTAGAAATAGCAACATTTTGGCATTAAGAGTCTCATGAATAAGTCACATACTCATTGATCAATAATGATAATGTCTATTTCAAGGAACAAAGCAATGTATCATAAACATAGTATGTGATATATTCAACATCTCCATGTTGCCTCTAGGGCATATCACCAACAGTCTCCCACTTGCACTAGAGTCAACCATGTAGGTATCTAATACCCATTGCCCTAGTGTGAGCCTCATGCTTTGGTGGGAAGCGGCTTTGTCAACGGATCCGCAATGTTCAAACCGTGTGTACTTTGCATATCTTAACATCGCCTCTCCACAATCTCGCGGATGAGATGAAATCGCCAGAGAATGTGCTTGGACTTACAGTGCGATCTAGGCTCCTTGGCTTGCGAATGGCTCCACTTGTTGTCACAGAGAGGTCCATTGGGTGGAGGCACTAGCCATCACACCAAGCTCGAAACAAATTTCTTGATCCAAACGACCTCTTTAGCGACTTGAAGCCGCTATGTACTAAACTCATTGTAGAATCAAGAATCTGCTCGCTTGGAACTCTTCCACCACCGCACCGCCATTCGTGCAGTAACACAAATCCAGATTGCGATCTAAAATCATATTTGTCGGTTTGAAGCTAGCATCGGTGTAACCATTTACAACGAGCTCTTCCTCACCCCATAGACGAGGAACACATCTTTAGTTCTTCTCAAGTACTTCAAGATGTTCTTACTGTAATCCGTTGACTTTCACCGGATCGACTGGTATCTACTGTAGCACTTAAAGCATACGAGACATCCGGACGTGTACAAAGCATGGCATACATAATGGATCCAATAGTCAAGCATATGGAATCGCATTCATTTTATCCCGCTCATCGGTGTACTAGGACACCGATTCTTGCTAAGATTTATACCATGTGACATAGGTAGGAAGCCTTTCTTGGAATCCTCGCATGTTGAACCTTTTCAACACCTTGTCAATGTAACGTATCTTGGCTTAATCCAATCACCCTTTTGATCTATCTCTATAGATCTTGATGCTCAGAATATATGCCGCTCTCCTAAGTCTTTCATAGAGAAACTACTTTTCAATGAAGACTTAACAGATTCGAGCATAGGAATGTCATTTCCGATCAATAATATGTCATCCACATATAAGACTAGAAACACGAGTGCGCTCCCACTAGCTTTTTTGTAAACACAAGGCTCTTCTTCGTTCTTGATGAAACCAAACCCTTTGATTACTTCATCAAAACGAATGTTCCAACTCCGATATGCCTGCTTTAATCCATAAATGGATCTTTGCGCTTGCATATCTTTCCACCTGATTATGGATCGACAAAACCGTGGGCTGTGTCATGTACACATCCTCACTCAGATTTCCATTAAGGAAAGCTGTTTTGACATCCATTTGCCATATTTCATAGTCGAAATAAGCAGCAATCGCTAGAATGATCCGAATAGACTTTAGCATTGCGACGGGCGAAAAAGTTTCATCATAATCAACACCTTGAATTTGTTTGAAACCTTTGGCCACCAATCGCGCTTTATAGATGTGAACATTTCCATCTATGTCTATCTTTTTCTTGAAAACCCATTTGCACTCAATGGTTTTAACACCATCAGGTGGATCAACCAAGTTCCAAACTTGATTACTGTGCATGGATTCAATTTCGGATCTCATGGCTTCAAGCCATTTCTCGTAGTCTCGTCCCACCATCGCTTCTTCATAGGTCTTAGGTTCATCGTTGTCTAACAACAATATATCCCGTTGTTGAGTAGTCAAGAACATGTACCTCTCGTGTACACGACGTGACCTCTCGACCTCGTGGTGCTTGGTGTGTCCACAACAGTTCTTCAACAGCTTGTTCATCCTGTTGTGGTTCTCAGAGAGTGAAACGCTTTGTGTTTCTCGAATTTCTTCAAGTTGCACCATGCTCCCACTATCCCTTCTTGAGAGAAACTCTTTCTAAGAAGACACCATGCTTGGCGACAAACACTTTGCCTTCTTCTTGATTATAGAAGTAATATCCTTTTGTTTCCTTAGGATACCCGATAAAGAAGCATTTATCGATTTAGGGTGAGCTTATCGATTGTAAACGTTTACATAAGCCTCACATCCCTAAATCTTAAGAAAAGACAAGCTAGGACGTTGTCCCGTCCACATCTCATATGGTGTCTTTTCTATCGATTTTGATGGAACCCTGCTTAGTGTGAAAGCGGTGCTTCAAGAGCGCACCCCAAAAAGACAACGGAAGATCACTGTGGCTCATCATGGAGCGCACCATATCTAATAAGGTGCGATTTCTCGCTCGATACCCCATTCCATTGAGGTGTTCTGGCGGAGTCAATTGTGGAACAATTCCACAATCCTTCGCTTGATTGCCAAACTCATGGCTCAAATACTCGCCTCCACGATCGATCGTAGAAACTTGATTGTCTTGCCTAAATGATTTTGCACTTCATTTTGGAATTCTTTGAACTTTTCAAAGGATTCAGACTTATGCTTCAGCAGGTAGATATACCCATATCTACTAAAGTCATCGAAAAAGTTATGAAGCATCGAAACCACCTCTGTCGTTGAGCTCATTGGTCCACATACATCGAATGTACAAGTGCCAATAAGTCACTTGCCCGCTCACCTTGACCGTGAAAGGCGCTTTTGTCATCTTGCCAAGTAAACAAGATTCGCATGTCTCAAATGATTCAAAATCAAATGAGTGCGAATACCATCTCTATGGAGCTTCTCCATGCTTTCTCATTTATGTGACCTAAGCGACAAGCCAAATAAACGTGGATTCAAATCATTCGTGACGTTGCCTCTTTGCATTAATGTTATAGACCGGTGACTCTTCAAGAGTAAGAACATATAATCCATTCACCAATGGAGTATGACAATAGAACATATCTTTGAAATAAAGAGAACAACCATTGTTCACGGATCTAAAGTCATAACCTTCGCTTGCAAACATGAAGCGAAATAATGTTCTTGGAAAGAGATGGAACACAATAACAATTATTCAATTCCAAAACTAATCCTCGAAGGTAAAGACAATGGCATGGTGCCAACACCACCGCAGACAACTTTTGCTCCATTGCCAACGCCAAGATCCACTTCGCTCCTCCTCAAACTTCTACTTCTTCTTAGCCCCCAACGATTTGCAAATGTGAGCAACCGATCCGTATCAAATACCCAAGAATCGATAGATGAAGTAGCAAGATTGATTTCTATAACATTTATACCGGAGCGGAAGTCGATTCCTTCTTTTCTCAAGATCCTCCAAGTACTTTGGGCGTTCCTTTTCCAATGTCCCGATTGCTTACAGAGTAGCAATCGCATCGAGCAGGCCCTTCTTGACTTGCTTGGCCTTAGAACCGCTCGCGATCTCATCGGGAGCTAACTTTCTTTGACCGCGCTTTCTTTACATAGGGCTTGCCCTTGCCTTTCGCATCATCATCACATGATGGCTGCTTTTCTTAATGCTTTCCTCGGTGATTTTAGCATCCCATGCAACTCACCAAGGTCTTGTCCATGTTGTTCATGTGATAGTTCGAATGAATGGCTCAAAGCTCGAGGGGCGATCAAGAATTACATCGAGAGCCAACTCTTGGCTAAGGGAAAATCAAGCTTTTCCGACTCTCAATGTAGCCAATCATCTTAATCACATGAGGGTCGACGGATTCCCTCGCAAGCTCGCACGCAAACAAGGACTTTGAAGTGTTGAACCTCTCACCCTTGCTTGGTTCTCAAACATACCACGCAACCCCACAATGATATTGTAGGCATCCGTGTTCTCATATTGCTTCAAGCTCGAGAGGACATTGTGGCAAGCATGAGACACTCACATCAAGGTAATCATTCATTTGCTTCTCATAAGCTTTCCGTGCAGCCACGGTAGCATTATCGTGCAAGTCATCGGGATAAGGAGACTCAAGGACATACTCCTTGCGCTCTTGCTTGAGAACAATTCTCGTGTTGCGATACCAATCCAAAAGTTCGTTCCATTGAGTTTTTCTTTCTCAAGAATAGATCGCAAATTAAAAGAACTGGATGCGGCATTAGTTGACATGATCTACAACAAAGAATATGCAAAGTTTAGCACTATGTTCATGTTTGATCTTCCATTAAACAATTTAACAAAGATACTCCCACTATATGTTTTGTAATCGCCTTCCTCTAACGACATATAGTGGTCAAGATCCATGTTCATCTAAGTTCTAGTGAGCTTTGGCATCACCGCTAGAAACCTAGTGACGTGGGTAAGCAACACTTGCTAATCACATCTTATGTGACTCTTGTTTGTTGGGTGGCATCCAATGCCCGGCTCCCAACACCATGCCCCAAGGCCCAAATCCAATTTGATAGCCTTGTCAAGTAAACCAATACTATGCATGTGGATGTCCGACATCCACCCTATTAGATCAAGATAGTTGATGGTACTCGCTTTGGCACCTACCAAACAATGATCATGATTCTTATAGGCGCAGCAATTGGAAGGGCATCAAAACAAATTCTTAATTTTTCTTGAGAGAAGCTATTCTATCATGAAAAACACACCCTCTATAGGTATGGCATGAAAGAATAGTATGACAAGAAATAAACATCACATGCATATAATCACATTATACCGTGAATGGTATGGCATTTTGTATCGTAGTGGTCGCCATCGCCATGGTTCCACGGTGATATTCTTCGCCACACTTCTTGTCCTCTTTGTCATCATGCTTGAAGCCTCCATAGCAAAGAACTAAACTATTACAACTAATAGGTAGCAAATGAATTACATGAGGAGCTCAAGCATCACAAGTCGACACGCAGTCGTTATACAATTAAAGAACCCTCAACCCGGCTGTGATTAATACGACACACAGGCCGCCAAAACACACATGCATTACATATGCATCTATGCCATACCATTCACATCATTCCCTGCAAAAACAAGTTAAGTGTAGAACGTATTCTACCGCCCTGGCATGAATGTGTTTCTATAACAATCTATGCGTGTACGCAACGGCGGGGGGTCGAGGGGGGAGCCGCCCCGGGTTTCGTGGCGCACCGAAAACCTCACGGAATTACATAGATCGCATCTATGAAATCGCTATGAAAATCTCATCGGGCCGATCAAATCAACCCAAATCCGAGCCATTCAAAATGTCTCAATTTTCATTAGATCGATCACCGATCATCGCGATCGGTATGCTTGAGGAGACCGCAACACAAGACCTCGATCCGTTGGCTCAATCTCATCGATCGCGCGCAGCTAGCCCCTATGGTGTTACCGGTAGGTAGGGGCAAGTCGCAGACATCAAAGAAGGAGCACGAACTAATCTTTTTGGCCACATGATGCTATCAACTCATACATATTCCAACCCCTTATGACCGATTGATCTAGTCCGTAATAGATCCAATCTATTACAACCGCATATCAACATATGCGCTGATCCAGATCGCAAACTAAGCAACCTGGCTCTGATACCACTAATGGATCGCGCGAAGGCTACGCAAGCAGAAAACAAAATTTTTCTACCACGCACACAAGGACATCATGCTTAAGGAGGGATCATGGATCGTTACCACTAGACGCCAGCAGTGAAGAAGAGTTGGAGAAGCCGATCCAACCACGCGCGCCGAGGTAGTAGTGGAAGTAGTCGATCGTCCCAACCGATCGTCTCCTCCACGCGATCAACCGCACCACGAGCGATCCAATCAGAGGTTGTTGATGCCGATCAACGCCGCAACAAGCGCGCGTCTCCACCGGTATCCACACGTCCGGTCGGAACGCCGATCGCGAGTGTACCAAAGACTCATGAGCGGCTAGGATTTGGCTCGTGAGGTGGCGGCTGTGGTTTAGCTCGGGATTATCGATGCATCCCTCGGCCCCGCCTCCATATATATAGACCTCTCACTTGGGCCTCGTGGACCGAGGCCCAATAGGAGTCTATCCGATCTCTATCCGAATTGAGCCCATATCCCAATCACATTCGAATTAGTGTTCCAACCCGTTAAGTGTGCGACCACAGAGGTTCACGATACTTGGTCGCAACCCGTAAACACCTTTCCGGTCACCACATTAATAGCGGCCTCTAGCAAGACATATTAACCCCAAAGTATACGTAAAGATCATATCTACCGAACTGTAATGTTCTCATGTACTAATCCCTTTGCCTCACGATATAGATTAAGCTCAAGGCGAGACCTGTGTCATCCTCTTAATAGCTCAATCACTCTCTCGATTCCGTGATGGATTATAAACTCGTGATTGACTCCTCAATCACCTTGGCATGGCCATGCACTTTCATAATCCATTACATCGAGGGGCCCAGATATCTCTCCCATAAGGAGGGGCAAATTCTATCTTGATCATTCACATTCCACTACATGTTTCATGGCAAACCCAAGACTACTTTTATGACTACCCGCCACGGAGTAGTGTTTAGTAGTCCCAAAGTAAGCTACTACGCATGTCGGGAACCATGATGATCTCAAGTCTAAGGATTCCACATAAACACTACTTGAGACCAACTGATGACACATGGAATCTCTGCAGTGTCTCATGGCGGGTCTATCCAATATATGTTCACTAACACATGTCCATATTATTGATTTGGTATCTCCATACCATGATCCATGAGACATGATCATCAATCAATACATATGTCGATCTTTGAATCATATTTGTTCCTCATATGAAATATAATCAGGGATCATTTAGAAATAACAACATTTTGGCATTAAGAGTCTCATGAATAAGTCACATACTCATTGATCAATAATGATAATGTCTATTTCAAGGAACAAAGCAATGTATCATAAACATAGTATGTGATATATTCAACATCTCCATGTTGCCTCTAGGGCATATCACCAACAGTTACCACCAGTGGAAAGTGAGTGCCAGGGTGTACTGGTTATTCACAGTGAGGGACAGGGTTTACTGTACTCATATGGCGCAAGAGGGGCTTCGACTGGTGGTTTAACCCTTCACGGTGAAACCTCGTGGTGGTGTCTAGCTAGACCGAGTAAGGTAAAAGCTTTGTGATATGTTATCTGGGTCTCATGCCTAAGGAAGCATGTTGGCTATTAAGATGACTTATCTCTTGTGGGTAAAGTGTACAACCTCTGCAGAGTGTAAAAACTATTCGAATAGCCGTGCCCACGGTCAAGGGCGGGCAAGGAATGCACTCACATGGTAGATCATTTGTTTTTGGTTTTAAAATAAAAGATTTGGAAACCGGGAGAGGTTGGAGCTCCCGGAGTTGCCCTGGTGGATGTAGCCAGTGTGGGTGGATATAACCCGTTGACTTAAACCTTGGCAGTTAGAGCCAGTGATCTAGTGTTGGTGGTTGTAACCTTCACTATTTAACTTGATAAATTTTTGTTTAAACAATTACCTTGCTTAAGTTGATGCCTTCCAAAAATAACTAATGGTATTTGAAATAAAACATTGCTTTGTGCAAAAGAACCATACAACCCTCCTTTGTTAAGCCTTGCATCTATTGTATTTTTTCCAAGACTTGCGGAGTACTTTATGTACTCACATGCTACACTTAAAATAAAACTCAAAAGAGTATGAAGCTCAAGATGGAACGTTCGACTAAGGAGCGTATGGATTCGACGAAGGCTTTCCGGAGTACTAGGTTGCGCTTCCCCAGTGAATTGCCTGTGGCGAATTGTTGGGTCTCCGCTGGATTTACTTTTGCTTCCGCTGTGCTTTATCTTTTGTGTGTGTGCGAGGTCTTGTAACCTCATATGTAATAAAGGTCTTTCGGCCTGTACTCTCTTTATTATTGTAATTTCATTGTTGGCAATGTAATCATCACTGTTTAACTGTGTGCACTAGCTGTGATCTGGGACTAGTGCTGTAATACACAAAGGGACTGGATTTGAAAATCCGGGTCCTGACAGAGATGGTATCAGAGCCAACTTGACTGTAGGACGTGACCTAGATTAGAGTGGTAAAAACCTTAAGGACCTATATATTTATTAAAAATATTTGAGAAAATTTTCTATATCTCTTTACTTCTGCTCTATTCTTGATCTTAAATTCATTTATTTAAAATGTCGTTACTGATCTTCTCTATTATTTCAAACTTGTAGATGGCCGGTTCATCCTCCGTTGACTCTTGGGATTACTTTTCTCATGGCAAGAATATTGGAGCATTTGTTGGCCTTCTTCGTCAGCTTATGCAGTATCTGAAGTATCTTCAACCGCCTATTTTCAGGGGGCGGAAAGTCAGGATCATGGACCGATATTCTTGCACGATGGAGGTATTCCTGTGATCTAGTGTGGGTGGATATAACCCGTTGACTTAAACCTTGGCAGTTAGAGCCAGTGATCTAGTGTTGGTGGTTGTAACCTTCACTATTTAACTTGATAAATTTTTGTTTAAACAATTACCTTGCTTAAGTTGATGCCTTCCAAAAATAACTAATGGTATTTGAAATAAAACATTGCTTTGTGCAAAAGAACCATACAACCCTCCTTTGTTAAGCCTTGCATCTATTGTATTTTTTCCAAGACTTGCGGAGTACTTTATGTACTCACATGCTACACTTAAAATAAAACTCAAAAGAGTATGAAGCTCAAGATGGAACGTTCGACTAAGGAGCGTATGGATTCGACGAAGGCTTTCCGGAGTACTAGGTTGCGCTTCCCCAGTGAATTGCCCGTGGCGGTTGTTGGGTCTCCGCTGGATTTACTTTTGCTTCCGCTGTGCTTTATCTTTTGTGTGTGTGCGAGGTCTTGTAACCTCATATGTAATAAAGGTCTTTCGGCCTGTACTCTCTTTATTATTGTAATTTCGTTGTTGGCAATGTAATCATCACTGTTTAACTGTGTGCACTAGCTGTGATCTGGGACTAGTGCTGTAATACACAAAGGGACTGGATTTGAAAATCCGGGTCCTGACAGAGATGGTATCAGAGCCAACTTGACTGTAGGACGTGACCTAGATTAGAGTGGTAAAAACCTTAAGGACCTATATATTTATTAAAAATATTTGAGAAAATTTTCTATATCTCTTTACTTCTGCTCTATTCTTGATCTTAAATTCATTTATTTAAAATGTCGTTACTGATCTTCTCTATTATTTCAAACTTGTAGATGGCCGGTTCATCCTCCGTTGACTCTTGGGATTACTTTTCTCATGGCAAGAATATTGGAGCATTTGTTGGCCTTCTTCGTCAGCTTATGCAGTATCTGAAGTATCTTCAACCGCCTATTTTCAGGGGGCGGAAAGTCAGGATCATGGACCGATATTCTTGCACGATGGAGGTATTCCTGTATGCACGGGAAGGGGAATTCAACTCCCCCACATACCCTATCGATCATCCTCGGACTGACCGCTCAGACGCCATCCAGGATGCAGCTCGTCTGGCATTAGCTGACTTGTGCCGGATTCATAAGGATGTCCTACGGCAGACGCCTTTTTGTTTCTTCCCAACCACCAGAGCAGGACAGAGCTATCCAGAGCCCTTCGAGATCTCTGTGGACAATCCCCGACTGACGCACCAGGTGCAGCTTACTCAGGCGATGACAGCTACCTATGCCAGTGCCTTGGAGGAGATAGGACAGCTTCGGATGCTCCTCAATTCCAGCTACCAGCACTCCGACACTCTCCGTGCTCAGCTCAACCAGAGCTGTGCAATGAGTTCGAGCTGGGGCGCCTCCGAGCTGCACGCCAGCCTCTAGAGGACTACACGCCTTCACTGCATCACCGTTGTTCCCAACAACCAGGCTCCGACTCGGCGCACAGGACCACGTACCTTGCTCACAGCGCGCAAGAGTGTGCGGCGCCCTAGCCCGCTACCTGATATCATCATTGGAGATTCCAGCAGAAGACGCAGTCTCTCCCGTTCTCGCTCTTGCTCGCGTTCGCCTACCTCCAGTCATAACCATCCTCGTTCTCGTGGATCTTGCAACCGCCCCATGTGTGGTTGTAGGCAGCTCCATGTGGGTGACTCAGAAGAGGACCCAGAAGAGGACCCAGAGGAGGATCCTGAGGAGCACATCTTCGAGGAGGATGAGTAATTGTTGAGTCAGTAGTACCCAAATAAATTGTTTATCTTCCTTTGAACGTTTTATATTATATTAGTGTGCTGGATGGACTGTACTAAGCCTTAGTGCACTTGTGGTACAGCCATTCTTAAAAATAATTTAATTTCAAAGTTAAGTTCCTTCCAAGTTGTTGTTTGTGTTCTTTCTTGTGTGTTGGTTTGGGATATTGTTTTGTTTCCCCTGACTTCTTACCTATGCTACTTCCCTCTTACCTTTTGGCTAATCCTGGTTATCGCTTCAGATGGTGAACACAAGGAGCAATGCCGGCGACAGCCGTGGTGCCAATGCTCAACCAGAGAACAACATTCCTCCACCCCCTGCTCAAGCTCCTAGCATGGAACAGATGATGGCAATGCAACAACAACTGCTACAAGCCTTGGCCCAGAATCAAGTTCAACAAGCTCCACAAGCACCCGTTCAGGCACAACAATCGAAGCTAGGGGAGTTCATGAGGATCAGACCGCCAACCTTCTCGGGTGCGGTAGATCCAATGGAAGCAGATGATTGGATTAAGGATGTGGATAGGAAGCTGATTTTGGCTCAGTGTAATGATAATGAGAATGTGCTTTATGCTGCTCATCAGCTAAAAGGAATTGCAGCGACTTAGTGGAAAAACTATTGTGCTGCTCATCAGAATGTGCAGACCATCACTTGGGCTGAATTTGAGGAAGCCTTTCACACTGCACATGTCCCTACTGGAGTAATGGAAATTAAGAGAATGGAATTTCATAAACTGCAGCAAGGAAACCTCAGTGTTACCGAGTACCTGAATAGGTTTACCCAATTATCCAGGTACGCATCAGAGGATGTTGGAACTGATGCAGCAAAGATCTGGCGGTTCATGCAGGGACTTGAACCTAACCTCAAGGTGCAGCTGGTTTCAAATGATTATCCAACCTTCCAGCATATGGAGAATAAGGCCATAATACAAGAGGAAGCTCAACGTCAGTTGTATGAAGTCCGGAAGAGGAAGTTTCAAGCTCAGCAGGGTGCAAGCAGTTCTCGGCATCGCCCTAATCCACCCCAGATCAACAGGCCCTCAGTTCCAAATGTGCCAAGGACACCATTCAATGGACCTCGCCCGATTCCTCAAGCTCCTCGATCAAACAATGTAGTTCCGCTTCAGCAGAACAAGACTTCAGTGGCCGGAGTGCAGTGTTATAACTGCAAGAACATGGGACACTATGCCAATAATTGTCCGCAGAATCGCCCAGCTGTGACCCCTGTTCGTTTCAACCTGGGGACTACACCAGCTAGAGTTCCACCTACTGGACAAGGCTGTGGAGCACCTCAAACTCCAAGGACTCCACAAGTGATTAACAGAGGGCATGTTAATCATGTCACTGCAGAAGCAGCTCAGGATGCACCAGACATCGTTCTGGGTAAGTTTTTTGTCAACTCAGTACCTGCATCAGCATTATTTGATTCTGGAGCTTCACATTCTTTTGTGTCAAAAGATTTTGTTGAAAGATATAATTGGGATGTGTGTTTGCTAAAGAACCCTATGCTAGTCCAATCACCTGGAAATGAAATGAAGACTAGTACGGTTTGCCCTAGAGTAACCATAGATATAAATGGAGTAAAATTTCTAGCGAATTTATTTATAATAGACTCCAAGAGCCTAGATGTAATACTTGGTATGGATTGGTTAACCAAGCATAAAGGGTAGATAGATTGTGCCAATCGTGCCATTACTATTACCAACTCTGAAGGAATTCAAGTGAAGTACAAGTCAAAACTATCTTTTCAGAATAGTTGTGGGTTGAACAGTTTGAAGGGAATAACCTTGGAAAAAGTGCCCATAGTAAGGGAATATCCAGATGTGTTTCCTGAAGATCTGCCAGGAATGCCGCCGGATAGAGAAATTGAATTCGCCATTAACTTAGTACCTGGTACAGCTCCAATTTCTAAGAGACCCTACCGCATGTCCGCCAATGACCTGGCTGAAGTTAAGAAGCAAATTCAGGAACTGCAAGAGAAAGGTTTTGTGAGACCAAGTTCTTCGCCTTGGGGAGCACCAGTACTTCTAGTGAAGAAGAAGGATGGAAGTCTTCGCATGTGTGTGGATTACAGATCCCTGAATGATGCGACGGTTAAGAACAAGTACCCATTGCCCAGGATAGATGATTTGCTTGATCAATTAAAAGGATCTTGTATGTTCTCCAAGATTGATCTCCGGTCAGGATATCATCAAGTGAAGATTAGACCAGAAGATATACCAAAGACAACATTTTCCACCCGTTATGGACTGTATGAGTTTACAGTAATGTCTTTTGGTTTGACCAATGCTCCCGCATACTTTATGAATCTGATGAATAAAGTGTTCATGGAGTATTTGGATAAGTTTGTTGTCATATTTATTGATGACATTCTGATCTACTCCCAGAATGAGTGGAGGACCGAAATGGCGACAGAGGGGGGGTGAATGTCGTTCTCTTTAAAAACACGTTCTCTTTAAAAACGCCCCGGAGAATTCGGAAAATTAATTCTGCTGAAAACTAGAACGCATGCGGTACTAAAAAATTCAGCATAAATCAGAGAGTAAACAGTAAAAATTTCAGCTGAAAATATTGCCGTTTGATCTGCATGCAAAAAGGTCAAACATTTGCAAAAGAAAAAGAACAAAAAGATGCATAATGCCTGAGTAACTAGAAGTCTGAAGAAACCTGAACAGAAAATTTCGTTGCCAAACCCTAAGCAACTGCAAGATCAGAATGCTAGTAGGACTCATTGCTCAATAAGACGTATCACTATCTCAACAGAAATTTGTCATGAACGAACTAGTAGTCGATTTAGAAACTCTCCCGACAGTAGATGTAATGTCGAACGACTAGCATGTTATTGAGATCTGAGCAACTCATTGTCACTAAAGCTCAGCTACCATCATCGTATGGGGCAAGCAGACGCTTTCACAAATAACAGCTGTAAGGACATTGCAAGACATCGAAGATGCATACAACAGAAAGACAACATAGGACATAGACAGCATGATGATCGTCATTCGATTCAACAACTAGATCAATAGTCAGAGACTACTCTGACATTAGATCAGATCGCATTAAGATCGATCATCTATCCTAAACGCACAAAGTTCAATTCGAGATACAAACCGTTAGAAGTGAGCCACTTTAAGGTCAGTAGCAAGCTCCTCAGTTAGGTAACTCGATCAACGCCAGATAGCTAATCCTCAAGCCGATCTCTAGTCTAATGCAAGTCTTCGCTGCCTTCATGTTACAGCGACTTACGTCACCTAAGTGATCCATCAGCCGTTGAACTCAGACTCGACGTCGACCACCTGCCTAGTCGGCTCACGCTGCTCACGCAGCTCGGCTGCAGATACCTACAGAACACAGCACATAGTCCTAGCCAATTGCGCCATAATACATTAGCATCTAGACCAGTCCAAGAGAGAACTCGACATAGCGTGCAAGTCACCAAGTCCGTACGAGCTGCACATGAGCTGGCATCCGTCAAAACATCACCTCGATTCTGACGTGTCAACCATGCAAGACGTACGGTGACTCTCATGCGTCAGTCGCAATCTCTGAGAATCATTGCATAGTGCTACCAGCGTGGATCAGCATCGCTAGTGTCATCACAACGAACTGACTTCGACTTGCCTATGCCACGAGAGCTGATCGTTCTGCACAGCTAGCGTAGTTGATGCTTCACGTGTCAGAATAAGACCAGTAAACGATGCATCAGTCGACCTGATCAAGCAGACTGACTCTCATGCAGCTATGCGTGTCCATGCGGCCATCTAGCTATGTGGATCAGACTAGAGTCATAATCGCTTGATACCGACTAGGAATCGTGCACTGTGCGACCCTCGATCCTAGCCATGGATGACAATGATGAGTACCTGCCATGAGTCGAAGCTATCAGCCGGACTGAACAGATAATCTGATCCATGGCGTAGCTTGTCAATCAGGTAGTCATCTATGACAGATACTAGATCATGCTACTCAGATCGAGAGATATCACAATGCTAAGACATTGTAGGCCGCTATGTGCAAGAAGTACTCAGGACGAAATTACGAATCAAAGATGTAGCTACAGTAAAGACTGAATGAATTAGCTAGCCAATAGTGAACAGTAAGCATAGAGAAGAGCAAAATGGTTCTTAGCAATACAAATCGCAGACGTGTTATCGCAAAAGAGCGGAACACGATCGATAGATAACCCAAAGTCCCGCAGAGTCGAGATCATCCAAAGCACTTGGCTACAGCAACTGGCTGCAGCAACGTACTCGGCCTCGGCGGTGGACTGTGCAACTCCGGACTGCTTCCTCGAAGACCAAGAAATGAGAGAAGTGCCAATGAACTGGCAGGTGCCCGAAGTGCTCTTCCTATCTATCCTCTGACCAAAGAAAGTCTCGCATCCAAAAGGCTCTAAGGGATAGACAGAGGAGGAAGAGTACCGATACCATAGTCAATGGTAGCTCAAGGTACCGAAGATGCGCTTCACCGCTTTGCGGTGAGACACGTGAGGAGAAGCTCAAACCGAGCACAAAGACACACCGAGAATTGTATGTCCGGTCTCGAGGCAGTGAGGTACAAGAGAGAGCCAATCATACTTCTGAATTCCTTTTGATCGACTGGCTCGCCGTCCTCATCTGGGTCTAAAACGGCTATAGAAGCCATTGAGTTGACACCGCTTGCCATCACTCATGTCGAGCGCCTCAGAGATCTCGAGTGTACTTGCCTTGATGCAGAAATGTACCCTCCCGAGTCTGTTTGATTTGGAAGCCAAGGAAGAAAGTCAACTCACCCATCATGCTCATTTCAAACTCGGTGCTCATGACATTCGAGAACTGAGAGACTAGAGCATGGGAAGAGCTGCCAAAGATAATGTCATCGATATAAATTTGGACGAGCAGAAGGTCACTGCCAAGCCGGCGAGTGAACAAGGTCTTGTCGACTTTACACATCTTGAAATCATGTCTCAGAAGGTAGGACTTAAGCCTCTCATACCAAGCTCTAGGGGCTTGCTTGAGTCCATACAAAGCTTTGGAAAGCTTGAAGACATGACTAGGGTATTGGGGTTCTCAAGCACGGAGGTCGTCGACATAGACTTCTTCCTCAATGAAGCCATTGAGAAAGGCACTCTTGACGTCCATCCGTAAATCTTGAAACCCTTAAAAGCGCAAAGGCAAGCGAATTCTAATGGCCTCAAGACGAGATCAGGGCAAAGGTCTCCTCAAATCTAGACCCTCAACCCGGAGTACCCCGAGCAACCGCCTAGCCTTGTTTTGGATTACTACCCCATCCTCGCTCGCTTGTTCTTGAACACCCACTTGGTTCCAATGATATTGTGACCTCGAGGGGGCTCAACAAGTGTCCGCACCTTGTTTCTTCGAAACTCTCGAGCTCCTCATGCATGGCATTGACCCAAGACTCGCCGATAAAGCATGACAAACGCCTTTGGGCTCAAAGGAAGCTACGGCGAGTGGAGATGTAAAAGTGACACGCCGCACTTGGAGTGTGTGACTGCTCAAAGAGATCTCCAATCATCTGCTCAGAAGGATGAGATTTTTGGATATGTCTTGGAGGTCCTGGATGAGATGAAGAAGTGGCCTCTACCTCGTTACCTGACAGGGTAGGAACAGAGCCACTAGCTTGAAAAGCGTATGTAGGGCGATCACCTCGAGGTGCGGTGGAAGAAGGCACCTCAAGGGGTGGAAGAGGGACTGGATCGGGTAGATAATCCTCATCTCCATCATCCTCATCATCCACGAAGATGGTCTCGGACTACTCTAGTGAACTCGAGATATCGGGCCTAGTCCCTGACCGGCCTCATCGAAAGTCACCTCACGTGTTTCTACCAATTTGCTAGACTCGCAGTTCCAGACCCTATAGGCCGGCGAAGAAGTCGAGTAGCCTAGAAAGAGTCCATCACAAGATCGTGACTCGAACTTATCTAGGTTTCCGGACTTTAGAATAAAACACATGCAACCAAACACACGAAAATGAGAAACACTGGGCTTTCGCCCGTATCTCAACTCATAAGAAGTGCAGTGCAAGTGTGCCTGAAGAAAAACTCTGTTCGAAACATGGCACGCGGTGGCTATAGCTTCAGCCCAAAACTTCCGCGGTGTAGAGTACTCATCAAGCATCGCCCGCCATCTCGACCAAGGTACGGTTCTTCCTCTCTACAATGCCATTCTCACGAGGGACGATGGAGAAGAGAACCGGTGCTCTACACTGCCTCACCACGAAACTCTCAAAGTAGGAATTTTGAACTCCGTGCCATTGTCATCGCGGATCGCCGCAAGGCACCGGAAGCTCAACAGAAAGCCTACTAAAAAGACCTCGAAAATGTGTAAACGTCTCATCCTTCGAGGCCAAGAAAAACACCCAAGAATACCTCGAGAAGTCATCGACTACGACAAGAACATACCACTTCCTCCCGCCGATCGCACTCGAGCCGGTCCAACCGTATCCATATGGAGCAATGTCCGGTGCATCGGTCATAGTAATCTGGACCGGAGGATGAGAAGCGGCAACCATCTTGCCGTGCTTAAGCATGGAGCGCAAACAAGATCTTTGACCATCTTGAGTTTCGCGCACCACTTAATGAGATCGTGGCCGCTAACTCGGGTCAAATGGTCAAATCCAATATGACCAAGTCTCCTATGCCGAAGGAAAGATCGCGGACTCGTAAGCAAGCAAACAACGGAGAGGATCACCAGAAGACTCAGAAAAATCAGCACGAAAGATCCTCACAAAACGAGAAATCCCGCAAATCAGACTACCCGAAGAATCGAGAATTTTGCAATTGTTTTTCTTAAAACTCACCTCAAAGTCGTCATCGGTAAGCTGAGAAACGGAAAGCAAATTATACTGCAGCTTACTAACCAAGGCAACATCTTTTAAAACAAATGAATCATTAATGCGCACTGTACCTTTGGCGATGACGCGCCTAGATGAAGCCTCTCCGAAGGTGATCATCTCATCACCTGGAGCACGGGCAAGGGAAGAAAACCAACGGGAATCTCCGGTCATGTGTCGTGAACACCCGGAGTCTACGAGCCAAACCTTTCCCTTCCCTGCCCGGCGAACCTGAGTCAAACAGAGAGTAAAGTCTTAGTACTAGGGTAAATCAACAGTGATTTTGGCACCCAATACTGAGTAACACGTCGAGCAGATGAAGTAGTCAAGCACGACTGACCTCTATCTACCCTACGCTCTCCGTCGCTCAAAGAAGTAGAAGTTCGTGTGCGCACTGAAGTCAGCATCGATCCGACCGCTACTAAGAGCGAGTCTGAGCACCGGCAAAGATGTCGATCACGCCGCGGGTAGGCATCTGGACGGGGAAAGCGAGATCTACCCTCAGAACGGCGGAAGTCACGACCAGAGGGAGCACAAGGATGAAAAACAGAAGACTCAGAAAAACCAAGTCATCGGTGCTGCCCAAAGCTATCAACAGTAGCAAGCCTAGACCTCGTGTTGGTCTTAGGTGCACTCAAGGTCCGGGCTGACCACAGATACGCTTAAGAGACTCAACACGGTCTCTACGCGCGATCTTGGCGCTTGAAGCAATGGTCAAATAAATGCTCATCCTTCCGATGAAGGTGCAATGATACCGCCTCCGAGGGGTGAAGTAGCATGAGATGGCTTCGCTCCGAGAGGCGAAGTCGCAGTGAAATCACCTTGCTGTCAGAGATCCCTTGGACAAAGCCCGCTGATTTAAATTGAACTTTCTTGTTCTTGGGCTTGACCTCAATCACACCTGCGGCTATGGGTTTGAGCACGACAGGTGGATGCTTCCTTCTGTCTTCTAGAAAATCATATCCTAGACCTTGATTGAATTTGCAAATCTTCGATTGGTCTAGAATAAGATTAAGCTTCTTCTTGCCTCCGACAAATCTCTCGAGAGTGTTCATAAGGTACTGACACTCCCGAAACAGAGAGGCACAAGAAGAGCAAGGGAAGAAGGAACAAAGAAGGTAAGAGAGCGAAGAAGAACCAATAGCAGAGGAACGAATGGCTTGTGCACGCACACCGACTCGAAGGGACATCCCCATCGCTAGCCAATTGGTTCACGCCGCTGGCGCCTCTACCAAACCCTCATACTTCTTCCCAAAGACACACATTACAAGCAGATGGTTGCTTCTCTAGTAGGTCCTTAGTTAGCTTCACATATTTTTCATCTAAAGCAATCAAGTCAGATTTTAGTTTGTTACAATGATTGCAAGGTGAACTAACAGGGTCCTTAGAAGCAAACTGAGCCATTTTCTTATTGTAGTCAATCACTTCTTGAAACTGTTTTGAGACAGATTCAAGTTCAAGAAGAAGTTTAGGACAATTCACACATGAAGCAATAGGCTCAAGAAGAAAAACTTGTAATTCGCAAGTTTATGATCCGCCTGCTTTAGGTTCATCTTCAAATTGTTACAACTTTCACAAGTCTCGTGCAGATCCGTGAGCATGGTATAAAGACCTCTAAAAGCATTGTCCTTATCCTCACATGAGGTGCAAGAAGTAGTCTCAACAATAGTAGGTAAAGCAACAACTATCCTACTCATCTCTAACTCAACAAGCGCACTAACATTCTCCAACTTAATTATATCAAGCTCGTAAGATGACTAGCATGGGAGGTCCTTAGTTTCTCCATGTCACCAAGCAAGGCACAACATGTATCACGATCACACGGAGGGAGCAGATATAAGTGAAGTAAGCTCCGTGACGTGATACTATCTACTTCCTTCTCCAACTCGCTACACCTAGCTCTAGATCTAGCATGAAATCCTCCCGACTTAAGAAAAGCTTCATTGTTGGTCATAGGAGGGACATACCTCGTCGGAGTCGAATAGAGCTCACTGTCGCGATCTCACCCTCAAGGGCCATGAAGCACATGCCGAGAAGTCGCCGCCTTTGGGGTCTTGGTCACCCGTCCGTCGTCGTCGCTCCATCCCTCCACCTCGCCGAGGTCGAGGTCGTCGAACGCGAGAGGACGCGGTGGAAAAGCTTCTTGGCCTTCCCAAAGTCGCGAACTTCTTCTTGCCTTGCGCCCGAGCCGGAGGCTTCTTGTTGCGGTTCTTGTTGGTGTAGTCGTTTTGCCCGAACCGTAGTCGTTCTTGCCCTTCTCCGCTTGGGGCGCTTGCTCGAATGTGGTTGGGGCCACCACACTCAAAGCAAATCAATGGTCCTCTTCTCTTTCCATCCCTCCTCCTCTTGTAAGCATGGGAGAACTTCCGAGCTAGGAGGGCCACCGTTCATCCTCTAGCCGCCTAACCGATCATCGCCACATCACGAGAGCGATAGGGAGAACCCGCAAAGAGAATCGGCAGAAGAACCGAAGCGGCAGTGGGATCGGTGACTAGTGCCATCGATCGAGACTTCGACCGACGAGAGACTATGTCAATCTCGTGAGTCTTGAGGCGAGTAAAGCGCATCAAGAGTCGTGGTCGAGAGGTCCGTGGTGTCCTTGATGGTAGTCACCTTCATTTCCCAAACCCTAAGATCGAGTCTTTGAAGAATCGCATCGAGCGTTATCCGAGTCGGAGTATGTAAGACCGACGGCTCGGAGGTTGCTCAGAATCTTATGAAAGCGAGAAAAGCACTCGTCAAGGGACTCACCAGCAAGCATCTCGAATTTGTCAGATTCGCTGAACCGCCTTGTCGCACTGCCTTTATTTGGGTGGTGCCTCATGGTAAGCATTGAGGGTCACCCAAATATCGGGTCGACGTCAGTGAGAGATGCGATCAAACTCGCTTCTACTCAAACCTCGAACGATGATGTTCCTCGCCCTCGCTTTGCCTCAACATCGCCCATATTACCGCATTGATGTTCTCATCATGGAACAACAACCGGACCTTGACCTTCGCCAAATGGCGTAGCCACGAGCTCGGATGTAGGTCTCCATCCGGCTCTTCCGTAATGGAAAATCCATCCCATCAAAGATCGGGGCTTGGTCGAGTACTTGTCCGTCGCCATGGCTCTTGAGTCCCAAGTTAAAGATCTATCAAGAAGAGCTAACCGCTCGATACCAATTGTAGGACCGAAATGGCGACGAGGGGGTGAATGTCGCTCTCTTTAAAACGTGTTCTCTTTAAAACGCCCGAGAATTGAAAATTAATTCACTGAAAACTAGAACGCATGCGGTACTAAAAATTCAGCATAAATCGAGAGTAAACAAGAAAATTTTAGTGAAAATATTACCGCTTGATCTCGCATGCAAAAAGGTCAAACATTTGCAAAAGAAAACAAAAAGGAAGGCACTCAAGGAGAAGCTCACGCTGGAGCAGAAATGTTGTTGCCGAAGGCTTTGTTTTCCATGTTGCCGAACGAGAGCTAGAGAAAAGAACTATGTTGAGCTTTGCTGAAAAAGGTAGCCGACAGGAGAACTGAACTGCCGCTACCTAATAAAGAGACCTGACTAAAAAGGAAAAGGAATAGTAAGTACTACTGCTGCTGCCTTGAAATAAACTAGGAGAAAGAAGAACACAAATAGCAAAGAAGAAACAAATGAGATCGATTTTGTTGAATCACGAATCATTGTATCAAACAAAGAAGAAGAATAAACAAATGATTGAGAGGAGACACAAACTGAAGCTCTACCGAAAATATGGTCACCTGAAGAACTGTCGGTAGAAACAAAACAAATCAACTACAGCTGAGCATCTCAAGAAAAGAACACCTAAAGAAATTTCAGCCTCTTTGCCGAGAGAAACCAAAGAACAGAAGAGAAACCAGATGTAGTACAGAGAAGAAACACATCTCAGAGAGGAAGAGATCAAACTATCTCAAACAAGAAGTTTCTCATAAAGAAACAAGGAGAGAAAAGATTATAACAGTGAATAACACTACACTCCCAAACGTGATTTAAAAGTGTGAACACACTACATGTTTGAGAAACTGTGCACACTCCAAACCTCTAACTCTTGCTCAAGTAAAATACACACCAACACACTCACGCTTGCCAGTGGGAGACAAAGGCTAGCACAACTTTTCAAAGATCAAACAGAGAAATCTGTTTCACAGAGGAACTCATCTCAAGAAGACATCAAGAAGAACAGAGTGAAACAAACACTGAAATCAACCAAGAGCAAAGAAATAAGAACAAAGGATGAGATTCTTAGATAAATTCATTCCAACCAAAACAAGGATTACATAGGAGTCCCCATACGCATGGACATTAGAACCATAGGAATGATTACAAGACTCTTAATCCATCCTCTCCCTCTCAATCCTCAAGAACACCAAGAGCCTCACAAGCTTCTTGGGAGGAACACAACCCACACAAAGATAAAATGAGCTCAAGTGTCCTAAGGGGTATGCAGCCCCTCACCTCTATTTATAGCCCTTGGCTAACGGGTCTCCAACCCGTTACGCGGCTAAACCCTAACGGAGCTGCCTCCGCCAGTGCAGCCTTGCGAAATTTCTGTTTCGCCCCTTCTGCACCTTCCGGGAAGCTTCCGCGCTCCTTGCCTCGCACGCCTCGCAACCACCTCGAGTCCACGTCGTCTTCGACACATCACGACCGCTCGACCTCGCCGCCACCGCGCCTAGTCCGGTCACCTCGTGTCTCGCCACGACTCGCCGACGCCCCGCAACACACGCACAAGAAAACACGTCACATAGCACCGCTCGATACATGAACGCGTAAATAGCATTAGCAAGATCAAACCTGTCGCAATATCAGAGTATACATCCTAACCCATACGACTAAGTTTGACCAAAGTCCGACCGAGCCCGTTGCACCATGCAACGTCTGGGTCCGAACACACCGACTCAAACTCGACTTTTGGAAACAGATGTCAATTACTCATCACTCACAATGGGATGACCTCCACATGGTCTCTCAATCTCCCCCTTGATGAGTATATTGACAAACACCAAAAAAACACAAAGTTGAGTTTGAAGAGTCTAACATGGTCCATAAGTAAAGAGTGAAGCTAATGACCATGTCGACAGAAGGAGCAAAAAGAAAGAATAATTTTTCTTCAAAGCTCCCAAGTGCCTTTTTCTACCACTATTCTCCCCCTTTTTGGCAATAAACCCATCAAGAATGTAGGAAGAAGAAAAAGTCATGAAAAAGGATGAAAGGCTGATTTGATCATTTTTAAGTATGTAGAGCCATGAGAATTATCCAAATTGAGCATCATGTATTATATCAAGCCATATCATACAAATATGCTACAAAGATCATGACTAAGTATGTAAAGTGAAGCTAAGCAACATAAGGTATAATCTGAATTTTAATTGAAGTGCTTAGCAAGTCAAGTCAAATATGATTTTAGTCTAGCTAATGATATCCACAAATGATGCAAGCCATGTCAATAAGCTAAATGGAATCAAGAAGCTAGTGTTGAGCAAACTAGAGTGCTATTTGTTCAAGAATGATACAATTGTTGGAGTACATTGAACAGTTTTAGCAATTGAGCACATTTGACATTTTTCTTTTGAGATCACATGGTTGTTTTCAACCATCTTTTTATTCAGCCATGTGCTAGACCTCAAGCCTTATGCGATCATTCCAAGCGAGAAGCTTAAGGAAATGATCTTGGTCATCCAAAACTCCCCTGAGTTCATGCCTTGTGCAATGGCAAGCAGTCTCATGAGAAAGAATTGGTGAGATCAGTTTTTTCACACAAAAGAGATCTTTTTGCTTTTAATAGATTGTACTAACTTATGTGTCATCAAGAAACTGTATAGCTCAATCTATTGCTCAACTAAGATTCAATACTCAACTCAGCCTATTTGACATGGCAAGAACCATAAAAAGATAACACAAAGCTGACTAGTCTCAAATATGAACAAGACATGAATTAGGTCAAATTTAGCATTTTAATTAACCTATCATGGCAAAGACTTGACTACACATATAAAGTCATGATCAAATTAGCAATGGAGCATAAATCATGGCAAGATATAATCTAATGAAAGCATGTCATGAAAGGATAATAATCAAGGCTCCATTAATTTATGTTACAAATCAAATGAAGAAAATCCAGCTCCCCCTTAACTTGAGATACAACTTTTAGTTCAAATTGAGTTATTTCATCATTAAAATTTAGAAGTTCCCAAAAGAACTCCCCCTGAACCAAAGCAATAAAATGAGAAGCTGGCAAATGAGTCAAGAAAACAGGCAGTCCTTAAAGCATAGATAAGATAGAGAATACTAATGACTCAGACTAACTCTTATCTACCCCATATGACCTGTGATAACCACCGTCGAGTAAAACACACACTAGAGAGCAAACACGCACTGCTCACCCGAGGGTGGCCCAACCCTCGCTAGAACCTAGAAGAAGTGAGTGAGCTCAACCTAGTGAGATAAGAAACAGCTATCCTGAAGCACAAGATAAGAGCAAGAAGTCTAAGCGCTCAGCAAGAGACACACTCTAACCTATGCTAGAAGGACTAAACCCAATGCACCTGAAAATGCGATGCAACAGCAAGGATACAGAAGCATAATTAATATGATAAAGCATTAAATCCCAAAGCTCCCCCTCACAATAGTCCGTAAGGACAAACCACCCCAAGCTCTCCCCGCAGAGCTGAAAACCTCGAGCTGTCCAGAGACTTGGTGAAGATGTCAGCCACCTGGTGGTCACTCTCCACGAAGTGAAGCACAATGTCACCCTTCTCTACATGGTCTCGAAGGAAGTGATATCGAATGTCGATGTGCTTGGTCCGTGAATGCTGCACTGGGTTCTTAGCAATACAAATCGCAGACGTGTTATCGCAAAAGAGCGGAACACGATCGATAGATAACCCAAAGTCCCGCAGAGTCGAGATCATCCAAAGCACTTGGCTACAGCAACTGGCTGCAGCAACGTACTCGGCCTCGGCGGTGGACTGTGCAACTCCGGATCGCTTCTCAAGACCAAGAAATGAGAGAAGTGCCAATGAACCGGCAGTGTCGAGTGCTCTTCCTATCTATCCTACACCAAGAAAGTCTCGCATCCGAAAAGGCTCTAAGGGATAGACAGAGGAGGAAGAGTACCGATACCATAGTCAATGGTAGCTCAAGGTACCGAAGATGCGCTTCACCACCGGGCGGTGAGACACGTGAGGAGAAGCTCAAACCGAGCACAAAGACACACCGAGAATTGTATGTCCGGCCTCGAGGCGTGAGGTACAAGAGAGAGCCAATCATACTTCAATTTTTTGATCGATCGCTCGCCCCCTCATCTCGGGTCTAAAACGGCTATAGAAGCCATTGAGTTGACACCGCTTGCCATCACTCATGTCGGTTGCCTCAGAGATCTCGAGTGTACTTGCCTTGATGCGAAATGTACCTCCCGAGTCTGCTTGATTTGGAAGCCAAGGAAGAAAATCAACTCACCCATCATGCTCATTTCAAACTCGGTGCTCATGACATCCGAGAACTGAGAGACTAGAGCATGGGAAGAGCTGCCAAAGATAATGTCATCGATATAAATTTGGACGACGGAAGGTCACCGCTAAGCCATGAGTGAACAAGGTCTTGTCGACTTTACACATCTTGAAATCATGTCTCGAAGGTAGGACTTAAGCCTCTCATACCAAGCTCTAGGGGCTTGCTTGAGTCCATACAAAGCTTTGGAAAGCTTGAAGACATGACTAGGTATTGGGGTTCTCGAGCTCGAGGTCGTCGACATAGACTTCTTCCTCAATGAAGCCATTGAGAAAGGCACTCTTGACGTCCATCCGTAAATCTTGAAACCCTTAAAAGCCGCAAAGGCAAGCGAATTCTAATGGCCTCAAGACGAGATACGAGGGCAAAGGTCTCCTCAAATCTAGACCTCAACCCGAGTACCCCGAGCAACCGCCTAGCCTTGTTTTGGATTACTACCCCATCCTCGCTCTCGCTTGTTCTTGAACACCCACTTGGTTCCAATGATATTGTGACCTCGAGGGGCTCAACAAGTGTCCGCACCTTGTTTCTTCGAAACTCTCGAGCTCCTCATGCATGGCATTGACCCAAGACTCGTCGATAAAGCATGACAAACGCCTTTGGGCTCAAAGGAAGCTACGAAGGCGAGTGGAGACAAAAAGTGACACGCCCGCACTTGGAGTGTGTGACTCGCTCAAAGAGATCTCCAATCATCCGCTCGTAAGGATGAGATTTTGGATATGTCTTGGAGGTCCCGGATGAGATGAAGAAGTGGCCTCACCTCGCTACTCCGACGGTAGGAACAGAGCCACTAGCTTCGTAAAAGCGTAAGGTAGGGTCGATCACCTCGAGGTGCGGTGGAAGAAGGCACCTCAAGGGGTGGAAGAGGGACCGGATCGTAGATAATCCTCATCTCCATCATCCTCATCATCCACGAAGATGGTCTCGGACTACTCTAGTGAACTCGAGATATCGGGCCTAGTCCCTGACCGCCTCATCGAAAGTCACCTCACGTGTTTCTACCAATTTGCTAGACTCGCAGCCTGCACCCTATAGGCCGTGAAGAAGTCGAGTAGCCTAGAAAGAGTCCATCACAAGATCGTGACTCGAACTTATCTAGGTTTCCTGACTTTAGAATAAAACACATGCAACCAAACACACGAAAATGAGAAACACCGGCTTTAGCCTGTATCTCAACTCATAAGAAGTGCAAGGTGCAAGTGTGCTCAAGAAAACTCGTTCAAACATGGCACGCGGTGGCTATAGCTTCACCCAAAACTTCCGCTGTAGAGTACTCATCAAGCATCATCCCGCCATCTCGACCAAGGTACGGTTCTTCCTCTCTACAACGCCATTCTCTGAGGGACGATGGAGAAGAGAACGGTGCTCTACACTGCCTCACCACGAAACTCTCGAAGTAGGAATTCTTGAACTCCGTGCCATTGTCACTGCGGATCGCTCGCAAGGCACCTGGAAGCTCAACAGAAAGCCTACTAAAAAGACCTCGAAAATGTGTAAACGTCTCATCCTTCGAGGCCAAGAAAAACACCCAAGAATACCTCGAGAAGTCATCGACTACGACAAGAACATACCACTTCCTCCCGCCGATCGCACTCGAGCTGGTCCAACCGTATCCATATGGAGCAATTGTCCGGCTGCATCGGTCATAGTAATCGGACCGGAGGATGAGAAGCGGCAACCATCTTGCCGTGCCAAGGCATGGAGCGCAAACAAGATCTTTGACCATCTTGAGTTTCGCGCACCACGAATGAGATCGTGGCCGCTAACTCGGGTCAAATGGTCAAATCCAATATGACCAAGTCTCCTATGCCAGAAGGAAAGATCGCGGGACTCAGAAGCAAGCAAACAACGGAGAGGATCACCAGAAGACTCAGAAAAATCAGCACGAAAGATCCTCACAAAACGAGAAATCCCGCAAATCAGACTACCCGAAGAATCGAGAATTTTGCAATTGTTTTTCTTAAAACTCACCTCAAAGTCGCTATCGGTGGTCGAGAAACGGAAAGCAAATTATACCGCAGCTTACTAACCAAGGCAACATCTTTTAAAACAAATGAATCATTAATGCAAGACTGTACCTTTGGCGATGACGCGCTAGATGAAGCCTCTCCAAGGTGATCATCTCATCACCGAGCACGGCAAGGAAGAAAACTAACGGAATCTCCGGTCATGTGTCGTGAACACCCGGAGTCTACGAGCCAAACCTTTCCCTTCCCTGCCCGGCGAACCTGAGTCAAACAGAGAGTAAAGTCTTAGTACTAGGGTAAATCAACAAAGGATTTTGGCACCCAATCTTGAGTAACACGTCGAGCGATGAAGTAGTCAAGCACGATCGACCTCTATCTACCCTCGCCTCCGTCGCCAAAGAAGTAGAAGTTCGTGTGCGGACTGAAGTCAGCATCGATCCGATCGCTACGGAAGAGCGAGTCGAGCACCGGCAAGATGTCGATCACGCCGCGGTAGGCATCCGGACGGGAAAGCGAGATCTACCCTCGTAACGGCCAAGTCACGACCGGAGGGAGCACAAGGATGAAAAAGAAGACTCGGAAAACCAAGTCATCGGTCTGCCCAAAGCTATCAACGAGTAAGCCTAGACCTCGTGTTGGTCTTAGGTGCACTCAAGGTCTGGGGCTGACCCCGAATACGCTTAAGAGACTCAACACGGTCTCTACGCGCGATCTTGGCGCGCTTGAAGCAATGGTCAAATAAATGCTCATCCTTCGATGTAAGGTGCAATGATACTCGCCTCGAGGGGTCAAGTAGCATGAGATGGCTTCGCCTTCTGAGAGGCCGAAGCTGCAGGTGAAATCACCTTGCTGTCAGAGATCCCTTGGACAAAGCCCGCTGATTTAAATTGAACTTTCTTGTTCTTGGGCTTGACCTCAATCACACCTGCGGCTATGGGTTTGAGCACGACAGGTGGATGCTTCCTTCTGTCTTCTAGAAAATCATATCCTAGACCTTGATTGAATTTGCAAATCTTCGATTGGTCTAGAATAAGATTAAGCTTCTTCTTGCCTCCGACAAATCTCTCGAGAGTGTTCATAAGGTACTGACACTCCCGAAACAGAGAGGCACAAGAAGAGCAAGGGGAAGAAGGAACAGCAGAAGGTAAGAGAGCAGAAGAAGAACCAATAGCAGAGGAACGAATGGCTTGTGCACGCACAGCCGACTCAGAAGGGACAGTCCTACTGCTAGCCAATTGGTTCACGTCGCTAGGCGTCTCTACCAAACCCTCATACTTCTTCCCAAAGACACACATTACAAGCGATGGTTGCTTCTCTAGTAGGTCCTTAGTTAGCTTCACATATTTTTCATCTAAAGCAATCAAGTCAGATTTTAGTTTGTTACAATGATTGCAAGGTGAACTAACAGGGTCCTTAGAAGCAAACTGAGCCATTTTCTTATTGTAGTCAATCACTTCTTGAAACTGTTTTGAGACAGATTCAAGTTCAGATAAGCTTAGGACAATTCACACATGAAGCAATAGGCTCAAGAAGAAAACTTGTAATTCGCAAGTTTATGATCCGCCTGCTTTAGGTTCATCTTCAAATTGTTACAACTTTCACAAGTCTCGTGCGATCCGGGAGCATGGTATAAAGACCTCTAAAAGCATTGTCCTTATCCTCACATGAGGTGCAAGAAGTAGTCTCAACAATAGTAGGTAAAGCAACAACTATCCTACTCATCTCTAACTCAAAGAAGCGCACTAACATTCTCCAACTTAATTATATCAAGCTCGGAAGATGACTAGCATGGAGGTCCTTAGTTTCTCCATGTCACCAAGCAAGGCACAACATGTATCACAGTCGTCACGGGAGGGAGCAGATATAAGTGAAGTAAGCTCCGTGATGCTATCTACTTCCTTCTCCAACTCGCTACACCTAGCTCTAGATCTAGCATGAAATCCTCCCGCTTAAGAAAAGCTTCATTAAGTTGGTCATAGGAGGGACATACCTCGAGTTCGGAATAGAGCTCACTGTCGCGATCTCACCCTCAAGGGCCATGAAGCACATGCCGAGAAGTCGCCGCCGCTTTGGGGTCTTGGTCACCCGTCCGTCGTCGTCGCTCCATCCCTCCACCTCGCCGAGGTCGAGGTCGCCGAACGCGAGAGGACGCGGTGGAAAAGCTTCTTGGCCTTCCCAAAGTCGCGGAACTTCTTCTTGCCTTGCGTCTGAGCTGGAGGCTTCTTGTTGCGGTTCTTGTTGGTGTAGTCGTTTTGCCCGAACCGCCGTAGTCGTTCTTGCCCTTCTCCGCCTTGGGGCGGTTTGCTCGAATGTGGTTGGGGCCACCACACTCAAAGCAAATCAATGGTCCTCTTCTCTTCCATCCCTCCTCCTCTTGTAAGCATGGGAGAACTTCCGAGCTAGGAGGGCCACTGTTCATCCTCTAGCCGCTCTAACCGATCATCGCTACATCACGAGAGCGATAGGGAGAACCCGCAAAGAGAATCGGCGGAAGAACCGAAGCGGCGGTGGGATCGGTGACTAGTGCCATCGATCGAGACTTCGACCGACGAGAGACTATGTCAATCTCGTGAGTCTTGAGGCGCGTAAAGCGCATCAAGAGTCGTGGTCGAGAGGTCCGTGGTGTCCTTGATGGTAGTCACCTTCATTTCCCAAACCCTAAGATCGAGTCTTTGAAGAATCGTCGAGCGTTATCCGAGTCGGAGTATGTAAGACCGACGGCCTGAGGTTGCTCGTAATCTTATGAAAGCGAGAAAAGCACTCGTCAAGGGACTCACCGCAAGCATCTCGAATTTGTCAGATTCGCTGAACGGCCTTGTCGCACCGTCTTTATTTGGGTGGTGCCCTCATGGTAAGCATTGAGGGTCACCCAAATATCGAAGGCCGACGTCAGGTGAGAGATGCGATCAAACTCGCTTCTACTCAAACCCTGAACGATGATGTTCCTCGCCCTCGCGTTTGCCTCAACATCAGCCATATTACCGGCATTGATGTTCTCATCGGCGGGAACAACAAACTGGACCTTGACCTTACGCCAAATGGCGTAGCCCTGAGCCTGGATGTAGGTCTCCATCCGGCTCTTCCAGAATGGAAAATCCATCCCATCAAAGATCGGGGGCTTGGTCGAGTACTTGTCCGTCGCCATGGCTCTTGAGTCCGGTTAAAGATCTATCAAGAAGAGCTAACCGGCTCTGATACCAATTGTAGGACCGAAATGGCGACAGAGGGGGGTGAATGTCGTTCTCTTTAAAAACGTGTTCTCTTTAAAAACGCCCCTGAGAATTCGAAAAATTAATTCTGCTGAAAACTAGAACGCATGCGGTACTAAAAAATTCAGCATAAATCAGAGAGTAAACAGTAAAAATTTTAGCTGAAAATATTACCGTTTGATCTGCATGCAAAAAGGTCAAACATTTGCAAAAGAAAACAAAAAGGAAGGCACTCAAGGAGAAGCTCACGCTGGAGCAGAAATGTTGTTGCCGAAGGCTTTGTTTTCCATGTTGCCGAACGAGAGCTAGAGAAAAGAACTATGTTGAGCTTTGCTGAAAAAGGTAGCCGACAGAGAACCGAATCGCCGCTACCTAATAAAGAGACCGACTAAAAGGAAAAGGAATAGTAAGTACTCACGCTGCTTTGAAATAAACTAGGAGAAAGAAGAACACAATTAGCGAAGAAACAAATGAGATCGATTTTGTTGAATCACGAATCATTGTATCAAACAAAGAAGAATAATAAATGTACCGATTGAGAGGAGACACAAACTGAAGCTCTACCGAAAATATGGTCACCTGAAGAACTGTCGGTAGAAACAAAACAAATCAACTACAGCTGAGCATCTCAAGAAAAGAACACCTAAAGAAATTTCACCTCTTTGCCGAGAGAAACCAAAGAATGTAAGAGAAACCGATGTAGTACGTAGAAGAAACACATCTCAGAGAGGAAGAGATCAAACTATCTCAAACAAGAAGTTTCTCATAAAGAAACAAGGAGAGAAAAGATTATAACAGTGAATAACACTACACTCCCAAACGTGATTTAAAAGTGTGAACACACTACATGTTTGAGAAACTGCACACCCAAACCTCTAACTCTTGCTCAAGTAAAATACACACCAACACACTCACGCTTGCCAGTGGGAGACAAAGGCTAGCACAACTTTTCAAAGATCAAACAGAGAAATCTGTTTCACAGAGGAACTCATCTCAAGAAGACATCAAGAAGAACAGAGAAACAAACACCAAATCAACCAAGAGCAAAGAAATAAGAACAAAGGATGAGATTCTTAGATAAATTCATTCCAACCAAAACAAGGATTACATAGGAGTCCCCATACGCATGGACATTAGAACCATAGGAATGATTACAAGACTCTTAATCCATCCTCTCCCTCTCAATCCTCAAGAACACCAAGAGCCTCACAAGCTTCTTGGGAGGAACACAACCCACACAAAGATAAAATGAGCTCTCAAGTGTCCTAAGGGGTATGCAGCCCCTCACCTCTATTTATAGCCTTTGGCTAACGGGTCTCCAACCCGTTACGCCGGCTAAACCCTAACGGAGCTGCCTCCGCTTGTGCAGCCTTGCGAATTTCTGCTTACCCTTCGCACCTTCCGGAAGCTTCGCGCCCTTGCCTCGCACGCCTCGCAACCACCTCGAGTCCACGCTGCCTTCGACATCACGACCATTCGACCTCGGCGCCACCGCGCCTAGTCCGGTCACCTCGTGTCTCGCCACGACTCCGCCTCGGCGACGCCCGCAACACACGACAAGAAAACACGTCACATAGCACCGCTCGATACATGAACGCGTAAATAGCATTAGCAAGATCAAACCTGTCGCAATATCAGAGTATACATCCTAACCCATATGACTAAGTTTGACCAAAGTCCGACCGAGCCCGTTGCACCATGCAACGTCTGGGTCCGAACACACCGACTCAAACTCGACTTTTGAAAACAGATGTCAATTACTCATCACTCATAATGGGATGACCTCCACATGGTCTCTCAATGAGGAAGATCATGCAGAGCATCTGAGGATAGTTTTGGAAAAGCTCAGAGAGCATCAGCTGTATGCCAAGTTTAGCAAGTGCGAGTTTTGGTTGAAGAAAGTAGCTTTGGGTCATGTGATTTCGCAGGAGGAGTATCAGAGATCCCAAAAAGTAATGATGTACTCAATTGGACACAACCCAAGTCAAGATCGTAGATCGAAGTTTTCGGGTTTAGCGAGATATTATCGTCGTTTCATAGAAGGATTTTCCAAACTCGCAAGACCTCTCACTCAGTTACTAAAGAAAGAAAAGAAGTTTGAATGGAGTAAATCTTGTGAGGACAAGCCAAGAATTGAAAAGAGATTAACTTCGCACCAAAGTGTTAACGCCCGTATATCGAAAGGATTTTGAGGTATTCTGTGATGCATCTAGACAAGGTTGGGCTGTGTTTTGATGCAAGAAGGAAAGGTCGTAGCCTATGCTTCAAGGCAATTGCGCCCGCATGAGCAGAACTATCCGACCCATGATTTAGAGCTAGCTGACGTTGTGCATGCTCTAAAAATATGGAGGCATTATTTGATCAGTAATCGTTGTGAAATTTACACGGATCACAAGAGTTTGAAGTATATATTTACCCAGCCTGACCTCAATTTGAGACAGCGAAGGTGGCTGGAGTTGATAAAGGATTATGATGTTGGAATTCATTATCATCTAGGAAAGGCTAATGTTGTAGCTGATGCCTTGAGCAGAAAAAAGTTATTGCAATAATTTGATAATTAAAGAAAGACAACCTGCACTTCATAAAGAATTTCAACGACTTAATTTAGAGGTAGTAGAGGAAGGATTCCTAGTTACTTTGGAGATTCAGCCAACCCTACAAGATCAAATCAAGGTAGCTCAAAAAGAGGATAAATATGCTAAGGAGATCAAAGAAAATATGAAGAAAGGAAAAGCACTAGGATTTTCAGAAGATGAAGAAGGAATCCTTTGGTTTGGGAAAAGAATTCTTGTACCCGAAAAGAAAGAAATAAAAGAGTTAATCCTAAAGGAAGCTCATGAATCTGGATATTCAATTCACCCTGGAAGTACAAAGATGTATCAAGATCTTAAAGAAAGGTACATGTGGTCCAGTATGAAGAGAGAAATTGTTGAATATGTAGCCTTGTGTGATGTATGTCAGCGAGTTAAAGCAGAACATCAGAGACCTACTGGACTCTTGCAACCTTTGCAGATACTGAGTGAAAATGGGAAGAAATTGGAATGGATTTTATAACCGGATTGCCAAGAACTAAGGCAGGGTATGATTCAATTTGGGTTATTGTGGACCGACTGACAAAGGTCGCACATTTCATCCCAGTAAAAACCACTTATTCTGGAGATAGACTCGCAGAATTATATATGTCAAGAATTATGTGTCTGCATGGAGTTCCAAAGAAGATTGTGTCAGATCGAGGAACTCAATTCACTTCAAGTTTTGGCGAGTCGCATGAAATTTTGGGCACCAATCTAAATTTCAAGACAAAGATACCATCCTCGATGATGGCCAAACAGAAAGAGTAAATCAAATCTTGAAGACATGTTGAGAGCCCGTGCTCGCAAATAAAGCAAGTCGATCAAAGTTTACCCTATGCAGAATTTTCTTATAATAATAGTTATCAATCCACCTACGATGTCTCCGCTTTGAAGCTTTGTATGGCGAAAATACAGACACCGTTATATTGGAAAGAAACGGGAGAAGGACAAGTGTTTGGTCCGGATGTGTTAAGGCAAGCGAAGAGCAAGTCCGTCTCGATTCGTGATGATTAAAACAAAGACAAACAAGACGTAAAAGTTATGCGGACAATCGTCAAGAGCGTTAGAATTTGTACCGGAGATCACGATATCCAAGGTTTCACCTCTCAAAGGGATGCGTCGTTTCAATTCATCGAAGCTTGCCCCAAGATTCATTGGACCATTTCCGGTGGTAGCCAAAAGGGGAGAAGTTGCTTACCAGTTGGAGCTTCCACCTCAGCTGTCAAATGTGCACAACGTCTTCCATGTGTCCCAGTTAAGAAAGTGCCTCAGAGTGCCAAAAGAGCAAATGCCTTTAGAAGAAGTATCTTTGAAGGAGGACTTGTCATACCCAGAGTATCCAGTGAATATTTTGGATAAAGCAGAGCGCCGTACAAGAAGCAAGAGCATCAAATTCTGTAAAGTGCAGTGGAGTAATCATTCAGAATCAGAAGCAACTTGGGAGCGTGAAGAGGACCTAAGAGCAGAGTTCCCTGATCTTTTTCCTAGTCCATCCGAATCTCGGGGTCGAGATTCATTCTAAGGGGGGTAGATTTGTAACATCCCAAATTTTTTAGTTTTGAAAAATTTAAATTCAAATTAATTATTTTGAAGCAATTGGCTTTTATTTGGATTTTTCTAGGTTTTTTTGGAGTTTATTTCAAAATTTTAAAACAATAAAATGTATTTTAAATAATTTAATAGAGCCAAAAACAGTTTATTTTATTTTTCCCAACCTTCCCAGAATTTTTAATTAATTTTTGAGAATTTTCTGGAATTAAAAATCAATTTTAAAAGATAAATTGATTTTATAAAATTATTAAAAACAATTATGAAACTATAAATATTTTTTAAGTCTAAAATATTTCCAGGAATATTCTATAATTTTTCTGGAATTTTTAGATATTATTTATTATTTTTATAAGCAATTATATGGTTTCTAGTATTTTCTGAAATTCTATTCCGAAAATAAAAATCAAATAAACCCCAGGCCGCCATGTGTCGAAAATCCGACGGCCGATACCCCTTCGTTGGATTTAATCCAAGCCACACCTCTTCACTTAAATCCAAAGGGCATGAATCACCCACTTGCCACGTGTCGCTCATCCGACGGCCCGTACCCCTTCACACCCCTCTCTCTCTCTTTCTCTCACCGACGGGTGGGTCCCATCCGTCATATCCTTCTTCTACCTCCCCTTCTTCCTCCTCCATCCTCTCTCTCTCTCTCCTCCATTGATGCCGAAATAAAAGCTTCATTTCCCGGCCGATTTCTTCGCGATAACTCCCGTTTGATGGCCCACTAAAACCCTCTAATCACGCCTCCTCTAATGCCGACTGTTTCCCTCTTTATTTTTCCCTTAATCACGGCCGCAAAGCTCTCCCAATTCATTTCCTACACCGCCTTCCCTCCCCGTGCCCTATAAAAGCCCCCCGGGGAGCTCTTCAGCATCCCCACTCTCTCCTCTACTATCTCCAACTTTAGGCCGCCGCCCCCAAGTCTCCGAGCCGCCGCAGCAGTGCCGCCACGGCCCTCCTCGACCACCTCCCGAGCCATCGCCGGTACAAGTGAGTCCGCCGCCTCCCTTGCCCCGCCGACCACCGCCGGCCGCGTGCCGCCGCCGCCGCCGTCCGTGTGCCCCCGGTCACTGGCGTGCCCGCGTGGCCCTCTGTGTGTGCCGGGTGGCGACCACGCGCGCTGCTGCGTGGCGCCACGTCGCCGAAGCGCCACCTCGCCACGCGGCCGTGGTCCGTGGACTCGGTCCACGGTGGACCGGGCCCACGTGTCAGAAATTTCAAATTTCAAATATTTGCTGACGTCATAATTAGGAATTTTCAGTACAAAAATAAATCGGGAAAACCGTTCTTTTCTTTTTCTTTCAATTAAAACTTTTCGAAGCCATAACTTTCTCGTTTTAACTCCGATTTGACCCGTTCAAATTTCTAAATTTTTCTAAAATCATGAACTACTCAATTATACACTATTTTTCAATTTTTGAATTTTATTTGATTTTATGTGCATTTATTTGCTTTGTTGCTTTGTCTTTTCACAGAGAATCGGGGCGTCGTCAAGACTTGGTCGATCCGCAGCAAGAGAACCAAGACATCGCTCACGAAGGTAAGTCTCCTTTGAACATCTTGAACCCATGTTTGAGAAATGTTTTGATTATTTTAAATTAAATGCATTGCTATATTACATAAAATGATAATTTCTGTTTTAGAGATATTAGTTAAACCGACAATTGTTATACCCTCATTTGGCATTGACAACAATGTACCTTTGACACCCTAGGATTTCCTTTGTCTCAATAATGAGATTATTATTAAACTTTGGTAAATGTTGTAACGGTAATAAAATGCTTAGTCGTGCTATTTAACCTTTGGTAACTTGGAACGGGAAATTATATTTTTATGGAACTAGACTTTTGTACAAGATTTAGTGGTGATTGGAATTGCCACAGTTCTTTTAAAATAAAATAAAATGTGAAAATTGGATTTAGACCAGGGCAGATGGTTGGTTTGGTTTGGTGCAGCTAGCACGAGAACTTATTAAGTGTATGTTCCGCCCTAGTCAATTAAGGACCGACGCTTGTGCTTATCCAGTCTGAGCACTACCGTACAACCACATGTCTATATGGGTACGACCTAGCTAACTAACTTACAATAGTTTAGTTTAGGTACCACCAGTGGAAAGTGAGTGCCAGGGTGTACTGGTTATTCACAGTGAGGGACAGGGTTTACTGTACTCATATGGCGCAAGAGGGGGCTTCTGACTGGGTGGTTTAACCCTTCAGCGGTGAAACCTCAGCGGGTGGTGTCTAGCTAGACTGGAGTAAGGTAAAAGCTTTGTGATATGTTATCTGGGTCTCATGCCTAAGGAAGCATGTTGGATATTAAGATGACTTATCTCTTGTGGGTAAAGTGTACAACCTCTGCAGAGTGTAAAAACTATTCGAATAACCGTGCCCACGGTCAAGGGCGGGCAAGGAATGCACTCACATGGTAGATCATTTGTTTTTGATTTTAAAATAAAAGATTTGGGAACCGGGAGAGGTTGGAGCTCCCGGAGTTGCCCTGGCGGATGTAGCCAGTGTGGGTGGATATAACCCGTTGATTTAAACCTTGGCAGTTAGAGCCAGTGATCTAGTGTTGGTGGTTGTAACCTTCACTATTTAACTTGATAAATTTTTGTTTAAACAATTACCTTGCTTAAGTTGATGCCTTCCAAAAATAACTAATGGTATTTGAAATAAAACATTGCTTTGTGCAAAAGAATCATACAACCCTCCTTTGTTAAGCCTTGCATCTATTGCATTTTTCCAAGACTTGCGGAGTACTTTATGTACTCACATGCTACACTTAAAATAAAACTCAGAAGAGTATGAAGCTCAAGATGGAACGTTCGACTACGGAGCGTATGGATTCAACGAAGGCTTTCCGGAGTACTAGGTTGCGCTTCCCCAGTCAATTGCCTGTGGCGAATTGTTGGGTCTCCGCTGGATTTACTTATGCTTCCGCTGTGCTTTATCTTTTGTGTGTGTGCGAGGTCTTGTAACCTCATATGTAATAAAGGTCTTTCAGCCTATACTCTCTTTATTATTGTAATTTCGTTGTTGGCAATGTAATCATCACTGTTTAACTGTGTGCACTAGCTGTGATCTGCGACTAGTGCTGTAATACATAGAGGGACTGGATTTGAAAATCCGGGTCCCGACAGAGATGGTATCAGAGCCAACTTGACTGTAGGACGTGACCTAGATTAGAGTGGTAAAAACCTTAAGGACCTATATATACCATTGATGTAATCTTTGGCCATCAGGCTCATATTAGTTAAATAAAGTTATCATTGCGTATGATATTTATCTTTGTTTTCACTGTGTGCACTAGCTTTTCCTGGGATAGTGCGATTAACACAGAGGGTTTCAGAGTTGTTGCTCTGGGTCCCGACACTCGCTGGCCGCATGGCCGCTCTAAGCCACTTCCTATCCAGGGCAGCAGAGCGGGGCCTACCATTCTTCAAGACCCTCCACGGCTGCGACGGGTTTCACTGGGATGGAGACTGTGCGAAGGCCTTTGACGACCTCAAGAGACACTGTAATATCCTGAACGTCGTTACGGCGTAAGTTTTAAAGTGATCGCGGAGTCGCCGGTTTTTCGGTAAATCGCGGGAAGGGAAAAATAAAAATTGTGGAACAGTATAAAATGATTAAAAGAAATTAAAAATTAAATAAAAATCACTGTTTGGGCTGCCTGGGGAGTGGGCCGACGGCCTTGGGCCAAAGCCCAAGGGGGTGGCCGCACCCCCCTCCCATTAGGCCGCACCCCTCCACCCCTCCGACTAAAAAACCTTAAGCCACCTCCCCCTTTCCCACCCCATCCGCACTCCCCTTCCTCCCTGGCTGCCACCCCTTCTTCCCCCTCCCAGATGCGCCTCCAACTCCCCCACAAGCTGCTGTCCATTGGAGCAAAGAAGGAAGAAGAAGAATGGAAGGAGGAGAAGAAGAGGAGGAAAGAAGAGGGATGATCCCAAGGGATCATTTAGGTAATTGTTTTCCATCCCAAACCCTCTGTTTTATAGAGTAATTAGGGTTTCTGGCACGGAATTTGAAGGGAGTTAATAGATTAATTGCCGGATTAGAGATTACCTGACGTCTGCCTGTAGATTGATTCGCGTAGAGTGTATGTTTGAGCAGTTTTGACCCATCAAACAATTTGTCCTGCAGATCTTCCCAAAAGGAAAATTGTAGAGGACTTCCAGATCCATCTTATGTATTTGTTTTAGAATTTTTGGCTGTGGGATCTGGGCGTAGCAGGGTCGGGAATACTGCTGTCTGTCAGGGGAGCAAATTGGGACAGACTGCTGTTCAACTGTGATTTAGCAGTAGTAAATGATTTTTCTGATTATGGCCGCAATTGAGAAAGTTGTAGGGAATTCAATGATATAGTATCTGTATAAAAATTATATTTTTTGGACCCCTGTACTGTTGTTGGGACGTATTTTAATCTTGCTTTCCAGTCTGCCAGAACAGAGAACTTCCTCTGTTTTGTACATTAAGTTACACCTAGCTATAATCAAAATAAAAATATATAATCTACATGAAAAATGTAGGATTTTAAGTGATGAATCCATATATGTATCGTTTGCTGTAATTGGATTAATATTTTTAAAGATACAAAAATATTAAGCAGCGCTGCTGTAGTGGGTAGTTTGTTGATTCGTTGAGCGGAGAGGTGTATGTGTGGGATCGGGGTTCTAGCGACGTCTTTAATTATTAAGTCGTGCTTTGTATGCTGTAGCATTGTGCTGAGAGATACCTTGTGGACAGGTGGTTTTGCTCCTGAGCGCAGTGACTGCTTCATTTCAACGGTTGAGGCAAGTAAACGTAGCGGTTGTGCTACTGTTTAACTCGTTAATTATTCTACCTTCACACTGATTAATTCTATTAATTGGTAATGCTATGTCTTTGTTATATGCTTCCTTAACGTGGTTCAGATGGTAGTATTTTTATGAATTCAATTGCTTATGATCTTGATGGATTAATTGTGGATATGCGGGATTGTTCTTGATGAATCTATATAGTTGTGGGGTAGAAACCTTTACGAGTATATTGTGGTCTAAGTGGTAGTATTCTTAGTGAATACCTGTGGTTGTGGTGGTAGCAATTATTGATCAATTGATATGTTTGGATAAATTGCTCGTAATCATGTGAAAATTTGTTTAGTGTGCTAATGTGGAGTATGAAAGCAAATATGTGGTGGATATGCGGTTGTGGATATGTTGTGAGCATGTTGATGCTCCATTGTGGTTGGAATTCATGTAGTTTATGATTATCATATCATTCATATCACATCATGACATTTGCATATGTGGATGTCGCCGTACCTAGCCGTGACCGTACCGGTACAGCATCGTATATTTGCCGTAATACGATGCACCTCTTCTCCCGCTGGGAAAGAGTGCCCCCACCCCCCAACCCTCGGGAAGGGATGCGCGACTGCAGTCGTGCGACTACTAGCAACGCACGACACGCCAATCGTGCTCCGCCGCGTGCACCTTTCCGTTGGGACAGCGCATACGACCGTCGCCGCCTAATCCTGACACCTTAGGGGTCAGCGCGATTCTTGCCACCATTAAGACATCGGCTCTGGGCCACGCGCTGTCAGACCGCAAGTCGATTCCGCGCCCATAGCGTGACCTCAGAAGGCACCCCCGCAAGGAGTTCGCCTCGGACCCGTCCCCGAGCGGAGACCCCACCCTCGGCTACAGTGTCGTGCACGGGAGATGGACTCACCTCGCGCCTCGGCGTGTCCGCAGTATGAGCCCGTCTCCGTTTCAACTTCGACTCCGCGGTCGAAGGGCCCATGGTTCAGACTACACCGGAAAATGACATCCCATCCAACAATACATATGTTCACAGGCCGCAGAGATGGAGGGGACCAAATGGCTCGGCAGGATGGCATCGACCCGTGAAGCCCTTTACCATGAGAGGCTCCTGTTGTAGAGGTGGCCCCCACCTAAGCCCAGCCGACCTGTTAGGAGGTTACAAAGCCCAAAGATGGGACATGTACAAGGACATAAATGCCCTTAGGAGGGATACCTTAGTGTAAGGGCATAATTCTAAAATACTCCTCATGTGAATATATATACGCGCCATCCAGGCCATGGGGGAGACCCTAGGGCATTGCTCACCTAACTCTCCACTACCATACTCTCTCTCTGTTTGGTCTGTAGCCACAACAGTTACCATTCTCATTAAAAGATCGAGCCAAATCCCATCTTCTATTGGTATTAGAGCACAGATTCTTGGTGAGATTTCTGATTTCATTTTGTTTTTCATACCTATAACTAGAAATTACCCCACAAAAATATTACGTTTATCAAAAATCACCGAAGCTGAACCCTTGTTGTGCCTTTGCAATTTTAGTTTTTGTTTTACCATGTTGAATTTTCATCCATCGTCAAATTTTAGTTGCTGGTCTGGGTATAGTGTTTGATTTTAGTTTCAAGTATTGCATCTGAAAATAAAAAAATTAGTTAGATCTATTTTAGGGTTGGCGGTTGCTCTTCGCTGCCGAGTTTGTGCCACCAGATCTTTGGGGAGATAAAGATCAACTCAGTTTTTCCCTTCATTTTGGCTGGCCGAATCACGTAGGACAGAGTTGTGTATGGGTTCTGAATTTTTGGGCCTTATTTATGGATAGTTTCATGCAGTGTTGATTAAAATAGCCATAACTTTTGCATATGAACTCGGATTAAACATGCGAGGCTCTGAAAAAAGTGAAGATCCCCAGAAAAAAGGTCGCTTAGGACCTCAAAACAGCCTACGAAGTTTTAGCAACCATTTTCAGCGTCCGTTCACCATCTAGTTTGAGTTTTGCTTCATTCTAGATTGTGTAATTTTTGTTTCTAGGTCATATTTTACTGACCTTAATATTCATGTTGCTGAAAAATAGGCAAGTGCAAAAAAAGAGAAAAAAGCTACACAAGATATAAAAAAAGAGGCAAAGAGGCAAGTGCAAAAAGAAAAGAGCCGCACAAGTTAAAAGAAGTAAAAAAAGAAGAAAATTTTGCAGCATTGTTCATTTCTGGATTTTAAGCTCTCTTTATATAGCCCTTGTATCGTCTAGTGTTTGCTTGCTTGAGTTAGGTTCGTACTAGTTTGTGCCAGTAATTTAGGCGAGTACTTTGATTCAGCTAGTATAATTCTAAATTTGAATATTCTCATTTCTTTGCGACTTATATATTGCCTGTCCAAGTTCCACATACTACTAACCGAACAGGTCTCAACGTATCGACAATCGCTACACTCGTCACTCTAGTCAAGTTACCACAAACCAGCCACCAGTTGTACCACCTGCTTTGCTTGGAAAGGATCTTGTAAGCATTTGATAAGAGCTTGATAGTTTGAGACTTCTGTAGCCTGCAGCACCTAATAGTTGATAGGGAGCTAACAATTTTTTTGCGAGTTTCTTGTATTTTACTAACAATGGCAGGTTCACAAAATTCGAAACATGGTGGTAAGAATAATAACCAATCTTCTAAACTTGAGAGTGCCGGACCTCTCACTCCTCGCACAAGGATGCTTGTGCAACACTTTAACTGTGAGATCAACAAGAGAACAAAGGAGATCTACAACATGTTGGATCGGCTCCATGACACCCTCATCACCATCAACACCAGAGTTGAGAGCCTTGAGCAACGTCCACCACCACCAGCTGCTCAACGTGGTCTGTTCCCCTCTTACTCTTTGGCGGATGAGGAAGATGATGTCGAAAAGAACAACTGCAATGCCGACCTGAAGTTGAGGGCCCTGATGACTGTGAACGTCATCGACTCTGGTAAAATCGGTAAGGTATGAGCAGGTTACAAAGGGAGGTATGTGATGATGATGCATTCACTAAAGTCATGTTTACAATTCCCCCATTTACTGGTAGATATGACCCTGAAGCTTATCTTGATTGAAAATTACAATTAGATTAAAAATTTGTATACCATGATTTTCCTGATAATAAAAGAGTTAGGGCTGCTACTAGTGAATTCACTGATTTTGCATCAATTTGGTGAAGTAAGCAATGTACACTAGCACATGTACCTAGAACTTGGGATTCTTTGAAAATAGTCATGAGAGCTAGATTTATGTCTTCATACTTTTCATGTGACATGTCAAATAAATTGTAATACATAAAACAAGGCAAAAGGTCAGTAGAGGAATACTATCTACACTTACAAATTAGTTTATTACGTTGTGGTTTGGAAGAAATTGAAGAAGCTAAAATGGCTAGAATTTTGGGAGGGCTTAACTGGAAAATTCAGGACATACTTGACTATAAGGAATACAATTCTGTCGCTATTTGTTTCATCTTACTTGCAAAGCTAAAAGGGAATTACAGGGATGACACATGAGAATAGGGAGTCATTTTGGGGCTCTTCTTCCTCCAAATATAGTGTCGGAATAGCAAGCGCACCCCTTCTATCTACACCAAGCTAAGGGCGCTCTACTTCTACTTTCATGCCCTCACGTGCACCCAAAGCAAGCAAGGCTACAACCATTCAAGCTCTCACCAAATTTGCTCCAATAAAGAGTGCATCTTCAGTTGCTTCCACTGGACGTACAAGGGACATCCAATGTCACAAGTGCAAAGGGTTTGGGCATTTCATGAGAGAGTGCCCAAGTCAGCGAGCTTTCATTGTGAGAGAAGATTGTGAGTATACTTCAGCTAGTGAAATTAATGAAGAATATACACTTGTTGCAAATGATTATGTAGGTTATGAGATTGACACTAGTGATGAACAAGAAGAATACTTGAATGCTGAAGCTTGAAACAAGTACATGAGCCTTATAGTGAAGTGCGTGCTTAGTGCACAAATGGAGAGTGTTGAACAAGATCAATGACACAATTTGTTTTAAACCAAGTTCGTCATTAAGGAACGTTCGTATCGTGTTATCATCGATGGAGAAAGTTGTAACAACTTGGCTAGCTTGGAGATGGTCAAGAAGCTTAACTTGACACAAGTCCTCACTCACGTTCTTACTATATCCAATGGTTCAACTCGTATGATAAGTTGAAAATAACCAAAACTATGAGAGTACAATTTTTGCTTGGTTCATATCATGATTATGTTGATGATGATGTCATGCCTATGTGCATGCTCGTTACTTTTAGGTAGACCATGGTAGTTTGATAAGAATTCCACTCATCATAGTAGAACTAATTAATATACTCTTATGCATAAGGGCAAGAAAATTGTTTTACACCTAGTGTCTCCTGAAACCATTATTAAAGATGGAATTGAACGATCTGAACGTGAGAAAAAGGAGAACGCTAAAAATGAGAATCTGATAGTAGCTAAAGAATGCTTTCCACCTAAAAAGAAAGAAGCAAAAGAATCAAATGCTAGAAAGAATAAAATTAAATTGAAAGGTGATGTTCTATTAGCTACTAAATCTGATTTCAATGACTTGGAAGTGAAAATTTCTGTTTGCTATACCTTGTTTTACAAAGATGCTTTATTTTCACTTGAGGATTCGCCCGCATCTTTGCCTCCTACTGTCACTAATATTTTGCAGAAGTTTAATGATGTGTTTCCATCTGAAATACCCACGGGGTTACCACTTGTTAGAGGAATTGAGCATCAAATTGACTTGATCTTGGAAGCTTCTTTGCCAAACCGTGCACCACATAGGACTAATCCAGAGGAGACTAAGGAAATTTAGGGTCAAGTGCAAGACTTGCTTGACAAAGGGTAGTACATGAAAACCTTAGTGCTTGTGTTGTTCCTGTGAATTTAGTTCCTAAGAAAAATAGATCTTGGCGTATGTGTATTGATTATAGAGTGATTAATAATATCACTATTAGATATCGTCATCCTATTTCTAGGTTATGTGATATGATTGATGAATTAAGTGGCTTTACTATTTTCTCTAAAGTTTAATTAGTTTAATTGCGTAGTGGATACCACCGAATTAGAATGAAACTTGGAGATGAATGGAAGATTGCATTTAAAATTAAGTTTGGGTTATATGAGTGATTAGAGGCCCAACAAATTATCTTATTGGCCCACCAAATATCCACTTCCCACTCCCAGTTCCCAGCGGCGATAGATCCAGACCCCAGAGCCAGACAAACACATTCACAAAGCACACATCAGTCAGATCTGGCGACTGGCGGAGCCGCGGTGTAGGATCGGAAATGGCAACAGAGTAGGGGTGAATGGTGCCTTTAAAATCTCCCCGAAGTATTCACACAATTTTCCTACTCTAACAGCTACAGAAGCTATGAAGCAGGAGAATGGATGCTTACTAGAGACACTAACACAGACTGATGACTTCACTAAAGGACCAAGAACCAGATCGATAAACAAAGTGAAACAGACTCAATTGAGAACAAAAGACAAGGCATTTAGCCAAAATATAGACTGGAGCAAAGAAGCAAAAAGACTGAAATTAGCCAGCGCAGTATTAACTATTTCTGTCAAGGGAGTCAAAAACTGAGCCAAGAAGTACAAACCGAGATCACAAAAGAATGTGTACAGGGAACTGAACTACAGTCTTCAGTTTTGTATTTGGATCCCAAAAAGCAGACTGCAGCCGGAACTAGAGAAGGGTTCACTGCAGAAAACGGAGGCAACCAGCAGAACCAGAAATGTAGACAACTGAAACAGCCAAAACCAAGGACTGATCAGGAGTAAATAAAGTCTCAAGCTTGACCATTCTGCCGAAACAGGAAACAGAAGAAAAGCAACCGAAAGCAGGAAAGAGCAGACTGAAAAATACGCAAGCTGCAGAGGAAAGAAAAACTAAAAGTTTCTGCAGAGATCTGCTACACTTTGGCTCAAAACTGCAGAGTAGAATGGGAGCAGACTGAACACTTGAAACCTGAACAAGGATTAAAAGATTTGAAAGAAAAACTTCTCTTGAGACCAAGACAAAATAAGAGAGGAAGTTATTTGAGACACAGTACTCAAAATCCAACAGAGAGAGAGATCACATAGCTTTGACAAAAGCAGTCGGCAAAGTAACTAAGAGGTTCCAAAACAGTAAGTATTTGTATTGCCGAGGAAAACCGAAGACAAACAGTGTGATTGCTAGCAAATGTCATTCGGTCCAGTGGCTTTAACCAAAACGAAAGGAGGTGACTGAAAACTGCAGTCGTAGTGGCTGCCAAACCTGCTGCCGAAACCAGAAGAAGAATGCAGAGAAGCCTGAAAAACTACAGTCTGGAGAGACCAACTATTTCAGCTTTAACCGAGAGAAGAAAACTAGACTTTCTGCTGACCATGGGCTGGCAAAACAAATTATTTCACTGCCGAACAAGTATTTTGCTGCCAACAACATCAACTGCTAGCCAAACAAACTTAGAGAAGATGACCCAAAATATTTCAACCTTCTTGTCGAGAGAGAGAGGCCAAAAGGGATTGAGCTAACCTTTTGCTGCACTTCTGTTGTCAATTAATTTGAACTTTATTCCAAACAGCAGCTAGTATAAAGGAAGCAAAAGAATACACAAGTGGCAGTTCGGATGAGAATGAACATTAACAAAAAAAACGAAAACTGCATTACTTGAACAGAAACTGAGGTTAAAATCCAAAGGGCTGTAGATTTCCATATCCTCCAATCATGAGTCCTTTGATCTCAATAGGGTAGAGCCTCAGATCAAGCACATAAAAACGCAACAACTTCTTATCAGGAAAAATCAAGAGCACAAATAGATACCAAGAGAAGAAAGATTATAAGAGATAAGATTTTCATTCGTGATCAACAAAGAACAAAGAGGAGTCCCGATATGCATGGACATTAGGACAAGAAAGATTACAAGACTCTCAATCCTCAAGAACACCAAGAGCCTCACATGCTTCTTGGGAGGAACACAACACACACACAAAGTGATGAATGAGCACTAAAACCCTTGTGATCCTCAAAGGGGTATGCAGCCCCCAATACCTATTTATAGCCCTTGGCTAACGGGTCTCCAACCCGTTACGCCGGCTAACTCTAACGGAACCATCTCCCGCTTGTGCAGCCTTGCGAATTTACCGATTCGCCCTTCCTGCACCTTCCCGGAAGCTTCCGCGCTCCTTGCCGTCCACGATCGCAACCACATCGAATCTCCACCGTCTTCGACACATCCGACCGTTCTGACCTCGACACCGCCTGTGTCTAGTCCGGTCACCCCGTGTCTCGCCACAACTCCGCCTCGACGTCCTGCAGTCAGCACAGACAAGAAACACGTCAAGTAGCACCGCTCGACACATGAAAGCATAAATAGTATCAGTGACACAATATTAAGCCCAAACCTGTCAAATCATCAGAATAATCATCCTAAACCTATTGACCAGGTTTGACCAAGTCCGACCGAGCCCGTTGCACCACGCAACGACATGGTCCGAACCAACCAACTCAAACTCGACTTTCCTAAACCGATGTCAATTACTCATCATACACACGAGACGACCTCCACATGGTCTCTCACGCGGCCACCTGGCGGGAGGAATCAGAGCGGGGCGACGAGCGGGCCGAGCCGGGGCAGGTGGAGCCGGACCGGGCCGGCGAGTCTGGAACGGCGCTACGGACTCCAAGCAAGGCGAGGAGCGGAGGAGCCAAGGAGCAAGGCGAGGCGGCGACTCCGAGTCTCCGAGCGAGTCGAGGCGGCGACTCCGAGCGAGGCGAGGAGCGGAGGAGCGAGGCGAGGCGGCGTCGCGGTGACTCCGAGTGAGGCGAGGAGCCGAGGCGGCAGCCGGCGAGGAGAGGCGAGGCGGAGGCGGCCGAGGAGAGGAGCGAGGTGAGGCGAGGCGGAGGCGGAGAGGAAAAGGGGGAGACCGGGAGGCTACCACTTCGGTTCGGTGCGCGAGTGAGGAGAGGAAAAGGGGGACATCGCGAGGCGCTCTTCGGTGCGGCCGTGCGGGCGAATCGAAGAAAAGGGAGAAGCTGCCGACAGCGCCGATCGCGAAAAGCGTTCGGTGGATCAATTGATTGATCGGTGTCCACCATCTACGATAATATCGTGATTCGATGATTGTGTGAATAGAAATCGAGATTTCTGACTGGTGTCCACCATCTACAGTATAATACGGCTTGCTGAGATTTATGTTGATGATTTCACGGGTGATGATCGGCTTTTATTAAAAAGTCAGCTTCAAACCTTCATTCTCAACATTAGAAGAAATGAAGAATTTAATGGATGTCGTGATATATCAAAACTTGCTCAATTGATGGTTCAAACAAAGAAAGATAAAACCTTCTCATTGGTACATCGCCTCATCGAGTTGACATTGATACTTTCAGTGGCAACGACATCTGTTGAGAGAATATTTTTAGCAATGAATATTATCAAAACAGATTTGCGCAATAAGGTAACGGATGAGTGGCTCAATGACTTGATGGTGTGCTACACGGAGCGAGAGATCTTTAAAACCATTAATGATGATAAAATCATAAACCATTTCCAAGGCATGAAGTCGCGTAGAATGCATTTGCCCCGTGATTCAAATTTGTCTCGTGGTTCAAATTAACTTATTTGTGGTATGTTGTATAATTCATATGATCTAAATTTTCATTATTATTCACAATTTTCTATTATATAACTAATTTTCATATGTTTCATACGTAGGTGATTTATTTCTACTCCGTACTCATAGCAGAATAATTATATATTATTGGGTATGCGCTTTCTATTGTCGAGGTATGTACTTTATATGTCTCTGTTTTTCGTTGTTTGTCTCCAAGACTCCAATTGTATAATTTCTGTATGAATTTGAAATTCTATAAGAGTATAAGACTATATTTGTGTCAACTTAGTTTAGTCCGATAAATACTTCAGCCCACCCTCAATTTTAATCCTGGCTTCGCCACTGGCCGTCGCTGCCTCCTTCTCTCCCCTGAACCCTCGGGCCGCGCCTCCTCCTCCTCGGCATTGTCACCAATTCCTTCCCCACGCGGCAACATCTGGTTGCAGTCCCCCAACTTCCCCCAGCAGCACCGCATCTCCCCGTCACCGCCTCCCCAATGCATTCGCCCACCGTCTCCTCTACCTATCTGCCCACCACCGCTTTCCCACCTCCACCTCCCGCAATCGCCGCCTCCTTCTTACCCCTGAACCCCTGTGCTGCACCTCCTCCTCCTCCTTGGCGCCGCCACCAATTCCATCTCCCATCGCCCCTCCCACCAGCGGCACGCCACTCGGTGACAGCGACCAGTGGATCAGAGAGAAGGGCACTAGGCAACAGCAACTGGTGGATCAGAGAGAAGGGCACTTGACGATGGCAGCGGTGGCTTCCTCTTCCTATGCCCGCCCTTGTGGCTCTCCCCCGCTGCCACTGCCCAGTAGTCATTCACCTGGTGAGCCTCTCTACCTCCTCCTGCTCTTCACTCGGAGCCCATCGAGTTGTCTAGCGATTTTGGTCTCCCAGCTGGTCATCAAAATCGGTGCCATGGTTGAAGGGGGCCATGGTCGAGGGGCCGTGGCCGAAGTCGAGGGGCCGTGGTCGAAGTCAAAGCCATGGTTGAATGGGGCTGTGGCCAAAGTCGAAGATCAGTGGTCGAAGTCGAAGCCATGGTCGAAGGGGCAGTTGTCGAAGTCAGGCTGTGGTCGAAGTCAAAGGTGTGATTGACAGCTTCCGATTTACGACCATGAGGTGTGGTTGATGTCTTTTAACTTACAACCACGAGCGCTGGTTAAAGTCGAAGATCCGTGGTCGAAGTCGAAGCCATGGTCGAAGGGGGCCATGGTCGAAGGGGGAAGTGGTCATCGTCGAAGGGTCGTGGTCGAAGGGGACAGTGATGGTCGAAGTTGAAGGGGGCAGTGGTCAAAGTCGGGGGCCATGGTCGAAGTCGACGCCGTGATCGAAGTCGGGGCCGTGGTTGAAGGGGGGCGTGATCGACGTCGAAGGGCCGTGGTCGAAGTTGGGGCCGAGCAGGCTAGGACCGGTAGTCGGGCGACAGGGCACAAGTACACCAGAGGCCTACCAACGTACAACCACCAGCGATGGTTGACCGCTCCCAACCTACGATCATGCGCGATGATCGATGACTTCTAACTTACGACCATGAGGTGTGATCGATGGCTTCCGATATACGACCACGAGCACTGGTCGACGTGTTCCGACTTATGACCACGAGGTGTGGTCGATGTCTTCTGACTTATGACCACAAGCGCTGGTCGATGTGTTCCGACTTATGACCACGAGGTGTACTCGATGACTTCCGACTTATGACCATGAATGATGGTTGTCGGCTTTCGACGTACGACCCCGAGCCATTGTCGAAGGCTTCCGATTTGGAACTACGATCGATCATCGACTGCTACCAACTTACGACCACCAGCGATGGTCGACCGCTCCCGACCTATGATCACGTGCGATGGTCGACGACTTCCGACTTACGACGACGTGGTGTGCTCGAGGGCTCCCAACCTACGACTACGAGGTGTGGTCGATGTCTTCTAACTTATGACCACATGGTGTGATCAACGGCTTCTGACTTACATGACATATTTAAAAACTTTTAGAACATGTTTGTATGTATATTCTAAAATTTTTTACCATCCATAAGTTTTAAAACATGTAGTATGATAAATTTTAAAAATTCATAGAAATGCACGGGCATTCATCTAGTTAATTTACAGTAAGTCACTTGATGAATATCTTGAACACTTACATGTTGTTTTTATTGCTTTGAGAGATGTATGTTTATTTGGTAACTTTGAAAAGTGTACCTTTTGCACTGATTGAGTTTGTTTTCTTTTACTCTATAGGGAATTGATGTAGATGAAGCCAAGATTAAAGCTATAAAGAGTTGGCCAATACCACAAACAATCACATAAGTACAGAGCTTTCATGGACTTGCTAGATTCTATCACTGTTTTATTAAGGATTTTAGCACCATTGCTGCACCACTAAATGAATTGACAAAGAAAGGTGTTCCTTTCAAATGGGGACAAGCGCAAGAAGAAGCTTTCAACCTTTTCAAAGAAAAGCATACAAATGCACTATTGCTCCAACTTTCTGACTTTGGTAAGACTTTTGAATTGAGTATGATGCTAGTGGAATTGGAATTGGTAGTGTGTTGATAAAAGAATGTAACCTTGTTGCTTATTTCAGCTAGAAATTGAGTGGGCCTAGTTTGAACTATTCAACTTATGATAAATAATTGTATGCTCTAGTTCAATCTTAAGAAACATGGCAACATTATTTATGGCCTAAAGAATTTGCTATATATTTTGATCATGAATCTTTTAAGCATATTAGAAGTAACAAAGAGATTACTTGCTCAGAGCGATAAGAACTGCATCCGGTACCCTTCAACCAAGGTAAGTGCTTCACTAATTGTCATACAAGTTTTATTTGTACTTTATACACAACAAGAACCTAGGATTAATCACTATGGTGACATACATGATTAGGTTTCACTAGATTCTGATTGTGATTGTACCAAAGTGTAGCAATATAATATACATTGATTCCCTATTTAGGAGCAACCACGACTTAATCCATATGCAACAAGTAATTGATAGGTAAACTCATTTTTTTCATGCATAACTCTATTGTAGTTTTTCCTTCGTTTGCAATGGCAGGCTAACTTTTTGGAACCACGTAGGTCATTCAGCGCATACATTGCCCAGGGAAGGAGACAGCAGGAATCCAGCGCCACACTACGACATAGGACGCGATTTCTGGTACCCGCTAGTACAACACAACAATCATATATCACACTTCATAATAATGCCTCTAGAACTGACAATACCTATGTATGTAATTCTATTTTTTTGCAGTGCCACCAGCAGCTACAGGGCAACGGATGTGAATTCTACGTTTGCAGACATATGGAGGAAATCATCATCACTAAGATGAAAGATCCAGAGGTTTGTTAACCTGCTAATATTTATTTCATGATAATCAATTTATATATGTGTATATATATGCTAATGACTTTAACACTGCTAACGACAGGGCATGGAAATCTACTCAAGTGCATTCGATCTTGACAAACTCATCGAAATTTGAGGAATGCTCTCCGAATTCTTGATGGCGCTAGTCATTAATCCGAAGGGAGAGCTCTACCCCAGCGCTGATGATGAGATGTTCAAACATTTGGTTCAATTGTAATATATTCACTCAGTTGTGCATAGTCAAACAATTAATTCAATTATACTTCATTCAATTGTTTAATTCATTTGTGAGATCCGTGTAATGATTGTCTTGTGCTATATATGTGATCTGCTTGTTTAATTTATTTGTGAGATCTGTGTAATGATTGTCTTGTGCTATATATGTGATCTACTTATTTAATTCATTTCTGATATTTGTGTAATGATTATCGTGTGCTATATGTAATCTACTTGCTTGTTTTCAGAGGACGTGGTTAGCATTTTTTGAGGCTAGCCGAAAAACAGAACATAATTTAGCTATTTATATAGCTGTCACAGACGGTTTATAATACCAAACCGTCTGTGATATATAAGGTATCATAGATGGTTATGTCTAAAAATTGTCTGTGATATATGACGTATCACAGATGATTTTTCGTATTAGCCGTCTGTGAAATGTTAGATATCACAGACGGTTTTTATTATTTATATCACAGACGATTATGTTTAAGAACCGTCTGTGATATCTAACGTATCACAGATAGTTTTTAGTACTAGCCGTCTGTGATATGCAGAACCGTCTGTGATATCTTACATATTATAAACGGTGGTTTTGAAAAATTGTCTGTGTTGTTACTTATCTCAGACAGTTTAAGAGTCGTCTGTGATAATCATCTGTTATCGTTGACACCATAAATTCAGATAGTTTAGAAATCATCTGTGATGATGATTTTGAACCGCCTATAATAACTCTTTCTGTGAGAATACTTTCCATGGGTGATGAGAAACAACTCTCACCACTTGGTGTAGTTGGCCGCCTAAAGATCACGCGGGATGGGCACATGGGTCTTGATGCTTGCAGCTTGGACGGCTTGCGTAGAGATTGGTCACCGCTTGTTGGATGTGGCTGTTGTGTTGGTGCGCTCATGCTTTGACGCATCAAGGAGAGACCGGAGGCGTCGAGAGGAGGAAGAAGTCACGTCCAGATTGAGCCGGGCATAGGATCCGAAGCGAGACGAGCCACGGAGGAGTTGCGGCGAGTCAGGAGCGAGTCGTGGCTAAAAGCGGACCAATGCATTGCAAAAAACGCTTCGCTCTGATACCCATGAAATGAAAGGCTGCAAAATCGCCTGCCTCAATCTGTCGTATTCCATGCTATAATGGTGCTACAATTACACGAGTTATCTGGGTGTACAAGTAATCGAGTACGCACCAGAGAGCTACACGGAGGCCACGGTCATTGCTGTACAGAGTCTGGCCGGCACGGCAACACGACCTTGTACAGAACGGACGGCGCGACTTGCATACACGCTGACGGCATGGCCTTCGTACGTTTCTGACACGGATACATGGGGTCCTCCTCTAACAAAGGTTTGGTTCATATGCCAAGTGAAAAAGCATCCCATATTCGAGAAAAAAAAAGTTCAGACCATCTAAAAAGAAGTAAAAGCATCGGTCCATTAAAGCGTTAAAAGCATCAGCCCATCTAAAAAGAAGTAAAAGTACCAGCCAGGAGCTTAGGACACAAGTAGAGCACCAGCAGCAACTTACTCCAAACACAAGCAAGGAATATACATCCTCCGGGCTCTGGTACATTATACATATCTATGCACTCGTAATGCTTCTATTACTCTCCATGTCCGTCATAAAAGCCTAAGTCGAAATTTCTACAGCACAAGCTTAAGCAGCCGCGGTTCGCTGTTTTCTAATGCAAGGTTAGTGTGCTTCTTTAACTCTCCTTTTCCCCCTTTTTTGTTAATAACGATAGCTTCCTTCCTTCTATCACCATATCCTTTAGCATAATTTGCATTTGGCAACAGTGTAAGTCATCTCACCTTAGGCTCCGAATTGTTGCGAAAGTTACATAGGTAGTGTTTGGGAATTGTAATCGTAATAGTATTGGTCTTTGTATTACAAAGTTTGGGTGCATTGTACATTGTGTAAGCTAACATTTGCGTTGCTGCTTTCATCTTGGGGTGCCCATCATTGGCAACGCTCCCTCCCTTTACATGACTATTACGGTAGTACCACTGGGACATTGTAAATATCTTGGCAGATAACAACGATGTCGTTTAAGTTTTAGCCGTGTGTTTCTGATTTGCAAATAGTTGGTGCTTTGGTTTTGTTTAGACAACTTCCCTGCACAATACCCTTATTAACCGTGCCTATTGCTGTCTTGTGGTGGACATTTTGCTCCTCCCCTTGTTTTTAACGAGAAACATTTCTTAATAACTGCATTATATATTACACTATGAATCGATCGGTGGCTACTTCAATCGGATGGGGGTGACATGTTGAGCTCAAGAACGGGTTTTTAGCGCTATGGCCTCTACTTATAGCTTCTGAGATTAGCTGCTCTAAATGTTTAGTTTTTACTCCGTCGTAAGGAAAGAGTAATTGAATTATAATTTTCTCCAACGCAGTGCTCATGGATCCGGCGTTGAGGACAGCAGCAGAAAAAGGGAACGTGGTGAGGCTGAGAATGCTCGTCGCTGCCAACCCCGACATAATTCACTCTGTGACACCCGATGAAGAAAACACAGCTCTTCACATCGCGGCGTCAAACGGACATGTTCGATTCATCCAGCAAGTCCTCCTGTACATGAACAGCGACGCGAAGCTCATCGTCGCTGAGAACTCTGACGGCGACACAACATTGCACCTGGCGGCGAGAGCGGGCCATCTGGAAGTGGTAGAGCATCTGAGCAGGTATGCCGCTCGGGCAACGTACAACCGGAAGAACTTAAAGGTGCGCCTCTCAGTAATACGGATTTAATTTTCAATTCAGTACATCCTTTTATTCGAACACTTTTCACCTCGGTACACCATGTGAGAATGAGAATACGGATATGCTATTGTTGAGAAGCTACAGCATGTTACTACAACCAGGGAAAACTTTCTCGGGAAAACTTTTTTCATCCCCATCGATAAATTCAAATTTTGGAAATAAAAAAAATCATTCAAAATTTAATAAATTCAAATCCGAATTTCTGAGGGAAAATGGAAAAACAAAAAAATAATATTGGTATTGGGGATTGAACTCACAACTTAACACTCAAAAACCACCACCCCTTACCACTAGGCTAGCTAAGTGTTTTTCACTTTATATTGGTTAAAAAACCTAGTTAAACTCCAAATTTTGAACCGAACTACTCTTATTTAAACAATTTTCGGACCCCACCGAGAAGATCGAATTGTTGACTAGTCCTGGGAGTTGGGTCATGCTTTTCCGGATCAGCCCAAGCATCATACACAGTGGGCAAGGCTGGGCCAAGCCTAAGAATCGGGTACATCAGGCGACACGGCATAGCACGCTCCAATGGGCCATGCTCGGGCTGGCATGGCCCGAAAAGTTCAATGCAGCCAGGCACATCTCGCCGATGTCACCATGGCCGTCGAAGAAAGGGGAGGAAGACTGCTACCGTAGCCCATAGCTGACTCGCTGCCTCAAATACCTCCCCCCACCACTCCGTGCTTTGTTTTGCTCAGATGTAGGAGAGGGGAAGAAGACAACCAAACAGCCACCGTTGTCATGGTGGGCTCGCAGTTGCCACCGTCCCCCTCACGGCCATTGCCGCCTAGATCTGGGAGAGAGAGAGAGGGAAGGCGCTCATGGCTATCATCATTGTGGTGGGCTTCGCGGCCGCGGGCCCGCTTAGACTTGGGAGAGAATGAGAGGGGAAGGGCACTTGTGGCCACTGTCATCATGGTGGGCTTTGTGGCCGCCGTCTCTCAGATCTAGGAACGAGGGAGAGGCCGTGCAAGCCATGGCTACAACCGATCGACTGACATGAGAGGGAGAGAGAGAGAGCTGGGAGATGCAGCCTGCAGGCGTGCGGCGGTGCCGCAAGGGAGAGAGACAACCGGTGGCGAGCCGACTATCCGGGAGCGGTGGGCAGCCTCCTCACGTGGTCCGACTCTGCTCACCGGATCCTCACCGGCGACCAATGCCCGCTCCTTGTCCAAGCCGGCACAGCCTAACGTGGTCGATCTAAAGCCCGCTGGACCTATGCCGTGCAGGAACAGCCCAACTCTCGAGTCTAGTGGTGGACAGGTGACCATGAACAACAGTGGCCTCAATGAGATCTTCAACTTGCAGAGCCCGCGATCACTTTGCTTTTTTTGGAAATTTCATGTTTTACGTGTTGGAAATTGGAAATGCCTTTAAAATTTCAGAAAACGTTTGGAGATTACAAAATTTCCGAAATAACTCATTTGAATATTAGTAAAAAGATTTTGAAAATTGAGGATATTACAGCAGCGACTTCAAACCTCTGTGCTCCAGCGATGGATACATGGCGCAACCACTTGAGACTTTGCCGCACGAACCAATTGGTTGGGCAAATTGGTCCCAACGTGGAAGCAGAACAAGGATTAGGAGATTACTGCCTTCTTTCTTTCCGAGTTATGGGTCTGATGGAGATGGACGCGTCTGGAAGCCTGGAACAATAGAATGGCCGGTGGTTAATTGATTGGCTGATGTGGTAGTTTAGTGTAAATCTAGTAAAAACATACTTGCTTTTTTACGCTTTCCTCATTCACAAAGCGTTGTTTCTGTTGTTTTTTTCGTCATGTGCATGTCTTCATCCAAACAGCACAACCTTAGGCACACAAAAATTATTAGAATTTGAGGCTAGCTTCAGGCACCACAGTTTCGCATACACGTTGCAACCAAAGAGCCCCTAGAATACTGTAAACTTAAGGCAGTTGCAACACGCAACACAATCTCATTGGAAGCGGGTGGTGGTCGTGGTCATCAGGCTTGTGGTCGTGGTCATCGTCCATGATGGCAGCAGATGGTTAGAAGGCAGATAGGAAAAGGAAGAAGGGAAATAGGACATTTTGCATACTCTCTCTCTCATACTGATCACACTCTCTCATACCGATCAGGATAATATTATTTTTATTGCCTTAAGTGTCCTACAACAAAGAGCTATAGAATTAGAGCCTGTTATTTTTGGATACGGCTTATGACTTTTAACTACAATTTTTGAATTTTGACTGTTTGCGACAGAGATTGGAGAGAGATACTCGTTTGCGATTTTAGTTGATACAGATGTTAGACTTTTAATATGTACTATAATTAACTTGTAGAAATACTCAATTTAAAAGTTAGATATTATAGCAAAAATTAAAAGTCGCTTTTAGAGGTCGTAAAGAACAGGCCCTTAGTGTGCTAGAGAAAAGACGCGATGTTTGGCCTCCCAGAGAAAACGCCAAAAAAATTAAATGTCCAGTAACCAACTTTGCCTTTTAAGTTAGTTTCAGGTTTTGGAATCTAGGATTTAACTACGTTTCAGCAAATTCCTAGCAAGCTCCAGCTAAGTTTTAAAAAAGTTTCAACAAATTGAGTAGCTGTTGATGCCCTCACCAGTCATATTAGAGCACAGGTAGATGTCAAGCTGCACCCCTTAATGTTGACTAGCTACACCCCTACTTTCCGTATCGGTCAATATCTGTCAATTTCAGTCAATACCGGCTCAATACCAATCGACCGGTCAACACCGATCATACCGGCTTTAATACCGGTCAATATTGGTCGGTACCAATAGAATTGATAATATCATCTATTGAACTATTTGTTATATTTAAAAATACTATTACATATTTAGAATAATATTACAAATGATATTTGGTGTGTATATAATTAAACGAATATATATACTCATATTATTATATTAAATCCGAAACGGTACACCAGTATAGATCGGTACCGAAACGTACCTTCCAAGAACTAAATCGTTATGGCCTCTAGAACGGTATTTACATGTATGAGGAAAACACAACGCGTTTTTCACATTTAACTTTCTCGGTTTTTGACTTTTGACGCGGCAGACCAAGGGAACAGACAACTAGCTCAGATTCTGACTCACCGACAAAGAGATGCTGAGAGTTTTTTTGATCTGATCTCGCCTGCCACTCATGAATGTCGACTTTGTTTGTGCGATGACCGCCCTGGGAGTTTCCTCCGAGGCAACGGCTTTGATATTAAACTCTTAAGTTCTTATACTAATTGTTGGTTGTGCCTCTACAGAAAATTCACATAGATAATCAAACTTTAAGTTGATTACAATTTCAACTTAAGTAACATACGAAGATAGGCTCTACTATATCTCTTATAATCAGGTGATTAGATTAGATTAGTGGATTCTTGCATGCGTGTTTATAGATTAGATCATAACCTAGTAAGTGGTCCATCGCCCCTTTGTGATAGGGAGAACAAGGTGAGAAGCCTAACTAGTGCTACAAATTAGATATAACTGGTTTTAGGGTTTTAGATTGATTCAAGGTCTAGCGATGACTAAGTACTCATGGCATTTGATGATACTTGTAACTAGATATAAGTCGAGGGATGGATAGTTGATGGTAACCCACTGGTCTCTACTGAAAAGGCTAGGTACAAGTTATTTATGTTAAGGAGATAGAGTTGTATTAGGATATAGAGTTTGGATTCTATTCCATATATGTCTTATCTCTATATGGCATATCCTATTGTACTCTCCTACATATATGGCCCTTTGGGTCTCATATCAAAACACATAATATTCATAACATGGTATCAGAGCCTAGGTTCCATACCTACCCTCCGTTCGTCTTTCGCTGTCGCTGCCCCCGGGAGGATTGATCTCCTCTCCCGGGGGGCGGCCATCTTGTTGGGCTGCGCCGCCGCTGCCTCCTCGTCCCCGACCGTCGCCGAGCCTGTCGGCACGGCCACAACCGCCTAGAGATGGCAACGGGCACAAACCCGCTGGGTTTTGCTATCCCAAACCCGTGCCCATGAAAGTTGGACGTGCCCACTAAAAAACCCATGCCCGTGACGGGTATACATTTTTGCCCAGACCCATGCCCACTGGGGTAACGGGTACCCACGGGTCGCCCATGCCCAACAACAGCTGTGCAGATTGCAGACAGTGCAGTGCTTAGCAAGTCAACAATAAGTTCAATTTATATGCTACTATGCATGAAACAAGCAACAACAAATTCACAATGCACATCACTAGTTCACTCCATCAATTATCAGTTCATAGTTCACTGGCATAGCATATCATTACAAGTTCACAGTTCACAACTCAGTTAAAACCAAAAGGAGAGACATCAACTGCTCTTTGTACTTGACTAATAGGTCAATTTGGTTTGCTCGGGAGGTCGGGAGCCTGGGTTTATAACTCCTATGGATCGGGTTTATATTACCCATGAGTTTACGGGTTTGGGTACTATAGGAACGTACCCGAACCCGGCAGACCCGATGGGTTAGGCTTTTTACCCATTAAGAGACCCATGGGTTAGGAAATTGACCCAGACCCATGCCCTAATAGAGTAAAAACCCACCGGGTATCGGGTTTCGGGTACCCATTGCCATCTCTGCAACCGCCTTTACGCTCGGTCGATGCCGCGCCTGAAGCCGCTGCCGTCACGGCCGCTCTCGCACCTGGCATGTCGCCGCCCGGCCTCCCCAGCGCCGCCTCGGATCTGCGGATCCGGCCTCTCCGTCGCCGATCCGGCCTCCCGCGCCACCGCCTCCCGACGCTCGGGCTCCCCGCCGCGTGCGCGCACCCCACTCTCGGCCGTCGCTTTTCACGATAGTCTTTAATTTTTAGTTCGTCTCAGCCGTGTGAGTCCACAAATTAATTGTCAGTCATAAAAGAGTAGGAATTTTATTTTGCATTGCAGCAGCCGCCGCTCTATTCTCTCGAGCTGCGTGCAGATCGTAGAAGTCGTTATGATGCCGCCGCTTTTCTAGTCGCCGCCCCGAGCTTTTAAGGCCGCGCTTCTTCTGCACCGCACCTCCGTTGCGCTTCTTGTGCACTGCGCCGCCGCCGTCTCGGGCTTCGACCTGTGCTGTCATGCTTCTATCTATTTCTCTTCAGCTTGATTTGATAGTTTATTCCAAGGCTGCACGCAACGACGACATCATCAAGACTCGGACTTTGGATTTTTCTTGTTTTTAGTATTACCTCTTTTTCAAATGCAATGCTATTGCATACGCCTTGCATTTGATGGGGGTGTTAAGGAGATAGAGTTGTATTAGGATATAGAGTTTGGATTCTATTCCATATATGCCTTATCTCTATATGACATATCCTCTTGTACTCTCCTATATATATGGACCTTTGGGTCTCATATCAAAACACACAATATTCATAACAATTTATTTCCCCAAGTCAGCGACCGAGTAGATTAGATTAGTTCCATTTAAACTTGCTTCAATTCTTGGATTTGTTGATACAGGTTATTCCCTAAGTCAGCGACCGAGTAGATTAGATTAGTTCGATTTAAACTTGCTTCAATTCTTGGATTTGTTGATATAGGGTGCCTGACTTCACGACATAAGATTGTTGATAATATGAATGCAGGTAACCTAATGAATGATGGTGTCAACCACTGTCTCAATTTTGCAACCTACGACACTCAAATTCGTCCAACCAGACGGTTCGATCCTCATCTACTCAACCACACAAAAAGTAGACATACTTTATCTCCTTGCAAATTCACAAGGAAACATAAGATGAACGATGACAACATCTAAATTGGAACTCCTTATTTTAATAGGGGTGTTATAGCACAAATCCTAGAATCAAGAGCATTATTTTAACGAGAAGTCCTGATTTCGCATGTGCGTGATTTGGTATGAGTGCACGCACACCACTAAAAGATGTCGGATCAGAGCAAGCTAATAGTAGGACGTCGCATGAAGATTGAAGTAGGAAAGTAACGATACGTCCCACTTAGCCACGCGGGGGCCACATGCATGAGGCCGCACAACGGTACCGCACCTTATGTTGTACTACTCCCTCATCCATAATGTTGTGGCCCCCACCCCCGCATTACGGCTCTTAGCTAATACAATGGGCTTGTTTCTATATTATGCATGCCTCTAGTGCCAAATAGTCTTATTTTCATAAAGAAAAACTAGTGTGTCGGTCATGTTTGTTACTCCAGTATTTACGAGACCAAACTCGAGTAATTGGAGAGAGAGAGAGACCATGGCTACCGTCGATCAGCCAATAGGAGGGGAGAGAGTGAGCTGAGAGATAGCTGGGTGGTACAGCCTAGGGTGTGCGACGGTGCTACGAGGGGGAGAGAGAAAGCTCGCGAGGGACAGAGAGTGTGGCAAGTCGAGGATATAGGGGTAGTAGGCAGCCTCCTCGCATGGTCCAGCTCTGTTCCATCAGATCCTCACCAGCGGTCAATGCCTACTCATCTATGGTGCCATCCATGGCGACAAGCCGACAGCGGCAGCGTTCACAACTCCACGCATCTAACATGCCCGGGCCTGGAACAACATGGCATGACTGTGGCCCATCGTACCCTAGGCCTCGCTGGAGTTGAGTCTTGTGAGCACGGCATAGCATGACGGGGTGACGATGCCAGGCCAGCATAGCCTAACACGGTTTAAAGCCCGCCAGACCTGTCTCGGGCTGGCACGGCACGGCTCCACTCCCAGGTCTAGTGGTGGCTGGGTGACGATGAATAACTGGCCTTTAGGAGATCTTCAACTGCAGAGCCCATGATGATGTTGAGCTTCAAAATAGCAACGGGTTCGCATAAGGGAAGTACAAGGATGCTTGAGGAGCGATGGATTTGGTTTTAGCTCATTATGTAGGAAGCAATGGAAAGGTGGCACTGTGGTGGCCAGGGATGAGGAATACGATGCGGACTAACAAAGTAATGCACAATTCAAGAAATTGTTTGAGGGCTTTGTTTAGTGAGGCAAGAGTGTCGGGGATCACCGACAATCTTTCGCCGTCGGTGAACTCTCGAATGCGCACTCAAGAACACAATGAACACAAGTGTTTGGTGCTGCTAAAACCGGGCCACATTTTCTGATATATTGCTTACTTATTTAAAAGGAAACAACAAACTGAAGATGTCAGTTACTCTTCCCATAATGCACGGCAGGAATGCATAAGTGAGGCTAACGCACTCCTTAAAGACATAATTAAAAGTGGCAGTTTTCATGCATGGCTGAACCACTACTAACATGAAACGGAAGAAGTAAAAGTGGCAGTTTTTCATGCATGGCTCTAATGCATGGCTTTAATGAAAAATGAAACGGTGGTCAAGATGAATGAAGAAACGTTGAGCCGTTTGAAGTAACTTCAACATTTCTGGTGCGGTGAGTGCAAAAGGATGCAAATGTCACTGGAAAATCTCACCAGATGTGGTCGCGGGCATGGTAGTGCGCTCGCCAGTGTCAAGAAGAAGGTAGGGGAGGGGAGGGGAGGGGAGGAGGTTGGGTTAGAGGGAAAACCGAAGAGGGGAATGAGGAAAGTGATGTTGCGGACGTTGGAGGATTAAGTAGTGAGAAAGGCTTCGATTTCTCAGAGTCATAGGTAGGGCACAATGCAAGTTTAACCCTCCCTGATTGGAGGATGTCCCTGACCTTCTATGAGGGATGTGCCACTTCGATTTCTCATAGGTAGGGTACATCCCTCATAGAGGGGAGTAAGAGGAAAGGGATGTCTTCGGAGGATGTCCCTGACCTTCTATGAGAGATGTACCCATTCGCATGCTTCGGAGGTGCAGCGCTTTCCAGCTCGTCTTTTCCACTTGGCGGCGGCGCTTCGCTTAGAGGATAGGTGTTGCCGTGTTGGCACTCAATATTTCATAAATACGGACTCCACATTCCCCATATCTATAATATGATAATGATGTGATTTATTTGTGTCAACTACCTCGATGAAAGACATTTTCTTTTAGGTAATCTCTTATAATCATGGCGGTTAGATAAATTAGATTCGATTAATGGATTCTTGCATGTGCATTTATAGATTAGATCATAACCTAGTTAGTGGTTCATCGCCCCTACGTCAGAGGAAGAACACAGTGAGAAGGCTAACTAGTGTTACGATTGACATATAACTAGCTTTAGGGTTTTAGAGGCTCAAGAATAAACAGGAGTACTGAGTGTTCTTTCTTCAACATCTCAATAATTAGCCTCTCCATGTTCGCTCTGATCGTACTATACTGTCCAATGTCCTGTGCAAAGAAGCGGATAATTTCCGTCCGACCGACCGTCCAAACGATTATGGAACGGATACGGAATGGAGAAATAGATATCCGATATTATCCGTGTCCGACTCCGACTCTGAGGAAAAAATGTGGAATAGGATATAGGATAAGTGATATCTGTCCGTATCCGCTCCGATTGCAGGATAAGATTATCGATAATATAAATTCGTGCAACCTGATAAACGACAGTAGCAACCACTGTCTCAATTACAATAACCTACTATAATTAAATTCGCCTAACCACATGGTTCGATCCTCATCTACTCAACCAAGCAAAATGTAGATGTGCTTATCTCCCTGCAAATTCACAAGGAAACACAAGAAGAACGGTGACAACATCCAGATTGGAACTCCTTATTTTAGTGGGGGCGTTATAGCACAAATCCTAAAATCAAGAATATTATTTTAATCTGAATAGCATGGTCCAAGGATCAAAGAGCACATACAAAGAATAGATATAGGGCGCAGGCAAACACAGACTCAACTTTGGTTCGGTCAAAGAAACCGAAGCCATCTCGTACGACTTAAGCAATATGGTTCGGACTCCATGCATTTAAAAGGAAATTACATCATCGATTCAATGTTGTACTCTGGCCAAGAAAAAGATAGGTAAGTTTACCTAATTCGGAATTCCTTTCGAAAACCTTATCCTTTCGGTTCATGAGAGAAGTCAGTTTTTTTGAGAGGAACTTTTGAAAAATACAACCTGATCCGTCTGATGCGTTTTCCTCCTCTCGGCTGAATAATTCCCACGCGCAAAAGCTCTCTATGAGGATTCAGAGAAGGACAGGTCCACACTTTTTGACAGCTAGTATATTCTTGGAAACCTTATTCAATCTTTTATTTCCATTCTTCACAGAACACAAACCACAGCACGCCTCCTCTTTTTCCTTATTTTGTTTTGCCAACACAATCCATGCAGCCATGCCTTTCCTTTCATGCACCGCATGCAAGCTGGTCCACCCGATGGTACTATTTCCATGCGCAAAACACCCTCTCCACCTGTGAGCTCCACTTGACATTTGTACGCGCCATCAAACATAGCTTTACATTAGCAGCACCATCTTCTCTACTTTCGGCCTCTAACACTTCTAGTACTTCAAGTCTGATCAGAGCAAGCAAGAACATGCATTTAGTAAACAAATCTCACCTAAAGTTTAACTCAGCGAGAAATTAATTCACCTCTAATTATAGCTTCTTGAATTGAACTAGATGGCTGCTTTGTAACTTGAATATCATGACCATGTGACAAAAGGGAATGCATCAGTAGTGAGGATGCCCTTATCATTCATCTTGGCTAGGATTCTAGAACTCAATTAAATCTATCTTGGTTATCGGGAATCTATGCAGTGGATCATCAGTTTATGCAATCGATAATTTTGGTGGAAGTGGGGGACATTTAGTAAACCCTAGTTGATATAATTTTATTGCGCGCATTTATCTTGTACAATGGGTCATCCCAGTACAACAAGATGCCTTCCTTCAGTGATGGCCATCAAATTTCAGTCGGATAGTACTGATATTTTACCTTCTGTATGCAGGAATCACTAACAGTGCGGAACAAGAAAGGGAACACCCTGCTGCATGAGGCGGCGTCAAATGGACATGTTTGGTTCATCCAGCATGTCCTCTGGGACATGAACATCGACATCGATGTGGGGCTCGTCGTCAGTGCGAACTCTGATGGAGACACGCCATTGCTCCTGGCGGTGAGAGCAGGCCATTTGGAAGTGGTTGAGCATCTGACCCGGTATGCGGCGCTGGCAAGTAATGTCCAAGAGAACTTTGAGGTACCCATCTCACTAATATGCATTTTTTTCCAACTCAGTACATCCTTTTATTCGACAACTTTTCATTTCTCTACACCATGTGAGAACATATACGCACATGCTATAGTTGAGGAAGTAGTACATGTTACTAGCTACATAATCCCTCAAGACTACAAATATAAGTCTGCACTGTCACCGGCGGTGGCAGCCGTCGGCCGCTGACCAGGAGAGAGAGAGAGAGAGCGAGAGGTGATTTTCTAGAAAATGTCTAAGACGAAAATATTCTAGGATATCGAAACGTTTGCAGCAATTGGGGCTGAAAATCAAGCTACATAGCAGTCAGCCTTACGAGGTAACTGGATTAATTACAGGTTTGTGCGGTGGTGGATCTAATATTTCCGAGATGAATGTTCGGAATTAATAAAATATTGCTCAAAGGAAAAACAAAAGGTTCTCAGTGGGAAAAAAAATCAAAATACAAATTGTACGTCCCAAACAAAAACATTAGAAAATAATTAAGCAAAATATAATTATATTTTAACTCTACGGCCCTTCAAGCAATTTTAGAGACAATCATTTCATTGTTCCTTAGAAGCACCTTGCTAACTTGCTCAAATTTTTGTGCTAACCAATTTAAAAGTTCAAGGAAATTTCCTTTGTTATTTTAATCTAACCAACACTATCCACAAAGATTTCAAAACTGCAAACCACTTCTTTATTTTTGAAGGTTTTATTATCTATATTTCACAAAGGTATAGAATGGACTATCACAGACGGTTTGTGCTATAAACCATCTATGAAGGACTATCACAAACGGTTTCCATATACCAACTGTCTGTGATACTCGCTAATCACAGATGGTTGGTAACTAGAACCGTCTGTGATGTGTGAGTATCACAGATGGTTTTTGTTCGAGCCGTCCGCAAAAGTTTTCTTCATAGACGGTTCTAACTACAAACCGTCTATGTTGTTTTTATCACAGACGGCTCACAAATCGTCTGTGATAACCTTCGATCATCACTGACACATAAATTTAGGCGGTTTAGAAACCGTTTGTGATGACAGTTCCGAACCGTCTGTGATGACCCTTTCTGTAGTAGTGAAATCGTCTGTAATAGCTATTTGAATAGCAAAATTATATATTATTTTTCAGCTAGTTTCAGGAAATGCTATCGATGCCCTCTGAAAACAATCAAATAGACCACACATATAGCACATGAGAATCATTACACAGATCACACAAATGAATTAAACAATTGAATGCAGTACATTTGAATGAATTATTCGATTAAGCACAATAGAGTGATTATAATACTATCAAATGTTTCAACATCTAATCATCATCGTCGTGGTAAAACTCTTCATTCTTATTTATGACCTCCAACATCAATAATTGGGAGAGGTTTCCTCGAATTTCGGCTAGTTTGTCAAGATGGACAGCACTTGCGTCCAATTCCACTGCACGTTGCCACACACACACACACACACACACACACACACACACACACACACACACACACACACACACACACACACACACACACATATATATATATATATATATATATATATATATATATAAATAAATAACAGGGACACTGTGATGTCCAGGTTTCATGATTAAGACTTTTCATCCATGATTTATTCCTTTCCAATAGATGCCTTTTCGAATTAAGGAATGTATGTGTGTGTATATAATCACGAAATAATTATTAGCAAGTTGATAAACCTCTAGATCATTTGCCTTTGTGGCCATGATTTCTTCCACATGGCGGCAAACGTAGAATCCACATACGTTGCCCTATAGCTGCTGGTGGCATTGCAAAAATAGAATTACATACATAGGTATTGTCAGTTCTAGAGGTATTATTACGAAGTGTGATATAGGATTGTTGTGTTATGATATAGGATAGAGGTTGTAATGTGGCACTGGATTCCTTGTGTCTCCCTCCCTGGGCAACGTAAGCGCTGAACGACCTACTCAATCTAAAAAGTTAGCCTCGGCCATTGCAAATGAAGAGAAGACTAAAATTGAGTTATGTATGAAGGAAATGAGTTTATCTGTCAATTATTTGTTGCACACAGCTGAAGTCGTGGTTGCATCTAAATAGGGAATCAAGATATATTATCTTGCTGCACTTTGGTACAATAGCAATTGAAATCCAGTGAGACCTAGTCATATATGTTGCTATAGTGATTAATCATAAATTTATATTACGTATAAAGTACAAATAAAACTTGTATAGTAACTAGTGAAGCACTTACCCCTAATTGAAAGGTACCAGGATATACTCTTTGTCACTATGAGTAAGCAATCCCCTCGTTATATAATCTTGGACGAAGGATGCATTATGCGAGGAAGAAAGGATTAATTTGTTGTGGGGTTTTTAGAAAAACATTTGATAAAAGTTATTGGAGTGACTGTATCTCTAAAATCTCATCAAACTATTACCTCTCCTCTAATAATAAGCTTTAGTAACATCTAACTATTATCTTTCATCTAATAGTAAGCTTTAGTAACAAGATATTGGGAATGCCCTTATAACATGAAGTATTTTAAGTGTGGTTTCCAAGGTGAAGGGCGTTATTTGTTCAATTTGAAAAATATAGGACGACCAATTAACAAGTTATACTCTTTAATGTAAAGAGGGCAATATGGAGTTTGCTAACATATCGAATGTAAGCAAGAATATTAATGATATTCCCCTTCTACATGTAGGAATCACTAACAGTACGGAACGAGGAAGGGAACACCCTGCTGCATGAGGCGGCATCGAATGGACATGTTTGGTGCGTCCATCATGTCCTCCTGTACATGAACATCGATGTGGGGCTCATCGTCAGTGTGAACTCTGGTGGAGACACGCCATTGCACCTGGCGGTGAGTGCGGGCCATCTCCAAGTAGTTGAACATCTGATCCAGTATGCGACATGGGCAAGGAATATCCAGGAGAACTTAAAGGTACCCACATAACTAATACGCATTTAATCTACAATTATGTATATCCTTTTGTTATAAAACTTTTCACTTCGGTACACCATGTGAGTGAAGGTGAACGGATAGGCTACGCTAGCTACAACAATTGATTTTCTACCACGTTAAACCAGAAAATATGCGTGTAAGGGAGTGATGGATAGTTACCACTAGATGCGCTGCGCAGCGGAAAAAGAGTTGGAGGAGCCCGGTCCAACGTAGATGCGCGTTGATGAAGAAGAAGCAATCGATCGTTTCACGAACTGAATGTTTCCTCCTCGCACCCTACGCAATAGCCTTACGCTTCTCGCCAATCAGCACAGCAGCAACAGCAGCGGCGCCTCCACGGAGTCCACACGTTCGGGATGGAACGCCGTGCGCTAGTGTGCTAGCACCGCGCGCCCGGCTAGGGTGAGATTCGTGCCACCCTTGTGATAGCTCAACCATTCACTCGATCTTGTGGTGGATTACAACTCATGACTAACCCTTTAGTCACATTGTGATTAACTCTTTAATCACCTTGGTATGGCCATGCACTTCCCTAATCCAACCACATCGAGGGGCCAGAGATATCTCTCCTATTATGTTGGAGGGGCAAATTCCATCTTAATCCGCTCACATCCCATTCCATGTTTCATGATACACCTGAAGACCACTTTATAGCTACCCAGTTACGGAGTAGTGTTTGGCAGCCCCAAAGCGCACCACTACACATAGTGAGAAACAATGGCGATTTCAGGTCGAATGATCCAGTAGGTATAGCACTCGAGATCGCTTGATGGCACATATTAACATAACAATCCCAGCAACGTCTCGGAGTGGGTCAATCCAACACCATGGTCTCTAACATGTGTCCACATTATTGATTTGATATTGCTAAATCCATGATCTGTGAAACATGATCATCAATCAATACATGTGCTAGTCCATAAATCATTGTTGTCCTACGTAATGACATAAGATTAGGGATCTTTAGAATAACATTAAATAAAACAAAGAGTTTCACGAACAAGTCACATACTTGCCAATCAATGCATACAATCATTATTCAAAGAACCAAATAACACCTTATTCAAAATTTCATAAACATAGACTTGATACAATTATCTCACACTCACACTAGGGTCAATCATATAAGTATCTAATACCCATTGCACTCGTGTGTGCCTCATGCTTTGGCTATGGGAGAGGCTTCGTCAACGGATCAGCAACATTCAAATCCGTGTGCACCTTGCAAATCTTTACTTCACCCCTATCAATGATCTCACGGATAAGGTGATAGCGCCGAAGTATATGTTTGGACTTTTGGTGTGACCTAGGCTCCTTTGCTTGCGCAATGGCTCTACTATTATCACAATAGAGATCCACTCGACTGGACACACTAGGGATCACACCCAACTCAAAAACAAATTTTCTGATCCAAACAACTTCCTTTGTAGCTTCAGAAGCTGCAATATACTCCGCCTCAGTTGTCGAATCAGCTACCGTCTCTTGCTTGGAACTTTTCTAGCTCACTGCCCCTCCATTAAGGCAGAACACAAAACCGGACTACGATCTGCTATCATCTTTATCAGTTTAGAAACTAGCATCGGTGTAACTTTTACAATGAGCTCTTCTTCACCTCCAAAAATAAGGAACATATCCTTAGTCCTTCTAAAGTATTTAAGAATATTCTTTACAGCCACCCAGTGAGCTAGACCGGGGCTAGATTGATACCTGCTTGTAACACTTAGAGCATATGAAACATCTGGGCGCGTACAAAACATAGCATACATGATGGATCCGATGGCTGAGGCATACAGAATCGCACTCATCTTCTTTTGCTCACCAAGTGTTGAAGCACACTGAGTCTTGCTAAGACTAATGCCATGTGACATAGGCAAGAAACCTTTCTTGGAATCTTGCATATTGAACTGTTTCAATACTTTGTCAATGTATGTACTTTGGCTTAATCCAATTAGCCTCTTCGATCTATCTCTATAGATCTTTATGCCCAAAATGTAAGCTGCATCTCTGAGATCTTTCATTGAGAAACTTTTTCTCAAGGAAGACTTCACAGCTTCAAACATTGAAATATCATTTTCGATCAATAATATGTCATCTACATACCAGACCAAAAAAACAAGTGCGCTCCCACTAGCCTTCTTGTAAACACAAGGCTCTTCTTAATTCTTGATGAAGCCAAACCCTTTGACTACTTCATCAAAACGAAGATTCCAACTCTGAGATGCTTGCTTCAATCCATAAATGGATTTCTAAAGCTTACATATTCTCCCTGCATTTTTCGGATCAACAAAACCCTCAAGCTGTGTCATGTACACATTGCGCTTAGGTTTCCATTTAGGAAAGCCGTTTTGACATCCATTTGCCAAATCTCGTAGTCGAAATAGGCAGCAATCGCTAGGAGGATTCGAATAGACTTTAGCATAGCGACAGGCGAAAACGTTTCATCATAATCAACACCTTGAATTTGCTTGAAACCTTTCGCCACCAATCGTGCCTTATAAATGTGAACATTTCCATCCATGTCTATCTTTTTCTTAAAAACTCATTTATACTCAATAGTTTTTACACCATCAGGTGGATCCACCAAGTTCCAAACTTGATTATCATGCATGGATTCTATTTCGGACCTCATGGCTCCAAGCCATTTTTCAGAGTCTGGTCCCATCATTGCTTCCGTGTAGCTCTTGGGCTCATCATTGTCCAACAACAATATGTCGCGTTGTCCCGTGGTTAGGAGAGTGAACTTTTCAGTTGCACGACGTGCCCTTCTAGACCTACGTGGGGGCGGTGCCTCCATAACCGGTTGTACAACATCTTGTACATCCTGTTGAGGTTCAATAGGAGCTGAAACATTTTCAGGTGTTTCCCGAATTTCTTCAAGCTGCAGCTTGCTCCCACTAACACCCTTTGAAAAAAACTCTTTTTCCAAAAAGACACCGTTCCGAGCGACAAACACTTTGCCTTCTTCCTGATTGTAAAAATAATATCCTTTGGTTTCTCTAGGATACCCAACAAAGAAGCATTTATAAGATTTAGGATGGAGCTTATCAGCAAACGTTTCACATAAGTCTCACGACCCCATATCTTAAGGAAAGACAATCCAGGACGTTTCCCGGTCCATTTCTCGTATTTGGTCTTTTCCACTGATTTAGATGGAACTCTGTTTGGTGTAAACGTAGCAGTTTCTAGAGAATATCCCCAGAAGGACAATGGAAGATCAGATTGGCTCATCATTGACCGAACCATATCTAACAAGGTTCGGTTTCTCCGTTCAGATACCCCGTTCCACTGAGGCGTGCCAGGCGGAGTCAGCTATGGAACAACTCCACACTGTTTTAGATGTTCACCAAATTCATGGCTCAAATATTCACCTCCACGATCAGATCGCAGAATTTTAATTGTCTTGCCTAGCTGATTTTGTACTTCATTATGAATTTCTTTGAACTTTTCAAACGATTCAGATTTGTGCCTCATTAAGTAGATGTATCCATATCTACTAAAGTCATCGGTAAAAGTAATAAAATACTGAAAACCATCTCTGGTTACTGAGCTCATTGGTCCACATACATCGGTATGCACAAGTCCTAACAAGTCACTTGCCCTCTCACTATGACCGGTGAAAGGCGCCTTTGTCATCTTGCCAAGTAAAGAAGACTCGTATGTCTCAAATGATTCAAAATCAAATGAGTTGAGTAGACCATCTTTATGGAGCTTCTCTATGTGTTTCTCATTTATATGACCTAAGCGACAATGCCAAATAAAAGTGGGATTCAAATCATTGGGCCGCAGCCTCTTTGCATTAATATTATAGACAGGCTTATCCTCAAGATCAAGAACATATAACCCATTCATCAATGGACAATGTGCATAGAGTATATCATTCAAATAAATAGAACAATGTTTGTTCTTTATTACGAACTCATAACCACCATCTTCCTCCAAACATGAAGAAGAAATGATGTTCTTACTCAATGCTGGAATGTAATAACAATCATTTAATTCGAAAACTAATCCTGAAGGTAATGACAAGTGATAAGTGCCGACAGCCAGTACAACAACCTTTGCTCCATTGCCGACACGCACATCCAACACGCCTCTCGCAAAACTTCTAGTCCTTCTTAGACCCTGCAACAATTTGCAAGTATGAATCATCGATCCGATATCAAATACCCAAGATTCACCAGAAGAAATTGCAAGATTAATTTCTATAACATTTATACCTGAAGCAAAAGTCTCGCTTCCCTTCTTCTTTTTCAGATCCTCCAAGTATTTCTTACAATTCCTAGACCAATGCCCCTTGACATGGCAGTGGTAGCATTCATCATCAGGAGAAGGGCCAGATTTGACCTTCCTATTTGGCTTTGGCTTAGAGCTAGGGTGCTCATTAGGAACCTTTCCTTTGCCTTTGCCTTCCCATTTGACATTCTGAACCATCATCACATGATTGATGTTTTTCTTAATGCTTTTCTCTGTTGTCTTAAGCATCCCATCCAATTCAGTCAATGATTTCTCCATGCTATTCATATGAAAGTTCATAATGAACTGCTCATAGCTCAGAGGGAGAGATTGGAGAACAACATCCGTAGCCAGATTAGGATTAAGGGGAGAACTAAGTTTCTCTAAGCTCTCAATGTAACCAATCTTCTTGATCACATGAGGACTGACTGGACTACCTTCCGCCAGCTTGCATGCAAACAAGGCTTTTGAAATGTTAAACCTCTCAGTCCTAGCTTGGTTCTCAAACATGTCACGTAGTCCTTCAATCATACTGTGAGCATCTGCATTCTCATAATACTTCTGAAGCTCAGAGCACATGGTAGCAAGCATGAGACAGCTAACGTCGAGTGAATCATTACAGTGCTTCTCATAAGCTTTGCGGGTGGCAACGTTTGCACCCTCAGGGAGTTCATCGGGGTAGAGTTGCTCAAGAACATATTCCTTTTTTCTTGTCTGAGAACAATTCTCAGGTTGCGGTACCAATCAATAAAATTCGTTCCATTAAGTTTTTCTTTCTCAAGAACAGATCGTAGGTTAAAACTAGAATTGTTACTAGAGACAGCCATGATCTACAATAGAAAATAAACAAGCAAAGTTCAGCACTATGTTCATGTTTGATCTTCCATTAAACAATTTAACAAAAGACACTCTCACTATATGTTTTGTAATCGTCTTCACTCTAATGACATATAGTGGTCAAGATTAGAGATGGCAATGGGTACCCGAAACCCGATACCCGGTGGGTTTTTACTCTATTAGGGCATGAGTCTGAGTCAATTTTCTAACCCATGGGTCTCTTAATGGGCAAAAAGCCCAACCCATCGGGTCTGCCGGGTTCAGGTACATTCCTATAGTACCCAAACCCGTAAACCCATGGGTAATATAAACCCGATCCATAGGAGTTATAAACCCGTGCTCCCACCTCCCGTGCAAACCACCAATTTACCCATAGCCCATTAGTCAAGTACAAGGAGCAGTTGATGTCTCTCCTTTTGGTTTTAACTGAGTTGTGAACTGTGAAATTGTAATGATATGCTATGCCAATGAACTATAAATTGAAAATTGATAGAGTGAACTAGCGATGTGCATTGTGGATTTGTCGTTGATTGTTTCATGCATAGTAGCATATAAATTGAACTTATTGTTGACTTACTAAGCACTGCACTGTCTGTAATCTACACAGCTGTTGTCGGGCACGGGCGACCCGTGGGTACCCGTTATCCGAGTGGGCATGGGTCTGGGCAAAAATCTGCACCCGTCACGGGCATGGGTTTTTTAGCGGGCACGTCCAACTTTCATGGGCACGGGTTTGGGATAGCAAAACCCAGCGGGTTTGTGCCCGTTGCCATCTCTAGTCAAGATCCATGTTCATCTAAGTTCTAGTGAGCTTTGGCATCACCGCTAGAAACTTAGTGACATAGGTAAGCAACGCTTGTTAATCACATCTTATGTGACTCTTGTCCGTTGGGTGGCACCCAATGCCTCGGCTCCCAACACCATGCCCCAAAGCCCAAATCCAATTTGATAGCTTTGTCAAGTAAACCAGCACTATGCATGTGGATGTCCGACATCCACCATATTAGATCAAGATAGTTGATGGTACTCTACTTTGGCAGACCTACCAAACAATGATCGTAATTCTTATAGGCGCAGCAATTGGAAAGGCATCAAAATAAATTCTTAATTTTTCTGAGAGAAGCTATTCTATCATGAAAAATATATCCTCTACAGGTATGGCATGAAAGAATAGTATGACAGGAAATAAACATCACATGCATATAATCACATTATACTGTGAATGGTATGGCATTTTGAATCGTAGTGGTCGCCATCGTCATGGTTCCACGGTGATGTCTTTCGCCACACTTCCTATCCTCTTTGTCATCATGCTTGAAGCCTCCATGGTAATGAACTACACTATTACAACTAATAGCTAGCAAATGAATTACATGAGGAGCTCAAGCATCACAAGTCGACACGCAGGTCGTTATACAATTAAAGAACATCCTCAACCCAGCTGTAATTAATATGACACACAGGCCACCAAAACACACATGCATCACATATACATCTATGCCATACCATTCACATCATTCCCTGCAAAAACAAGTTAAGCGTAGAACGCATTCTACCGCCCTGACATGAATGTGTTTGTATAAGAATCTATGCGTGTACGCAACGGCGGTCCTGACATAATCACAAACGGTTTTTAGTTACAAACCATCTGTGATATTCTTTTCTACCCCTAAATTTATTTCTGCTTATTGGCTAGCCTCAGGAAATACTAGCAATGCCCTCTGAAACAAGCAGATCAACATGTACATGTATACATACAATTCACATCTCAATGCATTTCACAAACAGAAAACATCCAATTCACATTTCAATTCATTTCACAAATATAAAACATCTAATTCACATCACACTTCATTTCACAAACATAAAACATCCATTTCGCAAATCAATTAATTGAAATGAAATAAAATATCCATTAACAAATATAGAATTACAAAAGATCTACATGGCATTTGCACTTAGATGGTAACATTGCATTTTTTATTGCTCTATCACTCCGGAATCGAGGTCTCGCGAAAGGAACAGAACCATAATCAACGAACTTGTCAGGCTGCACAAGCAATACTTAGATGATGCATGATTGCCATTCAAGTATTGATTGTACAACTGACAAGTTCGTTGATTATGGATCTGTTCCTTTCGTGAGACCTCGATTCCGGAGTGATAAGAGCAATAAAAAATCATTGTGTGTTGTGGAACTCCCCATCTGAGTTTATGATGTTAGCCACCAAAAAATACGCCAACTCTCCTCGAATTTGTGAAAGGTCGGGTTGTTTCAATGCAGTTGACGGGAAGGATGCAGCTTGTGGATAGGACTATCATTGTGCGTATATATAACCTGATAAGTATGAAGTAATTATGGGAAGATTGACAAACCTTAGAATTGGTAATCCTCGAGGAATCGAGGAGTAGATTCATATGGTAGCACACGTAGAATCCACACGTGTTGCTCGGCGGCTGTTGGTGGCACTGCAAAAAATGGAATGTGTTAATTCAAGAGGCATTAGTACCAACTGTTGCATAGGATTAATTAATGTGTAATAGCGAATATCTTAAATTTTCGATCATGTGTCAGGCCTTTGGCCTCTTGCGTGGAGACACCTGCCTTTGCAACGTACATCGCGAATGCCCTACGTGATTCAAAAAAGTGACCTTAGTCATTCGAAAGGAAAGAAATAGTACAATATAGGTATATATGGAGAAAATGTACTTACCTATCGAGTACTTGGCTGACAACTGTGTAGTCCTTTTTATTCCTACTTAGGGAATCAAGGTATATTGCCTTGTTCCATTTTGGTACAATTACTATTAAAATCCAATGATAGTCCTGATTATAGGGCATAAGTATGTATTCCTTATCGTGGTAAGCTACCAGTGCTGATGCAATCTACCTCTCGATGAAGGATACATCCTCGTTGATGGTATGCATAGCGATCATGTGTGGGTCCAAGAAACAACCGATGATTTGGTCCTTCTAGCTTGAGTCACCATGTGTCTATATATATACACACGAAAGCAACAAATTATATATGACATTTATCGGTATGACATGAATGGAGACTGTGATTGTACACACTTACAGCGTCCAGCATCGAATGAGTGAGGCGTTGAGAGAGTTGACTGTGAAAAGATCAAATAAATCCTCGAAGGTAATCACGAAGACACAATCTTGAATATTGTACTCTAAATGATTCGGTGCGAATTTGACAGTGATACCTAAGCGCCGTTCTCCCACTAGCATATTGGACTGTTCCATATACCACTTGTGCAATTGCAGACAACTAATTGGTAGGGCTTGGAGGCGCGTTACCACGACCAACGGCTCACCAATTATGAATTTGCGGGCCAATGGCAGGTACGAGATATCATCATCGGTCTTCTTTGCTTTGCCCTTCCTGCCCGTGCTGCGCTTGCTGCCTCGGCTGTAGGTCGACTTTGAAGGTAGCACCGGTGGTGGTAGTTGCTGCACCGGGAATAGTGCTCGTGAACATGACACCGGTAGCGGTGGCGGAGATGGCACCAGTGCATGTAACTGATCTGGTTCAGGTTGGCCTTGTAGAGATGGCTCCAGTGCACGTAGGTGATCTGCCACCGGTGAAGAAGCCTCCAGGCAGATATCACTTTTGGGCCACTGGATGAAGGTTCCAATGGCTTGCCCTAGAGTCACGAGCTCGTCGTTGGAGGGCTTCGGTAGCGGGATGACCTCAAAATTGGTGTGTACAACATCCACTGACACTTTTTCGAAGCCAAGTGCTAAAGCTTGACGGTGCACCATGACCCCTTGAGCGGACGGATATGCCAGGCCCCAAGTAGCGCACAAGGCAACGGAGGCATATCTCACTTGGAGCTTGCACTTCGTAGGCTTCTACATAACGATAAAAAATTAGCTACTCCAATTAATAGCCTATCAACGGATCGAGCATTCCAGAGATAATAATTATTACTTCGATGTCGTCGATAGGAAATCTGGTCTCGTTCTCCGTCGTAGGATTGGATGCGCAACTACTCGGATGGTTGGACGGGCTAGCTAGCACAGGAGCGACGGCGGCCTGTTAATTTGCCGTATATCTCTGCATCTGATCTCTGATATAATCAGCCAGCTCCTCTTTAAGAGATGCCTTGATCTCTTTTCGTAATTGTGCCTCACGCTCGGCTTTGGTTCTCTTCCTTGTCCGATACAATTCGGGGTCATCTTGGAAACCATGTCTCCATGGAACGTAAAGCCTAAGGCCTCTCGTACAACCTGGGTGCTCCTTGTTTCCCAGGGCCGCGGAGAGTATATCTTTCTCCCTCGTTCCCTGGAATGATCCCTGGGAAGATTCAACACTCAGCGCTTCCTGTAAGAGCACAACATGTCATTTCACTTCCTACGAAGTTGTGAAGTAATTACAAGCTACGTAGTTCGATCGATATCTTACCAGGCGCTGGGACACTTGCTAATAGGCCATATATACATATTTACACAGCTTATCTACAGCTCCAATTAAATTGCAATTTACATCTATTACTCGGTTGCAATTTACATCTATTACTCGGTTGCAATTTACATCTATTACTAAGTCACCAACGTAAACCCTAAGCAGTACCCCAAATCCTTAATCAAACAATCCACTCAAAAGCTTCTTGGTAACAAATGGACTAAAATAGTGGGTATGAGAAAGTACTAGGTATGAAATAGCCGGTGAGGGGCTCGGGGGCTCGACGGAGGCGGCCGACGAGGGGCTCGGGGGACGGCGACCGGCGAGGGGCTTGGGGGCGGTGAGCGAGGATCGGGGCTCGGCAGGCGGCGCGAGGGGCTCGGGGGACGGCGACTGACGAGGGGCTCGGGGGCTCGATGGAGGCAGCCGGCCAGGGGCCATAATTATCTTATCACAAACGATTTTTAATATAAAACCGTCTGTCATAATTCCAGATTATCATAGACGGTTTTTATTAAAAACCGTCTATGATACTCAAGTATCACAGACGGTTCAATGGTAAGAACTGTCTGTCATACTCGTTTTCTTCGACGCCATCAACACAGACGGTATCCAAATTAAAACCGTCTGTGTTAGCGTCGGTCACAGACGGTTTTGTCAAACCGTCTGTGATTTACCGTCTACTATTAGGTTTTCTGTAGTAGTGCATCTTCTTAATTTTTGAAGGTTTTATTATCTATATTTCACAAAGGTATAGAATGGACTATCACGGACGGTTTGTGCTATAAACCATCTATGAAGGACTATCACAAACGGTTCTATATACCAACCGCTTGTGATACTCGCTAATCACAGATGGTTGGTAACTAGAACTATCTGTGATGTGTGAGTATCACAGACGGTTCTAGTTACAAACCGTCTATATTGTTTTTATCACAGACGACTCACAAATCATCTGTGATAACCTCTGATTATCACTGACACATAAATTCAGGTGGTTCAGAAAACCGTTTGTGGTGACAGTTCCGAACCGTCTATGATGACCCTTTTTATAGTAGTGAAACTGTCTGTGATAGCTATTTGAATAGCTAAATTATATATTGTTTTTCAGCTAGCCACTGGAAATGTTATCGATGCCCTCTGAAAACAAGCAAATAGATCATACATATAGCACACGACAATCATTATACAGATCACATAAATAAATTAAACAACCGAATGAAGTACATTTGAATGAATTGTTCGATTAAGCACAATAGAGTGATTACAATAGTATCAAATGTTTCAACATCTAATCATTATCGTCGGAGTAGAACTCTCTATTCTTGTTTATGACCTCCGATATCAAGAATTGGAAGAGATTTTCTCGAATTTCGGCTAGTTTCTCTAGATGAACAGCACTTGCACTACTACAGAAAGCATAATACTAGACGCCAAATCACAGACGATTTTGTGAAACCGTCTGTGATGTATACTATTATAGACGGTTTTAATTTGGAGGCCGTCTGTGATATTTGTGGCGGGAAAAATGAGTATCATAGACGGTTATTACCGCTGAACGGTCTGTGATACTGGAATATTTGCACAGACGGTTCTTAACTAAAAATCGTCTGTGATATTTATAAATCACAGACGGTTCTTAATTAAAAACCGTCTGTGATTATAACTATCACGCACGGTTTTAGTTAAGAACCGTCTGTGATATTGCACCACGACGGTTCGGCAAGCCGCCTCGTGATGATCTCGTATTATTACTGACCCATAAATTCAGACGGTTCACAAAACCGTCTGTGATGACGTTTTTGAACCGTCTGTGATGACCTTTTCTGTAGTAGTGTTGTGTCCTACTCCACGCGGGTCATCTCGAAGCTGTTGAGCATCTGATCCGGTATGCGATGCGGGCAAGGAATATCTAGGAGAACTTCAAACTAATACGCATTTAATCTTCAATTCTATGTATCCTTGTTCTAAAACTTTTCACTTCGGTACACCATGTGAGAATACGGATATGCTATAGTTGAGCAGCTACTGCATGTTACTACTTACTTCCTCCGGCTGCAAATATAAATCGGTGGCTACCGTTGGCCACTGGTGATTTCCTAGAGAATATGTAAAAGAAAATAACTACAGAATCTTGAAACAATTGTAGCAATTGGGGCTGAAAATCATGCGACACATGATGTATTTTGAAGTGTGGTCTCCAAGGTGATGATCGAGCGTTAATTGTCCGATTTGAAAACATAAGATGAACAATTACTAAACTATACTCTTTAATGTAGAGAGGGCAATATGGAGTTTGCCAACGTATCGAATATATGTAGGAGTATCTATACAACATTTGTATGTTTTTTGGGCTCAGAACTATCAAATTTTTTGAACGCTAGATCTCTCTCAAACGCTTTAGATTCGAAGCACTTATATTTTTTGGAAGGGTATGAGGGGATCTGTTGGATGGAAATTCAACGCCTCAGATTTTTTTTGTAGGGGTATAAGGAATTCGTTGGATGAAAATCTAATGTCCAAAAAATCTAACAGAACCGAGCCCAAAAAACATACGAATGCCGTATAGCAGTTCTCATATATGTAAGCAAGAGTATTACTGATATTTCCCTTGTGTGTACAGGAACCACTAATAATGCAGAACAAGGAAGGGAACACTCCGCTGCATGAGGCGGTCATCCATGGCATGTACCGTGTGGCGGTCAAGTTATTACTAGCTGCCAAGGAGGTCGCACTCGCAGGAGGGACTCTTGAAGCAACCATCGCGAAGCACGGAGAGGGTGCCAATAAGGTTGAAGCAATCATCGCGAAGCACGGAGAGGGTGCCAATAAGGTTGTCAGGATGATTGATGTGCTCCCCATCCTTCGGAATGCTGACGGACGTACGCCTTTGCACCTGGCGGTTAAAAGGCGCAGTTTCGAAATGATCGAGATGTTGATCACGTGTGATCAAGTGATGGAAAGAGAACGTACTAGGAAGTACACACAGGTCCTCTCTTTATCCCATGCATATTTTAAACCAAATACGAACTGAGCTCGCACATTATGTCACATCATCATCTTAATGCCAACTGTTCGATTGACCATATGACACCCACCCAACGATTAAACATATCCCGTTCTAGGTTAGGTTAGGGAAAAATATGAGGTCAAAATGAGAATTTGGAGCAAATTCCATTACATCCAACTTGGGTGTTTCTAGAAGTCGTACTATTTCATTATGTGTTTGTTTGTCTTTTTGACAGCAAGTACAATTTTTTAGCAAAGAAGTGCAAACCATATCAAATTTAGAGTTTTTGATTTTTTTAACTAAAGTTGTATTTATTGGTCGAACTCTTGCTACTACAAAAAGAGTTATCCTGAACGCCTCATCATAAACAGTTCAACATAAACTATCAGTGATAAAATTACCACAGACGTACAGTTTTATAAGATAGACCGTATAGGTTCACCACGATAGAAAGAACCGTTTGTGATGACCTATTTAGCATAGACGATTTTTATTCCAAACCATTTGTGAGTTTAGAACAAAAACCGTCTGTGATGTCGACACTTATCGCAGACGGTTTTTGTTTCGAACCAAAAACCATCTGTGATCACCTATTTATCACAAACAGTTCTTTACCTAGAACCCTGTATGATAATATTTCAACCTGTCCGATCTCGCCGAATTTGAATTTCTCTCTCATCTTGCTGGATTTGCTCTTTAAAATAGAATGTTCGGCTGTTTTCTGCTCTTTAAAAAATTTGCCAAAAAAGTATCGTGAAATAGGAACTTAAAATATGAAATTTCCGTGGTTGTTATTTTGTAATTTTTGTGTTTTTTATTTTGTATCACGAAATCAACTAATGATGTAAAATACAAATCCAATAGATGTATTTTTGTCATCATGAAAAACATATCAACTGGGGAATGGTTAGTAGTAGTGGCATATAGATGTATTTAACTATTTTGTGTATATTAGAGGTCAAAATTTTAAAAGATTAATCATACACATGCTAAAACGACACCTAAAAAATAGAGGAAGTATCATATAACGCGTAATGCACAAACACTACCAGAAAATATGGACCTTTGGTCACAGGCTCACAGCACAGTTTCTAACTTGAGATATGGAGAGACTGTAGATGCATGGAAGCTAACATAAATAGGCAAACTATGTCGACGTCCATAATAAAATCTCGTTCTCAATTATAAACCCTCATAACGATCCAGCTAGAATTGTTACGTCACTTATTTTATTATGTCTATAGTTGGATACAAATCCAATGGACCCATTAGTTGTCCAACAAACTGGCCATTTCATGTGTGGACCAGAAATTCTAGAGTTCATCCCAATGGAAAACAGAACTTCGGAAGTTTAATCTACAAGGAGGCACTACTACAGAAAACCCTATTACAGACGGTTCAAAAACATCATCACAGACGGTTTTCAACCGCAAATCAATTTATGGGTCGATGATAATCGAAGGTTATCACAGACGGTTTTCGAACCGTTTGTGGTGTAAATATCACAGACGGTTTTTCACTAAAAACCGTCTGTGATAGCTGATAATCACAGACGGTTTATAAGTAAAAACCGTCTGTGATATTGATATATCACAGACGGTTTTTAGTTAAGAACCGTCTGTGCTATTCTTTTCTACCCCTAAATCTATTTTTGTTTATTGGTTAGCCTTAGGAAATGCTAGCCATGCTCTCTAAAACAAGCAGATCAACATGCACATGTATACATCTAATTCACATCTCAATTCATTTCACAAACATAAAACATCCATTTCGCAAATCAATTAATTGAAATGAAAACAAGCAAATATAGTATGAAACACAGTACACATTTTATTTTTATTAAGATTAGAACCTACTATTACAATATCCCAAAACAATAAATAGGTTACCCATCTAGCTAACACAACAAGAACAGAGAAAAGCAAAGATCCTCTATGCCTAGGCCTTCTAGCCGACGATACAAGACGCAGTGGATGTCTTTGATGCCCACCATCGTCGGTGTTGATTGAGCACTGCCTTGTGCATCATCTGTTTCGTGGGGCTATTATGGTATGAGTCAAGAAGGAGGAGGAGGAAGAGGAGGAGGAGAACAACAAAAAGGAAGAGAATATCACAGAGGGGGAGAAAGCAAAGAGGAGGAGAACAAAGGAGGAGAATATCACAGAGGAGGAGAACACAGCATGGAGGAGAACAGTGGGGTCAATCTGGAATTATTTATAGGGGACGAAGAGGCGGAGCTACTGAATCCTACTCGGACTCAGGCGGGAAATTATGAAATTTTAGAGAATTGCAAGGCGGGAAACATATCACAGACGGTTTTTAATTAAAACCGTCAGTGATATCGAGAATATCACGACGGTTTTAATTAAAACCGTGCGCGATATCGACCTATCACGAGCGGTTTTAATTAAAAACGGTCTGTGATAATCAGCCTATCATAGACGGTTTTTAATAAAAAACCGTCTGTGATAATTCCGAATTATCACAGACGATTTTTAATTAAAATCGTCTGTGATACTGGAATATCACAAACGGTTCATCGATAAGAACCGTCCGTGATACTCGTTTTCTCCGACGCCATCAACACAGACGGTGTTCAAATTAAAACCGTCTGTGTTAGTGTTGGTCACAGACGGTTTTGTCAAACCGTCTGTGATTTGGCGTCTAGTATTAGGCTTTTTGTAGTAGTGAGGATATATAGTATCCGCCATTGGACGTACTCATAAACACACCACACACATAAAAAAACATTTTCTGTCATTTTTCTCATAAAAGGATGTTCCCAATTCCATGGTAAAATTTCATTTTCAGAATTTCATGCCAACAACTGCATCTCGATCCTGTATTTTGACTTTTTATTTTTAACAAACGAACTTCGCCCCACCTATGTTTTTACATTTGTAAAGGAGTGAAGAAACCGCTTTGAGAAATTGGACGTTCATACTGATTTTTGACTTTTTAAGTAGAAATGAAAATCAGTATCCAATACAAACAAGGCCTAATACCACCCTACAAAATAATCTCTAGCTACTAAGGGTCCATATTCAGGCTTATGTCCTAGATACACGTAGGCATCTTCTAACCTGTGGAAACATCATCAATTACCAACTTTTGCAACACTTTTGATAAACTTGTGCAATATTTTGATGTAGTGCTGAAAACATTTAAAAATACATATGCAATTTTTCAAAGCCTTGTTGGTGAATCCAAAATCGATAAATGAACAGTTGTGCAAACATGCACAAAATCTTTTTTCAAAACATAAAAAAGGCACCTTTTGTAATATATGTCACTACTACAAAAGAGGCTAAACTGGACGGCTACATCACAAACGGTTCATACGGAAACCTTTAAATCTTGCATATATTTTGTTGATACTAAAAGGTTTTTATTATAGATGAATAGTAGATATCCTATTGCTGCATTTCTATTAATATATGCATTTCTATTAACTTTTTTAGATCATATTTGGAAGAACGTATTGAAATATTTTGAAAATATCTTGGAACAAAATAAAGTATTTATTGCAACATTTTCAGAGAACATTTGCAACAACATAAACTATATAGTGCAACATATTAAATATTACTTGAAACAAATTAAATAAACTCTGGGAACATCTTGAGATAACAATATATAGCTGGCTAGGTAACCCCAAAAATCTATCTTTCTCTATTGGCAGCCTAAGGCCCGAAGGCTTATTTAGTATTGTGATGACTTTTTAAAAGTACTTTTGTTATCCTATTTTCACTAGGTAGTATAGGACCACAAAGCACAACCATGACAAATTGGCATAAGGAACCATTTGGCACTACCATGGATTATGATAATCTCATCAGGCTCCTCTTTTAAATATTTTGTATTTGGCTGCTTTTCTTTTAATTAAGTTGCAAACAAATGTATTATTCCGTTTCAAAACATATGAGATGAAATGTGAGAGGACAATCATTGGATCTCACACTTTACATCACTTTAATCTAATCTACCAAACAGAGTAAAAAAAACTTTTCAGAACTTCTTTTCACATCAGCTTAAAAAAGCCTAAGTTGATGAGCACACTATGATACCTGCTGTCACATTGAGTTGTTGAATCCAACAAAATAGATTTGGCTTTTTAGCTCACTTTTTTGAGGTAAAATGTGGTTTTTTTGTTGCCTTATCGAGTCATTTCATATTCTTCTCTATAGCATTGCTGGGATTTATGCTAATCAAAACCTTCATAATTAGGATTTCCTGTCAGGACCTCAATATACAAGTCCAGACCTTCTGTGTATACTGCACAATTCTAAGATCATGCTAGTACACATAGTATCAACATTGATGCAATATCATCCATACACAGTGATAAATAACTAAATACCAAAGTTGGATAATAAAATAGTGGTTTTGACCTTATGGTCGAGTTTACATTTATTATGCTACACAGGGCTTAAACACTAGAGAAAATAAACTACAGTAGAAACAAAAGAAACTTCATCGGTGACCCATGTCATGACACACGCAATCAACTGAGTTACAGGACCTAATGATTGTCCTCTTCATAGAACTCCTCCAGAAGTGGCGTAGACTCTTCTTCTTTGGCAACTGAGTGGATTATAACAAGGGTGAGTATATAGAGTACTTAATATGTTATGCACACAGAATGCAATTATAGATGATTGGCTTATCATAAAGGAAATATCTATCCTAGCCTATTTTTCATAATGTGACATTTGAATTTAAATACAGTAAATAGATTGAAAGTGTTATAGTTACATACCAAACAGTAAAAGAAAGTGGCTACGGTGAGATTGTGGAGAGACTGTCCATAACTTTGCACACCCTGGAGATGGCAATGGAATTCTGTGCTGGTATCATGGAAGTTCGTAATGTCTAACCTTTAGCTAAAAAAGAGAGTTCTGCCCTTTCGCATGATGCACTCAGGCAAGTATTTATAGCCATGGAGGCCTAGTTACACAAGTACCCCCTATCTATCCCTATCTTCATAGGGGCACACATGACCTTTCTTCTATTTGGAGTTACATAAATACATCTATCTAAACCTACCCTTATAGGGGTACATATGCCATTTCCTTGGCCTTGTAAGCTTTTATGAAGCTACCGGCTGCCTTGTTGGCGTCGTCGGCCGTTTGGGCCAAGTTAGGGGCCACTCCCCCAACAATAGCCTCTCATGGTTGAGTGGCCCAACTTTTTATGGGCCAAGACCATGCCTAGTGCCTCTTGGCCCTCTCTGTCCTTTTGGCCCACCGAAAAGCTCTGGTATGAGTTCCTACCAACTATGCTCTGAGCAAGCCATCGCGTGCAAACTGTGAGGCATGAACGAGCGTGGCGATGGTTGTCGAGTGCACATGGTGGCGGTTGGTTTTTTAGTTTTCGGGAGGCGAGGCATCGCACCGGTCATGGGGCGGCGTATGCCTTCTTGACTCATGTGCCCACCTTAGTAATGCCAACCCAATCGGCGCGCAAGATCCCCAAGGCTCGTTTGGTCGTGGTTGCGAGTGCAGGTGCACGTGTGGTGGTTGATTTCTCAAGTTGCGCGCCCCAGCCAGGTGTGCATCCCCTTAATTCTCGCGCCCTGCCTAGGCATTAACTGCCACTATCGCATCTTCCTTTTAAGCGTGCATGATGCCTGATTTTCGCCATTTGCCTCCTGATTTCTCCAGTGCTCTTCTGTGCTTGACCATGTTGTTTTGCTGTTGTTGCTCTCATACCACCGTTCTCTCTTCTCTTCCCCTCGTCGCTGCATATTCCACCATCAGAATGGTGCATGCCGGTGAATGCCACGGTCATGGCTCAGCGTCGGCCCCTTCCACCAGCCAGGCTAATCAGGATGATCATGTGGAGGCGGCTACCGAGAAGTAGTGAACGGCATTGGGGATGGCTGGCAGCATGTATGTGAACATGCTGGGGCCATCTATTGCATAAGAGGAGCTGGTGGAATCCCTGGTGCATGATGGCAAGATCATGTCCTGTGATGACGTGCACCTTCCTAGCAGTGAGGAGTTTGAGCTGTGTCCACGGGAGGGTGAGACTATCATGTTCGTGGTGTACTTTGATGCCGGGCTCCGCATCCTAGCCGCATGTTCATCGGTGACCTTCTACGGCTATATGAGTTGGAGCTCCAATAGCTGACTCCGAATGCCATCGCCTGGCTGGCTGCATACTCCTGGGTGGCCTGCTTAGAGGGTAGCAAACCTCGTGCGGCGATCTTTGCATCCCTTCATGACACCTAATGCCAGCCGAAGTGCATTAGCCCTTGCCAGGTCTCCAATCTGGGTAGGATTAGCCTACAGCTCTGCAATCCTTCTTTGTGGGACTTCCCTCCTAGCTTGACTGTTCCAATGGGAATCCTGCTGGATGGAGTGATAGTTCTACCATAACATTGAGCACGATAGAAGTCTTCACTTCACTGGACATCCCATGGACTTTGTCCAGTCACCTCCTGTGGTACTGGACCGAGACGACGAGGCATGGCTTCAGACACTCCGCACGGTTTCCCTCCGACTGAACATGCAGGACTATGTGGAAGAGTTCTGCATGCTCTGCCTGTCCCCTTTGGCTCATCAATGGGAGGTGCAGACAGGCTCAACTCGATCGGATGGTGTCCGCCCCTCACTAACGGCTCTTGAGAGGCCCATAGGTCCTGGTGAGTTTTTGTGCTTCCAGGCGATGCCTTGTAGGTGAGCATATCTCTATGCCAGCTAACCCGATGTGTTTGCAGTGCTACCACTAGTGGAGGCTTAGCATGTTCCATGCATATTCCTAGGGTCGTACGTCCTCAAGGAGCACAACCTTTATGCTGGGATGATCATAGGGGTCCCTGTATCAACTGCGTGTGCGATGCCTTGGGCCTCGTTGTGCTTGAGCAGTGGTCACGGGAGTGGAGCGAGTGGCCAGGAGGGTGAAGACACCACCGGCCATGAGGATGCAGGCAAGCGGGGGCTCTTTCTTGGCTACCATAGACGTGCCTCTCTTCTCGACTCCCCCTGATCCCGCTGGATCTGAGGCCTGCCTAGGCGAGCTTGGTGAGTCTGACTACTTTGAGGTAGAGGAGTGGGGAAGTGGGGGAGAATGGAAACGTTGGTGATGATGACAATGATGATAGCAGTGGTGAGGATGATGTGCACATCTTGACATGCCAGGCTCCACCACAGTGGAGGGCCATGGGGCGCCCCAACACGGGGGGTCCTACAAACTTGGGCGATGGCCATGATTTCAGCATAGCCGACCTGGTGGGTCCTACAGAAGTTGAGGGAATGACCCCTTGCTGAACTTGGTGGTGGCTTCTCTACCTCCGATGTCACATTCCCTGCTGGCTTTACTAGGCCATCCAATGAAGCACGCGCGTTAGTTCCCCTCTGGCGGGTCTGGGAGGGGTTTCATTTTGCCCTACGGGTGCTGGAAAGAGATTTGAGTTTGGAGGATTATACGCCACCACCCCCTCGAGCTGGCCCCCTACTCCCCGAGCGACAACACCTGTTGGGGGAGCATTGGTCACATTCAAGGCAGGGTGATGGATGTGTGTTGGCCGGCACGCCACAGGTAAGAGCTCTTTTTGTTCTTGGAAATTCATGCTGCTGTGCCCACTATGCTCCTTTACCCTATCATGTTCATCAGTTCCTCCACCTAATTTGGTGGCGGAGCATCATCTGCCTGGCAAGGAGGAGGCTCATGGGCTTGGGGAGGGCCTTGGTGCGGAAGGCGGCTCACGCACAGAGACAAAGGAAGTGATCGGCATGGAGGTGGTGTCCCACGAAGGTCTGGTTGTGAGCACTAAGGCAGAGCCTAGGAGGTTCTCACTCAATGACTTTGTCCCTTGAGTAGACACCCTCCGATGGCTCTACGCCACTGTAGACTATATGGACTCTGGTCTTGATCAGAGCGCCTTGTTGCCTTGCAGCCCTGAGCAATTTTTTGGTGTGCTGGAGGCGACCGAGGTGAAGGTATGTCTGATTCACTACTGTTGTTACTTCTCTACCTTTTTCTCTCTTTTTATGTAATATGTTTATATGTATATATAATCGCAGTGTGTTGCATTTTGTAGGCTATTGCTCTAGCATGGGCGGCATAGACAATGATGCTCTAGGAGGTATCAAGCCTGCGGGCGCAGTTGAGCATGTCCTGAGCCAAAGCCAACGTGCTTCCCTAGTCTTTGTATGAGCGTGAGAGCCGTCTCCGCATCCTTGATGCCAAAGAGGCGAAAGCATTGGCAGCTATGAAGGTTGTTGTGGCTGAAGCCAATCCCGTGGCACTAAGGAGAGGGGGAACTTTCTTCAGTAGGTGGTCGTGCTAGAGAGGAAGAAGGACCGGCTATAATCCAAGGTCACGGAGGGTCACCGGCTTCATGATCAATGTTCCGTGGCAGCATAGGAGGCCATGCAGAGCTTTGAGGCAACCTTGACGGACCTTGCAGTTGATGTCCCTTTGTATTTCCGTGGCTAGGCAGATCTATGGGGGAGCACACGACACATAAGGGATGCTTCGCCACCTTCCCTAACGGTGGCCCACACGTACAAGGCCACTGCTCGTTCATCACCACGTAGATACAATTCAATCTTCTGCACACATGAGGGTGCGAGCATGTGGCCGAGCTGGCGGACCTAGCTCTAGATCTTCAACCGATGAATACTACAACGCTGCACATGATATATGCGATCCGGTGCTCCGCTCGTGCCTTCTGGCAAAACCTATGGGAGTACCTAGACGAGGCAGCGGCGAAGTTGTCCCTCTGGTATGCTCTTGGGCCTACTACTGATTTGGGGACATGGCTTGGGGAAGTGGTCCTTTGGTGTCCGTCTAGTCTAGGGCCCGTAGAGGCCGCGCCGGCAGGTGTGATATTGCCATGTTCGATTGTGTTAGTATATAGTATTTTACCACAGCAGGCCCTCCACATAGGACCTTTTGCTTTGTAATCTTTGATTTTTGTAACATGGGGAACATGTTGGCACTATTTGCCTTGCTTATTATGGCCAATGTCCTGTACCCCTGGGTCTTATCCGAGTTAGTGATTTCGATCAGTGTTTTTCTTGGGTAGGTGCTCAATGAAGATTGTCGTTCGGTTACCAAGCGCATGCTTCAGAAAGGGCTTCACTGCTGGTACTGGGTGGATGACTCGTTGCACTTCTTGGTAGGCTTCGAGCCTTGGCCGCATGCCCTCCTGGATGCCTACATCAAGATTGAGGTGATAAGGCCGAGTGACGGTGTGTCCTCTTGGGGGTGGAGGGGGTGTGAGAGATGAAGCTATTTGGGTTAACATCATGTATCCGCTTGTGCTTTCGGTTGTTTTATTTCGCTTCTTGTGATGATTGAAGAAAAAGGCTATTCCCTTCGTACTAATGCACCAGTGTAGGTGCTAATGTGTTTGATTAAAAAGAGTTATTCCCTTGGGTCGAGAATTCTGTGTGCTCCATGCCCACCCTTGGACATACGGCTGATGGGCCTTAGGACAAGGAAAGCTTTGCATGTTCCGTCCCCCACCCTTCGGACTTAGGGTCAACAAATACGGGCCTTAGGACAATGATAGTTTCATGTGCTCTATCCCTACCCTTCGGGCTTAGGGTCGACGAAGGAGGGCCTTAGGACGAGGAGAGTTTCATGTGCTCCGTCCTCACCCATTGAACTTAGGGTTGATGAAGGTGGGCCTTACGACGAGGAGAGATTTGCACGCTCCATCCACCCATCAAACTTAGGGTCAATGAAGGCAGGCCTTAGGACAATGAAAGTTTCACACACTCCATCCCTACCCTTCAGACTTAGGGCCAATGAAGGCAGGCCTTACGACAAGAAGAGCTTCGCGTACCCCATCCCCCACCCTTCAAACTTAGGGTCTACGAAGGCAGGCCTTAGGATGAGGAGAGCTTCGCGCGCTCCATCCCCTACCCTTCGGACATAGGGTCAATGAAGGCAAACCTTAGGACGACGAGAGCTTCACGTGTTCTGTCCCCTACCCTTCAGACTTAGGATCAATGAAGGCAGGCCTTAGGATGATGATAGTTTCATGCGCTCCATCCCTACTCTTTGTACTTAGGGCTGATGAAGGTGAGCCTTAGGATGATGATAGTTTCGCATGCTCTGTCCCTACCCTTTGGTCTTACTGTTGACAAAGGTGGGCCCTAGGAATAGGAGAGCTTTGCGCGCTCTATCCCTACCCTTCACACCTAGGGTCAACGAAGGTGGGCCTTGGGATGAGGAGAGCTTCACGTGCTCCATCTCCCACCCTTCAGACTTAGGGTCGAAGAAGGTGGGCCTCAGGATGATGATAGTTTCACGAGCTCTATCCCCACCCTTCGGGCTTAGGGTCAATGAAGGTGGGACTTAGGACAATGATAGTTTCAAGTGCTTCGTCCCCACCATTCGGACTTAGGGCCGACAAAGGCAGGCCTTAGGATGAGGAGGGCTTCGCATGCTCCATTCCCACCCTTCATACTTAGGGTCGACAAAGGCGGGCCTTGAGACAAGGAGAGCTTCTGTCGGGACCCGGAGCAACAACTCCGAAACCCTCTGTGTTAATCGCACTATCCCAGGAAAGCTTAATGCACACAGCAGAACAAAGACAAATATCATGCAAAATGATAAATTTTATTTAACTAAATATGAGCCTGATGGCCAAAGTTTACAATAGCAGCGGAAGATAACAACGGAAGAAAACACAAAGCAGTGGTAGCCCATCCAACCTTCCCACAAGGCGAATGACTGTAAGACGTGGCCTATTCGCAATCCTCACCGAAGTCGTCGAAGACTTCCTCTAAAAGAGTTAGATATAGCCACATGAGTACAAACGTACTCCACAAGTTACACCAGCAGTTTTAACAGAGTGGATGCATGCATATGGATATCAAAGGAAGGCATATATGGTTGGTTTACATAAAAGACATCATTGACGTAAATATCATAAAGTAAGTGCGAAAGCTGAATTTGATACAATAAGTAAAACAATATTGTAATCAACATAAGTAACGTTAGTGCAGGCTCCAACCAAACACTAACCTATTCACGGGCATCCCACCCGGACCAACTTTTCTTAAAATCAAACTCGTACAGATTCCATCCATCCATACGGTTTTCCAAAAACTCTCATGGATTCCATCCATCCACAAGGTTTTCCAAAATCTCTCATGGATTCCATCCATCCATAAGGTTTTCATAAAGCGTTTTCAAAATCAAAATCTAATCCGTGAAAAACTTTACTCAGCTTGCCCATGACCGTGGGCACGGCTATCCAGGATAGGTTATATACTCTGCAGAGGTTGTACAGCTTTACCCACAAGATATGATAATCTCATTTTGTCGGCCACTACACGCTTCCTTAGGCGTGCGACTGAGAAAATCATAACAAAGCCTTTACAATGATCCATTGCCAACATAATAACGCCGCCACTAAGGTTTCACCACAGCATGAATCCACATGCTGGAGCCCCCTCTTGTGCCATGTGAGACTTCTCACGGACTACGCCGCGCCCACATTCAGCCTATAGCGAGATTATGTTGGAACTTCACAAATTATTTGGCTAGGTCCGTCCCATACCGGACTTGTGGTAGTACGAAAAGGGCTTTGCAATAGTAGCTCACAGACCGGTCCTTTATTGATTTAGGCACTAACCACAAACCCCTTGTGCCGGGCAATCAACATTGCGTCACCAAACAACAATGCATGCCAGCAAGCACCCATCACTCTAACCATTTGCCTAAGTCTAAACCAAGTTTTTACTTTGTTTGGAAATAAGTTTGTAAACCTTTCTGATTTTCCAAAGTCAAGAGATCAAGATCAAAGTTTGTCATTTTATGTGTAGAAAGTTCCCAAATCATAATAGTGTAAGCATGACTAAGCATTTGTACCAAATTTCTAGTTAATACTAATGTACTAACTAGGTTTTAACTATGGTTTACAAGGTATAATTGCATAAATATCAAATTTGGCTGTCCAAAGGAATTTGGGTATAACTACAGTTCAAACTGAATTTGAATTAGACATTGATTAAAATTTAAGCATGCATATTAATTTAAAACAATATAAATAATTTTAAATAATAGGTTCAATATGATCAAATGTGTAACTTGCCTGGATTGGAGACTGGGTTCTGATCGCAGAAGTCGTTCTCTCCGAAATCGCCGAAATCTAAACGTAAAGAACCAAACAAACAAAATTCAAATAAAATTCAAAAATTGAAAATAAGTACATATTTGAATAGTTTAGGATTTTAGAAGAATTTATAAATTTGAATGGCTCAAATCGGAGTTAAAATGAACAAGATATGGCTTCCGGAAAATTTAAAAGAGAGAAAAAAGAAAAAGGCCGATTTTCGGGAATTATTTTTATACTGAAAAAGAGATTTGTGACGTCATGATGACGTCAGCAGATTTTGAAAATCCGGGACGGGAAATAGAGGGGCTGACGGGTGGGACCGGGTCCACCGTGGACCAAGTCCACGGACCGGTGGGCCGGGCTGACGTGGCGCACGCGCGCCACGTGGCGGCACCACAGCGACACCACAGCGGCCACGCGGGCGGGCCGGTGACTTGGCCGGACACGGGGCGGCGCACGGAGGCGGCTCGGTCGGCGGGCTCGCCGGAGGCGGGCTCGCCGGGCGGGGAGGCGGCGGCGGTGGAGGAGGAGGCGGGGCGAACTGATGCCGACGGGGTCCGAGGTGGCCGAGAGGCAGCGCAGGCGAGGAGAGAAGGCGGCGGCGGCGGGTGCTCGGCGGCGGGGCTTCGGCCGGCGGAAGGAGAGGCCGAGGTGGGGAGGAGGGGCGGTGGGAGGATGCGGTGCCGAGGATGTGCTCGGTGGGGGGTTTTATAGGGAGAGGGCGGCGGTTGGGTTCGCCGGAAAACCCGGGAAGAACCGGTTCGGCCGTGGCGGTGGGAATGCGCGGGGCGGTGGCGGCGCAATGAAGGCGGTGCGGCGGCCGAGGAGGAGGGGAGCCGAGGCGGCGACTTCGGGAGCGGTAGTGGAGGAAAAACGAGGTGGCGGCGGGGGGAGGCGGGGGAGGCCGAGGGCGGTGGGGCGGCCGGAGAAGAAGAGAAGAAGGGCGGCGGCCATGGTGGCTTGGGGAGAAGAGAGAGAGGGAGAGAGGTAGAAGAAGATGGAGGTAGAAGAAGAAGCTGACATGTGGGCCCCATTTGCAAGAGAGAGAGGGAGGTGAAGGGGTATCGGCCGCTTAGATGCTTGACACGTGTCCAAGGTTGGATCACGACCGTCCGGTGCATTAAGTGAGGGTGAATGGATAGGATTAAATCAAGAAAATCAGATTCAACCAGATCGCGACACGTGTCAGCACGAGATTAATCTGGATTTAAAATCGGATTTAAATTTTCAGAAAATAGGAGGAGACTTTAAAAATACTTAGAAATAACAAATAATATTTTAAAATTCCAGAAAATTTATAGAAAATTCCTGGAGACATTTTACACTTAGGAAAAATATTTTTAATTCATTTTGACTTTTCTAAAATTATATAAAATATATTTTTATCTTCAAAAATTGACTTTTAATTCCAGTAAATTCTCAAAAATTATATAAAATATTTTTAGACTTTCTAAAAATATTTTCAACTCAAATTTGCTCTTTTAATTTTTACAAAAATACCCTTTGGCTTTAAAAGCTGATTTTAAAATCTCAAAAAATCTCAGAAATTAATATAAAATTTTAGGAAGCTTAGGAAAGTCTAAATAAATCCTTTTTAGCTTTAAGAAAATATTTAAAACATATTTTCTTGCTTTTAGGCTTTGAAATAAAATCCAGAAAATCACAGGAAATCCAAATAAAAGCCAGATGCTTTTAAATACTTAATTTGAAGTAGTTTCTTTTATGAAACTTACCAATACCTTTTTATTTGACAATAGTTTTATGTTTTTAGTAAAATTACTTTTAACGAAAAACCCTTTTGAAAAGGCTAAAAACAGGCAAACACAAACTCTCAAATTTAGGCAACTAAAGAACACTTATTTTTATTTTAAATTGAATTAATTAATTTTTTATTTTTTTACTGAAATTTTGAAAATAACAATTTGGTCACATACGACAGCTCTTCATCCTCCACCCTTCGGACATAGGTCGACGAAGGTGGGATTTAGGATGATGATACCTTTGTGTGCTTCGTCCCCAGCCTTTGGACTTAGAGCCAATGAAGACAGGCCTTATGACGAGGAGAGGTTCACGTGCTCTATCCCCACCATTCGGACTTAGGGTCGATGAAGGTGGGCCTTGGGATGTGGAGAGCTTCGCACATTCCGTCCCCCACCCTTCGAACTTAGGATCGACGAAGGTGGGTCTTAGGATGATGATTATTTTGCACACTCCGTCCCCACCCTTCGGACGAAGATAGTTTCGCACGCTCCATCCCTACCCTTCAGATTTAGGGTCGATGAAGGTGGATCTTAGGATGAGGAGGGATTCACGCGCTCTGTCCCCACCCTTCAGACTTAGGGTCAACGAAGGTGGGCCTTGAGACAACGATAGCTTGTGCGCTCTGTCCCTGACCATTTAGACTTAGGGTCGATGAAAGGTGGGCTTTAGTATCATGACAGTTTCACGCGCTCCATCCCCACCATTGGGACTTAGGGCCGACAAAGGCAAGCCTTAGAACAAGGAGAGCTTCGTGCACTCCGTCCCCACCCTTCAGACCTAGGGTCGATGAAGGCAGGCCTTAGTATGAGGAGTGCTTCACGTGCTTCGTCCCCCACCTTTCAGCTTAGAGTCAACAAAGGCGGGCCTTAGTACGATGATAGTTTCACATGCTTCATCCCCACCCTTCGGACTTAGGGTCAACGAATGTGGGACTTAGGATAAGGATAACTTCATGCACTCCATCCCCACCCTTCAAACTTAGGGTCAACGAAGGCGGGCCTTAGGACGATGATAGTTTTACATACTCTGTCCCCACCCATTATACTTAGGGCTAATGAAGGCAGGCCTTAGGACAAAGAGGGCTTCGTGCTCTCCATCCACACCCTTCGAACTTATGGTCGACAAAGGCAGGCCTTAGAACAAGGAGACCTTCACACGCTCCGTCCCTATTATTCAAACTTAGGGTCCACGATGGCGAGTTTTAGGATGAGGAGAGCTTCGCGCCCTTCTTCCCCACCTTTCGGACTTAGGGCCGATGAAGGTACGCCTTAGAACAAGGAGAGCTTTGCACACTACACCCCCACCCTTTGGACTTCGAGTCGATGAAGGCAGGCCTTAAGACGAGGAGAGCTTCACGTGCTCTGTCCTCCAACCTTCGGACTTAGGGCAGACAAAGCTGGGCCTTAGGATGAGGAGAGGTTGTCAAGCTTTATACTCTCCAAAGTTTTTTGGTAGAGGTCAAAGAGCTCCATGGTCTGTTTATACTTCGTGGTTGCCCGGGACGCATTAGGTTTTTGGCACTTTATACTCAGTAGAGTTTGGCATAGAGACCAGGGGTTCCACACTCTATTTATACTTCGTAGAGTGGCCCGGGACGCATGAGGGCTTCGATGCTTTATACCCCACACAGTTTAGCACATATCCCAGGGGTTTTACTCTCTATTTATACTCTATTGGGTTGTCTGGGATACCACAAGGGTCTCGACATTTTATACTCCACAGAGTTCACATGGGGCCCATCGACCCCAGGCTTTATTTATACTCCGTAGAGTTTGGTGTGGAGCCTATCAACTCCATACTCTGTTTATTTTCTATAGAGTTTCCAAGGATGCATGAGGGTCCTAATGCTTTATACTACATAAAGTTTGGTGTGGAGCCTTGAGGCTCCGTGCTCTATTTATACTCCGTAGAGTGGCCCAGGATGTACGAGGGTTCCAACACTTTATACTCCACAAAGTCTGGCGTGGAGCCTAGGGCTCCGCGTTCTATTTAACCAACCCGAGCAAATCATGTGCATGGGTCAACAAGATGCTTTATTGATCCCATTTGCGTGGGTACATTTTTTATTACAAAGTGTACATATGTACCCGATAGGGCCGCCCCTCTGTTGATGGCTATGCATAGTAATAGCAAAGACGATCACTGTTCCATGTGTGTTTGAGGCGGACACCATCAAAGGTTGAGAGGTGGTATGAGTCCACTCACAGCGAGGGTGGTGACTATATAGGGACCCTCCCATTTAGACTCTAGCTTGCTTGCTGTCGTGGAGTGGAGCGATTTTTCGAGGATGACTTTCTTATATGACGATGTCATTTTTCATGCGGAGGTACTTCGCGATATTGAGTGTGGCCTGCATCCGATCTCCATCGATGAGGTCAAGCGATATGCGGTGTTCATCTGGCATCGGGGGGCTACCACTCTATGTGACTTTGTCTTTAGTTCCTATGGGGTCACATCCGCATCCCCGAAGAGCATCTAAAACGAAGTGAAGCCTGTTCGATGGGAGAATGTGGTTCTCATAAACCAAAGGACCTTTGGCAATTCTTTGGGCCTCCTCCCCTTGGGGAGGCTGACCAGTCGCTTCTTGATGCTATCGAGATGGTGTTATTCATGAGCTCAATGACACCTTGGATTGCAGGTGTCCAATAGAGCCATAGCACACCTTGATGCCCATGCATTCGCAGTATTCATAGAATGTATCCACATCAAACTGTAGGTCGTTATCGACAGTTATCTCTCTGGGAACTTCGAAGTGGCATATAATGTTCTATCATAGGAATTTCTTGGTTGCACAGAGGTGATCTTGGCAAGAGGTATGGCCTTGACCCACTTGGAGAAGTAGTCATAGGTGACAATAACTAATCGGCAATCTCCTGGGGTGCATGGTAGTGGACCGATGATGTTGATTCCCCAACGAGTGAGTAGCCATACCGGAGTGATCAGTTGAAGGGGAGTGGGCAGGGAATGGGAGAATCGCCCCATCCATTGACATCCCTAGCACTGCTGAGCCAACTCCATCGCATCCGATGCTTCTGTTGGCCAGTAGAAGCCCTGCCAGAGGGCTTTTCCAACGAGGTCTCTCAAGGCTAAATGGGATCCACATAGTCCTATATGCATCTCTATGAGTAGCTCCTAGCCTTCACACCATGAGAGGTGACGAACAAGTGGGGCACAGACATCTTACTTATAGAGGATGTTGTCAAAAAGCTCATATGTTCTTACACGATGCATCATCTTTCGCCCTTGGTGTGGGTTGTCTGGTTCATCAGCACCCTGGAGGAAGGCAATGATGGGTTGTCTCTAGTCATCATCTTGTGCAACGTTCAGCATATCGGTGTTTTGTGACTGGTCGGGAGGGACCACTATGGAAGTCAATACTTCGAAGAAGACCCCATAGGTGGCTCCCATCCTTGACAGGCAAGTTTCATTAGTATGTCTGCTTCGCCATTAGCGGCCCATGGTATGGACTTGACAGAGATTCCCAAAAAATGGTGCTCCCTCATGCAGACTGCGTGAGGTACTTGGTTAAGTCAGGATCCTTGACTTGACAAGATTTATCAACATGTGACATGAGGAGGCGGGGATTGGTGTGTACAAGCACCCTTTGTGCCCCAAGGGCCCTCCCCTTGCGTATCCCGAATAGGAGGGCCTCATACTCTGCTATGTTGTTGGTTACAGGGAAGCTGAGGCATGCAGCATAGGTGAGGCTCCAACCTTTAGGCATTGTGATGACGGCCCCAAGTTGGCCTCGACAGCGTAGTAGGCTCCATCTGTGTGCAGAGCCCATACTAGCTCCAGGGGCTCTTCGTAGGTTTTCTGGCCGTAGGGTCCGTTCAACGATGAAATCTGCCAAGACCTATGACTTGATGGCGATTCGCACAACGTATGTAATGGAGAATGGGGGCAATTTCAACTGCCCACTTATCGATGTGGTTGGTTGACTCCTTGTTTTGTAGCATCTCTCCTAGGGGGAAGGACATGGACACTGTAATGTTATGCGTCATGAAGTAGTGCCGCAATTTGTGTGAAGCCATGAGCAGAGCATACACGAGCTTCTCTAGCTTCGTGTATCATGTCTTCGCTCCTTGAAGAGCCTCGGACACGTAATAAATGGGTTGAGGCATGGGGCCCTCCTCCAGTATGAGCACCGTGCTAATGACCAGGGGGTTATTGTGAGGTACAACAAGAGCGGAGCCTCTAGTGTCGGATACACGAGGTGGAGGAGCTTGGCCAGGTATTCCTTCAAATCGTGAAAGGCTCGTGCACACTCGTCTGTCCATTGAAATCACCTGATCCATGCAACGTTTTGAAGAAGGGTAACACACACTCCAACCCGTTGAGAGGAAATGACTAAGGGTGGCTAGGCGGCCCATAAGCCTTTGGACCTCTCAGGTGGCCTTCGGGGCTTCCATGGTTAGTATGTCATCGATCTTATCGGGGTTGGCCTCAATTCCTCGCCTGGAGACTAAGAAACTAAGGAGTTTGCCTACTTGAACTTTGAAGACACATTTCTCTGGGTTTAGCTTTATGCCAGCTCGCTGGAGGTTGTTAAACATTTCCTGAAGGTCCAACTGGTGGGTCGCTGCTCGGATGCTTTTTACCACAATGTCGTCCACATAGGCCTCAACATTCTGCCCCAGTTGCAATGCGAGAGTGCGACAAGTCTCGTGAATGTGGCTCTAGCATTCCTGAGGGTGAAGGGCATCCGAATGAAGCAGTACGTGTCACCAGGGATAATGAAGCTTGTTTTTACCTCATCCTCCTTTGCCATTAATACTTGATGGTGTCCGAAGTACGCATCTAGGAAGCTCATCATTTCATATTTGGCCATCGCATCGATGAGCTGATCGATACACGACAATGATAGTTGTCCTTGGGGCATGCTTTGTTGAGATTGGTGAAATCGATGCACATACGCCAAGCCCCATTAGATTCTTTTCATGAGCATGGGGTTGGCAAGCCACTTAGGATGGACTACTTCCCTAATGATGTTGGAGGCCTTCAACTTATCCACCTCCATTTTGGCAACCTCTTGGCGATCAACGCTGCTTAACTGGCTTTGTGCTAGGGCACACCGCCAGCCTATGCTCCATGATGGAACGTTCAACCCCCCCCATATCACTGGGCAACCACACGAAGATGTCTGCATTCTTGCGAAGTACGGCTATGAGTTTTTATTCTACCTCGGAGGTAAGGCTAGCTTCGATTGATACCCACCTCAACGGGTCCGCTAGTCAAAGCATGATTGTCTTCACATTGCCACTCGGCTTAGGCTTGGGCATCCATTCGAAGGTGGAGGGCAGAGTGGGTTTGTCACTCATAGCATGGATTTTCCAGTGTGGGCTTCATGCACCAACTTCAATTTGTCATGCGAGGTCTTAGTCACCCAAGACCGTGATGATTCCTTCAGGACTCAGGAGCTTCATGCAAAGGTAGTTGTGGTATGGGACTGCGCCAAATGCATTGAGGGTGGCCCTTCCCAGAATAGCATTGTATGCGTACTGCATATCAACTACGTCGAATGTGATGACTTCGCGCCTACTTTGTCCTCCTTGCATGAAGAGCACTTTGAGCACTATTTACCTTATGGCGTTAACCAGCCATCCCCCAAAACCTTGTAGGGGTATGTGGGCTGACGCTAATCTGCTTCAGAGGGGACCCATCCAGTTGAAGGCATTCATGAACAAGATGTCTGCAGAGCTGCCGCCATCGACTAGGACCCGCCGCACCTCACAACCAACAATGTTGGCTATGATTACCAAGGGGTCCTAGTGGGGGAAGTCTATTCCCATGGCATCCTCCACTCTAAACATGATGTCTGCGAGAGCTCACTTTGGAGGCATCTATGTTAGGTATATGACCCCCCGAGATGGTGTTAATCACTCGATGAGGGGTGGCCTCTGGGCCCTGAATCTATAGTAGGGTTGAAGGGGGTTGAATATGAGGTGCCTCTAGGCGCTGGTGTATGTGTGCTATTACTAATGCACTAATGTCTTGAGTGCCCTCCCTAGCTACGCTTTGTTGAGGGCTATGATGGAGAAGTAGTCATGGGTTAGGTGGACCCCGTGGCCATGTGCCTCACACCAAAGCCCTTGTTGACACCTGTCTTCGTGACCTCGCCTCTTCCACATCCGCAACCCCTCCAGCCATGGCTACGATCCCCGGCGGTGCTACCTTCATCAGCTCCCTCGATACCAAAGATGTATTTGGAATGAGCTTCCCTCCACCTGCTTGTGACTTGACTCTTCCTTGGGGGCCCATAAAGCGGCTTTCGCTTTGGGGCAGCCGCTTTCGTCTCGGCCTCTCGTCGTGTTGTGTCTTCCTCTGCCCTGGCATGTTCTCCCATCTTATCGTAGAGCTTAGCCACTATCTTTATGGGCTTTCACTCATTGGACTCAATGAGTGGACCCTTTTGGAGGCCTTAGATTGCCGCATTGATTATGGTGGTGTCATTGACATCTCTAAATTCATGAAGTGCTTGAAGTAGGCCCGCAGCTTCTCTCCCAGCTCCTACCTCACTTCAAAGAGTTGGTCAGCATCAACATGCTCCACATAATTGCCTTAAAAAATATTGTGCATGAGACTCCAAATCTGCTCCCATGTGTACACGGAACCAGGGGCGATGGTGAGAAACCAAGAAAGCGCCACCCCTTGGAGAGTGAGGGGAACCCCATAGCCTTGGTCATGTCATCGCCTCCCGCTACTTCGATCACCCTGTTGTATACATGCAAGAATTCACAGGGGTCTATCTTACCCTTATACGGCTCCACAGTAGGCATTTTGAAGTCCTCCAGCCAGGCGCTCTACTAGAACCCTGTGGAGAGAGGCGACTCCGAATCCATGCAGCAAGAGGTTACCATGCGAGCTTGTCGATCCTCTACTTTGGCCATGGATACATCGTCTGCTACCAAGGCGAGAGTTGCCTGGCCTTGGCACTCCCGCATCTCTTGCATGGCTCACCATAGGTCTGCCAGCTCCTACTGTAGTGTTCCACAGATTGCTTCGAGGGCATCTCTGCCTGTACCTACAGTTAGAGGGAGGACCCTCCCCGCTCTTTGTGTAGTGATAGTGACGGTGCCGGTGCCAACATCAACTCCGGGGTTTGCCCTGGCTACCACCTCAATTCACTACTCTCCCAACCCTAGTTTTTGGGTAGTCATCGAAGGGCCTCCTCTGTCAGTCATCGCTGCCTCCGTTGTTACTGCATTGGTGCACTGTTGCTCTAGGGGCCTTCATGGGCTACTTCTGTTGTTGCTGCGCCAGTGCACTGTTGCTCCAGAGGTCCTTCATGAGCTACTTCCATCATCCTCACCGTGTTGAGCTTGGAGATTGTGCTTCTTGTTTGCTTGGTGGCCAACACCATTGCCTTCTTCAGGGTCAATGTCTTCCTTGGTGTCGATGTCCCTGCCTTTTTTGGCACTATTGGCTCCAATCACTCTTACCTTAGCTCATAGCTTCTATGTCATCCCCTATAGACGGCGCCAACTGTTGTGGTTACACACAAAACAATAAAGCAAGGGGGCTATGGGGAGACCGTGGAGAGGCTACCCTAGAAGTCTGTGTTGGTATCATGGAAGTTCATAATGTCTAGCCTTTGGCTAAGAAAGAGTGTTCTACTCTTTCCCACAGTGCACTTAGGCAAGTATTTATAGCCATGGGGTCTCAGATACACAAATCCATCTATCTATCCCTATCTTTATAGGGGCACACATGTCCTTTGTCCTATTTAGAGTTATATAAAAACCCCTATCTAAGCTACCCTTATACGGGAACATATGCCATTTCCCTGGCCTTGTAAGCTTTTATGAAGTTGTTGGCTACCTTGCTGGCGCCGTGGGCCATTTGGGCTAAGGTGGGGGCCACTTCCCCAATAGAAAGCATACTTTAAAACAATAACTATAACAAATAAACATGAATAAATTCCTTTCCCATAGCTCAACCACTTAGATCACATAGCTATCCTTCCTAGATTGGTTTTTTTTTAAGATCTACCCCTTGTGTGAAATTCCCGAGCATGTCCATGACCGCGGACATATCTATTTGAATAGTTTTATTAACACTCTGCAAAGGTTATACATCTTTTCCACAATATATAATCAACTTGTAATGTCCGCACACATGCTTCCTTAGGCATGCGACTAACAAAGCATTTCAAAAACTTCACCCCAATTGTCACTCCCGATGATGCTTCTCATGAGGAGATTTGGCCCAATCTTCCAATGAGAACGATAACGACGACTAATTGATATGACGTTGACAATGAGGCTACTTGACTGAAATAAGCAAGTTTGTCTTACAATCGCTATATCACACCCTTGTTGTTATCAACGTCGCCAATAATGACGGTTAACCTAGTCACAAAGATCAATTCCTGCAAGCAATCAAAGAACAAGCAAGAATTCAAGTAAAGAGTAATCTAAAAATTACTAGATATAAAAGTCGTACAAAGGTAGTTGAGGTTCTGTAACATGAATCTATTGGTCCAATCGGCACAAGAGACATGTGGAGTTTGCACACAAGAGGCTAAACTGATCTAAATAAAATATAAGGAAGAAGGAGGTATCTAGGGCTATTTAAGAGAGAAAGAGGGGCAGGGGTGGTGGTCAGGGAGGTCGGCATGTAACCCTAGGAGGTACGAGGCCCATAGGCCCAAGTGGATGTGGCGCAATAACGTTTGACTCAGATTCAGACTCACCACCGATTGTTTTGGCGATTGCGGCACGCTCAGAAGGAAGTTGGAGGTGGGGCTAGATCCGTTAGAAAGAGGATAAGATAAGCTTTCTATGCTGTACTCATACACCTCAAATGGAGTTCATATGTGAATTTTATGCATGTTTAAAGTTGTTGTTGTCTTCAGAGGTTGACTTGGATTCCAAAACGTGTCCAACTTAAACTCTTGCTTGACTTGGAACCAAAGTGATGTGGTGGACTTGAGCAAGAGTTGGGGAAGGCATCGACTTGGTCGTGATGTGTTGGTCGGCTTCTCTTTAGATGGACCCCAACCACGAGTGTGTAATATTGATGCAATCCTCGTTATATAGATATACAAATATTCATTTTTATCATTAAGTAACATCATATTCTCATTTAAAACAAATTAAAGCTGAAGGAATGAATTGACCTTTTGTTCAATCTTGGGAGCTATGGTCGTATGTGTTTTCAGCATGGTCACATCACCTTGTCCTTGCCACCACTTTCATACACAACACAAGAGAGACCATAAGGAGATTCACCATTTGATTGGTAACAGGAAACCATCCATGATGTAGCCCTCATAAGCAACCATACCTTCCACCCTGAGCATAAAGCTTACCCACGACCTAAGGTATCGATGCCAAAACTCGGTGACTTAATAAGCTAGGTCCTTCCCATAGAGCATGTAGTTGTACGATGTGGCTCTGTTTACTAGCACAAAAGTTAAGTCTTTAATTGGCCAAGGCGATACTACTCACTTTATTAATTCACAAAGATCTCACATGTTCACATAGCACGATCACATAGCACTTTCCATCGCCCCAGTCTAAATCATTTATGCATTAGTTGATTTTAATGTGCAACATATGTCATCATAGATAACACACAGTGCACATATTCACAAAGCAATTCTATACCACTAATCAGGTATAGATTGATATTTTTAATATGATGTCAATAACCTAGCATGGCTAAACAAGACTGAACCAACCCACGTTGGTTATACCACAATGACCAACTATAAATAACCATCCTAGGGGATAAAGGATCATGGCTTATGAATAAACAAGGTGGCTAAACGACAACTAGGATTCATAACTATTTCTTGAATAAATAACATTTATGAAATTATAGTGATCCATAATAATTTAAATCATAAAATAGTTTGGCAAAACTAGGTGCTACATGATCAAGGTAGCAGAACTTGCCTCCAAAAAGGTCTTGGTCTTGCACGAACACTTCATCTCCTGCTCCAAGGCTTTTAGTGTGTTGACATCTACGTGAAACGAGAGAGAAAATACAAATAAACTCAAAAAAAATAACAAACAAACTCTAAAAATTAATTAAAAAGTACTAGAAAATAGAGATCAATTTTAAATGAATGAACATATTTGAACGGGCTCAATCAGAGATCATATGAGAGAGAACGAACATTTGGAAATTGGATCGGCTCAGAAATTCGAAAAAAGAAAGAGGAGAGAGAAAACAAGACTGACATGTGGGACTAGGAATATTCTAGAAATGGAATTTTGGCAAAATAAGAGAGGCTGACATATGGGGCTACATGTCATAGATTCGGTCTACGGTGAACTCCATTCACGAAACCAATCGAGGCTTATGGTTGGATGACTGCTGACTTAACGCTGGTGTGGTAGACACGTGGAAGTCAAGGTGGCAAGAAGATCAACAGTAGCGATAGCTGGATGATGGCAACGACCAAAGACGGCATAGCGAGGGCACCGAAGTGATCCAAGGGCCAATGCAAACTCATCCGCCAATTCAAATTGGGCGAAGGGGGATTTTGAGGTCATCGACAGTGAGGTCAGTAGGCAGCAGCGGCTTTAGCCGCTGCTGGCTCATGTGGATGCGCGACAACAAGATCGGGCTTGACGGGATAATGGGATATGCGCATTGGATTCCTAGGGTACTGGTGATGTGAACAGGTTGGGCGCGCGGACCACTGGTCATTGGAGATGATCGAATGTTAGGGTTGAGTGGCGAAGAAGGCTCGAGTCTCGGGAACGGTAAGATCCGACGGGCTCCGGCCAAAACCAAGTAGCCAGCGAGGTAGAGGACGGCGAGATAGCCTTGAAGATGATGATGGTAGGGCTCAAGACTCACTAGCAAACAGCGGAATTCCTCATCGACAACACCGGTAGCGGCGAAGCTTCATCCTTCAATTATTGTGAGACGACGGTGATTCCGAGGTGAAGGCTAGGGTTTCGAGGACAAGGGCGGCTCGTGTACGAAAAATAGGGGCGGTGAGCTTATATAGTCAGGAGAGGTGACATGAAGAGGAGTCTGGCTCGAACACGGCGGGGACGAGGGTGCTAATAGGTGAGGCCCACCTATCGACAACAGTGGGGTGACCAGACAAGCGATGCTCGCTTGCGTGACGTGGGGTGATAGTTGACTGGGGTTGGGCTAGGTTGCAATGCTAGGCTTTGGCCTCAAGAGAAGAGAGAGAAAGGGAAATGGGCCGGTAAAGGTTCAGTCCATGAAGGTTTTTCATTTTAATTAATATATGAAATTCAAATAAGCCAAGAAAAATAGCAAACAAGCTTGAAAAAATTTGGAAAAATTTTGGAAAATACTTTCGAATACTGGGAGCTTAAATAAAATATTTTTGGATTTATTTCTTGTCTAGAATAATCACATTAAATCATTTTAATTTCATAAAATTCAAATTAAGCTTTATTTAATCCAGAAAATTAATGAAAATTTATAAATACTGTTTTGACTTGAAAATTTTTGAGAACCTGAAAATTTGGGATGTTGCACTTACAGCTTGTCTTCCAACCAAGTCCGCTTTGGGGTTTACCTTGCTTTTGGCCACATGTTTAGTCATTCCAGTCCTGAACCATGATACATTGCTTAGCTCCCGTCCCGTCCAAGTGTAGAATGCACACCACTCTGAGAGTTATGGACAACTGTATCGATGCGGAGTACACAAGGATCTCCATCCAGATGCGCGTAACTAAAACATGCTCAACAAATGCATTGGTCTCATCATTTAGATTTGTCATTAATAAAGCAGAGCAGACTTGCAAGGTGGCGATTTGTGGATAGTGCAGCTCCTTGATGGCTACATGAAGCAAAAGCAACGGTGCTGTTGGAAGTTGGGGGAGCTAGCGAGGAAAGTTGGGCGACATGGAGGATACAGAGACTATTTTGGTGAATTAAAAGAAAACGGAAATTGGCATGTTAGTGTGTCAGAAAATATTTATACAATGGCGATGCAGGATGTATGGGCTAATGCTTATAATTTTGCTTCTCTTAGGATTCTGCTACTAATATTATCGGTGATAATATAATTAAATTTTAATTAATAAGAAAGAATGGATAGCTTATATTTATTATGGGCACCATAAAAGAGAAAAAAGTCTTTGTCCACTGTGATTGATGCGTATGTACTACCCATACTGCCAACAATTGGTAGCCCAACGACTTCGAATAAAATAAAGGTATCAAGAAAGCTATTTTGATGGATTATTTTCCAGTAAACTCGTGACAACAGATTAGAAGTTCCGTAGTGGTGGCCTTGTTGCTATTGGACATGCAGTATTATTACAAGGAACATTTATTGATAATTCGCAAGATTATTAGAAGCATGTTGTTTTACAACAAAAGTGGGTTGGAGAATTGGAGATCCACCTACAAGCTAGCTGGTGTTTAATATTAGTTGTTAAACATTGGTGCCTGCCCAGGCACTCGAAAAGAATATTTGGGTTGAATTTGTCTTCTCCGTCGCAGATTCCAAGACTGCGCATGAACCCAGCATTGGCTCAAGCAGCAGGCGAAGGGGACGTGTTGAGCCTCGTAGAGCTCCTGGCTGACAGGCCCGACAAGGTATACTCAGTGACATCCGAGCAAGAAAACACGGCTCTCCAACAGACGACATGAATAGTAATGAATACTATTTATGTAAAAAAGTCTTTTTCTAAATCTTCCAAATGTTATGGAGTTTTATCATTAAATTTTACATGTTTATAGAATATACTATCTCTTACATCTACAAATATTTTGGAAATTTTTTCAAAACTTTTAGGCGTAAGATGCACGAAGGATTCACTATAAAGAGATACTCTTTCTCCACAGTAGTTATATTAGGGGACTGTAGAATAGTACAAGTCACTTGTTATTAAACTAATGCTACATAATAATTTGGGTGATGTAGAAGAGAGGGAGAGGAGAGAGAGAACCTGTTAGGCACTTAGACCAACAAAAGTGAAGGAGGTGGGGGAAGTGGGAGAGAGAAAAAAGAAAGGAAATAGAGGATGACAGCCGGTATCATGCAATAATTAATTTGTTGTGGGGTTTTTAGAAAAACATTTGATAAAAGTTATTGGAGTGACTGTATCTCTAAAATCTCATCAAACTATTATCTCTCCTCTAATAATAAGCTTTAGTAACATCTAACTATTATCTTTCATCTAATAGTAAGCTTTAGTAACAAGATATTGGGAATGCCCTTATAACATGAAGTATTTTAAGTGTGGTTTCCAAGGTGAAGGGCGTTATTTGTTCAATTTGAAAAATATAGGACGACCAATTAACAAGTTATACTCTTTAATGTAAAGAGGGCAATATGGAGTTTGCTAACATATCGAATGTAAGCAAGAATATTAATGATATTCCCCTTCTACATGTAGGAATCACTAACAGTACGGAACGAGGAAGGGAACACCCTGCTGCATGAGACGGCATCGAATGGACATGTTTGGTGCGTCCATCATGTCCTCCTGTACATGAACATCGATGTGGGGCTCATCGTCAGTGTGAACTCTGGTGGAGACACGCCATTGCACCTGGCGGTGAGTGCGGGCCATCTCCAAGTAATTGAACATCTGATCCAGTATGCGACGTGGGCAAGGAATATCCAGGAGAACTTAAAGGTACCCACATAACTAATACGCATTTAATCTACAATTATGTATATCCTTTTGTTATAAAACTTTTCACTTCGGTACACCATGTGAGAAAATAACGTATGCAATACATGTATCAGCCTTACAAAGCAACTCGTACCGATAACATGCTGTGTAATAGGGGTCACGTTGCTGACCTTTAACAGATAATGACTACTTCGACACACACGAGGGCAATCTCAAATAACATAAGCAAACTGAAAAATTGAGAAATAGTACATAGTCCGGCAAACCTTTATCTTTGTACTCAATATCCTGGTTAGATATAGGTGTGTGTACAAATAACGTGTCGCCTAGCCTATATTAACCTTGTTTGGGAGCCTAAAATTTTCGGTTCAGCCTAATGGATAGGCCGGGATTTTGAAAACAAAGCCTTAGTGGAGAAACCGTCTCCCGCCCTTGTTGCCAATAGGGGTGGAAAACTGTAACAGATAATTAGTTTTATCCGATATTTGTATCCGAGAAAACGTGAATATAGTAAGCAAAATTCGTATTCGAAAATATTCGTATTCGTATTCGAGAATATTCGTATCCATATTTGAGAATATTCGTATCTGTATTCGTATTCGAGAATATTCGTATCTGGATTCGTATTCGATCCATTTTTAGAACCCATTAAAAATCCGTACGAATTTTGTGATTTAAAATTTGAATTTAGGCAGTTTAAAACCGTTAACCGGTCAAAAACCGTGAAAAATCGGCAAAACCGCTAGGAATCCGTTTTATCCGATATTCGTATTCGAGAAAATCCGTATTCAAAAATATCTGTATTCGTATTCGTGAATATTCGTATCCGTATTTAAAAATATTCGAATTTATATTCGTATTCATTTTAAAAATATAGATTCGTATTCGTATTTGAGACTATTCGATCGTATCCGATCTGTTTCCACCCCTAGTTGCCAAGCAACATCGGACTAAAGGTACTAATAAGGCTTAACGTACTTGTTTAGTTAAGTGTCCACGTAAAGGAATTATTCTACAACAGCTATATATATTAGAACATGATGTATTTTGAAGTGTGGTCTACAAGGTGATGAACGTTAATTGTTCGATTTGAAAATACAAGATGAACAATTACTAAACTATACTCTTTAATGTAGAGAGGGCAATATGGAGTTTGCCGGCAATTCTCATATATGTAAGCAAGAGTATTACTGATATTTCCCTTGTGTGTACAGGAACCACTAATAATGCAGAACAAGGAAGGGAACACTCCGCTGCATGAGGCGGTCATCCATGGCATGTACCGTGTGGCGGTCAAGTTATTACTAGCTGCCAAGGAGGTCGCACTCGCAGGAGGGACTCTTGAAGCAACCATCGCGAAGCACGGAGAGGGTGCCAATAAGGTTGTCAGGATGATTGATGTGCTCCCCATCCTTCGGAATGCTGACGGACATACGCCTTTGCACCTGGCGGTCAAAGGGCGCAGTTTCGAAATGATCGAGCTGTTGATCACGCGTGATCAAGTGATGGAAAGAGAACGAACTTGGAAGTACACACAGGTCCTCTCTTTATCCCATGCAAATTTTAAACCAAACTAGTTAGAGGCCCATGCATTACAATAGAGTCATAAAAATAATGAAACAGAACTTATTACCTGGCCAACTTCACACATCAAACATTAGAAAGCAAGCGACAGAGAGAGAAGGATGGTCAGAATGCGTGAGGAGATGAAAAAAGTGGAGGGGGTGGACGGTTGTATCCTGAGAGAGAGGAGGAGAGAGACAAATGGTCTAGATCAAATCGGATGGCTGAGAAGAGAGGAGAGAGAATAGATCAACCACCAACTCACACTTTTATAATAGTAAAGATTATTTGGCATGCATAAGCAGAAAAGCGTAAAATTGGGGAAAGGGCATGTCGAAGAATGGGGGTGGAACACATAAAGAAAAAAACCATATACGTGTTCTCTTTTGTATGGTTACTAGTTAGAGATCCGTGCGTTGCAACGAAGTTATAAAAATAATAAGACGGAACTTATTGCCTAGCCAACTTCACATATCAAACATTGGAGAGCAGGCGACAGAGAGAGAAGGGTGGCCAGAATGCGCGAGGAGATGGAAAAAGTGGAGAGGATGGGCGGTTGTATCCTGAGAGAGAGAGAAGGAGAGAGACGAATGGTCCAGATCAAATCGGATAACTGAGAAGAGAAAATAGATCAACCATCAATTCACATTTTTATACCAGTAAAGACACGAACTGAGCTCGCACATTATGTCACATCATCAATTAATACCAACTGTTCGATTGACCATATGACACCCACCCAACGATTAAACATATCCCATTCTAGGCTAGGTTAGGGCAAAATATGAGGTCAAAATGCGAATTTGGAGCCAATTCCATTCCATCTAACTTGGGTGTTTCTAGATGTCGCACTATTTCATTAAGTGTTTGTTTGTCTTTTTGACAGCAAGTACAACTTTTTTATCAAAGAAGTTTGAACCCCATCAAATTTAGATTTCTTGATTTTTTTTTAAAAAAAATAAAGTTGAATTTATTGGTAGAATTGCAGAAGTTTGAAATTTAATATTTTGATTCTCATTTAATTATTTTTCAAATTGTGAATATTTTGTAAATACATGAAATCAACTAATGATGTAAAATACAAATTCAATAGATGTATTTTTGTCATCATGCAAACATATGAACTGTGAAATGGTTAGTAGTAGTGGCATATAGATGAATTTTTGTGTATATAAGAGGCTAAAGTTTTAATAGATTGACCGTACACATTCTAGCACGACGTTTAAAAACACAGAGGAAGTATCATATAAAACGTAATGCACAAACAATGCCAGAAATATGGACCTCTGGTCACAGACTCACAGCACAATTTCTAACTTGAGATACGGACATACCGCAGATGCATGGAAGACAACATAAATAGGTAAACTATATATGTCGAGGTCCATAATAAAATCTGGTTCTCAATTATAAACCCTCAAAACGGTCCAGCTAGAATTCTTACGTCACTTATTTTATCATGTCCATAATAAAATCTGGTACTCATAAACACACCACACACATAAAAAAACATTTTCTGTCATTTTTCTCATAAAAGGATGTTCCCAATTCCATGGTAAAATTTCATTTTCTGACCTTCATGCCAACAACTGCATCTCGATCCTGTATTTTGACTTTTTATTTTTAACAAACGAACTTCGCCCCACCTATGTTTTTACATTTGTAAATCATGCATACCACGGCGCTGGTATATTTAGTTCATTCGCGTTATACTAGTTTTGTCTCATTAGCCCTGACTACACTTCAGTCCTAGTACAAGGAGAACGGATAGGCTACGCTAGCTATAACAATTGATTTTCTACCACGTTCAACCAGAAAACATGCGTGTAAGGAAGTCATGGATAGTTACCACTAGATGCGCTGCATAGCGGAAGAAGAGTTAGAACAGCCCGGTCCAACGTAGATGCGCGTTGATGAAGAAGAAGTAGTCGATCGTTTCACGAACTGAATCTCTCCTCCTCGCGTCCTACGCAATAGCCTTGCGCTTTTTGCCAATCAGTACAGCAGCAACAGCAGCAGCGCCTCCGCAGAGTCCACACGTTCGGGATGGAACGCCGTACGCTGGTGTGCTAGCACCGCGCGCCCGGCTAGGGTTTCGGGATACGGCCGAGGGGAGGTGGCGGCTAGGGTTTTTGAGCACGGTTCACTACCTGCAGTCCCGCCTCCATATATTTATAGAGCATGTTAATGGGCTTCCACGTTGTAGGCCCATTAGAACCCTAATTCCATATAGATCAATATCCCTCTTAGCCTATAAAATCAAATTGTTTATGATTGCCTCTTGGGCACATCACTAACATACATATTATAGGATATAAAACCTATAGTCCCGTCGTATATTGCAAGCTCTAGTCAAAATGCATACTGTTGTGGAGATGGCCCCTACCTTCAGCGATTCATCCTGCTAGGCCAATAGAGCTAATAGGGCATGTAAAAAGACCTATGTACCCTCGGAATAGTGCATCGGAAAGGGGGTGTTATTGTAATAAGATATTGTAACCATGTATATATACTTTCTTAGGTTAACAAGGGAGGGATATAGCTCGTTTTCACACACACTCTGCTAGTCCCCCACTTACTATTTGGCCCGTAGCCCAACAGTTGGCACCGTTTGTGGAGAATGACGAGTAAAATGCAAGCTTAGGAAAACAATAGCACCTAAGAAAGCGACGGCAGCAATCAAGCGAAAGAGAAGCCCGTTGGTGGCGACCGCCGGGGGCGCGGCCAGCGAGCTGGGGCTGGTGGTCGAGGGCCCGCTCCCCTCATGGCACGGACACTCCGCCATGATGTGGCCGGTGATCAACACTCGGGGGGGCCGACTCGGACGGCAATGTCGAGAGGACCATTGGCCACGATCCCGACGCCCGTGCAAACCCGACGGTCGGCATCGGCTCCCGCACCAGAATATCACTCGACCCTGACGCCTACACCGACGCGACTATTAGTAACGACAACCATGTCATCACACCGTCCTCCTCGATGATCGAGCCGGCATGTCTGTCGATTGCATTGTCCGTGCAGGCCAGATCAATGGCAACGATGCTCGTGCTGACACAATCGCCATCCTCGCTAATTGGGTCGGCACATCTGTCAGCCGCGTTGTCTCCGGAGCCCAAGTTGTCATCCCCAACAACCTCGCAACACGCACCTCTGCACCAGCAGACTCCACGGCTCGTGCCATAGTGGGTACGCTCATGACGGTCCTCAAAACAGTACAGCGCAAGGTGGTGAACCTCCATGGTGCCATGCAAGAAATACAAGAGGCTCGGAGTCAGCAAACAGCCATGGCAATGGTGGCAGTTGTGGTGGCTGAATGAGCGAACAGCCGCAAGGCCCCTGCTCCCTTTACCAGCTATCACCAGCTGTGAAGAAAGTTACCACTGGCTGTATGGCTGTAATTTCACTCACTACCGATGGTAACTTAATCTAGAACCAATAATAACTTTCTGGCACTGTGAAGATTTGGCAATAACTTCATTCAAAAATGTCAGTAACTTCCCGGATATTTTATACCTGCGCGCTGGTTAGTAGTTATATATATGTGTGTGTATACATATAGGACGCTGAAATAGGGCACCATGGTGTCTGGATACCAAGCCTCCTTGTCTTTGAATTACTTTTAGATGCGTGCAAGTGCAATGATGTATAATATATCAAGCAAAACTGTTAACATTCATTAATTTGAAAAACATCGATTTGGAAAAGAAGTCATTGATTTAGCATGCAAAATCAATTATGGATAAAAAGTCTCAACCGTAGAGTCTGGACAACACACACACACACATATATAGGACACTGAAATGGGACACCAGGGTGCCCCGACACCAAGCCTTCCTACCTTTAGATTGCTTTTAGATGCGTGCAAGTACAATGGTATATAATATCAGGATGGAAAGTCTTAATTATGAATGGAAAGTCTCAATCATGGATGGAAAGTTTTAATCATGGAGCCTGGATACCATAGTGCCCATGTTATTTATACTATATATATATATATATATATATATATCTTTATCTTTACTATTATAAAAGAAGGAGTTGGTGGTTGGTGCGGCCTCTCCCACCCTTCCCACCTCTCTTGACAAAAAAAGATACTTTGTCGGACGTGTGGACCACCCACCCTCCCACGCCCGTGCTCCCTGCATCCCCCACCCCCATGAACCCGCGCTCCTCCCCGATTTCTCCCTCGCCTCCTCCCCTCCCTCCGCCTGCATGTTCTAAAAAACTTTACCATCCGTTATCAGAACATATAGTATGATCAAATTTTAAAATCCGTAGCAACGCACGGGCATTCAGCTAGTATATATATACATATATATGCGCACGTGTATGTATGTAAATGCTACAGACTACATCTGTTAACAGTTCAAGCTTTTCCATCGAATATAGATACGAATTTGTTACGATACCATTGAACAACTATCGAACCAACCGTAGCCCTACATTTGACAACATTAATCCTTTCAAAATTTTACTATTTTCTCTTTATAATCAGGATAGTGTTTGACTGGTAATATACTACTCGTGTGCAGGCGCCTATAATAATGGCAAACAAAGAAGGAAACACCCCATTGCATGAGGCAGTGACGCACCGAATGTCTGATGTGGCGCTAATGCTGTTAGAGGCCAACCCAAGATGTGGCAACACACTGAACAAAAAAATGCAGTCACCACTTTATATCGCTGCTAGGGAAGACCTTGTCGATGTTGTCCAGAAGATCGCCGACCAGGGTTTGACGTCGAGATCTGTCTCAACCCATGGCACTGCTCTGCACCAGGCTGTGTTGGCTGATAACATCCGTAAGCATATATATATATATATATATATATATATATATATATATATATATCCAAAGAACCTCTTTTATTCTCCCTAAAAAAATTAACAACCCTGACTTACGGAAAATTGGTATTTCCCACACATACGCTACATCAGTATGCACCACAAAGTCACGTAGGTTCCAAAAACCAAAGACAAGTTATATTTTGGCAATAATCCGCAAACATATTCTTCTATTTGGCATGCCGTCCCATTGTTATCTTTCAATCACATATAATGGCAAATGGCAACCGATATTAAACCCAACAATCGTTGCCATGTTGGCTAAGCACCCACCAATCCGTTGCCACCAACATTCTTTCCGATTAGTGGATTTCACTAAAGATTTCCATTTGACTAACCATGTTGGATTGCACTAACCATATAACCCATAATTCAGAAAGATTGAACCATTCTTAGAAAATGCAATTACTTCGAAGACAACATATTCATCACTGTAAGGGTAAAGCTCAGCCTAATTATTATTGTTAATGAAACAATAATGATAGGTACTTAAAAATGAACAGGCCCTATAAGCAGGTAAATGCCACAAAACAACTCTCATGTGCACGTTTGGCCCAACAAGGCCAACAACATCAAATCATTGCAGATGGTAGTAAGGGATTAGGATTTAGGATTAGTAAGTTCACAAAAACAAGTTATTTTAGAATTGGTGCATTTAAACTTTAGAAACATTGGCTATCGATATCTTTTAAATATTTAAATTAGATACATGGAAATATATATATATATATATATATATATATATATATATATATATATATATATATATATATATATATATATATATATATATATATATATATATATATATATATATATCTCGAAATGTACTTTCACAATATTATAATTTTGTTGAGTTTTATAAATATATTATAACAGTAATTAGTTATCAAAGTTATATTTTTAGGATCGTGTCGATATCTAAAACGATTTGTTTTTATGAAATGGAGGGAGAATTTCCATTTAGTTTTTTGCTATCCATTATATTTCAAGTGTGATTGTTTCTATCGATTAGGCCTTATCCCCTCTATATGAAGACGCCATTGCTATCATTTTTATTTTCATTAAGAGGGTGTGCTGCCTTACCACCAGGGCAAGTGTACCTTTAGACAAAATAGTCGTAGGCCCATAGGGCGTCGAGTTTAATCGTAAGCGCTTGCACATTTGTATAAATGTTACCAAATTGTCGTGGCTTCGGTAAAGTTTTTCAGTACTTAATGTATTGTCAGGAAACATTTCAAATTTTCAGTATCATGTTTAGCTGCATCCAATATGTGATATCTACTTTCATTCATGACATATTTCTAATCAGGGGCGCTGGAGATGTTGCTGAACAAGTATGTGCAGCTGCTGGATAAGACGGACTCATCAGGGGACAACGCCCTGCATTACGCGGCGCAGAAAAACAATGCACGCATGGTATCCATACTGCTCAACAAGAAGTCCACTCTGGCCTACAAGCAGAACAATGAGCTGCGTACACCGCTCCACGTGGCCGCTATGTATGGCTCGATGGAGGCTGGCAAAGAGCTCTTGAGGCAGTTCCCTGACGTCATTGAGACGGTGGATCTGATGGGGAGAAACGCCATCCACATCGCCACCATCAACGGCAGGGTGAACATGCTCGAGCTGCTGCTCAAGTATGTGCTGTCAGAGGAGATCGTGAATGAACAGGATAGGGATGGCAACACACCGCTGCATGTTGCTGCCAAGCTATACCTGGAGCAACCAACGGCATTGCTACTCCAAGACCCGAGAGTCAACCCGTACGTGCTTAACCGTGATGGACGTACTGCATGGACCTACCAGGTAACAAATACCATTGAGTAAACCCTACAAAATAATTTGGGCTTGCTAGGGGCTGGTCATCCGATACTTAATTAAAAGGGAGTGACTATTGCTAAGGTGACTGAAATTTTTTTGTCTCTTAGTTACTTGAAGTTGCACTCTCAATCAACTAAAATTGCAGTTGTTCTTTTTGAATGAGGGTTGTTTTTTTTTAGGGGGCTGCAATTTTAGTTGATTGAGAGTGCAACTTCAAGTGACTGAGAGACAAAAAAATTTCAGTCGCCTTGACAATAGCAAAACCGTAAGTAAAAATATTGGACGCCACGCAGAACCAACTAACGGTTTCTCTTCCTTTTACCGGAACGATCCCTTTCATCCCGATTCACTAATTTCTAGTCTCTGTCCTAGATCCACGTAGGCATCTTCTTCCATATTCAGGTATATGTCCTAGATCCACGTAGGCATCTTCTTCTAACCTGTGGAAACATCATAACCTCAATTACCAACTTTTGATAAACTCGTGGACCGTTTGCGATTAGCACACTTCTTTAGATGTACAACGAAGAGATCACGATAAGGTCTTTACAATATAAAGTCGTCAACCTTGTCACATATCCACTAAGGTTTTAGTCCATAAGGAATCCACCAGATCGAGGCCCTCTTGTGCCATGTGAGACTACTCATGGTCTACGCCATGCTCACATTCAATCTATAGCGAAAATCAAGTTGGAACCCCTAAAATAGTCAGTCAGAACTGTCATATACTAGCCTTATGATAGTACGGTAGGCCTTTATAGCAGTAGCTCACAGACCGATGCTTAGTTGACTTAGACAGACTTTTCACATACCCCTTGTGCCTAGCCCGCACGTTGAGCCACTAAGCAACAACATATGCTAGTAAGCACCAGCTACCTAACCATTTACCTAAGTCTAAACTCATATGCACACCACAAAAAATTTTCACTCATGTTCACACTATAAAAAATTCACAAAATTGCCTGAAATTTACTATAGATAATTTAGGGTATAGAGACGCTACTTTGTGAAAAATGTTTAGACCCAAACACAAAGGTGGGGCCAATAGGCATTTATAGGAAATTTTTGAAAATTTTGGTATTTAAAAGTTATAACTCACGTTCACACCATAAAATTTTCATAAATTTTTTTGAAATTTCCTAAGATTATTTTGGGTATAGATATTCAATTTTATGCAAATTATTAGGCCTAGACACATAGGTGGAACTAATAGGTTTTTATAGAATTTTTTTGAAAAGGTTTGGTATTTGGAATTTTTAACTCGCGTTCACACTATAAAAGTTTCACAAAATTGTCTGAAATTTACAATAGATAATTTAGGGTGTTGAGACACTACATTGTGCAAATTTTTAGGTACAGACACAAAGGTAGGGCCAATAGGCTTTTGTAGGAAACTTTTGAAAAGTTCGGTATTTAAAATTTATAACTCGTATTCATGCCATAAAAGTTTCAGGAAATTTTTTGGAATTTCCTACAGATGATTTCGGGTATAGAGATATTACTTTTTGCAAATTATTAGGTCTAGGCACAAAGATGGAACGAACAAACTTTTATAGATTTTTTTGAAAAGGTTCGGTATTTGGAATTTATAACTCGCGTTCACACTATAAAAGTTTCATAAAATTGCCTAAAATTTAATATAGATGATTTAGAATATAGAGACGCTACTTGTACAAATTGTTAGGCCCAGACACGTCGGTGAGACCAACAAACTTTTATAGGAAACTTTTAAAAAAGTTTGGTATTTGAAATTTCTAACTCACATTCACACCATAAAAGTTTCACGAAATTTTCTGAAATGTACTACAGATGATTTTGAGTATATAGATACCACTTTGTGTAAATTATTAGACCTAGATGTCTAGATGGACCCTATAGGTGGAGCCAACCCACGGGTGAGCCATGTTACAACACCACGGATTGAATCGTTTCTCAACCCAATTTCAACCCTAAATTTTAGAACTCATTCCAACCCAACCATTTTTATTAGGCAACCCGATCCAACCCATTCATTCTTTCAACCCATTTCCACTCAACCAAAACCAACCCAATCAAGAACGCAACTCATTTAACCATTTGAACCCATCCTATTAACACCCCTAAGTTGGTGATGGCTAGCACGTGGAGAGGCTGGCAGATGGCGACGCCTGGTGGAAAAAAAGAAAGTCTAGGGAAATAAAAGAGAGGACAACTAGGGTTTGGGTTTTTCTCTCCCCCACGTCCCCTTTTAATGCTGCACGACTTCTGATCTGATCCCAACTCCTCCGTACGAATTGAATCAGGAAACTAACTCCTTCCTAAAAAAATCAAATGCACCCCGTATCCCTTTTTCTGAAATTATGATAGGTCCTGAAGAGAGGGTTATTTTTGGAATATTACAAGAGGACAATCATTGGATCACACAATTTACCTCACTTTAATCTGATCTACCAAACTGTAACGCCCCCATTTCCGAGGGCGCGTACGGACACGGCAATCCGCAACTATTCACGCATGAACAGTTATAGAGTGTTGCGCAAGAGTATACCATTGCATGCTTACAACAAAAATCCAGCATATATTTCACATAAGGATTAACATCCAGTTTTTGACAGCGGGGCGTACAAGCCCAAAGTATAGTTACATCACAAAAGCTCCAAGATCCGCTTGAGCGCGGCGAAGACTTCACTCGGGTCTGGTACATGAAGCTTCCGTCCGCTTCGAGTGAACTCTACCGTTATTAGGTATCCGCAGCACGGCATACCTAATCTAACCACCCACCTCCAGACTTCTCAACACCTGTAGAGTTTCAATCGAGTTGAGCAGCTACTAAACCAGTGTTGACAAGTCAACTCCTGTGGTTGAGCGATCACTGTGACATTTGCTCAGCATAAGGGTGTAGTCCTTATATTTTCACATGGCCCGCAACCTCTCCAGGTCCGCGACCACAACCCAGGGCAAGCGGTGGGCGTCGACCGACTCGCGGTTTCCCACACTACCCTTACCCTAACTTCCGTCCTAGGATAAGAGATGGGCGAAGGCCGATCCGCGGTCCCTCCCCAACGTCCTTACCCTACCTTGTGCACACCGGCACTCTCCGCTCTAGGGCACGGTGTCCCACACCACCCTGCCCTAAAGTCGGGTTTTTGCAACTTCTAATGGCCCGCAGCCTCGACCTTATCAGTGTAAGACTTTGCATGATAGTAGTAACCTATAGTGATCTGGGTTAACCGATAATTATTTCTAGGGTTACAAAGGCATGGCTACAAATTTGGTAAGGCTTTTGTCGGTGGTAGGACTTATCTATATCACATGTCATTCTAAAACTTTTTATTTTATTTTCAACTAGCATTTCACAACTAGCATAATGCAAATAACGTAATAACATAAATAAACATCATAGGGCACAATATGATCAAAGAATTTGCGACTTGCCGTGGACTTGGACAATCTCTGCGATCTCGAACGTAGAAACTCCGGTATCCGGGGACTGCACCTGAGCTTCCGGGACCTCCGACACTAACGCAAACACATAAAATAATTAAATCCTAGCTTGAGAATAATCAAGCAAGGGAAAGTAAACTATTAAAAGAAAGAAAAAGAAATAAAATGGATAAAATAACCAATTGGTGAATTTTTAGAATTTTTCTGGAATGAATTTGGGAAAAAGGAGGTCACCACTGGGTTCAGGATATTATTTGGAGCAAAGTGGTGAAATTTCAGAATTTTTGGGATTTTATGTGATTTTCTAGGATTTATTTGGGTTTTCTGGATTTTTGGAAATTGATAAATCCTGGAAAATCGCAATGAACAGTGCTGGGCCGGCCCACCGCAATAGTGCGGCCTGCCATCGTCTGCCCGTCTTGACAAGGCCGCCTTGCCCATCTTGCGTGGCACATGCTCACGCACACGCCGCTCCTCCCGGGCGGATGGCCGACGCGTGGCCGGGCGTCCGGTGGAGATGGCGTGGGGTCGGGTGGTCCGGATCTGTGGGGGTTATGAAGATCGGACGGCTGAGAATAGGGGTAGGCGGGCGAAGTGGTACGGGTTGATCGGACGGATGAGATGGGGTTCGTTTATGAAGATCGGACGGCAGCGAGGACACGACCATCCGACGTACGAGTTTAAAGGATATCGGTTGGAGGGACGGCGTGGATGCGGCCACGTCGGTCGTCTTCAACCTCTCGCCGCAGCGGAGGGACGAGAAAGGGGAGGCTTTCATCCCGGCGACGGCGAGGTCCCGGCGGCGTGGAGGCACCACCGGGTAGGTCTTGGCGTGGGGAACCTATTTTGGGCCTTTGGGAGGCCGGAGAACCAACAAGGAGGGCAGGAGACCGAAGGGGAGAATCGGCCTCCCGGCGGTGAAGGAGGGACGCCGGCGGCGATCAGGCCAAAACGGTGGTGGATTTATGATCAGTGGGTCTTGGGGCTCACGTTGGTGCTGGTGGCCGAAGCTCGGAGCCTTCCTGGTGAGCTGGCCACGGAGAGGGTGGTTCGGCCGGCGGTGAGCTTGGTCTTGGAGCTCATGAGCGATCACCTAGACAGAGGAGTGTAGCATTGTGATTAGGGAGTAGTGAGGGTGCTCGGGAGCAAAGGTGGGGAATGGGGGAGAGGAGAGGGAGATCAGCTCACGGGGGTCGCCAGCGCAGGGGGAGGCGACGGCGGAGCTAGGGGCGATGAGAGCTCAATCGGCTGCTCGGGGAGGTGCTGGGGAGTGGTAGGAGGCGAATGGGGGTAGTAGGGAGGCTCGGGAAGCAAAGGAGGAGTGGGGCGGTGGTGGGGTATTTATACCGGCGGGGCAAGGGGAGGCGGCGGAAGGCTCGGGCTCGGGCGCTGGGTCAACAGGAGGACAGGGAGTTCTTGGAGTGTCTCCTCCGCGGTGTGGGCGGCGTCCGGTCTTGGCGATGAAAGGCGGGTACGGGCGCGAGGCGGCCAAACAGGGCGGCATGGGCGGAGGTGCGTCCGCTGGGGAGGAGGGGCGGTTCTTGGCAAGGGGGCCAAGGGGAGAAAGCGGCGACGCGTGGCGCGGGCGCCGAGGTGGCGGGCTGTCCGGAGGGGCTAAGGCGGTGCGGGCAGGCGGGGTGAAGGCGGGGGGGGGCGGCGCCAGGGGAAGGGGAGCGGGTGGCGCCAGGGAGGGAGGAGGCGGAAGAGGAGGGGCGGGCGTCCGGGAGAGAGGCGGGAGAGGAGAAGACGCCAACGGGAGGGAGGCGGATCGGCCGAAAAGGAAAGCGATTCGGGAGAGTTTCCGAATTGGGAAAGTTTTCAAAAATTCACCAAAAATTCAGGAAAAATCCAGGAAAAATTTGACTTGAAATTTTGGGGCCTTTCAACCTACCCCCCTTAAAAAGGATCTCGACCCCGAGATCAACTTGGTCCAGGGAGTAAGTTGGGAAAATTTTGCTGCAAATCTGATTCTCTTTCCCAAGTGGCCTCGTCTGGCGTGTGATTCCTCCATTGCACTCTGCAAAATCTGACATTCTTGTTTCGGAGCTGCCTCTCTGACGTTTCAAGTATCTGTAAGGGTTCTTCAGGGTAAGTCCAGTCATCTTGCAATTCAACGTCTGACAGTGGCACTTCATCTGTGGGTTGGCGTAGACATTTTCAGAGTTGGGATATGTGGAACACATTGTGGATTCTGGATAAATTGGGCGGTAGCTGCACTTGGTAAGCTACCTCCCCAACTCTTCCGATGATTTGAAACGGTCCCACGTATCTCAGAGCCAGCTTGCCTTTGACTTGAAATCTTTTGACAATTTTGAACGGGGTGACTTTGATATACACAAAATCTCCAACTTCAAAGCTTAAGTCCTTTCTACGGTTATCTGCATAGCTCTTCTATCGGTCTTGTGCAATCTTCAGCCTGTCCCTGATGATTGTGACATGTGTCTCTGCATCTTGAGCGATCTGAGGCCCAATAAGCTGTCGCTCTCCGGTTTTTGACCAATTCAGAGGTGTCCTACATTTTCTGCCATACAAGGCTTCAAATGGGGCCATCTGAATGCTAGCTTGGTAGCTGTTGTTGTAGGAGAATTGAGCAAATGGCAGGCAAGTATTCCATGCTGCTCCATACACAATAGCGCAAGCTCTCAACATATCCTCTAAAATCTGATTTGTTCTTTCTGTCTGCCCATCAGTCTGTGGGTGGTATGCTGAGCTGAAGTTGAGGTCGGTGCCCATTGCTTCGTGTAACTTCTCCCAAAATTTGGATGTGAATTGTGCTCCTCTATCTGACACAATTTTCTTGGGCACCCCATAGAGTGTCACAATTCGTGTCAGATATAACTCGGCAAGTTTATCCTTCCCATAGGTTTGCTTGATCGGGAGGAAGTGAGCCACCTTGGTCGGTCATCAACTATGACCCGATAGCATCATATCCTTCACGAGTTTTGGGAAGTCCAGTAATGAAGTCCATGCCGATACTATCCCATCTCCATTCGGGAATCGGTAACGGCTGTAATAATCCAGAGGGTTTTTGGTGGTCAATCTTGATCTGCTGGCAGACGTCACATTTGGCTACGTATTCTGCCACTTCTTTCTTCATCTGGTTCCACCAGTACTTTTTCTTCAAGTCTTGATACATCTTTATGCCTCCTGGATGGATCGAGAATTGAGAAGAGTGAGCTTCGGATAAGATCAACTCTCTCAACTCTTTCTTGTTGGGTATGCAATAGCGACCACGGAAGGTAAGGATTCCATGTTCGTCTATTGCATATTCTGATGAATCTCCTTCTAACGTTCTCTTTTTCAGTTTTTGAATCTCTTCATCTTCATCTTGGGCTGCCTTTATCTGACCTGTTAGCATCGGTTGAAGTTCCAAAGCTGCCATGCTGCCTTGTTCGGTGATCACCAAATTCAGTCGCAGTATATCTCTCTGCAATTCTGGCGGATATTCTGTGGTAGCTGGCTTGCCTTGCCGAATCTTTCGACTGAGGGCATCGGCAACCACGTTGGCCTTGCCTGGATGATATTGAAGATCAACATCATAATCTTTAATCAGCTCCAGCCACCTTCGTTGTCTCATGTTCAACTCTGGCTGTGTAAAGAGGTACTTCAAGCTCTTGTGATCTGAGAATATCTCACAACGATTTCCTAGCAGGTAGTGCCTCCAAATTTTGAGTGCATGCACCACGGCTGCTAGCTCTAAATCGTGTGTGGGATAATTTTCTTCGTGTGGCTTCAATTGTCTGGAGGCATAAGCAACCACTTTTCTATCTTGCATGAGTACACATCCCAAACCCTGTTTTGAGGCATCACAATAGACTAGAAATTCCTTCTCTGGGTTTGGCAGAATCAACACTGGTGTCGTTGTTAGCTTGGTCTTTAGTAACTGAAAGTTCTCTTCGCAGGCATCTGTCCACAGGAAAGGCTTGTCTTTCTTTAGTAATTGTGTAAGTGGACGAGAAATCTTTGAGAATCCTTCTATGAATCGGCGATAATAGCCTGCCAATCCAAGGAAACTCCTTACTTCTGTCACGGTCTTGGGCTGCTGCTATTCCATAACTGCGGCGATCTTTTCTGGATCAACCTTGACCCCATCTTCTGATATAATGTGACCCAAGAAAGCTACTTCTTTTAGCCAAAAACTGCATTTGTCAAACTTGGCATACAACTGATGCTCTCTCAATCTGGTTAATGCCATGTGTAAATGCTCTTTGTGCTCTTCCTCACTCTTTGAATATATCAGAATATCGTCAGTGAAGACTATCACGAATCGGTCCAGCTGGTCCATATGCACCAGATTCATAAGATTCATGAAATAAGCCGGTGCATTGGTTAAACCAAATGGCACGACCGTGAACCCATACAACCCATATCGAGTGATGAAGGCTGTCTTCTCTCGGTCTTGCTCTCGGATCTTGAGTTGATGATAACCTGAGCGCAAGTCGATCTTGGAGAACACTTTGGCACCCTTGAGTTGATCAAACAAATCATCAATTCTTGGCAACGGGTATTTGTTTTTGATGGTGACAACATTCGCACCTCGTAATCTACACATTCTCAGTTCTCCGTTCTTCTTTTTCACAAATAAAACTGGGGCTGACCAAGGTGAAACACTTGGTCTTATGAATTCTTTCTCTTGCAGCTCATCTAGCTGTTTCTTGAGTTCTTTTAGCTCACTGGCCGACATCCGGTACTGATGCTTGGCGATTGGTTTTGTGCCTGGAACCAGTTCTATAGCAAGCTCTACCTACCTGTCAGGGGGTCTACCTGGCAATTCTTCTGGGAATACATCTGGATATTCCTGCACCACTGGCACTTGAGCAGGTGTGACTGCCAACATGTTGATCATGCGCTTTCTTGCATTTTTCAACACCTCTCGATCTGTTTTTAGCTCCACTCTCTGGCCTTTAGAATTGAGCATCGATACTGTCTTGGTCTCACAATCTACCATGCATTTGTTCTTGGCTAGCCAGTTCATGCCCAAAATGGCATCTAGTCCTGACATATCTAATTGTAGCAAATCTGCTTTAAAATACACCCCTTGGATGTCTATACTGAGTCCAACACACCCACCGTGGGACTCCATTCTAACCCCAGGGGTTTCGACCATATAGGGTCTTGGCAAGGAAATTGAAGGCAACTGGTTTTTCGAGACAAAACTCTTCGAGATAAATGAATGTGTTGCTCTAGGGTCAAACAAAATCAGTGCAGGTATGGAGTTGATTGGGAACATACCGGCAATGATATCACTGGCTCCAGCTGCATCTTCTGCGGATACGTGGTTCACCCTTGCATAAAGGTGGGTGCAGCACGCCTCCGCCCGCCTGCCTGAAGTGAAATTTGCCATTCCCGCAGGTGATTGCGGTCCGGCTGCCTTGATCTGAAGATAACCTCCTATGGGAGTGCTGGGGCCTGCCTGTGATTTTGACTCTTGCTGTTGTTGATTACGAACACGAAGTTTTGCGTCGTCGAGGGCAAGTTTTTCCTGGGGCATTGGTCTCTGTAATGCCCAATTTCTCCACAGTGAAAGAAAGCATTTGATCTGCGGGGACAGCTGCTAGCGAGGTGGTTTCCTCCACAAGTGGGGTATTTAATAGCCAACGGGGAGGGAGAACTGTACTGCTGTGACTGCCCTGACTGGTTCTTCGGAAACATGACAAATTGGTGAGATGGTTGGGACCAGAATGATGACGATCCTGCAGTCTTGCTTCGCTGAGCTTGGTGTGAGGAGGACTGAGGTTTGTGTGCTGCTTTACGCTTCCTATAATCCTCCATCTCACCACGGGCTTCTTCTGAGTTAATGAGGTTGTCCACCATATCATGTAGGTCTTTGAATTTTATAGCTGAAATGTGGAACTTCAAGGATCATTGCGATCCACCACGAATCGCTCATCTTCTTTTCTTCTTTATCGACATCTTCGGGAGCAAATCGGGAAAGGTGGTTGAATTGATGTAGATATTCCATAACGGTGCGTCCACCTTGTTTGAGCGCTAAGAATTCCTGGTGCTTGGCTTCCATGATACCGTCGGGGATATGGGCCTTACGGAAGGCTTTAGAGAATTCTTCCCAATCGATCTCCCTATCTCTTTGGGTGCGCTGGTAGTTGATCCACCACGTTGCGGCAGCGCCCTGCAACTGGTGAGATGCGTATAGTACCTTCTCTTTGTCATCGCATTGCACAGTCTGAAGCTTCCTTTCCACGTCCACGAGCCAATCCTCAGCTACTAAGGGGTCAGCCGAGGTGGTAAAGGTCGGTGGACGGGTTTTCAGAAAATCTACCCATCGGGTGGAAACTGGTGCACCATCCCGAGTGGCATTGCCTCCACCCTGAAGGCCTAGCGATCTGGCTGCTATCTGCTCAAGCAATCGAGCCTGCTGATCCAGCACTCGTAGGATATTCTGTTCTCCTTGATATCGGTTTTGTTCTAACATTGCTATTACACTGGTGAGTGTGGCTTGATCTATGGCAGGTGCACCCTGCCCGCTGGTCTGTCCACTCTACTGTGTTGGATCCATCTGCCAATCGGAAACTGGGAATTAGCTTTGCAGCGATTTTTGGCAACCGAGAATAGATAAGTAAGATTTTGAATTTTCAAGGTAAGTATAGGACGAAAAAGGTAAGAGCGAGGGCGAAAGGGGACAGGAGAAAGCTTTGAACACAGAGGGAAATACTGATAATTAAGCAAACAACATAAAAGATTAATGAACATAAATTTACAATATGCAGGTGGTACACAGACCACTTAGGGTTCATGGTTACACTTGCATTACAATACAAAAGTACTGCTACTAAAAACAAAAGGTCTGACTAATCTAGCGAACAACAGCTACTCCTCCGAGGTCTCTGGAGCTGGCAGGGCAAGAGGGGCTGCAGGGCGGAACCTAGCACGGTACTCGCCCGCAGTCATCCTGCGCCTACGCCTCAACGGAGACTGCACAGAGGCACACGAGGAAGAGACGCTGGGCGACTCTCCACACTCTGAGGCCTCGCCCGCCTCGACTGCCTCGAAGCGGACAAGAGACCCTCGAAGCTGCTGCACCTGCCGACGAGCCTCCCAGAGCTGGCTCTGCAGTGAACGGGACTCCTCCACTGCCCTGTCGTAGCGGACCACCTGCTGGGCCATGAGGACGGTGACACCCGCCAGGCGAGGGTCACCCTCCTCACGGAACTGAGGAACTGCAAGGCCTCCACTGCCGCTGGGATCAGTCGAAGGTGACTCACTTGACTCTAGGTCGTAGTAGTCTCGGAGGTAGAGTGCAGCCTTCTGGGCTGCATCCTGCACGGCATCATCCTTGTCGATCCTCCTCACAATGAAGCGTCTCTCGAGGTCAGGCGGACAGGCAGAGGTGTGAGGGTCACCCATGCCTTCCACTCGTAGCGCTGCTCCTGGCGAAACCGTCCGACTGCGTGGAAAACTGGGCTGTGGTATTCAGTGGCTCCCAAGTACCGCTGAATCTCCCACAACTTCCGGGGCCAGCCATCCATGCGGTCGGGGTGGGAAAACACGAAGTGAACCATCTGCCGGAAACAAAAATTTTGAAGTTAGACAAGTAAGACGGTAAACATTTGCATAAATCAAAACTTAAGCAGAAGTAAACTAAGACATATAAGGTAGCAATAAGAGTGGTAAAGACAGCAGTAATACTTATATTTTTCATAAACCCTTTTTTTGTCTTAAATTAGGTTTTGCGATAAAATCGCTTCCTAGACTGCCTTAGGTCTTAACCTACGGTCAAAGAACCTGCTCTGATACCACTTCTTGTAACGCCCCCGTTTCCGAGGGCGCGTACGGACATGACAATCCGCAACTATTCACGCATGAACAGTTATGGAGTGTCGCGTAAGAGTATACCATTGCATGCTTACAACAAAAGTCCAGCATATATTTCACATAAGGATTAACATCCAGTTTTTGACAGCGGGGCGTGCAAGCCCAAAGTATAGTTACATCACAAAAGCTCCAAGATCCGCTTGAGCGCGGCGAAGACCTAAAGCCACGGATCCTCGTCGAAGAAGAGACCCTCGGGGACTTCCTCCACGGGGAGACTTTCACCTTCGTCTTGATCCTCTAAAGAGTTGATTTAGCAAGCCGTGAGCCAACAACCAGCTCAGCAAATCACAAAGGAACCCTAACTTACTACTTGCACGGTTCATCAAAGAAGGGGAGTATACTTGGTTTATTATTTTTGAGTGGATGCAATTTTGTTTGCAAACCTTTCGTAAAACTTGCCGACAAAACTACTTCTCAATCAACAGGGGTTTTCATGAAGAGTTAATTTAACCATCTACTCAGATTAAAACATTTACAAAACTACTTAAGCTTTCTCTTGGGATCACCAAGTGGCACGACCAGATTAACCGGAGCACGGCGTATTCGAATACCATTAGTTTGACTCTACAGAGTTTGCTCAGCTTTACCCACACGATTCCTTAACTCCCGCGACAGAGTTAAGAAAGCCAGGTCGTTTCACCGCTCAATTCTTTATATAGGCTCTACCCAGAGAATTCACTCGGTCCGGCACATGAAGCTTCCGTCCGCTTCGAGTGAACTCTCTGTTATTAGGTATCCGCAAAGACGGCATACCTAATCTAACCACCCACCTCCAGACTTCCCAACACCTGTAGAGTTTCAATCGAGTTGAGCAGCTACTAAACCAGTGTTGACAAGTCAACTCCACGTGGTTGAGCGATCAACGTGACATTTGCTCGAAGCATAAGGGTGTAGTCCTTATATTTTCACATGGCCCACAACCTCTCCAGGTCCGCGACCACAACCCAGGGCAAGCGGTGGGCGTCGACCGACTCGCGGTTTCCCACACTACCCTTACCCTAACTTCCGTCCTAGGGTAAGAGATGGGCGAAGGCCGACCCGCGGTCCCTCCCCAACGTCCTTACCCTACCTTGTGCACACCGGCACTCTCCACTCTAGGGCACGGTGTCCCACACCACTCTGCCCTAAAGTCGGGTTTTTGCAACTTCTAATGGCCCGCAGCCTCGACCTTATCAGCGTAAGACTTTGCATGATAGTAGTAACCTATAGTGATCTAGGTTAACCGATAATTATTTCTAGGGTTACAAGGGCATGGCTACAAATTTGGTAAGGCTTTTGTCGGTGGTAGGACTTATCTATATCACATGTCATTCTAAAACTTTTTATTTTGTTTTCAACTAGCGTTTCACAACTAGCATAATGCAAATAACATAATAACATAAATAAACATCATAGGGCACAATATGATCAAAGAATTTGTGACTTGCCGTGGACTTGGACGATCTCTGCGATCTCGAACGTAGAAACTCTGGGATCCGGGGACTGCACCTGAGCTTCCGGGACCTCCGACACTAACGCAAACACATAAAATAATTAAATCCTAGCTTGAGAATAATCAAGCAAGGGAAAATAAACTATTAAAAGAAAGAAAAAGAAATAAAATGCATAAAATAACCAATTGGTGAATTTTTAGAATTTTTCTGGGATGAATTTGGGAAAAATGAGGTCACCACTGGGTTCAGGATATTATTTGGAGCAAAGTGGTGAAATTTGGGAATTTTTGGGATTTTCTGTGATTTTTTATGATTTATTTGGGTTTTCTGGATTTTTGGAAATTGATAAATCCTCGAAAATCGCAATGAACAAAGATCTTGGGCGGCCCACCGCAATGCTTGCGGCCTAGCATCAGGCGCTTGCCGCGCGGCCGAAGGCCGCCATGCCCATCTTGTGTGCCGCATGCCCACGCGACGCCGCCTCCTCCCGGGCGGATGGCCGACGCGTGGTCGGCGTCCGGTGGAGATGGCGCTGGTCGGGTGGTCCGGATCCGTGGGGTTATGAAGATCGGACTACCGAGAATAGGGTAGGCGGGCGGCGATGCGGGTTGATCGGACGGATGAGATGGGGTTCGTTTATGAAGATCGGACGGCAGCGAGGACACGACCATCCGACGCACGAGTTTAAAGGATATCGGTTGGAGGGACGGCGTGGATGCGGCTACGTCGGTCGTCTTCAACCTCTCGCCGGCGCGCGCGGCAGAGGGACAGAGAAAGGGGGAGGCTTTCATCCCCGGCGACGGCGAGGTCCCCAGTGCCGTGGAGGGCACCACCGGTAGGTCTTGACGTGGGAACCCATTTTGGGCCTCTGGGAGGCCGGAGAACCAACAGGAGGCGGGAGACCGAAGGGAGAATCGGCCTCCCGGGTGAAGGAGGGACGCCGGCGGCGATCAGGCCAAAACGGTGGTGGATTTATGATCAGTGGGTCTTGGGGCTCACGTTGGTCTTTGGTGGTCAAGCTCGGAGCCTTCCTGGTGAGCTGGCCACGGAGAGGGTGGTTCGGCCGGCGGTGAGTTTCGGTGCTGGAGCTCCGCAGGCGATCACCTAGACAGAGGAGTGTAGCATTGTGATTAGGGAGTAGTGTGGGTGCTCTGGGAGCAAAGAATTGGGGAATGGGGGAGAGGAGAGGGAGATCAGCTCACGGGGGTCGCCAGCTCAATCGGCTGCTCGGGAAGGTGCTGGGGAGTGGTAGGAGGCGAATGGGGGTAGTAGGGAGGCTCGGGAAGCAAAGGAGGAGTGGGGCGGTAGTGGGGGTATTTATACCCGAGCGGGGGAAAGGGGGAGGCGTGGAGGGGAAGGCTCGGGCTCGGGCGCTGGGTCAACAGGAGGACGGGAGTTGCCGGAGCGTCTCCTCCGCGGTGTGGGCGTCGTCCGTGGCGGCAAGGAAGGCGGGTGCAGGCGCGAGGACGGCCACCGGGGCGGCATGGGCGGAGGTGCGTCCAGCGGGGGAAGGAGGGGCGGTCGGCGGGGGGGCCAAGGGGGAGAAAGCGGCGACGCGTGGCGCGGGTCTGCCTCCTTCGGACCGCGGGCGCCGAGGTGGCGCGGCTGTCCGGAGGGGGCTAAGGCGGTGCGGACGCAGGCGCCAACGCGCACGCGCGCGGGTGAAGCGGGAGAGGCGAAGGCACCAACGGGAAGGGGAACGCAGGCGCGCAGGGAGGGAGGAGGCGGAAAGAGGAGGGGGCGGGCGTCCGCGGGAGAGAGGTGGGGAGAGGAGAAGACGCCAACGGGGAAGGGAGGCGAATTGGGAAAGTTTTCAAAAATTCACCAAAAATTCAGGAAAAATCCAGGAAAAATTTGGTTTGAAATTTTGGGGCCTTTCACAAACAGAGTAAAACACTTTTCACAACATAGGAGAATCTACGATACAGGACAAATTTTCTCCACAGCCTAACAAAATAGGCAGTACATCACCGCAGAATAGCTCAACCACACTCCGACTCACGGTAAACCAAACCACATACCAACGCCTTGTGATGAGATATTTAGCTGAAATTATAGGATGAAAATACTTGGTGCTGGCATGATCATATCGTCCCCCTCACCTGGACACAAGAGTCGTCGCCGACTCTCACCGGTTGATAACAGGCTTGGGCTTTCGCACAGACGGTTCAAAGACATCATCACAGACGGTTTTCTGAACCGTCTGGATTTATGGGTCAGTAATAATTGAATGTTATCACAGACGATTTTTGAACCATCTGTGGTGCAAATATTACAGACGGTTTATAACTAAAAATCGTCTATGACAGCTGATAATCACAGATGATTTTTCGTTAAAAACCGTCTGTGATTGTCACATATCACAGACGGTTTTTAATTACAAATCATCTGTGATATGTGATAATCACAGACGGTTTTTACTTACAAAACGTCTGTGATGATCACATATCACAGACGGTTTGTAACTAAAAACCATCTGTGATATTCATTTATACCCCTGAATCCATTTCTGTTTATTGGCTAGCCACAGGAAATGCTACCCATGCCCTCTGAAACAAGCAGATCAACATGTACATGTATACATACAATTCACATCTCAATGCATTTGACAATCATAAAACATCCAATTCACATCTCAATGCATTTCACAAACATAAAACATCCAATTCACATCGCACTTCATTTCACAAACATAAAACATCCATTTCGCAAATCAATGAATTGAAATGAAATAAAATATCCATTAACAAATACACAATTACAAACGATCTACATTGCATTTGCACTTAGATGATAACATTGTATTTTTTATTGCTCTATCACTCCGGAATCGAGGTCTCGCGAAAGGAACAGAACCATAATCAACGAACTTGTCAGGCTACACAAACAATACTTGGATGATGCATGATTGCCATTCAAGTATTGCTTGTACAGTCGACAAGTTCGTTGATTATAGGTCTGTTCCTTTCGCGAGACCTCGATTCTGGAGTGATAAGAGCAATGAAAAATCATTGTGTGTTGTGGAACTCTCCATCTGAGTTTATGACGTTAGCCACCGAAAAGTACGCCAACTCTCCTCGAATTTGTGAAAAGTCGGGCCGTTTCAATGAGTTGACGGGATGGATGCAGCCTATGGATAGGACTATCATTGTGCGTATATATATAACCTGATATGTATGAAGTAATTATGAGAAGATTGACAAACCTTAGAATTGGTAATCCTCGAGGAATCGAGGAGTAGGTTCATATGGTAGCACACGTAGAATCCACACGTGTCGCTCGACGACTGCTGGTGGCACTGCAAAAAATGGAATGTGTTAATTTAAGAGGCACTAGTACCAACTGTTGCATATGATTAATTAATGTGTAATAGCGAATACCTTAAATTTTCGATCACGTGTCAGGCCTTTGGCCCCTTGCGTGGAGACACCTGCCTTTGCAATGTACATCGTGAATGCCCTACGTGATTCAAAAAAGTTAACCTTAGTCATTCGAAAGGAAAGAAAGAGTACAATATAGGTATGTATGGAGAAAATGTACTTACCTATTGAGTACTTGGCTGACAACTATGTAGACATTTTTATTCTTACTTAGGGAATCAAGCTATATTGCCTTGTTCTGTTTTGGTACAATTACTATTAAAATCCAATGATAGTCCTGATTATAGGGCATAAGTATGTATTCCTTATCGTGGTAAGCCAGTAGTGCTGATGCAATGTACATCTCGACGAAGGATACATCCTTGTTGATGGTATGCATAGCGATGATTTGATACTTCTATCTTGAGTCACCATGTTTCTATATATATACACATGAAAGCAACAAATTATATATGACATTTATCGGTATGATATGAATGGAGACTATGATTGTACACACTTACAGCGTCCAGCATCGAATGAGTGAGGCGTCGAGAGCATTGAGCGTGAAAAGATCAAATAAATCCTCGAAGGTGACCACGAAGACACAGTCTTGAATATTGTGCTCTAAATGATCCGGCGCGAATTTGACAATGATACCTGAGCGCCGTTCTCCCACTGGCATATTGGACTGTTCCATATACCACTTGTGCAATTGCAGACAACTAATTGGTAGTGCTTGGAGGCGCGTTTTCTCGATCAACGGCTCGCCAAGCACAAATTTGCGGACCAATGGCAGGTACGGGATATCATCATCAGTCTTCTTTCCTTTGCCTTTGCTGCCCTTGCTGCCTCGGCAGTAGGTCGACTTTGAAGGTAGCACCGGTGGTGGTAGTTGCTGCACCGAGAATAGCGCCCGTGAACATGACACCGGTGTAGGTAGCGGTGGCGGAGATGGCACTGGTGCACGTAGCTGATCTACCACTGGTGAAGAAGCCTCCAGGCAGATATCGCTTTTGGGCCACTGAATGAAGATTCCAATGGCTTGCCTCAGAGTCACGAGCTCGTCATTGGAGGGCTTTGGTAGCGGGACGTCCTCGAAATTGGCGTGTACACCATCCACTGACACTTTTCTGAAGCCTAGCGCTAAAGGTTGACGATGCACCATGACCCCTTGAGAGGACGGATATGCTTGCCCCAAGCAGCGCACAAGGCAGCGGAGGCATATCTCACTTGGACCTTGCACTTCGTAGGCTCTTACATAATGATACAAAATTAGCTACTCCAATTAATAGGCCTATCCACGGATCGAGCATTCTAGAGATAATAATTATTACCTGGATGTCGTTGACAGGAAATCTGGCCTCGTTCTCCGTCGTAGGATTGGACGCGCAACTACTCGGATGGTTGGGCGGGCTAGCTAGCACAGGAGCGGCGCCGGCGGCCTGCTGATTTTCTGTATGTCTCTGCATCTGATCTTTGATATAATCAGTCAGTTCCTCTTTAAGAGATGCCTTGATCTCTTCTCGTAGCCGTACCTCAGGCTCGGCTTTGATTCTCTTCCTTCTCCGATACAATTCGGGGTCATCTTGGAAACCATGTCTCCAAGGAACGTAAAGCTCAAGGCCTCTCATACGACACGGGTGCTCCTTGTTTCCCAGGGCCACGGAGAGTATATCTTTCTCCCTTATTCCCTGGAATGATCCCTGGGAAGATTCAACACTCAGCGCTACCTGCAAGAGCACAACATGTCATTTCACTTCCTACGAAGTTGTGAAGTAATTACAAGCTACGTAGTTCGATCGATATCTTACGGTCTTTGGGACACTTGTCGGTCTGCAGGGTTTCGAAGGAGACGTCCCCCGATGTCGTTGTAGATGACCTTGCTCTAATCCAATTTCGAGCGCGGTCATCCAGGATATTGGCAAATGGCGGGGTGGTGTCCTGTAGGATTTCTTGTTCGTCCTCCCTCCTCCACTGTGGAATTTTACCCGCATACCTAGTTGTGCCAAGTCTGTGGGGGTGTGTGGTTTTTGCCTGGAGGGCCTTGTGCGCCGCACTTGCACTTTTGAAATCTTCGGTCGTCTTCATCGCCTTGAACTCTTCCCATTGCGGTTCCAGGAATGGGTATTTATGAAAGGGTGTTTCATCCTTCTCCACGTAGTTCTTGACAAGCGTGTTCTTGAAGTTCTTCCATGCTTTGCACGCCGCTAGCAAGGCGTGTCGTTGCACAGCATCTTGGTGTTCTTCTGGGATCTCGAACGATGCCAAAATTTCTGTCAGCAGCTCATGTTTCCGAGTAGCAGGCACGCTTTTCCACGAATCGAATGTGATCTCAATTCATTTTTGTGCAACTATCGCGATCATTCTTCGGAATGCGCCCACTGCTTGGCGAGGAAGGAGAGGGGTCCTAGGTCCATCGACCTTTGTGATGGTAAATCGGCCCTCAGGCTTTTTCGATAGCTCTCTTCCTTGGCGTTTTGATTTTAGAGCGGACGCATCTGGCGATGATGTTGAAGATGACATGTTGGCCTTCGCATATATGAAAAGTAAGCACAATGTAGCATATACATAATTAGTGCGGTATAAGCACATACTTAAATTCCAATCCTAGAAGACCATAAGATAAGAAAGTGCCTAAGAATGGTGATATAAATGGAGCATCTGTAGAGTACATGCTAATGGGCCATATATATATATATATTTACACAACTTATCTACAGCGCCAATTAAATTGCAATTTACATCTATTACTCGGTTGCAGTACCCTAAATCACCAACCTAAACCCTAAGCAGTACCCCAAATCCTCAATCAAACAACCCACTCAAAAGCTTCTTGGTAACAAATGGACTAAAATAGCGGGTATGACAGAGTACTAGGTATGAAATAGCCGGCGAGGGGCTCAGGGGCTCGACGGAGGCGGACGACGATCGACGAGGGGCTCGGGGGCTCGATGGAGGCAGCCGGTGAGGGGCTCGGGGGACGGCGACCGGCGAAGGGTCAGGGGCTCAATGGAGGTGGCCGGCGAGGGGCTCGGGGGCTTGATGGAGGCAGCCGGCACCCGCGAGGGACTCGGGGGGGGACTCGGGGGGCGGCGACGGGCTCGATCGGGACTTCGGGAGAGCGACTAAGTCTAATAACTTGTACGCGCAAAACCCTAGCAGGGCTTATATATAAAGGATTATCACAGACGGTTCTAAACTGAGAACCGTATGTGCTAATCCTACACTCACCAACCAGCATTCAATAATATAAATACCAACCAGTATTCAATAAGATATAAACACCAACCAGCATTCAATAAGACAACAGCTATGTGTATTTCTTTACAACAGCCCAATGAACATAGAGATACATTTGTATGACTCATTCTCAAAATTCACCTAGATATCACACATTTTCACATATACATCACATACATGCATTGTTATATACATAAATACAAATGGCCACATATATGTCGTACATTCTCATTCCACTTGCTTATTTTCTTTAAAAATTAGCCCTTCATGATGATCAATGCGTACGTAACTAGTTTCATCACGTTGTTCGTCGTCGACCCTTATGCCATTTTCAAAAGGAGGTGACTCGTCAAATTGATTGTATTCTTCCTCGTCCACTACATTCTCTACTCCAACAATTCTCCTTTTTCCATGAAAAACTACATGGCGTTTCTTATTTGCCGGGTCGGTTACATAGAAAATTTGAATAACTTGGTTAGCAAGTACGAATAGTTCGTCTTTATACCCGACACGTTGGAGATCCACGGTAGTGACACCGTACTTGTCAACCTTCACTTGTGGGAGATGCACCCAACGACACCGAAATAAGGGGATATTGAAAACCATGTAGTCGAGCTCCCAAATCTCTTCTATGAACCCATAGTACGAGTTTCTCAACTCATCAGTATTGAACACATCTATGCGGACACCGCTGTTCTGGTTAGTGCTCTTTACATCCTGAGCCTGTGTATATAATATATACCCATTTATATCATATCCTTGCCATGTCACAACTGTAAATGTTAGCCATTTTGCCAACGATGTCAAGATCTCACTTGGCGGGCTCTTAGCGATTTGGTCCTTCAACCATTGGTTGAACTGACTGTTGTGTTGCCTCATGATCCAAACATCTGGTCGCTCCGGATTCTGTTGCCGAAGCACATCCTTGTGCTGATCAACATAAGGCACCACTTCAGTCATGTGTTGCAAGACTGTGAAATGGGCTTGAGTATACGCATCCATATCTGTAGTGATTGCTTTCCTTTCGATAGTTCCGATACCCTTCAGCCTCCCCCCATGACGAGATTGAGGCACACCTATCGGTTGAATCTAAGCCATATAATCGACACAAAACTCAATGACATCTTCGCTTGCATAACCTTCGACGATGCTGCCCTCCGGCCGAGATCGATTCCGTACGTAGGACTTGAGAATTCCCATGAACATCTCAAATAGGTACATGCTACGTAGGAATACGAGCCCGCACATTTTTATCTCCCACACAAGGTGAACAATGAGATAGACCATGATATCGAAAAACGAAGAAGGGAAATACATTTCATGATGACATAGAGTCATCACCACCTCGTCCTGCAGAGCATCTAGTCCTTCGGCATCGATGACCTTCTAAGCAATTGTGTTAAAAAATAACATAGCCTCATAATTGTCTCTCAGACTCTGATCGGCAAAATATTTCTAATTACAATAGGGAGCATCTGTGTCATCAGCACATGACAATCATGAGACTTCATGCCATTTAACTTCAAATCTTGCATCGAAACATGTTTCTTCACGTTGCGGGAGTAACCAGATGGAACTTTGATACCATGCAAACACTGGCACAGTTCTGTTTTCTCGGCCTTGGATAGACTGTAACACGCAGGGGGAAGGTACGTTCGTCCATTATCAGCGCATGTCAGTGCTAACTCAGGCCTGATGTCCATATCAGCCAAGTCAAGCCTTGCGTTGACGTCGTCCTTTGTTTTATCACAAATGTTCAGTAAGAGACCAATCAAGCTGTCACATACATTCTTTTCTACGTGCATGACGTCGATGTAGTGTCGAACATCTAGGTACTCCCAATAAGGTAAGTCCCAAAATATTGATCTCTTCTTCCAATTGTTCTTCTCATGAGCCCTCAATTTACGTCCCTTTCCGGGGACAACATCTAAATCCTTAACCATATTATAAACATCTTTTCCCCTTAAATGCCTTGGAGCTGAACCGTCTTCCTTCTCTTCGTCAAATTGTTTCCTCATCTTGCGGTATGGGTGAGCCCTCCGAAGGAACCGACGGTGACGCATGTAAACGATTTTGCGTGAGTGTTTCAGCCACACACTCTCGGTACCATCTAAACAGTGAGTACAAGCTTTGGCACCTTTTGTACTCTGGCCCAATTGGTTAGGAAGGGCAGGATAATCAATTATGGTGCAGAACAATAAGGAGCGCAAAATGAAGTTCTCTCGTTTTATGCATCCCATACCTGTACCCCTTCGTTCCACAGTACTTTTAGATCTTCCACCAACGGTGCTAGGTATACATCGATATCATTCCCAAGTTGCTTTGGCCCTTGGATAAGTATCTACAGTAAAATATACTTTCGCTTCATACACAACTAAGGAGGAAGGTTATAGATGCAGAGAGTCACGTGCCATGTGCTATGTCGGCTGCTCATGCTACTGAAAGGATTCATTCCATCTGTACTCAGTCTGAACCTTATATTCCTTGGTTCTGCACCAAAGTCTGCAAAACTCCTATTGATGTTTCTCTATTGGGCGGAATCAGCAAGGTGTCTTAGCATTCCATCCTTCTTGCGCTCCTCCGAGTGCCAACGCAGCAGTTTTGCCTCCTTGGATTTGCAAAAAACCTTTTTAAACGGGGAATTATAGGAAAATACCATGCCACCTTAGCAAGAGGTCCGTTCTTCACCTCTATTCCCACGCCGTCATCTGAATGATTGTTACATTTGTATCGGGATGCGTTGCATACCAGACATACATGCATGTTTGCATACTCTTTACGGTATAGGATACAGTCGTTCGGACATGCATGTATTCTTTCTACTTCCATTTTCAATGGACAAAGAACCTTCTTGGCTTTATACGTGGTTTTAGGCAACTCATTTCCCTCCGGAAGCATGTCCGCTAAAAGACCAAGCAGCGCCGTGAAACTTTTGTTGGACCAACCGTTGCTTGCCTTTAATTTCAACAGTTCAAGCACGGCCGACAACCTCGTGTACTTTGACCTGCAGCACGTGAACAAAGGTTTCTCCGAGTCCTCCATCAAGCCCCAGAATTTAACATACTCTCTCTCATCATAGTTCTCTTCTACATCGCGAAGCATCTGATCTAGATTGTCATCGTGCATCCTATCCGAATCCGAATTGAATCCGAACCACAATCGACATTATCCAGCGGCATGTCATTCACTTCACCGGCGATGTCATCCGGCGGCATATCATTCACTTCACCGGTGATGTCATCCGGTGGCATATGATCATTGACTTTGCCATGACTGGTCCAACACGTATAACCCTTTTTGAAACCCCTCCGAATCAAGTGTGCTTTAATTTACCATCGGTTCTTAAACATCTTTAAATTCTCGCAGTCAGTGCATTGACAGTACATATATTCCACCCCTTATTCAGCATATCCTCCTCGGCAGCTCTTGTAAAAGCAAACACGCCATTAATGTACTCTTCACTCACACGGTTCGCGGCATATATCCAGCTTCGGTCCTACGTTATGTATATATATAACAACTTAGTATTAAAATTTAAATTAATTAATTATTACTATATATATATATATATATATATATATATATATATATATATATATATGCATTCGAGCTTTGCTAGCTTTATTCATATTATAAACACAACAGCTATATTATATAACCAACCATTTTGCAAAACCATCTTCAATAACGCACTCACCAATTACTAATTAGATATAAATTGTAATGCAAAGAAAAATAAATTTCATTACTAACCATATCTAGAGCAGGAAAGTATGAATCTTCAAAGCTCAATCTCTGCCTCCTCCCACCAAATTAATTGGCTCGAATCGCCTAGCTTGCCTCCCGAGCGAAAGAGTACAAGACCGCTAGATCCGGATCGAAATGAAGATGATGCGGTTCGAGCAACGCAATAAATGTCTAGCGCCATTATCACAGACGATTTTTTTATTAAAAACCGACTGTGATAATTCTGAGATCATCACAGATGGTTTTTAAGACAAACCGTCTGTGATAATTATCTTATCACAGACGGTTTTTAATAAAAACCGTCTGTGATACTCAAGTATCACAGACGGTTCAACGGTAAGAACCATCTGTCATACTCGTTTTCTCCGACGCCATCAACACAGACGGTGTCCAACTTAAAATCGTCTGTGATACTCAAGTATCACAGACGGTTCAACGGTAAGAACCGTCTGTCATACTCGTTTTCTCCGACACCATCAACACAGACGGTGTCCAACTTAAAACCGTCTATGTTAGTATCGGTCACAGACGGTTTTGTCAAACCGTCTGTGATTTACCGTCTACTATTAGGCTTTCTGTAGTAGTGTCGCTTAATTAGGTTATAATTAAGTTAATCACTTCGGTAGACTTTCTCTGTAAGTTTATAAAACGTATTTTCTTTTGGTATATAGACCTAGGAGATAATAAAAATAGCTAAATTACCTCTAGTTATTATCTCTAAACACTATATTCAATGTATGTATATAGATAATAATAAATAAAGATGCATATTTATTAAGGGTATAAAGATAATATCATACCAATTTTGTATTAAAATATTAAATACATCTTATATTTATAGATAAGCCCATTTAAAATTGGACGGAGGAAGTATTTGGTTTCTAGAATGTCAGTGCCGAATTAACCAAACAATATTGCAATATTGCTCACATAATTGACAGCCATCATTCCCCATGAGTCATTATGTCACGAGGGGTCACTTTTTCGTTGCCCACAGCTGGCTGGAAACAAGATCGGCAGATATTTGGTTTTGACCAAAAAAATTGGTCATATTAATAGTTGACATGCCAAGGTTTAAGAGACAGTTGACAACCATGTTTTTGTCCCCCAAAAACTGGCTAGTTTTCATCGAAGACAAGCAAAACCGGCAGTTCCCGGTTTTTTTTTATAGAGGGCCGGTTCGTGGCCTATATGACACCATTTGATACTTATTTCTTGTGGAATTGACGCATTTCTACTTTTTATACATGATCCAGTTATCGCATATTAAATTCAAATTCAAAATTGTGATAAATCAAGTTCAGTACAAAGATCGTGTGGTTTTCGCTCATTGGGTGGGTAGCGGGTAGCGGGTTGTGTAGGGAAAAAAGAAAATTTTTACGGTATATTCTATTAGTAGTGAAGGGGTGGTAAGTAGGAATAAAATATGATCATTGATTTGTGAGGATATAATAGAATTTTTTATAAATCTATTTTTTCATTAGGGTATTATGGACCTTTTCACAGAACCTATTATTAATTCTTTTCATCGCTACCGCCCCACCTCTCCCCTATTCCCTGTGCCGCTATTGCCATCTCATACACACATTGCTGCGGCACCGTAGCACCTCGCCATTCCCTTTATAATTTTGTCTTGTCAGGATTTTACTACAAGTGTTGTCGATGATAGTATAACTAAATTTTAATTAATATAATTTATTGGATAAAAAGAATAGATAGCTCGTATTTATTTTAGGTACCACAAAAGAGAAAAAAAGTATTTGTCAACTGCAATTGATGCATATGTACGTACCAATACTGCCAGCAATTGGTAGCCAGACTATTGTGATGGATTATTTCCAGGTAAACTCGTGACAACAGGTTAGAAATTCTGTAGCGGTGGTCTTGTTGCTCTTGGACTTGTGGTATTATTACAAGAAATATTTATTGATAATTCGCAAGATTATTAGAGTAACAGTGGCAACCAGTGGCGGACCCAGAGAATTTGACGAGCCTGGGCGAAGAACAAAATCTAAATAACAAGCGCTCAAAAACATAGATCATAATACGCGACGTGCCTGTCTTTAGCTTCAGAAGCTAAAGGCAATATAATATAGAAACTGTCACGGTGTTCATTCATCGTAATACACCAGAGTTACAACTGTTCGGTATTTGATCTGATCTTCAGGTACTATCACAGCAAAGAAAACTTTAGCAGAACATCAAAATGTGTTGCAACAGAAAGAAAAACAGAAACTGGCATAACCAGCATACACACTTCCAACTGCTCAACACTAATCAAAGGGATCTATCCGTGGGTCATGCTCACTTGCCATTGCCATTCCTGTGCACAAGCCGGACCTTGCCGAGGATGAGCCCAGGCAGGGGCCCAGGGTCGCTGGGCCCTGGGTCCGCCCCTGGCTACAATCAAATATATCTGTACAACGGTAACATATCTCATATCTATATTTAATTAATCTGCACTATTATATACAATCGATGTTGTATATTTTTTTCTTCGATTAACATGAAAATTTCTAGCTTTTAAGAGTGAACACAGTGTCTTCTTTTCGTTTGTTTTAACGGATAAAAATAGATAGACTCATTAAACAATCGGGCTACTTATCTTCATATAAACACACACACGTTATAGACCAACAATACGTGTGTGTGTATATATGCGTCACGAGGATGCATTTAATTAGCAGCCGTGCTTGGCTACTACTTAGTAGTTATCAGTCTCTATTTCAGCTTATGGCTTATATATTATTTATAACTTCTTTTAAATAAATAAATAGGATGATTTCTTCGTCGCCGTTTCAAAGTGGTTTATCAGAACAGTTTTTTAAAATGGTTTTTGTGCATTTATTTCGTTCACATAAATACTTACATTAAAATCAAAAATTATAAACGGTAGAAAAAAAAGAACCCATCTACTAGCTCTGAGTTGCGCGTTTAGCTTTAGCACCGGCCGGCCACACAAAACATGACGAGGAAGGGCTGCACAACCAACCACTTCGCCACCGGCATCGTTGGCCTCATCCCTGCGCGCCCTGCCCTGGTTACGACGTACACGCCGCTTGACTCCCGGACGCGAAAGCCCTCACAGGAGGTGAGCCCGGGCAGGGGCCCAGGGTCGCCGGGCCCTGGGTCCGCCCCTGGTGGCAACAATGTTGTTTTACGACAGAAGAGGGTTGGACACTTCAACCTACCAGCTAGCTGGTGTTTAATATTAGTTGTTGTTAGGGTATCTTCAATAGTATCATCTAACCGTCTCTTAGCTATATTAAATAAGTAAAATTTTATATATAGAGGAGAAAGGAGGTGAGAAGAGATAATGTGATGTCTCTTTTGCAAGAGATGACTTGAGACGCAACACAAATAGTGAGAATGTGTGAGACAGAAAGTTATAACGAAAATAGTACAAAATAGTTAGATGAATAATTTGTTTTTGGAGAAATTGTCTCAGTGCTTTTCTTTAGGTGAGACATAAGGCTTAGAGACAATCTTAAAATACAGACTATTATACATACCCTTAAACTTTGGGGTTTGTGAGGCAAAAAGTTAGGGTAAAAATAGTATAAAATAGTTAGAGAAATAATTTATTGTTAGAGAGGTTATCTCAATGCCTTCTTTAGATGAGATATAAATTTTAAAGGACTGACTGTTACATCCCGTTAAACTTGGTCCTGCCCCGGCACTCGAAGAGAATAACTTGGTTCCGTCGCAGATTCCAAGACTACTCATGGACCCAGCATTGGCTGAAGCAGCAGGCGAAGGGAACGTGTTGAGCCTCATAGAGCTCGTGGCTCGCAACCCCTACACGGTTTACTCGGTGACACCCAAGGAAGAAAACACGGCCCTCCACATCGCGGCGTCAAAGGGACATGATCGGTTCGTCCATTATGTCCTCCTCTATATGAACATGAATGTGGGGATCATCGTCACTCAGAACTCTGACCGGGACACGCCATTTCACCTGGCGGTGAGAGCGGGCCATCTGGAAGTGGTAGAGCAATTGATCCGCTACGCGGCGTGGGCAAGGGAAATCGAGGCCAACCTAAAGGTTATCATCTCACCAGTATGAACTATACTCTATTTTTCGGTAATCCTTAATGTTGTGGGTCCGATCCAGGCGTTCCTGTCAGACGTCCATCCACCACCCCTCAGCAATTCAACGACTCCGAGCTATCTATCTCTCTCCCTCTTCCATTTTCTTGGCTCCACATGTACTTGCATGATCTTAATTATCATAATCAACTCATCATTAGATCTAAAACATCATCCATGAGCAGCTTTTAGAAGCTGAGCTGACAAGTAGTAGCACGGAGCAACTCAAATCTTTGCTAGCCAGATGCATTGCTTGAGTGATGGCAGTCAAATTTTATTCGGAATAATACTGATATTGGCCTTCTATGTGCAGGAACCACTAATAATGCAAAACAAGAAAGGGAACACCTTGCTGCATGAGGCGGTCATCCATGGCATGGACGATGTGGCGGAGAACCTGTTGGACCATGCCAACGATGTAACATGCAGGACTCCTGAAGAATTCATCAAGGATTACGATGAATATGTCATGAGTGTAAATGATGCGCTCCTCCTCGTTAGGAATGGCGACGGGGACACGCCGTTGCACCTTGCTGTTACAGTGGGAAATTTGAAATTTGTCGATATGTTGATCAGCCGTGCTAAAGGGATGAAAGCGGAATTTACGACTAAGCACGTAAAGGTAACTCCTAGTGATGTCTGGTTAAATTTAATACACCATTTCGATAGCAAATTTGATAATCTCTTCAAAAAATAACAAATTTTATAAGAAATAAATTGCCTTTTTAAGTCAAATTATGGTATTTTATTTTTACAAAACACTCTTGTAAATTGATACTCTCTTTATGTAACGTTTACTTTTTGTTATATCTCAATCTTGGGAAGGGTGTGTGTGTAGAATAGCTATTAATTCTAGAGTGGCCTGGAATAGTCTTCGTTAGTGTAGGGAAACACAGCTAATCCTCTTAGGTGAGATGTGAATCGAGCTGGTCTGGGTAGAATGTACCTGTATGTTACAGTTAAATACGGTGTCCAAACAATCTCGCTACACCCATCCAAGAACTCCGGTTAATCGGATGGAGAAAGTTTTCCCACGATTCAATTATCATTGAACCAGTCGTACCCCCTACAATTACGCAATTTGTCGTTTCTAATAATTTGGTCTTTGTAAGCCTAAGGCTTACTATAACAAACCTTTTTGGTCAATATTACTATTATCACATATATGGACCCTTCATGGCGATTTTTTTGGCACTAGCACAAAGCTCAGTTGGCACCATAGCTAGCTCTATGATGATTTGTCTAAATCGTCCTCATCAATGTCACATAGGAAGATCGTGGGGCACCCACATTTAAAACATTTAGTTATCCTTACTACAACGGTGATTTAGCTAACTTACCATTTCAGTTTTATTTTTGTGAAACTGTTGCCACGTTGGTTTAGTGAAATTACGAAGCATAATCATTCTTTCTTTTTCATGCTAGTTGAATGATCAATGATGTTTCAACTGAATTCTTCACATATGCTTCATTCGTGACAAAATGTGACCATTTCGTCACCAAATATACACCTTTTTCGTGATAAATTTCACATGTAACGTTATGAAATGATTACTCACGCCCTGGTATCCTTGATAATGTATTTTGTTACGGATTTGTAACATTATGGAATTGATCATCTATTACGAACAAGAAATGGTTCGTCGCTTTGGACTCTTAGTGATGCAGATACTGTTACACCTATAACAAAATATTCACCAAAAACTCTCATGCATGCACGTATGATCAAATTGAGCTTTCGGAGTGACGTATTACTTGTCTGCAGGGGCCTATAATTATAGCAAACGGAGAGGGGAACACCCCATTGCACGAGGCAGTGTTACACCGACAGTCAGACATTGCGCTGAAGCTGGTAGAGGCCAACCCGACATGCGGCCACACGTTGAACGCGACAGAGCAATCACCGCTCTACATAGCTGCTAGTTACGGTCTTACCCATGTCGTCAAGAAGATCGTCGACCAGGGGTTGTCAGTGGTCTCTACCTCCACTCATGGCACTGCTCTGCACCAATGCGTGTTGGGTGATAACATCTGTAAGCACCTTTATAAATATCTATTGATTCCCAATTAACCTCATTATTTTCCCTCAAAAATCAACGCCACTTATTCATGGAAAATTGGCATTTCCCACGTACATGCCACATCACACGTGGCAAATGATTTTATTGTCATAGAGGTGCAGAAAAACCCAAGATGATTTTTTGTCTTTTTTTTTTTTGCACTAGCACACACACACAACCTCTCCTGTTTTGCATGCCCTCCCAAAATTATCTTTCAACATATAGTGACAAATGACAACCGAAGTTAAACCCAACAATCGTTGGCTTAGCACCCTCCTATCCGATCCCTTGTCGGCCACATCCTTTCCTCAATTAGTGGATTTGGCACAGGTTACCCATTTGTTGTTAACCACGTCACCCAGAATTTGGAAGATTAACTATTCATGGAAAAATGGATTACTTGCAGACAAAATTTCCATCATCATGAAGGCCAAATCTCAGTCCAATTTCATTAATACTGATGAAGTGATAACGATAAGGGTACTTAATTAAAATGGTCAAGACTTGTAACAAAGTTAATACCAGGAGATAATATAGTTTATTTCACTAAACCTCTATTACTTGTTTTTGTTGGGAGCATGGGGAGCTGGGGCAGTTGGGGATTGCAATTTTATTTTCACTAAACCACTATTACTTGTTTTTGTTTTTATCTAGCTATCATTTGCTTGTGGGAATTGGCTCCCTAACACCGCTGGAGGATGCACCATGAGAAATGGCATTGAAGAGGGAAAAAACAGTTATAAATAGCACAGCAAATTGCAAAACAACACTCTGTATATATGATTTAAAAAATAATAATGGTGTTGATACGGAACCAAAACGAAAACAATTTGCATGATTGCAGTAGCTACTTCTGAATTTACACTATATATATATATATATATAGTGTGGTAAATTGTTGCTGTGATATCCCATAAAAAACCTTTTCCTTTGCCTATAAACGTTCTAAAATTTTCTCAACAAAATATCGCACTGAGAATGTGATTTTTTCAAAACGTCCAAATTTTTATAATCATAAATGATCGAATGTTTGAGGAACAACACATAAACCTGATAAAATAAAAAATGAAAAACAGTTTGTTCTCGTGCACAGACTGTCACAATTTAATAATAAAATTTTGCACATTTATATGGCATTTTACCTACTTTTTAACTTTGGTAGAGCTTGGCAACCACCTTGATGGGGTGGTGAAGTCGTGGGGTTTGTTCATTTGGGTTGCAGTTGGTGGGTTTTGATTGCGGCTGTTGGTTTTTGGTTGTTCGTAAGAGAGAGTACGGAGTAAGAGAAATTCGCGTACGGTTTTCATCGATATAGATGAAGTCGCTGTTGTGTCTATTACGATCAATTTATAGATCTTGTCTTAAAAAGATATTCCGTTTAAAAATTATTTACTATACAAAAGCCAAAAACAGAAGTCAGAAGCCGAAAACAAGGTGCCGTGGTTGTACACCACTACCCACCAGGATTCAAATCATGATACCCACCTTACGCACATGCAAATATGTTTTCCGTAGAAACCTTATGAGGTCGTAGATTTACCTCGACCTCTGTCTTTAGAAGTGTGCGCTAGGAGAACGCACTCATGTGTGTACGTGCGTGATAATTTGTGTGTGTCTTCCTTTTAATCACAGAAAAAAGAACTTTGTAGAGCTTTCAGTACTTACTTTATTATCATGTAATCTTTTCTATCACATAGTTGGACACCCAAGGTGTATTTATGACATATTTCTAATCAGGGGCGCTGGAGATGTTGCTGAACAAGTATGTGCAGCTGCTGGATTTGACGGACTCATCAGGGGACAACGCCCTGCACTACGCGGCGCAGACAAATAATGCACGCATGGTATCCATACTGCTCAACAACAAGTCCACTCTAGCCTACGAGCGGAACAATGAGCAGCGTACACCGCTCCACGTGGCCGCTATGTGTGGCTCGTTGGAGGCTGGCAAAGAGCTCTTGAAGCAGTTCCCTGATGTCATTGAGACGGTGGATAGCATGGGGAGAAACGCCATCCACATCGCCGCCATCAACGGCAAGGTGAACATGCTCGAGCTGCTTCTGAAGTATGTGCTGCCAGAGGAGATCGTGAACCGACAGGATTGGGATGGCAACACACCTCTGCATGTTGCCGTCAAGTTCATGCAGATACAACCAGCCACGTTGCTACTCAACGATCCGAGAGTCAACCCGTGCCTGGTTAACCAAGATGAAGAAACTGCGTTTGCCCTTTCTGGAAGAAGAGGAATATTGGAGTTGAGCGCCGACGAGGTAAATAACACCACACCACTGATTAAACCCGACAAAATAGTTTTACATCTTCTTTAAAGTGGGCAACAACTGATTACTGCAACTATATTTTAATTTTTAAGGTTTGCGTGCATAACACTTTCCAGCTCCTTCAGAATAACTTAATTCTTCAAAAAGAAAAATAAATAGGTATTCAGTTGTTCTTTGGTGGCAAAAAAGAAACATGTCTCGCCCATTCAAAATGATACATTTATTTTATACAGAGGTTGTCACGATACTGACATATAAATCAAGCACACAACATTCTCACAATCAATTACAGAGACTGGGCACACAAATGTGAGAGAAAAATAGTAGATGCAAGTCTATACTAGATTGGTTCTGTATTTGCAACAGGTGATCCTATTTTATAAACTAAGGTGGGAACCCAACAGGGGCAATTTGGTCACTGCCAACACAACTAGGATTTCCATACAATACAGCATTGTGCAAAATGTGCAAAATGTGAGAGAAACATAGTAGATGCAAGTCTATACTAGATTAGCTAGTTATAACGCTTCACCAAAGTCATATTTAAAATATCTTCTATTGTAATATATATGTTAGTAAAATTATAAAGGCATAACATAAAAAATGTTATATATGTTAGTATATTATTATCTTTGCAAAAAAAATAAACATGTTATAATACTTTTCCTTATGTTATGTTATTTTTCATGTGGCTAATAATGTATATACTTGCAAATAAAAATATATATATTTGTTGCCCAAATTAAAATATCTTTACTGTATGCATGTCCACATATATCCCCTATACGCAGTGTCAAGTGAGTATACATTACTGAAGATGTTATATAAATGCCACTGTAGATGAACTTGTGGAAGGAACTGAAAAAGCATGAATCCAAAAGGTGCAAGCAGCAGAGTGTGACAACACAACAGCTCAGACCACGGAGGCGAAGAGGTCCTTACATTGAGCTGAGTGTAGAGAGGTATGTCATTGTGGCCACGCTGATGGCCCTGGCCACTTTCGCGGTCACGCTCACCATGCCTGGCGGATACAGCCGACAGTCCGGCACAGCCATTGTCGGGCACCATCTTGCGTTCAAGATATTCGTCGTCTGCAACACCCTATCCATGTGCGGCTCGACTGGTCTTGTCTTGTGCTTCATCCGGGGGTGGCGGGATCCCGTGAAGGTAAAGCTCAGTATGCTCATTTGGGCGTTCAGGTTGATCGTCCTCTGCGGCCTCGCGATGATCATCTCAATGTTGACCGCCGTATACCTCACCATTGCACCAGAGTCGCAGTGGGTTGCCTATGTGGCGGTTGCCATCGGCGCCAGCACTCCTTTCCTGCTGTGCCTGATGCTGCGGAAGAGGGTATTAATATTACTGCCCACGAATTGGTGGGTGGGAATAATGGGAGATGGGTAGGGGAAGGGCCGTTTTTAAAGTCCTCGGTTTGGTAAGTGGATGTTGGAACGTTAGGGGGTTTGCGAATTTTGGGGGCCCTTCTAAACCTATGGAAGCCTGCTAATGTTTTGTACAACAAGGGAACTGTTATGTTTGAATGATAAAGATACGATCCATGCACAAGGATGGGATGCTGCCCTAGCCGTTAGATCTCTTGAAAGCATGTCCCTCGACACCGCCGGATCGCCTCCCCTCGCTGCACAAATAGATTATAGATGCAACTCGAAGCACAACTACATACCCATTGAGCGCAACAGATAACCATCGGACAGCCCCATACGAATAGCGATGCAGCATTGCACAACAATAATTGCAACAATTGAGAACACATTGGCAGCAAATATAGGATGAACAACGCATAGATTTCTAGAAATTATTATTGTGACATCCAAAATTAATGGGGATGACATCTGTAAGAAGAGGCAGGGGTGGATCTACAGTGGTACATAGGTGTTCAGTTGAACACATAAATTTTTTGATAAAAAATCCAATATATATAAGATATAATATATATATGTACTTAATTAGGCCAAAGTACTTAAATTCATACCCCGTCAGTGACCCAAAGCTCGAACTGGCCGGCTGGTGTCGTGGGTCGTGGCCCAAGCTAGCCCATTTGCGGCCTTGCGCGTTTTTCAACCACACACTTTCCACTAGCCACTGCAGTTAGCTACTCCCTGGTCCCTGCTCGGTGCTCACACCAGGACGGCAGGCGGCGCGCCACGGCAGCAGGAGAGGAGACCCAACCGAGACTAGCAGGCAGCAGCAGGCGTTTAGCTTCGGCGCTTCTGACGCGAGCACGACCGCCGACCACACCTCCGCCTGGACCGCCTTGTTGTCAGGACGCGTACTTCAGCTAAACCTGGGAAGGAGAATTCAGAGGGGAGTCTGCGGTCTTTTCAACGGTTCGTCGACTTCATTGAGACACAAGCGATGGCGAAGATTCATGGAGCAAAGGCGTTAAGAAGATCCAACGGTTGGGCGCAATGCCCGACGGCACTGTGGGCACTGTAGCGGTCATATTTTGTCATTAAGCAATGTAAACTGAACTTTATGTCAGTTAAACATGTTATTGTACTAATGATACCTGGGACTAATTGGGAATATATATCCCGAGTCCACGTGAATGGAAGGCAACGAATTATGCCCTAAAGTATATTCACTTTATTTTTCTATTGCCATCTTTTTATTGTAGGAATTAGGAAAATGTCTTCTAGTAGAGAAGCTTGAAGATTTGACAACCAAATTACTCCCAACTTATTTTGTCAAGATCTAACTCTCCTTTCAGCTTGTTCAGTTGTTCCACTTAGCATTCACTACTATCTTTCACTATTTTGGCATGAAGATCTACTAGTTATGTTTACACTAAAGTTCTGATTGTGATTGGGTTTACAAGACCAGCAGACCACAGTGACAGTGTGACATCAACTTTGGATCATATGACCATTTGTTTAGTTTCTTTAGAGAAATTTGGTTGATTAGTTAAGCATAGAAGTCAGATTAGTTGAGGTCCTTGAGAAATGATGACTACTTGAGTAGTTGAGTATGAGTAGAGTAGCAGTAATATGGAAGCATCAAAATTGTCAAAGCAATATGGGCTGCAGCCATTAGGACAAGGATCTTTGAACTAACAGAAGGTTGCTGCCATTAGGCATTAGTGATCTCTGAACACATTTTGATTGCTCTAATTCTTTTGGTTGTGTGGGGATGATGTGATTCTGAACACATTTTGATTGCTCTAATTCTTTCAACAAACATAAGACTGCTGCCATTAAGTGTTTAGAAAAGTGAATAACCTTTTTTAGCTCTCCATTATACTTATTCAAACAAAGAAGAATCTCAGTTATGCAATTGTTTACAAGCTTCTCAAATTGGTACTAATTCTTCCCGTAGCAACTGCTAGTGCTGAGAGAGTGTTTTCTACTGAACAATATTTTTATAACTTCTGTCAGCCACGCCCCGGCGAACTCACTCGGAATTGGAAAATAGAAACAAGTGTTTGATGCTGCAACCCACAGCTTTTCTGATGCTTTGACTCAACTATTTATGGAGATTACAATTTAAACTTAGAAACTGAAGAAACGGAAAGACAGGGAAAACTGCCATGCGTGCCATAACTCTAGACACGTTCCCGGGTGGTAACTCCTCAGGAAACTGACGCTCGCGCAATCAAACACAGCAGCGCAAATTGAAAAACAACCGAAAATGAAACTTAACTGAGCATAGCTAACCATGGATTAATTTCTTCAGGCACAGGATTACTTCATCTAATCGAATAACTTCAAACACCCATCCTGAAATTCCTGGTCCACCACTGGTTAGATCACTTCCATTGTTCTCCATCGACGATCTACACCTGTGATTGGTCTCTAGGTTAATCTGGCTTACACTCCCGTATCTCTATTGTCTCAGAACTGAATGTGACTAAATTCACCCAGGAGTAGCCAAAGCATAGCATATAAGACAACATAAGACCCCCCGGGGGAAGGAAAGCAAATTGGTTAGAAAACGGAAAGATACACGTACAGAATCAATGAAAAGCCATATGTGCATGGATACATGCAGACTTTACCAACTTGTTTAACTATAGAAGATAGAAGTGCGTTTCAAGGCTTATTTTGCTAGAACGGAGATTCAGAAATATGTATAAGCCTGCAATGCAAGGCCTAAGCGTGTGTTGGCTCGTCATTTGATGGAAAATTGAAGGCGAAAAGTCGATCTCCCTCTCCAGTATGAGATGACGATGAAATAAGGTCGAGCCTGCGACCAACATCACCGAGCTGATAATGGGCGCCCATGAGTAACCAAACGAAGGTGAGTAGCTCCCCTCCGCCTTTGCTCATCTGCTGTGCATGTGCCTCCGCGTGCGACTTGCCCGCGGCATAAACCAGCAGCCGTATCCATATTTCTTTGATCTCCACCATTAATTCTTCTATGTCAATGTTCCTTGCTGGATAGTCCAATAGAGCGCGCGCACCCAGCACTATTTTACCTTCAATTTGTCCGACATTCCAGTCCTTATGTAGCACTTCCAGAATATTTTCCTTGCTGGTAGAGAATTCTTTCTCTGGGAACAATGCAAGCGTATCTTTTGCAGTGGTACTGACTGGCAACATGGAAGGATTTACAGCAAGAAGATAGAGCATGTAATTTGATATTTCCTCACATATGTTCACAAGATGTGATCCGTCGTCTTCTATGCTGTTTAGACGTGATCTCTTCTCATTGCTTAGGCCCCTTACAAGATGATCTGTAAATAAATGTAGTTGGAGTATGGCATGCTCGAAAGGTCCACGCAGTATCATTTCTAACTCTGTACCAAGTCTAGTAGTCCTCATCCCTCTTGCTAACTCTTCAAACCGATCCGGTTTGTCCAACCACTGCACAACACATGCCAAGATCTCCTTCTTGGCGTAGACATGCTTGGTGTTCCATAATCTCCTCCAGGGCTTATGCAAACCAATGGCATTCATGATATTTCTGATTACGACAATGGTTGGTGATGCATCAGGGATAAAGGAGCGCAGAAGGTTATATTGCCCCACGGAATTTGACCACCACAGGCTCTTCTCTGGTTGAACAGTATTGAAAATTGACCACCACATATGGGTAAGCCAGTAAAGGTTCCGTGATTTCAAGAATGCCCAGGCCCATGGTGATATAATTGCCATAATAATTGAAAAAACTTCCATAAAAATGCTACCAGTGAGTAATGCATATGTAATTGCAACATCTACTCCACTATAGCTTTCTTTGCTATTTGCATGGAAGAGCACAAAAGCAACCATTGTAGAGATCTGCACGACACAGCGAAATATGTTACCTGTCCATGTCCGAAGCACGACAGCCTTAGTGTAGAGGTCATCATATATCAGTGCGAGCTCCATCTCAATGATCTTTAGTTTTGCCTCGTGGTTTACAAATCTTCCAAAATAAACCACTAGTGTAAACCAAAATTCATGTCCCATCTGGAAAGTTGCACGTCCTGCAAGGAATCCCCGAATATATCGTGCCGTATGGAGAGCATAGCAAACAATGTCAGAATATCTATCTTTATCAACACTTAGTGGAGGCAATTGATCATTTTCGTAGTCAGTACTAGTGCTATTGAGGTCATCCTTGCTCCCATATTTGAGAGCCCATGTCCTCTCCCCATACTTAATTATTCCAGAGACAAACACAAACATGGCCGGAGCTAAAAGCTGGTTGGTATGTCCAATTGATTTCCAAAAGACATACAGTGCAAGGCTGACTTCAACTAGAAGATTTAGCAAATGCCTTAGCCACAAATTGTTATCCTCAGATGAAAAGGCAGTGATAGTGTCTTGTCCGCCGAGATGAACAAGGAGGAAAGGTGCCCAGAAGAATGCCAAAGACTCCGTCCCTGTAAACGGATCCCTTTCACGGATAGCATCTCCAAGTCTAGAGATCTGACCAAGAGTATAAAATGCAATCATGTCCGCCCCCAAATAAGCCAACCAAATGGAGAATCTAAGCAATTTTTTGCTGCTTCGTCGCCTGAGCCCCCCGGTGAAAAAGAGGATGAGTTGCAGAGTGAAACTGAGAAGCACAAGCAACTTGATTTCCCACTCATTCCATAGCTGCACCAATCTATTTGCTAATTGCATATTGTTGCTAACGGATGTATGTCTCTCTGATCACCTGTTAATTGCAATAATGAAAATACGTACGTCAGTTTGGTCAACAGGACTATTACAATCACTACTTACAAGATATGAGATGATTTTTGAAGAGCTACATAAGAAGTTAAAAATAATGACACAAAAAACTATTGAAGAGTCCGTATTAGTCTAATAAGAGTCTAAGTCTGTAATATTAGTACTAAAACGAAAGGTGTGCGGTCTTAAATGACATACACAATAAGTTCCTAATTTCCATATGGTATCACAGCTTCATACCAAATCTCCATCACACCGTCACCAACCCCTTCCTCTCCACCAATCACCCACCTTCAGGCAGCCAGCGCGTCGTGGGAAGGTCACCGCGGCCACATGCGGGGACAGTCACAGCCACGTCGCGGGCGGACCGCATGCTCCTGTGTAGCAGCTAGGCTGCTGTTTTTTGTGGTCTGCTAGGACTTTGGGCCCTTTGTGAGCTACAGGTCTCGTTGCTCTCAACAGCTCAGCTTTTGGTTGTTGTTTTAGGCTGCCATAGTTATTGGATTGTTGCTAAGTAACGTTCAAAGCCGTACTAAAAGTTGCTGTGAGATCACGTGAGGTCACCCCATATTGCGTAATGAGTATTTGATTTTGCTAGTGCTTCGAAGTTGAAGTTTGAGTCCGACTTTGTGTCATTTGCTCTCTAGTTTTTACTGTCAGGTGGACAGCGGTCTCACCAGCCAGCAGTGGCGGTTTGACCGTTGTGTGTGCGCAATCTAACTGGCCGTGTAACGGCGGTCTGATCGGCGTCCGGTGTGACCGGCCGAGAAAGCGGTTCGACCGGAAATGCGGTGTGACCGATTTTTAGTTGGCGGTACGTTTATTCCAAGGAGGTGCTCGTTGCATTGCGCAGAATTTTTGAGAGCATGGGTCGAACCATTTGTCCAATAGGTATTTTCTTCAGTGAAATTTCCTTACGGATCGTCCAGGTTGGGTCGGAGCATGGCTCGGACCATTGGATCAGTGCAGTTTTCCAGATGAGGCCAGATGATCTAGGTAGGTTAGACAATGAATCAAAGCATTATTCCAGAGAGCATTCAATTTGAAGTTTGCATAGGGTCAATTGTCCGGGGCAAAGTGGATAATCCTAGTGGGTCGGATTATCTAGGTTTATCCGGATCATCTGGGTCTATGCAACGGCTAGTTTTCTAACCGTGCTGAGGTGGACGATTCGGGTCAAGCAATTTCTTCGTACAGTTTGTGTGGGCTTTCAAGGAAGCTCTTTTGATACCCAGGAAGGTGTGAGAAAGATTGTGAGATGCTAAGGCAGATGATTCAGGTCAAGCAGTTTCTTTGTGCAGTTTGTGTGGGCTTTCAAGGAAGATCTCTTGACACCCAGGAAGGTGTGAGAGAGCAGTGAGGTAGTTGTTATGAATAGCGTATGTATTCATTATGAGGCCAATAGGCCAATATATATACATGTACAAGTGTGGTATACATGCAGGAAACCCCTTGTACAATAGGGTAAATACACAGCTATGTAATACATATCTAACACCCCCCTCAAACTTATGGTGGATCAACAACATGAAGTTGGAGAGGTGAAAACTGTGCTGGGCCCTGGTTTGTGCCTTTGTGAAAAAATCTACTAATCAAGCTCTAAGGCAACATCAAGAGCAACAACTCGTCCCGCACTGTGTCCGCATGTAGAAAGCATCAACATCAATATGCTTTGTAAGCTCATGCTTCACTGGATCTTTAGCAATGCTAATAGCACCTGTACTGTCAGACAAAAGAGAAGTCGGTGCAGAAACAGAAACACCAAAGTCCTCAAGTAACAACCGTAGCCAAGTAACCTCCGCAGTCAACAAAGTCATAGCTCGCAACTCAGCCTCAGCACTCGAACGAGAAACTGTTGTCTGCTTCTTAGTCTTCCAAGCAATGAGAGAACCACCAAGAAAAACACAATAAGCAGAGAGAGACCGACGATCAGAGGGATCACTAGCCCAGGTGGCATCAGAATATGCCTGGAGCTGTAAAGAGCTAGAGCGAGGGAAAAAGAGACAACAAGAGATAGTTCCACGAAGATATCGTAGAACACGAAGAAGATGACTATAGTGGAGCTGAGTGGGAGCAGAAACAAACTGACTTAAGATATGCACAGGGTACGAAATATCAGGACGAGTGACACCAAGATAAACAAGGCCCCCAACAAGGTGACGATAGCGAGTAGAATCAGCAAGAGGCTCACCATCAGTACGACAAAGATGAACATTAAGCTCCATAGGAGTCTCAGCTGTGCGCTGATCAGTAAGAGAGGCACGATCAAGAAGATCCTAGATATACTTTTCTTAGGACAGATAGAAACCCTCAGGAGTAGAAATAATCTCAATCCCAAGAAAGTAGCGAAGAGCACCCAGATCAGACATAAGAAACTGCTCATGAAGACGCTCCTTGACAAAAGTGATATACTGAGAATCATCTCTAGTAATGATCATATCATCAACACACGAAAGGAGAAGTGTCCGACCACTAGATGAAGTGTGAATAAAAAGAGCAAGATCATGACCACTGGCCGAGAAACCAGCTGCAGTGAAAACATAGAAGAAACGATCAAACCAGGCATAAGGAGCTTGCTTGAGGCCATAGAGAGATCGACGAATACGACAAACCATACCCTCAGGAACAGAATACCCAGGGGGTGGCTGCATGTAGACCTCCTCACGCAACTAGCCATTGAGAAAAGCATTTTTGACGTCCAATTGAGAGATAGACCACTGTCGAACAGAGGCCACAGCAAGAAGAGTGCGGACGGTGGTCATGTGAGCGACAGGAGCAAAAGTCTCATCATAGTCACGACCATGCTCCTGCTGAAAACCACGCGCTACAAGACGAGCCATGTAATGCTCAAGAGAACCATCAGAGCGAGTCTTAACCTTATAGACCTATTTGCACGTGATAGGAGTAACACGCGCAGGAAGAGGAACAAGATCCCACGTGCCAGTATGCTCAAGGGCAGCGATCTCCTCCGCCATCGCATGCTGCCACTCCTGATGAACAACAGCATCACGATAAGAAGTCGGTTCGACAAGAGCAGCGGCAACAAAACCAAAACGCTCAGGAGGCCGAATAGACTGACGATCGCGAAGAGTATAGCGAGGAGTGGCCAAAGGGGATGACCCGTCTGAAGGGGAGGGCATATCAGAAGGATCCCCAACTCATGGGCGACGAGTATAGTAGAGAGGATAAGAGGGAACAAGATCAGGAGCAACCTCGAGAGAGGATGCCGGTGGTGAAGAAGGTGCTGACTGAGAAGGAGGCACCGGAGAGACCAAAAGCTGTGGTGGAGTGGTGACTATAGGACTAGAAGGAAAAGTCAGAAATGAAAGCGACTCAACAACAGATGATGAAGTGGAGGAAGGAGAAGGACGAGAATAGAAAGAACGAGACTCATCAAAAGTAACATTCCGAGAAATCCGATTCCGTCAGCCAATAGGATCCCAACAACGATATCCCTTGTGCTCAGCACTGTAGCCCAGAAAAACGCACTCAACTGACTGAGCGATCAGTTTGGTGTGCTCACGAGGTGCAAGAAGAACATAGCACACACACCCAAAGAGGCGAAGACGGGAATAATCAGGAGTCTAGCCACAGAGACGCTCAACTGGGATCCCACCCTGAAGAGCAGAGGAGGGCTGAATGTTGATCAAGAAACTGGCAGTAGAAACAGCCTCAGCCCAGAAATGTGGTGGAACGGCAGAAGCAAGCATGAGAGCACGAGCTGTCTCAAGAAGATGATGATGGTTGCGTTCAGCCACACCATTCTGAGCTTAAGCACTTGGACAAAAAAACTGAGAAAGAGTGCCCTGCTTAGTAAGAAAACCACGAAGGACTCCCGACAAATACTCTCCAGCAGAATCAGCGCGAAAAATACGAATAGGAGTCAAACTGAGTGCGAACCATGGTGGCAAAAGTCTTGTAGATAGATAAAACCTCACTACGAGATGACATAAAGTATATCCATGTATGTCGAGAAAAATCATCAATAAAAATGATATAATATCGACGACCTCCTTTCGAAACAAAAGGAGCGGGTCCCCATACATCAGAATGAACAACATCAAAAGGACGCTGAGACACTGACTCATTAGAAGGATAAGGGAGTTGAAGCTGTTTGCTAAGCTTACAACCCTGACAGTTTAGAGAAACATCACCAGACACAGACCCTAAAAGACCTCGACGAAGTAAGGAAGACATACGGGAACCACAAAGATGTCCTAAGCGATGATGCCGCTGAGCAAACGATGTGATGGAGGCTGTAGTAGCTGCAGAGGCAGTGCTGGAGGCAAGAAGACTGACTGGGGCAGCGGAAGGAATGTGAAGCCAGTCAAGCTCCCAGAGCCGTTGTGAGTCACGACGGCGAGGGCCAGTACCAACTAAAATCCCCGTGCGACGATCCTGAACACAACAAGAATCAGAATCGAAAATAACACGATAACCATGATCAGTGAGCTGGCCAGTAGATATGAGCTGCATGGTTAGTTTTGGAACATGAGAAACAACAGGAACATGAAAAGAGGAATTTGAAAGAGTGCATCATCCTGTGACAGAAAGAGAGGTACCATCTGTTGTATGGACAGTGATAGGAGCAGCTAAATAACTAATGGAAGTAAGGCAGGTGGAATCAGGTGTCATATGAAAAGAAACACCAGAATCAAGAATCCAAGGTAATGTACCTGAGGAAGGAGAAGTAGAAGATGGTCTCTCACCGAAAGACTGAGCAACAGAACCAGCAAAACCAGACGATGCAGAAGCAACAATGCGTCCTAGCAATGTGAGAAGCTGCTGAGTGTCAGAGGTACCAGAACTCTGCTGAGAGGAGGAACCTCCAGTGCCCCTCGGAGAACGAGTACCACGACGAAGATCCTTCTTGTAGCAAAACGGTTTCATATGTCCATCCTTATTGCAATAGGTGCAGTGAAATCCCTTACCAACAGCAGCTGTCACTGGTGAGGGCACAACTGAGGAAGGAGTAACCAATGGCACAGTGGGTGTAGAAGCCGGAGAAGCCACCAAAACTGAAGAAAGTGATGATGATGATGACAGCAGACCCGCTCCACGAAGTCGAATCTCCTCAGTACGAAAAGCTGCAAGAGCCTCCAACAAAATCACACGAGGGTGACGAGCCAGCAACTGAGTACGAGTCTGCTCAAACTCAAACCGGAGACGTGTCAAAAAATCGTAGATGCGGCGAAGCTCCATGTGAGACTGCTGACATTGACAGCACTGACAGGTGCGGCAAACATTTGGCCCCAAAGAGTCGATCTGACGCCATATCGCAAACAACTGAGCATAAAACTCATCCACAGTGGCATCTCCCTGCTGCAGTGACTGCTCCTGTCGCACAACAGCAAGGTATAAGGAATCACCAAATGGCTCGTAACGGCTGCGCAGATGCGTCCACATCGCATGTGCGGAAGCCAATCCAACAACATCACCAGTGAGATGCACCTCCATGCTAGCAACCAAAATAGCAGAGGCACGAGCATCTTCATCAATCCATGTCTTGTAAGCAGCATATTGAGTCTGAAAGGTCTCCATAGCATCCTCAAAAGCCTCAGAAGCCTTGGTGCGAGCATCTTCGGAAGCATCCTTCGGGAGTACAGGCTCAGCAGGTGGAGTAGGACGAGACGGGCAAGGCAACTCGCCAGTAAGAGTCCCAAAGGCGCTTACCACGCATGTGGAGGCGCATGTGCTGAAACCAGTCTCGATAATTAAGACCATCGAAGATCATCGGGCAACGGGAACAGAAACGGAGCCTACAAAAGAAGACATTTTTTCTCTCTTTTTTTTGCTTTTTTTATGCGGTTGGTTTACAAACCGACCGAGATTACAAAACGACCGACCGAGACTCAGAACGCGACATGGAGTCGGCGACACGCCCTCGGCGGGGTCTGACGGTGACGGTGGTCGGCGGTGGTGGCGGTCTCGGACGGCACCGCGGGGCGGCGGCGGCCGGTGGAGCAACGGTCGACGGCCGATGGAGCGGCGACCGACGAGGCGGCGATCGACGAAACGGTGGCTGCGGTGGCGGCAGGCGGCGGCGACCAAGAAGGAGGCGGCCGACTCGGTGGCGGATCAGCGCGCGGCTCGGCGACGGTGACCAAGAAGGCGTGGTCAAGCGGTGAGCCCAATCCTATTGGATCGGTGAAGGCGGCGGCCGACGGCGACGGCGGCGACGGCGGCACAAGGTCGGCGGCGACGACTCAGGCGACAGGAAAGAACGGCGACGAGCGGCGGAATATGTTGGGCGCCGAAACGAGAAGCAGCAAAGTCCGACGGTGGCTGGAAAAACGAACCAGCGGCGGATTGACAGCCGGATCCGTGAGAGATAGGCACGGATCCCTAGGTATCACAAAACCCTAGGTTTGGCTCTGATACCATGTTATGAATAGCGCGTGTATTCATTATGAGGCCAATATATATACATGCACAGGTGTGGTATGTATGCAGGAAACCGCTCATACAATAGGGTAAATACACAACTATGTAATACATATCTAACAGTAGTTACTTGATCTTGCTTGGTTCAAGTCACATTTTTGGACTTATTACTCTTGGAAACCAGTATTTCTTAGAAGTTTGGAGGCGTGTTTTTGGTGACCTTCAAGGAGGAGCTTGTGGAAGACACCAAGAAAGTTTTGAAGGTTTGGAGCCCATATATCTGGAGCAGAGAAAGGCTACAAAGAGTGGAAGTCTTGAATCCATTCACAGGTTCAACTAAGAGAGATACTCTTGCAAGAGTGCTCTCACGAGGAGTAAGGGAGATCACGGAATTTCTGAAACCTTGATAAAAAATCATTTGTCTCTTGCTTCTATGTACATATCCACACTTACTTTTTTGTCTTTCAATTCATAGATTACTACATGTGTAGGAGTTGATTTAACATACTTGAGATCCTTAGTCATGTAGGTTGGGTTTAGAGATTAGGTTTTGCATTTAATTTTTTGAAAAAACCATTTTTAGACAAAAATCCAAAAAGATTTCTTACTCACCTCTCCCCTCTTAGGCATCCGATCCATTTCATAACAGAGTTGGTAAGTATGAAATTATGAATAGGAGGCACAAGATCTACAAAAGTTAGGGTTCTTATACCAAGTAGGGATTTTAAATCTTGTCGGTAGTGCTAGTACCATAAAGGGCCATGTGTTATTCAAGTTGTGAGGGTTTTTCATCTACGGTAGGAATAGGATAGATCACAAGAGGTTATACAAGAGGTTCTGACGTTGTCTTCCATTTCATATATCACAGATGCACACGTTCTCTCGCTTTCAATCACGCACAAAAGCATGTCACTGACTTATTTGTTGAAGAATAAGTGAATTGCATGTCTTTTCTTATCAACTTAAGCTTTTGAGTGAATTAGTTGGCGCATACAACTTAATACTACTTGCTTAATGGTCTTGGTGGAATCAATCAAATGAGATGCAGAGGACCTCTGCGGAAGCCCTTAATTTTCCTGTCCGGACATGCCAAAGATTTAGATTTTCCTAACCTGGTGAGATTGGGCAGCACGTAGAGCAAGCAAATTAGTACCTTGATCAAGTGGAAACGTGCTGCGACTTAGATGTTTTCCTCTCGGTCCGTGATCGCACACCTAACATAGAGTTCGCACAACAGAGTAACTTTAGCAGCTTTTCCATCCAATCAATTTTAAAGCAGAAGACTTGGTGTAGAAGAACAATTACCCGAAGCAAGATAAGGCTAGATGGACGATCGAAGGAGCTTACATATGACCTGGAAACAAAAAAAAAATCAGTGGCCAAGGTGGAACACGGCGATGGGCATACTCGATCGGCACAGGCAAACCGTCGAACACTTGATGGGCGGCGTGAAATCAGGCGTGCGCATCGGGAACTAGCCTAGCGGAGTGACCGAGATACAAAAGGGACAACCGGAGCAGAGGAGTTCGTGCGGACAGCGGTGAGCTCCGGTGGCGGTGCGACACCGCAAGGTCGGCGGTTGTTCGGGTCGAATGGTGGTGGGCGCGATGGCCGACGGGGAATTGGACCACGGGGAGGCAATCCCTACGAGCTGGCAAGCACGGGCATCGCCCAGGCATGGCGATCGGCCGCGTAAGCCGGGTGCAAGGCAGCGGCCGGCGCAGCGCGGCGCAGCTGGACGCGCGGCGTGCGACGGCAAGAGCCTGCTTGGACTGGAAGTGGACATGGTAGAGTACGCTCTCGATTTCGTAATACATGGCCCATTCACATAGTCACATGTGATCTTGTCTTTCTTTTCTTTTTTGACTCAACCAGGAGATTTATTAATGCTAAAATCAGGAGTACAATCAGCGTCTAAGCATCTTGTTTAATCCTCCTCTTTGTACCTCTTATCAATGGTAGTAGCTTTAAATTGGGGATTTAAGGATTTGAACAGACATGTAAGTTTTTTTCTCGAATTCTAAACAGGACGCACCTAATAATGCACTAATATCAGTGCTTTAGCGCTATCACATCCTTCTTCTCGTCCCCCTTCCTTACTAGCGATCCACGCTCAAAGGCATGGTTGCTTTCCCTCTCTTTAACCTTGCCGCTGTCAGTGAAACTAAAACATAAAACCCTACTAAAAACAGAGCAGAGTAGAAACAGAGCGGAAGTACCCACACTCCACTTTCTCTTTGGGCTTGGCCATGTCAAGAACCAGCGGTCACGCGTATTCTCGCTGTCCATGCTAATTTATTCTAGTCAAGGTAGGAGATAATCCTCCTATACTTGTTCGTTCGTTTTTCTTGAAAGGATTATATCTCTTTAATTAAGTCTCCGATTTACATTCTTGTGAATTGCTGTCTCCTTTACAGTGAGCTACTTTACTCAATTTAGTAAGTTGATACTCCCTTCTTAGTGAGTTATTATCCCTCTACTAAATAAGTTACTAGTCAATTTCTAGCGAGTTGCTACCCGCTTCATGGTGAGTAGCAACTCACCAGGACTATCCCAATAATAAGACTAGCAACTCTTTAAGGGGGTAGCAACTCACTAAAAATTGGTTAGTAACTCATGAGAAAAGTGGTAGCAACTCATTAGAAACTAAGTAACAACTCACTAAGAACAAGAGTAACAAATTCACTTCCATATTGAGTAGAATCTCACAAAAGAAGCAGGATAGCAACTCGCTAAAATTAAGTAGACCGAGTAGCAGCTCACTCATAAAGGAGGTAGCAACTCACTAGAAATCGATCAGTAACTCGCTAAAAAAAGAGGTGGCAACTACCTAAAAACCAGGTGGCAACCCATTAAGAGGGGATAGGAACACATAGGTAATCGAGTGGCAATTCACTAACAAGAGGGTAACAAACTCACTAAAAAATCCAGCAGTAACTCAATAAGAGAGGTGATAGAAACTCACTAGGACATGAATTCACCGCAATAGCAACTAATGTTAGATGAAGGTAACAACAATATGTTTAGAAATTCAACTCTTATTATGTCTTTAAAACATGTACAATATAGGCCTAGTTTTGTCAAGCTTGTCGTACGAATCACAATGTTTTAAACGAAAATTAAATCGGACACACAGTTAAATTGATATGGTAATTTGAGGTCCACTTAAGTACAAAGCATGCTCTTAAAGTCCACTTCAGCTTCGTCGTGCTTAACCGCTGCCTCTTTACCTCTTTTCACTTCCGTGTAGGTCCGACGCTAAGAAAATGATCTGCTCGAAAGGTTGGGCGGTCTAGATTGGTGTGTATCAATGGCACGGAGTTCCCGCGTGTAGCGCCAAGCTTAAGTGCGCTACCATGCACGTGAAAGTTTTATCTTTCTTAATATTTAGTAAATTGTGAAATGAGAATCTATGCTATAAAATGAAGGGTGTAGCGAAAGTCAAAATGCCTTCGCCAGGCAAATATATTGAACAATATATTCCCGAATATTGTATTAAAATCATTCAAATTATTCAAAAACTCTATATAGTGTACAATGTAAAACTTAAAATAGAATAACATTACTAAATCCTTAAGGAAACGTAGACGGTGTTTAGCATCTAGCATTGCTTTGAACTAATTAGAAAAAATGCTACAAACGTTTGAACGATACTTAATTTAATATGATTAGCTTGGAAAAACTATATATTTCCAAATATCAGTTCTACAACCAATACTTGATGTGGTAACTGCTGTGTATCGGCCTATATGGTTATATCGGTGTGACCTCTCAAATGATGTGTATCCAGTGATACAAACAATATTGAGAAATTATGACAGTATGTACAAGAAATTTCTCATCTCCACACTTCCCCACTTCCTCCAAAATCTTGATCACACTACTCCTTGCTACGAGGACACCAACAACCACTTGCAAGCAGTCTCTACTGCTACCACGAACACAAGGGTGAGGGGTTGCTGAGAGATGATCTTCCATTTTTAGCAAGTATATCATTTATAGCTATTATCTACACAATACACTACCTACTTCGTTAATTAGTTCGTGGCCCTTAATAGTATAATTTGGCGCACGCACGATTGTTAAGCAATATTAGCAGACGCATTTTTCATTTGTGTATTTGATTGGACGCTTGTTATTTTACTTTTGTTTGGTCAGAGTTAAATGGGGAAATGACCAAAGGCGATATATAGCATAATTTTGAAGTAATAGGATAACCCTGAAATGAGCGTGCAGTTCCAGATAAATGCGTGCATGGTCAAGAGCAAAGAGCAGTGCAATTCGAAATTAATGGAGGGCACTAGAGAAGACAAAAAATATATTGATATATAAGCATTTGAATGAAATTAGATTGGTCCAAAATTTTGATGATTACCTTATTAAGTAGATTCTTCAGACTAGTTTAAAGCAGACGCTCGACGCGCATGAGATGTTTCCATGTTTCTTGGAAGAAAAATGAAATGTCTCGTTGTGAAATATGAGACACACACACACACACAGAGAGAGAGAGAGAGAGAGAGAGAGAGAGTTTGTGTGCGGAGGTAACCGTAGCTAGCTTTAAGTTCCTTTCTTCTGTTCATGCAGGAACAGAAGAGTAAAGAAACTCCCTTCAAGAGATACTTGTACGTTTCTTGCAAGGTGGGCAAGAAAAATTAAAGAGATGCTTTTCTTGGTTCTTTCCTTCCATTCATTCCTTGGAAGGCTGATCACTGTTTGTAGCTCTTACTGTGAGGACCATTAGTCGACGAAGGCATTATATAAGGCTTAGAATATGGGCGTATTCTTCCTGACCCATGGCAAAGTAAAATCTCACCGATAATTTCTACTACTTAAAAAAGGATTTGGTAAGTGGTACGTTCTTCCCTTTCACCTCCTCACAAAACAATCGGTGCCGTCCTGACCTCAGCCGCTCGCAAGTTGTAATATCCCAAAATTGGGAATGCGGAAAATATAAAAAAAATAAAAATCATCGATTTTTTTGGGAATTTTGACCAGAGAATCTTGAATTGGATTTTTGTGTCAAATCAATCAATCAATAAAAATGAAACCCAAAACTTGAATCAATTCAAATAAAATTAGAATTATACACTTTTCAAAAATTTACTAAATGAAGTTCATATTTGAATTCAAAATTTGAATAAAAAATAGAAATTTGAAATCAAATTACATAAAACCAAAAGTAAAGGAATATTCAAATTCATATCCGAATAATTGAGCTGAGAATCCAAATATAAATTCAAAATTCTCAAATCTCAAACCACAATCAACATCAAACTTTCATCTGGGCTTGGCACACTTCTCTTCTTTTCCCGGGCCTATTCTTTCATCTCTGGCCCACTGGTCCATGTCTCTCTTCTCCTCATTTTGTTCTTTCTTCCCCTTCTGGCGTTCTCTGGCGCCAACCCGCGTCGACCGCCTATGCTCACACTCATCACTCGCACTCCTGTCCGACAATCACACCGCACATTGTGCAACCAGCTCCAGTGCCACGTGGTCTACCCGCAATGCACATGCTGTCCCCGCCGCACCTCACGTCGTGTCGCCTAGGAGCGCCTGCGTGCCATGGCCGCACCGCCTTCTACTGTGGAGCAATAGCGCTCTGCCACTATAAGTAGCCCCAAGCTCCCCCATTGCTCCCCCTCCACCTTCTTCAACCCCAAGCCATGCTCGACACAAGCCGCCTCGTGCCTGTGCGCCTGCTGCCACCTCGTCACCGTTTCGGCCACTGTAGCAAACCTCTCCCGCAAACAATTCGTGTCATCTCGTGTTCCTGTGCGTCCTCTTCTTGCCCTCCCATTTAATTGAAATTCTATACCCCATAGCTCACCGTGCCTCCTTCCTCAACTCCAGCCAAATGCCACCACCACCGATGCTATTTCCTCCTTAGTGGACCTCCCTCCAATTCCTCTACCAAAGAGCACCCCCACGGCGCCCTTGTCCTTCCCCGACTACTGGTCAAAGCTCCCTGTCGCCCGAACACCACCTCCACGGCGACCTCACCGCGCCGCCACTGTCTCTCGCCATCAGCATGCCTCAGCCCCTTCCCAACCAACCCAACTATCCTAGTGAGTTCCCCTCAGCTCTCTCTTGCTCGTGCTCTTCCCCTTTTCTTCTCCTCTCCCTCTGGTCATCGTCACCTATCACGATGAACGGCTAGGGGGAGGCGGTGATGGGCTCGAGAGGAGGAGGAGGGCGACGTCCTCAAGCGAGGAGTGCCGCTGAAGTCAGAGGAGGCAACGCCAAGCTCAGGGGAGATAGCGACGGGCTCAGGGGAGGCGGCGATGGGCTCGAGAGGAGGAGGAGGGGGACGAGCTCGGGCAAGGAGTGCTACCGAAGTCAGGGAGGAGGAGGAGGGCGATGGGCTATGGAGGAGGGCGACAGGCTTGGGGCGAGTCAACGGCGTTAGTGCGTAGTACAGTGGGGACAAATCCTAGTGCACAATATATATAGGGGAATAATCATAGACAATTATGAATTAAATCTATCTGTAATAAAAGAACATCAAAGACAGTTCTTAACTAGAACTGCTTGTAATAACATAACATCATAGACGATTTTAATTTAGAACCATCTGTGAATAAATATATCACAGATGGTTTCACTTTAATACCATCTGTGATGTTCCCTACACACACACACACACACATATATATATATATCACATATTCTTATATACATAAATGTAAATTCATATATATATGACTCATTCCCATATACATAAATGCAAATTCACATATATATCATACATTCTCAAATAGATAAATGCAAATTCACACACACACACACACACACACACACACACACACACACACACATATATATATATATATATATATATATATATATATATATATATATATATATATATATATATATATATATATATATATATATATATATATATATACACATTCTCATATACATATAAATTCAAATACAAAACATATAACACATAAACATTTCATTCATCATTCCCACTTACTTATTTCCTTTGAAAATTAGCCCTTCATGATGATTGACGCGTATATAGCTACTTTCATCATGTTTTCCTCTACCCTTGTGCCATTTTCGAAAGGAGGTAACTCATCAAATTAATTGTATTCTTTCTTGTACACTACATTATCAACTCTGACAATCTTTTTTTCGATGAAGAACTACGCGGCGCTTCTTATTTGCCTGGTTGGTTATGTAAAAAACTTGAACAACTTGGTTAGTGGGTACGAATGGTTCGTCTTTGTATCCGACGCGTTTGAGGTCCGCGGTAGTGACACCGTACTTATTGACCTTCATCTGTTGGAGATGGACCCACGGCACTGAAATAAGGGGATTTTGAAAAACATGTAGTCAAACTCCCAGACCTCCTCTATGAACCCATAGTATAAGTTTCTCAAACCATCGATACTGAATGCATCTATGAGGACACCGTTGTTCTAGTTAGTGCTCTTTACATTCTGAGTCTACGTATAAAATGTATACCCATTTATGTTATATCCTTGCCATGTCACAACTGTTCATTTGTTTTATCACGAATGTTCAGTAATAAACCAATCAAATTGTCATATACATTCTTCTCTACATGCATGACATCGATGCAGTGGCAAATTTTTAGGTGCTCCCAATAAGGTAAGTCTTGAAATATTGATCTCTTCTTCCAGACGTTCTTCTCATGAGTCATCAATTTACGTCCCTTTCTGAGCACAACATCCAAATCCTTAACCATGTCATAGATCTCTTTTCCGCGTAAATGCCTTGGAGCTGAATTGTCCTTGTTCTCTCCATCGAATTGTTTCTTTATCCTGCGGTATGAGTGAGCCCTCCGAAGGAACCTATGGTGATGAATATACATGGTTTTGCATGAGTGTTTTAACCACATACTCTCAGTATCATCTATGCAGTGAGTACATGCTTTGGCCCCTTTTGTATTCTATCCCGACGGGTTAGCAAGGGCAGGATAATCATTTATAGTGCAGAATGACCCCAATTAACGCAGTAGGTCAGGCTGTTCCACACTAGTCCCTCGAATGTCGAATGTATTTCCATGCCAAAAAGGCACATATGTACCGTAGGAATACTTCGGTTTGTTGCATCGTACATAATGTTGTTTCCTATGCACGTAACAAAACGTTGTGCGCCGTGTTATTTCCAGGTTTATTATAAAGTCTATTTTAATTCACAACATCAATTTTCATCGTCTTTTCGCATTTAATTCTTCGCATGCTCAATATTACTTACCTTCGTACTTACCAACCATTGCTATCTCAGTTGTCCACACAAAATTTTTCAGGAAATTTCTTGTACTACAACAATATACGACGATCCCAAAATGTTATTGCGAATCTAACATATTTTGTACAATTCACAGTGTACGAAAATCACAAATAGACCAATCATGACATCGTATTATCACATACCTTCATAGTTACGAGTTATTGACACCTCAATCGCCCCCACAAAATTCTTCCAAAAATTTCTCGCACTACAACAACATACGACGACCACAATATGTTATTGCCAGTCAAACAGATTTCATAACATTGAGAATCTACGAAAATGGCAAACAGACCAACCTACCTACATTGTCTGCCCTTTTATTTCAAAAAAATAACAATCTACAAATAAGATTTGCTATATGGATTATCTACAAAAATTGCTCTTTATTGTAAGACGCGACAATTATAGACTTATATGAATGCAAATACGGTAATGGAGGACTACTAAAAAACAAGCCACAACTAGCCAAAAGAACAACAAATTCCATATTCCAAGTCACACGAAATCATCAAACCCTAATTGCAAGACTTATATGAAAGCAACATTTTCTTTACAATATTTACGTGCTAGTTATGGACTTATATGAATGTAAACACGGTAATGAAGGACTACTAAAAAACAGGCCGCAGCGGGCCAAAGAGCAATAAATTCCACATTCCAAGTTATTACAAAATCATCAAACCCAAATTGCGAGACACAAACCCTCAATTTTCTAGACAATTTCATAACATACAAAATTCTAAAAAAAATTACACAACCAACTACACCACGTAAGGAGTTTTCAAAATATTTGCATCTAATTTTCTATATTACAAAATTCGTGGAAGACTCAATACATAAATAAATTACGGACGAAAATTCTTAATCTTTATAATTACAAAAAGTTACACAAGCAAGTAAACACGACTCCACACAAAAATCATAATTTTTAAACCTCATTTCCTATATCTAAAAATTATTAAAAAAACATTTCAAATATGTTTCCATAAATAAATAAAAAATTTCATTTATTGTGGGACTGCACGGGCATAACAGCTGATCATGGGAGGCTATCACACCAACATACACACAGAACACAGCGCATGGAATGCATTTGCATGTGAACGACGGACACAGTCGTTGCTAGGCGAATGGGATGGCTAATCATGCGGTCCGGGAGTGCATGATGCTACAGTTCTAAACATGTACTCCCCGACCACATGATGCTACAGTGCCTACTGGTGCGGTCCCAATCTGCACGATGTCACTACGCTGCGCTCTCGAACCACACGATTTTAATGCTGCGCTCCTGGACTGCACAACTGTGCACGCGTCGGCTCGCCAGAGTCCCGCGCTTAGGGAGAGGCTCAGAAATGAAATTATGATGGTGCAGAAGCTATATATGGTATTCCTGCACCAAACAGGCCAAAAATGCTCAAAATTCAAAATGCTGGGGACAGTGTCCGAAGGCCAGGCAACTGTCCCGGAGCGTACTACAGTGTGGCAAGGAATGCCAAAGATCAATGCTTACGTGCACTCAGGGTGCCATTGAACATACCTCGTCAATGAATTTAGTCAGCTCAATTAAGCTTCAGCTGTGTTCAGGCCAACTATGCTCCTAGATCATGTAAGTAATTAGTGCACGAATTAGCTAAGTTGGGCATGTCCAATGTTACCTGATTTTGTAAGAAGCCCTTGGCTTAATGAAAGTTCAGTTCTCTGTCCCAAATAATAATAATAATAATTAATAATACTATAATAGAGAACATGTACTAGCTCAAATTCTCAACATACATACAGATGAGAAGATTCCCCGGTTCTCCCACAGAATATGAAAGAACAAAATAAGAAGATACACAGGGCACGTCATAGGACATTTAAGCTCTTGCATCACAGTTGAAACTGGATCCTTCAGAGGGAAACGTAATATATTACTCGAGTTGTATATGCCAAATATTGGGGAGAAGTGAATATGACATGACTAAATGAAACCTGATATGTATGGGGCGCAACAAAATTTTGTGTGGAAAAATGTTGCAGCACATTATTAGAGGAAGTCATTAGGTTTTCCTATCCTTATGTTCTGCTCCTGCAGGTAGCTCGTAATGGCATTCTTTTGCCAGCCCTTGAAGCTCCTACAAAGCAAGGATCATCAGAGAAGAACCTCAAAAACAGTCGAAAGATCACTTTCATCATAAGCAATTCACGTCATCATCAGAAAATGTTCATTACCATCTAAATAAATCATACACTAAATTTTGATAGAGACGAACAAAATTGAGCAAGGCAACACCTTCAAATGGAACACGATGATTCTGAATGAAGATAAGAATGGTGTGACATACTCCCATCAAGGCACAGGTAATTAGATAACTGTGACAAAAAAATTCAACTGGGAATGTTGAACTTCAGATAAACGCAGTTCCTCCAAAAAAGGGGAAATGAAAAGGTACTCTTCAAATGTATCACAAATATTGCCATGATATTTCCACAACATAAATCCACAATGTGTTGCCTGACAAAACACCTCGTTTTCTCAATATCAACATTCATATTAAAGTTCAACAATATGTCGTGGAACTGGATCTCAATAATCATTCCAAACTAGCACGAGTAGATCTAACCAAAAGAACAGTGTGTGAAGAGCAAGGATTCAAAAACAGCTACAAAATAAAATACCGAACCTTCCCTGGTACAGGTTACCAGCCGGTTACCAGTGGTAACCGGTTTTCTACCGGACATTTTCAATTATCAAAATTAAACTCAAATTTTGAATTTGGCTGGTTTTCGACTGGTTACCCCTGGTTTGACCGGTTCTCAGCCAGTTACCACCCGTAATTACTATTCATCAATTCAAATTCATAATTGAAATTTTAAAATTTAAAACTTTTCGGACCGATATTTTTGTACCGGTTCATTCTCAATTTGGAGGGTACTCGGTCTCAGAAACAAATGAGGGATGGTTTTGGCCTCGTGGTGGTTGAACTAGTCCAATATTTCAATTTTGTAATGCACGTTCTTCTAGCTCTATGGCTACTGTAGAATGCCTAGCTTGGGGCATATATGATATTTAGATGTTTGTATGTACAAATAATAATGCCAAGACAAGTGTGAACATTCTTTCAACAATTTGTTATGCATTGGCATAGAATGTTGTTATACTAGAGTAGCGTTCACCAAGGCGCTAGACGCTAATCAGGCGGCACACTGACGCCTGGCGTCTAATCGCCATCTAGACGGGCTAGGCGGCCGCCTAGGCAGGAAAAATTGGCTAGGCGGACAAGGTGGGAGGGTGATGCCTAGCGCCTAGGCACCGTCTTGGCGGGCTAGGCGGCCGCCTTGGGGAACAGAGCATTGGAGAGAGAAGAAAAACCAATAGTTTATGTGCATCGAAGAGCAATCAGGACTTTTCTGCTTGCTAACATAAGCTTCTTGTTCTGCACTGAAAAGCAACCTTTATAAACTGGCAGGATTATAAGCCTCACCTTAAGGCGGTGATATAGCCAAGGGCCAAGGCAACATATGAAACTGCCATTACAAGTTCCTACAAATTATTATCGTAGCAAACAGGCTGTTTCACAGCCCAAAATTATGCAAACCAACTTGGCTAAAAAATCAATGCAATCTAGTTGCATGCATTAATAAGATTATGCACCCCAGCAGAAACAGGTTAGGCCACTTACTTCTGATCGAGATGTGCTACAACTTCCCCTCCAGGAAATGCTGCCCTCGTGGCTTCATATGAAACTTTGATGGAATGCTTCCACATTCCATGAACCTCACTAGAACTCTTTCCACTTCCTTGTGGTGGCACTTCCATTGGCAGAGAGTAACCAGACAGCAGATGACCCACCCACACGCCATCATTGCTGAAATATTTGAGGAATGCCACACCTCAGACTAGGTATTCTTGAAGTGGAAATGAAACACTCTTTTCTTCTGCCCCTCAATTAAACAAGTACACATAAAGTGAGAAATAAAATCTAGAAAAAAGACTCGCAAAGACCCTGTTTGAAGGGCAGGAATTTCACAGCAAACAATTAAACTCCTGCAGGAATCGGGAAAAATTCCCATGTTCCAACTATGGACCCACTGCAGCAAAACAGGGATAAATAAGATTGATTGCATCCAGGGTTCAAGAAAGCGCTGATTGCATCAATAAATATTCAGATGTTGAATGAGTTCAAATTTTGTTTTTCTTATTGGCTAACTAAAAGTCAAAGGCAAGCAAGTACTTTCTGTGCAATCGAACAAAGTAAACCATTTCACTCATAATTTCATGGTAAACAAACTAAACACGGTCAGGCATATCACATTGTTCAGACTAGAAAAGGCAGGATGAAGAGGGTAGATCACATAATCCATTTACTAGAACAAAATGAAGGATATTTGGTCCACGGTGAACCGTGAACCAAACAAAGTGCCCACAGCATGATCAAAATATCAGAGCTCCATGTTTGGTCGTAGCAGCAAAATTTATTAGGACACAACCATGCAAACCAAATTGATTTATTTTGGTTCTATTCTTTCATTAATTTATGTTATTTTAATTTTTGGAGTTTACTTTGGTTTTGTTCTTGCATTTATTTATGTTTCACTTATTGTTGCGCATAGACGCCGACGTTCAAGAGCTATTCGGAGGGGAGGAAGACCAGCTTCAAGCTCAAGACTCGTTCAGTAGGAAGGATTTTCCTACTTTTGAGGGAGAGCCAAATTGGCTGATTTGGATCTCCTCCACTATCAAGGATTTCCTTGCCCACTAGCAAGGCTAGCCAAAGGAACCAAACATGACCAAAAAGAACAAAGTCAGGACTCAGGACAAATAGTGACCTTTAGACAAGTATCTATAAAATTGGATGGTTTCCACAATATTGAACCAAACATGACTGAAGAAAGATCTGCCTTCATTTGAAAGAAATTCTAGCATAGGATAATACTGACAGATTTCTTTTTTATTTATGGATATACAAGTAATGACCAGTTGCTTATTTCAGTATAATAATACTAGTAGGGCTGAACAATTGATGCTTAACATACTGACAAATGTTGTTCTCCTTGACAGAACAGGCACTAAATCTACCAACCTATCTAGGGACCACGCCTTCTAAATCAGGGTAATGTCATGCAAATTTGTTATTTCATCAAAAGACAACCGGAAGCAACTAGGGACAGACATTTTTCAGAAGTTCTTTGTTTTTTCCATAGAGAAATCTGAGAATTTTGGCCTTTTAATACTGTGCCACTAGATATGAAGTAAAACACCATTTGAACTACAAGATTAACTTCACCTCTCAGCGCTTACACGACAATATCCATATGACGAGGAGCATAATGACCGCCTCCTATACCAAGTAGAACTTTTTCGCCATTCCTGCACAACAAGAAATAAGGCTTAATGCTTAAAAGTACAAAGAAAAAAAGCAATGAATGAATACTTGGAAAAAAAGAAAGTGAGGATTTTGAATACCAAATAAACTAAGTATGGTTGTAAAATAAGGACCTATGCTAGGAAAATAATAAATGGATAGTGATGTTGTCAGCTGAGAATGGTACACTTCATATACTGTGGTCAATTGAACAGCAGCAGATATTGCTGGAGGACCAACATATTTCTAACCCACAATTTAAATTTGTAATGCATGCTCGATGATACAACAAAAATTAAGTGCCCATTGATTACCATAACACTGACCGTCTGACCCATATCCATCTTGGTTTTACTTTTGAGTTTGTTTCCATAACTAACCGGCTACCAGTTGGATTAAATATTTTTTGTATTGAGATTAATGTTGGGTTCACAGTTCCAAAATTTGCAGAAATCCCACTAGTCATCCAACACTACAAGCCAGGCAGTTCTTGACGGGAACCAGAACTTTCCAGGGCGAGTCTCGCCTACAAATTCGATTGCGAAAGTTGAATTTGCATCTGGTTCCCGGTAGAAAAAAAATCAATCGCTGGGACAAATATTTGTACACAATGTTCACACATATAAGTAGAAGACAACAATCGGTTTACAACTACAAAAGTCTATCAGTTTAAAATTATTTTACACCCATATACAATTATAAGATGATGTTGGATTGCTTTAATTGTAGAAGTCCAAAATCTGCAAAAAATATGGAACACCTATAATCCTATATCAGTTTTAAATTTTTTGACACCAAGTAATCAATATACCACTGCAGATGAAAATATCGGTCAGTGTCATGGTAATCAATGGGTACTACTTGTTTGACACCAAAATAGGAACACCATATTCATCCAAATTTTGGATTGAAAATATACACTTTCAATTTCAATCTATATAAATTCAGCTGGTTTTCAAATATTTTAGTCCTCACCTGGATTGTTAACCCTACCCTCAGATCCCACCAAAAAAGAACAACTTCCCAACAGATTAACACTACTATGTGACCCCACAAAGTGAAAAGGCTATGTCAACATACCCCTGCCAACTTCCAACAGCATTTCCTCCGTCAAGACCAAGACCTTTCCATAGAACCTGCAAGTGTGAGAAAACTAATTAAATATATATTGTTTAATATAAATTATATTAATATTCACAGCCTCCTGAATCTGTATTAAATGTAAACAATAGATAAAATGCGGTGAACAAAAGCACTGTATTTTGGGTATTACTTCAAAAGGTGTACTGTAGATATTATTTAGAAGAAAAGAAAGTTTTACATTCAATAAAACAGGTAATAGCTAACATTCCAACAGAAGGGTGAACACAACATTTGAAATGGATAATGTACTGAAGTGAATGTAAAAAAATTGCTGAATAAATTCTAACCTCTACATAACATATGATCTTACTTTTCAAGCAAGGAAAACCTTAGCCTCCTCTCACAAATCCATAAAAAAAAGTACATAGAAATGAGCACAGAGTGAGAAAAGACTCAACTAGAGCAATTGCCTGCGCAGCATCTTGTCTACCCCAGTATTCTTCCGTACTTCCTGACAAAAATATTGAAATTGGCAATTCTGGATTCAACAGTCAACACTAAATTCAGCACATTTATTGATGGAAGTATGGAACTTGTTTTTTTTATTCCCTCTAGCTTAATCTGCAGGAGTGAGGCAGTGGGATAATTTTATATCAGTTGAGTTCACATCAACCGACAGCAAGCATCTTATGCAGATTGTTTGCTTCCATGGTTTTGCATGTGCCATGTGTTATGAATATTGTGTGTATATTGAAGAAGCCCAATAGGCAATATATATAGGGAGTACAAAGAGATATTACAAGGGAATATGTTGATTCCTATTCTATCTCTAATGCCCTTATCTCTAATACCCTTAACACCCCCCTCAAATGCAAGTGTATGCAATAGAATTACATTTGAAAAAGGGTTAATACTAAAACAAGAAACATCCGACGTTCGAGTCTTGATAATGTCGTCGTTGCGTGCAGTTTTTTTGAATAAACTGTCAAATCAAGCCGAAGAGGAATAGATAGAAGTATGACGGCGCAAATCGAGACCCAAGAGGCGGCGGCGCAATGCACAAGGTGCAGAAGACGCGCGGCGGCCTTCGAGCTCGGGACGGCGGCTAGAGAAGCGGTGGCATCATAACGACTTCTACGATCTGCATGCGGCTCAGAGAGTAGAGCGGCGGCTGCTGTCATGCAAAAGAAATTTCCTATACTTCTATGACTGACAATAAATTTGTGGACTCGCACGGTTTGGACGAACTAAAAACTAGAGACTACGGATTTGGATGGACGCAACGGAAGACTCAAAAGAAAAAATAACTCGAAGACTAATTCAAAAGAACACAGACACTGAAATAGAAATTCTAAGAGGTGACTTGTTTGTCCACTTCGGTTGCATGGGTAGAACATTTTTTTAATGCAAAGATCGATTTAAATGATGAGTTTCCTATTTTTTGAATGCCTCATGCTTGCAACTTCAAATAACAAATAAATGATTTTTGGCATTGCTCAAGTAAAAGCTTGCAGAGTGATAATGTGGTATGCACAGTATAGTTTAATTGGTAAATTCAGTTCGTAGTTGTCTCCGTTCCTAGACCATTCAGGCTCCATGGAAGGTATTAAACAGAAAGGAAGCATTAAAATGCGGCACATATTGTTGCCTAGAAGCTGATGTCATTAATCCTGGCAGTTTATCTTAGTTAGGAGCACTGCACTTACACACACATAAACAAGGAAAAACAGCAACTCCAGTCATAATCATCCGAAATTAAAGGGACATCAAAAGCCAGATTTTTTAGGTTGTGTAGTTCAATCTGTAAAGTTACATTTCATACTTTTGTTCCATAGCCCCAAAAAAGAACACTCCAAATGGGTTTCACAGACTATAACAACAGAAAGAAGATAGGAACCTTGACAGAGAGCTGATTCAATTTTCTATCCTTCCTGAGTTTCAAATGCTTAAGCTATCTACAGTTTATTTGTTAATTTTCCAGGCGTTGACCCCCATAATTTCTCTGTTACCTAAATCTTTATATAACTTTGCCAACTAACTATGCACGCTACAAAAGGTTATATATGGCTTAGACAAAGTATACAATAAGTTTAAATGACTGAAATGGGAACAAATGGGCGCAGGTTGTTATAAATTAATAAGTTTGAAAGAAAATATTTGTTTGTATAAACTAATAATTGCAAAGTTAAACTTGATTGGAATAAACAAAAAATGTGCACATAGATATAAGCTTGTACCTATCTCAACAAACATAGTCGGTGTATTGGTAACAGGCCCGTGGTGAGTAGCCTCAAGTGTAATCTTCACAAGCAGTCAGTATTAAAATCAGTCAATTCGGAAAAATATGTATCACTGATACAGGGCAAAGTACCTCGAACTCTGGAACAAGACCTTGGTCCGCAGCAATCTTTTGCATCAACCGGAGCCATGGGCCAATTCGAGGGTTGGGCACTGCTGCCCATCCAGGTCTCCCTCCTTGAGGCGGAGTCTCATTCTCCCTTAGATGTGGTACACCTGCAAGTGTGCATTCACCAAAAAAAAGGCATCATGCAGTATAAAAAATCAATTATTGAAGAAATAAGAACCACTAATTTCCACTTTCAACAGATGTATATGCATACGTCACTAAAAAGAACATGGATATATTGCTAGCAGATGAAAGAACTACAACATACATGGAAGAGTTTTACACAAGATAAAGAATTGCCTGTATACTAGAACATATTTAAATAAGTTCAGTATCTTTTCAAATTTATTGAACACCATATACGTCATATATATCTTAGTAGCATTGATGTTCAAGTAACACAGTTGATATCAAGATTTTGATTGTGCCATTGAGCTAAACATGAGGCATGATCATATGAATGAAGAACTAACCAATTGGATGGACTGTGAGCGCGGGGCGGTTAGAGACTGCAGTGTGTTTGCTGAGGAATATGACCTCCGAAACAACCTCTCCAGTAGATGCCTGCCACCGCTGGTCAAGATCATCCTCTGCAACAATGCTATGTTCATGCTTTAATAGTCGAACATCCCCATTTGTAAAGCTCTCCATCCCCTCCTACATAACAAACATCAGCAGAAAATAATCGAAACATATTACAGAACTATGATAATGCATTAACAAATTAACAAAACTGCAGCATACCACAAGCACAACGTCTGTTGGATGACATAGCAAAAAAAAAAAGAGATATAAAATTTGCCCCCTCCCCACCCTGGAATACTGGATTCCAGTGGATTCCAGCCAGAATACTATTAGAACCCTAGCTCCATAGTCCTTGGTTAAGTTGTGCCATTTGTACTATACAACTGCCTTACCCCGCAAAGAAAGGGTATCACTGCAAAACAGAACCTTAGTTTGGCCGTATTGTGTGTGCTAGTTCATGTGGTAAGGCAGTTATAGGAAACATTTATCATATCTACTTAGATATTAGTGCTACATGAAAATCGGTACTTGTGAGATAGCCAGTGGTGCATCCCAAAAATAGTTCCCTAAAACCACATGTTTGCAAAGCACCGGCCTTCAAGAAGCAAACGGTGGGGGTTTTCCGCATCGATTGAGCTTCCTGCTTCAAAACCACAAACACAGCTATTCTGAACACTAGGCATGGTCGCAACCCTAAGGGGCACCGCACCTCGTCTCATCGCTACTACCCATCCACGGTGAGTGAAGCAAGTCAATCGTGGGATCGGATGGAAATGAAACGGATGTGATTAGGTTAAAAGGGTAAATGGAGTAGCTTTCTTACGGGGATGGGCGGGCCGGGGGACCAGCCGGGCATGGCGAGGAACGCGGCGGCGGGGCCGATGGACGCCGGATCTGACGCCGTCGCCACCACCAGCACCACCATCTCCTCTTCTCTTCCTACTCCTACGACTCTCCCCCAACGCCGCCCGGCTCCTCCGCCGCTTCTCCTCCTCGCCGTCTCAACCTGTGACGTGTTTCCTGACAGAACTTTGTGGCGCAGCCCACAGGGTTGGTTTCCATATTGCGGCGGGCGGGAACCATCGAGGACGGAAGCGGCTGGCAGCTGTGCGCGCGGATAAGGGAACAATCCGGGCCGTTTGATCGGACAATGGACGGTTGGGATCTCGGCAGAGCAAGTCCAGTGGGTTTGGGTGGGTTGTTTTTAGCCTTGGCCGGTATAGCTGAACACGAGACTTGTAGACTTTATCTTTAAAAAGGTACTATTTAAAAAGTAATTATTGTAGTAACAAGTGATAAGCTAAAGCCAAAATCGGACCGAACACATCAGTGAAACATAAAACAACTTACGCCAAAGGATGGTTACTTTTGCTAGGAACATGTTCTCAGAAAGGAACAGCCTGCTGAGGTGCACCTGTCGCCCGGTGATGACATGGCCAGTGAGCCAGCGGCGCGTACGCAAAGGCACATGTCTGTCGGCGTGACGATGTGGCGGCACGCACGCGATGCCTATCTGTCGGGTGGCGGTGCACGCCATGGCCAGTGAGCCAGCGGCACGTACGCAAAGGCACATGTCTGTCGGTGTGGCGATGTGGCGGCACGCACGCGATGCCTATCTGTCGGGTGGCGGCGCATGCGAGGCATGCACCGTTTCAACCGGTGAGGAAGAAGAGAGCAACAACAAAAGAGAGGAAGACAAAAATGAATCTACTAAGAAACTACCGTAAATAATTGATGAGTTAGATCAGAGCAACGTATACCAGATCCTCTTAACTGTATTAATCTTGCCCGTAGGCAGTGTCTATACAATGAGAGCCTTTGCTCCCATATATAGAGAGAGAGGAGATCCTCCTTCATGATAAACTAAGCAATACAAGACTAAACTACGCTGATGGGTCTGCTATCTATTATGGGCCAATTTAGGCTAAGCGTTTACATAATTTAAGCCTATGTATAACACTCCCTTGAATACTTTGTCAACATCATTCTCATGCTTCATTAAAAACTCCTTATAGCTCACATCCTTGCCATTTCACATGATGCTTCCTGAAAAATCTTTAATTATCAAAATTTCATGGGACAAAACTCAATTAAGAGAAAAAAATAGAACAACATCTTTTTGTCGCAATGATGAACATTTTATGAAGTTTATATGCCTTCCCTTGAGGATAACAAATCTCTATGTCTCCTCATGTGTATGTCATGCATATGCTTCAACAAAGTAGAACCCTAACTCCAAAGCCTTAGTGAAAAAAATCCATAAGATTCTCACTTGTTTTGACTTTCTATATTTCTATATCCTTATTCTCCTGCTGCTCGTTTGGGTAGAAATGCTTAGGGAGTATATACTTTTGTCTTGATATAGCTATTATTCATGTATGCAACGGAAAGCTATATTATCCTCATAGAGGACTATAAGGGTCTTGTCCACCTCTATACCACACAACTCTTGGATATGTCAAACCAATCTTCAAAGCTATACACACTCACGTGTCATCTCATACAAAGCAATTATCTCTGAATGATTTGTCACTATGGAATCGTTCTTCATTCTGGATCAAGATTCTCAATATGGAATGCAATCTTACAAGCAAAGCAGCTGTTATTAGCACACTTGTCTATAAACACTTCTCCTATTTTCACATAATTGGTGGCATACCCTCTGCCCAACTCAATTGGAACTCTATTCAGAATCAGTTCATCATCATTTCCCAATATGACAGAGTCTTGAGTGTTCTATTACCCTATTATTGGTAGGTGCACTCTCCTTTGCACTAGGGCCTCCCCGTGTGCTCCAGCCTGCCCCTGGTGCTCCTGTATAGGGTGCGACATCCCTCAGATGCTCCTCATTCATGTTTGGTTCATGGAGTTTCTCCCTTGTTTATTACGTCTCTTTTACAGACATCTCCATGATTTGAGATCTTTCGAACCAAGAGGTTTCCCCTCTTCTTGTGCCATAGGCTAGAGTCAAATGTAGAATCCAAAACTCAAGATAGTTCTACTCTTTCAGGTACATTTACCGCTAATATATGCAACTATATAACTCCTTTATGACCTGCGAATGAATATAGCTGCTTATTTGTAAGGTTTTGTGTCTATCACTCTCTGAACCTCTTGTGTAGATTTCTCATGTGTGGAGCTACATTATGAAGACTACTATCATACCAGGATAGTACCTAACATTCCAATTTAGGGTCCTTTCCGCCCCTAATACTAGGAATAGTTCTTCATTAAACACCAAATTAGTGTATCTTGCTTTGAAAAGATCCCTATCATGGGCTCTAAATATTTGATTATAGATGGATATTCAAATCCCATGTAAATTCCTAAATTATGGTAGGGACCCATCGATGTACGCTATGGTAGTGAGAATGGTACTATATGGCATAGCCAAATTTACACATATGGGAAATGTTCAGTTTTTTCCCACGGACTAGTTGGAAAGGTGAGAACTTATGGTATGCAGATGGTTGTAGTTGTATTAATATCGATGCAATACAGCATGGCCCCAGCACATTATTGGTAGGTTTAATTTCATTAACAAAGGTCTAGCGATCAACTTGATCCTCTTGGTTAATGATTCTACAAGTTTGTTCTGAGTATAAACATGCGGGGCCAAGTGTTTCACCGTTATGCCTAAAGCCATACAATAGTCATTAAATGCTTTTGAGGTAAACTCTCTAGATTTATCCATCCTCATGGATTGGATCTTATGCTTGGATCTTAGCACAATTATCTGTGAAATCAGCTTAGTTGCATGATCCTAGTGGATAATATACATACATCCGCCGAGTGGATGTGTCTATTAGTACCATAATGTACCTTAATGGCCCATACATGGACTCTATAGGTCCTCATATACCCCCCTTGAATCCTCTCTAGGAAATCATGCATCTCATCCTTCATCTTATGATACGATGGTCCTTTTATTAATTTGCCTTCTGCGCAGCACTCACACACAAAATGTGTCTTATCAAGGATCTCCTTGGATGTCAGATTATGTCCAGTCAAGTGATGAACAATACAACATGTCATATTTAATGTGGACAAGAGTGTGAATGCTATATTGATTTGTGCTTCACCCATACAATCTGAAGTTACAAGGAGGAAAAAAGCTATCGGTTATAGGAGAAAGAAGAATATCCTAGTTCGTGCGGATGCTTACGTGATTCCTCCTTTACGTAATGCAAACAAGCCAACAATGCATGAAATTAGAGGTGTGGATGGTAAAGAAAGAAAGCTAGTTTGAGTAAAGAGGAAGACACAAGATCAATCAAGTTCTCGTGATTACAGTTCTGTTCACAATGTTCACGAAGATTGCAACGCCAATTCTGAGGTTTTTAATGCACACAAAACACATATTTTGAAATCTAATGAAGTCCACTTTCCAACAAATCAAACGGCGCATGATTGGAGCTTCCTACACAAAGTTATGGCAACTTCATTGATTGTTGCACGAGCTGTCCGGAGAGACGCGTGAGACTTGCCAAACATAAAGAGTCCGAGTATTGCAATACAAGTAAGGGTAAAATCCGACCATACCATGGCTTTTCAAAGGATGAGAAGGACTCCTTTTAAGGTTCCAAATGGATTTAGATGCCCCTTGAACAAGAAAAGGAAACATATAAAGATTTGAATTCGGTTCGGATTCGATTCAGTTCAGACAAGCAGTACAACATTAAAAGAATTTTGGACACTTTGGCACTATGTACCATGAGAATTTCAAAAATAGCCCCCAAAGCAGTGCAATTCCCGATCTGGGACCCCTCGCCGACCGCACGATTCATCGGGGGTGATCGTGGCAATCGTCGTCGGTAGGGGCGCGCACGACTTCAAGCAAAGACCTTATGTGAAGCGAGTGGTGCGGTGGGCGACTGTAACATCCCAAAATTTATGATTTTTGAAAATTTAAATTAAATATTTTAAAGTATTTGGATCTTAATTAAATTTTTCGAAGTTATCCCAGAATTTAAAATGAATTTCTAGAATTAAAAAGAATTCTTAGTATAAAAATATAATGCCAAAATAAGTTGGAAATATTTTATGTAAGTCCAAAATATCTTCAGGAGCCTCTGTGAATTTTTCTAAAATTTTTAGAAGAAATTTCATATTTTTCTGAGCTATATTTAATTTCCTAGGCTTTTCTGAAAATTAAAAATCAGAAAAGAAAATTTAAAAACCCCAACCCTCCCCTCCGGCCGCCACGTGGACGACCGGGATCTACCCACATCGCCGCCCGGAATCCCGCAATCCCCTCGTCTCGGGCCGACACGTGGCCAGCCCGATTTGCGCCACGCCGCCACCTGGCCCGTCTCACCCGCCCGCTCCTCCTTCTCCCGCAGCCGTCCGATTTCCCCGATCGCATCTCGGCCACTCTCTCCCACTTAAACCCCGACCCCATCCGCAGCCGTCCGATCACCGCTCCGCGATCTCACCCGTCTGCTCTCTCTCTTCCATTGCCGCCCCGACCCCACCTGTCAGGGACGTTCCCCTCTAACCGCTTCCGCCTCCCGCACGCGCCCGTCGCCACCTCCCCACTCCCTCTCTCTCCGCAACCGCAGCCGCCCACTCCCCACCTCCGGCATCAAATCCGCGACGGCCCGTTGCTCCCCGAGCCTGCAAAAACCTTCCCCGAGCACCCCCGCTCTCCATTCCACCACCCTCCACCCTCAATTCTACCTCCCAGCCGCTCCACCGCCCCCGCACAGTGCGCAACCACCCCTACCGTCGTTGCTAACTCCGGTGAGGAATTGCCGGAGCCTCGGGCCGCATCAAGCCTCGCTGACTCCACCTTCATCTTCACCGCGGCTGTGCGAAGCTCCTCGACGCCTCGGCCGACCCTTCTCGCCGCCGGCGCCGCCAGACCGGAACCCGGCCACCGCCGCCTCCGTTGCCGACCACCTCCGCCACCCTCGAACCGCTCGCCTCCACGTGATCCCTTGCTCCTCTCTCTCGTTGGTGCCCTCGCCACGGCAGCCGCCCCCAGCACCTCCCCGCCGGCCTGTCCACATCAGCGCCACATGTCCGTGTGGCAGCTGACTTGGCGCCATGCCCGTGCCACGCAGGCGCCCGACTGCCACACCACCCTTCCCCGCCACCTCAACCTCCCCTTCGGTCCATGGACCCGGTCCATAGACCCGGGCCCACTGTCAGTCGTCTCACCTGTGGTCGACGTCGGTGACGCAATAAATCCATTTTCCGTAGAAATATATTCGGTGAAAAAGAAATTCCTTGCTGATGTCATAATTTGGATTATCCTTTAGAAAAATAATTCTAAAAATCCAGTTTATACATTTTCTCTGATTTTAAACTTTGGAGAACCCGTTCTCCTTCATCCTAACTCCGATTTAGTCCATTCAAAATTTTAAATTCATCAATAATTCCAAACTATCCATCTCTGCACTGCTTTTAAATTTTTTAAATTTATTTGGTATTTTTAAATTTAAATTTCAAATTTCTGTATCCAGTTCATTTTCCAAATCTCAGTTCCATTTCAAATTTTCTATGCATTTCCAAAATTCAAATTCAAACTTTGTAAAATACTCATAAAGTTTATTTTATTTTTCTGAACTCAAATATTTTATTGCCAATAAACCCTTTTTCAGTTAACCTTCCAGATATCCTTTCTCCCTCGTTTGAACTCCGAATCTATTGAAACTTTCTCCTAAATTCATATAAAATTATAAACTCCTTTCAAGTAGATACATTATATTTTTGTAATGTTATTTGTATTTATTTGTTCGTTTGTTTTATTGTTTTGCGCGTCGAACCCAACGTGGTCGAAGAATTCTCAGACCAGCAGCAAGAAAGTCAAGATATGACACACGAAGGCAGGTCTCCTTTGAACATTTTGAACCTATGTTTGTGAAATATTTTTGATTATTTTAAATTTAATGCATTGCTATGTTACATAAAATGATAATTTATGTTGTAAGAATAATAGTTAAACCGATAATTGTTATGCCCTCATTTGGCATTAACAACCATGTACATTTGTCACCATAGATCTTTCTTGTCTCAGTATTGAGATTATTATGAATTTGATAATTTTAGAACGGTAGTAAATGCTTAGACAAACTAGTCGGTCAGTATAACCCTCGGGTGGAAAATGGATATGAATGATTTCATCTAGTAGCAATCAATATTGTTGTTGTTAAGATAGTGAAAGATGTTTTAGACTTGGGTAGATGGTAAGATTGGATTGGTGCTGATTTAGCACGAGAACTTGAAAAGTGTATGTTCCACCCAAGTCAATTAAGGACCGACGCTTGTGTTTGTCCAAACTGAGCACTACCGTACAACCACATGTCTATATGGGTGTGACCTAGCTGATTAACTTACAATAGACTAGTTTAGGTACCACCAGTGGAAAGTGGATGCCAGGGTGTACTGGTTATTCATAGTGAGGGACGGGGTTCTTGTACTCATACTGGCGCAAGAGGGGCTTCTGAATGTGGTGGATTTAACCCTTCAGCGGTGAAACCTCAGCGGGTGGTAACTAGCTAGCCTAGAGTAAGGTAAAGGCTTTGTGATGAATTATTTGGGTCTCATGCCTAATGAAGCATGTTGGCTATTAAGATAACTTGTCTCTTGTGGGTAAAGTTGTACAACCTCTTCAGAGTGTTAAAACTATTCGAATAGCCGTGCCCACGGTCAAGGGTGGGCAAGGAATGCATTCACATGGTAGATTTCTGGTTTTAAAATAAAGTTTTAGGAATCCGAGAGTGGATGGAACTCTCGGGGTTGTTCTGGCAGATGAAGCCAGTGTGGGTGGTTAGAACTCGTAGACTTTTACTTTGGTGAATGGAGCCAGTTATCTAGTGATGGTGGATAGAACCTTCACTATAAAAAATGTTGAATAGTTTCAGTCAAGATAATTACTTTGTTAAATTCCTGCCTTCAAAAATAATTAGTGGTATTAGAAATAAAATATTGCTTTGTGCAAAAGAACCATACAACCCCTTTGTTAAAGCCTTACATCTACTACATTTTTTCAAGACTTGCGGAGTACTTTATGTACTCACATGCTACACTCAAAAATAAAATATCAGAGGAATACGAAGCTCGGGAAGGAGACTATGACTACTTTGCGTGTGGATTCGACGAAGGATTTCCGGAGTACTAGGTTGCGCTTCCTCAGTCAATTGTCTGTGGCGTATTGATGGGTCTTTATCAAAGTTTATTTTGCTTCCGCTGTGCTTTGTTTATTTGCGAGGTCTTGAAACCTCGGTTGTATTAAAGAGACCTTTTGGTCTCGCACTCTTTATTATTGTAATATTCGTTGTTGGTTATGTAATCATCATTGTTTAACTGCATGCGCACTAGCTTTGATTCGAAATCCGGTCCCGACAGAGATGGTATCGAGCCAACTTGACTATAGGACGTGACCTAGATTAGAATGGCAAAAACCTTAGGGATCTATATTTATTAAAAAATACATATTTAAGAAAATTTTCTATACCTCTTTACCTCTGTTCTATTTATAATCACTTGTTCAAAATTTCTTTACTAATCTTTTCTATTATTTCAAACTTGTAGATGGCCGGTTCATCCTCCACAGGATCGTGGGATTACATCTCCCACGGCGAGAATGATGGTGCATTTATTGAGCTTCTTCGTCAACTCATGCAGTACGTGAAGTATCGCCAACCGCCTATTTTCAGGGGGCAGAAAGTCCGGATCATGGACCGAGATTCTTGGTCGATGGAGGCATTCCTGTATGCACTTGGAGGAGATTGGACAGCTTCGGATGCTTCTTACTTCCAGCTACCAGCACTCCGACACTCTCCGTGCTCACCATCCATGCCGAGCGGCGAGTTCGAGCTGGGACGCCTTAGAGCCAAGCAACGGGCCACGGTTGACTACACGCCGTCTTCACCTGTACCAGCTGTTGCCCCCAACAACCAAGTGCCGACTCGACGCATAGGACCCCGCACCTTGCTCACAGCGCGCAAGAGTGTGCGGCGCCCTAGTCCTCTACCCGACATCAACATTGGAGATTCCAGCAGAAGACTCAGTCTTTCTCGTTCCCGCTCCTGATCTCGGACGACTGCCTCCAGTCGTAGCCATCCTCATACTCGCGTATCTTGCAACCGTCCCATGTGTGGTTGTAGGCAACTCCACGTGGAAGACCCAGAGGAAGATCCAGAGGAGGTTCCTGAGGAGCGTATTTTCGAGGAGGACGAGTAGTTTGTTGAGACAGTAACATCCAAATAAATGTTTACTTCCTTAGAACGTTTTATTACTATATTTCGGTGTGCTAGATGGACTGTACCGAAGCACTTGTGCACTTGTGGTACAGCCACTCTTAAAATTAATTTGAATTCAAAGATAAGTTCTTCCAAATTGTTGCTTGTGTTCTCTCTTGAGTGGTATTTTGGGATGTTGATTAGTCTCCCCTGACCTCTTATATATGCTACCTCCCTCTTATCTTTTGCTAATCCCGGTTACCCCTTCAGATGGTGAACACAAGGAACAACGCCGGCAATAGCCATGGTGCCAATGCCCAACCTGAAGGCAATGATCCAATTCCACCAGGTCCCTAACTTGGAGCAAATAATGGCTATGCAACTGCAACTTCTTCAAACTCTTGCTCATAATCATGTCCAGCCAGCTCCACAGGCACCTTTCCATGCACCGCAGTCTAAGCTAGGAGAATTTATGAGAACTCGACCGCCAACCTTTACCGGTTCGGTAGACCCGATGGAAGCTGATGACTGGATTAAGGATGTGGAGAGGAAACCGATTTTGGCACGGTGCAATGATCATGAGAAAGTGTTGTCTGCGCCCATCGCCTAAAAGGGATTGCAGCTAATTGGTGGGAGAATTATCGTGCTACTCATCAAAATGTGCAAGGCATCACTTGGGTGAGTTTGATGAAGCTTTCCACACTACTCATATTCCTACGGGGATAATGTAAATGAAGAAAATAGAGTTTCACAAGCTGCAGCAAGGAAAACTTAGTGTTACTGAATATCTGAATAAGTTCACACAATTGGCCAGGTATGCACTAGAAGAGGTTGCAACAAATGCAACAAAGATTTGGCGATTCATGCTGGGACCCCGTCCGATTCCACAAGCTCCACGAGCTAATAACGGGGCCGACCTCGAGAACAAGACTTCAATCTGCAGGAGTGCAATGTTTCAATTGCAAGAACATGGGACATTATGCCAATAATTGTCCTCAAAGCGCCACCGTGACCCTGCTCGTTTCAACTTGGGGACTACACCAGCACGAGCCACACCTGCAGGACAAGGTTGTGGAACACCTCAAGCTCCAAGGACTCGGCAAGGGATGGATAGAGGACATGTTAATCATGTTATCGCGAGCGCCCAGATGCACCGACGTAGTTCGGTAAGTTTCTTGTCAACTTAGTACCGCATCAAGATTATTCGATTACGAGCTTCGCATTCTTTTGTTTCCAAAGGATTTGTTGAAAGATATAATTGGGATGCACGTTTGTTAAAGAAACATATGTTAGTCCAATCACCGGGAAAAGAAATGAGGACTAACACGGTTTGCCCTGGAGCAACCGTAGAGATAAATGGAGTTAAATTCCTAGCGAATCTTATTATAATAGACTCCAATAGTCTAGATGTAATACTTGGTATGGATTGGTTAACCAAGTATAAAGGGCACATAGATTGTGCCAATCGTGCCATTACTCTTACCAACTCTGAAGGAATTCAAGTAGAATGTGTTTGAGCTTATCCTCAAGGAATGGATGTGAGTTGAGCAGTTTAAAAGGAATAGCTCGAAAAGGTACCCATAGTAAGTGAATATCTCGATGTGTTTCCTGAAGATTTACCAGGAATGCCACCGGATAGAGAGATTGAATTTGTTATTAATCTGGTACCTGGAATAGCTCCAATTTCCAAGAGACCCTACCGTATGTCTTCAAATGACCTAGTAGAAGTTAAGAAACAGATTCAGGAACTCCAAGAGAAAGGTTTTGTTAGACCAAGCTCTTCGCCACGGGGAGCACCAATACTTCTAGTGAAGAAGAAGGATGGCGTCTTCATATGTGTGTGACTACGGATCCTTGAATGATGCGACAATTAAGAACAAGTACCCTTTGCCGTGGTAGATGACCTTTTGATCGCTTAAAAGGATCATGTGTCTTCTCAAGATTGATCTCCGTCGAGTTATCATCAAGTGAAGATTAGACCGAAAGATATACCGTAGGACCGAAAATGGCAACAGAGGGGGGTGAATCGTGCTTTCAAAAATCGCCCCAAGTATCCACTCAATATTTCTTCTCCGTTAGGTAAAAAGCTATGAAAATAGAAAATTGATGCTTACTAGAGATCTAAGAATGATCGACAAAATGGCTAAAGATAGGCTCTGCAGAAAATGCTATGAGATAGCAAAATATAGTGCTCATCAGTAAAACAAACTAAAACACAAGTCGCACCTCTACGAAATAAAGGTGATGCCAAACCGATCGAAATCGAGGGTGGCACACTTGATCATTGAGAATTAGTTGCTACCGAGAGAGTCATGAATTAAATGCACTCTTGAAAGGAATACCGTAGTCAACAACACCGAAAGGATCAAGAGTCTGTCCTAACCAAAAGCAAAGGTCATCATTATCTCAGAAAATAGTAGGATCGCACTGACTTTCGAATATTGCTTTGCAAAGGGGAGCACAAAACAGCACACAGACTGATGCTCAAACTAGTCCGGTCCGCTCCGCTGCACACGACCACACCCGGCATCCTGACCATCTGGACCTCAACTCCTCCCTGAGTCTAGTCCCGATCCTCTCGCCGCTGCCCGTCGCGTCCATCCGACATTGACCGAGACCTCCGACTCCACCTGAGTCTAGTCCGGTCTGCTCACACGCACAACCGCAACCGACCTCCAAACCGTCTAGACCTTCAACTCCTCCACGAGCCTAGTCCTGGTTCTCTCGTCGCCGCCTGGTCGTGTCCGCCACCGGTAGCTCAGCTCCGGTTCCTCGTCTTCGACTGCAACCGCCTCACCGACCTCGATCATCTTCGGCATCACCGACCGTGCGGACCTCAACACCTCATGTGCCTAGTCCCGGTCCACCTCGCCTTACCATGACCTAGCTCAAGTTCTGCAACACGGACAAGCAAACCGTCACATAGCACCGCACAAAACAACATATCAAAAATAGCATAAGTAAAAGGTACTCAACCCTAGAATACCCAAAACAAACTCAAACTCACTAATACAACCGTCAATTACTCATCACAAACATAGGGATACCTCCACATGGTCTCTCAATACCAAAAAAGATTTGCTACTCGTTATGGACTATCTGAGTTTACAATGATGTCTTTTAGCGACCAATGCTCCCATACTTTATGAATCTAATGAACAAAGTGTTCATGGAGTATTTGGACAAGTTTGTTGTCGTGTTCATCGATGTCATTTTGATTTACTCCCAGAATGAAGAAGAACATGCTAAACATTTGAGGATAGTTTTAGAAAAGCTCAGATAACACCATTTGTATGCCAAGTTTAGCAAGTGTGAGTTCTGGTTGAAGAAAGTAGCTTTCTTGGGTCATGTGATTTCTACAGGAGGAGTACCAGAGATCCTGAAAAGGTAAGATATGCTCAATTGGACACAACCCAAATCGATGTGAGATCGGGAGTTTTACGGGTTTAGCGGATACTATCGCCGCTTCATAGAAGGATTTTTCAAGTTTGCAAGACCTCTCACCCAATTGCTAAAGAAAGAAAAGAAGTTTGAATGGAGTAAACCTTGTGAAGACAGTTTCCAAGAACTAAAAAAGAGGTTGACTTCTGCACCAGTGCTGACACTTCCAGATATTAGGAAGGATTTTGAAGTTTTCTGTGATGCATCTAGACAAGGACTAGGATGTGTTTTGATGCAAGAAGGAAGGGTGGTAGCCTATGCTTCAAGGCAATTGCGCCCGCATGAGCAGAACTATCCAACCCATGATTTAGAGCTAGTTGTCGTTGTGTATGCTCTAAATATCTGGAGGCATTATTTGATCAGTAATCGTTGTGAGATTTATACGGATCACAAAAGCTTGAAGTATATATTTACCCAACCTAACCTCAATCTGAGACAGAGAAGATGGTTTGAGTTAATAAAGGATTATGATGTTGGAATACATTACCATCTAGGGAAGGCTAATGTAGTAGCAGATGCGTTGAGCAGAAAAAGTTAATGTAATAATCTGATGATTAAAGACAGTCAGCCTGCACTTCATGAAGAGTTTCAGCGACTCAATTTAGAAGTAGTAGATGAAGGAGCTACTTTGGAATTTCAACCAACTTTAGAAGACCAGATCAAGGAAGCTCAAAGAGAGGACAATTATGTCAAAGAAATCAAAGAGAATATGAAGAAGGGTAAAGCACCAGGATTTTAAGAAGATGAAGAAGGTATCTTTTGGTTTGGGAAAAAAATTCTTGAATCCGGATATTCAATTCACCCTGAAAGCACAAAGATGTATCAAGATCTCAAAGAAAGATACTAGTGGTCAAGTATGAAGAGAGAAATTGCTGAATATGTAGCTTTGTGTGATGTGTGCCAACGGTTAAAGTCGAACATCAAAGACCTCATGGACTTTGCAACCTTTGCAGATACCAGGGTGGAAATGGAAAGAAATTGGTATGAATTTTATAACTGGATTGCCAAGAACAAAGTCAGGGTATGATTCAATTTGGGTTATTGTGGACCGACTAACAAAAGTCGCACATTTCATTCCTGTAAATACCACATATTATGGAGACAGACTCACAGAACTATATATGTCATGAATTGTGTGTTTACATGGGGTTCCAAAGAAAATTATGTCAGATCGAGGACCTCAATTCACTTCAAGATTTTGGCAGAAGCTGCATGAGATTTTGGGCACAAACTTAAATTTCTGACATATCACCCATGCATCGATGGTCAAACGAAAAGAGTAAATCAAATATTGAAAGACATGTTGAGAGCTTGTGCCTTGGCAAATAAAGCTAGTTGGGATCAAAGTTTGCCCTATGAAAAGTTTTCCTATAATAATAGTTATCAATCTAGCTGCAAATATCTCCGTTTGAACTTTTGTATGGCGTAAAGTGCGAACACCGTTGTATTGGAAAGAAACCGGAGAAGGAAAAGTATTTGGACCCGACGATTAAGCAAGCAAATGAGCAAGTCCGTCTAATTCGTGACAGATTAAAGACAAGACAAACAAGACGAGAAAAGCTATGCGGACAATCGTCAAGAGCGTTAGAATTTGTACCTGGAGATCATGTGTATCTGAAAGTTTCACCTCTCATGGGATTGGAGATCATGTGTATCTGAAAGTTTCACCTCTCAAGGGATTGCGTCGTTTCAGCGTTAGTGGGAAACTTGCTCCGAGATATATTGGACCATTTCCTGTTTTAGCCAAAAGGGGAGAAGTTGCTTACAGGTTGAAGCTCCCACCTCGGTTGTCAAATGTGCACGACGTCTTCCCCGTGTCCCGATTAAGAAAGTGTCTCGAGTGCGGAAGAACAAATGCCCTTAGAAGAAGTGACTTTGAAGGAACACTTAACATATCCAGAGTATCTAGTCAAGATTTTGGATGAAGCAGAGCGTCGTACAAGAAATAACAGCATCAAATTCTGTAAAGTGCAATGGAGTAATCATGCTGAGTCAGAAGCAACTTGGGAGCGTGAGGAGGATTTGAGATCAGAGTTCCCTAACCTTTTTCCCAGTCCATCCGAATCACGAGGACGAGATTCATCCTAGGCGTTAGGTTTGTAACATCCCAAAATTTGTGATTTTTGAAAATTTAAATTCAAATTAAATATTTTAAAGTATTTGGATCTTAGTTGAATTTTTTTGAGTTTTTCCAGAATTTAAAATCAATTTCTAGAATTAAAAACAATTCTTAGTATAAAAATATAATGCCAAAATAAGTTGGAAATATTTTATGTAAGTCCAAAATATCTTCAGGAGCCTCTGTGAATATTTCTAAAATTTTTGGAAGAAATTTTATATTTTTCTGAGCTATAATTAATTTCCTAGGCTTTTCTGAAAATTAAAATCGAAAAGAAAATTTAAAACCCCAACCCTCCTCCGTATGCACGTGACGACCGGGATCTACCCACGCCGCCGCCTCGAATCCCGCCTCCCTCCTCTCGGCCGACACGTGGCCGGCCGATTCCATGCCACCACCACCACCGCCCATCTCACCCGCCCGCTCCTCCTTCTCCGCACCGTCCGATTTCCCGATCGCATCTCGCCACTCTCTCCCACTTAATCCCCGACCCCATCTGCTGGTAGTCAGATCACGCTCGCGATTTCACCCATCCGCTCTCTCTCCATTGCCGCCGCCCGCCACCTTCCCTACACCCCTCTCTCTCGCCACCTCCCCACTCCCTCTCCCACCGCAGCCCACCCCCACCTCCGTCCCAGAAATCCACGACGCTGTTGCTCCCGAGCCTATGAAACCTTCCCGAGCACCACCGCCTCCATTGCACCACCCTCCACCTCAATTCTACCTCCCGCCGCTCCACCGCCCCGTGTGGTGCAACCACCCCTACCGCCGCCGCTAACCCGGTGAGGAATTGCCGAGCCTCGGACCGCATCAAGCCTCGCCGACTCCACCTTCATCTTCACCGCGGCCGTGCGAAGCTCCTCGGCCTCTCGTGACCCTTCTCGTCGCCGGGCCGCCGCCACACCGGGAACCCGCCACCGCCGCCTCGCTGTTCTGACCACCTCCGCCACCCTCGGTACCGCCGCCCTCCACGTGATCCCTTGCTCCTCTCTCTCCGTTGGTGCCCTCATGGCCGGCCTGTGTGCCGATCGTGCAAGCAGCGCCGCCCCAAGCACCTCCCTCCTACATCCACGTCGGCCACATGTCCGTGGCGGTGACTTGGCGCCATGCCTGTGCCACGCAGCGCCCGCCGCCACCCACCCTTCCCCGACCTCAACCTCCTTTGGTCCATAGACCCGGTCCATAGATCCAGGCTCACTGTCAGTCGGCTCAACCTAGGGCTGACGTCAGCGTGACGCAATAAATCTATTTTTCCGTAGAGAAATAATTCGATCGAAAAAGAAATTCCTTGCTGACGTTATAATTCTGATTATCCTTTAGAAAAATAATTCCCAAAATCCAGTTTATTCATTTTCTCTGATTTTAAACTTCGGAGAACTCGTTCTCCTTCATCCTAACTCCGAGTTAGTCCATTCAAATTTTTAAATTCATCAAAAATTCCAAACTATCCATCTCTTCCCACCTTTTAAATTTTTGAAATTTATTTGAAATTTTTAAATTTAAATTTCAAATTTCAGTATCCAGTTCATTTTCAAAATCTCAGTTCCATTTCAAATTTTCTATGCATTTCCAAAATTCAAATTCAAACTTTGTAAAATACTCATAAAGTTTATTTTATTTTTCTGAACTCAAATATTTTATTGCCAATAAACCCTTTTTCAGTTAACCTTCCAGATATCCTTTCTCCCTCGTTTGAACTCCTAATCTATTGAAACTTTCTCCTAAATTCATATAAAATTATAAACTCCTTTCAAGTAGATACATTATATTTTTGTAATGTTATTTATATTTATTTGTTCTATTGTTTTATTGTTTTGCGTCGAACCCAACGTGGTCGAAGAATTCTCGGACCAAAGAAGAAAGTCAAGACATGACACACGAAGGCAAGTCTCCTTTGAACATTTTGAACCTATGTTTGTGAAATATTTTCATTATGTTAAATTTAATGCATTACTATGTTACATAAAATGATAATCTATGTTGTAAGAATAATAGTTAAACCGATAATTGTTATGCCCTCATTTGGCATTAACAACCATGTACATTGTCACCATAGATCTTTCTTGTCTCAAGATTGAGATTATTAGATTATAATTTTAGAACGGTGAATGATTTCATCTAGTATGCATGATCAATATTCAATATTGTTGTTGTTAAGATAGTGAAAGATGTTTTAGACTTGGGTGGATGGTAAGATTGGATTGGTGCCGATTTAGTACGAGAACTTGAAAAGTGTATGTTCCACCCAAGTCAATTAAGGACCGACGCTTGTGTTTGTCCAAACTGAGCACTACCGTACAACCACATGTCTATATGGGTGTGACCTAGGCGATTAACTTACAATAGACTAGTTTAGGTACCACCAGTGGAAAGTGGATGCCAGGGTGTACTGGTTATTCATAGTGAGGGACATGGTTTCTTGTACTCATACGGCAAGAGGGGCTTCAATGTGGTGGATTTAACCCTTCACGGTGAAACCTCGGTGGTGGTAACTAGCTAGCCTAGAGTGAAAGGCTTTGTGATGAATTATTTGGGTCTCATGCCTAATGAAGCATGTTGGCTATTAAGATAACTTGTCTCTTGTGGGTAAAGTTGTACAACCTCTTCAGAGTGTTAAAACTATTCGAATAGCCGTGCCCACGGTCAAGGGCGGGCAAGGAATGCATTCACATGGTAGATTTCTGGTTTTAAAATAAAGTTTTGGGAATCCGAGAGTGGATGGAACTCTTGGGGTTGTTCTGGCAGATGAAGCCAGTGTGGGTGGTTAGAACCCGTAGACTTGTACTTTGGTGAATGGAGCCAGTTATCTAGTGATGGTGGATAGAACCTTCACTATAAAAAATGTTGAATAGTTTCAGTCAAGATAATTACTTTGTTAAATTCCTGCCTTCAAAAATAATTAGTGGTATTAGAAATAAAATATTGCTTTGTGCAAAAGAACCATACAACCCCCTTTGTTAAAGCCTTACATCTACTACATTTTTTCAAGACTTGCGGAGTACTTTATGTACTCACATGCTACACTCAAAAATAAAATATCAGAGGAATACGAAGCTCGGGAAGGAGACTATGACTACTTTGCGTGTGGATTCGACGAAGGATTTCCGGAGTACTAGGTTGCGCTTCCTCAGTCAATTGTCTGTGGCGTATTGATGGGTCTTTATCAAAGTTTATTTTGCTTCCGCTGTGCTTTGTTTATTTGCGAGGTCTTGAAACCTCAGTTGTATTAAAGAGACCTTTTGGTCTGCACTCTTTATTATTGTAATATTCGTTGTTGGTTATGTAATCATCATTGTTTAACTGTGCGCACTAGCTTTGATTCGGAAATCCGGGGTCCCGACAGAGATGGTATCGGAGCCAACTTGACTATAGGACGTGACCTAGATTAGAATGGCAAAAACCTTAGGGATCTATATTTATTAAAAAATACATATTTAAGAAAATTTTCTATACCTCTTTACCTCTGTTCTATTTATAATCACTTGTTCAAAATTTCTTTACTAATCTTTTCTATTATTTCAAACTTGTAGATGGCCGGTTCATCCTCCACAGGATCGTGGGATTACATCTCCCACGGCGAGAATGATGGTGCATTTATTGAGCTTCTTCGTCAACTCATGCAGTACGTGAAGTATCGCCAACCGCCTATTTTCAGGGGGCAGAAAGTCCGGATCATGGACCGAGATTCTTGGTCGATGGAGGCATTCCTGTATGCACTTGGAGGAGATTGGACAGCTTCGGATGCTTCTTACTTCCAGCTACCAGCACTCCGACACTCTCCGTGCTCAGCTCATCCAGTGCCAGGCAGCAGAGTTCGAGCTGGGACGCCTTAGAGCCAAGCAACGGGCCACGGTTGACTACACGCCGTCTTCACCTGTACCAGCTGTTGCCCCCAACAACCAAGTGCCGACTCGACGCATAGGACCCCGCACCTTGCTCACAGCGCAAGGTGTGCGGCGCCTAGTCCTCTACCCGACATCAACATTGGAGATTCCAGTGAAGACTCGGTCTTTCTCGTTCCGCCTCGATCTCGGACGACGCCTCCGATCGTAGCCATCCTCATACTCGCGTATCTTGCAACCGTCCCATGTGTGGTTGTAGGCAACTCCACGTGGAAGACCCGGAGGAAGATCGAGAGGAGGTTCACGAGGCGTATTTTCGAGGAGGACGAGTAGTTTGTTGAGACAAGAACATCCAAATAAATGTTTACTTCCTTAGAACGTTTTATTACTATATTTGATTGTGCTAGATGGACTGCATCAAGCACTTGTGCACTTGTGGTACACCACTCTTAAAATTAATTTGAATTCAAAGATAAGTTCTTCCAAATTGTTGCTTGTGTTCTCTCTTGAGTGGTATTTTGGGATGTTGATTAGTCTCCCCTGACCTCTTATATATGCTACCTCCCTCTTATCTTTTGCTAATCCCGGTTACCCCTTCAGATGGTGAACACAAGGAACAACGCCGGCAATAGCCATGGTGCCAATGCCCAACCTGAAGGCAATGATCCAATTCCACGAGGTCCCTAACTTGGAGCAAATAATGGCTATGCAACTGCAACTTCTTCAAACTCTTGCTCATAATCATGTCCAGCCAGCTCCACAGGCACCTTTCCATGCACCGATCTAAGCTAGGAGAATTTATGAGAACTCGACCGCCAACCTTTACCGGTTCGGTAGACCCGATGGAAGCTGATGACTGGATTAAGGATGTGGAGAGGAAACTGATTTTGGCACAGTGCAATGATCATGAGAAAGTGTTGTACGCTGCCCATCAGCTAAAAGGGATTGCAGCTAATTGGTGGGAGAATTATCGTGCTACTCATCAAAATGTGCAAGGCATCACTTGGGCTGAGTTTGATGAAGCTTTCCACACTACTCATATTCCTACGGGGATAATGTAAATGAAGAAAATAGAGTTTCACAAGCTGCAGCAAGGAAAACTTAGTGTTACTGAATATCTGAATAAGTTCACACAATTGGCCAGGTATGCACCAGAAGAGGTTGCAACAAATGCAACAAAGATTTGGCGATTCATGCTGGGACCCCGTCCGATTCCACAAGCTCCACGAGCTAATAACGGGGGCCAGCCTCAGTAGAACAAGACTTCAACTGCAGGAGTGCAATGTTTCAATTGCAAGAACATGGGACATTATGCCAATAATTGTCCTCAAAAGCGCCCAGCTGTGACCCCTGTTCGTTTCAACTTGGGGACTACACCAGCACGAGCCACACCTGCAGGACAAGGTTGTGGAACACCTCAAGCTCCAAGGACTCGGCAAGGGATGGATAGAGGACATGTTAATCATGTTACTGCGGAAGCGGCCCAGGATGCACCAGACGTAGTTCTGGGTAAGTTTCTTGTCAACTTAGTACCTGCATCAGTATTATTCGATTCTGGAGCTTCGCATTCTTTTGTTTCCAAAGGATTTGTTGAAAGATATAATTGGGATGCACGTTTGTTAAAGAAACATATGTTAGTCCAATCACCGGGAAAAGAAATGAGGACTAACACGGTTTGCCCTGGAGCAACCGTAGAGATAAATGGAGTTAAATTCCTAGCGAATCTTATTATAATAGACTCCAATAGTCTAGATGTAATACTTGGTATGGATTGGTTAACCAAGTATAAAGGGCACATAGATTGTGCCAATCGTGCCATTACTCTTACCAACTCTGAAGGAATTCAAGTAGAATGTAAGCCGAGCTTATCCTCAAGGAATGGATGTGAGTTGAACAGTTTAAAAGGAATAGCTCTGGAAAAGGTACCCATAGTAAGTGAATATCTCGATGTGTTTCCTGAAGATTTACCAGGAATGCCACCGGATAGAGAGATTGAATTTGTTATTAATCTGGTACCTGGAATAGCTCCAATTTCCAAGAGACCCTACCGTATGTCTTCAAATGACCTAGTAGAAGTTAAGAAACAGATTCAGGAACTCCAAGAGAAAGGTTTTGTTAGACCAAGCTCTTCGCCACGGGGAGCACCAATACTTCTAGTGAAGAAGAAGGATGGCAGTCTTCATATGTGTGTGGACTACAGATCCTTGAATGATGCGACAATTAAGAACAAGTACCCTTTGCCCAGGGTAGATGACCTTTTTGATCAGTTAAAAGGATCATGTGTCTTCTCCAAGATTGATCTCCGGTCGAGTTATCATCAAGTGAAGATTAGACCGAAAGATATACACATAGGACCGAAAATGGCAACAGAGGGGGTGAATCGTGCTTTCAAAAATCGCCCAAGTATCCACTCAATATTTCTTCTCCGTTAGGTAAAAGCTATGAAAATAGAAAATTGATGCTTACTAGAGATCTAAGAATGATCGACAAAATGGCTAAAGATAGGCTCTGCAGAAAATGCTATGAGATAGCAAAATATAGTGCTCAACGTAAAACAAACTAAAACACAAGTCGCAGCCTCACGAAATAAAGGTGATGCCAAACCGATCGAAATCGAGGGTGGCACACTTGATCATTGAGAATTAGTTGCTACCGAGAGAGTCATGAATTAAATGCACTCTTGAAAGGAATATCGTAGTCAACAACACCGAAGGATCAAGAGTCACGTCCTAACCAAAAGCAAAGGTCATCATTATCTGCAAAATAGTAGGATCTGCTGGACTTTCTCAATATTGCTTTGCAAAGGGAGCACAAAGCAACACATGATCGATGCTCAAACTAGTCCGGTCCGCTCCGCTGCACACGACCACACCCGGCATCCTGACCATCTGGACCTCAACTCCTCCCTGAGTCTAGTCCCGATCCTCTCGCCGCTGCCCGTCGCGTCCATCCGACATTGACCGAGACCTCCGACTCCACCTGAGTCTAGTCCGGGTCTGTTCCGTCACGCACAACCGCAACCGACCTCCAAACCGTCTAGACCTTCAACTCCTCCCTGAGCCTAGTCCTGGTTCTCTCGTCGTCGCCCGTCGTGTCCGTCACCGGTAGCTCCAGCTCCGGTTCCTCGTCTTCTGACTCGCAACCGCCTCACCAGCCTCGATCATCTTCGGCATCACCGACCGTCTGGACCTCAACACCTCATGTGCCTAGTCCCGGTCCACCTCGCCTTACCATGACCTAGCTCTGAAGTTCTGCAGTCACACAGACAAGCAAACCGTCACATAGCACTGCACAAAACAACATATCAAAAATAGCATAAGTAAAAGGTACTCAACCCTAGAATACCCAAAACAAACTCAAACTCACTAATACAACCGTCAATTACTCATCACAAACATAGGGATACCTCCACATGGTCTCTCAATACCAAAAACAGCATTTGCTACTCGTTATGGACTATACGAGTTTACAGTGATGTCTTTTAGCCTGACCAATGCTCCCGCATACTTTATGAATCTAATGAACAAAGTGTTCATGGAGTATTTGGACAAGTTTGTTGTCGTGTTCATCGATGTCATTTTGATTTACTCCCAGAATGAAGAAGAACATGCTAAACATTTGAGGATAGTTTTAGAAAAGCTCAGATAACACCATTTGTATGCCAAGTTTAGCAAGTGTGAGTTCTGGTTGAAGAAAGTAGCTTTCTTGGGTCATGTGATTTCTACAGGAGGAGTACCTGTAGATCCTGAAAAGGTAACAGATATGCTCAATTGGACACAACCCAAATCAGTAACAGAGATCAGGAGTTTTCTGGGTTTAGCCGGATACTATCGTCGCTTCATAGAAGGATTTTTCAAGTTTGCAAGACCTCTCACCCAATTGCTAAAGAAAGAAAAGAAGTTTGAATGGAGTAAACCTTGTGAAGACAGCTTCAAGAACTAAAAAGAGGTTGACTTACGCACCAAGGTCTTGACACTTCCGGATATTAGGAAGGATTTTGAAGTTTTCGTGATGCATCTAGACAAGGACTAGGATGTGTTTGATGCAAGAAGGAAGGGTGGTAGCCTATGCTTCAAGGCAATTGCGCCCGCATGAGCAGAACTATCCAACCCATGATTTAGAGCTAGTTGTCGTTGTGTATGCTCTAAATATCGGAGGCATTATTTGATCAGTGATCGTTGTGAGATTTATACGGATCACAAAAGCTTGAAGTATATATTTACCCAACCTAACCTCAATCTGAGACAGAGAAGATGGTTTGAGTTAATAAAGGATTATGATGTTGGAATACATTACCATCTAGGGAAGGCTAATGTAGTAGCAGATGCGTTGAGCAGAAAAAGTTAATGTAATAATCTGATGATTAAAGACAGTCAGCCTGCACTTCATGAAGAGTTTCACTCTCAATTTAGAAGTAGTAGATGAAGGAGCTACTTTGGAATTTCAACCAACTTTAGAAGACCAGATCAAGGAAGCTCAAAGAGAGGACAATTATGTCAAAGAAATCAAAGAGAATATGAAGAAGGGTAAAGCACCAGGATTTTAAGAAGATGAAGAAGGTATCTTTTGGTTTGGGAAAAAAATTCTTGAATCCGGATATTCAATTCACCCTGAAAGCACAAAGATGTATCAAGATCTCAAAGAAAGATACTAGTGGTCAAGTATGAAGAGAGAAATTGCTGAATATGTAGCTTTGTGTGATGTGTGCCAACGGGTTAAAGCTGAACATCAAAGACCTACTGGACTTTTGCAACCTTTGCAGATACCAGGGTGGAAATGGAAAGAAATTGGTATGAATTTTATAACTGGATTGCCAAGAACAAAGTCAGGGTATGATTCAATTTGGGTTATTGTGGACCGACTAACAAAAGTCGCACATTTCATTCCTGTAAATACCACATATTCTGGAGACAGACTCACAGAACTATATATGTCATGAATTGTGTGTTTACATGGGGTTCCAAAGAAAATTATGTCAGATCGAGGACCTCAATTCACTTCAAGATTTTGGCAGAAGCTGCATGAGATTTTGGGCACAAACTTAAATTTCAGTACAGCATATCACCCACAGACTGATGGTCAAACAGAAAGAGTAAATCAAATATTGAAAGACATGTTGAGAGCTTGTGCCTTGGCAAATAAAGCTAGTTGGGATCAAAGTTTGCCCTATGAAAAGTTTTCCTATAATAATAGTTATCAATCTAGCCTGCAAATATCTCCGTTTGAACTTTTGTATGGCAGAAAGTGCAGAACACCGTTGTATTGGAAAGAAACCGGAGAAGGAAAAGTATTTGGACCTGACGTATTAAGCAAGCAAATGAGCAAGTCCGTCTAATTCAGGACAGATTAAAGACAGCACAAACAAGACAGAAAAGCTATGCGGACAATCGTCGAAGAGCGTTAGAATTTGTACCTGGAGATCATGTGTATCTGAAAGTTTCACCTCTCATGGGATTGGAGATCATGTGTATCTGAAAGTTTCACCTCTCAAGGGATTGCGTCGTTTCAGCGTTAGTGGGAAACTTGCTCCGAGATATATTGGACCATTTCCTGTTTTAGCCAAAAGGGGAGAAGTTGCTTACCAGTTGAAGCTCCCACCTCAGTTGTCAAATGTGCACGACGTCTTCCCTGTGTCCCAGTTAAGAAAGTGTCTCAGAGTGCCAGAAGAACAAATGCCCTTAGAAGAAGTGACTTTGAAGGAACACTTAACATATCCAGAGTATCTAGTCAAGATTTTGGATGAAGCAGAGCGTCGTACAAGAAATATGACATCAAATTCGTAAAGTGCAATGGAGTAATCATCTTTGAGTCGAAGCAACTTGGGAGCGTGAGGAGGATTTGAGATCGAGTTCCTAACCTTTTCCCATCCATCCGAATCACGAGGACGAGATTCATCCTAGGCGTTAGGTTTGTAACATCCCAAAATTTGTGATTTTTGAAAATTTAAATTCAAATTAAATATTTTAAAGTATTTGGATCTTAGTTGAATTTTTTTGAGTTTTTCCAGAATTTAAAATCAATTTCTAGAATTAAAAACAATTCTTAGTATAAAAATATAATGCCAAAATAAGTTGGAAATATTTTATGTAAGTCCAAAATATCTTCAGGAGCCTCTGTGAATATTTCTAAAATTTTTGGAAGAAATTTTATATTTTTCTGAGCTATAATTAATTTCCTAGGCTTTTCTGAAAATTAAAATCGAGAAAGAAAATTTAAAAACCCCAACCCTCCTCCGCCACGTGACGGTACGGGATCTACCCACGTCACCGCCCGGAATCCCGCCTTCCCCTCCTCTCGGGCCGACACGTGGCCGGCCCGATTTGCGCCATGCCACCACCCGGCCCATCTCACCCGCCCGCTCCTCCTTCTCCCGCAGCCGTCCGATTTCCCCGATCGCATCTCGGCCACTCCCTCCCACTTAATCCCCGACCCCATCTGCTGCCGTCCGATCACCGCTCCGCGATTTCACCCATCCGCTCTCTCTCTCTCCCACCGTCGCCACCTCCCCACACCCCTCTCTCTACGCAACCGCAGCCGCCCACTCCCCACCTCCGGCGTCAAATCCACGCCGGCCTGTTGCTCCCTGAGCCTATGAAAACCTTCCCCGAGCACCACCGCTCTCCATTGCACCACCCTCCACCCTCAATTCTACCTCCCGGCCGCTCCACCGCCCCCGTGTCGTGCGCAACCACCCCTACCGCCGTCGCCAAATCCGGTGAGGAATTGCCGGAGCCTCGGACCGCATCAAGCCTCGCCGACTCCACCTTCATCTTCACCGCGGTGTCAGGGTTTCGACGGCCTCGGTGACCCTCCTCGTCGCCGGCCGCCACACCAGGAACCCGGCCACCGCCCCTCGCCGTTCGACCACCCTCCGGCCGCCCTCGGTGTAGCCTCGCCCTCCACGCCATCCCTTGCTCCTCTCTCCGTTGGTGCCCTCGCCGCACATGCATGCCGATCGCCGCAAGCTCGCCGCCCCAAGCACCTCCTCGCCGGCTGTCCGTCGTCGGCGCCACATGTCCGCGTGGCAGCTGACTTGGCGCCACGCCTGTGCCACGCAGGCGCCCGGCTGCCATACCACCCTTCCCCGCCACCTCAGCTTCCCCTTCGGTCCATAGACCCGGTCCATAGATCCAGGCTCACTGTCAGTCGGCTCAACCTAGGGTCGACGTCGGTGCAATAAATCTATTTTTCCGTAGAGAAATAATTCGATCGAAAAGAAATTCCTTCTTGACGTTATAATTCTGATTATCCTTTAGAAAAATAATTCCCAAAATCCAGTTTATTCATTTTCTTTGATTTTAAACTTCGGAGAACTCGTTCTCCTTCATCCTAACTCCGAGTTAGTCCATTCAAATTTTTAAATTCATCAAAAATTCCAAACTATCCATCTCTTCCCACCTTTTAAATTTTTGAAATTTATTTGAAATTTTTAAATTTTAAATTTCCAATTTCTGTATCCAGTTCATTTTCCAAATCTCAGTTCCAATTCAAATTTTCTATGCATTTCCAAAATTCAAATTCAAACTTTGTAAAATACTCATAAAGTTTATTTTATTTTTCTGAACTCAAATATTTTATTGCCAATAAACCCTTTTTCAGTTAACCTTCCAGATATCCTTTCTCACTCGTTTGAACTCCTAATCCGTTGAAACTTTCTCCTAAATTCATATAAAATTATAAACTCCTTTCCAGTAGATACATTATATTTTTGTAATGTTATTTATATTTATTTGTTCTATTGTTTTATTGTTTTGCGCGTCGAACCCGACGTGGTCGAAGAATTCTCGGACCAGCAGCAAGAAAGTCAAGACATGACACACGAAGGCAAGTCTCCTTTGAACATTTTGAACCTATGTTTGTGAAATATTTTCATTATGTTAAATTTAATGCATTACTATGTTACATAAAATGATAATCTATGTTGTAAGAATAATAGTTAAACCGATAATTGTTATGCCCTCATTTGGCATTAACAACCATGTACCTTTGTCACCATAGATCTTTCTTGTCTCAGTATTGAGATTATTATGAATGATTTCATCTAGTAGCAATCAATATTGTTGTTGTTGTTAAGATGGTGAAAGATGTTTTAGACTTGGGTGGATGGTAAGATTGGATTGGTGCTGATTTAGTACGAGAACTTGAAAAGTGTATGTTCCACCCAAGTCAATTAAGGACCGACGCTTGTGTTTGTCCAAACTGAGCACTACCGTACAACCACATGTCTATATGGGTGTGACCTAGCTGATTAACTTACAATAGACTAGTTTAGGTACCACCAGTGGAAAGTGGATGCCAGGGTGTACTGGTTATTCATAGTGAGGGACATGGTTTACTGTACTCATACGGCGCAAGAGGGGGCTTCTGAATGTGGTGGATTTAACCCTTCAGCGGTGAAACCTCAGCGGGTGGTAACTAGCTAGCCTAGAGTGAAGGCTTTGTGATGAATTATCTGGGTCTCATGCCTAAGGAAGCATGTTGGCTATTAAGATAACTTGTCTCTTGTGGGTAAAGTTGTACAACCTCTTCAGAGTGTTAAAACTATTCGAATAGCCGTGCCCACGGTCAAGGCGAAGCAAGGAATGCATTCACATGGTAGATTTCGGTTTTAAAATAAAGTTTTGGGAATCAGAGTGGATGGAACTCTTGGGGTTGTTCGGCGATGAAGCCGTGTGGGTGGTTAGAACCCGTAGACTTGTACTTTGGTGAATGGAGCCAGTTATCTAGTGATGGTGGATAGAACCTTCACTATAAAAATATTGAATAGTTTCAGTCAAGATAATTACTTTGTTAAATTCCTGCCTTCAAAAATAATTAGTGGTATTAGAAATAAAATATTGCTTTGTACAAAAGAACCATATAACCCCCTTTGTTAAAGCCTTACATCTACTACATTTTTTCAAGACTTGCGGAGTACTTTATGTACTCACATGCTACACTCAAAAATAAAATATCAGAGGAATACGAAGCTCAGGAAGGAGACTGTGACTACTTTGCGTGTGGATTCGACGAAGGATTTCCGGAGTACTAGGTTGCGCTTCCCAGTCAATTGCTTGTGGCGTATTGATGGGTCTTTATCAAAGTTTATTTTGCTTCCGCCATGTTTTGTTTATTTGCGAGGTCTTGAAACCTCAGTTGTATTAAAGAGACCTTTTGGTCTGCACTCTTTATTATTGTAATATTCGTTGTTGGTTATGTAATCATCATTGTTTAACTATGCGCACTAGCTTTGATCTGGGACTAGTGATGTAATACACAGAGGGTCCGTATTGGGAAATCCGGGGTCCCGACAGCGACCGCACCACTCGGTGAGTCATGCGGTGGCCGACCGCACCACTCGGCCTCCCTCCCATCGTACCGCCGAAAGCGGATTCTCACGCACGCTGTCGATTTTTGGAGTGCTGAGAGCCGGCCCCTTCCCCATTTGCTTCGCTGTGTGAGTCACGATAAAAGGAGGAGGATGAGCTGCGTTCGGAACTTCGGTAGTTTTACATTTCCAAGCGTGGAAAGAGAAGCAGCAAGAGAAGGAAAGAAGGACGACAAACATGGCATTTGGAGTAATTTTTGAAGCGATCTGAAGTTTTCGCAATTGTGAAAGTTGTAGATCGCCTCGTGAGCTTCAAGAAAAGGTAAATATCATCTCCATACGTGTATGATGTTATTATGCTGATTAGTCTGTAATTAGCGTAAACGTTATTTACGGAGTTCATGCATGTCATTTTTTGATACAATGTTGTAGTTGTAGTGTATTGTATTTTATACTTTATGTGAATAAATTTTGTAGTGCTGTTGTAGTGCGATTTAGTTAGTCTCGTGCATGCAACGAAAACCAAAATTTATTGTAAATATCATGCATGTTCTATCTATTCATCCTAAATCACTCTCTGGCATGCTTATTTGTTAAATGCTAGCAAGATGTTAATCGGTAGAAATAGCTTACACTGACTATTATGTAGCTTTAATTTTGGTAGGTCTTGTTAGGAATAAAATTGTAAGATTATTTTATTAAATAAGCATACATAGGACATATGAAATCCCGTCATGCACATTGTTTAAAAAAGCATGCTAGTGACAATGTCAATAATAATTTATACTACTGGTTCAGCTAAATAGTATGAAACTCTCTTCAATAGCTAGTTGGTTGAGAGCAAGCCCAACTTAGACATCATCAAGCATGGATATAGCTTAAGCTTATAAAGTTTTTCATCAGCTGCATAGCTTGGGCATTAGTAAACCAACTTGCAATCATTAATCATCATCTTAAGCAAACACAAGCAAAAAATAAAAAGTGAGCAAGTATGGTTACACTCTTATGTAAAACCCTGTGGTGCTACCAAGCATCTGAGAAGTACTTAGCAGAACAATAGTGGATCTTAGCAATTTATAGATAGTACATTACATTGCTAATTTGATTTATATATAAATTTATTAGCGCACTCCATAAATGAATTAAAAATTAGATTTACAAATTAAGATGGAAATATTACTCTTGTATGTGGTGGGCGGTAGGTATTAAATGATGGTACACTTGTTGCATGTTATATATACTAGTATCATCGAGTGGTACCATTGGTCACAGAATGTCAAAGGTGAGTTGTTGCACTAAATGGATAATACACATGGGGCATATGATCCTAGTGGGTTGGATGATTCGGGTTGGAGTGTATGATTGGGATTATGCAATGGTCAGATTTTTGACCATTGGAGCCCGAGGAAATTGCATAGAGGCGGATGATCTATGCTCAAGGCAGATGATTCAGGTCTGCAAAAACTTTTCAGCAACTGTGTCTAACAGCTGGTTGTTGAATTGGGAGGCTATATAAGTGAACCATGGTCGTTCAAGATAACTCTCTTGAGACTCCAAATTAGTGGCTGGCATATTGTGAAGTTCAAGGGCATTCATGAGCATTAAGTTGAAAATTTGATAATATGAGAGAGTAGATTAGGCCTAGTTGTGTGCATCACTCCTTGTAGCTTGACCTTGCTTGGTTTATGTGATGTCTTCGGGCTTGTTACTCTTGGAATTTGGTTATTCCTAGATAGCTTGGACATGTGTTCTTGGTGACCTTCCAAGGAGGATCTTGTGGATGACACCGGGAGAATTGTGAATGTTTGGAGTCCACCTATCCGAAGTGAAGAAGGACTACCACTAATGCAATGCTTGAGTCATTGCAAGGGTTCAAGTATCATTCTTGAGGCTAACTCGTGTTGTGTTCAGGACCATTGCATAACGACTCTGGTTGGTGTTGGGCCATGTCACCTTGTAATACGGGGTCGTCCGATCTTCTCAACGTAGGATCAAGATAGTCGCGTAGATTTGAAGAACCGTAGTGATCCCCTGTTGCCAATGCAAGAGTTAGCACTCTATAATTCGCCCAAACACATGTGCTGAACTTCACGCCCACTAGATAAAGTCCTATCGCGCTCCCAATTCCCAGCTGAAAGGTTGAATAATCTTGATTTTGACGAACTCCCAATTCTTCTCTCAAGTTGGTTCGGCCAACAGAAAGAACGAGAGTAATTTTCTTATGAAAAGCGGTCTAAAAAACAATCGAGGGGGTGGCGGCTACTTAAAACTAACCCTAACCTCACGCACGCACACACTTGGCCTAAGGCCGAGTTCAATCTGGTTTACGAATCCTAAAGCAATTCGGAGTTGAACACTTAACTAATTACATGGCTAAATTAAACAATCTCAGCCTATCATTGGCACGTAGGCCCACAAACTTCTCAATTGGCGTATGGGCATCTTCTTCATGTCTTGGCTGCGTGGAGCTTCCCTCCTTTTGACATGTGACCGCATGGGCCTCCTTCCTTGTGGTCGCATGGCTCTCTTTCTCCTTGGGGCTGACTCGTTGGTTATTCCGTCCTTGTTCTTCAATTGCTTCAAATCTGAGAACACACAATGTATTTGCATTAGGTAGTATACCATTCTCATCTAAAGCAATAGGGAATTCTCTAAGAAACAAAAACACCTGTTTTGCAGCAGCTTAGCTCTTGCTCTTGTCACAGGCTATTGGAGCCTCATCACAAGCTTTGTCATACACCCTTGGAGTGGAAGGTGAATGCGTAGTAGAGATGTCATCATCATCCTCTCCTCTTGAAAATGAGTCGACCTTGACTCTGTACAATCTTGTCCAAAGAAGGGTGATAAATCATCAACATTAAATGTAGAACTCACCCCATAGTCATCTCCAGGAAGCTCAATCTTGTATGCATTGTCATTGATCTTGGCAAGAACTTTCAAAGGTCCATCACCACAGGGCATCAATTTGGATCTACGCTTCTCCGGAAAGCGATCTTTGCGAAGGTGTACCCACACTAAATCACCTGATTCAAAAATCATTTTCTTTCTAGGCTTGTTAGCTTTGAAAGCATAAGCACGTACCTTCTTTTCAATTACCCCTTTGGTTGTGGTATAGAGCTTTTTCACAAAATCAGCATATTTACAAGCCTCCATATTAGCATATTCTTGTAGTGGGAGTGGAAGTAAATCAAGTGGCGTGATTGGTTTGAAACCATACATCACCTCGAATGGACACAATTGAGTTGTAGAATATACCGCCCTATTATATGCAAACTCCACATGCGGTAGACGATCTTCTCACTCTTTCAAGTTCTTCTTTATCATGGTACGCAGCAACATTGAAATTGTACGGTTCACCACCTCCATTTGTCCATCTGTTTGTGGGCGATAAGTCGTCGAAAACAACAATTTTGTCCCAAGATTGGCCCACAAAGTCTTCCAAAAGTAGCTCATAAACTTGACGTCGTGATCAGAAACAATGGTTCTTGGCATTCCATGCAATCTCACAATCTCCCTAAAAAAACAAGTCAGCTACATGCGACGCATGTCGCTCTTATGACAGGGAATAAAATATGCTATTTTAGAAAACCTATCCACAACAACAAAGACTGAATCCCTCCCCCTCTTGGTCCTAGGCAGTCCTAACACAAAATACATGCTAATATCTTCCCAAGGAGCACTAGGAACCGGAAGCGGAGTATACTAACTATGTGGATTGAGTTTTGACTTCGTCTTATGGCATGTGATGCATCTTTGAACGAACCTCTCGATGTCTCGCCTCATCTTTGGCTAATAGAAGTGATCAGCCAATATCATGTAAAATTTTTCTCTCCCAAAATGCTCCATCAATCCTCCTGCATGAGATCCCTGCAACAATAACAAACGCACAAAGGACTCCAGAATACATAGTTTATTCATGTGAAAGAGAAAACCATCACGAACATGAAACTTATCCCACAATTTCCCATCTTTGTAATTAGAATATGAAGCTGCAAATTCATGATCAGAAGCATATAAATCTTTCAAACTTTCTAACCCTGGTACCTTTACCTCCAACTGAGTCAAAAGCACATGTTTTCTAGACAATACATCAGCTACCACATTCTCTTTGCCTTTCTTATATTTGACAATGTATGGAAAAGTCTCAATTAATTCTACCTACTTAGCATGTCTACGATTCAATTTCGCTTAGCCCTTTAAGTATTTCAAAGCTTCATGATCAGAATGTATAATGAATTCCTTGGGTCAAAGATAATGTTGCCAAGTTTCCAACACACGCACAAGAGCATATAATTCTTTATCATAAACAAGATAATTCAATTGTGCACCAGGTTAACTTCATGACTTAGATGATCATCGACGTGGGATTGAGAGCAAACTTGGAGAGCTTGGCATCCAGAACGATCATAGAGGTCAAGGAGATCATCGGGGATCAAGTCCGATCATGAAATGGAGTCTTCATGAAGATGTCTCGAGACGGGTCCGTGCTACGACTCAGTATGACTTGGTAGCATCCAAGTGTCAGCGAGGCATTCCGAGGGTGTTCGGAGCTCAAAACATAAGGCATGGACGTGACAAGTCAATGAGGAGTGAAACTACAAGGTGGAGTAGTGTGGTAGCTCCAGATGGCTTATGTTGACTAATATGAATATAAAGGCATTGATGTAATTAGCATATTACCGGGAATTTTTGAGATAGAGAATACTGTGATGCACTCTTGGAGATGGTTTATGGCTAGATAAACATGATGCATTGAGTTGTGTAAAGCTAAAGGCTCATATTTTGTACTAGTCGCTTTGTATTACGTGCTAAGTGATGTATTATATTTGTAGCTAACCTAGAGTGTTATTCTAGGTAAGAAAAAGAGTTCGTTGAACCCTAAGTGGATATGAATGAATGAAGAGAGTTAATTTTAGTCTTTGAGGTGATCAGGTTGCTCCTAAAGGGCTATAAATAGCGGGTGGATGTATGTCTCCATCACTAAATCTTTGAGAAGGATTTAGGATTTTCTGATGCTCATTTGAGCTTTACCCACTAGAAGTGTGGCTTTGAAATCCTTCCTCTTAAAGCAATAAAAGTTCCAAATTCATTTATGTTCTGAAATTTATTTTATTTCTTGTCATTTCTAGTTTTTATTTGTTGCAACTTGAGTTTCTTTTCCACTCCTTCTACTTGCCATATTTCTATTAGATCTATGATATGTAAGAGGTTGATGAGCTCATCAAGAATATGTTTCAACCCAGCAATATCCATTAGAATTCATTCTTGCTCAACTTGTACTTACATTAGTCGTGTTCTTGAGCTGAAATTGATGTTTTTGGTGCAGCTTGAACTATTTGCATGAAAGGTTGAGACTTTAGGTATATCTTTGCAATTACTTTTGGAATCATAGCCGTAATATCATTTTTTAATCATGGCTCAAGTTTCATCAATTTTGATAAGTAAATCTTGAGTTCTTGGTATTTCTTCACAACAAAGTTGCTGCAATTGTTGTTTTGGTGCAATGTGGATTTGGGGAAAAAAGGTTTCTTTCTTAGGCTTTATTTTGCAAATCCTTTTAGAATCATAACCCTCAAAATCTTATCTTGTCATAGTTGTTTCATCAAATTGGATGAGTAGATCTTAAGTTTATGCGGTTTCTTCATAACCAAGTTGCTGAAATTGCTTTCTGTGCAACGTGGACTTTGAGTAAGAAAGGTCACTCCCTTGGGTTTTATTTTGTAATTCATTTAGGAATCATGACCTTGAGAACCTCATCTTGTTATGATTCAAGTTTTATCTATTTTGGATGAGTAGATCTTTAGTTCTAGAAATTTCTTAGCGGCTAAGTTTATGAAATTCCAGTTTTTGGTGTAACGTGAACTTGGAGCATGAAAGGTCTCACTATTGGGCTTTACTTAGTAGTTGCTTTTGGAATCATAACCCTAAAAGCCTCATCTTGTTATAGTTCAAATTTCATCAATTTTGGTTAAGCATATTTTGAATTCTTGACGTTTCTTACTGGCTAAGTTTATGAAATTCTTGTTCGTTTTACTTTGTTCTTAGTGTACTCTTGGTATTCTTGAACCTAGTGTCTTCCTAATAGCATTAAACTTTTAGAGAAGTAATATTTGAGTTGGAAAATTTTAATTTACGCCTATTGACCCCGTCTAGTCACCATAACTGATACTTCAGACGTGCAGGCTAGGCCCAGTACGTGGAGTTATACATCCAGTAGTGGGCACTTGAAATGGAAGACGTCCATGTGTAGCACGCCCCCTACTACTACTCAACATAAGACGCCTACATCAAGTGGTACAACATGCACACCAAGATTCTGTTGTGTGTATCGCAGAGGACACCGAGGCACTTTATTAGCATGGCAGACACCTACCCTACTCAGTCGGACTCCACCTTCCATCGCTCGATTATCAACATATAATTAATTATATTCCACTACTTACGTTCGCATTAATTCTAACATGTTTTCCTTGCCGCATAGAGAGATCTTACGAGGGAGGTTCATGATGATTTTACCTCTCTGATGTCGAGGACCAAAGTCGGCGGGCTCAAAGTCGTGTTTGGCCGGATCAGAGACAAGGCAAGCGCATCATCTCGCTAATGTCATGCATGACGATGAGAACCGATATGCTTCTGTGGTACGTGCTCGAGGGGTCAACCACAGCACATCACGCACGTGCACGTACCTATCGCGTCTCCACCGAATGTGGTAGGGGACTCTTCCTAGCAGGGTACTGCCCCTATGGCTTAGTACGCCTGGATGTACCTAGGTATACCACCCACTTCTTATTGCCTTTGCTCGACTTTGGAAAGACATTTCAATTGTATCCTATCTTCCTTGCAAGTCATCATCTCGAGGACTACGTAGAGGACATGTCCACCACACACAGGCTGTAGATGACATGACAGTCCACGAGGCGTAGTGGGACGACGACGATCCAGTGGACTACTGGTTGGTTCAGCCCCCAGAGGATGAGGCGACACACATCCTTGGTGGTTCGCAGCTTTCCGATGCTCCAAGACCGAGCCAGCTGACCAGGGAGGACGTTGTGACTCCTATACCTGCGGCTCGTCTAGCTAGGTCACGACATGCACCTAACCAATAGACCTACCCATTAGGTCATGCACATTGCCTAGTGTAGGGATGGGGCAATTTGTGGGGTAGTGCCTAGGAGGAACCCTATGTAGGTCCATTTGAGTTAGTGGATCTTTGTAATATACTATGTATTAGCCACGTGCTATGATATTCGTAGTAATACGCTATTCACTCTTTGTTCTGATTTCTTTGTAAAGTTGATATACTACATGATTTCTTCTACAAGCACAAAATAGTCCCCATTCCCAGCAGCGTGATGAAGGGGTAATGGTAACAACACGCATCGCGATAAGCAAGTTCATAGCCTTTTTCAGTTAGAAAAATAGCACCATGTCACCTCCTTTTTTCAGGCCGACATGACAACACTACCACATGACTGTGTCACCAGTTGAATTAACGACAGATACTTTGTCACCATCGAATTGGCGACGAAGCTTTGCACGCTACCAGGCAGGACTCCACATAGGACAGTCGCCAATTCAAATGGCGACAGAGATCTACCTCTATTTGAATTGGAGACATAGGATTATTTCTATAATTTATTTAAGCGATGGTGTATTTATGCAATATTAATAAAAAATAGTTTGTTTTTATAAAAATTCACATTTCTTTACTCTCTTCCTGCATGCATGCAGCACATGACCTTCCATCTTAGTGTTGGTCTGGTCTCCCCCACCTCCCTAGGGTTCCAAAACATGGCAGTAACCGGATGGTGACTGTCGGTGTTACGGTCTATGATCTGTGGGTACGACAGCAGCAGACGCATGAACAGTACCACCACGTGGTACTGTAGCACACGGGAACAGTAAGCAGTGCTGTAGTGATGCTGTCTGTTTGGCTGTTTGATAGTATTGGTGGCGTATCGCGGATTAGGAATATAATAATTAGTTTTCTTATTATTTTGATTTATCTTCTTTTAGATTTATTCCATGTATTAGAGATAAGTTTTCTATTATTAAGGATTAGTTTTCTTAATATTAAGATAGATTTTTTAGTGGTTAAGTCTAGTCACCCCTATAAAAAAGATAACACTGTGTCTATTGTCATCCAGTAATGAACAATCAAACGGTTCCTCTGCCGTAGCTTGAGCAGATGGACCAACAGATCATTAGGGATGCCCTCCTCACCTCGTTGGGTATGCGTAAAATTTTCCGAATTCCTGCGTAGGTAAACGTGAAAATTTCCCTGGCACGTAGGGGTATAACAGGGTTAGAACGCAATAAAGCGAACCCAGAAGGATGTAGCTGCAAATTTTCTCTAAGGAAAACAACGAAAGCCAGGAGGAAGCGACCAAAAAAAGAATCTGGATCCCTAAACCCCGAAGACGACTACCCACGGGGCAGGGTTTTAAGCCCCAACTCAACCGAAGTCGGCGTGCCCCCCTTCCCTTCCGCAGCCCCTGCATTGGCGGCGGCGCTATGTCTCTCCCTCCCTTTCCCGTACCCTCCAGTTGATGCTCTCCGGCGTCTCCGCCCCAACTCCGACCACCGCAGCCATATCCCCACCGCCCCCTCCTCGTCTCCACCTTGCCTCGAGAACCCTAGCCCCCACTCGCGCGCCCCTCATGTGGCGCCGCCTCCCCTCCCGCCGCCTCGCCTCCGCCCTCATCTCCGCCTCCTCCCTCCCGCGCGCCTCCGGTCCGCAGCCTCCTCCTCCTATCCACCGCCTCCTCCTCCCCACCGCTGCTGCCTCCGGGCTCATCCCGCCCCCGCGCCTCCCGTGGCGGCAGCAGCCCCCGCGATTCGCGTCGTCCTCCGCCGCCGCCGAAGCCGTCTCCTCCGAGGAGGTCGAGGAGCTGCACCACGTGCTCGAGGAGATCGTCCGGGTGGAGCCGAAGCCTAAGCCTGCTGGGCCGGCGGCGGGGGAGGGGGAGAGGGAAGTGGGGAGGGAGCGGAGGCGGAGGAGCGGGCGAGGGAGTCATGCGGTTGCAGCGGCAGCGGCTCACGGGATTGGGTACTCCAGGTACGCGGCGCTGCGCCGGCGGCAGATCCGGATCGAGACGGAAGCGTGGGAGCAGGCGGCCAAGGAGTACCACGAGCTGCTCGCTGACATGTGCGAGCAGAAGCTGGCGCCCAACCTGCCCTACGTCAAGTCGCTCTTCCTTGGCTGGTTTGAGCCGCTGCGGGACCAGATCATCGCCGAGCAGGAGCTCGTGGGCGAGCGTGGGGCGCGCGCCTCCCACGGCCCCTTTTTCAACATGCTTCCGGCTGACATGATGGCGGTCATCACCATGCACAAGCTCATGGGGCTGCTCATGACCGGCAGTAGCGAGGGAAGCGTTAGAGTCATCCAGGCTGCGTGCCAGATCGGCGAGGCAATCGAGCATGAGGTGTGTGGGTTTCTTGTTTGTTCGCAATTGTGCAGTTGCATACTTGCATTCCAAAATAATTGGTAGCTCAAGGAATTGACAGTGATGGATTGTAGGAATGTGAAGTGACTATTAGGTTGAGCATTGTTGGAGGTTGATTTTATTGAATTTATCAATGTACTCTAAAAGATAACAAGTTTAATAGATAGCTCCTTGTAGACTTTGTAGTAATTTAGTGCTAAGCATTATTATTCAGTAGAGACCAACATGATCGAATATATCAATTTATGTTTTCTTTAAGATAACTGGATAAGTATGGCATGATCTAGGACTGAACCACTGAGGATATCTATAATCGATAAGCTCTGGGAAACATACTTGCTAGGAGTGGGTCTGAAGATAAGGTCCCCTTTAAATAAGGTTAGGGTAAATCTAGGGGAATGGTGTGTCAGAAAAAATGCAGCACTTCACTGATCAAATAATGGCCTACTAATGAGTCTTGGAGTGATTTATGGCTAGACACAATTTCTGTAATTGGCACTTGGTAGTAGTTTGACATGGTTGTAACAGAAGAGTATAGTCATCTTAGTTTTTCTTCCATAACTGGGAATTGTGTGTGTGTATGTGTTTTGCTGATATGCTAGTATTTTGGTGGGCATCGATAATTTAGCAGTTAGTACGGGACACGGGATCCTCGCAGTAGGCTGGACCAAAATCCAGCCGAGATGTTCTCCCTTTTAACCCACCATTCATATGAATTTCCAATCATTCTCTAACATATGTTTGACATTGTGCCCTAAAGAGATGCCTTTAGGTGGCTGTCAATCAACTCCTATTTTCTTACATATCTTTGGAATTAGTATTAATTTTCAGTATGTTGTTACACTTATCATTTATTTTTGACATTTTCCACAATTACGGTGACAATAACTTATGTGATAAGTTACAGTATCAATTGCTAATGAATAATTGCATTTGTTTTCCTTTTTATCCTTTATTAGGTTCGAATCCACAAATTTCTTGAGAAGACAAAGAAAAAGAGCAATAAAGAAATGGATAATGAAGAAGAAGTAGGTGATTCAGACATTGCCAAAGAACAACAGCGTCTAAGAAAGAAAGTCACTGATCTGATGAAAAAGCAAAAGTTGCGGCAAGTAAGGAAGATAGTGAAGAAGCAAGATAACTCCAGGCCATGGGGTCAAGATGCTCATGCAAAAGTACGTATCTTATGTCAAGTATTTGGGTTGGTATGATGTTTTACTTCTGTTACTATTTAGCTGATGATATACTCTATTATCCTTTTGTGTTCTATAGGTTGGTAGTCGTTTGATTGAGCTATTGATTGAAACAGCCTATATACAACCACCTGCTAGCCAGTCTTCAGATGGTCCACCTGACATACGTCCGGCTTTTACACATGAAATGAGAACTGTGGCAAGAGAACAACAGTAATCATGTCAACTCTTCTTGTCCCAAAAACAATGCTGCTTTGTCCTAACCTATGTTTTATTTCTTGTCTTGTGCTTAATCAGGAAGAATAGTCGGCGCTATGGTGTGATCAAGTGCGATCCACTGGTCCGGCAAGGGCTGGATAGAACAGTGAGTTGACCCTTCCGCTATCATCTTGATTTTTTTTATCAAAATACTCTTCTCCTAATGTTGCATTCCTTGATCACTTCATGGAATTTTTTTTTTAACAGGCAAAGCATATGGTCATACCTTACATGCCTATGTTGATTCCCCCAATCAGTTGGACTGGGTTTGTATTTCTTATCCATGTTTCTTAGAATTATTTTGGCTGCTACATGATGCAATTTAACAAGTCGGATGTATGTGGTTAACTTGTTATTCAAAATTAATTATGTTACTGAACATGATGGTTTAGATGTTCTTCTAGTGTTTTAGGTCGCCAAGGCGTCCTGGCGGCCAGAGGGGGACGCCGAGGTTGTTCACCTAGTCTGCTTTTGCCGCCGGCGCCGATCTTCGGCCTGCTTCCGCCGCCGGCTTCCCTCTCCAGCTTGCTCCCGCTGTCGGCAGGGGGAGGAGGCCGTAGGGGGAGGAGACGATGCGCAGGGGGAGGAGGCACCAGGGAGAGAGCGGAGATCGGCGCCGGGAGAGAGCGGGAGAGTCGGGAGAGAGAGAGAGCCAGGAGACGGGAGACGGGATATATGGGGGAGACAGCGGGAGATGGTCGGGAGTATATACACATGTACGTATAGCAGTGTATAGAAGTCGCCGTGCCCTCGCCTTGGCGTCGCCGTGCCCTCGCCTTGGCATCGCCATAGTGTCCTGGTGCCTGTTAGGCGCCGTGGTTACCAATTACGCTGTGACAACCATGGGTTGCATAATGTTTTTGTTCAGTATAATTACTAATCAGAACAATCCCCTTTTCGATTTCTTTAGTGTGGTTCATGCAAATGGACGCTTTTCTGTTAGATTATTACTTCTATGACACTGAAATTTCTGAACAAGTGGCAAAGCTATCTCTATTTTTTTAGCAACATCATGCCTGGAAGTTTTCGCAAACATATTCGATAGGTGTACTCACAAAAATTTCCACAGATATGACAGGGGTGCACATTTGTTTTTGCCATCCTACGTGATGCGCACCCATGGAGCTAGGCAACAGAGGGAGGCTGTAAAAAGGGCTCCAAGAGAACAAATGCAATCAGCTTTTGAGGTATTCATTTGGCCCCTGTTTCTAATTTTGTTACGCAAGATAGATGCATAATTATGAAAGAAATACTTTCCTAAGTTTGCATACATGGAGATCCTCTTTTTAACACACTCGATGCTATACAATAGCTGTTTGTTTAGTTAATATGGTCATGCGCATTGACATGTTGATGGTTATTTTTGCTAAACATCTTAGTATATGTGATTTCATCATTTGTTGCCTTGTTGGTTTCAGGCCTTAAATACTCTTGGGAGCACCAAGTGGAGGGTTAACAAAAGAGTTCTTAGTATTGTTGACAGAATATGGTCGAGTGGTGGCCGGCTTGCTGACTTGGTTGATCGTGCTGATGTGAGTTGTCATTTATTGTCTCATGAAATTGTGCTGTGAGTTGCCAAGTGGAGGGTTATCAAGCATTGTAGTTTTACATGTCAACTAAAAGGTTTTGCGTACTCTAGGTTCTCCTACCAGAGAAGCCTGAAACTGAAGATGAAACTGAGCTGAAGAAGTGGAGGTGGAAGTTGAGGTCAGTCAAGAAGGAAAATAGTGAAAGGCATTCTCAGAGATGTGACGTCGAACTCAAACTCGCTGTAAGCGCTATAAGGGGTCTTGCTATTGTTATCCATCAAGCTCATCATTTACTCAACCTTTTCTGTTTCATCTAATGTATACTTATTGGTAACAGGTAGCTCGAAAAATGAAGGATGAAGACGGGTTCTACTATCCACACAACCTTGATTTTAGAGGCCGTGCTTATCCAATGCATCCTTACCTGAACCACTTGGGTTCAGATCTTTGTCGTGGAGTCTTGGAGTTTGCTGAAGGTCGACCACTTGGTGAATCAGGCTTGCGTTGGCTGAAGATACACCTAGCAAATTTGTATGCTGGCGGTGTTGACAAGTTATCATATGATGGCCGAATTGCATTTACTGATAATCATCTGGAGGACATATTTGACTCAGCTGATAGGCCTCTTGAAGGCAAGCGATGGTGGCTTGGGGCTGAGGATCCATTCCAATGCTTGGCAGTATGCATGAATCTTACTGAAGCTTTGAGAAGCTCCTCGCCAGAAACAATGATCTCACATATTCCTGTGCATCAGGTACTGTTAGTCTGTACATGCTATCATTTTGCTTTTCGATTCTGTGCATGCTATCATGTTGTTCTTTTACAACATATAGCATGCAACGCAGGAAGAGATTGGCTGATATAGTATACTACACATCCATATTATCCGGGCTCCTGATAAAACATTCTTCTTATTTGTACAACATATGTATGTGTCTCCCATTCGGTGGGGCTCATGTACTTAAATGAGTATGCTTATTTCTACTGATATATTTGTTTATGACACTGGGAACCTGTGGCATTTCCCATGGTCGACGATAATTCTTAAGAGTAACTTCAGTTCTGCACGATCATTGGGACCTCCCTGTACTCGGATGGTTTGTCAATTGTGAAAAATAGTTGTTTAGGCTGCTCAATAAGTCAACAAGGATCTTGCAAGTTGGAAAATAACATATTTGTGTCACAGACAAGTGGCCCATGGCTCACTTGTCCGCCTCACATTGGATGTTTTCCAGCTTTACTGAGCTAATTTTCCGAAACAGAAATATAATACTCTAGTGACTGTGATTCTCAATATCTGTTTATATTTTAATTTCCTTTTTCTGTTGAATAAAATCTGCTCTATGACCTGATTTTAATTTTCACCTACAATCTGGCTTCTGTTATGTTGGAGAAGAATTACAATATAATATTTTCTTTTTCAGGATGGTTCTTGTAATGGCCTGCAGCACTATGCAGCTCTTGGAAGGGACAAGGTCAGTTCACATGTTTGAATAATTCTTCTGCTTTATTAAAGATAGTTTTGTTTGGCATGGAGAATTATTTAATTTTTTGCTCGAAGAGTTAGTTTTTTGTCATCAATTTCATGCAGTTGGGAGCCATTGCTGTCAACTTAGTTGCTGGGGAGAAACCTGCAGATGTTTACTCTGGAATAGCTACCAGGTATGCTGTTTGGACGGCATTGTGTTTTGCATTGCACCTTTTTTATGGTAGGACTCAGTGTGCCATTGGAACATGTAGTAGTCTGTATGCTGTACCCTATTGGCCTATCTATTCTGTGCAATCTTTTGCACACCCAGTTTCTCATTGTTTGAGGACTCCAAACTATCATGTGGATGCATCCAAAGTCTTAAATTTCTATAGTAAAAGAAATGACCAAATTCACTTGAATTATGATTTAGTTTGTACTCTTTTCATTCTATTTTTTGTACTCTTCTTTCTGTTTTTTGTACTCTTTTCATTCTATTTTAAAAGCAATCGATGGTTACCAGCAAGACACCAAATACCAGCTGGTTTTACTTTCTAGCTACAAGGTTGATCCAGATTAGCTCGAGTTGTAGTCAATTCGTGGCCTGGCAGGAAGAATACAGGAATCAGCATATTATCAGCATAACCTGTGGGGTTCGGGAACCAGTATTTTTCTGTTTTTTGGTACCATAATTGCACCAGATTGGATACAAAGTACTAGGAAAATCATATGTATTTTCACATTTATAACAAGATCCTAAAATGAATTTTCATAGACAACAGATTGGATATAAATTTTAGCTAAAAGAAATTAAAGAACAATCTTACCTATTTTCTTCAACTTACCAGAACTGTGCTATTTTAACCATGATATATTAAGTTGTTAGAATGTTCTAACGAGGCTGTTGTCATGACAAATATAGTCACAATGTTTTAGCACATATTTATAGAAATAGTTTATTTGGATGCAAAAGTCATACCTATTATATTCACTACTCAAGAAGCATGTCTGAGAAATGGGGTGGCTGTCAAGACTTATATGATATTTGACAATATATGAGGATATATTTGCCGTTCCAAACTTTTTGTGGACACATGCATTAACTCCTTGATTAGATGGTTTACCCACTGATAGAATTGCATGTGCATTATTTTACATTTTGTAACAAGAATAGGACAAATCTTTTTAACCTGCAGACTTAATGAATTACGCTTGTTGAACTCTCATCTTGAAATATCCTACAAGTTTAAATTTGATATAATATACTTCTTTGTAAAATTGTTGAGATCCTGCCTAGTAGTCTCAATATCATATGTACAATTCAAAAAGTTGTTGAAATATAGATTTGAGGATTATCAGGGCTAATTTATCCATCTTGGAGCAACATGCGTCTGGTGTAGTCATATCTTCTTGAACTCATGACAATGAATTTGGAGTTATATTTTCCATACTTGTGATCCAGGGTGGTGGAAATTATGAGGAGAGATGCACAAAAAGATCCTGCTACAGATGCTGATGCAGCACGCGCTCGTCTGCTAGTCGATCAGGTATTGCTTCTTTATTATTTTCTTTTGACTTCTTACTGTATTTGGCATCGTGAGACAGATAAGACGAAAGTCTGAAAGTCCTCAAAAGTAGAAGAATTTAGTTCTTCAGTTGACCCTTTACCTTCTGGTTTAGATATGTGGGCACTAAAGCTTGAGCCCTGGTGAAAATCTACAGCTGCTGTTATGCTACAATCAACTATTGTCTTTAGGGTTTTAATATTTTTCTATTAAATTTCCCAATGCAACTTTATTTTGTGATAATTGCATACTAAAATGCCTAATTAGTTTCCTGAGCAACACATTCTTTGAAATGTTTGAACAATAAACACTGACTGAAATAATGAACAAGATTTATTTGTAATATTATGCCTTTTGGAAACCCCTTGTATTAGTGTAAACCTAGCTGATCTATTATGTTAAATGAAGTTTATTTGAGAAATTACTTCTTGAGAGCCCTGATATCTGTTATTCAGTTTATATAAAAGAATGCTGCCTGTGATAAGATTAATGTCAAGTTAACATACTAAAGGAAGGTTATTTGAGATGTTTCAGGGATTGTTGTTTTGAGATGATACGAAACCATGCTGCCTATTAGGCCCACAAAGAATACATGGAAACTATGTGATCAGTGTTTACTTGTTAGTTTTACCTGCTAATTTATAAAATGCAGGTGGATAGGAAATTGGTTAAACAAACTGTGATGACATCTGTGTATGGTGTCACTTATGTTGGAGCACGAGAACAAATAAAAAGAAGATTAAAGGAGAGGGGGGTCATTGGCGATGACTCAGAACTTTTTGGTGCATCATGCTATGCTGCTAAGGTGGAAAATCCTACTCACTGAAACTCTTTTGTTTCGTCATCTAACGTATACCTCTAATTGAATTAAATATCCTTTTTTGTTTCTTTTTATTCTGGGAAGGTTACGCTGACAGCACTTGGTGAGATGTTCCAAGCTGCTCGCAGTATCATGAACTGGCTTGGAGACTGTGCCAAGGTATCATCTGTAGTATGACAGATGTCTTCTGAATATGAGATTATAATATCAGATAATGTTTTGATGCTACAATTACATTATGCATTTATGCATTAAGAAAATCCATTGCAATATCAGTTTTGACAGTGTCATGTAGCACTGTATTTGGTAATCGCAATTGATGCAAGCTGCAAAAGTTGTCTGTTGCCTTTTGGGTGTATTTTTAGAAAAAAATAGTTAACTGTAATTGAGACATGCTGCAAAAAATTTTCATTGGGATATTTTATCTTAAAAATTATTTGCGTTGATGTCCTGTGGATGCCATGACCGATAAAATATTTTGTTTCCAATATACACAGGAGATGTGCGTACCATTTGTATTAAGAGAGGCAAAAGTAAAAAAAAGAACTGTAACTACTGTTAGGACTTAAAAGACTATTAGAAGAATGAAAACAACCTATAACTTATGCTTCTATCTAAAGATTAAACAAACAGTTTGTCAAGGTAAACCACTCCATGCACCTTCCAGTTCTGACATCCTTCCTTGATAGTCAAGCCCAGCTGTCTTATTTGGTTGACTTGTTGTTTCTAAATGAGTTGGTCTTTATAACCATGGGATATTTAACTGTGGCCCACCTTGTATGACAGGTAATTGCTTGTGAAAATGAACCTGTGAGATGGACGACCCCTCTTGGACTTCCAGTTGTTCAACCATATCGCAAACTAGAGAGGCATCTTGTGGGTGTTTCATGATAATTATTTTTCTCCTAATCTTCTATTGATTATTGCTGCTACGTGCCTTGCAAAGAAATAAACATGTGCCTGTTGCTGACATACTATTATTGTGAAAATGACATTCTTGATGTTTTCCTTGCAGATTAAAACATCATTACAAGTCCTGACCCTTCAACGGGAAACAGATAAGGTATGCTCCGTTTTGCATGGACATGTTCTGTGCATCTTGGTGATAATAGGTGATAATTCATATGGTTATTGCTGGTTCCTGTTCAAAATGTCCTGTGTGATGGCATGAACTGAAGTAGTGACCTTTTTGTTTAGGAATGGCCTTATTCTAGGATGGGTTACCATCATTGGGTGGTCCAATGAAATTTGTGCTGTGATCTCTTCCTTGTCTTATATTAGCATTATGGCCATATCAAATAACACGGTGATGGACCAACTCATTCTATTTCCTCAAACCTAACAAAAAGACTAGGTTCGGTGTTAGGATAGGATGATCTAGAATCAACTCATTCCTCAAAGCAAACCCCTCACTGGGTTCTACTTATTGTGTTTGACCTTGTAACGAGCTAGGAAGAGAAAGCTCCATTGGGAGCCAGCCTTTCTGCTGGTAATGTCCTGGACTTTGTTTTGCATAGCAGGCGTGAAATCCTGATGAGTTGAACTGAGTTATGAATCTTGATGCTTGCTGATTCCAGATGATTTTGAAGTTCATGGAAAAGTTTTATTTCATTTTCAAGTTTGTAAAATTAGACAAGAAAAGTTAACTAGGTGTTTTGGTTATTTATCAGTTTTTAGCTTCTAGCTATGCCATGGATTCTGGTTTGAAGACCCTAACAAGACCATATCCTTTGTGAAACAAACCTGATATATATTTAAAACCTTGGTTACTGATCAGTTTGCTGCTGCTGGCCACCCAGTGGTAATTGGGCCAAAAATGGGTAATCAAACTGTGCATGCATAAGTTGTGCATCACACTATATTGGTATTGGAATTTTTTTATTTTCCTCGTTAAAATACTGTTATAATATGTCATTCTTGTTTTGTAATCTACTAGATTTTTTAAGTACTTAATACTTACACGTAATGAATTGCTCAACCAGGTTATGGTGAAGCGGCAGAGGACAGCTTTCCCTCCAAACTTTGTACACTCCCTTGATGGCTCTCATATGATGATGACTGCTGTTGCTTGCAAAAGGCAAGGCTTGAATTTTGCAGGTTAGTATTTTACTTTTTGCTGAATAGTGTTCATAGAAACCTTGCCTGAATCACCTGATCATACAGGTGCATCACCATTAACATTTTTTTAAATGTAGGAGTTCATGATTCATATTGGACCCACGCTTGTGATGTTGATACAATGAACAAAATACTTCGGGAAAAGTTTGTGGAACTCTACGGTACACCTATTTTAGAAAATGTATGTATTTCCTTATCCCAGTTATTTGCACGGATATTCAACGATTACTGTTTATTGCCAAAATGTCTTATTAGAAATTGGCAAGATATGTTATTTTCTGTAGTAATTTTCTTACAATGTCTTTTTTTATTTGGCGGTATATCCAATGAAAATGCAAATTGGTGAAAATTCCGTGAGAATTAAACTTAGTAGTTCTTAAAAACTCCCAAAATACTATGAGTTGTGGGGGAGGATACGAGTCTATATCTATGCAAACTTTCAAGATGAAATCCAATTGCATTAGCGACACACAAAAAAAATGCAGAAATAGTTCTTTCACTATTTCTCAAGTATCTGCTTTTTTGTATATCGTAAATGCAATTGAGCTTGATCTTGAAATTTTTCAGAGATATAGAACATACACTCCTCTACATTTGTTAATTTTCTGAGATTATTTAGAAGCTTTTAAGTTTGTGAAATGCAAAGTTTTGCATAATGCACATTTTTAAGTGATGGAATTGAGTATAACCATTGTGTTTTGGCAAAATAGGCTCATTTCACTGCACTTGGTTCACACTTGCTAGACATCGCGTGATTTAAAATACGATTTGCCACCGGACACTGTGCCAATTAAAATGCTATTATTTTGAAAATCAGCAGAGACAATGGGGGTGAAATGTCCTATTTGCCACTGTTCCACTCTCCCACAGTCCCACCTATCAAGTGGAGCTCACTTGTCAGCAAACCATGCATGCTGGGTCCGCCTAGCCCAACCCTAGAAAGGATGTTGACAATTGGGCTCCACTTAGCAGGTGAGAGAGGAAAGACACAAGGGCAAATAGGACATTTTCATACGCCTTGTCCTGATTTTCAAAATAATAACACTATAATCGGTCTGGTGTCCAGTGGCAGATGACCACGATTTCGTAGTATTCATGAGCTAAATCATGATTTTGTAGTGTCTCAGCAAATGACAACAAGTGTCCAGAGCCAATTTTACCTTGTGTTTTCCCCTTGGCATGGTTTGTTATTTTCTGTGTTCTTCCAAATTGTTTCATAGCAAGTATCAGTAACAGGCTGTGCATTCAGTTTCTCAAGTGACAGTATATTTGATGCAGTTGTTGGAGAGCTTTGAGAAATCTTTCCCTACATTAAGATTTCCACCATTGCCGGAGAGGGGAGATTTTGATCTGAAGGATGTCCTTGAGTCTCCGTATTTCTTCAACTAGCTCAATTACGGTGGTATATCCTGAGTTCTGTTGAAGTATAATGAGCGACCGACTCAGATGATGAAGCTTAGTCTTTTGCCAACTGACGTACCAACCTGTGGACAGCTTTCCATGAAGATATCAAGGAGCGGATTTACAGAGGTATACAGAAGATGCTCTTGCTGTGCTGTAGAATTCCATGTTTTCAGCACTGTCAGGCATAAGCAAGGTGCATTATTGTTGCCTAGAAATTGGAGGTTGAGGGATGTCTGCAAGCAACAAAGACAAACAAGTGGAAACTATGAGCAAGAAGCTCACGGAGGGCGTTTTGCTTTGTTTAGGCTGTAGTGTAGTTTTGATCTGTGCCTCATTTTTTTTTCCCTCAAGGCTCACGCATAGCATGGTCACATATCTCCAAAGATCTTCAGATCCATGTAAATGTAATTATGTAATCTTTGGGCCTCTTCACTAACCTGTCAATTTTACTTGTGCTTGGTTTATAGAGGGCGGTCTGGTGAGTGGAACACAGTTCCGTTGGTGGCGATGAAAGATTAATTTATAGTTAATCATTGTAGTTGTAAGAGAATATCTATAATAATAAAGTTATATAGGTTGGCTTCCTCTTGATTTTAGCTGTGAATATAGTTTGGAATCTCTTGAGATTAATTGCACATGCCTTGCTTTTGGGATTGTGTTGAAAGTGCCGTGCTGTTGGGATTGTGTCGAAGTTCCAAGTTTCTGGTATACCCAAAGCGAGAATGTTTCTGGTATACAATAAATGATGCGCTTCTTTATACGTTTTCTTAATCCTATTGATGCAATTGGTACGACATTGGCTAAAAACATTTTTTTGTTTATTCATTTTATTTAAATGGATGTTACACGCCGAAATTCAAGTCTCTTTGTAGGACCCAACATATTTAGCCAATTTTTATCATGCGTTTTTTCTGCTTTGAATTCGAAACTTATCATGCGTTTTGTGCTTTGAATTAGTTAATGGTGTATTTCTATCATGACTTTGTGCTTAGACTTAGGTTGATGTTTTCATTTTGTTATCTGTAGATTAGAGGACCAATATTTTATCCTTGAATTTCAATGTCTGATGCATACCATGGACCTATGCTTAAACTGTCTGCTTCTGCATTATTTTTTTCCCTGCAAATACTATTATTACAATTCATCGCCAATCGTGAGTTAGTTTTACGGCTTATCATGGTCTTCGATGCGGTATTATGGCCATTGTTTTTTCCGTCACAGTTGTATCAGATTCAGGGCATGGTCAATACTCAAGAGCACCTGGTGATTCACCATTAAAGATTTCTTTCAACAGTTTTAGCAAATGGTGTCTCGCTTGAAGGGTCTGGCCTAGTAGCCTTGTGTCACTATATCCGTGCTTTTTGAAACAAATCCGTAGGTCTGTCTGCTTGGTTGTCTCGCCAACGTTAAAACGGAAAGTTGAACTCCGGGTCTTGTCCAGTAGAGGCACCAAACCAAACAACCTCTGAGCCTTCTCCCAAGAGCTTATTTTAAGTAAATATGTATCTCTGGTAAAAGAAAATCGCTTATGTACTTTAATATGTTTTTAAGGCCTAATATAATATTTTGAAAGTATTTTTTTCGAGATAAACAAACACGTATCATTTTTCGCACGGGTGATGTAAACATTGGCAAAGATATTGTTGATTCAAGTAAGAAGAAACGTGGTAGCTCAAGTAGCAATACATGGATTTCATATAGTATTATTTTTCTGGTAACAACACCTTGCTCCCAAACTATTACATAGATGTTATTACTTTTATCATTGACAAAAACGAGCCGCATGCTGTGTCAGTCTTGGCCTAACTAATTAGCTCCTCGGCGGAGGCTGCAAATTTGTGCTCCTGCATCCTTGCTAATGACCGTTCTACAGTGTTCCTCAGGGTTTAGGCTACCGTCTGCCATTGCCTTCGTCTCCATGCTGCACATACACACAGAATTAGAGGATCGATGGAATGTCTAACCAGTGTTTAGACTCAGTTGTCACGACCAGGGTTAAAACTTTCGGAGGCAAAAAAAAAAAAACTCGTTCACGGGCGAAGGCCATAAATTATGGCGTTGCAAGGTGCATGGTATTCTCTGTGTATATGGAAACAAATACAAGTTTTCAATTTTTTTTATGGTAACCTTATATGCATTTACTTAGTGAGATCATCACTTAAAACCAAATCGTCATGTTTAATTGAGTAAGATCATCACCAGAATGAAATCCCTCAACCCACACTAGTGAAATCCCTCCACCCACACTAGTGGAATCCCTCCACCCACAACTATCATCTAGTATCATGTTTCTCATCCTCGTTATTATGAAATCTAACCAAGTGAGGCTTTCTTCACAATACCCATAACCGGGGGGCAGGGCTATTCAAATAGGTTATACACTCTGCAGAGATTGTACATCTTTACCCACAAGATATAATCAATTTATACTGTCAGCTAATGACATGATTCCTTAGACGTGCGACGAAGATGGTCATAACAAGGCTTTTTAAATGCCTCACCCCAACACTACTCCCACCGAGCGGTTTAGTCCCTCAACACTAGGACGTGACCATCACAGGTCACCCCCCGAATGCTCTGTCTAGTGGGCTATATTGACCATCACAGGGCCCTCATTGTGAGGGAAGTCTGCATCTCTTGATCGTCGAAAGAAATCCATCCTACATTCTATGCATGGGAGTCATGCCACAGTTAAGTAAACTATTTGGCCAAGTCGCACCCATACTTGACTTGTTGTTGCACGGTTATTAGTTCAGAAAAGGCGACATAGGATTCGGTCATTAATTGACTTAGGGGAGACAATCCACAAACCCAGTGGTAACCCATGTTACAAAATATTTTCCTATTTCTATTGGTAACCCACGTTACCACTCCTAACATCATCTCATATCCCAAGCATCTGTTGGCATTATTTGTCAGATTCAAACTACCCACTATGTGTATCTAAGCATAACCATTAACCAAAATTGTGTATCCAAGGGCAAATTACTTTTGTAAATATACTAGGGTGACAAGGTAACGGGTTATCAACATTCAAGGAAGGAGTACCAAAGTACTTAACACATTGGGTAACTAAGCAACAATAACTAACATATCATTTAATAAACATGAAGCATGCAAGTATTATTTGAAAGCAAAATAATTGCATTTGAAAGGTAGGTGCAACATGATCAATTATAAGGACTTACGTTGTTCAATAGTGCATAGGTTGGTTCTTGATCAGCAGCAACAGCGGCGTTCGAGAAGTCAAAGTCTATAATCACAAAAATGCCCAAATTCAAATTGAATTCAAATAAATTCGACATAACTATAAAAAATATGATTTTGGTATTGTCAAAAGGGCTTAGATTTAGATGAATTTAGAAACAAAAATCAAGTTATTTGGATTCAGAATGAGAGAGGATGAGCTCTCCAAAGTTTGACCCGAGAGGAAAAATCAGAAAAACAAAAAACCTGATATATGGGTCTCGCCGGATCTTCCTTCTATTTATCCATTAAATTTCAATATGAAAATTGTCAGTACCTGACATGTCAACCCCAGAGATCAGAGCCACTGTTCACATGGACTAGGATTATGGTTTTTGTTAGAGTGGTGGGGTCCATATGTCATACACTAGAGTGGTGGGTCCATATGTCATAGAATCATATTCTAAATTGGCCCTTAATTAGATTTCCTAACTACAGAGGGCCCACACATCATATTAGCATTACTCCTTAAGCAAACAATAACCATTTAGTTAGCTCTAATCATTGTGGGGCAAGCCTATTATCGAAAGAAAACAGAGCGGGCCGACGGTGATGTGGTCGAGCTTGTCTAGTAGCAAGAAGAGGATAGGGGAGCACGGCTAAGGACTAAAATGGGTTGCCAGGCTACTAATGGTTCAATTGGTGGTGGCGGCGTTTGGGGAGGTATACCAGAGCTGCAGCGTGATGGCGAGGGCTCTCCGGCTATGTGATGGTTTTGACAACAGTGGGGTTACGCACAAATCAACCATCAACCAAGCTAGAGAACTACTTTACGACACTACTAGAGACCAGCTTGGGGACCTATGGTCTTGGGGACCTATGGTCACCGAAGTTGGACCGGTGGCAAGGACATGTAGTGGCGACGACACGGTGAACCACAGCGACCAAGGAATCAAGCCTAAATGTCTGAATCAAGGATGGATTCACCATCTACGCATCAGGAGGAAGCCAAAGGTGCCCTCGGTGCTTGGATTCGTGTAACCTATGGTAGCGCGGTGAGGTCCAATGAGGCGGCAGCGCTATGGTTGTCAAGTCACTCTAGTGGCTATGCTACCAGGTTTGCATCAACCAAGAATGCAAGGGAACAAAGGGGCTCACCTTGAAGCGAAGTGAGGAAGGAAATGTATGTGGTGGCAAGGTACGGCATGCTCTAGACCGACGATGGGGATGAAGATGTGCTCCGACGTCTCTGAACCATGGCAAGGGAAATGGGAGTGCACATTAGAGAGAGCAAGTGGAGGCAAAAGAGTTGGCAAGGGTACCGAGGTCAAAGTCGTGCGCTCTGATTTCGTCCTCCTTTCGGGAAAATGAGCAGGGGCATGATGAGCAGAGGAAAGAGGGGATTGAAGCGGTCTCAATGCACTAGTTGGCAAGGGTGAAGGCTCACCCAACGGTCAAAATTGATGGGCAAAGCCAATGGGCGGAGCTAGAAGAGATGAGCTTGCCCAACCAAATCTCCCCATATGATTCCTTAGCTATGCAGTTGAACAGACCATCACAGTGACTTTTCAAAATATCTAGTCCCTTTTGTCATCTCACCTTATGGGAAACTGCCCACTTGCGGTGGGTCCCATCTATACACGGGATGTTCCCCACAGTTACTAGCGTTATTCGGGCTCCACTCCCCTCAGTGCTAGCACGACTGGGAAACTTCACCCTCCACTCGGTGTCCCTTTAGGCATTCTCTTGCCCTTGCTTGTCCACTCCTATCCACTACTAGTGATATGAGTCCGGGGGTGTCGATAAATTTACTTAGCCAAGTTGTATTTTACAGACTTATGGTTGCACTATTTTACGTGGGAGGTCATGACAAGATTCAGTCCTTAGTGGTATCTGGGTGGTTCTACCACACTTCATAATTTGTGCTTCCACTGCACCACACCAACACCCAAACCATCCGCACAGATATTCAAGCAAATTGAGGTTTTTGGGAGCATAAAATAACCATATCGAACATATACCAGTCATTACCACCATGACTGCCTAACCAAATTTTCTCATGATTAAAAGTGATGTTTATGACATTTTGGTGCCCTGACTATCTATGCAGTACTAAGCATGGCATATAATTACGGACTTATTTTCAAAAGGTTACTATCATAATTTTTGCTAGGGCGACAAGGTTCGCATTCTCAATATTCAAAGGGGTGTAATATTAATCAAGGCAAACAATAGGCATATAACTAGAATCTTGAATTAAACATGTATTTGCAAATAAAATAATAGCATGCAACTTGATAATTTAAACAAAAGTAATTTGCAGAAAATGTAGGTTCAACATGATCAAAGTATTGACTACTTAGCGCGGTTTATGCATGATCTTGAGTTCACACAATGCTTTCTCTTAAGCTTTTGGTCTCTATCTTCTCTTCGAGCTTGACCTCGCTAGATCCACTGAATCTTCACGACTTCCAATTCTAATTACGCGCTAAATACAAATAAGGCAAATAACTCAAAAGATCCAAATAAATCAAGATAGACTTAATTTGGCCTTATTTCTAATTTTAATTTAAATTTAGTTATCTGAGCAAAGCTTATTGTACCGGGTCATAGTTTGAGATTACTATTTAATTAAATCTTATCACTGGGATTTATTTAGTGATGGCATGTAAAATGTTAGGGCACATATTTTGGTTGTAATTAAGGGTAATCTTTATTAAATGTGAATATTTAACGAAGGCCACTTTTCTTTATTAATGCCTTTAATTAATTTAGATTTAAAGTAACTACTAAAGGCACATTAATCGTTCATTGTGATACTAATTCAAATTTAAATCTCCTATAATCTCTTTTACATCCTAATTAAATTTTATTAGCTTATCTAAACGGTTCTCTAATTCCCTTGATTTTCATTAATTCAAATGAGCTCTAAAATTCATGGTTTCAGTTTCATTGGACAGATCCCGAATTTAGATGAATTTAGAAATTTGTTTCATTCAAATTGGAGTTAAAATATATAAGTTATACCCATTTAAAGTTTTCAGTTTAATTAAATCTGAAAAATAATAAAACTCTGACAGACGGGTCCCACTTCTGGTTTTTAAGTTTTTCTTTTATTTTTATTTCCTTTACTCTGTGCCTATGACAAGTGGGGCCATACACTGCGCTCACTGAATGGTGGGGCCCACATGCCGGTGAGATATTTTAAATGATTACTGGTATTAGTTCTTATGGCAGTCATTAACCATTAATTAGCATTAACTAACCTTTGTATGAACAGTAATTAATCTTATTTACATCCTAATTAATTTTGCACTAATTATTGGCTAATCCATGATTTTCTTTTCTTAACTATTCTTTAATCCCCTTTTACTGTTGCTCCTAGCAAAAATGGGTGAAAATCTTACTATATTTGCGGCCGAAGTGCGAACGCAGGCAAGCACAAGGATACGATTGAAGCCGCTAGCAGGCTATTAGCCGGTCCCACCGCCGAAGGAGCGGACGAAAGCAGTTGAGCTGGGCGTGCGGGGTGGAGGCAGAGGAAGCTCGGGGGCGGCCGAAGGGAAGCCGGGGGGTCAAAATGGGTTTCTGGAGCTGAGTGGATGCCGAAGGTGCTGGCGACAGGGACGGGGGAGGTCCGAGGCGGACCGGCGGCGATGGAAGCGGCCGGCGGTGAGGATTGAAAGAGGACGGCGGCGCTGGCGGGGAGGAGAGGAGGAATCAGCGAGCGTACGAGCAAGGACAAGGTCGGAGGAGGCTCACGACGGTTTGGCCGAGCGGGGAAAGGGGTCGTGGCGGGCCGACGACGTTGACTTCTTGGTGGCGCGTGAGGCTCGCGCCACCGGCGAGCTGGGTGGACGGCAGCTCCGGCCGGTGGCGGGGATGACTTCGGGGCGTCGAGAAGCCACCCCCACCGCGAGGAATTGGTGGGAGGTCCACCGGAGAGGTGTGGGCGGCGGTAATAGTGGCTTTGGTCGGAGTCGGGGAGGAAGGCTGTCCCGGCGAGCTCTGTGCCAGGAATTTCAATTAGACCAGCGGGACGCTAGAAGAGGCTTAGGGACGCATTCTGACGCGACTGATTTTGGATTGCGCAATCGAGGCCGTGGATATGGCTCGGAGGCGCCGGCGACTGGCAATGGGGAAGGAGGCGCGGGTGTTGGAGTGGAGCACGGGGTACAGAGGAAGGGGGCTACTCAGGCTCCTTTATACACGAGCGCGCGTGCGGTGAAATGAAGCCGAGTGTAGGCAACGTCATCAGCAAGCTACGGGCGGCGGACGCAGGGGGCAGGGAGTAGCTCGGCGATGCGACCATTCTTGGCGATGAGACGGGACTAAGCGCGGCGCGGCAGGAGGATCCTAGAAAGATTTGAGCGTGCATGCTTGCAGTCGGCACAAAGGAGAGATGAAAAGAGGGAGATGTGGAGAGCGCGCAGCCACTGAAGAGAGGAGGGAGAAGAAGAAAAGAAAGAGAGCGCAGCGCGGGGGGGGAGAAAGAAAGAAAAAGAAAGGGGTAGGAGGGCCAGCGGCAGAGGGATGAGAGAGGGAGCGAGAAAAAGAGAAAGGGGGCGTGCGCGCTACGTAGGGGGCCCGTCGGGCAGTGAAAGGTAGGAGGGGAGAAAATAAAGAAAATGTGAAAGATGTTTAAGCAAAATTTTGGAATTTTAGATTTTAATTTAAACTTTGAATTCTCCTCAAGATCTACTAATTTATATTTTAAATTTTATGATAGGATTTACTGATTTCAATCTTTGCATGACATTCAAAATTTAATTTTCCATTTAAGTTTTGTATCCGGCTTTTGGATTCAAGTGTAAGTTAAAAATTGGTTTGGGATTCATGATTCATTATTTTATACTATTCCCATATCTTTTATTAACACCGTTATTATTATTACTTGGACATTTATCTCTCAATATATCTATTTGCATGGCCCAAAACTCAAGAGATCCCAATAAATATTCAAAATAAATCTGAACGCCAGTAAAACGCAGAAAAGTTTTTAAAATTTTCATATTTTTGAACTTCCAAAATTTTGGGATATTACAAACCTACCCCCCTTAAATGAATCTCGACCCCGATATTCCGGTAGAATAGAAAGAAAGGAGGTGAGGTTATATTGGCTAGCAATGGGTTTCGGGGTGTTGTTCGACGTATAGTTCTTTAGCTCCCCAGAGAGATGAAAGTCTGCACAATAAGGGTTAGCACTTGGAGGAGTTGAAGGAAAGAGTGAAACCTTGTTCTCCTGGATAGGTCGTAGACTTCCAAATACTTGCTCGTTGACACTGTTGTCTTCACGTCATCATTGAATGGAGTAGTTGCATCGTCTATTGGTCATACGGTTGTAGAATTTCTTATTGATAGGTGGGTAGGAATGGCTGTGCCCTAGGGAGTAGAAGGCCTTAGGAATGCAGAGGTGACGATGGGCATATTTATATGGTGGTCTTTCACTTCTGCTAGGATCTCGTTCTTACTCTTGGGTTTTGATAAGTTGATGATTTTAGCTAAAGGTATGTCCTGTAATCCTATTCTCCAGAAGATTTTGGCCTTGCGGATCTCCGTGTACTGGTCCGGCTAGGTCTAATACAAATTGTTGCACCTCCAAGGTAATCATACATCATTTCAATATTCCCAAAAGTAATTATACATAATAGTAGCTTTCCGACATTTGGTCTACTCTTGCTACCCCCCTTAAAATAAGTGGTTACTGACATTAGCTATCTTTTCTAACTTCGGACTTCACAAGTCCTAGTCCTATGGCGACTCGGAGACTTGTCCGTTGTATCTTAGCTGCCTTGGTCAACAACAGGCTCATGGAGCAATCCTTAGGGCAGTGGTCTTGTCCTCCGCAGAGAAAACAGGTAACCTTCATCATCGGACATCCTCCTGGCAGGTGATCCTCTTCGCAGTTGGGGCAGTTTGCATTACATTAACTTTTCTCATGGCCCTTTTCTCCACATCGCCTACAAGCTATTAGGTTTGTGAGACAGTTGCCCGGATAATGATACTTCTTGCAGAGTGAATAATAGTAAACTGGGCAATTGTAGCAGTAATGTCCGGTTCGCCCACAAGTGAAACAGGTTCCTTGTCCAATGTGTCGTAGTGGAGGGCAGTGTTGTGCGGCATGTCCTGCTTTGCCACACTCACTGCATATATTATTCAGTGTAGCTTCTTGGCCTAGTGACAAAGCTTTTGCAACTTGTTCTTCTTCGTCGGAGTTGAGGCTGATGGTGACGGCATCCATTATTCGCTTGTCTTTCCTCTTGATGGGGCAATTCTTCACATAACATCCCTGGTCGCCATATCTGAAACACTTGCCTTTCTTCTTCTGAGTGTCTTTACTTAGTGCAGGGCTGCTATTACTTTCATGATGATGGCTTCTCTTTGACTTCTCTCGTAGAGCGAAGTTATGTGATGGCTGGTACACATGGTTGGGGCTATTGCGAGCATCGATTATTATTCTTCTCTTCCTTCTCCTGACTGTGGCAGTGGTCTTACTTCTATCCATTGGTCCTGATAGGATTTTCCAGAAAAGGTGAGGGGAACAACATGAGACGAGTGTCACATCATAGAGATAAAATACTATAAACCCATTAAAATTCTAAGAGAGTATATCCCAGAAGCTGGGGTGATACAGAACCACACAGATTTTTGAAAGCAAGCTTTTCCTGTGACCACGAAATAGGACGCCCGAGGGCAAGAAGGCAGTACACAGGGTCCAACAAAATCTTGCAACAGTACAACGTCTATCGGGGAGCACACATACGAGAGTACAGGGTTCACCTACATAGTCTATTTAAAACAAGACCATCTTATCTTCGTGGACATCGTCGGCGTTCCTAACCTTAAATTTTTGGAGTAAGCTACGGGAAGAGGAACAAAAATTTTCCCTTTGAAATCAATAGGAAGAAGAGGGAAGTATTTGAGGTAACTTGATTGATATCAGCACTCACTCTTGTGTTATTATTATTATTATTATTATTATTATTATTATTACCTTAAGAAAAGGAGTATTTTTCTATCCATGAGCAATAAGTCCAAACATGGGAATTATATACATATCTCTTTCAGAAATAATACCTCAAAGTTATCCCTTAGGATCTATTTTTTGAAAAGCAAGGTATTTTTTTTTGGGAAATTTCTTCGAGAAATAGCATTGCTTTGGGGCTATTTGAGAACCAAAGTGAATTTTGGGAATAAGTTTTGGTATGTAGTTGAACTTAGGAAAATGTTTCCTCGGAAGATTTAGTTTGTTAAAATGAGTTTGAAAACGAATTTTTGTAAACAATTGTAGAAAACTGGTCTTCCAAGGATGAAACAAGTCTTCAAAAATGGGTTTCAATGTAAAGCACTGTGACTTTGGCCAAAAATAAGTTTGCAAAGAGATTTTACGAGAGGAGTACTGTATTTTTATTATTTTGAATTCGAGATAAGAGAGCCGTAGAAGTATAAATAGCAAGGGTAGCATATAGATGAGAGGGAAACATTTAAGAGGGATGATAATGAGCAATACTACCTATATTATTGGAAATAAAATTTTGAAGAAATAATTCTAGTCGTGAAACTAACGGCTAGGCTAACTAGGTCACGACCTGCAGTCGATATGCTCTGATACCATCCCTGTAGGGCCCCAGATTTTACTATCTAGAATCCTCTGTGATTTAATGCATTATTCCACGGATCGAGAGCGGTGCTCACGATACGTAAAATGAATATCAAATACATACCATGCGGAAGCATAAATAAAATAGTAAACTTACTCATGGGCCGATTAGGCGAAATCGACAAATGCGAACGGAAACGAAGCACACCGAGTGAACCCTCAGGACATGCCCACAGGCAGCCAACTGGAGGATCGCGACCTAGCCCTTGACGTCTTCATCTTCTTTACCATCAAGGCCAAAATATTGCCGATGCATAGTCATCCAATTCCTGATTCTGAATTTGTTGTGAGAGCGAGTGTGAGCACACTAACCACCGTGCTCCGCGAGTCAATACACAGAATACAAATAAATAGTATGCATGGCTAATCAAAGGAGAGGCTCAGGTTGTTTTATTTGCCAGAAATTGCTTTTAGCATTATTCTTATTATTTAACCATGGTGTTACTATTACTGTCTAAAACTCTGAACAGCGAGTGTCATCATTTATTCAACCCCCAGATTATACGCTTTCTATTTTGTCACCCACCATTTTATTAATCCAGCCATGGGTGACTCATTCTCACATAGTCCTAACTCTCCCCATAAATTTATTGCTCCAATCTCAAATTTCACCATAGCCATATAATCCCAATTTTTGGATCTACTGTTTGCCAACTTGGTAACTACACGACCTAATAATAATCCAATACATTTACCTATGACCCACTGATCAAATAATTTCCATTGCATTATCTAAAATATTCAATGATCGAATCGAAGTGACCACTCTCATATATGAGTCTGAATATCCACCACCAATTCATAAATCCAATCTTAGGCTCATTATTCAGTAATTTAATTAACTCCTCACTCTAATACAAATCTGGTTTTCTTTATTTTGTATCCACCAATATTTGATGTATCATGAATTCCTAGTAATCCAATCTTGTGATTGCTATTCATCAATTCTTCACCTCGTAATTTCTAATAATCCCCTAACATAATTACTTTCTTTATTTCACCAAAATCATTCTTATCAGGGCTTGCTAACAGTCCAATTCTTTGCTATTAATCCAAAACCATAATTTGCTCTCCCAATAATCAATCTTGTTTACCTTTATCTATCTCTTACTAATTCTCTAGTTTACCTCCACCAAGAATATCCGGGATCAAGTCTACGACTCACTAGTATACATCCACCAAGATTATCATTGATCAAGATTATACTCCAGTAATCGTTATCATTTCTTCAATAATCCCAGCAATTCAATTCATCCTTCTAGTATATGATCAAATCCTATTAATCCCATTATTCACAACCTCTTCCAAGAATTCATACTATTTATCCATATCGTAATCCCGCAATTTCCCTTGCACTTCCTAATTTTCCAAAAATCATTTAGATCATCTATCTAGCCTATATATTCATTTAGATTCCACCAATCTATTTTTCCAGAATCCACACCATCGTTTTCTTTTTATGATCGACAAGAATCCACCATCATCTTTTACGTGTATACCATAAACAGCCATTTTCTGTTCTTACGACTCTATTTATTCTCCCTGACATCTTATTTTACGAGAACCATTATCATTGTTTTACTTTTGAAATATAATACGTAGAAATTTACTGAGATCTAGCAGTTTGAACAAAAACATAATGTGTAAGAGAATGCAATAACAATAGCGATTCAGATTCCATCCACCGTTACATGGCATCTGCACCATATGCTTAATCCTTCAGCGTTATAGCCGCTTAACTTATCACTGGGGCGACAACCAGGGCAACACGAATCAGGGCCTTTCACTGCCCTCCACTTTTGCATTCCCACCAACAAAGTTTTTGAAATAGAACTATATCTGGTTAAGTTCCCAGTCCGCCCTTGACCGTGGGCACGGCTATTCGAATAGTTTTGACTCTGCAGAGTTTGTACACTTTCACCACAAAAGACAATCAACTCGTTACTCCACATGATTCCTTAGCCATGCAGTTGAGCAGACCATCACAGTGACTTTTCAAAATATCTAGTCCCTTTTGTCATCTCACCTTATGGAAATCGCCCACTTGCGGTGGGTCCCATCTATGCACCGGATGTTCCCCACGCTTACTAGCGTTATTCGGCTCCACTCCCCGGCTAGCACGACCGGGAAACTTCACCCTCCACTCGGTGTCCCTTTAGGCCTTCTCTTGCCCTTGCTTGTCCACTCCTATCCACTACCAGTGAGATGAGTCTGGGGTGTCGATAAATTTACTTAGCCAAGTTGTATTTTACAGACTTGTGGTTGCACTGTTTTACGTGGGATGTCATGACAAGATTTAGTCCTTAGTGGTATCTGGGCAGTTCTACCACACTTCATAATTTGTGCTTCCACTGCACCACACCAGCCCCCAAACCATCCGCCCAGATATTCAAGCAAATTGAGGCTTTTGGGAGCATAAAATAACCATATCAAACATATACCAGTCATTACCACCATGACTGCCCAACCAAATTTTCTCATGATTAAAAGTGATGTTTGGGGTATTTTGGTGCCCCTGAATATCTATGCAGTACTAAGCATGGCATTTAATTACGGACTTATTTTCAAAAGGTTACTATCATAATTTTTGCTAGGGCGACAAGGTTCGCATTCTCAATATTCAAAGGGAGTGTAATATTAATCAAGGCAAACAATAGGCATATAACTAGAATCTTGAATTAAACATGTATTTGCATATAAAATAATAGCATGCAACTTGATAATTTAAACAAAAGTAATTTGCAGAAAATGTAGGTTCAACATGATCAAAGTATTGACTCGCCTGCGTGGTTTACCGCGGTCTTGAGCTCACACAATGCTTTCTCTTAAGCTTTTGGTCTCTATCTTCTCTTCGAGCTTGACCTCGCTTGATCCACTGAATCTTCACGACTTCCAATTCTAATTACGCGCTAAATACAAATAAGGCAAATAACTCAAAAAATCCAAATAAATCAAGATAGACTTAATTTGGCTTTATTTCTAATTTTAATTTAAATTTAGTTATCTGAGCAAAGCTTATTGTACCGGGTCATAGTTTGAGATTGCTATTTAATTAAATCTTATCACTGGGATTTATTTAGTGATGGCATGTAAAATGTTAGGGCACATATTTTGGTTGTAATTAAGGGTAATCTTTATTAAATGTGAATATTTAACGAAGGCCACTTTTCTTTATTAATGCCTTTAATTAATTTAGATTTAAAGTAACTACTAAAGGCGCATTAATCGTTCATTGTGATACTAATTCAAATTTAAATCTCCCATAATCTCTTTTACATCCTAATTAAATTTTATTAGCTTCTCTAAACGGTTCTCTAATTCCCTTGATTTTCATTAATTCAAATGAGCTCTAAAATTCATGGTTTCAGTTCCATTGGACAGATCCTGAATTTAGATGAATTTAGAAATTTGTTTTATTCAAATTGGAGTTAAAACGTATAAGTTATACCCATTTAAAGTTTTCAGTTTAATTAAATATGAAAAATAATAAAACTCTGACAGGCGGGTCCCACTTCTGGTTTTTAAGTTTTTCTTTTATTTTTATTTCCTTTACTCTGTGCCTATGACAGGTGGGGCCATACACTGCGCTCACTGAATGGTGGGGCCCACATGCCGGTGAGAGATTTTAAATGATTACTGGTATTAGTTCTTATGGTAGTCATTAACCATTAATTACCATTAACTAACCTTTGTATGAATAGTAATTAATCTTATTTACATCCTAATTAATTTTGCACTAATTATTGGCTAATCCATGATTTTCTTTTCTTAAGTATTCCTTAATCCCCTTTTACTGTTGCTCCTAGCAAAAATGGGTGAAAATCTAACTATATTTGCGGCCAGGGGGTTCGAACGCAGGCGCAAGAAGATGGCGGGCGCTAGCCACTTGGCTAGCTATCCCCACCGACGAAGGAGCGGACGAAAGCAGTTGAGCTGGGCGTGCGGGGTGGAGGCAGAGGAAGCTCGGGGCGGTGCGGCGGCGGGGGCGGCCGAGGAAGCCGGGGGTCAAATGGGTTGCTGGAGCTGAGTGGATGCCGAAGGTGGTGGCGACAGGGACCGGGGAGGTCCGAGGCGGACCGGTGGCGATGGAAGCGACCGACGGTGAGGATTGAAAGAGGGCGGCGGCGCTGGCGGGGAGGAGAGGAGGAATCAGCGAGCGCATGAGCAAGGACAAGGTCGGAGGAGGTTCACCACGGTTTGGCCGAGCGGGGAAAGGGGTCGTGGCGGGCCGGCGACGTTGGCTTGCGGTGGCGCGGTAGGGCTCACGCCGCCAGCGAGCTGGGGTGGACGGCAGCTCCGGCCAATGGCGGGATGACTTGGGCGTCGAGAAGGCGCCCCACCATGAAAATTGGTGGGAGGTCCACCGGAGAGGTGTGGGCAGCGGTAATTTTATGATAGGATTTACTGATTTCAATCTTTGCATGACATTCAAAATTTAATTTTCCATTTAAGTTTTGTATCCGGCTTTTGGATTCGAGTGTAAGTTAAAAATTGGTTTGGGATTCATGATTCATTATTTTATACTATTCCCATATCTTTTATTAACACCGTTATTATTATTACTTGGACATTTATCTCTCAATATATCTATTTGCATGGCCCAAAACTCAAGAGATCCCAATAAATATTCAAAATAAATCTGAACGCCAGTAAAACGCATAAAAGTTTTTAAAATTTTCATATTTTTGAACTTCCAAAATTTTGGGATGTTACATCTATCTAGACTCTATGCTATCAATCACGCCCTGGTACAGGTCGGCACGTACCATCGTCTGGTGACCCCTGATGTAGTCCAGTCATGAACTCTCCACCTTGATGTACATGTCAACCATGTAGTACTAGAATAGGCACTTACCATATGGTATGACATTGAATATCCCATGATGCATCTGAAATTTGTATTAGTAGTAATCTCTTACAGATACTCACAGCTGGCTATTTGAATCTACGCACAAGAGCGGGTCATAAAATATTAGGGCAATTGTAAATAGACGGGATAACAAGAACAACCAAATGCATGTTACCGCAAGACTAACATGGATCCCTGTCATTGTTGTTTTCATTGTTGTTATCAGTTGCTTGGATTACAGCTTCCATGGGCATGTCATAATTCGGGATCTCTGGATGATAGCTAAGCTCCCCTCCTAAGAAGAAGAGTGGATACAACAAGGGGTCATAGCATCTGTAGTATGGCTTGATACAGTATTCTCATTGTTGTTACCGTCAAGGATTACGCTAGGATTGAATTGAGAGACCATGTGGAGGTCATCCCGTTGTGTATGATGAGTAATTGACATCGTTTTACGAAAAGTCGAGTTTGAGTCGGTTGGTTCGGACCTAGACGTTGCGCGGCGTAACGGGCTCGGTCGGACTTGGTCGAACCTAGTCGTATGGGTTAAGGTTGCATATTCTGATGACTCGACAGGTTTGATCTCTGTTTACGCTTTCATGTATCGAGCGGTGCTATTTGACGTGTTTCTTGTCTGTGTGACTGCAGAACAGCGAGGCGGAGTCGTGGCGAGACACGGTGGACCGGACTAGGCGTAGGTGGCGCTGAGGTCAGAACGGTCATGAGGTGTCGAAGACGACGTGGACTCGACGTGTTGCGGAGCGTGCAAGGCGAGGAGCGCGGAAGCTTCCCGGAAGGTGCAGGAGGGGCGAAACGAGAATTTCGCAAAACTGCAAAAGCGGGAGCGGGCGCCGTTGGACTTAGCGGGCGTAACGAGGCGGAGACCCGTTAGCCAAGGCTATAAATAGAGGAGAGGGGCTGCATGCCTCCTCATGCCTTCTAGAATGGATTAGGGTTTCAATTGAGTCAAAAGAGCCTTTGGCAAGTGGTTTTGCTTTTGCTCTTTATTGGGTGAGGACTGCAGAGAGTTTGATGGGCTTTCTAGTTTCTCCTCTGCGTGAGCTTTGTTGGTCTTCTACGTAGCCTCTCCCTCCTCTGTTCTTTAGTGTGTTCTTGTTCTTAAGATGGAGAGGGAGGTGATGCTTTGAGTTACCATGTAATCATTCCTTTGTATTCAATAGCGTATTGGGACTTCTTTGTGATCCCTATGTTCAATGGAATGAATCATTTATGAAGATTGTTTGAGTTCTTGCCTCTGATAATTTTTTCCTTCGATGGCACCTTTTGGTTGATTCTTGATATTTCGAGTTTTGGCGTTTCCTTTGCGGAGGAGCTGCAAAATGGGTTGCTCTATGATATAATTGCATTTCTACTTCCTCTAATCAGTTAGTTTCATGAGAAAATCGAGTTTAATTTCAGTTTTGAAAATCTGAGTCTTCTCTGTTCTTGGTTTGGGATTTCTAGGGTTTTGATGATCTTTTGTTTCCCTTGAAGAAATGGCATGAAATTTGATCTGGATTATCCCATGGCTATTGCTAACATACGTGCAAAATTTCATAGCCAAAAGATCAAAGAATGAGGAGTAATTTGATTTTTTGTGTGCTCCCTGTAGGTTTCAGTTTTAAGGCCAAATCTGAATTTCTTGATCTTTTACTGTTTTCTCTTAATAGGAAATGTCTTCTTGTTATTTAGTTTATGTTCTTGCTGTTTTGACCTGGGGAGAACATCATTTACTAGTTAATTTCAATTAGTTTTGACAGTATGCAGTATCTTTAGATGTTCAGTTTGCTGCCAGTTTTCAGATTGCTTTGATTCCTCCGTAGTCCTCTGTTCTCTGCATGTTTTGGCCAAGTTAATGTTTTCATTTTTGGGTGAGCAATCTGCAGCCAGCAGTATCTCTCTGTCAGCAAGCCTTGGTTTTATATCTTGCTGTTGTTGTCTGACCAAACAAGTTACAGCATTCGGATAGATCAACAGTGCAGTCAGTTTTTCGGTTTTCATTCCCTGTCTTTAACTGAAAATAGTTACTGTACTGAAGCTCAGTTTTTCGGCAGCAGGAAAACCATTGCAGTTCTCGGTTTAGCATCTGCTCATTTTCTGCACTTTCAGTACAACATCTTTGTTTTGCTACTTCAGTCTTTAAGTTCAGGTTTTCGGCTGAAGTCTGAATTTCCTGTGTACTCAACAGCCTGCAGGTTTTAAGCTCTTCATTTTTTCTTTTGTTGATCTTTGAGGATTTTGCATGCAGATCAAACGGCAATATTTTCAGCTGAAATTTTTACTGACTACTCTCTGATTTATGCTGAATTTTTCAGTGTCGCATGCGTTCCAAATTTCAGCAAGATTAATTTTAATTTTCTGTGAGGTGCTTTGATTTGCATTGTTTTGAAAAACAGTGTTGAATTCTCGAGGGCATTTTAAAAAGATAGCGACATTCACCCCCCTCTGTCGCCATTTCGGTCCTACAATTGGTATCAGAGCCGGTTAGCTCTTGTCTATAGATCTTAACCGGTCTGCAAGCCATGGCAACAGACAAGTATTCCACCAAGCCGCCCATCTTTGATGGCCTGGATTACCCTTTCTGGAAGAGCCGAATGGAAACATACATCCAGGCTCAGGGGTATGCCATCTGGCGGAAGGTGAATGTCAGATTCGCTGTTCCTGCCGATGAAAACATCAATGTGGCGAACATGCCCGATGTTGAGGCCAATGCAAAGGCAAGGAACATCATAATCTGTGGTTTGAGCGAAGCGAATTTGATCGCATCTCTCACCTGTCGTCCGCTCACGACATCTGGACGACCCTCGATGCATACCATGAGGGTACCACCCAGATCAAGACGGTTCGACAGACCGCCAAGCAGCGAATACAATGAAATTCGAGATGCTTGCGGTGAGTCCCTCGACGAGTGCTTTTCACGTTTTCACAAAATCTTGAGCAACCTCCGAGCCGTCGGTCTCACATACTCCGACTCGGATAACGCTCGATAGATGCTTTCTGCACTCGATCTTCGTGTTTGAGAGATGAAGGTGACTACCATCAAGGACACCACGGACCTCGACCACGACTCTTGACGCGCTTTACTCGCCTCAAGACTCACGAGATTGACATAGTCTCGTCGATCAAGTCACGATCGATGGCGTTAGTCACGATCCCACTGGATCCTCTTCTGAGCCGATGTGCGGATTCTCCTTGTCGCTCTCGTGACATAACCGATGACCGCTAGAGCGACTTATGACGACAGCTAGCCCTCTTAGCGCGGAGATTTTCTCATGCTTACAAGAGGAGGAGGGATGGAAAAAGAGGAGGACCCGTGATTTGTTTCGAGTGTGGTGGCCCCAACCACATCCGAGCAAACTGCCCCAAGCTGGGGAAGGGCAAAGGCGACTACGGCGGTTCGGGTAAGAACGACTACACCGACAAGAACCGCAACTCGAAGCCCTCAGCACCGGTCCAAGGCAAGAAGAAGTTCCGAAACTTTGGGAAGGCGAAGAAGCTCTTCCACCGCGTCCTCACCGCTTTCGACGACCTCGACCTCAGTGAGGTGGAGGGATGGAGCGACGACGACGGGACCGGTGACCAAGACCCCAAGGGCGACAGCGACTTCTCCGGGATGTGCTTCATGGCCCTTGAGGGCGAACTGAGCGACAGCGATCTCTATTCCGATTCTGATGAGGTATGTTCCTCTTATGACCAACTTAATGAAGCCTTTCTTAAGTTAGGAGGTTTTCATGCTAGAGCTAAGACTAGATGTAGCGAGTTGGAGAAGGAAGTAGAGAGATTATCACGGGAGCTTACTTCACTTATATCTGCTCCCTCCCGTGACAACTGTGATACATGCTGTGCTTTGATCGGTGATATGGAGAAGCTAAGGACCTCACATGATAGTCATCCTCGAGCCCGATGCAATTAAGGTGGAGAATGTTAGTCCGCTGGCGATTTAGAATTGAGTAGGATGGTCATTACCCTACTTACTATCGATGAGACTAGTGCTCCCACCTCATGTGAGGATAAGGACACTGCGCTAGAGGACCTTATGCCATGCTACTTGATCTGCCTGAATCTTGTGGAACTTGCAATAATCAAGATGAACCTAAAGCAGGCGATTATAAAATTGCTTGAGTTACAAGCTTTTCTACTTGAGCCTATTGCTTCATGTGTAAATTGTCCTAAGTTAATCACGAACTTGAATCGTCTCAAAACAGCTTTCAAGAAATGATTGACTATAATAAGAAAATGGCTCAAGATGCTTCTAAGGACCTGTTAGCTCACCATGCAAAATTGTGATAAACTAAAATCTAACTTGATTGCTTTGGATGAAAAATGTGTGAAGCTAACTAAGGACCTTCTAGAAAAATCACATCCTTCTTGTGCTTTCGTCTTTCAAGTGTTGGAAAAGGATAAGGACATGGTAGAGACGTTTAGGAAGAGTTACGAGAACCAAATGGCTAGGATTAGGGCTGCCCCCTGTGTGTCCTGCGAAGCCCTCAAGGTTGAGGTGGCCGTGCATAAGGAGAAATATGCACGTGCTATTCGCTCTTCTGCTATTGGTTCTTCTCCGTCTTCTCCTCCTGCTGTCTCTCCTTCTTCTCCTTGCTCCTCTTGCACCTCTCTCTTTCGGGAGTGTCAGTACCTTATGAACACTCTCGAGAAATTTGTAGGAGGCGAGAAGAATCTCAATCTTATCCTAGACCAATCAAAGATTTGCAAGTTCAAACAGGGTCTAGGATATGATCTCCGTGAGGATGTGAGGAAACATCCACCTATCGTGCTCAGACCCGTAGCCGCAGGTGTGATTGAGGTCAAGCCCAAGAACAAGAAAGTTCAATTTAAATCAGCGGGCTTTGTCCAAGGGATTTCTGACAGCAAGGTGATTTCACCGCAGACTTGACCCCTCGGAGGCGGTATCATTGCACCTTCTGTCAGAAGGATAGGCATTTATTTGACCATTGCTTCAAGCGCGCCAAGATCGCATGAAGAGACCGTGTTGAGTCTCTTAGGCATATCCAGGGTCAGCCCCAGACCTTGAGTGCACCTAAGACCAACACGAGGTCTAGGCTTGCTACTTTTGGTGGATTAGGGCAGCAACGAGGACTTGGTTCTTCCGAGTTTTCTGGTTTTCGTCCTCATGCTTCCTTCGGTCATGATTTCCATCGTCCTGAGGGTAGATCTCGTTTCCATCGAGATAGCTACCCGCGTGATCGGCGTCTTCTTAGGTGCTCGACTCGCTCTCCCATAGCGGTCGGACCCGGCCATGACTTCAGTGCGCACATAGACCTTCGCTTCCTTGAGCGACGGAGAGTGAGGGTAGTTAGAGGTCGGTCGTGTGTGACTACTTCTTCTGCTCGACGTGTGACTCAGTATTGGGTTCCAAAATCTATGTTGATTTATCCCAGTACTGAGACTTTGCTCTCTTGTTGACTCGGGTTCGCGGGCGGAAGGAAAGGTTTGGCTTGTAGACTCCGGGTGTTCACGACACATGACTGGAGATTCCCGGTGGTTTTCTTCCCTAGCCCGAGCTTCAGGTGATGAGACTATCACCTTTGGAGACTCTTCGTGCGGACGCATCATCGCCAAAGGTACCTATGCGTTAATGACTCATTTGTTTTAAAAGATGTTGCCTTGGTGAGTAAACGCATTACAATTTGCTTTGGTTTCTCGACTTACCGATGACGGTTTCGAGGTAAGTTTTAAGAAAACGCCGCAAAATTGTTGATTCTTCGTAGTCCGGTTTATGGATTTCTCGTTATGGAAGGATCTTTCGTGCTGATTTTATTGAGTCTTCTGGTGATCCTCTCCGGTGTTTGGTTGCTTCTGAGTCCCGCGACCTTTCCTTCTGGCATAGGAGACTTAATCATATTGGATTTGACCATTTGACTCGAGTTAGCGGCCACGATCTCATTCGTGGTCTGCCGAAACTCAAGATGGTCAAAGATCTTGTTTGCGCTCCATGCCCAAGCACGGCAAGATGGTTGCCGCTTCTCACCCTCCGGTCACAAGACTATGACAGATGCACCGGACACCGCTCCATATGGACACGGTTGGACCAAATCGAGTGCGGTCGGCGGGAGGAAGTGGTATGTTCTTGTCGTAGTCGATGACTTCTCGAGGTATTCTCGGGTGTTTTCTTGGCCTCGAAGGATGAGACGTTTACACATTTCGAGGTCTTTTCAAGAGGCTTCTGTTGAGCTTCCGGTGCCTTACGAGCGATCCGCATGACAATGGCACGAGTTCAAGAATTCCTACTTTGAGAGTTTCGTGGTGAGACAGTGTAGAGCACCGCCTCTTCTCCATCGTTCCTCGCGAGAATGGCGTCGTGGAGAGGAAGAACCGTACCTTGGTCGAGATGGCGGGACGATGCTTGATGAGTACTCTACACCGCGAAGTTTTGGGTGAAGCTATAGCCACCGCGTGCCATGTTTGAACAGAGTTTTCTTGGGCACATTTGCACCGCACTTCTTATGAGTTGAGATACGGGCGAAAGCCCGTGTTTCCATTTTCGTGTGTTTGGTTGCAAGTGTTTTATTCTGAAGTCTGGGAACCTGGATAAGTTCGAGTCTCGTTCTTGTGATGGACTCTTTCTAGGCTACTCGACTTCTTCGCGGGCCTATAGGGTGCAGGCTGCGAGTCTAGCAAAATGGTAGAAACTCAGTGAGGTAACCTTCGACGAGGCCGGTCCGGGACTAGGCCCGATATCTCGAGTTCACTAGAGCGATCCGAGACCATCTTTGTGGATGATGAGGATGATGGAGATGAGGGTTGTCTACCGATCCAGTCCCTCATCAACCTCTTGAGGTGCCTTCTTCCATCGCACCTCGAGGTGATCGCCCCACCTTCGCTTCCTCCGAGCTAGTGGCTCTGTTCCTACCCGTCGGTTCACGAGGTAGATGCCACTTCTTCTTCTCATCCCGGACCTCCTAGACATATACAAAAATCTCATCCTTGAGCAGATTATTGGAGATCTCTTTGAGCGAGTCACTGCTTCAAAATCGGTACATCACTTTTCTGTCTCCAATCGCCTTTGTTGCCTCCTTGAGCCCAAAGACGTTTGTCATGCTTTATCGACGAGTCTTGGATCAATGCAATGCATGAGGAGTGGAAAGTTTCGAAGAAACAAGGTCTGGACGCTTGTTGAGCTCCCTCGAGATCATAATATCATTGGAACCAAATGAGTGTTCAAGAACAAGCAAAGTGAGGATGGGGTAGTCATTCGAAACAAGGCTAGGCTGGTTGCAGGGGGTACTCCTGTGTTGAGGGTCTAGATTTCGAGGAGACCTTTGCCCTGTAGCTCGTCTTGAGGCCATTAGAATTACGCTTGCTTTCAGACTTCTAAAGGTTTCAAGCTTTACCGATGGATGTCAAGAGTGTCTTTCTCAATGGCTTCATTGAGGAAGAAGTCTATGTCGACGACCTCCGTGTTCGAGAACCCCAAATACCCAAGCCATGTCTACAGGCTTTCCAAAGCTTTGTATGGACTTAGCAGCCCCAGTGGCACAGTATGAGAGGCTTAAGTCCTATCTGTTGAATCATGGTTTCGAAATGGGTAAAGTCGACAAGACCTTGTTCATCCGCCGGCTAGGCACCGACTTCTGCTCGTCGGTTTATGTGGATGACATCATCTTCTGACTCCTCGCATGCTCTCGTTTCCAGTTTCCGATGTCATGAGCTCGGAATTTGAGATGAGCATGATGGGCGAGTTAAGCTTCTTCCTTGGCTTCCAAATTAAGCAAACTCGGGAGGTACCTTCTTGCATCAAGGCAAGTACACTCGAGACCTCTGAAGCGCTTGATATGAGTGATGGGAAGCGGTGTCCACCCTATGGCTACATCAATTCCACTCGACCCGATGAAGACGGCGAGCCACCGATCGGAAGAGTATCAGTATGATCGGCTCCTCTTGTACCTCACTGCCTCGAGACCGGACATACACTTCTCCGTGTGTCTTTGTGCTCGGTTTCAGGCTTCACATCGCGTATCTCACCGCCAGGCGGTGAAGCGCATCCTTCGGTACCTTCGAGCTACCCTTGACTATGGTATCTGGTACTCTTCCTCGTCCTGTCTTTCCCGAGAGCCTACTCGGATGCGCACTTTCTTTGTCAGAGGATAGATAGGAAGAGCACTTCGAACCGCCAATTCATTGGCACTTCTCTCGTTTCCTGGTCCTCGAGGAAGCAGTCCGGTGTTGCACACTCCACCGCAGAGGCCGAGTACGTTGTCGCGGCCGATTCTTTGTAGCCAAGTGCTTTGGATGGTCTCGACCTGCGGGACTTTGGGTTAGTTATCGACAGTGTTCCACTCCTTTGTGATAATACTTCTGCAATTAACATTGCTAAGAACCCAGTGCAGCATTCTCGGACCAAGCATATCGATATTCGCTTTCACTTCCTTAGAGATCATGTGGAGAAGGGTGACATCGTGCTCCAGTTTGTGGAGGGTGACCACCAGTTGGCTGACATCTTCACCAAGCCTTTGGATGGCTCGAGGTTTTCAGCTCTGCGGGGAGAGCTTGGGGTGGTTTGTCCTTACGGACTGTTGTGAGGGGGAGCTTTGGGATTTATTGCTTTATCATATTAATTATGCTTCTGTATCCTTACTTTTGCATTGCATATGGGTGCATTGAGTTTAGTCCTTCCAGCACAGGTTAGAGTGGTTCTTTTGTCTAGTTGCTTAGACTTCTTACTCTTATCTTATACTTTCAGGATGCTCTATTAGCTGTTTCTTATCTCACTAGATTGAGCTCACTCACTTCTTGCGATCTAGCGAGGGTCGGGCCACCTTCGGGTAGACAGGGTACGTGCTTGCTCTCTAGTGTGTGTTTTTACGGTCAGCTTTTAGTCCTGGAGTCATATGGGGTAGATGAGAGTCAGTCTGAGCTATAGTATCCTCTATATCTTATCTATGCTTTTAGGACTGCCTGTTTTCTTTGCCAGCTTCTTGTTTTTATTGCTTTGGTTCAGGGGGAGTTCATTTGGGAGCTTCTGGAATGTAATATTGACTTAACTCAACTTGAACTAAAAGTTGCATCACATGTTAAGGGGGAGCTGGATTTTCTTACATTTTAGCATTTTGCATTGTAAGATAACTACATTGAGCCTTGATTATTATCCGGTTATGACATGCTTACGATGATTTACATCTTGCCATGATTTATGCTTATTTGCTAGATTTATCATGACTTCATATGTGTAGACTAGCTTTTGCCATGATGAGTTAATTAAAACTTGCTCAATTTAAACTAAAAACTTGTCATGATTAGCACTTGAGTTTAGTCTGTCTTGAGATATCCTTTTATGATTCATGCCATGTCAAATAGGCTGAGTTGAGCGTTGAATCTCTTTTGAGCCTTAGATTGAGCTGTCTTAAACTCTTGATGTAACATGAGTTAGTACAACTTGTCAAAAAGCAAAAAGATCTCTTTTGTGCGAAAAAACTGATCTCACCAATTCTTTCTCATGAGATGGCTTGCCATTGCACTTGGCATGAACTCAGGGGGAGTTTTGGATGACCTAGACTATCTTCTTAAGCGTCATGCTTGGAGTAGTCGTAGCACGGCTTGAGATCTAGCACATGATAAAAATATTGGTTGAAAACAACCATAAGCTTCAAAAGAAAAATGTCATTTGTGCTAAATTTGCTTGAGCTATCAAAAGAATCAAGTACTTGAACCATTGTTTCACTCTTGAGGATATAACACTCTATTTGGACTCGAAATTAGATTCTTGGTTCCGCTTAGCTTGATTGACATGGCTTGCATCATCCTTGGATATCTCTAGCTAGACTTTGCTTATTGATGACTTGACATGTTCATGAAATGCACTAAAATTCATATTGTCATCTAGTTGCTTCTAGCTGTCTTATACATATCCTGTCATGATCTAGATAGCGTTTCATTAAGTTATGGCTTGGTGTAATACATTATGGTCATTATGGATAATTCTCATGGCTCTAAATGCTTAGAATAAACAAACTTCAGCCATTTCATCCATCATAATGACTTATTCTCTCTTTTGCATTCTTGATGCGTTTATTGCCAAAAGGGGGAGAATAGATTGAAAAAAAAAGTCTTTTGGGAATCTAGAGCTTGGAGAACAATTTACTCTTTCTTGAGTTGCTCTAGTGATTCCTTCTGTCGACATGGTTATGAGTTTCATTTCCTTCTTTGGACCATGTTGGACTCTTCAAACTCAACTTCATGTTTTTCTGGGTTTGTCAATATACTCATCAAGGGGGAGATTGAGAGACCATGTGGAGGTCATCCCGTTGTGTATGATGAGTAATTGACATCGTTTCTGAAAAGTCGAGTTTGAGTCGGTTGGTTCGGACCTAGACGTTGCGCGCGTAACGGGCTCGGTCGGACTTGGTCGAACCTAGTCGTATGGGTTAAGGTTGCATATTCGATGACTCGGCGTGTTTGATCTCTGCTTACGCTTTCATGTATCGGCGGTGCTATTTGACGTGTTTCTTGTCTGTGTGACTGCAGAACAGCGAGGCGGAGTCGTGGCGAGACACGGTGGACCGGACTAGGCGTAGGTGGCGCTGAGGTCAGAACGGTCATGAGGTGTCGAAGACGGCGTGGACTCGACGTGTTGCGGGCGTGCAAGGCGAGGCGCGAAGCTTCCGGAAAGTGCGGAGGGCGAAACGGGAATTTCGCAAAACCGCAAAGCGGGAGCGGGCGCGTTGACTTAGCGGGCGAACGGGCGGAGACCCGTTAGCCAAGGCTATAAATAGAGGAGAGGGGCTGCATGCCTCCTCATGCCTTCTAGAATGGATTAGGGTTTCAATTGAGTCAAAAGAGCCTTTGGCAAGTGGTTTTGCTTTTGCTCTTTAGTGGGTGAGGACTGCAGAGAGTTTGATGGGCTTTCTAGTTTCTCCTCTGCGTGAGCTTTGTTGGTCTTCTACGTAGCCTCTCCCTCCTCTGTTCTTTAGTGTGTTCTTGTTCTTAAGATGGAGAGGGAGGTGATGCTTTGAGTTACCATGTAATCATTCCTTTGTATTCAATAGCGTATTGGGACTTCTTTGTGATCCCTATGTTCAATGGAATGAATCATTTATGAAGATTGTTTGAGTTCTTGCCTCTGATAATTTTTTCCTTCGATGGCACCTTTTGGTTGATTCTTGATATTTCGAGTTTTGGCGTTTCCTTTGCGGAGGAGCTGCAAAATGGGTTGCTCTATGATATAATTGCATTTCTACTTCCTCTAATCAGTTAGTTTCATGAGAAAATCGAGTTTAATTTCAGTTTTAAAAATCTGAGTCTTCTCTGTTCTTGGTTTGGGATTTCTAGGGTTTTGATGATCTTTTGTTTCCCTTGAAGAAATGGCATGAAATTTGATCTGGATTATCCCATGGCTATTGTTAACATACGTGCAAAATTTCATAGCCAAAAGATCAAAGAATGAGGAGTAATTTGATTTTTTGTGTGCTCCCTGTAGGTTTCAGTTTTAAGGCCAAATCTGAATTTCTTGATCTTTTACTGTTTTCTCTTAATAGGAAATGTCTTCTTGTTATTTAGTTTATGTTCTTGTTGTTTTGACCTGGGGAGAACATCATTTACTAGTTAATTTCAATTAATTTTGACAAGATGCGTGATCTTTAGATGTTCGATTTCGCCGCTTTCAGATTGCTTTGATTCCTCCGTAGTCCTCTGTTCTCTGCATGTTTTGGCCAAGTTAATGTTTTCATTTTTGGGTGAGCAATCTGCAGCCAGCAGTATCTCTCTGTCAGCAAGCCTTGGTTTTATATCTTCTTTGTTGTTGTCGACCAAACAAGTTACAACATTCGGATAGATCAACAAAGCGATCGCTTTTCGGTTTTCATTCCCTGTCTTTAACTGAAAATAGTTACTGTACTGAAGCTCAGTTTTTCGGCAGGAAAACCATTGCAGTTCTCGGTTTAGCATCTGCTCATTTTCTGCACTTTCAGTACAACATCTTTGTTTTGCTACTTCAGTCTTTAAGTTCAGGTTTTCGGCTGAAGTCTGAATTTCCTGTGTACTCAACAGTCTGCAGGTTTTAAGCTCTTCATTTTTTCTTTTGTTGATCTTTGAGGATTTTGCATGCGATCAAACGGCAATATTTTCAATTGAAATTTTCTTGACTACTCTCGATTTATGCTGAATTTTTCAGTGTCGCATGCGTTCCAAATTTCAGCAAGATTAATTTTAATTTTCTGTGAGGTGCTTTGATTTGCATTGTTTTGAAAAACAGTGTTGAATTCTCGAGGGCATTTTAAAAAGATAGCGACATTCACCCCCCTCTGTCGCCATTTCGGTCCTACATGAATTCCCTACGCAACTCATTCTCTTGACCCACACGGTGGCCACCTCTGATGTTATTGGCCTATTATGGACTTGTTGGTCCATCTTTAGGTCAATGTTCAATGAGACATGGTACTCCTCGAGGTCTTCGGCCTGGCCCAGGCTCCTAAAAGTTTGAAAGTAGGGGTTGTTTCGAAGGGTGTCAACCAGCCTCCTAATGACTCCTAGTACAAGTTAGTAGAGTGACGGAACCAATGATTTAGACTTTGGTTGTCTTCATAGAAATAGAGCTTCAAATGATCCAGGCCAGAGTCACTTGGATCAAACGAATGTATGTTGTGGTAAATCTAGCAGTGGGCCTGAAACATGTACACTCCCGACTTCATGTTGTGTAGTTCTCGTCGAGGATCACACTGAGGGTGGTGAAGGAGAAGTGACCATTGAATAATCTAATGTTGTCCTGAAAATGCCTAGCGATAGCCTGATTTGACAATTTCGACAACAGAACCCCTTCTTCTCATAATAGAACTTCTTTGTGTAGCATTTGTCATAGTCTGCCACATGCTTTAGCACATGAGTGCTATATGGTATGTTGCTATAGACATGGTCATAATTATCTTGGAAGTTAGAGCCTACAACGGAGGCATCTGCTAACTGGTCAAAGTTTGTGTCCTCCATTGTGTCATCACCTGGATGGGCTTAGAGTGAAGTAGTTACGATTGGTTTTGTATGGTGTGGATAGAACAAACAAATGGCATTGGAAATACCTCTATCGACGAACATGTAATACTCATCATCCACGTGCTCTTCAAGTATGGTTTCCAAACCATCTAACATTTGCATGAGAACAATTCAATGTAGGATTGAATATTGCAATCAGAGGGGGGTAAATGATTGTCGTCGCTTTTTGGGATCTCCTAGCGGTCGGTGAAGGTTTTGACCGCTCAGTGCTCAAATACTCGATCGATCGCTTAGTGCTCGACCACTCACTCGATTGCTTTGCTTTACCACTTAGCTATCAAAGACTCTTTACCAGTCATAACTATGACCACTTCAGCCTTTGATGTTTGGCTGGTTTGAATGATCGCTGCAGCCTTCGGGAAATCAACACCTTCGCACATAGTAGAAATCCTCTGTTCTTGATCGGATTTCCGTCGCTTCTATGGATATGGGAATGAGGCATATTTGAGTTACATTACAATGGTAACCCATACCTTCTTGATCGGAGATCACATGACTTAGGTAATGAAAAAAATAAGTTGATGTTGTAACAAGAGAGTACATATTCATTGTACCCACGTCTTAATAAATAATGTACTTTTGACTGTATGGAAGTTTGGCATAAAGCCTTAATGTATTATGTTGTCTAAATGAGGAAAATGTATTAGCCTGTAGGATATCTAGAAAGAATACATATACTTGAGCTTAACTGTGTGGTCACAGTTCATAAGAACGGAGCATTCTTTAGAAAGCTTATGAGCAGATAAGGGAGCATGACCATATAACGTTCCGTTTAGACGTGGTTCATTGGCAGCCTAGTACTAGTTGAGATTTCAAGTGAAATCTGATTACGAAAAGCTATGAATTCAATACATAATCCATTAATCAGCTGTGAGAAGATAAATCTTATCATTCTAGGTGCAAGTTCAACCCGTACGAAACTTACACTAACAGACTGGTATATCAATAATACTTTAGCATAATATCTTTGAGTTTTTTTTGCTTCTTATTTTGGAATTGGTGGGGGATTGTTGCAAATTGGCCCATATGAGCAAGGCTCATTTTCTTAATTTTAAAGCATGCATGGTTTAGTATCATATTGCTAAGGTAAGGTGGAGAAGACCAATTTATAAGGTGAAGTCCTCACCACTCCTTGAATATGGATAGAGATGGCATGAGGAGGGCTTTGGCTAATCACGCGCGCGCGTGTATTCGCATATTTTTGTGTGGAATGACTTGTGATTTGCGACTTGCGACCGTGCTGTGATATGCCATGCCACTTGGCAGACCAAGTACATCTTTATTTTTGTTGAACCGTGCACCACACACTCTCTCTGTTTGAATGAAATTAGAACGTTTGAATTTGAGGCTTTATTGGGTTTTGATGACAGACAATTACTAGTGGGTAAATGGTTGGTTAAATATGTTAGTTACCAGTGGGTAAATGATTGTTTAATTTTATCAGTTCACTTGTTTAATTTTATCAGTTCACAATCTGTCTATATATATATACCTGGAGACGTCTAAAGTATATAGTTGAGAATCTTACTTTCTCCATTTCTTACTTCTGTGAACTTGTGCTGTTGTGCTACGCTGTCTGAACCTCGACTCTTCTTCCCAACGTGCATTGTGAAGAAAGAGAGCGGTATCTTCAAGCCGTTGCTGCCATGAAGACCTGCATGGGGGTGGCAATAAGGTTTCTGGGCAGCGCATAACTACATCATCCTGCACTGTATCGAAACTACACTGCTTCCTGTTCTTCATCAAGCCCAACAGTAAGTTATTCGTGCGTTCGATCGACTTTGATATTATATTTTTCTTTGCGTATTTTTCTAAAGTGCAATGAGTAGTATGTTGTTAGTTTTGTATTTGGCATCACTACTTTTTTACTGTATTTATCTCCTAGTAAAATTTAAAATTAAAATATTGCCTACATTTGCAACACACTATACCATCAAAGGCGCTCCGTCGCCTCGGGCAGCTCAACGCGTCTCCTCCGCCGCCCTACCCCCTCCTCCACCATCCACAGCCGGCGGTGTCGTCGCCGCCTCGCCATGCAGCCCCCCAACCCCTCTCCACCGTGTCACTCCACCCATCCTAATTACCACAGCCGTCGCTGCCACTACCCTCCAGCTTTGAACACCGCCCTCCTACCTCACCCATCACCCCCGTTGGGCCTCTGCCTCCTCAAACCTCCTATGTCCGGAGGGAAAGGTGAACCCGTAGCGGCCAGCGGTGGAGAGTTAAGGGGATATGGCGGCGAGGAAGGGAGAACGAGAGAAAGCACGTGCAGGGAGCACTGGAGGAGGAAGAGAAAACTGCAAGCTTCGCATTGGCTAGTAGTTCTCCAGCTGGATTGCTGCGAAACAGTATACCGTTTAGTTTTTCTCAGTTAGGAATCCCTGAGTTCCGCTGGATCACTTGGGAAGAGCCTACGCAAGGCATTCCACGTTTACAAGTCCCGGACTACCAGTCATATCCAAACACCCCTAAATAACGTAGTATCAAATACTGGGGTATTATGACTATTGTCCAATCGATTAACCAAAAAACCAACACTTAAGAGTTTACCACTCAATATCTCACTGAAATATAAACCCCGGGGGCCACATGAGAGTGAAACAATGACGGTCACAAATCCTTGAATGCCACCAAATGGAGCGGCAAGTCCCACGATTTGTCCTGAAAAAAACAGGTTAACGAGTTTGCTTGCATGCAGTTATGACGTACAAAAGACGAAATTACTCCACGATTCTAGATAACAAAATTATATAGCTGAAGCCACTCTTCCAGAGCACATATTACATTTTTCTCTTGTTCATAATCAAGCATCACAGAATTACACTCAATCTTTGAAATGTGGCATAAGGCGGGAAGAAGGAAAATATGATTCAGAGAGCTCGTAAACAGGTGCCAGTAAGAACCACGAGTAAAACGAGCAGCTACATGGAGTATTTCCCAGGCTACAAAACGAAGCACTACACTACAATATAATTGCATGTTTGAACCGCTTGCGCCACAAGCAGGCATTTCATATTGTACTTGGATTATTTATCACAGCTCATGTCTTTATGCGCACCACGAAAGAACCTGTCAACCATGATAATTCTCATAATTGTCAGAGTTGAGAAAAGGCAGACTTTATGCAATGTCCAACAAAAATATGAAATGAATTGGCATGTCACAATTCCCAGTATATAACTGAATGGAAAAAAGTAGTGTGCTCCTCAAAGATGCATAAAATAGATGCTGACTGATTAAGCCATGGCTTACACTAAAGAGTCAATAAACTTCTCTTCTGGAACAACTAAATTATAAAACAAGCTTTTCTCCATAGGAGGTTAGAAATACTCAACGAAGGAAAATTACTTTCAGATTACAATGAATGGGCTGAAACTTTTTAGCTGAATCAAGATAATTTATTCTTTTGCATTTTACCTCATTAAAAGAGGACAAAAACTAAAAGATCACCAAACGAAAACGGATTTGCACAAGCACTTAAATGACCTTAGAAAAAGAAGGCAGGAAACTAATACCTATAATTTGTTGAACAAACCAAAAGGAAAATGTGCAGATATTAATCTGCACTGTCACAGTTGTCCATGGGGCTCAATATGTTGGCAACACGAAGCTGCTGTCTTGTGCGTTGATGGTGAAACAAATGGACATAAGTATAACCACATCACATGAATGACTAATCGTCACAAAGCACATCCTAGGCCACAAATTGATCTCATTTTCAATATGTGAATACACAAGTTAGCCCACAATTGATCTAGTTTTGAATATGTGAACCTACAAGTGCTTAGCTTCATATTAGTACAGTCCCACATCACTGGATTTCAGCCTACAACATGCATAAGAAAGTGTGGTGTCTTACAAAGCAAACACTCCAACATCTCCACAAGCTCTGGAGAAGAAGCACTATACTTGTTTAACTCTATTGGTTGATGTACTAAGTATGGTACATCTTTTGAAATACCATCCAGTGCATTACCGAACCTCATGGAATCACATGCTAAGTAAAAGGACATGAAAAAGAAAGCCTCAATCAACTCACATGCTGGAAGGTTTGACATATCTGCAGAGACAGAGCATGTAATTCCCAAGTTGGTCAAGGCGCCTCTTATTAACCCGCACGGAAAATACAGAAGCATGCTTGTTGTTTGGGCTGCAGTATCACCTAATGATGCAGAGTCATTCTCAGTTGCATCCATGCCCTCTGAAGATGGATCTAGAGAAACACGAGTAAGCCACCGGAAACGGTTATCTTGAAGAACAAAGGTACCCTGTATATATGGAAGTCACGTCATGTCAGTTCTATAACAGAAACAAAATAAGATACGGGTTTTCTGTTCATTACCCTATGATTTGTTTTCAGATTGTCAATCTGCTTCTTGAAAAGCTCTGACCAAAAGTCTTTGCAAATAAATTTGATTGCTTCGAGATGATCACTAAATCGAGGACGCTCCATTGTATATCTGAATATGAACAGAAAATTTGGTCAAGTTTGCAGCACTACGAGGCACAGGCCCAGGAGGGCTGCAGCCATTAAAAAATAAGGACACATGGAAATATATTTGCAGAGCATAACAACTTGTGCTTAAGATGATATGTGCAGGAAAACTTAGAAATGCTCTAGGAAAATCAAAAAGAAATCATGTTGGTAAAGCAGCATCAAAACTTGATCATCTATCAAAATGAATTGAAAATCCACAATATTCATAATTATAAAAAAAAAGGAAGAAATTTTTTTCTGAAATAATTCAAAATATGAAAATAACATAATATTAAAAAGAAACCAATAACAAAGGAGAAGGGCAAAGAAATGCTCTTTATCCAAGCGTTCCAAGGTGTAGTCATAAACAAATCGTCAGTTCATCAATTTAACATATTATCAGCAAGTACATGTGCAGTGTGCACAAAACTATTCACTACAGTCGTCAATTATTACTAAAGAAACATATGAATTTATCAATCATGGTCATACAAGTTCATAAGAGAAAATGTGATTGGGATACATGGATAGGGCTACTCAACTCTCACGGCTTTGCTAAACATGCATAGTTAGCCTCTGCTGCATTCGTAAGAATCAAAGTATCCCTCAAGTTTCCTTTACCAATTATATCAGGTCACCGAGCACTTTGTAGTTAAACATACCAGGAATCCCACAAGTTTAGCAAATGTCTCATCAATTCAAGATGAATGTCTCGGAGTAATTAACTCCAGTATGCTGGCTAGTTCGCTAAAGCTAGGTCTTATGAACCTTCAACCTTGCTTCAAAGGATATGCAGAAATCCAAAATGATAAAATTTTCTTCTCCCTCAACTGACTAAATAGCAAACATACAGTAAAATGAGTTGTAGTTTTATTAACTAAAACACTCCATATGGACAGGTATGCATGATCTTTTTGATAGTGGTGACACTGACAGATAGAGCGTTGATGTTGATGGCATTCAGTTGCCAGATATATTGTCCAGCATGTCAAATTGCGTATATTGATAGTAAGTGCATCAATAGCATTTGTGAGGAGAGAGAAACTATTTAGCCTTATAAAGATATACATAATTTTAGTATTTGGTGAAATAACTGTCCTTTTTGAGAAGATAGTCATCCATGCTCAAATTGGTTCAATCTAGTGAAGGCCAAAATCAAGCTTTTTACAAGAATTCAATACATGACTAGACGCATCACACCTTGTGGGACAAATGTTACTTCTGCTTACCCAAAAGATTGCAACTCACCATTATACTCATTTTTTTGCCTGTTCTTCAGACTACTATGTAGCCAACATAATTCGATGGCGAGCGGCCTACTTGCATGAGTACGTTTTATGCCAGTGCTGGTGCAAATCTAAGTGCAGTGACAATTTGGAAAATTAGGTGGAAATTTCATTCCAGGTAAGGATCCCAAAATAAGAACTGCTGGGCGATGAGGTCAAGGCTCGATTTTGGCACCAAATCAGACAACTAGGGCTTATCAATACTAAACTAAAAGCAATATTTCAAGATTTAACCGCATCGGCAGTAACCATGTGAAGGATCGCTCGCATGGCGCATCGGGAATTTAATTCCCAGATCTGGGACGCACAGCAACAGATCCAAGAAAGAAAGATGAGCAAGAGAGATTCTTTCTCTACCTCTCGGAGAGCTGGTGGCCGACCTGGAAGCCGATGGCCTCGATGCGACGGGCGGCGAGCTCCGGCTTGGCGGCGTAGAAGCGGCCGCAGTAGGCGGCCACCATCTCCATCACCACCCCGTCCACGCAGCTCTCCGCCACCTCCCGCCCCATCCCCTCTCGCACCTAGCTCCCCTCCCTCCTCCTCCCCCTGTGCGTGAGAGAGATCTAGCTAGCGAGCGGAGCGGCGGAAAGGTTGTTGTCGAGCGCACCGTTGACCCGGACCGGAGCAGACGCAGCCTAGCGCCCCCCGCTTGGGCCAGATGGTGCGGCCCACGTTTCTTTTTTGCTTTTCTATGTGTTTCAAAATTTCAAAAGCAAGTATCTTTTGGACGGAATGTTCGTTTCACCAGTGGCGGACCGACCGGTGGGTCAAAGAGGGCTGGCGCTCACCCTATCTCCGATCGGAGCATGGGTACCCCCTAGCCCCCTACCTCCGGGCTCCGGCTAAGACGCCACGCCGCCAAGGCAGCAGCCACCGCCACCGCCGTGGGATGCATGGCCTCGATGACGGTGAGGCTAAGCCGACGAAAACATTACAGCAAAGTTGGGCCGAAACAACATTACAACAAAGTTGGGCCAAAAACAACATTGCAGCAAAGCAAAGCCCACAAAGAAATACCCATAATCCCACATCAACAGCACAGCACAGCAACAGCACTTCATCGGCTCATCCCCTTTCTAGATCCACCTAGCACGAGCAGCCGAGGCCCGAGCCCGAGCAGGAGCAGCCGCCGCCACCGCCGGGCCAGATCTCGCCGAGCAGGAGGCCAGGAGCAGCCTCCCGGCCGCCTAGCCCAGATCTAGAGAGCTGCGGCCGCCTCCCCGCCAAATCTGGAGGCAGGACGCCACGCGTGGAGTGATGCCGTCGCCGCCCCGTCACGCCGAGCTCCGAAGCGCAAAAGGAGAGGGAGGCCGGACACGGGAGGAGAGCGGAGGTCGGGGGAGGGTCAGGCCGGACTCACCGACTAGGAGGCCGGTTGGTTGTCGCCGGTCACGGCCGGCCGGGGCGCAGGCGGAGGAGAGGCGAGAAGGCGAGACCGCGAGGCGCGAGAGCCGAGAGGGCGAGCGGGGAGCGGCCGAGTGGATCTGGGGCCTGGGCTGGACGGCTAGCGAAGACGCCAGTGGGAGTGGCGATTGCTACGGACTACGGTGCCGGCCGGGCCGAGTGGCGAGTGCGTTTTTATTCTTGATTCTTCGATCGGTGGTTGCTGTGGTGTTGCCTGTTGGCTGCCGACAGTTGTCAAGGGCTCAAGGCTGTTGCTGTGGTGGTGTTGCCGACCGACTGCCGTGGTGAATCAGTGAATCTGGTATTCTGGTGTGGATGTGTGGTGAATCAGTGACTTGATGATATGCTATATTGAGTTAGAGATTTTTAGAAACCTTGATGTTGATAGAATTAGAAAACACTTTCAAAGCATGAGATCTCATAGAATCCTATTGTCTCGTACTTGCACTACTACCACTCAATCCTAGTTACTGGTATGTTTCATCCCTTTTCCAATCTTTATAACTATTCATAAATACAATTTCTGTTTTATCACTAAGTTTGCTAATTTTGGTATGCAGATAACTGCTTATATATATTTATAGGCATTGAAAGGCACATTATCTATTACCAAGATACAATCTTTGTTGTATTTTGTATTTTTACTATGTTCCTATTCTAATTATGTGTGATTTTAGATTGCAAAATATAGTTCGCTTTATGTTTAGTGTGTTTATCTTCTGTACATTATGTTCCACTAGAACCCCTAAAATTTGGTTCTGGGTCCGCCACTGCGTTTCACCATCCGTTTTCCATCATGCTCCTTATAATAAATTATACGAAATAACACCTATATTCATATATTTTGTCTTACTAAAATAACATATATGTTACGGAATAAACAACAAAAATTAGTGGAACAATTAAAAATGATGATGGAACATCCAAGGCATTGGCACATGTAATACCAAGCTTGTGGAATAATTCAAAATTATTATTGGAACAAGCCAACATGTCTCATGGAACAATTCAAGACTTATTATTGGAACAAATAAAAATATTATGGGAACAAATTGAAAGTGCCTGTGGAACAATACAAAATTATTAGCGGAACAAATCAAGACCTCTCTAGGAACAATTCAAGAGTATTAGTGTAACAAATAAAAAAGATTAGCGGAACAAACCAAAAGTGCTAGTGGAACAACCCAAAAAAGTACTTGTCAAATAATTCAAGATTATTAGTGGAAAAAATATTTGTAGAACAAATCAAACATGTTGGTCGAAAAATTTAAGACTAACAGTGAAACAACCACAAACTGATCGTGGAACAAATCAAGATTATTAGTGCAAGAAATCAAAAATATTGGTAGAACAAATTGAGCGTGCTCGTAAAATAATTTAAGACTAATAGTGGAACAATTGGATACTATTAGTGAAAAAAATGAAAAATATTGGTGGAACAAATCAAGGCAATTATTTAAACAAACAAAAATTATTACTATAACTATAATGAGAAAATGAACATGAGGAACTATTGGTGCCCATTTTATACATATCTCATACACCAATATTATGTTTATATTCGATAAAATGTGCATAATTGTGCTACTTGGCTGCCAACCCTAACAAAAATCAAAGTTGTCTTATCGTTTCATGTGTTTTAATATCAATCCAAAATCATGTCAAAACACTAGAAATCCATTTTTCTTAATTATGATGGTCCTTTGTAGATGAAATCCGAGGTGGGCCCCACCATCATTCGTTCAGACAAAATCAAAGAAAACAAGAAAGGAAGGTGAAGGAGGAAAGTCCATATCTAGCACATCGTCAAATATGGGAAGTTCTATCCGTCACATTGCAATGCGATTTCAGAGCCTAAAAAGACATCAAATGAAAAATCTCAAAACTACAAAGGTGAAGATCCCATCGAGTAGTACAATTTAGAGTCCTCATAGACCTAAATTGGAGTTCTAACATGAGAGTTATGGGCCCCCATGTCGGGACGCTAATATGCAAATCCGGACCCTTTATGTATATGTTGGCGATTCTTATGCCTTACCAATAGCATCCGCAAACATGCGGAAATCATCATGTAGCACTTCACCTTGGAGTATTTTAGGGTATCGTATTTGTCCATAGGAAACTTTATGGCCTAGAGATATCAACTTAATTGCTTATCTCCCAACTTTCCAGAATAGGGCACCGCTAAATGATAAGTAACAACTCTAGATAAATTTCATTAGTAGGTAGCTAGCCAGGAGTCTATAGCTAGTATGGTAATAGCAAGTCGTTCTTGAATAGTGGTCTTGATCTTTTTTAAGCAGAGTAAAATGATATCTATCTATGGAAGCGAAATGCAACATACTAATAACTATTTTCACGGAAGCCAGACTAACTGTTGTCTCCAACTTAGCCTAACTAGCAGGGATGTGGTTGCACTAATCTCGGAGGATCTCTAGATAACACCTTATAGTCATGCACTGCTATAAGAGTATATGCTTTGCACATATATGATTAAAGGCGGTGAAGCAGGATTAAGCACTAGCAGCAAAGCCTAAAGTGTTCCCCAGCACTAAGGCTTATAAGCAATTATGCAATGAAAGTGCTATGCCCCAGGCCTGAGGGTAGATCGGCCCTTCCAATACAGAACATATCGGTACTACTTGTCGGGTCCTATATTAATCCACAGAAAAGATAACAAGATACTAAATAATGACAACTTTATTAAAATGATAATTCAATCTTAGAAGGTAAAGTATGTACATGGACCTCAGCACATATCGAGATACCAAAGAGGACGACTCCGTAACTATTGGCGCATAGGCCAACTCTTCTCCTACTAGCCTATTGGGCTACTAGCAACTCCGGCGTCACTATACTACCATAGAACTTATTCTCGAGTGGAGTAGGATCAATATGGATTGAATAATGTTCTTCCTTCTCCCTTTGATTAGGAGGTGGTACCCTCTATTTATACCCATGGCCGGCCGGCCAACAAGGTATCATCCATGCGTGATTGCAGCCAAAGTTCGGTGGAGAGAGGGATGTGTGGCTAACCTGGGAGACTTGATGGGCTGGGTGGCCAAGTGTGAATGGCCAAGATTTCCCCTTTTGGCGTGAAGCCTAGTCCACGCACATGCACCACCCAAGAAAGAGCCGACTTGGCAGGGTGGCCAGGTCTCGTTGCCTTGGTTATGGTGGTTGGTGTATTGGGCCGAAGGTAGTGGATGATAAGGACATCCTTTCAATGGATACAACTGTGCCTACACACACAACTCATCCATAGCCACCGCAAGCTTTACAAGGACCACTTACTCAAGCTCGTGCTCGCCAACTTAATTACCAGGTGAATTCATTCTTAAGTTTATATATTACTAAGAATAGACTACTACCTAATGCAAGTGATTTAATTATGTTGGGAATAAGGGAAAGGATGAAGAAAAGGCATATGGAGTCATGGACATACATGGAAGGCATAATGAAGGTCACCACGTCACTTTGGGCCCGAGTAAAGCAAGAGATCGAGTTGGGCTCGTTCTGGAATCAGATTCGGACTGCTGCGACAGTGTCAAGTTTAAACGGGCGTGACTTTCTCATACGGACTCCGTTTGGGACGTTCTTGGACTTCATGGAAAGTTTATCAAGTCTAATTTCAAACGGATCCAACCTCATCTTCAAATTCCATCCGAGCCGGTCACAATCATCAAAATAGTCTATGTTGATTTCTAAATCCGAGTCAAAAGGGTGCTGCGCCACCTCCACTTGGGCCCATGGGCCTTGTAACCCTAGGGGCGTGCACCCTGGCTGTCAGCCCTGGTCGTCTCCCTATATAGGATCCGCCGCCTCCCTATGTTAGGTCTTGGATTTCATTAAATTTAGGTTTAGCCATTGTGTAAACTTCTGTTCTTCAGTTGTGTCAGACGACCACCTGTCAAGACAGTTTTCAGGATCCCAACTTTGATTTCAATTTTATTCGCAATATCAGATTGCCTACGTCTTATTCTTGCTAGTTCTTCGATTGCTCGCAGGGATTGAACTTCGTGTTCAGGTTGATCGCGCTGCCAGCGAGGTCAATAACATCTTGGAGTTGGTTCAACGATTGCTAAGGCGCAAGTGTCGTTGTACGGTTGTAGTCAGATTATGAGAGTCACCTCTACGAAAATCGATAGTTATCAATCTCATCGAAAGATCGGACATCTCGTCTCCATTAGTGGAGATGTGGGCCAGCTGGCCTGGTGGCTTTGGTCGACAGGCCTAGTGCACATGGCCGGCCAGTGGGCCCTCCTGGCCCGTGCCATCGTGTTGTCGGCCAATTGGCCAGCCGACCCATTGGTGAGATCCAGTGCTCTTTTTTAGTGATTTTATATTGTTTTTCGTCTCTTTATATTTTTCCTACAAAATAAGTTGACATACAAAATATATGAAAATAATAGCATAAATGTGCATGATCAAGGTTTAAATCATCACATTACCATGCTTTTGCTGGGTTGAGGGGTAAAATATGCATAAATCTCATGCCAACACATACCCCCACGTACACTCAGACGTTTGCTGATCCCGAGCAAAACATCCAGTGAAGATAGATATACTTGAAATGAAGAGTTCATACAAATGTCCAAGGCACATCAAAATATTTTGCACAAAGAAGATAGGAGAATGCCTCAGCACGAATACTTACTTACCTGAGTTTGTTTACCTATGGGATAATTTAGTTCAAGTGGTGCAAAGCAGTTGAAGACTCTAAATGCAAGGTGATCCATGTATTTATAAGCCTCTGTTATAGTCTTTCCCTTAGGTTTTTAATTTACAAAAGATTCTCTAGAACAAGTAATCCTAAAGTTAGCAGGGTAGGTGCAATGGTGAATTAATCTTGTTCAAAGCTCAAGTTATTATATATGTATTATGTACTTTTTGTTATTTTTTTGTTAATCACTAGGGCAAAACAGCTTCTTCTCTGGAGCAGATTGGTTTCTTCGTGGAAGGATAGGACCATGATATGAAAAAGAATAGACAACAAGTAGTGAAAATTACCAGGAGTCAATAAAGGTAGGGTACTCATAGGTTTCTCCCCCACGCTCAGATTCTACAATTTTGACATACTTGGGGTATGAGTCATACCTTTTTACTACTGATGATGCCCTAGGGGTAGTGGTGGATGGCCTCCCTAGAAATACGCTTCATTGGGGTCTAGATATGTCTGGTTTGGGTTGTAAATGCCCCAATAGTGGAACGCATTCGTGAGATTGCCAATGTGATAATTGTTCACCTTGACATTACTCTTCATACCCCAATGGGCCTACTAGTGTCTCTATTGGTAGTTGACAATCCTGTTGGCTAGCTCTCTCCTGGTTTGGCTGCGTGGTTTCTACAATTTTTTGTATACCACTATGTAAAATATTGAAGTCTTCGTGAGTGGCATACCTATGTTCGGATGATGAGCCTGCTCCTATTTGATAGCTTGATGAGTGATGCTGACTGTGGAAGTCATAGTGGCGGTCCAACATGGCTTCGCTTGGTGACTTGCTGACGGAATGCATGGATGCATATCACGTTTAGTTTGTTGGGCACGGTCGGATCATCTGCTGGTCTAGCTTGTACTCATGGAGGCACAAGGAGGGACTGCTACACTGTATCTAGCTGATCATAGTGGTGGCGATTCTTCTCCGTCTCCTTCATCGTTGTCCAGTGTGTTGGGACTGATGGGTATGATGAAACTCTAAAGCTTGAAGATGCTTAGCCTCTTTGCGGGGAGTGGAAGTGTGACCTCAGTGAAGGGGTACTTCTTGTAGTACCTCATCTCTATGGACTTGTGTAGTATCATGTGTCCTTGCATGAGGTGAGCCACACCTATGGCGAGGTGTACCCCTCCGATAAATTCAATGTCCCTACCATCTAACATGTCCAGTGCCTTACAATGACAACGATGTAGGATGCAAAATGGATGGGTGCAGTTTTGGTGCTTCAATATTCCCAATGCTCTAACATGATGTAGGTAGGGTTCAATTTCTTGCCCTTCCACATGGCCCACATGAATTGAGCATGGTGTAATTTTATAGCTCGAACATCATCTCTAGCTGTGACTGTGCTACTGATCCCACAATGAAGATATCGGAAAGTAGGGTTGTGGATTTGATTGGTGCGAGGGTTTTTGTTTTCTTGCCCAAAAATGTCGACCTAGAATTTGTTGAAATTAAACTCCTTGACTTCCTCTAAGTCTATAGGCCAGATAGGATCAAAGCCCAGCATTATAGCTTATTCAACTATCATCAAAGTGTATGTATAGTTGAAAAGACGAAACTGAATGGAATAATTGTCTACCAGGCAATTGAATTTAAATGTGGAAATAAATTCAAGAGCAAGCCTGGGCAAATCTGGTTCTTTGATTTTTGCAAACTTTGTTCATCCAATGTTTTTCAGATGCTTGGTGAAATCACACTTTAATGCCGATGAGGTCCAGTGTCTCCTCATTCCATACTTTCATGGAATAGAATGTGTGCTTCACCAGTTGGTCATATCGATCCTCCTCGATTTTGTTTGTCAGCATGATGGTACCATCATCCACCTCTTCATTTGAAGGCATGGATGATGCTCAACTGGGGGCTTGGGTCAATGGTCGACTAGAGGATGTGCCCATCCCTTTTTTTACCATTTCTCTTAAACAACTTATTCATGGTGCCCTACAAAAGTTAGCTAGAAAGGATGTGCTGAGAATTTTTAATAGTGTTACCTTTTGTGACATGGACGAAGGTGACTCGTGCAGCGGTCTCCCAAAAGTTGTGGACATTGTTGCGGTCGAGTTGAAACTCAGTCGGTGAAAACTGCAACCAACATCCATTGCTCGCTGGCTACATGATCATTTGCTTTGGGAGAACGCGTTCTTCTCCGAACTTAGTGCAGCTGAACACCTCCCTCTCTCAACTTGAGTTATGTGTGTTAAGTGGAGAAGTGATGCGGAGAAGGGGCTTCCCATGCCCTTTTACAGTCTGGTCGGTCGACCAAGCACCTATGGCCGGTTGGTGCAAGTGGTGATGGTAGTGGTGCCCTTTTCATCTCCATTATTTTCTACTTTCAATGGTGCACCCTTGGTGGAGAGGGTTATGGCACAGCAATGGAACTCTAAACTTGGCTTAGTAGGGCATAAAGTGTGTATAGACTAAAGTGTGTATAGACCCCAACGCTAATGGTCATAAGCAACTATACAATGAAGGCACTATGCCTTAGGCTCGAGGGTAGATTGGCCTTTCCACTATAGGACATACCGGTACTATTAGTCGGGTCCTATGTTAATCCACAAAAAAGATAACAAGATATTATATAATGACCACTTTTCTGAAATGATAATTCGTTCTTACTAGGTAAAGTAGGTACATGGAGCTCAGCACATACCGGGATACCGAAGAGGACGACTCCGGGACTGTTGCTGCGTAGGCCGACTCTTCTCCTACTACCCTACCGATCTACTAGCGACTCAGGCATCGCTATACCGCCATAGGACATATTCTGGAGTGGAGTTTGATCAATATGGATTGGATATTATTCTTCCTTCTCCCTTTGAATAGGAGGTGGTACCCCCTATTTATACCCTTGGCCGATCGGCCAGATGTCGTCCATGCGTGACTACAGCCGAAGGTTGGTGGAGAGGGGATGCGTGGCCACCGAGGAGTGTTGATAGGTTGGCTGGCGTGTGGATGGCTAATATTTCCTCCTTTTGGTGCGAAGCCGAGTCCACGCAGGTGCACCACCCAGGGAGGAGCTAACTTGGCCAGGCTGCTAAGTCTCATTGACTTGGTTAAGGTGGTTGGCAGCTTGGGTTGATGGCAGAGGAGATGTGGGCCAGCCGACCTGGTGGGCTTGGGCGGCTGGTGGGCCCTCCTGGCCCTTGCCGTCGTGCTATCGTCCAGTTGGCTTGTCGGCCTAGGGTTAGGCTAGGCAGTCCACTTGTGGGATCCGATGCTCTTTTTTAGTGATTTTCTGGTGTTTTTCCTTTTTTATGCATTTCCTACAAAATGAGTTGACATGCAAAATATATGAAAATAATGGCGTAAATGAGCATGATTAAGGCTTAAATCATCACTTCACCGAGCCTTTAGTCAAATTTTGGGTGGTAAAATATGCATAAATCTTGTGCCAACTGTATGCTAAGAATTAAGACAAATCTAATTGTAGGAAATATGCATAAAGGGAGGTCCATCCAATGGCACGAGGAAAAACACATCAATTTGGGATCATGGATGGATTCCGTGCTCAGATCCCTCAAGCCATCAGGTTAGCTGCAAGAGAATAATCTTTGTCAATGAGCTGAATGAAACACACACTCATGGAAAGTGCATCTAATCAAAGAGTTAATTTTCTTTTCCCCGGATGGAAATAAGATCCTCAAAATTCCTCTGTATTCTAGAGAAGGTGAGGACATATTTGCTTGGCCATTTGAAAAAACTGGTGTTTATCCAGTTAGATCTGCATATTGAGCTTTGGTGGCTTACAAACAAGCTCAACAACAGGCTAAACTTTGGGACAGCGTTCTTCTACTGGAAAGGACAAAATTTTGACACTGCATCGACGTCATGCACGTAGAAAAGAATGTATGTAACAGATTGATTGGTCTCTTACCGAACATTCGTGATAAAACAAAGGACGGCATCAACGCACGGCTTGACTTGGCTGATATGGACACCAGGCCCGAGTTAGCACCGACAGAAACAGATAATGGACGAACGTACTTTCCCCCTACATGTTACACTCTGTCCAAGGCCGAGAAAACTGAACTGTGCCGGTGCTTGCATGGTGTCAAAGTTCCATCTGGTTACTCCAGTAACGTGAAGAAGCTTGTTTCGATGCAAGATTTGAAGTTAAATGGCATGAAGTCTTATGATTGTCATGTACTGATGACACAGATGCTCCCTATTGCAATTAGAAATATTTTACCGATCAAAGTCCGAGAGACTATCATGAGGCTATGTTATTTCTTTAACACAATTGCTCAAAAGGTCATCGATCCCGAAGGACTAGATGCTCTGTAGAACGAGGTGGTAATGACTCTATGTCATCTTGAGATGTATTTTCCTCCTTAGTTTTTCGATATCATGGTCCATCTCATTGTTCACGTTGTGTGGGAGATAAAAATATGCGGCCTGTATTCCTACGTAGCATGTACCCGTTTGAGAGGTTCATGGGAATTCTCAAGTCCTATATACGGCATCGATCTTGGTCGAAGGGCAACATCGTCGAAGGTTATGCAAGCGAAGAGATCATTGAGTTTTGTGTCGATTATATGGCTCAGATTCAACCGATAGGTGTGCCTCAATCTTGTCATAGGGGGAGGCTCAAGGGTATCGGAACTATCAGAAGGAAAGCAATCACTCCAGATATGGACGCGTATGCTCAAGCCTATTTCACGGTCTTGCAACACATGACTGAAGTGGCCCCTTGTGTCGACTAGCACAAGGATGTGCTTCGGCAACAGAATTCAGAGCGGCCGGATGTTTGGATCATGAGACAACACAACAGTTGGTTCAACCAATGGTTGAAGGAGCAAATCGCTAGGAGCTCGTCAAGTGAGATGCTGACATGGTTGGCAAAAGGGCAACATTTACAGTTGTGACATGGCAAGGATATGACATAAATGAGTACACATTCTATACATAGGCTCAGGATGTAAAGAGTACTAACCAGAACAGCGGTGTCCACATAGATGCGTTCAGTACCGATTGGTTGAGAATCTCGTACTATGGGTTCATAGAAGAGATTCGAGAGCTCGACTATGTGGTTTTCTAGATCCCCTTATTTCGTTGCCGTTGGGTGCATCTCCCACAGGTGAAGGTTGACAAGTACGGTGTCACTACCGTGGACCTCCAACGTGTCGGGTACAAAGACGAACCATTCATACTCGCCAACCAAGTTGTTCAAGTTTTCTATATAACCGACCCGACAAATAAGAAATGACATGTAGTTCTTCATGGAAAAAGGAGAATTATCGGAGTAGAGAATGTAGTGGACGAGGAAGAATATAATCAATTTGACGAGTTACCTCCTTTTGGAAATGGCATAAGGGTCGACGACGAATAACATGACGAAACTAGTTACATATGCATTGATCATCATGAAGGGCTAATTTTTAAAGGAAATAAGCAAGTGAAATGAGAATGTGCGACATATATGTGGGCATTTGCATTTATGTATATAACAATGCATGTATGTGATGTATATGTGAAGTGGCATTTATGTATACAATAATGCACATGTGTGATGTATTTGTGAATTTGCATTTATGTATATGTGAAAATATGTGATATATAGGTAAATTTTGAGAATGAGTCATACAAATGTATCTCCATGTTCATTGGGCTGTTGTAAAGAAATACTCTGTGAGATCTTATTGAATGCTGGTTGTCGTAGTTATATTAATAACTACAGCCGGGGGGCAAAGGCTTATCACAGACGGTTCTAAGTTTAGAACCGTCTATAATAAGCCTATATATATACCCCCACTAGGGTTTTGCGCGTACACTGCAGTTATTAGCAATACCAACCAAGCACAGAGACTTAGTCGCTCTTCCGATCGAAACCGTCGCCACTGCCGTCCCCAGACCCATCGCTGGCTGCCTCCGGTCCCTGAGCCCATCGCCAGCTGCCTCCGTCGAGCCCTCGAGCCCGTCGCCGTCCCCCGAGCCCGTCGCCGTCCCCCGAGCCCATCGCCCTCCTCCACCCTCGGGCTCGTCGCCGGCCGCCTCCGTCCCCCAAGCCCGTCGCCGTCCGCCTCCGTCGACGCTCGAGCCCGTTGGCCGCCTCCATCCACGCTCGAGCTCCTCTAACATCGCCAGAATCCGCTCGGTGAGTCCATCTTCAATTTCAGTTATTTAGATGCAGTTGAGATGTCCATTTGTAAGTAATGGCCATCAATCTGTAAGTAATGTTGTATTCTAGCAAAGAATAGGCACATGAAAATAATGTTTTACTTAGCGAGCCACGGAATGTATATGTATATGTATATATATGTTGCTAATGAACATATATATATATATATATATATATATATATATATATATATATATATGTATGTATGTATGTATACTTGAATATATGTATACATTGTGCTTACTTTCATATATGAGAAGGCCACATATTATCCGCGCATTCTTCAACATCATCGCCGGATGTGTCCGCTCCAAAATCAACACGTAAAGGAAGAGGACTATCGAAAAAACCTGAGGGCCGATTTACTATCACAGAGGTCGATAGATCTGGGACCACTCTCATTCCTCGCCAAGCAGCGGGCGCATTTCGAAGAACGATCAGAATAGTTGCACGAGAACGCATTGAGATCACATTCGATTTGTGGAAGAGTGTGAGTGAGACTCGGAAACGTGAGCTGCTGACAGAGATTTTTGCATCGTTTGAGATCCCAGAAGAACACCACGACTCTATGCAACGACATGTCTTGCTAGTGGCGTGCAAAGCATGCAAGAACTTCAAGAGCGCGCTTGTCAAGCACTATGTGGAGAAGGATCTAACGACGTTTGATAAGTACCTATTCCTAAAACAACAATGGAAGAGTTTAAGGTGACGAAGACGACCGAAGCTTTCAGAAGTGCAAGTGCGGCGCACAAGGCCCTCCAGGCAAAAAACACACAGCCCCACAGACTTGGCACAGCTGGGAATGCGGGTAAAATCCCAAAGTGGAGGCAGGAGGACGAACAGGCAATCCTGCGGGACACCGCGCCGCCATTTGCCACGATCCCGAATGAGCGCGCTCGATATTGGATTAGAGCGATGTCATCTACCACGATGTTGGGGGACATCTCCTTCCGGAACCCTGCAGACCAGGAAGTGTCCCATCGCCTGGTAAGATATCAAACTACGTATATTGTAATTACTCCACAACTTCGTATGAAGTGAAATGACATGTCGGGCTCTTGCAGGATACACTGAGTGTCGAATCTTCACAGGGATCATTCCAGTCAACTAGGGAGAAAGATACACTCTCTGCAGCACTGGAAAATAAGGAGCACACAGGTCGTACGAGAGGCCTTGGGCTTTATGTTCCTTAGAAACAAGGTTTCTCAGATAATTCCGAATTGTATCGAAGTAGGAAATGAAACAAAGCCAAACATGATGCACGGCTACGAGAGGAGATCAAGGCATCTCTTAGAGAGGAGCTTGCTGATTACGTCAGAGATGAGGTGCGAAGATTTAAAGAAGAAAATCAGCAAGCCGCCGTCGCCGTCACTCCTGTGCTAGCCAGCCCCCAACCATCCGAGTAGCTGCGCGTCCAATCCTACGAGGGAAAGCGAGGCCTGATTTCCTGTGGACGACATCTAGAGCCTACGAAGTGCAAGCTCCAAGTGAGATATGCCTCCGTTGCCTTGTGCGCTGCTTGGGGCTTGGCATATCCGTCTGCTCAAGGGGCCATGGTGCACTGTGAACCTTTAGCGCCAAGCTTCAGAAAATTGGCAGTGGATGGTGTACATGCCAATTTCGAGGTTGTCCCGCTACCAAAGCCCCCCCAACGAAGAGCTCGTGACCCTAGGGCAAGCCATTGGAATCTTCATCCAGTGGCCCAAAAGCGACATCTGCCTAGAGGCTTCTTCACCGGTGGTAGGTCCACAAGGGCAATCCAAACCAGATCAGCTACATGCACTGGTGTCATTTCCACAAGGCCTATCTCCACCACCGCTACCTGCACCGGTGTCATGTTCACGGGTGCTATTCCCGGTGCAGCAACTTCCACCGGTGCTACCTTTACAGTCGACCTACAGCCGAGGCAGCAAGGGCAAAGCAAACAAGACCAATCATGATGATATCCCGTACCTGCCATTGGCCCACAAATTCGTGCTGACCTTGGGTATTTATTTGATCTTTTCATGCTCAACGCTCTCGACGCCTCACTCATTCGATGCTGGACGTTGTAAGTCTGTAAAATCACAGTCTCCGTTCATATCATACCGATAAATATCATATATAATTTGTTACTTTCGTGTATATAAACACATGGTGACTGAAGCTAGATCATCCAAATCATCGGATGGTTTGTTAGACCCACACTTGGTCGCCATGCATACCATCAATGAGGATACACCCTTCATCGAGAGGTACATTGCAGCAGCACTGGTGGCTTACCATGATAAGGAATATGTACTTATGCCCTACAATCAGGAGTTTCATTGGATTTTAATAGTAATTGTACCAAAATAGAACAAGACAATATACCTTGATTCCCTAAGTAAGAATAAAATGGACTACACAGTTGTCAGCCAAGTAATTGATAGGTAAGTACATTTTCTCTATATATACCTATATTGTACTCTTTCTTTCCTTCCGAATGACTAAGGTCAACTTTTTCGAATCACGTAGGGCGTTCACGATGTACGTTGCAATGGTAGGTGTCTCGATGCAAGGGGCCAAAGGCCTAACACATGTTTTAAAATTTAAGGTACTCGCTATTACACATTAATTAATCCTATGCAACAGTTGGTAGTAATGCTTCTTAAATTAACACATTCTATTTTTTGCAGTGCCACCAGCAGTCGCCGGGCAACACGTGTGGATTCTACGTTTGCCACCATATGAAACTACTCCTCGATCTAAGGTTTGTCAACCTTCCCATAATTACTTCATATTAATCAGGTTATATATATATACGCACATCGATATTCCTATCGACAGGTTGCGTCCATCCCGTCAACTTCATTGCAACAGCCCGATCTTTCACAAATTCAAGGAGAGTGCGCATACTTTTTGCTAGCTAAAGTCATAAACTCAGATGGAGAGTTTCACAACGTACAATGATTTTTTATTGCTCTTATCACTCCGGAATCGAGGTCTCACGAAAGGAACAGTCCATAATCAACGAATTTGTCAGGCTGCACAAGCAATACTTGGATGGCAATCATGCACCATCCAAGTATTTCTTGTGCAGCCTGACAAGTTCGTTGATTATGGATTGTTCCTTTCGCAAGACCTTGATTTCGGAGTGATAGAGCAATAAAAAATGCAATATTACCATCTATGTGCAAGTGCAATGTAGATCTTTTGTAATTGTGTATTTGTTAATGGATATTTTATTTCATTTCAATTAATTGATTTGCGAATGGATGTTTTATGTTTGTGAAATGAAGTGCGATATGAATTGGATGTTTTATGTTTGTGAAATGAATTGAGATGTAAATTGGATGTTTTATGTTTGTGAAATGAATTGAGATGTGAATTGTATGTATACATGTACATGTTGATCTGCTTGTTTCAGAGGGCATGGCTAGCATTTCCTAAGGCTAGCCAATAAACAGAAATAGATTTAGGGGTAGAAAAGAATATCAAAGATGGTTTGTAACTAAAATCCATCTGTGATAGCTGATAATCACAGACGGTTTGTCAGTAAAAACCATCTGTGATAACTGATAATCACAGATGATTTTTAACTAAACTTTAGCATTATGCTGGTTTTCAATTCTCATGTTCTATATTCTGAGTATATTGTCCTACTTAAATGACGTGGGAGTCTTACATGTTTATATGTCAATCTTGTTATTTATATGCTGCTAGAAATATAGTTTAATTACTATTAATTATGCTGGAATTAACTCTAAAAAGTTACTAAAACAAATTATTTACAACACTACTTATCTCTTTGAAGTGTTTTAGGATTTGTACAAGTATATTAGAGGGAAAAGCATGGAAGTACTACTAAAAAAACTATTGCCGTACAATTTCGTGTGGGAGTGTCTTATTCATGTTAACGCCTTCAAATTTGGTGCTTTGCTTGATTCATATGCTGCAATGCCATATATTTTTTCTTCATTGGTATTATTGTGGAATTTGGGAATTAATCTGATGATTTAATTATGTCAAATAACACTTAGTTTCCAACATTGATTTGGTCCAAAAACATGTATTTACAGCAAAGCACTTCTACATTTAGTATAATATCTATGTACTGTTAAAAGATTAAAGATATACCATGTGCCGGTAGTAGCATGCAGAACGTGTGGTTTTTATGTACATATCTGTCTCTGTCTGCAATCGTCATGGATAAGGCTCATCTGCATAATACGACAACCCTGATGACTTATCCCCAGACCGAAAATGACACCGATCGATATGAACAATGATAGCCCACAGAATACACATATAATAATTACGTATAATCAAGGAGATGAGCTGCATGCTCGTTCTCAGCGATTATTTTGTCTTGGTCTACGTACGGCGATGCAATCTTAAGAATAAAGTACCCGGAAACTTTGAAGTTAATAACCATGTAGATTAATTAAACTTCGAGAAAAACTATACTGTTATGCATCTTTCCAACGGCATAGCTCCAAACCATTAAATCCAAGCATCTAACGGTTATAGCATTGTCTTCATCATCCTGCTGATCTTCCACTCTCTCAGGTGCGCTCCTTCTCATCTGGCCTCTGCTTCCTCTCTCTTGCTCCTGTTCACCGCTCTTTTGCTCTCTCTCTCTCTTGCTCACCCTCGCTCTCAAGCAACGGCTGATAGGGGGCGTCGTCGTCGACGGATTCATCATGTCCCTCAGATGTAAACAGAGGGTGGAATCTTTTTTCCTTCAATCCAGTGTACTGTGTGTTTCACTGTACAATCGTACCATCGTATTTACATAGCCGCTGACGCACACCGCGTAATCAAATTAGCTGGGCAGCGTGCCGGCGATCATCGTCCACGACGCCTCGCGCCGCATACGCTCGCCGGCCGACTCCGCCGCGGCCACTAGCGCGAAACGCGAAGATCGCGGCCTCTCGGTGCCGCCGCCGGCACCTTCCCGTGGCAGCTCGGCGCGGCACGTCGGGCAGGTGGTCCTGATCCGCAGCCACGGCGCGATGCAGCCGGCGTGGAACCAGTGCGCGCACGGCAGCCGCACGACCACCTGTCGCGCCGCCACCTCCTCCGTGCAGACCGCGCACACCTCGCCGGCCACGTCCTCCGGCGCCTCCACGGCCGCCGGCACCATCACCCGCCGATCCGCCGCGGCGCTGTCGTCCACCGGGAAGTGCTCGTCGTCGTCACGGTCATCCACGGCCACCAGCGGGTGCACCCCGAGTATGGCCGACAGGAGGAACCGCGCGGCGATCCAATCCATCTCACCATCCATTATTCGCGCTCGTCTCTTAGAACACACGGAGAGAGAGAGAGAGAATGAAATGGAAGAGGGGAGGGCAGGACGCATGGGGTATAAATGGGGGGTGGCGCGCGATCGAGGCAATGGTTCGGTTTGCCACCTGCGCAGGCAGATCTGGTTGGTGGATGAGCACGAAGGCTGTGATCCTTAGGGGTGGGTGACGGGGACGCGCGTGGTTGACGTGAGCTAGCTGGAGACCGGCCGGCATGCAGGCGGGCGGGAAAGACGACAGTGGCGAGTTTGGAGTTTTTGACGCGACCGGGTGTCGACGCCACGTGGAGGCCGTATCTGTTCCGTTCGGATAAAGACCCGACGACTCGTGTTTGGGATGGGAACGCCGGAGTGGGTCGGGGCGGTGTTGGGACCGTGTCTATCTATCTAGCTAGTTCGGGGCAATGTAATGTCCGAATTTTTTAGTTCTCAAGTTCTTTATTTAAAATAAGGTTTTATAAAGTTCCACTAATTTCTGGAATTAATTACATCTTAATTTTAATTTTCTAAAATTACTCGGCGAGGTCGGTGCATGGTCTCACTACTACAAAAGAGGCTAAACTGGACGGCTACATCACAGACGGTTCATACGGAAACCGTCTGTGATATTTTCACGACGGTTTATAATAGAAACCGTCTGTGAAAATCTAGATAACACGACGGTTCGCTTTCAAGAACCGTCATCATTACCACGACGGTTCGTAAACGAACCGTCTCATTATAGCGAGATAACACGACGGTTAATTTTAATAACCGTCTGTGGTAATCGATCGATAACCAATAATTGGTGTATACCCTGGATTTCGATCTCACCCGTCCATTCTCTCCACATCGAATGACAGCACCATTCCTCCCACCGCCGCCCTTATTAATAACTCCCATCTACATTTCCACCGGTACTAGTCACGGTGAGTACATCCCGTCAACGCATTGGAACAAATTTCCGATATTTCACGAATTCGAGGAGAGTTGGCGTACTTTTGGTGGCTCAAGTCATAAAGTCGGAAGGACGCTTCCACTGCACCATGAATTTTATTGCATTGTAATGCGTGTAATGGATATTTTATTTCAATTCAATTGATTCATTTGCGAAGTGGATACTTTATGTTTGTGAATGAAATGTGATGTGTATTGGATGTTTATGGATGCCTTATATACTTGTTCATCCGCTTGTTTCGGAGGGCATGGCTAGCATTTCTGAGGCTAGCCAATAAATAGGAATATATTTAGGGTAGAAGGAATATCACGACGGTTTTAACTAAAACTATCGTGATACCGATAATCGAGACGGTTTTAGTTAAAACCGCCGCGATTATCATGTAACACGACGGTTTTAACTAAAACCGTCAGGATATCGATAATCTCGAGCGGTTTTAGTTAAAACCGCGGGATTATCGGTATCCTGCATCGCCTGTGATTATCACCATATCACGACGGTTTTAACTAAAACCGCTCGCGATTATCGCCTATCACGAGCGGTTGAAATACCGCCCGTGATGACCTCGTATTATCATCGACCCATAAATTCGCACGGTTCGCAAAACCGCTCGTGATGATGTTTTCGAACCGTCTGTGATGACCTTTCCTGTAGTAGTGTCTACAGAATAGTGCATCTGACAATGGAGACCCATATGTCAGTGGCACGGCTCATGGCGGACTGGGTTCATGGGAAGGCAAAGGGTCGCGCGGCAGCTGCGGCGGTGCGATCTGGCACGGCGGCGTCGGTCACACACGAACCGAGGCGACGCAGAGCGAAGCGAAGGCTTGCGAGGCGGCGATTTGCGGCTGGTTTATGGACTTCTACCGATCCGCCTTTTAGGGATTTTTGGGGTTTTTTTTCTTTTTTCAGAAATTCAAATAAATACTTTTGAGCTCTAGAAAATAGCAAATAAGTCCAACTAAATCACAGAAAATTTCAGAAAACTCCTTGAGACACAAAGAACTCAAATAAAATACTTTCAGGAAATGTTAATGTTTACTTTATTCATATTAAATCCTTTTAGTTAATAAAATTCCCAATTAAGTTTTAATTAATTCCAGAAAAATCCAAATGGTGAATTTTATTTTAAAAACTTCAAAAAGGCTCTGAAAATCAGGATGTTACATTCGCTCCAGTGATTTTCCGGCAGCGCATGCGTGCCCCCAACAACACACGTGTATGCCTCCTCTAACTAGGCTCTAGTGATTTTTTTCGACAGCGCATGCGTGCCCCCAACTCAACCGCCTCGTCCTCTACTTCGCTTCCTCTTCACACGGTCAGGACAATCATGCGGTTGGAACAGTCACTTCCTGCAACACGCGCGCAATTGAGGGAGGGATTCAAAGCTTTCAAGTGTGAAGTTTCAAGTTTCACCTTTCGCTTCCAGGAACTTTCAACTTTTCAAATGAAACAAATCAACTTTCAACATAGGAAATCCCATCTTTCAACTTGAACATTACAACTTTCAAACAAAAAAAAAATAAAAACTTCAAATGAATTCAACTAAAAAATCCCCAACATTCAAACTAAAAAAATCCCCAACTTTCAAAATAGGATTGAGACTTTCACTTGGACATTCTGTTCCTCCTACCCACGCCCATGGAGCTCACTGGCACGAGGAGCGGTAGTGGCGGACGGAGGTGGCGGCGATAGGCCCGACGGTTAGGTTGGGAGCGGAGGTGTGAGGCTGAGGATGACGAGGCGCGTGGCAGTGGAAGCCACTTTTGACATCTTCCGGTGCAAACGATAACGCAAGGCAGCTGCCTGTGTGCATCAGCGTGGTGGTGGTCAGAAAAGGAGTTGGTATGGGGAAGATAGAAGAAGAGTAGATGAATCGGGATGATAGGGCAAAAGTTGTCTGGGTGGTGTTGGGGCTACTGCAGGTGTGTATTTTTTCTGTGAGGAAGGAGGAGAATGTACCATTCATGAAATCTCTCTTTCAAGTCGGAGAGATATATTTTACATAGTGCATTTTTTTGTTCCAGATCAGAGCGCAACATATAGTAAAGTCTCTATGGCTGGATTTTATGCTCTTTAATTTTGTACCATCAAATTAAATTTTTTTTATATCGTAGATTGTTACTTTTGTCTCCTGCATAATTTTCTTAAGCAATTCATAAACCTAGTCCACGTTTTCTATACATATATTTTTCCTCCTCGTTTTGAAAATTTATTCCAGCACAATACATATATTTTTCCTCCTCGTTTTGAAAATTTATTCCGGCACAAGTGCGGTGTGAATCCCCGGGTTCACTGCATCCGCTGCACCGCTACAGACTTTTGCGCTGCCAACATGCCTCACACAGTCACACCTCAACTAGTCTAAACAAGTGAGTGGCAGCGGCCCCCACTTTGGACGTCACTGCCATAACTGCTTTCCCTCAATCAGTTCGCACGAAAGGTACGAAGAGAGACACAGACAGAGCATCCCATGGAAATGTCGAAAGTATACAGAACGAGTAGTAGGCCGGCCAGTTGGAAGCACGGGCTCTTTTCTTTTATTTTAGACCATATGGTTTTTTTCTGATGATTTTTAATAGTATTCTAAGAGACAGCGTGATGAACAGTAGAGATATAGAAATAGATAACGTACATCGTTTTAGACATGAAAAACCATATAAATAATGTACTTCAAGAAAACGTCGGTTTCTAAGCTTAAAGCCTCGTAGAACCAAAACGCACTGAGAAAAAAAATGCCGCGAGCATCTTAGCTAAGCTTAGCTGAAACAAGCGATAGTGACCGCTGACAGCTTATGCATCGAACCTCCACTTATTGGACATTTTCGATCGGGACGTTTTCAGCTCCCCTGGAAACACACGAGCGCCCACCGTGGCGAATTCGTGGTTTAAGTGGCTAACTAGCACGCTGACGTGAACGATCGAGCGAGCACGTGCTACTCTAAAATACCGTGCACGAGCATCCGGTAAATGAGATATGATTTGGGAAAGCTACCTTCTAGGTAAATGATCTTTTTGATATGACTGTGATTTATGATTTTTAACTAAAATTTTTAAATTTTAGCTGTTTGCGATAAAGATTACGAAGAGATACTCGTTTGTGATTTTGGTTGATACAGTTGTTGGGCTTTTAACGTGTTTGTAGATCTTGTTTTAAAAAATACTCTATTTAAAAATTAGATACTATAGCAAAAATGTAAATGAGATATGATTTGGGAAAGCTGCCTTCTAGCTAAAATAAGACGATAAAGAAAGCTAGGTGTGTCATGTGGTGTGTGAGTGTGATGCGCGAACGCTAAATAAATATAATAGAAACCGACACTGGATCAAGCGTACTCCTACGTATGCACCTAGATCGCAAACGCGGAACAAGCAACACGTTCGTTTTTTTTAAGACGATGAGAACAACCGGCCAGTGTAATTATCTTAAGCCTCACAATCTACGGATCATATATTTAAATCCAAAAAATACTAGTAAAAAATCTATATATAATCCAACCTGCTTGAAGTTGGTAAAAATCAAATTCTAATCCTCAGTCTAGCCCCGCTTGTTTCGACTTAAGCTTCTGGCTTCTAGTTTATTTTATATTATTTATAAATTTTGTCTTTTCTATACTTTTGCCTTTTGTAGCTTTTTTTGCCGGTTCTTTTTTTCTCGTATTTGTTTGTATTATACGTGATGGGCTAACATGTTTTTTTATTTTTTTTAAATTTAATTATACTAAATAAGCTTCCGTCAGCTACAATGTCTTTTCAGCCAACTACAATACTTTTTAGCTATAAGCCATATAAAAAAAAGCTCTTTTGAGCAAAGGATACCACACAGCTAGACTACCTACGGTTGGAACCAAACGTGTGGTTGGGTCTTAGTAATTTAACTACCACTAATCTACTATTCCTCAAGACCTCACCAAAGTTTGGTTGGGCGCTTGCCATCTGAATACAAACTAGTCAGCGAACGCGGACACAAAAAACACGGAACCAACCATCTCCACTTGTCTTGAAAGCAAGCTGGCCCTGTGCGAAACAAGTAGTTCGGCTAGTAGCATTATCGCCTCAATTTTATATGAGCTTCAATTTTTATGGCACGTCTCGAATTAATTTTGGGACCAATGTAGCGAAGAACAACAGACGGGAGTGAGACGTCTTAAATTAATTCGGGAACTCACGTAGCGAAGGATAAACGAAATGCACAATGTCTCAGATGTAAAAAGAAACCCATGAAATCGGGACACAATTTTTCTTTCGGAAATCGGTATACAAAGCCACGGTATTTAACATACAAGTATCACTGGTGATTAGGAAGCCCTGATCATTTGAGTTTAGACTTCTGACATCTAATTTATTTTTCGCTATTTATAAATTTCGTTTTTTTACTTTTTAGCTTATTTTGAGTTTTTTTTATTCTTTCATTTCTCGTATTCGTTTGCATTATACGTGATAGACTAACCTATTTTTTATTTTAATTTTTTAAAAATTATAATTATAATAAATAAGTCATCCAATCGAGCACCAGCTAGACATGATTTTTTTGGGGGACCAAAATTATGTTCACATTGATCATTTCTTCTGTACAGGGAGTGTCGAGCACGGAACGCAGTTCACGCGTCTAAACTACTCAGTGTCGGGCCCACACGCCCATCAGCCGGACAGGACGCCGCCGGCGAGGTACTCGTACGACGACGCGTCCCGACGCACGCCGGCACGGGCGCCGGCGACGCTGGTCCCGGCGTCCGCGCCGGCGACGCTGGTCCCGGCGTCCGCGCCGGCCCGCGGCTTCTCGCGGCCGGCGGTGTCGTCCTGGGCGGCAGCTCGGCGCGGCACATGGGGCAGGTGCTCCGGATCCCGAGCCACGGCGCGATGCAGCCGGCGTGGTACCAGTGCGCGCACGGCAGCGGCACCACGGCGTCCGCGACCGCGATCTCCTCCGTGCACACCGCGCACACCGTGCCGGCCACGCCCGCCGTCGCCCTCACGGCCGGCGGCGGCGACACCGCCGCCTCCGCCCGTCCGCCGCGGCCGTCGGCGGGGGGAGGCTCGACGGGGAAGGACTCCTCGTCGACGTAGTCCACGACGAGCGGATTCCGCCCGAGAATGGACGAGAGGAGGTACCTCGCCGTGATCCAGTCGCCGTCGTCGTCCATGTCCAAGAATTTAATTTGCTCAGAGAGATCTGAAGAAGTAGAGAGACAGGTGAAGAGAGAGGAGAGATGGAGATGAGGGGTGGGATTAAATAGGCATTGTTTGCTGTGAGAGTTGTTACTTTTTCTTTTTCTTTTTCATTTTGGGAAAGCTGTTTCTGGCTTAGAAACCAAAAGGTATACGTCTGCTTCTTAGCATGATTTTTCTCCTCTTTATTATCCATTGAAATATAACAAAGTTTTTTATATTATTTTTATTTTTAATTGAATGTTTTAAAAACAAAACTAACAGCTACAGTATTATTTTACCTAAAAGCTCCGATACTTTTGAACAAAACCTCTGTTTATCATGGGTTTATCGCTTTATCCTCCTTTCTTTCCTAGCTAGGTCAGTAATGTCGAAATTTTTATAAACTGTCAAATATACGTAGTCAGAAACATTTTTTTTTGCTATAACTAGACTACTCGATATCTAAAAGAAACTAAATTATTCAAAGGCCCATCAGAAACTACTTATGTATAATATAAGGAGAATGATACAATCTTGTTAAATTTTCCCAGCCCTTTTAGGCCCCATGGATACGCTGGCAATTAGCTTCTCTAGAGCTCACAATTTTTTACACATGAGAGAAAGATGTCTATTCATATTAACTTTTACTGATGATTTTTTATTTTAGTTGATGAATAGAACCTGAAGTGTTTGTATTAACTTATAGCTTTTGACTTTTTGCTAAGTGAATTGTGTAATAAAGAGAGCAAACGACAGTGCAACATAAGACATTACAATATTCGAATCATCATATGACTTATAGAATTGTGACATAACAAAATATACAATATGCCAAAAGCGTAAAGTAACTAATGAATAGTAGTGACTAATAGAAACGACTTATAGAAATTATTCTTACCGACTTTAGATTCCGTAATCAAAAGTTAGAAATCAAAGCCAATAGTCTAGCTTAATTTGTTCTTAATTGTTTTAACCAAAGGAGGCTAACTCTGTTAGGTCAAAAACTAGAGAAACAAAGGTTGGATTGGGGATTGGGTGTTGTTGTTGACAGTGCAGTGATTAGGACAGGATGATAGGGGGCAGGATAGACTGGCTAGACGAGAATCTCAGCACGTTGATTGTGGGAAAAGGAAGCGGGACGTATTGGTGTTTGTGACCATGCGTCTATGGCGTGGAATTGCTATCCGGCTCAATTCTGTGGGCTGGGATCCAAGAGGGTTCGGTGCATGGACAGACTGCAGGGAAGTTAGGGACGAGGGATAAGCCCTCCGTCTACGTGGAACCTCCTTTCTTCAGGACCAGTTTGCCGCGGAATCAAGCCTACGTCCACACAAAGAACTCTATTTAATTCTTAAGACCCGCTTAGTTAAGCTTCAGTTTTTAGTTTCTGATTACTTAGTTTTATCTTTTTCTAATAATATGATTTTTGGATATTTCATCTTTTTTCTCTTTATTTATTTTCATTGTCTTGATGATATAACTTTATTATTATTATTTAAATTTAATTACGTTAAAAAATTACTAGCATCTGTGTATTTTTAACCACTATAATACAAAATAAAGCATAAGGTAAGGCTTTTAAACCTAAATGAGCACCGCTAACTCTTGGAACGTTTTTTTCTTGACTTTTGAAGGAATCGTAATTTGTAAACTCCAAAGTTTAAGACGGGAAATCTTTTGGTTTCACAACGAAAAAACTGTCAACGACAAAACCAAGATAACACACCCTTTAAACTTTCAAACAATCGTCAAATTTTCCTAAAAACTTAAACATGTGAAGGCTCGTTAAACATAAGCAATTTGCTTCCTAAGAAATCGTACAATAGTAAGCTAATGAGTTAGTACAAATTGTCATTCCACCAACAGGCTATATTAAAAAAGACATGGAGCTAAGAGTTGACTCTCATACATATCTATTGAAACTCTAGCCGTTACCTCTTATAGGTCATGTCGTGCACGCCGGTGCTATCATATCGACGCATGACGTTTCTCCCTATATAGATGGATTTCGGTAGAAGCACTGCTACGATTACGGCGCTGATCGGGACGATCACGAGTTGCAGATGATTGGCTCATGGAGATCAACTATTTTCCATTGCACCAACGCATGCTACGTTAAAACGAGCTACTTTAACTCTTCTTCTGCTGCACTGCGCGTTTAGTGGTAACGATATATGATCTCTTATTTATATGACTTTTTAGTTTACACAGTATAAATTTTAATTTGCGCTAATATAGTCTACCCGTATCCCTTTATAAGGCATGCATCAAAGTCCTCAGCACGCCTTCCAAGCATCCCATAATTCTTAGCCACTGATTGAATAGCCAATTTCATCAATTGGCATTCTCATTTTGACACATGTCGACCAATACTCCAAAACTACCTTAGGGGATCGTGGGGGAGAAAGCATGGGTCTCCTTGATTCACAGGATTTTTACGGAAAACATAGGATTTTGCATTTCATATGATTGACTACTGTTTATGCATTACTATTCATGCGTTTTGAACATATAAAAAATTCAGGTTGATTGGTAATTAAGAGAAAAATTGGTGCGAGGAGGAGTACAATTGGATTGGATAAGATCTGTCCGTATAGTAAATGACTTTTCTATAGTACCTAACTTTTAAAATGGGATATTTTTTATAGTACCTAATTTTCTATAGTAAATTGGTGCGAGGAGTACAATGGGATATTTTTTAAAAACAAAATCTACTAGTTGATTGTAGTATACATTGGAATAAATTCATTTATATCGGCTACAATTGCACGATAGTGGCTCTCTCTACAAGGTTCTCTACAATCTGTTACTATTCATAAGATAAAATCAAAAATTAATTGAGAACCTTTGTTGACTATTGCTGCACTAAGTACAGATAAATGAACTCGTAATGTTTCCCGAAAGCTAATTGAGAATAAGAGAGGCAAATGGCATGTTGCTTCTTGTACGGCTTACCTTTTGTTCACCGGTAAGGTACTTTTGTCCTACATTCGTCTTCGCATGTTCGCTTGTATATTGTAGTTATTAATTTTATTAGTATTTTATACTTTTACTAATGTGATTGTAACTAGTTTTTATATAGATTTCTTTGCTTTTGAGTAATGCTCTTTTAGTTTACGCTGACAACTCTGCTATACCTAAAATTTAGTCGTGTGTTGCCACTGATGTTATGCTTACAGTTTACACTAGTGCACAAATCGTAGAGCCAGTAGCAAACCTAAGCAGTACATGGCCGGTATCGGACTACAGATTAAAGACTACCAGTCCACAAAGCACGGTCAAAAGGACTACTTCATTTTTTTAGCTTATGTTTTATTATAAATTCTATTAAATAAATAAATAAGATGGTTTTTTTATGACCATTTTAAAGCACGTATCAGCATAACCTTTTTAAAAAAAGACTTATTGACTTTTGGTTCATATAAACAGTAGCACAAAACAAAGCCACAAGCCACACAGATTGAACATTGTTCTAGTCGCTATCAAAGCTCTCAGCCATCAGTAAGCGATGTAAAAGAATCTTTTAGCCGAGGTTTACTCAGATAGAAATCAAGGGAAAAAAATATCTTGGCTCGAGAAAGTAAGCATCACGGAGAGCGACTCGTCCCCGACCTCAGCGTGTACGTGGCTCAAACGGCCAAATGGGGACAATTGTAGCAGCACACGGAAATAGAAAACAGATGCAAGGATTTCTTTATAAAAATGCATAGCAAAAAAATGTTCAAAACTATGAATATGTCATAAAAATGGCAAAACAGTCACAAAGATGGCTGTAAAAAATGTAACCTCGCAAAAAAGAAGGTAACATCTCACGACAATTTCAAAGCAAGAGGCTGGTATAATACAATCGACCGTAGAGAAAAACAGCAATGCCAAGTCAATAAAACGATAGCATTCTATTGAACGATTATTTCTGTCTACAAGAAATGGCAAATTTCTTTTTGTAGCAGCCTAGCACAGAAGTAAATGGGCCAGAAAACATCATCCAGAAGCAAGAAATATTGTATCTACATCTGAAGCTCGGGCGTTGCTCAGCCTGAGGTACCAGCGGTAACCAGTGAAAAATGCATACAAAGAATGTTATATTACCATCAGAACTTTACAAATGAATAATCAGCTCCCCATGGCCCTACTCTCATCCTGGAAGACAGAAAAGAACAGCATTAAGACCTCATTATAATTTCCTTACAGTACAACATATTTGTAGATAAAACATACCTCATAGACTAGTAAAAATTAACTCAGCTCGCTTTTGACGAAACAATTGAGAAAGCATGATCCATTACCGTGGGAAAAAATGACAACAGAAAACAGTAAGTACGTGGAAAACAATGGAAATGTTTCCTTACAATTTATTTAAAGCACTGTCATTACTCATGATTATTCTACTATTGAAATTAAAAAACAAATGCAATTTTCTGAACGTGTCAATAACTCAATATTACGCTATAACGCCATTCAAGACATTTCACAAGTCACCAATCAAATGTGACAAGAATATTCAATTCAAATGCTGCACTTAATAGATGTAGGCTTGTAGCAACAGGCAAGAGTAATCTTTGCGAGAGGAGAAACAAATTTTCTTTGGGATGGCTTTGAAAGATTAAACTTATTATTATCAACTTCTTGAACAAAATGGATGGTTAATTTGTGGTATCAATATCTACATTCACTATGGCATGGTAAAGAAGCATGAAAGGGTAAGGTTATGCCTTTCAGAGCTATATCAGATATGGAGACAAGGCTTTGTGGACAACATCAAATAGTAGTGAAAGAGACATCAAGCATAACAGATTCCTTAAACAACTAGCCAATACCCTATAGTAATCTACAAGATATGAAATGTACAAGCTTTTGTAGAAAACAACTTCAAACAAATTATCCTGATTGCAAACAGTAATAGATCAAGAACAAAGTTTTAGAACACAACAGCAATACATGAGCATCAGAACCAAACGAAATGTAGCTTCAAACTAGACAGTCAGCAGCTGAAGGAGGGTGAGGAAACAAAGATGCAGACATGGTGATTATGCCAAAAAAAGAGAGTCAAGCTGTCATATTTGAAAAAGACCAATGAGATATGCAAGAATTATACAAGTAGACTAAAGAAAAATGAGTGTCACAGCTGAATGCTGAGTTCAGAGGTATATATGAAAACAAACCAGGCTCTGTTAGCAACTGAAGAGAGTTAAAGAAACAAACAAACCGGTTCACATATTCCTCTCAGAACACGTCAATGAAGTGATTTGTTATCAGTATACCTAATCACTAAAAAACTAAATCTGAAGAAATGGATGAGCAAGTACCAGAGAATATACATTTCTTTTGTAAGCTTCTTTATAGGATTTGGCTATTTGCTGCCCACAATCCAAGTGAAATTCATTGTACATACTTCATCTGATATGGCTGAAACTGTTAAACATTCCAGTGTTCACAGTCTTGACTGCAGGTTTTGGTGCTTCACAAGTTCCAAATACATTCCAGAACCTTAGTGTCTCATCTGCTGCAGCAGAGGCTACTGTGGAACCATCAGAGCTCTGCAAAAACCATAAAGCATAACATGGAATCATCTATCGACAGCATAAGCAAGTATTCATCATCACTGTAGTGTGCTACCAGAGAGACTAATACCTGAGCCAAGGAAAGGACACGAGAAGTGTGGCCTTCAAGTTCTGCCAATTTGACCATGGACGGGTACTTCCATAATACAAGTGGTGACCTCTGGACAAATCCGTGAGCACTTAGCAGCTCCTTTTCATTCTTATTCCAGAGTAGTGCACACACCTGGGACCCAGTATCAACAGAATTCAAACATAAACCAGTGTGCGTGTTCCAGAATTTGATGCACCGATCATTTCCACCACCACCAGAGGCAAGCAAATTGCTCTGGAATGGACACCAGGCAAGAGCCTTCACTGCAGCCAAGTGATCGCTAAATCTATGAAGCCACCGATTATGGCCCACAGATGGATTAGAAGATGCCATTGATACATCCCATATATGCACCAGGTTGTCGTTGCCACCACTTGCCAATTGTTGGAAAGATCGTGACCATCTCAACCCACATACCTCCTCCCCATGCCCCCGGTATGTCTGCACAATATGTGATCTCATCCTGACATCGTTGCTCACAATGTTGCCATCCATTCCACCGGTTGTCAGGATGTTATTATTCCAAGCTAGTGAACCAACCCTTGATTGATGGACACCACGGAGTGTTCTCAGCTGCAAAATTTACGAGATATCGGTATGAGCTGATCTGCTGACACTACAGAGCAAGTGTCTAGATAACTAACCATGCAATTAGAGCTCATGTCCCAGAGCTGGATGTCAGAAGAGTTGAGGCCAATGGCAATGTGATGCCCATCAGAAGCACAGCTGACACTAGTGATGGGACCACAGTCATCGTCAATAGTCACAAGGTCGGAAGTAGAGCCATCAGATGAATTCCACAAGTACAAGGTGTTCCCAAGGGCAATGGACACCACATTTTTGCTTCCCCAGTCCAACAGGTTAAGATAGTAATCATCAACCAGTCCAGGGGCATCTAATATCCTCTCAGCAGCCTTAAAAATTTAAGCAAACTAAGCATGATGTAACTAACAAAACAGTGCTAAAGAACTTGTCTGAAGCACCAAAGCAATTTGCATACCTGGGGAATCTGTCTACGCTGCTTAGCAGGCTTGGTCTGATTGGAAGTCAAAGTTTCAGCTAAACGCTGCTGCAGCATCCCTTCAGGTTCTGGTGGTTTGTTCCTAAAGGCAAGAATCCTGGTTCTATTGTTCAGGAGCTTCTCAGCGAGAAGCCTCCTGTAAGCCTCTTTAGCTGGTGATACCATGACTGTATTTTGCTTGTCCTTCTTAGGTTCTGTCAGGAGGTAATATGCCATGTCCATGTCCATTGCTGACCTATCTGGTATGAATCTGTCACCCTGTCATTATATAGATCGATAAAGAAATCAGACATGTTTACTTACTTAAAGATTTGATGAAGAATCAGAGAATTAGTCACAAAGCTAACGACCATTACAACATCAAGTATATTTCAATATGTGCTTGTTTGAAGTTGGAACATCAAAGATACCAAATTTAATTTATAAGCTAAGGAAATAAGGGACTCCTTACATGGCAAGTAATATACTGTTGGAGTTTACGAAACATCAAGAACAATTTTTTACCTGATATTTGTTACACACAATTGAGGTGTCTTACAAAAAAACAAGGTAATGCAAACCCAGAACGATTCATACTTATTTTTATGTTTAGTAACAAGCTCGAATTAAGAAATGCAAACGAAAAAAAAACTTGGATCTATGGGCAATTCGCAGATGTTATGTTTAACAATAAGAATAGTTTATTCAGCATGTAAGTGCAGCAACATATTGAGGTCTAATTAACACACTAAGCAGAACAAAACAAATATTATGTAAACTACTTGCATACATTTCATCAAATACCAATAACAATAAGTAATTCTTTCAACAAATGCACTGAGCATGAAGAACTACTACTGACAGATGCAGCTCTGATACAATGCTAATTTTAACTAATAAGAACAATTTCTTGACAACATTCCACCAATCTTACCAACCAAGAACTAGTCAATAACAAAAAAAAAAGAACTACTTTTGGACATGTAAAACCGCTAAATAATGAATCGGGACGCGACCACAGATTTCTTTCACAAATTACTAAAGATTTCGCGAATAACCGCTAAAACATCCGGAATTGGGACGCGATCGGAGATTTCTTACACAAATTACTAAAGATTTCGTCAATAGCCGTTAAAACATCAAGAATTGGGACGCGAGCACGGATTCCTTCCACACGTCCCATAGCGTACAAAACCATCCAAGAATTCAACAAACGAAGCAACCAAGAACCAGGGGGAGATACCAAGAAAGTGGGGGTCTTTGCAGCAACTCACGAAGCATTTTGCGGACGGGTTCCTGGAGTTGGTGCAGAGCGACGGCATGTACGTCCTCCTGGCGCCGGCCACCTCCATCAGTGCCGGCGGCCGCGGCACGGGCCGGCGGCGCTTCGCCGTCGGGGCCGAGCAGGAGCTCGCCGCCTCCATGGGCGATCGGCCAAAAAACCTAACAAGAAAACCCCCAAAATAAGACGGAGATCAGGCGACCAGCAACAAAGCAAGACGCGAGAAATGATCGAAGGAAAGGTCGAGAAGCTTTGAGGGCGAGGGAATCCGGAGTGGATCGATGCGAATTGCGAGGCACGGAGGGATTTCGCGCGAGACGGCGAGAGATGTCTGGGGTTTGATGGATTTGGTTCGGGGGTATTTTAGGAACGGTCGGTTTTCGTGTCCCTTAGGCTTGAAGGCCCTAACGGCTAGCTATCGGTCCTAATTAGTGGTGTGGCCGTGTCTTATAGGCCGATTCACGGTTCATTACTGTAGACACAACACGACCGCCAACGTATCGGGCTGGCACGGTACGGCACAACACGAAGGTGTAGGCCATGTTTGGGCCGCCGTCTTAGCTCATTATGTCTTGGCCCATCGTGCCAGCATGGCATGATATGGATCGACACGGTACAGTCCACCATGCACGCATGGCCCATTGGCATGACATGGCTTGTTTAGCACGTGTAGCCCATCGGCATGGTCCATTTGACGTGAAGTTGACGTTGCCAACTGTTGGGCACGGGCACACCATGATGGCCATGGTCCATTTAGCACGGCAATGGTCGATTTTTTTTAAAAAAATATAGCCATTTTAAGACTATTTTTGAGTTTAAAAATAAAAATTAAAAACATCTAAATTTTTTCTATAAATAGTCAGCATACCCCCTGATCAACCCACACTCAAATTAGCATTCTCCTCTCTCGCTCTCTTGTGAAAATTCTAAAGCTCTTTGTGGAAATTTAGCAAAATTCAGGATATTTTTGAATTTTTTTTGAAAATTTGAAATACGGCGTGCATTCAAGTAAAGAGGTACTAATACAAAATTTCATGTTGCTATATTATTCCTATTCCTCTTTATTGTGATATAAAATAGGTATTAGTTTAATTTTGTATTTGTATTTTGCAGTTTCCCGCATTTCCAAATTTCTTCATGGAATATTTTGACGAATTTGCTATGAGTGAGTACAGAATTGATTCGGAAGATCTTACATCATTCGGGACAGCTCCGTCTTCACCACAAATGGCCGAGGCCGCCGCCGCCGAGCAAACCATGGTTGTATCATTGTCAGGCTCTACATGTGCCTTTGCATCAGCAAGCACTAGAGCAAAAAGGTCCAGACCTAGCACGTCAGACATGTGGGAAGATTTCGACAAGGTCATGAAGCAATTGCCGTCCGGAGATCACGTAAGAGTTGCTGTTTGTAAAATATATCATCATGAATTATCTGCAAAATCTACAGGCGGAACTGGGCACTTGCATAGACATGTGCAGAAATGTAAAAAACATAAGGTATCGCCATAAGGCAAATGCAGCTGATGTACAACCCTGATGGTATGGTATGTAACTAGGATTATAATTTTGAGGTAGCTCGAGAATCTTTAACCCATTTAATTGCTATGGAAGATCTTCCTTTGAATTTTGGTGTGTTCGATGCATTCCAAAAATACATTAGAATTGCTCATAATTCTATATTTACTCTCGTTTCTAGACAGACAACCACTAGAGATTTAGTTAAGTACTACAATGATGGCCGTGAAAAAAATTAAAGAACTCTTTAGAACTTGTACATTTTCGGTAGCCTTAACCTCATACATAGGCTTTAAACTAATTGATGTAGCACACATGGGTGAGAATATAGCAGAATGTATTATCAAGTTGTTGAAGATTTTAATCTTACAAATAAATATTTTGTAATTACCCTGAACAATGCTGTAGAAAACACCAGGCCAATGGATATTCTCACTCTCTTATTTGATACATACGTTGAATCCTTTTTGCTACATCAGCAATGCACTTGCTATATTATTAATCTTATAGTTAAAACTGGTTTGAAGAGGTTGGATCCATATCTTCATCTTTCTGCGATGCTATTTCTTTTGTAAATAATTCTAACTAATGAATTGCAGCATATAAGACCTACTGCATTGCGATGTATGTATGTCTATGAAAGTTCACTTTGGATAGGCTGGTAAGGTGGAACTCAAATTATCTCATGTTACAAAGTTCATTGTTTTCATTCACACGCACTATCACAATCATACCAATAACACACTACTAACTGAACAACACTAGTATGTTGCTGAGAAGTTACTAGCATTTCTTGAACTCTTTTACAAATCCATTATTGCTTTATCCATAGTATACTACCCAACATCTCTGGTAATTGTCTATTATATTCTTGCTATTTTTGTTCACTTGAAAAAATTTAAAACTGACGTAGTATTATGAGAGGCTGTGTGCAGATGAAAACTAAATATTTAAACTATTGTAATGAGATATTGTACTTATACGTATTTGCATTTATTTTAGATCCAAGAGCTAAAATTGAAGGATTAATTAATGTTTTTTCAATTATAGGTGATTCTATAGGGATAGATTATCATAACTATTTTACAGCTGTTCGTTCACAATAGTCTGAAGTTTACCAGAAGTACGAGCATAAATTTCAGAGAGCTCACTTGCAATGACCTCCACCAGCACCCACTACAAGTAAAAAGACAAACATGTGGGGCACCATATTTTCCTTTGGGAGATCCTCCGGGAGATCAAGCTATATATCGTCAAGTGGTGGGCGAGGAGTAATCCATGCTAGGACCCGTGGGGAACTATCAGTCTTTCTGGATATCGATCCCATGCCTCACCACACAGAGGACAGCAACATTTTGGACTGGTGGCGTGAGCACAAGTTAACATATCTGGTACTATCCATATTAGCACAAGATGCGTTAACAATTCCTATCTCGACGGTTTCTTCTGAGTTTGCTTTCAATCTTTCTGAAAAAATATTGTAGAAGAGAAGAATAAGACTCACGAGTGAGATGGTGGAAGTACTTCTCATAGTGAAAGACTAGGAACAAGCTGATACGCGAGCCCAACACTGCGTGGTAGATACTGAGTTGGAACACACGTTCAACAATCTGTATCTAGATGGCGACGAAGGTAGTCAGGACATCGCCGACACCGCTGATGATGCTATACATATGTATATTGTACTTTTATTATTTTTCACCTGTAATGCTGAGCTACAGTCTGTTCTTTTTTTTGCCAAGGTTTTCTCGAGTTAAGTTTGTACTTGGTAAAGTTTTTAGCGAGGCAACTATTTTAACATCAATAAAAGCTTATTATTATATTTATACAATTTTATAATTTAATGTGTCTTTTCATATAATTTCTACAATATACCGTGTCTTTTCAAATTCTACACATTTTTTAACTATCCAATTTTTTAATTTTTTTAGCCAAACGGGCTACACGGGTGTGTCGTGCCTCCATGGCCCAATGGGCCAATCGTGCCTCGTGTCGGTCCGACATAGCACGAACCTCCTGGGCCATGCCTGGGCCGGTCTCGGTCCATGGGCAGGCATGGCCCGTTTTGGTTGGCGGGCTAAACAGGCCGTGCCATGTAATCGATGCAGAACTCAATGATCTCTTCGGTTGTATAAACTTCGATGATGCTGCTCTCCGTCCAAGATCGATTGTGTACATAGGACTTGAGAATTCCTATATACCTCTCGAATGGGTACATGTGACATAGAAATACGGGGCCATATATCTTTATCTCTTTCACAAGGTGGACAACGAGATGGACTAGAGCAATTGCGTTAAAGAAATAATATAGCCTCATGATTGTCACTCGAACCTTATTTGGCAAAATACTTCTAATTGGAACAGGAAGCATTTGTGTCATTAGTACATGACAGTCATGAGACTTCATGTCAATTAATTTTAAATCTTGCATGGAAACAAGTTTCTTCATGCTGGCGGAGTAACCAGAAGGAACTTTCACAGCATGCAAGTACTGACACAGTTCAGTTCCCTCAAATTTAGATAGAGTGTAGTAAGCTAGGGGATGGTACATCCAGCCTTTATCGGTCTCTATCGATGCTAACTCGGTCCTGATGTTCATAACGACCAAATCATGATTTTCGTTGACGCCATCCTTTGTTTTATCATGAATGTACAGTAAGAGACCAGTCAAGCTATCTTTTAGAAACTACCTGAAATCTAGTAAAATCCTTGGTGTTAGTATAACATTCTTAGACCTTCATGCATATAAATAACGCCAGTCCAATAACAAGTGTCAAATATCCAATTCAAAGCAATAAGGAACCCTAGGAGCCGATTATAAGCAAACTGAGAAATTAGAAAACCGGCAAGCGCATTTAGTAGGATTCATCTAATTTCTTAAACCATAGCATTTGTTCGACGCCATAAATTAAGTTTTATAAACATAGAATATTTCTCAAGTTCTTATAATAAGTGTATTATCATCAATGGACTAAAGCTGGTGCGCAGATGCATTAAATTTGTGTATCGTCATTAGACCATTCTATGGTATATTTAATTACTCAAACAATTTAGTTAATAGCAGTTAAATTATAGAAATCCAACCCTGACTACTTTGGAGTATTAGGACAAACTAACTGCAATCCAACGATTTAAAAGATGTTAGTCGATTAAACTTATATGCATACGGATTAAATTAAGGGACAGCTGTCTTAGACCTTTTGGTAGCGAATTTAAATACGCAAATAGTTCAGTTAAGTCCATCTAAACAGTAGGAACTATTAATTAGTATTTGTGATAATTAGAATAAATGAATTGCCATCTATAGAATAAAAACGTAGTGGGTACATATTTAACTGATGCATTGCCAATTAAATTATTCTAGGTTATCATTGAATATCTAATTAACCTAAATTGTGTTAAATTGCAGAACCTCCCTAATGAACATTCTTGGTTATCTAAAATAAATTAAAGGATGCCCGTAGACTGGATATTGCATACATACGAAGTAAATTGTCATAATATCATTTAGATCCATCCATTGTGCATGTAAGTGCTCAATTAATTTTATTAGCCAATTATAAACTGTAGAAATCCACTAATAAGTATTCTGAACTATTAGAATAAATTCATAGCTGTCAGAAGACTTAAAATTGTTTACGACGGTTAGAATAGCATACACCGAATTATAGTAGTACTCGTCAAGTAAGATTACGAGTAGCCATTAAAATTGTACCGGGATTTAAATAGCAGTTAAGCCGTAACCTTATGCAAATGACTAAAGTAGAATTTATGAATCCCCTAATGACACTTGAGTATAGCTTGATTAAGGAATTAAGTAATTGATAAATTAAGAACCATTTTCTTTTTGGAATTATAATTTAACTCATCACGCCTGCTAAATGTGAGAGAAGTATCGGTACCAAGAAGAAAGAATTTATTTAAACAACCCTAAGACCTAAAATGAATTAGAGAGGTGAGTAGATACGCACCTAGGAGGAATTAAACTGGTATAGTTGCATGCGCGAGATCGATTAGGAGTATTATTCGCCGTTATAATTTACATGCGTTTAGTTAATTCCGGGTAATTGAAACATGACTAGGAATTAATAAAATGCCGGACGTACATACTAGATCAATCATATCTCTTGTCGCTAGTGCGATGATGTCGATCGACGAGTAGTGTACCGAAATTAACCTCAATTACCACGATTAGGTTAAAGTAAGCAAAACCTTATCCTAGGAGCACAAGCACATAGACACTTTGTATTTTATTATAATTCTGTATATTAAGTCGTAGCCGACGTATTTAATTGCAGGCGACAATCCAAGCTACGGGAATGACTTCACCTGATCCTACTTGAATCCGAGTATATGGTTAAAGTTCAGGCAAGCATTCCTTTGAACATATCTCCAGAGTATGTTTTGTAAAACAAGTATTTTTGTATTAATCTAGTATCACCTTGCATGAAAGAAATAAAGAATATTTAAATCGAGCAATGGCTATAAGAGAAGAGAAAAGAGATAGATGGCAACTGATGGAGCAGTTGGCCACTTCAGTTAATTAAGAAGGTGGGCAGAGGTTGCCAGGGCAGGTGACAAGTGGGCAGGTTTGGGACCTCTGCATAAGAATAGAATATAAGGGATTATAAACTTCTTCCATGTGAACAGACCGTACCAAACAGTATCAACCAACATTCCGTTTTCACGGCGCACTAGTACTCTATTGAGGTATTATATTCTCCACATGGGTAAGTATTATTTAGGGAGGAACCCACAAGAGCCGGACCGGTGCGGAGTGGGGATCCACACCAGAACCCGTAACCGGTAAGTAGGCGGAAGTAGGGGAGGCGGATCGCAAGAACCCAAGATCGATCGATATTCGACGACGGGTACGCGAAGGCGATATATTATGCGCTGGGTGTTGGGCGGTCGAAACCACCCCACCAACAGTTAATGTCGCTTTCGGTGGGTTTGCGTGAGGGTGTTACTGCTCCAGGCTGCCGTTTGTGAGTAACTGGGTGGAGATATAATCTTGAGGTAGATGTTATTAGCTCAGCACTGCAGTGCGCCGCATCAAAGGAAATGCGAAACCGGAGGCCAACACGAGCGAGTGATGATGGGTAAAGTGATACAAGCTTGCGCAATGCTTACCAAATCATGAATTCATGTCTGTCTCCGGGAAAGGAGAATTACAGAAACTTATGGGTGTTTTTGCTGTTCATGCGTATGCTCAGTAGTTTTCTGAAATAATAAATTGAAGTTCTTTCAAAACCAACAAACCTATTTTCTATATGTCATGAGAAGGAAATTAAGGAAAGAAAATGAGAAAGAAATGATAAGAAATGAGCAAAAGATTGAGGTATGAATTGATATTCCTAAAGGTGTAGAGAATGAGCATTCGGTGCATTTTTGTTAATAACGCTTGCTGAGTACTTCTGTACTCACCCTTGATATTATCTCCCTTTGCTTAGGAATATGTCAGTCAGCCTGGATGAAATACTATAGACTCGGATTACAATGTGTACAAGGCGGACATCCCGTGTGAAGATTGAGTGAAGAACAGGATATTCCAGCCCTTGAGGCTTGTAAGAAAGTTTAGCCCTGCGTGGTGATATTTTTGTAATATCAAGTTGTCTCTAATTATTGTTCTGTTGCAACACTTTGATAGGCTTATTATTCGTTAGAGCGATGTTTTATCGGCTAAAACGAATAATAATTCGTTGACCGGCGTTATTACCCCCTGGTAATGATGCGGGTCGTCACAGGTGGTATCAGAGCCAGGTTCGAGGGCCACGCAAATAATTAGAGACGGTTTCTTGACTTAAGGAGGTTATCTTTGCTATATGGCAATACATACTCCTTAATATTTCTCATCCCTGTGTCATTCTTATTTGGTTAGCTCTAGGCTTAGGCTTGGCTACTTTTAGACCACCAAATATATTGAAAACAAAATTTGGTAGCAAGGAGGGGAATGATGACAATAATAGTTATGATGATCTAAATTATAGTATTAGTGCCCGTAAAATCTTAGTAGTAGTTGGTAATCAATGCAATTTTAATTATGAATTTAACCTTTAATTTTTGCCGCAATTATGTATTCTGCATTTAAATTATTGCATTTCAGTCATTGTGTGATTGTTCTATTGTTTCAACCGTAGCGACATAGGGCACCTAAGGACATAGGAGTAGTTATAATAATTTAGAAGTAAGCCAAACTTTGAGACCTCTTATTTTTTTCACTCTTGCAATTAAAATGATTCATCCGCCATCACCAAAAATCAAGGTGAAAAGTATAGAAAGACAACAATTACGATATCTAATGATGGCAGATGAACCAAAATGAAATTGACTTCTCTCACTTCTGCATATGAGATTTCCCGGACGAGTGGTCCGTGGCGCTTCCGAACGCGTAAGTTTTGGACGTACCCAGGAACAAAGTCTTGGGCATACTCAGGAATGAGCCCTGAGCGTGGTTCCAAACGCGAAAGTTTTGGGCGATCCTGAGAGCGAGTTCTCAGGCGTGCCTGGGCGCGGAGATCCATGGTAGTGTAGGTTGCACTCGGAGGCGAGCTCCGAGCGTGGTTCCAAACACGGAAGATTTGGGCGTTGCTGGGCACGTAGTCCCAGAGTAGTGTAGAAATTTGGTTCTTTTTGGCCTTTATGTTTCTTGGGTTTTATTTGCCTACTGTGTATGCTGTATGTGAATGTCAACATTCAAGAGGAAATAATGCTGCTCTCTACTACTTGAACCTAAATAATTTCTCATCTACTCGCATGCTAAACAATAGTAAGAAAATCTCTCTGCAAGATGAATAAAATTTCATTCGCACCTCTTGTAACAATTTTGCTGCAATAGAATGGATAACATTATGAAAAGCAATTACGTTCAAAAATATAGTTTTCTAAATTTAATCATAATTCAAATTAATATGATTAAGTGTAGGGGAAACGCTCAACTCCTATTTCTAAAACCAGTCATATGGAAATAGTAGGACTGTTAGACGTAGACGAGTGGTTACGAGGACGACGGTAGATAATTTATCCACCACCAGCTATTTTTACAGAATGCGTAACTTAGAGAGACGTCCATAGACCGTAATCGGATTAAAATTGTGCCACCTATTTTTCATCTTCCGGCTAGTAAACAACCCATCTTAAAGACGTTACTAAACCAAACAAGTATTTTCCCTAGTAGTCTATCATTAAATTTCCCGAGAAATTTATCTCTTTCTCGGTTCTATCTCGTCTAAAGTGTATGGTTAGACCTAGTATACCAAGGGAATGTAACGGTATTTACGTATGCATTCCCGGATTAATTCAGACCTAACCATTAACTCCTAGGATCTTAAGCCCAAGACTGTCACGATATTAATTACCTCGGCATCCGTGAATTGTCTTAAAGCATCCACCAAAATATTATTATCTGTGTCTGGTGCATTTCCCCAAGTTCATAAATATATGTTTTCAGGAACCTTTGTCATAGTCTCCGGAGCATAACATTGATCATGAACTTATAAAATAGAATTTTACAAATGAAAACAGTTTCAACATGACATTAGGAAATAAATATTTTCACAAAACCCCTTTGCATCATTCTATATGAATATTTCTTGCACCATAGTGTTTAAAGTTTTCGGAAAAATGTATCCCATGCATTCCATGAAGACATATATTATGAATAGGGGAAGTGTCCACTTTTTCAATATCAGAGACCTAACATCCATTGAACCCAAAACCGTACGGCGATACCATATAGCAAATAGTTCTCTAAGCCTACCTATTAACCTAGAGATATCTATTAAATTCCGAAGATCTGAATCATGTTTAACCGGTTAGTACCAATCCCAGACATAGACTTGTAAGTCCAAAAATTTCAGAATCCATAATGCAAGTCCCTGGATACCTACCTACTAAACCTACGTCAATTCCACTCTGACACCCCAGAAGTATCATACAAACCAATAGAGCCGCTGAACCACCGTAAAGTAAGCATCCCAAACAAGTTCGATCATACCCTCCAAATAGGAAATAACAATATTAACCGAACTGGAAACACCCAATTCCTAATTAGTCCCAGTATAATGCCCGAATACTAAGGTAATGCCAGTCTGCAGCCTTCCTACCATGAGATGAAGTTCCAACCTATGTCGTTGTAACCAATGCCCCGTTTTCGAACCACCCTATTAAACCACTACCCATAGCACCCCAGTAGATTAATTAAGGGAAGAAGAGGCTAGTTGACTAAAGATTTCAAGACGCACAACGAAAGGTGCTCCAACCGCGGAAGACGAGGATTCATGCGCATGACGACGGTACCAAGAACAAGACGTATAGAACCGATGAAAGAATCAGCCCGATGGAATCAAGGGGTAGCTAAAGGATTAAGGAGGGAAGGGGCAGCACCTTAAAATAGATTAAACGATTGTCCCTACCGCAATACGAGTTATAATCTCGATCCTAATGCTCCCAACCCCTAGTGACGATAATCGACAACCTTAAGCTGGATATTAAAATGACAACGTTATTGTGTGAGTAGTCGGCGAGCGATACCCGTATAGGCGGTGTATCTACCAAATGGGCGAAATAAATGGGAATATCTAAAAATATGTTTCGTTAGGGATCAATAAGAGACCTACCACAACCTCCCTAAGTTAGTTCCGATTTCGAGGACGAAATCATTTTTAAGGAGGGAAGAATGAAACAACCCACATCATTAATTAACCTTAAGCGATGGATTATGCTTAAACAGGATTAATTAGGTAGCTAATGATCTAAAATACGAGGGAATTTAAACTTTTCTTTGCAATCGTCTAAAATGAACTTGACGAGTGATAAACAACTGTAATGCATTTAGTACTCTATCGACGAGGACGCAAATAATTTGTAACTCAACTAAAATATATGTATAACAGTCCGTAGTACAACAATAATTAATTACAATCCGTATATGATAAAATCAATTGCATCCTTTGAACAACAATTAGAACTTGTAGCAAGCCAAATAACGATATTACAATTTGCATTACATAATAGCGATTGCAAATTACAACAAATATACAATTTCATGTCTCAACCAAACAACCATCCCAAAAACTAAGCAATTGCAATATAATTGTATTTAACCAAGAATTGCATAATCTAATTTACACAAAGTCCATCTCATACATATTAAATTACATCCAAATTAACAAAGATTAGAAATTACATTTAGATAACATGCAGTTATCTAGACTTCAATATTAAGAGAAAGCCAAAATTACAGCCATGCTATTTCATACATTAGGATCTGTCGTCGAACCGCCACCACACCGATAGTTTATTTGCAAGTGAACCATTATTTTAATACCGAAAAAGACCGAACAAAAGAACAAATAAAAATAAACGAAGTTAGAAAAGAAATAGAAAAATGTGCCATCAGAGCCCGAAAGGTTAAGTCGGGCGGGGTAATCCGTTCACGGAGATACCTGACCGTCCGGGGGCCAGTCGGCACCTCTCACAACCGTAGGCTCATCACTCGGCATAAACAAACCTGTTGTATTTCAGAGACCGACCAACATAAATCATCAGATTTTAAAGCCCACATAGCAATCAAGGACCAAGAAGACACACGGTCTGTGCGGCACCCCACGATCCGAGAGCATGCAACCACCGTAGAGGCACAACACAATGAGAACAAGAAGACAACCGAGAGGGTCATGCACAAGACAGACCATTCCGAAATATCCAACACACACAAGAATAAATAGATGGCATAAGCCACGAGAGTATAACCAGCCAGCAACTCAAGAAGAGAAGCCAAAATACACTTGGCTATCAGCACAACACAACCAGCAGACCAAGCCATCGCCACAGCCATTCCCCCAAATCAACCGAGAGCAGAGAGGAGAGAAGAAGCCCATGGCTCCAGCAAGCCATCCGTCCTCAGCCCCATCCCCCAAACCCTCAAACCATCCAGCCACAGGGAGCACCAAGCCACCGTAGAAAAGGGGCAAAAGCCAGGCCACAAGACGAAGGTTGGGCGAACGACCAGAGCACCATGACGGTGACAGGCAGAGGCAAGACCACAAGCCGCGAGACCGTCAACCGTAGGAGAAGGAGGAAGTCACCATCGGGTGACATCCACACAACCAAGCAAGCGACAACCGCAAGCCAACCCTGAGCCTTACCCAAAACAACCAACCAAATGACCGTGAGGTAATCCACAAAGTGCTCACAACCGTAGCATACATTCATCAGTAGTAAACAATGCGTAACTAGAGATAGCAAGTCATCAATCACTAGTAGAGCACCAGGGAACCAACATAGAGCATGCCAACCGGAGGTAGAGGGTAGAGTGGGAGTAAGTAGGGCCATCACTGTAGATGTAGACCGTGCGCAAGACTACCATCGGCTTAGCCCACCCTCAACACCACCGCGCTCCCCGGCGTGCGGGCGGCTTTGAGCTCCGCCGTGACTAGCCAAGGCAGCGCACCACCAAAACCTAGCACATCGTGAGCAAAACCGTTAGAGCCAAAACAAATTAGCAACCAAATCCACCTCATACCGGGTCTGAGTAGAGGGAGAAGGTGCGGATCCGGCCCTAGGCCACAGATCTGCCGCAGCCTCCCACCGTGGCGTGAGGAGGAGGCAACCGGAGGGTAGCGATGGGGAAGAGAAGCGTGGCGAGAGGGAGAGGATGGAGGTGGAGGTGCTAGACCGGGAGGGAGGAAGACCCGGGCGGGCGGGCGGCAAGAAGAGACCGAGAGGGAGGAGGCGCAGGTAGAGAGTCGGGACCGAGGGGTCCAGCGCGCGCATCAAGGGGCGGAGAAGCGGCGCGGGCGGATCCGCACTGAGAGGGCGGAGGAGGCGTGAGGCGTCGGTGGAAAAAGAGAAGAGGCGGCGGGGAAAAAGATGAGGCGTCGGGGAAGGGGAGAAAGAACAGAGAGCGGCCGAAGAGAAAAGAAAGAGAAGAAAAAGAAAAGAGAAAAAGGAAGAAAGGGAAAAAGAGAGAAGAAAATAGATTAGGTAAAATGAAAGCTTATAGAATAGACTTGATGAAATTTAGAGATACTTGTAATTTGGCTTGATGAAATGCAGAACCCAGAACTGGTAAGTAGGCCAGAAGTGGGGGAGGCGGATCGGTGCATTTTTGTTAATAACGCTTGCTGAGTACTTCTGTACTCACCCTTGCTATTATCTCCCTTTGCTTAGGAATATGTCAGTCAGCCTGGATGAAATACCGTGGACTCGGATTACAATGGGTACAAGGCGGACATCCCGTGTGAAGATTGAGTGAAGAACAGGATATTCCAGCCCTTGAGGCTTGTAAGAAATTTTAGCCCTGCTTGTGATATTTTTGTAATATCAAGTTGTCTCTAATTATTGTTCTGTTGCAACACTTTGATAGGCTTATTATTCGTTAGAGCGATGTTTTATCGGCTAAAATGAATAATAATCCGTTGACCGGCGTTATTACCCCCTGGTATTGATGCGGGTCGTCACAATAACTAATTCCCCTGTAATTAATATTTATGGCAAAATAGCAATACATACTAATTTAAATTATGAAATAGTTTTCATAAAACTGGGTGCAACGATCAAGGTAGCACAACTTGCCTTCATAAAGGTCATGGTTCTGTTCTAATTCTTCCCCTCCTGCTCGAAAGCTTTCGGTGCATCAACGTCTACGTGGAACGAGTGAGAAAATGTGAATAAACATAAAAAATACTAGAAGATAGGGATCCATTTTAGATGAATTTAGAGACTTGAATAGGCTTAATCAGAGATTGGTTAAGAAATTTGGAAAAAACGAAAAGAGAGAGAAAACAAAGACTGATTGGTGGGGTCAGGGAATATTATGGGAGTCTTTCTTGTTTGGAATTTTAGAAAATTAGGTGAGGTTGACAGGTGAGACGTGGACCGAGTCCATGGGCTGGTCATTGGGTCTATGGAACAGGAACCTGACATGTGGGGTCCACTGTTAGTGGCTTAGTGCACAGTGCACTAGGTCTACAGTGGACCAATCTAGGGTTAGGCATTGGCGTGGTAATGTGGTAGGTGACAGGGCAGTGGTAGATGAGGCAGCACTAGTGTGGCTGCTAACTTGGTGATGATGTTAGCAATGGTGCACAGGGACCGAGGCTCGACGGTGAGTGGCAGGGACAATAAACAATGAGGATTTAGGCAGCTCGGAGTAGCATGTCTGGTTGAGAACACGGCGGCAAGGTTGCTGAGGTTGATAGTGAATAGATGTGACCAGCAGTGAGGGAAAAGCCACGACAGGGGCTCAAGTCTTGACAGATCTGAGTAGCAAGCGAGGTAGAGGGCAGGGAGGTGACACCCAGGACAACGACTGTGAAGCTCTGAACTCATCAGTGGTGGCAGAATTCCTAGTTGATGACAATCACAATGGCAAAGCTTCAATCCTCAATTCTAGTGAAACAACGATGACTCCAGGGCAACATCTAGGGTTTTGTGGATGGGGGTGGCCGGGAGAGGTGGGGTGAAGAAGAGTCCGTGGTGGGCACAACAGAGCCACAATGTCTGGCTTAGACATGGCGGGCCGAAGGTGATGATAGGTGGGGCCCATCTGTCAGTGACGACGGAGAGAGGACACGTGGCACGTGCTCATGCATCGTGGGTGTGGTCTACTAGGCTAGGCCGACGAGGCAGAATGGGCTGCCAAGCGGGGAAGAGAAACAAAGAGATATGGATGGGAGAATATTTTACCCGCAAAAGTAGCCAAAATAAAATTAGTTTTTCATTTTATAAATTATAGGAAATTCAAATAAGTGAAGAAAAATAGCAAACAAGTTTGAAATTTTTTTGAATATTCTAGAAAATACAATGGAACCCTAGGAATTCAAATAAAATATTTTTGGGTTTATTTGCTATCTAGGTTAATCACATTAAATCATTTTAATTTTGGCAGATTCACTTTAAGCTTTACTTAATGCCATAAATTCTTGAAAATTTTATAAAGTAATATTTTGACTAAAAGTCTCTGAAAAACTAAAAAATTGGGATGTTACAGAAGGTCACCAAGAGTATGTCTCCAAGTTGTCTAGGACTCATCAAATTCCAAGAGTAATAAGCCCAAAGAGATCACTTGAACCTAGCAAGGCCAAGAAAGTAGAAGTGATGCACATAACTACACCTAATCTACTCTCTCACACTCTCAAAATTTCAACTTGTTGCTCATGAGTGCCCTCGAACTCCTTAATATGTCCTCCACTTTGGTTGTGGAAAACTTGAGACATCTATAGCATCACAAGGAAAAGAAGCCAAATTAAGAATTAGAAACCAAGTTTCATAAAAGGCATAGAGCAAGAACCTTAAGAACGGGGAAAGAATAGAGACATTACTAAATATACCATTTGGTTGGTTTGATTTAGAAAAATAGGTTTTGAAGTTTTTGCTAAATTGACCTTTCTAACTAGGGTTTCGTCTTACAATCGATATGGCTCTGATACCACCTCTGTTGAGACCCGAATATACAAATCCAAACTCTCTATATATTCTGTATAAGACTAGGATCATACTAGCGTACACAGTGAAAACATAAATAAAATATCGACTATATTCGCGATTAACTAAGAAAGACTCAAATATTACTACTTATCAGAGGAGCAACCTTGTGGTGAAACTTAAAAATAATAGTCTGAAGGGCTTAGCAAAAACTAGTAGTGAAAACAACGATAAACATAGTAGTCATTCGACATACCCATAGGCAATCAATTGGAAAATGAAGTTCTAATCCAAGAAGTCATCAAAGAATCCTCTTTCAGGTACCTCTGTCTGATATGGCTCTTCTTCAGCAACTGAGCAAATATAGATATATCTGTGAGTATATAGAGTACTTAGGAAGTTGTTTGTGACAAAATACAATATTTATGCAAGCCTTAACAAATGATAGCTGAGTGGTCATTTTGCAGAAGACAACAATTCAAATTAAATACAATAAATAGATTGAAAACACATTTATGGAAATGTCGTAAACAAATAAGTAAAGAATCAAGGATTGAATAAACCACAAGTGAACTTACTTTCTAGCCAAACCAATATTTATGAAAAACTTAATCCTCGTGTGAAATTATCAAGTATTGTCCATGACAGGGGATATAGTTGTTCGAATAGTTTCACATTCTACAGAGTTTGCATAATTTTACCCATATGATATGATCATCTTGAATGTCACCGGTATAACACACTTCATTAGGCATATCGACCAAGAAGATCACAACAAGGCTTTTACAATGCTCAATCTCAAATTGATCTTGCCCACTAAGGTTTCGCTACCGAGTAGGCTAACCACCTAATTAGTAAAAGCCCTCTTGCGCCAACAGAACATCTCAATGGTAAATATATGTTGAAATATTACAAATTAATCAGTCAGATCTATCCCATACTGGACATGTGATTGTACGATAAGGCTTAGATCAATGACACACAAAGATAAGTCCCTAGAAATTACCCAGACGAGACATCCACATCCCAAAAGTGTTGACCACACTTCCCCCTTTACTACATGATCACTTGCCCAAGTGAAAACCATTTTGTATAACCAACATCAATGACACTACTGAAAGATCAAGCTCCGATTAAGTTGGTTTTAGTGTTAATGACAAATAATTTTATAATGTGTTGATAATGACAAATAATTCTATATTGTGTTGGTGATAATGACAAATGCATATATGAGACTAATATGTTTGTTTGAGTATTATTTATGCTTAATCTCATTTGGATGAAAATGTGAAATTAAAAGAGGTATGCATTCGAAATTACTTTCTTACATATTAATGCATTCCTTAGATCCAAAATATAGATTGAACTCCACTCATTGTTCAAAATGAATATGTGCATAAGTCCTCATTATATATACTTGTATGCACACATTTAGGGGGAGCTCTTTATGTTTTGGAGTTTCATAAGTATTGATCCATGCTTCTTTTAATATATATTTTTGGGATCTTTACTTTGAAAAATACATTTTTGAGTATATATATAGCTTGTGTAGTTTATATATACTCATGTGAAATCGGATTGTCAACTAACTCCTTCATTATATGTTAATGGTTGGACGATTAATGACAACCGGATAAGTAAGCTTTGTTTAAAGCTTATCTTAGAGTATACAAATTGTTGTGTACAAGTTGTATACTCGTAAATCAATTTCTATATCTCATTATTTGTTGAGGTTGTCATGAATTACCAAAAATGAAAGATTGTTGAATCCAATCCCTCCTTATGTGTTAATGGTGAAATTTGGTAATTAATGACAATTATTTTATGGACTAACAGTTTCCATGAGTTGGATGAATATGTTAGGTTCCACAAATGAGGATGACTTGGGATGACTTCATGTGTTGAAGTTCATCGAGTTAAGATATGAGAAGAAAGCTTCAAGTGTTGAAGGCTGTTAAGAAGATAGCTTCATGAGTTGAAGGCTATCAAGAATGTTTCATGTGTTGAAGGTCATCAAGAAGAGCATCATGAGTTGATGCATGATGATCATGTGTTGATCAAGTAAAGACCATCATGTGTTGATGTAGTTGATGAGAAGGATGTATCATGAGTTGGTGCATATCAAGACGATGACCCAAGGCAAAGATATGAGCTAGTTAGGGCTAAGGACGTGTTTCTAGTCTTTTACCGGTCTTGGTGTTTGGTTGGAAGACCGGATTGCTAGTATAGATTTGCCATACTATTAAGAGAGGTCATGTCTAGTAGTTTAAGTCTCATCATGTGTTGATGGCTCAACCTCACCTCGTCTAGCTCATTGAGGTATGAGGTTTGTATTTGCGAATGTGTTTTGCAAATAGTTGAAGCTCATGTGTTGAACTCTTTGCAACATGCGACTATGCATTGCAAATGTGTTTTATAGTGCTTGAAGTCCATGTTTTCTATTCTTTGTGATATGAGGCTTATATTTGCAAATGGTTGAAGCTCATATTTAATCTGTGTGTCATGATTTCAAAAGTGTGCGAATGTGTTTTGCAACTTGTTGAAAGTTATGAGTGATCCTTTTGTGCATGATATCGTAGTTTGCAAATGTGTTTTGCAAAATCTGTTGAGATATCTATACTTTTCAAGAAAATCGAAACTACTGTTGTGTGTGTAGCGGTATTACCGTAAGTCGGAAGTACCGGCTCTGTGTGAGCGGTACTACCGGACATCGGAAGTACTGGCATGTGTTGCGCGGTACTACCAGCTGTGAGAAGCTCGAGCGGCTGGTCCGGTCTGCGGAAGTACTGGCTCTATGTGAGCGGTACTACCGGGGAGCGGAAGTACTAACATGTGCTGTGCGGTACTACCGGACGTCGGAGCTCCGAACTCTCCTACGGAACCTTTTTCCCAGAGAGCGCCAACTTCTGGGCTTGGCTTGAGCGGAAGTACCGCGCCGACTTCGCGGTACTACCGTAGAGCGGAAGTACCGAGGTTTTGGCCATCGGTAGTTCCGCGCCGACTATGTAACAGCTAGTTCAAAATCTCTGACATAGCCATTGTTGCGTCGTCAGAGCTAGAGCGGAACTACCGGCCATTGGCCGGCGGTAGTTCCGCCCGTCCTAATTTTTTCAAGACTTTGGCTCCAACGGCTAGTTTTTTGGTGGGTATAAATACCCCCTTGTGGTTGGTTAGAGATGTTGCTGATTGACTTGTTTCTGAACTCTTAAACTAGAGTGAGGCTCTCCACTCAATTGTGCATGTGTTGTACTTTGTGAGAAGGGAGAGAGGTTCTAGAGTGCATGTGTTGCCTCTAGTGGTGGACTTTGTGTCCAAGTGAGCTAGTGCATTCGTTGCACGTGGTGAGAGTCAAGTGAGGGACTTGGCTTATTATTCTTGGAGTTTTCCGACTCCTAGATGGCGTTGGAGGCGTCGTACGTGGTAATCTTCTCAAGAAGCTTGTTAGAAGGCCCGACGAAGTTGTGAAAGTTGGAGCTTACCTACCCGGAGCGGAAAAGAGCTACCACTAGTGGAATTGAGGTGGAAGGCTTAATTTGTGGAGCCGGTCTAATTCGTTTGGGCTAACCTCAACATGGACTAGAGGAGAGCGGCAACTCTCCGATCACTACGGTAAAACATCGTTGTGTCAATTGTGGTTTGCTTTCTTGTGCTCAATTTACATTCATTGAATTAAATTGATTGCTTGTATACTTAGGATTGCAAACTTTGACCTAGATTAGAATCTAGTGCACTTAGGCGAATTTATTTGTTGCAGGCGCTATTTGAGCTAAACCAAATTGATTTACACTTTCACATTATTTACTTGGTTTAGGCAAATAAAAAAGGTCTTGAATTATTAGTATTAATTTGTAGAGAATTTTTCGACCGCCTATTCACCCCCCTCTAGTCGGCCTCCTCGATCTTACAACTACCCATGTCATGGTACATAAATTTTATAACTATGGCTGATCAACATGATTTAATATCTCATTAAGTCAAAACTAATTAAATAATCAACATGTGATGATGAGCCCAACATACTACAACCATGGCTAAGCATACTAAACGTATAACCTATGTGAATACTAATGTTGCATCACTAGATAATTACTCTACCTATGGTGATAATGGAATCATGGCTACACTGCATGTAATGAGAACATATCGAAGACGACGCTCAGAAAACACGCCGCCATGTCGACCAACTTCTCAGAAATAGATTTGATCGTTTATTTCCCAAACATGTTCTGTGGCTACAAAGTGCCCTCACGGCACCCCTCAAACTCTAGCAAAAACTATCAAAGCTTTCTCCGAAAAAGCGCACACTAACACATAACCTCTCCTTACCTTTTATATGCTAGAGCCCTAAATTGTGTCCTCATCAAACACGGATATGAAATCCTAACCGATTCTAAAATTCAATGGACCCGAAACCCTTCTAAACACAGGTTTCCCAAAATCTCTAAATCTTTCCCAGTTATGGACATCTTCCATAACTCCTAACTCATCATATGTGGAAGCCTTCCAGGACTGCACCTCCTGTAGCTTCTCCACGTATCATCCACCTTTGATCTCTAGGCGTTTCAGCGTCAGCCCGACCACCTCATGACATCCTCAACCGTCTAGACCTCAGATTTTTCCATCCTAGTCCCAGTCCTCATCGTCACCGACCATGACTGTCTTCAAGCCCAACCTGCACATGCAAGGATCAAAGAACATTTTTCTCGGTGCAAGTTCTTCCCAACTTGACCGACATTAGTCCACACACGCATATCACACCCTCATCCATCAACAAATACACACCAGGTCATCCACGACCATAATTTACACGCTTTCCAAAAATCAACTTCATACTACTCAAAATGACCAGTCGAACCTCCAAGCACAGCCGCTCAGACCGCTGACCTTGAAGCACTTGAAGCCTACGAGTACCGATCATAGACCATGAAGTCTACAACAACTGATCGCAACGCCTTCGACTACTGATCACCAACCATAATCGCAAAACCCATGACTACCGATCACAAATCCTTCGACTACCAATTATCAACTGATACTGTAGCTTCCAACTACCGAGTACCGAGTGCTTTCAATTGCTGAGTATTAATTCCTTCCGACTATCGAGTACCGAGTCCTTCCAACTACCGAGCACTGCTACAGTACTCTTCCGAGTACGACTACTATAATACTCTTATGAGTACTGATCGAATCATTGTAGCTATGATCAAATCACCGTAGCTTCAACCGAATCATTGTAGCTTCGACCGATGCACTATAGTTCCAACCGGTTTATTGTAGCATCCGACCGTTGACTAGATCGAAGCCTTCGACTACAGCACTTCGACCACGGTACCTTAACCACTACCTTGACCACTACAACAACTCAATTAATTCCAACAATTACCAGCTACAGAGCAAGGTCACTGCCGACTACCGATCAAGGTCAGCCGACTACCGATTAAGATCGAAGAACTGCCATCGACCGAAATATGCACAAACGCAAATTTCAATGCAGATATCAAATATATTCACGACCATCCACATAAGCACTGTCACCCCAATTCACTGTGCCGATGAAAGGTCCTAGGAGTTGGCCGACATCTCCAGTGCCAGACGAGTAATTTTCTAATCACTAGTTTGGGGTTACCCCTGTCCACACAGAAGCTCCGAAAATGCGACATCCAACCGCTGTTAGAGAAGTTCAGCAAAAAAAAAAAAAATAGCAGGATGCCACAAGCTTATTTGGAAGTCCAAGGCCTCATCAAGATGCAAGTTTTCTCATGTCTAACTCCAGAAAACTTCCAGTGCGGACTTCCAAATTGACTTCCAAATTTTCTAATCAGTACGATATCATGTTCTCTTTGCCATACGAGCCCGGAATCCTGCAAACACTATTTGTTGATTGTGCTTATGGTCAACATGTATGACTCCTCTTCAAGAACCGGACGGGAACGGATTTCAACTCACTCACGCTTCAATTCCAGAGTGGTGGCTAGCGGCCAGGAGCAGTATTCCCAAGGAGGACCAACTTTGATACAGCCACCATATTCTACTGCATTGGAGGATTTGGAATGAGGCTGTTTTCCTCTGCCTTATTGGCTGTTTAGTGGCCTGAGGCCACATTGTACTTTGCTTCACATCTAATCTTAATATATTTGGCCGGCAGGCCTTTTGCCAGCCCCTCGAAAAAATCACTGGGACATATTCTGAAGACAGTCAAGCAACTCAGGAAATGCCGACGCTCAAATTGAGAGAATTTGGCACATTTTAAACAAACAAGCAGTTCGGGGCCAATCTGCACCAATCAATTATTTCAAGGGGTGCAATCAGACAAATACGCAATTGTACATTTCAAAAGCAAATAACAAAGGAACAAGGAATCTATTCCCTAAACAGGGGGAAACTATTATACATAATGTTATCAATCAGATACCCCAACTAGAAAGTAACCTCAGAAGCCGTAAAAGAAAAGCTCAGAAAGTAAATGGTGATTCACCTACACTATCAGAATTGAAGTGAAAAAGCTATGTACTGCAGATGTTAGTTTAAACAGGTGACTAACTGTTGGTTTCCATCCTGCAAGCCATAAGATAAAGAAAACAAGTTACACTTTCACCTTGCTTTGCTGTTAGCTTTGTCAACTTTCTCATTTTCAACCTTCATTTTCTTGATGGAATCCAAAAGGGATGATGATTGTTCTTTGTTGGATGAAGATTTTGCAAAGGGGTTGACTGGCCGCTGAAGCTCTGCTCGGTTGCCGTCTTCGTTGGTCTTGTTTTTCACACCAACCTGATCAATACCTCCTTTCCAATTCTGTTCGACTGCACTCACACCAGCTGCTCCATCCCTATCTCTCTTTGCTTTCCCTTCTACTTTCTCCTTTTTGGGCATCTTGGCTAATGATGTAAGTGCAGGTGAAACCGTTGCAGTGGTATCATTCACCTCTGTTGGTTGGTCTACTTTTGCCTTCTTTGATTCAGTTGCGCTACTTCGTTGGATAACAGGATTCGGTGTAGGAAATGCGGATGCCTCCAAGTTATTTCCATTCTGCACAACTTTAGCTGGTTGCATCGCATGAGTGGTTAACACTGGTGTGTACTTTGTAATGGTAGCATTGGACCAAATATCTACTGTTCCCGCAATGCTTGTGTCGTTCAACATCCTCTCCTGCAAGAAGTTATTGTATAATCATCAGTTGAACATACTAAGTTATTACAATTGTGCACATGAATGAACTGGCAAAAGTAGGCAGGTTCTATTCAGGGTTAAAAAAATTAAGGGGCGTGGCTTTCACCTCCAGTATTGAACTGAACTTCTCTTGTAATATGGGAAGTTTCAAGCGTGTAACAAGTGTTAATGCTCCCTTCATCGACTTCTCCAGTGTAAGTAATTTTGCAAGCTCAGTAGCTCGAACAAGCTTATCACCTTTGGAAAAATAAGAACATAAGAACAATTATTTAACAGAGAACCATTTAGTGGTGATTCATGAATTTTAGTTAGTTCAAGCCTTTATACCATTGCAGCAGCTAGAGATGAGCCTCAAGATGCACCGGTCAAGTGCAGCCTCCATGTTGAATGCTTCATCGTCCAATGGAGTTGTGTCCAGACCCAAAGCAGACATTTCTTCTATTTTGTTTTGGATCTGAGAAACCCAGCAATGATTAAGCACAATATCACACACTGCCAGACAAAAAGAAACAGGATGCACCTGTGAGAGATGTAGCTTCCTCATCATGAATTCATTTTCCAAACTATTGGCCCCAAGATCAGATGATGCAAGAGGAAATGACGGCTCCAGTATAGTCAGAACAGGTTTGGGCATTACCTAAGATCAAGAGAAGGTAAGTCAGAGCAGATTAACATGCAGTGACGAAACTGGGTATTGATTTCTTCGTCCAAATTGGCAAAGAGTAGTTATTATTTTAGTGCATTGTGTTACGCCTTTAGTGTTCACCAATCACCAGGAAAGAACAAGATAACCAGGAAAGAACAAGATGCAATATTTATCCTTTTCTTTCTACAAAATTAGCATGAGAACCCAAAATAACATACATTCTAAATTTAACTATGCAAGACGAAAGACAATCAAAGTAACTTCTTGCCAATTTCATCACTAAACTAACACAACAAAAATGATTTCCATCTTCCAAATTACATAGCCAAAAGCATGTTTGTTGGAATGGACCGAACTCTTGAAGAGAAGCAAAGCATACCTGTGGATAACAGTTAGGGGATTTGCATAGAATGCAGAATATATTATTAGCATCCAAACCCACCACCCAGTGGCTTTCATCTTCAGATTTCCTTGCTTTGATTGAACTGAAATCAGATACAGTGGTTAAGTGCGCTTCAGGAACATGAATGATTAACCTGTAAGGAAGATTCTATACCTAAACACTGGAATCCAGCTTCCACCGAATTGAATGGAAAAGACCCTCAGTACTCCCTGGAATTGTTCTTGTTGAGTTTAAAACATTCTTGATATCATTAAAGCTATGTTCAACTGTTGATGACGTATTTTAGTAATACATACCTTGGAGTCATATGAACTAAGTTGGCCATTCTCACTGAAACCAAACCAAGATAATTGAGAGGATGGAGTCAAAACAAGGCGACCAGACATTGATTGTGCCCTCTTGGATATGTTGAATACTTTAACTTCTAGTACCTGTCAGCGTCAGTCATGAATAAATCTATGTTACACTTTCTTTTTATTTTTGAGAAACTGGTAATATCAATTCCACCATCAGTACTCACAGAAGACTATAAATGTAAAACCAACAGGACAGGTATGCTGCTTAAAACCGTACAGAACTTTTGGTCACAACATATGTCAATATCACCATCTAAAGAACTAAGGCAAATGAACATGCCGATTAATAAGGCAAATGAACATGCCGATTAATAAGGCAAATGAACATGCCGATGAATACCTGATCTCCTGAGGTGAGACAATCTGAAGCATGGGATACAATTGCTAGCTGATCTCCATGACCTGCTGCAGTAACCACTGGACCATTAACTGAGAGGATATGCATCTGCAGAATGAGAATTTGGTCAATCAGACCATGTCAAATTCTGGTGGTTTCAAGTAAAAGTGTGACCACAAATAATTAAATTAACTGGATCTGCTTCAAGTCAAAGAAAGGGAAATAATACCAGTCAGATTGTATCGATGCTATGTCTAAAATGAAAATAAGTTCATTTATGTTGTATATTTGTATCGACAAGTAAATCACTAAACTTGGTAAACCAGATTAGGATAAATTTTAATATCTTTCTTGGAAAGAATTCCGGCTGGGCTTTAGATGGTAGTGGCAGAAAAGAAAAATCAGTTGTGTGGATACAGAAATGAGCTTGCTTCTAGCATTGAGTGTTTTCAGGGTGGTCCTTGGATAATGAATTTTACTGGTGAATCGAAAAGGAGTGTCAGAGTATTTAACAGTATAAAATATATTGACAGTATTTTCAGAGCATGTACCTACTACCAAGGTATAGTTAGGATAAAATCATCACAGTAGCAAGAATGATGTACACTACAGTAATGTTCCCAACATATCATCCAGTCATAGACATGGGCCTTGGGCCCAGCAAGTCCATTATTAGAAAATAGAGATTAGATTTTATTTGAATTAGAGATTAGTTTTCTTTTGTTAGAGATATAATTAGAGATATGATATTAGTTTCTATATTTGTTACAGATAGGATTGAAATTAGATTCTATCTGTTAGGGGGGGTCCATCTATATAAGAGGGCTACCGCATGCTATTGAAATCAATCAAAGAAATAACAAAGCCTTTCTCATCTAAAATCTCTCCCTCTAAAGTTCTTCTCCCCTTCTACGCCGACACCATCCGGCCATCCTCTTGGTAGTGTTTACCCCGTTATGAACTAAGGTTCATGACAACTTGGTATCAGAGCAGTCGATCCCTTCCCACGACTTCTGCTACCGTGGTTCCTGTTGCCGAGGAGTGGGCCACAATTAAAGCTAACGCTAATGAGATGACCAGCATCAACAAAGAGATAGCGGACATCTTCCTCAACATGTAGGCCACCTTGGCGAATTTCTCGAATCGGATGAGGAAGATGCAACGCGAGATGGCAGCGGCACCCAAGCCTTCAAAAAAGGCCAACATTGACTTGGACGAGGCTGTCCTCGCCCCCGTCGCCAAGATCACCGGCCACGGCGAGGGCGCATCCGACCGAGGAGCCGTGTGGAAGAACGGAGAAGAAGGCAACGGTCTGACCGGAGAAGAACAGGAGGACGGTCTGACCGGCGACGACAACTCCTCCCTCGCCAAGATCGTAGACCACTTCGAGGATGCGTTCAATCTCTCCTCCCCCGACGGCTGGCCCCTCGCCTCCAGCCCCTAGAACTCCTTCTCTGGAGCGCTGTGGAGAAGGTGCTCGTCGCGCCGACGTGGGACAAGCGGCCGACCGTCCAAGCCCAGCCGCCGGAAGAAGAAGATTGCGCCGGCGGTCAAACCGGGAGAAGAACGACGGTCAGACCGGGAGGAGGACGCCGGTCAGACCGGGGAAATAGGGTTTGCAGCAGTTCGACCTGCGGTTAGACCGGAAAGAGGGAGAGCAGAGTTGAGCTGATGCCGCCTGGATTCGCCGGCCACCGCCGTTGCCGTCCTCGGTTGCCGGTCATCATCTGCTGCCCGGATCCACGCAGGTCGCTATGGACGCCGCCGTCGCCCAAGCCGCCGCCAGACCGGCCGTTGCCGGATCCGCCGCCACCGGATCTGGCGTTCTCCGCCGCCGATTCGCCGCCTCGTGGCCATGCCTCAAATCGGCAAGATCGATGATCCGTGGCCGTCTCCGCCGTGCCGCCGCCACCGCTTCGGTCGCCTCACCCGAGCCGCCGCAGCCCGCTCCTCCGGCCGCCGCTACGCCGGCCACTCGCTCCGCTGGTCGCCCTTGGCGTCGCCCGGCTTGATGCGTGTGTGGGTTGCAATCAGTTTCTAAACCGACCGAGTACTTAAGAAAAAAATCAAAAAAAATAAATAAAACTTATTTTGCAAGCATCATAGGGCATGTTCCTTTCCTCCAAAGTTGGCGGCTTTTGGCTTTTGCTACAGTACCTAACTTTCAAACGGAGTATTTTCTCAAGACAGGATCTACAAGTTAAACGATCTACACGTTAAAAGTCCAACATCTGTACCAGCCAAAATCGCAAGTAAGTATTTGTCTCTCGTAATCAGACTGTAAATGACCAAAATTCAAAATTTCAAAAAAAGCCATAAGCCGCAGCCGTTGCCAAACAGGCCCATATAGCCAAAAGCGCAACACTTCGTCAACGTGGAACTACAACCCTGACCGCCGCCTAGCAGCTCGAGGACAAGCTGCAGTCCGAGAGGGGTGTAATGTCATAGACGTGGGCCTTGGGCCCAGCAGGTCCATTATTAGAAAATAGAGATTAGATTCTATTTGAGTTAGAGATTAGTTTCCTTTTATTAGAGATATAATTAGAGATATGTTATTAGTTTCTATATTTGTTAGAGATAGGATTGGAATTAGATTCTATCTGTTAGGGGGAGCTCATCTATATAAGAGGGCTACCGCATGCTATTGAAATCAATCAGAGAAATAACAAAGTCTTTCTCCTCTAAAGTCTCCCTCCCCTCTAAAGTTACTCTCCCCTTCTACACCGACACCATCCGGCCATCCTCTTGGTGTTTACCCCGTTATGAACTAAGGTCCATGACACATTCGGTTAATGCTGCACTTCCCAACTGGTATATTAGCACAACAATAAAAGATTGTGCAAAGTGCAAATCACACATAGAGCTTTAACCACTAGAGAATAATAGTTGTTATAAATATTATGAATGTATTGAAAAGGCTCAATGGGCAATATATGTAAGGTACAAAAGGACATAAGACTAAACCCTAATACAATAGGAAATACCTCTAATATGCTTAACACTGCCTCAAATGCAAGAAGCATGCAATAGCAGTGTATTTAAAAAGGGTTGACACTAAAATAAAAAAAATCCGAAGTCCGAGTCTTGATAACGTCGTTGTAGCGTGCAGCTCTTGGATAGAGAAAAACTGTCAAATTAAGCCAAAGAGGAATAGATAAAAACATGACGGTGCAGATAGAAGCCCAAGACGACGGCAGCATAATGCACAAGAAGTGCAACAGAAGCGCGGCGACTCAGAGAGTGGCGACGTCATAAAGACTTCTACAATCTGCACGCGGCTTAGGGAGAAGAACGGCGCTGCTGCCATGCATAAGGAAGGAGAGTACCACACTTATCTAAGAGCATGGACCGTGATTAGCAAAGCAATTGGTTGTCTAATAAAGAATTTGTGGACTCGCGCGGCTTTGACAAACTGAAAAATAGAGACTACGAACTTAGATGGACACAACAAAAGACTCAAAAGAAATTCTATTAGACCCATAACCAGCAGCCTCTTTCCTTTCCTTTCACTTAAAACGCCAGCACTATCCAAGCATATATATCAGATGCAGAGAGCAAACTCCACTCACTCCCTTGTCACCTCACTCCCTCTCATCACCTCTCTCCACCACCGGCCGAGGGAAGCGATGGTGATGAGGTGAAGAGGGGAGCCCAGCGACGACGATAGAGGCTGGATCCGGTGCGAAGAGAGAAGGCTGGGGTTAGCCAGTGGAGCCCGAGCGGGAGGTCGGTGACACTGAGGTGGCTCGACACCAAGGCGAGAGCCGGGCACTGGAGATGGGTGAGGCAAGCTGGAGGCAGCGACGCCGTCGGCCAAGAGGGAGAGGCAGGAGGACTCGATGGCTAGAGGCAGCGGCGCGGCGTGGCAATTGAGAGAAGGCTGGTCATGGCGGTGTCGGGCCAGATCTAGAACAGAGGCAGCTGGATCCGAGGTGGTGACAAGGAGGCGCGGCCAGATCCAAGCGGCGGTGGCCGGATCCGATGCAACGACGGCTGGATCCAGGGTGCTGCGGCCTGGCGTGTCAAGGGAGGCAATGTAGACGGCGATGAAGATGTCTACGACGCAACGGCGGGTTGAAGAGCTTAGATCCAATGACAGGGAGCCCGGATCCTACACCGTGGAGCATGGATCCAACGGCGATGGCTCTGCTCAAAGGAGGCGAGGCTGGCGGCGGCTGGATCTGGGAGAGGCGGCGCAAGGTGGTGGGGTCCAACAACGGAGACGACCATGGGCGCACAAGCGATGGCGGGATCCACCACGGTGACGGTAGAATCCGACGAAGAACTGGCCGCATACAGCACAATGGTGCGGTGGCAGGCGGCGCTCTCCAGGCAGGATCCAGCAACGGTGGCCACCCTCGGGAGCAGAGATCGCTCCTCCCGGGGCAGCAGATGCGGAAGACGAGCGGAGGCTAGGAGGGTGTGGCGGTAGTAGAGGTGGCGGCTAATGTAAACCCTAACCTTAACCTTTACTTTGATACCATGTTATGAATATTGTGTATGTATTGAAGATCCCTAATAGACAATATATATAGAGTACAAAGAGGATACAAAACTAAAACTTAGTACAACAGGAAATACCTCTAGTACCCTTAACAGTAGTGACTGCACGCCTTCTAGAATATTGCATGAATTTTATGTTAGTACGATTGTAACAACAATGATCTGGGAACCAATATTCAGGGTACAAAATGATTGTTCTTAATACTGCAAGACCCAACAGATTTTCATTGCGAGTGTTGAATTTTTTTACACCAGAGAATATTTTCATCATAGAAAGCTGTAATAGGTGGCATTGAACTGAAATTAACAACTAAATTCACTGGTGTTTGGGAACTAATACGAAGGCAGCTTCCTTTCAGCAAAACAAACCTGGGTAACTCAGTCTCCTCCACATGCATAATACTAGCGAAATAACAAAAACTTTAAAATATAAAACTCGAGAAGCTTAGAAAACCTGCAAGCCTCCTTCTGTGAAGATGCGCAAAAAATTTAAACTTGTGACTGCAGCAACCCATCCAGCACCAAGAGCCACAGCCTTCACTTCTTCCCCCTCAAACCTCATTGACCACTAAATTTTTAACGACAAAAACATTTTTTATTTCAGTAACAAGTGGCTGCAAAAATCAATCTTTCCATTTCTTAAAGTTGTGAAACCTGTATGCTACATGCAAAAGAACTTACCTCACTGTTACCGGCCCAGCTACTGAAAGGGCGGTACATAAGAGTGCTCATATTCTTGTCACCCTTGCATGGATTTGCAAACACACTTCCTGATTCACTCAGTGCAGCCATTGTGAAACTAAAATAGTCAGTCATGGAAGGAACTCTAGGGCCTCTTCCTGTGTCATGGAAGTCAACCTGGAAAATATACATACAATTGAGCTAACATAACTACAGATGGTTTATTCACATGCAGCTGCAATAAACTAGATGCAATGGCTTATGGAACAACAGGTGAACAGCAGATCTTACTTCTACATGTGAGTGCCCCTCATTTTCAATAGTAGTAATACTTCCAAGCATGTTGTAGGCAAGGAAATTTCGCTTGCCATGCTGAGGTGGTGTCGACCCAGGCTGGAAAGCAGATTGCATTCTCGCTGTAACCAACCTTCCAGAAGTTGCCGAATCACCCCTTGCCTTCCCGGCACCATCCTTGTTATCTTTATGCTTATCTTTTATTCTCTTGTGTGATTCCATCTGATGTATCAAATCCTCATCTTCGCTATCTCCATTGGAGTGGTCATCAAATGCGGACTTCCTCCTCAATCTCTTGTGGTTGAAAGGAGCTGACTCACCAAGACTTTCATCAACATCATCCTCCAGTCCACCAGAGGTGCTTGGCTTCTCTTCATCATCCTCATCATCAAACAAAGGAACCTTCATCGTCTTTAGGTCAGGCGCACCCTCAGTGGGCGACTTCATAGTCAAAGGGATCACCGATTCCCAAATGCCAAATTTGCCCATTACATCAATCAACACTATAGCATTTTCCCCTGGCTTCCAAGCCAAGCTGCATATTTTCTCATCAAACTTCTGCCTCTCAATGTCCTGCCTCGACTTGACATCCCAGATCAGCACCTGCCTATCCAGGCCAGCAGTAGCCAGGTACCTCCCATTCGGGGACCAGCAAAGGCTGCACACTGGCTGCTCATGATCTCCCTTCAGCGTGAACACCTCCTCGCCGGTGTCCCTGTCATACATGACCACATTATTCCTCAATCCAGGAACAGCAAGGGTCAGCCCATCAGGGCTCCAGCAGAGTACATTCTTCACCGAGTGATCTGAACCGAATGTTGGCGCGACACGCTTCAAGGTACGGGCCTCACTCCCCAAGCAAAGATCCCAATAGATGACCGTGCCAAAGCTGTCAATTGATGCCAAGTAATCGTTACTGGGGTCGAAAGCCAGCCCGGTAACCGAGCCCTTGTGGCCCTTGAGCACCTTGGAGATTGTGTTGTCGATCGTCGCAATAAGCTTGATGCCGTCATCATCTCCCGCCGCTGCCAGCAGGGTCCCCTTCTTGTTGAAGGCGAGTGACCGGATCGGCAGGGTGAACCGGGCGACATTGCTCTGGAACTCCCCATCTGGAAATAAATCCGAAGCCATTCAGAAATCTTGCAGTGAAAAAGAGTCTCTAATTAGATAGTACACATGAGGGAAGTCAGATCCAAGAACCTGGCAAGGAGTAGAACTTGACGGAGTGGTCGATGGAGCCGGACGCCAGCGAGCTACCGGAGACCGGCGCGACGGCGAGCGCTGTGACGCCGTCCTTGTGAAGCCGGATCGTGGCCACCGCCGCTGCGGCTGCCGAACCCGAGCCCCGACCGCCGCCGCCGACCGCCGCCGCGTCATGGATCAGGACGGCGACATCGGCAGCGGACGCGGTGACGACGTGCTGCCCGCCGGGGCCCCACGCGATAGAGCAGAAGGCCGGGGAGCCCACTTTGTGCGCCTCCCGGAGCTTCATCGCGCGCCCTTTCATGGTGACACCGCGAGATCCTTCGCCTCGGAGGCTTTCTTGGTGTTGGGTATTGAGGAATTGGTTGGGGTTTCGTGGCAAGATGCGGGATGCGCTTTGCTTCGCTGGGGTTTAGATGTTTTCGCCGTCGCGAAATTTTGGGGGCTGTTTTTCGTGCGGGAAAAGCTTCTTTGGCGGGAAGGTTGTTTTTGGCAGGACGGGACTACCCGCGGAAATATTTCATAGTCCTGTGTGGGCCCATTGTTGGGCCGGGTCAAGGCAATCTTTAAATTCAAGCTAAATTAAAGTGTGAATTTCTAATTAAAAGGAAAATCAATTGAAATTCACAAAATAATAATTGGGCCAAAAACCGATCGCGGCCCAATCCATCTTGTTTTTTTTCTATTTTTACTTCCATCGGGCTGGTCTGTCTCTCTCGCTTATAGCCTAGCACAGTCGCCGTTTGCCCATGTCGCTACTGTCGCCCTACGCCACTGTTTTCGCCTCGCCCGACTGTCATGTGGAAACATGCTGCCCATCCGCGCAGGAAACCCACCTCACCTGCCCTCGCACGAGATCGAGCGCACACCCATGCACCCCACGTCGTCTGCTCACCCACCTTACCCCTGCTGCACCCATCAGTCTCCCTTGCGCTTGCCCCATTCCGCCCTCCTCCTATCCCTCCGCCAAGCAATAAGGAGAAGGAGAGACAGAGAAGCGCGAGCTCCTCTTCTTCTGGCCACTGCGTCTGCCGAACCGCTCTGACTGCTCTGGTCAGTTTCCAATGTCGCCATCGAGTCCATTGAGCTCGCCTTAGTACCCTCATCCCATCCCTCACCTTTCCTTTCTCTTTTATGCACAGTAACGTAGGCGCGTGAGCACTAACGCCCTCATCGAGCTGTATCGCTACCCCTGTGAGTCCCTCACCGTTTGGATCGTGTCAAAACTGTTAGTGATATGCTCTAGAGGCAATTATGGAGATGATTGTATCACTTCTATGTTTAAGAATGTTTGAATAAAATGTTATTTTGTCCTTTGAATAAATATCTTTTATATTGGTCAACAAGTATGTGATTTGTTCGTGAAACTGTTTATTCATGTTTTGATGTTATTCTAAATTATCCCTGATCTTATATCATTATATGGGACGATTATGATTTATAGATCAGCACATGTATTGATTGATGATTATATTTCACGGATCATGGATATGAGATATCAAATCAATAATGTGGACTCATGTTAAAGAACATGATGTTGGATTGACCCATCATGAGACACTGCGAGAATTGTTATATTCTTAAGTATCATCAGTTGGTCTCATACATAGTGTATGTAGGATCCTTAAACCTGAGGTCGTCATTATTTCCTACATATGTAATAGTTTGCTTAGTGGTTACTAAACACTACTCCGTAACTGGGTGATAATAAAGGTAGCTTTCGGGTTTGCTATCAAACATGCGGAGGAATATGAGCGATCAAGATGAAATTTGTCCCTCCTATATAACAGGAGAGATATCTATGGACCCCTCGATGTGGTTGGATTAAGAAAGTGCATGGTCATGCCAAATATGGTTGAGGAGTCAATCACAACTGAGTAATCCACTACAGGTTCGAGTGAAGGATTGAGCTATCATAGGATGGCGCGTTTCTCGCCTTGAGTTCGATCTGGTATCATGAGGCAAAAGAATTGGTACATAAGCACTATATGGGTTCGTCCGATATGATCTTTATGTGTGTTTAGGAGTCATTATGTCCTGCTAGGGACCGCTACTGACTTATGGGTCGGAAAGAAGTTTTTGGCCCATGGCCAAATACACATGAACCTACAGGGTCACACACTTAATGGGCTGGATCGATAAGGGGTCGGATGATAGTTTTCGAGTATGATTCGATTTTTACTCGTATCGGATATGGATCCGATTGGACTCTATATAAGGCGAGGTGCGGGGGCTGAGGGGGGTATCCAAAAAAAAACACACCCGTTGAAACCCTAGCCGCCACCTCTCGTATCCCCTGGCGTGCGCACTGGTGCTAACACATCGACGCACGGTACTCCATCCCTATACGTGTGGACTTCGGTAGAGGCGCCGCTGCGACTACGACACTGATCGGGACAATCACGAGGAGGAGACGGTTGGACGGAGAATGTTCGACCACTACCGCAACACCGACGCGCTCTTTGTTGAATCGGCTGTTTCAATCCTACTTCCGCTGCACTACGCGTCTAGTGGTAACGATCTATGATCTCTTACTCGCATGGCTTCCTGGTTTACGTGGTAGAAAAGTTTTAATCTGCACTAGTGTAGCCTACCAGTATCCCAACAAAAACATGTTCCTGGGTTTCCTTCTCACTTCCCCTCCCCCAATTTCATCCTCTACCCATAGGATCTCGTCGTCAGATTCATGTTTCCCGACCACAACCGAAACTGTCGTCTGCTCCGTCGTTCTTGCTCTAGTGAGCCACTCTCCAATTAACCCCCACTAGAGCATCCCCTCAACAAGCCCTTCCTTCCCCCAATTACTAATTCCGGCTTCCATCCACCCTAGATCACCACAACCATCGAGCTGGCCGCGCCGCCCTGGGTCTCCGTCGCTAGCCTTCCTCGACTTGCCTCCGCCTACGCCATTGACACCGGTGAGTACCCCTTGACCTATATACTCTAATGAAGCACTTAGCTTCACATACTAGCCCCCGCTCAGCCATTGTCGTTATTACAAAGCGACCACTTCGGTTGCACGTAGCTGCAATGGCACCGTAGACCATCTCCGTCCTCGCCACCACTGCAAGTAGGATCTTTGAGGTCGCGGGGTTCCATTTTTGGGTTCGCTGACCCCTACCGGCGCTGAGCTCGGCCAAGCCGACTCTGGCTGTCTCCTGTGCTTCGGAAGAAAGAGGACGAAAGCACTGTAGCATATGTCGGACCCGGATTTTTTAATCTAGAATCCACTGTGTTTCATTGCACTATTCCCTGGATCAGTAGATAGCTCACATAGGTACATTGCTGTGTCAACTCATACATCGTACAAAACATTATATCGTAGATCAGAGTTTAAAATTACAGCACATTGGGTGACAATTACAAAAAGGGCCAGCCAGGCCAAATGTCTTTATCACAATTAAAATAGCAGAAATGAAAGCAAAAGTAAGACCATATATGTGCACACAATTCCATGGGTCAACTTGTCTAGGACCAGAAAACGTAGGAGACGCCCTAATTTCCTTCGTTATTTCCTCCTTCAGTTGGAGGGGCATCCTCATGGGCATAATGATCATGTGTTCCTGTTTCTGTTTTGATAATGCGAGTGTGAGCACAAATCCACCGTGCTCAGCGAGCCAACACACAATATGCAATAGATAGTATGCATGACTTATCAAGGAAAGGCTGAGGTTTATTTTGTTTTGCCAAAATTTGCTTTTGAAATATAATACTTACAAAAGTCCCTAAGACTTAGCAGTTGAATTTCATAGCTTAAGTTTGTGAAATAAGACCAACATATTAGCGATACAGATCCCATCCACCATTACATGGCATCCACACCATATACCATCTTTCAACGTTATAGTCGCTTAACTTATCACTGGGGCGACACCCAGGGCAATTCAAATTAGGGCTTTCCGCTGCCCTCCACATTTTCCACTCCCATTCTCGAAATATTTTGAAATAGAACTATATCTAGTTAAGTTCTCATGTCCGCCCTTGACCGTGGGCACGGCTATTCAAATAGTTTTGACTCTGCAGAGTTTGTACACTTTCACCACAAGAGACATATGCTCGTTGCCCCACATGATACCTTAGTCATGTGGTTGAGTGGACCATCATAGTGACTTTTCAAAGTGTCTAGCCCCTTTTGTCATTTCACCCTATGGGCTGCTCCCATTTGCGGTGGGTCCCATACGTTGCACGGGATGTAATCATGTCTACTAGTGCAGCCGGGCTCCACTCCCCACAACGCTACTACGGCTAGTTACTTCACCATCCACTCGGTGTCCCTTTGGGCCTCCCCTCGCCCTTGCATGTCCACTCCTATCCACTATCGGTGAGATGAGTCCGGGGGTTTCGATAAATTTACTTAGCCAAGTTTATTCAGACTTCTTCGACCGTCTTCAGAACACAGGCACTTTCAACTGGTTGTGATATTTAGGCACTTTCGACCACATACGATACTCAGGGCTCACGACAGCTTGCCGTACTCAAGCGTCGTTGACCGGCATTGATATTCAGACTTCTTTGACTGCCTTCAAAACACAGGTGTTTTCAACCACCTGCGATACCCATGCACTCACGACCGCTCACCGTACTGGAGCGTCGTTAATTGCCTTTGATATTCAGACTTCTTCTACCGTCTTTGGAACACAGTCGCTTTCGACTACCTATGATACCCAGGCGGTCACGACCGCTCACCATACTCGAGCGTCGTCGACCGCCTTTGATATTCAGACTTCATCGACTGCCTTTAGAACACAGGCGCTATCGACTCCCTAGCATACTCGAGTGTTTTCGACTGCCTGCGATACTCAGGCGCTCACGATCACCCATCGTACTCGAGCATTTTGGACCGCTGTTGATATTTAGACTTCTTTGAACGTCTTTAGAACATAGTCGCTTTTGATCGCCTGCCATACTCGAGCGCTTTTGACTACCTGCCATACTCGGGCACTTTCCGATCGCCTGTGACACCTGGGCGCTTATGACCACCTTCAATATTCGGACTTCTCCGACCGCTTGTCAAAGTTGAGTGCCTCCGACCGCTTGTCAAAGCCGAGCGTCTTCGACTGCTTGTTGAATTGAGCACCTCCGACCACATATCGAAGTCATGTGCCTCCAACCACTTCACGAAGGCGGGCCTCTCTGACCGCTTGTCAAAGTTGAGTGCCTCGGACCGGTAGCAGCAGTCGAGTGCCTCCGACCCCTTCTCAAAGATAGGTATCTCTGACTATTTCTTGAAGACGGATGTCCCCGACCGCTTGTCGAAGTTGAGTGCTTTCGACTTACGACCCAGGGCGATGGTCGATGACTTCCGACCATGAGCGAGGGTCGACGGCTTCTGACTTACGACCACGGGCGATGGTCAAGGGCTTATAACTTACGATGATGTGCGATGGTCGATGGCTTCCGATCTACGATGACGAGTTGTGATTGATGCCTTCTGACCTAGGACGATGAGTTGGATCCAAGGCTTCCGACTTACGGACACAAGGTGTGATCGATGGCTTCCGACTTAGGACCACGCGCGATGGTCGACGGCTTCCGACTTGCGACCACAAGCGATGGTTGATAGCTTCCGACTTACGACCATGAGCGAATGCCGATGGCTTCCGACGTATGACCATGAGCGAATGCCGATGGCTTCCAACGTACGACCCTGAGCGATTTCGACCGTGATGGACTTCGACCATGGCCATCTTCCAATGAGTTTCGATCACGATGGTTTCCGACTACGGACGATTTACGATGGCTTTCGACCACTAATTACGTTTGATTTGCAGATGGCTTCCGGTTTGCTTTCACACTATGCTTATGGGTTTTCTTTACTTTGTTCCCCTTGTGGGTCTACTTCCATACAGAATTAGCTTGTTAGAACAAAATCAATTTGTTTGTATGCTTTTCCACACTTGCTTGAATCGGTTAGCCTTTTACTATATAACGAACAATCTTGCACTGTGCCATAATCACCGCATGCATTGATTGGAGGTAAAGAGCTACACCTTTTGCATATCTTAGTTTTTCACTTTTTCTATCATCCATATGATTTCTTTCTAATGTACATTTAACTACATCTTTATAATAGTGGCTCGATGTATTGATTTAATACGATTTAACAACGGTTCGATGTATTAATTTAATATAATTTTTTAGTCCATAGCAAAGCACGGATATTAAACTAGTAAATCTCTAAAATCCCCATGAACATGCCATGTGAAGATCACGACGTGTGCATGCATTGGTATATTGTTACATGCTCGCAGATTTTCCAGGAAAAGTTGTAACTTCCCATGAGGATGGGGCAAGGCTGGCGGATAGCGCGAAGCGCTTGCGGCATCTGGCTCTCGTCAGGAGCGTTGAGATTGATTGGATCCGAGCAACGAGAGGTTGGGAACCCCTGACCAATCCATTTGTTGGGCCCAGCTTCGGCGTGGGCTTGAAAGGGCACGCTTGAATCTGGCTTGGGCCAACAAGGCTAGGCCCAAAGCCCAAAAAGCTCAAAAATCCATTTTTTGGTATAATTTCTTTTAAAATTCTGTTTGCAACAAAATATTACTATTTAATTTATTTTTTAATAAAAATATTTTATTGTTTCTGTCGGGCTTTTTGATCCAAAAATCTGGCCCTAAATAAGAAAAATCAAGCTGGGCTAACCATAAACAAGTTTAATAGGGATGACACGGGGCCACCTATAAACGCCGAAAATATGGTGTCACTCACTTGGTGTTTGTGTAACACCCCAGGACCCACATTACCTTGGGATGCTACTAAAACTGCTTACCAACTAGCCAATTTACAAGATAAATTAAACTGACAACAATTACTAAACAAGATATTACAAGCGGAAGCATAAACAACTAAGGAAAAATAGAATAGCATTAACAATTCATAATTCATAATTAACTTCAACATAATAACCAAAGGAATAGTTCCGAATTAAACATTATTGAGATGAAACAATCATCCACAAGATAGCCAAGCAAAGACTAGAATTCTTTCGACTTTATTTCAGCATTAAAACAAAATCCATGTGCATCAATGTGGTGCTGCTCTACCCTTCCCAATGCATGCTCAAAGTCCACTTGTAGCGAGGGGGAAACAAGGGTGAGATAAAAATCTCAGCAAGCAAACAGTTTAACAAGCTATTCAAACTACGAATAAATAAACATCATCATGAATTTCATACATTCGCAACCACAATTCGTGTCCACAATTATTAAACCACCGCAATCTTTCATGAATCATACCTCTTCAATTTTCAGATTTAAATGTCATATGAATGCAGTCATTTAAACAACAAATAAATGCATATGAATGCTTCATTGTATGCTCCACATCACTCTTTCCAGGGCAGGAATTGAGGTGCATCATATTACGGCAATATACGATGCTTCCCGTGGGATAAGAGATGCATCGTATTACGGCAATATACGATGCTGTACTGGTACGGTCGCGGCTAGGTGCGGCGACATCCACATATGCAAATGACATGATATAACATGAATGATATGATAATTCATAAATCACATTAATCCATCCACAAGGGGCATTATCATGCTCTCAACATATCCACATCCACACATGTTATTTTCATGTTCCACATTATAACATTAAGCAAGGATTCCGCATGTCTACTAGCAAAATATCAACTTATCAATTGATCAAAACTTGCTACCATATCCACAATTAAAATATCATGCAATCAAGGCATAATGTATCAAATTTCGATAATAATGTAAATTGCAAGTAGAAGGAATACCAAGTTAAACGGTAGCAACCACCGCTACGTTCATTTGTCTCAATCCGATGAAGCGAAGTAAAATCAAGAGCGCTCAGGGACAAGACCACATGTCCAAAAGATAACTCTCAGCACACAGCCACAGCATACAAACACGACTAAAAATAACTAAAGACGTCGTTAGAACCCCGAACCCGCAAAAACTCCTCTCCGCTCAACAATTCAGCAAATTACCCTCTGCAGTAGCGCTGCTTCACATTTTTGTATCTTTAAAAAATAATGATCCAAATATAGAAAATGATACCTCTTTGGATTCGATACTTAAAAGCCTACATTTTTCATGTATAACACATATTTTTATTTTGATCACAGCTAGGGGTAATTTAATGGCCAAAACAGAGGAAGAACTCTGTTCTGGCAGATTGGACAGCAGTATTCAATTGCGTCCCAGCAACAGTACAGGGGTCTAACAATTCTGAAATTTCTACAGAAGCTAGATTATCAGATTCTCTACAACTTTCTCAATAATGGACATGAGCATAAAAATTATTTACTACCTCAAATTCCCAGATTACCGTCGGTCTGTACCAATCTGCTTGCCTGACGAACAGCAGTATTCCTGACCCTGTAACTCCCAGATACCACGGCCAAAAATTCCGAAACAATTGCAAGAGACGCGTCTGGAAGTCCTCTACAACTTTCATTTTGGGAGAGTCCGTAGGAAAAATCGTTTACTAGGTCAAATCCGCGCAGACAGAAGCGCTGCGCGATTCAATCTACAGGCAGACAGCAGCTAATGTCTAATCGGGCAATTAATCTATTAACTACCATCAAAAATCTGTGCCAAGAACCCTAATTGTTCATAAAAATAGAGGGTTTGGGATGGGAAAAAATTACCTAGATGAAGAATTACCCCACTTTTTTCCTCCTCTTCTTCTTCTCCTTCCTTCTCCTTCCTTCTTCTCCTTCTCCTTCTTCTCCTTGTCCTTCCTCTCCCTCGCTCCAAGGACAGCAATGGGGCGCCAAATCACAGGGAGGAGGCGGCCACAGGGAGAGGGGTGGCGGCTGGATGGGGGGAAAGGGAGGGAACCCTAGGGTTAATAAGAAAGGGGGGAGGGTGCGACATGTGGAGGGGGTGGCGCACCCTCTTGGGCCTTGCCCAAGGGTGGTCGGCCCACCTCCCAGGCAGCCCAATTCTGAAATTAAAAAAATAATTTTTAATATATTTTATTTATTTTTCAATGTTCTACAATTTTTATTTTTCCCTTCCCACGATTTGCCAAAAACTGGCGACTCCGCGATTGTTTTAAAAACTTACGTCGTAACGACGTTCATGATATTACAGTTTGGTTGTACCAGAGATAATGGGAGTATTTGCACCATGGTATAGTTCTTATTAATTTCTCTTATCAATCATCACGAGGTGCCTTGGAAGATGGAGAACCCGTTTTGGGGTTTTAGGACGGACGGGGAGGCTTGACGGCGGCTATACTATTTTCCTAGGTAGTTTGTATCTTGCAAGGGATTATTTGTTTATATGGTCAAGAATTTTAGAATTCGTGGCGTTTGGTCGTACCAGAGACAATGGGAGTATTTGCACCATGATATAGTACTCTTATTGATTTCTCTCATCAGTCATCACCAACTTATCTTGACAGAAAGAAAAACAACCCCATTAAGAGCTCTGATCTTTCTATATATGGTGGTGTCCATCCAGCGGCGGCATACGTTCATGCTCCAGTTGGCTCCCCCGGCAGTGGCAGTGTCCTTTGGTCAACCCTTGTCGCTTTTGAGCATGTATAGCAGTAGCAATGGAGATCAGGAGTCTTGTCTTCGTGGCAATACCCATTTATGTAACCAAACTGTCTGCAAACTTCAGTACAGGAGTTACTTTCACAGCTAGTCAGGTAGGGGGCGCGGAACTCCTTACAATCGCTGCCGGCTTCCGTATCTTTGTTAACAAAAAAAAAAAAAATCCCATAAGAACATACAAGTACAAAACAGTTTGTCCTAAATCTTCAGTAGTATCAATATCATGTGCTCAGTACTTACCACAGCAGAGGAGTGCTAACACGAACACAGACACGAGTACCGCTATCTTGCGATCCATCGTTAAAACTTTGTGTATCGAAGTAACTTGAGGTTAAGGCAAGGGTCAGCGGCCATCGGGCATGTCTATCTATAGCATCGGGCATGTCTATCTATAGCATTATTTAATACGCGTATCTCGTCAAGTTGCCAACAATTAATTAGTTTCAAATAAAAAAATTGGCAACAATTGATTGATTATTAGTTACTATTTTATATCAACCATGAGTGGTCAGCAATGTCTATAGTATTAATTAATACGAAAACATATGCTATGTACCTAACTTTTCGGTGTAATCACCACGAGCGATGGTGGATGGCTTCCTACTTATGACCACGAGCGATGATCGACGGCTTCCGACTTACGACCCTAAGCGAATGCTGATGGCTTTCGACGTACGACTCCGAGCGATGGTCGATGGCTTTTGACTTACAACCACGTGCTATGGTCGAGGTCTTCCGACTAACAACCATGAGCGACGGTAGATGGCTTCCGACTTATGACCACGAGCGATGGTCAACGGCTTCTGACTTATGACCCCGAGCGATGGTCGACGACTTCTGACTTACGACCATGAGTGAGGGTCGATGACTTCTGACGTACAACCACGGGCGTTGGTCGAGGGCTTTCGACTTATGACAACACGCGATGGTAGATGGCTTCAAGCCATCGACCACAGGTGATGGTTGAGAGCTTCCGACTTACGACAATGAGCCATGGTCGACGACTTTCGACCTACGATGATGAGGGGTGATCGATGGCTTCCGACCTACGACAACGAGTTGGATCAAAGGCTTCCAACTTACGACCACAAGGTGTGATCGATGGCTTCTGACTTAGGACCACGCGCGTTGGTCGATGGCCTCGGACTTACGATCACGAGCGATGGTCGATTGCTTCTGACTTATGACCACGAGCGATGGTCGTTGGATTCCAACGTACGACCATGAGCGAATGCTGATGGCTTCCGACGTACGACCCCGAGCAATGGTCGACGACTTCCGACTTACTACCACGCACAATGGTCGAGGTCTTCTGACTTATGACCACGAGCGATGGTGGATGGCTTCCGACTTATGACCACGAGCGATGGTCGATGGCTTCTAACTTACGACCACGAGCCATGGTCGAAGGCTCCCAGTTTATGTCCACGATCGATGGTTGTTGGACCCGAATTTTTCAACCCAGAATCCTCTGTGATTCTACCGCACTATTCCCTAGATCAGTAGATAGTACTAACAGATACAGTACTAAACATCAAAGTACTTATCATACGGAACCGTAAATATAATAGTAGACTTATCCATGGGCCGATCAGGCTGAAATCAATAAATTGCAGCAGCGGAAACGAAACACATATGTGGGACTCTCAGGACATGCCCATAGGCAGCCAATTAGGGGTTCGCGACCTAGTTATTGACACCTCCATCTTCTTCACCATCATATCCAAGTATCTAGGCGGTTCTATCACTAACCACACTATCGTGCACCGCCGCACCATACCCCTAACCATCCGCCCAGATAGAAAAGCAATTTGAGGTTTTTGGGAACATAAAATAATCATACCGAAATACACTAGTCAGGGGCATTCTTGGTGCCCCGAATATCTTATAATTAAAAGTAGACTTATTTTCGAAAGTTTTACCATTGTAATTTTGCTAGGGTGAAAAGGCTCAAATATTCAAATGTTCCAAAGGAGATGTAATACTAACAAGTCAAACAATGGGCATATAACTGGAATCTTAAATCAACATACATTTGCATATGAAATAATAGCATGCAATTTGATAATTTAAACAAAAGTAATTTGCAGAAAATGTAGGTTTAACATGATCAAAGTATTGACTCACCTTGCTCGGTTTACCGCGATCTTCAGCTCACTCAATGCTTTCTCATTCGATGGGCTTGAGCTTCCGGTCTTTATCTTTACTTCGCTCTCGATCTCGCTTGATCCCTTGATTCTTCAGGACTCCAATTTCTAATTACGCGCTAAACAACTGAATCCAAATAAATCCAAATAACTCAAAAAAGCCTAATTAAATCCGAATAAACATAATTTAGCATTATTATTAGTCATTGGGTGATTTGGGTGATTCGAGGCGAGGTCGATGGTAGAATACAATGACTCGGTCTTTATATTAATAACTTTATTTTATTATTTTTGTATTTATCAAGGAAGTTCCACGAGTCAGGTTAGACCTAAGAATTGATGTACGATTTTGGCTGAGCATTATTTTGTCTACACTTTAGTTATTATTAGGCTTAACTCTATTTTTAATTTATTTATCTGGGTAGAGCTAGTTATACAGGGTCGTATTTCAATATTGCTACCTAATTAAGCCTACCATTGGGATTTTTTTAATGGCAGCATGTTAAATATTAAAGCATATATTTAAATTATAATTAAGGGTATCTTTATTAAATTTGGACATTTAACCAAAGCCACTTTTCTTCATTAATGCCTTTAATTGGTAACTAGTCTTTTAGATAATTATTTAAACCCTACTAATTATCCATATATGATAACTAATCCAAAATTAATTATTCTTGTTTTATATCCTAATTTAATTTATTAGGTTCCCTGGATTATTCCCTAATTTTTCCTAATTAAAATGGATTAAAGAAAATAAAAACAAAAAGGAAGAAAAATATGGGCGAGAGGATTCGAACTCGGGACCTGAGACTTGTGAGTGCAACGCGTGCTCAGCTAGCCAAATGGGCGGAAGGCCTGGGCTGACAGAGTGAAGGAACTAAAACTAGAAATGCTAATTGAATGTCCAACCTTGGGTTTTTGTATGCTAATTGAATTTTTGGTTTACTTATTTAGAGATAAAGTCTAATATTCTTTCGGTTTTATTTTATTGACTCGAATTTGAATTCCAGATTTTTAGTATTTTGGATTCATGATCTGTAATGTCATATTCTATTTTTATTATTTACATGATCATCATTTGCACTTGAAATTATTCTTGGGCTATTAGTTTGCATTGCATGAAACTCATAAAAGTACAAATAACTATTCAGAAGAAATTTAAATACCAAAAAAGTGCAAGAAAAGTTTTTTTAAAAACACCATATTTTGAATATCCAAATTTTGGGATGTCACAATGGTCGACAGCTGCCAGCTTATGACCACCAGCGATGGTCGACTGCTCCCGACTTACGACTTGGAGTGATGGTCGACAGCTTTTCGGCCAGGGACATCTTCTGATGAGTTTCCACCAGGATGGCTTTCGACCACAGACATCTTTCGATGGATTTCGACCGTGATGGACTTCGACCACGGCCATCTTTTGATGGGTTTCGATCACGATAGTTTTCGACCACGGACGACTTACACTGGCTTTTGGCCACCAATTACGTTTGATTTGCAGATGGCTTTCGGTTTGCTTTCACACTATGCTTATTGGTTTTCTTTACTTTGTTGCCCTTGTGGGTCTACTTCCATACAGAATTAGCTTGTTGGAACAAAATCAATTTGTTTGTACGCTTTTCCACCCTTGCTTGAATTAGTTAGCCTTTTAGTATATAACGAACAATCTTGCACTGTGCCATAATCACCACATGCATTTATTGGATGAAAAGAGCTACGCCTTCTGCATCTCTTAGTTTTTCACTTTTTCTATCATGCACATGATTTCTTTCTATAATACAATTAACTACATCTATATAAGAGCGATTTGATGTATTGATTTAATACGATTTAACAGCGGTTCGATGTATTGATTTAATACAATTTTTGTAGTCCATAGTAAAGTATGGACATTGAACTAGTAAATCTCTAAAATCCCCATGAACATGCCATATGAAGATCACGACGTGTGCATGCATTGGTATCATCATATGATAATAATATTCTGCAGTCCACATGCTATGTAACATTCTTCTGGTATATACTACCTACCAATGTCGACTATACTATTTTCTTAGGTTGTTTGTATCTTGCAAGGGATTATTTATTTATTTGGTGAAGAATTTCAGAATTCGTGGCGTTTGGTTGTACCAGAGACAATGGGAGTATTTGCACCATGATATAGTTCTTATTAATTTCTCTTATCAATCATCACCAACTTATCTTTGACAGAAAGAAAAACAACACCATTAAGAGCTCTGATCTTTCTATGGTGGTGTCGATCCAGCGGCGGCATACGTTCATGCTCCAGTCGGCTCCCCCGGCAGTAGCAATGGAGATCAGGAGCATGTATAGCAGTAGCAATGGAGATCAGGAGTCTCATCTTCGTGGCAATACCCATTTATGTAACCATCTTGTCTGCAAACTGCAGTACAGGAGTGACTTTCACAGCTAGTCAGGTAGGGGGCGCGGATCTCCTTACAATCGCTGCCGGCTTCCGTATCTTTGTTAATAAAAAAAAATATCCCATAAGAACATAGAGGTGCAAAACAATTTGTCCTAAATCTTCGGTAGTATCAATATCATGTGCTCAGTACTTACCACAGCAGAGGAGTGCTAACACGAACACAGACACAAGTACCGCTATCTTGCGAGCCATCGTTAAAACTTTGTATATTGAAATAACTTGGGGTTGAGGAAGGCAAGGGTCAGCGGGCATGTCTATCTATAGCATCGGGCATGCCTATCTATAGCATTATTTAATACGCGTATCTCGTCAAGTTGGCAACCATTAATTAGTTTCAAATAAAAAAAATTGGCAACAATTAATTGATTATTAATTACTATTTTATATCAACCATGAGTGGTCAGCAATGTCTATAGTATTAATTAATACGAAAACATATGCTATGTACCTAACTTTACGGTGTAATCACAGTCACTGCAAGTAAAAAAAATCATGAATTTTTTTTTAAAAAATTCTACAAGTACTTTATAGTTTACTCCACCTATGCATAAAATTTGAAGTTAAAATTTATTCTATATTAAGAGTAGCAAAAAACAGAAAAATCTAACAAATTTGAGACTTCATAGCATTTGAGACTAGAATTTGTGCTGAGGTGGAGATGGAATTAAAGAAGAGAAAGAGAAGTGGTGTCTAATGCAAGGCACTACATAGACACATAATCCAACACACAATTTGTTGGCCCCACAGCATTAACACACCTACCTGCTCCACTCTGGCCTTCCGCGCCGCCACTCCATGCTGTGCCGCCACGCAGGACTCCACACCAGCCTGTTGTGCCACCAGGCCAGTCCACCCGACGTCGGAGCTTATCGCACGCTGTCGTCCGTCGTGCCCATTGTGTCGTTGTTGCATGACCGAGCCACTGGCAACCACACGATGACCTCCTCGTCGCGCCTGACCTCATCTCCATGCCTGTCGACATGGGTTGCCCACATGCATGCTATGGCGCTACCAAGATGATCGTCGCCATGTCCGAGCTCATCATCATGCTGCCCGCCTGCTCGCCGATCAATGCCCTCTTGTCGAGGCCACTACAACAGCCACATCTCAGATCCAATTGAATTCGGTCGCTACCAGCACAGATCCGACCGGGCCTAGGAGGTGGTAGGCGAAGGAAGGGGGAGGAGGTAGCAGAGGAGAGACCGAGGTGGAGCACGGAGGACTTGGCTGGGTGGAAGTTGTGTTTTGTTCTTCTAGTATTCAATTCTCACTGCCTCTCATGGACTCGATCGATGCTCTGTTTCCTGGCTGCTTTGATTGGAATAGCTTATTGTTGGCATTTGACAGATTATCCAACTCCAAGCAATCTTAGTTATTGGGGAATAGAGGGGGAAGGAGTCGGCCGGCCGCTGTCATCAAAGAAGAGGGGAGACCGAGGTGGAGGGGGAGGAGTCGGCTGGCCATCCGTGCAGATGAGGAGGGTAGAACGAGGAGGAGCTATATGGCTCATGGATAGGCAATATGCTCCGAGGGGTTGTTTCTAGTATAGGCGCGATGGTCGACGGCTTTCGACCTACGACGACAAGTTGTCATTGATTGCTTCCAACCTACGACGACGAGTTGGATCGAAGGCTTCCGACTTACGACCACGACGTGTGATCGATGGCTTCCGACTTAGGACCACATGCGATGGTCGACGACTTTCAACATACGATCACGAGCGATGGTTGATAACTTCTGATTTACAGCCACGAACGATGGTTAATGGCTTTCGAGTATTACCATGAGCGAATCTAATGGCTTCCGACGTACGACCCCGAGCGATGGTCGATGGCTTTCGACTTATGACCACACACGATGGTCAAGGTCTTCCGACTAATGACCACGAGCGATGGTGGATGGCTTCCTACTTATAACCACGAGTGATGGTTGACGGTTTCCGACTTACGACCCTAAACGAATGCTGATGGCTTCCGACGTACGACTCCAAGCGATGGTCGATGGCTTTTGACTTATGACCACGTGCTATGGTCGAGGTCTTCCGACTAACAACCTTGAGCAACGGTGGATGGCTTCCGTCTTATGACCATGAGCGATGGTCAACGGCTTCTGACTTATGACCCCAAGCGTTGATCGACGGCTTCTGACTTACGACCATGAGTGAGGGTCGACGACTTCTAACGTACAACTATGGGCGTTGGTCGAGGGCTTCCGACTTATGACAACACACGATGGTAGATGGCTTCAAGCCATCGATCACAGGCGATGATTGAGAGCTTCTCACTTACGACGACGAGCCATGGTCGATGACTTTCGACCTACGATGACGAGGTGTGATCGATGGCTTCCGACCTACGACAACGAGTTGGATCAAAGGCTTCCGACTTACGACTACAAGGTGTGATCGATGGCTTCCGACTTAGGACCACGCGCGATGGTCGATGGCCTCGGACTTATGATCACGAGCAATGGTTGATGGCTTCTGAGTTATGACCACGAGCGATGGTCGATGGCTTCAAACGTACGACCGCGAGCGAATTCCGATGGCTTTCGACGTACGACCCCGAGCGATGGTCGACGACTTCCAACTTACGACCACGCACGATGGTCGAGGTCTTCTGACTTATGACCACGAGCGATGGTGGGTGGCTTCCAACTTATGACCACGAGTGATAGTCGACGGCTTCAAACTTATGACCCCAAGCGATGGTCGTCGGATTCTGACTTACGACCACGAGCCATGGTCGAAGGCTCCTTATTTATGACCACGATCGATGTTTGTCATACCAGGATTTTTCAACCCAGAATCCTCTGTGATTCTACCGCACTATTCTCTAGATCAGTAGATAGTACTCGCAGATACAATACTGAACATCAAAGTACATATCATGTGGAAGCTTAAATATAACAGTAGATTTACTCATGAGCCGATCAGGCCGAAATCAATAAATTACAGCAGCGGAAACGAAGCACATAGGTGGGACCCTTAGGACGTGCCCACAGGCAGTCAACTGGGGGTTCGCGACCTTGTAATTGACACCTCCATCTTCTTCACCATCATGTCCAAGTATATTGTTGAAGCGTAGCGATCTGACTCCTAGTTCTGGATTATTTGAGTGAGCGAGGGTGAGCACAAACCACCGTGCTCCGCGAGCCAATACACAGGATGCAATTAGATAATATGCATGGCTTATCAAGGAGGGGTTTGGGTTATTTTATTTGCCATAAATTGTTTTTAAAATATGATGCATAGAAATTTCCTAAGACCTAGCAGTTTTAACTAAAACAAAATTTTATCAACGTATCAAAGAATGTAATAGTAATAGCGATCCAGATTCCATCCACCTTAACATGGTTTCTGCACCATATGCTAACCTTTCATCGTTATAACCGTTTACCTTATCACTGGGGCGACACCAGGGGCAACACAAATTAGGGCTTTCCACTGCCCTCCACTTTTCCAATTTCACCCACAAAGTTTTTAAAATAGAACTATATCTGGTTAAGTTCCCATGTCCACCCTTGACCGTGGGCACGTCTATTCAAATAGTTTCTACTCTGCAGAGTTTGCACACTTTACCCACAAGAGACAGTCCGCTCGTTGCCCCACACGATTCCTTAGCCGTGCGGTTGAGTAGGCCATCACAATAACCGTTCAAAATACCTCGCTCCTTCCATCATCTCACCCTTATGAGCTTGGCCCGCTTGCGGCAGGTCTCATAAGTTATGCGGCATGTTCTTCTCCTATGTGGCTAGCAGCTGACTACCCACACTGCTAGCGTGCCACAGAAAACTTCACCCTCTGCGGGTGTCCCATTCAAACCATCGTACGGACCAGCCACTTGCACTACCTCACCTCCTCAACCGATGAAATGACTGTCAGGGTTCGGTGAATATACTAAGCCAAGTTATATTTTACAGACTTGTGGTTGCACTGGTTTTACATAGGAGGTCATGACAAGATTCAGTCCTTAGAATTATCTGGACGGTTCTACCACTAACCACACTCTCGTGCACCGCTGCACCATACCCCCGAACCATCCGCCCAGATAGATAAGCAATTTGCGGTTTTTGGGAACATAAAATAATCATACCGAAATACACCAGTCATTACCACTATGACTGCCCAAACCAGTTTCTTATAATTGAAAGTGATGTTTCGGGGCATTCTTGGTGCCCCGAATATTTAAGCAACACTAAGCATGGCGATTAAAAGTAAACCTAATTTCGAAAGTTTTACCATTGTAAATTTGCTAGGTTGACAAGGCTCAAATATTCAAATGTTCTAAAGGAGATGTAATACTAACAAGTCAAATAATGGGCATATAACTAGAATATTAAATCAACATACATTTGCATATGAAATAATAGCATGCAATTTGATAATTTAAACAAAAGTAAATTGCAGAAAATGTAGGTTCAACATGATCAAAGTATTGACTTGCCTTGCTCGGTTTACCGCGGTCTTGAGCTCACTCAATGCTTTCTCATTCAATGGGCTTGAGCTTCTGGTCTCGATCTCGCTTGATCCCTTGATTCTTCAGGACTCCAATTTCTAATTACGCGCTAAACAACTGAATCCAATAACTCAAAAAAGCCTAAATAAATCCGAGTAAACTTAATTTAGCATTATTATGAGTCATGGGGTGATTTGGGTGATTCGAGGCGAGGTCGATGGTAGAATACAATGACTCGATCTTTATATTAATAACTTTATTTTATTATTTTTGTATTTATCAAGGAAGTTCCACGAGTCAGGTTAGACCTATGAATTGATGTGCGAGTTTGGCTGAGCATTATTTTGTCTATACTTTAGTTATTATTAGGCTTAGCTCTATTTTTAATTTATTTATCTGGGTAGAGCTTGTTATACAGGGTCATATTTCAATATTGCTACCTAATTAAGCCTACCATTGGGATTTTTTTAATGGCGGCATGTTAAATGTTAAAGCAGATATTTAAATTATAATTAAGGGTATCTTTATTAAAGTTGGACATTTAACCAAAGCCACTTTTCTTCATTAATGCCTTTAATTGGTAACTAGTCTGTTAGATAATTATTTAAACCCTACTAATTATCCATACATGATAACTAATCCAAAATTAATTAATCTTGTTTTATATCCTAATTAAATTATTAGGTTCCCTAGATTATTCCCTAATTTTTCCTAATTATCCATACAGGCGATGTCGAGGTCAGAACGGTCGGATGTGTCGAAGACGGCGGAGATTCGATGTGGTTGCGAGGCATACACGACAAGGAGCACGGAAGCTTCCCGGAAGGTGCAGGAGGGGCGAATCGGTAATTTTGCAAGGCTGCACAAGCGGGAGACGGCTCCGTTAGGGTTTAGCTGGCGTAACGGGTTGGAGACCCGTTAGCCAAGGGCTATAAATAGGTGTTGGGGGCTGCATACCCCCTCATGGTTTTAGAGCTCATTCATCCCTTTGTGTGTGTTGTGTTCCTCCCAAGAAGCATGTGAGGCTTTTGATGTTTTTGAGGATTGAGAGGGAGAGGATGGATTAAGAGTCTTGTAATCATTCCTCATATTCTATTGTCCATGCACATGGGGACTCCTTTTTGATTGGAATGAAATCTGAAATTTTTCCGTTCTTCGTTCTTTTTCTCTGAATGTATTCAATGGCTTTAGGAGCGAGTTAGGGTTTTTCTTTTCCTCTCCATGTGTTGTGTCTTCTCTCTTTTGGTATTTTTTGCTTTGTGCTTTAGTTGTTGAGGAGGAGATGAGAAGAGGGCACCATGCTGTGAGTTTATCTCTGGGGCGTATGTGTTCTTGGATGTTTTGATCTGTTGAAACTCACAATAGAATCCTTCTTGTCGTAGGTTCTTGACTTGAAATGATATGGTGATCTATCACTTTATGCTATGGTCTTTGTTCTTTTCTAATTGATGATCTTCTTTGTTCTTGCCAGCCGAACTAAAATTTGAGTCTTGCTATTCTGAGAGGGAGAGCAAGCGCTTGATCATTTCTCTACTCCTTCATACCGCAGACTTCTTTTCTTTTTCAGCCAAGAATGCATTCAGTTTGTACTTGCTGTTTGGATTATTTTCTTGGCCATTTGATCTGAAAAGGAGCAGCGCAAAATCAGTCACAAGATCGCAATCTTCTTGTTTCGATTCGCTGCAGCTTTTCTCGATCGCATCTATTTTTGTTAGAGTAACTACTGTGCCGTCTTTTGGTAAGTTCTGAACAGAATAGTCCTTCAGTCTGTGCTCAAATTTCGGTTGATGTGTCTATTTTCGGCAGCAGTTCTTCAGTCTTCAGCCATGTTAATTCCTGCTGCTCTGAAGACTATTACTTGTTAACTCTATCCGGCGGCCAGTTCAAAGATAGCCAAGTTCTTAGAGTTAATGTTTGTGCGATTCGCCTAGACCGCACCGCAATTTTCCTTTGTCTCGATTTTCGGCTAGACGCCTGTAGTTTTCTTTTTGTCTCGGTTTGACTAGTTCACATCTTTTTCTGCAGCCAATCTGCTCATCCTTCTTTCTTCCTTTAGCCTTTTCTCTTTTCTATTTTGGTTCAGCTTCTTGGCAGCAAAAGCAGTCCTCTTGTTGGCAGCTATTCCTCCTTTATTTGCTGCAGTTTTCAGCTGCCTTCAGTGCACGACAATGAAACTTTGGGACAGTAGTTTATGTTCAGACTCTTGGATGTTTTGATCAGCGAACTTGCAGTTTATGTTGGCTGTTTTGGACAGCAAGTTCTCTCAGTACTTTTGCCAATCTAATTGCAATTTCCTGAACAGTTTGGATCGTCTTCTTTGTAGCTATTATAGCTATCAGAGAAGCCGAGATCTTCGTGAATTCTTGGGGGCGAGTTATTAAGGCACCATTCACCCTCTCTGTTGCCATTTCCGGGGCTGACGTGGACGGGGAAGGCGGCGAAGGGGCTTCTCGGCGACAGCTAGCTGGGGTGAGGGTGGAGCTCTGGTGATGGTGGGGAATGATTTAGGGCGGCGTGTAGATGGTGCCCGAGGGAGGAATTGGCCCAAGGTGTTCTGGAGGAGAAATGGCGCTAGCGGCAGCGGTTGTGGCCAGCGATGCGGAAGGAAGGTATTCCGGCGAGCTCGGCGCAAGGTTTTCCAATTAGGTCGAAGGGGAAGTAGATGGGGAGTGGGGGCACATCGTGAAGCGGTTTGATCGGCGGGGCTTCGCCGGGAGGCCGGAATGGCAAAGAGGCGGCATCAGCAGCTCACAGGCGCTGGGCGGTTGAATAGACAAGGGAGGAAGAGGAGCAGCGCGGGAGCTACTTATGGCAATAGGGTGTCACCGTGGAGACTGTGAGCGGCGCGAGAGAACCGTGGGCGATGGCGGGGAAGCTGTGGGTGGCGCGAGAGAAACTGTGGGTGACGACGACGCACGCGTGACGTGCGCACAGTGACTCGACGATGTGTGATGGAGACGGGGCAGGCGCGCCGGTGACACGCGACATAGCGATAGGACGGGAGCAAGTGCACAACGAGCGACGCAGGCGCATGGCTGCCATGAAGGAGCGAGAAGGAGAGCAACAGAGAAAGAAGCGGCGCGGACTGGTGCGCTGCCGCAAGAAAAGAAGGGAGGAGGGAGAAGGGAAAAGAAAAGAGGTGGGGCGCTCGGGCTCAGGAAAAAGAGGGAGGGGTGAGGGAGAAAAGAAAGAGAAAAGGGAGGAAGAGAGAGAAAAGGTGGGTGCCACATGTAATTGAAAGGAAAGTTGGAAAAGAATGAAAGAAAATGAGGAGCTTTTTGATTATTGATTTTTAATTTGAACTTCTATTTCCTATTTAGGATTATTGATTCTATTTTTTGAAATTTTAATTCAAGTCTTTGTTCAATTATCTAGAAACAAAATATAATAGTCCTCTATTTTGATTTTATTTAACTTTGTTATGAATTATATATATATATATATATATATATATATTGAATGTCCAACCTTGGGTTTTGTATGCTAATTGAATTTAAAAGAAAGAATTTTTGGTTTACTTATTTAGAGATAAAGTCTAATATTCTTTCGGTTTTATTTTATTGACTCGAATTTGAATTCCAGATTTTTGGTATTTTGGATTCATGATCTGTAATACCATATTCGATTTTTATTATTTACATGATCATCATTTGCACTTGGAATTATTCTTGGGCTATTAGTTTGCATAACATGGAACTTAGAAAACTACAAATAACTATTCAGAAGAAATTTGAATGCCAGAAAAGTGCAAGAAAAGGTTTTTTAAAACTCCATATTTTGAATATACAAATTTTGGGATGTCACAAACCTACCCCCTTAAATGAATCTCGACCCCGAGATTCCGGTAGAGTAGAAAGAAGTGGGGTTAAACTAGCTATCAATAGGTTCCAGAGTTTTGATTGTCGTGACGGCCTATGCCCTAGGGAGCAGACGGCTCTAGGGATGCAGAGATGATGATGGGCATATCTATGACGGTCTTTTGTCCTTACTGGAATCCTATTTTTATTCCTCAGCTTTGCCAACCATGATGATTTAACTATGGGTGCAGCTTGTAGTCCTCATTACTATAAGATTTCTAGCCTTATGAACCTTCTGGTACTGGTTTTGTTTAGCTCTAAGTCCAGATTGTTGCAGCTCCAAAATATACATCGCTGTAGTTTTTTTTTGACATTTTATTCTCTTAGTGCTACCTCCCTTAAAAATAAACGACAACTGACATTAGTTATCTCTTCTAGTTCTAGGCATGGAGAGTCCTATAGCGATTTGGAGACTTATCCGTTGTATCTCAACTGCTTTGGTCAGCAACAGGCTCATGGAGCAATCCTTGGGGCAGTGGTCTTGTCCTTCACAGAGAAAACATGTGATCTTGCTCGTTGGACACTCTCCTAGCGGGTGGTCTTTATCACAGTTGGCATAGTTCGCAGTACATTGACTTTTCTTATGTCCCTTTTCTCCACAACGCCTACATGCTATTAGGTTTGTGAGGTAGACATCTGGGTAATGATGTTTCTTGCGGTATGAACAGTAGAAAACTGGGCAATTGTAGCAGTAATGACCGGTATGCCCACATGTGAAGCATGCTCCTTGCTCAACTTGTCGTAATGGAGGGCATAGTTGTGCGACATGTCCTACTTTATCACATTTGATGCATATATTATTTAGTGAAGATTTCTGGTCTAGTGGCAGAACTTTGATAGGTGCAGCTTGTTCCTCTTTGGAGTTGATAGGGTTTTCTTCGCCAGAGGTGAAGCTGATGGTGACAACATCCTTTCCTTGTTTTTCTTTCCTCTTAAGGGGGCAATTCTTCGTGTAATGTCCCAGGTTGCCACAGTTGAAACATTTTCCTTGCTTCTTCTGAGGGCACTTTCTGGAGCGGTGCCCAGTAGCCTTGCAATAGAAACAAGTGGCATCCTTTCGGGAATTACTTGGTGCAGGGCTACTATTATCTCCAGTGTGATGGCTTCTCTTTAACTTCCCTTGTAGTGTGAAGCTGTGGGATAGCTTGTACAGATGGTTAGGGTTAGGGCGGGCATCAATTGCTAGTGTTCTTTTCTTACTTTTGCTAGTGGTAGTTGTCTTGCTTCCATCCATTGAGCCTGATTAGTAAGGATTTGATCTTCAGGTCCTCCAGGTAAGAATGGAGAATATAACAACAAACTAGTGATTTGAATCTTGAATCTTGATGGGAGTTGAGGCTTGTAGTTGCTGCTTCCTTGGTGAGGTTGTTTTGTCTAACTATTGGATGGTCGAGAGGTCTTCATTTGTATGTGATCGCCTTTGCTTGGCTATCTGCGGCTTCAATCACTGAACCTGGTAGGGTTTCCAGAAAAGGTGAGAGGGGATAGCATGAGATGAGTATTAAATTGTAGAGATAAGGTATTCTAAACCCATTCTAACTTTAGAAGAGTACACCCCGGGGAGCTGGGGTGACACATAAACCACACAAGTTTTTTTAAAACAATCTTTTCCTGTAACCGCAAAATATAACGCCTGAGGGCAAGAAGGCAGTGCACAGGGTCCATGTAAAATCTTGCGACAATACAACGTCTATTCGGGAAAGCGCATATAAGATGGTGTAGGATTCCTCGGCATAGTCCGTTTAAAATGAGACCATCTTACCTTCATGAACATCTTTGTGTGTTCACCACAAACATCTAGCTTCTCTACGTATGATTCTGTTTATTCTTCTCCATTTTTTGTGAGAAAAGAAGTATTTTTCTAACCATGAGTGATAGAACCAAACATGGAAAATATGTTTCTACCAATATAATTCTTTCAGAAATAACGCCTCAAACTAACGGCCAGGCTAACTAGGTCACGACTTGCAGTCGATATGCTCTGATACCAGCTCTGTCGGACCCCGATTTTTCAACCTAGAATCCTCTGTGATTCCACCGCACTATTTCTTGGGTCAGTAGATAGTGCTCACAGATACAGTACTGAACATCAAAGTACATATCACGCGGAAGCGTAAATATAATAGTAGACTTACTCATGGTCCGATCAGCCCGAAATCAATAAATTGTAGCAGCAGAAACGGAGCACCTAGGTAGGACCCTCAGGATGTGCCCACAGGCAGCCAACTGGTGGTTCGCGACCTAGTTATTGACACCTCCATCTTCTTCACCATCATGTCCAGGTGTATTGCTGAAGCGTAGCGATCTGACTCCTAGTTCTGGATTATTTGAGTGAGCGAGGGTGAGCACAAACCACCATGCTCTGCGAGCCAATACATAGGATCCGATTAGATAATATGCATGGCTTATCAAGGAAGGGCTCGAGTTATTTTATTTGCCATAAATTGCTTTTAAAATATGATACATAGAAATTTCCTGAGATCTAACAGTTTTAACTAAAATAAAATTTTATCAAGGTATCAAAGAATGCAATAGTAATAGCGATTTAGATTCCACCATATGCTAACCTTTCAGCGTTATAACCGCTTACCTTATCACTGGGGCGACACCCAGGGCGACACAAATCAGGGCTTTCCCCTGCCCTCCACTTTTCCAATTCACCCACAAAGTTTTTGAAATAGAACTATATCTGGTTAAGTTTCCATGTCCGCCCTTGACCGTGGGCACGGTTATTCAAATAGTTTCTACTCTCCAGAGTTTGCAAACTTTACCGACAAGAGACAGTCTGCTCGTTGCCCCACACGATTCCTTAGCCATGTGGTTGAGTAGACCATCACAGTAACCGTTTAAAATACCTCGCTCCTTCCATCATCTCACCCTTATGAGCTTGGCCCGCTTGCAGCAGGTCTCATAAGTTGTGCGGGATGTTCTTCTCCTATACGGCTAGAGCTAGCTACCCACACTGCTAGCGCGTCGCAGAAAACTTCACCCTCTGCAGGTGTCCCATTGAAGCCGTCGTACGGTCCAGCCACTTGCACTACCTCACCTCCTCCACCGATGAAATGACTTTTAGGGTTCGATAAATCTACTAAGCCAAGTTGTATTGTACAGACTTGTGGTTGCACTTGTTTTACACAGTAGGTCATGACAAGATTCAGTACTTAGAACTATCTGGGCTGTTCTATCACTAACCACAGTCTCGTGCACCGCTGCACCATACCTCCGAACCATCCGTCCAGATAGATAAGCAATTTGAGGTTTTTGGAAACATAAAATAATCATACCGAAATACACCAGTCATTGACACTATGACTGCCCAAACCAGTTTCTTATAATTGAAAGTGATGTTTTGGGACATTCTTGGTGCCCCGAATATCTAAGCAATACTAAGCATGGCAATTAAAAGTAGACTTATTTTCGAATGTTTTACCATTATAATTTTGCTAGGGTGACAAGGCTCAAATATTCAAAGGTTCCAAAGGAGATGTAATACTAACAAGTTATAGTACCAAAATGGTAACAGAGGGGGGGGGGTGAATGGTGCTTTCAAACTGTCAAGAAAATCAGCAAGCAGGGCGAGAGGGAGAGAGAGAGAGAGACAATCCAGAGAAACAGATTCAGTTCTGGTCTGACTGCAAGCGGTAGTATCGCTGTGAGGAGCGATAGTACCGGTTTGCGGTAGTACCGTTGAGAGGAGCGGTAGTACCGGTCGGCGGTAGTACCATTGAGCCGAGCGGTAGTACCTCTTGTGAACTCAGTCACTGAGTGGTAGTACCGTTGGGGAGCGGTAGTACCGTCGGGCGGTAGTACCGACGTTGAAAAAGCGGTAGTACCGTACGAAGAAATTTTGCGACAGCAGAACCAAAAATTGAGAAATTCGCTATATTCTTGGATTCTTGGCTTAGAAACTTTGAAGATGGCAAGAAGATAATCTCAGAAGAAGGAATCAAACCCCCAACTTAGATTTGTATTAAGGAAAATCACAGGGATAGAGATTTCCTAACTCAAAACCCTAGTTTCTAAATAAACAGAGCAAAAGTGACGAAGGATCCAGAAAAGTGCAAATCCATTGATTCTTTCTTCTCTTCACGAAAATGAAATGCTCAGGTGATCTTGAGAATATTCCTTGTTCAAAGTATCAAGATTCATCAACTAGAGAATCAAAAAATCACCTAAAAGAGAGAAGAACCCAAGAAAATTGCAAAACAGAGAATGAACTGAAATCTCAAAATCATCTCAAAAACATGATTTCTCAGATTGATTAAGAGAGATGAATTATTACAAGAGTTGCTACAACCAGTTCATCCCAATCTATAGCCCTATATGCATATAGAAAATCAAGAACTCAACACACATAAGGCAGGGAGGCACAGCCACCTTCTGTTCCTCCCACCAACTCACCAAGAGCACAAAAGAAAAAGAGAAAGCACAAAGCAAAACCCTAACTACTACTTTGCTCTCATGCCTACCCCCATTTATAGTCTCAACTAATGGGTTCACAAGCACACTTTACCTATTAGCGCCAACAACTTCTGTTCTTTATCCACTAACAAGCTTCCTCGTTTCTTGCCGTACAAGCCTCGCAACCACTTTGAGTCTCGCCGTCTTCGGCACATCCTGACCGCTCCGACCTCAGCACCGCCTATGCCTAGTCCGGTCATCCCGTGCCTTGCCACGACTCCGCCTCAAAGTCCTGCAGCCATCACAGACAAAAAAACACATCACATAGCACCACTCGGGATAATAGAATTAACATTTGCACTAGTCGATACTTAAGTATGAAACACTCAAATCAAACTCAAACTTTCAGAACGCGTGTCAATTACTCATCACAAACATGGGAGCACCTCTCACATAGAACACGTGTCAATTACTCATCAGAAACATGGGAGCACCTCTCACATGGTCTCTCAATCTCCCACTTGATGAGTATATTGACAAACACCGAAAAAGCATATAAAGTTGAGTTTGAAAGTCATACATGGTCCAAATAAATGCAAAGAAGCTTATGACCATGTTGACAAAAGAGAATGTTAGAGCAAAAACAGAAAGAGTAAGTTTTCCTCAAAAGTTCTAGATAGTCCCGATGGAATAGCTTTTTCTCCATTTTTCTCCACCTTTTGGCAATAATATCATCAAGATGTAAGTAGGAAAATAAATCATGATTTGGATGCAATGGCTGTATGTTATTCAAATTAAGCATTAGAGCCATGAAGATTACCCAAAATGACTTTTGAAGTATTACACCAAGCCATAACACAATAGAATGCTATCTAGATCATGACAATGTACGTATAGACAAGTTAAGCCAAGTAAGTCATAATCTGAAATTTAATCGAATTTCTTAGCATGTCAAGTTATCCAATGATTATAGTCTAGCTAAAGGTATCCAAAGATGATGCAAGCCATGTCAATTATTCTAAGTGGAACCGAGAAGCTAGATTGAGTCAATTTAGAGTGCTACAAGTCCTAAAATGAATCATTTGTTCAAGCACTTGGTCATTTTGTAATTTTAGCAAAATTTAGCACAATTGACATGTTTGTCCTTTTGAAACTCATGGTCATTTCCAACCAAGATTTTGTTTAATCATGTGCTTGATCTCAAGTCTTATGCGACCATTCCAAGTTAGAAGCTTAAGGAAATGATCTTGGTCATCCAAAACTCCCCCTGAGTTCATGCCAAGTGTAATGGCAAACAGTTTCATGAGAAAGAATTGGTGAGATCAGTTTTTTCGCACAAAAGAGATCTTTTTGCTTAAGCTGAAGTTAGTTCGAGAGCAAGGAATTAAAAACTAACTCATACTTCATAAAAGAACTAGCATAGCTCAATCTAAAGCTCAATAATGATTCAAGACTCAACTCAGCCTATTTGACATGGTATGAATCATAAAAGGATAACTAAAGACAGACTAGTCATAGCTATCATGACATGAATTAATTCAAGTTGTGCATTAGTAATCAACTTATCATGGCAAATACTTGTCTACATATAAAGTCATGATAAATTTAGCAAGTAAACACATATCATGGCAAGATGTATTGCATTGTAAACATGTCAAAATAGGATAATAATCAAAGCTCCATGTAGTTATATTACAATGCAGAATGTTAAAATGCAAGAGAATCCAGCTCCCCTCAACATGAGATGCACTTTTAGTTCAAGTTGAGTTATGTCAACATTAAGATCTAGAAAATCCCAAATGAACTCCCCCTGAACCAAAGTAATAAAACGAGGAGCTGGCAAGAAATCAAAAGACAGTCCTTAAAGCATAGGCAAGATATAGAGAAGACTATGGCTCAAACTGGCTCTCATCTACCCTATATGTATCTAGGTCTAATAGCTGGTCTACTAACACACTAGGGAGTAAACATGTTCCCTGACTACCCAAGGGTGGCCCGACCCTCGCTAGATCGCAAGAAGTGAGTGAACTCAACCTAGTGAGAAGAGAAGCAACTAGAAGCAGCAACCTAGAAACACAAGATGAGAGGAAGCAATCGGAGCGACTAAGCAAGAGAAACACCCTAACCTATGCTAGAAGGACTAACCCAAATGCACCAGCATGCAATGCAGCAAAATGAGAACAGGAGCATAAAAGATAATCATGAAGTACAAAGCTCCCCCTCACAACAGTCCGTAAGGACAGACCACCCCAAGCTCTCATCGCAAGGCTGAAAACTTAGAGCTATCCAAAGGCTTGGTAAAGTTATCAGCCAACTGGTGGTCACTCTCCACAAACTGGAGCACTATATCACCCTTCTCTACATGGTCTCTAAGGAAATGGAATTTGATATCAATGTGCTTGGTCCGAGAGTGCTGCACTGGGTTCTTAGCAATGTTAATGACAGAAGTGTTATCACAAAAGAGTGGAACACTATCTATGACCAACCCAAAGTCTCGCAGGGTCGAAGCCATCCAAAGTACCTGGCTGCAGCAACTGGCGGCAGCAACGTACTCGGCCTCTGCGGTGGACTCTGCAACACCAAACTTTCTCCTAGTAGACCAAGAAATAAGAGAAGTGCCAATGAATTGGTAAGTGCCAGAAGTGCTCTTCCTATCTATCCTACAGCCAGCAAAGTCTGCATCGGAGTAGGCTCTAAGGGAAAGACAGGAAGATGAAGAGTACCAGATACCATGGTCTATGGTAGCTCGAAGGTACCAAAAGATGCGCTTGTAATATCCTGATCGTCGATTCGGCGTAGATTTCTAAAATAATCGTGAAGTTTCCCGATTTTTTTGGTAAATCGCGAGAGGTGAAAATTAAATTGTATAATTGTCCAAACTTAAAAAAATAAATTAAAACAATTAATTTTGATATTTTGGGCTGTCCAGAGGGGTGGGCCAGCCAGCCCAAATGAGGGCCCGTACCCCCTCCCAAACCCTAGCACCCCTTTATAAACCCCCTCGCTTGGCCCCTCTCCCCTTTTTTCCACCCCTGGCCGCAGCCTCCCCCCCTCCATCACCCCCCACAAGCTGCTGTCCATTGGAGCCAAGGAGAAAGAGAAGGAAGAAGAAGAAAGGGAAGAGAAGGAAGAAGAAGAGAAGGAGGAGAAGAAGAGGAGGAAAGAAGAGGGGTGATCCCAAAAGATCCTCTAGGTAATTTTTTCTAATCCCAAACCCCTCTGTTTTCAGAGTAATTAGGGTTCATGGCACGGAATTTGAAGGGGATTAGTAGATTGATTACCCGATTAGAGTTTTCCCGCTGTCTGCCTGTAGATCAATTCGCGCAGCGCGTCTGTTTGCGCGGTTTAGACCCATGAAACGATTTTTTCTGTGGATCTTCCCAAAAGAAAAGTTGTAGAGGACGACGAGATCTATCTTTTGTAAGTTTTTCAAAATTTTTGGCAGCGAGATCTGGGTGTAGCAGGGTCGGGAACACCGCTGTCTGTCAGGGGTGCAAATTGGGACATATTGCTGTTCAAGTGTGATTTAGGGGTAGTAGATGATTTTTATGATTTTGGTCGCAATTGAGAAAATTGTAGAGAATTCAGTAATTTAGCTTCTGTACAAAAGCATATTTTTTAGATCCATGTATTGTGGTTGAGACGCGTTATAATCTTGATGTCCAGATTGCTAGAACAGAGAACATCCTCTGCTTTGCGCATTAAGTTAGACCTTGCTAGGATCAAAATAAAAATATGTGATCTACTTGAAAAGTGAAGGTATTTAAGTGAGGAATCCAGAAATATATCATTTTCTGTAAATGGATTAGTATTTTTAAAGATACAAAAAATATTAAGCAGTGCTGCTGCAGTGGGTAGATTGTTGAATCGTTAAGCGGAGAGGATGATGTGTGGGTTCGGGATTCTGGCGACGTCCTTACTTCTTAAGACGCGTTATCTTTGGTATTATATTGTGCTGAGAAGTACTTTTGGACAGGTGGTTTTGCTCCTGAATGCTCGTGATTTGCTTCGCTTCTTCGGTAGAGGCAAGTAAACGTAGCGGTTGTGCTACCGTTTAACTCGTTATTCTTATTACTTGCAATTTACATACTTGTTGTAATTTGATATGTTATGCCATGTTTGCATGATTACTAAATGAGGTTGTGGTAGCAATTATTGATCAATTGATATGTTTGGATAAATTGCTAGTAGTCATGTGGAATTTTGCTTAATGTGCAAATGCGGAATATGAAAATAACATGTGGTGGATGTGGATATGTTGTGAGCATGATGATGCTCCTTTGAGGTTGGATTTCATGTGGTTTATGATTATCATATCATATCATGTCATTTGCATATCCGCTTCGTTCCAGCTGTGGCTACCAATGAGGTGGAGAAGGCTAAGAGGTTTCGTAGAGGGCTCAGGCAGGAATTTCGGCAAGGGTTGGGGGCATTGGAGCTGCGTGACTTTAGCTCCCTGGTAGAGCAGGCCAGGAGCATGGAGCTAGAGATGCAGCTTGGGGAAGAGTTGCTGGGTACAGGAGGTACCATAGTATCCGAGGGTATTAGTGGCAGTCAAAAGAAGAGTCTCAGGAGAGGAAGTGGGTCAACACTGAAGCCAGTTTCCAAGAAGTTCAAAGGCCCTCAAAATTCCTTCAAGTCCAGGTTCACCAAGCCTCAGCCTCAGCCCTACTACCCTATTCCTAGAGGGATACCACCAGGGTACTTTTGGCCGCCTTCCCCTACGGCACCGTTCCCAGTCGGGGTGCCATCGGCACCTCCAGCAGTTGCTGCACCACCATACCTGGGTGTTGGGGCTCCAGCCGCCCCAGCATCAGTCTCCTACGCCATGTCGACTGTTGAGTCAGTGGGTCGTCCTGATGTGGTCACAGGTACGCTTCTAGTGGATTCAGTGGAGGCTTTTGTTCTGTTTGACTCTGGGGCTACTTTCTCCTTTGCATCTTTAGAGTTTGCTAGCCGGGCAAATTTGAGGTTGCAGCATATAGCTCAGTCTGTTCTTGTCAGTTCGCCTGGGGGAATTCTTTTTAGTTTCACGGTCTGTTCGGGTTGTGTGCTCTCTATAGATGGGGAGGAATTTATTGCTAATTTGATAGTCATGAAGATGGAGCCGTTCGATATTATTTTGGGAATGGATTGGTTGCATAGTTACCATGCTGTCATATCATGTTTTTGGAAGATAGTAACCCTGCAAGCTCCATCGGGGCAGGAAATAGTTTTTCAGGGTATTGCCCCCTCCTATTCACTCAGTGTGCTAGCTAATTTGTATCCTGGTAGAGAGTAGCAAAGGGTGGGTTTCTTTTGGCTTTAGTGGAAAAGTCGAATTCCACTTTGATTGCAGAAAGTATTCTGGTGGTTCGAGAATTCCTGGATGTATTTCCAGCAGAGTTGCCAGGGATGCCTCCTGTCTGGACCCCGAATTTTCGAATCCGGACCCTGTGTGTATTACAGCACTAGTCCCAGATCAAGTTAGTGCACACAGTCAAACAGTGATGATTACATAACCAACAACACTTTATTACAATAATAGAGAGTACAGACCAAAAGGCCTCTTTATTACAAATGAGGTTTCAAGACCTCACACACACAAAACACAGCGGAAGCAAATGATAAATCCAGCGGAGACCCATCAATACGCCACATGCAATTGACTGGGGAAGCGCAACCTAGTATTCTGGAAAGCCTTCGTCGAATCCATACGCGCTGTAGTCGAAGTTTCCTTCTTGAGCTTCATATTCCTCTGGGTATTATTTTTTGAGTGCAACATGTGAGTACATAAAGTACTCCGTAAGTCTTGGAAAAATACAATAGATGCAAGGTTTAACAAAGGAGGATTATATGGTTCTTTTGCACAAAGCAGTATTTGTTTTAACAGAAACTATCAAATTAAATAGTGAAGGTTACAACCACCAACACTAGATCACTGGCTCTAACTGCCAGGGTTCAAGAAAAACGGGTTACATTCATCCACACTGGCTACATCCGCCAGGATAACTCCGGGAGTTCCAACCACTCTTGGTTCCCAAACTTCTACTTTAAAACCAAAACCAAAGATCTACCATGTGAATGCTTCCTTGCCCGCCCTTGACCGTGGGCACGGCTATTCGAATAGTTTTACACTCTGCAGAGGTTGTACAACTTTACCTACAAGAGATAAGTCATCTTAATAGCCAACATGCTTCCTTACGCATGAGACCCAGATAATTTATCACAAAGCCTTTACCTTACTCTAGTCTAGCTAGACACCACCCGCTGAGGTTTCACCGCTGAAGGTTTAAACCACCCAGTCAGAAGCCCCCTCTTGCGCCGTATGAGTACAGTAAACTATGTCCCTCACTGTGAATAACCAGTACATCCTAGCACACACTTTCCACTGGTGGTACCTAAACTAAACTATCGTAAGTTAGTTAGCATATAGACTTGTGGTTGTACGGTAGTGCTTAGTTTGGACAAACACAAGCGTCGGTCCTTAATTGACTAGGGCGGAACATACACTTTATAAGTTCTCGTGCTAACCACACCAATCCAATCCAACCATCCGCCCTAGTCTAAAACAATTTTCACATTTTATTTATTTTTGAAGGTACAGTGGCAACACCAATCGCCACTAATTTCTGAACAAAAGTCTAGTTCAATGAAATATAATTTCCCATTCTAAGGTTATAAAAGTTATTTAGCACGACTAAGCATTTTACTACCGTTCTAACATTTATCAAAGATTTATAAAAATCTCATTATTGAGACAAAGAAAATCCTAAGGTTACAAAGGTACATGGCATTCAACTTCAATCGGGGATATAACAATGATTGGATTAACTAATACCTTAGTACAAAAATTATCATTTCATGTAACATAGCAAATGCATTAAATTTAAAATAATAAAAAGCATTTCTCAAATATAGGTATAAAATGTTCAAAGGAGACTTGCCTTCTTGTGCGCTGTTTGGTCCCTCTTGCTGCGGCTCGAAAATTCTTCGGCGACATCGGATTCTACGCGCGAAAAGACAAAACAACAAAGCAAATAAATACACATAAATTCAAATAAAATTCAAAAATTGAAAAAGAGCGTCTATTTGTGTAGTTCATGATTTTAGAAAAAATTTAAAAATTTGAACGGGTCAAATCGGAGTTAAAATGAGAAAGTTATGGCCTCGGGAAGTTTAATTGAAAGAAAAAGAAAAAGAAAAAGAAAAAGAAAAAGAAAAAGAAAGATTTTCTGATTTATTTTTGTATTGAAAAATCATAATTATGACGTCAGCATAAATTTGAAATTCGAAAATTCGGACATGTGGGCCCGGTCTACCGTGGACCGAGTCCACGCACCGTGGGCCATACCGAGGTGGCATGCACGGCCGACGGGCGCACACGCCGCGGCCACACGGCACCACGAACACGCTACCGACGTGGCCGAGCGGGCGGCGCGACGGGCGGCGATCTCGCGGAGCGCGGCGGTCGGCGGCGGCGAGGGGGAGGAGGGAGAGGAGTGCACGACGGTCTCGGCTTTACTCGCGCGGAGCTCGGGCGGCGAGCGGAGGCGGCCGGCGGCGAGTGAAGAGCAGCGGCGGCGCTCGGGTCCAAGCAGCGACGGTGCTCCGGCGGCGGAGGAGGCTCAGCGTGGTGCGGCGAAGCTCCTGGTGGCTTCGGTGGAGCTCGGGGAGCTCTCCTTCGCCGGTGATTGCTCGCCGGAGGAGCCTCGGCAGCAGCGGAAGTGCAATGCAAGGCGACCGGCGCTCGAGAGGAGGAAATGGATGGCGAGGAGGTGGTGCGAGGGGAAGAAAGGGCCGATGAGAGGTTTTATAGGAGGGGAAAGGAGGAGGGAAGAGGCGGGGGAGGCCGGAGGTTTGTGGAGCTCACCGGCGTAATTTTCGGCTGCAATTAGGGGAATTCAAGGGAAGAAACGGCCGGCGATTGGTGGAGGAGTGATTAGGGGCTTTCATTGCGCATTCAATCGGGAATTTAAGCGAAGGAAACGACCGGATTTTAAAGCTTCAATTTCGGCTCTAATGGAGGAGAGAGAGAGAGTGAGAGGAGGAAGAAGGAGAGGTTGAAGAAGGATATGACGGGTGTGGCCCACCCGTCGGTGAGAGAAAGAGAGAGAAATGAGGTGAAGGGGTATAGGCCGTCGGATGGTTGACACGTAGCAAGTGGATAGATCGCGACCGTTGGATTTAAGTGAAGGGGTAAGTTATGGTGGACGGCCGATATTAAATCGGGGAGAGAGATGGATTCAATCTGGGCACGACACATGTCGGCCTGAGATTAATCCAAATTTAATTTTCAGATTAACTTTTCAGAAAATACTAGAAATATTATAATTGCTTAGAAAATAATAAATAATATCTAAAAATTCCAAAAAATTCATAGAATATTCCTGGAGCTATTTTAGACTTGATAAAAATATTTTTAATTTTGGAATATTCCTGGAGCTATTCCAGAAAATTCATAGAATATTCCTTCTGTCCAGAAAATTCATAGAATATTCCTTCTGCACGTCCCTCGTTCTCTCGCGGTTAAGGCACGTATAATGATGGTTTTAATAGATACTATAGAATGTCAATGTTTGATACATACTTTGAGCAATTGTGTATTCATGATCGTGATGATGGCGTAATTGGTATGAGCTACGTGTATTCATGGTTGTTTGAAAGTTATGAGTCCATGATGGTGAACAGTGTAGTATGAATAGGTCATTCATGTGCAAGGTTGTTGTGGTTGCAAATTTCTGTTAAATTGTGACTTTCATGTATATGCATAATGTTGGCTTATTAAAGTCTTGGTCATATCATGACCGAGCGATGCACACTTTGCATTACCGGTAAAATACAAAAGAGAAAGAGAAAGATAAAGATCTTGTTGAGCATATGCATAGCATGTGTTTGTAAGTAACTGTTGGATGTTCTTTATGGAGTGGTGTTCATGTATGCTATTGTTACCATTTATTATATTTGCTGAGTCGTTGGACTCACCCTTGTTGTTTGTTGTATTTTAGGTATCTTTACGAGATCGGCATGCATGGGGGAAAGGAATGATTAGTCTTGTTGCACTTTGCACGATCTACCCATAATGGAAAGAAAGGAAGAAATTAAATAGTAGATGAATGAATTACTTGCTGGAATTAAACTACAATAAATGAATAGAATATTTATGATGCTCATGTTCTATGCCTAGATGCTAGTTGCTATGGATGTCATAGTAACATATAGTCAATTTTGATTAGTCGTGGTCATAATACATATTGGTTTATCTGTTTTTATTAGAACTGCTTGTTGAAACCTCTGACATAGACAACTATACAAAGGAGGTTCTACCAAAATTCTAGGTCATTGTTTGGCTGGGTGTTACAGTTGGTATCAGAGCAGGCTGTAGGTCCGTGGTTAACGAAATATTAATTTTGACATACTAAGCACTACAGGTGGGAATGGGGTTTGCATTGCATCTATGTTTCCGTCGATTATCATAGTTGAATGTGTGCTTAATATTTGACTTTGTACTTGTTTGTGATGATAGAGAGGGCAAGGGGTAGAGGTCGTGGTCGTGGTCGGCAGGGTGCCGGACGAGGCTAGACAGTGCCCCCGCCGAAGTTCAGAACTCTGTAGCTGGGGAGGCCAGTTCTGTAGGATCATAATTATGTTCAGTGAAGTTAAATCCTAGACTGTGTTTCTTTATACTTGTTTTTGATTGATCTAGAATTATGTTCAAATTCTTTTTGCCAAACAAGAACCTCCCCAAAGTGTTCTTTAGATACTCATTCTCTTCAGCCAATGTAGGACAGGTTGTGCATTTAACATAATCATTTGCAAGACTTTTAGAAGCAGTAGACTAAGGGCATGTTCTTTTTAGCTGCGGCTTATGGCTTTTGGCTGCGGCTTGTGACTTTTGGCTGTGGCTTGTGTGGGAGATTACAGAGTAACAGAAACTCACGTGTGGTTTTTGCCGATATAAACGAAGTCGGTACATTATGTACTATAATTAACTAGTAGACCCTATCTTAAAAAGATACTCCGTTTAAAAGCTAGTTACTGTAGAAAAGCCGAAAAGGAGCTTTTAGAAGCTGAAAAGAATAGGGCATGATCTAATCTTTCCTTTTCAGCAAAATCGTTGAGTTGTCGAGTCAAGACTTCTATTTCAGTGTTAAGCTTAGGACAATTTGAGCAAGAGAAAGTCTCATGATAGAGCATTTGTTGGATTGACTCCTGAAATGAATTAAGCCTAGCCTGAAGCAAATCACACTTAGAGCAAGCCTTAGATCGAGCAAAAGAACTAGAGTTAAGATTTTCAATTTTATCATTAGCAAATTTTAATTTTTTATCACAAGAGTCATGTGTCAATCTTAACTCATCAAGTTTAGCAGTTACATCACTAAGTTGAGCCAAGTTTGATGTACTAATTGTTCTATCAGTCTCTAACTTAGAATGTAAAACTTAGCAAGACTGACAAGATTCGTCATCAGGAATCGAGGCTCTAAGTCTATTAATTTCAGAATTTAAGCTCTCAACAAAAAAAATCATGATTTTTCATGTTCTTTTTATACTTGTTGAGCTCCTCTGTCAATCTAAGCACATCATGAGGTAAATCAGTACAAGAAGGTTTTACCTCATCAGAATCACTGTAAAGATCAGCATCACTAAGCTCCACACTGTTGGCCATAAAACACATCCCTGTGAAGTACACCTCCTTTGCCTTCTTGCCTTTGTCCTCATCGTCGCTCATAGAATCAACATCACTCAAATTAATCTCCTCAAGTGTTGCAAGTACTTTATTGACCGCCCTGCGATAGTTGCGCTTCTTGCTTGGGTCAATCTTGAATTGAGTGCAACGAGTTGGTGCCTTGTCATCCTTAACCTCCTTGCTCCTCAGTTTGGGGCAATCCATTTTAATGTGGCCTGGCTCACCACACCCATAGCATCTGATCGGACCTGACACGTCACCTCCCTTTCTCATTCTCATATTGTTGAGTGCCTTGTATTCATGTGAGGAGATCAACACCAAGTTCTCTTTAGGGAGCTGCTCGAACTGTTCCTTTGAAAAAAAGACAAGGTAGACAAAGAAACACAAGATAAAGCACTCGACGAAGCAGCCTGCATGGGGTTAGTCACAAGTGCTAAAGGTGAAGATTTATCAATCTTGGATGGCAAAGCTTCCATCTCATAGGTTTTCAATCTAGAATAAAGATCATCCATGATTAAAGTATCTAGATCGACAGTTTGATTAAAGTTGTGACAACCATCAACCACTCATAACCTAAAGATCTCAAAATTTTAGTTGCATTGTCTTCATCAATAGGAATAACATTAACACCATACAAATCACTCAATATTTTCTCAAAACAAGCAAAGAGATCATCAATGGATTCACCAGGCTTCATAGCAAAATCTGAATATTCTTTTTGATAAAAAATGTTATGCATTTTCTTGATTTTAGTGGTTCCTTCATGATAATCACAAAGAGTTTTTCATATTAAGTGGGCAGAATTAATATGAGCTACATGATCAAACTCTTTGCGAGAAATCTCTTGAAATAGCAAGTTATGAGCTTGAGCATTTAAATAAACATCTACTTTATTTAAATTAGTAACAGCAGTAGGAACCTCATATGGTGTAGCAACTTTATTCCAAACATCACTACCTTGAGCCTCAATGTAAGCTTGAGCCTCAACGTAAGCTTGCATCTGACATTTCCAAAAAGTAAAATTAGTACCATCCAGCATGGGGGACGATTCACATACCTCTCTAACACCATAGCAGCCTACTCTAATACCACTTGTAAGATCCTATGGCAAAATCAGAGGGATGTGAATGATTATCTCCGCTTCTTACCACCTGAAACTAAAACACAACATAGAGAACCAAAAGAAAAACAATCTGAATTACCGGATGAAATCAACGACCACAACTACTTGCTTGTACGTGGTCGAAGACCCTCTATCGCACTGGTCGTACGTGCTCGTTACAAACAGACGCTCTGTCGCCCGACTGCTTGTTACGACCAGACATTGCGACTGCTCGTTCTGAACGACTACTTGCTTATGATTGCTCGCTTCCGATCGCTCGCTCCGATCGCTCGCTTACGACCGCTCACTAACGACCACTCGCTTACGATCGCTCACTTACGAGTGCTCATATCAATCACCCAATCGTTCTGATCAGTCAACACGATCTTAGATCAACCGATTTCTCATTCCGATTGCTCGGCAAGACCTTAGATCGATCACCTGCTTGTTTCGATCGCTCAGCACGACAACAGTGCATGAAGTTGTAACCTCCTTCTGCATGATATCCCCAGTCGTTCGACCACCGCCCGAACGAGTACAAGCTGAAGACAAAACAGAGCACGGAAAACAGAGAAAAGGAGCGATGCTCTGGAACTCGCCGGAGATCTTTTTCTCGAAAGAATCTGATCTATTATTTCATCATCGTGTTCTTGGCTACAAAGCACCTCACGACACCCCTAAAAACCTTCTCCATGAAAGCCCTAAAACTCTGTATGTTAGCCTACAACATCCCCTACTTTTATAGGCCAGTGCACAAAGCGTGTTCCACTCGAACACCTCAAAACCGTGTCCTCAACCACCTGAACACGAGATCCTATCTCTTCCTCAAATCAAGGGACCCGAAAACCTTCTAAACACGGGTTTTTAACCAACTTGTACATGTCATGAACTCCATCCCTAACTCCATACGACACACACGACAAAGCCTCCAGGATATCCCCTCCTGTATCTCCATCATGCACCATTATCGCATGTGTCGCATGAGCCTGATCACCTCGCGTAACCACCTGACCGCCTGGACCTCGGATTACCCCATCCTAGTCCCGGTCCTCCTCGTCACCGACCGTGATCATCTCCACGCATCCACGCAGCATCCACCTTTGACCTCCATGTGCTCCAGCATGAGCTCGACCACCTCGCGTGACATCATGACCACCTAGACCTTAGATTACTGTAATGCCCTAGACATCGTTTCGGTGTTTATGGAAGTTTTATCGTATCCACGGAGATTTCTTTTTCTTCCATTGAATCGTGAAGGCGAGTGTGGGATGCAGATTTATCTAAAGTAAATAAATAAAAGAGAGGGTTGGTGGGCTGTCTAGAGAGGGAGGCCAGTCTTTACCACCTCCCACCTTGGGTCCAAGTCAGCCCCTGAGGCCCAGCCGCCTGTTGGACCAGCCGCACCTTTTCCCCCTTTTTCCCCCTAACCCTAGGCCCTCTTTTCCCCTTGGCCATCACCCCCACCCCCAAGTCGCACCCCCACCCTTCTTGTTCCCTTGCTGCCCTGCTGAAAAGAAAAGAAGGGGAAGGAAGGAGAAGGGAGGGAAGGACAAGAAGGGAAGGGAGGAGAGGAGAGGAAGGAGAAAGGAGGAAAAGATTTCTTGCATGGACAACCTAGGTGGCTTCGCTCCTGACCGTGATTGATCCCTTCGCTCATTCGGTAAAGACAAGTAAACGTGGCGATTGTTGCTACAGTTTAACATATTAATTTTATTGCCTGCACCATAATTGTTGAGGTTTGGTAAATAATCTACCTTTAAACAAAGATGCCATGTTGTGCTTTATGCCTTGTGATATATATTATGGTTCATGTGGTTATATTCCTAAGGAATAAATTGTGGGTATAACATGCATGTCATTGCATGTCATTTGCATCATGGTTGTCGCCGCACTCAGCCGTGACCGTACCGGTACCGCATCGTACATTATTGTAGTACGATGCACACTCTTACGTTGCCAGGTAAGGGTGCAGTGGATCATTTGCATACATATGCATTTCATGAGAACGAGTCTTATTATGAGATCTTTAGAGGAATTGGTTAATGAAAGTTATTTGTGGAGTGTGATATTTTTTCTTGTGGTACAATGTAGATGATGAGAATCATATTTATACATCCCATGAGGATAAATCTTAATCTAAGGATTTAAGAGGTTTTAGCTCATTAAAGTCACTTGTGGAATATGGTATTATCTGATAGCGAAAATCATTTGTGGTTTGTGGTATTGCCTTTGGTTTGTGGTATTGTCTTTTGGTGAAAATCAATTATGGTTTGTGGTATTGCCTCGTGGTATGTGGTATTGTTTTATGGTGAAAATCATTTGTAGTTTGTGGTATTATCTTATAGTGAAAATCATTTGTGGTTTGTGGTATTGCCTCGTGGTATGTGGTATTATCTTATGGTGAAATCATTTATGGTTTGTGGTATTGTCTTATGGTAAAAATCATTTGTGGTTTGTGGTATTGCCTCGTGGTATGTGGTATTATCTTATGGTGAAATCATCTGTGGTTTTGTGGTATTGCCTCGTGGTATATGGTATTAACTTATGGTGAAAATCATTCGTGGTTAGTGGTATTGCTTTGTGGTTGTGGTTTTGGATATGAATGAGGTTACAGTGTGGTTGAGAAGAGTTATTTGATGTTGCTTTATCATTGTACCATGTGATGTCTAATGGATGCTTAACCATACTCAGTTTAATTAATTTGTTAAACAGTTTGCTTGCTGAGATTTTATCTCACCCTTATTTTCTTTCTTCCAAGTGAACCTTGAGCATGTGTGGGAAGGGTAGAACAGCACGGCACCATTAATCAAGTCTTCATGATTTTTGTTGTATATGCTAGAGGCTTAAATTCTTAAATTATTTCTTTCATCCAGTCATTGAACATTGTAACGTGGTAATGCCTTTCGTGGTAGACTGTAATGAGGTTGAACAATTCAAAATTAGGCTGATAAATGTTGTTTTTATCATTCCTATTATTTCTTATGTTGTCATGCTTCCGCGTAGTTTTAGTATTTACTGGGAAGGTGCTGCCGGATTTTCTTTTAATCTAGCTAATGTTATGTATGGTTTAGTAGCATTCCAGGGTAATGTGGACATGGGGTGTTACAATTACCCCCTCCTAGTCCCGGTTCTCCTCGTCATCGACCCTGGCCACCTCCATGCCCACCTGTACATGCAATGACCAAAGAAATCATCTCCTCGCAACACACATTAGCAAAACACACCCTTGTCTATCCCCAGACAAGAACCAAACCACCTACGACCATTCCCCAGATTGTTTACGACCACTTAGAGTCTATCGCTAACTAGAACAGACCCTTAGACCACTCCATACGACCGCTACTTCAGAGTACTCATAACCCACAAGTACTCGGAAACCACTCACACCGCTACTGACCGACTATCGAGTATCAACTACTAAGTATCGATCACAGTCACAACACGTACTCGAAGCCTAGGAGTACAGACACACTTCAACACAAGACCACTTACCACGATCATGAAGCCTCTTCTATCAAGTACTGAGTCCTCTGACTATGAGTACCTCAATCCTCGAGTACCCACCAAGTACTGCAGCAATGACCATTCATCATCGACCACCGCACATTGACCAGTCAACCACTGGCCCAACACGAGTACTCGACGTACTCGAAGATCACAAGAGAGAAGCACTCGTACCGGCCATGAAAGTCTACGAGTACCGACCGTGAAGCCTTCGGCAACTGATCGCTAAGCCTCTGACTATCGAAGACAGAACAGTAGATTGTGAAGTCTACGAGTATCGACAGGACTGCCAAAGCTATGACCATGAAAGACTACTGAAGCTATGATTACCTGTCGTGGTCGTAAGATCGAAGTCGTACTATCGTGGTCGAAAGGTCAAAGTCGTACTGCCGTGGTCGAAGCCAGACATTGTCGAAAGCTGCCGTGGTCATAAGGTCGAAGTCGTACTGCCGTGATCGAAGCTAGACACGGTCGAAACCTGTCGTGGTCATACACTAGACGTAGTCGATAGCTGCCGTGGTCAAAAGCTGGTTGTGGTCGTAAGCTGCCGTGGTCGTAGGCCAGACATAGTTAAAAGCTGGACATGGTCGTAAGATGGGCGAGGTCGAAAACTGTCGTGGCCGTAAACCAAACAAGGTCGACAACTGCTGTGGTCGAAAGAGCTCCTGTCGACCACCAAGTTGTAAGAACTCCTGCCAACCACCAAGTCGTAAGAATTCCTGCTGACCACCAAGTCGTAAGAACTCCTGCCGACCACCAAGTCGTAAAAACTCCTGCCGACCACCAAGTCGTAATCATGTTCATGCCGTGGTCGTAGTCTAATGTCTGATAACTGAAGTCTGAAGTCTGTGGTCATGTTGCAGTATGTGGTCTGAGCATGCCGTGGTCGTAGTCGAAGTTTGAAGATTGTGGTCGTAGTCTGAAATCTGAAGACTGAAATCACTCATAACTATGTAGAACCACTCAAAGACAAAGTCTTCCACTACAAACGACCAAGTTTTTCATAAACACAAAATCCAAAGCAAACCAAAATGTCAATTATTCATCATCTCTTTATTTATGACCATCCACATGGTCTAACATTAAGTTTTCGTCCATTAGAAATTTTGGTTTGGTGCTGATCATTGTGTTTCCTTCGCATCACTTAATCATTGTGTCGTTTTTGTTGTTTCATCCAATAACAGTAATCACAGTGAGCCTCACTCATAGTAGTTTCTTTGATCTTTGAGACTAGTTGTTGACATTGTATCAAGGGCTACTCTTGGTTGTAATCACACTTATTGAAATCTGAGCTTTTGCACCAAGAAGGCAGTCGACGTATAGAAAGAGCCATGGTGTATATATATATATACATATATATATATAAAAGAAGTAAAAAAAGAGAGAGAAATAACTTTGTGGTTGAAGTCTACGGTAAAAAATCAACTTGTGTGATCAGTCCTTTTTGAGCAATTTGAGCCCTTATATCCTTAATATTGCAATTGGCTAGCGTCTCTCCTAGTACTTGGTGCAAAACGAGCTATCTATTCCTCAAATATCAGATTACCACTATTTAGCTGATTCATTTGTTTGCACTGCGTCGCATTGATCTTTGTGTGTGTGTTCATACACTTCACTTAAATCTTTTGGATCAGCACTTAGGCAAAATATTCTAGCTTGTATTATTACTTAACTTTACAATATCTAGGATTTCAGATTGCATAAGTAAACACTGTCCATCCAAGCTCTATAAATAAGCCATTGTTATAACAGTGCTTATGCAATTAAATTCGCTTGATCTATCACCTTGTGTTGTCTACCGTCACCAAAGTGTGTGCAGCTTCTCAAGTCCATCAAGGATGCATAAGAACTTCGATGGGTAAGAGAAGGTGAGGTTGAGTGAATTTCACAAATAAAATCTTCCACATACATAGTTTTCCTTGTTGTTTGCACTAACAATGACAGGAGATTCAACATTTTATTCCACATAGTGCAACTCTCGATACTTATATTTTTCATTTTATGGAAGGACGAATACAGAGCAATATCTTGAATGGGTGGAACAACTTGAATGTGACATCAAGTTTCAGAAGCTGTTCGATGCCAAGAAAGTCACACAAGCCACCATGAAGTTTGAAAATTATGCATGCACGTGGTGGAAGCGATATCCTGAGAAGCAATATGTCACTACTTGGGAAGAATTAAAGGAGGTCATGAGAAACGAGTTTGTATCATATGATATGAGCTTGAGTTACTTCATCATATGAAGAGCATTCGCCAAGGACGTCGATCTGTCTAATCTTATTATGATGAGCTGAATTATGCTATGTATCGTGCCAACATCACGGAGGCATGTGCGATGAGAGCTTACTTCAAAAGCGGTTTGAATTCTGAGATCGCTGCTACTGTTCGTTTAAAATATGATGGTAGTATGCAGGATCTTGTTAATTATGCTATAGAGGAAGAGAAGATAACTATGGAAAGGCGTACACCACAGTTTAACCTAAGTCCACACTTAAGTTCGTATGCCTTCATTAGTGCGTCACATGAGAAGACGACTGAGCATGAGACTTTTCCTTCGGTCAAGGCATCATGTAGTACTGGCCCATTGCTACATGAGGAGACCGTGGTTGATGGTAATTGTGCCATTGCTGGCCCACGATCTATAGAAGATGGAATGCTTCAAAACATATGTCAGGATGAGAGCCACACAACCAAATTGAGTGAGAGCGATAAAAATAGTGAGTTGTGTAATTCCACCATATGTGAGGTTGAGAGCATACAAATTGAGAGTGAGAGAAACATACAAAAATAAAAGAGAGAAGTAGATGATAGAAAAAGTGAGATCGTTTTTTATACTAATGACTTACTCTCTATTTCTAGTGTTGTTTCTCACCTTGTGCAGGTTGACATTAAGGAAGAGGAGTTGAATGATCAACAACCGGCACCACTAGAGATAAACGATGAGAAGATAACCACGGTTGAAGATGAAGTACTTGTTGCCCCGCGGATATATCATGATAATTTTATAACTATAGCACCTACACCGTCTGAGGAGAACGATAAAGGTAACAATATTGGTGCTGAATTTAATTATGAAACGGTGAGTAATTGTGTGAACTCAGGTGTGCAAATAGAAATTCCACATTCTGAATTTGATATGTTTAATTTACATAATATGGAATTGATTACTCATAAGGAAGTTCTTACTAAAATATGTCATGATGATTCTTCATACTATGTCATGCTTCATGACCCTAGAGAGCTATTTAGTGTGGTTGAGAACCTTGCTAAAATTTCTTGTTTAAAATCACTAGTTAGTATTTATACCTACACATATAAGTTTAATTTGATTAGACATTATGGTGTAGATGACAAGTTTTATATTTATGGAATATGCATTACATGTGGTAAGATTACTGAATTGAAATTACATGTTTTGGATAAACAATTTTTTGTGCCATGTCATGATCACAATGAGATGAGCATCAACAATAATGCTTGTTGTTTAGAAATATTTTATAAAGCCTACTTGTTCATCCTTTGATGTACAATCATGTACAAGTAATCATAGTAGCGTAGTTAAAGCATGCAAGGTACTTAAAATTTTCTTCCCCATATTTGAACAACTTGATCGGGTTTTGCCCTTTGATATCTTGTCTATGTCCTTAGAAAAGTCGAGGATGACTTTTTCTCATGAGAGGGAGAATAATATGAATGACGGTATTGTAATATATACATCTTATGGTAACTGTTGTACTAAATGGTATGTGTAAAATAATAAGAATGACACATTAATTGATTCGTACATATACCATATATATATAGGACGCTGAAATTAGGCACCAGGGTGCCCGGGCACCTTGATTTCAAATGCGTGAATTGAACCCAAATTCGGGTATGTTTTTTGAAAATATCAGTTTTAGGGTATATACCCATCTATAACAATTCAAATGAAACATATACCTTTGAAAAAATATACTCAAATTCAAAGTTTTGAATGAATTTAGATCACATGCTTTGCTGATTTATATATATAATCAGCACATACCTACAATCAAACTATCAATAAAAGGCAACTACAGTTCAAATTTCAGTTCGAACTTGTTTGAACTAGTTAGTAAACTAGTTAAACTTGATATCCAAAAAATTTTAAAAAATTTCGCACGCGATACATACCTATTTTAGTCTTATGGTGCCCGGGCACCAAGGAGCACTCGTTATTTTTACTATATATATATATATATATATATTATTCTTTTTGTTTACTACGCCTTTAGATGTGCATAATGTGCTAAACAGGAGAAGTATAGATGATAAATATATCTACCACGCATACACCGCATAACATGCTTAACATTTTTCAGTTAAATATATTATTTGATTAGAAAGAATTATTGAGCCGCATTAAATATTATCAGGTGAACTCTAATTTAACTGGGGTCTTTAATTATTATATTTGGAGATACAGAGGTACTACTATGTTATGTATTTATATGTAGACACATACTCGTTTTGTACAAACCTAAAGTGAAGATGTGTTTAAAATGTTTCGTCGATACTAGTGCATCGTTCATCACTTCAAGTGTACATAATGATGAGGGCATCCCAAAGACACCAATTTGACCAATTATGCAAGCACGAGCTAAAAAGATTAATCAACAGGTGAACTCGCTCCTAATTGAATCTAGTTTTAATTTATGAGAGAACTGGATATTATCTCATGTAAATATTGTGTGCATGCTCAGGTTTGAACAATGTGAAGCTTTTGGAATTGAAAACATGGAGGCGAAGCTAACGGAGAAGTAGTACATGGAGCCAAGCAAGAGAAGGCACGTTCAAGTCCTCATTACCACGTCGGATCGATCACAAGTTCAATCAAACTCACAAAGATGCTCCGGACATTCAAACGATTTCAACTGGTATCAAAAACTACCTTCGGATCGGTCTGATTGACCTTAGCTGTGTTTAGGACCGTCCGATCCACATCGGGCGCTCGCAAGACCTTCGGAACATTCAGACCAGTCCGAATGGTTTCGACTCTCCGAATCGTCTGATCAGCGTTGGACGCTTAGATGCTTTGGAGACGTTCAGACTTCTCCGAACGATTATGCCATCCAATCTTCCACAGACTGCCCGATCGCCTTGGGAATAGTCGAACCACTCCAAATGAGTCGTACCATCCGATCTTCAATGGACCACCCGATCACTTTAGAGACATTCAGACCGCTTTGAACATTCGCCCTTCTGTGTCATTCGATTAATTTTGGACGATCGATATTGATGGTAACGTTTAGACCAGGCCGAATGATCCCGTTGTTGGATTGGCTGGAGGCGCTTGCAGCCGTTCGATTAACTTGAAGGTGTTTAGATCATTATGATCGTATCTCTAACGTATACCTGGCGTATAAAGGAAATAACTTTCACATATGAGGTCCGATTGAGGTGATCTTAGATTCGTTTGAAAGCTTATTTCAAGGGCTACGTAATAGAGGATTCATCTTTAAAAGTGTCATGGATTTTTTTTGTGAGAGTCCGAGTCTAAAACACTTAGGAATTGTGTGGGAGACCTTGCGGCCTCCCAAGGGTTATATAAGCCTTGTAATATGTAACTTTTTGACAGACCACGATTGAATATATTATTTTTATGAGAGAGCTATACGCTTGTTCTTCCTATAGTTTGCCATCTGATTGCAACCTAGAGGGGAATTGGGTGTTTCTCTACATTGTTGTTCTTGTGATTCTCAGGAGCTGCAATGCGTCTGCTTTATGGTCAGGTAGACGGGATCACAAGCGTGTGGTTGGGTGAATTATTTTGTCGCAGGTTGCTATTCTAATAGTGGTTGGCGTTATCGCTTCGTCACGTTGCACGAATCTAAGTTATCATTATCAATCCTACGTCGTGAAGATCGAGCACCCCGTATCACTTGAACTGGTCTTCTGTATCCCCAAAGCCAAGCTGGCCTGAGCAATCCACCCCAAATGAGTATAACTCTCCCTTATTTGTGACAACAATGCTGTGGCCTGGCCAACAATAACCTGGGATTTCTCTTGGCTGTAATTATTCTAACCAACTAAAATGTACCTAAGTACAAGCTTCCAAGAGCCCCTACATTGCTGCTTCAACCAATCCTCTTCTTGTTTCATTGGTATAAATATGGACCTTTTCTGGCACATATCGAATGCTGCAAGTTCTGGAAGAGACAATGCAAAGTCTGGAGGGAACATCGTGGGCTTTCTGAAGAATTTACATGTAGCCTGAAATAACAGAGGATCTCTCCATTGTCATCATCATAAGCAGGAACAGTTCAAAACTCATAAGAATGTAGTTGTACCTCCAATGGAGCAAGATCTTTAGGATTCAGCTCGCAGGATGAGAGCACATGGAGGAGACGCCGTCGGCAGTGGCGGATCGAGGAGAGACGATCACAAGTAGCACACTTGTTCTTGTGTGCTGCCGCAGCTTTCTTCTTACCCGCCGTGGTAGGGATGGATGCGGCAGCACCAACGGAGGCTTCCTTGGCGGAGGTCGATCGAGGAGGTGATGGTGGTAAGGATGGATGTAGCCTCGCTGAGGGGTGGGGGATCGAGGAGGCAAGCAGCGGCGGCGCGATGGCGAGAGGGAGGGCGGCGGTAGGGGCACGTTAGCGAGGCCCTCAGGCAGTCGGGTGATGTGTGGCCTTTTGTTCTCGCCGAGTGGTGGTCCATCGATCCACTAGAGCCGTAGGATCAATAGGTTCTCCACCCTTCTGTTCCTTTTTATTTTTTGGGCCTCACCTCTGATCCATTTAGCTGTAATTTTGGGTCTGACCCACTCCACCCCTACTAACGGGGTAGATGGGGAGTGTTTGGGGGTAAAGTGAGGTGAGAGAATTTATATATTTTAGGAGAAGGTGAGATCCATCGGATATGGATCCAAAGCTTAAAATCTAAGTACTCTTAAATAAAATTTTACCTAGACACTCTATTATTATATTCTTAAGTATCATTAGTTGGTCTTATATACAGTGTATGTGGGATCCTTATACGTGAGATCGTTGTAGTTTCATACATGTGTAATAGTTTACTTAGTGGTTGCCAAATACTACTTTGTAACTGAGTAGTCATAAAGGTAACTTTCGGGGTGTCGGACCCCAGATTTTACATCCGGAATCCTCCGTGATTTATTGCACTATTCCCTGAATCAGTAGATAGTGCTCACAGATACAGAAAATGAATATCAAATACATATCATGCGAAAGCATAAATAATACAGTAAACTTACACATGGGCCGATTAGGCCGAAATTAGAAAATTGCAGCAGCGTAAGAACGAAGCATACATGGGGAACCCTCAGGACGTGCCCACAGGCAGCCAACTGGAGGTTCACGACCTAGCCCTTGACATCTTCATCTTCTTTGCCATCATGACCAATAATGTTGCTGAGGCGCAGCAATCTGATTCTTGATTCTGGAGTTGTTGTGAGAGCGAGAATGAGCACACTAACCACCGTGCTCCGTGAGCCAATACACAGGATGCAGATAAATAGTATGCATGGCTTATCAAGGAAAGGCTCGTGTTGTTTTATTTGCCAGCAACTTCTCTTTGGTAGCATTATCATTATTGAACCCTAGTGTTATGGTTGCAACCTAGGACTCCACACGACGATTGTCATAATTGACTTAATCCATCAAAGATATATTTTCTTTACTGATTGCTGTCTAAGACTCCAAACAGCGGGTGACATCATTTATTTAATCCACCAAACGTAGCGACATTATTTATTTAATCCACCGAACATACACTTTCTATATACATATTCTCTATTCGAATCCACCAATACCTTTGTATTCTGGATTTCTAATAATCCAATCTTGCAATCACAAATCACCAACTCTCCACTTCCGAATTCTAATGATTCTCTAACAAGATTACTTTTTAAACCACCGAAATTACTTGTATCAGAAATATTCTAACAATTCAGTCCTTTCTGTTAATGATCCAATTCTGAAATTTACTCTTCCCATAATTTAATCCTTACTTTCCACCAACTATCTCTAACTAATTTATCGGTATTTCTCCACCAAGAATATCATTAATCAAGTTTACATCCCAATTCTCATATCTCCAAATTTCCACAAATTCAATTCATCCACCTAGATCAAATTCTATTAATCCCATTAATTCCAGCAATTACCTTTACTCCCTTCTAATCCTCCAAAATCATTTAAATCATCTATCTACCCTATCTATTCATTTATACTCCACCAATTTATTTCTCCTAAACTCCTTTCTATCATTCCCTTATTTATAATCAACACGAATCCACCAAGCATTGTTATGTATTTACCACAACATTCATCTTCTTATCTTACGACTCTATTTATTCTTCCTGATATTTTATTCTTAGGAGAAGTATTGCCAATGTTTGCTTTTGGAAATATATTACATAGATACTTCCTGCGACTTAGCCATTTAAACAAAAACATATTGTGACAGAATGCAATAGTAATAGCGATTCAGATTCCATCCACCATTTCATAGTCTCTGCACAATATGCTTAACCTTTCAGCGTTATAACCGCTTAACTTACCACTGGGATGACACCCAGGACAACTCAAATAAGGGTCTTTCTCTGCCCTCCACTTTACCATTTCCACCCACAAAGTTTTTGAATAGAATTATATCTGGTTAAGTTCCCATGTCCGCCCTTGATCGTGGGCAAGGCTATTCGAATAGTTCTTACCTGCAGAGTTTGTACACTTTACCCACAAGAGATAAATCTGCTCGTTGCCCCGCATGATTCCTTAGCCATGCAGTTGAGTAGACTATCACAGGACCGTTACAATGCATAATCCTACTTGTGGTTACGCCCGCTAAGGTCTATCTTCTGTTGGATGCAACCATCCCTCGAGAAGGGTCCCTCGTGAGCCATCACGGGCAAAGGCGGGGATGAGACCATCCATCCCTTTGCTCGTGTTCACACCTTCACGTAACCACACTAGAGCTACGCAAATTATTTAGCCCTGCCTACACTTTGCCAGCATGTGGTTGTACTGTTGTACCTTGGGAGATCATCACAAGATTCAGTCCTTAATGGTTATCTGGGCGGTTCTACCACAATCCCCTTTGTGCTATCACGGCACCATTCACACACACACACCCTCGAACCATCCGCCCAGATAGCTAAGCATGTGGGGTTCTTTGGAACGTAAAATACTTATGCAAACATACACCAGTCATCATCACAATGACTGCCCAACAAATCCTTCTTAGTTTTAAAAGTGATACTTGGGTGCTCTCACACCCATGACTACTTATGCAATTCTAAGCAGGGCATTTTACTTACGGACTTATTTTCAAAAAGAGTAGTATTATTATTACCTTTACTAGGGTGACAAAGATCACATAACCAAGTATACAAAAAGGAAGTATAATATTAATCAAAGAAAACAGGGGCATATAACTAGAATCTGAAATTAACATGTATTGCAATATATATAAGCATGCAATTTTTAATAACTTAAATCAAAGTAATTTACTGAAAATGCAGGCTCAAAATGATCAAAGCATTGACTCGCCTGGCGCGGTTTACCGCGGTCTTGAGCTCACACAATGCGTTCTCTGGAGCTTCTGGTCTTTATCTTCACTTTGCTCTTGTTCACGCTCGATCCCTTGATTCTTCAGGACTTCAATATCTAATTACGTGCTAAACAACTGAATTCCAAATAAAGGCAATCAACTCAGAAGATCCAAAATAAATCCGAATATTCTTGATTTAGTTTTGTTATGAGTTTATGGTCGGTTCGGGTGATTTGAGACAAGGTTGGTGGTAGAATATAACGACTCGGTCTTTTTATTAATAATCTCTTTTATTATTCTTGTATTTATTTAGGAAGTTCCATGAGTCAGGTTAGACTTATGATTCGGTGTACGAGATTAGCGGAACAGTATTTTGTCGAGTGCTATATTCAGGGCATATGTTATATTTAAGTAAGGTATACAATTTTTAGTTTACCGAATTAATATTATAGTCTGGGTTTATAACATGTTGTGGCACGATATTTTATGTACCCTTAGTTATCTCTAGGCATAGTTTTAATTTGAATTTGGATTCATTTATACAGGTCCTACTGGTTATATACAGTTGTGCATGATGTTATTATTTATTTAAATCTAACATTAGGATTTCACTAATAGTTCCCTTTTTATTTTGTCTATACTTTAGTTATCGTTAAGCTTAGCTATACATATATAAATTTTAGATTTATTTATTTGGGCCGAGCTTGCTATTTAGGGTCATATTTCATTATTTGCCTTTTAGCAAAATTTACCACTAAGATTTATTTCACAGCGGCATATTAAACATTGGGCCTATAGCTTAATTTTGATCCAGGGCAACCCTTACTAATTTTTGGGATGTTTTGATAGAAGTCATCTTTCTTTATTAATGTTTTTAACTAATATTTAGTCCTTTGGATAGTTATTCAAATCACATTAATTAATCTAACATGAACTAATCTAAATTTAAATTTTAAACAATCTCTTTTACATCATAGTTAAATTTATTAGATTCTCTACATTATTTCCTAATTTTCCATGATTTTTATTAATTAAAATGAGCTAAACAAAATAAAATAAAAAGTGGGGAAAAATGTGCAGCCGGCCGGAATCGAACTCGGGATCTCGGTGATGTGCATGTTAACCGCGCGCTGCTAGCCAAGTGGGCGCAGTGCATGGGCTGACTGAGGGAGGCTTATAATTCAATTGTGACGACTAGTGGGGGCAAAAGCAGAGGAAGTCTGCGTCGTGAAGGCATTCTTCCGTGCGAGCTATCACGGAGGGAGCTGGGGACCGCCAAAATGGGGTATGGGGAAGGTGGTCAAGCTACTGGAGGCGACGCGTTGGCCGGAGCGGTGGCGAGGCGGGCGGCGGCAAAAACAGCGGCGGTGAGGTGAGTTCAGGCGGCGGCAGCAAGGATGGGGAGCAAAATTTGGGTGTGCATTAGCATTAGGGGGCCTAGAGAAACTTATCAGTGGTGACGGCTTGGTCGGTGAGGCACCAAGGCGGGCCAGCGGCGATGGCCGGTGGTGGCGCGGGGAGGTCGCCGTGGAGGGAAGAACTCGGCGACGAGGAGCTTCGCCGTCGCTTGGAGGAGGCTCAGGACACCGAGTAGTTGCTCCCACCGCGCGGAATCGAGAAGAAGCAGCCTGAGGAGGAGGTGGCGATAGGATTGGCGGCGGCCTGCGCACGGTGGAAGAAGTGGGGGAAAAGGGGAAAAACATAATAGCCCGCGCGGAGGAAGGAATGGGGGAGCCGTGGCTTCTTGTAGCTGCAGGGAGGTAGGGGAGCGCGGTGGCGGAGGACCGGGCGGCGCGGGGCTCGGCGCGCGGAGGCGCGGGGCTCGGTGGCGATGTGACCAGGCGAGCGGCGAGTGCAGAGCGGAGAGGAGGCAGGTCGGCGCAGAGAGGGGGGCAGGGGACACGGGCGCGGAGGGTGCGCAGGAAGTGAGAAGGAGAGAAGAATGAGCGGCGGAGGACGAGCCAACGTGAGGAGGGAGAAGGAGAAAGAAGGGGGCGCGGCGCCGGCGCGCTCGGGGGAGAAAGAGAGAAAAGAAAGGGGGGCCAGCGGTAGATAAGGGAAAGGGTGGAGGGAGAGAAGAGGGAAAAAAGAAAGGTGGGGCCTACAAAGGAGAGGAAGAAAAAGAGAAAATGAAGGGCTCATGCCATGACTTGTAGTTTAGATTTTTAATTTAAATTTTAACCTACATTAGGATTTATTGATTTTGAGTTTTTCGCAATTTTCAAATTCTTGAATTCTCAGTTTGTTTACTTACATGCGAGCTTTTAATATTTGTTTGGTGAATTTGATTTAAGGAAGATTTTTAATTTAATTTGATTTCTAGATTTAAGTGCAATTTAGAATTGTGTTAAATTATTCCCAAGATGAGATTTTATATTTTAAGTCAGGTTCCTCTTTCCTTATACTGGATCATCTTTTCAGATTCGTATTTAAAATTCTAGTTTTCTATTATTTGCATTTGGGGTTGCTCTTTGATATTTAATTTGCATGCCATAAATCTCAAAAAGATTTCAATTAAATATTCAAAAGAAATTCAAATGCCAACAAAATGCAGGAAATGATTTTAAAATTTCATGTTTTTGGAACAACCCAATTTCGGGATGTTACAAATCTACCCCCCTTAAATGAATCTCGACCCCGAGATTCCGGTAGAATAGAAAGAAAGGAGGCGGGGTTATTTTTAGCTAAGGCTAGCAATAGGTTTCCAGGGGTCATTCGATGTTTAACTCTTCAGCTTCACGGAGAGGTGAAAATCTGCACGATAAGGGTTAGAACTTGGAGAAGTCAAAAGGGAGGAGAACCTTGTTTTTCCGAGATAGGTCGTAGACTCCCAATGACTTGCCCTTGATGCCGTTGTCTTCACATTGTCGCAGTCCGGAGCTGTTGCATCGTCTATGGGACATGAGATGGAAATAGAATTCATATCATTGGCCTATGCCCTAGAGAGCGGATGGTCTGAGTGATGACGATACGAGCATGGACATTTATATGGTGGTCTTTTGTCCTTACTGCAATCACCTCCCTATTCTTTAGCCTTGCTACACACGATGATTTTAACTGTAGGGGTGGCTTGTAGTCAGTACTACCATAAAATTCCTAGCCTTATGAATCTTCTTGTACTGGTCTGACTAGCTCCGAGTCCAGGTTGTCGCACCTCCAAAATATACGTAGCAGTAGCTCTTCGGCATTTTTGTCCCGCAATGCTACCCCCCTTAAATGAATGCCACTAATCATTATTCGCCTCTTCTAGCTCCAGGCATGATGGGTCCTATGGTGAGTTGGAGACTCATCCGTGGTACTTCAGTTACTTGGTCGTCAACAGGGTTTGGAAGCAATCTTCCGGTTAGGGGTCTTGTCTTCCACAGAGAAAACATATGACCCTGCTGACAGGACATTCTCCATGTGGATGGTCATCTTTGTAGTTGGAGTAGTTCACAGAGCATTGGTATGCGTAATGTCTTCTCTCTTCACAACGTTGACGTACTGCTTGTCGTTGGGTTTACTTGGAGGCGATTTGATCTACGGGCCTTCCAGGTGGGTAAGGAGAGAATGTTAGCAGGGCAGAGTCTTGGTCTTTGTGTCGGATGAGGCTTTTAGCTGGAAAGCGGTGAGGACTCCACTTGTCCTTGATTGCCTTGGCTTTGATTAGCTACCACTTTGCTTCGGTAGATCTGACTGGGTTTGCAGTAACAGGACGAGAGGGAATAGCATGAGGTGAGGATTTAGTCGTGGGGATAAGGTGATCTAACCCATTCAAGTTTTAAAAGTGTATGCCCCAAACAACTGGGCGATACAAAACCATACCAATTTTTAGAAATAAACTTTTCCCGTGACTGCGAAGTAGGACGCCCGAGGGCAAGAAGGCAGTGCACAGGGCCAAAGCGAAATCTTACGACAATGCAACGTCTATTCGGGGAGCAGGCAAAAGAGAGTATATGGTTCATCTGCATAGCCTATTTAAAATAGGACCATCTTATCTTCATGAACATTGTCAGTGTTCCTAACCTTAAATTTTTGGGAGTGAGGTACGAGAAGAGGACAAAAAAATTTCCTGTTTGATCAATAGACAGAAGAGGGAAGTATTTGGGGGTATTTTGATTGACATCGATACACATTCCCGTGTTATCATTATTAATACCATTATTTTAAATGAAACTTTGTGGCAAAATGAAGATTTTTCTTTTAACTAGGGGTGACAAAACCAAACATGGGAAATAGGTTTTACCAACATAACTCTTTCAAAGGTAGCACCCCAAGGTTAACCCTTAGGATTTATTTTTGAAAAACCAGGGTCCTGGTTGGGGAAAGCTTTCAAAAAATAACTTTGTTTTGAGCTATTTGAGAAACCAAGGTAAATTTTTAAATAAGTTTTTGGTAAGTAGTGGAGCTTATGGAAATTTCCTTGGAAGATCCAGGTTTGTTAAAACGAGTTTGAAAATGGATTTCGTAAACAATTTGATAATCGGTCCTCCAAGGATAAACAATTTTTGGAATTAAGTTTTAAATTTAAACACTATGGTTTCTAGCCCCAAAATAGGTTTTCAAAGAGAGTTTACAAGAGTACTGGATTTTCATCATTTTGAATTCGGGATAAGAGAGCTCTTGAAGTAAAAGTGGCTAAGGCAGCATACAGATGAGAGGGATCATCTAGGAGATAGGAGATTGAACAATACACTTATATTTTTGAAATTAGGTATTGAGGAAATAATTCTAATCATGAAACTAACGGCCAGGCTAACTAGGTCACGACCTGCAGTCAATATGCTCTGATACCATGCCTGTCGGACCCCAGATTTTACATCCGGAATCCTCCGTGATTTATTGCACTATTCCTTGGATCAGTAGATAGTGCTCACGATCGAAAATAAATATCAAATACATATCATGCGAAGCATAAATAATATAGTAAACTTACACATGGGCGATTAGGCCAAAATCGAAAAATTACGGCGAAAGAACGAAGCATACATGGGGAACCCTCAGAACGTGCCCACAGGCAGCCAACTGGAGGTTCGCGACCTAGCCCTTGACATCTTCATCTTCTTTGCCATCATGACCAATAATGTTCTTGGCGCAGATGTCGATTCTTGATTCTGGAGTTGTTGTGAGAGCGAGAGTGAGCACACTAACCACCGTGCTCCGCGAGCCAATACACAGGATGCAGATAAATAGTATGTATGGCTTATCAAGGAAAGGCTCGGGTTGTTTTATTTGCCAACAACTTCTCTTTGGTAGCATTATCATTATTGAACTCTAGTGTTATGGTTGCAACCTAGGACTCCACACGACGATTGCCATAATTGACTTAATCCATCAAAGATATATTTTCTTTACTGATTGCAGTCTAAGACTCCAAACAACGGGTGACATCATTTATTTAATCCACCAAACGTAGCGATATTATTTATTTAATCCTCCGAACATACACTTTCTATATACATATTCTCTATTCGAATCCACCAATACCTTTGTATTCCGGATTCCTAATAATCCAATCTTGCAATCACCAACTCTCCACTTCCGAATTCTAATGATTCTCTAACATGATTACTTTTTAAACCACCGAAATTACTTGTATCAGAAATATTCTAACAATTCAGTCCTTTCTGTTAATGATCCAATTCTGAAATTTACTCTTCCCATAATTTAATCCTTACTTTCCATCATCTATCTCTAACTAATTTATCGGTATTTCTCCACCAAGAATATCATTAATCAAGTTTATATTCCAATTCTCATCTCCAAATTTCCACAAATTCAATTCATCCACCTAGATCAAATCCTATTAATCCCATTAATTCCAGCAATTACCTTTACTCCTTTCTAATCCTCCAAAATCATTTAAATCATCTATCTAGCCTATCTATTCATTTAGACTCCACCAATTTATTTCTCCTAAACTCCTTTCTATCATTCCCTTATTTATAATCAACACGAATCCACCAAGCATTGTTATGTATTTACCATAACATTCATCTTCTTATCTTACGACTCTATTTATTCTTCCTGGTATTTTATTCTTAGGAGAAGTATTGCCAATGTTTGCTTTTGGAAATATATTACATAGAAACTTCCTGCGACTTAGCCATTTAAACAAAAACATATTGTGACAGAATGCAATAGTAATAGCGATTCAGATTCCATCCACCATTTCATAGTCTCTACACCATATGCTTAACCTTTCAGCGTTATAACCGCTTAACTAACGACACCCAGACAACTCAAATAACTTACTTATTTCCACCCACAAAGTTTTTGAAATAGAACTATAGACACCCAAGACAACTCAAGTTTGTACACTAAGAGATAAATCTTTCTGATTCCTTAGCCATCCTACTTACAATGCACCATTTCCACTATCTTCAGGATGCAAAGTTTTCACGGCAAAGGCGGGATGAAATAGAACTATATAGAGCTACGATTAAGTTCCCATGTGGTTGTCCATTAGGAGGTCATCATAAGATTCAGGTCCTTAATGGTTATCTCGGCGGTTCTACCACAATCCCTTTATGCTATCACGGCACCATTCACACATACACACACCTCGAAACATCCGCCCGAGATAGCTAAGCATGTGGGGTTCTTTGGACGTATTGACTACTTTGGCGCGGTTTACCGCGGTCTTGAGCTCACACAATGCGTTCTCTGGATTTTCTGGTCTTTATCTTCACTTCGCTCTTGTTCACGCTCGATCCCTTGATTCTTCAGGACTTCAATATCTAATTACGCGCTAAACAACTGAATTCCAAATAAAGGCAATCAACTCAGAAGATCCAAAATAAATCCGAATATTCTTGATTTAGTTTTGTTATGAGTTTATGGTCGGTTCGGGTGATTTGAGACAAGATTGGTGGTAGAATATAACGACTCGGTCTTTTTATTAATAATCTCTTTTATTATTCTTGTATTTATTTAGGAAGTTCCATGAGTCAGGTTAGACTTATGATTCGGTGTACGAGATTAGCGGAACAGTATTTTGTCGAGTGCTATATTCAGGGAGTATGTTATATTTAAGTAAGGTATACAATTTTTTGTTTACCGAATTAATATTATAGTCTGGGTTTATAACATGTTGTGGCACGATATTTTATGTACCCTTAGTTATCTCTAGGCATAGTTTTAATTTGAATTTGGATTCATTTATACAGGTCCTAGCTGGATATATACAGTTGTGCATGATGTTATTATTTATTTAAATCTAACATTAGGATTTCACTAATAGTTCCCTTTTATTTTGTCTATACTTTAGTTATCGTTAAGCTTAGCTATACATATATAAATTTTAGATTTATTTATTTGGGCCGAGCTTGCTATTTAGGGTCATATTTCATTATTTGCCTTTTAGCAAAATTTACCACTAAGATTTATTTCACAGCGGCATATTAAACATTGGGCCTATAGCTTAATTTTGATCCAGGGCAACCCTTACTAATTTTTGGGATGTTTTGATAGAAGTCATTTTTCTTTATTAATGTTTTTAACTAATATTTAGTCCTTTGGATAGTTATTCAAATCACATTAATTAATCTCACATGAACTAATCTAAATTTAAATTTTAAACAATCTCTTTTACATCATAGTTAAATTTATTAGATTCTCTACATTATTCCCTAATTTTCCATGATTTTTATTAATTAAAATGAGCTAAACAAAATAAAATAAAAAGTGGGGAAAAATGTGCAGCCGGCCGGAATCGAACTCGGGATCTCGGTGATGTGCATGTTAACCACACCGCTAGCTAAGTGGGCGCAGGTCTGGCCGACCGAGGGAGGCTTATAATTCAATTGTCTTAGGCGGTGGGGGGGCAAAAGAGGAAGTCTGCCGTGGAAGGCATTCTTCGGCGGCGAGCTCTGGGAGGGGAGCTGGGACCGCCAAAATGGGGTATGGGAAGGTGGTCAAGCTACTGGAGGCGACGCATTGGCGGAGGCGGTGGCAGTAGCAAGCAAGAAGCCAAAAACGGCGGTGAGGTGAGTTCGGGGCGGCGACGCCGGCAAGGATGGGGAGCAAAATTTGGGTGCGCAAAATTTGAGTTTTTCGCAATTTTCAAATTCTTGAATTCTCAGTTTGTTTACTTACATGCGAGCTTTTAATATTTGTTTGGTGAATTTTATTTAAGGTAGATTTTTAATTTAATTTGATTTCTAGATTTAAGTGCAATTTAGAATTGTGTTAAATTATTCTCAAGATGAGATTTTATATTTTAAGTCAGGTTCCTCTTTCCTTATACTGGATCATCTTTTCAGATTCGTATTTAAAATTCTAGTTTTCTATTATTTGCATTTGGGGTTGCTCTTTGATATTTAATTTGCATGCCATAAATCTCAAAAAGATTTCAATTAAATATTCAAAAGAAATTCAAATGCCAACAAAATGCAGGAAATGATTTTAAAATTTCATGTTTTTGGAACAACCCAATTTCGGGATGTTACACGGGGTTACTATGAAATATACGAAGGAATCTGAATAATCAAGATAGGATTTGCCCCTCCTATATAACAAGGGACATATCTTTGGACCCCTCGATGTAGTTCGATTAAAGAAGTGCATGGTCATATCGAATGTGATTAAAGAGTCAATTGCAGCTAAATAATCCATTACAAGAACGAGTAAAGGATCGAACTATCATAGGATGGCACGTTTCTCGCCTCGATTTTAATTTGGTATCGTGAGGTAAAGGGATCGATGTATGAATATTATATAGATTCGTCCAATATGATCTTTTTTTTATATTTGGAAGTCTATGTCTTGCTTTGGACCGCTACCGACTTGTGGACTGGCAAGGAGTTTTTCGGGTCACGACCAATTATACATGAATCTACAGGGTCACACACTTAACGGGATATAATACATTAGTTTGGATTGGATCTATCACTAATGGATCAAGTGGACTTCGCACCATGTTGGTCCTCGAATGTAGGGTTTCATTGAGATGCTATATTAAAAGAGACGTGGGCTGAGGGAGGGATCCTAGTTCGCATCCACCGAAACCCTAGTCGCCACCCCCGCAAAGGCTCTATCGTGCACATTGGTGCTAGCACACCAGCACGCACCGTTTCTCTCTGGACAAGTAGACTTCGATAGTCACTGTTATGACTACAGCGCTGATTGGGACGATCAGCTTCCGAGGATCACCTTCCAAAGACATTGGATGATTGTCTGCTTCCACTACATCGGCGCACCATACATTAAATTGGGCTGCTTTAATTCTTCTTTCACTGCACTGCGTGTCTAGTGGTAACGATTCATGATCTCTTACTCACATGACTTCTTGGTTTACGTGGTAAAATTTTTAATTTGTGCTAGTGTAGCCTACATGTATCCCTACAGCGAGCGTGGCAACAGCGAGTGGGGTACAACAGCCGACTGTGCCAGTTGTTCCCCATGGAGTTGTTGTCTATGGACGGATTTGAGGTCCTCAGCAGGATTGACAATTTCGGCGAAATTGTGTTTATTTTGTTCCTTTCTTTACCCTCCGAAAAAAACGATTCATTCAAATTTTGGCCAAAATTGTTCTAGTTTGAATTTTGTCCAAATTTTGATTAAATTTCGTTAAAATTGAAATAAAATTTAAATATTTTGACCGAATTTTTTACTAAAAGGATATGATTTCGTTCCTTTAGTCCCTTCCATTACCCTCCAAATTTTTTTGGAAAACGAAATTGTTCTCACCAGTCGTCAAAGGGCTCCTCGCGTACAATCCCACGAAGCTGCTGTCGGCAGCCGCCGCGCGCTGACTTCCGTGCTTCGCTGACAAGTGCTGCTGTTTCGGAGATTGTTGCCCTGTTGATGAAGGCGCGGTCGCTAGTTTACTGTTTACCTGGCATGCTTTGTCGATGCTGCATATTTTGAGTAGACAAGCGCTTGATCATTTCTGCCTATGATTTCATGGAACAAACAAACAAATGAAACAATTTTTTATCATTTTTTTAAATAACTTATCAATTTATTAACATTCAATTTGTTCGTACAAACAATTGTGCTAATACCAAAAGCATAAGGCATGGCAAAAAAAAAAAAACACAGCTACAGGTACGTAACCACGAGTCAAATCCCCCGCCATGCGTACTCTTCTTTTAAATGCTATGCAACATACATGTGTATTAAAAATAAACGATGATATAATTATTATACAGATAATCGATGTATGCACAACACAGATACTGCCCTTTTACAACCCCATCCTAAATTCCTATTTGTATCAGAAGGAAAAAAACAATGGACTAATAACATACTACTCAAAACAATGGACTAATAACATGCTACTCTTTTCTTTACACTGTAGTGAACACGAATCACTTCTCAAAGGAAAGCATCAGCCGGAACTGCCTTATGGGGAAACTAGTCCCAGATCGTGAAGTTTTGAATAAATGCATAAGATATAGACTGGAGAGGGAGTCAGTAACAATGGTATTACACAAGGTTTTGGCGCAGCAACGGTTGCACTTCGCCACCGGCGCTCCCGCTCCTGTCCTGTGCTTTCCAGAGGTTCTTGAGGAAACTATACTGCTGCTGCTGCTCCTTGGGAGTGGGAATGGAGTCGGCAAGGTCCCCTGACGCCTGAGGCGACAGCTTCATGGAACTTGATGATGAGCCCTGCACGTGCTGGAGACATACTTGCACGGCGTCATGCACTCGCACAAAACACCACCCCGCACCGATCATGTCGATGATGCCCGATCTTGACAGCAGCAGGTGCACCTGCCGGTTTGGGTTCGCTATAGCAATCTGCAATCAATCAAAAAGCCTCCCATGGCTTGAAATGCTACTTCTGCACACATTTCTTTACTAATTTTCACAGTACTTCTTTGAAAAGACACTAATTTTCACAGAGTAATGATTAGAAGTGCCCAGGAAAAAGAACCTGGATGTGACGTGCTTTGTATTCTTGGTGCAAGTCCTTCAGAGCTTGAACAGCACTCGAGTCGATGTATGTAGCAGCTGCATGTCCAAATTTGTCATCTCAATCAGTAATCTAGCTAGTCCGATTGATGCTCGTAAGTTTCTTTTTCAAATGAAAGGAAAACAATTTGTTGCAGACAACAGCGTTTTAGTGCGCATCTTATAAAACGCTTTAGTGTGCTGATGGTCTATCGAGAAAGTAGGTAGGAACAATGATGCGGCACCAAGTACCAAAGCTACTTTGATTTGTGATTCTAAGTTACAATATGAAATTGCATCTCAAATTGGTGCTGTTTTGCAACAAGGAGAAACTCAGGTATCCATTTTGACCGAGAGGGAGATGAGGGAGGCTGGCCACGGGAGGGAGATTGAAACCCTAGCGCATGAATGTGTTTGGGTGCGTGAAGAAAGGGGGATGCAGGAAACGCATGAGGGAACTCCACACGCTCGACCGTGTGAGGGCTTGAGCTGCATGAAACTTCTAATCAAGCTAGGAAATCATGTGTGCATCCAAGGGGGGAAAGAGTTCGGCCAAGAAAGAGGAAGGAAGGTGTTGGAAAGAAAGAAAGAAAAAGGAAAGGAATCCAAGTGGGATTCAATTTCTTTGCCATGCCAAGCAAGAAAGAGGGGGATGTGTGGAAACCGAATTCCAGCAAGGAAGTAAAGAGATTGAGCTGGAAAACCCAGCTCTACATGTGAAGAAACCGAGCCAAAAATTGAAGCCGAACCGAACACAAGGACGAGGGCATGTGAAGTTGAGCCAGGTGGGGAGTCTGAGCCAGGGATCAAAGCCAACTCCTCCACATTTAATTCGGATAGGATCAATCTCGGTTCAGATATTTCCTTAGTTTTCCTTTCCGAAATTCTTGTTTAAATTTCCTTATCCTTAGGAGTCCAAGTGGTATGCATCTCGTATTAGTATCTGTTTGATGAGGAGTCTGGTTTCTTTGAGTTGTATCCGTTTTTGGGAGTTCCTTTCAAAGATCAGTTTCGGTTTTTAGGAGAAGTAAAGTCGGTTCTTGTCCCTTTCAATGTGTCTGATGATAGAGCAAAGCAGCTAGCAGGGGTGTTTGGTTGCAAACTAGAAACTCTACCCTTCACCTATCTGGGGCTGCCTTTAGGTACCACCAAGCCAAGAGTGGAACATTATGGCTTCATAATAAACAAGATTGAAAGAAGACTTACTGCCACATCCAATTTCCTAACCCATGCTGGAAGGCTTCAACTTGTCAATGCAGTTCTCTCATCTATTCCTACTTATGCCATGTGCTCTCTCCAAATCCCAGCGGCTGTTTTAGAATGCATTGACAGAGCAAGAAGACACTGCTTGTGGAGAAGAGCTGATAGTAATGCTACAACGCAACCTCTTGTAGCCTGGCATAATTGTTGCAAACCAAAAAGAAAAGGTGGACTTGGTATAATCAATCTCAAAAGTCAAAACAAAGCTCTTCTTCTCAAACACCTGGATAAATTCTATAACAAGAAAGAAATTCCCTGGGTTAGACTCATTTGGAACACTCACTACCCCAATGGTCAAATCCCCCATGTTGCTCCTATCAAGGGCTCTTTCTGGTGGAGGGATGTTTTGAAACTCTGCGATTTGTTTAGGGGGATTGCCAAATGCAACATGGGTAATGGTTCAACTGCTCTTTTCTGGCTTGACCTCTGGAATGACAATCTCATGCAAACCAAGTACGCAAGACTTTACACCTTTGCAAAAAATAAGAACATATCAGTTGCTCAGTTCCTGGCAAGTAATACTTTGGAAATCCAGTTCCATCTTCCTCTTTCTGAGCAAGCTTATCATGAGTATCAGAGTCTTCAAGATTACTTGCAAACAATTCAGATTCAGCAAGAAGACAAAGACATTTGGCAGTACATCTGGGGAAATAATACATACAGCTCTTCTAAGTTCTATAACCTTCCCTACAGAAATGTTCAACCTCCTAAGCCCTTTATTTGGATCTGGGATTCCAAATGTTGTAATAAACTAAGAGTCTTCACTTGGTTACTCCTAATGGACAGTGAACACAAGGAACATCCTCAAGAGAAAGAAGCGTAAATTGAAAGGAACAATTATGACTGTGTGCTCGTGATAGAAATTTGGAAGAAACGGCCTTTCATCTCTTCTTGACTGTCCGTTCGGTCAAAAGTCAAGCAACTTGGCATACATTGGAATCTTGGTGCAGATTTCTTTCAGATGATAATCCAAGCTAAGCAGCAATTTCCAAGCCCTTTCTTCATGGAAATCTTCATCATTGAGCCTCAGCAGATTTGGAAACAAAGAAACAAATTCATTTTTGACCGGGGACGCCCCTCTCTTGACTCTTGGAAGCAAAATTTTTTTGAAGAAGCCAATTTACAAGCCCATAGACTTGGTGACCCAAAAAGGGAGGCCTTTCTCTCTTTTAGGCCTCCAAGCTTAACTCTTCTCTTGTGGCCTTTGTTGGAAGCAAAGAATCATTTTCATCTTCTTCTTTGTTTAAGGACACCCTTCTTTTGTTTCTTGGAAAGTTCCTTCTGTAAAGAGGCTTTTCTTCAGGCTCTCTTTTTAGGAAGGCAAAACGCCTGGTTTTCCTAGCTTGTTTGGTGGCTCTAGTCTAGTTTTCTTCTTGTAACCCTCCTCGGGTTGCTCCTTGGTTGTAGTCCTTCTGTTCTTTTTAATATACTTTACAGTGGGGGTCTCCCCTGCTGTATTTTCTGTTCAAAAAAAAAAGTCGGTTTTTTGTTGAAGAATCCAAATCTAATGTTACTGTTAGACTATACGTGCATGCTGTTAGACTATACGTCCATGCGCGGCATGCACGCACGTCCACCCGTAGACTATACATGCATGCGCGGCATGCACGCACGTCCACCCGCCATCTAAGGCAATTGCCACCTAAAGATCTTCTGCCCAACTAATCTTCCTGATTTCACGTGATGTAATCTTTGGCTGTTTTGGCAAGTGCTAATCTCCTCTGTACTATTTATATCCCGGTTTTGGGAATAATTCAATCAAGCGCAATACTACGATTGCCTTCATGGTATCAGATTAGCGTTCGATCCTTCTCTCTAACGCTCGCGATGGACACTGAGGCCGACGCCACGGCGCCTGCAGCGCCGCAACTACGACCAACGAAGACGCCGCCGCGCGCCCTCGGGCCCTCGCCGCCGCCGTCCCCGTCAAAACCCTCGTTCCCATCACTCTTGATCTCTCCTCCAGCAACTACTCTCCATGGCGCGGATTGTTCGAGGTCGCCCTCGAAAAATACGCCCTCGACGTCCACATCCGCGCACCTGCTCCTTCTTCGTCCGCTCCCAACGCGGCCTGGCTTCGTCTCGACGCACTCGTGCGCTCGTGGCTCTACGGCGCCCTCTCCTCCGAGCTCCTCGCCATGGTAATGGACTCCTCGGCGTCCGCGTACTCCCTTTGGACGCGCATCGAGGGTCTATTCCGCGACAACGCTGAGATGCGCGCCATCTATCTCGAACAGGAGTTCCACGGCCTCATGCAGGGCGCATCGTCCGTCGCCGAGTATTGTCGGCGGCAGAAGGCTCTTGCTGACGACCTCGTCGCCGTCGGCAGCGTCATCACCGACCGGAGCCTCGTCCTCAACACTCTACGTGGGCTGAACTCTCGCTTCTCCCACATGCGGACGCTCCTCTCCATGCAGCGCCCAGTTCCCTCATTCCTCGAAGTCCGCTCCGCGCTCATGCTTGAGGAACTCACGATGAGGAACTCTGACACCCCTCCAGCATCTGCGTTCGTCACAAACCATCCTCCAATGAATAACGCCGGCGGCAACAAGAGCTCCTCATCGGTCGGCTCCGGCAGCAACTACTCCCGTGGCGGCAACTCGTACGGCAACGTCAACGTACATCGCGGTAACAGCGGCAACTCCAACCGCCGCCGTAACCGCAACAACGGCACCAACGGCGGCGGGAACAACAGCGGCAACGGCACCGGCGGCGCTAACCCCTTTCCCAGCAAGGGCGCCCCCTGGCCGTCCCTCCAGAACCCTTGGACAGGGTCCATTCAGATGTGGCCTGGCCCATGGACCTCGGCGCCTCGCCCGACCGGACAGGGCATCCTCGGGCCGCCGCCCCCGACGCAGGCGTTTCACGCTTTCGCACCCCCGCCTCCCGGTGCGCCATCCCCCCAGCCTCCCGGTGCGTCATCCCAGACAACGGTGCGGCATGGCCGGCCCCTTCCCTGAACTACTCCGCGCCACCGTTTGCTTTTGATCAACAGCAGCTGCTGAACAATTTCAGTACCATGTCGTTGGCTCCTCCGTCCGCCAACGAATGGTACATGGATTCTGGTGCATCCGCGCACATGACTTCTGATCACGGTAATCTCACTTCTGTCTCTCCTTACTCTTCCGCTGCACCTCGTCAAGTCATTGTTGGCAATGGTTCTTCCATCCCCATTGCCCACTCTGGCTTCACCTCCTTTTCCACCCCGGCACGTTCGTTTTATTTACACAACGTTCTCGTTACTCCCAATATCATCAAAAATCTTATTTCTGTACGCCAATTTACTTCTGATAATCACTGTTCCATTGAATTTGATCCTTTTGGTCTTTCTGTAAAGGATCTTCGCACCAAGAACGTGATCATCAGGTGCAATAGCCAGGGCGATTTGTACCCGTTCTTTCCACCGTCTAGCACGCACGCCCTCTCCGCCACGACGTCATCTTCGACATTGTGGCATCGCCGCTTAGGACATCTCAATAGCCAAGCTTTGTCACACCTAGCAAGCACTTTCTCTATTCCATGTAATAAAAAGTCGATTAATAAATCTTTATGTCATGCTTGTCAACTTGGCAAACACGTTCGTCTTCCTTTTGATGTCTCCACCTCTCGCACTACTCGTCCCTTCGAGCTCCTTCACTGCGACATCTGGACATCCCCTCTACCTAGTGTTTCCGGTTACAAGTATTACCTTGTCATTCTAGATGATTACAGTCACTACTTGTGGACGTTTCCTCTACATCTCAAGTCTGACGTTTTCTCCACCCTCAAACACTTCTTCGCTTTCGTGTCCACTCGATTTCACACCACTGTCCAATCCTTACAATGTGACAATGGTCGTGAATTCGACAATACTGCTACACGTCTTTTTCTTCTTTCTCTTGGCACTTCGCTTCGCATGTCTTGCCCATACACCTCTTCGCAAAACGGCAAAGCTGAACGTGTCATTCGCTCTACCAATAATATTGTCCGCTCACTTCTCTTCCAAGCGAGTATGCCACCGATTTATTGGGTAGAAGCTCTCCACACCGCCACCCATCTCCTCAACCTTCATCCCACAAAATCTCTTCACTCCAAAACTCCTCATGCCGTCCTTTTTGGCTCTCCTCCTTCATTTGATCATCTTCGAGTTTTCGGATGTCGTTGCTACCCCAATATTTCTGCCACTACTCTCCACAAACTCGCCCCTCGATCCACCTCATGTGTGTTCCTCGGTTACCCCTCCAATCATCGGGGTTACCGGTGTCTCGACCTCTCCACCAACCGTATAATCATCTCTCGTCATGTTGTGTTCGACGAGAACTCCTTTCCTTTCGCAGAAGACTCGCCACCTTCCTCCTCTGATTACTCCTTTTTGGACGACCTCGTTCACCTCACTCCCTCACCACCGCTATTCAGCGGCTCCCTCCGATTGCACCGCGCACCGCTCCACCTCCCGCGCCCATGCCCACGCCCACGACACCCGTTGTCCATACGCGTGCGCCTGCCGCTTTGCCGCACGCACCCGTGCCCGCTGAGTCGCACACGCCTGCAGTGCCCCCCGTTCCTGTGATGCCATCGGCAGTGCCCGCCCCTGCCGCACCAGCGCCTACCGCTCCTACTGCGCCCGCGCCTACAGCTCCTGCTACTGCTGCCAATGACCATCGTATGGTCACCCGCGGAAAATCGGGCATCTGTAAGCCGGTAGACCGGCTCAACCTTCATGTCGAGCCTCTCTCTCCCATTCCTAAGAGCTATCGCGGGGCTCTTAAGGACGCCAATTGGCACTCCGCGATGATTGACGAGTTTTCAGCTTTGCAGGCCAACAACACGTGGGAACTTATCCCTCGTCCACACGGTGCCAATGTCGTGTCCGGTAAATGGGTGTACCGGCACAAATTCAAGCCCGATGGCTCCCTCGACCGTTACAAGGCGCGTTGGGTTCTTCGCGGGTTCTCCCAGCAACCCGGCATCGACTACGGCGAGACTTTTAGTCCGGTTGTCAAACCGGCTACGATTCGGACCGTGCTGTCTCTTGCTGTTGCGGGCGACTGGCCCGTGCACCAGCTCGACATCAACAACGCCTTCCTCCACGGCACTCTCTCCGAGACTGTCTACTGCGAGCAACCGTCTGGCTTCGTCGACTTGTCCGCTCCCGACCATGTCTGTCGCCTCATCAAGTCTCTCTATGGCTTGAAGCAGGCGCCTCGTGCTTGGTTTAGCACGCTCGCAGCGTATCTTCTACGCATCGGCTTCACGGCATCTCGTGCCGACCCGTCGCTCTTCGTACTCACCCGCAGCACCGACCACGTCTACCTTCTCCTGTATGTCGACGACATCGTGCTCACTGCCTCGACTGAGCACCTTCTCCGGTGGACAATATCGGCCCTCGAGCGCCAGTTCTCACTCAAGGACCTCGGCGCTCTACACTTCTTCCTCGGCGTCGCCGTGTCACGCTCGGCTGCCGGGATGCATCTCTCGCAGCGTCAGTACATCCTGGATGTGCTAGATCGTGCCGGCATGAGCGCTTGTCACCCGTGTACCACTCCAGTTGATACGAAGTCCAAGCTCGGCTCCACCGGCAAACCCGTCGCCGACCCCACTGCGTACCGCAGCTTGGTGGGTGCCCTTCAGTACCTCTCCTTCACCAGGCCGGATGTCGCTTATGCAGTTCAGCAGGTTTGTCTGCACATGCATGATCCTCGTGAACCCCATCTCAATGCGGTGAAGCGTATTCTTCGATATCTCCGGGGTACCATCGATCACGGTTTACAGCTCCATCGCACTGCAGCGACTTCCCTCACTGTCTACACTGACGCTGACTGGGCTGGGTGCCCCGACACACGCAAGTCTACTTCCGGCTATGGCGTCTTCCTCGGCGAAAATCTCGTGTCCTGGTCTTCCAAGCGGCAACAAACAGTCTCTCGTTCGAGTGCCGAAGCGGAGTACCGTGCCGTTGCCAACGCCGTCGCCGAAGCTTGCTGGTTGCGACAACTACTCGCCGAGCTTCGTCGCCCTCTTCAGCGCGCCACCGTTGTGTACTGCGACAACATCAGTGCTGTCTACCTCTCCAGCAACTCGGTTCAGCATCAACGCACCAAGCATGTCGAGATTGATCTCCACTTCGTGCGTGAACGAGTTGCCTTCGGTGATGTTCGTGTTCTTCATGTACCGACGTCATCTCAGTATGCAGACATCTTCACCAAAGGCCTTCCGACGAGCGTCTTTACCGAGTTTCGCTCCAGCCTGAACGTCCGCTGTACTCCCGCTCCGACTGCGGGGGGGTGTTAGACTATACGTGCATGCTGTTAGACTATACGTCCATGCGCGGCATGCACGCACGTCCACCCGTAGACTATACATGCATGCGCGGCATGCACGCACGTCCACCCGCCATCTAAGGCAATTGCCACCTACAGATCTTCTGCCCAACTAATCTTCCTGATTTCACGTGATGTAATCTTTGGCTGTTTTGGCAAGTGCTAATCTCCTCTGTACTATTTATATCCCGGTTTTGGGAATAATTCAATCAAGCGCAATACTACGATTGCCTTCAGTTACTACGAGCCAGAGTCGGCTTCGGCCATATTTGTGTGCATGCGCGAGTCATGGCTTGTGCCCTTTGAGGTGCCAATATAAGGCCAGGGGTGTACCCCATTGTCAAGATAGATCATTATGTTTAGACTATGAAATAAAACAGAAAAGCCACTTGGCACCATGATTGGATGTGTTTGTGAGATGAGTTGAGAGATTGCCGTGAAAAGAGAGATTGCGATTTTCAGCAAGAGAGAAAGATCGAGTCTTGTGTGCAAGTTGAGAATACCTTGTTCTCAGATTGTGCCAAAGGTATTGATCTTGCAATTCGATCATATTAGACCGGTTTGCGAGATTTCGTGGGTGGTACCGTGAAAGATCGGGCTATTCGCGCATCAATTCAATTGGAATTTACCGCTGGTTGGTCCATATCAAACAGTATGCCTGACTCCAACAGAATTTCAATAGAAAGGAAAATACTTACGGGACATCTCGAGGATCACAAAGTACACCCTTCCAACATCAGGTCCCCGGTTTGAATTTGGGATATTGAGCTCATACTCACGCAACCTGATAAAGCATTATGGTTACCACAAGAACTTTCATCAGGGTAACAAAGAACCTTAATAACACAAAATGCTCAAACAGATCAAGAGATTTACCTGTCTTTTATGTAGCTTATGTTGGCAAAGTAGATTGGTGCATCAATTCGGACAACAACTATCCCGTTGTATGTATAAGCCTCAGGATACTGCAATGTATTCCTGTACACAGTGGTGCCAGGTAAACGTCCCAAAACCGCTGTAGAAGGGCCATACAAACTTGTTAAAGCAACATTAGATCAGAGCCTCAGACCAGACAGTTAAAAAACTTTAGCACTCTAGGGAAACAACGGAGAAGACCATCCAAACCCTCCAATGAAAAAACTTAAATATATTGACAGTTCAAGAAATGATGTACTATCTAGCAGATTGCAAGCGGTTCTCATGTCTAGAGTACATGCACTCACCTATATGTGGATTTGCTGACTCATGGATTACAAAGGCCAATGAGAATCCAACCTACAAAGGAAAATGTCAACGTCAAATGATTGCTTCTTCTCATACCAAGTTTGACAAAGTACATTTGACAATCTTATTGACACTTCAGCTGAAGATATATATATATATATATATATATATATATATATATATATATATATATATATATATATATATAAACTAACTGAAATGAGCCAGGAGTGAATTTATACTTACTCCAACAAGGACACCAATCTCAATGCCAACAATTAATGTTGTAATAAACGTGATTGCCCATAGAAAGAAATCTTTCTTATCAATACCCCACAAGAAGATGGCCTCCTCATAATCTACCTAAATATAATGCAAATATCCATGAGAAATCATGGGCGAAATAGTTTAAATCATGGCATTAGAGCAGAAATGGCCCTGTTCTTTTCGGCTGCAGCCGATGGCTTATGGTTGCGGCTGATAGCTTTTGACTAGTGCGAGTGCGCTTGTGTGAACGAACCGAATGCCGATAAGCTGTTTCGAAAAGGCTATCTCGATAAGCCACATCGAAATGGTAGCAGAAAAGTTGTTCCATTTGTTTGTTTGGCAGAAACTATAAGTCATAAGTTATAAGGCATAAGCTGAAAAGAACTGGACCCATAACTTTATTTCTTGGGAAGCAGGCATCATGATTACATGAGGACCTGTTTCAAACTGTCAATCAAGGTATCTATAAATATGAGCATTGAGATGTAGTTACCAGGCCAGTGACAGCAGAAATCACAACTGCAGCCAATGCACACTGAGGGGGAAAAATGAGATCAAATTAGCATATGTAAGTAACCATAGAAACACTTAAGATGAAGGTACCTGCAGTGCTTGTTAAGCACAAGTGTATACGATGCTTCAGATGTATATACATATATTCTTTGACATTTTTTAGACTATACACTTACTTCCACAAACCATTCATTTTTTAATACAAAGAAAAAGTTGGACCTTAAAAATAGAGTTCTACATATAGATATAGTACATAAAGTTGTATATTTTAAGAAACAAAACACTGCGTTTCATTTGACTTTTTAGGAATACATTCACCTTAAACATAATAAAATTACATGTTATTTATTGGCTTTTATACACTGCAGTATATGAATATTATTATAGTAAATCAGCAAATGTGCAACTCAAAATTAAACTTAAATTTGTGCAATAATATACACTACGAATACAACAAGGGCTTGTTTGGAAAGAAGGAATTTTGATTTCACAAGAAACAATTCAATTCCTACAGGAATTTGGTCTATACTGTTGACAGCATTAATAAAAAGAAAAAAGGCAAGCAGAAAAATAATATGTAATAAAAGGTTCCAAGATGGAACACTCTTAACATGGAAACCAATAATTACTTAATGAAGTGCACCAAAACAACAACACATGGTAAATCTTACCTGAGGTATATCAGTAAATAATGGTGTCATAAACAAGAGAGCACTGCCAATTATTGTGCCCATTATGATTCCAGATAATCCAGTTTTTGCCCCACTTTCATGATTCACAGCTGACCTAGAAAAGGAGCCTGCATGGACAGCCAGGAATATCGGCTTTCTAAAGCCTAGCTCTAGTAACTAAAACATTGTAATTTTCATGTAAAGAATAGAGAATAACAGAGGAATGGGGGAGCATGGGTATTTCTCATTAGATATAGTTAATATTTTACCTGTAGCCGGGTATGCAGAAAAGAATGAACCACATATATTTGCTATGCCAAGACCAAATAACTGTGACAAAATAAAACATGATCGAAAGAGTTAAGTTTGAACAAATGAGAATATTAGGGATAAACAGAGAACAAGTCCTACTATATACAAATGCATACATAGTTTATTTGTTTTGCAATCTTGATAAACTGCTGAATCTAAAAAGCATTTATCAGACAGCACTTGAGATTTATGGAATAATTGACTGATTTATACAGGTATAGTTAAACTTTATGTAGTAACCAGTTAGGACAGGTGTCTGGATCACACTAGCTTTACAAAGCATGCTTTCATGTAACATTGTCAAATTTGAAGTGCTCATAAAGTTATTTAAACAAAATCCAAAAAATAACTGACAAAAGAAATGGGAGCCAAATTACATATCTCCATTTCTTGACATATAACTGTTCATATTTTTACTATGGCAACATACAAACTCAAAATCCTATTATAATTTAGTTGACTATGCCTGCAGCCTCCACTAGCTATTATATAACATGACAAAATATAAAGAAAAATTTATAAGTTTGACTAGCCTGTGGAAGAGTTTTAGTCTACTATTATTACCTCTTCTAAGATACTGTGCATGAAAACCCATTTTTTAATAACATAACATGAAAAATATAATGAAAATTGCATATGTAGCAACAAACCAGAGCAGCTTGTACCAACAACAACTAATTAGGTTACTCAATGGTTTATGGCTTACCTCTTTGTTGGAGTCCAACTCATAGCCATTCTTCACAGCCAAAGCTTTAGCAATACCAACAGATTCCTAAAATTGTATGGTACAAATGTTTAATGTACACTAAAGAAAGTTAAAATAAACTAATACCAACAATCCTTTTTTTACCAAAATGGCAACACCAGTGATAAGTACTGCAGTTGGCATTAGTGACCTCAGATGTTCAAATCCTCGAGGAATGGAGAACTTGGGAAGGCCTTGTGGTATTTCACCTACCTAGACACTCAAGAAATACAGGATTACTTGTGATGCAGCTATTAATCATAATGTGTGATAAATGATAATGAATTAGGGTTAAGCAAATAAAAAACCACCCAGATTTGTGTGTTTTGCCAAGTGACAATCAACATAAAAGTTGATTGTGGCAGTCTGTTAACGGTGAGAACTGATAACGAATGAACAATTAACATTTACCATAGACACACATTTAAGTATAACAAGCATCTGAATACTACACCTCACACATGTAGCATTTTGATATTTGATTTTTAGAGAATAACCTATTAAAATAACTGTCTGAATACTCATCTATAATCAAAACATTTGCTGATATTTAACAACACGCGTGCACGTACACACACAAAATCATTAAAAGCTCAGAGAACACATGCATCATCATAACAAAGGTCAAATGAACAACAAAATAGCACGCGAAGGTAGAGGTTTCATAGAACTTGTACTGTGCTGTGCGTACCATCATTAATAAGCTCTTTTTCTGCACTGCTTGATCATTTCATAACAATAAACTAAGCATTTGTTTGGAGTAAAACAACCAACCTTTTATTAAGGAAGAGTAAGGGAGTTTAATAACCCACCTCATAGGCATAAGTCCATACCATTAAAGAATATTGTTATCCAAATAAGTTTATTCTGATAAAGAACATATGCAGTTCATATTTGAGGCAGGTGGATAACAGTACATAAATTTGGGAGAGAATAATAAAAGGAGCTTAACTTACCACTGATATGGCAGGTGGATGGAAAATTTTGACAAAAATTGTTCCAAGAACAACTGCTGTAAGTGGACCAGAAGCTCTTAGGAAACGCAATCTTTTATTTGATTTTCCCTGCAAAGTTTTAGAGGTCATAAAAATGAAAATTTTATTTGAATGTTAATTGAAGAATAAATGTGATAATAAAGCAATTGAAACTCACTAGCTTTTTCATTATTAGAAGGATAGCAAGAAACACTGATCCCATTACAAATGGAGGCCAGGAGAACTGCAAAAAGGCACTGATATATTAAGTTAGTGATAAAATGTAATTCAAATACCAGAAAGAATACCATGATCTGAAAGAAACATACAAGCAGTCTTAATGTATGCAGTGTGCCTAAGGAAAGGTTGATTAATGCTATCTAAGCTATATGAATGGCAGACCTTAAACCTTAAGAACAGTTCACTAAAGTCAAAAGAAAGTGTTCTCCTTTTTATTGTTCAAGGTAAAATTCTGGTTTCACTTAATTAATTCAGTAATCAGAGATTTGAAGTAAGTGTCCTCGAAAAAAAAGATTTGAAGTTAGACATGACTAGCACAAATAGCGAAACAGAACAAAATGAGATGTGAGGAATAAATCACAGAATGAAGGTGCTTGTGGGAAGTTCTAATTATACATGGTTTTATCCCAGTGACCCAGTTTTCCTGCCAGTGTAGCGGCACATATGATAATGCTCCTTGTTATGAATATTGTGTATATATTGAAGAGCCCAATGGGCAATATATATAGAGAGTACAAAGGAATATTACAAGGGAATATGCCATATATGATAAGGAAAGAGAGGCATATATGAAAAGGAATAAAACAATTCCTATTCTATCTCTAATACACTTAACACCCCCCTCAAATGCAAGGCGTATACAATAGCATTGCGTTTGAAAAATGGTTAACACTAAAGCAAGATAAATCCGAAGTCCAAGTCTTGATGATGTCGTCGTTGCATGCAGTTTTTGAATAAACTGTCAAATCAAGTCGAAGAGGAATATATAGATGCATGACGGCGCAGATCGAAGCCCAAGAGGCGGCGCGCAAGCACGAGGAGCCAGCGGCCTTTAAAGTTCGGGGCGGCGGCTAGAGAAGCGGCGGCATCATAACGACTTCTACGATCTGCACGTGGCTCAGAGAGTAGAGCAGCGGCTGCTGTCATGCAAAATAAAAAAAATTCCTACACTTCTATGACTGACAATTAATTTGTGGACTCGCACGACTGAGACGAACTACAAATTAAAGACTACGGATTTGGATGGACACAATGAAAAACTCGCGAGAAAAATAACTGAAGACCAACTAAAATGCGACTAATATTTAGCAACGGACGGATGCAGACAGGACAAAATCCTCAGCCGACCGATCCATGAGGCCCACGACGGGTGAGCGAGGGTTAAACCGCGGGGGTAGGGTTTTCCTACCCCCATTCTATTCGGTGGCAACGGCGGCCCTCGCTCATCCCCTCGCGCTCGCTCTCCCTCGCTCATCCGCTCGCCTCGGCATCTCTCACGTCTCTCCCTCTTTCTCCACCGCCTCTCCCTCCTCGCAGCTCGCTCTCTCCACCGTCTCTCTCGCGGGCACAAAGGCGCGGGAGGCGGCAGCCGAAGGCGGCGACGCAGGCGCGGAGGCACGGCCACGCACCGGAGGCGGCGGCGGTCAAGAAGGCGACGTCGGAGTGCGGAACCGAGCTCCCGTCGCCGGAGGTGGAGGCGGCGATCGGATCCGGGCGCGCCAGCGGCGAAGACGGTCGGATCCGGCCGGCCGCTACGGATCCGGCGGCGGCGGCTGAGCGCCGAGGCAGAGCGGCGCCAACAAAAAGGCCGACGACGAAAACAGCGGGTCAGCGCAGATCAGCAGAGAGGCGGATCCGGCTGAGACGCACGGATCCGGACTTGGTGACGTCGGAGGCACCGGATCCGAGCGGCGACGAACGAGCGGCGGCGGATCTGGCGGCGTTGGCAGCTCGGGCGAAGTCGGATCTAGCGGCGGATCCAGCCAGAGGCGGCCGGATCTGACGGATTTGGCGAGGAGCGGGCGGATCCGGCGGCGCTGATACTGGCGCGAGCGGAGGAACCGAGGTCGGCGGCGGCGGCGTCGTGCGGGTGGGCGTGATGAAGAAGCTAAAGCGAGCGCGAGTCGGCGGCGATGATGATGCCGAGGCGAAGCGCTTGGGCGGCGCGCAGCTGGTGGTAAGGGCGGCGCGGCGGCGACGAGGAACGGTGGCCGAGAGGCGAGGCGGCGGTGGCGCAGCCCAACAAGATGGCCGCCCCCGGGGGAGATCAATCCTCCCAGGGGCAGCAGATGCGGAAGATTGATGAGGTTAGTGTTTTAACCTAAGCTCTGATATAATGTTATGAATATTGTGTATATATTGAAGAGCCCAATGGGCAATATATATAGGGAGTACAAAGGGATATTACAAGGGAATATACCATATAGGATAAGGAAAGAGAGGTATATATGAAAAGAAATAAAACGATTCATATTCTATCTCTAATACCTGGAATAGAATACAAACTCTATATCCTAATACAACTCTATCTCCTTAACACTCCTGAGGCACATACCCGTAGATACAGTGTCACACAGATTTCAATCCAAGTTTTGGATGTGCTAAGTCCAGGGGAAAACACAGCTTTACATAATTTACAGAATAAAGATAATAAAAAGCAAACACTATGTCAAAATTGTATAAATCACAAGTGGCAATGAAAGCTCTGATACAAAATCTGCCCAAGCCACGTTACATATCACAGATGTCACAATTTAAAAAGCATACCCAATGCTACATGTTTGTCTAAGCACTCTGCATCTAAAAGAAAACAGGGAAAAAGATACATGCTGACAAGGAGGTAACAAGTAAAATTAAATCTGCCCAAGCCATGTGCATATCACAGATGTCACAATTTAAAAAGCATACCCAATGCTACATGTTTGTCTAAGCACTCTGCATCTAAAAGAAAACAGGGAAAAAGATACATGCTGACAAGGAGGTAACAAGTAAAATTGCAGGGACACAAGAAAAGCCCACCTGATCTATTCCTGCAACTATACTCTCAATAAGTGGTACAATTTTGCTGCTTCTTGTAACACTGTAACCCAAGAAATACTTGATCTGGGACAAACCAATTACAATTGCTGAAGCTGTAGTGAATCCAGATATTACAGAATGGCTAATGAAACGAATAAGCCAACCAAGTCTGTAAAGAAGAAAACATATGAATTGGTTACGCAACCTCAACAAAAATCAGGTTTATGTAATGCTCTTGCCTTATACACCCCACCCCCCACCCCCGGTATGTAGCACCTAAGTCGCTATACTAGTATGAAAGGAGCATTTTAGGTCCCTCAAGGTCCAATTGTGAATAGTTAATATTGTAGTGCTTGCCTTTTTTGGTTCTCTGCAGTATAGATGAATTTGACCATGGAATTTGGCATGTGTGCAACATGACATTTACTATGTCTATGTTTTTTTTTCAAAATTTTTTGAACACTGCATCACGAACTTCTCACAAATTTTTACCAATGGGGATGTTTTGCTGATAGGGGCAACAAGTAATTTCCATTGTTATATAACTATAAACAGGTAAAGCTAGTTACATTAGGATGTTAAATATGTAATCTGCTTGCGCCTTGCCCCCTACAACTTTGCTTACAATGGCTTGTCTTTCGTTTGCATAGGCACACATGGCTGTACCGATGAACCAATGGCAAGGATGCATGTGGGGTAACTGCAAATTTAGTGGCACGCGAACAAGAGATGGCTTTGAAATTTGAAGATTAAGCTGCAGTAGGTTTGGTTTTGTAGTTCTCGATGCAACAGCAGAGCATTCAGCTTCTTGGTGGAAGAAGTCAAGTCGTATGACTACAAAATTGTATTTGTCAGCCAGAAAGAGCAACAGAACAGTAAACCACACAAGAGTAGAACAACTTTATAGCTGTACAACAATCAAGGGCACAGAGTGCTACATTTTTACAAAGAAAGGACTTAAAGTTCGTGTTTGGAGGTAGAGGGACCTAAATGCTCCCTTTCTAGATGTACAGGAACTTAAGTGTAGCTTTTGTAAGTAGAGGGATCTGTATGCACTTTTATCTCGAAGTACACGGACTTCAGGTGCATTTTGGCCAAAAATACAAGGGATAGCACCTTAGCCCTTTGGTAAGAACTCTAGCAAAAGTTAGCAGGTTAGACATTTAAGATATCTATACACATTGTTATATTGCTAATACAATTCATAAGAGCTAAAGCATAGAAAAGGATGAATCTACATACATGTTTGCATGTTTCTTCTCTATAAAGGTCTAGTTCAATGCTTAAAAATTTCAAATGCTCCTAAATGAATAAACAGGAACTCCAACTTTCCTGAGTAAAGAGAATTACCTTAGCAATCCCATCAAGCATTCCAATATCCCAACCATGAACGCCAATAATATGGCTAATTCCGTGTACAGCTCACTAGATGAATTAACTATACCCCCAAGAACATTGGACACTAGCAGAGAGACAAGTGCCACTGGACCTACTGCTAATTGTCGTGAGGACCCAAAAATTGCATAGACAAATAGCGGGACAAAGCCTGTGTCTGTTCAGCACCATGGAAACGAAAACAAAGAATTTGCATCAACTTTTAAGCTCATTTGAGAACATAAAAGAGCAAAATAAGGAGAAGCTGTAAAGGCGTAACCACTTACAGAGCCCATAAATCGGGTGAAGCCCAGCCAGCTTTGCATATGACATTGCCTACAATACAGTACAAGAAATGATTATGCTCTGATTTTAGAAAGAAAGTACAGTGGATGGAGGGCACAAACAAATCCGAAAACAATATACTTGTCTAGCAGCATTTTTTGTTACTAATTTGTACAGTAATTAGGAGAAGTAATAAGTCATGTGGCAAAATTTAGATAATACGCACAATTGTTCAATACAAATCGGTAGGGAGACCAAATAAGTCCAGCTAATTTATCTGGTTGGATATAGCTTCAACTGTCATAGTCCTCGGCATTCTCATTCACTAAAATTCATAAATGAAACAGAAACTGTTGAACATATGCATCCCCAAAAGAAAGCCAATATGAGATTGCCATTTGATGAGTTCAACACATACTAACCAAGAACCAGAAGCCCATCAGTCAGAAAAGATGGCATGAAAACACTGTGTTTGCCAACAAGCAAACCATCCTAATTGCTCAAATTGTAATGTGCTAACGCGTAACAGTGGGTGTAGCCGACTAGTCATTTAAGTAAGCTCTATGATTAATTAACCTTCCCATCTAAAACTGAATGCATTCCTGGAAACAACTCCGTACTTCGAATGATATAATTTCAAACCCACATACTGCACAAAAGCATGGCTCCATTAAATAATAATGACGTGTGCAAACAGCCAATATATGGGAACCACGAATTGCTTATAATAACACTCCCTTGTGCACTTAAACAACTCAATTAAAATGTGTCCACACTCCACACATTTAGATCTCAGAAATAGCGATCACCAAGCTCCAAACGAGAGTAAACAACTTGTAACCGTTTCCACAGAAAGAGAAAAGCTGGCATACTTTTAAGACAAGCAAGAGAGAAACCAATCAATTAACAAGCTCGGAAAGGAGTCAAAAGATTAAGCTAATCCACATTAACATTTATTTTGAGCAATTGAAATCCCCAGTGTCTTACAATTACAACATCTTAGAATGATAAGCCTAAAGATCAAACAACTAACAAGTTGAAATCATTGTTTTTTCCAGGGAATTCAATCCTTACAGAGCAATACAAAATATTGCGAATGATGAGAGCAAAAGGCTACCTGGGGCACAAGCATGACGCCGACGGTGACGCCGGCGGCGAGGTCGGCCTGGAGGTCCTCCTTACATCTATACCTCCGCATCCACGGCAAGCACGGGAGAGCCGCCTCCGCCCATTCCCACGGCCCCATCCCCCGCGCCCTCTCCACCGCCACCGACCACCACGACGGCGAGGAGGATGCCGACCCCCGTGCGGCCGCCTCCTGCGGGTGCCGCAGCGGTATCACCCTCACCGGCCTCCCGCCCCCGGAAGCGACGGCGGCGAGTTCACCGGAGCTCGCCGACGCGTATGACGACTTCTCCATTCGATTCGAGGATCCCTTGCAATCAAACGGTTTTACTTCGGAAAAATCATAAACATAAAGAAAGTAAAGATGATATTTTTGGATTTGATTGCTCACCGCGCAGAACAAATTAGGCGACCGGCGGCCACAGCGGCGGAGGTGACCGGTGGGAGACTACGGAAGGCAGCCCACGGTGACGATGGCCGGGGGGCAGCCGAGGCGGCGCGCGCGGACGCGATACGTGAACGATGTAGTGAGGTGGGCTTGGGTGCAAGGGGCGGCGGCGGCACGCCGGCCAGCGGGAGAGGGGTAGGAGGAGCCGAGGACGCCGGAGGCATGCGACGAGGGGGGGACGCGGGCTTGGCTGCACGTTCCTCTGCCAATCAACGGGTTGACTATTGGTTGATGTAACTGGACGGGATTACACGGGTGCGTGCATCGCTCTGCTGCATGATATCGATGTACCTGGAGGGGATGCGTGCACGGCGTTGGATTGCTTGTGGACACGGAGGAACCAAGGTCAAAATGTCTACATGCTAATCGGGTTCTACTGTCCTTCATCATTTATTAATAAATAAATGAATGATATGTCTTACGGCGTAAACAGAGGCCCCGTTTTTTTTCTACTGCTTCTGTTTTTAGCCTTTGGCAGAGGCCAGAAAGGCAATTATTGAAATATAACAGTTTTTAAAGCATATTCTTCAGACGACTTTCTGAGCCTGAAATCGTGGCACCATCCAAGTCAGCATCTCAGCTATCCGTTGTCGTATCAAAAAACGCAACCAGAAACTATCAATCACAGCCAAAAGCTATCAGCTGTAGCCCAAAAAAATACCCTTAAAAAGACTCGTCTCGATCGCTATTGATCCGAGTAGTTGTATTTGGTGGACCGATACTGGCAATCACATGGGTGAATAATTGCGAAAGTTTTTTTTTCTCTCAAGTATTCAAAAGTTTCACTCAGATAACTATAAGAGCCATCAAGTTCAGATTATACCTTTTACAAGAGAATCATAGAAATTTGAGATAAAAAAAAGATACGAACACCCTAACTTTAACTGCTTGACCGGTAGTACCGCCAAGGCAGAGCCAGTATGATCGCTGGTATAGTACTACCACCAACTGGGAGCCGGCATGATCACACTTACGGTAATACCGCTTTAGTGAGGGTGGTACTACCACTTGCCCTGTTCCTATGCGTAATATCTCAAGACAAAAACCCAAATTTGAGAATCTTAATCAAATCTTGTCCAAATGAAATCAAAATTGGTATGAACCTTTGCAAGAATGTTAGGAACCAAATAAAATCAAGAAACATAAGGTTTATGAACTTGATTCCATCAAATTAAAGAAATCATGTTTTAGGTACACAAGAACATGCTAACCCATAAAACTCAAATTACTTTCTTACTCATGAGAATCTAAGTTATGAAAACTTTCAGATACCTATTATATGTCCTAGCAAAATAATCTAAGCAAAGGTTTGGGCTACAAATGCCACAAACATAGAATCATAAATCTTGGTCAAGACAAAGCAAAAATTGGACAAGATCTTGATTCTTCTATAAAAGTGATTTAAATGGGTAAAGATTGATCCAATGATTTATTAGTAACTCTTACACATCAGAGATCACATCAAGAACAAGAGGAGCACAAAAAAATCATTTAAGCAAGAATAAGAATCCATGCAAAGAGAGAGAAGAGCGCAAGAAATGTAAGAACTTGATCTATTGCATAGAGAGTAATGATTCTTAAAGCTTACTGGTTACAAAGGACCATTCATAAGTCTCCCTTTTACTCACACTGAAAATGAGGAAAAACTAGCTTAAGTCTAGAAGTCTAACCTATTTCCTTTCAAACCCTACAACTCGTCACCCTTCAACATATAGGCCAACTAGCTCCCTTAGGTGGTCTAGACTATCTAAGGATCATTATGCGACTGTTGTTGAAGCAGTTGAGTGGAGCAAAACCATCGACTAAGCCGATTGAAGTATGAAAGAGATAGGCGAAGGTAGCAAAAGGAAGGAGAAGATCAAAAAATCTAAAAATAATGCAAAAAGTTAAAAGCCTCAAGCCAAAAGTTCCAAGGAAGTCTTGGCCATGAGTGAAAAGGAGCCACATAATCCCAAGCTGTACTTTGACTAGGGCAAGGCCAAAATCCCCATGTGGAAGACAACAAGCCTAGGTGGTGTCCCTTTCATAAAAGGGATGGACACGACCTTTGCAACTGCCGAGTTTTCCAACGAAAGCTCGAGAACTACTACTCCAACAAAGGACCACTCCCTACACTCGAAGCGTTAGGACAAATGAGTGGTCGGAAGTAGTCGGACAATGACGAGGAGATGCCGTTCCAGGATCCGAAGCACACCATCAAGCACATCTATGGAGGATCTTCGGCATACGAGTCAAAGCGACAGTATAAGGCTATCGAACGAGAGGTAAACTCCATTGATCCTCTCCTTATCAATTATTTTCATAAATGGTTAGAAGTCACAATCTTCTTTGAGAAAAGTGACTGTCCAATCCCTTCGACTCGACCAGGTCGGTTTCCAGTCATGGTCGAGCCCACCATCAACAACTGTTGAGTGAATCGAGTATTAATCGATGGTGGTAGTTCTTTAAATATTTTATTTGTATGTGTCCTAGAAGAGATGCAAGTTCCTTGAACTAGAATAAAGTCTGAAAGATACTCATTCCATGGGACATACCAGGGTCTTCGGCCAAGCCAATTGGTCTAGTTTCTCTTCATGTTACGTTTGGTTCCCCAATTAATTTCAAGACAGAGAAAATCTCCTTTGATATGGTCGATTTTGACACAACATATAACGCCATACTCAGACGAGAAACTCTAGCACGCTTCTTGATAGTTGCTCACTATGCATATGAATGTATTAAGATGTCAGGTCTCAAAGGAGTGATCACAGTCCACTGTGATAAAAAGATGGTGCTTACATACGATCGCAAGTCCCTCAGATGGTCGGCCAGTTACCAACTCGATAAGAAAGCAAGGCACAGTCTTCGACCAACCACTTGAAGCCTAAAGCCGCACCAAAGCTGAACGAGCAAGTCAAAGAAATCTCTCTGAACCTAGAGGAGCCTTCGAAGACCGTTCGCATTAGAGTTACTTCCGACCCTACATAGGAAGATACCTTCGCCACCTTCCTCCGAGCAAACGCAAATGTATTGACGTGGCAAGCATCGGACATGCCCAGGGTCCCTAAGGAGGTGATCGAGCATAGGCTAGTTCTATGGCCTGACAAGAAGCCCTAAAACAAAAATTATGGATATTTGCACCTGATGAATGGAAAGCTATTAGTTCTAAATTGGACAAGCTACTAAAATCAGGCTTTATAAGAGAAGTTAATCATTCAGAGTGGTTGGCTAATTCTGTAATCGTTAAGAAGTCTAACGTTAAAAATAGTGGTTGACTATTCTTTTTCAAGTAAGTTATTTTCACTTGAAGTTGGGGGGATAGATGACGAGGATATAACCAATCCTCAAATTACTATTTACCTGTAAATGACATAGTTACATCATTATTACTCCTTGAGTTATAAGGAAGAGGTTTCACAAGGTGGTTACAAGCTCTTCTACGACTACCCTTTAGTCATAAGCTCTTCTACCACAACCTCATAGTAGTATGTTCTCCTACGACTATGACATAGTCGTAAGCTCCTCTACGACTACCCTTTAGTCGTAAGCTCTTCTATGACTACCTTTTAGTTGTAAGCTCTTCTATGACAACCACATAATCATAAGTTTTCCTACGACCATAACATAGTCGTAAGCTCTTCTATGATAACTCTTTAGTCATAAGCTCTTCTATGACAACCACATAGTCATATGTTCTCCTACGACCATGGCATAGTTATAAATTATCCTGTGACCACCTTGTGGTCGTAGATCCTGCTACGACTAAGCCAAACTATGACTGACCTATCTACGACAATCCATCGCATCTGGGCTTGTCTGACAAGATGGTTAGCATGAGTAATTATTCTCTGGAATAAGTGTACATAACTTCACCCTAGCAAAAATCACCGCACGATGAGTGAGATATCACATCTCTAATAACTTCCATCAGACGGTTATCATTCGAAATGTTAAGGCATCTATTGGCAAGGAGAATCTGCCGCCGCCATGCAAGCTATATAAAGGTCGATGTCAGGGAGAAGAGGAGGAAGATTGGTACAGACCCAAGGGTTAATAGAATTAGAGCAAGACTTTTTTGTATTATTTTCTCCATTGTAATCAGTTCATTGAGCAATATCCATACAGGAGTAGGGTTGTTATTCTCTCAGTAGAAGACTCAAACCAATATAAAAATCCCTGTGTCTTTTCTATGTGATCGTAGTTAGGTTGTCAAGAGTTCCCCAGAACTCAAACAAATCATACATAAGATTGATACTAAAATATCAACAACACCTGATAGACCTCACAAAACACAATTGCCAAGAATGAATCAATGTCAATAGGACGAGCAAGTGCAACCCACTTCGATTAATGGTATATGAAATAAAGATGCAAAACATATATGCTCTCTAATTAATATTAGTTATTGAAGATTGCTACACTAAAAATATTTTTTCAATCTTTTTTAAGAGTCACTGTGGTACATATGTATGTAAACTCTCTCACTCTCTCTATATATATACTGTCAGACCATGTTGAGGTCATCCTATATTTGTGATGAGCATTTCATGACCTTAAGAAGCATAAAATTGAATTTGGGTTGACGACATTGAAAATGAACAATTTGGGGGAGAATTTTAGGTCTCAATCGGTCAGACCGATATTAGGTCCAGTCTGATTGTTGTGTAGGTGCGATCAGGCTGCCCTGCCAAAGCGAACTGACCGGTGGCCAGTTGCATAGGACAAAGTTGCAGTGAGTGGTCTGATCGACATTGATTGAGCACTCTAACCGCTGTAGATGGTATGATTGGGGTTTATTTGGCAGTTACAATTTTCAGAGAGGGTCATTTTGAGGAGCAAAGGAATATTGATGAGCAGTCTGACTGGCCACCCTATTGCGGTTAGACCAGGTGGTTTGACTGGCATGAGGGGCGTGGTCAGATCGGCCATGGTTTTAGAGAAAGTTACCATAAGCTGAAATGTGAGAATTGAGTCTAGAATGGTTCTTGGGCTATGTCATTGTTGAATATGTGTAGCATGATATATTCAGGACTAATGTGGGTCAAGTTGGAATGAACTTGTGCCCAAAAATGATTTACTTGGTCTATTGTTATGAAGGTGGTTTCAGAGTTAACTATGGTCAATGATGAGGTAGATCGAGACTTAATTGGGAGAACCAAGTTCTAGTGTGATCATGGAGGTCGTGTGAGATGGTTGGAATCAACCAAGGCGTAAGGTGGATAAGAACCATGGAAGGCATAATTGGTCGAGATCAAGTGGGACATGTGGTACACCATGTGACTTGAGCCCGTTTGCATGTGAGGATAGTTTGATGAGATCTGAATGTATGAGAGGCTTGATTGTAACACCTTAGGACCCACATTACCCTAGGATGCTACTAAAATTGCTCTACAACTAGCCAATTTACAAGATAAATTAAATTGGCAACAATTACTAAACAAAATAGTATAAGCGGAAGCATAAACAACTAAGGAATAACAGGATAGTGATAGCAATTCACTAATTAAAACATCCTCCAACATTTTAATCTAAAATATAGCTCACAAATTTAACATTATTAAGATAATGTAAACAAAGCTATGCAAAGGTCTAGAATTCTTTCAACTTATTACAGCATTAAACTATGATCCAAGTGCATCAGTGTGGTGCCGTTCTACCCTTTCCATGCATGCTCAATGTCCACCTGTAGGGAGGGGAAACAAGGGTGAGATAAAATCTCAGCAAGCAAACTGTTTAACAGGCTATTCAAACTACAAACAATTATACATCATCATTTATAATTCCATACAACTACAACAACAATTCATGTCCACAATTATTAAACCACCACAAATCTTCCATGGATCATACCTCTTCAATTTCAGATTTAATTGGCATATAAATGCTACCATTTTATCCGCAAATAATTGCAAATGAAACATTTAATCTTTCCACAAACCACAATAGATTAATCATCAACATTTAATCTTCCACAATTAACAATGTTTATAACCTCAAGCGTAAATCACCATCAAAGACGGTAAAACATTAGCAAATTAATCTTATTTGACTACATTAAATCCTCAACCACTACCACTACCAAAGGCAATAAAACATATGTATGTCTTACTTCCATGCTTTATTATTTCCCACATCCACAATTGCTATCAACAATTAATACAAGAGAAAAGAATCACATGCCATCACCACAACCCTTGCCATACACAAGGGGCGAACCCCATTCCACGACCACATCCACAATCCTCATACCACAAGTAGCTCACATGAGCCAATTCCACATTACAACTAGAAAGTTGTATATTCCACAAAATAACATCACCACAATATATATTGCATATGTATGCAAATGAATCTTTTCACAATGCAATGCATATGAATGCTTCATGCTATGCTCCACATCACTCTTCCCAGGGCAGGAATTGTAGTTCATCATATTACGGCAATATACGATGCTTCCACGGGCGAAGAGGTGCATCGATTCTGACAATATACGATGCGATGCTGCAGACGGTCGCGGCTAGGTGCGGCGACATCCACATATGCAAATGATATGATATGACATGTATGATATGATAATTCATAAATCACATTAATTCATCCACAAGGAGCATTATCATGCTCTCAACATATCCATATCCACCACATGTTATTTTCATGTTCCACATTATAACATTAAGCAAGAATTCCACATGTCTACTAGCATAGTATCAACATATCAATGTATAAATACTTGCTATCATCTCCACAATTAAAATATCTTGCAATCATGGCATAATGTATCAAATTAAGATAATAATGTAAATTACAAGTAGAAGGAATAACAAGTTAAACGGTAGCAATCACCGCAACGTTCACTTGCCTCAATCCGATGAAGCGAAGTAAAATCAAGAGCGCTCAGAGACAAGACCACATGTCCAAAAGACAACTCTCAGCACATAACCACAGCATACAAACACGACTAAAAAATATTAAAGACGTTACTAGAACCCCGAACCCGCACAAACTCCTCTCCGCTCAACAATTCAGCAAAATACCCTCTGCAGCAGCGCTGCTTCACAATTTCGTATCTTTAAAAATAATGATACAAATATAGAAAATGATACCTCTCTGGATTCATGACTTAAAAACCTACAATTTTCATGGAGAACACCTATTTTTATTTTAATCACAGGTAGGAGTAATTTCATGCCCAAAACAGAGGAAGAACTCTATTCTGGCAGATTGGACAGCAGTATTCAAACGCGTGCCAACAACATCACAGAGGTCGAAAAATTCTGAAATTTATACAGAAGCTAGATATCTAAATTATCTACAACTTTCTAAATTACGGTCATGACCAGAAAATTCGTTTACTATTTTTAAACTCCGGATTACTATCGGACTGTACAAATCTGTTCGCCTGATGGACAGATGTATTACCGACTCCGTATCTCCCAGATACCATGGTAAAAAAATCCGAAAAAAATTCAGGAGACGCATCTGGAAGTCCTCTACGACTTTCCTTTTGGGAAGACCTGCAGGAAAATTCGTTTTCTAGATCACAACCGCACGATAAGCCGCGCTGCACGAATCAATCTACAGACAGGCAGCATCTAATCTCTAATCGGGCAATTAATCTATTAACTACCTTCATAATCCGTGCTTCTTTTTTTCCCCACTTTTTCCCCCTCTTCTTCTTCTTCTTCTTCCTTCTCCTCTCCTTCTCCTTTCTTCTTCTCCTTCCTTCTCTTTCTTCTCCTCCAATGGCGTGACTTGGGGCACCAATGGCGACAATTGGGGAGGGGCGCTCAAGGGGCGCCCAAGGGGTGGGGAGGGTGGAGGGCCAAGGAGGGTTTATAAAGGGGTGTTAGGGTTTGGGAGGGTGCAGGCCCCATTTGGGCTGGTGGCCCAAAATGGTCGCCCACCCTCCGAATGTTCAAAACATCCAAATTAATTGTTTTAATTTATTTAATTTATTTTACAATATTCTACAATTCATATTTTTCCTTCCGCGATTCATCGAAAAACCGCGACTCATGATTGTTTCAAAAACTTACGCCGTAACGACGTTCAGGCTATTACATTAATGGTAAGTTATTGAGATCACATGGAAAATGGTGAAGCATGACGATGCTTCGAGGCGAAGGAATGGTGACATATTGGTTAAGGGGCATTGCGGTCATTTGCCCTAAACCGAAAAGGAGGGCGGTTTGCAAAATCACGTGGAGGCCTAAGCAGATTAGGTCATGGAATCTCCAACTAGGGCAAAGCATGGTGGATTCAGGCTATTGGAGCCAAGCGTGAAGACAATGCTTTGAAAAGAGTACGTCTGTTGGTTAAGTGAAAAACTCATGTGGGCAATAGGTTATTGTGTTGTCAAGTGTGTGGTGGATAAAATCTACTGTGTCCAGGAACTAGGATTCGGATGGGAGCCTCTAGTATATAAGGAGGAGTAGAGAGAGAAGGAAGTGAGAGACGCACTCATGCCTTCTTGAGAGAACCTAGGGCTTGAGAGGAATGCTTGGAATTGGCCCTTGGGGCTTTGTCCTCCTGTTGGAGTGGCCATAATAATTCCTTAAGTTGTAATACAAAACCATCTTTGTTCATCATGTCTCCTTATATGTGTTTGGTTTTCTTGTCTTCTTGAGTTCAATTTGGAGTTTCTCAATTTCTCCCATTTCTATCTCTTCTTTGCTATGGTCTAGGTTTCTGAGATGTCTTAGGACCAGTCTAGGATCATCTTGGCCATCTATAATCCATAATCTCATTTAGATTAGGTTATTCCTTCCTTGCTTAGTTTTGGTGCTTTCTTCCCTAAAATGTAGAAAGCTTGGAATTTTGAGGATGATTCTTGAAATCGTTTGTTGGAATAGATTTCTGATATCCTAGAGAAGGTGTCCTACAAATTTTAGGTGATTTGGACTGCAAGATCAAAAGTTAGGGAAATTTGTGGATTTGAAGTTGGGTTGAAATTTCAGGTTGAGAGCATGAGCAGTCATTCCATTGTGGTGCCACTGGTTAGACCGGCCAAGCATGGTCAGACCATCCCTGCGAGTGTGGTCTCACCGGCCTTGAGGTATTTGCTAGTTTTGGTTTGTTTTGGCATTTTTGTGTTGATTTCCACTGCAACAAGTTCACTTTTTATCTTCCTAGCTCTCTATAGTTGCAAAAGTGAAAAAGATTGTGAATATCATAGGGGAAATTTTGATGGAGTTATTCACCCCCTCTGATTGCCATTTCTGATCATACAATTGGTATCAGAGATCAATGAGCTCTTCTTTATAAGATCTTCACCATTCTTTGAGATATAGAGTTGGATAGGTATTCATCAGCCACTTATCTTCGATGGGACCATCTATCCCTGTTGGAAGAATAGAGTGGCTTGCTACTTGCAAAGCCAAGGCCAAACTATTTGTAAATGAATATTTCAAGGTGCTTAGTGTCATTATTACGGAGAACACTCCAAATGTGGAGAATAATGACACGGCACAAAACATTCTATTTTATGACTTTGGTAGGAGGGAGTACGATTGGGTGAATCACTTGCCCACTACACATGAAATCTGGATGACAATTGAGACCTATAATAAGGGCTCTTCCCAAATCAAGGAACAGTGCCAGGATCTGTACAATCTTGAGTTCAACTCTTTTGAGATAAGGCCTATTGAGTCAATAGATGAGCCCTTTGCTAGATTCAACAAGATTGTGAATCAGTTTAGATCTATTTCGGATTCCAAGGCTACCACTATTCAAGAGTACAACAAGTTGAGTGATTTGACTCTTGATTTGCTTTATTCAAAGCTAAAAACAAATAAGGTCACTCAGTATAAGAAGAAGTCCAAGAGTCACTCCATGGCTTTGGTAGTAGATCTTGAGAAGAGTGGTTCTTCTAGTCCTTTTGGTTCTTCTTTTGGTGTGTCTAAGGATTCTTGATATTTTGTCTTTCTGTTCTAACTAATGAGCAACTAGAGACAATCCTAGATGAAGAGCTTGGCCTCATATCTAGGAAATTCACTAGAGCCTACAACAATCCCATCATTTACTTTAAGTGTGCTAATCCTAACCACATCTAGGACAAGTGCCCCAAGCTTCATGGCAACGAGGAGAGGGAGTTCTACCAGAAGCCATGAGCTCGGGATGTTAAGAAGAAGAAGAAGGCAAACTACAAGAAGGTGATCACAAGTACTTTCAGCTTTGGAGGAGATGGACATGAGCAATTTGGACTCAGAGAGAGAAGATGAAGTGGATGAACCACAAGCTAAGACCAAGATGAAGGACTTTACTCGGATGTGCTTCATGGCTTGTGAGGACAATGCTTGTCGAGACTCAAATATGCAAATCCAGACCCTTTGTGTATCTAGAATGACGCTAGTGCGCATAGTGACAACATGATGAAATATCACTCCATACACGCGAATAACTATGAAAAATCAAATAACATTTATTATCAAAGTAGTGACCTTATGACCAAAGCTTACATTAATAACCTCAAAGGCTGAATAACATGAAATAAACTGCACCAGAAGAAAATAACATAATCTTCAGGTGTAGCCCATCCATATGCCCACATGCAATCGACTGGGGTAGCATGACCTAGTTCTCCATGATCCTTGAGTTAATAGTCCTCATCAAACATCGAGGTATTGGTGATGTCATTAGCAACTATGCAATATTATATATATCAACAGTGCGTACATGGAGTACTCAACAAGTTATGCACACAAAATGCAATAATAGATGATTGGCTTATAATGAAGAAATGGCTAACCTGGCTCGGTTTGCATAAATCTATTATTGCATTGAAACACAATACATAGATTGAAACAATACTTTGAAACATTAATGGTAATAACATATGTAAAACATTGTTTCACATAGCTCATGTAGCTTTCCTTTCTGGACTTGTTTTATAAAAATCTACCCACAGTGTAAAATTCCTGAGCACGCAATTCCGGAGCATGTCCATGACCACAAACACAGCTATTTGAGTAGTTTTATTAATACTCCACAGAGGTTGTACAACTTTGTCTACACGATATGATCAACTTGTAGTGTCTGCATAATAACACGCTTCTATAGGCATAGCGACCAAGAAGATCATAACAGTCTTTCAATAACTTTACCCCAACATTGACCCTCTCGGTGATCTAATCCTCACCACCCTGTTCCATACATAGCACGAGAGGGGTGGCAAGGGAGTCACTGTTGGATTTGGTAAAGGAAATAAACCATCCATGTTGCAGCCCTCATAAACAACTACATTTTCCACTCTGAGCACAAAGCTTAGCCTACAACCTGAGGTATCAATACTAGAACTTGGTAACTTACTAAGCTAGACTCTTCCCACAGTGCATGTAGTTGTACAAAGGGGCTCAGTTCAATGGCCCACAAAGTTAAGTCCTTTAACTGACCAAGGTGATTCTACCCAACTTTACTAACTACACAAGGACCACATATGACTCACATAGCATGATCACAATATATTTTCAATTGCCCCAGTCTAAATCATTTGTCCACTTGTTGATTTTAATATGTAACATATGCTATCAAAGATAACACATAATGCACACATTTATTCGCAAAGTAATTCCATATATCATTAGTGGTATTTCCAAAATGATATCAATAACCTAGCATGGCTAAGCGAGATTAAACCAACCCACGTTAGTTTTATAATAGTGACCAACAATTAATTAACCATCATAGGGTGACAAAGGATCCTAGCATACGAATAAACAAGGAGGGTAAATGATAATTAAGGTTCATAGTTTTTTCCCAAGGAATTAACATTTATAGTAACATAGCAATGCATGATAATTTAAACCATAAAATATTTTTTAAAACTAGGTGCAACATGGTCAAGGTAGCACAACTTGCCTTGCTAAGCAACACTACTATTCTTTAGTATTCATCTTCCTTTTCATTCAGATTTTCTGGCCTAACTCACTCGAATGACTTCAAAAAGTCGATGTCTAATGAGATGGAAAATGCAAATGCAAAAAAAATTCAAAAAGCCAATTCAAATAAACTCAAAATTGAGAATAAAGGGTACTAGAAGTTAGTACTTGAAGCCATATGAATTTAGAGAAAAGAATGAGGTTGATTGGAATTTGTATGAGAGAACGGGCCTCGAAAATTTGGCTGGGAAAGAAATTGGAAAAAAAGAAAAAGGGAGGGAGAGTGTGGGTCATTAGAAAAATGGCGAGAGGATGACAAGTAGGGCCAGAGTCTATGGACCATTTCTATAGAGTTTCTTCGGTCCACAGTGGAGCAAGATCATGGAGAGGGGTTGACTAAGGATGGTCAGACATCTGGGGCCCATATGTCAGTGAAATATTGATCTATGGTTTTGGAGGAGGTGGCTGATGCATGGTCCACACATCAGAGAGATGGGTTTGGATCTGAGTTCAGCCACACAGGTGATGACGAGGCGGGGATAACGACAAGATGGTGGTGACATGGCGATGGCAGAGGTGAGGGGTAGGCAAGGTGGACATTGCATGGCATCGAAAGTGGCAGTGGAATTTGAAAACTGAAGGTCACCAACTATCATGACCACGGTGGCTCACGGGGACCGGTACAACATGGAGAACTTCTTGGTGAACACGCGATCTCTAGGGAACGACCATGGTGGTTGGCAATAAGAGTAAGGAGGTGGAGCAAGCTCAAAGGAGGTAGTTCTGGTGGGTTCTTGTGAGGAGGAGGTGCACACGAGGTAGAACACATTGTGGTGAGCACAGAGATAGGGTCACCGAAAGTAGTGGTGGAGTTCGAAAACCGAAGGTTGCTAACGATCACGACCACAGTGGCTCATAGGGATCGATACAGCAGTGAGAGGAGGATGCGGAGAACCTGTTGGTGCACTCACAATCTCCAGGGAATGAACATGGTGGCTGGCGATGAGAGCAAGGTGGTGATGCAGGCTGAAAGGAGGTGCTTCTTGTGGGTTCTTGTGAATAGGAGGTGCGCACAAGGTAGAATGCATTGTGGTAAGCTTGGAGTAGTTGCAAAGATGATAGAAGGTCACCGAGGTGTTGGAATTGAGAGGTAGAGGCTTTCAGCTGGAGTTGAAGAAGAAGGGCTAGATCTGATTGCATGGTTGCAGAATAGCAAAATTGAGTAGGGGGAAAGGTAGATTGAAAGGTTAAACATGAGATGACGTGAACATATTTTCTAGGAGCTCATTGATGCGATGGGAATGCGATGGCGAGGTTTGGGATGGTTGAGCACAACTAACTCGGGGAACACGACTGTGACGGGGCGCTCGGCAGCATCTTCAGTGACATCGGCTAGGGCAACAGAGGCAACATAATAAGGCGAGGTAGATGCACGGGTTGGTCATGCCTTTTATGGACCTTGGGAGGCATGCTTGACCCCAACGCCGAGGCAGTGCATGCAGAGTCCACGGCTACTACGTGTCATGGGCGACGGTATGGCCGACGAGTAGCCTGGGCAGAGGTGGTTGTGGCAGTTGGGCCGAGTGGGATGAGGCCCGATAGGGTTAGGGTCTGAGGAGAAGATGGGCTTCAGCCTAGGTGGAAATGAGAAGAGGGCAGGCCATGGCAGTTCAGCCCACAAAGAAAAGAAATTAGGAATTGATTTTTGAATTAAAAGAACATGCTAGAAATTCAAATGAGCCGAAATAACTACCAAACTAAGTCTGAAAATTCCAAGAAAATTCACACAAGTATAATTAAATATGTTGAATTCAAATAAATATTATTGGTTGGAATTTATTATTTATCAATCAAATTAAATCATTTTTAATTCAGAAAATTTATTTCATGTTTTAATTAATTATAGAAAATTAATTTTTAGTTCTAAAAAATCTAGGAAATTCCTTTAAGATTAGTTTTTGCAAACATAGGAAAATTTGTAAATAATTAATGTAAATAATTTTTGAAAAGCTCAAGAATTGGGATGTTACAGCGCCAACAACGATGATCTCTACAACTATCCCGATGAGGTAACTTCTCCCGATGAGCTTAGTTGTGCCCTACTTGATGGTCATGTGGAATCTTGCAAAAATAGTCTTGTTGTAGCGGTGGCCCTCACCTAAGCCCTGCCAGCCTGCTAGAGGATTGTAAAGCCCAAAACGGAATATGTATAATGACATAAATACCCCTACGAAGGGTACACGAGTGTAAGGACATGATTGTAAAATACTCCTCATATGAATATATATATGGATGCCCTGGACATTGGGGAAGAGCGCAAGCATTGTTCATTCGTTATTCCCACTACCACACTTTCACTTTACTATTTGGTCAGTAGCCTCAACAGTTGATGCCATCCGTAGAGACGACTGAGCAGGCCTTGAGATTTAAGGGAGGATGGTACCCAAGAAAGCTTCATCGACAACAAAGAAGAGGAGGAGCACAACGACGGCGCTCGTCAACGCTAGTGCCTCTGCATCAACAGCTGGCGCGGATGGCAGCGTTGGTGCTGCGACCGCCGACGTTGACACCCGCAGCATGACGACCGACCCCACCATCGGCGCAACAATCAGCGCTGGTAATACCGACCGGGTCACCGGGAGCGGTGACATTGATGCCCGCGCTGGCATGGCCACTGCCCCCGCACCCGATGTGGGGTGGCGAGTGGCTCCGGCGGCAACATCGGCCTCGTTGCCGACCCCAAAGTCCACTGCACTAGCGCGCCAGGCAGCTCCAGAGCACAAGCCGTAGTCGCCACCAACACGGGGGTTCGTGCCAGCACTCAGGTCGGGACAGCCACCTGGATGGTGGAGAATGCCCTGCTGACGGCCCTTGGCACGCTGCAGTGTGAGCTGGCGGACCTCCGCGGGGCCGTGCGGGAGATGCAAGAGGTTCGGAGCCAGCAAATCCCGCCGATGGTGGCGGTAGAGCCCACGCCAGAACGGGCGGACAACCGCGATGCCCCTACGTCCAGTCGCGTCCCGCTTCGGCGTGTAGATCCCGAGTCCCCCCTCTCCGCAGGCCTGCAGCAATCGGCGTGGCCGGAGGACCTCAAATTCTCCACCACCATCGAGCTGTACAAAGGCAACACGAACCCCCGGGAGTTCGTGCGTGTGTACAAAACATCTATCTAAGCCGTGGGCGGGGACAACTCTACCAAGGCGAAGAGGCTACCCCTCGCGCTGCAGGGAGTGGCGCTCTCTTGGTTCTTCACCGTAGAGCTGAATTCCATCTACGCGTGGAAGCAGATCCACGGCCGCCTCTACAACAACTTCCAGGGAAACTACGTCGAGCGCGTCGACGCGGATCAACTCTTTGTTATGAAGCAGAAACCCTCGAAAAAGCTCTGAGAGTACTTCAAGCACTTCGCTAATGTTCTCTGCTAGGTCAAGGACGTCAACGAGACCACCATCATCAACGCGGCAATCCAGGGCCTCCGCCGGGGGCCGTTGGCCAAGTACAATGCGCGCCAGCCAATAAAAAAGGTGGCCAAGCTCTTTGACAAGATGGAAGAGTACGCCATGGCGGAGGAGGATGCACAGTGGCGCAGGGGCAACGACTCCGACACCAATCAAGCGGAGGACTCGTCCAAGAGCGTCCCCAAGCACAAACAAGAACCCTCAAAAGACGCCTCCGAGCATAGGGATGCCTCCAAGCGTAAGCACGACTCGTTGAATGACAAGCCCAAGCGCAATCAGCGCCGATCCCAGAAGGCCCGCTATGTCTTCGACATCGAAGGCGGCATCGAGGACAGCACCTCCACCGGTCGAGGGCGAGGTCGCAGAGGCCGGGGACGAGGGCACGGCCTGGGCCAAGACGATAGACCCCACGTGGAGGAAGACCATTAGCAGTACGACCTATGGTGCGAGGTGCATGGCCACGGCGATCACCTCATACAAGCATGTACCACCATCCTGGCGCTTCGTCAGAGCATCATCAGGGATAAAGCCTTGAAGGCGAGGCCACCAGCCGTGGCCCACGTGCAGTAGCCCCAAGAGGGCCCCTTGCGGATACAGGCCCCAGAGGGAGCCCAACGTCGGATCATAAACATCATCTCCGGGGCTCTTCATTGGAGTTCTCCTCGGCGCGGCAGTAGAAGGCTTATGCGCGTAGGCTGCACCATGTGGCGGCGTACCCGGCGCAGGCACCGCTGGCCTGGGCGCAACACGACATCACCTTCACGCCTGCCGATGCGGAGGGTGTGGACCTCCCCCACCAGGATCCCCTGGTCATCCAGGCCGCCATCGCAGGCTGCGATGTTAAGCGTGTCCTAGTCGCGGCGACCTTCCGACGGATGGGGATCCCCAAGCCGCTGGGCCCTCGGGATCCCTGCGCAGGCTTGAGGGTTAGCCGTTGAAGGCTCTGGGCCAGATACGCCTGCAAGTCTCCCTTGGCCAGGGCGGCAACTCGAGGAGCGCAAATGTCACCTTCGACGTCGTTGACCTCTCGTACCCATACAACGCCATATTAGGATGCCCGACCCTCAACTCGTTTGGAGCAGTCTTGCACCACGACTTCCTGTGCATGAAGCTCCCGAGCCCGCAAGGTATTATCACCGCTTTCGGTGACCAAGACCTCACCCGGCGCACAGAGCTTGGTGCTCGGGGCCCGCACCGGAAGGTGCATGTGCTCACCGACACTCCCAAGGCAGACACGCCTTCCACCCCGGGATGGACACCTAAGCCCCGGCCGGACGGCAAAGTCAAGAGGGTGCCCCTACAAGCCAGAGGTCAATGTGTGTCCATCGGCGAGGGCCTTCCCCCGGAAGTTGAGCAGGATCTACTCTGGGTCCTCTGGGACAACGCGAACGTTTTCACGTGGTCCCCAAATGACATAAAGAGCGTCGATTGTGCCCTCATCGATCACACCCAAGCAGTTCACCCCGACACCAAGCCGGTTAAGCAAAGACTCCGGCGTATGTCGATCGAGCAACAGCAAGCGGCCAAGGCAGAGGTAGCGAAGCTTCTCCAGGCTGGGGTAATTTGCTAGGTCCAGTACCTGGACTGGCTCACCAACCCGGTGCTAGTGAAAAAGGCTAGTGGCGCCTGGCGCATGTGCATTGATTTCACCGCCCTCAATAAGGTGTGTCCGAAGGATAACTACCCGTTGCCGTGTATACATCAGCTGGTGGATGCCACGGCAGGGTGTGTGCTCATGAGCTTCCTCGACGCATACTCCGGCTACCATCAAATTCACATGGCCAAGGTTGACGAAGACAAGACCAGCTTCATAACACCGGTAGGGACATACTGCTTTGTCAGGATGCCCTTCGGCCTGAAGAACGCTGGTGCTGGCCTCCCAGCTCGGGAGGAACATCGAGGCTTATGTCAACGACGTGGTTGTGTAGACTAGGCAGCTCGCCTCCCACGGTCAAGATCTTCAAGAGACCTTCGACAACCTTAGGCTAGCGGGCATCAAGTTCAACCCAAACAAGTGTGTCTTGATTGTGCAGGCCGCAAACTCACGGGTTTCACGGTGTGCAGGCGCGGCATCCAGGCGAACCCTGACAAGGTCAATGCGATTCTCGCCATGGAGCCACCCAAGACGACGAGGGAGGTCGAGAGGCTTACTGGACGCATGGCCGCGTTGAGCCGCTTCCTATCTAGGGCGGCTGAACATGGCCGTGGTTGCGACGGGTACCACTGGGATGACGACTGTGCGAGGGCTTTCAATGACCTCAAGAAGCACCTCACAAGCCTTACTACCTTAGTCGCCCCAACACCAGAGGCTCCCCTCTTGCTCTACCTCGCCGCCACAGCGACAACGGTCAATGCGGTCCTCGTCCTCGAAGAAGGCGCTCTTCAGCGGACTATGTATTTTGTCTCCGAGGCCCTTCAGGGTGCCAAGACGCAGTACATCAAACTCGAGAAGTTGGCATACGCATTGGTCATGGCCTTGAGGAAGCTTTGGCACTACTTCCTGGCCCACCCCATCACAGTGTCGTCCTCGTTTCCCTTGGCGGAGATGCTGCACAACAAGTAGTCCACGGGGTGTATCGGCAAGTGGACGGCTGAGCTTGCACCATTTTCGTTGACGTATGCTCCACGTACGGCAATAAAATCTCAAGTCCTCGCTGACTTCCTTGCTGAGTGGACTCCGCCAGCTCAACATCACGTGCAACCAAAAGATCTGGTGTGGACACTCAACACCGACGGGGCCTAAGGCGCTCTGGGCCTACGCCGGAGGGACACCTCCTACTGTATTCGGTGTGTCACAAGTACGAAGAGTCCTTGTCCTCACCGACTCGCGTTTAGTCGCGGGCCATGTCGACAAATCCTACCAGGCCAAGGACCCCGAGTTGGCCAAGTATCTAGCGGCGGTGAGGGAGAAGGAGTGATATTTCTTGGGCATCACGGTTAAGGCCATCCTTTGAGCAGATAATGAGCAGGCCGACACCCTCGGTAAGGCCGCCAGCCAACAACTCCCCCTACCTGAGGGGCGTTCTATGAGGTCTTGCCTACGACAGTCATCGTCCAAGACAACCACGGCGCAGCCCTAATCCATCAAATTGCCTAGCAAGGCGACTAGCAAGAGACTATCTACGACTTTTTGCAAGGCATAGCTGAGCTGGATGACCCCCTCGAGCTGCGACATTTACAACACCGCGCCAGATCCTTCCAGGTGCTGGACGGTGTCCTTTATAAGAAGGGAGTCTGCGCCCCACTCTTACGATGTCTCTCGCACGACGAAGGAAAGCATCTCCTTGTGGAGATTCATGTGGGGCTCTGCGGTTCGCATATTGTGCTGAGGTCCCTGGTCGGCAAGGCATTCAGATATGGCTTCTACTGGCCAATAGCCATCGTGGATGCACAAGACCTCGTGCGTCGATGTCAAGGTTGCCAGTGGATGGGACAGGTCATCCGCAGGCTTTCGGCGAGCTTGCAGCCCATCCCACTGGTATGGTCGTTGGCGTGTTGGGGGCATCGACGTTGTGGGGCCACTCCCGCGTGCCCCAAGAGATCTTTGGTTCGTGGTAGTCGCCTTGAAGTACTTCTCCAGGTGGCCCGAAGCTGTCGCTCTGGCTAGGGTAACCTCCGCAGCCATGTAGCAGTTCCTCTAGCAAAACATCAGATGCCACTTCGGAGTTCCCAGGGAGCACACCGCAGACAGCGCCCTACAGTTCGACTCTGCACCGTTCAAGGTGTTTCGCGACAGCATGGGCATCACGCTTCGATATGCTTCAGTCAGGCACCCACAGTTCAACGGAGCTGTCGAGCGAGCAAATGACGCCATTTCCGCCGGAGTCAAAAAGCGCCTCGTCGGCCTACGGAAGGGCAAGTTGCCAGGTGAGCTTCATAGTGTGCTCTGGTCCCTCCGCACGACGGTGACATGCCCAACGGGGTTCACACCATTTAAGCTTCTCTTTAGGGACGAGGCAGTTACACCAGAGGAAATCAAGGCTGGTTCGAGGAGGGTCCTCACCCAGGCCCCAGTGGAAGAGCGGGAGTTGTCCCTCGACCTTCTTGACGGCGATCGGGTGAGCGCCACCCAGCACGTCGCGAAGTACGTGCGCCATGTGGCGCGTTTGCATGACCGCACCGTGTACCGGCGTGTATTCTAGCCGGGAGACCTCGTCTTCAAGTTGGCGCTCCATGCAACGACCGTAGGCAAGCTCGAGTCCAAGTGGGAGGGCCCTACATCATCGTTGCAGCTCTGCAGCGTGGAGTATATCGCCTTGCGACGTTGGAAGGGCAGACTTTCCCCACACATGGAATGCAGACAGACTATGACGATATTACGCATGAGGTTGAGGAGACGTCTGCTGTATGGCCGCCACCCTACCCCTTGTAATAGCTCACACACGCAAACGAGAAATCAATAAAAGAGCACCGTTTGTGGAAAACTTGTCTCATTCTGTGTAAAGACACACGGGGGCAGGCCTACACGTGCACTCCTCAGAGTATAAATAAGACACGTAAAGGCAAGCCTCCGCGTGCACTCCTCGGAGTTAAATAAGACACGCGGAGGCAAGCCTCCCGTGCACTCTTCGGAGTATAAATAAGACACGCGGAGGCAAGCCTCCGCGCGCACTCTACGGAGTATAAAAAAATCGCGCGATGGCCTCGAGCCTCCGCGTACTCTGTGGAGTATAAAGCGTTGGGGACTAGTCGTCCCGAGCAACTCTGCGGAGTATAAAAAATTGTGCGATGGCCTCGAGCCTCTGCGTACTCTGCGGAGTATAAAGCGCTGGGAACTTGTCATCTCGAGCAACTATACGGAGTATAAAAAATCACACGATGGCCTCGAGCCTCTGCGTACTCTGTGGAGTATAAAGCGTCGGGAACTTGTCGTCCCGAGCAACGCTATGGAGTAGAAAAAAAACTTGTTCTTCATATTGTCTTCAAGGGTAATCCCGGTTAACCCATCTAGATGGATAATTTAGCCAAGTTAGAGTTTCGTCAGTTTTCTGGACTGCTGTGACAGATTGGGTTAATCGGCAGTTTTGGGTTAGATCCGTTGGGATTCAGGTCTGGACTCCTTCTAGAGAATTGTAGAGAACATAATTATCTTTCCAGGGAGTGCTAGAACGCGTTATTCCGATTTGTGTAGCGAAAGTTATGATTTTTCTAGTTTGGCTGTTCGGCAGATCGGGGAAGTTCGGGACAGTTTTCGGTAGATCGCTTTGGGCGATGGGAAATCGGGCGAATAAGAAATTCATCATGTTAGGAAAGTTTTAGATAATTTTCTTAGCTTTCCAGAAAGGTCAAGAAGTACGGATTCCAATGATCTGGGCGAAAGTTATGGCTGTTTTAGTGCGCCATCCAGAGAGGTCGTCGTGGCTATTGATGTTTTAGAAAAGGGATTGGATCGGGTAGAAAATGGCAGAATCAGAGAGGCTTCCCAACTAAGTTTATTTAGATAATTTAATTATATTTCCATAAAGTCTAAGAACGCTTAATTTAGATTTACGTACTGGAAGTTATGGATTTTTGAAGTCGGTTGTCTGTGGTTGGGCAGATTTGGCCGAGGGGAGTTGGGGATTTTAATTGAGATAAATTGTTGGGGTAATTGGGGTTGTTGATATTTTGTATGTAGAAACCAGTTACTGTTATGTTAGTAATTATTAATTAATTATTCAGGAGGAGAGCAGATTCCGGGGGTTTCGCCTTCTGCTCGTTCTTCGTTGTCTCACGGTTGAGGCAAGTATAACTTTGCTATGATTAATCTGTGTGATTTGATAATTTGGATGATATGAGTGATGATTGAGTTATGAATGCTTTACTTGTGAATTTTAGTAAAGTTATGAGTTGATAATGCTATTTATGTTCTGTTTACTTTATAGCATTTTTTAGATTAAATTGATGCATAGTATGTTGAATGCCTGTTTATCTTGTTGATACATTCACATATATGCATCATGCTGAGAATTGTTGAAGTCTTGTTCATGTGGTGATCAAGCGTCGAGGTCCCCACACTTGTGGAGTGTGGGCAATTGGTCCCCATGCAGAGGGTGCAGGCATGGGTGTGCATTGACGGATGCACACTCCGCGTCTACGGTAAAATGCGAAGAGATGAGAAAAGACTTTTGATCATATTGCATAGCATGAAATTCATATGAAACATGATTAACTTGACGGTTAATGTTCATGCTTGTTTTATTCTGATTTATACTTGCGAGTCGTTGGACTCACCCTTGTTGTTGTTTGTTTATTTTAGGTACCAATGTGAGATCAACATACATGGGGACATGAATGACTAGACCAGATGCACGTGCACTGTTCCTTCAATAAGAAATAAAGACAGTCATTATAATCTTAGTGGCTGATTAGTTTAATTGGATCATTTTATTATTCATCAGATTAAATGTAATAATGATTAGAACTATTTGATATCGCTTCCATTCTTTATTATGGAAATAGAACTGTTTCTGTTTATCTAGATTTGCTATTAATGATTGAATAGATAAGACTTGGTCGAATCTTTTGGCATAATTATTAGGAGTTTTAATTTTGGCTAGAAGTTGGTAGTATTTTAGGCCATTGTTTGGCTGGGATGTTACATCGAGCGACCTTCGGACCCCTCGCGTAACGGAGTGCTCGAGCGTCTACTTCGGCTAGACGCCAGCTCCACTGCCGTCACTTCGAAGGGTAGGGGATAGAGCACTCGAGCGTATACTTTGCCTATGCACCCGCTCCGTCATCGCCACTTTGAAGGGTAGGGGACGGAGCGCTCAAGCGTCTACTTCGGCTAGATGCCAGCTCCGCTGCCGCCACTTCGAAGGGTAGGAGACGGAGCGCTCGAGCGTCTACTTCGCCTAGGCGTCGGCTCCACCGCTGCACTTCGAAGGGTAGTGGACGGAGCGCTCGAGTGTCTACTTCGGCTAGACATCAGCTCCGCTGCCGCCACTTTGAAGGGCAAGGGACGGAGCGCTCGAGCGTCTACTTTGCTTAGACGCCCACTCCGCCACCGCCACCTTGAAGGGTAGGGGATGGAGCGCTTGAGTGTCTACTTTTGCTAGACGCCAAGTCCGCTGCCGCCACTTCGAATGGTAGGGGACGGAGCGCTTGAGCGTCTACTTCGCCTAGGCGCCGGCTTCGCCGCCACCACATAGAAGGGTAGGGGATGGAGTTCTCGAGCGTCTAGTTTGGCTAGACGTCAGCTCCGCTGCTGCCATTTCCAAGGGTAGGGGCGGGCGCTCGGCGTCTATTCGGATAGCGACGACTCCGCCGCAGACCACTTGAAGGGTAGGGAACAGAGCGCTCGAGCGTCTACTTCGGCTAGTCGAGGAGTTCAACGCTTAGTCGGGAAGGTTCACGCCGACCCTCCTTTCCTATCCTACCTTGTGCGTATCGCGCATTGCGTGCCAATAGCAAGGCCAGCAAAGACCGCTCCGACCCGATGTCTTGTGCGTGGATCCAAGACAAGTAAACACAAAACAACGACGAAGGCACATATTTGCTTCGTCCACACCCTTTATTATATTTGCAAATGTTTACGGGGACGTTCAGTTATTAAATGTGCGAAGAACAGTGTTTAGAAAGGCGTTCGGGAAATCAGAATCACTACTCGTCCAACGCTTCTGTTTTAACGTACTTCAGCGCCGAAGTTTCCCCCGCCAAACTCCGGGTTGCCCAAAAGCAGGAGTCCTCCGCCCACCCCTAATGCTGAAGACGGCGTCGGACCATCAGGTCCGAAACTAGCAAGTGGCCCCTATTGAGCATTTGTTCGTAGCAAACAGAGTATAAACAAAACACTTGCAAAAATTCTTTCCATTTCATTCAAAAAAGATGGGGCCGCACGACACCGTTTTACATAGCTATGGACACACGAAAACAAACGCCTATAATCCTAAGACTTTGGCATGACACCTGCGGGTCGACGCCTTGCTCCGATCCGGCGGCTCCGCCTTCGTCGCGGCACGGGACTTTGTCGAGCCACGCACCGAGGTCAGCGTCCCCCGCAGGCTCCGCCGCATTGCCACCTTCGCCGCACCTTCTCCAATATAATCCAAGATCCTCTGGTGAAAGGCCTGGGCAGATCGCCGGACAGCGTGCATGGCGCCGGACATAACTCTGCTCCCGGCAGGCAGCTCTAAGCGGGGGGTGGCCAACTTGCCGACATGTAGGCACTCCCGGTGATGAAGTAGGCCGACGAGGCGATGTCACCACCGAGCAGTGGTTGCCGAAGGATAGCGCGGCACTCAGCGCGAGACCAAGTCTTCATGCCCGAAGGCGTGGGGCGGCACGACCACGGAGAGGTCCGAAAGAGTGCTCTCCAGAGCTTCCATAGAAGCCCAAGCAGTCACCGAGGCGTCCCCCAGTGTTCAGGCCCTCTCCCTGAGTGATGCCGCCAATTGGGCCTTCTCCCCTCCAGCGTGGAGATCTATTGGAGCAGACCGTCGCGCTCTTCGGTGGCCGCCCGAGCATTCGCCATTGCCTTCGCGCCCTCTGCCTCAAGGAGGTGGATATACTTGTCCTTGGTAGCATTGGCCTCTTCGGCCGCGCGGAGCTAGTCCTCGAGCTCACCTCGCTCACGGGCTTGCACGTCTTGCAGGGCGCGGGCGAGAGCAATCATTCTACCATACACTTGCCTTTTCAAGTAGCGAAGAATGGGTTAAATAGAAGACGACACCAAACCCGATGCTACTCCTCCTATAGTAAACAGTAGTACAAGAACAATAATTCAACAACATCGCACCTACATGTTTCCCATTCCACATTACTCCCCTTTTACAATGACAGTCACCCCTTGCTGTCCCGATACTAAAAATAGCATGACTTGCATCTCCCAAGCCATAACACGGTAAACCACACCAGTTATGCAATCTACACAAAATTCTCTACAATTTCTTAGTTAGCCACAATTCCTAATTAAACCATTTAGCACCTAGTTTTTAACCCAAAAGATAATTCTATCACCTTACTGGACAATAGGTCAACAATTTTATATCTATTAATTTACATAGGTGAATACAATAAACCATAGCATTTTTAGAATCTAAAAAAATTTATCTACCTCTTTCTAGTTATTCTAAAAATTTAATTATACCATCTACGAAGTTAATTTAACAACTTCCCATAATCGCATCCAGCAACAACCAATTTCTGGACAACAGTCTTCCCGAAACCATAACTTCTATTCTACTATAAGATCGAGGAGGCCATCTAGAGGGGGTGAATAGGTGGTCTAAAAATTTTCTACAAATTATTGCTAACCATTCAAGACCTTTTCTATTTGCCAAAACCAAGTATATAATGGAAGTGTAAATCAATTGGGTTTAGCTCAAATAGCGCCTACAACAAGTAAATTCGCCTAAGTGCACCAAATTCTATCCTAGGTAAATGTTTGCAATTCTAGGGATACAAGCAATCAATTTAATTCTTTGAATGTAAATTGCTCGAATATAAATAGAGTACAAGAAAACAAACCACAAATGACACGATTTCTTTTTACCGTGGTGTTCAGAGATTTGCCGGTCTCCCCTAGTCCACGTTAAGGTAAGCCCGATCTAATCGGACCGGCTCAACGAATTAAGCCTTTCACCCCAATCCACTAGTGGTAGATCTTTCCCACTCCGGGTAGGTGAGCTCCGACCTTCACAACTTCACCAGTTCTTCTCACAACTTTCTTGAGAAGATCTCAGCGCACGACGCGTCTAACGCCGTCTAGGAGTCGGCAAACTCCAATAGTAACAAGTCAAGTCTCTCACTTGACTCTCACCACATGCAATAAATGCACAAGTTCACTGGACACAAAGTCCACCACTAGAGACAACACATGCACTCTAGTTCCTCTCTCACACCTCACAAAGTGCAACATATGCACAATTGAGTGGAGAGCCTCACTCTAGCTCAAGAACACAGCAATGAGTTCAAGCAGCATTTGCTCCAACCGGCCACAAGGGGGTATTTATACCCACACCAAAAAACTAGCCATTGGAGCCAACTTCCTAAAAATTAGGACGGTCCGAAGTACCACAGGACAAACTCCGGTACTTCCGCTCTAGCTCTGACAACGCAGCAACGGCTATGTCAGAGCTTCTGAACTAGCTGTTACACTGTCGGTGCGGAACTATTGATGGCCAAAACCCGGTACTTCTGATCTTCGGAAGTTCCGCAAAGTCGACGCGGTACTTCCGCTCGAGCTGAGCCAGAAGTTGGCGCTCTCTAGAAAAAAGGTTCCGTAGGAGATTCCGGAGCTTTCGACGTCCAGTAGTACCGCACAACAAATGTCGGTACTTCCGTTCTCCGGTAGTACCGCTCACACAGAGCTGGTACTTCCGTAAGTCGGACCATCTGCTCACACAGAGCCGCCCGGACTTCTCACATCCGGTAGTACCGCTCACACAGAACCGGTAGTTCCGCTTTTCCTAAGAAGTGCAGATATCTCAATAGTCTTTGCAAGACACATTTGCAAACTACGATATCGTGCACACAAGGATCAAACATGATTTCCAACAAGTTGCAAAACATATTCGCATACTTTTGAAATCATGACACAAGGAATAGGTACATTGACTTCTCACATTTGCAAACCTAAATCGCATGCTACAAGGATTATATATGAGCTTCAACCATTTGCAAAACACATTTACAAATATAAGCCTCATATCACAAAGAATAGAAACATAGACTTCAAGCACATGCAAAACACATTTACAACGCATAGCCCCATGTTACAATGATTGAACACATGAGCTCCAACTATTTGAAAAACACATTCGCAAATATAAGCCTCATGTCAAGATGATCTAGACGATGTGAGGTTGAGCTATCAACACATGATAAGACTCAAACTATTATACATTACCCCTCTTAATAGTACGACACCTATACTAGCAATCCAGTCTTTCAACCAAATACCAAGACCGGTAAAAGACAAGTAACACATTCTTAGCCCTAGCTAGTTATACCTTTGACTTGAGCATCCTTTTGATGCTTGATAACACATATGACAACTTCAAGTCTAGGTCATGATCTTGACATGCATCATACATGATGCATCATTCTCATCAACTACATCAACATATGATGGTCTTTACATGATCAACACATGATCATGTATCAACTCATGATGCATTCTTCTTGACGGTTTTCAACACATGAAGTCTTCTTCTTCTTGATAGCCTTCAACTCATGAAGCATTCATCTTCTTGATAGCCTTCAACTCATGAAGCTATCATCTTCTCAATAGCCTTCAACACATGAAGCTATTTTCTTCTTGTATCTTAACTTGATGATTTTCAGCACATGAAGTCATCCCAAGTCATCTTCATTTGTAGAACCTAATATATTCATCCAACTCATGCAAACCGTTAGTCTACAAAACAATTGTCATCAATTTACCAAACTTCACCATTAACACATAATGGATGGACTAGATTCAACAATCTTCCTTTTTTGGTAATTCATAACAATCTCAACAAATACTGAGATATAAAATTTGTTTTGCGAGTATACAACTTATACACAACAATTTGTATACTCTAAGATAAGCCTTAAACAAAGCTTACTTATCCGGTTATCATTAATCATCCAACCATTAACACATAATGGAGGAGTTGGTTGACAACCCGATTGCACATGAGTATATATGAACTACATAAGCTATATATACTCAAGAATGCATATTGAAAGAAGCTATATATGTCTTCAAAGTAAAAATTCTAAATATGCATATTGAAAGAAACATTGATCAATACTCATGAAACTACAAAATATAGAGAGAGAGCTCTCCTAAATGTGTGCATACAAGTGTTTATAATGAAGATATATGCACATATTCATTTTGAACTATTGCTGGAGTTCAATATATATTTTGGATCTAAGGAATACACTATTATATGAGAGAGTGATTTCGAATGCATACCTCTTTTGATTTCACGTTTCCATCCAGATAAGACTAAGCATAAATAATACTCAAACAAATATATTAGTCTCATATATGTATTTGTCATTATCATCAAAACAATATAATGGTATTTGTTATTATCATTAAAATCTTATTATGATATTTGTTATTAACACCAAAACCAACTTAAGCTGAGCTTGATCTTTCAATCTCGCTCTTAACCAATTTAATCGGAGCTTGATCTTTCAATCTCCCCCTTTTTGGTGATTGATGACAAATATATTTATGATAATAGCACATTGGTGAAAATGACCAAATGATATAAAATTAAGTGCATGACAGAAGGTGAAAACATTATTCAACATTTATATTTAAAATTTTAATTTTTCACATTTTGCATCATTCAATTAATTTCTCTCCAATAAATATATTATCACAATTCTCCCCTATTAGCATTAGCATTTCTATTGTTCTATTATTCAAAGCTATTATATCTCCCCTATTTGGCATTATCACAATTTTACATTTCTCTCCCCCATTATCCAAGGCTATTATCACAAATTTCTCCCCCATTTTGCATTAAGCACCAAAAAGAGACAATTATCACAAATAGCATTGATTATTGCAAAAATAATGGAAAAATACAAGTTAAGCCATTAAAGGAGATTTTTCATTATGAGGGGCTTAATACCAATTTAGATCATAACATTGATTCTTATGAAATGAGGAGCTTGATGCCAATTGATTTAACAAAAATGGTCATAAAAAGTATGAGCAAAAGTGCATATGACCAAAATGATACCACTTAAATCAACTGAAGATATTGGAAACATATTTAAATAATCTTACTCTTTGGAGCTTGTTGAGAGCCTTTGGCATTTGATACCACTTGTAGCATTTGAAGCACACTCTAATTTGAAGTTTTCTTCATTTGGTATTTGATACCACTTGATATAATATCACTTGATGTGATCCCAATTGTATATAAGACACTTGTAGTATTTGGATCAATTCCTGATTTTGCATTTCAAGTGGCCTTCAAAAGCTTCCTAAAAAGCTGAATTAAGAATTTCCAATAATTCTGAGAAAATTCATCAGTATAGAATAATATCTGAGGATTAAAGTCATCATTGTATCTACCTCAGATTTTGAGTACACTAAAAGATACAAAAATCACAAATAGGCTCAAAAACATGATTTTTCTGAAATTTCTGCATTTTGATTGTAATATCCCGAACGTCGTTACGGCATAAGATTTTAAATCAATCGCGGAATCGCCGGTTTTTCGGTAAATCGCGGGAAGGAAAAATATAAATTGTAGAACATTGTAAAATAAATTAAATAAATTAAAACAATTCATTTGAATATTTTGGGCTGTCCGGAAGGGTGGGCCGACCGATTTGGGCCACCAAATAAATGGGGCCCATACCCACTCCTAAACCCTAGCACCCTTTTATAAACCCCTCCTTCCCCTCTCCTTTTTTGCCCACCTTGGCGCAGCCCTTTCTCCTCTTTTCCCCACGGCCACCCCTTATCCCTAGGAGAAGGAGAAGGAGAAGGAGAGAAAGGAGAAGAAGAAGAAGAAGGAAGGAGAAGGAAGGAGAAGAAGAAGAGGAGGGAAATTTTGGGAAATTCTTCAGATTGGTAATTTTCCTCATCCCAAACCCTCTGTTTTTAGGAATAATTAGGGTTCTTGGCACGGATTTTAATGGAGGATTATAGATTAATTGCCCGATTAGAGTTTATTCATGGGCTGATTCTAGATCTATTCGCGCAGCGCGTCTTGTTTTGCGGTTTTGATCTAGTAAACGATTTTTCCTGTGGTTCTTCCCAAAAGTAAAATTGTAGAGGAGTTCTAGATGCGTCTGCTGTAATTTTTGCGGATTTTTCTGTCGTAGGATCTGGGAGATACGGTGTCGGGAATATAGTTGTCCGTCAGGCGGGCAGTTTGTTACAGTCCGACTGTAATTCGAATTTTAAAAATAGTAGATGATTTTTATGGCTAGGGTTGTAATCGAGAAAGTTGTAGATAATTCAGAGTTCTAGTTCATGTGTAATTTTCGGGATTTTTAGACCTCTGTACTGTCGTGGGGACGCGATTTGATTTCGCTGCCCAGTTTGCCAGATCAGAAAGTTTTCTCTATTTAGGGCATTAAATTACATCTAGTTCTGATCCGAATAAAAATAGGAGTTCTACATGAAAATTGTAGGTTTTAAGTCATGATTCCAGAGGTATTGTTTACTATATTTGGATCATTATTTATAAAGATACGAATTGTGAAGCAGCGCTGCTGAAGGGTTCTTGCCATTTTGCTGAGCGGAGAGGAGTTTGTGAGTTGGGAATTTAGTTAAGATAAATTGTTGGGGTAATTGGGGTTGTTGATATTTTGTATCTAAATACCCGTTACTGTTACGTTAGTAATTATTAATTATTATTCAGGAGGAGGCGGATTCGAGGGTTGCACCTTACGCTCGTTCTTCGTATTCTCGATTAAGGCAAGTATAATGATGGTTGAAATTTTATAGTGTGATTGTTGATGAATGATGGTTTGTGGATGTTTGATCGGTATTATGAGTGTATGCGATCTTGGTTGGGATAATGACATGTTGGTACTGTTTATGGTATTTGCAATTGAAGTGGTTTATGAGAATTTATGATGCATGGATATGGTGAATGCAAGTTTTATTCATTAAGACATTCACATATATGCATTATGCTGCAATTGAAGTTGTTTATGAGAAGTTATGATGCATGGATATGGTGAATGCAAGTTTTATTTATTGGGACATTCACATATATGCATCATGCCGATATATTGAAGTCTTGGTTACGAGATGACCAAGCGTCGAGGTCCCCGTCATGTTGATGTCATGATGGGCTAAAGGTCCCCATACTTGTGGAGTATGGGCAATTGGTCCCTCATCGGATGGTACAGGCATGGGTGTGCATTGACGGATGCACACTCAGACACGGTAAAATGCGAAAGAGAAGAGATAAAGAGATTGTTGATCATATTGCATAGCATGGTTCATTATATGATTGATGGTTAAATTGTGAGATGATGTTCATGGTTGTTCTTGTAATTACTTATTATATTTGCTTGAGTCGTTGGACTCACTCTTCTTTATTGTTGTTGTTGTGTGTTGTTTGTTTTAGGTACCTTCATGAGATTGGCATGCATGGGATTAAAGGAAGACTAGAGTTGTTGCACTTGCACGAATTATTCACCATGGGAGGAATATAGAAATTAGATTATTTGTTGAGTAGCTCAAGCGAGATTTGGCTTATGACTAAGAGGTTAATTTGTAACAAAGAACTAGAACTTGCTTATTTTGCTTCCGCTCATTAATTAAGTTTTATAGCTGTTCTACTTAGTATAGCTTATATTGCTTTCGATTAATTATATCCTTTGATTATGCTTGTTGGAACCTCGGAGTTAGACAATAAACAAAGGAGGTTCTGCCGAAAACTTGTAGGGTAATTTAGTTTATCTTTATTATGTTGTTAGTTTGGTAGCATTCCAGGTCATTCTTTTGGCTGGGGTGTTACATTGATAAGAAGAGAAAAGTACACAACTTTCTCAATACAAGTTGAAATGACTTAAAATTTTGTAGAAATGGATTTTGGACTCCTAAGAAACTTTTTCAAAAAGAATTTTCGAAAAAAGGAGTCTTCTTTCAAAAGATATGGCAAAATGCCCTCTGAAAGCAAGAGAATGAATTCATTCACAAGATCCATAAAACAATTTTGGCATGAAGGTAAAATAGTTTTTTCAATAATAATATTTTACCCTTTTTTTAGTAAGCACAAAAGTATTATATTTATTTTTCACAAAGAAAACTCCCCCTTACACAAAGGTCTCTTCTTGGCAATTTCTTTTCCTTTGACACACAAAGGATTCTCCTCCTTTTCTTGTTATTTCTCTTCTTACAATTCTTCCATCTAGCACAAAGAATCAAAGATATCAAGTATACTTAATTTGAATAGTAGAAGACATGATATCATTTGTATGGTCACTTTGTATCCCACTTGAAATAATCTTGAGAGATCTTCAAATAATTTTACATGAAGTTAAAGGGGATACCTCTTGTAAGAAGATACCAAATGAAAGATGTTATAGGAGAGAGCTTGGTTAATTAATGATTTTGCTCGGCAAGAGGAAATGATATCAATCAAAAGATATTACTTGGAAGATTAAGGATACCACTTAATTTTTCATAACCAAAAGATACCACTTGAAGGAAATGAATGATATCACTTGAGAAGATAGGAGTGAAGCACATGCTGATGCCATTTTAACGAGAAGGAATCAAAGTAGGAGCAAAATGGCATATGGAGTCAATAAATATTTGAGGGTAGCTAACAGGATTGACAAGTATCATCTTGACTATGAGGAGCAAAGGAAATGGCTAAGAAAATTGGAAATCAAATTTTGAGTCAAATCAGCCATTCTCCAGAAATATCGGAAGTACCGCATTTTTAATGCCGGTAGTTCCGAAAACCGGAAGTACTGTAGGATGACTGCCGATAGTTCCGCATTTTCTGGGAGCACGCCAAGAGTTGGAATTTTAGGAGAGGTTTGATATAGTGTTGTACATTGCTCCAAAGTTTTTCACACAGAAACAAAAACTACTTGTGGAGCATTTCCAAATATATGCCAAGATTAAAATTCTTTTCAATATAATTTTTTTAACAAATTAATCTTTTAATTTTTCAAAAACAAACTCATTTTCAATAAATTCTTCAAGAATGCAAAAATGAGCATTTAGGGTATTTTAAGCATTCATTTATATGTATGAGTTGTAAACACCCTTGTGAGTTAATATATGTCAACAGATTTAGCTCAAATGACAAAATTCACTTAAGTGCTAGATTGTGACCACTTAGGTCAACTCAATGTTTTGGATGAGTTTCAAAATCAAATAACTTTTGATTGGTTGGCTTTTTTGATAAACTTTTGTCTACCAATAATGTTTGAAATAGCCAACACTAGGTTTTTGGTATTGAACACATTTTCAAATTACTTTTTAGAATTGATTTTAGCCAATTTTTAAGTTTAAAGCCAAAACAAGATAATAGATTGATAATTTTGGGTTGAAAACTCAATTTTACTTAAAATAAGTTTTTCTAAAGCCAAAGCCTTTGTAAAACCTTTGAAATGCATTTTTACACATTTTTCAACTAGTTTTTCAAAGATATACTCATTATTTTAAAATTTTGAATTTTGGCTAAATGGTTCAATTTTGAAAAATAATTCTAGCACTTAATTAATATGGGCACACTTAGGGATGTGATATACATGTATATAATTTAGCACTCCCCCTTAATGTGCCACAAATATCTTGCTCGTAATTTAGAATAATGAAATTTTAGCACAAGAGCAAAAGCACCCCTTTTGAAGGATCTTCATACAATGCAACCTACACAAGGCTAGGGGATAAATATATCAAATGTAGATACTTGTTACCGAGATGGCATTGGTTCATGATGTGGCATTATCATCCTCAAGCTTGGCTTCCATTGTGCATATGGTGGAGTTCACTTCTTCATGAATGCGCCAAGCCTCCAATGCCTCTCCAAATACCTATTAAGCTTTTAAGCACATTTTGGTACCCAAAACTTGGTTGAGTCCATGAATGTTAGTCACAATGAATTTGGGCACCCAAATGGCCCTAATATTTAAATTTTGTGATCTAACATTTCTAGCAAACACATTGCCATTTCTATCCTTCTTGTTCATTAAAAAGAGATGGCATAGGAATGATACCTTTGGGACAGTCCTTACTAAAATATCCCTTCTCCCGGCAATTGTAGTAAGTTTGGCAATTATTTCCTCTACTTATCTTTTTTGCCTTGCTCATTACCGATTTGCCTCTTCTTGATGAATTTATCTTGTTTTCTCCCTTGTTGGGGCACTTAGAGACGAAGTGTCCCAACTTGTTGCATCGAAAGCATTTGACCTTTTTGAGTTGTTCTTCACGTTGCTTTGGAATGCTTTTCACCTTTTTCTTGGAGGTGAAACTGATACCTCTCTTGTCATTTGACAATTTTTGACTTCCTAAAATTTTGTCAAGAGAGGCATTCCCTTTGTAGCTTTTCTCCAAGTCATTTCCCAAACTTGTGACTTGGGCCTTGAGCTCATTATTTTCCTCTACAAGGTTAGTATTGCAAGACATAGAGGAAGTAGATACATCTAATTTAGAGCAACAAGGCAAATCTAGCAAATTCTCATATGAGGTGGATACACTAACTTTAGATGAATTGCTATAATTAGGAACTACACATGGCATATCATCTAGCAAATTATCACAAGATGTGGATACATTAATTTTAGATGAATTGCAAGAAGTAAAATCTATACATGGCAAATCATCTAATAAATTACACGCAATATCTATATCCACATTTGATTTAGAGTATTCCTTGAGAAGAAGAATTTTATGTTCTTCCTTTAACTTGTTATAATCATTTTGGAGGGAGACATTCATTCTTCAAAATCTTATATTTAGCCTTTTCTTTCGAAGGAATTTATTTAATTCTTCTAACATGTCCATCAACTCATCATAAGAAGGTTCATCATTGAAATTTACCTTCTTGTTACCTTTAGCCATAAAGCATCGAGTTGATGTGGAGGCAAGAGTGGATTCTTCATCATCGGAGCTAGAGGTTTGAGCATTCTTCTCCCGACATCCACTCTTGTATGCAATCCTCATCGGATGAGGTGGACACTTCATATTTGTCTTGAATTTTTGTCCACATATTATGAGTGTTATTGAGATTGCATATCATGTTGAACACCTCTACACTCAAAGCACTAAATAAAACGTTAGTTGCTTGAGTGTCGAGATGTGAATATTTCTCATCCTCAATTGTTGGAGCAAGAGGATCCTTAGGAGGAAAAAAGCCCACATCTACAATCCGCCAAATTTTTAGGCTCATGCCCTTAAAATAATAAATCATGCGGATTTTCCAATTTGCATAATTGGTGCCATTAAATAGAGGTGGTTCACCTAGGTGCACAATCTCATTAGTTGCCATCCTTTAACTCTCTAGGAGATTAAGCCTAATATGTGAGAGACCAAGCTATGATACCACTTGTAAGATCGAAGAGGCCGACTAGAGGAGGGTGAATAGGCGGTCTAAAAATTCTTTACAAATTAATGCTAACAATTTAAGACCTTTTCTATTTTCCTAAACCAAGTATATAATGCGGAAGCGTAAATCAATTTGGTTTAGCTCAAATAGCGCCTACAACAAGTAAATTCACCTAAGTGCACCAAATTCTATCCTAGGTCAATGTTTGCAATTCTAGGGGATACAAGCAATCAATTTAATTCTTTGAATTTAAATTGCTTGAATATAAATAGAGTACAAGAAAGCAAACCACAAATGATATTGTTTCTTTTTACCGTGGTGTTCAGAGACTTGCCGGTCTCCCCTAGTCCACAGTGAGGTAAGCCCAAACTAATCGGACCGGCTCCACTTATTAAGCCTTCCACCCCAATCCACTAGTTGTAGATCTTTTCCGCTCCAGGTCGGTGAGCTCCGACCTTCTTAAGAAGATCTCCGCGCACGACGTCTCCAACGCCGTCTAGGAGTCGACAAACTCCAAGAGTAATAAGTCAAGTCACATACTTGACTCTCACCACATGCAACGAATGCACATGCTCACTGAACACAAAATCCACTACTAGAGGCAACACATGCACTCTGGGTCCTCTCTCACACCTCACAAAGTGCAATACATGCACAATTGAGTGGAGAGCCTCACTCTAGCTCAAGAACACAGCAATGAGATCAAGCAGCATTTGCTCCAACCGGCCACAAGGGGTATTATACCCACACCAAAAAACTAGCCGTTGGAGCCAACTTCCTGAAAAATCAGGACGGCCAGAAGTACCGCAGGCCAAACTCCGGTACTTCCGCTCCAGCTCTGACGACGCAGCAATGACTATATCAGAGCTTTTGAACTATCCGTTACACTATCGGTATAGAACTACCGACGCCCAAAACTCAGTACTTTCGATCTTCGGAAGTTCCGCAAAGTTGGCGCGGTACTTCTGCTTAAGCCGAGACAGAAGTTGGCGCTCTCTGGAAAAAAGGTTCCGCAGGAGAGTCCGGAGCTTCTGACGTCCGGTAGTACCGCACAACACATGTCGGTACTTCGGCTCTCCGGTAGTACCGCTCACACAGAACCGGTACTTCCGCAAGCCGGACCATCTACTCACACAGAGCCGCTAGGAGTTCTACATCCGATAGTACCGCTCACACAAAGCCGATACTTCCGCCTTATGGTAGTACCGCTACGCACACAGCGGTAGTTCCAATTTTTCTGAGAAGTACAGATATCTCAACAGTCTATGCAAAACACATTTGCAAACTACAATATCATATACACAAGGATCAAACATGATTTCCAATAAAATGTAAAATACATTGCACACTTTTGAAATCATGACACAAGGAATAGGTACATGGACTTCTCACATTTGCAGAACACATTTGCAAACCTAAGTCGCATACCACAAGGATTATATATGAGCTTCAACCATTTGCAAAACAGATGTTCAAATATAAGCCTCATATCACAAAGAATAGAAACATTGATTTCAAGCACTTGCAAAACACATTTGCAATGCATAGTCCCATGTTACAAAGATTGAACACATGAACTTCAACTGTTTGCAAAACACATTCGCAAATATAAGCCTCATGTCAAGATGAGCTAGACGAGGTGAGGTTGAGCCATCAACACATGATGAGACTCAAACTAGTAGACATGACCCCTCTTTATAGTACGACACCTATACTAGCAACTCGGTCTTCCAACCAAACACTAAGACCAGTAAAAAGCTAGGAACACATCCTTAGCCCAAGCTAGTCATACCTTTGCCTTGAGCATCCTCTTGATGCTTGATAACACATATCACAACTTCAAGTCCGGGTCATCATCTTGTCATGCATCACACATGATGCATCCTTCTCATCAACTCCATCAACATATGATGGTCTTTACTTGATCAACACATGATCATACATCAACTCATGACGCATTCTTCTTGACGGTTTTCAACACATGAAGTCTTCTTCTTCTTGATAGCCTTCAACTCATGAAGCCTTCATCTTCTTGATAGCCTTCAACTCATGAAGCTATCATCTTCTCAATAGCCTTCAACACATAAAGCTATTTTCTTCTCGCATCTTGTCTTGATGATCTTCAACACATGAAGTCATCACAAGTCATCTTCATTTGTGGAACCTAACATATTCATCCAACTCATGGAAACCGTTAGTCCACAAAACAATTGTCAACAATTACCAAACTTCACCATTAACATATAATGGAGGGACTAGATTCAACAATCTTCCCTTTTTGGTAATTCATGACAATCTCAACAAATACCGAGATATAAAATTTGGTTTGCGTGTATACAACTTGTACACAATAATTTGTATACTCTAAGATAAGTTTTAAACAAAGCTTACTTATCCGGTTGTCATTAATCATCCAACCATTAACACATAATGGAGGAGTTGGTTGACAACCCGATTGCACATGAGTATATATGAACCACACAAGCTATATATACTCAAGAATGCATATTGAATGCAAACCAAAGAGGAAAGGTCCATGTCATTACCCTTGTGAAGAATGCCAAAATTGTGACCCCTTCCTCACATTTTCTTCCCTTCTCCCTCTTTAGCTTTGCCCCTGTCACTGCTCTTCTATTTTCCTCCTTGATTTCCCCCTAGCTGGCGTACAAAAACTACCAACAGCATGGGGGAGACATGGAAATGCACTAGCGTGTGTGTCAGTTGGCTATGCAGGCAAGCGATGGTGTGCGCTAGCGTGCTATGGTGTGCGAGTGAGTGATGGCATGCACTAGCGATGGAGCAACAACGATGCAGGCAACGCTGGTGACGCAGCACGCACTGGAGTGCTAGTGATGCGACTAATGCTAGCATGTGGCTAATGCTGGAGTGTGGCCCATGGTGGGACGATACCACTAGTAACAAGCAAAGGATGCTAGGGTTTTGGAGGGTTCCCTCCCTTCCTTGTGCTTTATAATCGTTGCCCACAATAGTATGCATGGGAACGATCCAAATTTGGTTCCAACTGCACCCCTTTAATCCATCCATCCCATTTTCACATATTTCCTTTTCTCTAATTACACACAGGTCCTCGAGAGGGTTAATTTCAAACTATTACATTCTTACCCCTTAATAATTCAGCCCCAAATTCTACGTCTCATGATTCTAAACAAAAAAACTAAATTGCTTTGGAAATCAAACTCTAGACATACCTGAAATGAACAACTCTGGATACTTCTCATGCATGTAAGACTCCAGTTCCCAAATCACTTCCTGCTTGGATTGTTATGACCAAAGTACCGTGACATATTTCAATGTCTTGTGCATCAAAACTCACTCCAACTCCCCTAGAATCTGCACTGGTCGGGACTCGAAGGTAAGATCTTGCTCAATGGTTAACGGCTCTAGCGGTAACTCATGCTCTAGACCCCTCAGATATTTTCACAACATGGAGACATGTAATATATTATGCACACCACGCATGGACTCAGGGAGGTCCAAACAATAGGCCAACTTCTCAATTCGTACCACGATCGGGAATTGTCCAATGTACCAAACCTCACAATGCCCTTTGTGGGAGATACTCTCAAGAGCACCTGATCCCCCACCACAAACTTCAACTCCCGCCTCCTCAAATCAGCATAACTCTTTTGTCAGCTCTAAGTGGTAAACAGATTCTGCCTAATCTCTACCACTCGGTCAACAGTTGCTGAACCCAATCGAGACCCAGAATTGCCTTCTCACCAATGGCATCTCAACACAGCGGTGACATACACCTTTGTTCATACAGGACCTCAAACAGTGCAGCTCGAATACTGGTATGATAAGGGTTATTATAGACAAATTCTGCTACTGCGAAGTGATCTTCTCAACTCCCCTTCCATGACAAGACATAGGACTTAAACATGTTCTCTAGTGTCTGGATAATGCACTCAGATTGCCCATCTATCTCAGGGCAAAAAGTGGTGCTAAGATGAAACTATGTTCCCAAAGTACTCTGCAAGCTCTCCCAAAATTTGGAGACAAACTTTTCATCTAGATCTGATACAATGATTTTAGGCACACCGCTTTCTGCTACACATAAATAGAAGGCAAATCATTCGATGTATTCATCATGCAGATGGGAATAAAGTGTGTAGACTTACTGAATTGGTCTACCAATACCCAAATTGCATTCTTCCCTTGCTATATGCTAGGTAGACCAGCCACAATGTCCACAGATATATCATTCCACGGCCACACTAGAACCTAAAGGCTAAAACAACCCTGTTGGATGCTTATGTTTTGCCTTGACTTACTGACAAACCCTACGGAAAGCCACATACTGAGCAATATCCACTCTTATTCTTTTCCACTAAAAACTATTCTTTAAATCCTGGTACATGTTGATCTCACCAGGATGCACAGTGAGCTTCTTTCAGGATGTCAGTCTTAACTTGAGCCTTCTAGGCAAACAAAGGCGGCCTTTAAGCAGTAATGTGCCAAGCACATCAATGCTGAAATCTATTTCCTTACCCTCATCCAAATGCTTCCTTACTTTTCGGAGCATTCGATCATACTATTGTGCTTCTTGCACCCGCTTTGGAATGGAAGACTCAAGAAGCAAACGAGTCTAAACTTGTACTGTGTCCACAAAACAATAAGAGATTTTCATACGCTCAAATCAGCAACAAGGCAACTCAGAGTACATGGTGTCTCCTTGTGACTAAGAGCATCAGTACAAGTTTTTCTACCGCGCACACAAGAACATCATGCTTAAGGAGGGATCATGGATCGTTACCACTAGACGCGCAGCGCAGCGGAAGAAGAGTTGGAGAAGCCGATCCAACCACGCGTCAGTAGTAGTGGAAGTAGTCGATCGTCCCGAACCGATCGTCTCCTCCACGCGATCAACCACACCACGAGCGATCCAATCAGGGTTGTTGATGCCGATCAACGCCGCAACGGCGCGCCTCCACCGGTATCCACACGTCCGGGTGGGCGCCGATCGCGAGTGTACCGGCACTCATGAGCGGCTAGGGTTTGGCTCGGAGGTGGCGGCTACGGATTAGCTCGGGATTATCAGGTGTGTTCCCTCACCCTCGCCTCCATATATATAGACCTCCTCACTTGGGCCTCGTGGACCGAGGCCCAATAGGAGTCTATCCGGATCTCTATCCGAATTGAGCCCATATCCGAATCACATTCAATTAGTGTTCCAACCCGTTAAGTGTGCGACCAGCAGGTTCACGTATACTTGGTCGCGACCGAAACACCTTTCCGGTCACCACATTAATAGCGGCCTCTAGCAAGACATATTAACCCCAAAGTATACGTAAAGATCATATCAATTTGAACTCGTAATGTTCTCATGTACTAATCCCTTTGCCTCACGATATAGATTAAGCTCAAGGCGAGACCTGTCATCCTCTTAATAGCTCAATCACTCTCTCGATTCCGTGATGGATTATAAACTCGTGATTGACTCCTCAATCACCTTGGCATGGCCATGCACTTTCATAATCCATTACATCGAGGGGCCGAGATATCTCTCCCATAAGGAGGGCAAATTCTATCTTGATCATTCACATCCCACTACATGTTTCATGGCAAACCCAAAGACTACTTTTATGACTACCCGATTCACGGAGTAGTGTTTAGTAGTCCCAAAGTAAGCTACTACGCATCTTGGGAACCATGATGATCTCAAGTCTAAGGATTCCACATAAACACTACTTGAGACCAACCGATGACACTTGGAATCTCTGCGGTGTCTCATGGCGGGTCTATCCAACATATGTTCACTAACACATGTCCATATTATTGATTTGGTATCTCCATACCATGATCCATGAGACATGATCATCAATCAATACATATCTTGATCTTTGAATCATATTTGTTCCTCATATGAAATATAATCGGGATCATTTAGAAATAGCAACATTTTGGCATTAAGAGTCTCATGAATAAGTCACATACTCATTGATCAATAATGATAATGTCTATTTCAAGGAACAAAGCAATGTATCATAAACATAGTATGTGATATATTCAACATCTCCATGTTGCCTCTAGGGCATATCACCAACAGCCTCCCACTTGCACTAGAGTCAACCATGTAGGTATCTAATACCCATTGCCCTAGTGTGAGTCTCATGCTTTGGGTGGGAAGCGGCTTTGTCAACGGATCCGCAATGTTCAAATCCGTGTGTACTTTGCATATCTTAACATCGCCTCTCCACAATCTCGTGGATGAGATGAAATCGCCGTAGAATGTGCTTGGACTTCTGGTGCGATCTAGGCTCCTTGGCTTGCGCAATGGCTCCACTTGTTGTCACAAGAGAGGTCCATTGGGTGGAGGCACTAACCATCACACCAAGCTCGAAACAAATTTCTTGATCCAAACGACCTCTTTAGCGACTTGAGCCGCTATGTACTCGACTACATTGTAGAATCAAGAATGTCTCTCGCTTGGAACTCTTCCACTTCCGCACCACCATTCGAGCGAACACAAATCCCGATTGCGATCTAAAATCATCTTTGTCGGTTTGGAAGCTAGCATCGGTGTAACCATTTACAACGAGCTCTTCCTCACCCCCATAGACGAGGAACACATCTTTAGTTCTTCTCAAGTACTTCAAGATGTTCTTTACGGTAATCCGTGACTTTCACCGGATCGGATCGTATCTACTCGTAGCACTTAAAGCATACGAGACATCGGGACGTGTACAAAGCATGGCATACATAATGGATCCAATAGTGAAGCATATGGAATCGCATTCATTTTATCCCGCTCATCAGGTGTACTAGGACACTGATTCTTGCTAAGATTTATACCATGTGACATAGGTAGGAAGTCTTTCTTGGAATCCTGCATGTTGAACCTTTTCAACACCTTGTCAATGTACGTATCTTGGCTTAATCCAATCGACCTTTTGATCTATCTCTATAGATCTTGATGCCCAGAATATATGCCGCCTCTCTAAGTCTTTCATAGAGAAACTACTTTTCAATGAAGACTTAATGATTCGAGCATAGGAATGTCATTTCCGATCAATAATATGTCATCCACATATAAGACCAGAAACACGAGTGCGCTCCCACTAGCCTTTTTGTAAACACAAGGCTCTTCTTCGTTCTTGATGAAACCAAACCCTTTGATTACTTCATCAAAGCGAATGTTCCAACTCCGAGATGCTCGCTTTAATCCATAAATGGATCTTTGCGCTTGCATATCTTTCTAGGCGATTGCGGATCGACAAAACACGTGGGTGTGTCATGTACACATCCTCACTCGATTTCCATTAAGGAAAGCTGTTTTGACATCCATTGCCATATTTCATAGTCGAAATAAGCGAGAATCGCTAGAATGATCCGAATAGACTTTAGCATTGCGACGGGCGAAAAAGTTTCATCATAATCAACACCTTGAATTTGTTTGAAACCTTTGGCCACCAATCGCGCTTTATAGATGTGAACATTTCCATCTATGTCTATCTTTTTCTTTAAAACCCATTTGCACTCAATGGTTTTAACACCATCAAGTGGATCAACCAAGTTCCAAACTTGATTACTGTGCATGGATTCAATTTCGGATCTCATGGCTTCAAGCCATTTCTCAGAGTCTGGTCCCACCATTGCTTCTTCATAGGTCTTAGGTTCATCGTTGTCTAACAACAATATATCCCGTTGTTGAGTAGTCAAGAACATGTACCTCTCAGGTACACGACGTGACCTCTCGACCTCGTGGTGCGGTGTGTCCACAACGGGTTCTTCAACAGTTTGTTCATCTGTTGTGGTTACAGAGGAGCTGAAACGCTTTCAAGTGTTTCTCGAATTTCTTCAAGTTGCACCATGCTCCCACTATCCCTTCTTGAGAGAAACTCTTTCTCTAAGAAGACACCATGTCGGGCGACAAACACTTTGCCTTCTTATTGATTATAGAAGTAATATCCTTTTGTTTCCTTAGGATACCCGATAAAGAAGCATTTATCGATTTAGGACCGAGCTTATCGGTTGTAAACGTTTTACATAAGTCTCACATCCCCAAATCTTAAGAAAAGACAAGCTAGGACGTTGTCCCGTCCACATCTCATATGGTGTCTTTTCTCGATTTTGATGGAACTCATTTAGTGTGAAAGCGGTGTTTCAAGAGCGTACCCCAAAAGACAACGGAAGATCACTGGCTCATCATGGGCGCACCATATCTAATAAGGTGCGATTTCTCCGTTCGATACCCCATTCCATTGAGGTGTTCCAAGCGAGTCAATTGTGGAACAATTCCACAATCCTTGAGATGATTACCAAACTCATGGCTCAAATACTCGCCTCCACGATCGGATCGTAGAAACTTGATTGTCTTGCCTAAATGATTTTGCACTTCATTTTGGAATTCTTTGAACTTTTCAAAGGATTCGGACTTATCTTCATCGGTAGATATATCCATATCTACTAAAGTCATCGATAAAAGTTATGAAGCATCGAAAACCACCTCGGTCGTTGAGCTCATTGGTCCACATACATCGAATGTACGAGTGCCAATAAGTCACTTGCCCGTTCACCTTGACCGGTGAAAGGTGTTTTGTCATCTTGCCAAGTAAACAAGATTCCCATGTCTCAAATGATTCAAAATCAAATGAGTGCGAATACCATCTCTATGGAGCTTCTCCATGCGTTTCTCATTTATGTGACCTAGCGGCGGTGCCAAATAAGCGTGGGATTCAAATCATTCGATCGTTGCCTCTTTGTATTAATGTTATAGACCGATGACTCTTCAAGAGTAAGAACATATAACCCATTCACCAATGGAGTATGACAATAGAACATATCTTTGAAATAAAGAGAACAACCATTGTTCACGGATCTAAAGTCATAACCTTCGCTTGTAAACATGAAGCGAAATAATGTTCTTGGAAAGAGATGGAACACAATAACAATTATTCAATTCCAAAACTAATCACGAAGGTAAAGACAATGGCATGGTGCCAACAACCACCGCAAACAACTTTTGCTCCATTGCCAGCGAAGATCCACTTCGCTCCTCCTCAAACTTCTACTTCTTCTTAGCCCCGCAACGATTTGCAAATGTGAGCAACCGATCCGTATCAAATACCCAAGAATCGGTAGATGAAGTAGCAAGATTGATTTCTATAACATTTATACCGGAGCGAAGTCGTACTTCCTTCTTTTTCTCAAGATCCTCCAAGTACTTTGGGCGTTCCTTTTCCAATGTCACGATTGCTTCTGAGTAGTAATCTGCATCGAGCGGGCCCTTCTTGACTTGCTTGGCCTTAGAACCGCCGCGATCTCATCGGAGCTAACTTTCTTTGACCGCGCTTTCTTTACATAGGGCTTGCCCTTGCCTTTCTGCATCATCATCACATGATGGCTGCTTTTCTTAATGCTTTCCTCGGTGATTTTAGCATCCCATGCAACTCGACCAAGGTCTTGTCCATGTTGTTCATGTGATAGTTCGAATGAATGGCTCAAAGCTCGGGGAGCGGTGAAGAATCACATCGGTAGCCAACTCTTGGCTAAGGGAAAACCAAGCTTTCCGGACTCTCAATGTAGCCAATCATCTTAATCACATGAGGGTCGACGGATTCCCTTCGCAAGCTCGCACGCAAACAAGGACTTTGAAGTGTTGAACCTCTCACCCTTGCTTGGTTCTCAAACATACCACGCAACCCCACAATGATATTGTAGGCATCGTGTTCTCATATTGCTTCAAGCTCGAGAGGACATTGTGGCAAGCATGAGACGACTCACATCAAGGTAATCATTCGTTTGCTTCTCATAAGCTTTCCGTGCAGCCACAGTAGCATTATCAGGCAAGTCATCAGGATAAGGAGACTCAAGGACATGCTCCTTGCGCTCTTGCTTGAGAACAATTCTCGGGTTGCGATACCAATCCAAAAGTTCGTTCCATTGAGTTTTCTTTCTCAAGAATAGATCGCAAATTAAAAGAACTGGATGTGGCATTAGTTGACATGATCTACAACAAAGAATATGCAAAGTTTAGCACTATGTTCATGTTTGATCTTCCATTAAACAATTTAACAAAGATACTCCCACTATATGTTTTGTAATCGTCTTCCTCTAACGACATATAGTGGACAAGATCCATGTTCATCTAAGTTCTAGTGAGCTTTGGCATCACCGCTAGAAACCTAGTGACGTGGGTAAGCAACACTTGCTAATCACATCTTATGTGACTCTTGTTTGTTGGGTGGCATCCAATGCCCCGGCTCCCAACACCATGCCCCAAGGCCCAAATCTAATTTGATAGCCTTGTCAAGTAAACCAATACTATGCATGTGGATGTCCGACATCCACCCTATTAGATCAAGATAGTTGATGGTACTCGCTTTGGCACCTACCAAACAATGATCATGATTCTTATAGGCGCGACAATTGGAAGGGCATCAAAACAAATTCTTAATTTTTCTTGAGAGAAGCTATTCTATCATGAAAAACTAACCCTTAGTTGGTATGGCATGAAAGAATAGTATGACAAGAAATAAACATCACATGCATATAATCACATTATCTTGTGAATGGTATGGCATTTTGTATCGTAGTGGTTGCCATCGCCATGGTTCCACGGTGATATTCTTCGCCACACTTCTTGTCCTCTTTGTCATCATGCTTGAAGCCTCCATAGCAAAGAACTAAACTATTACAACTAATAGGTAGCAAATGAATTACATGAGGAGCTCAAGCATCACAAGTCGACACGCAGTCGTTATACAATTAAAGAACGACCTCAACCCTACTGTGATTAATACGACACACAGTCGCCAAAACACACATGCATCACATATGCATCTATGCCATACCATTCACATCATTCCCTGCAAAAACAAGTTAAGCGTAGAACATATTCTACCGCCCTGACATGAATGTGTTTCTATAACAATCTATGCGTGTACGCAACGGCGGTCCCAAACCTCACGGAATTACATAGATCGCATCTATGAAATCGCTATGAAAATCTCATCGGGCCGATCAAATCAACCCAAATCCGAGCCATTCAAAATGTCTCAATTTTCATTAGATCAATCACATCAATCATCGCGATCGGTATGCTTGAGGAGACCGCAACACAAGACCTCGATCCGTTGGCTCAATCTCATCGATCGCGGCGCTGATTAGCCCGATGGTGTTACCGGTAGGTAGGGGCAAGTCGCACGTACATCAAAGAAGGAGCACGAACTAATCTTTTGGCCACATGATGCTATCAACTCATACATATTCCAACCCCTTATGACCGATTGATCTAGTCCGTAATAGATCCAATCTATTACAACCGCATATCAACATATGCGCTGATCCAGATCGCAAACTAAGCAAGATGGCTCTGATACCACTAATGGATCGCGAGTAGGCTACGAGAGCGAAAACAAAATTTTCTACCGCGCACACAAGAACATCATGCTTAAGGAGGGATCATGGATCGTTACCACTAGACGCCAGTGCAATGAAGAAGAGTTGGAGAAGCCGATCCAACCACGCGTCGAGTAGTAGTGGAAGTAGTCGATCGTCCCGAACCGATCGTCTCCTCCACGCGATCAACCACACCACGAGCGATCCAATCAGAGGTTGTTGATGCCGATCAACGCCGCGAACGGCGCCTCCCCGGTATCCACACGTCCGGGTGGAACGCCGATCGCGAGTGTACCAAAGACTCGCGAGCGGCTAGGGTTTGGCTCGAGGTGGCGGCTACGGATTAGCTCGGGATTATCGGTGTGTTCCTCACCCCTCGCCTCCATATATAGACCTCCTCACTTGGGCCTCGTGGACCGAGGCCCAATAGGAGTCTATCCGGATCTCTATCCGAATTGAGCCCATATCCGAATCACATTCGAATTAGTGTTCCAACCCGTTAAGTGTGCGACCAGAGGTTCACGTATACTTGGTCGCGACCGAAACACCTTCCGGTCACCACATTAATAGCGGCCTCTAGCAAGACATATTAACCCCAAAGTATACGTAAAGATCATATCTACCAACTCGTAATGTTCTCATGTACTAATCCTTTGCCTCACGATATAGATTAAGCTCAAGGCGAGACTGTGTCATCCTCTTAATAGCTCAATCACTCTCTCGATTCCGTGATGGATTATAAACTCGTGATTGACTCCTCAATCACCTTGGCATGGCCATGCACTTTCATAATCCATTACATCGAGGGGCCGAGAGATATCTCTCCCATAAGGAGGGCAAATTCTATCTTGATCATTCACATCCCACTACATGTTTCATGGCAAACCCAAAGACTACTTTTATGACTACCCGATTCACGGAGTAGTGTTTAGTAGTCCCAAAGTAGCTACTACGCATCTTTGGGAACCATGATGATCTCAAGTCTAAGGATTCCACATAAACACTACTTGAGACCAACCGATGACACTTGGAATCTCTGCGGTGTCTCATGGCGGGTCTATCCAACATATGTTCACTAACACATGTCCATATTATTGATTTGGTATCTCCATACCATGATCCATGAGACATGATCATCAATCAATACATATCTGATCTTTGAATCATATTTGTTCCTCATATGAAATATAATCAGGGATCATTTAGAAATAGCAACATTTTGGCATTAAGAGTCTCATGAATAAGTCACATACTCATTGATCAATAATGATAATGTCTATTTCAAGGAACAAAGCAATGTATCATAAACATAGTATGTGATATATTCAACATCTCCATGTTGCCTCTAGGGCATATCACCAACAATCATGTACAGCTAAAGAAATAAAGATAGGACCAACATCCTGCACATAGTTGGATCAACAGCCAGACTATCGAGTGAGTGATGAGTTGTCCCCTCACCTCTGCCTCATAAAACCACTAACAAAAGAAACTCGATAAAACTCTAGAAAACCGCTCACATAACCAACTATCAACACATCTAAAAAATAACTCTCAACGGATTCTACCTACCATGCCACGGCAACCCCATCCTACACGCTGCCGTTGGGCTATGCCATGCAATGGGAGTCTACTGTTACCTGCTTAGTTGGCAACATTAGTCATTGTATGCACTTCCAACTCCTTATTCAATTCCGTACATGAGACCATGTGGAGATCCTCCCAATTGTTGCGATGAGTAATAGACATTTTGATTTGATTGGATTTGGAGTTTGAAGTTTGTTTTACAAAGAGACAAAAAGTTAGAAAATCAATAGAGGTGGATTATTTGCCTTGGAGTGTACCATCTATATAGAGAGGTTGTTTTTTTATGTTTCTAAAAATTTACACAAAGACAGATAATCTGAGTCAACATGTACTATTTGGGTGTACCATTAGTCCAGATGGTGATTTTGGTGCCCATGGAATTTTATATGGAGGTGTACAATCTAGGTTGAGGTGTACCATTAAGGTGTATCATTGGGGTGGATCATCTAGGTTGGCCCATACCATTGAGGCGTACTATTGTTCCAACAAGCACATTTTTGGTGTTTTGAGTCATTTCTGAGTGTTTAGTTGATTCGGTGGTCATGGGGGCCTTAACATCCTTTGTAGAGGACTACAAGATGAATTCATTGATGATGTTTTTAGGCTAATGGTGTGTTGATTTTGATGGTATCATACTATGCATTGTTTGGGCTAATGGTGGTGCATTTGGAGCAAAGATGGAGGTATATCAAGCATGGATGGTTGTTGGGTTTGGGTCTTTGCATACAAGTTGTAAGGCACTTGTTGAGGCTTTGTGAGACATGGATGAGCAAACCATGGTAGTCTTGATTGGATGTGCTTGGTAATGGTTGAGATATGATGTTGAGGTCCACATGGTGCACTGTGAGCCATAAGATGGCTTTGTCATTTGATCCGAGGGTGTTAGGATCTATGTGTGTTTTCCATGATGTATGATTTGACAAACATGAGTCAAGTTCATTGGAACTTGTGCATAGAAATAGTTGCTTGGTCTTGGATGTGTAGATTCCTTGGCAAGTTGTGGCGGCCAACGGCAAGACCAGGGTTGTCGGGACCCCGGATTTTTGAATCCGGACCCCCTATGTATTACAGCACTAGTCCCAGATCAAAACTAGTGCACATAGTTAAACAATGATGATTACATAACCAACAATGAATATTAAAATAATAAAGAGTACAGACCGAAAGGTCTCTTCATTACAACTGAGGTTTCGAGACCCCGCAAATAAACAAAACACAGCGGAAGCAAAATAAACTTCGATAAAGACTCATCAATACGCCACATGCAATTGAATGGGGAAACGCAACCTAGTACTCCGGAAATCCTTCGTCGAATCCACACGCAAAGTAGTCGTAGTCTCCTTCCTGAGCTTCGTATTCCTCTGAGATTTTATTTTTAAGTGTAGCATGTGAGTACATAAAGTACTCCGCAAATCTTGAGAAAATGCAGTAGATGTAAGGCTTTAACAAAGGGGGTCATATGGTTATTTTGCACAAAGCACTATTTTATTTCCAATACCACTAAATATTTTCGAAGGCAATAATTTAAACAAAGTAATTATCCTGACTGAAACTATTAAGCATTTTTATAATGAAGGTTCTATCCACCTTCACTAGATAACAGGCTCCATCCACCAAGGTTCAAATCTACGGGTTCCAACCACCCACACTGGCTTCATCCGCCAGAACAACCCCGAGAGTTCCATCCACTCTCGGATTCCCAAAACTTCATTTTAAAACCAGAAATCTACCATGTGAATGCATTCCTTGTCCGCCCTTGACTGTGGGCACAGATATTCGAATAGTTTTAACACTCTGCAGAGGTTGTACAACTTTGCCCACAAGAGAAAATTTATCTTAATAGCCAGCATGCTTCCTTAGGCATGAGACCTAGATAATTCATCACAAAGCCTTTACCTTACTCTAGTCTAGCTAGTCACCACCCGCTGAGGTTTCACCGCTGAAGTGTTAAATCCACCACTTTCAGAAGCCCCTCTTGCGCCGTATGAGTACAGTAAACCATGTCCCTCACTGTGAATAACCAGTACACCCTGGCACCCACTTTCCACTAGTGGTACCTAAACTAGTCTATTGTGAGTTAATCAGCTAGGTCATACCTATATAGACATGTGGTTGTACGGTAGTGATCAGTTTGGACAAACACAAGCGTCGGTCCTTAATTGACTTAGGTGAACATATACTTTTCAAGTTCTAAATCTGCACCAATCCAATCTTGCCATCCACCCAAGTCTAAAACATCTTTCACCATTTTATTTTAACAACAACAACAATTCTGATTACTATTAGATGAAATCATTCATATCAATTTTCCACACGAGGGGTTATACTGACCGACTAGGTTGTCTAAGCAATTACTACCATTCTAAATTTATCAATTTCATAATAATCTCAATACTGAGACAAAAGAGATCTATGGTGACAAAGGTATATGGTTGTCAATATCAAATGAGGGCATAACAATCATCGGTTTAACTATTATCGTTACAACAGAAATCATCATTTTATGTAACATAGCGAATGCATTAAATTTAAAATAATAAAATGATTTTGGTAAACATAGGTGTAAAATGTTTAAAGGAGACTTGACTTCGTGTGTGATGTCTTGACTTTCTTGCCGCTGGTCTGAGAAATCTTCGACAACGTCGGATTCTACACACAAAATGATAACACAAACGAACAAATAAATACAAATAAAATTATAGAAATATAATATGTTTACTGGAAGGAAGTTTATAAATTTATATGAATTTAGGAGAAAGTTTCAACGGATTCGAAGTTCAAACGAGAGAGAAAGGATATCTGGAAGATTAAATGAAAAAGAATTTATAAATAAAATATTTGAACTCAGAAAAATAGAATAAATTTTACGGAGATTTTACAAAGTTGAATTTGAATCTTTGGAAATGCACAGAAAATTTGGGATGGAACTGAGGTTTTGAAAATGAATTGGGTGTTTGAAATTTGAAATTTGAATTTGAAAATACCAAATAAATTTAAAAAATTCAAAAGGATGGTAGAAATGGATAGATTGGAATTTTTGATGAATTTAGAAATTTGAATGGGCCCAATCGGATTTAGGATGGAGGAAAACGGGCTCTGGGAAAATTAAATTCAGAAAAATGAAAAAGATTGAATTTCGCGAATTATTTTTGTACAGAAAATTGATTTATTGCGTCACGCTGGCGTCAGCCCTGGGGTGGGCCGACTGCCAGGTGGCCCCAGGTGGCAGGGACGCTGAGATGGCGCGTCTGTGGCACTGACATGGCTTCCACGCGGGTCGGGTCTGCTAAGGTGGCCTCACACGTGGCATCCACGTGGCCGAAGGGTGAGGTGGCGCTGTCGGAGTGGCGTGGCGCTGGTGTGGCGCTGTCCGAACGGACGTGGCTTGCCACCGGGCGCCACATGGCAGCCATGTCGCCTAGCGCGCTGACATGGCCCGACGGCTGGGGCTACGCTCGGGGCCCGATGGTCGCTGGCGCTCCGGTGAGCGGCGGCGGCCAGGGAGGGGTGCACGAGAGAGAGGAAGCTACGGGGAACTCAACGGTGGCCTCGGATCTTACCGGAAACGGCCGAAAAATGATCGGCGGCGAGAGGGGCGGTGGCGCGGTTTCGAGTCTCCGGTGCGGCGACGCTCCGGCAGTCCTGGGGCTCGGTCGAGGTGCGCACAGTGATCGCCGGGAGTCGGGGAAGGTGTAGGTGGCACCGGCGAAGCACGAGGGTGGCCGAGGTGACGGCGATCTCTCGTCGGAGTTGGTGGCGGCGCTCGGAGAGAGGATGCACAGTGCGGGGGCGCTCGGCTCACCAGGGAGGGAAGAGGAGGCCGGAGAGAGGTGGAGTGGGAGATGGCGATGCTCAGAACGGGTTTAAATAGGGGTGTGACGGAGGGAGACGGCGTGAATTGGTCGCCGGAGGGAGATAAGATTTCTTCAACTTTATTTCAGCATTAAGATTATAATACAAGTGTATCCGTGCGGTGCCGCTCTACCCTTTCCAATGCATGCTCAAAGTCCACCTGTAGGGAGGGGGAAGCAAGAGTGAGATAAAAACCTCAGTAAGCAAATTGTTTAACAAGTTACTCAAACTACAAGCAATTTAAACATCATCATTATAATTCCATACATCCACAATTACAATTTATGTTCATAAATATTTAAACCACCATAAACTTCTATGAATAATACCTCTTTAATTTAAGATTTAATTGTCATATGAATGCAGCCTTTTTTATCCTCTATTAAATGCAAAAGAAACATTTAATCTTCCATAACCACAATAGATTAATCATCAACATTAAACCTTCCACAATTAACAATGTTTACATCCTCAACATCAAAACACTATCCATGATGGTAAAGTATTAGTAAATAAATCTTATTTAACTACTTTAAACATCATCCACTACCACTACCAAAGGCAATAAAACATATGCATGTTTTACTTCAATACATTATTATTTCTCACATGCACATTCGCTATCAACAATTAATATGTATATGAGAAAAGAATTTCAGGCCGCAATCTCAACCCTTACCATACACAAAGGACGAACCCCCTTCCACGACCACAACCACAATCCTCATACCATAAATAGCTCACATGAGCCAAATCCACAACACCACAATGAAATCAGAATTCCACATTACAACTATGGAGTTGAATAATCCACAAAATATCTTCACCACAACATATTGCATATGGATGCAAATAAATCTTTCCACAACATATCTTCACCGCAACATATTGCATATGAATGAAAATTGAGTCCACACTGAACTTCTAAAGTTGGTTGAACTTCCAAAGTAGCTAGAAATCCTTCATCTACTACTTCTAAATTGAGTCGCTGAAACTCTTCATGAAGTGCAGGCTGTCTTTCTTTAATCATCAGATTATTGCAGTAACTTTTTCTGCTCAAGGTATCTGCTACTACATTAGCCTTCCCTAGATGGTAATGTATTCCAACATCATAATCTTTTATTAACTCGAGCCATCTTCGTTGTCTCAGATTGAGGTCAGGTTGAGTAAATATGTACTTCAAACTTTTATGATATGTGTAAACCTCACAACGATTACTAATCAAATAATGCCGCCAGATTTTTAGAGCATGCACAACGGCAGCTAGTTCTAAATCATGGGTTGGATAGTTCTGCTCATGCAGGCGCAATTGCCTTGAAACATAGGCTACCACCCTTCCTTCTTGCATCAAAACACATTCCAGTCCTTGTCCAGATGCCTCACAAAAAACTTCAAAATCCTTTCTAATATCTGGAAGTGTTAGCACTGGTGCAGAGGTTAACCTCTTTTTTAGTTCTTGGAAACTGTCTTCACAAGATTTACTCCATTCAAACTTCTTTTCCTTCTTTAGTAACTGAGTAAGAGGTCTTGCAAGTTTGGAAAATCCTTCTATGAAGCAACGATAGTATCCAGCTAAATCCAGAAAACTCCTGATCTCTGTTACTGATTTGGGTTGTGTCCAATTGAGCACACTGTTACCTTTTCAGGATCTACAGACACTCATCCTGCAGAAATCACATGACCCACAAAAGCTACTTTCTTCAACCAGAACTCACACTTATCCAGATATTCCATGAACACTTTGTTCATCAGATTCATAAAGTATGCGGGAGCATTGGTCAGGCCAAAAGATATCACTGTAAACTCGTATAGTCCATAACGAGTAGCAAATGTTGTTTTGGTATATCTTCCGGTCTAATCTTCATTTGATGATATCCCGAACGGAGATCAACCTTGGAGAAGACACATGATCCTTTTAACTGATCAAAAAGGTCATCTATCCTGGGCAAAGGGTACTTATTCTTAATTGTCACATCATTCAAGGATCTGTAGTCCACACACATACGAAGACTGCCATCCATCTTCTTCACTAGAAGTACTGGTGCTCCTCATGGCGAAGAACTTGGTCTAACAAAACCTTTCTCTTGTAGTTCCTGAATTTGCTTCTTAACTTCTGCTAGGTCATTTGCAGACATACGGTAGGGTCTCTTGGAAATCGGAGTGTTCTAGGTACCAGGTTAATAACAAATTCAATTTCCCTATCTGGTGGCATTCCTGGCAAATCTTCAGGAAACACATCTGGGTATTCCCTTACTATGGGCACCTTTTCCAGAGTTATTCCTTTTCAAACTGTTCAACTCACATCCACTCCTCGAGGATAAGCTCGGCTTACACTCTACTTGGATTCCTTCAGAGTTGGTAAGAGTAATGGCACGATTGGCACAATCTATCTGCCCTTTATACTTGGTTAACCAATCCATACCAAGTATTACATCTAGGCTATTAGAGTCTATTATAATAAGATTCGCTAGTAATCTAACTCCATTTATCTCTACGGTTGCTCCAGGGCAAACCGTATTAGTCCTCATTTCTTTTCCCGGTGATTGGACTATCATATGGTTCTTTAACAAACGTGCATCCCAATTATATCTTTCAACAAATCCTTTGGAAACAAAAGAATGCGAAGCTCCAGAATCGAATAATACTGATGCAGGTACTGAGTTGACAAGAAACTTACCCAAAACTACGTCTGGTGCATCTTGGGCCACTTCCGCAGTAACATGATTAACATGTCCTCTATTCATCACTTGCGGAGTCCATGGAGCTTGAGGTGTCCCACGGCCTTGTCCTGGAGGTGGGGCTCGTGCTGGTGTAGTCCCCAAGTTGAAACGAACAGGGGTCACAGCTGGGCGCTTTGGGGGACAATTATTGGCATAATGTCCCATGTTCTTGCAATTGAAACATTGCACTCATACAGTTGAAGTCTTGTTCTGCTGAGGCTGGCCCCCATTATTAGCTCGTGGAGCTTGCGGAATCTGGCGGGGTCCACTGAATGGTGTCCTTGTCACATTGGCGCTAAGGGCCTGCTGAAGTGAGGTTGATTAGGACGATGACGAGAACTGCCTGCACCCTGTTGAGCTTGGAACTTCCTCTTCTGAATCTCATACAACTGGCGTTGAACATCTTCTTGTGTAATAGCCTTGTTTATCATATGCTGAAATGTTGGATAATCATTGGACACCAGTTGCACCTTGAGGTTGGGATCAAGACCTGCATAAATCGCCAAATCTTTGTTGCATCTGTTGCAACATCTTCTGGTACATACCTGGCCAATTGTGTGAACTTATTTAGGTATTTAGTAACACTAAGGTTTCCTTGCTGTAGCTTGTGAAACTCCATCTTCTTCATTTCCATTATTCCTGTAGGAATATGTGCAGTGCGGAAAGATTCATCAAATTCAGCCCAAGTGATGGCTTGCACATTTTGATGAGCAGCACAATAATTCTCCCACCAATTAGTTGCAATCCCTTTTAGTTGATGAGCAGCGTACAACACCTTCTCATGATCATTGCATTGTGCCAAAGTCAGTTTCCTCTCCACATCCTTAATCCAGTCATCAGCTTCCATCGGGTCTACTGAATCGGTAAAGGTTGGCGGTCGAGTTCTCATAAATTCTCCTAGCTTGGACTGCGGTGCATGGAAAGGTGCCGGCGGAGCTAGCTGAATTTGATTCTGAGCAAGAGCTTGAAGAAGTTGTAGTTGCATAGCCATCATCTGCTCCAAGTTAGGGGCCTGAACAGGAGGTGGTGGAATTGGGTCATTGCCTTCAGGTTGGGCATTGGCACCACGACTGTTGCCGGCGTTGTTCCTTGTGTTCACCATCTGAAGGGGTAACCGGGATTAGCAAAAGATAAGAGGGAGGTAGCATAGGTAAGAGGTAAGGGGAGACTAAACAAAATCCCAAACCAACACACAAGAGAGAACACAAACATCAATTTAGAAGAACTTATCTTTGAATTCAAATTAATTTTGAGAATGGTTGTACCACAAGTGCACAAGTGCTTTGGTACAGTCCATCTAGCACACCAAAATATAGTAATAAAACGTTCTAAGGAAGTAGACATTTATTTGGATGCTACTGTCTCAACAAACTACTTGTCCTCCTCGAAAATGCGCTCCTCAGGATCCTCCTCTGGATCTTCCTCTGGGTCTTCCACGTGGAGCTGCCTACAACCACACATGGGATGGTTGCAAGATGCACGAGTATGAGGATGGCTACGACTGGAGGCAGTCGTCCAAGAGCAGGAGCGGGAACGAGAAAGACTGCGTCTTCTGCTGGAATCTCCAAGTTGATGTCGGGTAGCGGACTAGGGCGCCGCACACTCTTGCACGCTGTGAGCAAGGTGCGGGGTCCTGTGCGTCGAGCCGGCACTTGATTGTTGGGGACGACAGCTGGTACAGGTGAAGACGGCGTGTATTCAACTGTGGCCTGCTGCTTAGCTCTAAGATGTCCCAGCTCGAACTCTGCTGCCTGGCACTGGATGAGCTGAGCACGAAGAGTGTCGGAGTGCTGGTAGCTGAAAGTAAGAAGCATCCGAAGCTGTCCAATCTCCTCCAAGGCGCTGGCGTAGGTAGCTGTCATCGCCTGAGTAAGTTGCACCTGGTGCGATAGTCGAGGATCATCCACTGAGATCTCGAAGGGCTGAGAATAACTCTGTCCCACTCGAGTGGATGAAAAGAAGCAGTAAGGTGACTGTAGTAGGATCTCCTTGTGAATTCCCTTTCCCGTGCATACAGGAATGCCTCTATCGACCAAGAATCTCGGTCCATGATCCGGACTTTCCGCCCCCTGAAAATAGGCGGTTGGCGATACTTCAGGTACTGCATGAGTTGACGAAGAAGCTCAACAAATGCACCCTCATTCTCGTTGTGGGAGATGTAATCCCACGATCCAGCGGAGGATGAGCCGGTCATCTACAAGTTTGAAAAAATAGAAAAGATTAGTAAAGAGATTTTGAACAAGTGATTATAAATAGAACCAGAGGTAAAGAGGTATAAAAAGTTTTTCTTAAATATATACTTTTTAATAAATATAAATCCTCAGGGTTTTTGCCATTCTAATCTAGGTCACGTCCTACAGTCAAATTGGCTCTAATACCATCTCTGTCGGGACCCCGGATTTCTGAATTCGGACCCTCTGTGTATTACAGCACTAGTCTAGTGCACACAGTTAAACAGTGATGATTACATAACCAATAACGAATATTACAATAATAAAGAGTACAGACCGAAAGGTCTCTTCATTACAACTGAGGTTTCGAGACCCCGCAAATAAACAAAACACAGTGGAAGCAAAATAAATTTCGATAAAGACTCATCAATACGCCACAGGCAATTGACTAGGGAAACGCAACCTAGTACTCCAGAAATCCTTCGTCGAATCCACACGCAAAGTAGTCGTAGTCTCCTTCCTGAGATTCGTATTCCTCTGAGATTTTATTTTTAAGTGTAGCATGTGAGTACACAAAATACTCCGCAAGTCTTGGGAAAATGCTGTAATGTAAGGCTTTAACAAAGGGGGTCATATGGTTATTATGCACAAAGCACTATTTTATTTCCAATACCACTAAATATTTTCGAAGGCAATAATTTAAACAAAGTAATTATCCTGACTGAAACTATTAAGCATTTTTATAGTGAAGGGTCTATCCACCTTCACTAGATAACAGGCTCCATCCACCAAGGTTCAAATCTACGGGTTCCAACCACCCACACTGGCTTCATCCGTCAGAACAACCCCGAGAGTTCCATCCACTCTCGGATTCCCATAACTTCATTTTTAAAACCATCTCTGTCGGGACCCCAGATATCCGAATCCGGACCCTCTGTGTATTACAGCACTAGTCCCAGATCAAAGCTTGTGCACACAGTTAAACAGTAATGATTACATAACCAACAACGGATATTACAACAATAAAGAGTACAGACAGAAAGGTTTCTTCATTACAACTGAGGTTTCGAGACCCCACAAATAAACAAAACACAGCGGAAGCAAAATAAACTTCGATAAAGACCCATCAATACGCCACAGGCAATTGACTGGGGAAACGCAACCTAGTACTCCGAAAATCCTTCGTCGAATCCACATACAAAGTAGTCGTAGTCTCCTTCCTGAGCTTCGTATTCCTCTGAGATTTTATTTTTAAGTGTAGCATGTAAGTACATAAAGTACTCTGCAAGTCTTGGAAAAATGCAGTAGATCTAAGGCTTTAACAAAGGGGGTCATATGGTTATTTTGCACAAAGCACTATTTTATTTCCAATACCACTAAATATTTTCGAAGGCAATAATTTAAACAAAGTAATTATCCTGACTGAAACTATTAAGCATTTTTATAGTGAAGGTTCTATCCACCTTCAATAGATAACAGGCTCCATCCACCAAGGTTCAGATCTACGGGTTCCAACCACCCACACTTGCTTCATCTGCCAGAACAACCCCAAGAGTTCCATCCACTCTTGGATTCCCAAAACTTCATTTTAAAACTAGAAATCTACCATGTGAATGCATTCCTTGCCCGCCCTTGACCGTGGGCACGGCTATTCGAATAGTTTTAACACTCTACGGAGGTTGTACAACTTTACCCACAAGAGACAATTTATCTTTATAGCCAGCATGCTGTAACACCCCAGGACCCACATTACCCTCGGATGCTACTAAATCCGCTCTACAACTAGCCAATTCACAAGATAAATTAAACTGGCAACATTTAATTCACAGGATAATATAAGCGGAAGCATAACATCTAGGGAATAACAGAACAATGAGAACAATTTAATATTCATAATCAACTTAAACAATAATAACCAAAGGAACGGTTCCAAATTAACATTAATAAGATGAAACAATCCTCTACAAGATAACTAAGCAAAGACTAGAGTTCTTTCGACTTTATTTCAGCATTAAAACAAAAACCATGTGCATCAGAGTGGTGCTGCTCTACCCTTCCCATTGCATTCTCAAAGTCTACCTGTAGTGAGGGGGAAACAAGGGTGAGATAGAAATCTCAGCAAGCAAACAATTTAACAAGCTGTTCAAACTACAAACAGTTATACATCATCATATATAATTCCATACAACCACAACTACAATTCATGTCCACCATTATTAAATCACCATAAACTTCTATAAATAGTACCTCTTCAATTTCAGATTTAATTGGCATATGAATGCAGTCACTTTATCCTCTATTAAATGCAAAAGAAACATTTAATCTTCCATAACCACAATAGATTAATCATCAACATTAAATCTTTCAAAATTAACAATGTTTAGATCCTCAACCTCAAAACACTATCAATGATGGTAAAATATTAGCAAATAAATCTTGTTTAACTACTTTAAAACCTCATCCACTACCACTACCAAAGGCAATAAAACATATGTATGTTTTACTTCAGTACATTATTATTTCTCACATGCACATTTGCTATCAACAATTAATATATATATGAGGAATGAATCTTATGCCACAAACACAACCTTTTCAACACAAGGGACGAATCCCATTCCACGACCACAACCACAATCCTCATACCACAAATAGTTCTCATGAGCCAATTCCACAACACAACAATGAAATTGTAAATTCCACATTACAACTATGGAGTTGAATAATCCATAAAATATCTTCACCACAACATATTGCATATGAATACAAATAAATCTTTCCACAACATATCTTCACCATAACATCTTGCATATGAATGCAAAATAGCATATGAATGCAGTCATTTAAACAACAAATAAATGCACATGAATGCTCATGCTATCTTCCTTCCTGGTACGGTCGCGGCTAGATGCGCTGCTTCACAATTTCGTATCTTTAAAAATAATGATCCAATACAGCAAACGATACCTCTCTGGAATCATGACTTAAAATCATACAATTTTCATGTAGAACACCTATTTTTATTTGGATCATAACTAGATGTAATTTAATGCCCTAAATAGAGGAAACTCTCTGATCTGGCAGACTGGACAGCGAAACTAAATCGCGTCCCAACGATAGTACAGGGGGTATAAAAATTCTAAACATTATGCAGCGACTAGATCTCTGAATTATCTACAACTTTCTCAATTACGGCCATAACCATAAAAATCATCTACTATTTTAAAATCCCGTATTACAGTCGGATTGTATCAATCTATCCGCCTGACGGACAGCGGTATTACCGACTCCGTATCTCCCAGATCCCACAGCCAAAAAATCCGAAAAAACTAAATGAGATGCAACTGGAAATCCTCTACAACTTTCCTTTTTGGAAGACCCACAGGAAACATCGTTTACTAGGTCAAAACCGTGTGAACAGCCGCGCTACGCGAATCAATCTACTAACAGACAGTAGGTAAACCCTAATCGGGCAATTAATCTATAATCTCCCATCAAAATCCGTGCTAAGAACCCTAATTATTCCTAAGAACAGAGGGTTTGGGATGGGGAAAAATTACCTAGATGGAGGATCAACCCTTTTTTTCTCCTCTTCTTCTTCTCCTTCCTTCTTCTCCCTTCTCCTTCCTTCTTCTCCTTCTCCTCCAATGACAGCAGCACTTGGGGCACCCATGGCAGCAACAGGGGGAGGGGGAGGTGCCCAAAAGGAGGTGGAGGGAGGGGGTGGCGGCTGTAGGGAGGGAAGGGGGAGAAAACCTAGAGTTTATATGAGAAAGAGGGAAGGAGTGCGGCCATAAAGGGGGGTGGCGCACCCCCTTGGGCCAAGGGCCCAAGGGTGGTTGGCCCACCTCCCAGGCAGCTCAACGCTAAATTTTAAAATATTTTTTTATATATTTTATTCCTTTTTCAATGTTCTATAATTTATATTTTTTCCTTCCCGCGATTTACCGAAAAATTGGCGATTCCGCGATTGATTAAAAACTTACGTCGTACCGACGTTTAGGATATTACATTCTTCCCACTTAAAAAGGATTCGTCCTCGAATCTCGCTCCTCTAACCACAAAACAATAGAACAGCGAAGAAAAGAGCAATGAAGGAAAGAACCACCAAAAGAAAGAGCATCCCAAGGATAGAACATTCCAAGGGAACAACAACTACAGGTTCTCACCCGCCTCGAAGAACTCGGGTCCTTCCTCTGCATTTGAACTTCAAGTTCTCACATCACCTACGCTCGAACTGATTCATCAAGAGGGCCTCCACATCAGCTCCGACAAGTCCACGACACGTGCTGGTCAACGCCGAGCACTCGCAACTCTTCAGCCGACTCTGAGCGACCGACAGATCCTGCCGTTCTCGCAAAACTATCAAGCCACTATCTAATACCATCCTTCTTCTTAGAACTTTTCCTCTATTTCAAATAATCGGGATAATACATTGTACCCCTTTTAAAGAATTCGACAACAGATTCCACTCATAACATTACTTGAAGTACAAACAATAACCGTTACAAATGTAACACAACCACAAGAAAAATGAAACTTCTCAAGCAAGACACCAGCAAACAGTCTTCCTTCAAAGGACCACGATCCAAAACAAAGGATTCACAACAAAACCATTCACACTCTCCAAATAGATATTTGGAGAATCCACACTGCACAAGCCAAGAGTGAAAATCACTTGACATACCAAAACAATCATTCTCTTTTCCTAACTGGAAAAGACCACGCCTCAACATCAAACAACTCAATTTGCAGATGACCTCTGCCATAAACACGCAGTTTAAACAAGAATCAAGAGAGCATATTACTGCTCGAGATATTAATAATTTCCCAATTCAACCCATTTGAAAAATTTTACTTCCTTGAACCAAGGATTTCCAAATCATCGCCCAACACATCAACTCATTTATCTTAAGTTGGCAATTTCGACAATGCGCTCAAACTGAGTACACCAACCACACCCTTGCAGAGAGACTTTACTGTCTCCACAAAATACATTCTAGCCAAGGCCTCGACCAATAGAATTACTTTGACATATAATTCTTAAAGCTCCTCAATCCTTTTAAGGATAACAGCTCGAAATTCATATCACACCCATAATCTCACCAAAATCAATCGCATAACCACACCAACTAGTTGCTATACACCTCTTAAAGGTCTTTGCAACCCAAATTGATTACCTCTTTCTTGGAGAGGCAAAAAGAAGAAAATTTCAACACAAAGGAAAATGTTATCATCTGTAATACACACAATACCAAGGGAAAAAGCAAAGATCTTGGACAGCAAAAGATAAGACCACAGCTGAAGGCACATGCCTCCTCAGGAAGAAAATATCAAATCTTAACCAATAAGAATTCAATATTGCCATTAGGGCTCAATACTCTTATGCGGCGAAAATAAGAAGTCAAACACACATCAAAAAGATTGCACAACTTAACTTCAACCTCCAAAACTTTTACCAAACTTTTCCTTTTAACAAAGAGAACAACCTTCTTTGATTACGGAATCACCTTAACAATTCCAACAAAAAAGAATTGAAGACCACAACACATTAATTCTTTAAGAAATAAATAAAACCTCTCAACACGACACTTTTCTTAAAACAATTTCAGCTACCACATAAGTCATGAGATCAAAAGATCGCGTACGCAACTATCAAAACTTTTGATTTAAATAGTACCATGAAATTTATCAAATTCTTTTATTTAATGAACCTTCAACATTACCATCATATCCACATACTGGCCATCATACTAACATCAGAATAATACATTCTTAACAAGCATCATCATATCCACAAATCCCTTCATAAACTTTTCTCAAATAAACACAGGAAATCACTTCATCATGTTTTTAATATCTAAACAAGATTGCAACTACTTGATCTAGGAAAACCTAGTGTATAAGCCACATAATAGAACAAAGCTCTTAACACAGGCTGATACTAGAACATGGTAATCTCACAACACATGCTAGTATAAATCTCTTATTAGATTTCATATTTTCAATTCTTATTGATGCTCAACTCTAATTTAGCACAAATTAATTGTACTCTAGTTATTACTGGCAATAATTGATTATTATTTTATCATAATAACATTCATGATCCTAACTCCGTTTTACAATCATAAAACAATCATGAGCATAAATTCAGTATCCTACCTTACGTTCAGAAATTAGAACAAAATGACTTTAAACTTCAATAGTACCAACTTTGTAAGACAAGATTCTACAAGTCAATACATCAACCTTCATCTATTTCTTTATACATATTTCAACAATCTAGCATGATGAAAGATAGATGAAGATAGCAACTGTACATGCTTATAAAGTATATAAAAAAGACATTAAAAGTTAATATTACCAAGGCAATATTCGAACACCTCCTTACTTAATCATTCCAAACGGTCAGATTAATTAGTAAAGACAAAGATAATTCAATTTATCCAACCTGGTAGAAATTCAAACAATCATAATAATCATTCTAATTCTCTTTTACACACTCCTCAATAACTCCATAAGTTCCAATCATGAATAGACAAATTATTAATCATAGTCCTAAAAACTATTACAAGGCAATATCAAATTAATCAACTACACTTCCCAGGATGCTAATGAAATTAATTATGCACTACGCTAACATATCAACTTGATAATTCATATATTATAAATTAGTTTATATGATTACTACCTTCCACTTAAGCATAGCAAAACACCATAAAGGATTTTAACACTCTCTTTCAGAAAGAAGAGAAAAAAATAAACTTCAACACTCGAAATAAACTAAAAGAAATACATAGATCCAAGGCTTTCATATTTTAATGAGTTTTGCAACTCAAAACTTGCATTAACAAAAGAAAATATCAAGCGAACCAATAAGCCATGATTTACAACAAGACAAAACTCCCACGAAGGAACTAACCTTACAAGTCAACAATAAGCACAGCTAGCAAAAGTATCTCACTAGTCCAGAAAGAAACAAAAACTGCTTCAAGGAACAGGTAGAGACCAATTGCATACCCTCAACTGCAAGAACCACAAACTCAAAAAAAATTCATTAACTGCAATAGGGCAAAAACTGGCCAAAATCAACTTAAGGAAAATAACAACTTTTTCTAAAGAAACTCACTCACAACATCTGCAATTAAGTTACCTGTGGTAACTACATTGCTAATCCCCATACTACAAACAATGAAATAATTTGGTAATGCCAAGTCAGCACATACAACATCTACATCATAGCATTGACTATCCTTACTCATAACAGTCATAAGAGTAAAACATAATCAAACAAGATTTTCTCATAACATAAATCATCAATACAACATGTTAAAAGCATAAATGAAATTCTTGACCCATCCCATCCTACTGTGCACCAGTAAGTACATAAAGTACTCCGCAAGTCTTGGGAAAATGCAGTAGATGTAAGACTTTAATAAAGGGGGTCATATGGTTATTTTGCACAAAACACTATTTTATTTTCAATACCACTAAATATTTTCGAAGGTAATAATTTAAACAAAATAATTATCCTGACTGAAACTATTAAGCATTTTTATAGTGAAGGTTCTATCCACCTTCAATAGATAACAGGCTCCATCCACCAAGGTTCAGATCTACGGGTTCCAACCACCCACACTGGCTTCATCCGCCAGAACAACCCCAAGAGTTCCATCCACTCTCGGATTCCCAAAACTTCATTTTAAAACTAGAAATCTACCATGTGAATGCATTCCTTGCCCGCCCTTGACCATGGACACGGCTATTCGAATAGTTTTAACACTCTGCGGAGGTTGTACAAGTTTACCCACAAGAGACAATTTATCTTTATAGCCAGCATGCTGTAACACCCCAGGACCCACATTACCCTGGGATGCTACTAAATCCGCTCTACAACTAGCCAATTTACAAGATAAATTAAACTGGCAACATTTAATTCGCAGGATAATATAAGCGAGAAGCATAACATCTAGGAAATAACAGAACAATGAGAACAATTTAATATTCATAATCAACTTAAACAATAATAACCAAAGGAACGGTTTCAAATTAACATTAATAAGATGAAACAATCCTCTACAAGATAACTAAGCGAAGACTAGAGTTCTTTCGACTTTATTTCAGCATTAAAACAAAAACCATGTGCTTGCTCAAAGTCCACCTGTACATCATCATATATAATTCCATACAACAACAACTACAATTCATGTCCACCATTATTAAATCACCATAAACTTCTACGAATAGTACCTCTTCAATTTCATATTTAATTGACATATGAATGCAGTCATTTTATCCTCTATTAAATGCAAAAGAAACATTTAATCTTCCATAACCACAATAGATTAATCATCAACATTAAATCTTTTAAAATTAACAATGTTTAGATCCTCAACCTCAAAACACTATCAATGACGGTAAAGTATTAGCAAATAAATCTTTTTTAACTACTTTAAAACCTCATCCACTACCACTACCAAAGGCAATAAAACATATGTATATTTTACTTCAATACATTATTATTTCTCACCTGCACATTTGCTATCAACAATTAATATATATATGAGGAAAGAATTTTATGCCACAAACACAACCTTTTCCACACAAGGGACAAATCCCATTCCACGACCACAACCACAATCCTCATAACACAAATAGCTCTCATGAGCCAATTCCACAACACAACAATGAAATTGTAAATTCCACATCACAACTATGGAGTTGAATAATCCACAAAATATCTTCACCACAACATATTGCATGTAAATGCAAATAAATCTTTCCACAACATATCTTCACCACAACATATTGCATATGAATGCAAAATGGCATATGAATGCAGTCATGCTATCTTCCTTCCTTCACTCTTTCCACGGCAGGGAATTGCTTCCCGCGGGAGAAGAGGTTGTACCGGTACGATCGCGGCTAGGTGCGGCGACATACATACATACAAATGATATGTTATGACATTAATGTTATGATAATTCATGAGTCACATTAAATTTATCCACCAAGAGCATTATCATGCTCTCAACATAACCACATCCACCACAAATAAATTTCATGTCCCACAATATAACACTAAGCAGGAAATCCACATGTCTACTAGCAAAGTTAATAACATATCACTTGATCAATACTTGCTACCATCTCCACAATTAAAATATCATGCAATCATGGCATAATGTATCAAATTACGATAATAATGTAAATTGCAAGTAGAAGGAATAAGAAGTTAAACGGTAGCAACCACCGCTACATTCACTTGCCTCGAACCGACGAAGCGAAGCAAAACAATCAAGAATGCTCAAGGACAAGACCACCTATCCAAAAAGGCATCTATCAGCACCAAGCCACAGCATACAAATACGACAAAAATAATTATAAGCGTCTCTAAACCCCGAACCCGCTCAAACCCTCCTCCGCTCAACAATTCAGCAAAAACCCTTCTGCAGCAGCGCTGCTTCACAATTTTGTATCTTTAAAAATAATGATCCAAATACAGCAAACGATACCTCTCTGGAATCATGACTTAAAATCCTACAATTTTCATGTAGAATACCTATTTTTATTCGGACCATAACTAGATGTAATTTAATGCCCTAAACAGAGGAAACTCTCTGATTTGGCAGACTGGACAACGAAACTAAATCACGTCCCAACGATAGTACAGGGGGTCTAAAAATTCTGAACATTATGCAGCGACTAGATCTCTGAATTATCTACAACTTTCTGGGAAAATTAGAGTTAGGATGGAGGAGAACGGGCTCTGGGAAAATTAAATTTAGAAAAATGAAAAAGATTGAATTTCCTGAATTATTTTTGTACAGAAAATTGATTTATTGCGTCAGCAGAAATTAATGGAATTATTTTCCTAAAGATAAATCGGCTTTATTGCGTCACGCTAGCGTCAGCCCTAGGGTGGGCCGACTGCTAGGTGGGCCCAGGTCTATGGACCGGGTCCACGGACCGAAGCGAAGGCCGACGTGGTAGGGACGCTGAGATGGCGCCCCTGTGGCGCTGACATGGCTGCCACGCGGGTCGGGTCCGCTGAGCTGGCCTCACACGTGGCATCCACAAGGCCGATGGGTGAGGTGGCGCTGTCGGAGCGGCGTGGCGCTGGCGTGGCGCTGTCCGAACGGACGTAGCTTGCTACCAGGCGCCACACGGTAGGCATGTCACCTAGCGCGCTGACGTGGCCCGACGGCCGGGGTTGTGCTTAGGCCCCGAAGGTCGCCGGCGCTTCGGTGAGCGGCGGCGGCCGGGGAGGGGTGCACGAGAGAGAGGAAGCTACGGGGAACTCAACGGTTGCCTCGGATCAAAACGAGGGGCGGTGGCGCGGTTTCGGGTCTCCGGTGCGGCGGTGCTCCAGCGGTCCTGGGGCTCGGCCGAGGTGCGCACAGTGTTCGCCGGGAGTCGGGGAAGGTGTAGGTGGCGCCGGCGAAGCACGAGGGTGGCCGAGGCGACGGCGATCTCTCGCCGGAGATGGTGGCGGCGCTCGGAGAGAGGATGCACGGTGCGGGGGCACTCGGCTCAATGGGGAGGGAAGAGGAGGCCGGAGAGAGGTGGATTGGGAGATGGCGATGCTCGGGAGGGGTTTAAATAGGGGTGAGGGGAGGAGGCGTGGTGATTGGTCGTCGGAGAAATCGGGGAGGTGGTTGGCGGTTGCTGCAGAGATGGAGGAGTGGGCATGGAAAGTGGGGGAAGTTGGCGCGGGCGTGCGGGAGAGGAGGTGGTTGGCGCGTGCACGGAAAAGGAGGACGGGTGCGAGTAGGCCGGGAGGCGGTTGCGGCACTCGGGAAAATCGGGCGGCAGTTGCTGTAACACCCCAGCCAAGCAATGGCCTGAAATGCTACCATATTCTAGCTAATAATAAAATTTCTAATAACTATTCCATAATAACTCGACAAAGTCTTATCAATTTATTCATTAATAGCAACTCTAGATAAGCGAAATAGTTCTAAATCCAAATTAATGAGCAGGCGATAACAAATAGTTCTAACCATTATTACATTTAACCTGACGAAGGATAAAAGAACCAATTAAGCTAACCAACAAAAATGATTATAATAAATGACTTTATTTTTGGTTGAATGAAAAGTGCACGTGCAACTGGACTAGCCCCTTTCACGATCCCATGTATGCTGATCACATTTTGGTACCTAAAATAAACAAACAACAACAAGGGTGAGTCCAACGACTCAGCAAGTATAACTGTAATTAAAGCAAGCATGATCATTAACTGGCAAGTTAAACATATGACATATGAATTTCATGCTATAAAATATGATCAAAAGTTCCTTTTCTCATCTCTTCGCATTTTACCGGTGACGCGGGTGTGCATCCGTCAATGCACACCCATGCCTGCCCTCGTGCATGGGGACCAATTGCCCACACTCCACAAGTATGGGGACCTCGACGCTTGATCATCACATGACCAAGACTTCAACAATTCTCAACATGATGCATATATGTGAATGTATCAACAAGATAAACAGGCATTCAACATACTATGCATCAAGTGCCATAATGTAAATAAACATAAATAGCAACATCATTCCAGAACATATTCAAGTTCACAGGTAAAACATTCATTGATCAACCATCATCAAACAATCAACAACATTAAACCATACAGATTTTCCACATCAAAGTTATACTTGCCTCAACCGCGAGAAAACGAAGAACGAGCTGAAGGTGCAACCCCCGGAATCCGCTCTCCTCCTGAATAATTAATTAATAATTACTATCGTAACAGTAACGGATTTTTAGATACAAAATATCAGCAACCCCAATTACCCCAACAATTAATCTCAATTAAATCCCCGAATTCAAAAATTCATAACTTCCAGTACGTAAACCCAATTAAGCGTTCTCAGACTTTCTGGAAAGATAATTAAATTATCTAAATAAACTTAGTTGGGGAGCCTCCCAGATTCTGCCATTTTCTACCCGAAACAAACCCTTTTTTAAAACGCCAACAATCACGACGGACTCTCTGGACAGCGCACTAAAATGATCATAACTTCCACCCAGAAACTCGGAAATCGGACTTCTTGACCTTTCTGGAAATCTAAGAAACTTATCTACAACTTTCCCAATTTGAAGGACTCCTGAATCGCCACAATTCCGTCTCCCAAACCGATCTACACAAAGTGTCCGAACTACCCGATCTGCAGAACAGCCGCACTAGAAAATTCATAACTTTCGCTACACAGATCCAATTAACGCGTTCTAGTACTCCCTGGAAAGAAATTCACGTCCTCTACAATTTTCTAGAAGCGGTCTAGACCTGAATCCCGACAGATCTACCCCAGAACTGCCGACTAACAATTTCTGTCCCGGCAGCCCAGAAAACCGACGAATCTAACTCGATTAAAAACTCATCTAGGAGACTAACAGGGATTACCCTTGACGACACGATGAAGAACACGTCGACGAACACGACGAACACGACGAACACGCCCGCGATCTCCTCCTCTCCTTCCTCGACCCACGCGGTGCGGCGGCGGACGGCGACGACGGCGCCCGGGAGGAGACGACGTCGAGGCAGCGACGGCGCACCACGACGCAGAAGACGACGACGCACCGCGGCGCAACACGGCACCGGCGGTAGGGGCTGCCACGGCAGCCGGCGCGCAGCGCAGCAAGCGGCGCAGAGCGACGGCGGCGGCGGCGGCGCGGCGAGGCGGGCGGCGCGGCGCGCAGCAGCAGCAGCGGCCAGCGGGGAGCGGCAGCCCGGCGGCAAGGCGACGGCGCAGTGCTGACAGGCGGGCAAGGGAATTGGGGCGGCGGCTGCATGGGGAGGGTGGGGCTAGGTTAAGAGGTGGCCTCCCCTCCCCGGCCAAGAACTCCCTCCCGGCCAAGGTCTAGGCCCATGTTTGCTTACTTTTCGAAAACCCCTCAAAACATCATTAAATTTAATCTTTCTCCATGTCCCTTGCTTTAATCAAATATTTAAATAATTTACTAATCCGGAGTATTACAGTTGCGGCGGCGCGCGGGAGGAAGACGAAGGCGGGGAGGGAGAAGGGCTTGACAGGCGGGCTTGGGATGTCAGAGAGAGAGAGAGAGAGACACAGGCGGTGGAGATTACGGCGCGTGGCGTAGGGTGGATCAGACGACCGAGGACGTTAAATGGCAGGGGACGACAGAGATGAGCGAGGCGACGTGGGCGGATCTGGCCCGCACACATGTCGGCCAGCGAGGGGAGGAAGGTGGGATGAGCCGAAGCGGTCGGATGAGGGTGGCGGTGACGTGGATGGATCCTGAGCGTCCATGTGGCGGCTGGAGGGGAAAGATGAATTTATTTTTGATTTTAATTTTTAGAAAACCCGAAGAAATTCAATAAAGCTCAGAAAAATATGAAATTACTTCCAAAAATTCCAGAAAAATTCAGAGAACTTCCTGGTGATGTTTTGGACTTTTATAAAATATTTCCAACTTATTTTGGTATTACATTTTTATACTAAGAATTCTTTTAATTCTAGAAATTGATTTTTAAATTCTCAGAAAAATTCAAATAAGATCCAAATACTTTGAAATATTAAACTTGAATTTAAATTTCAAAATCACAAATTTTGGGATGTTACAAGGGTTAGGCAAGAGAGCTGAGATTTGTGCAATCATGTAAGTTTGAGTAAAGCTACATATCTCAAACAAAAGGCACATAAAAGTCAAGGATCATGAAGAGGAAAGTTGTGCATGTGGTTCGCCACGTGACTTGGGGCTGACAAAAGTGTAGACAGTTCAGTGGGATCTGATTACGTGAAGACTTGATGACAGGTCATTGGGCACCACAACCTACATGCCAAGGTAGGCGGAGATGATTTGGTGTGAAGGATGGGTTTCGGGATGGCTTCAAGGTGAAGAATTGGAAAGTGATTGTAGAGGGGTATTTTGGTAAATTACCTAATATGAAAAAGGTGGTGGTTTGCAAAACTATGATAGTGGCCTAAGTAGTTTAGGTCATGAAGAGGAGGACAAGGCAAGGTGAATCGGGTTATTGGAGCCAAATGGAAGACACATTTTGAGAAGCGTGTGTGTAAGTGAAAAACCCATTATGTGCTAGGTTAACGGGATTCCCCAAATGTAAAGTGGATAAGATCCATTAGGTGCTGGTTTAGGGTTTCTTATGAATCTCCACTATATAAGGAGTTAGGGTTTGAGAGAGGATGTTGGAGAGATGAGAGGAGTGTGTGAGACATAGATCCCTAGGGAGAGATGAGAGCACTTGTGTGTGTGCTACCCTAATGGCTTTCTCCTCCTAAGAGTTTGGTTGTAAGTATTCATCTCCAAGTATCAATAGAATTCCAAAATTCACCTAAGTGCTTGTGCTTCAGTTTGTGTTGTTGATTTATTGGTTTGCCATGGTTTTTTCTCTTCTTCCTTTCCTCTTTATCTACCTTGGTGCCAAGGATGTGTAAGCAATAGGGAAATATCATGGAGATTAGATCCCACCCATCTAGGCTCTTTCCATAGCAAGTTCATGAAGTTACCCAGTTTTCGTCTAGAATAGTATGAATCTTTGTATATCCTGGTTCTTGGGGTTTTGGCTTGGGTCTTACTGTTCTTTGCCTTGCTAGGATATGTGCGAGTTAATCCAAGGTCATCTTGACAATTCTCTACCCATGAGCAAGCTCTTGGCTCAAGTTTGGTTTCTTGTCTGGTTTTGATGGTTCTTGGCTTTGAGAGCAAAAAGATTCCAATTTTGGAAAAAAAATCTTGCAAGATCTTTTTAGGTCTAGTTTCTTGCGTTATGATCTAGCTTGAGCCCAAGTTTCAAGTCATTCGAGTCTCAGTTTGAAATTTGTGCTAGTTTTTGTCTCAGGTTATGCGTCTATTTTTTGTTGTGCTAACTCGGATCATCCAACCTAACTCAGATAATCCACTTCAAGTGTTTTAGTAGCCTATGCTGTCTTTTGGTTAGAGTTTTGTGTTTGTTTCCGTTGTGTGTCTTGATCTGACTATAAGACCATGCAGAGATCATCCTATGGTTTTGTGATGAGCAATTGACTTTGGGTTACGAATTGGTCAAAGTTTGGGTTTATTTTTGGAGTTTGCAAGGTTCAGAGTTGTTGTCAGTATATTGCTAGTCTTTTTTGTTGTGCTAACTCGGATCATCCAACCTAACTCAGATAATCCACTTCAAGTGTTTTAGTAGCCTATGCTGTCTTTTGGTTAGAGTTTTGTGTTTGTTTCCGTTGTGTGTCTTGATCTGACTATAAGACCATGCAGAGATCATCCTATGGTTTTGTGATGAGCAATTGACTTTGGGTTACGAATTGGTCAAAGTTTGGGTTTATTTTTGGAGTTTGCAAGGTTCAGAGTTGTTGTCAGTATATTGCTAGTCTGAACAATTTGCATAGGATTGTTAGACCGCTAAGCATAGGTGGTCTGACCGATCTTGGCATGGTGGTCAAATTGGGATGTGAGCTCTCGGTTAATTCAGAGTGTGAGTGGTCTGACCGGCATTGGCGCCATGGTTAGATAGGTGGAGTGACTGGTTTGACTGGCCATAGTGACCGATGGTCGAGTTTGAGTCAAGTGCGATTTAACTGCATTGGAGTGGCGATCAAACCGTCATTGTGCAGTACAACTAGGTTTTAGATGGTGATAGCTTTTTTCCATGGCGGGTGTTTTTGAGCTCTTGTCAGGTGTGGTATGGTTGACTCACTAGAGCAGTCTCACTAGCATGCGGTTTGACTAGTCTGTGCATGACGGTCAGACCATCGGCAGTCTAATTGGCATCGTGGTTATGGTTAGACTTGTGTCCTATTCCATATAAGGGTTGTGTTAGACCATGTGGATGGTTGTAGATTAAGATATGATAAATAATTGACATTTGGTTTCTTTTGGATTCTACGTTTGTGAAAGACTTGGTCGTTTTGCTCCTTGAGTGGTCGTGCACACGTTGGTATTAGCTCACAGAAGACGCTCTACGACCATAGCAAAAGAAGCTCAACAACCACGGCAAAAGAAGCTCTACGACCACGGCAAAAGACACTCTACGACCACAGCAAAAGATGCTATATGACCATGGCAACATATACTCTTACGACCATGGCAACAGACACTTTTACGACCACATTGGTCACAGTTGATTTTATGACCATGTTGGTCGCATCCGATCTTACGACCATGTTGATCGCAGTCGATCTTACGACCACGTTGGTCACAGTTGACTTTACGACCACATTGGTCACAGTCGACTTTACGACCATATTTAGGCTACGAGCATGACAGGATACGACTACGTCTAGCTTCGATCATGGCAGCACGACTTTGACCTTTCGACCACGGCACTACGACTTCGGTTTTACGACGACAATAGGTAATCGTAGCTACAGTACTCTTTCATGGTCATCACTACAGTACTCGATAGTCGTAGACTTTACTGGTCGTTAGTCGATGGCTTTGCTGTCGATATTCATAGCTTTCGCAGACTACCTCCATGGTCATAGGCCTTGCAGACTACCTTCATGGTCGTAGTTTTCGCGGACTACCTCCACGGTCATGTAAGTCTTGCAGACTATCTTCTTGGTCGTGGTTTTGGCAGTCTTGTCGATACTCGTAGACTTCACAAACTACTGTTCTGCCTGCGATTGTTGGAGGCTTGTCGATCAGTTGCCTTTGGCTTCTCGGTCGGTACTCGTAAGACCTCATGGTCGATACGAGTGCTTCACTCAAGTGATCGTCGAGTACGTTGAGTACTCGTGTTGGGCCAGTGGTTGTCTGGCCGGTGAGTGGTGGTCGATAGGTAATGGTCGATACTTGATAGTCGTATGGGTTTCAAGTACAAGTTAGTGGTTGAAGGGAATGGTCTAAGGGTATGTCTCTTATAGTGATAGACTCTGGGTGGTTGTAAACGAGTGTGTCTCAGGTAGAGATGAATTGGTGCGGTCGTAGGTGATAGCGATGGACTGGTGCGGTCGTAAACGACTTGGTGATGATCGTAGTGGGTAGCGATGGATTCGTGCGGTCGTAAACGACCTTGGAGATGGTCATAGATGGTAGCGATAGACTTGGCGCAGTCGTAAAGGATTTGGTGATGGTCGTAGGTGGTAGCGATGGTTCGCAGCGGTCGTAAACGACCTTGATGATGGTCATAGGTGGTAGCAATGGTTCGAGGCAGTCGTAAACGACCTGGGGATGATCGTAGGAGGTCTTGGTGCTTGTCTGGGGATAGACAAAGGTGTGTTTTGCTAATGTGTGTTGTAGGGAGATGGTTTCTTTGGTCTTGCATATGCAGGTGGGCATAGAGGTGGCCATGGTCGGTGACGAGGAAGACCCGGACTAGGAGGGGGTAATCTGGGGTCCAGGCGGTCGTGAGGTCACGCGAGGTGGTCGAGCTCATGCTGGAGCACATGGAGGTCAGAGGTGGATGCTGCGTGGAGGCGTGGAGACGGTTGCGATCGGTGACAAGGAAGACCCGGACTAGGAGGGGGTAATCTGAGGTCTAGGCAGTCAGTGGTCACGCGAGGTGATCGGGCTCATGCGAGAGTACGTGGTGAAAGTGCACTATGGAGATTCAGGTGAGGATATCCTGGAGGCTTCACAGCGTGGGTTGTATGGAGTTGTGGATAGAGTCCATGATCCATACGAGGTGGTTAAAAAGTGTGTTAGGAAGGGTTTCGGGTCCCTTGGTTTGAGGAAGGGATAGATTTGGTGTCCAGGTTGAACCGGACATGATCTGAGGAGTTTGAGTCGGATACGACTTGATTCGTTGGCTATAAAATAGGGGAGGTTGTAGGCTAGCGAAGACAATGAGTTTTAGAGCTTTCGTGAGAAGGTTTTAGGGGTGCCGTGAGGCGCTTTGTAGCCAAGAACATACAGATGAAATAATAGATCAGATTACTTTCATCATCGACCACTTCCAAAGCATCGCTCCTTCATCTCTATTTTTCGTGCTCCGCTTTCGTCTTCAGCGCATCTCGTCCAGGCAGTGGTCGATCGTCTTGGGACATCAGGCTGAAGGAGGTCATGACTACATGCTTCATGGTCATGCCGAACGATCGGGACAATCACATCAACGGTTCATTGTCGTACCTTGTGATCGGAACAAATGAGTGATCTATTGGTTGTCGTATTGAGTGTTCGGAATGAGCAGAGGATCATCTCGAGCAGTCGTAAGCGAGCGGTCGTCAGCGGACATTCGCAGCGAGCGTTTGGGATGAGTGGTCATAACGAGCAGTCTATCGATCAGGCGACAGATCGTCTATGAGCACGCACGACCGGCGCAACAGAGAGTTTTTGACCACGTACAAGCAACTGAGGTCGTTCTAGCGGTCTGGAGATAGAAGCATACGACCACGTTGAGCAGCAGTTGTGATTGGTAATACAAATTGCTTCTGTGTGTTTTTTGTGTCTTATTTTCAGGTGATAAAAAAGCGAAGACAATCATTCACCCCCTCTGATTGTGCCATACGATCCTACAAGTTGCTTCAAGAATTGAATTGGGATTTGGTCCTAGGAGCTTGGGATTGGTGAATATGGATTGAATTATGCATATTAGACTAATGCGGATCAAGTTGTGAAGAACTTTGCCTTGAAATGGTTACTTGGTCTATTATTGTGCAGATAGCTTGGAGTTAATGATGATCAACAATGAGGAGGACTGGTACTTAGTTAGGGAGAACCAAGATCTAGAACAGTCATGGATGCCAAGAGAGATTGTTAGACTCAAGCAAGGTGTAAAATAGACAAGAACCATGGATGGCAAACTTTGAGCAAGACCTTTGAGGTAATGGGATGCACATGATGCTTTGTGGGCCATGAGGTGGCTATGTGGTATGGTGATGCTTTCAGGAGCTAAGCTTTAAAGGTATGTGTTCTTAGCTCATCAGTTGTATTAATTGATGATTTTATGTGTCGTGCGGTATTACGTGATGGGTTTGCTTGTCAGTGATGGTTATAGGATTTCAGAGCTACAACACTGCGACTTACCTAGGAGAGTTAAGGTCCAGAACGGTTAAGGTGCCACCAGAAGATAACCGAAGCTTGTGGAGTGGAGAACATGATGGTCAACGGCAATGTGAACTGAGACATAGCTCAGGGAGGAGCTGAGGTCCAGAATGGTCAGGAAAACTAGGTACAGTCATGGTGCATGGTGAGGCATGTAGTGCATCAGTGACTTTGGTCCGCTTGCAAGCGAGGATGGTTCGATGGGATTTAGACATATGAGAGGCTTGGCGGCAAGTCATTATGGCCACAAGGAAGATGACAAAGCATGACGATGCTTCGAGGTGAAGGAATGAGAAGAAGATGGTAGAAGGTATTTTGGTAAATTACCTAATAACGAAAAAGTGGCCTAAGTGGATTTGGTCAAGGATACTCTATGGAGGGTAAGGCATGATGGATTTGGGCTAATGGAGCTAAAGATGAAGATGACACTTTAAAATGCATGTGTAAGTGTGTTGAGTTGAAAACCCATTATGTTGTTGGGTTTTGGAGTTTTCCCAAAGCTTAGTGGATAGTATCCGTTAAGTGGCTAGTTTTACGATTTCATGTGAGCCTCCACTGTATAAGGAGGAGTTAGGGTTTGAGAGAGAGGATAAGCCATAGATTGAAAACAGAGTGAGGGCTTGAGAGAGAGATGAGCGATCATGTGTGTGTGCTACCCTTGTGGCTTTGTCCTCCTAAGGGAGTGACCGTAAACATTCACCTTCATGTGGAACTCAAATCTCTAAATTTGTCCAAATATTCCTCTGATATGTTCAATGTTGATTTCTTGATTTGGCTTGGTTTCTAGTGCTTCTTTCTCCCTTCTTGATCTTACTTGGTGCAAAGAATGTGTAAGTGATGGGAATATCTCTTAGAGACTAGACCTCATCCATCTAGCCACTTGTTCTTTGCAAGTTCTTAAGTTTACCTAGTTTTGGTGGAAGAAAGGGTGATTTTGGGGTTTTGTTCTTGAAGGCTTTTGGGTTGATTTCTTGCTATGGTTTTGCTTGCTATGGCACGTAGAAGTTGATCCAATTCCATCTTGATCATCCTTTATCTACGAGCAAGTTTTAACCTGAAGTTTGGTCTCTTGCCTGGTTTTGTGCTCCTCGGGTTCGGAGAAGAAAAGGTCAAAACTTTGGAAAGGTCTTTGTCAATCTCTTGTTGAAATAGATTCCTAAGGTTGTACTCTACCTTTGGTCCAAGTTTCAATCATTTGGAGTCTCCATGTGAAAGCTGTGTCGATTTTAGATTTAAAATCGTACTAATTTTTAGTTTTGTTCAAGAGAGAGAGGTTAGACTACCCAGCGATCAGGCCACTAACTAACAAGCGGTTAGATCATCCCCTAGCAGTCAGACCGCCCCTAAGTTAGAGATCATACTACCCTAGGGCTTGAAGGCTTGTTTTGTCTGGTTTTTCTTGGAGTTTTCTTTATGAGTGTTTTGTCTCTGATTTTGGTAGCTCTCAATAGCTATTGAAGTGAATAGCCTGATCACTCTCTTTGAGAAAAGATTTTTAAAAGAGTCATGAATTGTAGAGCGTCTATTCAACCCCCTTCTAATCGCCACCTTGGTCCTACACTGAGCTTTATAACTTCTCATAGCTATTACAGGGAAGATCTTTAAAGGAAATTTTTAGTGGTTGCTATTCACACTGCTTCTATTCTCCGGCCACAGTCCTACACCTTTCCATTGAAATAATGAATGTCTCTAGTCTTTCAATGAAATGTAGGTGATGGGCTTGCTTTTTGCAAAATTGACATTTTGAACTTGAAAACTAATCAAAGCTATATGTTTTATATATGTTGTATGATGTGTAGGAATTCAGGGAAACATGTACAACGAAATGGAAAAGTTACCAACCTATTTTCCTTCAAATGAAATGTGGGCAGTGGGCTTGGTATGTTAGATTTTGACATCATAAGTTAGGATGAACACAATTTCTTAGTTCGGTACAAACTATGTATTTCTTTACTATGCTACATTTATTGCTATATGTTTTTTTCTATTTTGTTGTATCGTTAAGGATGGTGCTTAAGTTTCATGTGTATGATTCGTTTGTGCTATACTTTTGCTCCTTTGTGGTGTGAGTAGAAATTGGAGTTAGTTTTAGGTCATTAAAAATTCAGTCTGGGGCATGGCCATTTGCTAGCAAGTTCCACCACTGCTTATAGTAATGCAAGGCATGTTTCTAACTGATACTGTATTTGAGATATGAACAGCATCAATGTAAGGGCAACTACACGCTCATATGCTTGGAAGTGATGAGGGCTGTTTATCCATGGAGTATGATGGTTCGACGGAAGTTAGCGCGGGTTTATATTCAATTATTCACCAATCTCGATCAAAAAGACCTAACCTCATGCACGTGCTTCCGTAGAATAATTTTGCTGTCCATCTTTGCGTGTTGCCTGATGCAAGTAAGGTATTGCTTGTATGAAATGCAACCCAGATTAAGAATAAAGGCGATGATACCTCACGCAGATTTTCTTCGTGCATATTCCTTACTTGAAGTTTGAGTAACCCAACTTACAAATAATGAACTAGAGAAACACAGAGATGGTGAATTATATAGACACCAGCAGCACGGAGATGGCTTCTAGAAACACAGACCAATCCGGCAGCCTGCCCGCCGCGGCAAATGCGCCCACTCCACCCACCACCGTGCATCCCGAGCTGCTCATGGCGGCATGCCATGGCTACTATGGGCAACTGACGATCCTCAAAGTTTAGTGGATAGTATCTAGCTAGTTTTAGTGGCCTCCACTGTATAAAGAGAAGTTAGGGCCTGAGAGAGGCTAAGCCACAGATGAGAGAAGAGAGAGGGCTTGAGAGAGATCAAGATAGAGATGAGAGTAGTTGTGTGTGCTACTCTTGTGGCTTTGTCCTCCTAAGAGATGGATGTAAACATTCACCTTCATGTGGAAATTAAATGTCTAAATTCGATCCATATATTCCTCTGATATGCTCAAATGTTGATTTCTTGATTTGGTTCGGTTTTTGTGTTTCTTTTTGTTAGAATATGTGGCTAGGTTGTAATGATGAATAATTGATAATGTTACTTATTAATGTTATTTATGATATGTGATATGTGTGAACTCATATCGGTCAAGTTAGAAAAAACTTATGTCGAAAAAATACTGCTTTGGTTTTTACTGTGATACCAGTTGAGAGCAGAACGTTTCTTTTTGCTGTGCATCACATCACGTGGAGAAAGTCTTAGCGCTATTTAATGTTGGCCATCATATGAAGAAAAGCAAAGCAGTCAACACCATGCATTGATGCATGCATTTAGTAGTCTTTCCAGCAGGGCATAACATGCTGTGCATCACATCATGTGGAGAAAGTCTTAGCGCTATGTTCGCCATCATGTGAAGAAAAGCAAAGCAATCAACACCATACATTGATCCATGCATTTAGTAGTCTTTGTCTTTCCAGCAGGCCATAACATGCAGGTACATGCAATAGCATAGGGCATCAAAATTTAATTTGCTATAGTAATTTGCATTGTTGCTACAGTATCACGCTGTAGTATCCGAAAAATGTTTTTTTCTTTCTTTGCTGTCTTCTTGTTTTTGTTTCTGTTTTTACTATGTCAATAGGTTAGACATTAAGAAGACCGTAAATTTAAGGAAAAAGCTTACACTGTATATTACAACCATTCAGTCCATCTGATTGCTATCTATGGTTTTACAAGTGGTATCAGAGCAGGTTGCAATGGCATTAGATCAAGAACTTTTTCAGCTAAGCCACTGTTTTTCGATAAATTAGATTATATCTGTTGGAAAAAAATGCGTGGAGGTTTTTCAACACGCACAAGGTATCTTATTTTGCAAAAAGTTAAAAATTCACATGTAGTGTCTCTTGTTGTTACTATTGAAAATATTGCTGATGTTGAAATTAATGTTAAGGCAAGAAATATTTTGTTGCAAGATTTAAGTAGAAACGAGTTTGTCATAATTGTTCATATTAAATCTGCTAATAAAATTTTGACTACTTTAGCTGATTATCACGAAGGTTCTATGTCAGTTAAAGGTGTTCATCAGAACCAATTTAAAAAGGAGTACTCTAAATTTGAAATGAACCTGGGAAATTAGTAGATGCACTTTCTGACCACTTCAATAAAATTATTAGTGATTTACAATCTATTGATGTTATATATTTTGATTCTGACAATGCTCGTCAAATCTTAAATACTTTGGATATGTGGAAATAAAATCTCTAAATTCGTCCATGTATTCCTCTAATATGCTCAAATGTTGATTTCTCGGTTTTTGTGTTTCTAACTGTTAGAACATGTGGCCAGGTCTAAAATATTTGTGATGATGAATAATTGACAATGTTCCTTATCGATGTTATTTAAGATATACGGCGTGTGTGGACTCATGTCAGCCAAGTTGGAAAAACTTGTACCGAAAAAGATATTGCTTTGGCCTTTGCATGTGCAGGGTACCTCGGAGGCGATCGTGATTTATGACAAGGACCGGGAGATGGCTTTGTGTAAAGTCATGGTCCAGATGATCAAAGATGTTGGAGGAAACGGTCGTGCTCGAGTTGGGATGCATAGAAATAAAAAAATAGATGATGCGTATTGAAGCTACGAAAATACAGTTTGGAGGCTAGGATATGTGGCAAAAGTTGAAACCTCCGTGTTACGAAGGGTATCAGATCCTTTATTTGTTGGAATTAGATAAGAACTCATTTAGGCTATAGTCTATAAATAGAGATGGGGTTAGGGGCTAACCCCAACAGGCTTGATAGATGTAATTTACGTGCTAGGGTTTGAGGAGTACTAAGATGACACTTTGTAGCCACAAACATGATAATCTAGTAATAAAAGTTATATAGATCTATTGTGCTCTATTAGATCATCAGGCGGTCTCGCGTGGGAGACAGATTACCATTAGGCATATCTCTATCCTTAGGTCGTGCGTCGTGAGAAAAGGTCACCGTGTGCTGTGACAGTTGAGTTCTTTCTCACTTATGGCTGGCAGCTTATGACGTATGCTATGGTCATAGGTTATAAAAGCCATGTCTTCAAATTTTAATTTGCTATAGCAATCTGCACTGTTGCTATAGTACTCTGCTACAGTGCCTAACAAATTTGAAATCGAAAACTAATCAAAGCTATATGTTTTATTTATGTTTTATGACGTGGAGGAATTAACGGAAAAAGTTACAAACCTATTTTCCTTCAAATGAAATGTGGGCAGTGGGCTTGGTAATGTTTGATTTTGACATGATGAGTTAGGATGAACAAATTCCCTTCTTCAACCCAAGCCCAGTCCGCCAGCCCGCCCGCTCCCACCCCCACCCCTGGCTCCTTCCTCCCAACTCAGCCCTCCGCTTCCGGGTCCCGGCCGCCGGCTCCGGCCTCCAGGTCCCGGCCTCCGTCGTCCGACAGCACAGTCCGACTCCGCACTCTGCGGATCTGCCCTCCGCCAGTCTGCCCCCCGGGCTCCCGGCCACGCCGGCGCCGCCACCGCCACGGGCGACCGGCTGATCGGCCTCCGCCCTCCGGGGTACCGACCGCCGCCCTCCCGTACGGAGATGGCTTCTAGAAACACAGATCAATCCGGCAGCCTGCCGGCCGCGGCAAATGCGCCCACTCCACCCACCACCATGCATCCCGAGCTGCTCATGGCGGCATGCCATGGCTACTATGGGCAACTGACGATTCTTCTGGACAGGGAAGGTGCGGCGGCGGCGGCGGAGCATCCAACCAGTGTGGCATCTCAAGCCGTCGTCCAAATTGAGCGCTCTGCGAGCTTTTCAGCGTCATTGCTCCTGCAAGGGGTCACCCCTGACGGGGACTCCGCACTCCATATAGTGGCGACCTTTGGAGACGGTGACAACTACTTGAAGAGTGCAGAGGTAATCTACGACAAGGCCAAGCACCTCTTGGGTGCATACAACAAAGGGAACAGCACGCCCTTGCACTGCGCCGCCAGGGCCGGTAACGTCGAAATGCTCTCTTGTCTGATTAATTTGGCTAGAGGAGAGGAAGGCGGGGATGGGAGGGTCAAGACACTCCTGAGTACGCAGAACAAGCTTGGGGAGACAGCTTTGCATGAGGCGATCCGCGCCGCCCACAAGCCCATGGTGGATGTGCTGATGACGGCCGACCCATGCTTGGCTCGTGTTCCGGACGTGGGCACCTCACCGTTGTTCCTGGCTGTCTCTCTGTGTCACAACGGCATTGCGCGGGAGCTGTACACGAGAGATAACCGGTTGTCATACGCTGGACCAGATGGACAAAATGCGTTGCATGCTGCGGTTCTTCGAAGCAGAGGTTCCCACCGTTCACTTTCCCAATTTTATGCGCTTCTACTCATCTGCTATAATTCCAAAGCTAGTTGAATTCATGCACAATTGCACAGATAGATTTAAAATACAGTCATATTTATTTATGGGGGCGTAATGAGTGAAAATGCAAACACGATGGAATCTTAAATTTTTTTATTTCCATCAAACTTTGAAGTTTTAAAAAATTCTCAAAAATTAACAAATTTAGCGAAGCATATATTCTACATCTCAGCAAAATTTTAACATCAAACTTGATCGCATTTGCAAAATAAAAGAAAAGAAAAATTCTTGCCAAGGAAAGTGTAGGTTTCCTTGTTTTTCTCAAGTATCCCATGCGTTCGAGTTCAGGTTCTGTTTCAAATACTTGTTTCTGAAGGGAGTTACAGAAATACTAGCTTCTTACGAATTCAGTTATCTTTTCTATTATGTTCTTATCTCTTAGTGATGCTTGCTTGATCTGCTTTGAGCCTTGTCTTCAGCATACATTCAGTTTTGATGCCTCTGAACAGAAGTGTGTACGTATATCTTTGGCTTTCAAATTCGCGTCTGTGTTATCTGTTATTTGCTCGTTTGGTTTTAGCTGTACGTAGTAGCTAGAGATATGGACGTCTCTCCTGATATCTGTGCCAACAAACTAAGCTTCTGATCCGTTTAGAATTGCTGGCCTTTTGGTGGTGATCGGTTCGGCTGAAAGCTGAAAGCTTATGGCTGAAAACACTGTAGCTGGTTGAAAAAACACATGAATGATGAGGCTTATTTAACATAATTAAATTTAAAAAAATTGAAAATATAAAAAATATGTTAGCCCATCACAGACAACGCAAACGAATACGATAAAAAAAAGAACCGACAAAAAAGCTCAAAAAAAGTCAAAAATTCAGAAAAAGACGAAATTATAAATAGTGCAAAAATAAGCTTAAGCCATAAGCTTAAGCCATATTGAACACAGCCAAGAGTCTCTAGCTGGGAAGGGGTCTTAGTTCTTTCCACGTATATATATCCGAAACTATTTACCATTCAGAGAGTTACGTTTAGTGAGAGCGTACTGCTCTGCTGGTTCGACTTAGTGTACGATAGAAGAAGTGCACGATAAAATAGGGCAGGCTGAACTGAGTAACCAAAAAAGTGGCTATCTTTATATGAGTAAGAAGGTGGTTGTTCCTAGGTAGGGGCAACCACCCTAGGATGAGATTACCTGGTAGGTATCTTTATTTATGTGTGTTTTGTAGAGCTATGTGGATAACAGAGGTCATAGTACAGGCTAGCTAAAAGTTCTGCTTTCTTGGTTTGGTTGATTTAAGAAAAGCCAAGTGATGCTATGGGCAAAGCAATACACCTCTGATCAAAGTAAAATGTGATAGCTGTTATGGTCCTTGGACCTCAGGGCGTAGCGATGGGTATTCGCCAGAACTGCCTGGCCCGCCGCCGGCAAGGCTAACCCTAGAGGTGGGTCGCCAGCAGAATAAACAGGGGAGAGGTAAAGCAATAGAGATCCTTTCTTATTTCTTCATATCCCCCAATGTTTGGGTTACATAGCTATATATAAGATGTAAACCAGGAAGAGTTCGGCTTAAGGCCGAGACCTATTCTTATTAGGGATCCTTTTCTAAAACGGAGTCTAAACTGAATATAACTAGCTAAGGACTGGACGCAGCCAGATTAAGGTTTGGGCTTCTGGCGGCGGTGATAGACTATAACATGTATCAGTGATGCCGGGCTCCGATTCCAGCGAGGAGGCCAACTCGGTCAGTGCGACGCTAAAGGCGATTCAGGAGCACATGGTGGAGATGAACTCCAAAATAGCAGATTTGGCGCGGCAAAGCGTCACCACCAACTCCAAACTTGCTGCCCTCGAGTCGGAGAAAGTCTCCCTTGCCGCGACATCCGGGATGCTTCCTCAACACTGGCCGCCTTCCGCCGCCACCGCCTCCGTATCCATCTCGGAGGGCGCACTTTCCTTTCCACCGCCTGGATTGTTGCCGATCCCATCAATGGCAAGCCCCGCCATCTTTCTAGGGGACCCTGTCACTATCGCCTATGCAGCTTCAGCAGCGCCAGCCCCGTCCCTTGAAGGATCGGCAGTTCACCCGATGCTGCGCCCACCGCCATCCATGCTGCGATTCTGTCCGCAGCCATCCCTGCCATCGCACACGTCAATGCCTCCTCGTTTCCAAGCAGCACCAAGCCCGTATGCCAGCGCTCCACGTTATCACAAACTGGAGTTTCCTACCTACGACGGTTCCGATAATCCCCTGTCTTGGCTCAACCATTGTGATCAGTTCTTTCGTGGGCAGCGTACTGAGGAAGGGGACAAAGTTTGGCTCGCATCATACCACCTCACGGGAATTGCTCAGCAGTGGTATTTTCAATTGGAGCGCGACGACTGCCAACCAACGTGGGATCAATTCAAAGACCTATGCCACATGAGGTTTGGACCACCCCTCCGGAGTAACCCTTTGGGGAACCGACTCGGTACCGCAGCAGACGGGTCGGTCGGCGACTACCAAACCAAATTCTTGGCGCTCCTCTGTCGTGCCGATCGCCTGTTACCCCTACAGCAAGTCCAGATCTTTACGGCTGGCCTGACGGAGCCTCTGCGAACGGATGTGGAACTATAGCAGCCGGCAAATCTTCAAGTGGCAATGAGCCTCGCCCGCGCATATGAACGACGCGCGCAAACAACCGCGGGCGACTCACTCCCACAACACCGTCCTGGGCGCCCCTTCCAGCGGCCTTCCATACCTGTTCCGGGGCGTTCTCAAGAGTTGCCTGCTCCGACTGCCACACCGGGACCTCGGCCAGCGAAGCCTTTTCGGCGTCTTACGCCGACGGAATTGGCCGACCATCGTTCCAGCCTGGCCACCGTTGTAAGCAGCCTTTTCTCACTTACATTGACATGAATGGGGACACTGAATCAGGTGAAGATACACTGGGACTGCATGAGCTCGATCTGGATAATACTTCGCCAGAGATATCGCTACACGCAGTAACTGGAGCATCCAACGGGGAACCATGCAGCTTTCGGTCACCATCGGCACCAAACATTTCGTGGCGCTCGTCGACTCGGGGTCCACCCATAACTTCATCAGTGCCCGGGTTGTGCAAGCAATGAGGGTGTGTTTGCTTCCTTGCCATGGCCTGCGCGTTAAAATCGCCAATGGCGAGCAACTCGATTGTGCCGGGGTTTGTCATCAGTTCCAGCTCTCGGTCCATCAGACACCGTTTTCATTAACAGCTTATGCAATTCCTCTGGATGGATTTGATATTGTTCTCGGTGTCCAGTGGCTGAAGACTTTGGGACCAATCCGTTGGGACTTCGACGAGCTGACTATGATGTTTTGGATGAATGGCCGACGGATACAATGGCAAGGGCACTCCAAGGACCGCCCAATGCAAGCTTTGGTGCAGTCTGGTCATGACGAGCTACAGCCCTTTCTGGCAGAATTTGATGATCTTTTTGCAGATCCGTCTGGGCTTCCTCCGGTGCGACCACAAGACCACCGTATCCGTCTTCGTCCGGGGGCATCTCCGGTATCCGTCCGTCCATACCGATATCCACATCATCAGAAGGACGAACTGGAGCGGCAATGCACCGACATGCTTAAGCGCGGCATCATTTGCCGTAGTCACTCCTGTTTCTCCTCCCCGGTCTTATTGGTCAAAAAACATGATAACACTTGGCGCTTCTGTGACGACTATCGCGCACTCAATGAGTTGACCGTTAAGGATAAATTTCGAATTCCAGTGGTCAATGAGCTCTTGGATGAATTACGGGGTGCTCGGTTCTTCACCAAACTAGACCTTCGGTCTGGATATCACCAAGTTCGCATGCACCCTGATGATATATTTATGACAGCCTTTCGTACTCATGAAGGTCTTTTTGAATTCTTAGTTATGCCTTTCGGGTTGACTAACGCGCCGGCCACATTCCAGGCCCTGATGCAGGCTATTCTCCGTCCCTACTTGAGAAGCTTCGTGTTGGTATTTTTGATGATATCTTGATCTATAGTCCTGCCTAGGCCGACCATCTGAAGCACATCCGCATGGTCTTTACACTCCTGCGACAACATGAGCTGTTCCTCAAGAAATCCAAGTGCTCGTTTGGTCTTTCTTCGGTTTCTTACTTGGGCCATATAATTTCAGAGGGAGGCGTAGCCATGGATCCTTCTAAAGTACAGGCAATTGCCGATTGGCCACAGTCCAAGACTATTAAAGCATTGCGTGGATTTTTAGGTCTGGCAGGCTTTTACCGCAAATTTATCCGAGATTTTGGGAAGATAGCTGCGGCCCTCACTAATCTTCTGAAGAAAGACACCTTTGGATGGTCGCCTGAGGCTCAGCAAGCCTTCGTGGCCCTCAAGGAAGCCCTGTCCACAGCACCAGTCCTTCACATGCCAGACTTCACACAGCAATTTATTGTTGAGTGCGATGCGTCCGGGACCGGGATTGGAGCCGTTCTTCATCAAGGTGCAGGACCGATAGCCTTCTTCAGTCGCCCGGTGGTACCGCGCCACTCCAAACTGCCGGCATATGAACACGAATTGATTGGCCTTGTTCAAGCAGTCCGTCATTGGAGACCGTACTTGTGGGGCCGCATTTTCCTCATTCGCACGGATCATTATAGCTTAAAGTTCTTGTTGGATCAATGCCTCTCCACCATGCCGCAACATCACTGGGTCAGCAAGTTGTTTGGATATGACTTCACGGTGGAATTTCGACCGGGCCGTTTAAACACCGTTGCCGACGCCCTCTCCTGCCGCGATGGTCCTCCGCCCAGCTTGATGGCCATATCGTCACCAGCTTTCGCCATTTTTCCTGAATTGCGGAATGAGGTATTATCTGTTCCCGAGCTGCAGCAACTTCCTACCAATATCGAGTCAGGCGCATTGGGGACTCCATGGTCTATCCGGGATGGTCTCATTCTGCATTCCGGACGAGTCTTTGTCCCAGCTTCTTCTCCCTCGGTGCAGCTACTTCTTACCGAGGCCCATGCAGCTCACGAAGGCATTCAGAAAACTTTGTGCCGGCTGCATAAAGATTTTCATATCCCGGGAGCCAAAAAACTAGTACAAGACTTTGTGCGGACTTGCATGGTTTGTCAGCGCAACAAAATTGAACACCTCCACCCCGCTGGCCTCCTTCAACCATTAGAAGTCCCGACCCAGCCTTGGTCCGACATTGCGATGGATTTTATTGAAGGACTTCCCCGTGTTCACGAAAAAACAGTCGTCCTGTCGGTCATTGATCGCTTTTCCAAGTACGCACATTTTCTTCCCTTAGCACACCCTTACTCCGCCACAACAGTTGCCCGAGTGTTCTTTGATGAGATTGTGCGCCTTCATGGGATTCCATCATCAATTGTAAGCGACCGCGACCCCGTTTTCACAAGCAACTTCTGGCAGGATTTGTTCCGTTTAGCAGGCATTCGGCTTCATCTTAGTTCAGCTTACCACCCGCAATCAGATGGTCAAATCGAAGTTGTCAATAAGGTCATTGCAATGTATTTGCGCTGTTTGACTGGAGATCGCCCTCGCCAATGGTTGGAGTGGTTGCCATGGGCTGAATACTGTTATAACACATCTTTTCATTCCGCATTGCATACGACTCCCTTCAAAGTGGTCTACGGCCGGGACCCTCCAACATTGCGCTCTTATGAGAAAGGCACCGCTGAAGTTCAGGCTGTAGAAGCCTCCTTGCTAGCCCGAGATCAATTCCTTCATGACATCCGAGATCGTCTTCTTCAGGCTCAGCAGTATGCCAAAAAGTACTACGATCACAATCACCGTGATATTTCTTTCGCCATCGATGATTGGGTCTGGCTTCGTCTCCGTCACCGGCCAGCAGCTTCTCTTGGATTGTTAGGGAGCGGCAAGCTGGGACCGAAATATTTTGGCCCTTACCAAGTCCTTGCGCGCATTGGGTTCGTGGCATACAAACTGGACTTGCCGCCGACTGCCAAACTACATGACGTCTTTCATGTTGGCTTATTAAAGAAGTTTCACGGCGTGCCTCCATTCGCACCCCCTCCGTTGCCTCCTCTCCAGCAGGGCCGCGTGCTCCCAACTCCGCTGCGGGTGTTGAAGACTGAGAAACGCCAGGGACAGCTGCATGTTCTCGTCCAATGGACTGGTCTGACGGTTGCAGATGCTTCTTGGGTTCCATTGACTCGTTTCCAGGAGGCTTATCCAACATTTCAGCTCGAGGACGAGCTGCTTCGCGAGGAAGGGAGAGATGTTATAGTCTATCACCGCCGCCAGAAGCCCAAACCTTAATCTGGCTGCGTCCAATCCTTAGCTAGTTATATTCAGTTTAGACTCCATTTCAGAAAAGGATCCCTAATAAGAATAGGTCTCGGCCTTAAGCCGAACTGTTCCTGGTTTACATCTTACATATAGCTATGTAACCCAAACATTGGGGTATATGAAGAAATAAGAAAGGATCTCTATTGCTTTACCTCTCCCCTGTTTATTCTGCTGGTGACCCACCTCTAGGGTTAGCCTTGCCGGCGGCGAGCCAGGCAGTTCTGGCGAATAACCATCGCTACGCCCTGAGGTCCAAGGACCATAACAATAGCACTCCTAGTATCCTGGTTTGGAAGTGCGTCGTGTGGGTTTTCCTCTAACACAGGTTTTAAGATCCCACATCGCTCTACCAGTAGATTGTTAAGTTAAAAGCTGGTTTTTCCAACAAAATAGGTAATGGTATCTAATTTCTGTGCTATTTTAGATACCAAATTACTTTCGGGAAGAATGACATGGTCGTCGGGGGTATATACTATTGCATGCATCACCTTTTCACGGCTTGTTGGGTACTTCTGTACTCAATCTTGCTTCTTTGTTGTTTTCATACACTGTGATGTATGCTAACCCTGATGAGGTAGAAATTGGTACTCATGTTGTAATGGACTGAACTGATGCTACTGTGGAGACTGGAGAGTTATGATTGCGGGGAGGCTGGCAACCAAGACCTTGTGGAGTAGATGACCACCAGACGGGAGGGTTAAGAGACTTTAAAAATAAGTAGGTGGGCAGTGTAGTACGACTGTAGCCAAACATAAGAAAGCACAGCATGTGCTACATAAATAAGGCACCCTGTACTAAACATGAAAGTTTCTACTTGTGCATGCTACTATTTCCTTAGTTGATCCTGGCGCTACTCTGTTATAGGAGAATTTCCGTTATGTTTGACCTAGTCGGCCGTAATGGGGCACATTGTGCATGAGGACACAACATAATTTCATACATAATAGATTAATAGCATAGGTATGCTTGATAGGACATATGGCATTAGCTCATACATAAGCCTATTACAATACTACAAGCAATGAATGTAACAACCCAGAAATTAAATAATAATAATAATGTCTTATTAGATTGTTATATTTTTTTGGAAATTTTTAGAATTTTTTATGATCTATTTAGGACTTTTTATAATTTTAATTTGAAAGGATTTAGTTATAGCAAATAAAACAACTAAAAGGTCAAAAATATTTTGTTAAGTTCAAATGCAATTTGAATCCCTTATTTTCTTTCTAGAATTTGTGAGATTTTCCTTGTATGTTTCCAAGCTAAAACGAATTTTATACAACCAATATACATTGTCGGACATCTAGGAAGAATTTATCCCAATATCTGGTTCCGGTTTTGTATTTGCTGAATATCATACTCTCTGAATATGGTAGCGTATTTGAGATAAACTAATAGGATCCGATCCCAGATCCAGTCATATATTGAATTGGTTTCCCGAACATGGTCCTAACTGGCTACGGCTCAGGATCGGGCAGATAATATTCGACCCATTTTCACCCTAAGTACTACACATGTTAATTGTCCCTAAGTACTATACATGTTAATTGTCAAAGTCACACATCACCAATCAATTGCAAAAAGAAAAATGAAATGAAATGAAAACCACTCATAGCATACAGGGTTAAGAAATGCACTGAAGGGTGGAACATTTTCCTATTATAGTTTTATACTTGTAAGTTGTAATTTGCCTATAGAATTGTTTAACATAGAGGGCCAAATTGCAGAGATGACAGAATTACTATTGGGATGGAACAAGCACCTTACTAAACAACAAGACCAACATGGAAATACACCTCTACACTTTACGGTATCATTGGAAAGTGGAAAACATGGTATGCTTCCCCTGTATGCTGTGCCAGTGCAAAAAGGAAAGGGTATTTCAACTTTTTTAAATATAACAGAACCACCATTGGACCTTACGAAGCAAATATTGGAAGCAGATAAATATTCAGCGTATCAACCAGACAAAAAAGGGTCGTTCCCCATACATGTTGCTGCATCAGCAGGTAGACTTTCAGCCGTCATCATTTTACTCAAAAAGTGTTCTGGTTGTGCCGGTTTGCGCGACACTGATGGAAGAACTTTTCTTCATGTTGCCGTCAAGAAGAAGAGATATGATATAGTTGAATATGCTAGCCAGACGGCAGTGTTATCGTCAATTTTGAACAAGCAAGACAATGAAGGGAACACTGCTCTACACTTAGCTGTGGAGGTTGGAGATTGGTGGATTTTTGCTTGTCTATTTGCGAACAAACAAGTAGACTTAAATTTACCAAACAACAAGCAGCATACCCCGTTAGGACTTTCAATTAACACTATTCCCACAGGGTTGTACTGTCTGCTGGTAATATGCTTAACCTTTTTTTAACATGTTTCTTAAACTTAGAGCTAAATTTAAGAAAAATAATATTGCTTTCTCCTGTTTGCAGAACTCAAGAATTTTGATACAGGAAACATTAATGGCTGCCAATGCTAGACGTGATATTTTTCGGCGGGATGATGACATGGAAAAAGAATCTAATAGTCCCCAATCAGCAGCAGAGAATGATGACAAAGAATCTGAAGTATTATTAAATTCAACACAATTTCTTAGCGTTGGCTTAGTTCTAATTACAACCATGGCATTTGGTGCGACTTTTGCCTTGCCTGGGGGTTACAGAGCTGATGACCACACTGACGGAGGAACACCAACTCTAGCTCGATTGAAACTATTTCAAGGATTCATCATGGCAAACGCGTTAGCATTCATGTGCTCATCGTTAGCCGTCTTTAGTATTGTGTTCGCAGGAACGCCTACAGTTGAGTTGCCCATGCGCTACGCGCACTATAATATATCCATATGGTTATCTTTTAATGCAATGGCATCCCTATGCATAGCCTTTGCAATTGCTGTATATGTCATGATCACTCCTGTTGCTGCTAGAACTTCTATTGCGGTCATTGTGGTGATTGTTTCAGTAGCACTCCTCCATTCTCCCTCAGTAGGTGAAAAATTTTCTAAATTTTTAATAGTGTTATGTATTAGACTAGGAATACTGCCAGTACTAAGATCTGACATCTATAAGGCAGTGTTACTTACATGTTGGCCAGCCATAGTGATATTTGGTTGGCAAGAATGTGCATCGCGACACCACTGATTTGAACAAGAGGCATCAGAATGGTATTAATAACTATGTAAACGGACATGTTTCTTATGAGCAACTTTTAAAAGTTTTTGTGTGAAAATTTTGTACTAATAACTATGCAAACAATTTTTTTATGTATTTTGCCCGTAACTACTTACAATTTGTTCAGTTGATGTACATTCAGAAAACGAAGAGAGGACACATTCTGCCCAGAAGCAAATTCTGAAATACAAGGGAATAAGATCAAAGTTATTATTCATTGAAATTTGACATTTTTATTTCACATAATCTATATTGCGTATAGAGATAAAACTTTGTATGATGATTTGATCATCCATTTATCCATCTTGTCGTCGGAATGTAGGTATCGTCCAATATATGTATTCCAATGTATTATGGATTATTTTAAAGGTAGACCCACTTTAACGTGAACTGTCCAAGGGTCTAGATATAACATGGTAACCCTGGCTTTCATTGATGGATTTCTCGGGCACACACTATATGCTAAGAAGAAAGAACTTCAATTGTATTAGAGTCAACTATTTCTTTTACATAGTGATGATTACATTGTGTGTGTAAAATTGTGCAACCTCTGCAAAGTGTATAACTATTCAAATAGTTATGCCCCCGGTTATGGACAATGATCGGTGATTTCACGTAAGGGGTAGAGTTTTCATAAAACTTGGTTGGGATAACTTTGAGAAGTAAATGGTTAGTTCACTGGTGGTTTATTATACGAATAGTTAGTTCACAGGTGGTTCATTGGGTGAGTGATCAGTTCACTTGTGGTTTATTCAATTCTTTAAGTATTTACTTATTTAATCATTTTCCTTCAAGTTCATTTTCAATCTATTTATTGTATTTACTTTATGCTTCTGTAAAATAACCACTCAGTCATCATTTGGTAAGCCTTGCATATTTGTTATGTTATGTTATTATTACAAACGATTTACTGAGTACTCTATATACTCACGACTATATCCACAATTGCTTAGTTGAAGAAGAAAAATCATATCAACTGGAGGTACGTGAAGGAGGATACTTTGACGACTTCTTGGATTAGGGTCACTCCTTTGACCATGTCTTCTAAATTGATTTTGTGGGTTATGGGTTGTTTTTAAAATGTTGCATATTTAACAACCTTTAATTAAATACTAAAAATAATTAAAATGTGTCAAGTGGATCGGGTAGATCCATCGGGTGATATTGAGGCTCGGGTAGGGAGGTCTGATAGTATTTCCATAACCGGGGTAGGGTATTGGGATTATTTGGTGGGTGGAGGAACTCAGGGTAAGATACAATAAAAACAACCCGGATATGGTTACATTTTGGAAGTCAGAGTTCCTCTAATATGGATATCACCTATGGACATAACCAACTGGCACTTACATCAAAAGCGGCCCAGACCGTACTGACCATAGACTTAGAATGGGAAAGGTTGAACTGAGTAACCAACGAAGTAGCTACCTCTGTATGGGTAAGAAGATGGTCATTCCTTGGTAGAGGCAACAACCCTAGGGTCAAATTACCTAGTAGGTATCTCTACTTGTGTCCTTGCTGGGTGGATAACAAAGGTCATAGTATGGGCTAGCCAAAGGTTATGGTTCCTTGGCTTGGTCATGCGCCAAAGATGGTGTATGATATAAGAAAAGCTAAGTGATGCTATGGGCAAAACAATACACCTCTTATCAGAGTAAAATGTGATATCACTCCTAGCTTTCGGGTTTGGAAGTGCATGGTGTGGATTTTCTTCTAACACGGGTTATACGATTCCATGTTGCCCTTGCCGCTAGTAGATTTTTAGTTAAAAGCTAGTTTTTCCAAGAAATAGGTAATGATATCTAATTCTAGAAAGAAAATAAGGGATTCAAATAAATAGGTGGGCAGTGTAGTACCACCGTAGCCAATTATAAGAAAGCATTGTATGTGCCATATGAATAAAGCACCGTGTACTAAAGGGTGAAAGTTTCTATTTGTGCATGCTATTGTTTCCTTAGCTGATCCTAACACTACCCTGTTAAGTGATGACTTCTGTTACGTTTGACATAGTCAACCATAACGGGGCATCACATTGTGCATGAGGACACGGCAAAACTTCATACATGACTAGCTGAATGCCCGTGTATTGCTACGGATTTTAAAATTTTATCATCCTATATATTCTAAAACTAACGGGTGGTAAAATTTGTTGGAACATGTATACAAATATGTTTTAATTTTTTAAAATCCGTAGCAACACACAGGCATTCAGCTAGTTGATGGAAAAATACAAACAACGCTAGTGTTCTTTGTGCCTTTCACCAGAATCACATCATCACCAGCAATTCTTTCCTCCACATCCTCATCAGCATGTCCAAGGAATGATGAATCAAACGTTTCTTCACCTTCCATATCAGCAAAAGTAGTCACCTGCACATATTGCCAAACATTTTGTGTAGCATTAACACTTGGGCTAGAAAAAGTGATCTTCAGCCATATTCCTGGGGAACATCAAGGATAAAGGTTGTTTTATATATAAATTTCTATTGTACAAGTTATCCATGCCCCAGATCACTACTATAGGAAAGGTCATCACAGACGGTTCGAAAACATCATCACAGACGGTTTTGCGAACCGTCTGAATTTATGGGTCAGTGATAATACGAGGTCATCACAGACGGTATTTCAACCGTCTGTGATAGCTGATAATCACAGACGGTTTTTAGTTAAAAACCGTCTGTGATATGGTGATAATCACAGACGGTTTTTAACTAAAAACCGTCTGTGATACCTGATAATCCCAGACGGTTTTTAACTAAAAACCGTCTGAGATTATCTGATATCACAGACGGTTTTTAGTTAAAAACCGTCTGTGTTACATGATAATCACAGACGGTTTTTAATTAAAAACCGTCTGGGATTATCAGGTATCACAGACGGTTTTTTGTGATATTCCTTCTACCCCTAAATCTATTCCTATTTATTGGCTAGCCTCAGGAAATGCTAGCCATGCCCTCTGAAACAAGCAGATGAACAAGTATATAAGGCATCCATAAACATCCAATACACATCACATTTCATTCACAAACATAAAGTATCCACTTCGCAAATGAATCAATTGAATTGAAATAAAATATCCATTACACTGCATTACAATGCAATAAAAATTCATGGTGCACAGTGGAACTGTCCTTCTGACTTTATGACTTGAGCCACCAAAAAGTACGCCAACTCTCCTCGAATTCGTGAAATATCGGGCTGTTCCAATGCAGTTGACGGATGTACGCACTGTCGATAGGGATATCAATGTACGATATATGTAACGTGATAAGTATGAAGTAAATATGGAAAGATTGATAAACCTTGAATTGGTGATCCTCAAGAATCGAGGAGTAGGTCCATATGGTGGCAAACATAGAATCCACATGTGTTGCCCGGGTCTTGGGTGGCACTGCAAAAATAGAATGAGCAATAATTCAAGAGGCATTAATACGAACTGCTGCATAGGATTAATTAATGTGTAATAGCGAATACCTTAAAATCTCGAGTATGTCTCAGGCCTTTGGCCCCTTGCTTCGAGACACCTCCCATTTCAACGTACATCGCGAACGCCCTACGTGATTCAAAAAAGTTAACCTTAGTCATTCGGAATGAAAGAAAGAGTACAATATAGGTATGTATGGAGAAAATAAACTTACCTATCGATTACTTGGGCGACAAGCGTGAAGTCCATTTTATTCTTACTTAAGGAATCAAGGTAATATACCTTGTTCCATTTTGGTACAATGACTATTAAAATCCAATGAAAGTTTTGATTGTAGGGCATAAGTATATAATCCTTATTGTGTTGAGCCCGCAGCCCTGATGCAATGTACCTCTCGACGACAGACATATCCTCGTCGATGGTATACTTGGCGACCAAGTGTGGGTCCAAGAAACCAACCTATGATGACTGGGATATTCTAGCTTTAGTCCGCACGTGTCTACATATATACACACGAAAGCAACAAATTATATATGGTATTTATCGGTATGACATGAACGGAGACTGTGATTGTGCACACTTACGGCGTCCAAAGATCGAATGAGTGAGACGTCGAGAGCGCCCCGCCCATGCTTTTGCCCGCCCGGTTTCGCCGCCGCCAGCGCGTCGCGCTGCGCCGGCTTGCCACCGCCACGCTGCTGCTGCCGGCTCGCCGCCGGCCATTCCCCAACCACCTTTGACCCGGTCGCCGTCCCTTGCCACCCGGCCCCACCGCCACCTCTCCTCCCCTTTCTCGCGTCGCGCTGCGCCCACCACCCACCACCGCCTCGTCCCATCACGCGTTTCCCCACGGTGACGCCACCCAGACGCGTGGACGCGACACTCTCCGCCCCATCACCTCGCCCATCCCGTTCTGCAGCTCAGCAGGCCACCCATACCGCGCCATTAACCTCCCGAGCTACCCTGGCTTGCCCCGCATGCCGCCAGCTCCCTCCGCTCCCCTTTAAGCCCAACCGAACCCCACATTGTGCTCCCCGTGCTCCCTTGTTGCTCCACGAGCAACCGATTGAGCTCCAAGCGCCGGTATTGCCGCCGATCAGCCCCTCCGCCACCGGTGACCCCGTGAGCCGATCTCCTTCCCTCCCTCTTCATTTCTTGATTCCTTTCGCTCAGAGCACCTGTGCTATCTCCTAACCCCTTTGGTGAACTCCCACGACCAGGTGTGCGTCTGTGGAGCCTCAGCATCGAAGCTCGCCACCGGCCGAAGACTCCTCCCTGTGGCCAGCCTTCCCGGGAGTTCCACGGCCGAAACCACCACTGCCATTATGATCCCTAAGCCCCGCAGATCGCCAAACCACCTCCCAATTGGCCGGAGCGCCGCCGATAAGCCCTTGCACCGGCATGAAGCCCGAACCTTCCCTTCTGCCGCCAGCCGCCACCAGTGATCCCCTTGCCCCCCTGAGCTCCAAAATGGAACCCCCGTGCCGAGAGCTTCCTCCCAATACTCTCCCTTGCCGTCGGCAACCCCTCGCCGTCGCCGGTGAGCGGAGGTTCTCGCGCCTCTGTCTCTCGGCCGAGCCGTCGGCTGGAGGTTGAAGACGACTCAACCCCAGCGACGTGGCCGTATCCTCACCGTCCTCTCCAATCGTTGCGGTTTAAGGATGGCCATCGGATGGCAACTATCCCTTACCGTCCGATCTTCTTAAACTGACTCCTTCGCGTCCACCCGATCAAAGTTCCCCCTCCGCAGCCGTTCGATCTCGCTCACCGCTCCGATCCAAACCGTCCACTCCCTCGCCATCCCTGCCGTCCGCAAAAGCCACGCGTCCGCCATCCCGTCTGGTAAGCGCGCGCGAGTGGGCCACGCCTCGGCCTGCTTGGGCCGCACAGTGCCGGGCCGCACTGTGGCTTTGGGTCGGCCCGACACTATTCATCTGAATTTTCAACATTTATCAATTTCTAAAAATCCAGAAAATCCTAGAAAATCTCAGAAAATTCTAAAAATTCCCAAATTTCACCACCTTACTCATTTTGATCTCCTGAACCCATTTTTAGCCTCCAATCCAGCAAATTCTTCTCCAGAAAAATCTAAGAATTCAAAAACCCCCTCTATTTGAATATTTATTGCTTTTTCTCCTTTTTCATAGATTATTTTTCCTCGCTTGATTAGGCTCAAGCCGGACTTATGTTATTTTTGTGTGTTTACGCTAGCTTCGGAGTTTTCGAAGACTTCGGTGCGAGGTCAAGACCAAGGAACCGCAACTTGCGAAGTCGCCAAGCTAATAGAGGACAAAGGCAAGTCACAAGACCTTGATCATATTGAATCCCATGCTGCTTAATTATGTTATTATGCTATTTTCATTATTGCTAGTTGTGAAATGCTAGTTTGAGTAAAACGAAAATGTTTAGAATGACATGATATCTAGATAAAACCTACCACCGATAAATACCACGTTAAACTTGCAACCATTTCATTGTTAGCCCTAGAAATATCTAAATTATGATATAGACAATTATAAGCTATTTATATCATGCAAATCTTTACACTACTAAGGTGTTGGCTGCGGGCCAATAGATTTAAAAACCCGACCCTAGGGTAGGGTGGTATGAGACGTCGTTCCCTAGGGCGGAGAGTGCCGGCGTGCACAAGGTAGGGTACGGGTGTTGGGGAAGGAACCGCGAGACGGTCTTTGCCCATCTCTTACCCAAGGATTGAAGTTAGGGTAAGGGTGTTGTGGGGAACCGCGAGAGGTCGACGCCCACCGCGGACCTGGCGAGGTCGCGAACCTGGCGAGGTCGCGGACCTGGCGAGGTTGCGGACCCCGTGAAAATATAAGGACTAGACCCTTACGCCGAGCAAATAACATAGTGATCGCTCAACCACCGGAGTTGACTTGTCAACACTGGTTTAGTAGCTGCTCAACACGATTGAAACTCTACATGTGGTAAGAAGTCAGGATGGCAGGGAGTTAGGTTAGATATGCCGTGTTGCGGGTATCTAACAACGGTAGAGTTCACTCAAAGCGGACGTGAGTTTATATGTGCCAGACCTGAGTGAATTTTAACAGGTAGAGCATATATAAAGAATTGAGCAGTGAAACGACCTGGCTTTCTTAACTCTGCAGAGTCAATTAAATGGTATTCGGATACGCCGTGCTCCCGGTTAATGGAGCTGTGTCACTTGGGTGATTCCAGCAGCAAAGCTTCAATAGTTTCATAAGTGTTTTAAACTGACTAGCTGATTAATCAACTTTTCGAGAAAACCCCCTGAGATCCTAAGAAGTAGTTTTTGGTTCTGGTTTGTCAAAATGTTTGCGAAATAAAGTGCATCCACACAAATTAATAAAACAAATATACACCCTTCCTTTGGCAATCCGTGCAAATAATTAAAGTAGGGTTTCCCTTGTGACTTGCTGAGTACAGTGGTTGGTACTCAGGCTTGCATAATTTTTTCCCCCAGCAGATACCAGAAGAAAAGAAGGCAATTCAAGATCTCGGGTTAGGGTTACGACCGCACTCAGGCTTTCCTGTGGTGCTTTCGGCAGTTCTTCTGCATGTAAGTGCTACTGGGCTTGTACGCCTATTTTATTGTAAAAATTGACCGTTAGATCTTATTTCAATCAAGCTAACTCTTCTTAAATGTTCGTAAGCAGGCATAATACTTGTTCGGTCTGTAACCAAACTCCTGGGTGGCTGTGGACTAGTGACGCCCCTGTTCCTCCCAGAAACGAGGGCGTTACATTGTGTTCGCAGGAACGCCTACAGTTGAGTTGCCCATGCGCTACGCGCACTATAATATATCCATATTGTTATCTTTTAGTGCAATGGCATCCCTATGCATGGCCTTTGCAATTGCTGTATATGTCATGATCACTCCTGTTGCTGCTAGAACTTCTATTGCGGTCATTGTGGTGATTGTTTCAGTAACACTCCTCCATTCTCCCTCAGTAGGTGAAAAAATTTCTAAATTTTTAATAGTGTTATGTATTAGACTAGGAATACTGCCAGTACTAAGATCATACATCTATAAGGCCGTGTTACTTACATGTTGGCCAGCCATAGTAATATTTGGTTGGCAAGAATCTATAAAAAGATTATGAAAATCATAAGTAATATTGCTATCTCATCTTTCCTATGTCTATCTCATCTCTCTCTAGACATGCATTAAAAAGTTTTTCTTTTGGTATTGTGAAAATCCGAAAAATACGTGTAGCCGTTTAGACTAACTCCTGACTGTACGCACTAGCCCCAGAACGAGGTCTAACTTTTCAAGAATAGTAATAAGGATGGTGTCAGGAAGAATAGTGCGAATACCCCGACCTAAGCTTTTCCTTTTGAAAAGTTCTAAGGTCATCGCTCGTGTAGTTAGCAATACCCGTTTGATTTCCTCGATACTGCGGGTAAAGCCATTTCAGTAGACGGAGTTTTTTATTGTACTAATAGCCAAATTGCATTATTAGCCACTAGGTTACTATATAAGCAATTTGTGCAAAAACTAACTTCCTGGCTTTAAATAAAGAATATGTTGAAAATTTCTGCTTCTACCCCTTTTCGTCTCAATTCTTTCCTATGTTCTCTCTAAATCTCCGAAGAAATTAAATGTGAACCTTTGATTGCCACCAGTAAGTTGGATTACGTCCCTGGAAACTGTAAGAGAAGGGAGTGCAATCAAGGGAATCATTTAATTTCGTCTCAGCTTATTTCCTTCTCACTCTTTCCTACCCTCGTTCTTGTTTCAGTCTTACTTTCCCTTGCTAGCCCAAAGATATTACGGAACTGATTCCTGAACCTTGGTTGCAAAATGCTACTGGACAGATAGAAGATTGAACAGTTCAGTATGAAGGGAGTCCAAGTCACTGTAAAGATTGACCAGACTAAAGGCAGGCAGGGACAAGTCTAGATGCCAGAGCAACAAGGAGAGGTACTGCCACTGTTTATTGTCAAGGTGACACCCGAAGAATCAATGTCAGCATCAAGTGCAACCGCGATAAAGTCTACAGCCATCCTAAAAACCCAGCCACCAAAATTCTCTTCAACAACAGAGCCACTGAATGCAGATGACTGGTTACGGACCATCAAGAGAATAGTGGATACTATCCAATGCACAAATAAGGAGAAAGTTCTTTTCGCCTCCTATTAGCTATCAGGACCCATGTTCCTTCCAGAAACGGGGGTGTTATATTGTGTTTGCAGGAACGCGTACAGTTGAGTTGCCCATGCGCTACGCGCACTATAATATATCCATATGGTTATCTTTTAATGCAATGGCATCCCTATGCATAGCCTTTGCAATTGCTGTATATGTCATGATCACTCCTGTTGCTGCTAGAACTTCTATTGCGGTCATTGTGGTGATTGTTTCAGTAGCACTCCTCCATTCTCCCTCAGTAGGTGAAAAATTTTCTAAATTTTTAATAGTGTTATGTATTAGACTAGGAATACTGCCAGTACTAACATCTGACATCTATAAGGCAGTGTTACTTACATGTTGGCCAGCCATAGTAATATTTGGTTGGCAAGAATGTGCATCGCGACACCACTGATTTGAACAAGAGGCATCAGAGTGGTATTAATAACTATGTGAACGGACATGTTTCTTATGAGCAACTTTTAAAAGTTTTTGTGTGAAAATTTTGTACTAATAACTATGTAAACAATTTTTTTAAGTATTTTGCCCGTAACTACTTACAATTTGTTCGGTTAATGTACATTCAGAAAACAAAGAGAGGACAAATTCTGCCCAGAAGCAAACTCTGAAATACAAGGGAATAAGATCAAAGTTATTATTCATTGAAATTTGACATTTTTATTTCACATAATCAATATTGCATATAGAGATAAAACTTTGTATGACGATTTGATCATCCTTTTATCCATCTTGTCGTCGACATGTAGGCATCATCCAATATATGTATTCCAATGTATTATGGATTATTTTAAAGGTAGACCCACTTTAACGTGAAATGTCCAATGGTCTGGATAGAACATGGTAACCCTGGCTTTCATTGATGGATTTCTCAAGCACATGCTATATGCCAAGAAGAAAGAAGTTCATTTGTCTTAGAGTCAACTATGAACAACAGTAAGGAGGACTGATACTTGGTTAGGGGGAACAATGGTTCAGAATAGTCATGAATGCTAAGAGAGATGTGTGGACACAAGCAATGTGTAAGATGGACAGGAACCATGGATGAAAATGTTTCAGCAAAGACCTCTGAGGTAATGGGATGCACATGATACTTTGTGAGCCATGAGATGGCTATGTGATGTGGTGATGCTTTCAGGAGCACAGCTTTGAAGGTATGTGTTTTTGGCTCATCAGTTGTGTCAATTGATAATTTGTGTGTCGTGTAGTGTTACGTGATAGGTTTGCTTATTGTTGATGGTTGTAGAACTTCAGAACTACGACTTGGTGAGGCAGAGGGGACTAGGACTTACCTAGGATAGCTAAGGTTCAAAATGGTCAAGATACCGTTGGATGGTGATTGAGGCTTGCAGAGTCAAGACACTCCTGAGAACGCAGAACAAGCTTGGGGAGACAGCTTTGCATGAGGCGATCCGCGCCGCCCACAACCACAAGCCCATGGTGGATGTGCTGATGACGGCCGACCCATGCTTGGCTCGTGTTCCAGACGTGGGCACTGTTAAGAAGATAGAGTTGTATTAGGATAGTTTGGATTCTATTCCATATATGCCCTATCTCTATATGGCATATCATCATGTACTCTCCTATATATATGACCCTTTGGGTCTCATATCGACACACACAATATTCATAACATGGTATCAGAGCCAGGTTCCATACCTAGCCTCCGTTCGTCTTCCGCTGTCGCTGCCCCCGGGAGAATCGATCTCTCCTGGGGGCGGTCATCTCCTCGACGCCGTCGCCGCTGGTACGACCGACGTACACCAGCCGCATGTCGCCGGCCAGCCGTTGACCTCCAGCCTCTCCCCGAGGCGCCGCCGTCGCCGGGCAGGACGCCTTCTCCTGGTGCGCCGCGTCGCCCGCACCCTCAAACGCCGACCGCATCGCCGCCGACGCCGCCGCGGGGCTCTACGCCTCGTTCCACATCAACTTCTCCACCTGCGTCCCGCGGCCCGTCCTCGAGCACCTCGCCTCCGCGGCCGCCGTGTCCCGCTCCGCGCACCGCTTCGCGTGTCGCCAACCAAGACCTCGACTTGTCGCCTCGATGAGGGCCTCTTCTCCCTCGCCCGCCCGCGCCTCGACGCGCAACGACCCGCCGCCGCCGACGCGGACATCACCGCTTCTGTCGACGCCGTCGCGCTGGCCTCTTCTGCGTCGCCACCACGCTCGGCCGCCGTGTTCCGTCATCGTGTGCGTGCGCGGCGGGCGGCGGAGATGGTCGCGGCGCGCCGACGCCCGCCTCGCGATCACCTCCTCGCCAAGCCAAACCTCTTCACCGAGGCGCGTCCGCCGCCACGCTGCTCCAGCGCCGGTCCTGTGCTCGCTCGACAGAATTTCGAGCTATCGGTGGGGATACAGCACGATTGGAGCTACCGCCCGTTGGTCCACGATGTGCTTGGCTTGAAGCTGAACAAGTTGAAGTTACCAGTGGAGAAATAATGGCTTTTGATCTGCCGCAATATTTTTTTCCTGCTGTTTTTTTTAAGTCAGCCTTCCAGTTTTTTTTTTTGAGTCTTCCGTTGCGTCCATCCAGATCCGAAGTTTTCTAAATATTTTTAGTTCGTCTCAGCCGTGCGAGTCCACAAATTTATTATCAGTCATAGAAGTGTAGGAATTTTATTTTGCATGACAAGAGCCGCTTTAAGGCCGTCAAGCGCTTTTTACGCTCCGCGCCTCCGCTTGCTTCTTGTGCTCTGCGACTCGCCGTCTCGGGTTTCGATCTGCACCGTCATGCTTCTATCTATTCCTCTTCAGCTTGATTTGACAGTTTATTCCAAGGCTGCACGCAACGACGACATCATCAAGACTCGGACTTCGGATTTATCTTATTTTAATGTCAACCTCTTTTTCAAATGCAATACTATTGCATACGTTTTGCATTTGAGGGGGGTGTTAAGGAGATAGAGTTGTATTAGGATAGTTTGGATTCTATTCCATATATGCTCTATCTCTATATAGCATATCCTCATGTACTCTCCTATATATATGACCCTTTGGGTCTCATATCGACACACACAATATTCATAACAGGCACCTCACCGTTGTTCCTGGCTGTCTCTCTGTGTCACAACGGCATTGCGCGGGAGCTGTACACGAGAGATAGCCGGTTGTCATACACCGGACCAGATGGACAAAATGCGTTGCAGGCTGTGGTTCTTCGAAGCAGAGGTACCCATCGTTCACCTTCCCAATTTTATGCGCTTACTTCTACTCGTCTGCTATAATTCCAAACCTAGTTGAATTCCTGCACAATTGCACAGATAGATTTAAAATATAGTCTTATTAATTTCTAGGGGCGTATTGAGTGAAAATGCAAACATGGTGAAGTTACAAAAATACTGGCTTGTTACGAATTCAGTTATCTTTTTCTATTATGCTCTTCTCTCTGAGTGATGCTTGCTTGATGTGTTTGAGCCTTGTCTTCAGCATACATTCAGTTTTGATGCCTCTGAACAGAACTGTGTATCTATATCTTTGGCTTTCAAATTCATTTCTCTGTGTTATCTGTTATTTGCTCGATTGGTTTTAGCTGTGCGTAGTAGATATGGAGTTAGTCTCTCCTGATATCTGTGCCAACAAACTAAGCTTCTGATCCGTTTAGAATTGCTGGCCTTTTGAGATAAGATTCTCTTGTTGGGAAGGGGTCTTCAGTTCTTTCCACGTATATCTGAAACTATTTACCACTGAGAGAGTTAAGTTTAGTGAGAGCGTACTGCCCTGCTGGTTGGACTTAAGTGCACGACAGAAGACACAAGATTGTTGTATCTTGGCGGAGAGCCGCTGCTCATCACATACACCTTGGTGGGGTGTGTGAATCTCCTTAAAAACAGCACCGTCAGGCGTGGCTTGATCCAACTCATCGAAGCTGCTGCCTACATCCTCGACACTGACAACATGAGTAGGAGTAATTAGAGGGTGGAGTGTCGAAGTCCTGTGCTGTAATAGTATGGTTGTAGAAGTTTTAGTAAGAAAGAAAGTTTGTGAATATTACCTGTATATTTCCCTCAGTATAGGTAGGGCCGAATACAGGTTGGATTCAAAGTGGATGTTGGTCTTCCCAAATTCTAACCCAAAATTTTCCCAAACTCGAAACCAGATATGAATAGTAATTCAGATTATTCTGGATTAGACATAAAAATTGGCCCGTGTCGGGTGCGGTTGTGCCAGGAGGAAGGGATGGGGGTGAGAGCTCGGTATGTCGGCGCTAGCCGTCACCGTCAGAGAGGTGGTGAAGCAACCAGAGCCGAGGAACATGACTGCGTCGGCTAAGGGTCCATGTGTAACAGCCTAACTGTTTATTTCAAAATTTCAGTAAAAAAATATTAAAATTAATTTAATTTAAAATAAAAATAAGTGTTCTTTGGTTGCCTAAATTTTAGAGATTTTATTTGCTTGTTCTTAGCTTTTAAAAAGGTTTTTGTTAAAAATAATTCAATTAAAAATATTAAAATATTATTAAATAAAGTGTATTTTGAATTTTTGTAAAAATACTATTTCAAATTAATTATTTTAAAGCATTTGGCTTTTATTTGGATTTTTCTGTGATTTTCTAGGATTTTAAAATCAATTTCAAGGATAAAAAGTATTTTTGTAAAAATTAAAAGACTAACTTTAAGTTTGAAATATTTTGCTTAAGTTTAAAATATTTCCAGGAATTTTTGTGAATTGTTCTGGAATTTTTAGACTTTATTTACTATTTTCTAAGTATTTTTGTGTCTTCCTAGTATTTCTGAACATTTAAAACAAAATTTAAATCCGAATTTATCTTAGGCTAACACGTGCCATGCCCGGATTAAATCAACCCCGCCCCTTGATCTAATCATGGCCGTCCGCCACCACTTACCCCTTCGCTTCGCTTCAACGGCCGAGATTTTCTTCCTTGCCACGTGTCCTCTATCCGACCGTCCACCCCTTCCTCTCCATTCCTCTCTCACCGACGCGCGGGTGCCACGTGTCATATTTGTCTTCCACCTCCCCCTTTTTCTACCTCCGGCCGTGCGCCATGGCCGCCGCACCCGAGCTCCGTTTCAGCCGGTTTCTCTTCCCAAAACAACACCTCGGTCTTCCCCCTCGTCGCCGCACTTCGTGCCGACCATCAATGGCCTCTCCCCTTCGCGTTCGCACTACTGAACCGGGTTCTCCCCAGGAAGTCCGGCGAGCCACGCCGCCTTTCTCCCCTATAACCCACCCCCGAGCGCCTTCTCCCACACATCCTCCCTCCGCTCTCCCTTTTCCCCACCTTAGCCGAGCCCCAACCCCACTGGAGCGCTACCATAACGAAAGCCGCCGCCGCCGCACCTCTCCCGCCGCCGACCGCCCTTCGGTCTTCCCTGAGCTCGGCGCCAGGTGGGAACCGGACCCCTGTTGCCTCCTCTGCCTCCTCCGCCCCTCGCCGGTCGCCGCCGAGCACCGGAGCTCCGGCGATCTCGCGGGCTCCGTGCGCCGCCACACCGGCTCGTCCACGTCATCACCCCTGAGCCGCGTGGCAGTCCAGTGGCAGCCCAGTGGCATGCCACGGCCGCCATGTCAGCCAGCCTCGCCACATCAGCATTTCCTTTGCAAAAATAATTCGACTGAAAATTGATTTCCTTGCTGGCGTCATAAACCAAATTTTCAGTATAAAAATAATTCCAAAAAATCAGCCTTTTCCTTTTTCTCTCTTTTCAAACTTCTGGAAGCCCGTATTTCTTTATTTTAACTCTGATTGGATCCGTTCAAATTTATAAATTCTTCTAAAATGCTAAACTACCAATTTCTAGATTATTTTTGAATTTTTGACTTTTATTTGAATTTTGTTTAAATTTATTTGCTTCTTCGCGTATAGATTACGATGAATCCGGAGAGAGTACGACTTCCACGACTCGCACCAAGTCTTTGAGCAAGGCAAGTTACACCTTTCATCATATTGTTCCTAGTAATTTAAATTATTTATGTTGTTTTTAAGTTATTATGCATGCGTACTTTTATTCAAATTAGTTCAAATGTGATTTAAACTTTAGTTACACCAAAATCCCTTTGTATATGGCCAAATTTGACATTGAACATCAACATGCCTTGTCACCTTAGATAAAACTCTAGTTAATACACTAGTATGGACTAGAGAATTTTTGTATCAAATGCTTAGATCTACTTAGACATAAAATTTGTTTTGGGATAACTTTTTCCGTATAAAATGGTAAGCTTTTGAAATGTATTATTGACTTTGGTGAGTCGAGAAGGATTATGAATATTTCCAAACAAAACATAAAACTTGGTTTAGACTTAGACAAATGGTTTGGTGGTGGGTGCTTGCTGGCATGCATTGTTGTTTGGTGACATGATGTTGATTGCCAGGCACGAGGGGAATGTGGTTGGTGCCTAAGTCAAATTAAGGAACAGTTTATGAGCTACTGCTACAAAGCCTTTTCGTACTACCACAAGGCTCGTATGGGACAACCCTAGATGACTAATTTGCGGGTCCCAACCTGAGTCTCGCTATAGGTTGAAAGTAAACGTGGCGTAGGCCATGAGAAGTTTCACTCGGCTCAAGAGGGGGCTCCAACTTGTGGGTTCAAGTTGTGGTGAAACCTCAGTGTTGGCTTGACCAGGTTGAAGACTTTGCATTGTAAAGGCCTTGTCATGATCTCCTCGCCGCACACCAAAGGAAGTGTGTTTATCCGGTGGTAATATGGGATGATCATGTCTTGTGGGTAAAGCTATACAGGCTCTGCAAAGTGTATAATCTATCCTGGATAGCCGTGCCCGTGGTCATGGGCAAGCTGAGTAAAGTTTTTCACGGATTAGACTTTGTTTTCAAAAAATGGTTTTACAAAATGCATATAGATGGATGTAATCCATATGAGATCTTTTGGGAAAAGATGGTCCGGGTGGGATGCCTGTGGTTAGGTTAGTATTTGGTTGGAGCCTGCACTAATAATATTATTTTGTTAAAATCTTGTTTCTATCTATTGTATCAAATTCAGCTTTTTTTTATTTACTTTATGATATTTACTCAATGTTGTTTTTTGTGCAAATAACCATATTATACCTTCTTTGACAATTCTTATGCATGCACCAACTCTGTTAATTCTCCTAGTGTAACTTGTAGAGTACTTTATGTGCTCATGTTGCTTAATTCATCATCTTTCCAGAAGAAGCCTTCGATGACTACGGTGTGGATTGCAACGAATAGGCTACATTTTACAGTCATTCACTTGTGGGAAGGCTGGATGGCCTGCTACTTTATTTAATTCATCTTCCGCTGCTTAGAAAGTTATGGAGAAAATAGTAAAAATGGTTAGAGGAATGATTTACTATTGGAGAGGTTGTTTCTAATGCTGTTTTCATATGATGTGGAAGTCTTAAAGACAACCGTAAGAGACAAACTACTTTCCTGCTTTGATCCGGCTGGCTTGCTTAATCTACTACGCACGCGCGACACGAGAGGTGTCGTGGCGACGGTCCTGGATATATACCAGGTGGCGAGGGAAGAGCTGGGCATGCTGCTCGGTGTCTTAACTCGGTGTCTTAATTTTTTGTCAAGGGAACCTCAGGAACTTCCTCGTCGACGCTTAATTAATTCATGCCTGGTTAACTTAATTAGAGATTCGCCAACCGTAACATAGTTTAATGATGTGGTATCTTATCTTTTTCCTTGATGACCAGAGTTTGATTCCACCGACTACGGGTTGGATAGATTATTTGTATAAAATTTTCACTTTAATTCAGTCTCAAAGTTGGTTGCCTTAATTCAGTCCTATAAATAGTGGCGCAGGAGTGGAGGCTTGGCATTGTGCTCATCATCTCAAAAAACTCTTCTTCTCCCTTCATATCAAAGATGTCTGGCAGTTCTGGATCAGGCAGCAAGTGCAGCGGGTACTGCTGCTCAGGCTGCACGTGCGGGTATGTCAGCTTATTTAGTATTTCAGTAGCAGTGAGGAATTTCTTGTGCTCATTAATTTGATTTTGCTGGTTGCAGAAAGATGTACCCTGACTTGGAAGAGAAGGGCAGCAGCAGCCAGGCCACCGTGGTCCTCGGCGTCGCGCCGGAGAAGCCGCAGCTTGAGAAGACCGCCGAGTCCGGCGAGACCGGCCATGGCTGCAGCTGCGGCTCCAACTGCAATTGCAACCCTTGCAACTGGTAGCAAGCTTGGGGAAGCTAGCTAGGCAGGCACATCTACGATGTATCATCTCATCATCTGTGTGTGAGTGGATAATAAGGAGACCATTTGGTTGGTGATTATATAACCACCATGGCTCGAGCATGCACGCATGCATGCTAGTCTAGTACTACTGTCAGCATATCCTACATGCCATGTAGGCGTCTAGTTTGGTTCATCAGCTGTTATATATATATATATATATATATATATATATATATATATATATATATATATATATATCTGCCTGCCTTTTGTCTGTCTGTGATGATTTGGTCCGGAGTGAATTTGCAGGAGTCGTTTGCATAAGTATATATATATATGTTTGCACTGTGTATGTAGTAAACCTTCCGGCCATTTGATTCCTTGCAACCAGCAATCCACAACCACATCTCCGAATCTTAATTATGTTCTAATTGCTGATCATGATCAATGCTGCGAGTAGTAGTGAATTAGTATTTAAGCATGCATCCACAACGATATGTCGAGCAAGAAACACTAGTACTATGTAGTGTCCATGGAGCAAGAAACACTAGTACTATGTAGTGTCCATGGAGCTCCTTGTTCCCTTGGTGCTCGCCTCGCTTATTGTAGGCCTCTTCGACCCCGCCGCCGCCGCAACGGCGGCTTCAGCCTGCGCCTGGTCTCCAGCCCCGGCTGGAACAGCACCATCCACGTCGACGGCGATGGCTTCCTGCACCTGAAAGAACGGGGAGAAGGAGAAAAGAAAGAGAAAAGGAGAAGGAAGAGATCGCGAAAAGAAGTATTGAGTTTAACTGTATCGGCGTAGGGTTTGAAGCTCCAGGCTGCAATGTAAACAACATAATACACCAAATAAGTCAGGTGATGATACGGGGATAAATTTTAGCATGAGAATGCCGGAATAAATAAACAGTAACAGCACAGAACTATAGACTTGGGTAAACGCATCGTACGTAAATCCACTCGAGTACAACCAACATTTCTCCAATCAAAAATTTTAACATGCGTCAGTTTATGACTCTGAATTGAGTTACGTATATTAACCGATTGATAGACAGAAAAATTTAACTATCAAGAGCTTTACAGGATGACTGTACATATTTCTGATAGCCTTACAGAACAACTATATATTTGACAATAAACACATGTTCCATGGACTGTCACCGTCCAAAACAGGGCCTGTTCAAATTTTTACATAATATATAATGATTTTAAATTCACACAAAATAACAAATATGATTGCCCATGCATGTGTGGACTATTGATAAGCTCTAGTAATGGATTGTCGAATCGATTGATTCCAACTACTATCATAAAAAAATAAAGAAAAAATGGCACGCAGACGCAGCTAGCTAGTCAACTTGCTGGTACAGCTTATGCCAATGAACATGTGAAAGTGATGATGGTCGATACATGATTCAAATTGGGATTATAATACCAATCGAACCAACGGGTTATAATTAATTAAACAAAATATATATACAATTGTTACCAACTTTTCATTGTTTACAACTTGGATGTTGCAGGACGGACAGTCTCGCTCGCACCGGCCTCCGTTAGCGACACACCACTTGCCTCCACCAGAATGCCAGAATAAATAAACAGTATAATTTTAACATCAAAATGCCAGAATATATAAACAGAAACTGCACAGACTATAGGCTCGGGTAAACAACATCGTAAATCCACTCGAGTACAGCCAACAATTCTCCGATCAAAAATTTTAACTTGTGTCAGTTTATGACTCGGGGGATTTGATCATTTGCCCCATCTTACATTGTATTTGATAAAATGCCCTACGATATGTCACTTACATGCGGGTCCTGGATCCACATGTAAGTGAGATACACATGAAAGATGAGGCAAATGATCAAATATTTCTAAATTAAATTAACTGTGTTACATTTCAGTCAGAATATTAAGGTTACTGTCACTACTACAAAAGAGGCTAAACTGGACGGCTACATCACAGACGGTTCATACGAAAACCGTCTGTGATATTTTCACAGACGGTTTATAATAGAAACCGTCTGTGAAAATCTAGACAACACAGACGGTTCGTTTTAAGAACCGTCTGTCAAATTTCACAGACGGTTCATAAAACGAACCGTCTGTGATAAGCGAGACAACAGAGACGGTTCGTTTTAAGAACCGTCAGGAATTTCACGACGGTTCTTAAACGAACCGTCTCGTGATAATCGACAACACAGACGGTTAATTTTAATAACCGTCTGTGGTAATCGATCGATAACCAATAATTGGTGTATACCGGATTTCGATCTCACCCGTCCATTCTCTCCGGATCGAATGACAGCACCATTCCTCCCACCGCCGCCCTTATTAATAACTCCCCATCTACATTTTCACCGGTACTAGTCACGGTGAGTTCATCCACCAGCATATCTCCTCCGCTGTGAGCTAGCGCCTCGTCACAAGACACGGTGAAGGCTAGACAACACACTCTTGTCGTAAGTGTCGTAAGTGTGTCTTGTTTAGCCTTACCGTCGTGCCATGAAGGGTTCGTTAGCTTGTTATATCCCGTAACAAAAAATTGCTTCTCCTCCGCCGTGAGCTAGCGCCTCCGTCGCAACACGGCGGGTCACCGGACAACACACTCTTGCCGGCCGTAAGTGTCGTAAGTGTGTCTTTTCAGCCGCACCGCCGTGACGTGAAGGGTTCGTTAACTTGTTATCCCGTAATAGATCCGAATGTGTGTTGTTGTGTTTCCGTGTGCAATTGCTTGTTTTCAAAGGGCATGTAACAAAATTTGGACACCGTCTGTAGGCGGTGTCGGAGAAGATGAGTATCACGACGGTTGTTATCGATGAACCGTCGTGATATTATATCACAGACGGCTCAGATAAAAATCGCCCGTGATAATCTGAATTATCACGACGGTTTTTATTACAAACCATCTGTCATAGTAACAACCAATCAAATTCGTACAGAGACAGGGGATCACAAAATAAAAGGCAAATTTATTAATTTCAATTCGAGGCAAATTTATTACAAATATCGCAGAGATAAAGAGATTGCCAGATTCTAATCTTCTGGGCTTCGTACGCTTCTTCGACTTTGGGACATGGAGGAGCGCCCGATGAGTTCTCGAACGCCGTTAAGATTGTCCTTGTCCTCGCACTTCCTCCTCCAAAGATTGGCAAATGATCGAGAGCGACGTCATAAGCTCGTAGAGGATAGCATGATAAGATTCCTCGAATCGCCATTTCGCTTGGCGGCAATGTTATCCATCAATCTCTCCATTGCCACAAATGCTTCCTCCGCTTTGTGCACATTGTAGAGAAGAACGAGGTTAAGCGCGGTTTCCCTTTCCTGAGCAGCAAGAAAACACCTCCGTCGACGGCGGATGATGAGGTCCAGCTGACGGATGGAAGCGAGTCGAGGGAGAAGAGCAGGGCGTGAGCGGAGGAGCTGCTCTAGACGTGGACTATTGGCCGCCTGTGTCAGATTACGGCCGAACAACTCAGTATGGATAGATGAGAGGAAGGAGATGAGCGTGAATACTAGAATCCATATTAATTGGTAGCTAGCTAGTAAGAACAAGACGTGATCACAAGAACAGCTAGCACGAGATGAGAGTGTACGATGTAGAAGACCCCGCGCATATTTAACCTTCAAAGATGATAGTTCAGATACCAAAGAGACACTTCGTATAACGAATGAGATACGTTACACGAAACACAAGAGATACGTTCTGACTTTTCATTATCATAGCTGGTTATCACAGACGGTTTTTAATAAACAACCGTCTGTGAAAAGCTGGTTATCGCAGACGGTTTTGAATAAACAACCGTCTGTGAAAAGCTGGTTATCACAGACGGTTGTTTATTAAGAACCGCTCGAGATAAACAACTTTTCACGACGGGTTTTAATATAAAATCGTTCGTGAATTATCACAGACGGTTTGCAATAAAAACCCGTCGGTGATAATGCCACAAAGCATTTAATGCGCTGCTCAGGCCGCCTCGTCTTCATTTCGATCCAGATCTGTTGCCACTGCTGCGCACTCTTTCGCTCACGCAAGCCTAGGCGATTTCAGGCCAGTTAATTTGGTGGGAAGAGAAAGAGATTGAACTTTGAAGATTCATTCATACTTTTCCTGGTAGCTCTAGATATGGTTAGTAAGAAAATTTGTTTTTTCTCTAATTGCATTACAATTTAGATCTAAGTAATTGGTGAGTGTTATTGAAAATGCTTAATTTGCAAAATTATTGGTTATATAAGAGTTGTTGTGTTTATAATATGAATTGAGCCGTGTGAGTGAAGATAATACATGTGGCGGTATATATATTTAGTAATAATTAGTTAATCTAATTTTTAATACTGAGTTGTTATATATGTACGTAACGTAGGACCGAAGTCGGATGTATGCCGCGAGCCGTGTGAGTGAAGAGTATATTAATGGCGTGTCCTTTACAAGAGCCGCCGAGGAGGATATGTTGAATAAGGGTGGAATATATGTATTGTCCATGCTACCGATGTGAGAATTTAAAGATGTTTAAGAACCGAGGGCAAATTGAAGCGCACTTGATTCGGAGGGTTTCAAAAGGGTTATACGTGTTGGACCACCATGGCGAAGTGAATGATCATATGCCGCGGATGACATCGCCATGAAGTGAATGATATGTCACTGGATGACATCGCCGGTGAAGTGAATGACATGTCACGGATGATGATACCGATAGGTTGCACGATGATAACTGGATCGGATGCTTCGCGATGTAGAAGAGAACTATGATCGAGAGAGTATGTTAAATTTCGGGCTTGATGGAGGACTCTGAGAAACCTTTGTTCACGTGTTGCAAGTACACGAGGTTGTCGGCCGTGCTTGAACTGTTGAAATTGAAGGCGCATAACGGTTGGTCCGACAAGAGTTTCACTACTGCTAGGTCTTTTAGCGGACATGCTTCCGGAGGGAAATGAGCTGCCTAAAACCACGTATAAAGCCAAGAAGGTTCTTTGTCCGTTGGGAATGCCTTTTGATTTAACACATTCTATTTTTTGCGGTGCCACCAAGGGAGCCGGCAACACGTGTGGATACTACGTGTGCCACCATATGAGACTACTCTCGATTCCTCGAAGATCGCAATTCTAAGGTTTGTCAATCTTCCCACATTCATTTCATACTTGTCACGTTATATATGTAAGCGTTGATTTTCCTATCGACAGGCTGCGCCCATCCCTACATGTGCATTGAAGCAGCTGGACTTTGCAAAAATTCGAGGAGAGTTCGCTTGGTTTTTGTGTAGTAAAGTCATCAAATCCAATGGAGAATTCCACTGCGCACTGTAATTGTGAATTTGTTAATGGATATTAATATCATTTCAATTAATTCATTTGCGAAATGGATGCTTTATGTTTGTGAATGAAATGTGATGTGAATGAAGTGTGATATGTTTGTCAAATGAATTGAGATCTGAATTGTATGTATACATATACCTGTTCATCTGCTTGTTTCAGAGGGCATGGCTAGCATTTCCAAAGGTTAGCCAATAAAAAGAATTAGATTTAGGGGTAGAAAGGAACATCACAGACGGTTTGTAGCTACAAACCGTCTGTGATATTTCAACATCACAGACGGTTGTTCGACAACCGTCTGTGATAACCTTCGATTATCACTGACCCATAAATTCAGACGGTTCACAAAACCGTCTGTGATGACGTTTTTGAACCGTCTGTGATGACTTTTTCTGTAGTAGTGTGTACCGTAATATTGAATGGGTTCTCTGTTGTTTGTTTATGTTTTTTCTTTGGGATGACATTCTATTTATTTTGTTTGTTTATGTTTTTTCTTTGTTGCCACTAGATATTCATGTATCCGCAAGAAACAAGCACCAGATATTCAAGTGAGGCTAAATACACAAATTAACAACGTATTAACTCATTCTTGCCAACAGAACAAATGATCTGACACAACTCAAAACACTCGTATATATCTCTCTTTCTGTAGCATTGCTTGAACTGTCATAATGCTTACCAGCTTAATAAAGTCATAACGCAAATCATAATCTCACGTATAAGCATAAACGGTAGAGCCAGCAAGCTATATATACGCTTCCGTTGACTCGCCTCTCCTGTCAATCTGCATGCGTATGTGTCATTACGATTGTTGGATGCATGCTGATTATGGGCGTTACTTAGCTGGTAGTAAGGTTTTGTTGACCCTTATCATTTTTTTATTTGAGAACGTAGTCTGGCATCGCAATAGTTTCATGCTTATATTCTTAATTCGCTCTAGCTCTCCATTTTTTTCTTCATCCTCTACCATACCAGAGATTTAAAAACAAAGATCATGATGATGAGGGGAACAGTGATGTGCTTCTCAAGCTAAGCTAGTAATATAGGACTAACCCACATCCTTATATGTACACACACATATGGACCATCATGGTCCAAGATGTCACAGCTGTATAACAAAAAAATTGTATCTTTAAATATAAATAAATATTGTAGAATCTAGACACACAATTGCGCAAATAATTTGGCTAGTTGATTGATGCATTTGTTGTCTCTAATCTCCATCATATCATTGTGTTATAATATCCCTGTGACTAAATCGCATCTCTAGGTATTATATATTATTTTCTTAAAAAGTAGTGCACGCTGCACAGCTACATACTTGCCCTCGATTTTGGGTTATACTTGATATGGACTCTTTCTTTTAAGGGATAGATATTTTGCTTTTTATGAGAATTTCTAGCATATTTTTTTTCTTAGCAACTCTAAAAGACCGGCTGAAGAGGCGGAATTCATTGCTTGCCCTGAAGGTCTCCTCCACCTTGCCCTCTCGGGTCTGGTGTCCTCTGCTATGGACCGACGAACTGTGAATTCTACGGGTATTCGAAGCACCATGATTGTCATCCCACCATTGATCATTAAATAAAATCTCTCTTTTCTCTAAGAAAACCATAGCATAAAGAAACTTGCATACAAAACCATAGCATAAAGAAACTTGCATACAAGACTTTTTTTCGTCTAGCGTCGTTCTACCTTAAGTTGTCGCCATCCGACCTATCTCCGATGAATGTTTATCCTATTATAAACTAAGGTTCATGACGCCCATCTTCTCAATTCTTGTTAACTTCATGACGACCTATCATTAATTCTCAGCCACGCCGTTGGTGCCTTGAGATATGTGAGGAAGGTGGTGAAGTGTTCATATCGCTGCTGGTAATCTCGTTAACTATCTCTCTATTTCTGGATCATATAGCACCGCTCAGTTAGCTATAACCTTCTTTCCCTTTGAAAGCTAGCTATAACCCAAAAATTTGGCTTTGTTTGCAATTCTGTTTGATGGTTTCACACTAGCGACCCATTCAACTATATCAATTATGTTACACTTCAGTCCAAAAATTAACGCACTGCTCAACAGTACTGAATGAGGTCTATATAATTGATTTTTACTGCACTAGTTAGGATGCACCATGATTTTGCATTTGATGTAAGTAACACACTCCAATTGACATGCAGAACATGCCACGCCCCTTCATAGCGATGAAGCAGCTCGACATAGATGAGGTCATCAAGGACATCGCGAAGAAAATCTCTCGAATCTGATCGGCCGTCTATGGATGGATCGCCACATTTTGTGATGGAAAGCTTCGAGCTAGCTTGTAAGCCACCATGTGCTTTTGTGTAGGAACTTGATATTGCACGTTGTGTCCAATGTAGTCAAGACATGTCGAATCATGCTGGTTCGTGTTCCTGACCTATATGCTTTCTGTCCTGGAGCCATGGTTGGCTTGTGATGTTGGACGATTTGAGTTAGGGCTATAAGGAAAGCTCGGCTCGTTCTAGACTCAATACGAGCTTGGCTCGAGCCCCAAATGAGCCAAGCTTGAGACTACACCCAAGCTTGCGAGACTACTGAGCTCAAGCTTGAATAGCATGATTAAGGCTCGATTTACACCTTTTCAACTTTCCCTCACATGTTTTCCCTCCCATGTTCTAATGTTAAAGTCTAGTTATCAAGCTTTTTCGAGCCGAGCTCGAGTTTACTTGAGCTTTTGTGGAATGTAATATGTTAAAAGTGTAGTTGCTGAACTTTTTGAGCCGAACTTGAGCATTGACCGAGCATTTATTGAAGATATTATGCTGAAGCATATTTACCGATCTTTTTCGAACCGTGCCGAGCTTGAGCCTAGCTCTAGGCTGAACCTCAATATAGATTCGCTCGAGCTTGGCTCGTTTACATTTCTAATTTAAAAAGTGCTTCTATATTTTCTCCTCCAATGATCTTGAACGAATCAATTCCCTTCATCTCATCACGAGTCTGTTTCCTTTGGCGAAAGAACCAAGCGGTGAAATTGCATCCACTGTCGTGGTACAATACAAATCACAAATAGTTGCTGTCACTACTACAGAAAACCGTATTACAGACGGTTCAGAAATGTCATCACAGATAGTTTTGTGAACTGTCTGAATTTATGGGTCAGTAATGATATGAGGTCATCACAGACGGCTTTCGAACCGTCTGTGGTGTAAATACCACAGACCTTTTGTAACTAAAAATCGTCTGTGATTATCAACTATCACAGAGTGATCTTCTCTTCTACCCCTAAATCTATTCTGTTTATTGGCTAGCCTCAGGAAATGCTAGCCATATCCTCTGAAACAAGCAGATCAACATGTACATGTATACATCCAATTCACATCTCAATTCATTTCACAAACATAAAACATCCATTTCGCAAATCATAAAACAAGTGGTGCGAAAGATAAACTTCATGCTCGGTAGATTGCCCATAGCACTGCATACATAAGAGGACACTTCCAATTTTACAAAGATAAACTTCATGGCTACAAATTCAGAAAATGCTTACACTACATTAAACTACAATCTAAAACAAGTGGTGCGAAATTTTTTTCAAGTAGCAGAAACAAAAGGGCAACGAATACTATTTTTAGCTTCTATGCTGGCCTTTTTCATTTCCATTTTGCCATTGCCATTGATATTGCCTTCTTCCTTTCCATCTTGCCATTGCCATTAACATTGCCTTCTTCCTTTCCATACCGGCCTTCTTCCTTTCCATGCCGGCCTTCTCCCTTTCCATCTTGCTCTTGCCGAAGGCTTCCTACCCTTGCCGCGCACAAATGAGTTGGAATAGTACTGGTGGTATTGGTTCTTCGAGTAGGAGAGGAGAGCGGGTTAATAAGGGGCGAAGTGGGGAGGAGAACGATGCCTGCCATTCGATGCGGAGAGAATGGACGGGTGAGATCGGGATCCTGGGGGATATGCTGCGGATCGGTGACGTGTTGATACATCACAGACGGTTCGGATTACAAACCGTCTGTGATAAGTCACATATCAGAGACGGTTCGTAATAAGAATCGTCTGTGATAAGTCACATATCAGAGACGGTTCGTAATACGAACCGTCTGTGATATTAATAACAGAGACAGTTTGGAATACGAACCGTCTGTGATTACACTTAAATGTTCGCGCCCTACTCCCGCCTGTTAATATTCCGAAGCGGCCCTTAAACTTCCACACCATTCTGGTTTTATATGCAACACGATGTACAATTTCTTGCTACCACATCTCTTCTAAATTGTCCTATTCCTGATCATCTTCTTCACCACATTTCTGAATAATGGCATTTGAAATTCTTTTGATCTCCTTCCTCTCATATATCCATCATGAGTTGTTTGGCTGCAACCTTAAATAGGCAGCCAATAATTTACGTCTGGAGCAGCTCCTCCGCTCATGCCCTGCTCTCCTTCCTCGACTCGCTTCCATCCGTCAGCTGGACCTCATCCTCCGCCGTCGACGGAGGTGTCTCGTTGCCGCTCATGAAAGGGAAACCGTCCTCAGCCTCGTTCTTCTCTACAATGTGCATAAAGCGGAAGAAGCTCTTGCGGCATTGGAGACACATGGATAACCTTGCTGATCAAGCAGAATCGGCCGATTCTGAGGAAGCTTATCATGGCATCCTCTTTGAGATTACAGGCCATGCTAATGATATGCACAGGCTAGAGGAGGAACTGGAGAGGGCAAGGACAGTCTTGACAGCATTCGAGAACTCAACGACTAATCATCCAACTCCAGAAGTCGCAGAAGAAGCATATGAAGCCCAGAAGATTCAAATCTGACAATCTCTTCTTTTTTTGGACTTTTGTAATAAATTTGCCTTGAATTTAAACTTCTATGGAATGTAAATCTCAGTATAGCTCGATCATACGATAAATGTGATCGATCGATTACCACAAACGGTTATTAACACGAACCGTCTGTGTTGTCTCGATTACCACAGATGGTTCATATTAAGAACCGTCTGTGAAATTTCACAGACAGTTATTAACATGAACCGTCTGTGTTGTCTCGATTATCATAGACGGTTCGTATTAAGAACCGTCTGTGAAAATATCACAGACGGTTGCTATTATAAACCGTCTATGATAGTTTAAGCACAGACGGTTCCGTATGAACCGTCTGTGATGTACCCGTCCAGTATAGCCTCTTTTGTAGTAGTGTATTCATGTTCACAATACATAATCACAAATAATATGAATGTTCATTTTCTTAACAGAAAAGGCCTCTCGCCCATAATAAAAATGGTGACTAAAATCAAGTTGCCTTTCTAATTTTTTGAGAACACGCAAAATCTTTGCACGCATTTTCTTAAGTTGAAAGGAAAAGTTTACACAAGGCAAATTAAGAGACTATTTCAGGTAAGTTTTGCGACCTACGGACCAAGCGATAGAGAAAAAAAAACTAAACTAGATAACCAGAAGGATAGTCAGTGTGCGCCTGCTTTTATTATGCATCGTACTTGATGTGGCCCCATCAGTCCATCGCCTCCAGCGGCAGATCGACAAGAGCGGCAAAGCTTCCATCCGCATTACATCTATAGGTGAAAACGGAAAGGGTAGTGATTCAATCACATTCATATTCATATTTATAAATAAATATAAATATAAATTCGAATATTTTTGAACACAAATACGAATCGGTCAGATCCCGACATCCTTATAACTTATATAGTATGCAGACATTAATGACATTTTATCCTCGTACAATCACGTTTAATTATTGTAAATCATTTACTTCACCAAAGGAAACACAAATTCACATTCAATTAAAAATTTTGTCTAATTAATTAGTCGTATTGTAATTAAATATGCATATTGCTTCGTCGATTAGAATACAAATACAGATAGTCCGAATAAAATATCATTTTGGATAGTAAAAGTCATATCACATTCACATTCAGATTTTTATACGAATTCAAATATGAATACAAACAGGATAAAATTGTTAATTGGATGAAAAATCTATATCATATTCGTATCATATCGAATACGATAACTGAATAATACGGATAATTTGTATCTATTTTCAATCTTTGATTACATCTATACCATTACCATGACAATGCATCTGGAGTAAATTTATAAAGTTCTTCTTTTTTGACATGCATGTAAGCGACTGATTTGTCCAAACCATAGTACTGACTGAACCAGCAACTTCCAACAGAAAAGGGAGAGACGTGAGTGGAAGCGTCTTTATTACTATGTCATACTAGTACAATGAATGTACATTCTACCAACTTTCTGTCTTCTTCACATTTGTAGCATTTTTTGTGGGTCATTTAGGTCGATGTGGCCACGCTTATTTGGACTTAACATACTAATTTTTGTTTATTTTTTACTATTTTTAAATTTTGTCTTTTATGACTTTTTAGCTTATTTGAGTTTTTTTTGCCGGTTCTTTTTTCTTGTATTTTTTTATGTTGTCCATGATAGGTTAACCTACTTTTTCTATTTTTAAATTTAGTTACGCTAAATAAGTCACTATCAGCTACAGTATAATTTCAGCCAACTACAATACAATTTTAATCATAAACTAGCTTATTTTAGTCCAAACGGCACCAAAATCACGAATCATAAATGATGAGAACTGTTAAATGCTAGCTGTGAGAAACTTGAAAAATAGCGAAACTTTATAGTACAAACGGCTTGTTTTGTAGTATTGCCAAGAATTTAAAATCCATGTTCGTAATGTACCTATGAAGAAACTCTGCATGCATGATCTGGTCGTACACGTGGAGTTGAAGTCATGAACTTAAGTAAGAAAAAGAATGATGAAGTCACCGATTAATTTTCCGCAATTTCCTTAATTTACATTCTCCCCTTTCTCAACTGTTTATCCGTACACGTCCTATTCCTCTTCACCCCCTGCAACAACACAGTCAAGAGAAACAAAAAGAGTTGGAAATCTTTCTTTCAAGAACTAGAAGGAAAAGTAGGAAGTATATTCAGACTAGCATACGGATGAAAGATGGAATCAACATATGGAAATTAAGGAAGCAGATTAAACTAAGAGAGTATGCCAACAAATTACCTCCAGATTTGGAAGAGCTGACAACCATATTTGTCTCCAAGTTGTATGGTTCTCTTGTGTACTACACATACCATTTCCTCTCATTGTCTACATCAAGTGCATAGACTTTGATATGTTGGATATGACTCAACCTTTCCCACTCTGGGCCAGATTGTCCCGCGGCTATGGAGGTGAGCAACTCTAGGCCGCAGTGTAGCACCAAATGTCTTGGATTTACATCTTGCAGGTATCCTAGGAGTGTTTCCATGTCAAAATCCCACAGCTCGAGCCTCAGGAGTGCAAGCATGCCCTCCAATACCTTTAGCTTTGGGCAGCGGCTAATGTCAAGCTTCTGCAATTTGGGGAGATTAGTGATCCTCTCGAGGTCGGGGTTCTCATACACCTCAAGCTCAACGAGAGAAGCAAAGTTCTCTAGAGAGTTGAGGTGCTGCACATTGAGTACGCGTAACCTTGTCAAAGCCCTTGCATGGGAGGCAAGGCTAGGAGGAACACGCCTCAACTTGCAACCATCGATAAGAAGCTTCTCCAAGATAGGCATGGCTTGCACTTGCTCCTCCCATTCCTACTCCTTCCATTCCACCATTCCTATGAAGTTCATCTCATGCAATCTCAGAAACGCAGCTGCCGCCTGGGATGAAGGCTGATGACTATGGTGATGGTAGAGCTGCTGCTGGAATTCAGGACCGACATGCTCGATGGCTGGAGCTTGCCTGATCTGAAGGAACTGCAAATAGGGGAGTTGACACAAACTATCTGGGAGTTGGGTGCAACAGGTCAGGTTGTCCATCATTAGAATCCTCAATCTCTCGAGCGACATCATCCATTTTGGGAGCCGTTGACCAAAATATCCTTCGATGACAAGATGATTTAAGCACGGCGGAGGGCGGAGCTCATCAAACACCTCCTCAATTCGTCGTTGCTCTTCCTCAGAGACGCTTTCTCCCTCCTTGACCAGCCCATCATCTCCCAATCTGTTGGTGCAGTATAAGTCCAGATCGATAAGATGCGTCTTTTCATTAAGCATGGCCTTTGCGGCGGACGAGGAAGCAGATACATTCTTCAGACCCTCTAATACAACAAGCCTGAGGTTGGAAAGTGGCCCCAACTCTTCCAAACTACACCAATCATCGTCCATATGGGCTAAAAATCCACCTAGGTTTCTCATATTTGTTAGATCACGGAATCCCCTAGGTATATCATTTATACTTGTGCCAATAAGGTTAAGAGACCTCAACTCCCTCAGCTTTACAATGCTACGGGGAAGTTTCACCAAACTTTTACAACCACGAAGGCTAATGTACTGTAGGAATTTCATCGTGCCGATGTTTTCCGGTAATCTAGATATATCAGTTCGTTCCAAGGACAAATATCTCAAGTGCTTGAGTTGATACAAAGATTCAACCAATGCAGCACATTTTGCAGAATCTATGTGCAGAGAACGTAAACTTGTAAACTTAAAAAGAGAGTCATCAGGATTAATCTTTATATGGCCAACTGATATTAGTGTTCTTAGTGATTTCTGCTCTCGTAAAAATCTCCACTCAAATTCATCCGATCGCAATCCTTTGGTTTGTATAGACAACCTAAGAAACTTTTGTGTATTGCGTTTACTAAAAATATCGGTTTCTCCACTGTGAGCTACTAGTGCTTCATCCCTAGCCACATATTGAGCAAATGAGCGAACAATATCGTGCATGTTGCAAACACATTGACCAACCCACTTTGTATCTGGCTCTATAAGGTTCCTCAATATTAACTGCTTATAGAACTCTCCTCCTAATTCTTCTAATTGATCCGAGTTTCCATGAACAAATCCTTCGCTAATCCACATACTAACAATTGTATGATCAAAGAACACTGTATTTTTAGGGAGAAGTGAATAGAACAGAAAGCACTGCTTCAAACAAGGAGGCAAATCTTCGTAGCTTAAGTATATTGCATAGTTTAGTTCTTCGGGCATTTCAGATACTGACCATATAGAATCATTAAGAACCTTCTCCCAATCACCTCGTCGTTTCTCCCTTTGGCACAAGAGTCCTCCCATTACTTTTACAGCAAGCGGTAAGCCATCACATCTTTGTTATAATTTCCATTCCAATATCCTTGAGCGTATCAATATTAGGTTCATCTTCCTCACTTGAGACTACCTGCACGCAGTTGAACACATGGAATTAATATCAAATAGTATATTGGTAGTAAAAAGAAAAGAAACTAATAAAAGTCAGTGCACTAGTAAATTGAATTGTCAAATGAATCTGTTAATTATTTAAAGCTGCGATCACGCAGACAGATATCTTGAGATCTCTCTTTTGCAAGCGCGTGTTCTTATCATCGTTTTCTTTTGCCCAGCGGTCCGCAGTTCCCTACCGGTTTTTGTCGCTGTGTCGCCCTTCGGTCGACAACGCATCGCGAGCGACGAGCCTCGCGGGCGCGCTCCTCCGCCTAAGCAGCGCAACTGCTGTCCGTTCTCCACCACACCCAGAGGCAGAACCAGGATTTTTAGACACCCGAGGCAAATTTTTAACGCAAGTAAAAAAGGTATGACTTTATTCAACAAACAACATAACTAATCCACGAAAAACATGCTCAAATTCCTAACTAATACTAAGTCTGTATTGACTTCACTCTTCTTATAAAGTTCCAAAAACAATCGAAATCAAAATGACGTCAGTATACGGGAAGGGACGACTTTCTCCGGACGACCTGGGGTAGCTGCCCCGGCTTGTCCCTACGGTGGTTCAGCCACTGCCCCGGCTTGAACCATGCACCGCTGAGCTCATGCAACCCCGAGCTGCTAGCCGCCGGATCTGGGCTCGCCGTATCGTCGAGCTGCCACCATCCTTGGCGTCACCAACCCTGCCGTTGGCCACCAGAGAGAGTGGAGGAAAGAGAGCAAAGGAGAGGAGAGAGATGGAATAATCTGATACGAATTTATTTTGTACAAACAAAAAATTGTAAGAATAATTGTGTGCGAACGAAACAATTTTCTACGAACAAAATAATTTTCTACAAAATTTGAAAAAATTAATTACGAATAATCTATGCTACTATATATGCTACCCTAAAAAGCAAAAGGCAAAAATTAATTAAGAACCCATCGAGGGCCTAATTTTAATTTTAACCATCCACTGCTTTGTTACTAACAATAACAGTACAGTTATAAGGTTTGGTAGAGAGCCTAAATGAACTGCACACTAAATAAATATATTTTTCGTAATTGGCCTGCTTCTTGAGCAAGGACCAGGCATCTTCAGGCCCTAATTTGTGGATACGGTGGTAGGGACGGACAACTTTCATCGCTCGGGCAACCGTCTCGAGTCTTGTGGTGACGAGCACTTGGCTACCGGGGGCACAGTGACTGAAGGGAGCCCGGAGCAAGTCGTTCCATTCTCTTGCACTCCACATGTCATCCAACACTACAAAGAACTTCTTGTCCCTGACGGCGTCGACAAGGGCCAGCGCAAGTAGGGACCTGTCTCGAGTCCCAGCGCCAGGGAGGTCCCCGTTGGCGGCGGTAATGGCCGTCATCAGCAGCTCTGCCTCGTTGAAGTCTTGTGTGACACTCAGCCATATCTTCCTGTCGAACTTGTCTTGAATGGCCTCGTCGTTGAAGACCTTCTTGGCAAGGGTGGTCTTGCCGATCCCGCCGACACCCACGATGGCGACCACCATGATGCCATCATAATTTGTCACGAGCTTCTCCACCAGCGCTCTAGTATCCTCTTTGATCTTCTCCCCAACCACTCCCGACCGGTCCAACACCTGATCCGTCTTCCTCTCATATGAAGAAGGTCGGGCTCGGGCCATCCTCCGGTCCTGGTAGGTCTCCAGCTTGATGAAGTTGAACCCAGTAGCCGTCTTGCATATGCCGTCTAGCCTCTGGTTGAGCTTCTTGATGCGGCTGCCAATGTCATGGGCAAAGCGCGGATTCCGTAGGCAGAAGAGCAAGGGGTTGCAGCAACCCATACCTGCCTCGGACGACGCGCCCTGCAGTTGACCCATGGCCTTGAGCTGGCAGAGCTCGAGGATGTTGATATCGTCGTACATGACGTCCTTGAGCTTCCTCACCCACCCCTGCACGTGCTGGTCGGTGATGCGCCTCCTCTCGGCGTCGGCAAGGTAGTCCTTGAGGCTCTGCAGCTTCTCCTTCAGGTTGTCGATCTCGCCGGAGACACCGAGCAGCATGCCCACCTCATCTTGCACCACCTGGGCGAGCAGGTGGGCGACGTAGGACGCAAATGCATCCAGGACTACAGCCATTACTTCAGGTTTGCTACCGGCTTTTTGCTGCAACAAAGTTAATCCGAACATCATCTTTGTCATTAGTTTTGGCTAAACATTTTACGTACCAATGCTGAAAGTCGAAATATATGTCACCAAGGAAAGAACAATACTAGCAATCATTTTACCAGGAGCTATCCACTTTATGACATTTCTTAGAAGAAAAGACGAGCATTAATTGCTAACAACAAGACAGAGCTATGAAAAATTGCAAATCCGGCCGGACAAAATTTTAACCACGAGAGCAAAGCTCGGAGATCAGAAAATAGGGGAGCTAGAGCCTGCAAGATGGACAGAGGGTACCTTGCCTTGGGTTGGGTTGGAGAGATGGATGGGTCTTCACGACTTGCTCCAAGAGCAGCTCAATATTTGTGCATGCGTTGGTTTTGTTCTTTTCAGCTTCTAAAAGCTGTTTTTCGGTTTTTATACAGTAACTAACTTTTAAACGGAGTATTTTTTCAAGATAGGATCTACTAGTTAATTGTAGTACATACTTTACTGACTTCATTTATACCGGCAAAAACCGCACGTGAATTTCTGTTACTCTGTAATCTCTCATACAAACAGCCCAAAAGTCACAAGCCGCAGCCAAAAACCACAAACCGCAGCAAAAAAAAAACAGGCCCGTTGTTCAATGACCCCTCGAGTGGACACTTTATAAATTCGGTCTTGGTTCCTGCGTTTCGTTACGTTATTCAAAAAAAAATTTTGTTACTGCACAAGTGGCATCACATTAATTACCGTTTAGTTGGGCTGAAAAGCTGTTGTTTATGACTGAAATTGCATTGTAACGGTTGAAATTTTATTGTAGATGAAGGTGTCTTATTTGGTGTAATTAAATTTAAAAAATTAAAAATAGAAAAAATATGCTAGCTCATCACAGACAACGCAAACGAATACGGAAAAAAAAAGAACCGGCAAAAAAGCTCAAAAAAGTCAAAAGTTCAAAAAAGATGAAATTTATAAATAGTGAAAAATAAACCAGAAACTGAAGCCGAAACGAGCGGTGACAAGTGTATTCACTCATAAACCACTGGTTACATGGTTAAGTCTCGAATAATTAAAGTGAAAATTTTATACAAATAATCTATCCAACCCGTAGTCGGAATCAAACTCTGGTCATCAAGGAAAAAGATAAGATACCACATCATTAAACTATGTTACGGTTGGCAAAGCTCTAATTAAGTTAATCAGGCATGAATTAAGCGTGGGCGAGGAAGTTCTTGAGGTTCCCAAGCTTGCTTGACAAAAAGGTTGTCGATCTCGCCGGAGACACCAAGCAGCATGCTCAGATCTTCTCTCGCCACCTGGTATCTCTCGTGTCGCCGGAGACACCGAGCAGCATCGCCCTGGCACCTCTCGTGTCGCGCGTGCGTAGTAGATTACGATGGAGCTCTGCTCTATTGGGAGCCACAGAGCACATGCTCGATCAATGCTCATTGTGCTACCACTTTGACAAAGATATTGCTTCTTGTACCTCTTAGGATCTGATTTCTGAAGCTCGCACTCGTTAATATCTGTATATATATTGATGGTAAATATTCGAAGGGAGGTCAGTTTAACAACTCATATTACATAACATCAACAATAATACCTTCAAAGATTGGCAATAATGCTTGCTGACAAAATTGTGCATCCATCAGTGGCAAAGGGATTGCCGGAGTATCCCTGGGAGCAGTTGCGAAGGTACCCCAGCCCGTCTGCAGTGGCGTTGACACAGTGGCTGTGGGCGCTCACACAGACGGCGGCGGGCACGTCCCGTTGCTCTTGATGGTTCTCTGTAACATCCCATTTTGAAGAATTTTGTTCTAGTACAAGAGTTTCAAAGACTACTTCCAAAGTCAAAGTTTTTAAATTCAAATTTACTGTTGCCTCTAAAAAAAAAGAGAAAAATTTCCAATCGTCTCCCCGGCCGCTCCTCCTTCCTCATCTTTATCTCTCCCTCCCCTTCAGCCAGTGGCCAGAGAGGACGATGACCGCCTCGAACTCAGCAACGGCGACCTCGTCTTCAGCGCCATACCATGGCAGCGCCTCGGGCCCGCCTCCCTTGTGCGCACGCAGCATCGCCAAGGTCCGGCGCCTTGACCGCATGGGCTCACCGTCCATCCCTTCTCGTCCAAGAGAAAATTTTCCAACCGTCTCCCCGGCCACTCCTCCTTCTTCCTCCTCCCGTCGCCAGCCACTTCCCCTTCTCCCTCCTCTTCATCTCTCCCTCCCCTTCAGCCAGTGGCCGAGAGGATGACGACCGCCTCGACCTCAGCAACGACGACCTAATCTTCAGCAACAAAGAAAAGACCAGAAGTTCTCTTTATCTCTGAGTTTTAATATACTATTTCTATCTTCTGTGATTCATCTAATTTTTGTATAGCAAAAAAATCGATCGGACTGATCGATAGCGATGATTCCCCAACAAATTAATCATAGATCCAGCTCAATCGGGCCTCAAACTAATCGATAGCGCACATGGCGGCGTCACATGCGTGCGAGCAAGATCGATGAGACCTTGCTGGCTAGGTAGACGTTTAATTCGTTCTAGGTATGCAAGCTTTGTCAAGTTTTTTCGAAGGGTGAGATAATTAACTAGTGTGTTCACTCAAAAACCACTGGTTACATGTTTAAGAGCTGGTAAATTAACTTGCTAATCAGATCGGTCTGAGCGCGTTACATAAGCCCCGGCTGCTCTTGGCATCTGTTGTGATTACATACCAAATAGTAAATAATAGAGACTAAAACAATTGACAGAGAAATTATCTGAAGCCTGAGAAATCGTAAAAATTAGATGTAGAAAGTATGTGCACAATGTGTAGTCTATTACATAGTCCTTTGTCTAAAAATATATAGTCCTTTGTAGCTATATATTTATAGCTACAAAGAGACCGCTTACATAAACATCTATGTCAAGATCTATAATTATAGGGATAAATATATCATTTTCGCTATAATAAGTTTTTTGGTGCAGATTGGCCAAGATGGACAGTAGTCTCTCGTAATAAAAGACTTCAATTCTAATAGGCCGAAACTATGCCACTCGCTCCTTCACCTCCTCTAGTCCTTTCGGCTCACTGGATGTTGTCTCTTTGGTTTCTTGCCTTTTGCCACATGGTAACCACTAGCAAGTTGCACGTGACGACGATATCACTTCTGGTGACGCGACATGCGTTAAATGACCCTGGATACACTTGTTTGGTTCATGAGCTGCTATATATGTACCTCTGTCTCTCTTTTGTCGCTACATGTGTCTCTCTGTGATGGTTCGGTCCGGAGTGAATTTACAGGACTGGTTTGGCCAAGTATGTTTCCACTGTATGTGTAGTCAACCTTCCATTTGATCACTCCTTGCTACTAGTAATCCACAACCATATCCTTTGGATTTCCATTCACCGATCAATCTTCATGCTCCATGGAGATTGAAGACTGATAATGGGAATCCATTATCTGGATCGAATCACACATTAACTAATTAATTTATTAATGCACCGGGCAACAGGAGGAGTAGGGATGGCAATTGTGCCTGTTTACTTGTGTGCCCGTGGGTAAATACCCTAATGGAGCCGGGTATGAGATGCATTCTTTACCCACGGGTATGAAAATAGGGGAAAATCTCTGCCCATCGGGTAAACGGGTACGGATATGGGTTAGCTCTACCCGTACCCGTCTCGCCCGTTTACCCGTGAAAAAACTGACAGGTGGGCCATCCTAAAATAATAAAACCACTCGCATCTCCGGCTCCCCCTCTCGCACTCTCCCTTCATCCGCCGCCTTCGCCCCCAGCACCCCACCCGGCCAGATCCGCCTCCCTCTCGCACTCTCGCTTCATCCGCCGTCCGCCCCACCCCCACCCACCCGATCCGCCCCTCTCGCTTCATCCGTCGCCTCCGCCCCAGCCCCCACCGCCGGATCCGCTTCCCCCCGCTCGCACTCTCGCTTCATCGCCTCCTCCACCACCAGCCCCACCCGCCGGGCCTCCTCCTCCTCCTTCATCCTCCTTCGCCCCCCTCCCGGCCGGTAGCCTCCTCCTCCGCCCCCAAATCCGCCTCCTCCTCCAAACCCTAACACTCCACTAACGCCCCCAATCCCACTCGCTCGCGAGGATGAAGATGAGGGAGATCCTGCACATCTAGGGCGGCCAGTGCGGCAACCAGATCGGCGCCAAGTTCTGGGAGGTGGTCTGTGCCGAGCACGGCATCGACGCCATCGGTCGCTACGACGGCGACTCCGACCTCCAGCTCGAGCGCGTCAACGTCTACTACAACGAGGCCTCATGCGGCCGCTTCGTCCCACACGCCGTCCTCATGGACCTTGAGCCCGGCACCATGGACTCGGCGCGCCCGGCCCCTACGGCCACATCTTCCGCCCGACAACCGTCTTGGCCATCCGGCGCCGGCAACAATCGGGCCAAGGGCACTACACCAAGGGTGCCGAGCTCATTGACTCCGTCCTCGACATCGTCTGCAAGGAGGCCGAGATCTGCGACTGCCTCCAAGGTCAGTGTGCCTCTACTTTCTTCATATTCCCCTCGATGGATTTAGATCTGGAAAACACACACACACCAGCGAGATAAAATCAGAGCTCACAGATCTGTTTGTGCGTGTGTGATGGCTTAGGATGGGTCCATTTGCATGATTAGAATATGTGCTATGCCAAATACCATAGTACTGTCAGATTCATATTTAGAAGTACTTTCTATATCAATGAATTTAGATGAATCAATATGAAACCAACCACATTTTGTATTTGCCCACATGAACTTTATCATTTTTACTCTTTAGCTTGACATTCTCAATCCTGTGATACAGGTGCAGAAAGCAGTTGTATTTGCATGTACAGCCCACATTGGGCAATTTAGGAAAACAGGAGATCCATATGTTACACACTGCATACATACTGGGAAAATTTTAGCTGCCTTGGTCCCATCCACTGGAGAAAGAGTATGGTTTCTCTGTCTTTTATTTTCTATATGCATACTGCTTCACTGATTTCTCACAGGCTTTAATTGATGAATGATTTTCTTCTTTCTTCCCTAATCCCATTGTTGCATTTCTTGTAGGCAATCAATACAGTTGTTGATGGCATTCTTCATGATGTTATTGATGATACAGCTGAGAACTTGAAGAGCATAGAGGAGCAGTTTGGGAATGATGTTGCTAGTTTGGTATCTGGTGTTTCAAAGTTAAGCTACATAAATCAGGTGATGCACATTTTAGTAAAATATGTTATATAAGCATAGAAACAAGTCTCTGCTGAGTGCTGATGTTGATTGAGAGCTGCTAGCTGACTTGGCCATATATTTTTGGGATGTGTAACATTATGGTCGAGACATGCCAATTCAACATGAATACATTGATTGTTATAACAATTTTGCTGGTTATTGAATGGGTGAATTTGTGATGCATTGGTGATGTTTGAATGTGATGTACTTAGTTCGCGGGTAAACGGGTATACCCGCGGGCGACGGGTACCCGCGGACGACGGGTATGGGCGGGATTTTTTACCCGTGGTCCTTCGTGGGTATGCCTGTGGGCGTAAAATAGAGTCACAGGTATGGGTATGGGAGAGCACTACCTATACCCCCGCGCCCAATTGCCATCCCTAAGGAGGAGCGTCAAGACTCGAGAGGGTCGACGGGGCCCATGTGTCAACTAGTAAAGTAAACGGTGGGGCCCATCCCACACGTCCCGGCCGGAACCATCGCTCGTTGCTCCCCCCCTCGCCGAATCCACCCATGCATCTCGACTATCGCTCATCGCCGCCTTCTACTCCACGCCTCGGCCTCGCCACCAACCAACAGATGATTCGAGCCGATCAAGTCTGCTTCGCTCGCCCGATCCCTAACCCAACGCTCCTCCGGCGGCGGAGCGCGACGGTTCTATTTATTACATTACATTCTCAAGGATCTCATGGCTTGCTATGCAGTATAGACAACTGTCAAACTGGTAGAGCTGCAAATTCTCTCGATGGGCTCTGGAAACAAATTGAGTGATAAAATTGCCACGTAGCTGTGGATATAACCCACGGAAGTAGAAGAGTTTAAATTAGCATCTTGTATTAGCCTAAACGGAGCATTTAACTAGTGGTTCGACAACGCATATGTTGGCACGATTGGACCGTTCTAACCACATTGTCTGCCACGAAAAAGAAATTCTAGGCCGAAAAAGGGTTATATTCAAAGACTATTAAGGACAACAATGGACTCGGCCGCGGCAACATGCAGGATATTTTGGCCCATAAAGGGTTCGAAACACGTAACTACGTTCAGGCCATTAAGCAGTAAACATGTGAAACCACCGAAGACTAATATGAGCGCCCCCCCCACAAAAATAACCCAAATCCAATCCAATTCCAAAATAACCCTTCGCCACAAAGATGCATCCGTTAAACTTCTAAGGATGTTTCGGTAATTTTTCAATTTGAAAAAGAAAAAAAGCGGAAGGAAGGACCCACCTGTCAGTGGGCTAGACGAAGGCGGGCTGCTTCTCCTCCCGTGCGCGTGCGCTCGGCTTTTCACGTGCGGCGTGAGGCGGCTTTGACCACTTCGCCTGGGGGCAGCCGAGTCAAGCGGCAGCGATGGAGGTGTCACCGGCGCGTGCGCTTCGACGCCAGCCATGGCTACAGCCCGCTGGCCTCCGCTCCGCTCCCCTATATATGACGTCTCCCCTCTCTTTTGGTGACCGGAAGTAGCAATGAGTTCTCTCCTTCCTTTGATCTCAAATCTTCCCTAGTAGTTCTTTGATCTTGAGTCTTGAAAGCCGCCGACTGAGTTCCTTCCTGTCACCGTCGGTTGAGGAGCTCAAATAGCTGTTCTAGGGTTTTTCCCTTGTGGTATCATTGTGCCTTTTCTTTGGATCTGGCCGAGAGGAAAGGTGTGGGGTTTGCCTCTACAGGTTGATTTGCTCGGACTTGTGCTGAGTATTTGAGAGAGATTTGTGACTTGTTCTTGGTGTTCACGAGCGTTCACGGTCGGAGCTCTCGTTGGTCTTGTGTGGCATCCACCTGACCCTCGGCTTCTACTTCGGTTCTAGCTAGGTGGAAGTGTGGCATTGTATCTCTGATTGACATCATCTCCTTGCTCAGCGCAGCGGGGTGATTGGTTTTCTGGGGCAGCGCAGTGTGCGTTCCTTGCCTTGTTCGGCTTCTTCTCGGTGGTTTTGAGTATCACCGGCTTTGTGAGTATATCGGTTGTCAGTTCTTTGCAATCTATGATATGTTTCATATATTTGTGATTTGTCACTAGTTGATTATTGCAAAGAGATGCATGTGGGTTCGGCTGTTAGCTCAATGAGGATATTGGTCTTATGCTGAAATTGAATGTTAAAACTTGAGCTCTAAATCTTTGTTATTTCAGTCTTATTCCTGCAGTTAGATACTTTTAAAATAATTTTGCAGTCTGTGATCACTGTTTCCATATTACACATACCTCTGTTAGCCATTTCGGCTTTCTGCATAACTTGTTTACTTGTGAGTCTATACTCTGGAGTATATCAAGTTAGTTGCCTGATTTCAGAGCTATTTGGTGATCACTCTGTTTTGTGCTGTCTGCTAACAGAAAGTATTTTGTAGTTCCAGTCTGTCAGAATTTGTAGTTCCAGCCAAAACCCCCTGAACGAACAAAAATCAGCCACCTTTGCAAGTCCACAAGAACGCACCTTTAGTAATTGATTGCATTGAAACACTGTCGAGTTTAGCTAATGCGATATGAAATGGCACGACTACAGTGTCATTGGAGAGCTGACATTTAGTTTGCTTTGGATTTTACGTTTGTGAAAGACTACAGTGACCCAAATCATCCAATCCAAATTGGGCTCTGTTTGCAGTTTCTTTCTTCTCACAAAGATCCTTCTTGGCTTTATACGTGGTTTTAGGCAGCTCATTTCCCTCCGGAAGCATGTCCGCTAAAAGACCTAGCAGCGCCGTTAAACTCTTGTCGGACCAACCATTGCCTGCCTTCAATTTCAACAGTTCAAGCACGGCCGACAACCTCGTGTACTTGTAGTACGTGAACAAAGGTTTCTCTGAGTCCTCCATCAAGCCCCGGAATTTAACATACTTTCTCTGATCATAGTTCTCTTCTACATCGCGAAGCATCTCGATCCAGTTATCATCGCAACCTATCAAGATCATCATCCGCGGTATGTCATTCACTTCACCAATGATGTCATCCGTGACATATCATTCACTTCATCGGCGATGTCATCCGTGCATATGATCATTCACTTCGCCATGACGGTCCAACACGTATAACCCTTTTGAAACCCTCCGAATCAAGTGCGCTTCAATTTGCCCTCGGTTCTTAAACATCTTTAAATTCTCGCAACAGATGGACGATACATATATTCCACCCTTATTCAACATATCCTCCTCGGCGGCTCTTGTAAAAGCGATACGCCATTAATATACTCTTCACTCACACGCCTCGCGGCATACATCCACTTGGTCCTCGTTACCTACATATATAACAACTCGGTATTAAAAATTAGATTAACTAATTATTACTAAATATATATACCGGCCACATGTATTATATTTAGGCTTAATTTGCTAGCTCAATTCATATTATAAACACAACAGCTCTTATATAACCAATAATTTTGCAAATTAACCATCTTCAATAACACTCACCAATTACTTAGATCTAAATTGTAATGCAATTAAAGAAAAAACAAATTTCCTTACTAACCATATCTAGAGCTACCAGGAAAAGTATGAATGAATCTTCAAAGCTCAATCTCTGTCTCTTCCCACCAAATTAACTGGCCTGAAATCGCCTAGGCTCGCGTGAGCGAAAGAGTGCGCAGCAGTGGCTATAGATCTGGATCGAAATGAAGACGATGCGGCCTGAGCAGCGCATTAAATGCTTTGTGGCATTATCACAGACGAGTTTTTATTACAAACCGTCTGTGATAATTCACAGACAGTTTTTAGTAAACAACCGTCTGTGATAACCAGCTTTTCATAGACGGTTGTTTATTCAAAACCGTCTGCGATAACCAGCTTTTCACAGACGGTTGTTTATTCAAAACCGTCTGCGACGCCGCCAACACAGATGGTTGTTTATTCAAAACCGTCTGCGATAACCAGCTGTGATAATGAAAAGTCAGAACGTATCTCTTGTGTTTCGTGTAACGTATCTCCTTCGTTATCTGAGCGCCTATTTCATTAATGTTTGGTATACGAACCGTCTGTGCTGAAGGTTAAATATGCGCGCCAGGGTCTTCTACATACGTACACTCTCATCTGTGTTGTTCTTGTGATCACATCTCCTACGTACTATTCTTACTAGCTACCAATTAATATGGATTCTAGTACTGTTCTTCTGCTCATCTCCTTCCTCTCATCTATCCATCATGAGTTGTTCGGCCGTAATCTTACACAGGCGGCCAATAATCCACGTCTAGAGCAGCTCCTCCGCTCACGCCCTGCTCTCCTCCTCGACTCGCTTCCATCCGTCACCGGACCTCATCATCCGCCGTCGACGGAGGTGTTTTCTTGCCGCTCAGGAAAGGGAAACCGCCTTTAACCTCGTTCTTCTCTACAATGTGCACAAAGCGGAGGAAGCAATTGTGGCAATGGAGAGATTGATGGATAGCATTGCCGCTCAAGCAGAAACGGCAGATTCTGAGGAATCTTATAATGCTATCCTCTATGAGCTTTTGACTTACGCTACTGATCATTTGCCAATGCTGGAGGAGGAAGTGCTGAGGACAAGGACAATCTTAACGGCGTTCGAGAACTCAGCGGGTGCTCCTCCAAGTTCCAAAGTCGAAGAAGAAGCGAACGAAGCCCAGAAGATTAGAATCTGGCAATCTCTTTATCTCTGCGACTTTTGTAATAAATTTGCCTCGAATTGAAATTAATAAATTTGCCTTTTATTTTTGATCCCCTGTGTCTGTACGTATTTGTCTAATTGTTACTATGATAGACGGTTTTTTATTACAAACCGTCTGTGATAATTCCAGATTATCACAGACGGTTTTTAATACAGACCGTCTGTGATACTTTAGTATCATAGACGGTTCATCAGTAATAACCGTCTGTGATACTTGTCTTCTCCGACGCCGCCTACACAGACGGTGTCTAAATTAAAACCGTCTATGTTAGTGTCGGTCACAGACGGTTTTGTCAAACTGTCTGTGATTGGCCGTCTAGTATTAGGCTTTCTGTAGTAGTGAATAGGGCTAGGTGTACCTCTTCCATGTGTAGGCTCTTCCAGCACTTCCGCACTATTCTGCATTCCGGATTAAGTGTCCTCTGTCCTTACCAAAATGTTGGCTCATTGGGCAAATGGTATCAATATTCATCCCTCTTGTTTTGATATTCCTTTCCTGTCTTAGATAGCATCTTTTCTTTCCACCATTGGAATCGATTCTAGATCTTATCCTTGATGTACACAAATACTTTGGTGTCGGATCGCCCATCATAGGTCAGCAACCGAGGTATTTTTCGATTATGGCTTAGGCCAAGCTCTTCCATCATTTTCTCTTTCTCCGCCCTAGATGTTGTTGAGATACAGCTAGGCTATACTAGCGCAGATTAAAATTTTCTACCGCATAAATCAGGGAGTTATACGAGTAAGAGATCATAGATTGTTACCACTAGACGCGTAGTGCAGCGGAAGAAGAGTTTAAGCGGCCGGTTTAACATAGCGCGTGTCGGTGTAGTGAAAGTAGTCGATCATCTTCTAGCCAATTGTCTCCTCCTCATTATAGTCCCGATCAGCGCTATAGTCGTAGTAGTGCTTCTACCGGAATCCACACATTTAGGTATAGAATACCATTCATTGGTGTCGTATCTAACTCGGAAAGCCTCTGATTGGATATTTATTCAACATGAGTAGAGATCGTATCTCACTCGGAGAGCCTATCATCCGGACCATTATCGTTCTAACCTGTTAAGTGTGTGACCCTGTAGGTTTATGTATATTCTCTCATGAGCTGAAAACTCCTTTCCAGTCCATAAGTTGTTGGCGGTCCTTAGCAGGATATAATGACTCCCAAATATACATAAAGATCATATTGGACAAACCTATATAATGTTTATACACCGATCTCTTTATTTCACGATACCAGATCGAATTAAAGATGAGAAACGTGTCATCCTATGATAGTTTGATCATTCACTTCAACATGTAGTGGATTACTCATATATAATTGACTCCTTAATCACATTCAGCATAATCATGCACTTTCTTAATCTAACCACATCGAGAGACCTAGAGATATCTCTCCCATTATATAGGAGGGGCAAATTCCATATTGACCACTCACATTCTTCCAAATGTTTCATAGTAAATCCGAAAGCTACCTTTATGACCACTCAGTTACGGAGTAATATTTGGCAACCCTTAAATATACTATTACATATATAGGAAATTATAATTATATCAGGTTTAAGGATCCTAATACATTATGTATGAGACTAACTGATGATACTTAAGAATATAACTGATGCAACGCACGAGCTGGATGTCTTTGATGCCCACCATCGTCGGCGTTGATTGTGTGTCGTCTGCTTCGTGCGGGCTATTATGGTAAGGGTCAAGGAGGAGGAGAATAACAAGGAGGAGGAGGGACAACAAGGAGGAGAGAAGGAGAACAGCAAAGAGGAGGAACAACAAGGAAGAGGAGAAGGAGAAGAGCAAGGAAGCTGGGTTTTGGTTATTATTTATAGGGGAGGGAGAGGCGGGAGTGTGAAAACTTTTGGAGTGGGGATCTGTGGGGTGAGGGTTGGTGGATTTCAATTGGCTAGGATTGGGTTGAGGAGGATCGACTGGCCCAGCAGTCATATTATCACAGACGGTTCTACATATAGAACCTTCTGTGAATTAGATCATAAGTTTCATATACCGTCGGGAGAGCGGCGACGGTGTGGACGGTCTGTGATAATTATAGCCCAGACAATTCTAGTTTAGAACCGTCTGTGATAATGCAAAGTCAGAATGTATCTCTTGTGTTTCGTCTAACGTATATCGATCGTTATACGAAGCGTCTATATCATTAATGTTTGGTATACGAACCGTCTGTGCTAAAGGTTAAATATGCGCGCCAACGTAGACGTACATACAATAAGGCTTCTACTATTCTTGTGATCATCTCCTTCCTCTCATCTGCTTATCGAGAGTTGTTCGGCGAAACCTTACAGTGCGGCTAGCAATTTACATCTGGAGCGACTTCTCCAGATACGCCTGCTCTCCTTCCCCGACTTTCTTGCATCCGTCAGCTCGACCTGATCATTCGTCGTCGACGGAGGGGTCTCGCTGCCGCTCAAGAAAGGGAAACAGCCCTCACCCTGGTTCTTCTCTACAATGTGCACAAAGCGGAAGAAACTCTTGTGGCATCGGAGAGACTGATGGATAGCATTGCAGATCAAGCAGAAATGGCAGATTCTGAGGAATCTTATAATGATATCCTCTACGAGATTATGGGCTATGCTCTGATCATTTGCGGCTGGAGGAGGAAGTGCTAAGGACAAGGACAATCTTAACGTGCTCGAGAACTCGGGTGATCCTCTAAGTCCCAAAGTCGAAGAAGAAGCGTACGAAGCCCAGAAGATTAGAATTTGGGAATCTCTTTATCTGTGCGACTTTTGTAATAAATTTGCCTCGAATTGAAATTAATAAATTTACCTTTAATTTGTGATCATCTCTTGTCTCAGTAGTTCTGTAGTTAAGTTATTAGAAGCAATGTGTACTTATATATTAGCCTCTGATCATGTACAGAATATCACGCATATTGTTACGAAGGGACATCACGAGCGGTTCTTGTTAAAACCGTCAGTGACTTTCACGATGGTTCTTAACAAGAACCACCTGTGATAGTCCACACAACACAGAGGTTCCCAGTATAAACCGTCTGTGATGTAGCCGTCTAGTATAGCCTGTTTTGTAGTAGTGATAACATATTATTAAAAAGATCATAAACATAGAAGTAATATAATCATCTTTGTGATCGTCTCTTGAGCATATCACTAACAGATGTGTGCTTGCTTGGTTTGTTATGAGCACGATTGATTTCAACAGTACAAGGATAATGTATTTGATCTAAAACACAATAATGGGAGACCATAACCAAACTGTTTTCTTATAAATGGGCATCATACTATTCAAATGTTGTGTTTTAGTTTAACAATTGTATAAGTTCAGAGCACAGATGAACCAATTTTAGTAGTACAAGGACAATGCATTGATTCTAGGAAGATCACAACAAAAGCCCTATCTTACAATAATCTACTGTAACATTTCAATGTGTTGCACTAGACAATTAACTAGGTGCCCCTCTTGGCATATTCAGTGCCGACTGAAATCAAACATATCAACACTATATATTCAAACTAGTTACTTGAAGTGCATAAGATCGCAATTGCCCATCCATGTTAGTAACTTCGTTTTAAGGGTGGCATCTTTTCTGTTAATGTATTTCCACATTAAAGCATATTGCAACTAAAATTGTTGTGTGGAGTATACTTATTGCAGGATCCCAGTCAAATTCATTTATTTTCTTTGCATGGGCACATCTTGTTCATTCAAGCATATTGTAACTAAAGCATCTGGCAACTCCTAAGCAGATCATATTTCATACAAAACGTGGCATTTAATTTTTGATTATCTAATGAAAAAAGGAAGATAAACACCATATGACAATAAGGGATCGCTACAAGCCTACAAATCGCGCATCTCAAGACCACTCGGCTCAGGCTTAGGCGCTCAGCTGCTCCTCACCATCTCACCTGCCACCTCAACTCATCAAGTGCTCATTGCTTCGCCTCCCCAAATCCCACCGCCTGAGTCCTAACGGCTCGAGGCCCCGAGCTCCTCCCATTCACCTCCCCCTCCCCCACCTAGGCTCCTCCTCCCCCGCGCCAGAGTCTGTGGATGACAAAAATGACGAGGCTGTGGTGCTCGATAGCTTTGGGACAGCAGAGGTGTTGGCTAGTTGCCCACCGGCTATCGCGTAGTACTCCGTTGGCCAGAAGGTGTCGGCCATTGGGATGTTGCCACGACAGGAGCATGTTGGCAGTGGGCTGCCCCTCCCTGGTAGCGGCAGTGGTGGCCTAGATGCGCTCGATGATCAGGCGGGGCATCCAGAGGTAGCGCATGACGTTCTTGAAGGCTTGAACTACTGGCTGTTGACATCACTTTTTTACAAATCATATTTGTGCCGATATGATTTGCTAAGGTGGTTGTAATTAAGCATCATGTACCTTGAATTCTTATATGCTTCAACATATACGAACTTAACAGGCCAAGGATTGCCTAGAAGTCTCGCACCTTAGATCTGGAGCCTTCAACATTTTAAATCATTATACTTTTCTACATTTATAAGGGTAATCAAAACTTAGAAGTTACTCTTGAGATCAAGTGCACCACATTATGTTATGTGAAATCTGTGTGTCAGATGATATTTGCTTAATGCATGTTTCTATGTAGGATACTTCCAAAGAACAATTTCCATGGGAAAATTCCCAGAGAGTTTGGAGGGCTAACCGCTCTTGAATTACTAGATTTGACCAGCAACAACTTGGATGGAGCAATTCCAGAATTTAAACTTATATAAAATTACGAATTTCATTAATTTTTGAGTTTGAATTGGAATTTATATGCACTCCAAATTTCAGTTCATATATAACTGTTCTCGTATCTTAAAATAGCTTCATGCCGATTATTTTGTTTTAAGAAAATCCTATGAACTAATTATCTTGAGTGAGATAAGGATCGAAATATGATTGGAACTCAGCGTAGAACTTGCTAGTCATCTGGCACGAAGTTAATTTATAAGAAGCATACAATCTTTTTTTTCCTCTGATCGATTACTAAGGACATTAATTACCGATTAGAGCTCCGGCAATTACAACACTATTTGGAGACATGCAGGGCTCTATACACGTAAGATGGATTTATTTGCAGACTTCTGGAATTTGGTTGTGTAATCTCTAGATACTAATAGTCTTGCATTTAAATGTTTTAAGGCATACCAGTAAATCAGTAATCCATCAGCAGCAATGCAGTGTTTCACAGTAAGAAAGACTTATGTCAAGCTTTTTGGGGATTTCTTATTTCACACTATTGTACATTGTTCCACAAATTTTGCCTTGTAGATATATATTGTAATCCCTAACACTTCCACGGCCTCATCGCCGACCTCACGCTTCGCATGCCCACCGTCGCCAGCGATGGTTGCGGTCTCATGCATGACATCATCCTCATGCAGGCCTCTCTGAATACATCTACATGAGTGAGGTGGACGCAGACGTTTTCATCGACTTCTTCGACGAGCAGCTCCGACATCAGTGGCGGCTGTGGACTGGGTCAGCTGTGGCGGAGCAAGAAGAAAGAAGAAAAGAAGTGGAGGGAGGAGGAATATAAGTGTAAAATTGTCAAAAAGGGCAAATGATCAATGATTCAGTGAAATATGAGGCAAATCATCAATTACAATCAACTATATAGAAATAAGCGGTTGGCAAATAAAAATAGAACAAATCATCATATTTCTCTTTAATAAATTGTTCAGGCTGGCCGCAAGGCCCGCTGTAGTTGAGTCAAAAAAGACTCCGGTATATGAAAATTTCCAGCTTCAGTTTTAGGATAATTGCACTGTCATTGGCCTTATCAATTACAGCTCATACCTTTCAAAAATGACAAGTATAGTATGTACGGTCACAGAGGAGACTACGAAAAATTAACTTTTAAATGAATTCCTTGATACATATGTTAGATTTTTAAGGTATACTACAATTAACTTGTAGACCTTGTCGTGAAAAAATATCTTATTTAAAAATTAGATAATATAGTAAAATCCAAAAGTTATTTTTAAAAGCAACAGACCCGTCCGTGAAAGATGTGAATATCTCATCAAGCATCTCTCTTGCCCAGCCCATCCTCGTCTCGTAAGTGGACAAAAGGTGCATTCGCACTAGTAATCACTGTCCGTATCACGGCATGTTATACCACTTCGACAAGGATATTGCTATTGCTTCTTGTACCTCTTAGGATCTGACTTCTGGAGCTCGCATTTGTTAATGGACTTGTTTTTTTAGCTTTTGACTTCTGTTTTTAATTTTTTTTATAGTAATTAACTTTTAAACGGAGTGTCTTTTCAAGATGGGATCTAATAGTTAATTATAGTATATAATGTACTGACTTCATTTATATCAGCAAAAACCGCACGTGAGTTTCTGTTACACTGTAATCTCTCGCACGAATAGCTTAAAAGCCACAAACCGCAATTAAAAGCCATAAGTCTCAACCAAAGAGAACAAACCCAATACATGTATATATATTGATGGTAAATATTCGAAGGGAAGTCAGTTTAACAGCTCGTATTACAGAACAACAACAATATATAATAGCCTCAAAGATAGGCAATAATGCTTACGGACAAATCGACAAACTTGTGCATCCACCGGGGATTGCCGGAGTCAAATCAACATACTTGTGCACCAGCGGACCATGCCGTTTGCACCTGAGTTGTTGGAACAAGTAATCTCAAGTGTATTGGGATTTTGATACCTTTCGCTCTTAGTTGCCATGTGATAAGTTGACGATGCTGCAGCGAATTTAATTCGTACATGCCTTTGTTTCTTAGTTGACATTTAACTAGTTGTTCAACAACACTAAATAGGCCCGAGATGTATTGGCACGATTGAAAACTAACATTCTAATTATCTTTAACACAGCAACAATGTCCCATCAAAAGTCCACATTAATATAATGTTACGAACCTCTACCTATGCAAAATATGTTGGGCTTGTTTGGATAGGTAGGGACTCTTGGGGAGGCCACACATTTGATAGTTTGATGTCATCAACCTGGCAATGAAACATATGACAGCATCGAAATTATTTCAAATGCACTCAGGAATTGGGCATCATATTACTAAATACTTTTACATCTACAACCATTTCTGATTTTCACGCCTCAGGTGTTAGCCTTTGAACACAGTAAGTCCACCAGAAAGTGCTGCATTCTGCAGTATGACAATCAACAGTTATTCACTTCGGTAAAGAAACCAAGTCAGCAAAGCATATGCTAGGATGGAAGTAAAGTTCGTGTCAGTATAATTTTCAAGCATTATAGAGCGAAAGCTCCCGAAAGGTTGGTTTATTGCATAGATCTAAACTTTAGGCTATTTTATACTAGTATAAAGTAATTCTACGAAATAGCACGAAAAAACTAAGCGCAGGAAAACTAACATCATATAGAGTGAAGAGTGGCACCACATAAATAGATCTTACCTGCAGCAAGCCGAGGAGCATCGTACATGGGAGAGATGGAATGCCACAGCCAAAATCCCCTGAAAAAAAAATCAGCCACCTCTGCAAGTCCACGAGAACGCAACTTCAGTACTTGATTGCCAAAAAACACTGCCGAGAAAGCAGCTTCAGTACTTAATTCAATACAAAATGGCATGACCACGATGGCATTGAAGGGCAAAGCAAGAGGCAGAATTTGTACCATCGAGAACGACATTGTCAAGCAATCATGTGCAATAGGTAAAATTAGACATGATATTTTGCTGTGAAAACTAAATCTTCACATGCACCCATGAATCATCATTCCTGGAACCGAAGCATTGTTGCCATTAAAAAAATCATTTGCAATTTGCGATATTGTTTTGAATTCTTGGTAACCTAGAAAAGAGAAGAAGCCCTAAAACAGATACGAAAAAAAAGCTAATCAAGAGGAGAAGACGAAAACAACATGGAAAAGCAAGAGCTATAGATGGGACGGCGGATCAGGAAGCGGTGTGAGGGACAGTCGGGGCGGTACTGGCGGTGGCGGGACAGAGAGGGCAAGGTGTGGCGTTGGGAGCCTTGGCTTGCTCTAGGGTTTCGTACCTTCGGTGTGATGCAGCGCAATGCAATATCTGAGATACGGGGGAACAGGGAAAGAATTCCTTACCGAATTAGGAGATTAGGGTAGCTTTGTTGAGGAGGAGGCGAGTGGTCGCAACCTTCGGTCCACCGTGGTCGCCAGATCCGGTCGGCAAGCGGCATGGCGTCGTGGTGGTGGCTAGGGTTAGCCACGCGGCGAGGAGGGTCAGCCTGAGAGGAGATAGAGGAATTTTTTTTCTTCCCAAAAGAGACACCAGTTCTGGGTTGGTTCCCTCCATTGCGGATCTGGACAGGTAAAAAAAGAGCCGCATTTATTAGTTACAAAATGAAATATTTGATCATTTGCCCTATATTTCATGTGCATGTGATAAAATGCCCTGTGATGTCTCACTTATATGTGTGTTCAAGGCCCGCATGTAAGTGACAAATCGCAGAGCATTTTATCAAATACAATTTAAGATGGGGCAAATGATCAAACCCCCCTTACAAAATTGACACAGCTAATCGAAAGGGTAAAATGATGATCAACAGTAAATATTGTTTTCCCTCCGATACCCTTGGATCCACTTGCGATTTGTCCCTAAAGATCTCGTCCACTGATGCTGGTTAAGATGAATTCCCCCCTTTCTCAACCATTTTTCCGCACACATCCTATTCCTCTTCATCCTTTGAAACAACATAGTCAAGAGAAATGAAAAAGCTGGAAATATTTCTTTCAAGAACTATAAGGAAAAGTAGGAAGTGTATTCAGACTAGCATATGGATGAAAGAATATGGAATCAACAAATGGAAATTAAGAAAGCAAATTAAATGAATAGATCCAAAAGCAGTTGTATTAGTTTACCTATAGATCTGAAAGAGCTGACAACGATATTTGTCTCCAAGTTGTATGAGGGATCTCTTTTTGTGTACAACGCGTACCATTTCCTTGGATTGTCTCCATCGCCTGCATAGGCCTTGACATGCTCGACATGGCTGAACTTGTCCCACTCAAGGCCACAAGGTCCCACGGCCATGGACACGAGTAGTGCTAGGCTGCATTCTAGCTGCAAATGCCTTGGGTTTACATCTTTCAGGTATGTGGGGAGTGTTTCCATGTCGCAATCCCATAGCTGGAGTCTTTGGAGTGCAAGCATGCCCTCCAATACCTTCAGCTTTGGGCAGCAGCTGATGTCAAGCTTTTGCAATTTGGGGAGATTAGTGATCCTCTCAAGGTCGGGGTTCTTATACAGCTCAAGCTCAATAAGAGAAGCAAAGTTCTCCAAAGAATTGAGGTGCTGCACATTGAGTACGTATAGCCTATTCAAAACCCTTGCATGGGAGGTAAGGCCAGGAGGAACATGCATCAACTTGCAACCATTGATAAGAAGCTCCTCCAAGACAGGCATGGCTTGCACTTGCTCCTCCCACTCCCACTCCTTCCATTCAACCATTCCTATTAACTTCATCCTATGCAATCTCAGAAATGCAGCCACTGAATGATGGTTGTGGTGATGGATGGGTTGTAGGAATTCAGACCCAACACGCTCGATGGCTGGAGCACGACGGATCTGAATGAACTGCAAACATGGGAGTTGACACAGGCCATCGGGCAGTTGGGAGCAACAGGCCAGGTCATCCATCCCTAGAATCCTCAAGTTCTTGAGGGGCGCCGCTGCTGTCGACATCATCCACATTGGGAGCCGTCGACCAAAATATCCCCAGATGCAAAGAAGATCTAAGCATGGCGGTGGGCAGAACACATGAAACACCTCCTCAATTCGTCGCTGCTCCTCATCAGAGACGCCTTCTCCCTCTTTGACAAACCCATCATCTCACAGTCTGTTGGCACATTGTAAGAATAGATCGGTAAGATGCGCCTTTTCACCAAGCCTGGCCTTTGCGACGGACAAGGCAGTAGATACATTCTCCAAACTCTGTAATCCAAGAATCTTGAGCTTGGAAAGTGGCCCCAACTCTTCCAAACTACACCAATCACCATCCACGTGGGCTTGAAACCCGCACAGTTTCCTCAAATTTGTTAGACAACGGAATCCCCTAGGTATATTGTTTATGCTTGTGTAGCTAAGGTCAAGATAGCTCAGCTGCCCTAGCTTTACAATGCCATTAGGAAGTGTCACCAAACTTTCACAACCATGAAGGCTAATGTACTGTAAGAATTTCATCTTGCTGATGTTCTCCGGTAGTCCAGATATGTCAGTGTATCTTAGGGACATATACCTCAGGTGCTTAAGTTGGTACACAGATTCAACCAATGCAGCAACATTTGCAAATTCTATATGTAGAGTTCGTAGTTTCGAAAAAGTAATCAACAAATCACGAGGCTTAGTCTTCAACTGGCCAATTGATATTAGTGTTCTCAGTGATTCCTGTGCATGCAAAAAGCTCCACTCAAATTCATCTGACTCTGATCCTTTGGTTTCTATAGACAATCGATGAAACTTATGTGAATTACATCGACGGATAATATCAAGAGTTTCTCTATTACAAGTTACTAGTGCTTCGTCTCTGGCCACATACTGAGCAAATGAGCGAACAACATCATGCATGTTGCAAACCCAACAATCAGCCCACTTTGTATCTGGCTCTATAAGGTTTCTCAATATTAACTCCTTATAGCACTCACTTCCTAATTCTTCTGATTCATCTAGGTTTCCATGAAGAAATCCTTCACTAATCCACATGCTAACAACTGTATTATTAAAGAACCCTTTATTTTTTGTATTTTTAGGGAGAAGGGAGTAGTGCAGAAAGCACTGCTTCATATATGGAGGCAAATCTTCATAGCTCAAGTATATTGTGCAGTTTAGCTCTTGGGGCATTTCGGATACTGACCATATGGAATCATTCAGAACTTTCTCCCAATCAGGTCGCTTCTTCTCCCTCTTGCACAAGAGTCCTCCCATTACTTTGACAGCAAGTGGCAAACCACCACATCTTGCTATAATTTCCAATCCAATATCCTTTAGCATATCAACCTCAGGTTCATCTAGCTCACTTGAGACTACATGCAAGCAGTTTAAACCGGTCGATTTAAGGAGCTGTCTGGGGAGCACTTGAGTACTATTTTGTTAAAAAGTATTCAAATTTTGAACCTATCAGCATCCAATGAATCCCATCCGTCTTCCCCAAATCATTTCTTAAATTCTAAATGAAAATAGCAAAGATTTGAGTTGAAATTTTGGAATCATTTCAATGTTTTTTGAATCAAAGATTTTTCGAATCAATTGAAAGTTTCTGAGTCTAAATCATTTGAAAGTTTTCAAACCGAAAGTTGTTTGAACGAGTTGAAAGTTATTCAAATCATCTGAAAGCTTTTGAATCAAAAGATTTTTTAACTGGTTGAAAGTTTTTCAAATCATTTGATTTTTGTTAAACACTTGGAAGTTTTCGGATCATTTAAAAGTTTTTTGATCCGGAAGTTTTTTGAACCATTTTTAGCGTGAATCTTGATGAAGATCCGAAGGTCAAAAATTTTAGTAGATATTGCTATTTACACACAACACAAATCACTGGACTAGCCATTCAAACTGTAAGTAAAAAGTACAGACTTGCTTCTTGAGCAATAACCATGCATCGTCAAGCCCTAATGTGTCGACACGGTGGTAGGGCTTCCTGGTTTTCATACCTCGGGCGACCGTGTCATGTCTCGTGGTGACGAGGACTCGGCTGCCTTCAGCAACGGCATTGATCAATGGTGTTTTGAGCACAACCTCCCAAACTTGCTCGCTCCAAACATCATCCATCACCAGTAAGGTCTTTTGCCCGTTCAAGGCATCCTTGAGGGTTCGCTGAAACGTGGTCTTTGCATCTCCAGAACGACGATGGTCTCCCCCGGCTTCGGTGATGGCTCTCCTCAGCAGCTCAGCCTCGTTGTAGTCTTGGTTGACGCTCAGCCATATCTTCTTGGTTCACGAGAGGCACGCGCCTCGCTGCTACGGTCCTCGTAGGAACTGAGGTTGATGATGAAACTGAAGGCGGCACTCCGATCCTTGATGCCGCCAAGCCTCTGGTTGAGCGCCTTGATGCGGCTGCCGATGTCGTGGGCTAAGAGGGGATGCCGCAGGCAGAAGAGCAAAGGGTTGCAACACCCCATGTCTGCTGTGGATGCGCCTGCTCGTTGATCCATGGCCCTAAGCTGGCAGAGATCGAGGATGTCGGTGGCGTCGTACATGGCGCCGTTGAGCTCCCTCACCCACCCCTGCACGCTCTGGTCGGTGATGCGCCTCCTCTCTGCATCGGTGAGGAAGTTCTTGAGGTCCCCAAGCTTGAGGCCCAGGTTGTCGATCTCGCCGGAGACACCGAGCAGCATACCAACCTCTTCTCTCGCCATCTCGGTGAGCATGTTTTGGAGGTAGGACGCAAAAGCATCCAGCACCACCGCCATTACTTCAGGTTTGCTACCTGCCTTTTGCTGCGGCAAAGTTAATCCAAACGCCATCTTTGTCATTAGTTTTGGCTACAGATTTTACGTACCAGTGCTGAAAATCGAAATACATGTCACCAAGGAAAGAACAACATTGGCAATCATTCTACCAGAAGCTATCGGGCTTGTTCTTCTCCTCCAAAATCAGCGGTTTTTGGCTTTTGCTATAGTACCTAACTTTTAAACAGAGTATTTTCTCAAGACGGGGTCTACAGGTTAAACGATCTACACGTTAAAAGCCCAACATCTGTACCTACCAAAATCACAAGTGAGTATCTATCTCTCCGTAATCTGTACCGTAAACAATCAAAATTCAAAAATTTCAACCAAAAGCCATAAGCCGCAGCCGAAAAGAACAGGCCCGATCCTCTTTGTTAGATTTCTCAGAAGAAAAGACGGGCATTAATTGCTAACAACAAGACAGAGCTATGAAAAACTGCAAATCCGGCCGGACAAAATTCTAACCATGAGAGCAAAGGCAGAGATCGGAGATCAGAACAAATGCATTAGACTCCGTTCATATTAATCCATTCATCTATCTAAACGCGAAGGACTAGTTGCCTTTGGACAGAGACTGGAGGTGCTAGATTTGCTTGGCTCAGAGATGACGATGCGATGAAGGTGTGTGCCCGCTGTTTCAGCTTTTTTTGCTTCTAAAGTTTGGTTTTTTTGCTTTTTATCTTTTTTGGTTTTTTATTCTTTTATATTGTTCTAAAAAATTAGCGGTGTTTTTCTAATTTTCCCAATATATTATTATTTTTTTACATATAAAAAAAGCTAACTATCGTTACGTAAAACTGCCACAAGCCAAGCTCTCAGCCCTTTGAAGTAGACCCGTACTTTTCAGACACGTTAGCCATCGATTATATTTACTGTACCGTCGCACGCTATGTTATATCCAACTATCTTAGTTCTTTTCTCGCTGCGCTGCATATCCTGTTAGAATGTAGCCCATTTTATGGCCCACTTTCTTAATTCTAAAGCATACTTTGTTTAGTACCATATTGCTAAGGAAAGGAGAGTAAGACCAATTTATAAGGTGGAGTCCTTTCCACTCCTTGAATATGGATAGAGATGGTATGTGGAGAGTTCTGTCTAGTCACACACGCCAGCGCACGCCGCAGTGTACGCCAGATTTTCGCGTGAAAATCGCGTGACTTGCGACGCGCGACCGTGCCGTGACGTGGCGCGCCACTTGGCAGACCAAGTCCATCTCTATTTTTGCTGAACTCTGCACCACTCTCTCTCTCTCCCTGTTTGAATGCGATTCAAACGTTTGAATTTGAGGCTTTATTGGGGTTTTGATGACAGACAGTTACCAGTGGATAAATGACTGGTTGAATGCGTCAGTTACCAGTGGGTAAATGGCTGCTTTAATCATGTCAATTATCAATCTATCTTTATATGCCTGGAGACGTCCAGAGTATGAGTGATAAACCCATGGCCTCCATTTCCTTCTTCTCTGTGTTTCTGTGCTCGAGTACTGTGCCGTCTGAACCTCGTCGACCTTTCTTCCCGGCGTGCACCTGGAAGGAGGGAGAGCGGGTATCTCCGAACCGTTGCCGCAGAGAGTACCTGCACGGGGCGGCAATAAGGTTTCTGGGCAGCGCATCTGCGCGACCGCTCACTGCACTGCGACATCTACGTTACGCCTCGCACAAGCTGCGCGGCTTCCTGTTCATCTTTAGGCTAACAAGTAAGTCGTTCGTGCGCACGGTCGACTTAGTTACTATATTGTTATTGAGTATATTCTGAAGTATGATGAATAGCCTGCTGTTAATTGTGAGTTTTGCATCATTAATTTATTGTATTTGTCTCCTACTAAAACTTGGAATTAAAATATTGCCCACATATCCAACAATCCAGAAACCTTATTGCGAATTTTGTTGCAATACAGAAATGGCTAATGCTTCTGATGCGATGAAACCTGAGAGGTTTTCTGGTCAGAACTTTCGTAGATGGTAGACTAGAGCCAAGTTTTGGCTCATGTCTTTGGGGCTGTGGTGGGTTATCCACCCGCAGTATCCATTTACGATTGAGCAGACCATGCAGTTTGATAATGCGAACAAACTGCTCTTGGCTGCATTCTGACTGTTTTGGCAGATCAGCTCTATGATGTGTACATGGACTTCAAGTCCGCCACAGAGTTACGGGATGCACTAGAGAACAAATTTGCAGAGGCAGAGGCAGGTCGCTGGCTCTACATATGTGAGCAATTTTTCGACTTTAGCATGGATGAGAGTAAGTCCGTAGTTGGACAAGCTCATGATCTCCAGCTACTAGTCGGTGAGATTGCGCACTTAGGTTGTGCGTTGCCACCAAAGTTTGTGGCTGCGGGCATCGTTGCTAAACTCCCTGCCTCTTGGCTGAATTTTGCTACTAGCTTAAAACATAAGAGGGAAGAGATTTCTGTTGAGGATCTCATTGCAGCCCTCGATGTGGAAGAAAAAGCAAGAGCAAAAGATGCACCTAGCACATCTCCCCAGAACAATGCAAACATCATACAGAAAAGGACTGTTGCTAAGAAATACAAATCCAACAAACCGAACAAGACGACTAGCTTTAAGAAGAAAATCGAGAAAAAGGATTTGAAGGACGTCACCTGCTTTGTGTGCGGAAAAGACAGTCATATGGCAAAGGACCTGCTGCTTCAAGAAGATTAGAGATGGTGAACGACCAAAGAAGAAGGTCGTTAACGTGATCATAAGCGAGGCCTCGACTTGAGGAGGGTATGGTAATCCACCGTTGTCTTTTAGCATGTCAATCTCCGAGTGGTGGATTGATACCGTGCTAATGTTCACGTATGTTCTGATATTTCCTTGTTTTCTTCTTATCAGGCAGCAGGGGCTTCCTCCATCCCAATGGGAAACGGGTCGCATGCTTCTGTTCTTGGTGTTGGCACGGTGGATCTGAAGTTTACTTCAGGGAAGACTGTCCACTTGAAGAACGTGCAGCATGTTCCTACAATAAAGAAGAACCTCGCTAGTGGTTCTCTCCTATGCAGGGATGGCTATAAGCTAATTTTTGAGTCAAATAAAATTGTAATGTCTAAGTTCGGAAAGTTTGTTGGTAAAGGCTATGAGAGCGGAGGCTTGTTCCGCCTAAGTATTTTAGAGTCTTGCTATAATCAATATTGCAACCGGTTTAAATAAATGTGAGGCAAATATTTGGCATTCTCGTTTCATCATATTGGCTTTGATAGTATTGCTAGAATGTCCAGATTAGATTTAATTCCAAAATGTGAAATTATCAAAGGATCAAGTGCCGCCTTGTGTGCAAGCAAAGCAACCTCAAAAACCCTTTAAGGGATTAGAGGATGAAAAGAACTTGGCACCTTTAGATCTTATTCATTCAGATTTGTGTGAAATGAATGGATTATTGACAAAAGGAGGCAAAAGATATTTTCTAACTTTTATTGATGATGCAGATGAGATCAAAGCTACAAGTGGTTATGTATTCACTTTAGCTGGTGCTGCAGTTTCACGGAGGTCTTGCAAACAGACCATATTGACGAGGTCAACCATGGAAGCGTAACTTGTAGCACTTGACACGACCACGTTGAGGTGAATGGTGAGAGAGCTTTATTGGACTTGCCATTGGTTGATAAACCAATACCGCAATCTCGATGTACCGTGATAATCAAACAGGTGTTGGCCAAAGTCACAAGTACAAAGGATAATATGAAGTCCTCTAGACATGTGAAGCGTAGGCTTAAATCTGTCAGAAAACCGAGAAACTCCGGAGTGATTGCTGTGAATTATATTCACAATGAGAAAAATCTAGCAGACCCTTTTACAAAGGGGTTAGCACGGAAAGCGATTTCTGTTGCATCTATGGACATGGGTATGAGGCCCATTTAAGTTATATCACAATGGTAACCCATACCTTCTTGATCGGAGATCCCGTGACATAGGCAATGGGAAAACAAATTGATGTTGTAACAAGAGAGTACATATTTATTGTGCCCATGTCCTAATAAACAATGTCCTTTCGACTGTTTGGAAGGTTGGCATAAAGCCTTAATGTATTCTGTTGTCCAAATGAGGAAAAGGTATTAGCCTGCAGGATACCTAGAAAGAATACACCTACTTGAGCTTAACTGTGTGGTCGCAGTTCACGAGAACGGGGCATTCTCTAGAAAACTCATGAGAAGATAAGGGAGCATGACCATATAACGCTCCGTTTAGACGTGGTTCATTGGCAGCCTAGTACTAGTTGAGATTTCAAGTGAAATCTGATCACGAAAAGCTGTGAATTCAAGGCATAGTCCATTCATCAGCTGTGAGAAGATGAATCTTGTCATTCTAGGTGTAAGTTCAACCCGTGCACGGGACTTACACTAAAACACTAGTATATTAACAAGATTTCTTGACACAATATCTTTATCATCTGTTTACTTCTTGCTTTGGAATTGGTGGGGGATTGTTTGGTCAAATGTTGTAGTTATCATTTTGGTATCTTTGCTTGAATATTCATTCTCATCTTGGATGATTCTCAAAACTCAAGTTAGATAATCATATTTTACATTGTTGTATGCCTTTTGATTTATTACATGCATGAAACTAGTCTTTTATCATAATGGACTTGTTGTCCGGATTCGATAATATCATGCCATTTACTTGAGGACAAGTAAAAGTTTTAAGCTTGGGGGTATGACATGCGTCATAGTTATATATATTTACCCGTCATTTTACTCTTATATTTTTTATATTTTGGGACCATTTATCATCATTTACACGCTTTTCTATATTTAATTGCTTGAAATGGACTATTTTACATTTTTATGTATTTTTCTGCAGGCCGGCGCGATCGAGGCGCATAAACGATAAATCTGGACTTTTGGGACTGCTCCAGACAGATGTGCGGCGTCACGGACGCGTGGGATCTTTCGCGATGAAATCGGACTTCTAGAGGGCGAACGGAAGAAAACTCATTGGGGGAAGGATCTATTCGTAAATTGAGGATATCGGGAGGGCTAAAACACAAAATAACCAAATCCCCCACCGGCCACTAAAATCCCTAGCCGCCGCCGCCTGGGAAAAATGGGAGCCTGGCATTTTTTTCTCCTCCCATCGTCCCCATTTGCTCCTCTCTTCTCCCCCCCGATTCTTCTCTAGCTCCGGCCGGCGGCGAGGCCAGGCCGGATCGCCACCGCGCCACCATACCACACCGCCGTCCTCACCTGCTCCCTCCATCGCGCCTCCTCTTCCTCTCCATCACCACCGCGCCATCACATCACCGCCGCTCCTCCATCCGCGCCTCCTACTCCCGTGCGCCACCATCTCGTCATCTCCGGGCATCTTCTCGCTCCTCTCCACCACTTCCTTCACCGCATCCTCTCGGCTCCACTCACTGCTCCCCCATCTCCACCGGTGTGCCGCCACTTGGCAGTCGCGCCAACCCACCACGCCGTCTGCTGCCGCACCTCACCGCCGTCCTTTCTCCACCCGCCGCTCTTCCTCTACTCGCATGCCACCTCCCTTCTTGCTCTTCCCCCAGCACCGCTCTCGGCCATTGCCATTCTCCACCTTTCTCCACCGCCGGCCGCCATCCAATCCCGTGCGCCGTTCCCCATCAGCGCCGCCGCCACCACTTCATCCACGTCGCCGACTCCTGCTCCTCCACGGCGCCGACGCTGCTCCCCTGCTGCCTCCACTTCACCGACGGCCTCATCTTCTGCTCTGCTTCCTCTACTCTGCTCTACTCAGTTCAATTTCATTTCCTCTCCCTCTCTCTGTTATTCTCAATTAACACTAAAATAGATTGCTGTTAATTCCCTGTTAACTGATGCTTTATGAAATATGCTTATTATTCTGTGGATTATGATATGTGATATGTGTGATGGTGAATTATGCATTGTGATGTATGAGATCAGTGAGTATGTCATTGTGCCTGCTACGCTAGTTGTGTTCATTAGTTGTTTAGTAGTATTTTCAGCAGTGCTAATTGTTGTCTGTGTTGGTATTAGTGATCTTTGCCTTAGTTAAATTTGATGTTAGTAATTTGCGTTAGTACTTGTCATTTATGGTCTATGTTTAGCTCTGTTAGTTGTTTTATGTGTTAGATGTCTGTGTTAGTTTCTGTTACGTTTATGTTGCGCGATTTAGCTAGCCGGCGACCGTACCCTTCCCCATTGCTGTCTCGACTTCCTCCTTGCTTCTAGATTCCCTCTTTTCTCCTTTCTACGGTTTGTTGATAGTTAGATTGTGCGAGTGTTCGTCGTAGTTGTTTGTAGTGTTGTTCTATCGCCGTCATCTAGTTAGCCGTCGAATCGCTTTTCTCCCTCATTCTCTCGACTCACCGTGCTTCTACACTTTCCGGTGCTCCTCGACTCCTTCTTCTTTCTTGCGGTCGGTAGTTAGTTAGGTCATCGGCCGGTAGTCGTGTTCGTTAGTGTCGTTCGTTTCGTCGTTCTTCGATCGTTTAGTTCATTCGTTGTTTTGATCGTGCGGGTTACAGTTCTTTCGTTCGGCTGCTTTGGTAGTCGTTTTAGGTTTAATTTTCTCCCCCGTTTCGTTTGGCCTAGCTTTAGCTGAGCACCGGTAGCCTTAGTCTAGTCCCCGTGGAGAACACGATACCGCCGCTATTTCGACAACCCGCTCACTTGCGGGTGTGCTAGTTTTGCACGATCAGTCACCGACTCCCAAGTCCACCGCACGTGCCGCGAGCGGCTTAGGTGTGCGGTCGTGGTTGCCGCGGCCCCGATGGTGACGGTGGAGAGCGCTCTACTGACGGCCGTCGGCACGCTCCAACGGGAGCTAGTGGACCTCCGCGGAGCTGTGCGGAATATGCAAGAGGCTCGAAGCCAGCAGATCCCTCCGATGGCCACACCGGAGCCCACGCCGGAGCGGATGGACAGCCGCGAGGCCCCTACGTCCTGTCGCGTCCCGCTGCGACGCGTGGATCCGGAGTCCCCCCCCTCTCCGTGGGCCTACAGCAATCGGCATGGTCGGAGGACTTCAAGTTCCCCAGCGCCATCGAAGCGTACAAAGGCGACTTGGACCATCGGGAGTTCGTGCGCATGTACGAGACCGCCATCGAAGCTGCAGGCGGAGACGACTCCACCAAAGTGAAGGGGCTCCCCCTCGCGCTACAGGGGTGGCGCTCTCTTGGTTCTTTACCATAGAGCCGAACTCCATCTACGCATGGGAGCAGACCACGACCACATTTATAACAATTTCTAAGGGAACTACGTCGAGCGCATCGACGCGGATCAGCTCTTCGCTGTCAAGCAAAAGCCCTTGGAGAAACTCCGGGAGTACTCCAAGCGCTTCGCGAAGGTCCACTGCCAGGTTAAGGATGTCAACGAGACAACCATCATCAACACAACGATACAGGGCCTCCGCCCGGGGCCGCTAGCCAAGTACAACGCTCGAAAGCCAATCGAGACGGTGGCGAAGCTCTTCGATAAAATGGAGGAGTATGCCAGGGCAGAGGAAGACGCGCGATGGCGCCAAGGCGACAACCCCGACGGCAATCAGGCGGAGGACTTGACGAAGAATGGAGACTCGCCGAAGAAAGGCTCCTCGAAGGGCAAACGCAAGCAAGAGTCATCGAAGGACGCTCTCAAGCGCAAGGACGCCCAGCACAAGGACTCGTCGAGCGACAAGCCCAAGCACGGCCAACACAAGTCCTATAGAGCCTGCTACGTCTTCAACATTGAGGGCGGCTCCGAAGATAGTGCCCCGCCGGCCGCGGCCGAGCTCACCGAGGCCGGGGGCGGGGCGTGGCTAGGGCCATGATGATAGGACCCATGCGGAGCACGAATACCAACCCTACGGCCAGTGGTGCGAGGTGCATGGCCGAGGTAGCCACGACACGCACGCATGCACCACCATCGCGGCGCTTCGACGGAGCGTTGGTAGGGACAGAGCCCTCGAGGTGCGGCGATCCGTCGTAGCCCATGTTCAGCAACCCCTGAAGGGCCCATGCGGATCCAAGATTGCGGGTGGCAGCCCTAGGAGGGACCCTTATAGATTCAAGCCCACGTGCAGCAACCCCAGGAAGCCCTAGAGGGAGCCCAGCGTTTGGTTATAAACATCATCTCTGGGGGCTCCTCGCTGGAGTTCGCCTCGGCGCGGTAGCAGAAGGCCAACACGCGGAAGCTACACCACCTAGCGGCATACCCGGTGCAGGCACCGTCGGACTGGGCGCACCACGAAATTACCTTCATGACCACCGACGCTGAAGGCGTGGAGTTCCCTCACCAAGATCCCCTGGTCATCCAGGTCACCATCGCAGGATGCGATGTTAAGCACGCCCTAGTTGATGGAGGAAGCTCTGTGAACATCTTGTTCGTAGCGGCCTTTGACCAGATGGGGATCCCTCGATGTCGCCTAGGTCCCCCAGGAATCCCATTACAGGGCTTCGGAGGTCAGCCGGTGAGGACTTTGGGCTAGATATGCCTGCAGATCTCCTTTGGCCGAGGCCACAACGCAAGGACCGAAGATGTCACCACCTCAAAGGGTAGGGGACGGAGCGCTCACGCGACTACTTCGCCTAGGCGCCAGCTCTGCTGCCACCACCTCGAAGGGTAGGGGACGGAGCGCTCGAGCGAATACTTCGCGTAGGCGCCAGCTCCGCTGCCACCACCTCGAAGGGTATGGGACGGAGCGCTCGCGCGTCTACTTCGCCTAGGCGCCAGCTCCGTTGCCACCACTTCGAAGGGTAGGGAACGAAGGCGCCAGCTCTGTTGCCATCATCTCGAAGGGTAGGGGACGAGCACTGTCGTCTATGCTAGTTGGTTGGGGGCAGGCGCAATCGTGAAAAGTGATGAGGCCATATACTCTAACCACCACCAAGATCTAGTTTTGTCTGATATCATAGGAGGTCACAGGCCGCAGGGACGAAGGGGGCCAAATAGCTCGGCAATATGGCTTTGGCCCGGGGAAACCCTTCTCCATGAGAGGCTCCTGTTGTAGGGGTGGCCCGCACCTAAGCACAGCTGGCTTGTTAGAAGGTTGTAAGGTCCAAGATGGGACATGTACAAGGACATAAATGCCCTTAGGAGGGATACTTTAGTATAAGGGTATAATTGTAAAATACTCCCTATGTGAATATATATACATGTCATCCAGGTCACAGGGAGACTTAGGGCATTGCTCACCTAACTCTCTACTACCATACTCTCTCTCTGTTTGGTCTGTAACCACAACAGCAATATATATGTAACCGGGGCCAATATGTACCTATTTCAATACCAAATGTCTGCATTGCAGGGTTATGTGGGGGGTAATCCAGGCTTTGGAAAAACAGGTGAGGGATTGGTTCCGAAAAACTGAGCGCTTATCGGCTGGTAAACCTGGTTTTTCGAACACTGTTTGGAACAAACCAGCATCTCCTTTGCAACGTGCTTTAGAGAAACCAGCTTACGTAATGACGTTACATGCATGATGGTACCGTAAATACCAGGACTTAAGAGGTACTAAGGGTACGAGCACTTAATAGTACATCAGATTGGGCACCAAATATATACTAAAAATTCTAGAAAACCTGAGGATTTATGTATCTATCTATACTAATTGGAGGCTCCCGTAGAAGCCTCGCATTAATCCTATTAGGGAAAAAGTAAAACATCCACATTAATCAGAAAAAGAAAAAACTAGAAATTCCTGCGTTAATAACTGGAAAAAATTCACATCCACCTGTTTTATAGCCTAAGGTCCTCATCTACATACATAGAAGTAGCTAGTGTCCTACCAATCATACTATGATTCATACGCATACCATGTGTCTCAAATTGGCTGTGAGTCAAATTCAAATGACGTATATTCATGATAGGGGCAGCAGGATTGCTGCCGTGTACAATAACAACAAAAAAAGAGTTTCCATTTGGTTACACAGTTTCGTTGGTTATTTACCTACAGAAAGCAGTCTTCCTGATGCAAAAGGAAACGAATAGAATTTCAAAGACAGAGAGAAGTCCGTAATATAAATCAGACACTTCAATCCAGAGGATCATTGTTTTACATTTTTCATTAGTTAAGTTTTGCCCATGGGGTTTTTGGTTTTATTGGCATGTGCAATGCAAATGAAATATGATATGCATTCTTTTCTCCAACCGTTTTTTCCCTATTGAATTTTTCACAGTAGTTTTTAAGATGGCATATATGCATGTCGTGGCAAAGGCCACAATGCTGATTCTATGGAAATCCTAGTTGTGTTGACACTTACCAAATTGCCCTGTTGGGTTCGCACCTTGGTTTATAAATAGGACCACCTGTTGCAAATACAGGCCAATCTAGTATATAAATAGGCATGTTTATATTGGTTTTTACAGATATCTTTTGGTTTTAGTTTATGAATTATAACAGCTTATAAAGAGCCGTACGAAAAGAGAGAAACTCATGTATAATTTTGGTCGGTATAAATGAAGTTACTATAGTGTGTACTATTGTCTATATAGACTAACTTATTTTTTAATTGTAATTTTTTTTAATTTACTTACACCAAAAAAACCACCAATAACTATAGTATAAAACAAGCCAGCTACAATACCAAAAAATAAAAAAAATAAGCTATAAATCACAAAAAAAAGCTTAAATAAGCAACCTTGGATACCCAGTAAATTTTGTTCGTATGAGTATCAAATTATACATCAATAAGATTGCCTTAAACAGCACACCGATAGTGTTGCAATAGTAAAGGTGACCCTTTTGTTTATTTAGATTGCCACGCACTTTGCTCATGCTTTTAGGAAATAGTGAATTCTATGCTACTTCAAGTGCTGCATCTGTAGCACTCAAAAAATAAATAAACAAAAATATAATGTAATAATAATAATAATAAAACCCTAACCAAGGTTTAAGGCATTAAAAAAGAAAAAACCCCTCTCCTCTCCATGCGCAATCTTTCCTCCACCAGGTTCTTTTTTTCCATCTACTATTTCTCTCTCTCCCTCTCCCTCTCCCGTGTGCATGGCAGGCCGCGGCTTTAATCATGTCAATTATCAATCTATCTTTATATGCCTGGAGACGTCCAGAGTATGAGTGATAAACCCATGGCCTCCATTTCCTTCTTCTCTGTGTTTCTGTGCTCGAGTACTGTGCCGTCTGAACCTCGTCGACCTTTCTTCCCGGCGTGCACCTGGAAGGAGGGAGAGCGGGTATCTCGAACCGTTGCAGAGAGTACCGCACGGGCGGCAATAAGGTTTCGGGCAGCGATCTGCGCGACCGCCACCGCACCGCGACATCTACGCTTACGCATCACGTCAAGCTCGCGCGGCTTCTGCTCATCTTCAGGCTAACAAGTAAGTCGTTCGTGCGCATCTATCGACTTAGTTACTATATTGTTATTGAGTATATTCAAGTATGATGAATAGCCCTTTATTAATTGTGAGTTTTGCATCATTAATTTATTGTATTTGTCTCCTACTAAAACTTGGAATTAAAATATTGCCCACATATCCAACAATCCAGAAACCTTATTGCGAATTTTGTTGCAATACAGAAATGGCTAATGCTTCTGATGCGATGAAACCTGAGAGGTTTTCTGGTCAGAACTTTCGTAGATGGTAGACTAGAGCCAAGTTTTGGCTCATGTCTTTGGGGCTGTGGTGGGTTATCCACCCGCAGTATCCATTTACGATTGAGCGCACCATGCGCTTTGATAATGCGAACAATCGCTCTTGGTCGCATTCGACTGCTTTGGCGGATCGCTCTATGATGTGTACATGGACTTCAAGTCCGCCACAGAGTTACGGGATGCACTAGAGAACAAATTTGCAGAGGCAGAGGCAGGTCGCTGGCTCTACATATGTGAGCAATTTTTCGACTTTAGCATGGATGAGAGTAAGTCCGTAGTTGGACAAGCTCATGATCTCCAGCTACTAGTCGGTGAGATTGCGCACTTAGGTTGTGCGTTGCCACCAAAGTTTGTGGCTGCGGGCATCGTTGCTAAACTCCCTGCCTCTTGGCTGAATTTTGCTACTAGCTTAAAACATAAGAGGGAAGAGATTTCTGTTGAGGATCTCATTGCAGCCCTCGATGTGGAAGAAAAAGCAAGAGCAAAAGATGCACCTAGCACATCTCCCCAGAACAATGCAAACATCATACAGAAAAGGACTGTTGCTAAGAAATACAAATCCAACAAACCGAACAAGACGACTAGCTTTAAGAAGAAAATCGAGAAAAAGGATTTGAAGGACGTCACACTTTGTGTGCGGAAAAGACAACATATGGCAAAGGACTGCCGCTCAAGAAGATTAGAGATGGTGAATGACCAAAGAAGAAGGTCGTTAACGTGATCATAGGCGAGGCCTCGACTTGTGGAGGGTATGGTAATCCACCGTTGTCTTTTTAGCATGTCAATCTCCGAGTGGTGGATTGATACGGTGCTAATGTTCACGTATGTTCGATATTTCCTTGTTTTCTTCTTATCAGGCAGCAGGGGCTTCCTCCATCCCAATGGGAAACGGGTCGCATGCTTCTGTTCTTGGTGTTGGCACGGTGGATCTGAAGTTTACTTGTGGAAGACCGCCCACTTGAAGAACGTGCAGCATGTTCCTACAATAAAGAAGAACCTCGCTAGTGGTTCTCTCCTATGCAGGGATGGCTATAAGCTAATTTTTGAGTCAAATAAAATTGTAATGTCTAAGTTCGGAAAGTTTGTTGGTAAAGGCTATGAGAGCGGAGGCTTGTTCCGCCTAAGTATTTTAGAGTCTTGCTATAATCTGAATATTGCAACTGGTTTAAATAAATGTGAGGCAAATATTTGGCATTCTCGTTTCTGTCATATTGGCTTTGATAGTATTGCTAGAATGTCCAGATTAGATTTAATTCCAAAATGTGAAATTATCAAAGGATCGAAGTGCCAGTCTTGTGTGCAAGCAAAGCAACCTCAAAAACCCTTTAAGGGATTAGAGGATGAAAAGAACTTGGCACCTTTAGATCTTATTCATTCAGATTTGTGTGAAATGAATGGATTATTGACAAAAGGAGGCAAAAGATATTTTCTAACTTTTATTGATGATGCAGATGAGATCAAAGCTACAAGTGGTTATGTATTCACTTTAGCTGGTGCTGCAGTTTCACGGAGGTCTTGCAAATGCACCATATTGACGAGGTCAACCATGGAAGCGTAACTTGTAGCACTTGACACACCCACGCTGAGGTGAAATGGTGAGAGAGCTTCTATTGGACTTGCCATTGGTTGATAAACCAATACCTGCAATCCTGATGTACTGTGATAATCAAACAGTGTTGGCCAAAGTCACAAGTACAAAGGATAATATGAAGTCCTCTAGACATGTGAAGCGTAGGCTTAAATCGTCGAAACCGAGAAACTCCGGAGTGATTGCTGTGAATTATATTCACACTGAGAAAAATCTAGCAGACCCTTTTACAAAGGGGTTAGCACGGAAAGCGATTTCTGTTGCATCTATGGACATGGGTATGAGGCCCATTTAAGTTATATCACAATGGTAACCCATACCTTCTTGATCGGAGATCCCGTGACATAGGCAATGGGAAAAACAAATTGATGTTGTAACAAGAGAGTACATATTTATTGTGCCCATGTCCTAATAAACAATGTCCTTTCGACTGTTTGGAAGGTTGGCATAAAGCCTTAATGTATTCTGTTGTCCAAATGAGGAAAAGGTATTAGCCTGCAGGATACCTAGAAAGAATACACCTACTTGAGCTTAACTGTGTGGTCGCAGTTCACGAGAACGGGGCATTCTCTAGAAAACTCATGAGAAGATAAGGGAGCATGACCATATAACGCTCCGTTTAGACGTGGTTCATTGGCGACCTAGTACTAGTTGAGATTTCAAGTGAAATCGATCACGAAAAGTCGTGAATTCAAGGCATAGTCCATTCATCAGCTGTGAGAAGATGAATCTTGTCATTCTAGGTGTAAGTTCAACCCGTACGGGACTTACACTAAAACACTAGTATATTAACAGTACTTCAGCACAATATCTTTATCATCTGTTTACTTCTTGCTTTGGAATTGGTGGGGGATTGTTTGGTCAAATGTTGTAGTTATCATTTTGGTATCTTTGCTTGAATATTCATTCTCATCTTGGATGATTCTCAAAACTCAAGTTAGATAATCATATTTTACATTGTTGTATGCCTTTTGATTTATTACATGCATGAAACTAGTCTTTTATCATAATGGACTTGTTGTCCGGATTCGATAATATCATGCCATTTACTTGAGGACAAGTAAAAGTTTTAAGCTTGGGGGTATGACATGCGTCATAGTTATATATATTTACCCGTCATTTTACTCTTATATTTTTTATATTTTGGGACCATTTATCATCATTTACACGCTTTTCTATATTTAATTGCTTGAAATGGACTATTTTACATTTTTATGTATTTTTCTGCAGGCCGGCGCGATCGAGGCGCATAAACGATAAATCTGGACTTTTGGGACTGCTCCGTACAGATGTGCGCGTCGTCACGGACGCGTAGGATCTTTTCGCGATGAAATCGGACTTCTAGAGGGCCAGAACGGAAGAAAACTCATTGGGGGAAGGATCTATTCGTAAATTGAGGATATCGGGAGGGCTAAAACACAAAATAACCAAATCCCCCACCGGCCACTAAAATCCCTAGCCGCCGCCGCCTGGGAAAAATGGGAGCCTGGCATTTTTCTCCTCCCATCGTCCCCATTTGCTCCTCTCTTCTCCCCGATTCTTCTAGCTCCTCCGGCGGCGAGGCCAGCCGGATCGCCACCGCGCCACCATACCACACCGCCGTCCTCACCTGCTCCCTCCATCGCGCCTCCTCTTCCTCTCCATCACCACCGCGCCATCACATCACCGCCGCTCCTCCATCCGCGCCTCCTACTCCCGTGCGCCACCATCTCGTCATCTCCGGCATCTTCGCTCCTCTCCACCACTTCCTTCACCGCATCCTCTCGGCTCCACTCACCGCTCCCCATCTTCACCGTGTGCCGCCACTTGGCGCCGCGCCAACCCACCACGCCGTCTGCCGCCGCACTCACCGCCGTCCTTTCTCCACCCGCTCTTTCCTCTACTCGCGTGCCACCTCCTTCTTGCTCTTCCCCAAGACCGCCTCGCCATTGCCATTCTCCACCTTTCTCCACCGCCGGCCGCCATCCAATCCCGTGCGCCGTTCCCCATCAGCGCCGCCGCCACCACTTCATCCACGCCGCCGACTCTGCTCCTCCACGGCGCCGACGCTGCCCCCTCGCTGCCTCCACTTCACCGACGGCCTCATCTTCGCTCTCTCTTCTCTACTCGCTCTACTCGGTTCAATTTCATTTCCTCTCCCTCTCTCGTTATTCTCAATTAACACTAAAATAGATTGCTGTTAATTCCCTGTTAACTGATGCTTTATGAAATATGCTTATTATTCTGTGGATTATGATATGTGATATGTGTGATGGTGAATTATGCATTGTGATGTATGAGATCAGTGAGTATGTCATTGTGCCCTGTTCTGCTAGTTGTGTTCTGTTAGTTGTTTAGTAGTATTTTCAGCAGTGCTAATTGTTGTCTGTGTTGGTATTAGTGATCTTTGCCTTAGTTAAATTTGATGTTAGTAATTTGCGTTAGTACTTGTCATTTATGGTCTATGTTTAGCTCTGTTAGTTGTTTTATGTGTTAGATGTCTGTGTTAGTTTCATTACGCTTATGTTGCGCGATTTAGCTAGCCGTGACCGTACCCTTCCCCATTGCTGTCTCGACTTCCTCCTTGCTTCTAGATTCCCTCTTTTCTCCTTTCTACGGTTTGTCGATAGTTAGATTGTGCGAGTGTTCGTCGTAGTTGTTTGTAGTGTTGTTCTATCGCCGTCATCTAGTTAGCCGTCGACCGTTTTCTCCCTCATTCTCTCGACTCCCGCTGTGCTTCTACACTTTCCAGTGCTCCTCGACTCCCTTCTTCTTTCTTGCGGTCGGTAGTTAGTTAGGTCATCGGCCGGTAGTCGTGTTCGTTAGTGTCGTTCGTTTCGTCGTTCTTCGATCGTTTAGTTCATTCGTTGTTTTGATCGTGCGGGTTACAGTTCTTTCGTTCGGCTGCTTTGGTAGTCATTTTAGGTTTAGTTTTCTCCCCCGTTTCGTTTGGCCTAGCTTTAGCTGAGCACCGGTAGCCTTAGTCTAGTCCCTGTGGAGAACACGACACTCGCCGCTATTTCAGCGGCAACCCGTTCACTTGCGGGTGTGCTAGTTTTGCACGATCAGTCACCGACTCCCAAGTCCACTGCACCGGCGCGCCAGGCAGCTTAGGTGTGCAGGTCGTGGTTGCTGCGGCCCCGATGGTGACGGTGGAGAGCGCTCTACTGACGGCCGTCGGCACGCTCCAACGGGAGCTAGTGGACCTCCGCGGAGCTGTGCGGAATATGCAAGAGGCTCGAAGCCAGCAGATCCCTCCGATGGCCACACCGGAGCCCACGCCGGAGCGGATGGACAACCGCGAGGCCCCTACGTCCTGTCGCGTCCCGCTGCGACGCGTGGATCCGGAGTCCCCCCCCTCTCCGTGGGCCTACAGCAATCGGCATGGTCGGAGGACTTCAAGTTCCCCAGCGCCATCGAAGCGTACAAAGGCGACTTGGACCATCGGGAGTTCGTGCGCATGTACGAGACCGCCATCGAAGCTGCAGGCGGAGACGACTCCACCAAAGTGAAGGGGCTCCCCCTCGCGCTACAGGGGGTGGCGCTCTCTTGGTTCTTTACCATAGAGCCGAACTCCATCTACGCATGGGAGCAGACCACGACCACATTTATAACAATTTCTAAGGGAACTACGTCGAGCGCATCGACGCGGATCAGCTCTTCGCTGTCAAGCAAAAGCCCTTGGAGAAACTCCGGGAGTACTCCAAGCGCTTGCAAGGTCCATCGCCGAGTTAAGGATGTCAACGAGACAACCATCATCAACACAACGATACAGGCCTCCGCCGGGGCGCTAGCCAAGTACAACGCCGAAAGCCAATCGAGACGGTGGCGAAGCTCTTCGATAAAATGGAGGAGTATGCTGGCGCGAGAGGAAGACGCGCGATGGCGCCAAGGCGACAACCCCGACAGCAATCAGGCGGAGGACTTGACGAAGAATGGAGACTCGCCGAAGAAAGGCTCCTCGAAGGGCAAACGCAAGCAAGAGTCATCGAAGGACGCTCTCAAGCGCAAGGACGCCCAGCACAAGGACTCGTCGAGCGACAAGCCCAAGCACGGCCAACACAAGTCCTATAGAGCCTGCTACGTCTTCAACATTGAGGGCGGCTCCGAAGATAGTGCCCCGCCGGCCGCGGCCGAGCTCACCGAGGCCGGGGGCGGGGCGTGGCTAGGGCCATGATGATAGGACCCATGCGGAGCACGAATACCAACCCTACGGCCAGTGGTGCGAGGTGCATGGCCGAGGTAGCCACGACACGCACGCATGCACCACCATCGCGGCGCTTCGACGGAGCGTTGGTAGGGACAGAGCCCTCGAGGTGCGGCGATCCGTCGTAGCCCATGTTCAGCAACCCCTGAAGGGCCCATGCGGATCCAAGATTGCGGGTGGCAGCCCTAGGAGGGACCCTTATAGATTCAAGCCCACGTGCAAAGAACCCTGTGAAGCCCTAGAGGAGCCCGCGTTTGGTTATAAACATCATCTCGGGGCTCCTCCGAGTTCGCCTCGGCGGTAGCGAAGGCCAACACGCTGAAGCTACACCACCTAGCGGCATACCCGTGCAGCACACCGTCGGACCGGGCGCACCACGAAATTACCTTCATGACCACCGACGCTGAAGGCGTGGAGTTCCCTCACCAAGATCCCCTGGTCATCCAGGTCACCATCGCAGGATGCGATGTTAAGCACGCCCTAGTTGATGGAGGAAGCTCAGAACATCTTGTTCGTAGCGGCCTTTGACCAGATGGGGATCCCTCGATGTCGCCTAGGTCCCCTAGGAATCCCATTACAGGGCTTCGGAGGTCAGCCGGTGAGGACTTTGGGCTAGATATGCCTGCAGATCTCCTTTGGCCGAGGCCACAACGCAAGGACCGAAGATGTCACCACCTCAAAGGGTAGGGGACGGAGCGCCACGCGACTACTTCGCCTAGGCGCCACCTCACCGCCACCACCTCGAAGGGTAGGGGACGGGCGCTCGAGCGAATACCACAGAGGCGCCAGGCTCACCGCCACCACCTCGAAGGGTATGGGACGGAGCGCTCGCGCGTCTACTTCGCCTAGGCGCCAGGCTCGCCACCACCACTTGAAGGGTAGGGAACGAAGGCGCCAGCTCTGTTGCCATCATCTCGAAGGGTAGGGGACGAGCACTGTCGTCTATGCTAGTTGGTTGGGGGCAGGCGCAATCGTGAAAAGTGATGAGGCCATATACTCTAACCACCACCAAGATCTAGTTTTGTCTGATATCATAGGAGGTCACAGGCCGCAGGGACGAAGGGGGCCAAATAGCTCGGCAATATGGCTTTGGCCCGGGGAAACCCTTCTCCATGAGAGGCTCCTGTTGTAGGGGTGGCCCGCACCTAAGCACAGCTGGCTTGTTAGAAGGTTGTAAGGTCCAAGATGGGACATGTACAAGGACATAAATGCCCTTAGGAGGGATACTTTAGTATAAGGGTATAATTGTAAAATACTCCCTATGTGAATATATATACATGTCATCCAGGTCACAGGGAGACTTAGGGCATTGCTCACCTAACTCTCTACTACCATACTCTCTCTCTGTTTGGTCTGTAACCACAACAGCAATATATATGTAACCGGGGCCAATATGTACCTATTTCAATACCAAATGTCTGCATTGCAGGGTTATGTGGGGGGTAATCCAGGCTTTGGAAAAACAGGTGAGGGATTGGTTCCGAAAAACTGAGCGCTTATCGGCTGGTAAACCTGGTTTTTCGAACACTGTTTGGAACAAACCAGCATCTCCTTTGCAACGTGCTTTAGAGAAACCAGCTTACGTAATGACGTTACATGCATGATGGTACCGTAAATACCAGGACTTAAGAGGTACTAAGGGTACGAGCACTTAATAGTACATCAGATTGGGCACCAAATATATACTAAAATTCTAGAAAACCTGAGGATTTATGTATCTATCTATACTAATTGGAGGCTCCCGTAGAAGCCTCGCATTAATCCTATTAGGGAAAAAGTAAAACATCCACATTAATCAGAAAAAGAAAAAACTAGAAATTCCTGCGTTAATAACTGGAAAAAAAATTCACATCCACCTGTTTTATAGCCTAAGGTCCTCATCTACATACATAGAAGTAGCTAGTGTCCTACCAATCATACTATGATTCATACGCATACCATGTGTCTCAAATTGGCTGTGAGTCAAATTCAAATGACGTATATTCATGATAGGGGCAGCAGGATTGCTGCCGTGTACAATAACAACAAAAAAAGAGTTTCCATTTGGTTACACAGTTTCGTTGGTTATTTACCTACAGAAAGCAGTCTTCCTGATGCAAAAGGAAACGAATAGAATTTCAAAGACAGAGAGAAGTCCGTAATATAAATCAGACACTTCAATCCAGAGGATCATTGTTTTACATTTTTCATTAGTTAAGTTTTGCCCATGGGGTTTTTGGTTTTATTGGCATGTGCAATGCAAATGAAATATGATATGCATTCTTTTCTCCAACCGTTTTTTCCCTATTGAATTTTTCACAGTAGTTTTTAAGATGGCATATATGCATGTCGTGGCAAAGGCCACAATGCTGATTCTATGGAAATCCTAGTTGTGTTGACACTTACCAAATTGCCCCTGTTGGGTTCGCACCTTGGTTTATAAATAGGACCACCTGTTGCAAATACAGGCCAATCTAGTATATAAATAGGCATGTTTATATTGGTTTTTACAGATATCTTTTGGTTTTAGTTTATGAATTATAACAGCTTATAAAGAGCCGTACGAAAAGAGAGAAACTCATGTATAATTTTGGTCGGTATAAATGAAGTTACTATAGTGTGTACTATTGTCTATATAGACTAACTTATTTTTTAATTGTAATTTTTTTTAATTTACTTACACCAAAAAAACCACCAATAACTATAGTATAAAACAAGCCAGCTACAATACCAAAAAATAAAAAAAATAAGCTATAAATCACAAAAAAAAGCTTAAATAAGCAACCTTGGATACCCAGTAAATTTTGTTCGTATGAGTATCAAATTATACATCAATAAGATTGCCTTAAACAGCACACCGATAGTGTTGCAATAGTAAAGGTGACCCTTTGTTTATTTAGATTGCCACGCACTTTGCTCATGCTTTTAGGAAATAGTGAATTCTATGCTACTTCAAGTGCTGCATCTGTAGCACTCAAAAAATAAATAAACAAAAATATAATGTAATAATAATAATAATAAAACCCTAACCAAGGTTTAAGGCATTAAAAAAGAAAAAACCCCTCTCCTCTCCATGCGCAATCTTTCCTCCACCAGGTTCTTTTTTCCATCTACTATTTCTCTCTCTCCTCTCCCTCTCCCGTGTGCATGGCAGGCCGCGCTTTAATCATGTCAATTATCAATCTATCTTTATATGCCCGAGACGCCCGTAGTATGAGTGATAAACCCATGGCCTCCATTTCCTTCTTCTCGTGTTTCGTGCAAGAGCATCGCGCCGCCTCAACCTCGTCGACCTTTCTTCCCGGCGTGCACCTGGAAGGAGGGAGAGCGGGTATCTCCGAACCGTTGCCGCAGAGAGTACCTGCACGGGGCGGCAATAAGGTTTCTGGGCAGCGCATCTGCGCGACCGCCACCGCACCGCGACATCTACGCTCGCCTCGCGTCAAGCTGCGCGGCTTCTGCTCATCTTCAGTTAACAAGTAAGTCGTTCGTGCGCACGGTCGACTTAGTTACTATATTGTTATTGAGTATATTCAAGTATGATGAATAGCTCTTTGTTAATTGTGAGTTTTGCATCATTAATTTATTGTATTTGTCTCCTACTAAAACTTGGAATTAAAATATTGCCCACATATCCAACAATCCGTAAACCTTATTGCAATTTTGTTGCAATACAGAAATGGCTAATGCTTCTGATGCGATGAAACCTGAGAGGTTTTCTGGTCAGAACTTTCGTAGATGGCAGACTAGAGCCAAGTTTTGGCTCATGTCTTTGGGGTCGTGGTGGGTTATCCACCGCAGATCCATTTACGATTGAGCGCACCATGCGCTTTGATAATGCGAACAATCACGCTCTTGGCTGCATTCTGACTGTTTTGGCAGATCAGCTCTATGATGTGTACATGGACTTCAAGTCCGCCACAGAGTTACGGGATGCACTAGAGAACAAATTTGCAGAGGCAGAGGCAGGTCGCTGGCTCTACATATGTGAGCAATTTTTCGACTTTAGCATGGATGAGAGTAAGTCCGTAGTTGGACAAGCTCATGATCTCCGACTACTAGTCGGTGAGATTGCGCACTTAGGTCATGTTGCCACCAAAGTTTGTGGTGCGGGCATCGTTGCTAAACTCCCCGCCTCTTGGCTGAATTTTGCTACTAGCTTAAAACATAAGAGGGAAGAGATTTACTTGAGGATCTCATTGCACCCTCGATGTGGAAGAAAAGCAAGAGCAAAAGATGCACCTAGCACATCTCCCCAGAACAATGCAAACATCATACAGAAAAGGACTGTTGCTAAGAAATACAAATCCAACAAACCGAACAAGACAGTATCCTTAACCATATTTCAAATATTTATTTCAGTTTTCGTTGGTTCTCTATTAAAATTTTAATTTCTTTGTGATTTTCAATGTTGTTTTTATTTATTCCTTATTTTGACGATAATGTTCTATAATAGTATCTTATATTGGTACGTAGGGTGCTACAGTATCCTTAACCATATGTATGTGTGGATGGACTCAATTTTTATACATTACATGTGCAACAGTTGAGCTTAGTATCTACTTGATTTGCGAATAGATGTACAACAGTAAGTCCTTAGCTGCATTTTATGGTTCTGAATCCTGATTTATGCTTTCGAGATAAGTAGTAGACAGTGTGTATTAGGTAGTGAGTTGTGTAAATGTTAATTGTCAAGCATTATAACTGAAAAGCATATGTTAGGATGGAAGTATAGGTAGAGTTTGTGTCAGTATAATTGTCAAGCATTATAGAGTAAAGGCTCCCGAAAGGTTGGTTTATTGCATAGATCTTAGCTTTAGGCTCTTCCATAGTAGTATAAAGTAATTCTAAATGCTAACAAAAAAACTAAACCCACATTCAATCCATTTGGTATCCTCAGATTTGTTGACCCACCTTTCTTATAGGTCTTAACATGCTAGCTACTCCATAGGGCAACAGCGAATGGATATCTGTTCAAATCCTTAACGTATGAAACATCTCAGGGATGAGGGAGGCTGCTTTGCAAAAGAAGGGATTAACTGAACAGTGGAGGGGCAGCACATGGAAATGGAACGATGCATTGACACCCATTGCCCAGTAACTAGTTTTTAAACGGTACATTTTTTAAGATGTAGTCTACTAGTCTATTGTAATACACATTGTACTGACTGCAGCTGTACATATCAAAATCGCATTGGCACGCATCCAGCCCCACAATATGTCGGTTGAGCATTTTAGCACTGGCTATGACCCTGTTTAGAAGAGTTGGTTTGTGAGTGCCCACTGCCCAGATGTGATTTGGTGGCATCTATCTACAACAGCCACATGTCAGGCTCCACAAATGGCAATTTTTTCAAAAATAAAGAAAATAACTTTTTCTTTCGTGGTGCTCACAGCCTACATTTTACAGTACAAGCACCGTCAAGCACACCAGAATATTCAAGAATAAATAACCAGGCAAGTGACTCCCTTTTTCACAGCTATTAAAATGAACGTCACCAAACTCACACTGAACATGAGCATTGAGCAACATAGAAACCAAACCAGTGGAGTTGAACAGACTGCTGAATGGTAGTTTCGTTTGCTTTTGTTTTAATAATATAATAGATAGATGTCTAAGGTGATAACAAGAAAAGTTTTGTAGGAACCACATGAATGTCTGAACAACTATATACCAGAAGCCATTATCACACAAATGTCTGACAGTCACAACCGAAATTGGTATCATAATTCACAAGCAGTCTAGTAGTAAAAACAAGTAGGGAAAATATTGATGACACAAGTAGCTGAGGTTGCAAGGATCCCTCGGCTTCCTTTATTCATGAAACGAAAACAGAAAATGAGCCTTCGGCCCAAGCCTTGAGCAAACCGATAATTGGAGAGGATCGACGATGTTCCATGTATCCCTTCCCTTGTAAAACATTTTTCTGCCAATAGGACATGAAGATGATAAAGCAAAACTATGTGTTGTTAAGATGATAAGGTGAAGAACTAGTACTCGAACAGTAGCTGGCAGTTGAAGGCACTTACATCTCCTGTCAGACCAGCAGCGATCAGCAGTCTCGGAGAGAATACCGCCACCGCAAACCTCGAATTCTAGAACATTGGTGCAGCAACATTAGGAACTCAGGGGTGATTTCCAGAAAGCCCAGATATTGGAGGGGAATGAGGAACTCGATGCCAGTTGGGACCTCCGTTATGTTGTTGAGATTGGCTAGTGTTAATCTTTCCAGTCTCGCCATGGCATCTTGTTGTATCTCCAGTCGCTTCAGATTAGGCATGTCTCTTAACCAGAGTATCTTCAGATTGGGAAACCACCCGAGAGAAATACCAGCTGCTCTCCGGTGTATGCTCTTGTTAATCGTAGGTCCGACAAATTAGACAGCCGACAAAGGGATGGCAAGGGGTCTTGTCTCGATCGTGACCAATATAGACGCAATTCATACAAACTTTGCCCAGCCGCATTTTGGAAGAGAGGAGACCCCCAACGTGCCTTCCGCTAACCGTCCTCTCAAGAATAGTCTTTGAAGGTTAGGAGGCGGGGGGTTCAAATCATTCAGCTCGAGAGCCTCGTCTTCATCGCCTGCCACAATGTACAAGTTGGACAGAAATTGCAACTGAAGTAGAGACTTGCATAGGCATCCGCAGTAGATTCCCTTCACATTCCATACCCTGAAGGTTCTCAGTTGCCTTAGCTCCCCCAAATGCCTGATAGACTCTTCATGCGCTTCTAGTCCTTGTAGCGTCTGCAAGCTTGTCAGGTTCCCGAGACTCATGGGGATGTGCACACCAGTACAGCAACGAAAATCTCTCCAGGATGCATCCTGCAGTTTCTCAGCAAACAAGTGCCTCAGGTGCTTGAGCTTGACAATCCCTCTTGGCAGCTCCCGTATGTCAGATGCAGCAACGTCCAGTGTCAACAGATTAGACAGCTTTTCAATAGACTTGGGGAGGAGCTTCACCTTTGAGCCACGCAAACCCAGATGGCGCAGATTGAATAGATTACCAATAGCACCTGGAATCGTCTTGATGGGTACTCCACTTAACTCTAGGACCGACATATACCTGGAGTTCTCTATTACTGAAGATAGAATAGTGGACGATGGGATACTCTTGTCCAACGCAATGATAGAGCGAAGGCGGTACACACCTAAAACTGACTGATAAAGATCCTTATGGGATTTGTGTATTACCACTCGACGTTCATCATTCTCCTCGAGGGATCTCCCATGTTTACCGTCCTCATACGCAACACCAAAGCATTCTCTCCGACACAAATCTACTGCCAACTCACGTACGACGTCATGCATTCTGAATGATTTTATCCTACCAAATGAGTTCCTTTCAATAAGTTGCAGCATGTTCCTATGAACCAATTCTTTTAGATAGCCTTCTGCCACTTCCTCCAGTGTGCTTTCACCCTTATTCTCGATGAATCCCTCTGCTATCCACAACCGTACAAGTTTTTTCCTTTTAAGAGGACAGTCCTCTGGAAACAAGCTGCAGTATAGGAAACAACTTTTCAGGTACGTAGGAAGGTATATGAAGCTCAAGAGCAGAACATTCCTGACATGGTCCAGCCTTGGATTATTGATTATCTCCCAGCTGAGCTGGTCATTAATTCTTCTCCATTCTTCCACAGTTTTGTCGCGCACAAACAAGAGGCTACCAACAGAGACAATAGCAAGAGGCAGGCCTTTACACTTGCCAACTATTTCCTCGGACAGAGCATTCAGCTCCGCAGGACAGTCATGGTCTGTATCTCTCGGAAAGGCCTTTTTACAAAACAACTCCCATGACTTATCTCTTGGTAAAGTTTTCAGAGTTAGGACATGTCCCTTGGAAGCAAGCTTGGCAGCATCACCTTCCCGTGTTGTGATTACCAGCCTACTTCCCTTGTCATTATGAACAAGTGCTCCAGACAAGTCACTGAATGCTTCTGGAGTCCAAACGTCGTCCAATATGATCAAATACTTCTTCTGCTCTAGAAAACTCTTCAGTGTCTCTTCAAGGCCTGTGGCACCCATGGTGGCAATGTCAGTTGGAACATCCACTTTATCTTTGAAAAGTTCCTCAATTAAGTTCCTCAGAACATCTTCTCTGGAATAAGTTTGAGAGATGGAGACCCAGGCGTAGCATTCAAACTCTTGCCTCGCCTTCTTGTAGACATTTGCAGCTAGAGCTGTTTTACCAAGCCCTCCCATCCCATGTAGCGCTATAACTGAGAGTTCCAACCCACCATTTTCCAGCCACTGCATCAGTACTTCCCTATCATCATCTACCCCGACAAGATCTTCGTCGCTGATGGAACGTGAAGTGGTTGCCAGATGCTGGGACCTCTCAACAATGTAACTTGAGTTATCACTGGCATTCCCACCGATCACTGTCGAAACCCATCGGTCTTTGGCCTGAAACAGGTGCACAAGATTGACCTCTGCTTCCTTAACCGATGAAGCTATCCTGTTTAGAGAGAGCAGAACATTCGGTCGCTTGAGTCCTTTCTTCAGATAGGTACTCCATCCAGTGTCATGTTTCTGACCAACAAGATGCAAATAGTCATCTACGATGTCCTCGATCCCATGTACAAGCACTCGCACCTCCTCCACCCAGATTTCATATGTCTGGTTGCTGCGGTTGCGTACATCCATTCGACAAAGAAACTCATGCATCAACCGGAGCTCCCTCCTGGTGCGGCCCATGCTACCTTGAAGCTCTGTTAGCTGTGTGACGAACTTTCTGTACTGCAAACTAGCCTGGTTGATTGCTTCATTCCCTAAAGCAATGCCAATCTTCTTCACAGCTAAAAGAATCACAGCCTCAGCCATTGCTCCTCGAGTTTGGGCAGTAGGTTGCACAGCAGGGTAGCCTGGGTATAACCTAAAAAAAAGGAGAAAGGTACATTGTGATAAGAGTGTCGTACTCACTGATAGCGGATTGACTTCACGCATTCGAGAGTTTCTATTGATACCCATCAGTATATATAACGTTTACATGAGCAATCAGCTCTGACTAACCAAAGATTGAGATCCATGCCTTAATTAGTGACAAGCTAGCTATGGCAAATTGGATTTCTGGGTATTGCACGACATCAGGGGGCACTCATGCGTGGATGGCGAACGTGCATGGTACCATTCAGGCTAACACCCCCCCACACACACACCCCCAAGCAGGGCGAACGACATTCAAGCTGGAGTAGAACTCAGAGAAAACAGCCGTCGGTAGTCCCTTGGTGAAGATGTCGGTGTGCTACAAAGATGTCGAAACATGCAGAACACGGGCGTCCCCAAGAGAAATTCGTTCGCACATGAAGTGGAGATCAATCTGAGAGACCATGTGGAGGTCATCCCATTGAGAATGATGAGTAATTGACATCGTTTTAGTAAAGTCGAGTTTGAGTTGGTTGGTTCGGACCTTGACGTTGCGTGGCGTAACGGGCTCAGTCGGACTCGGTCAAACTTGGTCGTATGGGTTAAGGTTGCATATTCTGATGACTCGACATGTTTGATCTCTATTTACGCTTTCATGTATCGAGCGGTGCTATTTGACGTGTTTTTTGTCTGTGTGACTGCAGGACGACGAGGCGGAGTCGTGGCGAGACACGAGGTGACCGGACTAGGCGCAGGTGGCGCTGAGGTCAGAACGGTCGGGATGTGTCGAAGACGACGTGGACTCGAGGTGGTTGCGAGGCGTGCGAGGCAAGGAGCGCGGAAGCTTCCCGGAAGATGCAGGAGGGGCGAAACGGGAATTTCGCAAAGCTGCACAAGCGGGAGCGGGCGCCGTTGGATTTAGCGGAGAGGGGCGGAGACCCGTTAGCCAAGGCTATAAATAGAGGAGAGGGGCTGCATACCTCCTCAATGGCTTCTAGAGAGAATTAGGGTTTTATTTGAGTCAAAAGAGCCTTTGGCAAGTGGTTGTTAGGCTTTAGTGGGTGAGTGAGTAGTTGGACAGAGCAGCCTTGATCTTGTCCCTCGTCTGCAATAGAGGTGAGGGCAGTTGAGAGAAGTTCCAGGTTCATCTCACGTATGTATGTGACTTGGGTGTTCTTGGGACTTGAGAGAGGATGGAGAGGATGGATTGATGAGCATGTAATCTTTTCTCTCAATGAAATCATTCATGTTTTGCCTGTCTAGCTCGAAATGTTTCATCGAGACTTTGAAGTATTCTTTGTTCTTGTTTTGAGACCTTCTGTTCTCCTTTGTTGTTCTCAGGTTTTTTGTTATTCTGGGTTTAAAGTGAATCTCTTGATCAAATAGCAGATTCCCTGTTGTTCTGAACTGGGAAAACCCTTAATATCCTTTGGTTAATCCATTCCCGAGAGCAGAATGCAGATTCAAAAGTTTTTCTCTACTCTCAGTTCTTCGCCTCATCTTCCTCTGTTTCAGCATATCTAGGGTTAACTGTTCATATGAAAACAGAGGATTCTTGGTGTTCTCTTTTTCCCGTCAAAAATCTGCTTTCGATTAGTGGTTTCTTGCCCTAAGGTCGTTTCCTTTGAGACCAAGAACCTCATAATCTATGGATATGAGAATCTCATCTTATTTAAGCTTTTGATCTCATTTTGGTCAGTATGACATTTTTGGTTTTGTGCTCAAATTGCTCTACTGTCAGCCGAATCAATTTTTTTTGTTCCATCTTCCTGTTCCTGAGATAAAGATGATATTTAGTTTAAGTTCTTGCTATTTGGATCAGAGGAGAACATCATTTATTAGTCAATTTCTTTGCTTTTCTACCGTCAAGAGTATCTTGATTTCGAGTATTTTCTACCGGCAAGTTCGGTGTTTCCTAGCTCCTCTGCAGATCTGAACCTTTCTACTGCTTTACTGCTTTTTACCGCTTGTTCAAACTTGAAGTTCAATCAGTTTTTCAGAGAGCAGTTTGCAGTATTCTCAGTTTCTATTTTGCTGTTCGGCTGCAGCAAAGTAATGCAAAAGTATTGCTTTCTCTGATTCCAGTTTCAGTCCTATTTGTTCACTTTGCAAACTGTTTGTTTCCATCCGAAGTCTGAATTTCCAGTTGACTGCAGTAGTTTCAGTACTATTTGTTCAGTTTGCAAGCTGTCTGTTGGCTGCTCTCTTCAACATCTTTGGAAAAACCAAGTCTGCCTTCTTTCAGTCCGGCTGCTACAGTTTTTACTCAGTCTGCATTTCGGTCAAGAATTTTTACTCTCTGTTTTCAGCAAGTGAACAGTATTTACCGCACTCTTTGATTTCTTCAAAGTTTTCAGTAAAGATTCTTTACTCTCTTGCTTCGTAGTTTCTATAGCTATCGGAGAAGAATTTCTTTTAGAGAATACTTGGGGGCAATTTGTTAAAAAGGCACCATTCACCCCCCCTCTGTTGTCATTTCCGATCCTACACAATCTCAACATGCTTAGTACGCTAGTGTTGGATGGGGTTGGTGGAGAGATAAACAGCACTGATATTGTCGCAGTCGACGAAGATGATGACGAAGTTTGATGAGGAGTTGGGGGAGCTAGCATGCTTCGGCCACATCATTAGCTACAACACTGTACTCTGCCTCTACACTAGATCGAGAGACGGTGTTCTAGCGTTTGGAGGACCAGGACACGAGGTTGTCACCGAGGAAGATGTCGTAGTCCGAAATGGACTTGCGGGTGTCTGGGCAACCGGCCCAGTTAGCATCGGTGTCGGTAGTGAGAGAGTCAAGTGAGGGACCGATGAAGTTGTAGACCATGATCAACGGTACCACAGAGGTAACGAAGAATCCGTTTAATCAGGTTGAGATGTGGCTCTCGCGGGTCATGCATGTGGAGACATACCTGTTGAACAACGCATGTAACTTCTGTTGGAAATACTCTTACATCGGTTGTGGAAAGAAAAACACAACTTATAAATGTGAGAGAGACTTCATCTATTGAACTAGTCTTTTGAGGGAGAAGGCCTAATACCACTTATAAGTCTATTGCTTTAGGGCTTGCATATGGCAACACATGGATTTAATTGTTGTCAGCTTGTTTGGACTTGGGACCTAGGGAGTAAACCCGATTGGACCTAGGTATGTGACCATTGTCCGATCTAACAATTGGTATCAGAGCCCAGGTGCATAATATCTCCTTGGACTTTATGGTTATGGAAGTACACAACCATGTGTGAGGGGGGAAATATTGGAAATACTCTCGCCTATTAGACTATTCTTTTGGGGGGAGAAGGCCCAATAGCTTATAAGTCTATTTCTTTAGGGCTTGCATGCGATAGCCCATGGGCTTAATTGTGTTCTGCCTGTTTGGACCTGAGACCTAGGGAGTAAACAAGGTTAGACCTAGATATGCAGCCAGTGTCTAATCTAACAACTTTCGGATGAGTCAATGTTAAGTAATATAGGGCACTAGCCAAGCTACGGTACTTAGTAGGGTTGGCAACGGGGCACCGCTTGATGCCGAAGTTTGGAGCTAGTGTCACGGGCGTGCTGCAGTAGTTGCAGGTATGCATACCAGCACAATCAAGAATATACTACCGCTGAGAGAGGAACATCCCATGAGGAGTATAGGTGATAGATATACCGAGAAAGTGATGGAGTTCACCAAGATCCTTGAGCGAAAACTTGCGGTGTAGGCCAGTGGTGATCCAACAGAGGACGATGTTGTCAATGTAGAGTAAAAGATAGGCAACATGAGATTCTCGGGACAAAATGAAAAGAGAGGGGTCAGCTTTGGAGCCGACGAAGCCAAGCGAGAGAATATGTGAAGCAAACCCGCTGAACTAGGCGCACGGTGCTTGCTTGAGGCCATACAATGATTTGTTGAGACAACAGACATGGTCAGGTTTACAAAGATCAGTGAAGCCGAGGATTATTGATAATACACTATCTCGGAAAGGATGACATAGAGGAAAGCATTGTGGACATCCAACCGATCAAACGGCTAGTCATGGGAAAGAGTGACCGAGAGTATAGAGTGAATGGTGGCTAGTTAACGATTGGTCTAAAGATTTTACCATAATTGATACCCGATTGTTGAGAAAGCAACGGAGTACAAAGCTCAACTTTGTACCGGTCAAGAGAGCCATCGGGCTTGAGTTTGAAAAACCTATTTGGCAGACATGACATTGGACTAGCTAACGTGGTAGTGTCGGGCCGCTTAGTTTCGTATTTTCCTTCATATCTATTCTAGCATGACTATCTTGTGAAATGAAGCAAGTGATGCATTAATGCTTTCTTCTACTAGCACATCGTATGCATGAAGAGAAACAGATAGCTAGAGTTATTGTGTACGCGGTAAGAAAGATGGATCACAACAAAGGAGATGGTAAGCATTGCCAGTCAATTGTTCCATTGTGCTCTTGTCAACCCAAAGTTTCCCCTTACGTCTTGTAATTTATAAGTTATTTGAAGTTCACATGAGTTGAGATCAAATTTGGGGCTTGCAATCCGCATTTGCACAAAATTAAAATTAAGAATAAAAATATCAATACTAAATCAAACGGAAAATGGCAAGCCCATACACCTAGAGGAGATGCACACTAATGAGAATTCGGCATATGCTTGTTTTGAAAGTTTATTGCTTACTTGCTTGCTGTCTTTGGACTGTTTACTTTTGTTTTAGAGTGTACGGTGCCATGGGTGTATTAAAGATTGGGGGCAAGAAAGTACAGTTACAACTACATCGAGAAAAACTAGTGAACGGTATACCGTTCTGATGGTATACCGTTCCCCCCTCTCTCTCATGCTCCTTCGTACTCCCGGCCGTCACTCCCTCCCTCTCGCTCCCTTCCGCCGCTCCCTCCCTCCTTGTTGTCGTCATCATCTCACTCTCCTCCGTCGCCGGAGGAAAATCCGCCCCCCACTACGGGTTCACCCTTCCTCCTGGGCATAGAAGGAGGTCGGGGGGAGGCGATGGCTCGACGGTGGGCGGCGGTGGGGGCAATGGGCAGGGTAGGAGGGTAGTGGGTGGAGCCAGAGAGTGATGGCAGCGGCGGCTGTGGTAGTTAGGTTGGGTGAGGTGGCACGGCGAGGAGGGGTCTGGAGGCTGTGTGGCGAGGCGGCGACGGCGCTGCCGGCCACAGGTGGTGGTGGAGGGGGAGAGGGATGGTGGAAGTGGCGCGCGGAGCTGGGCCGGCTCCAGAGAAGAAGGCGAGGAGGGTGGCGCTGAGAAGAGAGAGAAAGTAGAGGAAAGCGGCAGAGAAGAAGACGAGTAGAGCGGCGTTGGTTGGATGCTATGCTGTTCTGTTAGAAATAATCTTGACTTTGAGTCCAAGACGTAGTAGAGTCTGTCTTCGTGTGTAACTCAAGTTGAAGTTGTGCCCAACTTCAAGTCCGAATACGTATGCTAGTAGGAGAGTATTAGCCTATATATTAAGAAGGCTTGTAAACAGTTTTGTAAAAGAGAAGAAGGAAAAAGGGAGAGTAAATAAGAGAATAGAGAAATTTAGAAATTCTCTTGTGTTCTCTCAGTTTATTTGCGATGTGTGTGTTTTCTCCTGGAACAAAGTTTTAACAAGTGGTATCAGAGCCTAGGCGAGAAGCGAGTCGCTGAAAAAAATCGTCTCGACGATTCCGTTTTGCGCTCGTCTCGTGCAGCGCTCCCGAGGCATCTGTTCTGCGCGTCATCATGTTTCAGCAGCCTTCCCGAGGTGCACGTCGCTCGGGCCCGTTCGTGCCGTCGAGCAGATCGTTGGTCACCGAGATCTACACCACCAGCTCCCGAGGCGAGCGTCGCCTTCTGTCCTTGTGCAAGACAGCAAGTTCGGAGAGGTCAAGTCTCCGGTTGGAAGCCTACGCCAAGGACAAAAGATGAGTTTTTTTCCAATGCCAAGCAGCACACGCATGTGTAGAACAACAGCAAGGCAAAGGTGTTGCTGTCCAATCGCCGGTCACGTCGGGGAAGGCAAGAACCAGTGGGTGCACGCATCAAGCATGCTTGCTTCTGCTATGTGCTATACCATCACTGTGACACCCCGGCCCATGTTGGCGTGTGTACACATGAATTTCTGGGTTAGTCCCACCTTGCTCGCTTACCTTGATAAGTCCTTGCATATAAGCCTAGGAGTTTCAATGGTAGCACCCCCGGTTAACCGTTTTGCGCGAAGCGAGGACGAAAGCGCAAGCGGGTTGCTACGTGTGCGTGGCCTATCCAGAATGGGGTTAGACCTAAGCCGGTTTGGACCCTAGGGTGTTACAATCACGTAACAAAGTATGAGTTTAGTAAGTCGTAGTTGAGTCCGACTGATTCAATGTTTTAGAATCTTTGCATCTGGATGGACCCGTACCAGTTGAGTTGAGTTTCTACATGTGGCTTGCATGTAGAACGCTTCATGTGGAGACGTGGCTGGTAGTTCATAATGCTAAAACTAGAACTAGAGTATGTCAAGTTAAGATTAAAGGGAAGATTGTTAAAAATAATCTTAACTTCGAGTCTAAGACGTAGTAGAGTCCGTCTCCGTGTGTAACTTAAGTTAAAGTTGTATCCAACTTGAAGTCCGAATACGTATACTAGTAGGAGAGTATTAGACTATATATTGAGAAGGGTTGTAACCAGTTTTGTAAAAGAGAAGAAGGAAAAAGGGGAGCAAATAAGAGAATAGAGAAATTCAAAAATTCTCTTTTATTCTCTCAGTTTATTTGTGATGTGTGCGTTTTCTCCTGGAACAGAGTTATAACATGTTCGGATCAATCCGAGTGGTATAGCGTGGTGTAGTAGCTCTCAATTACATCTTGCATCGACTAGAAACTCTGCAAAGCATCAGTTTAACCGTGGAACTCGACACCAATGAATGAAACAAAGTAAAGCAAAAACTAGACCCAAGTACTTCAAGAAAACAGAAACGTTTCAACTCGCGTCTAGCACAACACCGCGCCGGCAACTGGGAAGAACTCCCTACACAGTATTAAGCACTTCCAGGATTGGATTGATCCATTAAACAAAAATTCAACAAGTTTGGTGCTAAAAGAGATACCTGTGTGTGCGGGGTAATCCAACGAGATCCCTAGACTCTTGCAATCTTCATGTGTTTCTGAAAGACGAACCAAGTCCCAGGAGTTGCGTGGCTGAGGTGGTTCTCCCAAGATGAGCCTACTCTTTGATTCTCTACTCATCAATGTGGATGCTATATAGTCCTGGTGACGTTCAGTTGGGCTAAATTTTGCTGGCTTATGACTGAATTTTTATTGTAGTTGATTAAAATTATACTGTATCTGATGGTAGTTTATTTAGCATAATTAAATGTAAAAATTTTAAAAACAGAGAAAATGAGTTAGCCTATCACGTATAATACAAACGAATACGAGAAAAAAACTGGCAAAAAAGCTGAAAAACCTAAAATAAAAAGGCAAATTTAGAAATAATAAAAACTAAACTAACAACCAAAACCTCAAACTAAAAGCCAAAAACTCAAGCCCAAACGTGCACGCCTTACCAATTGTTTTTGTAAGCTTCGACGCAGTTTCTTCCTTCATGTCACATTCTGCCATCCAACTTCTGATAGGTTGTTTGATTTTTGAGTCGCGGAGATGGACTTGTCTCGTCAAGCCAAGAAGTACCGGCTCTTCCCAGGTTGGCCTTGAAAAGGACAGAGTTGACGGGCTATTTTAGTCAAGAACGGCAAGGGAATATCGTATTTTTACGGACTAGTTGAATGGAATTATTGTTATTTAAACCTTTTCTAATATATTTTCATGAATAACCCTATAACTTATTTGCAAACATTTTTATTAATAACTCTGTAACTTATTTCTAAATTTAACCATTTTGACAAGGCCGTTGGTCATGATGTGGCAAAACAGCACTGACATACCCCTCATTGTGGCGTGGCCAAAGCTTAACACATCACGGCAGTGTTAGTTTGCCACACCATGACCAATGGCGTGATCAAAGGGTCATTTTCTAGCTCGGCGTTAAACTTACCCATAGCGTGGTAATGTTTGTTTAGCACACAAAAGATCAGGTTTAGAGATAAGTTAGGCGAGAAGCCATTAATAAAAACTTATAAAAATGGTTAAATAATAAAAATTGTTCAGTTGAATGTCAGCTCATAATCCTAATTTTCTTTGTAGAAAACTGTTGAGAAAGGGTGATCATAATCCTACAAGGACCTAGAGAAGAGCGGTACGAGGATTCTTATATTAATGGCAAAGCTAAAAGCCAAGCAAGAGAAATTCATCTGATTAGAGACTAGATTATTATTTAGCACCAAATTCCAGTATAAACCAAGAATCCGAGTAACCTAAACGTTCGAGAGATAATTCTTTATACTCTTTTGATGTTGTGCTTAATGAATTTACGATCGGTTTTATCAAATATTTTCTCTTGTCACGGTTATTTCGTTGTTGTTATTTCAGTTCCCTCTATAAGATCCATCTACTTCATTGTTAATAATGTAAATGTTCATACCATATCTCACAATTTGATTCAATCCAAGAGTTACTACACTTGATAAGAAGTATCACAGTAAAATGCTCTCTAAGGTCATCTCAAAGGGAAGGTGCATGAAACGGACCTAGACAGCTATGGTAGAACCGCACGGACACGAAATGGACCTAGAGGCCGTGGGGTCAAAAATGGGGCTGTTCTGCCGGAGGATTTTTTAATAATCTATTTTTATTCTTTTTACAAAATTAATTTTTTATTTTTACATGAATAACTTGTTTCAATAACACCAAGATGACCTGGTTATTTGAGTCGATCATGGCAAGGGAAGATCGTATATTGTGCCAATAATTGACCATCGTGAGAATGAGCATTACCTATATTGTTGTCCTACTCTAACATACTATCATTTGCTTAAATTGATGCTAAGAAATGTGCATTTGTCCTCAAGTTGGGTAATTGGCCTATTCTTTTTGGCTACGGCTTATGACTTTTAGCTGAAATTTTTGAATTTTAGCTGTTTACGGTACAGATTACGGAGAGATCGATACTCACTTGCGATTTTGGCTGGTACAGATGTTAAGCTTTTAACGTGTACTACGTTTAACTTGTAGGCCCCGTCTTGAGAAAATACCCCGTTTAAAAGTTAGGTACTGAAGCGGCTACCAAAAGCCGGCCGGCTTGTGCCCTGCCGAACACAACAACTTTCAATAATTGGCGTGGCGATAATTAATCCTGGCAGTTGATGTGCCGCTGTTGGTAGCCACATGTAATTCCAATAATATAATTGCTGGCTTATGTTTGCTACAACTAGTGGAATTACGCACGCACTTACGTGGCTATATATTATTAAGGTTGTTAAAATCGTGATCCTAGTCATAATATTGTATGATCGTACGATCCCACCTATACCAATACAACTCAAATCACACATTATGTATCTGATAGGATCGCAGTAGAATCATGATACTGGTTGTAGAATCGTGTAGGATCATAATAGAATCATAGTCGAATCACACATCTTCTCAGTTTATGAAAGACTTTAGGTGTTTGATGGTGTCCTAACCCGAATTCAAGTTGTATGGTAAATATTAAGTGGTTAATAGTTTAAACATTAAGATCCGGAGGTTTGAAATATAAAAATTAATTTGATTATTTATTTCTTTCACTTTTTAGTGTAAAATAGTTAGGTAATCACAATGTTGTTGTAACATGGAATCAAAGACACCATTCTAGTCGTGAATAAGGTAGACATAATTAATCAAATTTGGTGACAAATGACCAAACAAACACACAAATCATCTTGGAATATATGGCAAAATAAAAAATGTATTTTTCATAGAATCAAGTAGGATCTTAGATTCTACAATTCGATGTAAAATACCATCCTACCATAGTGTTTCCGATTTGATTCAGGATCACAATTCTGACAACCATAAATATTATGTTACAATTGTCTTTGATATACAACTTTAATGTCTACAACTGAAAAAATAATTGTATTGGTTATAATCTTACCCCACCGTAATAACGATGTAGACCATTCATGCTTTTTATCAATTAATGTGAGAATTTATAGGATGTCATGTACATACCTCCTAGTATATGGGTGGGTTCAGTTTGGCTTTAAGTCAGCTTATGCCCGTACTGTCTATAATAACTAGCTTTTAAACGATATGTTTTTTTAAAACGGAGTCAATAGGAAGATTGTAATAAAAAGTATACTGAGTTCAGCTATACCGGCCAAAGTCATATGCGACTATTTTCCTATACGTAGTACCTTTTGCGAACAACCAGAATTTAAATATTTAAGCCATAAGTCATAAGACATCAGCCCTAAAGAAGCCAGCCGTTTCTTATGAAAGACGATTGAAATTGTATTGTTTACATCGATCCTTGCCGTCTCTGTTTGCACTAGAGGCTAACTGGCAAGAACTCCTACACATTATTACTTACTCTTAGGATTAGATTGATCAATCAAACAAATTTTCAAAAGATTTACCTGTGTGAAGATCCAATCAGGCTCTAAACTCTTGCAATCTTCACGCGTTTCTATAGATGAACCAGGTCCCAGGGAATTACTTGGTTATGCTGGTTACTCACAGAAGAACCCACCCCAATGTGTCTACTTCGTTTCGATGCAGTTTCCTTCCTGTCACATTCTATTTAGTGTCTATACAGATGGAACCTAGAGAGAGAATGCTAACAGTTAAGGTCAGCGGTCTATACCACCGCTTCATGCTTTTTATGCTTATAATAGCTGAATGTCCGTACGTTGCTATGAATTTTTAAAATTTATCATACTACATATTTTAAAATTTATCGTTCTACGAGGAGCGAAAGAACTACCTATATGTGGATCCGGACGGCTGAGAAGAGAGGAGAGGAGAACAGACCGATGACCACCAACTCCAATTTATATAATAGTAAAGATATATGCCTTTGTTTGACGATTTATCCTTGCTTGGATGATACTGTTATGTAGTTCCAACATTTTTGTAATTAGCAGTAGAGAACCATTTTTTCTTTTTTTTTCTTTCTATCTTTTCCTTCTTCAATTACATTGCAGCATTTTGCCGAATATTGTAGTAGGTCTCTTTTTTATGTTCCTTGTGTTTATCTCTTTGTTCCACTATTTTATATTTTTTATTTGTTGTACTAATAGGTTTTCGGTTGTTCCAATAATAGTTTTGAATCATTCCACAAGCACGTTTAATTTGTTATACTAATTATTTTTATTTCTTTCTGAACATTGCCAATAAAGTATTGGAACATCACCATGTGTTGTTCGAACGTTGAAACCAAACACGTGAATCATTGGCCTATTCTTCCTTAGAACTTAATGCGTACAACATCGTCGTTGAATTGTTGAAACATCAAAACCAAATGCATGTAACATTTCTTTTTACCCATTGGAACATTCAACACCCACTCGATTCATTCCCCTATCCAATTCCACATATACGTTGTGAAACATCATCAATGAACTAATAAAACATTAGGAAGTAATACATATAACATTTTATTTTACCTATCTAAACATCCAACATCTAGTTCATTCCCCCTTCCTAATTAAAAAGATATGCATCAGAACATCATCCGTGAACTATTAGAATATTAGGGAGTAATGCATGGAACATTTTTCTTTATGTACGAGAACACATGGCCTATGATATTACTATTAATTGAAATATATGTAAGTGGGGTCTTATTTTGAATATCTTGATGTAAAGAATATAGTGGTTGAAACGGATTGCGGATCGGACACTCGATTGGATTGAAGAAAAATATCTTGCTCCTGGGCTGGTTTCGCGCCTTGGGCCGGGAGGTTGTCGGGGGTGGCCGGCTGGTCGTTAGCTGATGCCCATGCAGCATATAGCCGTGCCTGTTGAGAAATCGACACTGGCGACCAGTCTGATCGGTTTCTCTGCTTAGAACAAGAACGAATCAATCACAGAATCACAGAAGAATGATTGAATACACAGAGAGATAGAGAGAATTCTCGGTCTTTTTTTATTGCTTTCCATTGTGTGTACATAATGAGGGGGTATGGCTCTCTATTTATAGAATACGGTGGGGTGCCCAACCATGTCAGGACTCTTGGCCGTGGGCCCAGTTTCCTAACACTCCCCCTTGAGCACTCACCCAACATGCTCATGCCTCGTCAAAACTCCATAAAAACCCAGTGGAAAAAATTTAGAGAAAGAGTACATGATACATGTGCTGCTGCGATGCACGAATTGCCTCATTAAAAACTTGGTCGAGAAACTTCAGGAAAACTCGTCAAGGGAAAAAGAGTACAATTCACCCAAATACATTTAGTCTTCAGGACTTTATTTCGTTGGGTACTTAATCTTCATGATCAAGATTTACTAATGGGCTTGAGAGAATTCTCCCCCTGAATTCTGCACTTCTCTAAGTCTCATCATTCCAATCCCTCGCACGCACCTTTCAAAGCTAGATGCGGGGAGTGATTTAGTGAATATATCTACCAGATTTTTACAAGACTTAGTATGTAGTACTTTAATCTCGTCCATCTTTTGCAATTCATGTGCATAGAAGAACTTGTGGTTGATATGCTTAGTGAGATGACTCTTCACATAGCCCATTTGCACTTGTGCTACGCAAGCTGCATTATCTTCATAGATAATTGTGGGGGTTTGCACAATGTTCATCCCACATGACTGCTGGATGTGGTGAACCATTTGGCAGAGCCAAGCGCACTCTCGTGCAGCTTCAAACAGCGCTATAATTTCTTAGTGGTTCGTCGAAGTAGCTACAAGGCTTTGCTTAGACGATTTCCAGGAAATTACAGTTCCACCACACAGGAATACATAGCTTGTTTGTGACTTTACGGTATGCGGGTCAGACAGGTACCCAGCATCTGCATAGCCAATCAAGTTCAGATCTTGATTCTTTCTGTAGAACAACCCAAGGTCATTACTTCCTTGGAGGTATTGTAAGATGTCCTTTATGCCCTGCCAATGCCTTTTGGTGGGCTCTGTACTGTACCTTGCTAACAAGTACACGACAAATGCAATGTCCGTTCTCGTGCAGTTTGCTAAGTACATGAGTTCTACCACTGCACCCAATTATGGGAATTCATGTCCCAGAACTTCCTCCCCTTCTTCCCTATGTCGGAAATGATCTTTTTCTTGCTGAAAAGACCTCCCGATCATCGGTACTTTCGATGGGAATGCCTTCTCAAAGCCAAACCTTTCAAGTACCTTCTGGGTGTAGGTTGACTGGTGTACCAAGATTTCTTCAGGGACATGTTCAAGCTTCAGGCCTAAACAAAACTTGGTCTTGCCCAAATCTTTCATTTCAAAATCTGACTCCAAGTAGGAGCTTGCTTCTTTTATATCTTCTGCTGTCCTGATGATATTCAGATCATCTGCATACATAGAGATTATACAGAATCCATTCTGGGATTGCCGTATAAATACACAAGGACAGTCTTCATTGTTTGTGTTGCCTTTCTTGCAGACAAAGTCGCTCAAGCGATTATACCATATTCTTCTAGAATACTTCAATCCATACAGTGACTTTCTGAGTTTCACTCTGTACAGATTTGTATTTCTTTGCCTTGGTTCAGGAGAGGTATTCCTTCAGGGAATTTCATATAAATCTCTGAATCCAAGTTACCGTAAAGGTATGCAGTCACAACATCCATCAATTTCATTTCTAAGTTCAAGTTCACTGCCATTGAGATCAAATATCTAAAGGTAATTCCACTCATGACTGGGGAGTAGGTTTCTTCATAATCAACTTCAGAACGTTGAGTGAAACCTTGTGCTGCTAGCCTTGCTTTTGTATCTCACTACTTCGTTTCTTTTATTTCTCTTTCGAACAAATACCCACTTGTGCCCTACGGGGTGCACATGGGGAGGCGTGCGGCATACGGCCCAGAAGTCTCTCTTTTGTTCAGAGATAGCAATTCAGTTGCTATTGCCTTCTTTCAATCTTTCCAATCTGATCTTTTCTTACATTCAGCGAGCGATGCAGGCTCGAGATCAAGATCGATGATTGTGGCAATTTTCTTTGCGAAGTATATATCGATATTGGCTATTGTCCTGTTCATGGACTCTCCCGTGTGCACATAGTTTATAGCTATTTCTTCATGAGTCGCTTCTTCTGGAGCGGTTGCTTCTTCTGGAGCTTCTCCTTCCGCATCGCTTCTTCCAATTGCGGTGGCAAATCCCTTTAGTTTTTCGACTTCGATGTGTGCGCACACATCCATGCCGATGGGGATATTCAGATCTGGTATGCCCTTTTTTGAATGTGTCATACTTGTGCCAGGTCTCAACTGGCTCCCCTTCTCTTTCTGGGGGGACTTCAGTGATCGGCTGTGATAAGTCCTTCTTATCCTTTTCCACCAGGCGTCCCCGGTTACTTAGGATTCGAGGAACCGGAGTTCTCGTCCTCTTTTTTATTTTTCTGAGGCCTCTGGACGAGATTAGGGATACCTTCTGCTTTCTTTGGTATTTCAACCCTTTCCGGTGTAGTGCGTGCAGGCACATGCGACTTACTCACGCTTTTCAAATCACTAAAGTGATCAAGCAGCTGATTTGTTAATGCTTACAAATCAATTGTCTTCTGGACTTCTCATGTCTTCTGGACTTCTATTGTCTTCTAGACTTCTATTGTCTTCTGGACTTCTATTTGTTTCACTAGTGCGCGGGTCATGTGCATGAATTCCAGTGGCTTGCCACGTAATTTCCCGACATTTTTCATCAACGGGTTGATTTCCTCCCCCTAATGTTGGGAAATTGTCGGTGCTGACCCTTGCGCTAGTTGCATAAGCGGATGGATATTGTAGGCCGATGGTCTAAAATTGATGAGATTCATTGCATGTAGGACTGCGTGTCCCAACATGTAGCTGGTAAATTCCAATTCTTCAAAGGGGTAGGGCAATACATTTAATTCTCTTAATTAAAGCCTCTGCCAAACCATTCTGGGTATGGACATGCGGTACCGAGTGCTCAACTGCAATCGCCATGCAATAATCACCAAATGCCTCTGAAGTAAATTCTCCGGCATTGTCCATTCAGATGGACTTGATGTGATGATTAGGGAATACATTTCTGATGCAAATGATCTGCGAGATCAATTTTTTTGCAAAGGCGTGGTTTCTTGTAGACAACAAACCCACATATGACCACTTCGAGGAAGCGTCAATGAGCACTATGAAATACTTAAATGGCCATGAGATGGGCTGAATGAGACCACAAATGTCTTCCTGGATGCGTTCCAAGAATGCAGGTACTTCATCCTTCACTTTCAGAGTGGAGGGTCTAGTAATTAATTTCCCGGTGGCACATGCAGGGCACACAAAATCTTCATGATTCGAGAAATTCTTTTCATTAATATTATGCCCTTGGAATTGTTGATTATATTTCTCATCATTCTAAGACCTAGGTGGCCTAATCATCATGCCGAGACGTAAGAGTTCGAGCTTCTAAATCATCTTCGTGATGTTGTAGGTGCAGTGACTTAATGTTGGTATAATATAGCCTAGTTTCTAGTGAAGAAAGTTTTTCTAATACCCTTTTTCCATGCACTTCGCGCTTCGTAATGAGCAGGTATTTCTTACTGTACTCTTCTTCAGTCTCAACGTGGAAACCATTGGCGCGTATATCCTTAAAAACTTAGGAGAGTTCTAGTCGATTCTGGGTACAATAAGGCTTCTTCAATGACCAAAGTTGTGCCCATTGGGCGATTGTCGTAAGGCTGCTAATGCTCTTACGAATCGACTGAAAACTTAGTCTCTGTTAAGATGGTATTCATTGTGCTGTTACCGACTAAGCACACCTCCTCCATAGGACGTCACTCATGTTCTAATATAAGATATTTTATTCATATGCATGAGAAGGCAATCAACACATAAATAAAATACTTCAATATCAGAACATAACATGCCATTATAAACTGAATAAATGAATGAATTCTTCAAATATCATTCAACCATCATGAGAAAATAAATGCTAAAGTACCATCCATGCAAATTCTAACTTTCCCTTTTAACACAAAATAAATGACTTTTAAAGTCTAAATGCATCCTGTGCATCAGACTTCTTCTGCTATTTTCTCGGGATTGACATTCTCTTCAAGAGAAATCATGGCATTGGCTGCTTCTAGGTTGAAAGAGGTTGCTGCTGTCGTGATGGTTTCAATCTCCATCAGTGCAGACAGCTGCTCAAAACTCTCCCCCTCAGCCAATGCAAAGTGGGCTTCATGCTGCCCTTTGCCATCCCGTTTTGGCTTGCTAGCCTTATTCTCACGTGGAACGTCTGATTTGCCTTTCTGGGCTGCGGTTTTACCCTTCCTTCCCTTCTCTTTATTAAGGCATTTCACACCTTATGGCTCCCAGTGTTGGCTTCATGGCTAGCAGAGCTCTCAGGTGGCTGAGTGACGCAGTTCTTGCGGAGAACTTCGTCCTAAGCCTCCGCACCCTGCATTATATCAATCAATTCGGCATACATCGTATAGCCGTCTTGACGATAGTTGCGTGCGAATTTTACTGCATTGAGGTGGAAGGTGGATAGGGTCTTCTCAATCTTCTGCTCGTCTGTGATCTGCTTGCCACAGAGTTGAAGATTGGTACAAATCCTGTGCAAAGCGGAATTGTACTTCCCGACCGTCTTGAAGTCGGCAAACCTCAGTCTAATCCACTCTTGTTCTACTTGAGCAAGAATGATGTACTTTAGCCTCTCAAACCGCTTCTTGAGTGCGGTTCAGAGTGCTAGCGCGCTCTTCTCTATCATGTACTCATTCTCAAGATTGAGACAGATGTTGGGCGTCATGCGGTCCGCCAGTCAATAGCTGCGCGGAGCTTCTTGGCTCCAGGTACTATCTCGACATCGGAAGCCCATATCCGATATTTTTGGCCATACTGGGCCAGCTCTTCGAACTCCCGGTTCGCGATGGCAGTCATGTAAATGTGTATATAAGTTTACTTCAGGTAAACATGCGTGGGATAATTTACTGTAGGTAAATAAATGGTACAAAAGATTCTCGTAATGTTTCATAATTTTCTGTAAATTTTCTATAAAAGCAATTTAAACAATTACAATTAATCAAAATAGTAAATAAATACAGAAAATACAGATAATAATAATGGCATAAATAAATATGCTTCAAGTGCTAAAAATAATCCAAAATTCGGATTCCCGAGACCCTTTTATGCTAGAATATAAATTTTCAGCAAATTCTGCAATTCTAGAGGGTTTCTGCACAAATTTTCAGTTCAGACAAAAATTCGCGCAATTTCCCGATTTACCGAGGGGTTTTCTGTAAAATTCTGGACCCGCTCGTAAATTTGGGGACATATCGGTAATTTTCAGAATTACCGAGACCTTTCTGCAAAATTCTGGACCCAAATTAAAGATCTAAGGGCTGATCAGTAATTATCAAGAGTTTAGGGGTCGGGCGCTTCAGGCGACAGGAAGGCGGTTCGGCGCATGTGGCTGGAGCGGCTTTGCACGGGAGCCGAGACGGCGGTCTTGTGCTGCGGTCGAGGCGGCGAGGCCGAGGCGGCAGCAACGCGGCGCCATGCGGGCGGCGGTGCGATGGCGCAAAAAACCGAGGTGGCTCGGCCGGGCGGCAGAGGCGGCCGGGTGGGTGGCTCGGCCGGGTGGCGGCGGCGCTAAGGCGGTGCTCGCACAAGACAAGGAGGTGAGGCGGCGTTCGGGCGGTGGTGGCAATCGGATGCGTGGGCGGGCGCGGGCCGAGACTTGGCGCACAGACACACTTCGGGCCGGAGCTCCTCGGGCGTCGTGCATGGCGGCCTCGGAAACGCAGCGTGCGGCGCGGTGTTGGCCGGCGGAGGCGCGTGGTGAGGAGCCGGACCGGGCGGTGGTTGGTGGCTACTGGCGCGCCAAGACAAGGGAGCCGAGCCGAGATGCCGTGGCGGGTCAGGCTGGCTGAGCCGACGATCGGTGGCAGGCCGGTGGTGAGCCGACGGCGGCTTCAGGCCGGCGACCAGCGGCGGCTTCAGGCCGTCGCCCGTTTTTTCTTTTTCTGTGTGATGCCGTGCAGAGCAAAACAGGAGAAACATGCCAAATTTTTCGTACAGTGATCATGCAGGATCAAACAAAACCATACAAAATTTTCGTTTCCAACCTACGATGCAATCAACATCTACCCCGTTTCGCAATCTACCGATCGACATTGTGTCGGCGACTTCAGGTCTGCTCGCGGTAGATTAGGGCGGATTTGCACCGTAGAAAATCAATCTAGAACGCGAAAAGAAAATACAGATTCAAAAGCGATCTAGAAAATTCAATCTGTGCTTCGATGATTACCTTCGTTCATCGGAGCGAATTTGTGCTGATGACGTATTGAGAAACCGACGCTGGCGACCAGTCCGATCGGGTTCTCTGCTTAGAACAAGAACGAATCAATCACAGAATCACAGAAGAATAGATTGAACACACAGAGAGATAGAGAGAATTCCCGGTCTTTTTTTATTGCTTTCTATTGTGTGTACATAATGATGGGGTATGGCTCTCTATTTATAGAATACGGTGGGGTGATCAACCATGTCTGAACTGTTGGCTGTGGGCCTAGTTTCCTAACAGTGCCCAATGAACAGTGCCATCCTACTACAGTTCTACCTTAGGGGTGTTGCTATTACGTGGCCGTCCGTTGGGACGCCAGCGCGCGGACTGCACGGCCCGCTTCTCCTTTCTGTTTCTATTTCTGGGCCGTTTCCACTAATGGGCCAACGAGCTGAATCCCACACTTCCTTCTTCTTTCTGGTCCGCACGTCCGAGCCCACTTTCTATTTTGTTCTAGGTGTAAATTTTTTCAACAAAAATGCGATTCACGAAAAAGGTAAAAGAAAACCAAATACCAAAAGGAAAAAATCGAGAGAAAAATTGTAATTAAAAGTTAAATTGAGAAAAATATTTGGTTTTTAATTAAAAAACTCAATTCTGAAGAAAAAATGTAACGGAAAAAATCATTTCAGACAATTTTCTGAATAAAAATATCAATTGGGGATAAAAAAATCGTTTCAAAAATTCTGAACCAAAAAAATCAAATTGATTTTTTTTGGAAACGTAAAAACAATCAATTAGGCATAAAAAACCTATTTAAAATCTAAAAAATCATTTAGGGTTTTTTTGCGAAGCAAGCGGTGGCGTCGCGCCGCTACACCACTTCGCACTAGTCGCGAAGATGGAGATAAAGGGAATGGAAGTGGACCGCGGCGGCGACTCCTTCGCACCATGGCTGCGGCGATTCGGCGGAGCCTCGGATGGAAGGGGGAATGGTGGCGGGCGTCCTCTAAACAGCATCTTCGCTACCTCAGAATACCAGCAAGGCAGTTTTCTTTGAACTCACCACTTTCCAGTAAGGAAGGTACTTGTAAAGGCCGTAAATTTCAAAACCTAAAATTTAATATTTTTTCGAAATTTAAAATTTTCCTTTTGAAAACCTGAGAAATTCAAACTCCAGTCCACCTTTTTCCTGTATCAGTTCGCCTCCCCTTCTTAGAAAATGCAATTAAGGAAATAGGCTTTCTCCACTAAGAAGGCGTGCTTCCACAATACGCCTCCCCTTATTCGATAACCGTTCCAGAAATCACTTCTAATTTTATTCCTTACTAGTTATATATCTTTGCGTTGTAACGGAACTCATTGAATATATAGAGAATCACAGTGCCAACGGAAAATGCTTGGGTACCTGAGGAGCCCTTGTCTGTACCGTCGTTAACCATAGTTTTGTCTTTTTAACCATTTTGATGCTAATAAACCAGATATTGAAGTGAGGCTTATTATTCAGTTAGTTGGCGACTTGTAAGTCCTGACTGCAGGTATCAAATCAATTGATCTGTCGCAACTTATTAGACAGTCGTCTATGTTTTCTTTGGTGAAAGAAGGAAGCGGTAAAATTTGCATCGACTGTCGTGGTGCGATACGTCACAAATACACAATGCATGTTCACAATACACAATCACAAATAATTTCGATGATCGTTTCCTTAACAGAAAAAGCTTCTCAGTTATCACCCATGATAAAAAAAAACGTGACCAAAATCAAATTGTGACCTTTTGTTGCTCCATACACTGAATGAACAGTGCCGGCTAGCTTCCACCTGCATACACGTATATCATATATATGACCATGCATCTGGTAAAAACGTATTAAGATTTTTTTTGTGGAATTTATAGTACAGTTACTGATTTGTCCAAATCATGCCACTGAATGACCCAGCAATATCCTATAGAAAAGGGAAAGACAAGAGTTGAAGCACCTTCATTACAAGCAGAATATTGAACGTACCCCTCAATGCAACTTCATACTAGTATCTTGGATGGCATTTCATCTAGGGGCATCACTCTTAGTAAGGCTTTCCTTAGCTCATAACTAACCGTTATCAACTTTCTATCTTTTAGACATTAGTACCATTTTGGTCCTTCATTTATCATAGATCAAAAGCACAAATCACAATATTGGAAGTAACAAGACTCAAAGTACAGAGGGCTGGTAGTATCTAATGTACAAAGGGTTAGTGGTATTCTGCATGCACGATCTGGTTGAAGACGTGGCAGGTGAAGTCATGAACTGAAGCAAAAAGAACGACAAAGGCGCCGCTCAATTTGTGTTCTCCCCCTTCCTCGTATGTCCTATTCCTCTTCATCCTCTGGAACAACACAGTCAAGCGAAACGAAAATGTCGAAAATATTTCTTTCAAGAACTAGAAGGAAAAGTAGGAAGTGTATTCAGACTAGCATACGGATGAAAGATGTAATTAACAAATGGAAATTAAGGAAGCAAATTAAATGAACATAGCAGGCCAACAAATTAAGATGAAGCAGGTGTGCCAATTTACCTCCAGATATGGAAGAGCGGCTGATGTTTGTCTCCAATTTGTATGGATCTCTTGTGTACCGCACGTACCATTTCCTCTGATTGTCTCCATCATCTGCATAGGCCTTGACTTGCTGGATATGACTCAGCCTTTCCCACTCTGTGCTAGATTGTCCCGTGGCTATAGAGGTGAGCAACTCTAGGCTGCAGTCTAGCTCCAAATGCCTTGGGTTTACATCTCGCGTGTATTTCGGGAGCATTCCATGTTGTAATCCTCCAGCTCGAGCCTCCGGAGTGCAAGCATGCCCTCCAATACCTTCAACTTTGGGCAGCAGCTGATGACAAGCTTTTGCACTTTAGGGAGATTAGTGATCCTCTCGAGATCGGGGTTCTCACACACCGTAAGCTCAACGAGAGAAGCAAAGTTCTCCAGAGAGTTAAGGTGCTGGGTGTTTTGTACGGATAAATCTTTCAAAGCCCTTGCATGGGAGGCAATGCTGGGAGGAACATGCCTCAACTTACAACCATCGATAAGAAGCACCTCCAAGACAGGCATGGCTTGCACTTGCTCATCCCACTCCCACTCCTTCCATTCCACCATTCCTATTAAGTTCATCTCATGCAGTTTGGAAATGCAGCCACCGCCTGGGATGAAGGGTGGCGACTATGGTGATGGTAGAGCTGCTGCAGGAATTTAGACCCAACACGCTCGATGGCTGGAGCGCGGCTGATGTAAAGAAACTGCAAATAGGGGAGCAGACACAAACCATCGGGTAGTTGGGTGCAGTAGGCCAGGTCCTCCATCATTAGAATCCTCAAGTTCTTGAGGGGCGCCGTTGCTGTCGACATCATCCACCTTGGGAGTCGTCGACCAAAATATCCTTCGATGTTAAGAACATCCAAGCACGACGGAGGGCAGAGCTCATCAAACACCTCCTCAATTCGTCGCTGCTCTTCCTCAGAGATGCCTTCTCCCTCTTTGACCAGCCCATCATCTCCCAATCTGTTGGTGCAGCATAATATTAGATTGGTAAGATGCGCTTTTTCACCAATCCTAGCCTTTGCGGCGGACGAGGTAGCAGATACATTCTCCAGACTCTGTAATCCAAGAATCTTGAGCTTGGAAAGTGGCCCCAACTCTTCCAAACTACACCAATCACCATCCACGTGGGCTTGAAACCCATATAGTTTCCTCAAATCTATTAGACCACGGAATCCCCTAGGTATACTGTTTATACTTGTGTCTGTAAGATCAAGAAAGCTCAGTTGCCCTAGCTTTACAATGCCATTAGGAAGTTTCACCAAACTTTCACAACCACGAAGGCTAATATACTATAAGAATTTCATCTTGCTGATGTTCTCTGGTAGTCTAGATATATCGATTTCTTCCAGGACAAATACCTTAGGTGCTTAAGTTGGTACATAGATTCAACCAATGCAACAAATTTTGCAGATTCTATGTGTAGAATCCATAGTCTTGAAAAAGTAATCAACGAATCACCAGACTGAATCTTGAAATGACCAACTGATATTAATGTTCTCAATGATTTTTGTGTTTCTAAAAATCTCCATTCTAGCTCATCTATTCTTTGCTTTCTACAGACAACCGAAGAATATTTTGTGAACTAAGTTTATTGACAATATCATTTTCACCACTGTGAGCTACTAGTGCTTCGTCTCTGGCCACATACTGAGAAAATGAGCGAACAACATCATGCATGTTCCAAACCCATTGATCAGCGTACGTTGTATCCGGCTCTATAAGGTTCCTCAATATTAACTCCTTATAGCACCTGCTTCCTAATTCTTCTGATTCATCTGGGTTTCCATCAAGAAATCCTTCACTAATCCACATGCTAACAATTGTATCATCAGAGAACACTGTATTTTTAGGGAGAAGGGAGTAGTGCAGAAAGCACTGCTTCATATAAGGAGGCAAATCCTCATAGCTCAAGTATATTGTGTAGTTTAGCTCTTGGGGCATTTCGGATAGTGACCATATGGAATCATTCAGAACCTTCTCCCAATCATGTCGCTGCTTCTCCCTCTTGCACAAGAGTCATCCCATTACTTTGACAGTGAGAGGCAAACCACCACATCTTGCTATAATTTCCAATCCAATATCCTTTAGCATATCAACCTCAGGTTCATCTAGCTCACTTGAGACTACCTGCAAGCAGTTTAAACCGATAGATTTAAGGAGATGTATAGGGAGCACTTGAGTACTATTTTGTTAAAAATTACTCAAATTTTGAACCATTCAATCAGCATCCAATGAATCTCATCCATCTCCCCAAATAATTTCTTAAAAATTCTTAATGAAAATAGCAAAGATTTGAGTTGAAATTTTGGAATCATTTGAAAGTTTTTTGAATGAAAGGTTTTTCAAATAAATTGAAAGTTTTTGAATCTAAATCATTTGAAAATTTTGAACCGAAAGTTGTTTGAACTAGTTGAAATTTCTTCAAATCATTTGAAAGCTTTCGAATCAAAAGTTTTTCTGAATCATTTGAAAATTTTTGAACAAGTTGGACATTTTTAGATCATTTGAAAGTTTTTTGATTCGGAAGTTTTTTGAACCATTATTAGCATGAATCTTGATGAAGATCCAAAGGTCGAAAAATTGAGTAGAGCTTGCAAGTTACATGCAGCATAAATCACTGGACTAGCCACTCAAACTATAAATAAAAGTACGGACCTGCTTCTTGAGCAATAACCAGGCATCGTTAGGCCCTAATGTGTCGACGTGGTGGTAGGGCTCCCTGGCTTTCATCCCTCGGGCTACCGTGTCATGTCTCGTGGTGACGAGGACTCGGCTACCTTCACTACAACACGAAAAACTTGCTAGGGCGCCTATAAATGCCCTAGAATGTGTGTAAATGCCGCGGAAGGAATTTTTACTGGCATTTATCAAACGACCACATAAGTGCTGTCGGCAAAGGCTTTTCCCGGCGTTTAAAGCAACCTCGACATTTAGGAAATGCCGCCATACACCAAGTTAACCCGGCGTTTACAAACGCCCCAGAATAGTCTACCCCGGTGTTCATATACACCCTTCCAGAGTAATCTACCCCGGCGTTTATGCGAGACCATGTGAGAGGTGCTCCCATGTTTGTGATGAGTAATTGACTCGTATGCTGAAATTCTGGAAATTGGATCAGGTCTGCTGCTCCCAGTTTTTCGAACTCTGTTAGCTTTACCTTCTTGGTACTACCATTTGCGGTACTTCACTGTGGAGAGCGGTACTACCTACCACGGGCGCAGATGAGCAGTCAGGGCATAGAATTTGAGTTTGGTTTGGATGGTTTGATATTTAGGGCTTGTGGTTAATTCATGTTATCAAGCGGTGCTATGTGATGTATTTCTTGTCTGTGTGGCTGCAGGACATCGAGGCGGAGTCGTGGCGAGACACGGTGGACCGGACTAGGCGTACGTGGCGCTGAGGTGAGAACGGTCGGGATGTATCGAAGACGACGTGGACTCGAGGTGGTTGCGAGGTGTGCGAGGCAAGGAGCGCGGAAGCTTCCCGGAAGGTGCAGGAGGGGCGAAATGGTGATTTCGCAAGGCTGCACAAGTGGGAGCGGGCTCCGTTCGGGTTTAGTCGGCGTAACGGGTTGGAGACCCATTAGCCAAGGGCTATAAATAGGAGAGGGTGGCTGCATGCCTCCTTGAACACATGGAAAGGATTTAGGGTTTCCTTTAGTCAAAAGAGCCTTTGGAGAGGTTGTTTTGCTTTAGGCTTTAGTGGGTGAGAGTGGTTGTGTGCAAGAAGGCCCTCCACCCTTGTGTGTTCCTCCCAAGAACTAGGGAGAGTTCTTGGTGATTTTGAGGATTTGAGAGAGGGAGAGAGTGGAGATGAGTTGAGAGTCTTGTAATCCTTCTTCTTGTTCGAATGTCCATGCATATCGGGACTCCTTTGTACTCATCTTTTGTTTAGAAATGGAAATCTGAAGTTTCTTTTCACTCGTGTGCTCCCTGTTCCTCGTTTCTCTTTTTTGGGCGAGTTCTTGATTCTCTGTTTTTCTTGTTGTTTCTTGCCTATGAGGTGTGAAATGGGTTGCTCTGTGATGGGATAGTGTCTCAAGGACATTTAATCGAGTTTTCCCAAGAGCAAATCAAATTTTAATCTCAGTTTTTGCGGATTGGTCTCTCTCTGTGCCTCTCTGTGTTTTTTTCTAGGGTTGAGGTAAAAATCGTGTTTCCTTCTTTGTGATGGCATGAAAGTTGGCTAGTAGAGTCCAGTGGCTATTGCTAACATACCCTCAAAGTCTCTTGGCCAAAGGATCAAAGATTTGTTGGAATTTTGGATTTTTGGACCACCCTCTGTCTTTTTCAAGTTTTTATCTCATCTTTTGATTCTCTAAGGAAATCTTGAATTTGGTTCTTGGCTTATCCTTCTGGGAGTATTTCCTTGCTATCCTAAAAGTTTCCAAAGCCAAGAATCCAAGAATCTTGCGAATTTCTCAGATTTCTCTTTTTCTCACAGTCTTTGTTCTTGGTGCGGTACTACCGCTCGTCGAGAGGTACTACCGCTCAAAGTATCTTGCCGCATTCTCAACAACAGTACTTCCACTCGGTGGTACTACTATCTCATATCACGTACTACCGTCACGTAATGTTCTGATTTTTCCTTACTCTCTGGATTTGATTCCTTTTCTTGATTTGTGTCTTCCAGTGAGTTCTTTTCTGCTGTGTGAGTACTTGAGGGGAGGATTGTAATTTTTAAAAGGCACCATTCACCCCCCTCTGTTGCCATTTCGGTCCTACAATTGGTATCAGAGCCGGTTAGCTCTAATCCATAGATCTTAACTGGTCTCAAGAGCCATGGCGACGGACAAGTACTCGACCAAGCCGCCTGCTTTTCGATGGCATCGATTACCCTTCGGAAGAGCCGAATGGAGACATACATCCGTGCCCGGGGTATGCCATCCGGCGCAAGGTCAAGGTCCGGTTCTTTGTTCTGCCGATGAGAACATCAATGCCGGAACATGGCGATGTTGAGGCGAATGCTAAGGCAAGGAACATCATTATTCGTGGCCCGAGTCGTAGTGAGTTTGACCGCATCTCTCATCTTCCGTCTGCTGACACAGGAGACCCTCGATGCATACCATGAGGGCACCACCCAGATTAAGACAGGCGACAGACCGGTTCAAGCGAATCTGACAAATTCGAGATGCTTGCTGGCGAGTTCCTTGATGAGTGCTTTTCTCGCTTTCACAAGATTTTGAGCAACCTCCGAGCTGTCGGTCTCACATACTCCGACTCAGATAACGCTCGACAAATGCTTTCTGCACTCGATCTTCGGGTTTGGGAGATGAAGGTGACTACCATCAAGGATACCACGGACCTCTCGACCCTTGCTCTTGATGCGCTTTACTCGCGCCTCAAGACTCACGAGATTGACATAGTCTCTCGTCGGTCGAAGTCTCAGTCGATGGCACTAGTCACCAATCCCACTTCGCTTTCTGGTTCTTCTGCTGATTCTCTTTACGGGTTCTCCCTAGCTGCTCTCTGTGACGTAACTGATGATCAGTTAGAGCAGCTAGAGGATGAACAACTGGCCCTCCTAGCTCGGAAGTTCTCCCATGCTTATAAGAGGAGGAGGGACGGAAAAAGAAAAGGACCAGTGATTTGCTTTGAGTGTGGTGGCCCCAACCACATTCGGGCAAACTGCCCCAAGCTGGAGAAGGGCAAGAACGACTACGGCGGTTCAGGCAAGAACGACTACACCGACAAGAACCGCAACAAGAAGCCTCCAGCTCAGACGCAAGGCAAGAAGAAGTTCCGCGACTTTGGGAAGGCCAAGAAGCTTTTCCACCGCGTCCTCTCCGCCTTCGACGACCTCGACCTCAGCGAGGTGGAGGGATGGAGCGACGACGACGGGACGGGTGACCAAGACCCCAAGGGCGGCGACTTCTCGGTATGTGCTTCATGGCCCTCGAGGCTTAACCGAGCGACAATGAGCTCTACTCCGACCGACGAGGTATACCCATCTTACGACCACAATGATGCCTTTCTTAAGCTAGGTAAATTTCATGCTAGATCTAGAGCTAGATGTAGCGAGTTGGAGAAGGAAGTAGATAGATTGTCACGGGAGCTTACTTCACTTATATCTGCTCCCTCCCGTGACGAATGTGATACATGCCCTGCTTTGCTTGGAGATATGGAGAAGTTAAGGACTTCTCATGATTGTGTGACCTCTGAGCTTGATATACTTAAGGTGGAGAATATTAGTCTACTTGCTGAACTAGAAATGAGTAGGATAACTCCTTCTTCATTTACTGTTGAGACTATTTCTTGCACCTCATGTGAGGCTAAGGACAATGCTTTTAGAGGTCTTTACACTATGCTTCTTGATCCGCCTCAAACATGTGAAAATTGCAATAATTTTAAAATGAACTTAAAACGGGCAGATCATAAAATTGCTGAACTACAAGCCTTTTTTACTTGAGCCAATTGATTCATGCTTGAACTGTCCTAAATTAACTGCTGAACTCGAAGCTGTCTCCAAACAGTTTCAAGATATGATTGATCATGATAGGAAGTTGGCTCAGTTTGCTTCTAAGGACCCTGTTAGCTCACCATGCATTAATTGTAACAAACTAAAATCTAATTTGATTGCATTGGATGAGAAATGTGTGAAGCTAACTAAGGACCTACTAGAGAAGTCACCTTGTGCTTGTAGTGTGATTGTGGAGAAGAGGGAGAAGCCCCCGGGTAAGGTAGAGACGCCTAGCGACGTGAACCAACCTGCTAGCAGTAGGACTGTCCCTTCTGAGTCGGCTGTGCGTGCACAAGCCAGTCTTCCCTCTGCTATTAGTTGTTCTTCTGCTCCCTTACCTCCTGCTGTCTCCTCCCCACCTTGCTCTTCTTGCACCTCTCTCTTTCGGGAGTGTCAGTATCTTATGAACACTCTCGAGAGATTTGTAGGAGGCAAGAAGAAGCTCAATCTTGTTCTAGACCAATCAAAGATTTGCAAGTTCAATCAGGGTCTAGGATATGATTTCCGTGAGGATGTGAGGAAGCATCCACCTGTAGTGCTCAGACCTATAGCCGCAGGTGTGATTGAGGTCAAGCCCAAGATCAAGAAAGTTCAATTTAAATCAGCGGGCTTTGTCCAAGGGATTTCTGACAGCAATGTGATTTCACCTGTAGCTTCGGCCTCTCGGAAGAAGCCATCTCATGCTACTTGACCCCTCGGAATATGGTATCATTGCACCTTCTGTCAGAAGGATGGGCATTTATTTGACCATTGCTTCAAGCGCGCCAAGATCGCGCGTAGAGACCGTGTTGTAGCTCTTAGGCGTATTCAGGGTCAGCTCCAGACCTTGAGTGCACCTAAGACCAACACGAGGTCTAGGCTTGCTACTGTTGGTAGCTTTGGGCAGCATCGAGGACTTGGCTCTTCCGAGTTTTCTGTTTTTCGTCCTCATGCTCCCTCTGGTCGTAACTTCCACCGTTCTGAGGGTAGATCTCGCTTTTCCCATCGAGATGCCTACCCGCGGCGTGATCAGCTTGCTGCCGGTGCGCCGACTCGCTCTTCCGTAGCATCGGACCCAACAATGCCTTGAGTGCCGCACACAGACCTTCTGCTTCTTTGAGCGACGGAGAGCGTAGGGTAGATAGAGGTCAGTCGTGCTTGACTACTTCATCTGCTCAACGTGTTACTCAGTATTGGGTGCCAAAATCACTGTTGATTTATCCCAGTACTGAGACTTTGCTCTCTTGTTGACTCAGGCTCGCCGGGCAGGGAAGGGAAAGGTTTGGCTCGTAGACTCCGGGTGTTCATGACACATGACCGGAGATTCCCGTTGGTTTTCTTCCCTTGCCCGTGCTCCAGGTGATGAGACGATCACCTTCGGAGATACTTCATCTGGGCGTGTCATCGCCAAAGGTACAGTGCGCGTTAATGATTCTTTCATTTTGAAGGATGTTGCCTTGGTTAGTAAGCTGCAGTACAATTTGCTTTCAGTTTCCCATCTTACCGATGACGGTTTTGAGGTATGCTTTAAGAAAAACGCTTGCAAAATTCTTGATTCTTCGGGTAGTCTGGTTTGCGGGATTTCTCGATATGGGAGGATCTTTCGTGCTGATTTTGCTGAGTCTTCTGGTGATCCTCTTCGGTGTTTGGTTGCTTCTGAGTTCCGTGATCTTTCTTTCTGGCATAGGAGACTTGGTCATATTGGCTTTGATCATTTGACCCGAGTTAGCGGTCACGATCTCTTTCGTGGTCTGCCGAAACTCAAGATGGTCAAAGATCTTGTTTGCGCTCTATGCCGGCACGGCAAGATGGTAGCCGCTTCTCACCCTCCGGTCCACAAGGACTATGACCAATGCACCGGACATTGCTCCACATGGACACAGTCGGACCAGCTCGAGTGCAGTCTGCAGGAGGGAAGTGGTATGTTCTTGTTGTGGTCGATGACTTCTCGAGGTATTCTTGGGTGTTTTTCTTGGCCTCGAAGGATGAGACGTTTACACATTTCCGAGGTCTTTTCAGTAGGCTTTCTTGAGCTTCCGGTGCCTTACGAGCGATCCGCGATGACAATGGCACGAGTTCAAGAATTCCTACTGAGAGGTTCTGTGGTGAGACAGGCGTAGAGCACCAGTTCTCTTCTCCGCACGTCCCACAGCAGAATGGCGTCGTGGAGAGGAAGAACCGTACCTTGGTCAAGATGGCCAGGACGATGCTCGATGAATACTCTACACCACGGAAGTTTTGGGCTGAAGCTATAGCTTCCGCGTGCCATGTCTCAAATCGAGTTTTTCTGAGGGCACACTTGCACTGCACTTCTTATGAGCTGAGATATGGGCGAAAGCCCAACGTCTCTCATTTTCGTGTGTTTGGTTGCAAGTGCTTTATTTTGAAGTCCGGGAATCTAGATAAGTTCGAGTCACACTCTTGTGATGGGATCTTTCTAGGCTACTCGACTTCTTCGCGGGCTTATAGGGTGCAGGCTGAGTCTAGTAAAATGGTAGAGACCTGTGAGGTGGCCTTCGACGAGGCCAGTCCGGGGACTAGGCCCGATATCTCAGGTTCTTTAGAGCAGTCCGAGACCATCTTTGTGGATGATGAGGACGATGGAGATGAGGGTTGTCTACCCGATCCAGTCCCTCATCCACCCCTTGAGGTGCCATCTTCCACCGCACCTCAAGGCGATCAGCCCATGCCTTCTGCCTCTTCTGAAGCTAGTGGCTCTGTTCCTTCCTCGTCAGCTCACGAGGTAGAGGCCACTTCTTCATCTCATCCTGGACCTCCCAGACATATCCAAAAATCTCATCCTTCATAGCAGATCATTGGAGACCTTTTTGAGCGAGTTACTCGCTCAAAATCTGGCATGTCACTCTTTTGTCTCCATTCTGCCTTTGTTGCCTCCTTCGAGCCCAAAGACATTTATCATGCTCTATCTGACGAGTCTTGGGTCAATGCCATGCATGAGGAGCTAGAGAGTTTCGAGAGAAACAAGGTCTGGACGCTTGTTGAGCCCCCTCGAGGTCACAATATCATTGGGACCAAATGGGTGTTCAAGAACAAGCAAAGTGAGGATGGGGTAGTCATTCGAAACAAGGCTAGACTGGTTGTTCAGGGGTACTCCCAGGTTGAGGGTCTAGATTTCGAGGAGACCTTTGCCCCTGTAGCTAGACTTGAGGCCATTAGAATTCTGCTTGCCTTTGCAGCTTCTAAGGGTTTCAAGCTCTACCAGATGGATGTCAAGAGTGCCTTTCTGTAATACCCCGGAAATTGTTTAATTAATTGTTTAATTAATAGAGAGAGGGACTTTTGTGAAATAATTAAATTTATAAGAGTTTTGAGGGTTTTATGAAAATTTAAGACAACCTGGCCTAGGCCTTGGCCGGTGGGTTTTCTTGGCCCAAGAGGGAAGGGGAGGCCACCTCTTAAAACCCTAGGCAGCCCCCAACCCCCTGCGCCTCCACCCCCTGCGCCTCCACCCCAGCAGCCGCCGCCCGCGCTGCCCGACGTCTTCTTCCGGTGCGCCGTCGTCGTCTTTATCGTCGTCGTCTCCTCCCCGGTGCGCCGTCGCCGACGTTCGTCGCTGTACCGCGTGGATCCGGAGGAAGAGAGGAGGAGATCGCGGGCGTGTTCGTCGCCGTGTTCGTCGTGTTCGTCGACGTGTTCGCCGTCGTGTCGTCAAGGGTAATCCCGGTAGTCTCTAGATTGGTTTTTAATCAAGTTAGATTCGTCGGTTTTCTGGGCTGCTGGGACGGTAGTTGTTTCTCGGTGGTTTTGATCTAGTTTCGTCGGGATTCAGGTCTGGACCCCTTCTAGAAAGTTGTAGAGGGTTTAATTATCTTTCCAGGGAGTACAAGAACACGTGATTCGGATTTGTGTAGCGAAAGTTATGAATTTTCTAGTGTTACTGTTCTGCAGATCGGGTAGTTCTGGACAGAGTTTAGTAGATCGGTTTGTGCGACGGAAATAGTTGCGATTCAGGAGTCCTTCAAATTGAGAAAGTTGTAGATAAGTTTCTTAGCTTTCAATAGAGGTAAAGAAGTCCGGATTCCAAATTTCTGGGCGAAAGTTATGCCTGTTTTAGTGCGCTGTCCAGAGAGTCCGACGTGAATTTGGATGCTTTAGAAAAGGGTTTGGATCGGCTAGTTAATGGCAGAATCAGAGAGTCTCCCCAACTAAGTTTTTGTAGATAATTTAATTATCTTTCTAGAGAGTCCAAGAACGCTTAATTTGGAGTTACGTACTGAAAGTTATGATTTTTGGAAGTCGGCTGTCTGTGGTTGGGCAGATTTGGCCGAGGGGAGTTGGGGATTTAATTGAGATAAATTGTTGGGTTAATTGGGGTTGCTGTTATTTTATATCTAGAAACCCGCTACTGTCATGTTGGTAATTATTAATTAAATATTCAGGAGGAGAGCGGATTCGGGGTTGTGCCTTCTCGTGTTCTTCATTTTCTCGCGTTGAGGCAAGTATATTTGTGATGTGAAAATCTGTGTGTTTATGGATTTGTTGAATTGTTTGGATGATGGTTGAATCATGACTGTTTAAATTGTGAGTATGAGTAAGTGATGAATTGAGAATGCTATTTATGTTCTGTTTACATTATGGCATTTATGAGATTGGTTGATGCGTAGTATGGTGAATGCTCGTTATCTTTTGATACATTCACATATATGCATCATATTGAGAATTGTTGAAGTCTTGATCATGCGGTGATCAAGATCGAGGTCCCCACACTTGCGGAGTGTGGGCAATTGGTCCCTGCACCGAGGGTACAGGCATGGGTGTGCATTGACGGATGCACACCCGCGTCACGGTAAAATGCGAAAGAGATGAGAAAGAGGAGCTTTTGATCATAATGCATAGCATGAAATTCATATGTAATATGTTTAACTTGAGAGTTAATGTTCATGCTTGCATTTGTTACGATTATACTTGCCGAGTCATTGGACTCACTCTTGTTTGTTGTTTTGTTGTTGTTGTTTGTTTATTTTAGGTACCTTCACGAGGTCGAGATGCATGGGAATAAAGAGGATTAGTATTGTTGCACTTGCACGAAATATTCACCATGGAGAAGATAGAGAACTCTAATTATTATTTGTTGATTAGTTCAAGTGGTATTTGATTATGACCTTGATTAAGATGTAATAATGGATTAGAACTTCTTCATATTACTTCCGTGCTTTACTTAAGTTTTATAGATGTTTCGCTTAGTAGCCAAATTACTTTGCTTATGGTTATTCATACCTTTTGATAATATTGTTAGAACTTCATTTTATCAATAAACAAAGGAGGCTCTGCGAAATTTTATAGAATGCCTTAGCATAGTTTTATTATGTTGTTAGTTTGGTAGCATTTCGGACCATTGTTTGGTGGGGTGTTACAGCTTGGTATCGAGCGGGCTTTAGGTCCGTGGTAATTAAACTATTAAATTGACACACTGGTGCAGTAGGATGGGATGGGTCAAGCATTGCATTTATGCTTTTGACATGTTATATTGATGATTTACATTATGAGATAATCTTGTATGCTTATTGATAATCTTGTATGATTATGATTTGCTCCTATGATCGTTATGACCGAGAATAGTCAATGATATGATGTAGATGTTGTGATGTGCTACCTTGGTATTGCAGATTATATCATTGTTTGTAGTATGAGGATTAGCAATGTAGCTACCTCGGGTAACTTAATTGCGGTGTTGCGGTGAATTTATTAGAAAAGTTGTTATTATCCTTGTTGATTTCGCCAATTCTTGGTGATTGGAGTTAATGAATTTCTTTTGAGATTGTGGTTCTTGTAGATCGGTTTGTGCGACGGAAATAGTTGCGATTCAGGAGTCCTTCAAATTGAGAAAGTTGTAGATAAGTTTCTTAGCTTTCAATAGAGGTAAAGAAGTCCGGATTCCAAATTTCTGGGCGAAAGTTATGCCTGTTTTAGTGCGCTGTCCAGAGAGTCCGACGTGAATTTGGATGCTTTAGAAAAGGGTTTGGATCGGCTAGTTAATGGCAGAATCAGAGAGTCTCCCCAACTAAGTTTTTGTAGATAATTTAATTATCTTTCTAGAGAGTCCAAGAACGCTTAATTTGGAGTTACGTACTGAAAGTTATGATTTTTGGAAGTCGGCTGTCTGTGGTTGGGCAGATTTGGCCGAGGGGAGTTGGGGATTTAATTGAGATAAATTGTTGGGTTAATTGGGGTTGCTGTTATTTTATATCTAGAAACCCGCTACTGTCATGTTGGTAATTATTAATTAAATATTCAGGAGGAGAGCGGATTCCGGGGGTTGTGCCTTCTACGTGTTCTTCATTTTCTCGCGGTTGAGGCAAGTATATTTGTGATGTGAAAATCTGTGTGTTTATGGATTTGTTGAATTGTTTGGATGATGGTTGAATCATGACTGTTTAAATTGTGAGTATGAGTAAGTGATGAATTGAGAATGCTATTTATGTTCGTTTACATTATGGCATTTATGAGATTGGTTGATGCGTAGTATGGTGAATGCTCGTTATCTTTTGATACATTCACATATATGCATCATATTGAGAATTGTTGAAGTCTTGATCATGCGGTGATCAAGATCGAGGTCCCCACACTTGCGAGTGTGGGCAATTGGTCCCTGCACCGAGGGTAGCATGGGTGTGCATTGACGGATGCACACTCCGATCACGTAAAATGCGAAAGAGATGAGAAAGAGGAGCTTTTGATCATAATGCATAGCATGAAATTCATATGTAATATGTTTAACTTGAGAGTTAATGTTCATGCTTGCATTTGTTACTGATTATACTTGCGAGTCATTGGACTCACTCTTGCGTTGTTTTGTTGTTGTTGTTTGTTTATTTTAGGTACCTTCACGAGGTCAAGATGCATGGGAATAAAGAGGATTAGTATTGTTGCACTTGCACGAAATATTCACCATGGAGAAGATAGAGAACTCTAATTATTATTTGTTGATTAGTTCAAGTGGTATTTGATTATGACCTTCGATTAAGATGTAATAATGGATTAGAACTTCTTCATATTACTTCCGTGCTTTACTTAAGTTTTATAGATGTTTCGCTTAGTAGCCAAATTACTTTGCTTATGTTATTCATACCTTTTGATAATATTGTTAGAACTTCATTTTATCAATAAACAAAGGAGGCTCACGAAATTTTATAGAATGCCTTAGCATAGTTTTATTATGTTGTTAGTTTGGTAGCATTTCGACCATTGTTTGGTGGGTGTTACAGTTGGTATCGAGCGGGCTTTAGGTCCGTGGTAATTAAACTATTAAATTGACACACTGGTGCCAGTGGATGGGATGGGTCAAGCATTGCATTTATGCTTTTGACATGTTATATTGATGATTTACATTATGAGATAATCTTGTATGCTTATTGATAATCTTGTATGATTATGATTTGCTCCTATGTATTATGTGAGAATAGTCAATGATATGATGTAGATGTTGTGATGTGCTACCTTGGTATTGCAGTTATATCATTGTTTGTAGTATGAGGATTAGCAATGTAGCTACCTCGGGTAACTTAATTGCGGTGTTGGGTGAATTTATTAGAAAAGTTGTTATTATCCTTAAGTTGATTTCGACCAATTCTTGGTGATTGGAGTTAATAATTTCTTTTGAGATTGTGGTTCTTGCGGTTGAGGGTATGCAATTGGTCTCTACATTCCTTGAAGCGATTATTGTTTCTTTCGGACTCTTGAGATACTTTGCTACCGTGCTTTTTGTTGATTTGTAAGGTTAGTTCCTTCGTGGGAGTTTGTCTTGTTGCGAATCATGGCTCATTGTTCGCTTGGTGTTTTCTTTATTAATGCAATTTTGAGTTGCAAAACTCATTGTTATGTAAAGCTTTGGATCTATGTTTTCTCTTTACCTCGGCGTTGAAGTTTATTGTTCCTTTTCCTTTTGAAAGAGAGTGTTAAAATCCTTTATGTTGTTTTGCTATGCTTAAGTGGAAGGTGGTAGTCGTATAAACTAATTCATAAGGTTGAATTATCAAGTTGATATGTTAGCATAGTGTATAATTAAATTTTTTACTAGTATCCTTGGAAGTGTAGTTGTTTAATTTGATATTGCCCTGTAATAGTTTTGAGAAGAACTACGATTAAGAAGTTGTCTATTCATGACAGTAACTCATGGAGTTATTGAGGAGTGTGCAAAAAGAATTAGAATGATTATTATGATTATTGAATTTCTATCATGTTGGACAAATTGAATTATCTTTGTCTTTAGTAATTAATCCGACCGTTTGGAATAATTAAGTAAGGAGGTGTTAGAATATTACCTTGGTAATATTGACCCTTAACATGTCTTTTATTTAGATGCTTTATGAACATGCACAATTGCTGGTTTCATCTATCTTTTACCATGCTAGATTGTTGAAAAAAATGTATAAAGAAATAGATGAAGGTTGATGTATTGATTTGTAGAAACTTGTCTTACAAGCAGGTATTATTGAAGTATAAAGTCATTTCCGTTCTAATTTACGAGATGTAAGGAAGGATACATAATCTATGCTCATGATGGTTTTATGATTGTAAAATGGAGTTAGGATCATAAATGTTGTATGACCCAATAATAATCAATTATTGCGGTAGTGACTAGAGTACAATAAATCGTGCCAAAATTAAAGTTGAGCATCCATAAGAATTGAATATATGAAATCTAGTAAGAGATGTATGCTAGTGTGTCTTGTGGGATTGTCATGTTCTAGTATCATCTTGTTTAAGAGCTTTGATCTATTGTGTGGCTTATGCACAAGGTTCCTAGACTTAGTAGATGCACTCCTACTTAAGTATTAGAATATGATGAAGAAATTTCTTATGTTTCTTTTGGAAAAGTTTATGAAGGGAGTTGAGGATATGATGATGCTTGTTAAGAATGTATTATTCGATATTAGTATGTTGGTCAATTGGTGGGTATGATGGTAATATTGAATGTTCATTAAATAGAAGAATTTGAATAAATTCCATGGTACTATTTAAATCAAAAGTTTTGATAGTTGCATCGCGATCTTTTGATCTCATGACTTATGTGGTAGCTGAAATTGTTTTAAGCAAAGTGTCGTGTTGAGGGATTTTAATTAGTTCTTAAAGAATTAATGTGTTGTGGTCTTCAACTCTTCTTTTGTTGGAATTGTTAAGGTGATACCGTATTCAAAGAAGGTTGTTCTCTTTGTTAAAAGGAAAAGTTTGATAAAAGTTTTGAAGGTTGAAGTCAAGTTGTGCAATCTTTGTGAAGTGTGTTTGACTTCTTATTTTATTGCTAAGAGTTTCGGAGCTCAAATGACAATCTTGTATTCGTATTGGTTGAGATTTGATGTTTTCTTCTCGAGGAGGCATGCGCCTTCATGTGGTCTTATCCTTTGTTGTCTAAGATCTTTGTTTTCTTGGTTTTGTGTTTATTGGATGGACCTTATGCTGAAATTTTCTTCTTTGCTTCTCCAAGAAAGGTCTGAGTTTGGGTTGCAAAGACCTTTAAGAGGTGTATGGCTGGTTGGTGTGGTTTTGTGATTAGTCGGGTGAGATTGTGGGTATCAAGATGCTTGAGATTCTTGGAGTGATAAATTGTTCGTTGAATAATTCTCGATGAGGATTTGATTTAAAGAAGATGTTGTCCTTGGGGCTAAATAGTTTTATTGTTGCAACTAGAAGAACCTAGTGTGGTTCAAGAGTGTTACGTTCATTTTGATGGAACATTAGAATTATTAGAAGTATGAGAATCTTGATCAATTTTATTGGAGCATTATGATTGGGTAATTTGCAAGGATTAGCGGATAATTATGATGGTGTAGTTAATGAGTGTATAATTGTGAAGAAGCACAATCGATACGGAATTTTGGGATAGTGAGGATTGTTGAAAATTATTGCCATGTATGACTTGGCTTAAAGTAACCCTCGAGGTTAGAATCTTCCTCGATAATCTGGTTGAGATTATGCTTTCATGTGGTTGTGAAGGATTGAATATGGTTGATTGTGGAAATTTTAGTCCTGGATTTAAGAGTCTTTGTATTGAATATATGAAAGTACATATATAGGAGTCACGAGCGGAACTTTTGGGTTTGGTGTTCCATATTAGGACCTTGGAGGCTAATGATGTGGGTAACAATAGTGAAAGGAGTGGATTAATATTATGATGTTCCTTGATAGTATCCTTTGGATGTAGTAAATGGGTGTGTGAGCAGAAATTCATGTTGATTGTCCTTAAGATTTGTGGTGAAGTGTTGGTGGGTGAAAAATAACGATGAGGTGCATTGGAAATTATTCGTTAAAGTAACATGTGGGAAGAGGTTGACTAGAGTATGTTATTGTGAGAATAGTAGAGTCCCTCTACAAAAGTATGTTGGATGCACTCGGTTTGAATATAGAGTTGATGTTGCCAATTTAAGAGAATTGAGCTAGTATGGTATGGGATGATTTAGAACCTCGTGATTCAAGAGGAAGTTTATTCCTAAAAGAAAAAAAATAGACAGGTTTGATATTTGAGTGATTCCCCTTTATGTTTGGGTTGCTTATGTGCAAACTACCTCTTGGAAAGTGGGGAGGTTTTTCGTCTTGAATCCTCATTTCTCTTCTTTTGATTTGACCCTTTTATGGGGAATTGGTTTTGTGTGGTTGCGATGAGAATTCTTTATGTTCGTTGAATTACGTGTGTGAAAGAGTGGGTTTACCTTGACCCTGTGGTGTGCCGTGTTTAAGGGGTGCTCATTGCTAAGGTAAAGAGATCGATTGAGAATGGAAACATGAGATATATGTCTTGTGCAGTTGTGGGTTGGTACTAAAGGGAATGATAACCCGATGTGTATTTAATCGCTTTTGTTAATTGCGAAGTTTTAGGGGTTTGTGTATCACTAGGACTACCTTGGGTTCTAGTGTGGGATACTGACGCTTTGTATGACTTCGGTATCGAGGAGAACTTGAAAGATTTGGGCGTGGGTTTCATTAAAACCGTTGACCAACAGTAAGACCGACCACCATTCAAGAATTAAAGCTACACAATTCGAAGTGTTGTAGGGCGTAAGTTCAACGAGTGGCCTTGGTGAGTCGAGAATCATTGGCGCAGGCGGTGAAAAGTTATGCAGATGTAAGGAGCAAGGATCGGGAGGTTGGCAAACCACTTGGATCTTCAAGAACCTATGTGCGAGGTGCAAGCAATTAGAAAAAAATATTTAGTATGTCAAAGCGCTTTGGTCGCAGGACGAGAGAAAGCAACTTGGGAGTTGGAGTCTCGCATGCTGGCGATGCCGGCGTTGTTCACGTCGGGTGCTAGTTAATTGCTAGTTGGTTGTTTTGTTTTGTTGAGGTTGCGGTTAGAATTGGTCGAATTCTTTTAAGGGGTAGAATGTAATACCGGAAATTGTTTAATTAATTGTTTAATTAATAGAGAGGACTTTGTGAAATAATTAAATTTATAAGAGTTTTGAGGGTTTATGAAAATTTAAGACAACCTGGGCCTAGGCCTTGGCCGGTGGGTTTCTTGGCCCAAGAGGGAGGAGGCCACCTCTTAAAACCCTAGGCAGCCCCACCCTGCGCCTCCACCCCTGCGCCTCCACCCCAGCAGCCGCCCCGTGCTGCCCGGCGTCTTCTTCGGTCGCCGTCGTCGTCTTTATCGTCGTCGTCTCCTCCCGGTGCGCCGTCGCCGGCGTTAATCGCTGTACCGCGTGGATCCGGAGGAAGAGAGGAGGAGATCGCGGGCGTGTTCGTCGCCGTGTTCGTCGTGTTCGTCGGCGTGTTCGTCGTCGTGTCGTCAAGGGTAATCCTGGTAGTCTCTAGATTGGTTTTAATCAAGTTAGATTCGTCGGTTTTCTGGGCTGCTGGGACGGTAGTTGTTTCTCGATGGTTTTGATCTAGTTTCGTCGGGATTCAGGTCTGGACCCTTCTAGAAAGTTGTAGAGGTTTAATTATCTTTCCAGGAGTACAAGAACACGTGATTCGGATTTGTGTAGCGAAAGTTATGAATTTTCTAGTGTTACTGTTCTGCAGATCGGGGTAGTTCTGGACAGAGTTTAGTAGATCGGTTTGTGCGACGGAAATAGTTGCGATTCAGGAGTCCTTCAAATTGAGAAAGTTGTAGATAAGTTTCTTAGCTTTCAATAGAGGTAAAGAAGTCCGGATTCCAAATTTCTGGGCGAAAGTTATGCCTGTTTTAGTGCGCTGTCCAGAGAGTCCGACGTGAATTTGGATGCTTTAGAAAAGGGTTTGGATCGGCTAGTTAATGGCAGAATCAGAGAGTCTCCCCAACTAAGTTTTTGTAGATAATTTAATTATCTTTCTAGAGAGTCCAAGAACGCTTAATTTGGAGTTACGTACTGAAAGTTATGATTTTTGGAAGTCGGCTGTCTGTGGTTGGGCAGATTTGGCCGAGGGGAGTTGGGGATTTAATTGAGATAAATTGTTGGGTTAATTGGGGTTGCTGTTATTTTATATCTAGAAACCCGCTACTGTCATGTTGGTAATTATTAATTAAATATTCAGGAGGAGAGCGGATTCGGGGTTGTGCCTTCTACGTGTTCTTCATTTTCTCGGTTGAGGCAAGTATATTTGTGATGTGAAAATCTGTGTGTTTATGGATTTGTTGAATTGTTTGGATGATGGTTGAATCATGACTGTTTAAATTGTGAGTATGAGTAAGTGATGAATTGAGAATGCTATTTATGTTCTGTTTACATTATGGCATTTATGAGATTGGTTGATGCGTAGTATGGTGAATGCTCGTTATCTTTTGATACATTCACATATATGCATCATATTGAGAATGTTGAAGTCTTGATCATGCGGTGATCAAGATCGAGGTCCCCACACTTGCGGTGTGGGCATTGGTCCCTGCACCGAGGGTACAGGCATGGGTGTGCATTGACGGATGCACACCGCATACCGTAAAATGCAAAGAGATGAGAAAGAGGAGCTTTTGATCATAATGCATAGCATGAAATTCATATGTAATATGTTTAACTTGAGAGTTAATGTTCATGCTTGCATTTGTTCATTATACTTGCCGAGTCATTGGACTCACTTCTTCGTTGTTTTGTTGTTGTTGTTTGTTTATTTTAGGTACCTTCACGAGGTCAAGATGCATGGGAATAAAGAGGATTAGTATTGTTGCACTTGCACGAAATATTCACCATGGAGAAGATAGAGAACTCTAATTATTATTTGTTGATTAGTTCAAGTGGTATTTGATTATGACCTTGATTAAGATGTAATAATGGATTAGAACTTCTTCATATTACTTCGTGCTTTACTTAAGTTTTATAGATGTTTCGCTTAGTAGCCAAATTACTTTGCTTGAGTTATTCATACCTTTTGATAATATTGTTAGAACTTCATTTTTATCAATAAACAAAGGAGGCTCTGCCGAAATTTTATAGAATGCCTTAGCATAGTTTTATTATGTTGTTAGTTTGGTAGCATTTCAGGCCATTGTTTGGCTGGGGTGTTACACTTTCTCAATGGTTTTATTGAGGAAGAAGTCTATGTGAGACAGCTGATGGGAACGGGGTCCCGATCTTCCAACAGGTTCTGGTATGTTCGATTTGGTGGAGGCGCGACACAAATCGATCCGCTTCCGAACGACACGTTCGAACCCCGCAATCGCAGCACCACGTCTCCTCGGGTTATCAACCGTGCTGCCCGGTTGACCTTGCCAAGAAGGCTAATCCTGCTGCAATCGAAGAACACAAGCAAGAACAGGAAGAACACAACCAAATTGCAGATATATTGATGAAGCACTCGAAAGTTTGGGGTTTCACAAACCGATGACGGCGAAACTGTTCAAAGACAGAATTAATCTAAGCAAAACCCCCACCCTAATGGTGGGGTGGCGGCTTATATAAAGGAGTAAGGGGCGTGCAAAACCCTGGACGCGTCCTTAATGGACTCCAACACGATACAAAGCCGAACGGCCCAAAAGACGGTGTCACAGCACCCTGACAGATTCTGGACGTCCACTTGTTTCGACGATTCCCGTTGACTCAGAAGGAATTTTGATATGAGACCAGAGCCATTGGAAAGCTTATCTTCTCAGCTTTCCATACATATGTGGAACGTCCAAAACGGAGTCCGGATGCGATCTGGGCGTCCGTTTTAGTGCGGCCTGGTCCTGGACTCCGAATTGGATTCGAAGTGGGCTTGAGTTGGACATCCAACATGATTCGACCACCCTTGCTGGACTCGTGCGCCTCGTAGCCCTTCTCCAAGTACTTCTTGATCCTCTCCATGGTTCCTAATCATAATTAAATCATTAGGTAGTAATCGATTCTCAAATGAACAAAAAGAAGTACTTAGGAACGAGCTCACATGTAAATTCAATTGTCAGGCGCGAGCTCTAGTGATTGGTCCTTGAATATCAAGTGGAGGAGTGTTGTGTATATCCGAAGAAGTGATGTCCTCATCAACAGCCTCCAGGTTTCGAGAACCCCAAATACCCTAGTCATGTCTACAAGCTTTCCAAAGCGTTGTATGGACTTAAGCAGGCTCCTAGAGCTTGGTATGAGAGGCTTAAGTCCTATCTTTTGAGGCATGATTTTGAGATGGGTAAAGTTGACAAGACCTTGTTCATTCGCCGGCTTGGCAATGAGCTTCTGCTCGTCCAAATTGATGTCGATGACATCATCTTTGGTGGCTCTTCCCATGCTCTAGTTTCACAGTTCTCGGATGTCATGAGCACCGAGTTTGAGATGAGCATGATGGGTGAGTTGACATTCTTCCTTGGCTTCCAAATCAAGCGACTCGGAGGGTACCTTCTTGCATCAAGGCAAGTACACTCGAGACCTCCCGAGGAACGCTCGACATGAGTGACGGTAAGCCAGTGTCAACTCCTATGGCTTCTACAGCCGTTCTAGACCCAGATGAGGACGGCGAACCAGTCGATCAAAAGGAATTCAGAAGCATGATTGGCTCTCTTGTATCTCACGCCGAGACCGGACATACACTTCTCCGTGTGTCGTGTGCTCGTTTGCTTCTCTCGCGTGTCTCACCGCCGACGGTGAAGCGCATCTTCGTACCTTGAGCTACCATTGACTATGGTATCGGTACTCTTCCTCATCCTGTCTCCCTCGAGCCTATGCGGATGCGACTTTGCGTAGAGGATAGATAGGAAGAGCACTTCGCACTGCCGCTTCATTGGCACTTCTCTCGTTCATGGTCGCCGAGGAAGCGGTCCGGTGTTGCACGTCCACTGCGAGGCCGAGTCGTTCTGGCAGCCGATTCTTGTAGCGGTGCTTGGATGGTCTCGACTCTGGGACTTTGGGTTAGCTATCGATCGTGTTCCGCTCTTTGCGATAACACGTCTGCGATTAGCATTGCTAAGAACCCAGGAGCATTCTCGGACCAAGTACATTGATATTCGATATCACTTCCTTGGGACCATGTAGAGAAGGGTGACATTGTGCTTCAATTGTGGAGAGTGACCACCGGTGGTGATATCTTCACCAAGCCTCCGGACACTGAGGTTTTCATCTCGGGAGAGCTTGGGGTGGTTTGTCCTTACGGACTGTTGTGAGGGGAGCTTTGGGCTTCTCGCTTTGTCATATTCTTTATGCTTCTGTATCCTTACTGTTGCATCGCATTTTCGGGTACTTTGGGCTTAGTCCTTCTAGCATAGGTTAGAGTGTGTCTCTTGCTGAGTGCTTAGACTTCTTGCTCTTATCTTGTGCTTTCAGGATAGCGGTTTCTTATCTCACTAGGTTGAGCTCACTCACTTCTTGTAGGTTCTAGCAGGGGTTGGGCCACCATCGGGTAGACAGGGTACGTGTTTGCTCTCTAGTGTGTGGTTTCCGTCTGCGATAGTCCCGAGTCACATGGGGTAGATGAGAGTCGATCGGCCATAGTATCCTCTTTATCTTATCTATGCTTTAAGGACGCATGTTTATCTTTCTTTGCCAGCTTCTCTTTTTTTGTTGCTTTGGTTCAGGGGAGTTCATTTGGGAACTTCTAGATCTTAATATTGACATAACTCAACTTGAACTAAAAGTCGCATCACATATTGAGGGGGAGCTGGATTTTCTGCATGTCATTCTGCATTGTAATTTAACTTCATGGAGCCTTGATTATTATCCTTTCATGACATGTTTTCACTTATATTACATCTTGCCATGATTTGTGCTCCATTGCTAGTTTGATCATGACTTTATATGTGTAGTCAAGTCTTTGCCATGATAGGTTAATCAAAATGCTAAATTTGACCTAATTCATGTCATATTCATACTTGAGACTAGTCAGCTTTGTGTTATCTTTTTATGGTTCATGCCATGTCAAATAGGTTGAGTTGAGTCTTGAATCATTGTTGAGCAATAGATTGAGCTATATTAGTTTCTTGATGACACATAAGTTAGTACAATCTATTAAAAGCAAAGTCCTTGAATATCAAGTGGAGGAGTGTTGTGTATATCCGAAGAAGTGATGTCCTCATCAACGACCTCCGTGTTTCGAGAACCCCAAATACCCTAGTCATGTCTACAAGCTTTCCAAAGCGTTGTATGGACTTAAGCAGCTCCTAGAGCTTGGTATGAGAGGCTTAAGTCCTATCTTTTGAGGCATGATTTTGAGATGGGTAAAGTTGACAAGACCTTGTTCATTCGCGGCTTGGCAATGAGCTTCGCCGTCTAAATTGATGTCGATGACATCATCTTTGGTGGCTCTTCCCATGCTCTAGTTTCACAGTTCTCGGATGTCATGAGCACCGAGTTTGAGATGAGCATGATGGGTGAGTTGACATTCTTCCTTGGCTTCCAAATCAAGCACTCGGAGGGTACCTTCTTGCATCAAGGCAAGTACACTCGAGACCTCCCGAGACGCCGACATGAGTGACGGTAAGCCGGTGTCAACTCCTATGGCTTCTACACCGTTCTAGACCCGAGATGAGGACGGCGAACCGATCGATCAAAAGGAATTGAAGCATGATTGGCTCTCTCTGTATCTCACGCCTCGAGACCGGACATACACTTCTCCGTGTGTCGTGTGCTCGTTTTGAGCTTCTCCTCGCGTGTCTCACCGCCAGACGGTGAAGCGCATCTTCGGTACCTTCGAGCTACCATTGACTATGGTATCGGTACTCTTCCTCATCCCGTCGTCCCTCGAGCCTATGCGGATGCGACTTTGCCACCGTAGGATAGATAGGAAGAGCACTTCGCACCGCCAGTTCATTGGCACTTCTCTCGCTTCATGGTCGCCGAGGAAGCGGTCCGGTGTTGCACGATCCACCGCAGAGGCCGAGTACGTTCTGTCGCAGCCGATTCTTTGTAGCTGGTGCTGGATGGTCTCGACTGCGGGACTTTGGGTTAGCTATCGATCGTGTTCCGCTCTTTTGCGATAACACGTCTGCGATTAGCATTGCTAAGAACCCAGTGCAGCATTCTCGGACCAAGTACATTGATATTCGATATCACTTCCTTCGGGACCATGTAGAGAAGGGTGACATTGTGCTTCAATTCGTGGAGAGTGACCACCGGTGGTGATATCTTCACCAAGCCTCCGGACACTGAGGTTTTCACCTGCGGGAGAGCTTGGGGTGGTTTGTCCTTACGGACTGTTGTGAGGGGAGCTTTGGGCTTCTTGCTTTGTCATATTCTTTATGCTTCTGTATCCTTACTGTTGCATCGCATTTTCGGGTACTTTGGGCTTAGTCCTTCTAGCATAGGTTAGAGTGTGTCTCTTCTCGAGTGCTTAGACTTCTTGCTCTTATCTTGTGCTTTCAGGATAGCGGTTTCTTATCTCACTAGGTTGAGCTCACTCACTTCTTGTAGGTTCTAGCAGGGGTTGGGCCACCATCGGGTAGACAGGGTACGTGTTTGCTCTCTAGTGTGTGGTTTCCCGTCTGCTGATAGTCCTGGAGTCACATGGGGTAGATGAGAGTCAGTCTGGGCCATAGTATCCTCTTTATCTTATCTATGCTTTAAGGACTGCATGTTTATCTTTCTTTGCCAGCTTCTCTTTTTTTGTTGCTTTGGTTCAGGGGAGTTCATTTGGGAACTTCTAGATCTTAATATTGACATAACTCAACTTGAACTAAAAGCTGCATCACATATTGAGGGGGAGCTGGATTTTCTGCATGTCATTCTGCATTGTAATTTAACTTCATGGAGCCTTGATTATTATCCTTTCATGACATGTTTTCACTTATATTACATCTTGCCATGATTTGTGCTCCATTGCTAGTTTGATCATGACTTTATATGTGTAGTCAAGTCTTTGCCATGATAGGTTAATCAAAATGCTAAATTTGACCTAATTCATGTCATATTCATACTTGAGACTAGTCAGCTTTGTGTTATCTTTTTATGGTTCATGCCATGTCAAATAGGTTGAGTTGAGTCTTGAATCATTGTTGAGCAATAGATTGAGCTATATTAGTTTCTTGATGACACATAAGTTAGTACAATCTATTAAAAGCAAAAAGATCTCTTTGTGCGAAAAACCGATCTCACCAATTCCTTCTCATGAGACCGCTTGCCATTGCACAAGGCATGAACTCAGGGGAGATTTGGATGACCAAGATCATCTTCTTAAGCTCATTGCTTGAAGTGGTCGCATAAGGCTTGAGGTCTAGCACATGACTAAACAACAAAAAAATGGTTGGAAACAATCATATGATTTCTAAAGTCAAAGTTTGTCAATTGTGCTCAATTGCTAAAAAGTTCAATGTACTCCAACAATTGTATCATTCTTGAACTAGTAGCACTCTAGTTGACTCAACACTAGCTTCTCGGTTCCATTTAGCTTATTGACATGGCCTGTCTCATTTCTGGATACCTCTAGCTATGCTAAATCATGTTTGACTTGACTTGCTAAGCACTTTCACTGAAATTCAGATTATGCTTTATCTCGCTTAGCTTCACTTTACATACATAGTCATGATCCTTATAGCATACTTGTATGTTATGGCTTGATGTAATACATAATGGTTATTTTGGATAATTCTCATGGCTCTAAATGCATAGAATAAACAAACTTCAGTCATTTTATCCAAAATGTGTTATATTCTCTCTCTTGCATCTTTGATGTGTTTATTGCCAAAAGGGGGAGAATTTTGAAAAAAAAAGTCTTTTGGGAGATCTTTCTAGAGCTTTGGAGAACAATTTGCTCTTTCTTGAGTTGTTCTAGCGATTCCTTCTGTCGACATGGTCACTTTCTTCATTCTCTTCTTTGGACCATGTTGGACTCTTCAAACCAAACTTTTATGCCTTTTTCGTGTTTGTCAATATACTCATCAAGGGGGAGATTGAGAGACCATGTGAGAGGTGCTCCCATGTTTGTGATGAGTAATTGATTCGTATGCTGAAATTCTGGAAATTGGATCAGGTCTGCTGCTCCCAGATTTTTCGGAACTACCGCAGTTTGCACTGCGGTACTACCGGCTGGCGGTACTTCCGCTGTGGAGAGCGGTACTACCGGCTGGGCGCAGACAGAACAGTCAGGACATAGAATTTGAGTTTGGTTTGGATGGTTTGATATTTAGGGCTTGTGGTTAATTCATGTTATCGAGCGGTGCTATGTGATGTGTTTCTTGTCTGTGTGGCTGCAGGACATCGAGGCGGAGTCGTGGCGAGACACGGTGGACCGGACTAGGCGCAGGTGGCGCTGAGGTCAGAACGGTCGGGATGTGTCGAAGACGACGTGGACTCGAGGTGGTTGCGAGGCGTGCGAGGCAAGGAGCGCGGAAGCTTCCCGGAAGGTGCAGGAGGGGCGAAATGGTAATTTCGCAAGGCTGCACAAGTGGGAGCGGGCTCCGTTCGGGTTTAGCCGGCGTAACGGGTTGGAGACCCGTTAGCCGAGGGCTATAAATAGGAGAGGGTGGCTGCATACCTCCTTGAACACATGGAAAGGATTTAGGGTTTCCTTTAGTCAAAAGAGCCTTTGGAGAGGTTGTTTTGCTTTAGGCTTTAGTGGGTGAGAGTGGTTGTGTGCAGCAAGGCTGCCTCCACTCCTTGTGTGTGTTCCTCCCAAGAACTAGGGAGAGTTCTTGGTGATTTTGAGGATTTGAGAGAGGGAGAGAGTGGAGATGAGTTGAGAGGCTTGTAATCCTTCTTCTTGTTCGAATGTCCATGCGTATCGGGACTCCTTTGTACTCATCTTTTGTTTAGAAATGGAAATCTGAAGTTTCTTTTCACTCGTGTGCTCCCTGTTCCTCGTTTCTCCTTTTTGGGCGAGTTCTTGATTCTCTGTTTTTCTTGTTGTTTCTTGCCTATGAGGTGTAAAATGGGTTGCTCTGTGATGGGATAGTGCCTCAAGGTCATTTAATCGAGTTTTTCCAAGAGCAAATCAAATTTTAATCTCAGTTTTTGCGGATTGGTCTCTCTCTGTGCCTCTCTGTGTTTTTTTCTAGGGTTGAGGTAAAAATCGTGTTTCCTTCTTTGTGATGGCATGAAAGTTGGCTAGTAGAGTCCAGTGGCTATTGCTAACATACCCTCAAAGTCTCTTGGCCAAAGGATCAAAGATTTGTTGGAATTTTAGATTTTTGGACCACCCTCTGTCTTTTTCAAGTTTTTATCTCATCTTTTGATTCTCTAAGGAAATCTTGAATTTGGTTCTTAGCTTATCCTTCTGGGAGTATTTCCTTGCTATCCTAAAAGTTTTCAAAGCCAAGAATCCAAGAATCTTGCGAATTTCTCAGATTTCTCTTTTTCTGCGCGTGCTGTTCTTGGTGCGGTACTACCGCTCGTCGAGAGGTACTACCGCATTCTCAACAGCTGTACTTCCACTCAGCGGTACTACCGCTCATATCAGCGGTACTACCATTCGCCAGCAGAATAGCCCAGATTTTTCCTTACTCTCTGGATTTGATTCCTTTTCTTGATTTGTGTCTTCTAGTGAGTTCTTTTCTGCTGTGTGAGTACTTGAGGGGAGGATTGTAATTTTTAAAAGGCACCATTCACCCCCCCCTCTGTTGCCATTTCGGTCCTACAGTTTACAAACGCCCTTCTAGAGTAATCTACCCTGACATTTACAAATGCCCCAATTGATATTTTCTGTGGCGTTTACAGATGCCCCAAAAGGAGGATAAGCTGGCATCTGCAATTGCCCTCATTTCGGTTTTTTCTACGGCATTTATGTGTACCCCTATTGCTCTAGCTACGGCGACGGTTACAAATTACCAAACTACTTAATAAAAAATGTTTTTAACAGTCTGCCATCTATAAATACCTTCTTTCACAGTTTGTACATATATGCTTATTCACTACTAGTAGACAACACACTAACATCATATATTTTAATTCCATAATTATCACTATAATTGATAGAATCACATTGTTCAACAAAAGTCAATGGCAGCTAAAATTTACATGCAGTACTTCCATACCAGCTGACAGATTACATTGTTCAGCAAAAGATGGCATCACATATATAGAATTGTAGAACAGGAGTACGATAACTTATGTTCAACAAAATATTCATAGTTTGAACATCACAGGATCCTATTTGCTTAAGTTAAACGCTGCACAAAAGGTCTTGATAAATAACTAGTTAACACCATCATATCTTCTCCAGCCTGCAATCAAGTGAACACAATATATGAGAGCTAGTGCTCAAATAGGAAAAACTAGCTAAGTCTAAAGTACACTGCACACATGTTTATGGGGAAAAGAACAATCCTGTTACTTCAAGCATCGCAAGGAAATATATATATACTGGTGTTAACCTAATACATTCCATAATATATTTTTTTGTTGCAATCAAATAAGTTGATAGTCCACAATGCATACCTAGCCCACAATGCATTGGAAGATATTAGCTATATAGTGTTAAAGATCCCATTTTCTACCATCACTACAACTACACTACAATAGAAAAATGCCCTATTTCTATAAGCTTCATCAAACTGGCATACTTACAAGTAGTTGAAATAAAATAGCAGAAATCAACAGTTAATAGTAGCTGAAATAAAGTACCTTACATTTTTGCACAACTAGTCTTAGCAATAACTCTATGTCTTGGTACAAAAATCTGAAAGTGTGAGAAACAAAGAACAAAACAACAATTAGGGTAGTTACATCATTTTTAACAAACAGGAAATAGTCTTTCTATCTCATACCTAAAGAACGCTTGATGAGATTTAGAGGTGATCCATCACGTTCTAGAACCTATGATTTCAACAAGAGAAATATCAAGTCAGTTATCATAACTTGGAGATAAAATGATGGGGTGGATCTCAAGTACATACACTATGATATGGCCAAGCGATGCAAAGACCAATAGCAGCGCCTAGCTTGCTGGCCTTGCGTAGTGGTCGAGGGAGTAAGACATTCTTGTCAATGATAACATCAATAAGAACCTCATAAAAGGCCCCTAAGGTTAATCCATCGACACCTAATGCTGTCTTTTCGGTGCATTGGAGTCTTCCGTGTGCTACTATATTGGAGCCACCAAGGTTACGCAATGCAACTTCTCTACCAGCCTAGAAATATCAAGAATCAAGGCGCTACATGATTTGGACCCATAAACTAGTTGTAAGTAAACTCTAAGTTATTCTCATGTGGAAGTTGGTCATACCACTTTTTGGTGCTTTCTTGCTAAAACCTTGTTGGTTCTTGATGGGAGTACACCATCTATCCGATTTTCTGAAGAAGATGATTCTAGTAGCCTTCCTCTTCCACTACTTGTATCCTTTTCTAGATTAGATTTAAGCTGATATCAAATTGCATACACAAAATTAAAAGTCAGAAATGTAATATGAATGCACAATATTTAGAATTGAACAACTATATACATGCTCACCTGCACGTTAGGTTGGGTTATTTCCCTATCTTGTTCTCTGTTTTCACTATTACTAGCTCCATGTAAGCTTAATAACATGCTTTTAAGGTCTTCATACTGCTTGTCTTGTCTCTCTTTGTATGCTTCAAATCGTTTCTCGGAACATTCCTTGTATGCTGCAAATTGCCTGTCAGTATTTGCCACCATGGATCTAAGTTGTGCATTTTCTTCTTCAACCTGCTTTAGTGCAGCTACAGCCCTTCGCTATGCCATCTATGGCTGGCTGCTGTTTTGGATGACACGAACCTCCTTTGAAGCCTTCTTTTCAAAGGAAAATGGCGAAGAACATTCATAGGAACTCTATGGACACGCTTCCCATCAATTCCTACCTTCTCTGATTTCCACCTTGGAGCCTTACATGTTGGGCAAGAAGTACAATTGGCATATTCTTTCCTAAAGAGTACCCAATGATTTATGCAAGCATCAATGTTATCATAGCCAAGGCCAACATCCCTAACAAACTTTCTAGCCTCATGGTAGTTTTTTGGTAAATTTTTACCAGCTGGTAATGCTTCCTTTAAGTGTAAAATAAGTTCATCAAAGCAAGCATTACTCATATTCCAAAAGTTTTTTATGTTAAAGAGTCGAACAATAAACTGTAGTTTGGAGTACTTTTCACAACCTCGATACAATTGTTGACTAGCTTCATTAGCTAACTTTTAGTATATCGTAGCATATATATCATTCTCTTGCTCATCATCACTAGCAATCACCTCTATGTTGACATCATCAAAAAATCCAAGACCTTCTCTTAGCATATCATTTATTTCATCATCTTTGTCATTTTGAACCGATGGAGTTGAACTAACAGCTGCTGAATTGTTCCATCTCTCACCATGATAAATCCATGTATTATACCCAGGCATAAATCCATCACAGATTAAGTGGTCATACACAACATTTTCCTGTAACCAATACTGATTCACACATTTTCTACAAGGACAAAGGATTGTGTTGCCTCTCGCTGATTTGGAAATGGCAAATTCAATGAAATTCTTAAGACCGCTTTCATACTCGTCTGTGTACCTATAATATCAAGTTACTACTAACAATTATAACCAGGGGAGCTAGAGTAAATAATCTTTTAACTTTTCAGCTTTGTGTTGAAATCTAATTACCTAGGTGAAAGCATCCAATGTTTGTCCATGTTTCCTAATCATTGGCACCAATTTATTAGTTCTCCCAAGATGCATATGGATGCATGGAATTCACAAACATATAAAAAAGTTTCAGCTTGCAGCTAACCTGAAAAGAGAGTAAGGAGACAATAGCAACCAGGCACAGGAAGCACCAGTATTTAGCAGATGAATCACCTCGTCAACCTTGTGTCGAAGCACCTTGTCAACCTTCATCAAAGCAAAGAAAGATGAAACACTTGTCAAGATAATTTACTTTGGGACCATGAAGATGACCTCATGTCAAAATAGCAGAGGTTGGAATGTAGCAAAGATGTCAATTTTACAAAATTGAAGTCATTTAGATGCCCACAAAGGAGTCATAAACAAGGACAAGAGTCATCATCCTGGTGGAACTATTGTTGTGTTTATCTTTAAATTATGTGAAAAATAAGTGTGGTTTGGTTACTGTGGTACATCTCACTTTGTATAGCTAAAAGGACTACTATAAGACTTGAAAGACGGCCTTCTATTATGTTTCCTTTTGATAATAATTTACCATCATAATATACTAGTTTCATTACATAGATGCATTAGTGAATTTATTGTTTTACTATATAATTATACTTGGGAAGATGAGTGCAAGGTCACGAAGCCTAGAAGTTGTTTCCTAGATGTTGGCCACTTTCCAAGAATTCAGCCAGAACAATCGAGTTTTTCGGCCTTCTCCACTAAACCGGAAGGGTATAATGAACATCTCATTTCAATGAAACTGAAAATCCCGATGGCAACAAGCCGTGATTTAGGACCACCGCATCGAGACGATTAAAATCAACTGAACCAAACCAACTAACATTAGGTTTATAATGTTCAGTTACTAAAATTATTTCGATTCACCATGTCTTCTATTTTTCAAAATGATAAATGGAAAATACATAAACAAAAGAACCACAAGCAAAGGTAAATCTTGCTCCATTTTGGTTTATTTTTCATATTTTGACTAAATGACTAAAGGCTTAAAATAAACTCAATACATGTTTCCCTATGTGCTATAATCAAGTTAGAAAGATGTCAATTTTACAAAATTGAAGTCATTTAGATGCCCACAAAGGAGTCATAAACAAGGACAAGAGTCATCATCCTGGTGGAACTATTGTTGTGTTTATCTTTAAATTATGTGAAAAATAAGTGTGGTTTGTTTCTTGTGGTACATCTCACTTTGTATAGCTAAAAGGACTACTATAAGACTTGAAAGACGGCCTTCTATTATGTTTCCTTTTGATAATAATTTACCATCATAATATACTAGTTTCATTACATAGATGCATTAGTGAATTTATTGTTTTACTATATAATTATACTTGGGAAGATGAGTGCAAGGTCACGAAGCCTAGAAGTTGTTTCTAGATGTTGGCCACTTTCCAAGAACTAGCCGAGAACAGTCGAGTTTTTCTGGCCTTCTCCACTAAACCGGAAAGGGTATAATGAACATCTCATTTCAACAGAAACTGAAAATCCCGATGGCAACAAGCCAGGATTTAGGACCCTGCATCAGAGACGATTAAAATCAACTGAACCAAACCAACTAACATTAGGTTTATAATGTTCATTACTAAAATTATTTCGATTCACCATGTCTTCTATTTTCAAAATGATAAATGGAAAATACATAAACAAAAGAACCACAAGCAAAGGTAAATCTTGCTCCATTTTGGTTTATTTTTTCATATTTTGACTAAATGACTAAAGGCTTAAAATAAACTCAATACATGTTTCCCTATGTGCTATAATCAAGTTAGAAAGATGTCAATTTTACAAAATTGAAGTCATTTAGATGCCCACAAAGGAGTCATAAACAAGGACAAGAGTCATCATCCTGGTGGAACTATTGTTGTGTTTATCTTTAAATTATGTGAAAAATAAGTGTGGTTTGGTTACTGTGGTACATCTCACTTTGTATAGCTAAAAGGACTACTATAAGACTTGAAAGACGGCCTTCTATTATGTTTCCTTTTGATAATAATTTACCATCATAATATACTAGTTTCATTACATAGATGCATTAGTGAATTTATTGTTTTACTATATAATTATACTTGGGAAGATGAGTGCAAGGTCACGAAGCCTAGAAGTTGTTTCCTAGATGTTGGCCACTTTCCAGTAACTAGCCAGGAACAGTCGAGTTTTTCTGGCCTTCTCCACTAAACCGGAAAGGGTATAATGAACATCTCATTTCAACAGAAACTGAAAATCCCGATGGCAACAAGCCAGGATTTAGGACCCTGCATCAGAGACGATTAAAATCAACTGAACCAAACCAACTAACATTAGGTTTATAATGTTCTGTTACTAAAATTATTTCGATTCACCATGTCTTCTATTTTTCAAAATGATAAATGGAAAATACATAAACAAAAGAACCACAAGCAAAGGTAAATCTTGCTCCATTTTGGTTTATTTTTTCATATTTTGACTAAATGACTAAAGGCTTAAAATAAACTCAATACATGTTTCCCTATGTGCTATAATCAAGTTAGAAAGATGTCAATTTTACAAAATTGAAGTCATTTAGATGCCCACAAAGGAGTCATAAACAAGGACAAGAGTCATCATCCTGGTGGAACTATTGTTGTGTTTATCTTTAAATTATGTGAAAAATAAGTGTGGTTTGGTTACTGTGGTACATCTCACTTTGTATAGCTAAAAGGACTACTATAAGACTTGAAAGACGGCCTTCTATTATGTTTCCTTTTGATAATAATTTACCATCATAATATACTAGTTTCATTACATAGATGCATTAGTGAATTTATTGTTTTACTATATAATTATACTTGGGAAGATGAGTGCAAGGTCACGAAGCCTAGAAGTTGTTTCCTAGATGTTGGCCACTTTCCAAGAACTAGCAGAGAACAATCGAGTTTTTCGGCCTTCTCCACTAAACCGGAAAGGGTATAATGAACATCTCATTTCAATGAAACTGAAAATCCCGATGGCAACAAGCCGAGATTTAGGACCACGCATCGAGACGATTAAAATCAATCGAACCAAACCAACTAACATTAGGTTTATAATGTTACATTACTAAAATTATTTCGATTCACCATGTCTTCTATTTTTCAAAATGATAAATGGAAAATACATAAACAAAAGAACCACAAGCAAAGGTAAATCTTGCTCCATTTTGGTTTATTTTTCATATTTTGACTAAATGACTAAAGGCTTAAAATAAACTCAATACATGTTTCCTATGTGCTATAATCAAGTTAGAAAGATGTCAATTTTACAAAATTGAAGTCATTTAGATGCCCACAAAGGAGTCATAAACAAGGACAAGAGTCATCATCCGGTGGAACTATTGTTGTGTTTATCTTTAAATTATGTGAAAAATAAGTGTGGTTTGGTTACTGTGGTACATCTCACTTTGTATAGCTAAAAGGACTACTATAAGACTTGAAAGACGGCCTTCTATTATGTTTCCTTTTGATAATAATTTACCATCATAATATACTAGTTTCATTACATAGATGCATTAGTGAATTTATTGTTTTACTATATAATTATACTTGGGAAGATGAGTGCAAGGTCACGAAGCCTAGAAGTTGTTTCCTAGATGTTGGCCACTTTCCAGTAACTAGCCGAGAACAATCGAGTTTTTCGGCCTTCTCCACTAAACCGGAAAGGGTATAATGAACATCTCATTTCAACAAACTGAAAATCCCGATGGCAACAAGCCGTGATTTAGGACCCCGCATCGAGACGATTAAAATCAACTGAACCAAACCAACTAACATTAGGTTTATAATGTTCTGTTACTAAAATTATTTCGATTCACCATGTCTTCTATTTTTCAAAATGATAAATGGAAAATACATAAACAAAAGAACCACAAGCAAAGGTAAATCTTGCTCCATTTTGGTTTATTTTTTCATATTTTGACTAAATGACTAAAGGCTTAAAATAAACTCAATACATGTTTCCCTATGTGCTATAATCAAGTTAGAAAGATGTCAATTTTACAAAATTGAAGTCATTTAGATGCCCACAGAGGAGTCAAATGGAAAATACATATAAGTGTTATCAGCATTACTCTATAGGTGAGGTGGTAAGAAGCTTACGCGAGAAGGCATAGGTTGCAGGTTCAAATCCTATTGACCGCACGCGCGCATTTTTTGCGCGAAAATCGCGTGACTTGTGACTTTACTAGGTGTGTACAAATTTTGTACTTCTTTGTTGTATATTTCTTGAACCAACTATTATACTTTCTGTGCTAGCACAAAGTTCACATTTGACGGGAAAAATGCCACTGCAGGTATATGCTTTACTAACCTTGCCTCTTGTTGATTTTGCAGACTGACTGGTCACACGGCAAAAAAACAAAAATCACTTTGTCTACAAAGCACAGATCAACCTTCAGATAAAGAGATAAGCAACATATCAGTGTATAATACTCACTAAATAGCAGCAGGAATGAGAAAGGAAAACTCACCCACAAATGTCCCCAGATCTAAGACCAAGTGCTGAACCACACAGATGAAGGAAGGGAGGGCATCCAGGGGAGCTACCTGAGCTGCTCTCCCCTCTGGATCGGAGTTGTCCTCCCCTGGATTGGAGTTTCCCCCAGCACTAGAAGGACAGTGGCGCTAGATCCGAGCTCTCCCCAGCATTAGAAGGACAACGGTGCAGTGGACTGGTGCTCGCCCTACTCGCGGCGGCGGCACAGTGAGGGAGGGCGCAGAGATGATGCCGGTCAAGGTGGGAGAAGTGCTGCTGAGGAAGACGACCCGGGCGCCGCGGTGATGGAGCTCACCACAGAGTTGAAGATGAGGCAAAGCTCATCCAGTGAGCATTCGGCGGCGCGGTGAAGCTCACTAACGAAGAAAGCAAGGAAGGATTGTAGTGGGAGGGCAAGTTTAGGCCCCACTTTTTCCACTCTCTTTCAATCCCGCGCCAAAATGACTAACGTTTCCCGCGTTGCTGGGCTAAGCGTCAGGGCTCATATATGCCGGCATATACGTATGCCGGTAATGATAAAAGTAAACTAGGCGTTTACAAATGCCGGTAAAACTTCTTTGGCAGCGTTTACAAATGCCCCTAATTATTAGATCAAACCCGGCACTTAGAAATGCCAGCAAAAATGTCTATGCTGGCATTTACGTCTACCCTGCTATACAAACGCCCCTAAATCTCAATAAACGCCGGGTTTGCTAAACGCCCTCAAATCTCGATTGTGTTGTAGTGCTTCTGCAACGGCATTGATCAATGGTGTTTTGAGCATAGCGTCCCATGCTTGCTCGCTCCAAACATCATCCATCACCAGTAAGGTCTTTTGCCGGTTCAAGGCATCCTTGAGGGTTCGCTGAAGCGTGGCCTTTGCATCTCCCGAACGACGGTGGTTTCCCCCGGCTTCGGTGATGGCTCTCCTCAGCAGCTCATCCTCGTTGTAGTCTTGGCTGACGCTTAGCCATATCTTCTTGTGGAACTCACGTTGGATGGTCTCGTCGTTGAAGATGTTCTGGGCGAGGGTGGTCTTGCCGATCCCGCCGACGCCCACAATAGCCAGGACCATCATTTTGTTGTCTTCCCGGCTGGTTTCCCCCTCAATTCTTGTCAGCATCTCCACCAGCTTTGTCGTGTCCTCCTCGATCTTCTCCCCGATCACACCTGATCGGTCGAGCTCCCCCGATGACTCGCGGCTGGTAGATAGTCGAGAGGCATGCGCCCTGCTGCTATGGTCCTCGTAGGAACCTGTTGGATATTAATCTTGATTGTTATTGCATTTTGCATGCATGTGTGTGCATGCAGGGGGCTAGTCAAAGCCACATTGAGAAGCGGCATGAGAATAGCTGCATGGAGTTAGTGGTTAGTGGAGAAAGTCTATTGTTAGCTAAGTCTATTATTACCTAAGTCTATTGTTAGCTGTGTGTGCGCATGACCAGTAGTGGAGTCCTTGTGTGGCATGAGACCCGGGCCACTTGTTGATCTACCGTGTGTAGGTGAGGCTATTTAAGCCAGGTAATATGTTGAGTAAATTGAGAGCGATGGAATAGAAAGACAAGAGAAAATCTGGCGCAAGTTAAGTTCGTGTCGGGAAATTCTCTCTGTGTGTCTATATTCCTCGTCTCCCCCATGTAGTGTGTGTCCACGGGTAAATATGTGTGTAGGATCCTGGTATTGTGTTCCAACAATTGGTATCAGAGCTTGGTGCGTGTGTGATCACCGGGGTAGCGAAGGCAGCAAAGTGAACGTCGACGTGATAACGTCAGGAGCACCGAAAAAGGAGAGTTCCGTGGTGTGGCTGCATTATCCATGTTCACCCATGCGCGAGTTTATACCTCATGTGTCGAGGCACGAGTCTTCATCCCCGTCGAGCTGTGTCACGGCGGAGAAGAAGCGGCGAGTCACCGGCAAGTTGCGTCACCAGTGACGAAGATGTGGTAGCGAGAGGATGCTGTGATGGCACACTCGTGGTGACGACCATGAACCATGGTGTGAGGCCGTGTTCGTGGAGGTGTGATGCCGCTGTGAGAAAGCGTCGGTGTGATGCCGACAACGACGGCCGGCGGTGCGAGGCCGCTACGACAACGGCGGCGCGTGAGGCTGCTACAAGGCGATGGTGGTGCGATGCCGTGCCATCAACAACCAACGGGACAAGATGGCATTGGCGGCTACCTCCGTGTCTCGCTGAGGAGAAGATCGACAAGATAAAGATGGCTTAGTCCATCCCGTGGCAAAAGGAATAAGCAATCAAGATTAAGGGGGAATGTTGGATATTAATCTTGATTGTTATTGCATTTTGCATGCATGTGTGTGCATGCAGGGGGCTAGTCAAAGCCACGTTGAGAAGTGGCATGAGAATAGCTGCATGGTGTTAGTGGTTAGTGGAGAAAGTCTATTGTTAGCTAAGTCTATTATTAGCTAAGTCTATTGTTTGCTGTGTGTGCGCATGACCAGTAGTGGAGTCCTTGTGTGGCATGAGACCCGGGCCACTTGTTGATCTACCGTGTGTAGGTGAGGCTATTTAAGCCAGGTAATATGTTGAGTAAATTGAGAGCGATGGAATAGAAAGACAAGAGAAAATCCGGCGCAAGTTAAGTTCGTGTCGGGAAATTCTCTCTGTGTGTCTATATTCCTCATCTCCCTCATGTAGTGTGTGTCTACGGGTAAATGTGTGTGTAGGATCTTGGTATTGTGTTCCAACAGAACCGAGGTTCACGAAGCTGAAGGCAGCGCTCCGCTCCTTGATGTGGTCCAGCCTCTGGTTGAGTGCCTTGATGCGGCTGCCGATGTCGTGGGTGAAGCGGGGATTCTGCAGGTAGAAGAGCAAGGGGTTGCAGCACCCCAAGTCTATGCAAGCACCTTGCTGATCCATGGCCTTGAGCTGGCAGAGATCGAGGATGTCAGTGGCGTCGTACATAGCACCCTTGTGCTCCCTCACCCACCCCTGCACGCTCTTGTCGGTGATGCGCCTCCTCTCTGCGTCGGAGAGGAAGTTCTTGAGGTCCCCAAGCTTGGCTCCCAACTTGTCGATCTCGCCAGAGACTCCGAACAGCATCCCGACCTCATCTTGTGACGCCTGCTTGAGCAGATTGGCGACGTAGGATGCAAAAGCATCCAGGACTATGGCCATACCTTCTCTTCTTGCTAGCTGTTTCTCTTAATTTCTTGGTTTCAGGAAAGCTAGCTGGGTTGTTAGGCAACAGAGTAGCGATCTGTAGTCAGTTGATGCTAACTAGCGAGGCGGGTTAATCTACGTACCTTTCTTGAGACGCCGGCAAAGCAACGTACTGATGCTAACGTTCCCCTGCATCGACCTCCATTGCTGGCATGCACATGTCCCTTATTCTTATGTTTCTAGCTTTAATCTTTTGGCAAGGCAACTGGGCAACGAAGGGATCAATTCTTTTCCTTTTCCTTTCTTTTCTTTCTATACGTACACGCAGTTCGAATGTACATACACGGATGTCTCTGTGCATATTCCATACTTCATTCACAGGCAGGGCGAAGCCAGCGGGGAGGCTTAGTAAGGCTCGAGCCTCACCTCCGGCGCACGCCCCCAGCGAAGCGCGAAGCGGCGCCGCCACCAGTGGAGGCCCAACAACCACAAAACTCAAAAGCACACTTCAAGACTTCAAATGGCGGCACACTTTCGCCCAACAAATTCATCACATTGGCCCATCAAAACACCCACTTCAACAAAGATTCTCATTCCACCTGCATCGGGGCGGTAGATCCAGCAAGAAGAGAGACGTGCGGCGCCACCACAACGCCGCAGAGGCCAAAGGGGCTGGGGCAGGGGCGATCGGACGAGAAGCGCTGCGCCTGTGAGGAGGTGCCGTCGAGCCGGGCCGGAGCGATCCGCGGCGAGCCTACCGAGAGAGACTATTCGCCGATCGGCGGTGACCCGCGGAGGAGTCGGAGCGGGCGACGAGGGGGCGAGCCGGTGTAGGGGAGCCGGACCGGGCGGCGAGGGCCGAGGCGCCGTCGGCGAGCCTAGGTGGCGGCGCGGCGCCGCGGAGGAGCACCGAGTCCCGGAGGCCGGAGACGGGAGAACCGGAGTGGCGGAGAGCTGGAGACTGTGGAGTCTGAGCGAGGCGAGGAGGCGAGGCGAGAAGACGAGGAGCGAGCCAACGAGGCAAGAATCTGAGAGACTGAGAGAGATAGAGAAAGAGGCGGCGGGCGGACAGATAAAGGCAGGCGGAGACGCCGAGTTGCGGTCTTCTTGGCGGATCATGGACGGATCATCGACGAGTGTCGGCGCCGAGGAAACAGAGTTGAGGAGATAGGGTTGGCCGACGGCTTGTGTTCAAAGTGGGTATTTTTTTTCTCTAATTTTTTTCTTATGAGTTTAGTATTTATAGCTTTGTATTGACATATATTAATAATTTATTTATAGATTTTGCTATAATTTCTATATGAATTTGAAATTCTATAAGAGTATAAGACTATTTGTGCCAATTTAGTTTGTTCGATAAATGATTCAGCCCACCCTCAATTTTATTTCTGGCTTCTCCACTGTTCACAGGGATGGAAAGAACGGCAAACAATTTAAATTCGACCACAGTGCAACGTCAGTCAAACTATCAAAAATTACTTTTCAATATTTGGGTTGAACACATGGAAACGATTTTTTTAGATAACAGAATAACAATATTTCGGCCTTGTTCATGCCACGAGAATGACTACAGTCGTTCAGAACCAAACGAAAACTCAGACCACACTCCTAAGCAAAGACCTCATGCCAAAAAGGACTTAATCCTTTAATCTAAAACAAGTACTCCACGCAGACTTGCTGAAAATCTTCATCACCACTCTCTCAAGTCTTTTGCAGCCGTTTATGAGTGCACTTCTCGTTTCCTCTTTAAATAGTTGTGACCAGCACCTGATCCAGTAAGTCCCCCTGAAAATGACCTGCAAAAAGGAGTGAGTAGTGATCCTTTTAAAAACGGCGTCATTTATATTCAACCACAAGGCCTAGCAAAAACTGCTATACTAACTAGAATCTGATTTCTAAGCTTTAAAGAAAAACTTCTAAGCCAAGAACCAAACAACATCGCAACACTAGTAGGTGGTTGAAATCCAAAGCTAATGACTACCACATTCCAAAAAGCCTGAGCCACATGGCAATCGAAAAAAAGATGTTGAATGCTCTCATTAGAGGGACAAAAACATCATTTGATACTTTCTTGCCACTGTTGTATGCACTTCCACAATATTGTAATTTTGTTATATTTTATAAATGAGTTTTGATAATCATCCCTTCTTTGGAAAGATGAGCCTTGAGCAGACAAGAGATCGATGAGGACGGGATTAGACGAAACGGGCCCACACGAGTGAGCTCGACATTCTACTTCCGCTTCACCGTGTGTTGTCTGAGTCAAGGAAGAGAGAGGGAGGGTGAGAGGAGAAAGGTAAATTGCACATCGGAGAAATCGGCGGCATCCGCCGGAGACAAGCTCAGGATGTTGTTGCTTGCATCGGATCCAACTGCTCAGGATGTTGTACCGGTGAACTGCAGGATCAGACTAAGATGCTCCTTGGCACCAAGAGAACTCATCCTTTGTGGCGAAAGAGCTAGCAGATATTCTTCAGACCCTTAAGTCGAAGCTCCCTAATCTGGGGAAGAGGTTCAAATCAGCTGGAGCTGATGACTTTTCGCTGAAATAGAATAGTAACATTGAAAGAAGTAGCTTTTAAAATAACATTTGCAAAATGGTTATTGACAGACAGAGGAGGTGATGGAGGTCGGCCGGTGGTTTTTGCAAGCGGCTTAGAGAAGCCGTTTTCAAAAGTTGGAATGTTCCAAACATAAGCTGGAAGAAAGCTAATTTGAATACCCCTAAGATTAGGAGCACAAGGAAGCCAGAGAGCCGCACTTGAAAAGTGATCTCTTCCTTGAAACACAGGCAAAGCAACAGATAGCAAGGACGCCTTTCTTCCCTCGCCGCCACATCGCCATTGCCGTGGATACAAATTTTCTTCGAAAGCTCCCTTTTCCTCGTGCCTGGGCAAGAAAGGGATCCATCAGTTATTTACTTGGAAGTATTAATTCAGAACATGTAAATCAAGCAGATTTTGACCAACTTAACAAGAAATTAATCACTCAGCGCGACTTTGTTTCCTTGCGCCGCCGCCCGCCGGGCTCGCCGGTAGCTGCATCTGCAATTCGGAACTGTATACTTGCAAGTTTTTCATGTACGCATTGCCATGGTAAACCAATGGTTTCATGCTGAAGATGACGCTCCGATCCTTCTTTGCCTTGCTCCCAGAGTATTCGCTGTGCGTGCTGCAGTTATGTCGAGTCAACGTTGAGTTGGGGTGCCGATTGCATTGCATGTCGTGTTGTTGCAGGCGAGGGCCATGGCGGACAGGTTCCATCTGCGTGCCAAGGGTGGTGACGGTGGCAATGGCTGTATCAGTCTCTGGTGCTCCAGGTTATTTCGACATTGCACATTAGAAACAATATTGTCACTGCGTAGTTGGGCAGTCTATAGCATTTCATACCAGTCTTCCTTGTGCTTCATACACTCCACTCGTCTCCGTCGCTCGCCGGCGCCGCAGGAGTCTCCCCCACCCACCGCGGCTACCAGGCGCGCCAGGCCACCGAAACCTTCAAGCCCCCCAAAATCTTCTCCCGTCCTGCAGGGCGTCTTTCGAGTCCAACCCAATCCAGCAGCCTGCGCTAACGACCTTCAAAGTTGACTTGCCACAATACTACTTTGGATGGCAGCTTGTGATTTGATACTACTCCAACCAGGGCGGAGCTAGCAATATGGCAAGGCTGGGTGATCGCTCGAGGTAGCCTTCGTCGCCGGTACCCCCTCCTCGTTTTCTTCCGCCCACCATGGCCTTGCTTTTGTCACTCGGTGGCTCGGTCCCGTCCTGAGGAGGAAGAAGGCAAGAAGCCAAAGGCAGAGGAGTGGCTAGGCCTGGAGCACCGTCGTGGCCTGCTTGGCCCATGCGCAACGCATGAGGAGGGAGAGACTTGTGTCTATAGCTCACGATTTTTGGAGCCGGTAATGAAATTTCAGAATTAGCTGTTACTTCCATGACAAGAGAGACAATAGAACATTGATGTCGATTTTATGTCATAAGACTGCTTGCTTTAAAGCATGATTACATGTTCTATTCTAAATTATAGAATGGTGTGATAGGCCGGTCCTGTGGTAGGCATCTGAATTGTGAATCAAATATTCATCTCCTAGGTTAAGAATTTGGATGGAAGTGTTGAATATGTGGGCAATATTTTAATTCCAAGTTTTAGTAGGAGACAAATACAATAAATTAATGATGCAAAAGTTACAATTCACAGCAGACTATTCATCATACTTCAGAATATACTCAATAACAATATAGTAACTAAGTTGACCGTGCGCACGAACGACTTACTTGTTAGCCTGAAGATGAACAGGAAGCCGCGCAGGCTTGACGCAGTGCAGAACGTAGATGTCGCAGTGTAGTGAGCGGTCGCGCAGATGCGCTGCCCAGAAACCTTATTGCCGCCCCGTGCAGGTACTCTCTGCGGCAACGGTTCGGAGATACCCGCTCTCCCTCCTTCCAGGTGCACGCCGGGAAGAAATATCGACGAGGTTACGGCGGCACGATGCTCGAGCACGTAAACACGAGAAGAAGGAAATGGAGGCCGTGGGTTTCTCGCACATACTTTGGACGTCTCCAGGCATATAAATAGATAGACTGATAACTGACATGATTAAAACAGCCATTACCCACTGGTAACTGACACATTCAACCAGTCATTTATCCACTGGTAACTGTCTGTCATCAAAACCCCAATAAAGCCTCAAATTCAAACGTTTGAATCGCATTCAAACAAGGAGAGAGAGAGTGGTGCAGAGTTCAGCAAAAATAGAGATGGACTTGGTCTGCCAAGTAGCGCGCCACGTCACGGCAAGTCACAAGTCACGCGATTTTCACGCGAAAATCTGCGCGATATCTGCAAGGCGTGCGTCTGGCGTGTGTGACTAGACAGAACCCTCCACATACCATCTCTATCCATATTCAAGGAGTGGAAAGGACTCCACCTTATAAATTGGTCTTTCTCTCATTTACTTAGCAATATGGTACTAAACAAAGCATGCTTTGGAATTAAGGAAGTGGGCCATAAAATGGGCCATATTCTAACAATCCCCCACCAATTCCAAAGCAAGAAGTAAACAGATGATAAAGATATTGTGCTGACGTACTGTTAATATACTAGTGTTTTAGTGTAAGTCCCGTACGGGTTGAACTTACACCTAGAATGACAAGATTCATCTTCTCACAGCTGATGAATGGACTATGCCTTGAATTCACAGCTTTTCGTGATCAGATTTCACTTGAAATCTCAACTAGTACTAGGCTGCCAACGAACCACGTCTAAACGAAGCGTTATATGGTCATGCTCCCTTATCTTCTCATGAGCTTTCTAGAGAATGCCCCGTTCTCGTGAACTGCGACCACACAGTTAAGCTCAAGTAGATGTATTCTTTCTAGGTATCCTGCAGGCTAATACATTTTCCTCATTTGGACAACAGAATACATTAAGGCTTTATGCCAACCTTCCAAACAGTCGAAAGTACATTGTTTATTAGGACATGGGTACAATAAATATGTACTCTCTTGTTACAACATCAATTTGTTTTTCCCATTATCTAGTCACAAGTCACGTGATTTTCACGCGAAAATACGTGTATACGCGCGCGCGTGCGTGCGCGTGTGTGTGACTAGACAGAACCCTCCACATACCATCTCTATCCATATTCAAGGAGTGGAAAGGACTCCACCTTATAAATTGGTCTTCCTCTCCTTTCCTTAGCAATATGGTACTAAACAAAGCATGCTTTGAAATTAAGGAAGTGGTCTATAAAATGGGCCACATTCTAACAGGAAGCTTAGTAGGCTCCAGAGGTTCTGATCAAGCATGAAGTCAAGAAGAATTATCAAGGCATGTAAATTTAGAAATGACAAGCATATGCAGATGACGATTTCGCTAAGCCAAGTGCCTATCAGCCACTATGGCTGCGGTGCGATCTAATCTAGCTACGACTGGAGTCAGAAGTATGACGATAGCACGACAGCCCCATCAAACGACATTTGGATGGAGCCAGAAGTACCAACTGGGCGGCGATATGTGGAGCCTACATCCGCATGGTGGCTACGGTACGTATTTGTGGCGGTGGAGAAGCAGGCCACTGGTGCGGCGTTGGATGGTGATTGACCGGATGATTTTGTTGAGGAACCGTTATTGGCGATCAGTCCAATCGATTTCTCTACTTAATACGAAATGAGATTAATCACAGAAGATAGAATAATAGATTGAAAACACACAGAGAAGTAGAGAGAACTCTTGGTCTTTCTTTATTACTTTGATTGCATAAGTATAAAATCTACCGGTACGGCTCCCTATTTATAGTCTACCGATGAGGTATCCACCATGGGCCAGGCTTCCGGCCCAGGCCCAGGTTTCCTAACACTTCCCCTTGGGCACTCATCCGACACGTTCATGCCTCGTCAAAATTCCATAAAAACCTAGTGGAAAAAATTTAGAGAAAGAGTACATGATACATGTTATGCTACGATGCACAAATTGCTTCATTAAAAACCTTGGTCAAGAAACTTTAGGAAAACCCGTCAAAAGAAAAAGAGTACAATTCATCCAATTTCATCCGGTCTTCAGGACTTATTCTTTTGGGTACTTGATCTTCATGATGAAGATTGCCTCAAGTGCGCCTGTGCCTCCGCTCAGCGTGAGGGGAGGACACCCTTCTCTCCCTGCATTGCAACTATGGTGGTGTTGGTACCAAGGGATGCCCCCGCCTGGGCAGTGTGGAGGTCGAGGAGACGTCTTTGCTGGCTGCCGCGCCTGGGTTCTCTGTTGGTGATGCTTTTTGCGCCGCTATTGGTGCAGCAACTGAGGAACCCCCTTCATTACCTGCCATGACTTTGGATATCATCGCCCTAGTGTGTAGCTACCACGGGGGCGGTGGTCCTTCGTAGACCACCTCTCCTACCCTTGCTGTGGTGGTTTCTTGGGCGGTGCTCCTCTTCCTCCTAGGGGTTCGATGTCGTTGTCTTCTCTGGCATCGTTGTCGCTGCCTTTTTTGGTGCCATCTCGCTCGAGCACTCCTTCCTCAGCTCATGGCTTGTATGCCGCTCTCCATAGATGACACCAACTGTTGTGGTTACATACCAAACAGTAGTTGAAGGTGCTACGGAGAGACCACACGAGGGCTACCTAAAGCCTAGCTAGTCGTGAAGAACTTGTAGAGGAGGTGAGAATAGCGTGAGTGTATATCTTGGAAAATGCATTCTGTCTCCCTCATGGCGCCATGAGGTAAATACTTACAGCTATAAGGAGGTTGATTATACAAATATCCCTATCTAGTTCTACACTATATAGGAGTAGATCTGTCCCTTCCCCAGCTTATAGTTACATAAATGTCCCTATCTAGGTCTACACTATACAGGGTACACTACTACAGGACAGGTCATCACAGACGGTTCAAAAACGTCATCACGCACGGTTTCTGAACCGCCTCAATTTATGGGTCGATGATAATCGAGGTCATCACGCACGGTTTTCAACCGCCTCGTGATAGTTCAAAATCACGACGGGTTTTACTAAAACCGCCTCGTGATATGGTGATAATCCTAAAACCGCTCGGGATTGTCGATATCACGAGCGGTTTTAGTTAAAACCGTCGTGGTACATGATAATCACGCATTTTTTAATTAAAACCGCTCGATTATCAGATATCACAGACGTTTTTTAGTTAAAAACCGTCTGTGATATTCCTTCTACCCCTAAATCTATTCCTATTTATTGGCTAGCCTCAGGAAATGCTAGCCATGCCCTCTGAAACAAGCGATGAACAAGTATATAAGGCATCCATAAACATCCAATACACATCACATTTCATTCACAAACATAAAGTATCCACTTCGCAAATGAATCAATTGAATTGAAATAAAATATCCATTACACTGCATTACAATGCAATAAAATTCATGGTGCATGTGGAACTGTCCTTCCGACTTTATGACTTGAGCCACCAAAAGTACGCCAACTCTCCTCGAATTCGTGAAATATCGGGTTGTTCCAATGCAGTTGACGGGATGTACGCAGCCTGTGGATAGGGATATGAATGTACGTATATATGTAACGTGATAAGTATGAAGTAAATATGGAAAGATTGATAAACCTTGAATTGGTGATCCTCGAGGAATCGAGGAGTAGGTCCATATGGTGGCAAACATAGAATCCACATGTGTTGCCCGTGGCCGGTGGCACCGCAAAAATAGAATGAGCAATAATTCAAGAGGCATTAATACTGACTGCGCATAGGATTAATTAATGTGTAATAGCGAATACCTTAAAATCTCGAGTATGTCTCGTGCCTTTGGCCCTTGCTTCGAGACACCCCATTTCAACGTACATCGCGAACGCCCTCGTGATTCAAAAAGTTAACCTTAGTCAATCGGAATGAAAGAAAGAGTACAATATAGGTATGTATGGAGAAAATAAACTTACCTATCGATTACTTGGGCGACAACCGTGAAGTCCATTTTATTCTTACTTAAGGAATCAAGGTAATATACCTTGTTCCATTTTGGTACAATGACTATTAAAATCCAATGAAAGTTTTGATTGTAGGGCATAAGTATATAATCCTTATTGTGTTGAGCCCGCACCACGATGCAATGTACCTCTCGACGACGGACATATCCTCGTCGATGGTATACTGGCGACCATGTGTGGGTCCAAGAAACCAACCGATGATGACTGGATGTTCTAGCTTTAGTCCGCACGTGTCTACATATACACACACGAAAGCAACAAATTATATATGGCATTTATCGGTATGACATGAACGGAGACTGTGATTGTGCACACTTACAGCGTCCAGCATCGAATGAGTGAGACGTCGAGAGCGTTGAGCGTGAAAAGATCGAATAAGTCCTCGAAGGCGACCACGAAGACACCGTCTTGAAAATTGTGATGGAAATGCTCCAACGCGAATTTGACAGTGATACCTGATCTCCGTTAGCCCTCGGCTTATTGGACTGCTCCATGTACCACTTGTGCAATTGCCGGCAACTAATTGGTAGGTGTTGAGGCCCTTTTTCTCGAGCAACGGCTGCCAAGCACGAATTTACGGGCCAATGGCGGTGCGGGCCAATATCATCATTGGTCTTCGTGATTTGCCCTTGCCGCCTTGCCGCCTCGGTGTGGGTCGACTTTACTGTGAGTCGACTTTAAAGGTAGCAATGGGCAAGTTGCTCTGGCGAGAAGAGCACTGTGGAGATAGCACCGGTGCAGCTAGCGGTGGTGGAGACAAGTCTTGCAAGGAGATGGCACCAAGTGCTCGAGATCTAGTCCTTGCCACCGGTGAAGAAGCCTCCGTGGAGATGTCGCTTTTAGGCCATCGGATGAATGTTCCAATGGCCTGCCCTAGAGCCACGATCTCGTCGTTGGGCGGCTTGAGGCGGGACGACCTCAAAATTAACATGCACACCATCCACATGAACTTTTGCGAAGCTGGCGCTAAAGCTTGACCGTGCACCACGCCCCGATACTGCATCGATATGCCCGGCCCCAAGCAACAAGGGAACGGAGGCATATCTCACTTGAGCCCGCACTTGTAGGCTCCTACATAACGATCTGAAATTAGCTCATCGAATAGGCCTATCAATGGAGCAAGCATTCGAGAGATAATAATTATTACCGGATGTCGTCCACGAAAATCGGCCTCGGTTTGCGTCGGATTGGACGCGCAACTACTCGGATGGTTGTGCGGGCTAGCTAGCATAGGAGCGGGGCGGCCTGCTGATTTTCCGTCTGTTTCCGCACCTCATCTCTGATTTTATCAGCCAGATCACCCATTATCTCCTCTCTTAGAGTAGCCTTGAGCTCTTCTCGGCCGTGCGTCACGCCGGCTTTGTTTCTCTTCGACGCCGATACATTTGAGTCATCTTCAAACCATGTTTCCATGGAATGTAAAGCCCAAGGCCTCTCGTATGACCCGGGTGCTCCTTGTTTCCCAGGGCCGCGGAGAGTATATCCTTCTCCCTTGTTCCATGGAATGACCCCTGGGAAGATTCAACAATCAACGCTTCCTGCAAGAGCACGATATGTCATTTCACTTAATGCGAAGTTGTGGAGTAATTACAAGCTACGTAGTTCGATCGATATCTTACCAAGCTACCGAGACACTTGCTGGTGCAGAGGGTTTCGAAGGAAACATCCCCGATGTCGTTGTAGATGACCTTGCTCTAATCCAATTTCGAGCGGTCATCCGGATATTGGCAAATGGCGGGCGATGTCCGCCAGGTACTGTTCGTCCTCCCTCCTCCATCGCGGATTTTACCCGCATACCCACCGTCCCAAGTCCGTGGGGTGTGTGTTTTTGCTGGAGGGCCTTGTGCGCCGCACTTGTACTTTTGAACTCTTCGGTTGTCTTCATCGCCTTGAACTCTTCCCATTGTGGTTCCAGGAATGGGTATTTTTGAAAGGGTGTTTCGTCCTTCTCCACGTAGTCCTTGACAAGCGTGCTCTTGAAGTTCTTCCATGCTTTGCATGCCCCTAGCAAGGCTTGTCGTTGCACGGCGTCTTGGTGTTCTTCTGGGATCTCGAACGATGCCAAAATTTCTGTCACCAGCTCACGTTTCCGAGTCGTAGGCACGCTCTTCCACGAATCGAATGTGATTTCAATTCGTTGTCGTGCAACTATTCCGATCGTTCTTCTCCATGCGCCATCGCTTTGGGAGGAAAGAGAGGACCCCGATACATCGCCTTGTGTGATGGTAAATCGTCCTCGTGCTTCTTTGATAGCCCTCTTCCTTGGCGCCTTGATTTTGGAGCGGGCGCCCCGCGATGATGTTGAAGAATGTGCGGATGACATGTTGCTATTCGATAATTTGTGGGTCTATTAGGATAAAAAATTTGCGATATAAGCATAAATATAATTCCTCTATAATTATATAAGCACACCAATGACATCAATCCATATATACAAATCATAATGAAAATGTAATCATATGAACTGAACAAATCATTCAAGATATAGCACATATTCGGCCAATGATGAATCAAAAGACACAAGTGACGATAATTAAAAGACAACAAGTGACGGTAATTAAAAGACAACAAGTGACGATAATATATTCTTCAAAGCTCACGATTAACAATAGTTGCATGATATGAGCATGAATCAAAAGACAACACGTGATGATAATTAGAGCTCAAAGATTAAATCCTCCAATCTCAAAGATAAGATTTTAATCATCATAGAGCAACAACCGATCCCACAAGCAATCTATGTCCTTCAAGACAACAAAGAAGTGAAGTGAAGTGAACGATAAACGGAGATGGGGAATGGATTCAACCAAGGGAGTAGAAGTAGCAGAGGGCACCGAGGAGGTGGATCGCGACGGGTTTCGCGGCGGCGGGGGCCGAGGAGGAGGACGGCGACGGGGTTCCGGCGGCGGCGGGGCCGAGGCAGGAGGACGGCGACGGCAGCGAAAGGACGGCGGCGCCGACGGGCCGAGGGAGGAGGACGGCGACGGCAAAGAAAGGACGGCGGCGGGGGGTTCCGCGGCGGCGACGGGTCGGAGGCACGGCGGCGGCGGCGGGGCCGATGGGCTCGACCGGGATCCGCTAGAGCGACTAACCCTAGTGGGGTGCGCGTGGGGTTATATAAGATAAGATCACGCACGGTTATAAACTAATAACCGTCGTAATATATATATCACGAGACGGTTATTAATGAGAACCGTCAGTGATATGTCGTTCTGACAGGTGGGGCCCACCGGTCAGTCTCAAAAAAATAAAAGAAAGGCTCAACCTCAGGCGCTGCGTGAGCGGGGGCTCGAACGCGACCGAGGGAGCCGGGGGGGAAGGAGTGAGCGACGGTAGCCAACCCGCCGCTCGGTTTTATCTCACCCCTATAGTGTGATTTTTTTCTTTTGAGGGGGGTTGCGCGGTTCTCAATTGATAACAGACGGTTCTCAATTGTTAACCGTCTGTGATATATTATCACAGACGGTTATTAATTTAGAACCGTCTGTGATAACCTGTAGTTACCAACCAGCATTCATCAACATCACCTACCAGCATTCATCAACATCACCTACCAGCATTCATACACATTTTCTCAGATAAACATCAATTCACATATACATCACATACATGCATTGTTATATACATAAATGCAAATTCACATATACATCACATACATGAATTGTCATTTTCAACATTCACCTAAATATCACACATTTTGAACAATTGGGTGTATGACTCAATCCACTTGCTTAGTTCCTTTAAAAATTAGCCCTTCATGATGATCAGTGCGTACGTAACTAGTTTCGTCACGTTGTTCATCATCGACCCTTATGCCATTTCCAAAAGGAGGTAACTCGTCAAATTGATTGTATTCTTCCTCATCCACTACATTCTCTACTCCGACAATTCTCCTTTTTCTATGAAGAACTACATGTCGTTTCTTATTTGCCGGGTCGGTTACATAGAAAACTTGAACAACTTGATTGGCGAGTACGAATGGTTCGTCTTTGTACCCGACACGTTGGAGGTCCACGGTAGTGACACCGTGCTTGTCAACCTTCACTGTGGCGATGCACCCAACGGCAACGAAATAAGGGGATCTTGAAAAGCACGTAGTCGAGCTCCCAAATCTCTTCTATGAATCCATAGTACGAGCTTATCAATCCATAGTACGAGCTTATATAACCAACAATTTTACAAATTAACCATCTTCAATAACACTCACCAATTACTTAAATCTAAATTGTAATGCAATTAAAGAAAAAATGGTACATCTTACTAACCATATCGATCTAGAGCTAGCCACCAGCAGGAAAGTATGAATTGAATGAATCTTCAAAGCTCAATCTCTGCCTCTTCCCACCAAAATAACTGGCCTCAAATCGCCTAGGCTCGAGTGCGCAGCAGGTGGCTACAGATCTGGATCGAAATGAAGACGAGGCGGCCTGAGCAGCGCATTAAATGCTTGTGGCATTATCACCGACGGGTTTTATTGCAAACCGTCAGGATCATTCACGCACGGTTTATATTAAAACCCGTCAGGAAAAGTTGGTTATCGCAGACGGTTTTGAATAAACAACCGTGCGTGATAACCGACTTTCCTGACACGTTGTTTATTCAAAACCGTCTGCGACGTTGACAACACAGACGGTTGTTTATTAAAAACCGTCTGCGATAACAAGCTATGATAATGAAAAGTCAGAACGTATCTCTTGTGTTTCGTGCGTATCTCCTTCGTTATACGAAGCGTCTCTTTGGTATACGAACCGCCATGCATCTTTGAAGGTTATATATGCGCCAGCTTCTTCTACATGCGTACTGTGTCCTCTCATCTGTTCTTACTACCTCTCTTCATCTGTACGTGCTGTCTATTTCATTAAAATGTCTCTTGTCAGCTTCGATAATCTCCTTCCTCTCTTCTCTTCATCGTGAATTGTTCGCCGCAATCTTACACAAGCGGCGCAATTCCTGATCGAGCTTCTTCGCGGTCACGCCTCCTCTCCTTCCCCAATCTGTCTTCCATCCGTCACCGCCACGACCATCCGCCGTCGGCGAGGCGTCTCGCTGCGGCTCAAGGCGGAAACAACCATTACCCTCGTTCTACTATACAACGTGCAAAGTCAAGAAGCGGTTGTCGCCTTGCATAGGTCGATGGATAGCATTGCCGATCAATTAGATCAGGCAGATTCTGAGGAATCATACCATGCTATCCTCTACGAGATAATGACGTCTGTTGGCGTTTGCCGGTATTGGAGGAGGAGGTCTTGAGGACAACGTCAATGTTAGCGGCGTTCGAGAACTCGTGGGCCCTCCTCCAACTCCCAAAGGCGAAGAAGCGTCTGAAGCCCGAAGATTAGAATCGAAATGCTTTATCTCTGCGACATTTGTAATAAATCTCCTCCACTTGATATTAATAAAATTGTCTTTTATTTCGATCCCCTGTCTTTACAAATTTGAATTATGATGACGGTTTTTATTACAAACCGTCTCGTGATAATCAGATTATCCTGAGCGGTTCATAAGTAACAACCGTCGTGATAGTTCCCCGCCCATCGAGATATCTCAAAGGGATTATTACCCTTATAGAGTAAGCAACACCGAGTGAACCACACGGCTATCGGTGCGATCTCTCCCCTGCTCCCTCGGCGCGTTCGAGCCCCGCTCACGCAGCGCCGAGGTCGAGCTATTTCTATTAAATCCGTCGTGACATGTGGGTCCCACCTACAAAGTTCAAAAAAAGACATTTCAGTTCTTGGTGAGCGGTAGATCGACATACCGACTTCTCGGTGAGCGACTATCCATCGCCTCTTCCCACTTCTTTTCTTGTGGGAGAATTGAAGTGGGATTCTCCCACAAGAAAAGAAGTGGGAAGAGGCGGATAGATAGTCGCCACCGAGAAGTCAGCATGTCGATCTACGGCTCACCAAGAATCTAAATATCTTTTGAACTTTGTAATAAAATTGCCTTGAATTTTGCAAAAAAAGAAGGATTGTCGGAGTGGACATCATCACATCTCGACAGTAGTCGGCATCGTCGAGGAACATGCAAATACAGAGGCAAGCACAAAAACTCAACAACACATTCAGATCGATCTATTACAGGATGACAAGCTAACAAACCCTTCGTGGCACGACGGTCCACACTAAACAAGACACACTTACGACACTTACGGCAAGAGTGTGTTCTTTAGTATGAACCGGACGTGCGCGATGGAGGTGCTAGCTCACGGCGGAGGAGATATGCGCATAAGCTAGCTAGTGGATGAACTCACGCGTGACTAGTACCGGTGGAAAGGTTGATGGGGAGTTATTAATAAGGGCCCGCCGTGGAGGAACGGTGCCGACCATTCGATGTGGAGAGAATAGACGGGTGAGATCGAAATCCTGTGTATACGCCAATTATTGGTGACATGTGACTATTACACACCAATTATCAGTGAGATGGGATTATCACAGACGGGTTTTTACTAAAAACCGTCTGTGAATTATCTTATCACGAGACGGTGTTTAGTAACAAACCGTGCGTGATAATTTGGGATTATCACGACGGTTCTTATACGGACCGTGCAGGATAATAAAATATCGCGACGGTTCATAGGTATGAACCGTCGTGATACTTTTTTTCGCCGACGCCACCAACACAGGCGGTGTTCAAATTAAAACCGTCTATATTACTATCTGTCGCAGACGGTTTTATAAAACCGTCTGTGATTTACCGTTTAGTATTAGCCTTTCTGTAGTAGTGGTAAATGCATCCTTTCCCAGCTTCTACCTTTGGGCTAGCCAAGTGGCTGCACGATGGTCCGATTGGGCCAAGGTGGACCCTTCCCCCAACAACCATATATTAACCATTCCTAGCCTCAGATCTATCGGTCACTATTTCTTCAGCAAATGACGAAAAATTGCGAATAACTACAATGTGAAAGCTACGGGCCGGCGTACATAACATACCTGATATGGATTACAATGGTCAGATCTCCAAAACAACTGTTGAAATCTGATGTGTTTCTGAACCTTCAACCACGCATTGTGTTGGTTCCTTTTTGTCTTATGCTTGGTGATAGGTGAACTGGAAACTGCTCCGTGTATGACTGTATGCTACTACTTGTATTGCTCTTGAACAAGTAAGTCAGGTCCATGCAAAGTTTGAAAAGGTTGTTTCAAATTGCTATTATATCCTGGAGAGGGACTTGTTTCAATATACCAAGATGACCTGGTTATTTGAGTCAATCACGGCAAGGGAAGATCTTATTTTGTGCCAATAATTGACCATCGTCTGATTGAGTATTACCTACATTGTTGTCCTATTCTAACATACTATCATTTGCTTCAAATTGATGCTAGGAAATGTGCATTTTTGTCCTTAAGTAGGGTAAGTGAACAGCTTTCAATAATTGACGTGGCGATAATTAATCCTGGTAGTTGATGTGTCGCTGCTGGCAGCCACATGTAATTACAATAATATAATTTCCGGCTTATGTTTGTTACAGCCAGTGGAATTACAAGCGCAATTGCATAGCTACATATTATGATACAATTATTTTTGATATATAACTGTACTGTCTATAATTAAAAATACAATTATATTTATTATACAACTAAAATATCTATATACGATTAATTTGCATTGTTATAATCTGGTCCTATCAAAATTACGGTGTAGACCATTCTCTTTTTGATCGATTAATGTGAGAATTTATAGGATGTTGTGTACTTACCTCCCAGTATAAATATTGGACAATCAATCCATGTTATGAAAGATGATTGAAATTGTATTGCTTAATTCCTTGCCGTCTCTGGGCTGTTGAATGTTTGCACTAGAGGCCAACTGGCAAGAACTCCTACACAGTATTACTTACTCTTAGGATTAGATTGATCAATCAAACAAATTTTAAGAAGATTAACCTGCGTGAAGATCCAATCAGGCTCTAAACTCTTGCAATCTTCATGAGTTTCTGACAGATGAACCAGGTCCCAGAGTTACATGGTTGTGCTGGTTCCCCCAATATGTGCTGAAGTACTGCTCTGTGATTGTCTGCTCATGTCTTCTTGCCTTCGATGCAGTTTTAATTCCTGTCACATTCTACATTTGTACTATTTAATTTCCCATAGACTGTTTCAAATTGCTATATCTTGGAGAGTGACTTGGTTTGAATAACACCAATACGACCTTCACGAGTTTCTAGAGAAACAAAGACTCCAGAGGTTATTCGAGTCAATCGCGGCAAGGGAAGATCGTATTTTGTGCTGATAATTTACCCTTGTCCGAATGAGTATTGCCTACATTGTTGTCCTATTCTAAAATACTATCATTTGCTTCAAATTGATGCTAGGAAATGTGAATTTCTGTCCTCAAGTTGGGCAGGTGAACAACTTTCAATAATTGACGTAATTAATCCTGGTAGTTAATTTGTCGCCGCAGGCAGCCACATGTAATTCCAACAATATAATTGCCGGCTTATGTTTGTCACAATGAAAAGCTGCCTGTGTGCTAACTTATTTGGCAGTTCTTTACCCTGCTGCCAATCAATAGTTCAGAATGTATAGTATCATTTACATAAAATCCCTTTCAAAGTACGATCGAGCACCTTACTAATATCTATTAATTAATGACCTTGCTAGTGAGTGGGAGATTTATGGAAACTAATCTAATATCTATTAATGACCTTGCTAGTGAGTGGAAGATTTACGGAAACTAATAAGAACCTTGCGCACGTTAGTCTTGTGGTAGCTAGTTTGGTTGTCCGCGCGATGATACGTGCCAACGCAGACTATTCTTGTGCACTATCTGTCCTAGTTACCCCGTTATTTGCTGTTTGAGTGGCCAGCTCATTAATTTGTGCTGCTAGTAAATATGTCTACTCATTAATTTCACGATGATAAAACGCTTGTCAGATTCCCCCCTCTCCTTGTTCGCTGCCAAGCCGGCCCCCGCTCTGTTCCCTTTTCTTCTCCCCGACTCCGTGCTCGCTTCCTCCCTAGGCCGCAGCTCGCCCTGCTCGCCTCTCCACTGCCGCAGCCCAGCCCGCCTCTGCCTCAGACCAACGACCGCCAGCCTCGGACCGGTGGTCGCTAGAGATGGCAATGGGTACCCGAAACCCGATACCTGGTGGGTTTTTACTCTATTAGGGCATGTGTCTGAGTCAATTTCCTAACCCATGGGTCTCTTAATGGGCAAAAATTCCAACCCATCGGGTCTGCCGGGTTCAGGTACGTTCCTATAGTACCCAAACCCGTAAACCCATGGGTAATATAAACCCGATCCATAGGAGTTATAAACCCAGGCTCCCAGCCTCCTAGGCAAACCAGCCCAGCCCATAGCCCATTAGTCAAGTACAAGGAGCAGTTGATGTCTCTCATTTTGATTTTAACTAAGTTGTGAATTGTGAACTTGTAATGATATGCTATTCCAGTGAACAATGAACTGAGAATTGATGGAGTGAACTAGTGATGTGCATTGTGGATTTGTCCTTGCTTATTTCATGCGTAGTAGCATATAAATTGAACTTATTGTTGACTTGCTAAGCACTGAATTATCTGCAATCTGTACAGCTGTTGTTGGGCACGGGCGACCCGTGGGTACCCATTACCCGAGTGGGCATGGGTCTGGGCAAAATTCTGCACCCGTCACGGGCATGGGTTTTTTAGCGGGCACGTCCAACTTTCATGGGCATGGGTTTGGGATAGCAAAACCCAACGGGTTTGTGCCCGTTGCCATCTCTAGTGGTCGCCGCCGCCTCCGCGCGTGCCAACTGGTCCCACTGCGGCTCTGCTATGTCGCATCGCGTAGTGTGCAGTGCGCAGCGCCAGCTCTCTGCCGCACGGCACACGCGGCGCCAGGGCTGCAAAGCATCAAGCCGAATTGTCCCTTTAGATTCTACACCCTGCCTCGCTGCCCTGTTACACCACCTGCCATCACTGCCTGTCACCGCCGCTTGCCGACGCGATCGCACAGGCGGAGTCCCGATGCCAGCTCCGCCTGCTCGCCTATACGAGCAACCGAGGCCTCCCACGGACTCCCCACACCCCACACTCCCTCCACCTCAGAGCAATCGGGTTTCCACGCTCTCTTCGCCGCCGACGCCACTCTCCTGCCCCAACTCCGGCCACCGAGCCTCCCCCCGATTTCCCGCCGAGACAATCCAACTCCTTCTTCCCGAGCCATCTCCTAGCTCCGCGACCCGACTTCGAACCCCCATTCCGCAGTGCTTAGTTGTGGGATTTCAAACAATTTTTTTTGCCGTGCTAGTGTAGAGAAATTTAGGGAGAAATCAGAAATAAATAAATAAAAGATGCTAAAATTTATTAGGATATAAATGAGCTTATTTAATGTTCAATCATGGATTAAGTGTTATATGTTAGTAACTAATGTGCCTTTAACCTTTATTTTTAAAGCTCAATTACTAATTAAAGGCATAGTGAGGTATTGATGAAGAAGATTGTGTAGATCTATGCTCTCATGAAATGATAATAAAGATTGCCTAAACAATAAATAATAAATGATTTAGAATTAACCATTGCAAAAATTTAAACCCTAAGCCATTATCTTCACGTACAAGCAATTATGAGAATCCTTCTTCGACTATTAAGTGACTTTGGTTAAATGTCCAAATTATGATTAACATATATGCCCTAATGTAACATCCCAAAATTCAAGTATTTGAAAATATGGAATCTTTAAAACTTTTCTTGCATTTTGCTGGCATTCAAATTTCTTCTGAATATTTATTTGAAACCTTATTGAGTTTTGTGGCATACAAACCCAAGATTGGATATTCAAAATTTAATTAGAACAAAGTAATATCAAAATCAAAATCCAAGGGCAAATAATTAAAATACAAAAATTGAACACAAAAACTTAACTGAAAATTTAAAATTTGGAATGTCATGTAAAACTCCAAAAATCAGTAAATCCTAATGCAGATTAAAATTTAAATTAAAGATCTAAATTTTAAAAGCAGGCTTAAACCTTTCTTTATCTCTTTTTCTCCCCTTTCCTTTTTCCTCTCACTTCCAGGTGGGGCCCTTCCTTTCTCTCTCTCCCTCCCTCTCTCTTTTCCGGACAGCCGCGCCCCCATCTGCCTTTCCTTCCCTTCACTGCCTGGTGGACCCGGCGCCCCTGCTTCCCTTTCTTTCTCCTCTTTCTCCAGTGCGCCTGCGCATTCTTTCTTTTCTCCTCCTCTTTCTTCCATGGCCGAGCGCCCTCCACGCTGCCTCCCTCCTTTTTCTTGCTCGGCGCCGCCCCGCCAGTGTCGGGTCACCTCACCACTATCATCATTATCGCGTCACCCCACCAGTGTCGCGTCCCAAGCTCCGCGCCACCGCCGCCTCTGCCGAGCCTCAGCCTCGCATTACTTTGCCCAACGGACATCCCCGCCGCCCAGTCTCCGCCCCCGCTGCAGCTATAAAAGCCGTCGGCTTTCCTCCCGTAGCTCGCGCCAACTTCCTTCTTTCCTCCCCTTTTTCCTCCGATTCGGCCTCCTCCCCAATCCATGGTCGCCACCGCCATTACTGCCGGCGGCACCTCTCCGGTGAACCATCCGCCGATTCCTTGCGGTGGAGGCAGCTTCTCGGCGCCCCAAACCTCTCCCCGCCGCCGATCGGAGCTGCAGCCCGCCCCAGCATGCCGGCCCCATGCGTTCGCCTACGCCGCCGTAGGTCCTCGTCGCCGGCCGATTCCGAGCTCCCTCCGGTGTGACCAACCGTGCGGAAAGCTTCACCGCACCTCTCTGATGCCCATGCTAGTCTCAAGTCTGCCTCTCCCCTACGCCGGCACCGCCGACCCCATTTCCACCTCGCCGCCGCCGCCCGCGCAGCCGCCCCGCCAACCTGCGCCGTCCAGAGCCGCGCCACCCCCTCCACCGGCTCCCCCGTTCCGTAAGCTTCCCATTTTTATGCTCACCAGCACCTCCTCGGCCGGCCCTCGCCGGTGGCATCATCACCGGTGATGCGCTCCCATCTTCTCTGTTTTCGGCTAGTGCTTCCCTATTAGTTCCCAGCCCCCGCATGCTTTATCAGTTGGCCTCCCCCCCCTCAGTCACGAAACACTTAAGGCCTCACTGGCTAGCAGCGTTCGCTCCCATCCCGCCGGCCCAAGTTCGACTCCCCTCTGCGACATTAGATTAGGTTTTAGTTGATGTTTTGCCGAGTAGTAATAGTAAAGAGAAATTCGGTAAAAAAATCAATAAACTAATTAATGAGTAATACAAACTCTTTTAGGAAGTAAAATAAGGTTACTTAATATTTATATATGATTATTTACTATAGGAACAACTAATATAGCCTAAATAGTTAATTGAGGTCTAATTACCAAATAGAGGCATGAATAAAATATGATTTAGCTTAAAGTCCAAAGTTAATAAAAATCCTAATTAAAAACACATTCAAGATTTCGGTTAAGGAAAATGAATAATACGTTTACCCATGAAAGCAAAATTTTAAAGATTCCCCCCAATTATAATTAAGATATGTGCCCTAACCTAACATGCCGCCATTAATAGTCTGAGAGGTAGACTAATTTAGATAACACTATTGAAATAGGACCTCATATAACAGGCTTGGCTTTATGAGAACAAGGATTTAGGTAATATTAATTTATGTTAGATGCTAAGTTAAACAATAAAATAAAAATGTCAGTTGATCTTCAGAATACCTTCAACTAAAAGGTCATAAATAGGTATTAAAATATAGTGACTTTGGTTAAATATCCACATGCAATAAAGATTACCTTTACTTATAATATAAACATATATGCCCTGAATATTAGGTCTAACCTAACTAAAAGAATGCTCCGCTTATAGGTCTAACCTAACTCAAGAAACTCCCTCGACAAATACAAAACAATAATAGTAATAATGAAAGAGACCATTAATAAAAAGATTAAGTCATCATAATTCTACCACCGCCCTTGCCTCAAACCACTCATTAAATCATAATAAAACTAAATTGAGCTTATTTGGATCTTTTGAGTTACTTGCTTTTATTTGGACTCGGTCACTTATCGCGCAATTAGAAACTGGAGTCCTGAAGATTCCACAGATCAAGCATGGTCAGAGCAAAGTGAAGACAAAGAATAGAAGCTTGAGAGAAAGCATCGTGTGAGCTCAATAAACCGCGCCAGGCGAGTCAATACTTTGATCATGTTGAACCTACATTTTCTGTGAATTACTTTTGTTTAAATTATCAAATTGCATGCTGTTAATTTATATACAAATACATGCTTAATTCAAGATTCTAGTTATATGCCCATTGTTTGCCTTGATTAATATTACACCCCCTTGTTGAATATTTGAATATATGAACCTTGTCGCCCTAGCGAAATTATGATAGTAACCTTTTGAAAATAAGTCCGTAATTTATACGCCATGCGTAGTGTTGCATAGATATTCATGGGCGTGAAAACGCCCAAGCATCACTTTTAATCATGAGAAAATTTGGTTCGGCAGTCATGGTGGTAATAACTGGTATATGTTCGATATGGTTATTTTATGTTCTCAAAAGCCCCAACTTGCTTAAGTATCTGGGCGGATGGTTCGATGGTGTGTGAGTGGTGCGGTGGAAGCACATTGTGGTTAGTGGTAGAACCGCCCAGATACCCCTAAGGACTGAATCTTATCGTGACCTCCCACGTAAAACAGTGCAACCACAAGTCTGTAAAGTACAACTTGGCTAAGTAAATTTATCGAAATTCCCGGACTCATCTCACTGGTAGTGGAGTGAAGTGGATACGCAAGGGCAAGGGGAGGCCTAAAGGGACACCAAGGGGAGGGTGAAGTTTTCCAGCTGTTCTAAGCATTGCGGGAAGTGGAGCCCGGCTGCATTAGTAACTGTGGAAAACATCCCGTGCATAGATGGGACCCACCGCAAGTGGGCAGTTTCCCATAAGGTGAGATGCCAAAGGGAACTAGATATTTTGAAAAGTCACTGTGATGGTATGCTCAACTGCATGACTAAGGAATCATGCGGGGCAATGAGTTGATTGTCTCTTGTGGTGAAAGTGTACAAACTCTGCAGAGTCAAAACTATTCGAATAGCCGTGCCCACGGTCATGGGCGGACATGGGAACTTAACCAGATATAGTTCTATTTCAAAAACTTTGTGGGTGGGAATGGAAGAGTGGAGGGCAGTGCAAGGCCCTGATTTGTGTTGTCCTGGGTGTCACCCTAGTGATAAGTTAAGCGGCTATAACGCTGAAGGATTAAGCATATGGTGCAGGTGCCATGTAACGGTGGATGGAATCTGAATCGCTACTATTATTGCATTCTCACACACTTTATGTTTTTGTTCAAACTGCTAAGTCTCAGGAGATTTCTATGTATTATATTTCAAAAGCAAAATAATGATAAAGCTTCTTCGTTTACACAATAAAATAACAGGAAGAATAAATAGAGTCATAAGAAACAAAGATGGCTGTTGGTAGTAAGTACATAAAGGTGTTGGTGGATTCAGGTCGATCATAAAAAGGAAATGATAGCATGGATTTTAGGAGAAATAGATTGGTAGAGCTTAAATGGATGGATATGACAAATAGACGATTTAAATGGTTTTTGGAGAATTAGGAAGTGCAAGGAAATTATGGATTACGATACGGACAAATAGTATGAATTCTTGGAAGAGGCTGGGAATAATGTGATTGATAGGATTTGATCAAAATAATAGAAGGATGAATTGAATTTTTGGGTATATCAGAGGAATAATAATAATTACCGAAGTATAATCTGGATCAATGATTTTGGGGAATTAGAAGAGTCTAAAGGTAATTGTTGGATTTAATGGGATTAGTAGGACTTGATCTAGACGGATGATTTGAATTTGAGGAAATTTGGAGATACGACAATTGGAGTATAAACTTGATTAATGATATTCTCGGTGGAGAAATATTGATGAATTAGTTAGAGACAATTAGTGACAAATAAGGTTGATTATGGAAAAAACATACTATGGTTTTGGATGATTAGTAGAAAGGATTGAATGATTAGAAAGTACTGGTACGAATGATTTCGGTGGATTAAAAAGTAGCCAGGTTAGAGAATCATTAGAATTCAGAAGTGAGGAGCTGGTGGATAGCGATTAATAGATTGGATTATTAAGAAATTTGGAATACAAAAGGTATTGGTGGATTCAAAATAAATATATAGAAAGTATATGATCGGTGGGTTAACTAAATGATGTCACTCGCTGTTGGAGTCTTAGACAGCAATCAATTAGGAAAGGATCAGTTCGGTGGATCAAGTAAAGGAAGTGTGTCTTTGGTGGAGTAAGACAATTATGGCAAACGCAGTGTGGGGCTCTAGGTAGTAGCAATAACTCTATGATTCAATAACGATAATGTTACCCAAAAGCAAATTTCTGGCAAATAAAACAGCCCGAGCCTTTCCTTTGATAAGCCTTGCATATTATTTATTTTCATTCTGTGTATTGGCTCGCGGAGCACGGTGGTTAGTGTGCTCACACTCGCTCTCATAACAAATCCAGAATCAGGATTCAGTCCACTACGCCTCAACAACACTATTGCTCATAATGACAAAGAATATGAAGATGTCAAGGGCTAGGTCGCAAACCTCCAGTTGGCTGCCTGTGGGCATGTCCGAAAGGTCCCACCTGAGTGCTCGTTCTTTCGCTGCTGCAATTTATTGATTTCGGCATAATCGGCCCATGTGTAAGTTTACTATTTTATTTATGCTTCCGTATGATATGTATTTGATATTCATTTTCTGTAACTGTGAGCACTATCTACTGATCCAGGGAATAGTGCATTAAATCACTGAGGATTCGGATAGTAAAATCTGGGGTCCCTGAGGATGGTATCAGAGCCTATCGACTGCAGGTCGTGACCTAGTTAGCATGGCCGTTAGTTCCATGACTAGAAATATTTCTTTAAAAACACTATCTCCGAAAATACAAGTCATACTACTCATTCTTATCTCTCTTAAATGATTCCCTCTCATCTATATGCTGCTTTAGCCATTTCTACTTCTCATGCTCTCTTGCCCTGAACTCAAAAGGATGAAAATCTAGTGCTCCTCTTGTAAATTCTCCTTGAAAACCTATTTTGGGCCAATAGTCATGATGCTTGAATTTAAAGCTTTATTTCAAAAAAACAAATTGTTTATCCTTGGAGGACTGATTATCAAATGGTTTACGAAATTCATTTTCAAACTCATTTTGACAAACCTGGATCTTCCGAGGAAATTTTCATAAGTTAAACTACTTACCAAAAACTTATTCAAAACTTTACCTTGGTTTCTCCAATAGTTCAAAACAAAGTTATTTCTTGAAAGCTTTCCCCAACAAGAACTTTGTTTTTCAAAAATAGATCCTAAGGGTCAACCTTGGAGGGGTTACCTTGGAAAGAGTTATGTTGGTAAAAACATGTTTCCCCTGTTTGGTTTTATCACCCCTAGTTAAAAGAAAAATCTTCATTTTTGCTACAAAGTTTCATTAAAATAATAATATTAATAATGATAATACTGGAATAAGAAATGATATCAAGCCAATCACATCCAAATACTTTCCTCTTCTTTCTATTGATTTGGGAAGAAAAATTTTGATCCTCATCTCGTACCCTCACTCCAAAAATTTAAGGTTAGGAACGTTGAAGATCGTCATGAAGATAAAGTGGTTTCATTTTAAACAAAATACGCAGATGAACCCTGTGCCCCCTTATGTGTGCTCCCCCGAATAGACGTTGTATTGTCGCAAGATTTCACGTTGGCCCTGTGCACTGCCTCCTTGTCCACGGGCGTCCTATTTCGCAGTCACAGGAAAAGCTTGCTTTCAAAAATTTGTGTGGTTCGGTATCACCCCAGCTTCTGGGGTATACTCTCTTAGAATTTTAATGGGTTTAGAGTATCTTATCTCTACGATGTGACACTCGTCTCATGTTGTTCCCTCTCACATTTTCTGGAAAATCCTATCAGGCCCAATGGATAGAAGCAGGACCACTGCCACAGTCAGAAGTAAGAAAGGAAGAATAATAATTGATGCTCGCAATAGCCCCGACCATGTGTACCAGCCATCACATGACCTCGCTCTACGAGAAAAGTCAAAGAGAAGCCATCATCATGAAAATAATAGCAGCCCTGCACTAAGTAAAGGCACTCAGAAGAAGATAGGCAAGTGTTTCAGATTGGGTGACCAAGGACATTATGTGGAGAATTGCCCCATCAAGAGGAAAGACAAGCGAATAATGGGTGCCGTCACCATCAGCCTCAACTCCGACGAAGAAGGACAAGTTGCAAAAGCTTTGTCACTAGACCAGGAAGCTACACTGAATAGTATATGTAGTGAGTGTGGCAAAGCAGGACATGTCGCACGACACTGCCCTCCACTACGACACATTGGACAAGGAGCATGTTTCACTTGTGGGCGAACCGAACATTACTGCTACAATTGCCCAGTTTACTACTGTTCACTTTGCAAGAAGTATCATTATCCGGGTGACTGTCTCACAAGCCTAATAGCTTGTAGGCGATGTGGAGAAAAGGGCCATAGGAAAAGTCAATGTACTGCAAACTACCCCAACTTCGAAGAGGATCACCTGCCAGGAGGATGTCCGGTGATGAAGGTTACTTGTTTTCTCTGCGAAGGACAAGACCACTACCCTAAGGATTGCTCCATGAGCCCGTTGCTGACCAAGGCAGCTGAGATACAACGGACAAGTCTCCAAGTCGCCATAGGACTTGTGAAGTCTGAAGTTAGAAAAGATAGCTAATGTCAGTAACCACTTATTTAAGGGGGGTAGCAAGAGTAGACCAAATGTTGGAAAGCTACTATGATGTATAATTACCTTGGAATATTGAAATGATGTATGATTACCTTGGAGGTGCAACAATTTGTAATAGACCTAATCTGACCAGTGCACAGAAACCCGCAAGGCCAAAAATCTTCTGGAAATGAGGAGTACAAGATGTACCTTTAGCTAAAATCACCAACTTGTCAAAACCCAAGAATAAGAACGAGATTCCAGCGAAAGTGAAAGACCACAATATAGATGTGCCCTCGTCACCTCTGCATTCCTAAGGCCCTCTACCCCCTTGGGCACAGACCATTCTTACCCACCTATCAACAAGAAATTCTACAACCGTAGGTCCAGTAGACGATGCAACTACTCCATTCTATGATGATGTGAAGACAACAATGTCAAAGAGCGAGTATTTGGAAGTTTACGACCTATCTAGGAGAATAAGGTTTCTTTCTTCCCTTTTGACTTCTCCAAGTGCTAACCCCTATTGTGCAGATTTTCACCTCGCTGTGAAGCTAAAGGACTATACGTCGAGTAACACCCAGAAACCTATTGCTAGCCGATATAACCCCGCCTCCTTTTCCTTCTATTCTACCGGAATCTCGGGGTCGAGATTCTTTTTAAGGGGAGTAGGTTTGTAACATCCCAAAATTCAAGTATTTGAAAATATGGAATCTATAAACTTTTCTTGCATTTTGCTGGCATTCAAATTTCTTCTGAATATTTATTTGAAACCTTATTGAGTTTTGTGGCATACAAACCCAAGATTGGATATTCAAAATTTAATTAGAACAAAGTAATATCAAAATCAAAATCCAAGGACAAATAATTAAAATACAAAAATTGAACACAAAAACTTAACTGAAAATTTAAAATTTGGAATGTCATGTAAACCTCCAAAAATCAGTAAATCCTAATGCAGATTAAAATTTAAATTAAAGATCTAAATTTTAAAAGGGGCTTAAACCTTTCTTTATCTCTTTTTCTCCCCTTTCCTTTTTCCCCTCACTTCCAGGTGGGGCCCTTCCTTTCTCTCTCTCCCTCCCTCTCTCTTTTCCGGACAGCCGCGCCCCCATCTGCCTTTCCTTCCCTTCATTGCCTGGTGGACCCGACGCCCCTGCCTCCCTTTCTTTCTCCTCTTTCTCCAGTGCGCCTGCGCATTCTTTCTTTTCTCCTCCTTCTTTCTTCCATGGCCGAGCCCTCCGCCGCCTCCTCCTTTTCTCTGCTCGGCTGCCCCTTGATGTCGGGTCACCTCACCACTGTCATCATTATCGCGTCGCCCCGCCAGTGTCACGTCCCCCAGCTCCGTTCCCTGCACGCCTCTCGCGCCGGACTTTGTCCAGCGGACCTCCCCGCCGCACGGTCTCCACCCCCGCTACAGCTATAAAAGCCGTCGACTTTCCTCCCGTAGCCCGCGCCAACTTCCCTTCTTTCCTCCCCTTTTTCCTCCGATTCGGCCTCCTCCCCAATCCATGGTCGCATTTCCTTTGATAAGCCTTGCATATTATTTATTTGCATTCTGTGTATTGGCTCGCGGAGTACGGTGGTTAGTGTGCTCACACTCGCTCTCATAACAAATCCAGAATCAAGATTCAGTCCACTATGCCTCAGCAACACTATTGCTCACAATGACAAAGAAGATGAAGATGTCAAGGGCTAGGTCGCGAACCTCCAGTTGGCTGCCTGTGGGCATGTCCGGAAAGTCCCACCTGAGTGCTCGTTCTTCCGCTGCTGTAATTTATTGATTTCGGCCTAATCGGCCCATGTGTAAATTTACTATTTTATTTATGCTTCCGCATGATATGTATTTGATATTCATTTTCTATAATTGTGAGCACTATCTACTGATCCAGGGAATAATGCATTAAATCACAGAGGATCCCAGATAGTAAAATCTGGGGTCCTACACCTAACATATCGTCGTTAAAACAAATTCCCTTGGTAGGTTTAATTAATAGCTATATTAAAACATGAATCCGTACACCAAGCCTTGCCAGATAAATAAGTTTAAATTAAAATCTAAAGCTAAGGGTGTGTTTGGTTGAGCTGTGGCTTCGAAAAAGTCTTGTGAGTCAAATGTGGGAAAAGTCAGTGGGTTGTGGGTGTGGAAAAGTCATGAAGTGTTTGGTTCAAACAAGTATAAAACTTACCTCCTATCTCTATTTTCCTTGAAACAACTGTGAAACAGCTCTCTATTTTCACCATTTCAAAAAGCAGAAAGCCAAAAGCCAAAAACAGGGTCCAAGGTGCTTTCAAAACTGTACTACCCAAAAGTAGCTGCTTCTGAAAAAGTAGCTTCTGGTTTACACCTCTTTGGTTGGCTTTTGGCTTTTTGAAAGCAAAAGCAGCTCCTAAAAGCTCAACCAAAGGCACCCTAAGCCTAATAATACCCGAAGTATAGACAAGATGATAGTATGCCATTAATTAAATCTTAACTTTAGAATTAGTTGAGCATGATCGAATATAACAAGCTAGGACCCGTACAAATAGATCCTAATCCAAATTAAACTATACCAAGTAATAAACAAGGGTACATAAAATGTTGTACCACAAAATGCTATAAACCAAGATTCTAAAATTTATTCGGAAATCTAAATATTGTATACATCGCGGGAATAGTGCATGCCCTGCAGATTTGCGCTCGACAAAATAATACTCAAATCATAGGTCCGACCCAACTCATGAGACTTCCTTGATAAATACAAAAATAATAGAAGAAATTAATAATAAAAAGATCAAGCCATCGTATTCTACCACCGACCTTGCCGCAAACCACCCCAAATCACCCACTAAATTCATAATAAAGTTAATTTGAGTTTATTTGGATTTATGTGGGTCCTTTGAGTTATTTGCCTTTATTTGTACTCAGTCATTTAGCACGTAATTAGATATTGGAGTCCTGAAGAATTAAAAGATCAGGCGTGATCAAGAGCGAAGTGAATATAAGGACCAGAAGCTCCAAAGAAAGCATCGTGTGAGCTCAAGACCGCGGTAAACCGCGCAAGGCGAGTCAATACTTTGATCATGTTGAACCTACATTTTCTGCAAATTACTTTTGTTTAAATTATCAAATTGCATGCTATTATTTTATATGCAACTACATGTTTAATTCCATATTCTAGTTATATGTCTATTGTTTGCCTTGATTAATATTATACCCCCTTTTGAATATTGATTATGCAAACCTTGTCGCCCAAGAAAAAATTATGATAGTACCCTTTTGAAAATAAGTCCGTAATCATACGCCATGCTTAGTATTGCATAGATATTCAGGGGTACCAAAATGCCCCAAGCATCACTTTTAATCATGAGGAAATTTGATTGGACAGTCACGGTGGTAATGACTGATATTTGTTCAATATGGTTATTTTATGCTCCCAAAAACCTCAACTTGCTTGAATATCTGGGTGGATGGTTTGGGGGCTGGTGTGGTGCAGTGGAAGCACAAATTATGAAGTGTGGTAGAACCGCCTAGATACCATTAAGTACTGAATCTTGTCATGACCTCCCACGTAAAATAGTGCAACCACAAGTCTGTAAAATAGAACTTGGCTAAGTAAATTTATCGACACCCCCCGGACTCATCTCACTGGTAGTTGATAGGAGTGGACAAGCAAGGGCAAGAAAAGGCCTAAAGGGACACAGAGTGGAGGGTGAAGTTTCCCAGTCGTGCTAGCGCTGAGGGGAGTGGAGCCCGAATAACGCTAGTAACTGTGGGGAACATCCCGTGCATAGATGGGACCCACCGTAAGTGGGCAGTTTCCCATAAGGTGAGATGACAAAAGGGACTAGATACTTTGAAAAATCACTGTGATGGTCTGCTCAACTGCATGACTAAGGAATCATGTGGGGTAACGAGTTGATTGTCTCTTGTGGTGAAAGTGTACAAACTTTGCAGAGTCAAAACTATTTAAATAGCCGTGCTCACGGTCATGGGCGGACATTGGAACTTAACCAGATATAGTTCTATTTCAAAACTTTGTGGGTGGGAATAGAAAAGTGGAGGGCAGTGCAAGGCCCTGATTTGAGTTGCCCTGGGTGTCGCTTGTGGTGAAAGTGTACAAACTTTGCAGAGTCAAAACTATTCGAATAGCCATGCTCACGGTCATGGGCGGACATTGGAACTTAACCAGATATAGTTCTATTTCAAAACTTTGTGGGTGGGAATAGAAAAGTGGAGGGCAGTGCAAGGCCCTGATTTGAGTTGCCCTGGGTGTCACCCCAGTGATAAGTTAAGCGGCTATAACGCTAAAGGATTATGCATATGGTGCAGATGCCATGTAACGGTGGATGGAGCGAAGGCGATCAAAAAGAGATGTGCTTCTATGCTTTTCTCAAAGTGATTTGTATAATTTTTAAAGCATAACTAAATAATGGATAGTGATTACTTATCTATCCATGTGCTTTGAGATTATTATCATTCTGTTTCTTTTGTGTGAAGTCAATTTATCAAATATCATATGATAGCTAATTTCCAAACCTATGACTTAGCCATTTTTAACTAAAATCAAAATTTTCCAGTATCAATTGACTTTGTGGGGGGCAACTCCCCTCACAATCATTCACCATGCCCAGTCCAGGGACCTCAGTACATGTCCTTCACCGTACTGCCATAAATCGCCATTTTATGAAAACTATACATTATGGTATTTTCACACTTTGCCATGACTAGGGGCATGACTATTCAAATATATTATAATACTCTGTAGAGATGTACAACTTTACTCATAAGATATGATTTTCTTATAATGCCAGCCATTACACGCTTCCATAAGCATGCGACTGAGTAATCATAACAAAGCCTTTACAATGCTTAGTTTTGATGCTTTCTTCTACTCCATAGGTATGACTCTTAGCGCTAAGATACCCCTGTTGTTAGGAAGTCTCTCCCTCATCTGTTGAGTGTGCACTCCATGTAAGGGAGGAACCTTTCAGGTCCCTTCTGGGCAATGACCCCTATAGGTTCACCCCCATCTCTTTTTAATAGGGCAATGACTCCATTGACCATCCCCAACCTGTTACACTGTTGTAGGAGTCCACACCGAAACAAGCAAATTAGTTGACCATATCTGTCTCATACCAGACTTATTGTACGGTTGGGTGTAGAAATGAGCCTGTTGTAGGGGTGGCCCCCACCTAAGCTCAGTCTGCCTGTTAGAAGGCTGTAAAGCCCAATATGGGACATATGTAATGACATAAATACCCTAAAGGGGGTTACTCAGGTGTAAGGGTAGGGTTGTAAAAACGCTCCCTATGTGGATATATATATATACAATACAAGCCATGGGGAAATCCTAAGCATTGCTCATCTAACTCTCCATTACCATATCTCTCTCTCTGTTTGGTCTGTAACCACAACCACACGAATTCGGTCCTTAATCGACTCAGGCAAGACAAACTGACAATACAGACCTCGGGCAATTGCTGCACCGGTCTCAACTCAACCATTCACCCAAGTCTCCACCGTTTTGTAAAACATTCCCTGTTTCCAGTGGTAACCCACTTTACCACTACCATTATCATGTTTCCAGTTTCAGTTAGCAATGTTTGTGTTGTATTTATTATTACCTTTAAAGCATAGCTAAGCACAATCATGATCTACCATTATTACCATTATAAATATCTTATGGTGACAAGGAACGGTATTACCAAGAGGGAGAATAAAAGGCATCACTATATGGTGGAGCTAGGCAATCTACATACACAATAATGGCAACCATGTATTTGTATTTGAAAGCAAAATATTTTATTTGAAAATTAGGTTCAACATGATCAACATAAGGACTTGCCTCTTTATCTGGTATCTTCGGTCCTCTCTGTAGGCTTTAGGCTTGTTCTTGATTACTTCAATTGCTCATGGGGTTTAAATGGTGCTTCGTTTGGCTGAACGGAATTCAAAATGGGCTAGGTGGGTTCAAAATGGCTATATGTGTGTTACCGGGCTTTTGGTGAATAGTATCAACAAAAATAGTGCCAAACATGGGTTTGAAATGATATATGAGATGATTAGGGTTTTATCGGAGCCTCTTTGGAATAAACAGAGTTGAAAAAGGGCTTTACAGGGTCAAAACAGATATAAATATGCTATTGGGCACATCGGTGAATTGTAACAGGTTTAGGTTCACTGTTCATAGCGGATCCGGATGCAATAGTATTTGTCTTCGGTAATGTTCATGTCGATTTGGGTTTACTATGTATGGCGGGTCGGGTCTGCTATGGTATCAGGTCCGGTCGGTGAATTGTCAGTATTGGGCTCGGCCCGACATGTCTTTGGAGTGGGTGGGCTTCCACTGTACGGCCTACAGCCTATTGTTGTTCATTTTCTGCTATCCTTGGATCGCTATAGTGGCCGAATCAGGGGAAAAGCACGATGAAGAATTGCAGGGTGTGCAATGAGTTTCGTGGAAATCTGAGGACATGGATGGAGTTAGGGGAGCGAGAGGGCCCATTTCTGGGCTTTGGGTCAGTCAGGGGAGTGATAGGGACCCATTTTTGGGCTTTGGGTCATCCGAGAATCATGGGTGATGGCCGGTTGAGAGGTGACCATGCATAGGAGTGAATTGGTGGTTAATTAGCGAAGGCAAGGGGTCGGTGAGCATCTCGAGCACATGGGGATGACAGTGGGGGATGACGGCTAGGGCTGTGATATCTGGTGGTGGGCTGACAACGGTGAGGGGATGCGGCCGTGCGGAGAGAGGGCCGCCGGTAAGGTATGGGCTCAGATAAGCTATGGTGGGGCTACTATATAATTTGTGGTGTAGCAAGGGAGCTATTAACAAAAGTAATTGACAAATGATAGATGTATTAGTAAGGATCAAGATTTGAGGCTTACTGGGCTTTCATGGCAGTGGCGGCGAATTTATAGCCGACGAAGGGAGAGAAGAAGGTGGGGATGGACAATTGGATGTTGATGGGGCTTAGAGGGAGGTTGGCGGGTGTTTATAGTCGGTTAAGGCGGTAGGAAGTAGTGGTCGGGTTGTTCAGGCAGTGGTGCATGTCTGGGAATGCGGGCGCGGGAGCCTTTGGCGTTATCCTAGAGAGACGTCAGAGAGGTCAGTTGGTGACACGGAGCTTTGGTCTCAATGCTTTCTCGGGGCAGTGAGGTGCAGTGGTCAAAAGAAATGGCACGGGCAGGTCAGCCGTGAGGGGGAGAGAAGTTGCAATGCGGCAGGGAGGAGTGGAGCGGCCATGGCGCATAGCCAGGGTGACGGGATGGGCAATTAAGGAGGGTGGCAGGGCAATGTGCGGTGTTGACAAGTTCGGTCGTTGTGTGTGAACAACGATGGCGGTTTGCTGAGTTGTGATGGCCGCGAAACAGCTTCAGTCGTGTGGAGGGGAAGAAACAAGGGCGAAAGCGGATTTGGGGAGGGTGCCAAGGGCCGAGGGAAGGCGTATGACTGAAAAAGGAAGGTGCATTGGCCGAAAAATTTCTGATTTGGACAAGTAAACGAATTCAGCCGAATTTCAGAGAAAATTGAAAGCTTCAAAAGTTTTGGGTTGTTTCAAGACCATAACATACTGCAGTTGCCTGCCATCACTCGGATAGTTGCACTCAGCTTCGTCACATCGATGAATTATATTGGCTTCACACTGGTGCCGAGATAGTCACTCAAATGAGCAAGGATGCAAGGAAAGTAGTCTGTGTGCAAACAAAATGACATGTTTCATGTCGTTCATGTTGATATGACAAACTTATTTGCCCAATATAAATAGTTTGTATAAGTCCAAATTAACAATCGTGGCAACAAGTAGTATAGTAAAAAAATTATTCGTCAAGAAACATCACCTGTTAAAGGGTAAATTCTATAGGACGATGATCAAAACCGCGATGCTATATAGAGCAGAATGTTTGGCGACTAAAAGACAACAAATACAAAAAAAATGAGTGTAGTGGAGATAAGGATGTTGCGGTGGATCTGTGGTAACACAAAGCGGGATTACATCTGCAATGATGATATACGTACCAATTGAAAAGAAACTTGTCCAACATCGCTTGAGATTGTTTGGACATCTCCAACGGAGGCCTCCTGACGTACTAGTACATAGTGGAATTTTAAGATGTATTGAAAATGTAAGAAGAAGCAGAGATCAACCAAAACTGACATGAGAGAAAGTAGTTAAAATGATTTGAGAGATTGGATTGTATCTAAAGATTTAGCTTTGGATAGGAATGAATGGAAGTTAACGATCCATGTACCGGAACCATAAGAAAGTTAGGGGTAGTATTTTATACTCTCGGCTCAGATAACAGGATATACGGTTTAGGGTTTTAGTATTGTAGATTTTATTTTAAGGCTCTCATCTTTTTGATCTTGAGAAGATTTTATTCCTAGTCTACCCTTTTTTATCTTAAAAAAATTTTATTTCTAGTCCATCTTAACTTGTTTGGGACAAAAGGCTGGTTTCTTGTTGTTGTCGTCGTCAAGAAACAGCACCTAATCCCCTGGATTAAGCTCATGCACACACGCAGAGAAAGAAGTTTTTTTTCGGAAATCTGATAATGAAGTTTGGAGTAGACTAAGCAAATAATAGCACAATCAAGATCGAACGTAGCGATAGTGCCTGAAACAAAACCGATTTTGCAAAATCAAAATTTGATTTGAGTTTTGAGTTGAAATTGAGTTTCTTTTGCTCCTCAATCCTAATACACACTAATCTCAAAGCAAATCAGCTCTCAATCCCTGTCATCACAGCCTGAACGGAGGAGATTTGCGCGGTACTGTTCATATCCGACAAAACTTGCCGCCGCCGCCAAATTTTGTCGCCGCCACTCCTCCCCGCGCCTTCTCGCACCTGCGCGCCCCGGCCAGCTCCTGCTTGCTGGTGGGACACCGCACCCCTCCCCTTTTACGCACCTGCTTCGGTGTCAACTTCTCCGGCCGCCACCGCCACCGTCCGCCCGCGGTCACGCCCCCTCTCTGCTCTCACAGCTGCCCCGATCGACCTGACACTGCCTACTTCTTTTGACCGCCGCCTTGCGTAGCCCGTGGTGCTCAAACACCATCCCGATCGCCCGGAGAAGCTCCCCTCCATAAGCTATGCTCAAATTGGCCGCGGAGAAGAAGTGCTCGCCGCCGGCGATCGCCGCCTCCGCCGGGCCTACCACCACCCAAAATGGAACCCCCATACTCCCATGAATCCAACCATGCCCCCAAAAGCCGTCGCAAAACTCCCTAGCGCCACCGGCCGTCGCCGCTTCCTCCTCTGTTTCGTGCGCACGCGCTCGGGCAGACGGAGAAGATGAACAGTAACATCACGTTATTGTTCATTCGACTGAGTCAAGCCGACGCGTCGCCTGCATACTCCCCCCTTGCGCCGTTCCGCCCGATCGGGTCACCGGTCTCGGTGAGCTGCTGCGTTTGATCATGGGGACGCACCCGACCGAGCCGCTTTGACTTAGTTGAGCCGAATTAATTCGCCGCGGCGGTTGCAACAGGTCCGAGCCCGATGAACAGTAAAACCAAAAATACAAGTTTATACTCCCTAGATTCGTTTCGAGCCCGCCAACCCATTTCTCAGGCCCATTTCCCCATTTAGGACTTCCTACAAGACCAAACCCAATTTATTTGTATTTTATCGAATTTTTCTTCTTTATTTTATTTCTTTATTTCCTAGCTCAATTCTTCGGGCATGGAATTAACTTATTTTATTTGCTTTGCGTTAGCTACCGAAGGTGAAGGACGCCAGGAGCAAGGAGAAGAAGCTCAAGTCCAGATCCAGCCATCCGAGGAGTTGGAGCTAGTTGAAATCGTAGAACCGCAAGGCAAGTCGCACATGTTTTTGAACATGTTGATCCTACGTTCCTTACATTATTTATTTACATGTACTTTCATTATGTTATTTTCATTCAGTTATTTTATGTACAATAAATGCTTAGAATGACATGATACTAGTTATGTCCTACCACCCGAGAAAGCCTAGTTTAATTTGATGGCCATATTCCCTTGACAGGATATAGTAAAATAAATAAATATGATAGCTATGTAATCATGGTAGCATAGGAACTCATCAAAATATTTCCACTGTTAAGAATTTTGGCAATTGTCTAGAGTTTTGAAAAGATGGTGAAGGACCGAAATGGCAACAGAGGGGGGGTGAATGGTGCCTTAAAAATTTTCTCCCCAAGTTCTTCTTCTCCTTTAGCTAGAGAGCTAAGAAGTCAGAAAAACAAAGATCAACCGAACAGCAACAATAAAACAAGAAGTCGTAGCCGAGGACAACCGTAGTCGTAAATGTGAAACTGTATCGGGTTTTGACCGTGGTCGTATGGGGTGGGAACAGACCAGCATACGCAAGACCACCGCTACACAGACGAGGTTGAATGACCAGAAACAGAGGATATCGCTGGTGAAAACCGAACCAGAAAACTTATGCCGTAGTCGATCATCCGACAACGTAATGTATCTGAGAAATACTACATTGTCGGTATGCACGACCGAGGAGCAAGAAATTAGAGATCTTTTGCACGAGATCCAAAATGAATGAAACTTGAAACTTAGTTCGTACAAGATCTCTGAAGTAAAATACCAAGAACCTCCAAAGTCTTCACAATCAGAAGAGGAGAAAACCAAAGTCGAGAACTGAAACAGAGAGCTCCAGGCGGCAGAACCACAGAGCTCGGTTTTCTACAGATTTTGCTTTTGCTCTCGGGAATGATCTTAGCAGCGGTCATACAACAATTTCCAGTCTGAGCAAGTGAAGCACAAGCCAACTCTCGGACAAAACACATATGATCGAAAGAACACGAGAGGGCAAACAGATCAAACAAATCATCTCAAGAACAAAAAGCGAGAAAGATACAGAGATGAATCCAATCTTTTCTATTTCACATGGAGGTTTCTGACCACTCCATCGGAGGTACACGAGCATCCATGCTCTTACCAGAGACAACTCACACAAGATAGAGAGGAACACTCAGAGCACTCAGGGGACAACCTCTCTTTGCTCCTGAGACCTAACCTCTCTATTTATAGTCTCACACGCTAACGGGTCTCAACAGACCACCGTTCTGAGAGACCCGATGCTGCTGAGCCTCCGTGCTTTGCCCATTACCCGGTGGCAACGGCTCCACCGCTTTGCCCAATAGCACCACCAACTCCAGTGCTTTCCCGAGGACACGACTTCCTTTGCGTGGCTTTGGCATTTCTCCAAAATGCCCTTGACCAGCCTCCAAGCTTCCTCCTCATGCCTTGTTTTTTGGTTACACCACTCGGACAAGACCACGTCCTCTTGGCTTCCACGTCGCTTACGGACCTCAACATCTCCTATGTCTAGTCCCGACCTCTCTAAGCCTCACCAAGACATGTCTCCCAAGACTGCAACCCTCACGCACAACAAAACCATCACATAGCACCGATCCATACTGCACACTCACACCGAGCTCAAGTCTTTTCCACAGAAATTAGACTTTACTAAACCTTGTCAAAATGTAGAACAAACCAGTCTACAAGGTCCACAACAACACAAGGAACCCAACCGACCAAACCTCACCGTAATCGGACATGAAATGCACCCTCACGACCAATTTTAGTGATCCCGCACGACCACGGTCATCCAACCGATAACGTGGTCGAACGCGGTTTCGACCACGTTCAATTCTCGCGCTAACGTGGTCGTAGCTCTCCGAGCGCATAACGTGGTCGCACCACCGAGTGCCACAACGTAGTCGTGGCTCCTTTCCCTGGCGTGGTCGAGGCCTCGAGCTCCCACAACGTGGTCGTGGCGCCCACCGACCACGGCCAAAGTGGTCGAACGCCCGACCACCCAACGTGGTCGAGGCTCCGATCCCACAACGTGGTCGTAAACCCTAGCGCCGAGTGCCGACCACGGTCAAATCTTACGAGGGCTCCGCAGCGTGGTCGAGCTGGCGCTACAACGTGATCGAACGCTCCCAATTGCCAACGTGGTCGTAAACCCTTCCGACCACGGCCAAAGTACTCGTACGCTGCTCGGCTGAGATCCGATTACCACCAACGTGGTCGTACGCTACCCGGTAGACTTCCGATCACGTTCAAATTCGCCGGGGACGCCACAACGTGGTCGACGCTACCCGTGAACTTCGATCACGTTCAAATTCGCGGGGCGCCACAACGTGGTCGTGCGCTACCGATGAACTTCGATCACGTTCAAATTCGCGGGGCGCCACAACGTGGTCGTGCGCTACCCGATGAACTTCCGATCATGTTCAAATTCGCGGGGCGCCACAACGTGGTCGTAGACCACCCGATTGAGTTCAACGTGGTCGTATAACCTTCCGACCACGACCACCATGGTCGTACAGCACTCGGAAGAGTTTCGACCACGACCAAACGTGGTCGTACGAACGAGGACAAGTCGTACCGACTTCATTTCGCCGAGTTAAGACTTTGCAATAAAAGCCCAAAACAAACTCAATTTACCTTCAACCAAGGGTCAATTACTCATCATAAAGATGGGATCATCTCCACATGATCTCTCAATCTCCCCCTTGATGAGTATATTGACAAACACCGAAAAATATGAAGTTGAGTTTGTAGAAGCCGACATGGTCCAAGGAAAGAAAATGAAATTATGACCATGTCGACAGAAGGAATACTAGAGCAATACATAAAGAGCAAATTGATCTCCAAAGCTCTAGCAAGTTCCCAGAAGTTGAGAAATTTTCTTTTTTTTCAATCTATTCTCCCCCTTTTGGCAATAAACACATCAAGTATGCAAGAGAGAATAAGTCAAAATGATGGATGGAATGGCTGATTTGATTATTCAAAGTATGCAGAGCCATGAGAATTATCCAAAATGACCAAATGTATTACACCAAGCCATAACATACAAGTATGCTACAAAGATCATGACTATGTATGTAAAGAGAAGCTAAGCTAACAGATGGTATAATCTGATTTTTTTTAATTTGAAGTGCTTAGCAAGTCAAGTCAAACAAGATTTTAGTCTAGCTAATGATATCCACAAATGATGCAAGCCATGTCAATGAGCTAAATGGAATCGAGAAGCTAGTGTTGAGCCAACTAGAGTGCTATTTATTCAAGAATGATACATTTGTTTAAGTACACTTGAAATTTTAGCAATTGAGCATAAATGACATTTTTCTTTTAGAGATCTCATGATTGTTTTCAATCATACTTTTGTCATGTGCTAGACCTCAAGCCTTATGCGATCATTCCAAGCGAGAAGCTTAAGGAAATGATCTTGGTCATCCAAATCTCACACGAGTTCATGCCTTGTGCAATGGCAAGCCGTCTCATGAGAAGGAATTGGTGAGATCGGTTTTTCATACAGAAGAGATCTTTTTTTTTGATAGATTGTACTAACTTATGTGTCATCAAGAAACTGTATAGCTCAATCTATTGCTCAACTAAGATTCAAGACTCAACTCAGCCTATTTGACATGGCGAGAATCATAAAAAGATAACACAAGGCTGACTAGTCTCAAATATGAACAAGACATGAATTAGGTCAAATTTGGCATTTTAATTAACCTATCATGGCAAAGACTTGACTACACATATAAAGTCATGATCGATTAGCAATGGAGCACAAATCATGGCAATGTGTAAAGCATTGAAAGCATGTCATAACCGGATAATAATCAAGGCTCAATGTGGTTATATTACAATGCAGAATGCAATGCAGAAAATCCAGCTCCCCCTCAACATGTGATGCAGCTTTTAGTTCAAGTTGAGTTTAAGTCTAAATTAAAATCTAGAAGTTCCCAAATGAACTCCCCTTGAACCAAAGCCATAAAAATCAAGAGCTGGCAAATAAATCAGGAAAACAGGCAGTCCTTAAAGCATAGATAAGATATAGAGGATACTATGGCTCAAACTAACTCTCATCTACCCTATATGTCTCCAGGACAACAGCTGTCGAGAAAAGCGCACACTAGAGAGCAAACACGAACCCTGTCTACCCGAGGGTGGCCCAACCCTCGCTAGAACCTAAAAGAAGTGAGTGAGCTCAACCTAGTGAGAAAAAAAACAGCTATCCTGAAAGCACAAGATAAGAGCAAGAAGTCTAAGCAACTCAGCAAGAGACACACTCTAACCTATGCTAGAAGGACTAAACCCAATGCACCCGAAAAGCGATGCAACAATGAAGGATCTGAAGCACAATTAATAAGATAAAGCAAGAAGCCCAAAGCTCCCCTCACAATAGTCCGTAAGGACAAACCACCCCAAGCTCTCCCAGCAGAAATAAAACCTCGTGCTATCCAAAGGCTTGGTAAAGATATCGATAGCGGTGGTCACTCTCCTGGCCCGAGCACGATGTCACCTTTCTCTACATGGTCTCGAAGAAAATGATATCGATATCGATGTGCTTGGTCCGAGAGTGCTTGCACGGGTTCTTAGCAATGCTAATCGCAGACGTGTTATCGCAAAAGAGCGGAACACGATCGATAGCTAACCCAAAGTCCCGCAGAGTCGAGACCATCCAATGCACTTGGCTACAAAGAATCGGCTGCGACAACGCACTCGGCCTCTGCGGTGGGCGTGCAACACCGGATCTTCCTCGAAGACCAAGAAACGAGAGAAGTGCCAATGTCTTGGCGGTGCCGAAGTGCTCTTCCTATCTATCCTACACCGCAAAGTGCGCATCCGAATAGGCTCTAAGGGATAGAGCAGGATGAGGAAGAGTACCGATACCATAGTCAATGGTAGCTCGAAGGTACTGAAAAATGCGCTTCACCACCGGGCGGTGAGATCTGCGAGAGAAGCTCAAACCGCACAAAGACACACGAAAAAGTGTATGTCCGGTCTCGAGGCGATGAGGTACAAGAGAGAGCCAATCATACTTCGAACTCTTTTGATCAAGCTGCTCGCCGTCCTCATCAGGGTCAAGTGTGGCCGTAGAAGCCATCGGAGTCGACATCGGCTTTCCATCACTCATGTCGAGCGTCTCGGGAGATCACGGGTACTTGCCTTGATGCAAGAAGGTACCCTCCCGAGTGCGCTTGATTTGGAAGCCAAGGAAGAAAGTCAACTCACCCATCATGCTCATCTCAAACTCGGTGCTCATGACATCCGAGAACTGTGAAACTAGAGCATGAGAAGAGCCGCCAAAGATGATGTCATCGACATAAATTTGAGACGACGCAGGAGATCATTGCCAAGTCGGCGAATGAACAAGGTCTTGTCAACTTTACCCATCTCAAAATCATGTCTCAATAGATAGGACTTAAGCCTCTCATACCAAGCTCTAGGGGCTTGCTTAAGTCCATACAACGCTTTGGAAAGCTTGAAGACATGACTAGGGTATTTGGGGTTCTCGAAACACGGAGGTCGTCGACATAGACTTCTTCCTCAATGAAGCCATTGAGAAAGGCACTCTTGACGTCCATCCGGTAGAGCTTAAAACCCTTAGAAGCTGCAAAGGCAAGCGAATTCTAATGGCCTCAAGGCGAGCTACGGGGCAAGGTCTCCTCGAAATCCGGACCCTCAACACAGGAGTACCCACATGCAACCAGCCTAGCCTTGTTTGAATGACTACCCCATCCTCACTTTGCTTGTTCTTGAACACCCATTTGGTTCCAATGATATTTTGATCTCGAGGGGCTCAACAAGCGTCCGACCTTGTTTCTCTCGAAACTCTCTAGCTCCTCATGCATGGCGTTGACCCAAGACTCGTCGATAAAGCATGGCAAACGTCCTTGGGCTCAAAGGAAGCTACGAAGGCGAGTGGAGATGTAAAATGACACGCCGAGACTTGGAACGTGTGACTCGCTCAAATAGATCTCCAATCATCCGCTCGTAAGGATGAGATTTTTGGATATGTCTTGGAGGTCTGGATGAGATGAAGAAGTGGCCTCTACCTCGTTACTGACGGGTAGGAACAGAGCCACTAGCTCCGAAGAGATAGAAGGTAGGGTCGATCGCCTCGAGGTGCGGTGGAAGAAGGCACCTCAAGGGGTGGAGAAGGGGCCGGATCGGGTGACAACCCTCATCTCCATCATCCTCATCATCCACAAAGATGGTCTCGGACTGCTCTAGTGAACCTGAGATATCGGGCCTAGTCCCCGGACTGGCCTCATCGAAAGTTACCTCACAGGTTTCTATCATTTTGCTAGACTCGCAGCCTGCACCCTATAGGCCCGCCAAGAAGTCGAGTAGCCGGAAAAAGTCCATCACTAGAACGTGACTCGAACTTATCTAGGTTCCGGACTTCAAAATAAAACACTTGCAACCAAACACACGAAAATGAGAAACACCGGGCTTTCGCCGTATCTCAACTCATAAGAAGTGCGGTGCAAGTGTGCCCGAAGAAAACTCGATTTGAAACATGGCACGCGGTGGCTATAGCCTCAGCCCAAAACTTCCGCGGTGTAGAGTACTCATCAAGCATCGTCCTGGCCATCTCGACCAAGGTACGGTTCTTCCTCTCCACAACGCCATTCTGCTGGGGACGTATGGAGAAGAGAACTGGTGCTCTACACCTGTCTCACCACAGAAACTCTCAAAGTAGGAATTCTTGAACTCCGTGCCATTGTCACTGCGGATCGCTCGTAAGGCACCGGAAGCTCAGCAGAAAGCCTCTTGAAAAGACCTCGAAAATATGTAAACGTCTCATCCTTGAGGCTAAGAAAACACCCAAGAGTACCTCGAATAGTCATCGACCACAACAAGAACGTACCACTTCCCTCCTGCCGATCGCACTCGAGCCGGTCCAACTGTATCCATATGGAGCAATCGTCCTGCATCGGTCATAGTAATGTGGACCGGAGGATGAGAAGCGGCAACCATCTTGCCGTGCTTAAGGCATGGAGCGCAAACAAGATCTTTGACCATCTTGAGTTTCGCGAGACCACGAATGAGATCGTGGCCGCTAACTCGGGTCAAATGGTCAAATCCAATATGACCAAGTCTCCTATGCCGTAAGGAAAGATCGCGGGACTCGAAGCAAGCGGACAACGGAGAGGATCACCAAGACTCGGAAAAATCAGCACGAAAGATCCTCCCAAAGCGAGAAATCCATAAACCGGACTACACCAAGAATCAAGAATTTTGCAATTGTTTTCTTAAAGCTCACCTCGAAATTGTCATCGGTGGTCGAGAGACGAGAGCAAATTGTACTGCAGCTTGCTAACTAAAGCAACATCTTTCAAAATAAATGAATCATTAATGCAACACACCTTTGGCGATGACGCCCGGATGAAGCATCTCCGAAGGTGATCGTCTCATCACACGGAGCTCGGGCAAGGGAAGAAAACCAACGGAATCTCCGGTCATGTGTCGTGAACACCGGAGTCTACAAGCCAAACCTTTCCTTCCCCGCCCGCGAACCCGAGTCAACAAGAGAGCAAAGTCTCGATCTTGGGATAAATCAACATAGATTTTGGCACCCAATCTTGAGTCACACGTCGAGCGTAAGAAGTAGTCACACACGATGACCTCTAACTACCCTCGCCCTCAAGTCGCTCAAAGAAGCGTAAGGTCTATGTGCGCACTGTCGCATTCTTGGGGTCCGACTACTACGGGAGAGCGAATCGAGCACCGGCAAGACGCCGATCACGCCGCTGGTAGCTATCTCGATGGAAACGAGATCTACCCTCGGGACGGCGGAAGTCACGACCAGAGAGAGCACGAGGACGAAAAACAGAAAACTCAGAAAAACCAAGTCCTCGGTGCTGCCCAAAGCTACCAACAGTAGCAAGCCTAGACCTCGTGTTGGTCTTAGGTGCACTCAAGGTCCGGGCGACCACGAATCGCCTAAGAGACTCGGCCGGGTCTCTTGCGCGATCTTGGCGCTTGAAGCATTGGTCAATCGATGCCCATCCTTCCGACGAAGATGCAATGATACCGCCTCGAGGGGTGAAGTAGCATGAGATGGCTTCACCTTCCGAGAGGTCAAGCTGCAGTGAAATCACCTTCGCCGAAATCCCTTGGACAAAGCCCGCCGATCTAAATTGAACTTTCTTGTTCTTGGGCTTGACCTCGATCACACCTGCGGCTATGGGTCTGAGCACGACAGGTGGATGTTTTCTCACATCCTCACGGAAATTATATCCTAGACCCTGTTTGAACTTGCAAATCTTTGATTGGTCTAGAATAAGATTGAGATCCTTCTTGCCTCCTACAAATTTCTCGAGAGTGTTCATAAGGTACTGACACTCCCGAAAGAGAGAGGTGCAAGAGGAGCAAGGAGGAGGAGAAACAGCAGAAGGTAAGGGAGCAGGAGAACACCAATGAGAGGGAAGATCGGCTTGTGCACGCACAGCCGACGTAGAAGGGACGATCCATCGCTAGCAGATTGGTCCGCATCGCTAGGCGTCTCTACCTTACCCGGGGGCTTCTCCCCCTTCTTCACAATCACATTACAAGCACAAGGTGGCTTCTCTAGTAGGTCCTTAGTTAGCTTCACACATTTCTCATCCAATGCAATCAAGTTAGATTTTAGTTTGTTACAACTAATGCATGGTGAGCTAACAGGTCCTTAGAAGCAAACCGAGCCAACTTCTTATCATGATCAATCATTTCTTGAAACTGCTTGGAAATGATTCAAGCTCGTGATTAGTTTAGGACAATTCACACAAGAAGCAATAGGCTCAAGTAGAAAGGCTTGTAATTCAGCAATTTTATGATCTGCCCGTTTTAGGTTCATCTTCAAATTGTTACAACTTTCACAAGTCTCGGGCAGATCGAGAAGCAATGTATAAAGACCTCTAAAAGCATTATCCTTATCCTCACATGAGGTGCAAGAAGTAGTCTCAACGGTAGATGAAGGAAAAACAATCCTAGACATCTCTAGTTCGTGACGCGACTAACATTCTCCACCTTAACAATGTCTAGTTCGGAGGACAAACTATCATGCGAGGTCCTTAGTTTCTCCATGTCTCCAAGCAAAGCACAGCAGGTATCACAGTCGTCACGGGAGGGAGCAGATATAAGTGAAGTAAGCTCCCGTGACAATCTATCTACTTCCTTCTCTAACTCGGTACACCTAGACTTAGCTCTAGCATGAAAACCACCTAGCTTAAGAAAAGCATGATTGAGCTGATCGTAGGTGGGACATACCTCGTCCGAGTCGGAGTAGAGCTCGCTGTCGCTGATCTCGCCCTCAAGGGCCATGAAGCACATGCCAGAGAAGTCGTCGCCGCTCTTGGGTTCTTGATCACCCGTCCCGTCGTCGTCGCTCCATCCCTCCACTTCGTCGAGGTCGAGGTCGTCGAAAGCGGCGAGGACGCGGTGGAAGAGCTTCTTGGCCTTCCCAAAGTTGCGGAACGGCTTCTTGCCTTGCGTCGGAGTTGGGGCCTTCTTGTTGCGGTTCTTGTCGGAGTAGTCGTTCTTACCGGAACCGCCAACGTCAGTTTTGCCTTTCCCCACTTTGGGACAGTTTGCTCGAATGTGGTTGGGGCCACCACACTCGAAACAAATCACGGGTCCTCTTTTCCTTCCGTCCCTCCTCCCTTTGTAAGCATGGGAGAATCTCCGTGCGAGGAGGGCTAGCTGCTCATCCGCATGTCGCCTATCTCGATCATCGGTTATGTCACGAGAGCGCCGAGGAGAATCCGCAAGATGGCTCGGAAGAACCGTATGCGGTGGGATCGGTGACTAAAGCCATCGATCGAGACTTCGACCGACGAGACTATGTCAATCTCGTGAGTCTTGAGGCGCGAGTAAAGCGCATCAAGAGTCAAGGTCGAGAGGTCCGTGGTGTCCTTGATGGTAGTCACCTTCATCTCCCAAACCCAAGATCGAGTCTGAAAGCATCTGTCGGCGTTATCCGAGTCGGAGTATGTGAGACCGACCGCTCGGAGATTGCTCAAAATCTTGTGAAAGCGTGAAAAGCACTCGTCAAGGGACTCTCCGGAAGCATCTCGAATTTGTCAGTATTCGCTGAACCGATCCTGTCGAACCGTCTTGATCTGGGAGGTGCCCTCATGGTATGCATCGAGGGTCACCCAGATGTCGTGAGCGGACGACAGGTGAGAGATGCGATCAAATTCGCTTCTGCTCAATCCCTGTATGATGATGTTCCTTGCCTTTGCATTTGCCTCAACATCAGCCATATTCCCGGCATTGATGTTCTCATCGGCAGGAACAACAAATTGTATTTTCACCTTCCGCCAAATAGCATACCCACGAGCACGGATATATGTTTCCATTCGGCTCTTCCGAAGGGTAATCCAGCCATCGAAAATAGGCGGCTTGGTGGAATACTTGTCTGTTGCCATGGCTCTTTGAGACCGGTTAAGATCTATGAAGAAGAGCTAACCGGCTCTGATACCAATTGAAGGACCGAAATGGCAACAGAGGGGGGGTGAATGGTGCCTTAAAAATTTTCTCCCCAAGTTCTTCTTCTCCTTTAGCTAGAGAGCTAAGAAGTCAGAAAAACAAAGATCAACCGAACAGCAACAATAAAACAAGAAGTCGTAGCCGAGGACAACCGTAGTCGTAAATGTGAAACTGTATCGGGTTTTGACCGTGGTCGTATGGGGTGAGAACAGACCAGCATACGCAAGACCACCGCTACACAGACGAGGTTGAATGACCAGAAACAGAGGATATCGCTGGTGAAAACCGAACCAGAAAACTTATGCCGTAGTCGATCATCCGACAACGTAATGTATACAGAAATACTACGTTATCAGTATACGACCGAGGAGCAAGAAATTAGAGATCTTTTGCACGAGATCCAAAATGAATGAAACTTGAAACTTAGTTCGTACAAGATCTCTGGAAGTAAAAATACCAAGAACCTCCAAAGTCTTCACAATCAGAAGAGGAGAAAACCAAAGTCGAGAACTGAAACAGAGAGCTCCAGTGCGAGAACCACGAGCTCGGTTTTCTCTGATTTTGCTTTTGCTCTCGGGAATGATCTTAGCAAGCAATCATACAACAATTTCCCAGTCCTGAGCAAGTGAAGCACAAGCCAACTCTCAGACAAAACACATATGATCGAAAGAACACAGAGAGGGCAAACAGATCAAACAAATCATCTCAAGAACAAAACCGAGAAAGATACGAGAGATGAATCCAATCTTTTCTATTTCACATGGAGGTTTCTCTGACCACTCCATCGGAGGTACACGAGCATCCATGCTCTTACCGAGACAACTCACACAAGATAGAGAGGAACACTCGAGCACTCGGGGACAACCTCTCTTTGCTCCCGAGACCTAACCTCTCTATTTATAGTCTCACACGCTTCGGGTCTCAACAGACCACCGTTCTGAGAGTCCAAGCTGCGTGCCTCCAAGCTTTGCCCATTACCCAGTGGCAACGGCTCCACCGCTTGCCCAATAGCACCACCAACTCCAAGAGCTTTCCCGAGGACACAGCTTCCTTTGCGAGGCTTTGGCATTTCTCCAAAATGCCCTTGACGACCTCCCAAGCTTCCTCCTCATGCCTTCTTGTTTTCGGTTACACCACTCGGACAAGACCACGTCCTCTTGGCTTCCACGCCGTTCGGACCTCAACATCTCCTATGTCTAGTCCCGACCTCTCTAAGCCTCACCAAGACATGTCTCCCAAGACACGCAACCCTCACGGACAACAAAACCATCACGAGCAGCATCCATCCATACTCGCACAACACACCGAGCTCAAGTCTTTCCACAGAAATTAGACTTTACTAAACCTTGTCAAAATGTAGAACAAACCAGTCTACAAGGTCCACAACAACACAAGGAACCCAACCGACCAAACCTCACCGTAATCGGACATGAAATGCACCCTCACGACCAATTTTAGTGATCCCGCACGACCACGGTCATCCAACCGATAACGTGGTCGAACGCGTTTCGACCACGTTCAATTCTCGCGCTAACGTGGTCGTAGCTCTCCGGCGCATAACGTGGTCGCACCACCGAGTGCCACAACGTGGTCGTGGCTCCTTTCCCACAACGTGGTCGAGGCCTCGAGCTCCCACAACGTGGTCGTGGCGCCCACCGACCACGGCCAAAGTGGTCGAACGCCCACCACCCAACGTGGTCGAGGCTCCGATCCCACAACGTGGTCGTAAACCCTAGCGCCGAGTGCCGACCACGGTCAAATCTTCCGAGGGCTCATAGCGTGGTGAAGCACGAGCGCTGGCAACGTGATCGAACGCTCCCAATTGCCAGCGTGGTCGTAAACCCTTCCGACCACGGCCAAAGTACTCGTCTGTTGCTCGGTGAGATCCGATTACCACCAGCGTGGTCGTCGCTACCCGTGACTTCGATCACGTTCAAATTCGCCGGGGCGCCACAACGTGGTCGTGCGCTACCCATGAACTTCGATCACGTTCAAATTCGCCGGGCGCCACAACGTGGTCGTGCGCTACCCGTGAACTTCCGATCACGTTCAAATTCGCGGGGCGCCACAACGTGGTCGTGCGCTACCCGAGAACTTCGATCACGTTCAAATTCGCGGGGCGCCACAACGTGGTCGTAGACCACCGATTGAGTTCAACGTGGTCGTATAACCTTCCGACCACGACCACCATGGTCGTGACAAAGACTCGGAAGAGTTTCGACCACGACCAAACGTGGTCGTGCGAACCGAGGACAAGTCGTACCGACTTCATTTCGCCCGAGTTAAGACTTTGCAATAAAAGCCCAAAACAAACTCAATTTACCTTCAACCAAGGGTCAATTACTCATCATAAAGATGGGATCATCTCCACATGATCTCTCAGATGGGTCTAGGGTAAGCGAGGATCGCAGAACTGGATCCGAAGGCCTTATCCTAAGGTGGAGGCTTGGTTATGAATTGGTGGCAGTGTCACGAAGACTGAATATGGGTTTGTGCGTGGATAATGCCTCGGTTAAAAAAAGTAAGGACTAGACCCTTATGCTGAGTAAAAGACATAGTAATCGCCCAACCACAAGCGTTGACTTTGTCAAACCTGGCTTAGTAGTTGTTCAATCTCAATTGAAAACTCTACAACTGTAAATGGGGAGCCAGAGGGTGAGTCGTATGGGAGGTAGTTAACCATACAACTATAGGGCTGCAATGAGTCGGACGAGATCCGTGGGGTCGTCTGGGCTCATTGATATCAAAAACCTACTGGGTAGAGACTATATAAAGATTTGAGTAGTGAACAACCTTATTTTTTTTAACTCTTTAGCGGGAGTTAAGGGATCTTGTCGGTAAAGCAGGGCAGCTCTGCAGAGTCATGAAATAATTGTATTCGAATACACCGTGCTTCTGGTAAATGAAGCTATGTTTAATGGGTGAATCCGATAACAATGCATAAGTAGTTTTGAGAATGGTTTAGAAGTGCTGAAAGATAATAATCAAGCTTGAAAACCCTTTTTATTAATGAAGTGTCTTTTAAAATCTTTACTTAGTTCCCAACTAAAACTGCATCCACATAAAATAATAGACTTGATCCATCTCTACTTGTTATACCTTGCATGTAGTTATTATTAAGCTCCGTGTGACTTGTTAAGTACGGTAGTAGTACTCATACTTGCTAAAAACATAAACAGAAACAGCCAACTTTGAGGAGGCAAATGAAAACGAAGAGGTGATGCTTTACGAGATTGACGAAGCTTGGAATTAGGGTCGTTCTCCGCTCAGGCGTGCCTGTGGCATCTTTTGCTGTAATGTAACTATAGGCCGTTGGCGCTACTGTGAAACTTGGCTTTAAACCCTTATATTGTAATAAAGTCGACTTTTGCTCTTAAGCTTGTGTTGGTAATGTTATGCACTCGATGGATGTACTCGCAGCTGAACAGTCCTGGGCAGTTGCGAGAGTTTCATAATACTCCCAGAAATGGGGGTGTTACAGAGTGGTATCAAACATCAATTCATTGTAGTATTTGATTTCTTCTTTTAATTTGTAGGGCATTGAATCAAACAGTAGCACTAGATCTCTTCAACCAATATTGGTCATGCTAATTGAAAAAAACACAAATATTGCCATTGATGAGTTAGAACTGGTTTACAATTATTTTAGTATTTTATTTAAATTGTACTTAGTAAACTAGGCTTTACAATTGTACATTACAAATATAAGAACAACTTATTTTGCCTGCAAAAATCAGGAAAGTTCATGTCCAATCTGAAATTTTTAAAGATAAATTGAGACTAGCTGCGCAATTGCACAAGCCAAACAACTTATGAGATTCAAGGCAACATAATCTGACATTAATCCTAAAAAAAGTCCTAAAAATTCTTGATTAATTGAGAGAAAAAGAGAAGGATATACACCATTTATTTTGGTAGGATGAAATTATAAATGTTCAAATTAATTATATAAATATTATAGTTGTACATATATAATTGTGTTTTCAATAAATGTAATTGCATAAGTAATTATGCTAGTTAATCATTTAAAAGGAAAAGTGACTTGGACTCAAGTTCCTGAACGTGCCCAAGGTCTAGTAGCTAGGGGTGAAAACGGATCGGATATTTTCCGACCGACCGACCGCCGAATCCGAGTCGGATCGAATTCGGATACTTGTGTCGGATAATTGTCGGATTCGGAGTCGGATTCGGATATTTTTTTCGGATACGGATTCGGATTCGGATTCGGAAAAGAACTATCCGACGGATACGGATACTATCCGAAATTTTATCGGATAATACCCGGATATAATTTTCGGATATCCGGCCCAACAACAGCCTGCACTCTGCGGTGGCAAGCCCATCAGCGAGACGCCTCCCACGCATGTCCCCCAAACCCCAAAACATCTCCAGCCAACCAGAGAAACCGTAGGCGACTGGGAGCAAGACCCAGACAACGACGGCCGACGGACGCCCAGGAGCAAGGTGAGGGCCGGGCGGACGACCAGAAGCCAGGCGACGGCAGCAGCAACGGCCGGAGGCAGCACCAGAGCGACAACCGCAAGCCAGAGGCCTCTAGTCGCCGCCGCGCACTTCCCCGGTGTACGGGCGGCGCTATCCGGTGTGCCCCGCAAGGACAACTCGCCTCCAAACCTAACAATTCTTTTGAGCAAACCCATTAGAAACCAAAACAAAGTAGCAGCCAAATCAACATCAAACCCGGTCGGATCAGAGAGGCACGGATCCGGGCCGTGAGGCCACGGATCCGCGGCAGCGCCGCGGTGGCCCGTGAGCGGCGCGGATGGTGTCGAGGGGCGGCGGCGCAAGGAGGAGATGGGTCGGCGGTAGAGCGACGGGGATGGAGGCGCAATGAGAGAGAGGGGATGGAGTAGGAGACGCTAGATCGGGAGGAGGAGACCCGTATGGCGGTGCAGCAGGGGGCCGAGGCGTCGAGTGAAGTCAGGCAGAGAGAAAGAGAGAGCCGAGAGAATAAGAGCCGGGGTGGGGTGAAGACGCTAAGGCGTCGGTGGAAAAAGAGAGGAACGGAGGAGGCGTGAGGCGGCGGGGAAAAAGATGAGGCGTCGGGGAAGTGGAGAAAGAACAGAGCGGCGGAGAGAAAAGAAAGAGAAGAAAAGAAAAGAGAAGGAGAGAAAAAGGGGAAAAGTAAAATAAATAAAATAGGAAAGATAAAATTGTTGCATGCTAGATTTGCTAAATACAGGAAAACTCCTAATCATGCATTACAGAAACATTGCTATAATAGATGTGTCTAGTTTAAGTAAATCAATTGCAGGTACTTAGGAATCATGTAAATGCACATTAGCTATATCAACATGATACAAATTCCTTTAGAAGCCCGTAGATTAAATAGCCAATTAAAGAGGAGAAAAAAAGAAAGAGAGAAAGCAAGATGAGCATGAGTTGTGGGTAAAGAGATGTATATGGTGGGTAAAGAGGTTCAGGGAAAGGATGCAGAGAGGCCAAAGGACCTCTTTACATAGGGATATGATATAAGGACTTACCCCGTTTTCACTCTGTTAAGGAACCGTAATTATCGTGCCAACCATTCCCCCGTAGAGAACTTATGTTGTGTTCCTATTGTGGCTTGTATGAATTTACCACTTATGTATAAACTTATGTTGTGTTACTAAAGTATAAGCTTTTGGAATTATAATTATTCGTATTATCCGCCTATATTATCTGTTTCCGAACCGAATCCGTTACATATCCGTCCCGACGGTACCGTATTCGAAACTCCGAATATTCCGAATTCGTATTCGTATCCGGTCTTACCGTATTCGACTCCGAATCCGGAGAAAAAATATGAGTTAGGATATGGTTTAAGCAATATCCGACCGAATCCGATCCGTTTTCACCCCTACTAGTAGCTGCTGGAGTCCGAACCAAACTAACAATGGAAAAGTTGAGTTCGTTCCAGAATGCAGAATGTGCCAATGGTCTAACTCTAATAGCTGTCGGAAACTGAATTCAAATTAAACTAAAGAACGGCGCGGGGGCGCTAGTTAGCAACTGCATGTGCAGTTTCCCAGCCAGGAAAATGCGACCCATGAAAGCGACATTTGGTCTAAAAGACTAAGTTGTCTGATATGATTTATTTTTTATATAGCAAGTGTTCAGAAGTCTAAGCCTGGGCTTGAAGCATTGGTCCATGGTGGACACCTTATCACTAGATTATAAATAGGAAGTACTATTAGCTATTTTGTATACGGGATCAGAAAGAAAGCAATAAAGCAAAAACCAGGAGTTCTCTCTATCTCTGTGTTTTCTAATCTACTATTTTGTCTTCTGTGATTCATCTGGTTTTGCATAGCAGAGAAATCGATCGGACTAGCCGCCAGCGACGATTCCTCAACATGTTATCAGCACGAATCGCTCTGGTGAATTGAAAGGTAACCATCGAAGTATTAGTAGATTGAATTGTCTATATTTAGATCACTCTAAATTTCGCAGATTTCACTTTCTAGATTAATTTTTCTAAGGTGCAAATCTGCTCTAATCTACCGTAGCAGACTTGAAGTTGTTGGCACAATGTCGATCGGTAGATTACATGCAATAGTAGATGTTGATTGCGATGTAGATTGAAAAAGAAAAAGAAAAAAGGGGGAAATCGTGCACGGCCGGCCCCGTACAGCTAGGGGTGGAAAATAGCTTGAAGCTCGTGGCTCGGCTCGAGCTTGTGAAATTTCGAGCTGAGCCGAGCCTTCTTTATAGCTCGTAAAAAATTCGAGCCAAGCTCGAGATGCTCGCCAACATGGCGCCACGCGGCAACGGCAAGACGGGCGCACGGGTCAAGGCGGCGGCGGCGGCGGGAGGAGGAGAGGGACTGCGGGGATCACGGGAGGGCACGGCCTTACCGGCGGCGGCGGAGACGGCGGCGGCGGCGCAAGCGGCGGCAAGGCGTGCGGTGCGGCGGCGTGGGGCGCGCGGGAGGCTCGGCCAAGTGGGAAAAAGGTGGAGGAGGAGAGGCGGTGCGAAGGAGGGTTGGGGGCTTTATAGGCGGGAGAGGAGGGGAGAGGCCGGTGGCGGAGGAAAACGTCGAGATTTTCGGCCGCAATTAGGGGGATTCAAGGGGGAAAACGGCCGGCAATTAGTGGAGGACTGATTGGGGGAACTCATTGCGCAATTAATCGGGAATTTAAGCGAAGGAAACGGCCGCAATTAAAGCTTTCCATTCAACATCAATGGAGAAGAGAGAGAAGGTTAGGGGAAGAAGAAAGGAAGGTAGGAGAAGAATAAGACAGGTGGGGCCCACTCGTCGGTGAGAGAAAGAGAGAGAGAGGGTGAAGGGGTACGGGCCGTCGGATGACTGACACGTGGCAAGTGAATAGATCGCGGCCATTGGATTTAAGTGAAGGGGTAAGTTGTGATGGAGGGCCGAGATTAAATCGAGGAGAGATGGATTCAATCCAGGCGTGACACGTGGCGGCCCGAGATTAATTCGAATTTAACTTTCGGATTAAGTTTTAGAAAATACTAGAAACATTATAATTGCTTAGAAAAATAATAAATAATATCTAAAAATTCTAAAAAAATTCGTAGAATATTCCTCGGGATATTTTATACTTAATAAAAATATTTTTAATTTCGGATTTGCGTTTAATAATTTTATAAAATTCCTTTTATCTTTTAAAATTGATTTTATTTTTAATTCCAAAAAATTCTCAAAAATTAATTAAAAATTCTGGGAAGGTTGGGAAAAATAAAATGAACTCTTTTTGGCTTTATTAAAATATTTAAAATACATTTTCTTGTTTTAGATTTTGAAATAAAATCCAGAAAAGCACAGAAAAATCCAAATAATAGCCAATTGCTTTAAAATAAATAATTTGAATTTAAAATTTTCAAAACTCAAAATTTGGGATGTTACAAACCTACCCCCTTGGAATGAATCTTGCCCCCAAGATTCGGACGGACTGGAAAAAAGACTAGTGAACTCTGCTGTTAGATCTTCTTCTCGGTCCCAAGTTGCTTCTGATTCTGAATGATTACTCCACTGCACTTTACAGAATTTGATGCTCTTGTTTCTTGTATGACGCTTTGATTCATCCAAAATTTTGACTGGATATTCTGGATATGATAAGTCCTCCTTCAAAGTCACTTCTTCTAAAGGCATTTGCTCCTCTGGTACTCTGAGACACTTTCTTAACTGGGACACATGGAAGACGTCGTGCACATTCGACAACTGAGATGGAAGCTTCAACTGATAAGCAACTTCTCCCCTTTTGGCTAGCACAGGAAATGGTCCAATGAATCTCGGAGCAAGCTTCCCAGTAACGCTGAAACTTTCAGATACACATGATCTCCAGGTACAAATTCTAATGCTCTTCGACGATTGTCCGCATAGCTTTTTTGTCTTGTTTGTGCTATTTTTAATCTGTCCTGAATCAGGCGAACTTGCTCTTTGTAACATCCCGAAATTGGGTTAATTAAAAAATATGGAATTTTAAAAATCTTTTCCTGCATTTTGTTGGCATTTAAATTTCTTTTGAATATTTGGTTGAAATCTTTTTGAGATTTGTGGCGTGCAAATTAAATATCAAAGAGTAACCCCAGGTGCAAATAATAGAAAACTAAAATTTTAAATACAAATCTGAAAAGACGATCCAGTATAAGGAAAGAGGAACCTGAGTTAAAAATATAAAATCTCATTATGAGAATAATGACATAAATAGCAATAAAAGTGAAGGACTAAAATACAAACACTTATACATAGATATATATATATAAATTGTGCAGGGAAAAATTTAGCCGTATAAGAAATTATATATATATATATATACATATAACCTAAATAATAATAATAATAGTCCCTCTCATTCAATAGCTAAAAATTTAAAGCCTAAATTCCAAATGTCATGCGAAAATCAGTAATCATAAATATGAAACAAAATGTAAATTAAATCTGAAATATCAAAATTAAGCATGTGGGCCCCACATCCTTTTCACCTTTTCCTCTCTCCTCCTTTCTCCCCGCCACTGGCCCCCACTCCCTTCCTCTTCTTTCTTTCTCCCGAGCGCCGCCGCTGCCATTGTCCCCATTGCCCAAGACTTGCTTTTCCTTGAGCCGCTCACCTGCCCCATGGGTCCGCCTCCTCTGGCGGCGGCTTCCCTCTATGAATATAGGCAGCCCATTCCTCCTCATTCTCTCCTGCTCTTTCTCCCGCTTAGAGCCGTGACCGCCCCGCCCACTCGATGCCGCCCCTTCCGCCGCCTACAAGGTCAATCGGCCCTTCCCCACTCCGTCGCCTCCTCTCCGTCTCCCCTCGGCTTGATTAGAAGGATTCCCACCGAGCTCGCCGTAGCGCCATTCTCCCCAAAACCGCCGCCGCCATTCCCACCGCCGCCTCCTCGGCGAGACTCCTCCGATTCCTCACGACGGAGCTACTCCTCGTCGCCCGGTGCTCCCCATCGTCGCGGAGCTCCTCCCCACCCCACTCGTTGGCGCCATGAGCATGCCTGCTTCACCGCCCATGCACGGTGCCGGCAAACCTTGGTCCGCCCGCGGCTCCGCCAACTCGTCGGTGAGCTTCTCCTCGACCCTCTACAGCTCACGTTCGCCCCCTTTGCTGCTCCCATAGCTCCGTCTGCCGCCGCCCATTTCACCCCGTCTCCGGCCACCGGGCATCGCAGCCGGCCCGCCTCGGAGCCCCTCGGCCCACTCCAGCACCCCCATCGGCTTCCCCTCGGTGCCAAGAACCCATTTTGCTACCCCTGTCTCCCATTGCTCCCATGGGGCGCCTTCATCTCCTCCGAGCGCCCGCCTTCTCTGTTCTGCCCCCCCCAGCCGCCCAGCATAAGAATTTTGCTGCGCCTCCTCAGTCAGCCCAGGCACTGCGCCCACTTGGCTAGCGGCGCGCGGTTGACATGCACACAGCCGTGAGGTCCCGGGTTCGATTCCGGCCGGCTGCACATTTTCCCCCACTTTTTATTCTATTTTGTGTAGCTCATTTTAATTAATAAAAATCGTGGAAAATTAGGGAATAATGTAGAGAATTTAATAAATTTAATTATGATATAAAAGAGTTTGTTTAAGATTTAAATTTAGATTAGTTCATGTGAGATTAATTAATGTGATTTGAATTGCTATCCAAAGGACTAAATATTAGTTAAGAACATTAATAAAGAAAGATGACTTCTATCAAAACATCCAAAATTAATGAGGGTTGCCCTTGATCAAAATTAAGCTATAGGCCCAGTGTTTAGTATATGCCGCTGTGAAATAAGTCTTAGTGGTAAATTTTGCTAAAAGGCAAATAATGAAATATGACCCTAAATAGTAAGCTCATTAATTAAATAAATCTAAACTTATATATATATATATATATATATATATATATATATATATATATATATATATATATATATATATATATATACAAACTAAGATTAGTGATAACTAAAGTGTAGACAAAATAAAAAGAGGACTATTAGTGAAATCCTAATGTTAGATTTAAGTAAATAGTAACGTCATACACAAGGGTATATAGCTAGCTAGGGCGTGTATAAGTGGACCCTAATGCAAAATAAAACTAAGCCTAGTAATAACTAAGGATACATAAAATATCGTACCACAACGTGTTATAGACCCAGACTATAATATTAATTCGGAAAACTGAAAATTGTATACCTTACTTAATTATAATATATGCCCTAATATTCATCATGTCGCCATTAAATAACCCCCCATGGTAGAGTTAGATAAATAGTGATATTGCATTAAGAATTTATAAGACAAGCCTTGTTAGACAAATAAAATATGAACCAGAAATAAAGCTAAACGTTGTAAGCGTTGCTTAAATAAAACTTGAGCCCTGAAAATAGCACTCGACAAAATAATGCTACACTAATCTCGTACATTGAATCATGAGTCTGACCTGACTCATGGAACTTCCTAAATAAATATACAAATAATAAAAGAGATTATTAATAAAAGACCGAATCATCGTGATTCTCGCCACCGACCTTGCCTCAAACCACCGGATCACCCATTAACTCATAATAAAACTAAAATTGAGTTTATTCGGATTTAATTGGATCTTTTGAGTTATTTGCCTTTATATTGAATTCAGTTGCTTAGCACGTAATTAGAACGGAGTTACAAGAATCGAGGAATCAAGTGAGATCAAGTGCAAGTGAAGATAAAGATCAGAAGCTCCGCCCTTCGAATAAGATCGCTTTGAGTGAGCTCAAGGCCGCGGTAGACCGCGCCAGGCGAGTCAATACTTTGATCATGTTGAACCTACATTTTCTACAAATTACTTTTGTTAAAATTATCAAATTGCATGCTGTTATTTTATATGCAAATACATGATTAATTTAAGATCCTAGTTATATGCCAAGTTACCGTGATCAATATTCCATCCCTTTTTAAATGCTTGATTATGTGATCCTTGTCACCCTAGTAAAATTATGATAATATCCTTTTGAAAATAAGTCCGTAATTATATGCCATGCTTAGTACTGCGTAGATATTCATGGGCGTGAGAACGCCCAAGCATCACTTTCAAACATAAGAGAATTTGGTTGGGCAGTCATTGTGATGATGACTGGAATATGTTGGTATGAATATTTATGCTCCAAAAGAACACCGTATGCTGAATTATCTGGGCGGAGGGTTGAGGGTGTGAGTGTTGAATGGTGCCGTGATAGCACATATTTGTGATAAAGTGGTGCCGTGATAGCACAAGGGATCGTGGTAGAACCGCCCAGATAACCATTAAGGACTGAATCTTGTGATGACCTCCCACGGTACAACAAGTACAACCACATGCTGGCAAAGTGTAGGCAGGGCTAAATAATTTGCATTGACTTAGTATGAGTTGCGTCGGTGTGAACACGGGCGGGTAGAGGATGGCCACATCCTCCGGCGTGATGGCGCAAGAGGGGCTTCGGAAGGGTGGTCGTACACGGAGGAAGTGGAAACCTTAGCGGTCGTAACTCTGCTAGGAAGATGCATCGTAAAGGCCCTGTGATAGCCTACTCAACCGCACGGCTAAGGAATCGTGTGGGGCAATGAGCAGATCTATCTCATGTGGGTAAAGTGTACACACTCTGCAGAGTCAAAACTATTCGAATAGCCGTGCCCACGGTCAAGGGCGGACATGGGAACTTAACTAGATATAGTTCTGTTTCAAAAACTTTGTGGGTGGAAATGGAAAAGTGGAGGGCAGAGAAAGGCCCTTATTTGAGTTTTCCTGGGTGTCGTCCCAGTGGAATTGTCATGGGTGTCGTCCCAGTGGAATTGTCCTGGGTGTCGTCCCAGTGGTAATGTAAGCAATTATAACGCTGAAAAGTTAAGCATATGGTGCAGAGACTATGAAATGGTGGATAGAATCTGGACCGCTAATACTATTGCATTCTGTCACATTATGTTTTGTTCAAATGGCTACGTTTCAGGAAGTTTTTATATATTATATTTCAAAAGCAAATAATGGCAATGCTTCTCCTAAATAAAAATGCCAGGAAAAATAAGTAGGGTCGGAAGAAAAAGAAAAAGGACAGTTGGGGTAATTACTAAATAATGCTGGGTGGATTCATGTCGATAAGGGAATGGTAGAAAGGAGTCTAGGAAAAATGAATTGGTGAAGTCTAGATGATTAGATAGGCTAGATAGATGATTTAAATGAATTTGGAAGATTAGAAGGGTGTAAAGGTAATTACTGGAATTAATGGGATTAATAGGATTTGGTCTAGATGGATGAATTGAATTTGTGGAAACTTGGAGATATGAGAATTGGGATATAAACTTGATTCAATCTTGGTGGAGAATTATCGATGAGTTAGTTAGAGATAGATGATGGATAGTAAGGATTAAATAGGGGCAGAGTAAATTATGGAATTGGATCATTAACCAAAGGATTGAATTGTTAGAATATTCTGATATAAATGATTTCGGTGGTTTAAAAAGTGATCATGTTACAGAATCATTAGAAGTCAGAAGTGGAGTTGGTGATTAGTGATTGCAAGATTGGATTATTAGGAATTCGAAATACAAAGGTATTGGTGGATTCGATTAGATATAGGTATATAGAAAATGTATGTTCGGTGGATTAACTAAGTAATGTCATTACATTTGGTGGATTAAAATCAATGATGTCAACCGCTGTGGGGAGTCTTAGACATCAATCAGTAAAGAAAATACGTCTTTGGTGGATTTAGTCAATTATGGCAGACGCCGTGTGAAGTCCTAGGTTGCAACTATAACACTAGGGTTTGATAATGCTACCAAAAAGAGAAGTTGCTGGCAAATAAAACAACCCGAGCCTTCCTTGATAAGCCTTGCATACTATTTATTTGCATTCTGTGTATTGGCTCGCGGAGCACGGTGGTTAGTGTGCTCACACTCGCTCTCACAACAAATCCCTGCGCATCAGCAACATTACAGATCATGAGGACAAAGAAGATGAAGATGTCAAGGGCTAGGTCGCGAACCTCTAGTTGGCTGCCTGTGGGCAAGTCCTGAGGGTTCCCTCTACGTGCTTCGTTCTTCCGCTGCTGCAATTTTCTGATTTCGGCCTAACCGGCCCATGTGTAAGTTTACTATTATATTTATGCTTCCGCATGATATGTTATTGATATTCAGTTCTGTAGCTGTGAGCACTATCTACTGATCCAGGGAATAGTGCAATAAATCACAGAGGATTCCGGATGTAAAATCTGGGGTCCGACACTCTTCTGCTTGTTTTAACACATCCGGACCAAACACTTGTCCTTCTCCAGTTTCTTTCCAATACAACGGTGTCTTGCATTTTCTGTCATATAAAGCTTCAAACGGAGACATTTGCAAGCTGGATTGATAACTGTTATTATAAGAAAATTCTGCATAGGGTAACTTTGATCCCAACTTGCTTTATTTGCCAAGACACAGGCTCTCAACATGTCTTTCAATATTTGATTTACTCTTTCTGTTTGACCATCTGTCTGAGGATGGTATGCTGTACTGAAATTTAGATTTGTGCCAAAATTACATGCAGCTTCTGCCAAAATCTTGAAGTGAATTGAGATCCTTGATCTGACACAATCTTGCTTGGAACTCCATGCAAACACACGATTCCTGACATATATAACTCTGCGAGTTTATCTCCAGAATAGGTGGTCTTTACTGGAATGAAATGTGCGACCTTTGTTAGTCGGTCCACAATAACCCAAATTGAATCATACCCTGATCTTGTTCTCGGTAATCCGGCTATAAAATCCATACCAATTTCTTCCCATTTGCACTCTGGTATCTGCAAAGGTTGCAAAAGTCCAGCAGGTCTCTGATGTTCAGCTTTAACTCGTTGGCACACATCACACACAACTACATATTCAGCAATCTCTCTTTTCATACTTGACCACCAATACCTTTCTTTGAGATCTTGGTACATCTTTGTACTTCCAGGGTGAATTGAATATCCAGACTCATGAGCTTCTCTTAAAATCAACTCCTTTATTTCTTTCTTCTCGGGTACAAGAATTGTTTTCCCAAACCAAAGGATACCTTCTTATCCTTAACATATTTATTCTCTTTTTGAGCTGCCTTGATTTGATCCTGTAGAGTTGGTTGAATCTCCAAAGTAGCTAGGAATCCTTCCTCTACTACTTCTAAATTTAGTCGTTGAAACTCTTCACGAAGTGCAGGCTGTCTATCTTTAATCATCAAATTATTGCAATAACTTCGTCTGCTCAAGGCATCAGCTACTACATTAGCCTTTTCCTGGGTGATAATGGATTCCAATGTCATAATCTTTTATTAACTCTAGCCACCTTCTCTGTCTCAGATTGAGGTCAGGTTGGGTAAATATATACTTCAAACTTTTGTGGTCCGTGTAAATCTCACAACGATTACTGATCAAATAATGCCTCTATATTTTTAGAGAATGCACAACGGTAGCTAGCTCTAAATCATGGGTTGGATAGTTCTGCTCATGCGGGCGCAATTGCCTTGAAGCATAGGCTACTACCCTTCCTTCTTGCATCAAAACACAACCCAATCCTTGTCTAGATGCATCACAGAATACTTCAAAATCATTTCTAATATCTGGAAGCGTTAACACTTGTGCATAAGTTAACCTCTTTTTCAGTTCTTGAAAACTGTCCTCACAAGATTTACTCTATTCAAACTTCTTTTCTTTCTTTAGCAACTTAGTGAGAGGTCTTGCAAGCTTCGAAAGTCCTTCTATGAAGCGACGATAATATCCGGCTAAGCCCAGAAAGCTTCTGATCTCTGTTACTGATTTGGGTTGTGCGCAATTGAGTACATCCTTGACCTTTTCAAGATCAACAGACACTCCTCCTACGGAAATCACATGACCCAAGAAAGCTACTTTCTTCAACCAAACTCGCACTTGCTAAACTTGGCGTACAACTGGTGCTCTCTGAGCTTTTCTAAAACTATCCTCAGATGTTTTGCATGTTCTTCCTCATTCCGGGAGTATATCAAAATATCATCAATGAATACCACAACAAACTTATCCAGATATTCCATGAACACTTTGTTCATCAGATTCATGAAGTCTGTGGGCGCATTGGTCAGACCAAAAGATATCACTGTAAACTCGTATAGTCCATAACGAGTGAAAAATGATATCTTTGGTATATCTTCTGGTCTAATCTTCACTTGATGATAACCTAACTGGAGATCAATCTTGGAGAAGACACATGATCCTTTTAACTGATCAAACAAATCGTCTATCCTGGGCAACGGGTACTTGTTTTTAACTGTCGCATCATTCAGGGATCTGTAGTCCACGCACATACGAAGACTGCCATCTTTCTTCTTTACTAGAAGTACTAGTGCTCCCCAAGGCGAAGAACTTGGTCTAATAAAACATTTCTCTTGCAGTTTCTGAATCTGCTTCTTAGCTTCTGCTAGGTCATTTGCGGACATATGATAGGGTCTCTTGGAAATCGGAGCTGTACCAGGCACTAGGTTTATAACAAATTCAATTTCTCTATCCGGTGGCATTACTGGCAAATCTTCAGGATATGGGCACCTTTTCCAGAGTTATTCCCTTCAAGCTGTTCAACCCACATCTATTCTGAGAAGATGGTTTTGACTTGTACTTCACTTGAATTCCTTCAGAGTTGGTAAGAGTAATAGCACAATTGGCACAATCTATCTGCCCTTTATACTTGGTTAACCAATGCATACCAAGTATTACATCTAGGCTCTTGGAGTCTATTTTAATAAGATTCGTTAGGAATTTTACTCCATTTATATCTACGTTGCTCTAGGGCAAACTGTGATAGTCCTCATTTCTTTTCTCGGTGATTGGACTAGCATAGGGTTCTTTAGTAAACGCACATCCCAATTATATCTTTCAACAAAATCTTTTGACACAAAAGAATGCGAAGCTCCAGAATCAAATAATGCTGATGCAGGTACTAAGTTGACAAGAAACTTACCCAAAACTACGTCGGGTGCATCCTGAGCTGCTTCAGCAGTAACATGATTAACATGCCCTCTGTTCATTGCTTGCAGAGTCCTTGGAGTTTGAGGTGCTCCACGGCCTTGTCCTGCAGGTGGGGCTCGTGCTGGTGTAGTCCCCAAGTTGAAGCGAATAGGAGTCACAGCTGGGCGCTTTTGAGGACAATTGTTAGCATAATGTCTCATGTTCTTGGAATTGAAACATTGCACTCCTTCAGTCGAAGTCTTGTTCTGCTGAGGCTGAACTGCATTACTTGCTCGAGGAGCTTGACGAATCGGGCGGGGTCCACTGAATGGTGTCCTTGGCACACTTGACACTAAGGGCCTACTGAAGTGAGATGGATTAGGACGATGCCGAGAACTGCTTGCACCCTGCTGAGCTTGGAACTTCCTCTTCCGAATCTCATACAACTGACGTTGAGCATCTTCTTGTATAATGGCCTTATTCACCATATGCTGAAAAGTTGGATAATCATTTGACACCAGCTGCACCTTGAGGTTGGGGTCAAGTCCTTGCATGAATCGCCAAATCTTTGTTGCATCTGTTGCAACATCTTCGGGAGCATACCTGGATAGTTGGGTGAACTTATTCAGGTACTCAGTGACACTAAGGTTTCCTTGCTGCAGCTTGTGAAACTCCATTTTCTTCATTTCCATTACTCCCGTAGGAATATGTGCTGTGCGGAAAGCTTCCTCAAATTCAGCTCAAGTGATGGCTTGCACATTTTGGTGAGCAGCACAATAATTCTCCCACCAATTAGCTGCAATCCCTTTTAGCTGATGCCTTGAAGCAGTTGCAGTTGCATGGCCATGATCTGTTCCAAATTAGGGGCTTGAGCAGGAGGTGGAGGAATGTTGTTTTCCAGTTGGGCATTGGCACCACAGATGTTGCCTGTGTTGTTCCTTGTGTTCACCATCTGAAGTGGTAACCGGGGTTAGCAATAGATAAGAGGGAACTAGCATAGGTAAGAGATCAGGGAAAACTAAATAATATCCCAACAAACACACAGAAGAGAGACAAGCAACCACTTGAAAGAAACTTATCTTTGAAATTAAAATATTTTTAAGAATGGCTGTACCACAAGTGCACAAAGGTTTGGTACAGTCCATCTAGCACACCAACATAATATGAAATGTTCTAAGGAAGTAGACATTTATCTGGATACTACTGACTCAACAAACTACTCGTCCTCCTCGAAGACACGTTCCTCAGGATCCTCCTCTGGGTCCTCCTCGGACTCGTCCACGTGAAGTTGCCCACAACCACATATGGGGCAGCTGCATGATGTGCGAGAACGAGGATGGCTACGACTGGAAGCAGTGGACCGCGAGTAGGAGCAGGAACAAGACAGGCTGTGTCTTCTGCTGGAATCTCCAATGTTGATGTCGGGTAGTGGACTAGGGCGCCGCACACTCTTGCGCACTGTGAGCAAGGTGCGGGTCTGTCGTCCGAGTCAAGACTGATTGTTGGGGACGACGGCTGGTACAGGTGAAGCGACGTAGTCAATCGTGGCTGTTGCACGGCTCGAGATGCCCCACTCGTACTCTCACCGCTCGCACCGGATGAGCTGAGCATGAAGGGTGTCGGAGTGCTGGTAGCTGGAAGTAAGAAGCATCCGAAGCTGTCCAATCTCCTCCAAGGTGCTGGCGTAGGTAGCTGCCATCGCCTGAGTAAGCTGCACCTAGTGCGTCAATCGAGGGTCATCCACTGAGATCTCGAAAGGCTCCGGGTAGCTTTGTCCTGCTCGGGTGGATGGAAAGAAACAGAAAGGCGTCTGTCGCAGGATATCCTTATGAATCTGGCACAAGTCAGCTATAGCCAAGTGAGCTGCATCTTGGGTAGCGTCAGAGCAATCAGTCTGAGGATGATCGATAGGGTATCTGTGCGAGTCGAATTCCTTTTCCCGTGCATACACGAATACCTCCATCGACCAAGAATCTCGGTCCATGATCCTGACTTTCTGCCCCCTGAAAATAGGCGGTTGGCGATACTTTAGGTACTGCATAAGCTGACGAAGAAGGCCAACAAATGCTCCAATATTCTCGCCATGAGAAAAGTAATCCCACGAGTCAATGGAGGATGAACCGGCCATCTATAAGTTGAAATAATAGAAAAGATTAGTAAAGACACTTTTAACAAGTGAATATAAAGTTAAGAATGAAGCAGGAGTAAGGAGGTATAGAAACTTTTCGTAAATATTTTTTTGAATGAATACAGATCCTTAAGGTTTTTGCCATTCTAAACTAGGTCACGTCCTACAGTTAAATTGGCTCTGATACCATCTCTGTCGGGACCCCAGATTTTTGAATCCGGACCCTCTGTGTATTACAACACTAGTCCCAGATCAAAGCTAGTGCACACAGTCAAACAGAGATGAATACATAACCAACAACACTTGATTACAATAATAGAGAGTACAGACCAAAAGGCCTCTTTATTACAACTGAGGTTTCAAGACCTCGCAACACACGAAACACAGCGAAAGCAAAATAAACTCTAGCGAAGACCCATCAATACGCCACAGGCAATTGACTGGGGAAGCGCAACCTAATGCTCCAGAAATCCTTCGTCGAATCCATACGCTCCGTAGTCGAAGTCTCCTTCCTAAGCTTCATATTCTTCTAATATTTTGTTTTAAGTGTAGCATGTGAGTACATAAAGTACTCCGCAAGTCTTGGGAAAATGCAATAGATGCAAGGTTTAACAAAGGAGGGTTATATGGTTCTTTTGCACCAAACAAAATTTTAATTCAGATACCATTAAATATTTTTGAAGGCATTAATTTAATAAAGAAATTGCTTTCATAGAAACTAGTAATAATTTTATAGTAAAGGTTCCAACCACCAACACTAGATAACTGGCTACATCCACCCATACTGGATCCATCCGCCAGGACATAATTCCGAGAGTTCCATCCACTCTCTAGTTTTCAAAACATTTACTTTAAAACCAAACCAATGATCTACCATGTGAATGCATTCCTTGCCCGCCCTTGACCGTGGGCACGGTTATTCGAATAGTTTTAACACTCTGCAGAGGTTGTACAACTTTACCCACAAGAGACAAGTTATCTTAATAGCCAACATGCTTCCTTAGGCATGAGACCCAGATAATTCATCACAAAGCCTTTACCTTACTCTAGTTTAGCTAGTCACCACCCACTGAGGTTTCACCGCTGAAAGGGTTAAATCCACCACATTCAGAAGCCCCCTCTTGCGCCGTATGAGTACAGTAAATCCCTGTCCCTCACTGTGAATAACCAGTACACCCTGGCACCCACTTTCCACTGGTGGTACCAATACTAGACTATTGTAAGTTATTCAACTAGGTCGTACCCATATAGACATGTGGTTGTACGGTAGTGCTCAGTTTGGACAATCACAAGAGTCGGTCCTTAATTGACTAAGGCAGAACATACACATTACAAGTTCTCGTGCTAACCGCACCAAACCAATCTTACCATCCGCCCAAGTCTAAACCAACTCTCACATTTTATTTTATTTTAAAGAACAGTGGCAACACCAATCGTCACTAAATTTCTGAATACATGGACTAGTTTAATGAAATATAATTTCCCATTCCAAGTTTACAAAAGTTATTTAGCACGACTAAGCATTTTACTACCGTTCTAATATTTAGCAAAGAATTATTAATCTCAATACTGAGTAAAAAGAATCCTAGGGTGTCAAAAGTACATGGTTGTCAATGTCAAATGAGGGCATAACAATTATCGGTTTAACTATTATTCTTACAACATAAATTATCATTTTATGTAACATAGCAATGCATTAAATATTAAAATAATCAAAAATATTTCATAAACATAGGTTCAGAATGTTCAAAGGAGACTTGCCTTCGTGTGCGATGTCTTGATTTTCTTGCTGCGGGTCGACAAATTCTTCGGCGACGTCGGATTCTACGCGCGAAAAAGACAAAGCAAATAAATACACATAAAGTCAAATAAAATTCAAAAATTGAAAAACAAAAGTGTAGATTTGGGTAGTTCATGATTTTAGAAAAATTTAAAAATTTGAACGGGTCAAATCGGAGTTAAAATGAGAAAGTTATGGCCTCGGGAAGTTTAATTAAAAGAAAAAGGGAAAAGAAAGATTTTCCGATTTCTTTTTATACTGAAAATTCATAATTATGATGTCAGCGAAAATTTGAATTTCAAAAATTCGAACATGTGGGCCCGGTCCACCGTGGACCGAGTCCACGCATCGCAGGCCATGCCGAGGTGGCACGCCCGGCCAACATGGCGCCACGCGGCGCAAGACGCCGCGCCCACGCGGCTCGAGGCCGGTACCGACGTGGATGCCACGCGGCGGCGCGCAAGGGCAAGACGGGCGGCGGCGGCAAGACCCTGGCCGGCGGCGACGGCGACACGGAGGAGGGAGAGAGGACTGCGGGGATCACGGGAGGGGCACGGCCTTACAGGCGGTGAGCAGAGACGGTCGACGACGAGCGCAAGGCGGGCGACAAGGGCGCATGGTGCGCCGGGCGAGGGAGAGCGTGGGAGGCTCGGTCGGACCGGGAAAAAGGTGGAGGAGGAGAGCGGTGCGAAGGAGGGTCGGGGGTTTTATAGGCGGGAGAGGAGGGGAGAGGCCGGTGGCGGAGGGAAAACGCGAGATTTTCGGTCGCAATTAGGGGGATTCAAGGGGGAAAACGACTGGCAATTAGTGGAGGACTGATTGGGGGCTCTCATTGCGCAATTAATCGGGAGTTTAAGCGAAGGAAACGGCCGCAATTAAAGCTTTCCATTCGGCATCAATGGAGGAGAGAGAGAAGGTTAGGGGAAGAAGAAAGGAAGGTAGGAGAAGAATATGACAGGTGGGGCCCACTCGTCGGTGAGAGAAAGAGAGAGAGAGGGTGAAGGGGTACGGGCCGTCGGATGGCTGACACGTGTCAAGTGAATAGATCGCGGCCGTTGGATTTAAGTGAAGGGGTAAGTTGTGATGGAGGAGGGCCAAGATTAAATCGAGGAGAGAGATGGGTTCAATCTAGGCGCGACACGTGGCGGCCCGAGATTAATTCGGATTTAACTTTCGAATTAATTTTTAGAAAATACTAGAAACATTATAATTGCTTAGAAAAATAATAAATAATATCTAAAAATTCTAGAAAATTCATAGAATATTTCTGGGGATATTTTAGACTTAATAAAAATATTTTTAATTTCGGATTTGCTTTTAATAATTTTATACAATTCCTTTTATCTTTTTAAAATGATTTTTAATTCTAAAAAATTCTCAAAAATTAAACAAAAATTCTGGGAAGGTTGGGAAAAATAAAATGATCTCTTTTTGGCTTTATTAAAATATTTAAAATATATTTTCTTGTTTTAGATTTTGAAATAAAATCCAGAAAAGCATAGAAAAATCCAAATAATAGTCAATTGCTTTAAAATAATTAATTTGAATTTAAATTTTTCAAAGCTCAAAATTTGGGATGTTATATGATCTGTCTTCCCCCTGCCACCGGTGCCCTTCTCCGTCATTGCTCGCCTTCCCCGCCACCGTGCTCTCCTTCGCCGCCGATCCGCTTCCCCGCCATCGCGCTCCCCTGACACCGCCACCCCCACCCCCGTGCCGCCAGCCGCCCCCACCACCGATCTATCTTACCTCGCCACCGGCGCTCTCCCTCGCGCCAATCTGTCTCCTCGCCGGCTGTTAGTTACGGTGAGAAGGACATCGACAAGGACTTCTCCCCGGCTGCAAGGTGACTCCCTATTCCGTATTCTTCTAAATCTGACCGTGTAGATGCCATGTGATGTATTTGTGCTTGAACATTTGTGATCAGTATGGACGGATTTGTGCTACTAAGGGGATATCCTTGTGATGAAATATGTGCTATGAATGGCAGAGGAATAGCTAGATTAGTTATTCAGAACAAGGTTTAGATTCTCCTTACTAAAAATAAAGTGATAATGTTTTCACTGATGTCCTAAGCTCCAGCCAATTTTTGCGCTTTGATAGAATCCAAATCAATAACTGAGCTGAAGCTTCTAATGCACTGTTGTGTATGAGCTCCATGTATCATTAGAAGAAGATGCAGTTGATTATCTGCTTATGAATTGTATGTGTGTGCTGTAAATTTTTTATATCATTGTTCATTCAGAAATATTCTTTCTGTTGCTAGTTAATAGCCATCTGATATTATCTCCATGGAGATCTTGGTGTTTGCAAACAAATTTTGTTGTCAACTTGTGATGGAAACCTAGCTTCAATTGATAGTATCTTGCTGCAAAATGTCATATGGATTTGTTAAGCTCAAGGCTCATGGCTGAAAGCCATACTATGGCTCGCGAGCCGTTCAAGCCACCGAGCCAGAAACGAGCCAAGCCAAGTCGGGCTTCTAACTTGTTTCCTAAATGAGCCGAGCCGAGCCGAGCCGAGCCGCAGCTTTAGGCGAGCTCGATCGAGCCCGGCCTGCCGCCGGCTCGCTTCACCCTACCTACTGCCGTGCGTGAATCCGACCATCGGTTGTCGGCCTCCCCTCACGTGCCGGCGCCCGAAGCGCCGTCGCCGTCCGGTGCCTTCCCGAAGCACCACCGACGTCCGGTGCCTCATCGAAGCGCCACCTCGTGCACCGGCCCACCCGCCATCAGCTCCTGAGGTAGCCATCCGAAGTTGGCCACCGGCTCGAAGCCGCCACTCAGGGCCACCAGCCGAAGCAACGGGGGAGTTGGCCGACTGCATCAACGCCGCAAGGTACCTTGGGTTCCGTAGGCCACGCCGCCAAAGACGGCCGCCACGCCGCTTGTCTCCTCGTGACGCCGCCTCGCCACCTCGGGTTCCGCGCACCACGCCAGCCCCGCACGACTGCCCGCCTCACCTCGGTTCCCGCACCGCCACCACACGCCGCCTCGGGTTCCACGCGCTGCGCCGGCCCCACATGCCCACCTACGTCGCCTTGGTTCCCGCATGGTGACCCTCATCGCCTCGGTTCCGCCTCAGTCCCCGCACGGCCGCCCCTTGCCCGAGCTACGTCGGCCCCGCCGTGCTTCGCCGACCCCGAATTGTCGCATTGATGATTGTGGTCTCGTTCACATCTTTAACTTGATAGCGAACCTTGGCGAAGCGTTTGAAGTATTCTCGGAGTTTTTCCAAGGGCTTCTACTTGATGGCAAAGGCTAGTATGCATCGACCCGCTCGACGTAATTACCCAAGAAATTATTGTACAAGTGGTCGTGGATCTGTTCCCACGCATATATGGAGTTCGTCTCAATGATGAAGAACCAGGAGAGTGCCACCCCCTGGAGGGCGAGTGGCAATCCCTTCGCTTTGGTGGAGTCATCTTCACCAGTGGCCTCAATAGCCGTCTCATATACTCGAACGAACTCCCTAGGGTCCGTGTCACCCTTGTTTGGCTCGATGGTCAGGAACTTGAAGTCCTCCGGCCACGCCCACTGCTATAAGCCGTCAGAGAGTGGAGACTCCGGATCTACGTGTCGAAGCGTGCTATGGCCAGAGGCGGGGGCATCGCGGCTGTCAGCTCAGTCGACCGCGACCTCCGCCACTGCTGCCGGAGGCGTTGCTGGCTTCGAGCCTCTTGAATCTCCTGCATGGCCTCTGAGGTCTGCTAACTCACGCTGCAATGTTTTGAGGGCCGCCATCAGAGTGCCTTCTATCGTCAAGGTGGTCGTACCCACTTGGGCGGAGGTAAGCGCTGCGAGATTGCTGGCGATAACGGCCTGCTTGCCAGAGCTGCTCGGTACATCAGTGTGGTTGGCCTCATGGGCGGCGACTAGGCCGACGTGAGCGTCAGGACCACTGGTCGCCCACACGCTGACTCTAGGGTCACTGGACGTATCGGCGTGAGCGTCGGCGCCGATAGTCTTACCGACGCAGATGCCACGACGGGGTCGACTGTTGCACCCTGGCGGTCTTTGTGGTGGCCGATCACACCTACGCGAACGTCGACGCTGGGGTCGTTCGCCGCACCGATGTTGCCATCGGAGCTGGCCCCGGGTATTAGTGTAGACTGCCCACCACCTGAGGCCCTAGCATTCACGACCGCCGCCGTCGTGCTCCGCTTCCTCTTTGCCGCCGACGATGCGTTCTTAGGCGCTATCGCTTGTAAGGTCCACGGCTTTATCATTGTCATCCCCACGGATAGTGTCAACTGTTGTGACTACGAGGTAAACAGTAAACTAGGAGAGTAGTAGAGTGGTTATGAGAAATGAACTAACCTTGGCGTTCCTTCACGGTCAGGATACATACATATATGCCCATAAGGTCTAATTGCAATAATACCCTCACAGTTGTGTACCTTGTAAATGGGTATACATATCCTTATACATATCCCACTGAGCCTTTTAACCTCTAACAGACCGAATATGTTTAGATAGGGGTCGTCCCTAACACAAATGATTCAAAAAAATTACTTCCCTACTCTAGATCCAGCTGGCAGCGGCTCGTCTACGTGGCGGGAGGAGGGGGCGGCGCGTGGACCTCATTAGCGCGGTTTGGCTTCATCTCGGCGGCGGTGCTGTGTGGGAATGGTAGCACGGGGAGGCGCAATGCGATTGGGGAGGAGATAAGGGGATCGAGAAAAGGATGAAGTCATGGACACCCTGTGAGATTCTTTTCTTTTGGGGTTCTTGAGAGAAACCGAGAGAGAGAGAGAGAGAGAGAGAGAGAGTAGAGGTACCGTCCGAAGTAGAGGAAGTAGTGTTTGTCATCGCGGTGCGTCGGCGGAGATCTGCGCTAGGGCAGCGACGGTCGGTGGAGAGCGGCGCCTCCCGGTGCGAGGCGACCTCCTGGCAGTGGCGGCATGGTGGAACTTCCCGTCGCTGGAGCGCCCCCTCTTAGATCGGGTTAGGGTTTGTCGGTGGGTGTGGCGGCACGGTGAACCTTGGCGTGTGTGCCACCCCGCCCCCACCTCTATTTATATGGCGTCATGGCAGGGGCCCACCAAATTATTGGGTTGGGCGCCCGATCGTGGCACCTGCTCAAGGAGAAGATTGGGATTTGGCGTTGGGCCAAACCACGAGATCACTCTAACATTCTCCCCTTGATCTCACTCTATACTTTATCTTTAATTACTTTTGACTTTACTCATTCCATCACAGATTAGTGCATAGAACATGTCTCATCGTCACGGTCAATTGCCGATAGATTTAACACCACAATGCACCTCTTTGTTCGAAATAGTTACTTTAAACTTTTGGGCCATCTTTTAGTCCAGAATCATAGGCTTTCCTTAAACCCATGCCGCTACATGTTCTCTCGAACACGCTGGGTGGTAAGCCTTTGGTAAGCGGATCCGCTAGCATCTTTGCGTACTTATATGCTCAAGACTTATAATTTGATCCCGAACTTTATCTTTCACAACATAATACTTTATGTCAATGTGTTTGGCAGCACCACTTGACTTATTGTTGTGGGCATACGTTATCGCGGGTTCATTATCGCAGACAACTTAAGTGGTCTATTGATGTCGCCAACCACTTTTAAACCGGTATGAACTTCTTAAGCCGCCCACCGCCTGTAGCCTCATAACATGCTACAAACTCGGCATACATTGTGGACGATGTAGTGACGGTTTGCTTTGAGCTTTTCCACGATATAGCTCCTCCTGCGAGAGTGAATACATATCCGGATGTAGACTTTCTGTCATCTCCCGCAAAATCAGAATCTGTATACCCCACTATATGGAGTGTATCTGATTTTCTGTATGTCATCATGAGGCCTTTTGTGCCTTGCAAATAACGCAAGACTTTCTTTATCAATTTCCACCGTTCTATTCCGTGATTGCTCGAATCGCCAAGTAACCCAGAACAAACGCTAAGTCGTATGCCACACACTTGAGCATACCGCAAGCTTCCGACAACCAAGCATATGGAACCGCTTTCATTTGATCGATCTCATACTGGTTCCTGGGGCATTGAAAATCCCCATATCTGTCGCCCTTGACTATAGGTGCAGGTGAAGGACTACATTTATGCATACCAAATTTCTTTAATACTCTCTATGTATGCCTTTTGTGACAGTCCCAATACCCCTTGTTTCTATCCCTTGAATTTCGATCCCTAGAACGAACGAAGCTTCACCAAGATCTTTCATATCAAAGTTTGAGGACAAAACTTTTTGTCTTCAAGAGTGCATCGACATCACTACTAGCTAGTAGGATGTCATCCACATACGTGATTAGGAAGATAAACTTCCCATCTTTAAACTTTGCATAAACACGCTTGTCCTCTACATTCTCTTTAAACCCAAATTTTCTTATTGTCTCACAAACTTCAAGTACCACTGTCTTGAAGCTTGCTTTAACCCATAAATCGATTTCTTTAGGCGGCATCCCATTCTTTCATTTCCTTCCACGACAAAACCTTTCGGTTGTGCCATGTAAACATTTTCCTCCAAATCCCCATTAAGAAATGCCGCCTTTACATCCATCTCGATAACTCTAAATCATAATGTGCTACTAATGCCATTATGATTCGAAGGAATCTTTACATGAGACCGGAGAAAAGTCTCATTGTAATCAATCCTTCTCTTTGCGTAAAGCCTTTTGCCACAAGTCGCGCTTTGTATCTTTATACATTCCCTTGGGAGTCAAGCTTTGTCTTGTAGACCCATTTGACCCTCACTGCTTTTGGCTCCTTTAGGAATAATTTCCAAGTCCCGACTTTATTAGCCTTTATGGACCTCATTTCCTCTTCCATGGCCTCAAGCCATTTTGAGGAATTTTCGCTTCTCATGGCTTCTTCAAATGAGGTGGGATCATCCTCCATTTGAAATTCCTCTGTATGATAAATCGATAATCATCGAAATAGTCGATCTTCTTATTCTTTGAGACCTCCTGGGGCCTCCACATTTGGTACATCTTCATTTGAGGTCATTGTTGCTCCCCTCATCTGTGGTAATTGGTTCTATATGATCCTCAAGAATGTGTTCTTCATTCTCATTTATTGTTGCCACAGAGGAACAATAACAGTGCCGGCACCACGTTGTCTTGTACCGCTCGGTGCGGCGACAGTAGTGCGAAGAATGGCTCTTGAATCATCTGAGTGGGCGATATGCCCGCTTCTCTTCAAGGTCAATCTTCGAGCTACCATGCTCCCTCATCATCTCATCCTCTAAGAAGACAGCGTGTCTCGCTTCTACAAACTTTGTGTATCCGTCGACAAGAGAAACGAAACCTTTGACTTTTCGGGGTAGCCAATGAAATGGCAACTTCATCGCTTTGGGATCAAGTTTCCCAAGGTTTGGGTTAAATATTTTAGCCTCAGCAGACTCCCCACACACGTAAGTGGTTTAGTGAGGAACTCTTCCCGTCCACATCTCGCACGGTGTTTTGGGCACCGACTTACTAGACACTCGCTGAGGATATGAATGGCGGTTTTCAACGCCCATCCATAAACTCAACGGCAGTAGAGTAGCTCATCATACTGCACCATATCCATCGTGGTACAGTTCGCCTTTCGCCTACTCCATTTCACCGAGGTTCGCCTGTAGAATATCGGCTACTATGCCATTTTCCGTAAAACCTTGCAAAAGGTCCGTGAACTTGTCCATATGGGGTATGTCGATCGTAGTACTCCCCACCACGATCGATCGGACTATCTTAATCTTTAAATCGTGTTGGTTTTCAACTTCAGCCTTAAATATCTTGAATTTATCCAAGGCTTCATTTCTTTCTTTGATTGGATAAATATATCCATAACGGGAGTAATCATCCGTGAATGTTATGAACGAGTCATATCCATCCACACTTTTCACAGAAAAAGGACCACAAATGTCTTTTGTCCATATGGGGTATGTCGACCGTAGTACTCCCCACCACGATCAGATCGGACTATCTTAATCTTTAAATCGTGTTGGTTTTCAACTTCAGCCTTAAATATCTTGAATTTATCCAAGGCTTCATTTCTTTCTTTGATTGGATAAATATATCCATAACGGAGTAATCATCCGTGAATGTTATGAACGAGTCATATCCATCCACACTTTTCACAGAAAAAGGACCACAAATGTCTGTGTGAATAATTTGTAGAACTCCTGTGCTTCTTTTGGCATATTTCTTAATTTTCTTTACATATTTTCCTTTAATGCATTCTCTGCATTGTTCTAAGTCTGAGAACTCTAACGGAGGAAGAATATCATTCTTAACTAGTCTTTCTATTCTCCCCCTCGAAATATGGCCTAAACGATAGTGCCATAATTTCGACGACGCATCTAGAGTTCTCTTCGCTTCTGCTTACATTCGTGAGACGAGGATTCATTTATGAACGTAATAATGTTCTCACCTTTCTTTGACATAATCATCTTCAAGAAATCGGGACAATCTTTCTTGTAGTGTCCTGCTTTCTTCAAAGGAAGACACCGATCTTTCTCCACTGTGAAATTATTCTGTTGAGGCTGAAAAACAGAGGCTTTTCCCTTGTTCTTTGAGGAGAAATAACTGTTGAAAGTCTTTTTCTTGTTATCCTTCACATAGTTCACGTAACCACCATGTGAGGATTTAAATCTTTCCTCCTCTTGCACACACATAGCTATGCACTTTTCTAAGTCCCATTTCTGCGGATATTGTAGTTGACAACAAAGGTGTCAAACTCTTTCGACAAGGAAGCAAAATCAAATGAATAAGGAACTCATCCTTGAGAGCCAAATCCATTGGTTTAAGCTTGGATGCCAAGTTACTCATCCTTAGTATGTGCTCTCTTATGCCACCGCCACCACCGAATACCTCTCTCACAAGTCGCTTAATCACCGTAGCATTGTCTTTGAAGAGCCAAGAACCGACTCTTTATTTTGTCAAGGTACTGTGACAAGTCACACTCGCGATTGAGCCCACAATTGCAGGCTCAATCGTGTTCTTTATCACAGCCAAACATTTCTTGTTGGCATTGACCCACTTTTTATGATCAAGATCATATGACATCTTTATGGGAGTAAAGTCCCTCTGTATATAGTGAGAACATTTATAATAACAATAATAACAACAACTGCATGCCTTAGTTTCAACGTTGGTTAAAATTAAAACATACGATTGTTTACACATTAAATCTACATCACCGCTGGGCGTAAATAGAAATAATGCATAACATCATCAATTAAAATTGTAATCCTTTTAACAAGAAAATTATATGCCTTATTTTAACGTTGGTCAAAATACGACATACAATTTTATTTATACATTAAATCTACGCCACCGCTGGCGTAATAGAAATAATGCATAAAACCTTCAATTAAAATTATAATAATGTTATTATCAACGCTGGTCGAAAATAACAATATCATAATTAATCAGAATTTTATCTGTTTTCCAAAATTAAATTCTCCGCTGGTTTGAATTTAATAATGAAAATTAATCAACATTAACTTTTGCAATGAAACGTAATTATTCTAAAAGAATAATTCATTTTTCGTAAACAATGTTATCAGACATATTTAATCTCTCAAAATAACACGTTGGTGCAAAATTTACAGAGATTTTGGTTCAAATTTCATTGAAATTCATCAAACAATGCTTCTGAAAATAAATAAACATCAAAATCGGGTTTTACTATTCATTTGGCCATTTTGGCCCAAAATTGCGCAGGCGCACGGATGGCCCATCGCGCGCTCACGGCCCAGCCGCACCTATGCGCAGCCCATCATCCCCATGCGCGCTCGGCACCATCGGATCATGATCCGACGGCTCCCTCTTGCTGCCGGCCCAAAAAAACGCACCGGCCCACTAAACTGTGACCGTCCGATCGAATCGAACGGCCCAGAGCGCGCCCTACGGGATTAAAGTCCGAAACCCTAACCCTAGGGCTCATTTGCCCTTTGCGCCCGCGCGAAAAAACCGGAGGCGGCGGCGCACACGCGGAGCAAGACGGCGACGGCGCCGCAAGTCCCGAGCGGCAGACGGCAGGCGCCCCGAGCGAAGCCCGGCGGCGCGGCGGCGGCGCACTGCGCTACCACGCTGCGCGAAAAAAAAAAGCGGCGCGATGCGGCGACGCTGCGGTGTCGGCCCGGCCGGGCGCGCGCACGGAGGCGGCAATGGCATCGGCCCCAGCGGCGGCCGGGCCGAGGGCGCGCGCGTCCGCGGCGACGGATCGCGACGCGAACGGCGGCGCCCTGCGCAACGACGGCGCGGCGACGGCACGGCCAAAGCGGCGGCGCCGAGACCCCAACGGAGGCGGCGGTGGAGCGGCGATCGGCGACGGCACAAGACGGCCCCTGCCGCACGGCAGAAGTCCCGATCCACTTTTCTCGCTCTGATACCATTGTGAGATTCTTTTCTTTTGGGGTTCTTGAGAGAAACCGAGAGAGAGAGAGAGAGAGAGTAGAGGTACCGTCCGAAGTAGAGGAAGTAGTGTTTGTCATCGCGGTGCGTCGGCGGAGATCTGCGCTAGGGCAGCGACGGTCGGTGGAGAGCGGCGCCTCCCGGTGCGAGGCGACCTCCTGGCAGTGGCGGCATGGTGGAACTTCCCGTCGCTGGAGCGCCCCCTCTTAGATCGGGTTAGGGTTTGTCGGTGGGGTGTGGCGGCGGCACGGTGAACCTTGGCGTGTGTGCCACCCCGGCCCCCACCTCTATTTATATGGCGCTGGCGACAGGGGCCCACCAGCCTATTAATGGACGCCCGATCGTGGCACGGTTCAAGGAGAAGATTGGGATTTGGCCGTTGGGCCAAATCCCTGAGATCACTCTAACACACCCATCTGCCCTCGTGCTCTTCATCCAACGGCTGGCATCGACTCTCGTGCGGGCTGGGTGGTAGATGCAACATGCAAGCGCCTGCGAGATGGGTATCTCACGGGTGCCCATAAATTATCAGAATCTTATTTTGCGTACCATTCTTTACTCTTTAGAGTGGCTTTGGAGAGTAACCATTTTACGGGTTTGTTCTTTGAACCGGTACGGATGGTTTTTGTCAAAGTTTTTTAGCATGGAAGTGAATGACATATACGATTCTAAACTTAAGAAGTTATTTAAATAATATATTTTAAAAGGTCATATCATTTTGATGTTTGAATTTTTTGACTCGCGAGGGAGCCGAAAACAAAAAAAAAACAGAGTCCAACAAGGAAAAAAGCAGAGCCAAGCAAAAGCCGCTAAAGAGCACCCGCTTTGAAGATTCCCAGCCAATAATAAATGATGCGTAGAAAGCCCAGGGGCCTCTAATCTAGAAGAGTAATGCATTATCCCGTGGGACCCACCAGAGTTCCATCTGACCACAAGATAAGGAACGAGCTGCTCCCACCCGCTAGAAACCCGCCACGTGTCGCCTCCTGGATTCACGTTCCCCTCCTACCCCAAGTCCCCCATGCCATGCAGACTTGTCTAACTCTCGTCCACAAGTCACGAGGAAACCAAACGAAATCAAAACACAGCGCTGCACTACACTGCACGCTACTTACCCTGCTGCGCTCAGCTAGCTTCTTTCTATTCTGAGCTAGAGAGATCGAAGAAGAGGAGACAAGTAAAGATAAGCAAAAGTTTGCTTCAGCAGTGGATGACCTCGCTATGGTGAAGCTCGAGCCGGAGCTCCGTGGCCTGCCCGGCGGTGCCGCGGGCCTGCAGCGCTGCGACTCGTGCCGTTCCGCGCCGTGCGTGTTCTACTGCCGGGCCGACGCGGCGGCGCTGTGTGCCGCGTGCGACGCGGACGTGCACTCCGCCAACCCGCTGGCCCGCCGGCACCGCCGCGTCCCCATGTGTTCGGTCGCCCCGCCCTCCCCCGCCGGAGGCGCCTTCGTCGTCCGGCCCGGTGTCAACTCCTCTTGGCCCATCCGCGAGGGCAGGAGGTGCGACTACGACGACGCATGCGACGGCGAGGAGGGGGAGGACGACGACGAGGAGGCGGCGTCGTGGTTGCTGCTCGACCCGCTCAAGGGCGCGGAGGGGCTGCCGTTCGGCGACGCACTGGTGGCCGACTTCCTTGAACTCGGCGGGGAGAAGGACGCGTCGAGTAAGGAGTGCAGCAGCCACGGGAAGAGCAGCGAGGGCAGCCACGAGTTCTTCGTGCCCGGCGAGCCGGTGGCGCAGCTGCCGGAGCGGCAGGGCGTCACGGCGGAGATGGCCTACGATACATCAAACTCCAACCAAGGGGGCGGCTTTGGCGCAACGCTCGGACACAGCGTGAGTTACTTGCACGAATTTTGTGAACTTGTCTGTACGTACTACTGACTTGATGGACCTTTCTAGGGTTCTCTTGTTTGCGTAGGTGCGCTCATTACCTCCATTAGCTCAGTCGGATATTTCCATATATTCTAGTAGTTTGATCTGGCAATGCCCTCTTTCCAAGCAGAAACACTTTGAAAGTACTTTTAATTGGTGTTCAACAGACTACCGGATTGTTTTTTAGAAAACCCAATGCTAATTAGGTATTACTTAAGAAGTGTGCTCTTTTTGGGTATATGCAAGAAAGAAGGGAAAAATAAAGCTTTTCCCATAAATGGAAGAAAACGATTTGTGAACTTTGAATCTAGACCAAGAAACTTTAGTAGATAAAGGAACAGTAAGCTTCAAAAAGTAGGATAGTGTCACTTCTATTTTGAGCTTTCCTTTTTTTTTTATGAGAGTGACTATTGCACAAGCAACTGAAATTTTTTTATCTCTCAGTCACCTGAAGTTGCACTCTCAATCATCTGAAGTTGCAGGTGATTTTTTTGGAGGGGGGCTGCAACTTCAGTTGATTGAGAGTGCAACTTTAGATGCACTCTGAATCACCTGAAGTTGCAGATGTTTTTTTGGAGGGAGGCTGCAACTTCAGTTGATTGAGAGTGCAATTTTAGGTGACTGAAAGATAAAAAAATTTCAGTCGCCTGTGCATAGCAAAATCGTTTTTTATTGGCTCTACTGCGTAATTAATCTGAGGTTAATTAAAAACCATCTCTAACCTAAATATGTTCCATATGTAAATTGTAAAGTGATATCTTCCACTTTAGTTTACTCACAAAAAATATGAAATATTCTAATATATATGTGTGTGTGTGTGTGTGTGTGTGTGTTTGTGTGTGTGTACTTTTCAGTTTACTCTAACTCTGCATAAAATTTAAAGTTCAAATTCAATCTACGTTTTGAGTGAGAAAATTCAGACAAATGATAAACTAACGAAAAGTGGAATATAAAAAGATAAAAGTTACTATTTTCATCGAACTTCTCCTTTTCTTTTTCTTAGAAATCATTTTGAGTTTGAAATTGAAATATCAAAAAGTGCTGCAACATTTGATAGACTACATATTAATTTCACTTGGAATTTTTCATATTGATTTCACATAATTAAAATAGTCAGCATGATTACACATAGAGAAATAGTTATTGGCTTATGTTTAGAAATTAAGCCCAATAAAAAAGTTATGAATTATAATTTAGATTTGTCTCATTTTTCTGATTTCTCTCTTTCTGATCCCCCGACGTACCCCTCTGCACTAGAAAGAATAATCATGAATTTCAATTGTTTTCCGTATTTCTTGGAACAACCTTTTTAAGTTATTTTTATGTTTGCTTTACACCGTATGGGGATATACTACACTCGATAAAAACCTTACATTCCTATATAAACTATTGTTTGACCTAGCTACAAGACCAGTCTAAAAAACTATATAGAACATCAGGCCCGTTGATGAGGGCGTGCGACCTGTGCGATGGCACAGGGCCCCCAAATTGATGGGCCCCCAAAAAATGACGACATCTCATATGTAGGTTTAATTAGTGATTAGATTGATCAGCAATGGTTAGAATTTTTATTTGTTCTGTAATCAGCTACTTCTTAAAAAAACAGGAAGACATTTGTTTTCTCAATCAGTCAATCCTCATTATGTCTACAAGAAATAGGAAGTATGGTTCTGGTGCTGAAAAGCGTAAGGAGACAAAGACTAGAAGCAGTAGCTCAATCTCAAAAGGGTGCTCTTGACAAATTTTTTGTGAGAGAAATTGCAGATGCTTGCAGAGTTAACTTTCATCCAAGATTTACTTGAGGAATCTATGGGTCCTCTTAATATTCTGAAGTTTTTGAAAAAGCGCCTCTTTTATCCTAACGTTGTTATTGCATATAGAATTTTGTTAACCATTCCTGTGACTGTTGCGTCTGCGGAAAGGAGCTTTTCTAAACTCAAATTGTTGAAATCCTACTTGCGTTCTACTATGACACAAGAAAGACTCAATGGGTTAGCGATAATAGCGCTTGAAAATGATGTCTTGGAGAAGATTAATTATGAAGATATAATTGGAGATTTTATTTCAAGAAATACAAGACGTATGATGCTTTTTAGTAGAACATGAGGTCAATACTATATTTTTTTTTGTCTTAATATTTGATATATTTCCAAATCTTGTATGGAGTAATACATATTGAAGTTACATCTTACACGATTATGCGATAGTATGCGTTAGTTATATTAGACCAATATTTTTTAAAAATTGAGAGCCTCATTTTGCAATTCGCCCTAGGGCCCCAAATTTCTGGAGACGGCCCTGAGAACATGTATGTAGCTGTGCAGAATCTGATCAAAGATTCAACAATGTGCATCTTAATCCCATCTTAATTAATCAGTAATTACGCTACTGTACGAGTTAATGTGGTCGCCGCACACTGACAGACGCTGATTAGCTAAGACATGAAGTGCCTGATCTCCATGTCAATATTTCTCTCAGGTTTCACTGTCATCGCTGGACAACAGCACCGTGCCGGACTGCGCTGCGCCAGACATCACCAGCTCCTACCTGAGGCCCTCCAAGAGCACCATCGACCTCTTCGCGGCGGCAGATCCCGCGTCGGTGCACATGTCGCCGCAGTTCATGGCCATGGACAGGGAGGCCAGGGTGCACCGGTACAGGGAGAAGAGGAAGACGAGGCGGTTCGAGAAGACCATCAGGTACGCGTCGCGGAAGGCCTACGCCGAGACCAGGCCGAGGATCAAGGGACGGTTCGCCAAGCGCGCTGACGCCGACCTCGAGGTCGACCAGTACTTCTCTGCCGCCGTGCTGGCCGACCCCGGCTGCGGCGCCGTGGTGCCGACGTTCTAGACATCGAAGAGCAGCGAAGGAAGGCAAACGAAAGAAAGAATGAAAGATGTTTTATAGTTGTTGTGGGAGATAGCTGAGCGTTCCTTCCATGGTGGTTATGATGAATAGACATCGGCACATCTTGGTTGCCTGCTTAATTTGACGAATTGCCAGTAATTTGTAGGAGGTGTAGATATAGATCCCAGACATATCCTCCTTGTAAATTTTGCATGATTAAATTAGCCTGTTATTCCCGAAATTTTTATTAATAGTAACTGAAAAAAAAGAAAAACACAGAGTTAGGCAAATTGGACACCTCCCAATTCCCATCTGCCGCGTCCTATTGCCGCTCGTCCCAAGTTCACAATTCACACAGAAAAAAAAAACCCACAGACGGCAGTAAATCCACTGCAGAGGAATCGGCGGCGACGCAACTTTGCCGCTGTCGCCACCAACTCTTCACGCTTCATGCTTGCACCGTGCAATACAGCTTGGGTAAGTGGTAATTTATAGATATTACTTAGCTTCTAGCTCCGTTCGGAAAGCGTTGGGGAATGGGTAGGCTAAGCTAGCATCAAATCAAAATTTCTACCATGAATTCTAGAAAATTTTGTAAGTAAGAGATCGTATATCGTTAGTACTGGACGCGCAATGCAGTGAAAAAAGAATTAAGAGTGGCTGATCCATCTAGCCAGTCGTCTCCTCTTGTGTCAACGACTTGCTCAACTCGATTAGCACCGTAATAGCAGCAACACCTCTACTGGTATCCACAACTCTTAGGTAAAACGCTCCATGCTGGTGTGCTAACACCATCATTACAACCAAGGTTTCTTAGGTGGAGATGGTGACAGGGTTTCTGGATGTTACACATGTCTCACATGTGTTTCATGTAAAGCTCATGTACCCTGCATGCCAACCCCACCTCCCTTTATATAGAGCTTTCAATCGAATCCTTATTCAATATGAGTAGATATCATATCCTACCATCAAACTCTCTTTTTCGACGGGAACCACCTTCAGACTCTTACAAATCCTTATCCATAATCAACCCTTATTGTTTCAACCTATTAGGCGTGTGACCCTGTTGGACCGATGCCAGCAATCAAAGGGTAGTGTGAATGATTGTGGAAGCTTTTTTCTTTCCCTAAGTATTCAAAATCTTTATTCAAATGTCTATGAGAGTCACCAATTTCATATTACATATCCTACAAGAGAATCATAGAGATCTAGGATAAAAAAGATGCAACACTCTAGCTTTGACTCTGATAGTGCCACCAAGGATTGGGGAAACCCGTCAACCCCACAATATCGGGTTTTCACTCACACGCAAGCTTTTTAAAGTGTTTACAAGGATCAACCTACTCACACCCGAGTATTTGATAAAAAACCACACACGTAGCTTTATCATAACCCTAAACCACTTCCCTGGCGTCTCCTGGCACCGCAATTTCGGTGTAGGCCTCAAGTCCCATTTTGAGACATTTCTCGTAAATACCCTTCACGAAGCTTTCGAGCACCTTCTCTTGATTATGTATTTATCTTGTCATGCAATCCACCAAACACGCTATATGTAGGTTGATCAATGGCTTCCCTTCCATCGGCAAGTCTCTCCTGCTTTTGGCTCCCACCGGACCACGCCTTACTTGAACTGATAAAGCCATTTGATCTAACCCATTGCTCGGACCTACCCTCGAACACATTCCTTGACTCTACCATGTGCCATGCTTGAGCCCAACCATCCCACACGACCTCTATGACTGTTCTGAACCTCAATCCTCCCTAACCTTGTCTTAGTTGCATGTCGTTGACCATAGTTGCCTCTAAGTTTTTCTGCACTCCAAAGACCAAGAAATCATTTTTTGAGTGCATGTTCTTCACAACGTGCCCCACGTTAGCATAAACATGCAACAAAACACAACCATGACAGGAGTTCTAAGATCATCCTATGATCAAATCTCCTATAATTCCCAAATTTTAGAACCAACTGCCCTCAGCCGGTATGACCGCACTTCCCATGCTGGTCATACCTCCCCGATCGTACTGCCAACCATTGGCTGGTCTGACGGTCTCCCGGTAATAGGGGACCAGTATGACCGCTTACTAAGACCGGCACTACTGCCCCGATAGTACCACCAACAAAGTCTGGTCAACTGATCTCCGGTAGTACCATAGTTTTGCACTAGTACTACCAGACTTGGCCAAACCAAAAAATGACCCTCTTTGTAAAATAGCTACCTTCATCTAGAGACTAGTCATATTGTATCTGCAGTAGTACCGCTCTGAAGCTCGGTACTATTGTTGCTTCTAGGCTAGTACTACTGCCATTGCTCGGTCGGTACTACTGTCATTGCTCGGCCGGTACTACCGCCTGAATTTGACAACAACCTAAATTTTCATAAAATTGCAAACCCTTTGCAAAACCTTAGATTTTACTCAGCCTAACGCTAATTGAACATCACAAATTGACCTAGACCTACCCACATGGTCTTTAAGGCCCTATAGGTTTATGCATGTTCGGCCGCAACTCATAAACCTTCTTTTCGATCAAAGGTTGGTAGCGGTCCCTTGCAGGACATAATGATCACCGAGCATACACAAAGATCAAATCAGACGAACCTAATGTAATATGATCTACAACCTAGTACTCATGACTAGCTCGTAACTCCTTATGATCAATTCATATTTGGTCACGACCTGGTAGTAACCCTTTACAACTGGTTGGAACACATGTCAACCAGTTCATGACCAATCTGAGGGAGCAACCTACTTGCGTGCTCTCTGTTGTAGGGGTGGCCCCCACCTAAGCCCAACTAGCCTGTTAGGACGTGTTAAGGCCCAAGATGGGACATGTACAATGGCATATATATCCCTATAGAGGGTATTCGGATGTAAGGGTATAGTTGTAAAGTGTTCCCCATGTAACCATATATATGTGTGGAATCCAATTGGGAAAAACTCTAGAGGACATTGTTCACCTACTCTCCACTGCCATCTCTCTTTCTGTTTGGCATGTAGCCACAACAGTTGGCGCCGTCCGTGGGGAAGGACAGGAGCAAGCCTCAAGATCCAAAGAAGGATGGCACCAAGAAAAACTTCATCAATAGCGGCGAGGAAGGGAAGCACGACGGAGCCTTGCGTCAACACCAGGGCCTCGGCGCTAGCAGCCGCGGGCGCGAACAACGACGCAACCGTGGCCGCAGCGAACGTCGACGCCCGTCGCGCGACCATCGACCCCACCACCACCGGCATGACGACTGGCACCGACCCTACTATGGCTGGCGTGATGGCACACGCCACCGCCGATGCTGTGGGAGTGGCAAGCGGTTCTGACGGTAACACCGACCTCGTCGTCGACCTCCGAGCCCACCGTGCCGACGCATCGGGCGACCCAGGAGTGCAGGCCGTGGTCCCCACATCCCTGGCGACACGAACGAGTGCGCCAACGACCCCGCCTGCGCCGATGGTCGAGAGCGCTCTACTGATGGCCATCGGCACGCTTCGATAGGAGCTAGTGGACCTCCGGGGAGCCGTGCGAGACATCCAAGAGGCTAGGAGTCAGCAGACCCCACTGGTGGCCGTGCCGAAGCCCACGCCGGTGCGGGTCGACAGTCGCGACGCCCCCATGTCCAGCCGCGTCCCCTTGCGGCGTGTGGATCCGGAGTCCCCTCTCTCAACAGGCATGCAGCAGTCGCCGTGGCCGGAGGACTTCAAGTTCCCCAGCGCCATTGAGTCGTACAAAGGCGACACGGACCCTCGGGAGTTCGTGCGCGTGTACGAAACCGTCATTGAAGCCGTACGCGGAGACGACACCACAAAGGCGAAGGGTTTACCCCTCGCGTTGCAGGGAGTGGCGCTCTTTTTGTTTTTCACCATCGAGCCAAACTCCGTCTACGCATGGGAACAGATCAGCGACTGCCTCTACAACAACTTCCAAGGAACTACATCGAGCGCGTAGACGCGGATCAACTCTTCGCGGTCAAGCAGAAGCCCGCCGAGAGCCTCCGGGAATACTTCAAGCGCTTAGCGAGAGTCCGCTGTCAGGTTAAGGACGTCAACGAAACAACCACCATTAACGCAGCTGTACAGGGTCTCCGCCCGAGGCCGCTGGTCGAGTACTATGCGAGGAAGCCCATCAAAACGGTGGCCAAGCTCTTCGACAAGATGGAAGAGTATGCGCGGGTAGAGGAAGACGCCCGAAGGCGCGAAGACGGCGACCCCCCTGAACGAGGCGAAGAGAGGCCCCGCAGGCGGTCGCCGAACGACATGGATGCACTCCAGCGCAACCAGCCGCCCCAAAAGACTTCTATGCGACGACATACCACGCGCGGAGCAGGAAATTCGGGATTACGGGCGGTGGTGTGAGATACATGGCTACGGCAACCATACCACGCGGGCATGCAGCGTAATCTCGATGCTATGACGGACAGTCGCTACGGCTCAACTCCCACCAACACCACCCCTCGTCGAAGCCCACTGGCCCCAACTGCAACAAGCGTGACCCCAGACGGAACCCAGGGTCGTATGATTAGTGTCATCTCCGGAGGGTCCTTGGTGGGATCCCCCCTGCGCAACCCCCGGAAATGTTACATCACAAAATCACCTTCACACCAGCTGACGCCCAAGGCGTCGAGTTCCCCCACCAGGACCCCTGGTAATCCAGGCTGACATCGCGGGTTGCAACGTCCGACGGATCCTCATCGACGGAGGTAGTTCCGCGAACATCCTGTTCATGGCAGCCCTCAACCATATGGGGATCCCCCAGAGTCGGTTGGAACCGTCGGGGACTCCGCTCCAAGGCTTCGGAGACCAGCCACGGAGGGCCTTGGGCCAAGCGTGTCTCCAAGTCTCCTTTCGTCAAACCGGCAACACCCGAAGCGAGGACATCGTGTTCGACGTAGCGGACACCCCGCACCCATATAACGCCATATTGGGCCAACCCGCAATCAACTCCTTCGGGGCGGTCCCGCACCACGCCTTTCTATGCATCAAACTCCCAGGTCCGAAGGGCGTCATCACCATCCGCGGCAACCAAGACCTCGCCAGGCAGGTGGAGGCCGGCGCCGGCAACCTGCCCTGTAAGGTGCACGCCCTCACCGGCGAACTCAAAGCAGACATGTCGTCCGCTCCGGGATGGACACCTAAGCCTCGACCGGAGGGCGGGGTCAAGAGAGTACCGCTCCTGGCAGAATGCCAACTCATGTCCATAGGCGAAAGCCTCCCCCCGGAGGTGGAGGAAGACTTGCTCTGCGTGCTTCGGAACAATGCGGCTGTCTTCGCATGGTCCCCAGAGGACATCAAAGGCGTTGATCGTGCCCTCATCGAGCACAACCTAGCGGTCCGCACTCAAGCCAAGCCGATTAAACAGAGGCTTCGGCGTATGTCCATCGACCGACAGCAAGCTGCTAGGACGGAAGTAGTGAAGCTTCTACAGGCTAGCGTCATCCACAAAATCCAGCACCCGGAGTGGCTAGCCAACCCGGTGTTGGTCAAAAAGGCTAATGGCGCATGGCGTATGTGCATCGAGTTCACTGCCCTCAACAAGGCATGTCCAAAAGACGACTACCCGCTACCTCGTATAGACTAGTTGGTCGACGCCACCGCGGGATGCGAACTTATGAGCTTCCTGGACACCTACTCCGGCTACCATCAGATCTACATGGCGAAGGCAGACGAGGACAAGACCAGCTTCATCACACCAGTCGGGACATATTGCTTCGTCAGGATGCCCTTCGGCTTGAAGAACGTAGGCACAACCTTCACTCGCCTCATCACGATCGTGCTAGCGTCCCAGCTTGGGAGAAACATGGAAGCCTACATCGACGATATAATAGTCAAAACCAGACAGCTTGCCTCCCACATCCAAGATCTCCAAGAAACGTTCGACAACCTCAAGAAGGCGGGATCAAGCTCAACTCGACAAATGCGTCTTGGCAGCACAGCAGTAAGCTATTAGGCTTCCTTGTCTCCAGACGCGGCATCCAGGCCAACCCCGACAAAGTCAACGCAATCATTGCTATGGAGCCACCCAAGACAACAAGGTTGGTCCAAAAGCTCACAGGCCGCGTGGCTGTGTTAAGCCGCTTCCTGTCTAGAGCAGCGGAGCGGGGCCTACCATTTTTCAAAACCCTTCGTGGCTATGATGGGTTCCATTGGGATGCCAACTGTGTGAAGGCCTTCGACGACCTCAAAAACCACCTCGCAAGCCTTCCCATGCTTGTCGCCCCAACACTAGAGGCTCCCCTACTGCTCTACCTCACCGCCTCCACGACAGCGGTCAGCGCCGTCCTCGTCCTCGAGGAAGGCCCTCTCCAACGCCCCGTCTACTTTGTCTCCGAGGCCCTTCAAGGCGCCAAGACACGGTATACGGAGCTCGAAAAGCTGGCATATGCGCTGGTCATGGCCTCCAGGAAGCTATGACACTATTTCCTGGCCCACCCAATCACGGTGCCTTCCTCGTTCCCGCTGGCGGATATGCCGCACAACAAGGAGTCCACAGGGCGCATCGGCAAATGGGCCACTGAGCTGACGCCTTTCACTTTGGCACACTCCTCCCGCACAATGATCAAGTCCCAAGTCCTTGCAGATTTCCTCATGGAATGGACACCGTCGGCCCAAAGCGTCCAACAACCAGAGGATTCGATATGGACGCTCAACACTGATGGAGCATATGGCGTTTCCGGCGCAGGCATGGGTGCGGTGGTTACCACACCGGAGGGACACCACCTCTCATACTCGGCGCGCCTCACATTTCCCGCCACCAACAACACCGCTGAATAAGAAGCGCTGCTCTTCGGTCTCGCAAAGCTCAAAGCTATCGACGCGAAACGAGTTCTCGTCCGCACCGACTCACGCCTCGTGGCGGGCCATGTAGACAAGTCATACCAGGCCAAAGACCCCGAGCTGGCCAAATACCTAGCCGCTGTGAGAACACAAGAGAGCCACTTCTCCGGCATTACGGTCAAGGCCATCCCCCGCGCGGAAAATGAGCAAGCCGATGCCCTCGCAAAGGCCGCCAGCCAACAGCTCCCAATTCCCGAGGGTGAGCGAACATTTTTCGAGGTCCTACGAGCTGCGGCCATCTCCCAGGACAACCGCGACGCGGCCCTTGTACACCAGATCACTCAACAGGGTGACTGGCGAGAGCCCATCTTTGGCTTCCTGCAGGGAATTGTAGAGCCGGATGACCCCGTTGAACTCCGACGCCTACAGCATCGCGCCCGATCGTTTCAGGTGCTGGACGGGGTGCTCTACAAGCGAGGAGTCTACGCCCCATTGTTACGCTGCCTATCTCATACGGAGGGTGAGAACCTGCTCGCGGAAATCCACGCGGGGATTTGCGGGTCGCACCTGGCGCCGAGGTCGCTAGTCAGCAAAGCATTCATGCAGGGGTTTTATTGGCCTACCGCCGTCGCAGACGCCCAAGCCCTCATACGCCGGTGCCAAGGATGTCAGTAGATGGGGCGGGGCATCGATGTTGTAGGACCGCTCCCTCGAGCTCCGGGAGACCTCTGGTTCGCAGTGGTCTCTTTGGAATATTTCTCTAGATGGTTAGAGACTGTAGCCCTCGCCAAAATCACCTCGGCGGCTATGCAGCGTTTCCTATGGCAAAATATCATATGCCGCTTTGTGGTACCCAGAGAGCTCACCGTTGACGACGGCATGCAATTCGAATCCACCCAGTTCAAAAAATATTGTCACAGCATGGGCATCATGCTAAGGTTCGCCTCACTCGGGCACCCACAATCAAACGGAGCAGTCGAGCGAGCCAACAGCACCATTTCCGCCGGGATCAAGAAGCGCCTTGTCGGGTTCACAAAGGGCAAATGACCAAGCGAGCTCCACAGTGTACTTTGGTCTCTCCGAACAACGGTTACACGCTCGACAGGATTCACACCATTTAAGCTTCATTTCGGCGACGAGGCAGTCACACCCGAAGAAATCAAGGCCGGTTCGAGAAGAGTCCTCGTCCGGGCACCGGAGGATGAACGCCAATTGTACCTGGACCTCCTTGACGGAGAACGGGTCAACGTAACCCAGCACGTCGCAAAGTATGCACGCTAAATGGCGCTCGCACGCGACCGCACCACATATCCGCGCCAATTCCAACCAGACGACCTCGTCCTCAAGTTGGCGCTCCATACGGAGACAATTAGCAAGCTGGAGTCCAAGTGGGAAGGCCCATACATCGTTGCAGCGGCCATGCAGCGCGGAGCCTATCGCTTATCCACACTAGAAGGACAGACGCTCCACCACACGTGGAATGCCGACAGGTTGCGACGGTATTACGTCTAGGGTCCAACGGATACATGTAAAAGGTTTGATGCCTCGGTTATTGTAAGATGCTCACCCGCACAAACGGGAGTTCCGTAAAGCCGACCAGCATAAATAAGATGTAGCGACGAGGTCCGCCTCCGTACGCACTCTACGGAGCATAAATAAGACGTAGCGACGAGGTCCACCTCCGCACGCACTCTACGGAGTATAAATAAGACGTAGCGTCGAGGTCCGCCTCCGCACGCACTCTACGGAGTATAAATAAGACGTAGCGTCGAGGTCCGCCTCCGCACGCACTCTACGGAGTATAAATAAGACGTAGCGTCGAGGTCCGCCTCCGCACGCACTATAAATAAGACGCAGCGGGGGGACACCTCCGCGCGCACACACTCTCTGGAGTATAAATAAGATGTAGCGTCGAGGTCCTCCTCGCACGCACTCCACGGAGTATAAATACGACGTAGCGTCGAGGCCCACCTCCGCACGCACTCTCCGGAGTATAAATAAGACACGGACATATCCCTGCACACTCTACTGAGTATAAATAAGACGCGAAAATCCTCGCGCATATGCAAGCATTAACTTCACACGTACTCTACGGAGTCTAAATAAGACGCGGATGTTGTCCACGCGCACCCTACGGAGTCTAAATAAAACGTAGCGGGGCCCACCTCCGCACGTACCCTACGGTGTAAAATATGGTGCAGATAGTCCCTCAAGACACCACGAAGTACCCCACATTATGGACGTGGCACGCCAAGTCAGCAGAGGCTGGCCCCTAGCCCCCCCTTACCTCGCTGCCACCACTTCGAAAGATAGGGGATGGAGCACTCGCGCATCTACTTCGACTAGGTGCCACCCTCACTGCCACCCCTTCAAAAGATAGGGGACAGAGCGCTCGCGCACCTACTTCGACTAGGTGCCACCCTCGCTGCCACCCCTTCGAAAGATAGGGAACGAGCGCCGCCACCTATTTCGACTAGGTGCCACCGCCGCCACCCTTCGAAGATAGGGACGGAGCCACAAGACCTACTTCGACTAGGTGCCACCCTCGTTGCCACCCCTTCGAAGGGCAAGGGATGGAGCGCTCTCGCACAAGCGTTAAAGCGCTTCGATCCGAGCGCACCTACGTCGACTAGGTGCCACCCTCGCTTCCACCCCTTCGAAGGGCAAGGGATGGAGCGCTCTCACAGAAGCGCTAAAGCGCTTCGATCCCTAAGAGTCGGCACAGGGCGCCACAACACATCCAAGGTAAGCGTTACTCCCTTCATGCAAAAAGGAGGGCCACAACACTAAAGTCATACAACACACACACAACACCGCAATGCATCCGTCATCACGCCGGTGGGTTCGCGCCGTCGTCGTTGCGCCGGGGAACGCCCTCGAGCCACTCGATGAAGTTCTCCTCCCGATGCAACGTTCGCCGCAGAATGACCTTCGCCGTGTCCTCCCCGATGTAGCCCCAAATACGATTGTAGAAAACCTTGACGGCGGGCTGAATGGCGCGAACGGCGCGACCGGCATCGACCGGTAGATCCAGCCGAGGATCGGCCAGCTCGTTGACGTGCTCACACCCCCGGTCACGAAGCAGAGCGAGGGCGAGGCAAGCACCGGAAAAGCCGCAGTGATCGCCAAAGACCCTGGCACCGCGGAGGCCGCATCAGCCTCCTCCTCCACCGCCAAGCGTCCCGTACCACGTCCGCAGAGCTATACGTAATGTCAGGCACATCAACGTAAAGGCCCTGGAGGGCCCGTTCTAACGACTCCATCGCCCTCCAAGCCGCCACCGACGCGTCACCCAAGGCTTGGTTCCTCTCCTTAAGGGACGCGGCGAGCCGATCCTTCTCCTCTTCCAGCGTAGCAATCTGCTGAAGAAAACCAGCACGCTCTTCCGCCGCCATGCGTTGGGCCTCTTCTGTCGTACGTTGCGCCTCTGCTACGGCGCTCGCTGCACTTGTCGCAAGCGCCTGCGCGTCACAAGTCGCCCTCACGTTCTCCACCTCCAGTATGCGAATGCGCTCTTATTTGACGACATGGGCCTTGTCCGCAGCACGGAGCTGAGCCTCCAGCGCTATCCGCTCGCTTGGCCAAGGACGACAGTCTAGAAAAAAAGGAAGGGTTAGCCGGACAACGGACACGAGCGTACACAGCAAGCTGAGGCGCTTACCCTCGCTCCCGATGCCCCCAGTGCAAGCGCCAAAAGGTCTCCCCCACAAGTCGATAGCACCCGTCGATCCACGCCGCTACCGACGCGCTCTGCAACCCCGCTAAAGACGCGGAATACCTCTGATCGAGGCAAGAAATCGAAGAGGACGGTCCTCGGGCCCGCCACGCCAGTCTCCCCGGTAGACCCGGACGCCCACGCCAAGTCCTGCGCAATGAAGCCGGAGACTTCGCGGACGTCATACCGCCGATCCTCGGCCACGTCCGGAGACCTCGCTCGCCCGAGGCCGACGCCGGCATGAGCGAGCAACCGGAGAGAGCCGCCAAGTCGGGGAGAAAGCGACTACGCCTACCTTCAGCGCCCGCATCCAAATGAGGCACCGCCTTGACCTCCAATGGGCCGCATGTGTTTTGTCGGAAGAGAAGCAATGACTTCGTCAGCCACCAAGGCCCCCTCATCTACGTCCAGGACTCCAGCGACCGAGCCCGCCACATTAAATTGCCCCCTCGAGGACAACAGAGAACATATACGAGGACGCTTTGCCCTAGGGGACCTCGGGGACGCCCCCTAGGCAACCTCTGCAACTTCAACACTCGAGCAGGGCATACGCCCTCGGTAGGCGGCGCGAGCGACCTATCATCGTCCTCCGGAGGAACCACCCTCGCTTCCACCCCTTCAGGGGCAACGCGCTCCACTGGGCTAGCCGCGCCGGACGCCGCACCAGGCGTACCCCTTGCCTCGACGACACCCGCTGCAGATACCGCGGACAGACTAGAGGTAGCAAGATCGACCAAGCCTCGCTACCGAGGGGCGACGCCCGCTCGGCTATCGCCGTCACGACAATGGTCTCGCACCGGGGTCAGCACGAGAACCACCCTCTCGTGGACAGTATACCCAACCAGACACCCGGCTTATCCGCCTCGCATTGCCAAGCGGTGGCACCTCGCAGAACTTATGCTCCTTGGCCGTGTATGGCCCAAGAAGCACAACCACCGCGCGCTCCGCATCTTCCAACCGGGGCACTGCAAACCGAAAATAAGTCGCTCACAAGGAGTTCAGTGCAAACAGGCGAAGGCACAGGCTGGGACCAAAAGACTTACAGGGAGTGGAGGGTTCCACAAGCAAGGACACCGTCGGATGGATACCATCCCGACGCGTATGGCCTTGCTGCTCGTACTTCCACCAAGCAGACAGTGGCGCCACCCCGTACATGGTAAATTCTTCGGCAAGGTCACGCATGTTAAACCGGTAGGCGACACCAGCAAGCCTCCGTGCCAGGTGCTCGTCGAGACCCTTCGACTTCAAGTCTGGCGAACTGTTAAAAGATATTGGCCGCCCCCGAAACCGCAGTCCACTTTAATGGATCGCGAGTAGGCTACGATAGCAGAAAACAAAATTTTTCTACCGCGCACACAAGAACATCATGCTTAAGGAAGGATCATAGATCGTTACCACTAGACGCCAGCAGCAATGAAGAAGAGTTGGAGAAGCCGATCCAACCACGCTGTCGAAGTAGTAGTGGAAGTAGTCGATCGTCCCAACCGATCGCTCCTCCACGCGATCAACCACACCACGAGCGGATCCAATCAGAGGTTGTTGATGCCGATCAACGCCGCAGAACGAGCAGCGCCTCCACCGTATCCACACGTCCGGAATGGAACGCCGATCGCGAGTGTACCAAAGACTCGCGAGCGGCTAGGGTTTGGCTCGAGGTGGCGGCTACGGATTAGCTCGGGATTATCGTGCGTGCCTCAGCCCCTCGCCCATATATATAGACCTCACTTGGGCCTCGTGGACCGAGGCCCAATAGGAGTCTATCCGGATCTCTATCCGAATTGAGCCCATATCCCAATCACATTCAATTAGTGTTCCAACCCGCTAAGTGTGCGACCAGAGGTTCACGATACTTGGTCGCGACCGTAAACACCTTTCCGTCACCGTGTTAATAGCGCCTCTAGTAAGACATATTAACCCCAAAGTATACGTGAAGATCATATCTACCGAACCTCGTAATGTTCTCATGTACTAATCCTTTGCCTCACGATATAGATTAAGCTCAAGGCAAGACCTGTGTCATCCTCTTAATAGCTCAATCACTCTCTCGATTCCGTGATGGATTATAAACTCGTGATTGACCTCAATCACCTTGGCATGGCCATGCACTTTCATAATCCATTACATCGAGGGGCCCGTAGATATCTCTCCCATAAGGAGGGCAAATTCTATCTTGATCATTCACATCCCACTACATGTTTCATGGCAAACCCAAAGACTACTTTTATGACTACCCGCCACGGAGTAGTGTTTAGTAGTCCCAAAGTAAGCTACTACGCATGCCGGGAACCATGATGATCTCAAGTCTAAGGATTCCACATAAACACTACTTGAGACCAACCGATGACACATGGAATCTCTCAGTTGTCTCATGGCGGGTCTATCCAACATATGTTCACTAACACATGTCCATATTATTGATTTGGTATCTCCATACCATGATCCATGAGACATGATCATCAATCAATACATATGCTGATCTTTGAATCATATTTGTTCCTCATATGAAATATAATCAGGGATCATTTAGAAATAGCAACATTTTGGCATTAAGAGTCTCATGAATAAGTCACATACTCATTGATCAATAATGATAATGTCTATTTCAAGGAACAAAGCAATGTATCATAAACATAGTATGTGATATATTCAACATCTCCATGTTGCCTCTAGGGCATATCACCAACACACTTGTGGGCGTCACATGGTAGTAGAACCACCGTGACATCCAGCCGGACTCCCATTTCCCTCGCGTGGCCAACGCAGGAAAGAGCCTCGCACATTATGCCCTCAGCACAAAATTCACGCTACCAAAGTTCGAGACCGCCCCTCCTTCAACCTTCTTTGGCTGGCAGCGTGCATCATGCAGAATGGCGAACAGGCTGGAGCTGGGACGTTGACCTTCCGTCCGCGCCGCCCACGTGTAAACAGCCATCCGAACTATCACGTTCGTGGTAAGTTGGGCTAGCTCCAACCCGTAACCCTCAGAACCTCGCCGACGAACAACGTCGAGGGCATCCGAAGCCCAGCATCAAAAAAAGCGACGAAAACGACAGCTTCCGTATTTGCCGGACACGGCTCCGTTTCGCCGGAACCAGTGCGAGGCCCCCGCTGTCCTCCACCCCTTCTCCCGCAAGAGTCTCGATCATCTTCTCGTAACATGACTCGCCTCAAAGACGCGGGAGCAATGCCCCCACACTTTTTTATGGCGTCCCACCACTTGTTCGCCTGTGAGGGTTCCCGCAATATAAGAGCATATTCCGCCGGGGAAGCGACACACCGCGCGGACTAGATGAAGTACCGCCGCTAAGCCGACGGACGGAACCATCGGGACAAGCCATTCCTCTGATAACCAGAACGCTAAGCAAGAGAGGCGGAAGCAAACTGCCAACGAAAACAAGCGAGGAAGCAAATAGCAACGCACCAGTGCGCGGACATGGGAAGAGCCTGCCTAAACACCGCTGGCGACGCCTTATAAAGGGCCCCTTTCCCAAAGGCCATCACGATAGAAAGACAACCAGCGGAGAGCCAGTGGTTCAACTCCCCATAATTGGGAAGCGTAACCGCTGCGTGGGGACAGGCGGGTGGATAGTGCATGACGCACCAATGGCAGGCCACCACGTGTCCCGCTTCCCCCGGGAACGGGCGCATGACCAGGGCCGGGTGGCCGCTGACAGACCACGATACTCCAGTCGCATCGCGCCACGTACACACGGCGGCAGCAGCCCCCTCCTGGGCAAGTCAGGAGTCGGCGCGATTCCCGCTATCATTTAAGACGCAATCTCCAGCAACTGTCGAATCAGCCAGATCTCAGCTCCGCCACCTACCAAGGACCGTCTCGCCACGTCATCACACAAATGGACGGCAAAACCACAAACAACCCTGACCTCCACGGTTCAAGGCGGGAGGGCGGCCTCGACACCGAGGAGTATCCACGGCAGAACCCCGCCTTCGCCAACACACGAAAGCTGCCGAAGCCTCCGACTCTGCCAACACATGGAACCCGCCGAGGTCTCTGACACCGCCGACTCATGGAATCCGCCGAAGTCTTCGCCTCCGCCGGTAGAAACAGTCCCATCAAATTCATCCAAGGTCACAGGCCGCAAGGGATGGAGCGGGCCAAATGACTAGGCTACATGGCTTTGGCCTGTGAAGCCCTTCACCAAGAGAGGCTCTTGTTGTAGGGGTGGCCCCCACCTAAGCCCAACCGGCCTGTTAGGACGTGTTAAGGCCCAAGATGGGACATGTACAATGGCATATATACCCCTGTGGAGGGTATTCGGATGTAAGGGTATAGTTGTAAAGTGTTCCCCATATAACCATATATATGTGTGGAATCCAAAAGGGAAAAACCCTAGAGGACATTATTCACCTACTCTCCACTACCATCTCTCTTTCTGTTTGGCCTGTAGCCACAACACTCTCCTTTTGCCTTATGACATCTGATTGACCATATTGGCAATAACTTTAAAAATGCAAATGAGTTGACTTTTGGAAATGGGAGAGAGTTTTTTCAAAGATAGGCTCTCCTTGGTCTATAATGGAGCTCAAAGTAGGAAGATGACCAACAGAGCATTGAAATGATTGAGGACAAAGAAAAGAGCAAGTATGCATCAAACCACTCGAATCCAAGAAAAATCAAACCACTCGAATCCAAGAAAACTTAGGAATTTTAGGAAATTCTCACTCTAGAACCACAAGAAAAGAACAAGTGTTCTATATGACTTTGATCATGTGAGAAGGCCCACAAGAATGAGGATTTGAAACGGAATCAAGAGAAACTCATTGCAAACTTCAAAAGCTCAAAAATTCAAATTTCTCCCAATTTCTCTCCCTTAGCCTATACATGCATTTTCGTCCAAATTTCTCCCCCTTTGACAACGAATTCATCAAGATTGCGAGGAAGAAACTAAAGGAGGTTGAAGAAGAGAAATGCCAACATGGATTGTTTTATTATTGTTTTAGTCTAAGAGCTTTGAAAATTTTCTAGGTCAATTGACAAAGTATTTTCCCAAGCCATGCTATAAATGAAGCTTGTAAGATTACATGAACACATATATATAGCAAAGAAAGCCAAAGGCTAGCCAATAATGATTATATTGATTTAAATTATGTGAGGCTGTCTCAAAATCACTAGTAAAGCTAGGGTATCACAAGCTGAGTCTTGCTAGAGTAAAATAACTAAGTGGAGCCTACAAGCTAAATCAAGCATGGAAAATGTTAAAAGTTCCAAACTAAATCACTTAAGTTCAAGACACATTTGAATATTGTATTTTGATAAATAGAGATTCATGGCCTATCTTAGTAAAGAAAGTTCTAGACTAGAAGCCATCTATAACTACCCTCTCAGATTCAGCCTAGTTTTAGTTCACAACCATATGGTTTATCTTAGTAAAGCACATCCTACACTAGGAGCCATCTACAACAGCCTTCTAAGCATCAACCAAAGTTTAATAAACAATTATATGGTATATCTCAGTAAAGTACATTCTAGACAAGGAGCCATCTACAATGGCCTTTTGAGCTTCGACCAATGGAATTTTATCATTTTGTCATGTTACAACATTTCAAGCTATTGTCGACCATCTCAAGTGAGTGGTTTTGGTTACACAAAACTCCCCTTGAGTTCATACAAGTGCAATGGTATGTTGTCCCATGAGAAAGAATTACTACAATGCAATTATGAGCACAATTGAGATTTTAAAGCCATGTTTTCGAAAGCAAGAGCTGACTAGAGATTCAATGTTGGAATTAAAACAGCTTGACTCAGATTTAAAACTCAACTAGGCAATATGATATGGCAGGAATTAGAAAATGATCGCTACAGCTAAAGTAGTCAAATGATTCAGCCTTAACAATTTCATTCAAGTTGAGTAGATTTTAAAAGTTAGTCATGACGCAAGCTGAGCTACACATGTAGGCATATGATAGAGACAGCTCAGTAAAGAAAACATGATTGGATTCAAACATAGACAAGTAAAATGAACAAAGCTCCAAAATATATTACAATGCATGATAGAAGGTAAAAATGCATTATATGACATATGAATGCAAAAGAGAAAAACTCCCTACCAAACCAGTACTGATAGGAACGGGGTTCCGATCTTCCAACAGGTTCTGGATATGTTCGATTTGGTGGAGGCGTGACACAAATCGATCCGGCTACCGAACAACACGTTCCGAACCCCGCAATCGCAGCACCACGTCTCCTCAAGTTATCAACCGTGCGCAGCCCGGTTGACCTCGCCAAGAAGGCTAATTCTCGCCTACGAATCGAAGAACACAAGCAAGAACAAGGAAGATCACAACTGAATTGCAGATGTATTGATTTAGCACTCGAAAGTTGGGGTCTCACAAACCGATGAACGGCGAACTGTTCAAAGACAGATTAATCTAAGCAAAACCTGAACCCTAATGGTGGAGTGGCAGCTGTATATAGAGGAGTGAGGGGCATGGAAAACCCCTGGACACGCCCTAATGGGCTCCAACACGATACAAAGCCAAACGGCCCAAAAGACGGTGGCGCAGCACCCTGATAGATTCTGAATGCCCAATTGTTTCGGCGATTCCTGTTGACTCAGAAGGAATTTTGATATGGGACTAGAGCCATTGGAAAGGACGTCTTCTCAGCTTTCCATACATATGTAGAACGTCCAAAACGGAGCCCGGATGCGATCTGGGCGTCCTTTTTAGTGAGGCCTGGTCTTGGACTCCGAATTGGATTCGAAGTCGGCTTGAGTTGGGTATCCAACATAATTCGACCGCCCTTGCTGGACTTGTGCGCCTCGTAGTCCTTCTCCAAGTACTTTCTAATCCTCTCCATGGTTCTTAATCATAATTAAATCATTAGGTAGCAATCGATTCTCAAATGAACAAAAAGAAGTACTTAGGAACGAGCTCACCTGTAAATTCAATTGTCGGACGCGAGCTCTAGTGATTGGTCCTTGAATATCAAGTGGAGGAGTGTTGTGTGTATCCGAAGAAGTGATGTCCTCATCAAGTACCATAGGATGAATGACCCCCAATTATCCCCACAAGAAAGCAAAATGAGAAGAATCCAGAAACCCTCGGACTGAGCAATTAAGTTGAATTGAGCCCATAGGCTCTCTTCCCTTGATTCAGGGGCCTCGACAAGGTTGACTCACTCACTTACTGCCTCAATTAAGCACTCCAAGTGACGGCAAGCCTCCTGGAGACATGCGACGTCGTTGTGGAGTAACAGGTCGATGGCGAGGTTAGCTCGTTAGAAGTGGGAGACCAATTGGAAGATGCGTAGGAGGAGGATGTCAAGATGGTGGAAGGTGGCCATCACCTGCTTCAGCAAATCCTCGGATATAGGAGGGAGGACATTGTTTGTACAGTGTCCTTCCATAGCATCCGCCAATGTACGACTAGCGAGGTGCTCGTATAGGATGGCTAGGTAGGCCATCAATGCCGGTGACAAGGAAGAGGCTGCTAGAGCTATTTGTTTGTGCTTGAGAGTAGATATGTGTATCAGTGCTGTGGGAATTCATCTTTGGTACATGGAGGATGACCATTTGTATAAAGCAAGGAATAAATTCTGCATGTGAGACGAAGAGACACATTGGGGAGACGAAGTAACATATTCATACATATAAGAGATATATCACAAACGGTTTGTATTAATAACCATCTATGGTAATATCACAGATGGTTCTAAGTAAAAACTGTCTGTGATGTCTACAATTATTACAAACAGTTCTTGTTAATAACCATCTACGAACTACAACAAGAACTATCTGTGATAATTGCATATCACAGACGGTTCTAGCCATCGCTAGTAATATAGATGCTATTGCTTGTAAAACTATCCATGATAATTACAACACAAACGGTTTTCCATGAACCATTTGTGATAAGACGTCCAGTATAGCCTGGTTTGTAGTAGTGTGAACCCTAGAAGGACCTATGGTATCCATATGAAGAAGTTGTCCGGGATCATCAGTCATGACCATGGTAAGAGATAGATGAGAAGCAACGATCATTTTACCATGTCTACAATGAGAGCTGTAACACCCCTGGATCCACAATACCTGGGATGCTACTAAAACTGCTCTACAACTAGCCAATTTACAAGATAAATTAAACTGGCAACATTTAATTAACAGGATAATATAAGCGGAAGCATAACCAACTAGTAAATAACAAATAATGAGAACAATTTAATATTCATAATCAACTTAACAATAATAACCAAAGGAACAATTCCAAGTTCAACATTAATAAGGAGAAACATTCATCAATATGATAACTAAGCAAAGAACTAGAATTCTTTCTACTCTATTTCAGCATTAAGATTATCATCCAAGTGCATCTGTGCGGTGCCACTCTACCCTTCCCAATGCATGCTCAAGGTCCATCTGTAGGGAGGGGGAAGCAAGGGTGAGATAAAAATCTCATCAAGCAAACAGTTTAACAAGTTATTCAAACTACAAACAATTATACATCATCATTTATAATTCCATACAACTATAACCACAATTCATGTCCATAATTATTAATCACCATAAACTTCCATAAATTATACCTCTTCAATTTCAGATTTAATTGGCATATGAATGCAGTCATTTTATCCGCAATTATATGCAAATGAAACATTTAATCTTCCATAACTACAATAGATTAATCATCAACATTTATTCTTCCATAATAACAATGTTTATATCCTCAACCTCAAATTACCATCAATGACAATAAGACATATGTATGATCACCTCACTACTTTATTAATTCTCACATCCACAATTGCTATCAACAATTAACACTAGAGAAAAGAATCTCATGCCACAACCTCAACCCTTACCATACACAAGGGACGAATCCCATTCCACGACAACATCCACAATCCTCATACCACAAGTAGCTCACATAAGCTAATTCCACATTACAACTAGAAAGTTGTATATTCCACAAAAGAACATCACCACAATATGTTGCATATGTATGCAAATGAATCTGAAACAGCAGCAATGATACAGATGCGATGCAAAACCCATTCCCATCTACTGTGCACAGTGTGTCAAATTTAATATTTTCACTACCACGGACCTACAGCCCGCTCTGATACCAACTGTAACACCCCAGCCTAACATAGGCCTGAAATGCTACTAACTATCCACAATATAACAACAACTAATATAAATCACCTAGAAATTTCGGCATGACCTCCTTTGTTTAATAACGAAATAACAGTTCCAACAAACATGAATAGCACAAGTTCTAAATAATGAACGGAAAGATAATATCAAAAGGTACTAAGTCTTTATTACATTTAATCTGATGAAATATAAACTGAACCAATTAAGCTATCAAGCCAACAAGATTATCATGATCGCTTTTATTTCTTAATGAAGGAATTGTGCACGTGAATCAACTAGCCATTCATGTCCCCATGTATGCCGATCTCACATTGGTACCTAAAATAGACAACAACAAGAGTGAGTCCAACGACTCAAAGAAGTATAATCAGATCAAATGCAAGCATGAACATTAACTCTCAAGTTAAACATATTACATATGAAATTCATGCTATGCATTACGATCAAAACTCCTCTTTCTCATCTCTTTCGCATTTTACCGTGACGCGGAGTGTGCATCCGTCAATGCACACCCATGCCTGTACCCTCTGGTACAGGGACCAATTGCCCACACTCCACATGTGTGGGGACCTCGATGCTTGATCACCACATGACCAAGACTTCAATACTCAATATGATGCATATATGTGAATGTATCAACAAGATAAAATGCATTCACCATACTACGATCAACAAATCTCATAAATGCCATAATGTAAATGTAACATAAATAGCATTAACAACTCGTAACATTACTCAAATTCATAAGTAAAGCATTCATAACTCAAACACCACTCATATCATCCAAATCACTCAATCACACGGATTAATCATAGCAAGGTTATATTTGCCTCAACCGCGAGAAAATGAAGAACGCGAGAAGGCACAACCCCTAATCCGCCTCCTCCTGAATATTTAATTAATAATTACTAACATGACAGTAGCGGTTTCTAGATATAAAATAACAGCAACCCCAATTAACCCAACAATTTATCTCAATTAAATCCCCAACTCCCTCGCCAAATCGCCCAACCACGACAAATTAATTCCAAAAATCATAACTTTCAGACGTAACTCCAAATTAAGCGTTCTTGGACTCTCTGTAAATATAATTAAATTATCTACAAAACTTAGTTGGGGAGACTCTCTGATTCGGCCATTTACTAACCGATCCAAACTCTTTTCTAAAGCATCCAAATTCACGTCGGACTCTCTGGACAGCGCACTAAAACAGGCATAACTTTCTTGATCTTTATGGAAAGCTAAGAAAATTATCTAAAACTTTCCTAACATGAATAATTTCTGATTCGCCCGACACCCGTCGCACAAACCGATCTATTAAAATCTGTCCGAACTACTCCGATCTGCAGAACAGCAGCACTAGAAAATTCATAACTTTTGCTACACAACTAGGAATAACGCGTTCTAGCACTCCCTGAAAAGATAATCAAATCCTCTACAATTTTCTAGAAGAGGTCCAGACCTGAATCCTGACGGATCTAACCCGAACAGCCGATTAACCCAAACCGTCACGGCGGTCCGTAAAATGTACGAAATCCAACTTGATTAAAACTCATCTAGAGGACCAACGGAGTTACCCTTGACGACACGAGGACTAACACGCCGACGAACACGACGAACACGCCGCGATCTCCTCCTCTCCTTCCTCCGGATCCACACGGTATAGCGACGAACGCCGACGACGGCGCCCGGGAACAAGACGACGACGACGGGCGACGACGAAGACGAAGGCACCACGGCGCAGCGAGGACGACGACACGGCACGGAGAAGACGGCGCTGCAGCAGGGCGACGACGGCCGGGCGCACGGCGGCCAAGACAGGGTATGCAAGCAAGAAGACGGCCAAGGCAAAGAAGGCGCAGGAGGCGGCGGCCGCAGGAGCAGGGGCGCAGGGGTGGAGGCGCAGGGTGGGGGCTGCTGTGGTTTTAAGTGGTGGCCTCCCTCCTCTTGGGCCTAGAAAATCCCACCGGCCAAGCCCAAGCCCGTGTTATCTTAACTTTCCGAAAACCCCCAAAACTCTTTTAATAAATCTTTTCACTTAAGTCCCTCTCTATTAACTAAGCAATTAATAAAACATTTTCCGGTATTACATTCTACCCTCTTAAATGAATTCACCCCAATTCTAACCGCAACCACAATAGGAAACAAAACAACCAACTAGAAAAACACGCACCGACGTGAACAACGCCGGTGCAGCTGCAGCATGCGAGACTCCAACTCCCAAGTTGCCTCCTCTCGGCCCGATGCACCAAAGCACTTTGACATACAAAGAAAGTCTTATTTCTCAACACTTTTTCTCGACCTTTCCGTAATCCGCACCGCTTGGACTCAAAGGATAGATCTTGCTCAATAATCAAAGGTTCTAGCTCGATGTGAACTTCTGGGTCTCGCAAGTACTTCCTCAACATGGACACGTGAAACACGTTATGCACTCCAAGATAGCCTCGTGAAGATCCAAACGGTAAGCCAATTTCCCAATCCGCTAATATGGTGAAAGGTCCAACGCACTCGGCTAAGCTTCCCTTTGGTACCAAACCTCACCACACCCTTGGTAGGAGATACTCAAGAGCACCCGATCTCCCACCGCAAACTCCAAGTCCCTCCTTCTCACATCAAGATAACTCTTCCGCCTACTCGGGCAGCCAACAAATTGCCTCACCAAAGCCACTCTCTCGACGGTCTTCGACCCAATCCGTCCTAAGATCGCCGCCCACCGCTTCCCAAAGAAAGGGGCGACCTGCACTTACGGCCATACAACACTTCAAATGGAGCTGCTTTGATACTAGAGTGATAATCATATTATAGGCAAACTCGCCAGAGGTAATTGATCCTCCCAACTACCCTTCCAAGACAAAGACACAAGATCTCAACATGTCCTCCAAAGTTTGATAGTCCTCTCGACCGCCCATCACCGCTGGGTGGAAAGTCGTGCTCAAATGAAGCCGAGTGCCCAAAGCGCCTGCAAACTCTCCCAAAACTTGAAACAACTTGGATCTCTCGCCGGAAATTATGGTCTTAGGCACACCATGCAGCCTCACAATTTCCGAACATATATAGGAGCCGATCACTCATTGAGTTGGTTGTGCGGATAGGAATGAAGTGCGCGGACTTCATCGAACCGATCCACAACAACCCAAATTATGCCCTGCCTCTCGCGACCGAGGCAACGCGACCACAAAATCCATAGAAATATCATCCCACGGCCATTGAGGAACCTCCAATGGCTGCAATAATCCTACTGGCCTCTTATGTTCAGCTTTCACTTGTCGACAAATACCACACGAGGCCACATAATTGGCTATATCCACCTTCATCCTTTTCCACCGAAATTTCGCTCAAATCACGGTACATCTTAGTCTCTCCCGATGAATCAGATACGGAGTGCGATGAGCTTCTCTCAAATGTCATCCTTAACCCCGCTCATGCACGACGATAAACGCCTTTAAAGCGCAATGCACCGACATATCCAAGCTTAAATCCCTTCTTTTCCCATCTCCAACCGTTTACAACCCTCTCAAGCAACCGATCCGATCACAGCCTCCCGCGACTCGCTCTGGTATAGCCGACTCTAAGATCAACTGGGTCTCCACTGGCCGCACTCGCATAGCGTAAAGATATCCCCATACGATCAAAATCAGCAATCAAACAATCCAGTAGCAAAGGCCGCCTTGCGACTCAAAGCATCGGCCACCACATTGGCCTTACCCGGATGATACCGAATGGTTAGATCATAATCCTTGATCAACTCTAACCATCTCACTGCCTCAAATTCAAATCCTTCGGGTAAAGATGTACTTGAGACTCTTGTGATCGGTAAACACGCCACAAGTCTCACCGCATGATAGTGCCTCCAAAGCTTCAATGCAAACACAATCGCAGCCACTCTAAATCATGGGTAGGGTAATTGTTCATGCTTTTTCACCGCCTTGATGCGTAAGCCAAAACCTTACCATCTTGCATAAGCACACAACCCACCCAACTCTTGATGCATCGAGAAAATCGTGAATCGCTTCGGCTCGAACGGTGAGAACAGGGCGGTCACCGCCTTTTCCTTCAAAATCCAAAATCAAGCCACAATCATCGTCCCACCGAAACCTCATGTCCTTCTCGAGTAAGCTTCGACAAGGGCTTGGCGATGATGGAGAAATCTTGCACAAAGCGCCGATAATAACTCGCCAACCGAGGAAGCTCCTCACCTCCTTGACATTGGTCGGCCTCCCAATCCACCATCAAGAAACTTTACTTGGATCAACGGAGACTCCTTTATCGCGATGATGTGACCCAAGAACCCCACCGGTCACCCGAACTCACACTTCTTGAGCTTCAGATAAAACTTATGCTCTCTTAGTGTTGCCAACACTTGTCTCGGATGTTACTCATGATCTCGCTTCGCTCTTGGAATAAATCAAGATATCATCAATGAATACGACCACAAAGTCGTCCAAATATTCATGTAACATCCTGTTCATTGTCTCCATGAAAGCGGCAGGGGCATTTGTTAGTCCAAAAGACATAACTTTAAATTCAAATGCCCATACCGTGGAGAACGCCGCTTTCTCAATGTCCTCCTCTCGGACAGAATTTGATTGTACCCGATCGAGATCAATCTTTGAAAATACCTTAGCTCCCTCAACCGATCAAACAAACTCGATACGGGTAAAGGATACTTATTCTTGATGGTCACCGTTGAGAGCACGGTAGTCAATACACATGCGCCAACTCCCATCTTTCTTCTTGACAAATAACACTGGTGCTCCCCACGGAGACACACTCGGACGGATAAGATCCTTTGCCTTCAGATCATCCAATTGCTTCTTTAACTCTTCTTGGAACGGTCGAGCCAAACGGTACGGAGTTATAGAAACTGGTCGTGCTCCCGGCACCAAGTCAATTCTGAACTCCACCGGACGCGGAGGTGGCATCCCTGGCAACTCTGCTGGAAAAACGTCCACGAATTCCCCACCACCGAATCGCTCTCGCAATCAAAGAGGAATTTGGCTTTTCCACAAGGGATAAAAGAAATCCACTCTTTACCGCTCTACTACCGTGAAAAGACTAGCCAACACACTGGGTGTACAGGAGGGTGCACTACCAAACACTAACTTGGTTCGACGGCGATTGCAAAGTTACCGTCTTCCAAAACAAGATATGACAGCACGGTAACTATGCAACCAATCCATTCCCAAAATAACATCAAACGGCTCCATCCTCATAACCATCAGATTAGCAACAAAATGCTCTCCATCTATGGTAATCATACAACCCGATGATCGTGGAACTAGAAAGAATTCCACCCGTGAATGAACCAAAACAGATCGAGCTATAGACCGCAAACTCAACTCGCCCGACTAGCAAACTCTATGGAAGCAAAAGAGAAAGTAGCTCCGAATCAAATGTAACATAAGCCTCCACCGAGTCCACCAAAAGCGCACTGCCACCACATCGGACGACTCACGGCCACCGCCGCAAGGCGAGGGAGATCGACGCTGAGTGCCGGGCGCCGCAACACCCGGATATGGCGGAGCCGCCACCGCAGGAGGAGCTGAAGGCGCCATCGCCGAAACAACGCCGCAGAGGAGGCGGCCAAAAGTACCGGAGGCATCCTCCAGCGAAGGGTAGTGAAACCGGTAGGCGCCAAGTTCGAGTAGGGCAACGCTAGCATCTGACCGACCCCGGAAGAAGTCAAGCGCCGATCGAGCCGCTCGAACTGCTCCCACTTGATGATGCCGGCGGGATTACGCTACAGACCATTGCCTTGTGGCCCTCCGCACCACAATGGCGACAAGCTCCCACCAAACACACTCGCCGCACGATGCCCTCACCACACTTGAAACATTTCATCCTCGACCCGGACCGGACGTACCATCGAACACCACCAAGGACGAAAAGTGGAAGACGCCTGGGACTTGTTGAACTTAGACTTGAAAGAATTCACACCCTTGAACTTCTTGTGAACCGGCTCAGCACGACCCACCACCGCCAAAACTCTTCCTCCGCTACTCTCTGCTCTCCGAGTCGCATGACCACCATCCCATGCGCCCCTCCCAACTGCATCTCTAACTCCATGCCTCTCGCTTGCTCCACCAGGAGCTAAAGTCACGGAGCTCCAAAGCTCCCAATACCGTCGAAACTCCCGCCTAAGTCCTCTCATGGAACCTCTTGGCCTTCTCCACCTCATTGGTAGCCACAAAGGGTACGGCGGATTATGTTGTGGAATCCCACCGCACTCGACATCGACATCTTGCCCCGCTTGTAATCATTCAATGAAACCTCCATCCTCTCCACAAATGAGTCGATAGAACCTCTTCCCGAATTGCTCCGAGAACACCTCCCAAGTCGCCGCCCTAAGGCGCGGATCTAGCCGACAGACTCCTTCCCACCGTAGATCCGCCGCCTTCAACCGAAGGCCACAAACCGAGCTCGCCGCTCGATGGTAGCCCCAACACCTCTAGATGTCTCTATGTGACGCAACCGCTAGCAAGATCAATCAAGGCGTCCCTAGTCCATCGAAGTATCCAACCTCAACGCATTCCACCGATGCGCACCCATCACACCCACCGCCGCAAGGTCAGCAGGAATGACCGCAGCGCGGCTCGGGTGCAGGGGTGGAGACCGGTTTTTGAACCGTGAAGCAACCTCTTCCTCTCGATCCCACCGGACCGCCTCTCGGCGCAGACTGCTCAATCATGGGCACACTGCTTCGTCTCGGCGCTCACGGCCACGACCACGACCACGGCCTCTACCCTTGCCATCTCTATATAACATAAATAAATATAGAGTCACACATGACACACAATTAATTATCGAAACAAGAAGAATGATACGATGCGATGCAAAACCCATTCCCATCTATCGTGCACAGTGTGTCAAATTTAATATTTTCACTACCACGGACCCTGACCGCTCGATACCAATCAGAACACCCCACCTAACATAGGCCCGAAATGCTACTAACTATCCACAATATAACAACAACTAATATAAATCACCTAGAAATTTCGGCATGACCTCCTTTGTTTAATAACGAAATAACAGCCCAACAAACATGAATAGCACAAGTTCTAAATAATGAACGGAAAGATAATATCAAAAGGTACTAAGTCTTTATTACATTTAATCGATGAAATATAAACCGAACCAATTAAGCTATCAAGCCAACAAGATTATCATGACCGCTTTTATTTCTTAATGAAGGAATTGTGCACGTGAATCAACTAGCCATTCATCTCCTCATGTATGCCGATCTCACATTGGTACCTAAAATAGACAAACAACAACAAGAGTGAGTCCAACGACTCAAATAGTATAATCAGATCAAATGCAAGCATGAACATTAACTCTCAAGTTAAACATATTACATATGAAATTCATGCTATGCATTATGATCAAAACTCCTCTTTCTCATCTCTTTCGCATTTTACCCAGACGCAAGTGTGCATCCGCCAATGACACCCATGCCTGCACCCTCCGCACAGAACCAATTGCCCACACTCCACAAGTGTGGGGACCTCGATGCTTGATCACCACATGACCAAGACTTCAACAATTCTCAATATGATGCATATATGTGAATGTATCAACAAGATAAAATGCATTCACCATACTACGATCAACAAATCTCATAAATGCCATAATGTAAACAGAACATAAATAGCATTAACAACTCAGAACATTACTCAAATTCATAAGTAAAGCATTCATAACTCAAACACCACTCATATCATCCAAATCACTCAATCACATGGATTAATCATAGCAAGGTTATACTTGCCTCAACCATGAGAAAATGAAGAACGCGAGAAGGCACAACCCCGAATCCGCTCTCCTCCTGAATATTTAATTAATAATTACTAACATGACAGTAGCGGGTTTCTAGATATAAAATAACAGCAACCCCAATTAACCCAACAATTTATCTCAATTAAATCCCCAACTCCCCTCGGCCAAATCTGCCCAACCACAGACAGCCGAATTCCAAAAATCATAACTTTCAGTACGTAACTCCAAATTAAGCGTTCTTGGACTCTCTGTAAAGATAATTAAATTATCTACAAAAACTTAGTTGGGGAGACTCTCTGATTCGGCAATTTACTAACCGATCCAAACCCTTTTCTAAAGCATCCAAATTCACGTCGGACTCTCTGGACAGCGCACTAAAACAGGCATAACTTTCGCCCAGAAACTCGGAATCCGGACTTCTTGATCTTTATGGAAAGCTAAGAAAATTATCTAAAACTTTCCTAACATGAAAAATTTCTGATTCGCCAGATTACCCGTCGCATAAACCGATCTATTAAAATCTGTCCAGAACTACTCCGATCTGCAGAACAGCAGCACTAGAAAATTCATAACTTTTGCTACACAACTAGGAATAACGCATTCTAGCACTCCCTGGAAAGATAATCAAGTCCTCTACAATTTTCTAGAAGAGGTCCAGACCTGAATCCTGACGGATCTAACCCAGAACAGCCGATTAACCCAAACTGTCACGGCGGTCCAGAAAACAGACGAAATCCAACTTGATTAAAACTCATCTAGAGGACCAACGGAGTTACCCTTGACGACACGTGGACGAACACGACGACGAACGACGACGAACACGCTCACGATCTCCTCCTCTCCTTCCTCCGGATCCACACGGTATAGCGACGAACGTCGACGACGGCGCTCCGGGGAACAAGACGACGACGACGAAGGCGACGACGAAGACGAAGGCACCACGGCGCAGCGAGGACGACGACACGACACGGAGAAGACGGCGCGGCAGCAGGGCGACGCGGCGGGGGCGCGGCGGCGGCGGCACAGGCGGCAGCGGCAAAGCAGACGGCGCGCAAGAAGGCGCAGGGAGGCGGCGGCTGCAGGAGCAGGGGCGCAGGGGTGGAGGCGCAGGGGGGGGCTGCTGGGTTTTAAGTGGTGGCCTCCCCTCCCCTCTTGGGCCTAGAAAATCCCACCTGGGCCAAGCCCAAGCCCAGGTTATCTTAACTTTCCAGAAAACCCCCCAAAACTCTTTTAATAAATCTTTTCACTTAAGTCCCTCTCTCTATTAACTAAGCAATTAATAAAACATTTTCCGGGGTATTACAACAACAGAGATCAAGAGCGCTCAGGGACAAGACCACCTGTCCATAAGACAACTCTTAGCACACAACCACAGCATACAAGCACGACATAAATACATAAAACATCACTAGAAACCCAAACCCGCACAATCTCCTCTCCGCTCAACAATTCAACAAATTACTCTCTGCAGCAGCGCTGCTTCACAATTTCGTATCTTTAAAAATATAAATCTAAATACGGCAAATGATACCTCTCTGGATTCATGACTTAAAAACCTACATTTTCGTGTAGAACACCTATTTTTATTGGGATCACAACTAGATGTAATTTAATGCCCAAAATAGAGGAAGAACTCTGTTCCGGCAGATTGGACAGCAGTATTCAAACCCGTGCCAACAACATCACAGAGGTCTAACAATTATGGAATTTATACAAAAGTTAGATCTCTAAATTATCCACAACTTTCTCAACTGCGGCCATGACCAGTAAATTCGTTTACTATTTTTAATCTCCGGATTACGGACGGACTGTACCAATCTGTCCGCCTGACGGACATCAGTATTTCCGACTCAGTATCTCCCAGATCCCACGGTATAAAAATCCGAAACAAATACAGACGACGCATATGAAAGTCCTCTACAACTTTCCTTTTGGGAAGGCATGCAGAAAAATTCGTTTTCTAAATCAAAACTGTGCAACAAGCCGCGTTGTAATTAATCTATTAACTACCATCAAAATTCGTGCCAAGAACCCTAATTATTCCATAAAACAGAGGATTTGGGGTGAGAAAAAATTACCTAGATGGAGGATCAACCCTTTTTTCCTCCTCCTTCCATTTCCTTCCTTCTTCTTCTTCTTCTCCTTCTGCTCCTTCTCCTTCTTCTCCTAGCACCGGGGACAAGGGGGTGGCGTGGGAAAGAGGGAGGGGAGCTGGTGGGGGAGAAAGGGGAAAAGGGGAGGCTCTAGGGTTATGGGGAGTGGAGGCGCACCCCTGGGCCTTGGCCCAAGGGTGGTCGGCCCACTCCCCAGATAGCCCAACTGAAATTTTAAAAATAATTTTTAATATATTTTATTCCTTTTCCAATGTTCTACAATTTATATTTTTTCCTTCCCACGATTTACCGAAAAATCGGCGATTCCGCGATTGATTAAAAACTTACGCCGTAACGACATTCGGGATATTACATTCTCCCCACTTTAAAAGGATTCGTCCTCGAATCTCGCTTCTCAACCCGCGAGACAAAAAAAAGAACAAACAATGAAAGAACAACCACAGAACGGAGCATCCCAAGATAGAACATCCCAAGGGAACAACAACTACGGGTTCTCACCCGCCCTCGATGAACTTGGGTCCTTCTTCTACATTTGAACTTCAAGCTCAACGTCACCTCCTGCTCGGACTGATTCGTCAAGAGGGCCTCCACATATCTGGTGGCTCTCTTCCTCATGTCCAACTCTGACGAGTCCACGACACGCGCCGGTCAACACCGAGCGCCCGCAATTCTTTTGTCGGCTCTGAGCGGCCAACAGATCCTGCGGTTCTCACAAAAATATAAAGCCACTATCTAAAACCATACTCTTTCTTAGAATATTTTTCTCTATATATTATAATCGGGATAATACATTGTACCCCTTTTTAAGAATTCAACCACACATTCCACTCATAACATTACTTGAAGCACAAACAATAGTTGTTACAAATGTAACACAACCACAAGAAGAATTAAGCATTCTCAAGCAACACACTAGCAACCAGCTTTCCTTCAAAGGACCACGGTCCAAATCAAAGGATTCACAACAAAACCATTCACATTCTCCAAATAGACATTTAGAGAATCCACACTGCACAAGCCAAGAGTGAAAATTACTCGACAGACCAAAACAATCATTTTCTTTTTCTAACTGGAAAAGAATACGCCACAACATTTAACAACTCAATTTGTAGATGACCTCTGACAAAAACACACAATTTAAACAAGAATCAAGAGAGCATATTACTGCTCGAGATATTAGTAATTTCCCAATACATTCCCTTTGAAATCTTAACTTCCTTGAACCAAGGATTTCCAAATCATCGCCCGACACACCAACTCATTTATCTCAAGTTGGCAACTTCGACACTGCGCTCAAACTGAGTACATCATCCACACCCTTGCAGAGAGACTTTACTGTCTCCACAAAATACATTCTAGCCAAGCCCTCGACCAATAGAATTACTTTGACATATAATTCTTTAAGCACCTCAATCCTTTTAAGGATAACAACTCGAAATTCATATCACACCCACAATGTTACCAAAATCAACCACATAACCACACCAACTAGTTGCTATACACTTCTTAAAGGTCTTTGCAACCCAAATTGATTACCCCTTTCTTGGAGAGGCAAAAAGAAGTAAATTCCAGCACAAAGGAAGATGTTATCATCTGCAATAAACACAAGACCAGAAGAAATAGCAATAAATCTTGAACAACAAAATATAAGCTCACAGCTGAAGACACATGCCTCCCCAAAAAGAAGAATATCAAATCTCAACCAATAAGAATACAATATTGTCATTCGAGCTCAAGAAGTTCTTATGCGGCGAAAATAAGAAGTCAAACACACTTCAAAGATTAAACAACTTGACTTCAACCTCCAAAACTTTTACCAAACCTTTCCTTTTAACAAAGAGAACAACCTTCTTTGATTACGGTATCACCTTAACAATTCCAACAAAAGAGAATTAAAGACCTCAACACATTAATTATTTAAGAACTAATAAAACCTCTCAACATGACACTTTGCTTAAAACAATTTCAGCTACTACATAAGTCATGAGATAAAAATGATCGCGTACACAGATATCAAAACTTTTCATTTAAATAGTATCATGGAAGTTATCAAATTCTTTTATTTATAGAATATTCAACATTATCATCACAACCACATACTGACCATCATGCTATCATCAGAATAATACATTCTTAACAAGCATCATCATATCCTCAAATCGCTTCACAAACTTTTTCAATAGAAACACAAGAAATCACTTCATCATGTTTCTATTATCTGAATAAGGTTGCGACTATTTAATCTAGGAAATCCTAGTGCATAAGCCACCATAATAGAACAAAGCTTTTAAACAAGATGATACTAGAACATGGTAATCTCACAAAACATGCTAGTATAAATCTCTTATTAGATTTCATATATTCAATTCTTATTAATGCTCAATGCTAATTTAGTACAAATTGATTGTACTCTAGTCATTGTTGGCAATAATTGATTGTTATTTTATCATAACAACATGCATGACCCTAACTCCGTTTTACAATCATAAAACAATCATGGGCATAGATTCAACATTTCATCTTATGTTCAGCAATTAGAACGAAATAACTTTAAACTTCAATAATACCAGTTTTGTAAGACAAGATTCTACAAGTCAGTACAACAATCTTCATATATTTCTTTATACATATTTCAACAATCTAGCATGATAAAAGATAGATGAAACTAGCAATTGTGCATGCTCATAAAGTATCTAAATAAAAGACATATTAAAGGTTAATATTACTAAGGCAATATTCGAACACCTCCTTACTTAATCATTTCAATCCTTTTGAACATTCCTCAATAACTCCATAAGTTACAATCATGTATAAACAAATTATTATTCACAGTTCTTCTAGAAACTATTACAAGGCAATATCAAATTAATCAACTATATTTCCGAGGATACTAGTGAAATCAATTATGCACTACGCTAACATATCAACTTGATAATTCATACCTTATGAATTAGTTTATATGATTATCACCTTCCACTTAAGCATAGCAAAACACCATAAAGGGCTTTAACACTCTCTTTCAGAAAGGAGAGGAAAAATAAACTTCAACACTCGAAATAATCTAAAGGAAATACATAGATCCAAGACTTTCACACATCAATGAGTTTTGCAACTCAAAACTTTCATTAATAAAAGAAAATACCACGCGAACCAATAAGTCAAGATTCCCAACAAGACAAAACTTCCACGAAGGGACCAACTTACAAATCAACAATAAGCACAGGTAGCAAAGTATCTCATTAGCCCAGAAAGAAACAATATCTGCTTCAAGGAACAGGTAGAGACCAATTGCATACCTTCAACTGTAAGAACCACAAACTCAAAAGAAATTCATTAACCGCAATAGGCCAAGAATTGGCCGAAATCAACTTAATGATAATAGCAATTTTTCTAAGAAACTCACCCGCAACATCTGCATTTAAGTTACTCGAGGTAACTACATTGCTATCCCCATACCGCAAACAAAGGAAATAATCGACAAAGCCAAAGCAAAGACAAACAACATCTACATCTTAACATTGACTTTTCTCACTCATAACAGTCATATGAGCAAATCATAATCATACAAGATTATCAATAAGCATACAAGATTATCTCATAATATAAATCATCAATGCAACATGTCAAAAGCATAAATGCAATGCTTGACCCATCCCATCCTACTGCACCAAAGGTGTCAATTTAATAGTTTAATTACCACGGACCTAAAGCCCGCTCGATACCAACCGTAACACCCCGGATCCACAATACCGGGATGCTACTAAAACGCTTCTACAACTAGCCAATTTACAAGATAAATTAAACTGGCAATATTTAATTAACAGGATAATATAAGCGGAAGCATAACCAACTAGTAAATAACAGAATAATGAGAACAATTTAATATTCATAATCAACTTAACAATAATAACCAAAGGAACAATTGCAAGTTCAACATTAATAAGGAGAAACATTCATCAATATGATAACTAAGCAAAGAACTAGAATTCTTTCTACTCTATTTCAGCATTAAGATTATCATCCAAGTGCATCTGTATGGGTGCCACTCTACCCTTCCCAATGCATGCTCAAGGTCCATCTCAGAGGGAGGGAAGCAAGGGTGAGATAAAAATCTCAGCAAGCAAACAGTTTAACAAGTTATTCAAACTACAAACAATTATACATCATCATTTATAATTCTATACAACTACAATCACAATTCATGTCCATAATTATTAATCACCATAAACTTTCATAAATTATACCTCTTCAATTTCAGATTTAATTGGCATATGAATGCAGTCATTTTATCCGTAATTATATGCAAATGAAACATTTAATCTTCCATAACTACAATAGATTAATCATCAACATTTATTCTTCCATAATAACAATGTTTATATCCTCAACCTCAAATTACCATCAATGATAATAAGACATATGTATGATCACCTCACTACTTTATTAAGTCTCACATCTACAATTGCTATCAACAATTAACACTAGAGAAAAGAATCTCATGCCACAACCTCAACCCTTACCATACACAAGGGACGAATCCTATTCCACGACCACATCCACAATCCTCATACCACAAGTAGCTCACATAAGCCAATTCCACATTACAACTAGAAAGTTGTATATTCCACAAAAGAACATCACCACAATATGTTGCATATGTATGCAAATGAATCTCTCCACGATGCAATGCATTTGAATGCTTCATGCTATGCTCCACATCACTCTTGCCAGGCCAGGAATTGTAGTTCATCGTATTACGGTAATATACGATGCTTCCACGGGCGAAGAGGTGCATTGTATTACGGCAATATACGATGTTGTACCGGTACGGTCGCGGCTAAGTGCGGCGGCATCCACATATGCAAATGACATGATATGACATGAATGATATGATAATTCATAAATCTCATTAATTCATCCACAAGGAGTATTATCATGCTCTCAATATATCCATATCCACCACATGTTAATTTCATGTCCATATTATAACATTAAGCAAGAATTTCACATGTCTACTAGCAGATTATCAACATATCAATTGATAAATACTTGCTACCATCTCTACAATTAAAATATCACACAATCATGGCATAATGTATTAAATTAAGATAATAATGTAAATTGCAAGTAGAAGGAATAACAAGTTAAACGGTAGCAACCACCGCTACATTCACTTGCCTCAATCCGACGAAGCGAAGTACAACAGAGATCAAGAGCGCTCAGGGACAAGACCACATGTCCATAAGACAACTCTTAGCACACAACCACAGCATACAAGCACGACATAAATACATAAAACATCGCTAGAAACCCAAACCCGCACAATCTCCTCTCCGCTTCACAATTTCGTATCTTTAAAAATATAAATCTAAATACAACAAATGATACCTCTCTGGATTCATGACTTAAAAATATACAATTTTCATGTAGAACACCTATTTTTATTGGGATCACAACTAGATGTAATTTAATGCCCAAAACAGAGGAAGAACTCTGTTCTGGCAGATTGGACAGCAGTATTCAAACGCATACCAACAACAGTACAGAGGTCTAACAATTATGGAATTTATACAGAAGCTAGATCTCTAAATTATCCACAACTTTCTCAACTAATGCCATGACCAGAAAATTCGTTTACTATTTTTAATCTCAGGATTACCGACGGACTGTACCAATCTGTTCGCCTGACGGACATCGGTATTACCAACTCAGTATCTCCCAGATCCCATGGTAGAAAAATCCGAAACAAATACATCAGACGAATATGAAAGTCCTCTACAACTTTTCTTTTGGGAAGACCTGCCGAAAAATTCGTTTTCTAAATCAAAACGGCGCGACAAGCCACACTGCACGAATCAATCTACAGACCGACGGCATGTAAACTCTAATCGGGCAATTAATCTATTAACTATCATCAAAATTCGTGCCAAGAACCCTAATTATTCTATAAAACAGAGGATTTGGGATGAGGAAAAATTACCTAGATGGAGGATCAACCATTTTTTCCTCCTCCTCTTCTTCTTCTCCTTCCTTTTCCTTCCTTCTTCTTCTTCTTCTCCTTCTTCTCCTTCTCCTTCTTCTCCTAGCACCAAGGGACAAGGGAGGGTGGCTGTGGGAAAAGAGGGAGGGGGGAGCTGCGGCTGGGGAGAAAGGGGAGGCTCTAGGGTTAAGGAGGAGGGAGGCGCACCCTTGGGCCTTGGCCCAAGGGTGGTCGGCCCACTCCCCAGGCAGCCCAACTGAAATTTTAAAAATAATTTTTAATATATTTTATTCCTTTTCTAATGTTCTACAATTTATATTTTTTTCTTCCCGCGATTTACCGAAAAATCGGCGATTCCGCGATTGATTAAAAACTTACGCCGTAACGACGTTCGGGATATTACAAGAGCACACTAGGCCCTTATCTACCTTAAGCTTAGGCAATTCTCTAATGAGATCCATGCTACTTGATAGACTATGTGGGTAGGTCTAGGTCAATGTGTGATTAACAATTAGTAGCAGCGTTGAGTTGAATCTAAGGTTTTGCAAAGGGATTGCAATAACTGTTCTAAAAGGTAGCTTGGATGGCCAACTAGGCAGCGCATAGGCACTGGGCGATAGGGTGGCATCGCGCCTTCATCCTCAGTCGACTGCCTAGGCGGCTAGGAGGCGAACGGTGCAAGGTGGGAGTAGGTGTCCTTGGCGCGGTGGTCTGGTCGGTGGGCATAACAGTCGTGCAATGTCTAGGTAGACGTGACATCCACCTCTGCCTCACCAGAATTTGCCGTGTCGCAGCCGAGGTCCCTTCCACCTCCTTCCCCCTCATCGCCTCCCTCCACCGTCTCCTCCTTCACAGCCGAACCAGGTTCGGCGACTAGTGGCACAAGGTGTCGGACTGGAGGCCGAGGCGGTGCAAGGGCTGGCACAGTAGTAGCTGGGATCTAGGAGAGCCGAGGGCATCGGGCTGTAGGGGGAGTGGCAGCATCGTGGGGCCAAGAATCGGCTAGGAAAGGAAAACCGAGCAGCGATATAGTGGCCGACGCCAGGGCAAAGCCACAGCAACACTTGGCCAGGACAATGGAGAGAGAGCCTAGGGAATAGTTGGCCCAAGAGATGTGTCCGACCAGAGCAACAAAATGGGGAAAGCAAACTGTTGTAGGGGTGGCCCCCACCTAAGCTCAGCCGGCCTGTTAGAAGGCTGTAAAGACCCAAAGTGGAACATGTATAAAGCATAAATACCCCTGAGAAGGGTGCATGAATGTAAGGGTACCACTGTAAAAACACTCCCCATGTGGATATATATATATATACGATACAGGCCATGGGGAAACCCTCGGCACTACTCACCTAACTCTCCACTACCATATTCTCTCTCTCTGTTTGCTCTGTAACCACAGTAGTTGGCATCGTCCGTGGGGAGGACAAGAGCAAGCCTCAAGATTTGAAGAATGATGGCACCAAAGAAAGCTTCATCATCGGCGCGAGGAAGAAGAAGGGGAGCGCGACGGAGTCCCGCGTCAACACCAGGGCCTCGGCATCGGCAGTCGCGGGCGTGGACGGTGACATGGGCGCGGCAGCCATGAACGTCGACGCTCATGGCGCGACGATCGTGTAACACCCCAGGACCCACATTACCCTGGGATGCTACTAAAACTGCTCTACAACTAGCCAATTTACAAGATAAATTAAAATGGCAACATTTAATTAACATGATAGTATAAGCGGAAGCATAAACAACGAGGAAATAACAGATTAATGAGAACAATTTAAGATTCATAATCAACTTAAACATAATAACCAAAGCAACGGTTCCAAATTAACATTAATAAGATGAAACAATCATCCACATGATAGCTAAGCAAAACTAGAGTTCTTTCGACTTTATTTTAGCATTAAAACGAAATCCATGTGCATCAATGTGGTGCTGCTCTACCCTTCCCAATGCATGCTCAAAGTCCACCTGTAGGGTGAGATAAAAATCTCAGCAAGCAAATAGTTTAACAAGCTATTCAAACTACAAACAATTATATATCATCATTTATAATTCCATACAACCACAACTACAATTCATGTTCACAATTATTAGATCACCATAAACTTCTATGAATGGTACCTCTTCAATTTCAGATCTAATTGGCATGTGGATGCAATCATTTTATCCTCTATTAAATGCAAAAGAAACATTTAATCTTCCATAATCACAATAGATTAACCATCAACATTAAATCTTTCACAATTAACAATGATTAGATCCTCAACCTCAAAACACTATCAACGACGGTAAAGTATTAGTAAATAAATCTTGTTTAACTACTTTAAAACCTCATCCACTACCACTACCAAAGGCAATAAGACATATGTATGTTTTACTTCAATACATTATTATTTCTCACATGCACATTTGCTATCGACAATTAATATATATAAGAAAAGAATTTATGCCACAATCACAACCCTTATCATACAAGGGACGAATCCCTTTCCACGACCACAACCACAATCCTCATAGCACAAATAGCTCACATGAGCCAAATCCACAACACAACAATAAAATTGTAAATTTCACATTACAACTATGGAGTTGAATAATCCACAAAATAACTTCACCACAACATATTACATATGAATGCAAATAAATCTTTCCACAACATATTGCATATGAATGCAAAATGTCATATGGATGCAGTCATTTAAACAACAAATAAATGCATATGAATGCTTATCTTCCTTCACTCTTTCCAGGGCAGGGAATTGCTTCCCGCGGGAGAAGAGGTTGTACCGGTACGGTCGCGGCTAGGTGCGGCAACATACATACATGCAAATGACATAATATGACATGAATGATATGATAATTCATGAGTCACATTAATTTATCCACCAGGAGCATTATCATGCTCTTAACATAACTACATCCACCACAAATAAATTTCATGTCCCACAATATAACATTAAGCAGGAAATCCACATGTCTACTAGCAAAGTTAATAACATATCACTTGAATTATGTAATTTAATGCCCTAAACAGAGGAAACTCTCTGATCTGGCATACTGGACAGCGAAACTAAAACACGTCCCCACGATAGCACAGGGGTCTAAATAATCTGAAAATTACACAGAAACTAGATCTCTGAATTATCTACAACTTTCTCAATTACGGTCATAACCATAAAAATCATCTACTATTTTTAAAACCCGCATCACCGTCGGACTATACCAATCTGTCTGCCTGACAGACAACAGTATTACCGACTCCGTATCTCCCAGATCCCACGGCCAAATAATCTAAAAAAATACAAGAGAGGCATCTGGAAATCCTCTACAACTTTCCTTTTGGGAAGATCAGCAGGAAAAATCGTTTACTAGGTCAAAACCGTGTTAACAGCCGCGCTACGCGAATCAATCTACTAACAGACAGCAGGTAAACCCTAATCGGCCAATTAATCTATAATCTCGTATCAAAATCCGTGCCAAGAACCCTAATCGGCCAATTAATCAATCTACTAACAGACAGCAGGTTTGGGATGGGAAAAAATTACCTAGATGGAGGATCAACCCTTTTTTCTCCTCATCTTCTTCTTCTCCTTCCTTCTCCACCAATGGCAGCAGCACTTGGGGCACCCATGGCAGCAACAGGGGAGGGGGAGGTGCCCAAAAGGAGGTGGAGGGAGTGGGTGGCGGCTGTAGGGAGGGGAGGGAGAGAAAACCTAGAGTTTATATGAGAAAGGGGGGAGGGGTGCGGCCATAAAGCGGGGGTGGCTCACCCCCTTGGGCCCTTGGCCCAAGTGTTGTTGGCCCACCTCCCAGGCAGCCTAACGCTGAATTTTAAAATATTTTTTTAATATATTTATTCCTTTTTCATTGTTCTACAATTTATATTTTTTCATTCCCACGATTTACCGAAAAACCGGCGATTCTGCGATTGATTAAAAACTTACGCCGTAACGCCGGCCGGTACTACTCCGCGCGCGACGACCGACCCCACCATCGGCGTGACGATCGACACTGGCAACGTCAACAACAGGGCCTCGTCATTGGCAGTCGCAGGCGTGGACGGCGACATGGGCGTGACAGCCATGAACGTCGACGCTCATGGTGCGACGATCGACTCCGCTACCGCTGCCTCAGCGGTCGACACCACCCCACGCGCGACGATCGACCTCGCCATCGTTGGCGCAACGGCCGGCACTACCCCGCGCGCGACGACTGACCCCACCACCAGCATGACGGTCGACATTGGCAATGTCGGCCGGGTAGTGGGGAGCAGCAACGTCAACACCCAAGCTGACCCGACCCCTGCCCCGACACCCGGTGCGGGAGCGACGAGCGACTCTGGCGGTGATGCTGGCCTTGTCGCCGACTCCGGAGTCCACCGCGCCGGCGCATCGGGCAACCCGAGTGTGCAGGAGTTAGCGGATCTCCGCGGAGCCATGCGAGATATGCAAGAGGCCTGGAGCCAACATACCCCGCCAGCGGTCACGCCGGAGCCCACACCAGAGTGGGTGGATAGCCACGATGCCCCCACGTCTAGCCGTGTCCCGCTGCGGCGCGTGGACCCGGAGTCCCCACTCTCGGCAGGCCTGTAGCAGTCGGCATGGCCGGAGGACTTCAAGTTCCCTAGCGCCATCGAGCCGTACAAAGGCACACAGACCCTTGGAAGTTCGTACGCGTGTACGAGACTGCCATCAAAACCGCAGGCGGAGATGACACCACGAAGGCGAAGGGGCTCCCCCTCACGTTACAAGAGTGGCACTCTCTTGGTTTTTCACCATGAGCCAACCTCCATCTATGCGTGGGAACAGATTCGCGACCGCCCCTATAACAACTTTCGGGGAACTACGTCGAGCGAGTCGACGCAGATCAGCTCTTCGCGTCAAGCAAAAGCCCTCGGAGAAGCTCCGAAAATACTTCAAGCGCTTCGCGAAGGTCCGCTGCCAAGTCAAGGATGTCAACGAAACAACCATCATCAACGCAGCGGTGCAGGGCCTCTGTCCAGGGCCGCTGGCCGAGTACAACGCACGAAAGCCCATCAAAATAGTGGTGAAGCTCTTCGACAAGATGGAGGAGTACGCCAGGGCAGAATAAGACGCACGGCAGCGCCAAGGTGATGACTCCGAAACCAATTGGGCGGAAGGCACGGCGAAGAGTAGGGCTGTAAACGAGCCGAGCTCGAGCGAGCTTGGCCTTCCAGGCTCAAGCTCGGTAGAAGCTCGAGCCGAGCTCGAGTTGGGGTCCGAGCTTGAACCTTGGCTCGAGCTCGGCTCGGCCTAAGCTCGAGTAGGCTCGAGCTCGGCTCGGTGAAGCTCGATAATAATTAAAATAATTTATTATGTACTATTTTTCAATAATAAAGAAATTTTAAGTTCGAGCTCGGCTCTAGTAAGCTCGATAACAGTCAAAAATAATTCAAATATACACTAATTTTCAATAATAATAAAAGCTCGAGCTCGAGTTCGACTCGAGTAAGCTCGGTAAGAATTAATATGTATTACTATTTAAGCTCAAACCGAAGCTCGTGAACTATTCGAGCTCGGCTCGGTGAAGCTCGGGAGCTCGAGATCAAGCTCGAGTTCGGCTCGTTTAAAGTTCTAACCGAGCTCGTCTGTAATAAGCCTTTATATATAACCCCCTGCTAGGGTTTTGCGCGTAGTTATTAGCAATACCAACCAAGTACAGAGACCCCCGAGCTCTCCCGATCGAGCTCATCGCCGCTGCCGTCCCCCTCCCTCGGACCAGTCACCGCCGCCATCCCCCTCCGTCGGGCCGCCCACCGCTGCCCCCGAGGCCGCCGTCGCCCCTCCCTCGGGCCGCCCCGCCGCCGCCCCCGAGGCCGCCACCATCACTGTCCCCTCCTCGGCCCCGCCGCCGCCACCATCCTCCGCCGCCGCCGTTGTCCCCTCCCACGGCCCCGTCGCCGCCACCGTCCCCCCGATGCCGCCTCCGTCCCCCCGAGGTAACCTTAAATCTTATTGTTTACATACATTGTTGTTGTTTCATAAATCTTATTGTTGTATGCATATATATTGTATAAGATTCATATGTTGTATACATATATTGTTGTTGTTTCATAAATCTTATTGTTGCACACATATATATTGTTGTTGTTTCATAAATCTTATACACATATATATTGTTGTTGTTTCATAAATCTTATACATATATTGTTGTTGTTTCATATATTGTATACATATATTGTTGTTGTTTCATAAATCTTATTGTTGTATACATATATATTGTTATTGTTTCATAAATCTTATACATATATTGTTGTTTCATAAATCTTATTGTTGTATACATATATATTGTTGTTGTATACATGTACATAAGGCCAACATGTCATCCGCGTATTTTTCAACATCATCGCCGGATGCGTTCGCACCAAAAGCAAAACGCCAAGGAAGAGGGCTATCGAAAAATCCTGAGGGCCAATTTACCATCACATGTCAATGGATCTGGACCCCTCTCCTTCCTCGCCAAGCAGTATGCGTATTCTGAAGAAGGATGATGATGATATCACGTACCTGCCATTGGTCCGCAAATTCGTGCTAGGCGAGCCGATGATAATCCCAGAAGAACACCTCATGACCCTAGGACTTGGTTGCCAAACATTACACAGTTAGTATATGGCACAGTCCAATAAGCCACCGACAGAACGACGCTCAGGTATCAGTGTCAAATTCAAGTGGGATCATTTCCAGCACAAAATTCAGGATTGTGTCTTCGCGGTGACCTTTGAGGATATATTTGATCTTTTCACGCCAACGCCTCGACGCCTCACTGCTCGATGTCGGACGCCGTAAGTCCGTACAATCACAGTCTCTATTCATGTAATACCGATATATGTCATATATAATTTGTTGCTTTTCTGTGTATATATATAGATTCATGCTGACCCAAGCTAGATCATCGAAATCACCAATTGGTTTTCTGGACCCACGCTTGGTCGCCATTGATACCATCAACGAGGATGCATCCTTCGTCGAGAGCTATATTACATCAACACTGCTGGCCCACCGCGATAAGGAATTTGTTCTTATGCCACACAATGAGAACTTCCATTAGATTTTAATTGTAATTATACCAAAATATAACAAGGCTATATACCTTGATTCTCTAAGTAAGAACAAATACGAGTACACAGCTATCGCCCAAATAATCTATAGGTAAGTACATTTTTTCCATACATAACTACATTGTACTCTTTCTTTACTTCCGAATGACTAATATAATTTTTTCGAATAACGAAGGTCGTTCACCACGTACGTTGCATAGACATGTGGCTCGACAAAAGGGGCCAAGCCCTTGAAACATGTTCGCAATTTTCGGGTATTCGCTAGTACACATCAATTAATCAAATACAACACTTAGTAGAAATGCCTCTTAAATTAACACATTTTATTTTTTACAGTGCCACCAGCAGCAGCCGGGCAACACGTGTGGATTCTACGTTTGCCAACATATGAGACTACTCATCGATTCCTCGAAGATCACCAATTCTAAGGTTTGTCAATCTTCCCACATTTATTTTATACTTGTCAGGTTATATATGTACGCGCATTGATATTCCTATCGACAGGTTACGCCCATCTCTACAACCTCATTGAAATAGCCGGACCTTGCACTAATTCGAGGAGAGTGTGCTTTCTTTTTGTGGTCTAAAGTTATAAGATCAGATGGAGAGTTCCACTACGCACAATAATTTTTTATTGCTCTTATCACTCCAGAATCGAGGTCTCGTGAAAGGAACATATACATAATCAACGAACTTGTCGGTGCACATGCAATATTTGAATGGCAATCATGCATCATCCAAGTATTGCTTTTGCAGCCTGACAAGTTCGTTGATTATGGATATGTTCCTTTCGCGAGACCTCAATTCCGGAGTGATAGAGCAATAAAAAATGCAATGTTACCATCTAAGTGCAAATGCAATGTAGATCTTTTGTAATACCATCTGTAATAATGGATATTTTATTTTATTTCAATTAATTGATTTGCGAAATAGATGTTTTATGTTTGTGAAATGAAGTGCGATGTGAATTGGATGTTTTATGTTTGTAAAATGAATTGAGATGTGAATTGGATATTTTATGTTTGTGAAATGCATTGAGATATGAATTGTATGTATACATGTACATGTTGATCTGCTTGTTTCAGAGGGCATGGCTAGCATTTTCTAAGGCTAGCTAATAAACAGAAATAAATGTAGGGGTAGAAAAGAATATCACAGACAGTTTGTAACTAAAATCGTCGTGATAGTAATAACACAGCGGTTTGTAGTAAAACCGTCAGGATATCTCGATAATCACGATGGTTTTAGTTAAAACCGCTCGTGATTATCACATATCACAGACGGTTTTTATTTACAAACCGTCTGTGCTTACCAGATATCACAGACGGTTTTTAGTTACAAACCGTCTGTGATAACCTTCGATTATCACTTACCCATAAATTCAGACGGTTCAGAAAATCATCTGTGATGACGTTTTAGAACCGTCTGTAATACGGTTTTCTGTAGTAGTGTCATCTCATCGGTGAAGGAGGTGATGTAGTGCAAGTGGTTGTCTGTGTGATGACTTGAATAACACACTCGTAGAGGGTGAAGTTTTTCACAGCGTGCTAGTCGGTGTGGGTAGTCTAGCTGCTAGCCGCATAGGGGAAGAACATCCCGCACAACTTATGGGACCTGGCACAAGCGGGAGAAGTATTTTGAACAGTTATTGTGATGGTCTACTCAACCACATGACTAAGGAATCATGTAGGGTAACGAGCAGATTGTCTCTTGTGGGTAAAGTATGCAAACTCTGCAGAGTCAAAACTATTCGAATAGCCGAGTCCACGGTCAAGGGCGGACATAGGAACTTAACTGGATATAGTTCTATTTCGATAAACTTTGTGGGCGGGATTGGAAAAGTAGAGGGAGGTGGAAACCCTAATTTATGTTGTCCTGGGTGTCGTCCCAGTGATAAGGTAAGTGGTTATAACGCTGAATGGTTAGTATAAGGTGCAAAAACCATGTAAAAGTGGATGGTATCTGTATCACTATTAATATTGTCTTATTTCACGCATTAGGCTTTAAGTTCAAACAGCTAGGTCTTAAGGAATTTTCTATGTAGTATATTTAAAAGCAAATTTAAAGCAAAGAAAATAACCCGAGCCTTTCCTTGATAAGCCATGCATGTTATTTATTGCACCCTGTGTATTGGCTAGTGGAGCATGGTGGAATTGTGCTCACATTCGCATTACCAAAATCAGAAATAGGAACCCAAGACCCCTACGCTTATGAAGATGCCCCTGTCGCGGATGAAGGAAACAACGAAGGAAATTAAGGCGGTTTCTTAAATTTCAGGTCCTAGGCAAGTAGACTTAATGGTGGTTGTATGCACATATATTACCTAGGTTTAGATAATATATGTTGCACACATTTACCCCCTCAGTCGGTTGCCTGTGGATTATGGTCTTACTTCTGCTTTTGCTTCCGCTGTAATTTTGTAACGTAGACATTTGGCCTGTTTGGCCCTTTTGTAAACTGTCGCCCGACGCGGTGTAATTTAAACTCTGACATGTAATATTATGGTTTATGTGATGTATAAAATGATACAGCAATGTACCTGTGTGCACTATCTACTGATCCAGGTAATAGTACAGTGAATCACAGGGGATTCTGGATTGAAAAATCCAGGTCCGAGATGACTTATAATTGAACTCCAAGTAAAACACATCCAAGGAACAAATAACACATTTATTCATAAATTCATAGACACAAAGAGTGGTACAATCATCCCCATAATTGCCTCTAGAGCATATCACTAACAATCTCCCACTTGCACTACAATAAATCATGTAAGTATCTAATACCCAATGCTCTTGTATGCATCTCATGCTTCGGTTGAGAGAGAGCCTTTGTCAACACATTAGCAATATTCAAATCCATGTCTACATTGCATATTTTTACATCACCCCTATCAATAATCTCATGAATAAGGTGATAATGCTGAAGTATATGTTTGGATTTTGATGCAATCTAGGCTCCTTCGCTTACATAATGTGTGTCCACTACTATCACAATAAAGATCAATTAGGGTAGAAGCGCTTGAGACCACACCTAATTCACTAATGAACTTCCTAATCCAAAATGTTTCCTTTGTAGCTTCAGAAGCCGCAAAATAGTCACTTCTATTGCAGAATGTGCAACAGTCTCTTGCTTGGACCATTTATGACCAGCTCTTCCGTACCAGCATAAACTAGGAACACATCCATAGTTCTTCTCAAGTACTTTAGGATATTCTTTACTCGCTATCCAATGATCATCACCTAGATCCAACTAATATCTACTCATAACACTTAAAGCATATAAAACATTTGAGCAAGTACAAAGCATAGCAAACATGATAGATCCAATAGCAGAAGCATATGGAATATTGCTTATCTTGTCTCGCTCATCATGCGTCAAGGGACACTGACTCTTGCTAAGATTAATGCCATGTAACATGGGCAAGAAACCCTTTTTGGAATCCTGTATGTTGAACTGATTCAACACTTTGTTAATATAAGTACCCTAGCTTAATCATATCAGCCTACTAGATCTATCTCTATAGATCTTAATATCCAAAATGTATGTTGCCTCTCCTAAATCTTTCATAGAGAAAATTTTCTCAATGAAGCCTTACCAACTTCTAGCAAAGAAATGTCATTCTCACCCAGTAATATGTCATCTGCATATAGGATCATAAAAACAAGTGTATTTCCACTAACCTTTTTGTAACCACTAGGCTTTTATTCATTTTTTATGAAGCCAAGCACTTTGACCACTTCATCAAAATGAATATTCCAACTCCGAGATGCTTGCTTCAACCCATAAATGGATTTTCTCAGCTTGCATATCTTTCCATTCAACTATGGATTGATAAAACCTTCAGGATGTGCCATGAACACATCCTCACTTAGGTTTCTATTTAGAAAAGACATTTTGACATCCATCTACCAAATCTCAAAATCAAAATAAGCAGCAATTACTAGAATGTTTCGGATAGATTTCAGATGGTTACTTGTGAGAAAATTTCATCATAATCAACACCTTGAATTTATTTGACATATTTCACTACCAGTCTAGCTTTATAGATGTGAACATTTCCATCCTTATCTATCTTTTTTCTTAAAAACCCACTTACACTAAATGGTTTTGACGCTATTAGGTGGATCAACCAAGTTACAACTTAATTGTCATACATGGATTCTCTTTCGAATCTCATGGCTTCATGCCACTTATCAGTATCTGGGCCCATAATTGCTACCTTATAGATCTTAGGCTCCTCATCGTACAAAAATAATATGTCATGCCCAGACCTTATAGGCATTAATGTGCCTGACTAGATCTTATGACCAGTGCTTCCCCGACTGATTGTACAACATCTTGCACAACCATTTGAGGTTCAGTACAAATTGAAATACTTTTAGATGCTTCCTAAATTTCTTTAAGTTGCACCTTGCTCCCACTTACTCTCTTTGAGAGAAACTCTTTCTCCAAAAAAACACCATTTTGACCAACAAACACTTACCACACATGGGTGCAAGTTTATCGGACATCAAACATTCCACATAAGCATCATAGCCCCAAATCTTGAGGAAGGACAACCCTAGACTCTTCCCGACCCATATCTCGTATGGTGTTTTCTAAATCGTCTTTGATGGAACCCTATTTAATGTGAACGCAACTATTTCTAGAGCATATCCCCAGAAGGACAACGGGAGATCAGTTAGGCTAATCATTGACTGGACCATATCTAATAACGACCAGTTCCTCCGTTCAGATACCCCATTTCATTGAGGCATCTTGGGCAGAGTCAACTTGGACATGATGGAAGGCACACGGTTTGTTGACCATCTCAATATTTTCAACAAGTTTATCACACAACTAACTAGTGTGGATGAGAAAATTGAGGATACTAACAAGGTCATCATTTTGGTTTCTTCTCTACCGTCATTTTGGGAGCAATTAGTAATGAATATTCTTGTTAGGAAAAGCATTCTTGACTTCAAAGAGGTAGTTGCATATCTATTGGAAGTGGCGTCTTTGAAGAAGCCATCGGAATCTTTATCCTCATGTGGTCAAGTATTTTGCCATCGTAGGTGTTACAGGCAAAAGCAAAAGTCACATGAAGAAGAAAGCCAAGAGCAAGGACACACGTGTATGTTATTTATGTGACAAGGAATGTCATATGACAAAGGATTGTCCGAATTTGAAGAAAATGAGGGATGCACACTCATTAACGATAGAGAAAGATGATTCAGACGTACTTGTCATCGGTCAATCAGGTACTTCTTATGAATAAATATTAGATTTAGGTTGTTGCTTCCATATATGTTTGGCAAGGGAGATGTTCGACGATAGATCTCTACACCCAACACATAAAACTATTAACTTAGCAGATTGCAAGAAGTACGTAGTCACTGAGGTGGGAACAATTACATTAGATATATATGATAGAGCACATCGTACATCGATGTTAGTTCGGTATGTTCCTGACTTAAAAAGAATCTAATATCTGTGAGGTCATTTGAACTCGAAAGTTGTGAGGTATCACTTTGAGGTGGAGTCATGCGAGTTACTTGCAAAGATGAGGTAATTATGAAAAGTATATAGAGCAATAGAGGATACCGATTGATAAATAATCATAAGGGAAATACAGTCAATGGTAGGTCTAGTAAAAATCCAGATCAGGTGAAGGAAACCATGTCATTAATGGTAGGTATTTATATCTCATTTGTAGTTGTGTGTGGAACTACAAAGATGGTTGCAAACTTTATTAGTTAAAAACCCTAGCAGATGCAGAGGAAAAAGTGTGAGCTGTTGGAAGAGAAAGACGTGGTTGGACCAATAACACGGTGCCAACAAGCAGTTGGAGTTTGGAGGAAGTACAAACCTATGGCATAGAGGGCTATAGGAACAGGAGGTATGGTTAACCAAACTACACAACGACAGAACGCTCAGATGGAGGGTTCGTGCAGGCTAGCCTAGATATTGACATGCACATTGCTATAATGTGCATGAGTGGGGGCACTCCCAAAGGTTCCAAAAAAACAAAAAAAGGAAAGAAAAGAAAAGGCGGTGCTGACTTGGAGCGAATTCTTTGAGGAGCACAGTAACTTTAATGGATAAGAGTCAAGGTGGAGATTGTTAAGATAGGTTGACTTATATCCTTCCCACTTGGACTTGAAGAGGTGTGTTACATGGATTCATAGATGAATCTTAATTGGATTAGGACTCCTACTTCACTTTGGAGGAGAACTAGAGGCATTATATAAAGCCACAAAGGGTGGTCATAGAGAACCTAAGCTACAAACCAACCCATCCAAAGCAGAGGATATACGAAAGAATTTGAGTCTAGGTTATTCTTTAGGACTAAATTCTTGTATAGTGTAAGAATCCAAGGGTCCCATAAGATTTGAGAGGGTTGTGAGAGAGCGACAATCTATTATACTCTTTTGAGGTTGTACTTAAGGATTTTGCAATTGGCTTCGCAAAATCTTTCTCTTGTTGTAATTATTTCATTGCCATTATTTCGCTCTCTACGAGATTCATTTACTTCGTTCTTTATACTGTGCACACTCGTGCTATATCTCGCAACTCTAATCCGATATGGTGTCTACTGCACATAAAGAAGGGTATCAGAGTATAGCAGTGAGTTGACTGGAGAACATGCTCATGTTGGGCTTTACGCCCAATCATTGCAAATAATGCTTGTATCCTCTGTTTTACCATGCTTGGTAGCACAGGGTTAGCCAATACTTATTTCTCATATTTCGTCATTGTTTCTTCTCCAAAAAAAATGAAGTTGACGACCCGTATGCCTTCCACCTCCACGTAGCATTACTTCATCAGGCTTTTGCATTCATATGTTTATTTAATTTTCATTTCAGGGAGGGTTTAGTCGAATAAGTTGAATAACTATATATGGGTTAATTTCCTGGCTTATTTTATTTTCTTTTATTTTGGATAATCAATGGAATGTGGGTTAATTTCATGTGTATTTTGAGGAGAGAGGCACCTAGTAATAGGGAATGGCCACCTCTACTTTAACTCATTTTCGTGAAACAATTTATAAGTGTAAAAATGCACCATCAAACTTTTCTATTTTAATTAAAACTAACTCTGTTTTCAAATAGATGTCTTAGAACGTGTGCAGCCGATGTTTTAAAAGTTTGACCACATATCATACAAACAAGTATTTAGAAATGTCAGGTACAAATTATATTTATTAGTATATATAGATCATAAAAAATACTTCATATAATTTTTGCTAACAGATATTATAAAACAATTATCAAATATTTGTATTGAAAACTTCGTAAATGTTCAAATTAAACTACCAGTTAAAGAGGAAAGAGGAGTAATGTCTTTTTATGACCCTTCAAAAAATGAAGAAAATATTCCCATAAGCTACACTTTTGTAGTATTGTGCAAGGTTTTGATAACTGAATGATTAACAAAGTTATGTCTAGAAGACCATGAAAGTTAAAAAGAAAATTAAAAATTTGTAACAGGAGGGAGTATTAGATAGAACCAATTTTAAAAAGAGAACAATGTCTTGAAATCTTATCCAGTTAACCACCAAAAGGAACCAATATTATTTTGAAGATGTCTTGAACATTTCATGTTCGATATATTGTTTTTCCACGGTCTGATGATATAACCTAGTTTGCTTACTTGAATAATAGCGTCAATCCAAAAACACGTACTTTTGGAGTTGTTTGTGCGTTTTTTCCCTTTTCAGGTAATTTGTGGTTCGGATATTGCACATCTTTTAGGTGTACTGTATACCTCCTAATTCCTCCATCTGTCCCTCGCTCCAAGCTCTAAACCATCTAGGGGATTGCTTGGAATCGTAGAAATTTCGTGGTAAATTAACATTAAATAGTTCAGTTTTTATGAGAATCTGGACAGAATTTTTGTATTCTAGATGGGTCCTAATGTATTCGATCAATCGAGATTAATGCTCCCTTCAATCTTTTTTTTAAAAAGTAGTTCCGTGTTCAAAGTTCCAACAGATTAGCACCCCACGGTACGGAAAAACGGGAGCCACTACTCGGAGTCCAACTCGGGCACTCCAGCGGCCTTCATAGGTGGTAGATAGTATTAAGGTTAGGAAAGAAGTGAATAATTTATGTTTATGTGATTGATCGAAGATTTATGGGACGAATACGAAAAGAATAGATAGATATTCGGTACTATCCGTGTTCGACTCTGACTTCGAGAAAAAATATGGAATAGGATACAAGATAAGTGATATCCGTCTGTATATATCCGTATGTCAAATGATATGAGAAAACCTACAGTGACTTCATCTAGAAACAAGATAACATATAGGCAGATTGACACATCTAATAGGTGAGAGTACTGAGTATTCTTCCTTCAATATCTCAGTAATTAGTTTCTTCATATTTGTTCTGATTGTACCATACTGTCTAATGTTCTGTGCAAAGAAGCGGATAATTTTCGTTCGATCGACCGTCTGAAAGATTATAGAACGGATACGAAATAGAGAAATGAATATCTGGTATTATCTATTTCTAACTCCGATTCTAACAAAAAAAAATATAAAATAAAATATAGAATAAATAATATTCATTCATATCCGCTTTCATTACACTCTGCATAGCGTATTTTGGCTTCAGCTCAAAGTAGAATTTTGACCACACTTCATGTCCGGAGACGACGTGGATTCTCGTTAACCACGACCATTTTCTCCTTGCACGCTGCTGGGATGTCCTTCCGCACTTCTGATTTACACCACTAACTTTGGACAGCGAGGATCTTATCCACAGATGCTGTAGCTTGTCCTTACTCCTTGTACTATTGGAGACCCATTTATAACCAAGGATTTTCGTGAAAATTCTAAAAACTACAATATTTCCTACTGATTCTGGAAAAGTATATATGCTATCTACTGAAATGTTTATATGAAATTCTTATATTCAAAACCAGTCCTATTTCCTACTGATAATTCAGGAAAATTATGCAATCTATTTCCTACTGATAATTCTAGAAAGCAGTGCTAGCTATTAAAAAGTCTATGAAATTTCACATTCAAAACCTGTCCTTGAATAGTGTAAATGCACTGTAGCTTTCTAAAGTTTTAGATTTGTGCAAGTTTAGCTCCATTTGTTTCTTTGTAAATAGATGTCAATTATGTTTATAATTCATACATTATCATATTAAAAATTTGGAAGTGCTTGTATATCGTATGCAGGTTGTTTAAATGCGCCATTCTTGACCGAGTGCTTATCTCGCTCAAAGCAAATTTACAGAATCACGACTAGGACAAACCATCAGAATGATGATATCATTTTATTGATCCTGGAATCTCACTGCGGCACAAAAAAAAATGCATACATCTACAGACAAAACGTACTCTGGAACAGTAGTTAGTTCATATATCGGTGAAGCCAATCAACTACAAAATGATCTCATTTTTCCTTTAATACAATAACTGTTAAGGAGCCAACTTATATTTCTCACATTTAATGAATCAAGTAGATGTTCTATAAACTTGCATAACAATTCTTTTTCTCACTGTAGAAGCAGCTCCGTGTACTGGTCAAGTGGAGTACTTCGCAATAAGCTTATCCACGTGGATGATGATATCATCGATATGGGGACGAACTGCAGGGTGTGGCTGCAGCATCCAAGTTACAAACTGCCGGACAGTATCAGGATAGGAGGGACCCGGTTCAGTAGGCCATTTAATTTGTGCACCTTTAATTACTGACACTAAGCTTTCGCCAGCAGATTCATCAAGCTCATAATCAAAAGGGGATTTTCCGTACCTGTAAAAATAAGAACATGATAAGATGATCTGCAGCCGCTTTACAGAACCTATAAATTAGGTAGTATGTCATACAACAACATGCTCAAGCCACTAATGAGCAATTTGTTTTAATTCAGTTAACAGAAAAATAAAAGTTAGCCCTCAAGATAGACAATGAAACTACCCTAAATAATGGTTCACATAAGGTTAGTGGAGTAGATTAAGAAAACCATTTGTACATGATTTTGACGACTAGGATTGTCCTTGTATTCGATGTTGCAACCAATTTTGGAAACTAACTTAAGGGCTACTTCGAGTTATGGATAATTTTGATTATTGACAACAGCTTGGTTTTGTGTACATCCAGATGTAAATACGCACAGCCAGTATAATAGGGGTGGGTGCCGTGCAAAAGTTGTAAAAGATTGGTTGCACTTTTCATGATTTAGTGGCTGGAAATTTAGGAGTGCCAGTATAATAGGGGTGGGTGCTGTGCAAAAGTTGTGAAAGATTGGTTGCACTCTTCATGATTTAGTGGCTGGAAATTTAGGAGTGTTAAGAAAACACACTGTCACTAGTCATATGTTATACATGACATAAACCGATTTGACAAATAATTATTTATCTTTTTCATACAACTAATATCTTTAGTGCATTGCCTAATCAGTTTGCATTAGCATCTTATTTTGCTTAATCAGTTTGCATTAGCATCTTATTTTGCTTAATCAGTTTGCATTAGCATCTTATTGTTCAAATTGACGTTGTAGCTTGCAAAAATGGTAAGCCAAGAAAATATTATGACTACTTGACAGAAATGTATTATACAAGGATGTATAAAAGCCTTAAGGTATCCTTCCATTGGGGGCTCATTATACTTGATCATCATAAGGCAATAGGTGGTGTATGAGGAAGTTAGGCAGAATAAGATACTTGAGCACATATTTTGACACAATACCATAAAGAAAGGTTTCTAATACATGGTGGCATTTTTTATATAACTACAGCAGTATTTTATAAAACTTGCTATTTTGAAAACCCTTTAAAAGTTTTATTTGAGGACAACATAAATGTAGTAAATCCTAAATTCCATACACCGTCAGTCATAGAAAAGATTAACTTAAAGTGGTGAGGCCATGTATGAAATCATAAAGAATCTGCATAAGACAAATCTTACATCATAGCATAAAGAGTGCATCCCAAAGACCATATATCTGTCCTCTCATCAATGTTAGCATGGTTTGGGCACTCCCATAATTCAGGAGCCCGGTAATGCGCAGAACAGTGCTCTGAAGCCCATTCCTACATTTCATCAATTGGGAGTCAAAATAACAAGTCCAGAACTCATCATATTTACACAAAAAAACCTTAGATAGCACAATACTAGCAATCAAATGATTTTCCATACTTGTTGACAAACTAAAGGACTGTGAACAGAAGCTGGCCTTTCTGCCAATTACCCTAAATATCCCTATCAAGCAGTTAAAAGAAACTTGAGGGATTATAATGTATATAAAGAATTAGCTTTGGATAGGAGCACATGGAAATTAGCGATCCACGTATTAGAACCATAAGAAGGTTAGGAGCAGTGTTTTAGTCTCTCGGCTCAGACAGCAGGATGTACGGTTTAAGGTTTTAGCATTGTAGGTTTTATTTCAAAGCTCTCATCTCTTTGATCTTGAGAAGATTTCATTCATAGTCTACCTTAACTTGTTCGGGACAAAAGGCTTTGTTGTTATTGTTGTATCTGCTTTGTCTAACCAAGCTGTATCTAAGTGGTACTAACCATTTCAGTTAGCATCTTTAGATAGAAAGGTACCTGGAGCTGCAAAGCTTCGGCTTGTGATCTAATAGCTCTTCTGGCAGGACGAGCACTTTCAAAATCCATCAAAATAGCAAGGTGAGGCTGCTCCTTCCTCTGAGTTATGAGGACATTGTCGGGTTTAACCCCATTGTGAGCATATGGTGGGTCAAAACTGTGCATATGCTTCAGTCCTGAACATAGCTGTAGACAACACAAATCACAAAATCACATGAATAACAGTCTAATGCTGACGGGAAGTTGCTACCAGCAACGGTAATTCTTTAAGGTGTAAAAGAATATAATTTGCGGTTGATACAAACACAATGTTTTCTAACATCATAGCATCATAGTTCACCCTTACTGATGGTACAGTCAGCGTTATAATAAATTTAGTAGGAATAAAAGTGAAGCTTCCATTAATGCATCACAGAATAATGAAATCAAGGAAAACTAGTTGTAGGACGTTGGTACACTTAGCTGAAACTAGTTGATTTAGGCTTTAATTGTGCAAATCGATTTGATTTACGCTTTCACATCTTAAATCGGTTTTAGCCAAAAGATTTTTAAAACCATCTATTGACCTTCTCTTCTAGTCCGTCTCCTCAACCTTACAAGTGATATCAGAGCTTGGGTCTATCATTTTATTATACTTCACCGCCTAGAGAGAAAATGATAACGACTATAGAGATTGTGCACCCTGGTAAAGTTCCACACTTATGATGGCACAACTTATGCTTATTAGAATGTTAGAATGTCTACATTTCTGATAGCCATACATCCTCACATATGGAGAATCGTTAATGCGGATTCTGCTACATCTATTGATCCACAAAACCTAACCAAAGGGAAGAGCAAAACTTGCAACTCGATGCTCAAGCATTAAATGCTCTCTTTAGCGCTTTGAACGCGAATAAGTTCAATAGAGTAAGCAACCTTGAAAATGCTCATGGTATTTGGACAACCCTTATGGAAATTTATGAGGGACCATCCTCGGTTAAGGAAGTTAACTTGCATAGGTTGAGGATCAAATATGATATATTTACTATGTTGCCTCATGAGAGCATCGGTGAGATGTACTCTGGATTTAACATAATAAATGAGCTCAAAGGCCTATCTTGTGATCTAACTAATCTTGATGTTGTTCGTAAGATGCTCAGAGCCCTACCGAACAAGTAGGAAATATTGGTGACATTATTCCTCAACACTCCCGATTTATCAAGAATGACTCCTACTGCTCTTTTGGGTAACCTTATTACCAATGAGTTGTACAAGAAAGCGAAACAGGAGATCAAGCAGATAGCCTCGTCCTCAAGTAAAAGAATTCATGCTTTTAAAGCTAAGCATGACAAAAGTGATGTTGAAGATGAGAAGTGTCAAAGTGAAGAAGATGGTGACACCGAAGAAGAAATGGCCACTTTCATAAGGAAAATGAAAAAAAATTCATGAAGAGGCGTAGCTCACAAGGTGATGGCTCAAGAAGTCCATCCTCCAAGACAAAGCAATACAAGACCATCAAGTGCTATGAATGTCAAGAAAAGGGACACCTTACCTTGGATTGTCCAAACAAGGAGGAGGATAAACCAAAGTCCTAATCAATAAAGAAAGAAGATTAAATATTATGTATTTATGTAGGTCAATAGACCTTGTCAGGATAAGCTTTTATGGCTTCTTGTAATATTTATTGTAAGCTTATTGAACCTCCTTCCTCTAGCAATGTGTTGCGCTTTTGGATTTGAATGTATTTTGGACATATGGATGTTCATTTGTTTGTGTTGACCTTTGTGGTTTATTGTAATCTTTGTCCAAATTATATTCCCTTTTTGGATCCTTCTTGTGTAGATGCATGCATATTTATATTATTGTTGATAATATTGCTACATCATGCTTTCATGGATCCAAAATGGAAACCCTGCCAAAATTTTCAAAATCCATATATGTGTGAATGAATTTCCTTCAAATCCACATGCATATATTTATGGAGAGTTTTCTCTACATCTTATGGCTTTGCCTAGCATTATCTTCAAAATTCATCCTACTTCCACTAAAATGAATTTAATGCTTCCAAAACTTATCCTAAAGCATACAATTTGTTGTGTGCATGATGTATACTCGAAAATCAACTTCTTCAACTTATTATTTAGTGAGATTGTCATCAATTACCAAAAAGGGATAAATTGAAAATCAATTAATGATGAGTTTTGGTAATTAATAACAATCAATTTGTGAGACTAATATTTTTCATAAGCTAGTGAAATAAGTTATGTCCTATGGTGATGGATGGCTTTAGATGGCTTCATATGTTGACCATCATCAAGTCAAGTTATCGATGTCATGTGTTGATGATCAAGTCAAGAACCCAGATTTGAAGTGAAAATGTTCTTCATCAAGCTCCAAGTGCATGCGCAAGGTAAAGGTATAAATAGCATAGGATAAAGATATGTTCCTAGTCTGTTACCGATCTTGGTGTTTAGTTAGAGACCGGATTACTAGTATATATTGTCGTACTATTAAGAGAGGTTTTAACTAGTAACTTGAATGTATCATGTATTGATAGCTCATTGTACTTGCTCTAGCTCTCCGTGACATGATATTGTTTGCGAATGTGTTTTGTAAATAGTTGAAACTTATAAATAATTCTTGTCGCATGTGACTTAAATTTGCAAATGTGTTTTACAAACGGTTCGAGTTTATGTCCCTAATCCTTGTAGCATGATTCAAAAGTTTGCAAATATGTTTTGCAACTTGTTATGAGTCATGTTTTTAACCCTTGGTTGCATGGCATTACAATTTACGAATGTGTTTTGCAAATTTGTTGAAGTACATGCATCTCTGTCCCTGCTGCAAAATTCAAAGCGGTCTGACCACCATTGGTTGGCCAGTTTGACTATTGAGTATTAAGCAACAGTTGTATATTTCTAGAGGAGTTGCTTCTCTGCTCCATTGTGCCTTGCCAGGGCGGTCTGACAAGCTTATGGGAGCGATCTGGCCAACTCTGCGAGCGGTTTGACTGGCCATGAACCGGGCATTTGTTGCCTGTTGCTTTTTCCGGCGTCGGTTTTTGTGCTTCTATAGTTCGCGAACGATCGATCGCTCTTGTGAGCAGTCTAATCGGCCCTTTGCAACGGCTAGTTTTCTAACCAATGTAGGGCAGACTGGTCTGAGCAACCATCAGTTGGCAGTCAGACCTGCCATCAGTTGGTGGTCAGAACGGCTTCAGCTCCCTTGTGGCTGGTTGGACAAGGTTGTTGGTGCCTTAATTCATTTCCTTGTGCTAAGAGCGAGCCCTCTCACCTCTTATGTATATGTGTTACATTTAGTGAGCTTAGCGAGACAAATCTTTGTGCATTTGTTGCACTTAGCGGTGGATTGTGTATCCATCGAGCTTTGGCACTTGATTTGTTCAAGCAAGCGTCTTTGATTTGTTACTCTTGGAGGTTGCCGCCTCCTAGATGGATTGAAGTTGTGCCAATGATCTTCTTAAAGAAGCTTGTGAGAAGATCCAGATGTTGTGAGTGATTTGGTGCTCGCTATCTCCAGTGAAGTAAGAGCAACCCAAGTGGATTGAGGTGTTTGGCTTAATTCGTGGAGCCAATCCAATTCGTTTGAGTTTTTCTCAATGCGGATTACAGGAGACTAGCAAGTCTCCGAACACCACGTTAAAAAGATCGTGTTATTATGGTTTGCTCTCTCTTGTGCTCAGTGATCGAGAAGGTGGCCTAGGCAGCCACCTAGGCGCCGCTTATGCACTGGGCCCAACCTCGCCGCCGTGATTACTTGGTAATCGGCCGGCTGGGCGGGGATGCCGCCTAGGCGGCCAAAGCCGGTCCTAGACAGCCTCAGTGTCCTGGGCATGACAGAATAAGGCGGGGAGTTGGTAGCTTGGGTGACACGTAGGCGACCTGGGTGGATGCAAAAGGAGGGTTATAAAAGGTGGTCAGGTTAGGGTAGGATTTGAGGTGAGAACCTTGTATGGTTTGTGAGAGTGGAGTCTGCTGCAACCGTTGCCAGCTCACCGCCAACCGAATCCTCCTCCCCTACCATCGATTCGGCCTCCACGTCGCTGGATCCACCACCCAACTATGGCAATCCACCGCCTTAGCCTCCCCCTTGTCGAATCCGCCATCCTCGCCAGCTCATCGTCGATCAGTTTGGCCTCCCCTGATGCCAAATCGCCCTCTCTCGCCATCAATTCGGCCTCCACATCGTCGGATCCTCTTGTCCTGCCGCCAAATCCTCCCCCTCGCCGTCGATTAGGCCACCCCTGCAGTCGATTCAGCCTCCACATCATCGCATCCTCCCCTGCCGCCAAATCATCCTCGTCGTCTATTGGGCCACCCCCGCCGTGGTACATCTCTTCTTCCTCTTAATTTTCTACTCGCTTCTTCCTCTATATTTTCCTCTCTTCATCGTCCGTGCTCATGGCCTCCTTTGCTGCTGCTAGTAACATATGAAGTAGACAAGTAGTTGTATCAAGTAGTAACATACTAACATATTAAGTAGTGTTGTTTGTGCACTTGTGCTACACTGTTTCTGCTGATGTTATCTCCTGTTGTTATGTACTTATTGCTGCTACTATTTTCTACTGTTGTTGTGATGTTGTATTGTTGTCTGCTGTGATGTTGTATTATTGTCTGTTGTTATGTACTGTTACTAGGGTGTTAATACGTAGGAAGTTAATGTTACTAGAATATCAATGATATGTTGTTTGTTGATAGAAAGCGAGGATGGTGATGTTGATCCCGAAATAGGTCTTTCATAAAAAACTCATTGATGAACCAATTGAGGCTAATAAAGCCACGCAACCTCATAAGAGCGCAAGAGTGAGAGAACTTCATGGAGATTATTTCGAGTCCGAAAAGGAAGAGGAAGAGGTGAATGAGGACTTTGATGATGTTTAGTTTGAATTCGACCAAGATGAAGTGGTTCCAACCAAGGATTATGGACAAGAGAATGAAGATTGACTCATTTCATCATCATATTATCATAGTGCTGCCTTGCTTACGTTTCCTTATTCACTATTTTGCTTGCTTGCTGGTGACTTGTGACTTGTGAGAACTGAGAACTATGTCTATGTCTATGCGTGGTTTTGAACTTAATATGCATTGCTTAATGTGTGGGTTTTCATGAAGCATTTACATCAAGTGATGAAGTGTCCATTATCATCAACTCTATTTTACATTATTACTACTCCAAGTAACATTTTTTTCCTCTAAAATCAAATATATGCATAATTTTCTTGCTACCACCCACTATCCCCCTTGACCAAGTTGGATGCCTAGGCCCCAGCTTGCCGTCCGCCTAGCGCCTTCTAACACTGCTTGTGCTCATTTACATTATTGCAATTTACATTTCTAGAATTAAATTACTTTCTTGTCACCCTATGATTGCAAACCTTAACCTAGTTATAGGGTGTTGTTACACTTAGTTAAAACTAGTTGATTTAAGCCTTAATTATACAAAACCGATTTGATGTACGCCTCCACATATAAAATCAGTTTTGGCTAAAAAAATTTTAAAACTGCCTATTTGCCCCGGCCATATGGGTAGGTATAAGTCAATTTGTGTTGAATAATTAGCACCTGGGTTAAGTTGAATATAAGGTTTCGTAAAGGATTTGCAATTTCCTAAAATTTAGGTTGCTATTAGGTTCAAGTGGTGGTACCGGCCAGATACCAGCGGTAGTACTGGCCTGGTGGTGGCAGTAGTACCGGCATGGTAGCCGCGGTACTAGCGCAAGTGCGGTATGATCGATGGTTAGATGGCGGTAGCTATTTCCGGTAAGTGTTGTATCTGAGCATTTTCAGGGTTGGCCATGTCCGGTAGTACCAGTGCAATACCGCTACTACCCGATGGTCGGTATGACCGGAGTTGGTTGGCGGTACCATCAGGACAATAGTGCTGGCTTTGGGAAGCGGTCATACCACTCCTCTGTTACCGGGAAATGGGTGAGGAGCGGTAGTATTGACCAATGGTTGGCAGTACTACTGGAGCGGGTTGATCCTTGTAATCGATTTAAAAAGCGTACATGTGAGTGAAAAAACAGTTATTGTGGGGTTGACGGGTTCCCCAATCCTTAGCGGGTCTAAACCCACTAGGGGGCTAATTTAGCCTATATGATGAACGGTGAGTTCTAGGGTTTAGAAGTAAGGAGATTTTCTAGGCTTATGCTAGTTCTTCCTCTCCTTTATGGTGTGAGTAAGAATGGGACTTGTAGAGGGTCTTTTGTAATCAGCAAGCTATAAGAATCATTCCTCTTCGTGCAATAGATTAAATTCTTGCAATCCTTGTGTTCTTGTATCTTTTTGCATGAGTTCTTATTCTTGCTTGTGTTGACTTGGTTCTATTGGTGCTCTTCTCGTTCTTGCTGTGATCTACGATCTTTGTCCATTTAGATCACTCTATAGCAAGAATGAAGATCTTGCTTGGTTCTTGCCTTGACTTGACCAAAATTTGTAATTTTATGATCGTGGCTTTCCTAGCCCAAACCTATTATTAGATTACCTTGCTAGAACATGTGAGAGATGATCTAGAAAGTCTCATGACTTAGAACCTAATGAGCAAGAAGTAATTTTGTTTTTAGGGTTTGGTGTACTCTTGTGACCTAGACCGTAGTTCTTTCAAATTGGATGGGATCAAGTCCAAGAACCATGTGTTTCTTGATTTGATTTGGTTCCTGACATTCTTTCTTAGGTCATACCTATTTTGGTAGTATTTAGACAAGATTTGATCAAGATCCTCTTATTTGGGATTTTGTCACAAAGGGTTTGTGCCTGGGATCAGGATAAGTGGTAGTAATGGCCCTTGTGCAGTGGTAGTACCGCAGTGCGGTTATACCAACCTATGGTCGGCAGTAGTACCACGACGGTCATACCGCAGTGTAGTAGGCGGTAGTACCGGCCAGGCAGACGAAGCCTAGTTTTTGCTTTCTTGTTGATCCCAGATCTCTGTGATTCTCTTGTAGGAGGTGTAAGTTGAATTTGATGGCTCTCATAGAGTCATAGTCATTTAAATGAAGATTTAAAATATTTGGAGGAAAACAAAAAAACTTCTGCAATCATTCACTCCCACACCCCATCTGATTGCTAGTATCGGTCCAACACCACCCCACCCTCCTCTAGTCAGCCTCCTCGCCCTCCTATTGTAGCCGTCTAATAAATATAAAAGGCTGCATCTTACAAAGACTGCAGGAAGCAGAAGTATTTACCTGGCGAAATATCTGGAGAATAGTGATTGTTGGAAAGTATTCCTTCTTTTCAAGCATGGCATTAATGACATCCTGCAAAGTTCCATCTAAATGAACTGGGAACAACAAGTAAGCCTCATGGTTCTGCAACCCATCTTGCACACCCTACACACATATAAAAGCGGACTGTTAGTAATAGCACAAATACTTAAAACACCTAACATTATTATGCCAATTAAAGCTGTTAAATCTAAGATGGCAGATAGTCAACCATCTCAAAAAATTGTTGCCCAACATCAGCTACCAAAATGATTAAAATGAAATATCACTAACAAGTCATTCAGATTTCGGACCTCAAAGCAGTACAATAGTCAACCGTTTTGGCAACCTCCATCATTACTCAAAGCATGATCAGATGTGGCAGAAAATGAAGAGATTGCACTGTAAATACTGTGTCACACACCTTGTAGGAGTCAAAAAAGAATTAACTTACTAAATTTTTTAACGGTAATTTGTAGTTTTCTTACAAAGGATTCTATCAGAACACACCCACCATATATTATCCTGGTAATATAAATTCAAATCATAGGCGGAAAATAATGTGTAGTACAACAGGTTCATTTAACTACAGACCAATAAAAGTAAAACCCGTATTCTGCGAAAGCAAATTAAATAGTTCTTACTTCCACACAGATTAAAATGACAAAGTTCTTATGACTAGGAAAAGAAAAAAGGGCAGTAGATCAGCCTTGGGTACAGCCTTGTGTAAAACTACTGCTGGGACTCAAGAAATTAAATTCGATTACCTTCTATCAATACTGCTGGGACTCGAGAAATGAAATTCTGTTACCTTCTGTCAATATTATGTATGGAATTTAGAACAATTTTGTGAACTGGAAACCAGCTGATTTACTTTGATTGCAGTCATCAAGTCTTATGACAGGACTTTCAAGAACGAATGAAGAATATGTGTGGAGTAGTGTAATACTATTGAAGAAACTCCATGGAAGGATATTACAATAAAATAAATAGATAGATGTTGAGTTACAAAAAGCCATGCAGTTACACATAAAGATAAAAGTCATGTAATACTACTATAACCATTAGGAAGCAGGCACACATATAATGCAACCTACCTTGACTGCAATAATGGCATGTTCAAGAAGAGGAAGTAGATTTGGATGGCTGAATTGAGAGGACACTTGGATCTCCTGCTGAACTAGCTCTAAGTGCTGGTTGCTCTGAATAAGAACTTTCTTCAAAGCATATGTCCCATCAGCTGAAAATTAAAGTCAAGAGAAACAGATAATAACAAGAATAAGTGATAAAAGAAAAATTGGATCACCAAATACAACACAACAGCCAAAGCATGAAGATCCATGGAAAAACAAATAGTCAAAGACCCATGAGTACTGCAAGAGTCATCACTAGATAAGTATTCATTAAGTAAAGATATTATCTCGAAATGGCATGTAATTCGTGGAATACCGTTTAGAAACCCAGTTTGTTATCTACCAATACTGCACACTCGAGTGAACAATTTGGTAACTTTTAGCTTTGAGGGATGGCATTTGGTTGACCATGTGCAACACATAGGATGCTCAAGAGGTTAAACACTAAGTTACAACTATTTTACGCGGTGATCATTTTGGCTTATTTTTGGTGGCTTATGGCTGAAAAGCACTGTAGCTGGCTGAAAAAACATTGTAGCTGACAGAGGCTTATTTAACATAATTAAATTTAAAAAAATTAAAAAATATAAAAAATATGTTAGCCCATCACAAACAACGCAAACGAATACGGCAAAAAAAGAACCGGCAAAAAAGCTAAAAAAGCCAAAAATTCAGAAAAAGACGAAATTATGAATAGTGAAAAATAAGCCAGAAGCCAGAAGCTGAAGCCGAAATTATGAATAGTGAAAAATAAGCCTTAAGTCAAAGATAATGGAGTGATAGGTTTAGCAGGCTGCAGTAGTTGATACTGACACATGTATGATTTTAAGGTGATGTCAGCACATTACATATCTATCAGACCTGTCCCCTAAAATGGAATTTCCATCATGGGACTCTAGAATTCGACCGACATAAACTATGATAGAATAGACCAGATCAACAATTCAAAATAGTTTAAATCACAGGAACTTCACAAAATTACTTAAGAGAAAATATCTGAAAACCCAAACTCCTTCTCAGGCTCAACATAAAGCGGGTGATTCTCACTTCTGGGCTGGTCTTATGGCTGTAAGAAAGAAGTTTTTGGAATGTTGTGAATCCCAAATTGGGGATGGTAAACAGACTTGCTTTTGGGAAGATAATTGGCTTGGGGGCAAACCTTTGAATGTCCAAATGTCTTAGACTGTATAATGCTTCTCTAAGAATAAATCTGTTATTGAAGCATTGGACAATAGCATGGAAAACCTAGGATCAGGAGAACATTAATAAATGAAAATGTTATAGCTTGGGAACACCTTCAATTAAGGTGTGGCAATGTTATGCTGAACGAAAAGGCTGACTGCCTAAAGTGGAAGTTAACTAAGAATGGAGTGTTTTCTGTGCACTCTCTGTATCAATTCTTGATGAGCAGTGACAGAATTTTTCCTCACAAAATCATTTGGAAGATGAAAATCCCTTTGAGAATTAAGGTTTTCCTTTCAAACCTGAGTAGAAGAGTGATTCGTACTAAAGATAATATTATTAAAAGAGGGTGGAAAGGGGATAAATTCTGTGTTTTCTGTGGTGCAAATGAGAATACAGACCATCTCTTCACTAAATGCCCCACTGCTCAATATGTTTGGCAGGTGGTGGTCGCTGCTCTTGGTTGTGACATACCCCAAAATTTGACTCATATGTTGGGTTCATGGTTAAGAGATTTTGAAAAAGATGCCAAACCGTTAGTAGGTGCTGGAATCTCAGCTTTGTTTTGACAACAAGATGCTGAACCACCCTAATCAGATTTACTTGTGTTACTGGATTTCTCTTTGGTCCAATTTGCAGTTGCAGGGAAGGCGAGAGGTGATGCAGCTAGGAGCGCGGAAGATCTCTCTGTTGGCGACTGAAATCTACCAAGGAGCGTTTGGATGGCAAAGCACACGTTGGCTGGACTCAGGATGATGAAACAGGCTTTGGGAGCTTTAGGCCCCGCTCGGTTGGGCTGAAAAGCTGTGACCAATGGCTAAAATTGCACTGTAGAAGCTAAAATTTTACTGTAGTTGAAGTTAGCTTATTTAGTATAATTAAATTTAAAAAAATTGAAAATAAAAAAATATGCTAGCTCATCATGGACAACGCGGAGAATACGGAAAAAAATAACCGGCAAAAAACTAAAAAAACTAAAAGTTTAGAAAAAGATGAAATTTATAAATAGGGAAAAATAAGTCTGAACTTGTGGATGTGCACAGGCCGACCGCCCTAAAAATGACAGGAATTTTCGCGAGGACATCGATTTGGCTCTCTCCGAATCAAGATCCATTAATAGATTCATAATCGCGTGATTTGGATCAGGACAAAATGCAACAGTATATGTACAGAAACTTGGCATTGTGGGAAGCAATTCAGTAAAGTAAACAAGCATTCCAAGTGTCAAAATTCAGGAGACACCCGTAATCCAATGTAGGAATCACCACGCCAAACTCGCATAATTAAAGAAAAATGCCCTTAACCTCGACTGGATTTTAAAGAAACGAGAAAAATAGCGTGCTTTACGAGGACACATCCGGATCCATCCAACCGATCAAGAAAGAACGGCATTTCACCTCACGCCACACGCCGGATCCAAACACACGCACGCGTGATCCAACCGAGCTACCCTCAGATCCGAGCGAGCCGAGAGAGCTAGACACGTACAGACCTGAGATGTGGGATGGATCGACGCCATGCTTCTTGGCGAGCCCGGCGGCGCCGGGTCCCGCCCCGCCAGTGCCGTCGGAGGCGGCGACGACCTCCTTGACGAGGAAGACGGAGGACCCCGCGGGGCCGGCGTCGCCGAGCCTGCGGAGCACGCGGAAATGGTAGTCGTTGACCCAGACGTCGCCGCCGCCGCCGCCGGCGGCGGTGTCGTACAGCGCGTTCAGCCCGGAGAACGAGCACCCCATCGCCGGCGCCTCCCCCTCCTCGAGCTCGTCCGGTTCAGCAAGGAACTAGACGAGTTTACGATTGCATTCGCACGCGCGCCGCGTGTGTGGTGTGTTTGGGTGAGGTAGATCTGGTGGTCTCGGACTCGTGGTGTTGGCGCCTTCGCAAGCAGATCTCGCCTAAAAAGTAGGTCGCGGGGCACTATTTTTATCGCTTGCGGGTCAGCGGGTCGCGCCCCTCGCGGAAGAGCACAGGCTCCGCTCGGCCATGTGGAAGGAAGACTGCGAGACGAGACTCGAGAGGGGGTCGTTTTTCCACAGTAAACTCAGCAGAAATGGTTGTTTCAGAGCAAATTTGTCGTAAAAACTCTGCAGCTTAAAAAAAAAGCAGTTGGTAAGTGGTAGTTCTTGTCTTCCTCTTTCATCCTTGAAAAAATCTCCACTACTTTTTGGAGTACTCTCACAAGAGTCTAGCTCTTATATGAATTCGTATAAGGATCCAAGCAATCAACTCATGGTGATCCATCGCTTCTTCAGATGTCGACGATCGAGTCGCCGATCTTACGAATAATATAAGAAAGGAGACTAGATTCTTTAGAATGAGTTAGCAAGAGAAATGAGGTGATCTTTATTGCTATGAACTAGTAACAAAGAGGCTTACAAAAGATACTTAACTAGCCCTAATCTATAATCCCCACTGCTCGAAAGATGTTGGTTGTCTTGACTTGCTCTAATTTGGGATCATTGGGGATTGTGTCTCTATCTTCTTTTTGTCTTCTCTCATCAATCTTTAAATACCGTTGAAGAGGCACGAGTTATGCATCTAAGGAGACGTATTGCGGAATCAACATGTCCGGTCAGAAGGGTGGTTGCTGTCATGCAGAGAGATCTGATGATAACTGATCTTCGGTTGTTGTCAGTGGGAGATAATCTTGGGAACAACGCGTTGCGGTTGTCAGAGATACAGGGCCGAAACACCATGTTGTTTAGGACGAATAAGACGTGATTTATCCATCAAACGGTAGTTCTTTAGAAGCGGGCCCTCATACCAGTTCATGAACTCTCCAAGTGGCCTGCTGGTCGGGCAAAGTGCACAGTAGTCCTCCGATCAGGGTACTTGAGAACCAGCTTTAGAAAGCTTACGACCACATAGGTCTTATGGCCTTCATTAAGTATTAAAACTATATTTAAGGGATTTATTCAATCCTCGTTAGCTAGCTGTCGAACTTTAAGTGAATTTATAATATGAATTTTTTTATTGAATTCCAATTCAAAAAATACTCTTTTCAATGATAAGAGTAAAGAAGCAGTTTTAATTCACTTAATGTTGAGAAAACTAAATGAGAAAATTGAAAGGTTTTCTGCCTGTTGGGCTTCAGATCAAATAACTATTGTTTTGCAGTCGTAAAAACCTTACAAAAACCCTGGTGTGGTACCTGTTGGCTTCACACTTTCTCAAAAAAACCTTCATCTTCTTCAATTTCTTCCGTCTCTTGGCCTTTGTGTCTGTTCGACTATAGCCTCGAATTCTTTCAATCCTCGCATAGATTTTCAACCACTTAGCCAAAATATCGGATTTGGTCAATGATTGGTCGGTGTCTGAGCTTGGATCGAAGAAACTGAACACCATGGAAGAGGCGGGAATAATCCTTGATAAGGTTTTGGTCCCGTGGAGTTCTGCAGTCAAAGAAAACTTTTTGAGCGGAAGCAACGGCACAATCCCAAACTTCTTGGGCGTACGTGGAGTGTGGATTTATGCTGCTAGAGCAACCATTCTTGTCATAGGTCTTGGAGTTCTACGGGATTGAATTAGTCAATTTGGCCTGCAACTCAATCGCTAATCTTAGCATTTTCATCCATCTCTATGAAGCTTATTTGGGGATTTCGACGAATTTGGAGCTCCTCATATACTACTATAAGATGACGGGAAGATCTGGGAAAGCAGCGACGTGGCCTAGGAGTTATTTTCTGCAACTCCATGATGGGAAGGCAAGAGAGTACATTTCCATGTTCTCCAAGTCCTCATGGTCATCATGAAACAAGTTTTGGTTCTACATGATGCTCAACTAGGATGACAGCCTTTCCTTCACTAGTCAGATTGCAGTCGAGAATCCAAGGTGGAGGTCATCCCTAAAGAAGGATGGAACGATAGAGCGATGGATTGATGCCATCATCTATCTCAAGGATAATGGTCTCACTTCATGGAATGTGCTAATGGATTTTTTCGTGCACCGAATTAGTCCCCTGAAGTCGTGTGATCATATCATGCTCACGTATGAGGGCGTGAAGGATTCGACCAAGGACTCCTCAGAAAGTAAGCATCAGGAATTTTCGATCAGTTGAATTTTATTTTTGTTTGGTTTTATTTTTATGACGTTAAGATTTTCTGTTTTTTTTTATTTTGTAGCCCTGTCTCCTTCTGAAGTGAGGGAGCGGAAAAAGATGATCTGCGAGGGAAAGCCCAAGTAGAAAGAAGGAGTACCTTTGATCCTGGTGATCACCTCTCTAAAGGATAGGATCAAGAGACTTATGGTAACAGAATAATTCTTTCATCTGGATTTCCTTTTTCGATCGGTATATTGTAATATTCTTGTGATGTGTTGATGGTCGGGTCGGAGGGTGATGAGCCAGTCGAAGAGTCGGAGGACCCTGCTCCGAGTTCAAAGAAGCGATGTAGTGTGAAGAAGTCATATGGTGCACTAGTATCACATCGTGCTCCTTCGACTGCTCCTCCGACCGCTCCTTCAACCTCTCCTTCAACTGCTCCTCCAACCGTATAAGCCCCAAGGAGCAGGTAAAGATCCTCTAAGAAGTAAGCTTTTACTATGACTCCAAGAGTTTTTCTTACAAGGCTACCCTGCTCTTACAAGGAGTATTTTTTTGGATGAAGGATTTCACTACCGAGCTTATCTCAGTCGATGACAAGGTGGAAGAGAAGAAAGAGCCACTGATCTAGATGCCCTGACTATGGAGCCATCAGATATGTTCGTCGAGGGCTCTGAGATGGTCGTTACTAACTGGACCAAAGAGCTGATGGCCACCTCTAAGGATTCAACCACACTAGTGAAGACAACAGCTCCAATGGTTGAACAAGTTCAACCTTCCAAGCAAACAATTGGAGAAGCTGATTCCAATTGCCCTAGGGAGGAACCGACTCAGGATGAGTGTATCTAGTCGGGGGCTCAAAGGATCTGACCAGCTCTACCAGTGTTACACTAGTGAAGTCGGTCGACAAGAACAAGATCAAAGCGAGCTCTTTAGACTATGCTCCAAAGCATTTCAACTTCAAAACAAAAAAGACCAGGCATGTGCTAGCTTTAAAAATTGATGTAAATCCATACCTTTAGGTTTCTTGGCATTTTGAAGCCCTTACTTTTTTCTTCTTCCTTTTCTCCTTGCTTTTGTAGTGCCTCCACCACTATAATCAATTTGATCCGAGCACTCCACATAAAGAGGCATCTAAGAAAGGAGTTGTCGTAGTAGCCCCCGAGCCAATGAAGGGATCAACATAGACTATTGCGACCAAGGAACATTTTATGACTATAACGCCATCAAAGGATGTTAAAGCAGAGCAAAAGTCCCAGTAGACTCTTGTTTCTACTAGGAAGAAGGTGATTGAAGAAGAGGAGGGAGTAGACATAGTTCCTTCATTCTTTGGAGGACCCGAGGTGCAGAGTTCCTCCGTAATCAAGGGTCTCCATATCTTTAGCAACCAAAGACTAGTCCTAAAATACTCTACTCTTCGTATGCCAATAAAGCGGTCCAAGTAATTTCTCAAGATCACTTAACATACATTTTTTATTCTTTTCAAAACTTTTGTAAGTTTTTTCTCCTGTTTTCTCTTTAGCACATGATGGAGAGAGTTGCTCTGGTCAGGTAGATGATCAGATGAACATTAGCCTAGAGGAAGAAAGGGCTACCCTTCGCTGAGAAGCCCACGAATGGTAGTGATCTTTCTTTTTATTACATTCTGATCGTAAAGTTTTGTGTTTAACTTTTCTCATATCTCTGCAGGTCGGGAAGCATTGTTAAGGTGCTCGAAGATACCCTCAAGAAGGAGAGGGAGCTGTTCGGGTCTACTTTAGCTAAGAACGAACAGCTTCTCAAGACTCTTGAGGAAAAAAGCCTGCAATTAGAAAGTAAGTTTTCTTCTTATTGTTTCTTTTATTGCTTTCTTACCTTTGTTTTTTTCCTTATCTTTTATTGCTTTCTTACCTTTGTTTTTTTCCTTACTTCTTTCTTTGTCATGGTCGACATAATTAGAAGACTATGAAAAAGAGGCAAGGCAAAGACCGCTATCATTCTCAAACTTGAGGAGATGCGCAAAGCAAAAGACCAGTCGATCAGAGACTAGTCGACTAGATTCAACGACAACACTCTTCAACATAAAGAAGTAATTGAAGCTTATGAGAAGAAGACCCAAGGTAACTGATGTTAATCTAAACAGTCTTGGTTTGTTTGTAAGATTTGTTGACAACTTTAAATTGAAGAAATGGAAAAAGCTCTTAGTTCTGAGGAGGAGAAGAGAAAAGAGATTAAAGGGGCTCTTCAAGACAAGAATATCCTCTTCAATAGCATGCTGACCGAGATGGTGTCGGAATCATTTGCCCCCTCCTCAGAAAAGGTGACTAAAAAGGTAAGTTGTTTTGGTCGACAACTTGAATATCTTTGAAGTCTGCTGGCTACCTCCCGGAGTAACCACAAACGTACTATGAGAGATGCCATCGCTGATGTAGTAAGTTTTGCATTAGCAAAGCTTAAATCTTCCAATCCTCTCTCGACCTTCAAGCACTCGAAGCAGAATTCAACTGCTCATAGGAAGAAGTTGCCAAGTTCTTTGAAGAGGTAAAACCCTTAGGGAACCAGATAGCAGAAGGATGAATGTTGGGTCCCCATCGGATAGCAGCTAGTCGGGTGGCTCTGAGGAGTAGATAGTTATCATGTAAAATGAAATACTCTATATAAAGACGTACCTTTATCAGTAATAAAGTTTATATCATTTCTCCAAATTTGTGAAGAGTACTTGTATCTTTCCTAGACCCCTACTACTTGTTTAATAGTAGAATTTACTAAGAAAGTAGTAGACCAAAAAAGATGTAGTTTATCCAATTGGTAGACTAAGTACACCCTGATTATGTAATAGAAAGGATCAGGTAGTTACGACGAAATCTTTATCGGCAGAGCCAGTGAAAAGATTTTGACCAGTATTTAAATCTCTTTTCCGTAGGCTAGATATACTTTAGTCAAAGTTTCGATTAGAAAAAACTATGACATAAACTTGTCGATACTATGAACAATAAGAAAATATGTAATAATGTATGCAAAAAGATAAGTGTTTTTATTTGTAGTCGCTATCCGAACTGGTCGTAAGGTAGCTGAGGGACTAAAGGTATGAACAAAACTCCCCCAAAACATATTCAGTCTCGAGTTTCGATTGGTAGCAAATATCGTAGGAAAAGGTTGTCACTAGGAAACTCCTTCCAATGGGCGTGACCACATTAGAGAGGAGAGATTTTGATTACAAGGTTTTTCGTGTCTTGACCAGGTTAAACAAGAGAAGAACATTGTTGTAGGGGTGGCCCCCACCTAACCCCAGCAGGCCTGTTAGAAGGTCATAAAGCCCAAAGTGGGACATGTGTAATGCCATATATGCCCTTGAGATGGGTACTTGGGTGTAAGGACATAACTGTAAAATACTCCCCATATGAAAACATAAAGCCACCCAGGCCATGGGGAGAGCTCCAAGCATTGCTTACCTAACTCTCCACTAACATCTATACTGTTTGGTCTATAGCCACAACAGTTAGAGCCGTCCGTGGGGACGACAAGAGCAAGCTCCAAGATCTGAAGAAGGATGGCAACAAAGAAGGCTTCGTCATCGGCAGTGGTGAAGAAGAAGAGGAGCACGAAAGAAGCGCTCGGCGGCGCGTCGGCTGCAGGTATGGGCGATGGCGATGCACCTACGGGCGCGAGCGGCAGCGCCGGCGTTGCGACTGCCGACCCCAACACTCAGGGCGCGACGGTCGTCCCAACCGCTAGCGCGGCAGTCGACACGGGTACCGAGCGAACCGTCGGGAGTGCTGACACCGAGGCCCAGGCCACCACGACCGCCGTCACCACGCCCAACGAGGGAGTGACAAGAGGCCTGGGCGGTAGCACCAGCCTCGTCGCCGACCCTGTCACCGACTCTAGGGCACCGACGTGCCGAGCGGTTCCGGAGCGCAAGCCGTGGCTGCTGTCAGCCCGGCGGCGCAACCCGCTGCTCCAACTATCGCAACCTCGGCGGCGGTGGAGAATGCTCTGTTAGTAGCCATCACCACACTGCAGCGGGAGTTGGTGGACTTCCGTGGAGTTGTACGGGATATACAAGAGGCTCGGATCCAACAGGTCCCGCCGGTGGTCACAGCGGAGCCCACGCCAGAGCAGGCTGAGCCTCCGTGCGCACTCTACGGAGTCTAAATAAGATACGCGGTCTCCGCGCGTACTATTTGCGAGTATAAAATAAGACACGCGGTCTCCGCATGCACTCTTCGTGAGTATAAAATAAGACATGAGGTCTCCGCGCGCACTCTTCGTGAGTATAAAATAAGACAAGCTGTCTCCACGCACACTCTTTGTGAGTAAAATAAGACACGCGGTCTCCGCGTGCACTCTTCGTGAGTATAAAATAAGACACGTGGAGGGATGCCTCCGCGCGCACTCTACGGAGTATAAATAAGACGTGCAGAGGCACGTCTCTGCGCGTACTCACCGCCCGCAACGCGCGGAGGCCAGCCTCTGTGCGCACTCTACAGAGTCTAAATAAGACACGCGGCCTCCGTGCGCACTCTTCGTGAGTATAAAATAAGACAAGCAGTCTCCGCGCGCACTCTTCGTGAGTATAAAATAAGACGCAGCGAAGGCAAGCCCCCGCGTGCACTCCACAGAGTATAGATAAGATGCACGGGTGTCGTCCCTTTGCGCAATCTACAGAATATAAATAAGACACAGCGGAGGCAAGCCTCCACGCGCACTCTACGGAGTATAAATAAGACGCGCAGATGTCGTCTCCGCGCGTACTCTACGGAGTATAAATAAGACGTAGCGGAGGCAGCCCCCTCGTGCACTCTATGGGTATAAATAAGACGCGCGGGTGTCGTTCCTCCGTGCACTCTACGGAGTATAAATAAGACGCAGCGAAGGTAAGCCTCCGCGCACACTCTACGGAGTATAAATAAAACGTGCGGATGTCGTCCCCACGTGTACTCTACACAGTATAAATAAGACCCAGCGAAGGCACGTCGCCGAGCTCACTCCACGGAGTATGAAACGCGTGGAAGCCGCACGTTCCGGGGAATAGGCAAAAGGTGCCGGGACGGAGCGCTCGAGCGGCTACATCGGCCAGCCACTAGCTCCGCTGCCGCCACTTCAAAGGGTAGGGGACAGAGCGCTCGAGCGGCTACTTCGGCCAGCCGCCACCTGCCGCCGCCACTCAAGGGTAGGGGTCGGAGCGCTCGAGCGGCTACTTCGGCTAGCCGCTAGCTCCGCTGCCGCCACTAAGTCCTACGAGTTCCTACGGGACAGCCACGGGACAAGCGCGGTCAAGAAAAGCGACAGGGACGCGTACTCCAACCCAAGCCTTTATTACATTTGTAAAAGAATATTTACAGGAGCAGTCGGCAACCACATTTGCGGAGAGCTAATGTACGCAGGTGCACTCGAAAGATTAGGGTGCGTACTCACCCGGCTCCACCTTAATATGCTCTCGTGTCGAGGTCTCACCCGCTGAAGCCCGAGCTGCCCAAAATTTCAGCGACTCCTCGGCCCACCCCCATCGCTGAAGACGCCGTCAGGCCACGACGTCCGAGACTAGCAACCGGTCCCTATCAAGCAGCTACCCGGGGCAAAGCAACACAGGTGATCAGACACGAAGGTAATTTTCGCTCTATTCAGAAAAAGCGGGCATCCATCGACCACCAGCTTACAAGAAAGAAGAAAAGAGAAAGCGCGTATAATGCAAATGCCTACACACTACAACCCCAGCTTGACACCTTTGGGTTTGCGCCGGCACCGCCGCCCTCGTCGCGCCGTAGAACCTCGTCGATCCAACGGCCCAGGTTCCCTTCGCCACGTAGGGACCGTCGTAGCTCTACCTTCGCCGCAGCCTCCCTGATGTAGTCCCAAATCTGCTCATGAAAGGCCCAGGCGGCATGGCGCCCGCATCACCTCGGCTCCGGCTGGGGGTCAACCAGATCTTCGACGTGATGACAGCCTCGGTGTTGAAGGAGCCCAAAGGCTATGCGCGAGGCCACAAAGGAGTAGTGGTTACCGAAGGACTTGGCAGCGCTGAGAGCGAGGTTGGAGGCCTCCCCAATTCGACGAAGAGTCCGCGGTAGGTCTTCGGGACCAGAGGCGCGAGGCGGCACATCGACAACGAGGTCTTCAGGGCACCTTCAGAGCCAGCATGACGTCCCACGCCACCACCGAGGCATCGCCCAGCGCCCGGTCCTTCTCCCCAAGTGACGTGGTGAGGCGGCCTTTCTCCTCCTCCAACGCGGTGATCTGCCGGAGCAAGCTATCACGCTCTCGATGGCCGCACCCTATGCCTCCACTGCGAGCGCCCGCGCATCTGAAATTTCCTTCGCGCCCTCCGTCTCCAGGAGCCGGTCCTCTAGCGCCCCCCTCTCGCGGGCGTGAGCCCCTTGTACCGCTCGAGCAAGCACGAGGGTCTGCACAGCACAGTCATTAGCAAACTCTCAAACGACAATGCACGTCGTCAAAATCAAGCACTCACCCTTATCTCCGAGGCCGCTAGCGTACCTCCCAGGAGCTCCAACCCGCACGTCAGCAGCGCCTGGCGATCCAAGTTGCCACGCCCGTAGCATCTTCGGCCGTGCGACGAAGTCCTCCAAGCTTAGCCGTGTGGCCTCCGCGGTGACAATCTCGAGGGTGCCGACTGTCGACGCCACTTGCGAGACGTCTCCGCCCCTCGAGGATTGTTCACGACCGGGGGACCGCGATTCTGCTAACAGAGGTCAGAAAGCTCTAGGAACGCCCTGCGAGAGGGTACGAAGGAAGCCAAGCCTACCTTCGGCGTCAGCCGATGGGGTTCGCTGGGGTGTCACCTCGGCCTCGGCACCGGTGCCGCTTGATGAGGTCGGCTCCCCAGGTCGGGGGGCCATTGTGTCGGAATCGGACTATGCCAGGGCCCTGATCCCGGTCGCTACAGCGAACCGCCTCTCCAAATGCGGGGGCGACTGTGTCCGTGGCCACTTCGCTTTCGGAGACCAGGGCAAGGATTCCCCTGCTTCGGTGACCGGCATTGGCGATGATGCTTCTCCCTCCTAGTCGTCCTCGCCTGGAGCCGCCTCCTCCACACTTGCCTCAAGCTCCGAATCGGCATACCTCGCCGAGTCGGAGGGGGTGGCCGTCGCCCCCTCAGATCCGGCGGAACCGACGGGTGCGGTGGCCGACGGGCGGGATGCGGGCCCTCCGCCGGGAGGGCGACCTCTTCCCCTTGCCATCACCGTCGCGACGGCGAGCCCATCCAGGATGGGAATGGCACGCTAAAAGATCAAGCTCCGATTAAATTGATTATGAGTGAGATTGAATAATCAAGCTCAGCTTAAGCTGGCTTTGGTGTTAATGACAAATACCGTAATGAGTTTTTAATGATAATATCAAATACCATTATGTTGTTTTGGTGATAATGACAAATGCATATATGGGACTAATTTGTTTGTTTAAGATTATTTATGCTTAGTCTCATTTGGATGAAAAGGTGAAATCAAAAGAGGTATACATTCGAAATCACTCTCTCATATATTAGTGCATTCCTTAGATCCAAAATATAGATTGAACTCCACCAATTGTTCAAAATGAATATGTGCATATGTCTTTATTATATACACTTGTATGCACACATTTAGGGGATCTCTCTATATGTTTTGGAGTTTCATGAGTAATATTTATGCTTCTTTTAATATGCATATTTGGAGTATACAACCGGATAAGTAAGCTTTGTTTAAAGCTTATCTTAGAGTATATAAATTATTGTGTACAAATTGTTCATAACAATTTGTATACTCGCAAATCAAATTTTATATCTCTTTATTTATTGAGATTATCATGAATTACCAAAAAGGGAAGATTATTGAATCATGTCCCTCTATTATGTGTTAATGGTGAAGTTTGGTAATTGATGACAATTGTTTTATGGACTAACAGTTTCAATGAGTTGGATGAATAGGTTAGGCTCCACAAAAGAGGATGACTTGGGATGGCTTCATGTGTTGAAGATCATCAAGTCAAGATGCGAGAAGAAAATAGCTTCATGTGTTGAAGGCTATTAAGAAGATGAAGGCTTCATGTGTTGAAGGCCGTCATGAAGAAGATGCGTCATGAGTTGATGCATGGAGGTGATTATGTGTTGATCAAGCAAAGACCATCATGTGTTGATGGAGTTGATGAAGATGTTGCATCATGAGTTGATGCATATCAAGATGACGACCCAAGGCAAAGGTATGACTAGCTAGGGCTAATGATGTGTTCCTAGTCTTTTACCGGTCTTGGTGTTTGGTTGGAAGACCGGGTTGCTAGTATAGGTTGTCGTACGATTAAGAGGGGTCATGTCTAGTAGTTTGAGTTTCATCATGTGTTAATGGCTCAACCTCACCTTGCTAGCTCATATTGGTATGGGGCTTATATTTGCGAATGTGTTTTGCAAATAGTTGAAGCTCATGTGTTGAACCTTGTAACATGGGACTATGCATTACGAATGTGTTTTGTAAGTGCATGAAGTCCATGTTTCTATTCTTTGTGATATGAGGCTTATATTTGCAAATGTGTTTTGCAAATGGTTGAAGCTCATATTTAATCTTTGTGTCATGATTTCAAAAGTGTGCGAATGTGTTTTGCAATTTGTTGGAAATCATGTTTTATCCTTGTATGCATGATATCGTAGTTTGCACATGTGTTTTGTAAAATCTGTTTAGATATCTGCACTTCTTAGAAAAATCGGAAGTACCGGCTCTGTGTGAGCAGTACTACCGTAAGGTGGAAGTACCAGCATGTGTTGCGGTACTACCGGACGTGAGAAGTCTGAGCGGCTCTGTGTGAGCAGATGGTCCTACTGGAAGTACCGGCTCTGTGAGTCAGACTACCGGGAGCGGAAGTACCGACATGTGTTGTGTGGTACTACCGCACGCCTAAGCTCGGACCCTCCTACGAACCTTTTTCCAAAGAGCCAAGTTGGGCTCAATGAGCTGGCATCGCCCGACTTTGCAGACTACCGTTGAGCGGAAGTACCGCAAATGAACAATGCAGATCGCCGCTGCCGATCGCCTAACTGCATAGTTCAGAGCCCCGACATAGCCAAGCATAAAGGGCATCGAGTCGAGCGAACTACCGGCCATTGGCCGGCGGTAGTTCCGCCCATCCTGATTTTTCAGGACTTTGGTTCCAATGGCTAGTTTTTTGGTGTGGTGTATAAATAACCCCTTGTGGCCGGTTGAAGAAGTTGTTGATTGACTTATTGGTGCATGTGTTGCACTCCTTGAGCTAGAGTGAGGTTCTCCACTCAATTATGCATGTGTTGCACTTTGTGAGGTGTGAGAAGAGGACTAGAGTGCATGTGTTGCCTCTAGAGTGGGACTTTGTGTCCAGCGAGCTTGTGTATCCGTTGCACGTGGTGAGAGTCAAGTGAATGACTTGACTTATTACTCTTGGAGTTTGCCGACTCCTAGACAGCGTTGGAGGCGTCGTGCGCGGTGATCTTCTCAGCGGAGGTTGTGAGAATACCCGGCGAAGTGTGAAGGTCGGAGCTCACCTACCCGGAGCAGGAAAGAGCTACCACTAGTGGATTGAGATGTTTCGGCTTAATTCCTAGAGCCGGTCCGATTTGTTCGGGCTAACCTCAACATGGATTATGGGAGAGCGGCAACTCTTCGAGCACCACGGTAAAACATCGTTGTGTCAATTGTGGTTTGTTTCCTTGTACTCAATATATATTCAAGCAATTTACATTTATAGAATTAAATTGATTGCTTGTATACGTAGTATTGCAAACCTTTACCTAGGATTGAATTTGGTGCACTTAGGCGAATTTACATGCTATAGGTGCTATTTGAGCTAAACCAAATTGATTTAGGCTTCCGCACTACATACATGGTTTAGGCAAATAGAAAAAGGTCTTAAATTGTTAGCATTCATTTGTAGAGAATTTTTAGACCGCCTATTCACCCCCTCTAGTCGGCCTCCTCGATCTTACACGCGCTCCGGCACGGGAATGCCCAGGGCTTCGCACACCCTGTTTATCCGCCCTAACTTCGCCGCCTCGGTTGTGGTCACGCACAGGTCATGTTCTGAGAGACCATGTGAGGTCATCCCATGTGTATGATGAGTAATTGACTTCGGCTTACGGAAGTCGAGTTTGAGTTGGTTGGTTCGGACCATGTCGTTGCAGGGTGCAACGGGCTCGGTCGGACTTGGTCAAACCTGGTCAATAGGATTAGGATGATTATTCTGATGATATGACATGTTTGGGCTTAATATTGTGTCACTGATACTATTTATACTTTCATGTGTCGAGCGGTACTATGTGACGGTTTGCTTGTGTGTGTGGTTGCAGGACTTCGGAGCTAGGTCATGGTGAGGCGTGGGAGGACCGGGACTAGACACAGGAGGTGTTGAGGTCCAGACGGTCGGAGACGCCAAAGATGATCGAGGCTGCTGAGGTGGTTGCGAGCCGAGAGACGAGGAACCGGAGCTGAAACTACCGGAGGTGGACACGACGGGCAACGACGAATGGATCGGGACTAGACTCGTGGAGGAGTCGAGGTTCGACGGTCCGATACCGCCAAGGTCGTGTGCGACGGAATGCACGGACTAGACTCAGGAGGAGCCGGAGGTCCAGTCGGTCGGATCAGGTGCGGTCATGCGTGAACGACAAGGAGCGCGGAAGCTTCCCAGAAGGTGCAGGAGGGGCGAATCGGTAAATTCGCAAGGCTGCACAAGCGGGAGACGGCTCCGTTAGGGTTTAGCCGGCGTAACGGGTTGGAGACCCGTTAGCCAAGGGCTACAAATAGGTGTTGCGGGCTGCATACCCCCTTGAGGGTTTTTGTGCATTTGCTCTCTATTTTGTGTGTGTTCCTCCCAAGAAGCATGTGAGACTCTTGGTGTTCGTGAGGATTGAGAGGGAGAGGATGGGTTGAGAGTCTTGTAATTACTCCTCTTGTGTCTAATGTCCATGCGTATGGGGATGTAGGGTTTGATTGGTGAAATGGAATGGATGTAATTTCCTGAATTCATAAATCTTTCTTTTCCTTAATCTAATTGAGTTCCCTGCTTTCATCTCTCTGTTTACTTCTCTTCTTGGTTGAATTTCTGTTCGGCTGTCAGTTCTCGGTTCCTTGCTTAGCATGTTTTCTTTTTCATCCGAACGATGCTATGTCTGTTCCTTCTCAGCCGAGATTTTTGTCTGCTCATTTCTCTTCCGGAGAGCAACTTGTTGTTCTAGTTGAAGTCCCATTCAGGTGACCTGAGAAGAGCACTCTTCATATGATCCTTTTTGTTTTGCCTCAGTCTCGCAGTAGCTACAGAGTTTTTCAGATTTTGGCCTGAAGTAACTCATGTTTTTCTTTGGTCTCTATGCCCTACTTCAGTACCGACAGCTCTTTGTTCTGTGTCTTCTATGTTTTTCAGGCTCCTGACTATATCTCTTCGCTGTGACTGAATTTCTTGCATCAATGTTTGTTTCTTTTGTGTTTCCTGGCTTCCTTTGGTTGATGTGGTGTTTAGATTAAATTACTAATCAGTTGAGCCGAATAGAACAACAAATATTTTTGGGCTTTCTTTTAAACTGTCTTCGGTATTCACTATTCCTGCTCTGGTCTGCAGTGTGTGTTCTTTTGAACTTTGTGGGTCTGTTTTATTTCCATCCGAGAAGCAGCAGTTGAGTTCTCCATTTTCGCTCCCGTGGCAACATTTTTACCGTTGTTTCTTTGCCGTGGCAGTCATTTTCCGCTGTTTTCGTGCCGTGACTGCAGCGTCTTGTCGTGGCATTGTTTTAAGCTGTTTCTCTGCCATGGCAATATATTACTGCAGCTTCCTTGACGGTCAATCTGTGATGGGCTCTTAGTGGTATTAATCTGTGGAAGGTCTTCCGCTCAAGTTCTTTGATCTCCGTTGATTTTCTGTAAGCTTTGTTTCTTCATCTTCATAGCTCTCTATAGCTATCGGAGAAAAGATTCATTTGCGGAATACTTGGGGAGATTTTAAAAGGCACCATTCACCCCCCCTCTGTTGCCGTTTCTGATCCTACAATTGGTATCAGAGCCGGTTAGCTCTTCCTTGTAGATCTTAATCGGTCTCTTGAGCATGACAACTAGTAGGGAATCTTGTGAGCTTTCCTTTGCATCTTGTTGGGGGTGTTTTTGCCAATAATGTCCTTTGTGACAAGAGGCTTGTTTTCGGCGAGAGCATGATTTTATTTGTAAAAACCACAAGTGTGAGCTTTGTGGTACATTCTGTCCCGATTGGTTGCTCAAGTGCTAGGATCGAGAAAGTCTTGGAGAACACATAGATGATGATAAGAAGGACGTACGACGACTCATCATGAGCAAGGTAAAATCTCAATGTGACCTTGGCCCTGTCCAAGATGAAGATACTTCCTCTTAGAGACAATGTGAGATGTCTAGTGTTAAAATTGCTAGATTGATCATGCTAGGCTAGAATCTCACTTATGTTGTATAAGTTGTGAGTCTTTTCTTATAGACCGTGAAAATTTAATTTCTCTTCTTGCATGCTAAACACTGAAAATGAGAAATTAAAATTGATTCACTGCACATGTGTAGAGGAGCTTGAGTTTGCTAGGGCTGAGATTAGAAGGCTATGATCTTCTATTCTAGCTTCTCTTGTTTTATGTTTGTACTAGCCATGTTGCTCTTGTCGATCCAATTTGTTTGCATTTCCTTCCTTGGCTTATAGTGTGATTCTGTAAGGGATGGTGTAAATGCTTTGAGGAGAGAGCACGATGATATGAGTGTTGCATCTTGTGACTTAGTCTCCTCTGTTCTTTTGGATTGGGAGTTGTTTGTAGTGAGTATAAATCTTTCTGTTTCATATCCTTTACTCCTACTTTGGCTAGTGCATTTCTTGTTGGCTCTTCCCGTAAGGTCCAAGGGACTTCTTTTTGAGCAAGAATGGTGCTTTGTCCTTTTGGATCTTGTCTCGTAGTAAACGCTTGCACCATTGCTCATTTTTGTGAGAAAGATGGACATCATGTGCTCATTGGCATCGTGGACTTGTTTCGTGTGTTTTCTTGTTTTGTCCACGTCTTTGTCTCGAGGAGGAATTTTCCATGGCTTTCAAATGATGGACCTCGTCACCAAACGAGGTGCGCATCTACGGCAAGGAAAAGTTGTGAGTTTCTTTGGTGCTTTTGTTGGTTCTCTTCTTGGTGCTTTCAAGTTAAGTTTTCACCGCTTTCTCAAAATTGGGACTTGTTTCTCGTGTCGAGTTGTCCTTTGCGGTGTGCCTCTAGGATCAGTCTTCTTGCATAAATCATCATTGTATCATGATAACTTGCATACTTCTAGTGCGAGTGTGTCAAGTCTTGAATTCTCAAGTACATGTCTACTAACCCTTTGGGATCCAAAACTTGGGCACTTTGTTCTTGTCATTTGTAGGTGTCCAGACGCTGATTGGAGAACATGGGATTAATTGGGTTTTAGTCTTCTGCTTCATCACGTGACTAGAACATTCATTGGTTCTCCACTTCATGGCCTCCAAGAGGCATATGCTTTCACCAGTTGCGTCTCCATCTACTTTGTGAGTGATTCTATACCTTCATGCCCCTATATTCGAGTGTTAGTCATAATTGGCATGATGTGCTTGTTCTTGTGCTCACTTGTACCATATTGGCATGATTTTTCTTTCGATACATTCTTGTCATGCCTTTATGTGTATGTTGCTTAGGTGTCCTCATATTATGTTATATATGTTGGTTATTGGATGCTTAAGCTTTGACTTGACTTCATGAGCATAAGTAGAAAGTGTATGCTAGAAGTCAAGTATCATCATGACCTTGTGCCTTGTAGTATCCATCATGGTTTATTGATTATATCTTGCTCCTTATGTCCATTCACCATTATTTATCCATGTTAGCATGCTTTTCCATGATTTTGTTCTGTCATGGTGTTTGCTTAAGTATGGACATTATGAGCTTGATTAATATATCGGATAGTTGTCTATGTCATGATGCTATGTTTATTCATGCCTTCTTATCTTTACTTGTGTACATGCTTATATCTATGCTAGCATATGCTTCTGTGACTTTTCTTTGTCACCTGTTATGTGTATGGTTGTGATTCTTTGAGATGCATGTATACCTTGATCTTATTCAGTTATGGCATAAAATAAACTATATGACATCTTGGTAGCGTTAGTTTGTGCTTATGCTTAGATATCATGAGATCCGTGGTTAGGTCACAAGCTCCTTCTAGTATTGGGTGGCACTAGACTTGGTATTCTAGGTGCTTTTGATGAGGGCTAGATTGTGCTTGTGTGGGTGTGCGTTCTCATGTGTTCTTTGTCATTAGTATTTATAATGCTACTGTTGATGTCATTTGACATGGTACTGGTTCCATGTTGTATATCATTTACCTCAGTAGTAGGACACCAATGTCCCAAAGGTTTGAAATGTAGGTTGTGCATGTGAGGGGAGACTGCACGACCACTCTGACGTGGTACCCAGCTCGACTACGACCACGTCCCGGACTCAGATTCGATCTCGCCAAGGCAACACTCATACTCGATCGGTATGCGATCACGACTCTCCACCGAGCGACCGTGAGAGAGGTTTGCTCCCTTGTGATCTTCAGTACTTTGCTTCCCATCACTTAGCTTTGCATGGGTTATTTATTCTAGTGGTAGGAAGGGTCCGATTGGATAGATGAGAGCCATCTCTAGGTGATATTGTCTCAGTCACATCTCTCATCCAAATGGTTCTCTAGGATTATTTACTATCTAGTCTGGGCTTTGGTTCTCTAGGTTTCTCTTCTGCCTAATTTGAACTTTCTTCTTGGCCACTAGAGTCTTGTGAGTTGACATAGTGTGCCTTTGCTCTGTGGTATGAGGTTATAGGCTAGAGACCATAAGGATAGAGTGTGTTTGAGAATCACCTCCTTGAGTTAGAACCTTCCCTTTCTGGATTTTGTGCCAAATTTCCTGGTTCTTCTCAAATTGCCTTCTCTAGGGGGAGTTGGAGTCTTTCTGTCTGTTCGGGCGTATATGGTCTGGATCTACGAGTCTAGCAAAATGGTAGAAACCTGTGAGGTGACCTTCGATGAGGTCAGTCCGAGGACTAGGCCCAATATCTCAGGATTCTTTGGAGCAGTCTAAGACTATCTTTGTGGGTGACATCATCCTTGGTGGCTCCTCTCATGCTCTGATTTCACAGTTCTCGGATGTCATGAGCACCGAGTTTGAGATGAGCATGATGGGTGAGTTGACCTTCTTCCTTGGCTTCCAGATCAAGTAGACTCGGGAGGGTACTTTCTTGCATAAGGCAAGTACACTCGTGACCTCCTGAGACGCTTTGACATGACTGATGGTGAGCTAGTGTCAACTCCGATAGCTTCTACAGCTTCTCTTGACCCAGATGAGGATGGCGAACCAGTTGATCAAAAGGAGTACAGAAGCATGATTGGCTCCCTCTTGTACCTCACTGCCTCGAGACCGGACATACACTTCTCCGTGTGTCTTTGTGCTCGGTTTCAGGCTTCTCCTCGCGTGTCTCACCGCCAGGCGGTGAAGCATATCTTTCGGTACCTTCGAGCTACCATTGACTATGGTATTTGGTACTCTTCCTCCTCTTGTCTTTCCTTGAGAGCCTAATCGGATGCAGACTTTGCTGGCTGTAGGATAGATAGGAAGAGCACTTCGGACACCTGTCAGTTCATTGGCACTTCTCCCGTCTCTTGGTCTTCAAGGAAGCAGTCCGGTGTTGCACAGTCCACCGCAGAGGCCGAGTACGCTGTCGCAGCCGATTCTGTCGAGCTGTGTGCTTTGATGGTCTCGACCTGCGGGACTTTGGGTTAGTTATCGGCATGTGTTCCACTCTTTGTGATAACACTTCGCGATTAACATTGCTAAGAAACCAAGTCAAGATTCTCGGACAAAGCATATTGATATCAGATTCCACTTCCTTCGAGACCATGTGGAGAAGGGTGATATAGTGCTCCAGTTTGTAGAGAGTGACCACCAGTTGGCTGATATCTTTACCAAGCCTTTGGATAGCTCTAGGTTTTCAGCTCTGCGAGGAGAGCTTGGGGTGGTTTGTCCTTATGGACTGTTGTGAGGGGGAGCTTTGTGCTTTACTGCTTTATCATAGTAATTATGCTCTTACTCCTTTCTGATTGCATTGCATACGGGTGCATCTGGGTTAGTCCTCCTAGCATAGATTAGAGTGTTCCTCACGTCTAGTTGTTTAGACTTCTTACTCTCATCTTGTGGTTCTAGGATGCTGCTTATTAGCTTGTTCTCTTCTTACTAGGTTGAGTTTACCCACCGCTATGTGGTTCTAGCGAGTGTTGGGCCACTCTGCAGAGGCAGTGCGTGTTTGCTCCTTAGTCTGTTAGATGACCAGTTGATAGTCCTAGAGTCATATGGGGTAGATGAGAGTCAGTCTAAGCCATAGTTTCCTCTTTATCTTATTTATGCTTTAAGGATTGCCTTCTTTGTTTTATTTGCCAGCTTCTCGTTTTTATTACTTTGGTTCAAGGGGAGTTCATTTGGGTGCTTCTGGAGCTTAATATTGACATAACTCAACTTGAACTAAAAGTTGCATCACATGTTGAGGGGGAGCTGGATTTTCTTGCATGTCATTCTGCATTATAATATAACTTCATGGAGCTTTGATTATTATCCATTCATGACATATTTTCATTTATATTACGTCCTGCCATGACTTATGCTTATTTGCTATATTTATCATGACTTCATATGTGTAAACTAGCTTGTGCCATAATAAGTTAATTAAACTTGCTCAATTTGAACTAAAACTTGTCATGTTAGCACTCGACATTAGTCTTTCTTGAGCTATCCTTTTATGATCCATACCATGTCTAGTAGGCTAAGTTGAGCGTTGAATCTCTATTGAGCCTTAGTTTGAGCTGTTTTAAGTCTCTTGATGATGCATAAACTAGTACAATCTGTTAAAAAGCAAAAAGATCTCTTTTGTGCGAAAAAACTGATTTCATCAATTCTTTCTCATGAGACGGCTTGCCATTGCACTAGGCATGAACTCAGGGGGAGTTTTGGATGACCTAGACTATCTTTTTAAGCTTCTTGCTTGGAGTAGTCGCATAAGGCTTGAGATCTAGTACATGATAAAAATATTGGTTGGAAACGACCATAAGTTTCAAAAGAAAATATGTTATTTGTGCTCAATTTGCTTAAGCTACTAGAAGAACCAAGTACATGAACAAATGTTTCACTCTTGAGCATATAGCACTCTACTTGGACTCAATATTAGCTTCTTGGTTCCGCTTAGCTTAATTGACATGGCTTGCATCATCCTTGGATGTCTCTAGCTAGACTTTGCTTATTGATGACTTGACTTGTTCACAAATTGCACTACATTTCATATTGTCATCTCTTTGGTTTAGCTGGCATATACATATCTTGTCATGATCTAGATAGCATATTTATGTGTTATGGCTTGATGTAATCCTTATGGTCATTTGGATAATTCTCATGGCTCTAAATGCATAGAATAAACAAACTTCAGTCATTTTATCCAAAATGTGTTATATTCTCTCTCTTGCATCCTTGATGTGTTTATTGCCAAAAGGGGGAATGCATAGAATAAATAAACTTCAGTCATTTTATCTTGCATCCGCCTATTCACCCCCTCTAGTCGGCCTCCTTGATCTTACACGCGCTCCGGCACGGGAATGCCCAGGGCTTCGCACACCCTATTTATCCGCCCTAGCTTCGCCGCCTCGGTTGCGGTCACGCACAGGTCATGTTCTGAGAGACCATGTGAGGTCATCCCATGTGTATGATGAGTAATTGACTTCGGCTTACTAAGTCGAGTTTGAGTTGGTTGGTTCGACCATGTCGCTATGGGTGCAACGGCTCTCTCGGACTTGGTCAAACCCGTGAATAGGATTAGGATGATTATTCTGATGATATGACAGGTTTGGGCTTAAAATTGTGTCACTGATACTATTTACGCTTTCATGTGTCGAGCGGTGCTATGTGATGGTTTGCTTGTGTGTGTGGTTGCAGGACTTCGGAGCTAGGTCATGGTGAGGCGTGGGAGGACCGGGACTAGACACAGGAGGTGTTGAGGCCCAGACGGTCGGAGACGCCAAAGATGATCGAGGTCACGAGGTGGTTGCGGCCGGGAGACGAGGAACCGGAGCTGAAGCTACCGGAGGTGGACACGACGGGCAACGACGAATGGATCGGGACTAGACTCAGGGAGGAGTCGAGGTTCGACGGTCGATACCGGGCTATGGGTCGTGTGCGCGACGGAATGCATCGGACTAGACTCGGGAGGAGTCGGAGGTCCAATCGGTCGAGTCAAAAGCGGTCATGCGTGAACGATAAGGAGCGGAAGCTTCCGGAAGGTGCGGGAGGGGCGAATCGGTAATTCGCAAGGCTGCACAAGCGGAGACGGTCCGTTAGGTTTAGCCGGCGTAACGGGTTGGAGACCCGTTAGCCAAGGGCTATAAATAGGTGTTGGGGCTGCATACCCCTTGAGGGTTTTGTGCATTTGCTCTCTATTTTGTGTGTGTTCCTCCCAAGAAGCATGTGAGACTCTTGGTGTTCGTGAGGATTGAGAGGGAGAGGATGTGTTGAGAGTCTTGTAATTACTCCTCTTGTGTCTAATGTCCATGCGTATGGGGATGTAGGGTTTGATTGGTGAAATGGAATGGATGTAATTTCCTGAATTCATAAATCTTTCTTTTCCTTAATCTAATTGAGTTCCTGCTTTCATCTCTGTTTACTTCTCTTCTTGGTTGAATTTCTGTTCGGCTGTCAGTTCTCGGTTCCTTGCTTAGCATGTTTTCTTTTTCATCCGAACGATGCTATGTCTGTTCCTTCTCAGCCGAGATTTTTGTCTGCTCATTTCTCTTCCGGAGAGCAACTTGTTGTTCTAGTTGAAGTCCCATTCAAGTGACCTGAGAAGAGCACTCTTCATATGATCCTTTTTGTTTTGCCTCAGTCTCGCAGTAGCTACAGAGTTTTTCAGTTTTTGGCCTGAAGTAACTCATGTTTTTCTTTGGTCTCTATGCCCTACTTCAGTACCGACAGCTCTTTGTTCTGTGTCTTCTATGTTTTTCAGGCTCCTGACTATATCTCTTCGCTGTGACTGAATTTCTTGCATCAATGTTTGTTTCTTTTGTGTTTCCTGGCTTCCTTTGGTTGATGTGGTGTTTAGATTAAATTACTAATCAGTTGAGCCGAATAAAACAGCAAATATTTTTGGGCTTTCTTTTAAACTGTCTTTAGTATTCACTATTCCTGCTCTGGCGTTTTTCAGTTTTTCACTCAGTTCTGTTTTCAGTTCGCTCCAATGATTCATGTCTGATCAAACCGGCTGCTAGTTTGAAGTTACACAAATACTGGATGCAGTTCGGTTGCTAGTATGCCTGCAGTTCCTTTTTGTGCGATCAGTTTTGGGTGGAGTTCAATTTTCTGCATCTCAGTCGCCAGTTCAGTTACCTTTGTTTCGGTCTGTCTTCTTTGCTAGCAGAAGAAAACAAACAAACAAAAATATATATCTGCAGTCCAGAGAACAACGACAAACTCACTCCTCTGAAAAACAGTCGACAATTTCGGTTGTCCGATTTTTGGATTTGATCTCTGTCGCCTGCTGCTTTTCCTCTCGGTTGGTCTGCTTGTAGTTTTGAGCTGTCGTTTCTTCTTTTGGTACTCTCAGTTTTGTTTTTGCTTTTCAGTCTACCAGTTTCATTTTGCTTTACCAGTCTGCTTATAGACTTTCTTTTTTTGGTCTGCAGTGTGTGTTCTTTTCAACTTTGTGGGTCTGTTTTATTTCCATCCGAGAAGCAGCAGTTGAGTTCTCCGTTTTCGCTGCCGTGGCAACATTTTTACCGTTGTTTCTTTGCCGTGGCAGTCATTTTCCGCTGTTTTCGTGCCGTGACTGCAGCGTCTTGCCGTGGCATTGTTTTAAGCTGTTTCTCTGCCATGGCAATATATTACTGCAGCTTCCTTGCCGATCAATCTGTGGTGGGCTCTTAGTGGTATTAATCTGTGGAAGGTCTTCCGCTCAAGTTCTTTGATCTTCGTTGATTTTCTGTAAGCTTTGTTTCTTCATCTTCATAGCTCTCTATAGCTATCGGAGAAAAGATTCATTTGCGGAATACTTGGGGCGATTTTAAAAGGCACCATTCACCCCCCTCTATTGCCGTTTCCGATCCTACATGTTCCTTGCCCGCATACGGTACGAAAAACACGACCGCCGCACGCTCCGCGTCTCCCAGGATAAGCCCTACAGGAAAAGGTGAGGCGAAGTAAAAAAATTATAAGGATTGGAGGGGCTCGGCAGCGATAACACGGACGGCCGAACACCGTCGTGCCGCAGGCCCCAGACGGGAGGCGCCATCCATCGGCAAGTTGTGTCATGCCATACATGACGAACTCTTGGCGAGGTCGCCCATGTTGAACCAAAGAGTGATCCCCACGAGCCTTCAGGCCCTCCACCTGTCCTCGTCATCGATCGTCACGCCCGGCGAAGTGTTGAACGATATTGGCCGGCCCGTGCACTCGAGGCCGCTCCCACTCACCACACGGAGGTAGAACCACCGCTTCATCCAGTTCTCCTCCCACTTCGTCCGGGTAGAATTGGCAGGGAAGATCTGCGAGCACTAGGGCCGCAGAACAAAGTTGACGCTACCGAAGTTGGAGAATACCCCTCCTTCTAGCCTTTTTGGCTGGCATCATGCGTCATGGAGGAACGCAAACAGCGAGGAGCTAGGCCAACATACCTCTGTCCGTAGCGCCCAGCTATAAACAGCCAACCGGGCTATTGCGTTCCGAGTCAATTGCGCCAGCTCCAGCTCGAAGGTCCGCAGGATGTCACCAACGATAGGGGCCACCGGAATCCAAAGGCCGACGTCAAGGTACGCAACGATGACGATCGACTCCGACCCCTCCAGGTGTGGCTCCGTCTCGTCGCTGGCAGGTAGGCGCACCTCACGGCTGTCTGACAGCTTCCCCTTACGCAACAGACTTCGGATCGTCTCCTCCGTCGCGAGAATCGGGCCCAAGACGCGGGAGCAAGGACCCTCCATCTTCTCTTCCGCCAACCACCGCTTGTCCAGCAGCGATCGGCTTCTAGCACGTACTCCACCTCGATCGGCGGCGACCGCCGAGACGAGGCGCTACCACCGGCACAATGAGCACGTTCTTCGCCACGAGCCATTGTTCTCCGGGAGCCAGACGGCGACGGGTACGGCGCGACAACAAAGGGGGCGAAAGCACAGAGCACAAAAAAGCAAGGGTGCAGAAGGTATGCGAAGCAGAATGCCGGCGCAGTGTCAAAAGGGGTATATAAAGCCCCTTGACCTACCACACCACCGGTAAGCGCAACCGGCGGAAGCCGAACCTAATACGGGGAGAGCCCGATCTTCTCAGTGAGGAACCGTGAATAGTTGTTGCGAAGTAGATGATATCACTAGTTGAACACTCGCGCCAATGCACGAACCCTCAACTCTTTGGAATACGCCCAAAACACACGGGATAATTGTTCATCGTGAGACCACAAATGACGAACACCAAGTCCCCAATTCCCAATGGAATGACGGCTTCACCTTGAATTGCAGAACGAACAATGGATCGCCTAGTTCTCTCTCAAAGTCCTCACATGAACTCTGGTGTTGAAAGAACAAGCAATAGCTATATTTCAATCTTATGCATAAAATTGGTCCCCATACAATAGGGGTCTAACCCTCAATATATAGTTCTCTGTCCACATCATGGCTGGCCAAGAGGTCCTAAACTAACTCCAACTCATCCCTACATGTATTTGGAAACAAACTCACACAAAAGGAAAAACCTAAAATTAAGTCATCACAATATTTCAGTTATAACTTTTTATCCGTGATGAATTTGAAGGTGGAGCCAGATCCTTTGCGTAGCCCTTGAAATTATCTTTCCAACAAGTATAAGAACACCTGAATCGGACTCCGTTTGTGAAAGTTATGACCTTTTTCGTAACTGCCTGTTAGGCTGTCCCGAACCGAATCCGAATTGAATCCTGAGTTGAATCCGAGTTTAAATTGGATTGAGCACGTGGGAAGTCCAAATTTAGCTTGAAAATCTTATCCAAAACTTGTAGTTTAAGTCCTTGGGCTCCTCCCTTTTGCTCTCCCAAGTCTTCACATGAATCATACCTAAGAATACATAAAATACTAGCATGAGGTAGTATTCCGAGTTCATCATCATTTAAAGGAAACTCCTTAAGGAACAAAAGCATATGTTTATTTAAACGCTTGGCTCTTGCCCTCGTCATTGGGCCCTCTGGTTCTTGGTTATTGTCATGTATGCTTGGAGTGGAAGATGTATATGTAATAGGGATGTCCTCATCAGTATGTGCATGACCACCAATAGGAGAAGATATATAAGTGTTAGGGATACCCTCATCATCCTCCCCCTCTTGAAAAGGCGTCGTCCTCGACGTTGGATCGTCACCACCAAAGAAAGGTGATAAATCAGCGACATTGAACATAGAGCTCACGCCATAGCCATCACCGGAAAGCTCTATCTTGTAGGCATTGTCATTGATCTTCGCAAGCACCTTGAAAGGCCGATCACCCCGCAGTAGTAACTTAGACTTGCGACGTTCTGGAAAATGATCCTTGCGGTAGTGTACCTAAACCAAATCACCTGGTTGAAAAACCATCTTTTTCCTTTTCTTATTCGCCTTCTCAGCATAGTACTTGACCTTGCGCTATATCGCTTCTTTTGTCTTGAGATGCAATTTCTTCACATATTCAGCTATATCGCTTCTCAGCATAGTGTTGACTAGGAAGCGGCAACAAATCAAGCGGCGTAAAGGGCTTGAAACCATAAACTACCTCAAATGGACACATCTGCGTAGTGGAATGCACGGCCCGATTATAAGCGAATTCCACGTGCGGCAAACAATTCTTCTTGATCATGGTCCGGAGTAGCATCGAAAGTGTGCGGTTCACCATCTCGCTTGACCATCGCTAGGGATGACAAGTTGTGTTGAATAACAACTTCATTCCCGCCACCCCAAAGTGTCTTCCAGAAGTAGCTCATGAACTTCACGTCGCGATCTGACACAATAGTACGTGGCACGCCATGCGACCTCACGATCTCCCCGAAAACAAGTCGCAATATGCGATGCATTGTCGCTCTTGTGGCACGGAATAAAGTGTGCCATCTTCGAAAAATGATCCACAACGACAAAAACAGAATCACTCCCCCTCTTAGTTCTAGGCAGTCGTAAAACAAAATCCATACTAATATCCTCCCATGGGGCATTGGGAACAGGTAAAGGGTTATACAAACCGTGTGGATTCAACTTCGATTTCACTTTGTGGCAAGTAATGCATCGCCGCACATACCTCTCCACATCTTGCCTCATCTTAGGCCAATAAAAGTGATCTCTCAGCATAGACAACGTCTCTTCACGTCCAAAATGTCCCATCAATCCACCTGCATGTGATTCCTGCATTAATAGCAAACACACGGAGGATTCTGGAACGCATAGTTTGTTAGTGCGAAATAAAAACCCATCATGGATGTGAAAATTATTCCAGTCTTTTCTCTCTTTGCAATGTGCATAAGGAACGGAAAAATCATGGTCATGAGCATATCAATCACGCAAACTCGCTAAACCAGGGATGTGCACTCCTAATTGAGTTAAAAGTACATTTTTCCTAGAAAGAGCATCAGCTACCACATTTTCCTTTCTCTTCTTATATTTCACAATGTAAGGAAACGACTCAATGAATTCGACCCATTTGGCATGTCTACGGTTCAGGTGTGCTTGGCCCTTTAAATAATTCAATGCCTCATGATCAGAATGAATAATAAACTCTTTAGGCCATAAATAGTGTTGCCAAGTTTCTAACGCACGCACTAACGCATAAAGCTCTTTGTCATAGACCGGATAATTCAATTGAGCACTATTCAGTTTCTCACTAAAATAAGCTACCGGTCTACCCTCTTGCATTAAAACACCGCCAATACCCAATCCACTAGTATCACACTCAATTTCAAAATTTTTAGTGAAATCAGGTAAAACAAGCAACGGTGCTTCACAAGCGCCTCTTAAGTTCAAGAAAGTATTTTCTTGCGCTACCCCACACAAATTCAACACCCTTTTAGTAAGTTCATTCAAAGGGCAGCGATGGTGCTAAAATCCTTCACAAAGCGCCGATAAAAACCAATGAGACCATGAAAGCTCCTTATCGACTTACGCTCACGAGAGTTGGCCAATTTTTAATCGCTACAATTTTAGACTCATCTACTTCAACTCCCTGTGCAGAAACAACATAGCCTAAAAAGATGACACGATCTTTGCAAAACGTGTACTTCTCTAAGTTACCAAATAATCTAGCCTCCGCAAAACTTGTAGAACTTGTCTAAGATGGTCTATATGTTCGATTCGGTCTGCATCAGAATCGAATATCATCAAAGTACACAACCATAAATTTACCAATAAAATGCCTTAAAACATGATTCATTAAGCGCATGAATGTACTAGGTACATTAGTTAAACCAAAAGGCATGACTAACCACTCGTACAACTCAAATTTTGTTTTAAAGGATGTTTTCCACTCATCCCCTTCATGCATTCTAATTTGATGGTAACCATCACAAAATCTATCTTAGAGAAAATAACAACACCACTCAATTGCCTAGCATATCATCTAAGCGAGGTATAGGATGACGATATCGAATTGTGATGTTATTAATCGCTCGACAATCTATGCACATACGCCATGAACCATCTTTCTTAGGAACTAAAATAACAGGAACAACACAAGGGCTTAAGCTTTCACGTACATACCATTTGGAGAGAAGCTCCTGTACTTGTTTCTCAATTTCCTTTGTTTCATCAGGATTGGTGCGGTACGATGGTCGGTTCGGCATCGACGCTCCTAGAATCAAGTCGATCTTATGTTCTATCCCGCGGATTGGTGGTAGCCCAGCTGGTACCTCCTCTGGAAAGACGCGCTGAAATCCTGCAAAACACGAACAACACCACTAGGAAGAGAAGTTAAGTCGTTAGTCAAAAGCAATGTGTCTTTGTACAACAGTACAACGTGCACCAAATTAGGATCCTCGCTGAATTCTCTAATCTCTGATTTGGTGGCTAACATCACTAAATTCTTCTCTCCCTCACATTTCTTGTTACTACTCAGATAGTTCTCTCGCAAAACGACGGCTTGACCTTGAATTGCAAAATGAACAATGGATCGCATAGTTCTCTCTCAAAGTCCTCGCATGAACTCTGGTGTTGAAAAAACAAGCAATAGCTATGTTTCAATCTTATGCATAAAATTGGTCCCCTTACAATGGGGGTCTAACGCTCAATATATAGTTCCCTGTCCACCTCATGGCTGGCCAAGAGGTCTTAAACCAACTCCAACTCATCCCTACATGTATTTGGAATCAAACTCACACAAAAGGAAAAACCTAAAATTAAGCCATCATAATGTTTCAATTATAACTTTTTATCCGTGATGAATTTGAAGGTGCGGCTAGATCCATTGCGTAGCGCTTGAAATTATCTTTCCAACGAGTACAAGAACACCTGAATCGGACTCCGTTTGTGAAAGTTATGGCATTTTTAGTAACTGCATGTCAGACTGTCCCGAACCAAATCCGAATTGAATCCTGAGTTGAATCCGAGTTTGAATTGGATTGAGCACGTGAGAAGTCCAAATTTAGCTTGAAAATCTTATCCAAAACTTTTAGTTTAAGTCCTTGGGCTCCTCCATTTTGCTTTCCTAAGTTTTCACATGAACCATACCTAAGAATACATAAAATACTAGCATGAGGTAGTATTCTAAGTTCATCATCAATTAAAGGAAACTCCTTAAAGAACAAAAGCACCTGTTTGTTTAAACGCTTGGCTCTTGCCCTCGTCATTGGGCCCTTTTGTTCTTGGTTATTGCCATACATGCTTGGAGTGGAAGATGTATATGTAATAGGGATGTCCTCATCAGTATGTGCATGACCACCAATAGGAGAAGATGTATAAGTATTATGGATGCCCTCATTAGAACCGCTCGCCTCCCCCACATTCGGGAAGCGTAACCGGTGGAAGCCGAGGGGGCACGGCCACCCACGCGCACGATCGCGGTCGTGACCACCTGTCGATGCACGACGAGCCAATCCCGCACTGCCAAGCCGTGCGACAATCTGACAGCGCACGACGTGGTAATCGCGCCCCGCCACACGTCCGTCCCCTCAGGAATGAATGCATGATTACGGTCGTGCGGTCACGCGGTGTGGCCTACTTCCCATCGCGTCAAGGGTCAGCGCGATTCGCGGGGCCATCAATGCCGTCAGTAGGCCACTAACCAGTCGCTCCGACTCTGACTTCAACATCGACTCCGCCTCTGCGAAGCACCTCCGACTTCGACCTCGGCCGTGACCCCATGAGGCGGGGTTACAGGCAACTTGAATTCTGCAGCCGGGATCAGGAGGCACCAGCCGCGCGAACATCCAGCCGTCCGCCCTCCCCCGCGATCAGCTAGCGTGACTAGGGATTCGCGATAAGTTTTGGTCAAAATAAAAAATGGGCCTCCGTCTGTTCATCAGCATTCTCTGATTTCATCGGCATGTTATCAAAGAATGCAACAGAACAGAGGGGGGCCTATTTTTGAGAACTAAGATCATCCTGGCCGTAGAAGAAACCGATGCAGTGAATAGCTAAAGATGGGGAAGGGCGACCCTACGACGACGATAACACATACATATATACCCGTCAACCCCCTTGGAAGCTCAACCGATGGAAGCGCAACCGATGGAAACTCAACCGGCGGAGAAGCAACTGAGGCAAGGTCAACCGGCGGGAGGTCAAGTTCCATGGTGGCGCATGAGCGCGACACGCGAATCGCACATTGCCACGCGTCGCACCCCCTCGGGAAGGAGCGCGACACCTCCAGCATGCGCCCGCAGACAATGCAGCACGCGCTGGTCATGTCCCGTCGCACACAAGCCACCGCCCAGGATTAAGGAGGCCACAGGCCGCAGGGACAGAGGGGGGGGGGCAAATGACTCAGCAACATGGTTTCGGCCTGTGAAGCCCTTCACCATGAGAGGCTCCTGTTGTTGGGTGGTACCTACCTAAGCCCAGCAAGCCTGTTAGAAGGTCATAAAGTCCAAAGTGGGACATGTGTAATACCATATATGCCCTTGAGAAGGGTACTTGGGTATAAGAACATAATTGTAAAATACTCCCCATATGAATACATACAGCCACCCAGGCTATGGGGAGAGCCCCAGACATTACTCACCTAACTCTCCACTACCATCTATACTGTTTGGTCTGTAGCCACAACAAACATAATTTAAGTAAGAAGTATAGCTTTCAAGCCCCCAAGCTGTTTAGTGACTATGTCAATTGTCTACTTGATTTTTTACTTGTTTTTCTTTAAGGAAAGAGTGCAGATTATCGCAAAAAATTCTCTCAATGACAATCACGATAACAATCTACATGCATTTAACTAGAATGTTCAAGCCAATGAAGTAAAAAAATCCCTAAGAAGGGATTTAGAGGAAAAGAGATATTTCTCCGAGTAGTTTAGGCAACAATGATAGTGTGTGACCAAATTTAGGATAATGAAGTACAAATAAAAATACTCATTAGAAAAGAAAAAAAATAATATAACTTTATTGAAAAAAGAAAAAAGTACATTACACATAGAATTTACATAATTGATCAATGTTCTAAGAATTAGAAATGATACACCCATCTGACATGTCCATTCGTACCAAGCTTGGTCTGGTGACTTCGACCACAGTGTAGGGACCTTCCCATTTAGGCGAAAATTCATTGTGATTTGCCTGGCTCAAAATTTTTCTGAGAACTAGATCTCCCACAGCTAGACTACGAGTTTGCACTTTATGAGTATGGTACCTTCACATGGCTTGTTGGTAAACTATCTATCGTATTAGGGCTGCATTTCTTCATTTTCAATGAAGTTAATATCATCGATTCATTAATATTCTTGATTGATATCATTATAATGATCTGTCCGAGTAGAGCCAATTTTTAATTCCAGAGGAAACATGGCTTCTGCACCATAAACTACAAACAAGGGCATTTCACTGGTTGCATGACTAGCCATGGTCTGAACAACCCATAATACAGATGGAAGTTTGTGTACCCAAGCTACTAACTGTTGTATTAACTGGTCGAATACTCAGCATTTAATTCTTTGTATTAGTGTATCATTAGCTCTTTCTACTGTCCTATTACTTTGTGGATAGGCCATTGAGGCGTAACATACCTTGATATCTAGATCTTCATGGAATTCTGAAAATTTCTACTTGAAAACTAGGTATTGTTGTCTATGATTATACGACTGGTAACACCAAATCATGTAATCACATTTTTTGTGATGAATTTATTGGCGACTCTAGTTGTTATTTGAACAACTGGCTCGTCTTTGATTCATTTTGTAAATGCACCAAACATTAGAAAAAGCAATTCAACACCTTTGGATATTCTTGGGAAAGGTCCCAGAATATCTAAGCCCTAGGTTGTGAAAGGCCAAGAAAGTGGTATAGTTTGCAGAGTTTGTGTAGGTTGGTATACTTGTTTTCTATGAAACTAACATTGTACACACTTTGGTACAAGTTCTTTTGCATCATGGAAGGCAATTTGCCAATAGTATCATTGTCAAAAGTTTTATCGACCAGTGTTTTGTAGGCATGATGTACTCCACAGATTCCTTCATGTATTTTGGATAGTAAATGTAAGCCATCTTTTTTATATATACATCTCATTTACACTCTGTGAGTTCCTCGTTTGTAGAGGGTACATTCAATCAGAGTGTACGATTTGGCCTTTTGAGCTGTACGATTGGCTTCTACATCATCTTTAAGAAGTGTGTCATGCTAAATATATTTGTAGATTGATGTCATCCAATTATTGTTGGGGTCGATCTGAGCAACCTCCTTTAGAGCATCTTCAGAATGCTCGACAACCGAAGGTTTATCGAGTTGCGAGAAATACTTCGAGCGGGATAAGTAATCTTGAGGAAGCCATCCATGCCAACTGATCTGCTAGAAAGTTTTCTTTTCTATTAATGTGTTAGAGCTCGAAACTTAAGAAATGCCTTTCTAGTTTCCTTACCTTTGAAAGATAAGATGGCATCATGGTACTTGAGCATTTATACTCTTTCTCTATTTGATTTACTACTAGTTGAGAATTACCTTTCACTAGTAATCTATGAATCCTGAGCACTTGAGCATTTATACTCTTTCTCTATTTGATTTACTACTAGATGAGAATTACCTTTCACTAGTAATCTATGAATCCTGAGCCCTTTGGATACATGAGCCCTGCTAGCAAACCTTCTAACTATGCCACATCATTTGTAGCGGGAAAGTTTAACTGAATTTTATATTTTATGTTTTCTTCATTAGGAGAAATCAGGACTACCTCAGCCCCCATGTCCTTTATTATCAAGGACACATTGAAGTAAATACATTGGTCATAGCTTTCATACTTAGACTCTTGGATAGCTTCAACATCCGTCCACTCAGTAATGAATTTTGCTAAAGCCTGGGACATAATAGTTGTTCGTAAAATAAAATAGAGATCAAACTCTCTAAGTTCAATCGCCCATTTCACTATTCATCCTGATGATTTCCTATTTTAGAGAAGTTGAACTAGAGGATATCCGGTCAGCATTGCAATTTTGTGGATCTGAAAGTGATGTCTTAACTTCCTTGAAGTCATAAGGAGGACATATAGAGGGCGTTTGTATTAGCTTTTGCTAATGGCTTATAATCGAAAATCCCAATATGCTGGCTTTTGTACTGGAAATTATATTTATTCCTAGCTGGGGAGATGCACAGCCGAAATCCCAATATATGGTCTTACAATCCAACTCTCCTTAGCATCTATAATCGGATGGTTAAACCCAATCCAGACTCTGACTTAAAAGCCCTAATATCTAAACAATCTCTACTTTCCTAACGCTTCCGCCGCCTACTATGTAAATATCCCTCCTTCACGCTGTAGCCGGTCCAGTCGTCGTCGCTGCGGCACCCAGATCAACCGCGCCCGGAATCTGAACAAATGAGGACAGCGGTTGCGGATGCTGGCTGCGGTTGCGACGGGAATACTTGAAGCCCCAGATGACATCTTCTAACAAGTATGGTTAGATCTTTCATTGTGGTATAACTTAGAAGTACGTATTCAAATTCTTCCGTACGATGGAAAGTAACTCAATGTTAGTGTTGAGAAACCGACGCTGGCGACCAGTCCGATCGGGTTCTCTGCTTAGAACAAGAACGAATCAATCACAGAATAATAGATTGAACACAGAGAGATAAGTAGAGAGAACTCCTGGTCTTCCTCTTTATTGCTTTTCATTCATGTGTGTACATAATGAGGGGGTATGGCTCTCTGTTTATAGAATACGGTGGGGTGCCCAACCATGTCAGGACTCTTGGCTATGGGCCCAGTTTCCTAACACTCCCCCTTGGGCACTCACCCAACATGCTCATGCCTCGTCAAAACTCCATAAAACCCAGTGGGAAAAATTTGGAGAAAGAGTACATGATACATGTGCTGCTGCGATGCACGAATTGCCTCATTAAAAACCTTGGTCGAGAAACTTCAGGAAAACCCGTCAAGGGAAAAAGAGTTCAATTCACCCAAATACATTTAGTCTTCAGGACTTTATTTCGTTGGGTACTTGATCTTCGTGATCAAGATTTACTAACGGGCTTGAGAGAATTCTCCCCCTGAATTCTGCACTTCTCTAAGTCTGCACCTTTCAAAGCTAGATGCGGTGAGTGACTTAGTGAACATATCTGCCAGATTTTCACAAGACTTAGTATGCAGTACTTTAATCTCGTCCATCTTTTGCAATTCATGTGCATAGAAGAACTTGGGGGTTGATATGCTTAGTGAGATGACTCTTCACATAGCCCGTTTGCACTTGTGCTACGCAAGATGCATTATCTTCATAGATAATTGTGGGGGTTTGCATAGTGTTCATTTCACATGACTGCTGGATGTGGTGAACCATTTGGTAGAGCCAAGCGCACTCTCGTGCGGCTTCATACAGCGCTATTATTTCTGAGTGGTTCGTCGAAGTCGTTACGAGACTTTGCTTAGACGATTTCCAAGAAATTGTAGTTTCCACCACACAGGAATATATAGCATGTTTGTGACTTTGTGGTATGCGGGTCAGACAGGTACCCAGCATCTGTATAGCCAACCAAGTTCAGATCTTGGTTCTTTCTGTAGAACAATCCAAGGTCCTTGCTTCCTTGGAGATATCGGAAGATGTCCTTTATGCCCCGCCAATGCCTTTTGGTAGGTTCTCAGACTGCACTTGCTAATAGGTTCACAGCAAATGCAATGTCCGGTGTAGTGCAGTTTGCTAAGGACATGAGTGCTTCTACTGCACTCAAGTATGGAAATTCTGGTCCCAGGACTTCCTCCCCCTTTTCCCTTGGTCGAAAAGGATCTTTTTCTTGCTGTAAAGACCTTCTGATCATCGGTACTTTCGATGGGTATGCCTTCTCGAAGCCAAACCTTTCTAGCACCTTCTGGGTGTAGGTCGACTGATGTACCAAGATTCCTTCAGGGACATGCTCAAGCTGCAGGCCTGAGCAGAACTTGGTATTGTTCAAATCTTTCATTTCAAATTCTGACTCCAAGTAGGAGCTTTCTTCTTTTATATCTTCTGCTGTCCCGATGATATACAGATCATCTACATACACAGAGATTATACAGAATCCATTCTGGGATCGCCGTATAAATACACAAGGACAATCTTCATTATTTATGTAGCCTTTCTTGTAGAGAAAGTAGTTCAAGCGATTATACCACATTCTTCCAGAATGCTTCAATCCATACAGTGACTTTCTGAGTTTCACACTGTACAGATTTCTATTTGCTCTGTCTTAGTTCGGGAGAGGTATTCCTTCAGGGACTTTCATATAAATCTCCGAATCCAAATTACCGTAAAGGTATACAGTCACAACATCCATCAACTTCATTTCTAAGTTCAAGTTTACTGCCATTGAGATCAAATATCTAAAGGTAATTCCACTCATGACTGGGGAGTAGATTTCTTCATAATCAACTCCAGGACGTTGAGTGAAACTTTGTGCTACTAGCCTTGCTTTGTATCTCACTACTTCGTTTCTTTCATTTCTCTATCGAACAAATACCCACTTGTGCCCTACGGGGTGCACATGGGGAGGTGTGCGGCATACGGGCCCAAAAACCTCTCTTTTGTCCAGAGATAGTAATTCAGTTGCTATTGCCTTCTTGCAATCTCTCAATCTGATCTTTTCTTACATTCAGCGAGCGATGCAGGCTCGGGATCAAGATCGATGATTGCGGCAATTTTCTTTGCGAAGTATATATCGATATTGGCTGTTGTCCTGTTCATGGACTCTCCAGTGTGCACATAGTTTATAGTTATTTCTTCATGAGTCGCTTCTTCGGAGCGGTTGCTTCTTCTGGAGCTTCTCCTTGCACATCGCTTCTTCCAATTACGGTGGCAAGTCCCTTTAGTTTTCGACTCCGATGTGTGCGCACACATCCATGCCGATGGGGATATTCAGATCCGGTATGTCCTTTTCTGAAGGTGTCATACTTGTGCCAGGTCTCAACTGGCTCCCCTTCTCATTCTGGGGGATTTCAGTGATCGGCTGTGGTATGTCCTTCTTATCCTTGTTCACCAGGCGTCCCCGGTTACATAGGATTCGAGGAACCGGAGTTCTCGTCCTCTTTTTTATTTTTCTAAGGCCTCTGGACGAGATTAGAGATACCTTCTGCTTTCTTTGGTATTTCAACCCTCTCCGGTGCAGTGCGTGCAGGCACATGCGACTTAGTCACGCTTTTCAAATCATTAAAGTGATCAGGCAGTTGATTTGCTAATGCTTGCAAATCAATTGTCTTCTGGACTTCTCTTGTCTTCTGGACTTCTATTGTCTTCTGGACTTCTCTTGTCTTCTGGACTTCTATTTGTTTCACTAGTGCACGGGTCATGTGCATGTATTTCCCAACATTTTTCATCAAGGGGTTGATTTCCTCCCCCTAATGTTGGGAAATTTTCGGTGCTGACCCTTGCGCTAGTTGCATAGGCGGATGGATGTTGTAGGCCGATGGTCTAAAATTGATGAGATTCGCTGCATGTAGGACTGCGTGTCCCAACATGTAGCTGGTAAATTCCAATTCTATAAAGGGGTAGGGCAATAAATTGAATTTTTCTTAATTAAAGCCTCTGCCAAACCATTCTGGGTATGGACATGCGGTACCGAGTGCTCAACTGCAATCACCATGCAATAATCATCAAATGCCTTTGAAGTAAATTTTCCGGCATTATCCATCCAGATGGAATTGATGTGATGATCAGGGAACACATTTCTGATGCGAATGATCTGCGAGATCAATTTTGCAAAGGCGTGGTTTCTTGTGGACAACAAACCCACATATGACCATTTCGAGGAAGCGTCAATGAGCACTATAAAATACTTATATGGCCCTGAGATAGGCTGAATGAGACCGTAAATGTCTCCCTGGATGCGTTCCAGGAATGCAGGTACTTCATCCTTCACTTTCATAGTGGAGGGTCTAGTAATTAATTTCCCGGTGGCACATGCGGGGCACACAAAATCTTCAGTCTTCGGGAAATTCTTCACATTAATATTATGCCCTTGTGAATTATTTATTATATTTCTCATCATCCTAAGACTGGTGGTCTAATGTCATGCCGAGACGTAAGAGTTCGAGCTTCAAATCATCGTTTTCGGACGTTGTAGGTGCAGTGCCTTAATGTTGGTATAATATAGCCCCGTTTCTAGTGAAGAAAGTTTTTCTAATACCCTTTTGCCATTCACTTCGCGCTTTGTAATGAGTAGGTATTCCTTACCGTACTCTTCTTTAGTCTCTACGTGAAAACCATTGGCGCGAATATCTTTAAAACTTAGGAGAGTTCTAGTCGATTCTGGGTACAATAAGGCTTCTTCAATGATCAAAGTTGTGCCCATTGGTAGTGTAATTGTGGCTCTTCCGGAACCAATTATACAAGTCTCGCTTCCGGCGATTGTCGTAAGGCTGCCAGTGCTCTTACGAATCGACTGAAAACTTATTCTCTCTTAAGGTGGTATTCACAGTCACCGCTAGCTAAGCACACTTCCTTCATAGGGCGCTACACATGTTCTAATATAGGGTATTTTATTCATATGCATGAGAAGATAATCAATGCATAAATAAAATACTTCAATATCAGAACATATCATGTCATCATAAACTGAATAAATGAATGAATTATTCCAAAATCATTCAACCATCACGAGAAAATAAATGCTAAAGTACCATCCATGTAAATTCTAACTTGTTATTTTAACACAAAATGAATGACATTTGAAGTCTAAAGGCATCCTGTGCATCAGACTTATTCTGCTATTTTCTCGGGATTGACATTCTCTTCAAGAGAAATCATGGCATTGGCTACTTCTAGGTCGAAAGGGGTTGCTGCTGTCGTGATGGTTTCAACCTCCATCAGTGCAGACAGCTGCTCAAAACTCTCCCCCTTAGCCGATGCAAAGTGGGCTTCATGCTGCCCTTTGCTATTTTGTTTTGGCTTGCTAGCCTTATTCTCACGTGGAGCGTCTGATTTGCCTTTCTGGGCTGTGGTTTTACCCTTCCTTCCCCTTCTCTTCATTAAGGGATTTCACTCCTTATGGCTCACAGTGTTGGCTTCATGGCCAGCAGAGCTCTCAGGTGGCTGAGTGACGTAGTTCTTGCGGAGAACTTCGTACTAAGCCTCTGCAACCTGCATCATATCAATCAATTCGGCATACACCTTATAGCCGTCTTGACGATAGTTACGTGCGGATTGTACTGCATTGGGGTGGAAGGTGGATAGGGTTTTTCTCAATCTTCTGTTCGTCTGTGATCTGCTTGTCACAAAGTTGAACATTGGTACAAATCCTGTGCAAAGCGGAATTGTACTCCCCGATCGTCTAGAAGTCGGCAAACCTCAATCTAATCCACTCTTGTTCTGCTTGAGCAAGAATGGTGTACATTAGCATCTCAAATCGCTTCTTGAGTGCGGTTCAGAGTGCTAGCGCGCTCTTCTCTGCCATGTACTCATTCTCAAGAGTGAGACAGAGGTTGGCTGCGCGGAGCTCCTTGGCTCCAGGTACTATCTCGACATCGGAAGCCCACATCAGATATTTTTGGCCGTGCTGGGCCAGCTCCTCGAATTCCCGGTTCGTGATGCCAATCATGTAAATGTGTATATAAGTTTACTTCAGGTAAACATGCATGGGATAATTTACTGCGGGTAAATAAATGGTACAAAAGATTCTCGTAATGTTTCATAATTTTCTGTGAATTTTCTAGAAATTTACTGCTAATTTCAGTGATTAAAAGCAATTTAAACAATTACAATTAACCAAAATAGTAAATAAATACAGAAAATACAGAAAATAATAATGGCAGAAAATATGCTTCAAATGCTAAAAATAATTCAACAATCGGATTCCCGAAGCCTTTTTATGCTAGAATATGAATTTTCAACAAATTCTGCAATTCCAGAGGGTTTCTGCGCAATTTTCAGTTCAGAGAAAATTCGCGCAATTTCCCGATTTACCAAGGGGTTTTCTGCAAAAATCTGAACCCGCTTGTAAATTTGAGGACCTATCGGTAATTTTCAGAAGTACCGAGACCATTTTGCAAATTTCGAGACCTGTATGCAATTTTTAAGGGCCTTTTGGTACTTTCCAGAAATTGGGGGGCTTTTCTGCAAAAACACCGGCGCCATACCCCATGGGCTGGGCTTTTCCTCCCCTCGGCCCGTTTGGCCCGCCGGCCTGCCCGGCCGCTACTACTCATGGGGTTAGGGTTTCCCCTACCCCTTTTTACACAATGGCCAAGGCGGGCGGCGCAGCGGCGGACGGCTTCTACCGAGCGCCCGCCGGGCAACAAGGCAACGGAGAACGGCCGCAGCCAAGGCGGCATAGTTTCGGTGGGCACGCTGACGAGGTGGCGGCCGTGGCGCAGCCTCGTGGATAAGCCGAGGAGGCACGCGGTCATGGCCAGGCGATGGCGCGGTTGAGGCGGTCTCCTGGGTCCGTGCGGCGTGGAAGCCGAGACATTCAGGCGCGGCGGTGCGGGCCGGCAGGGCGGCGGCGGCCGGGGCGAGACGGCTCGGCAGCTGCGGCAAGCCGCGCGGTGCTCGAGCTTTCGGGCGGCGCGGTGGCGCCATGTAGGGCGATGAGCGCGTCGGTCCGATGCGCGGCGGCGAGGCTCGGCGGCGCCATGTTACAACTTCCCTGCATGTTGATTGACATGAAAATATTTACAATGTTTATATATTCTTCATATGTCGCATGTCTATCTGATTTGAATCTTGTTGAATATGTATCCAGTCAACTTAGTTATTAAACATATTTCTCATCCTGGGTTGTCTAATGGAAATAAACATTGGTTGGGTAAAATGGATTAAACTGATTAAGTAGTAAGCACCTTCTTTTGGAATTCCGTTGTAACGCACGGGCATTTTACTAGTAACTTAGAAGTACATATTCAAATTCTTCCGTACGATGGAAAGTAACTCAATGTTAGATTGCTTTTGAGTCAGTAACTATAATTTTTAGTACCTAACTAGAAAGGTATTTTGCCAACTTGCTAGAGCTTCACTACATGGGTCATCAAATCGCTGTTACTTACTGGAGCCTCATCCATGACAAAGACAGATCCTTCTTTTCTCTTGTGATGCGTGGATTAAAAAAACATGATAACATGCTATACACTCCTTTTTGTGAAAACTGCCATATGAATTGGCAAATGAGGTTGGTCTGAGAAGAACATTGGGCACCATCATACTGTTTGCTGTATGGAGAACCTTTTCCCCTTTACTCTACATTTTTGTAGGGAACTTTCATACATGGTTGTCATGGTGCCATCAAGTCGTCGCCTTGGCAACGCCTAGGCATTGTGGCGGTTCAGGGAGACGGCATGGAGCTTCACCATGACCGTCCCCCGTCTTTCTTGGCTCTTGTCGGCGGGAACGGTCAGATCCGGTTGGATTCGGTGGAGACAGTGTAGGAGACGCCGGGGAGGGAGGCACCCAAGGGAAAGGTGCCGGGGGAGGGAGGCGCCGGGGGGAGGCGTTGGGGAGGAGGTGGGGAGGGAGGCGCCGGGGAGAAGGCCACCGCGGGGAGGAGGTGGGGAGGAGGTCGAGAGGGAGGCACCGGGGAGAAGGCCATCGGCGGGGGACTAGGCGGCGGGAGGAGGAGGTCGCGGGAGAAAAGAGTCGAGAGAGAGCAAAGGTTACAGATTATGAGGGGTGGAGGCCACTCCATGTATATTATTGTATGCATGTAGTGTATGCCTGACGAGGCGTTTCGTATCGTGGTCGCCAATTACGCCGTGACAACCATACTTTCGTGTATCTTAGTTCATGCCAAATCATGATAGTGCACCATGCAATGATTTGAGCAAGATAGGTGTAATATTATGTTCGCAGCATGCAGGCTGAAGCAGTTTGATGTCTGCACATGTCTTGCTTTGTCGACAGATCACAAATTATGATTTGTTAGTAGTCATTGGAGTCTGCTCAGAGCTATTTATTACTTTTTCGGGCCTCTGCTCATATGTCTGTCCACATGCTGTAATATTGGGGCTTAGCCCTGTTTAGTTAAACATGTTTGTTGTTCTTTTCATACATTAGCCCTTTACTTGTTGCTCTAGCTGTATAGGCAGAAGCATGCCACACCCTTTGATGTGCTCAAATGATCTGTTCGGCTCTTCCTTGGCCATGAAATTTATTATTCATTTGCCAATTGACACTAGATCACACTTATATGCATGAGAACTTGAGCTGAAAGGACGTGAGCTTTGAGTGCTTTCTACGCTTGTGCACTTTGAGACACGTTTAAAATGATTTCTGGCTTCTAGCTTTTAAAAATTAGAAGCTGTTTAACGCTGTTTTCTCTCTCTTTTTTTCTTTTTCATTTGTATTATTTATGGAGATATAGCTGTTGTTTTTCATTTGCCCTCCTTTTTATTTTTCTTTAATTGAGCACGCCAGGCAAAAGTTAACAGCCGCTGATTCAACATGTACTGATGTTCATATGCCTATACTGATCTTATCTTTCTGTTGTACAAACAAAGCCTACTGTGTTTGGCACAAGAAATGTTATATATGCATCGTGTATAAATTGTAAAGAGAAAATTGATTTGATGTGCAGCTTTATAAGTACAGTAGGTGGCTGCACGTTAACTCTCTAAGCCTTATAGGGTGTTCAAATCAGTTTCGTCTTTCGGTTTTTGCTTGGAGAAGTTGAAATCGATTGAACACCTTGGCTTGTAAAAAAACAGTTTTTCCAAATCGCTTCCAAAATCCATCGGTTGAACTCCGTCGTCTCCTCCGCGTCAGTGTCTTCTAAAAGCCATTTTTCCAATTTTGTTCCAATAGCTACCTTTTCCAATTGTTACTATTTTATTTCAGCTAAAAACCATCAGCTCCAACCGATTAAAACACTTATAGTCGCACGTGGTACAATGCATGTTCCTACCTAGAGAGTGTGTGTGTGAGAGAAAGAGGGAGTGTGTGGTGCCAAGGGATTTCTGATCCATTGACCATGATCCATGTAGATTGCTGATTTCTAGAAAATATTAGCCGTTGTAATGCTAATTTCGATCATATTTATGGGATAATGACTTTTAACAGGCCTCATGGATCTGTATATATTTCATTCTCACCTTTCCTCTTTCAACTATTATTACGTGGTACTTTTATTATAAACTATGTCTATAACATCTTTTTTTTGTTTCTTCTATTACAACTTCTACACATGTCCAATTGCATAAAGCTGTGAACGTATGTGATCATCAAACTGCATTATAGAGCAATATCTAACCATATTATTTTTCATTTCAATGAATCATACTTATGTATAGGTATTGCCATAATGCAGGCCAATGAAAACCAAGCTGATGAAGATGGATATGAGCTGGTAGAAGCTGACATGGTAACGGTTGCTCAACATATTGGAATAGTAAGATTCTTTTTATCTATTGCAACGCAGGGGACATGTAACTAGTTTCAACATTAAATGCTACATATTGTGGCCATTAGACTCGGAGACGAATCGTCCAAGCAAGCCTCTAACAGCTAGATTGTTTGCATTGATTGAGCTTCTTAGCATTCGATTGAGGTCAAGCGATTGTCATCCACTTATTAATCTTGGTGGTTATCACCACCTAGACAGTGTAGTGGTGTTGACCAATGATCTCTCCATTGAGAAGCTTGTCAGAGAGGCCCGATATTAATGTGAAGGTTGAAGTTCATCTACTCGGAGTAGGGAAATTTTACCACTAGTGGATTGAGGAAGGCTCACATTACGCACAAAGTTGGCTTGATTCATTCAACCTTCATCAATGTGGATTAGAGAGTTCGACAAAATTTTGCGACCATGGGAGTTTTTTTTATTATCTTGTAGTTTACTATCTAATTCTCTACGTTGTGTATTTATTTTCCTATAGATTAAATTGGTTGCTTGTCCTCCTAGGTTTGCAAGACTTATTTAGACTTAGGCTATTGATGCACTTAGTAAGACTTAAATATTTTAGGTCTTGAATTGTGCAAAACGAATTTTAATCGCATACTTACTCAAAAATTGTTTTTAATCAAGAGAGTTTAAAGAACTCCTATTCAACTTCTTCTAGTTGGTTATCCTGATCCTACACCTTGATACACATGAAGTGCATTCGAGGTGTTTGGCATTCAATTTCTTTTTGTGTCTCGATTTCGTAAAAAGAAGCTTATGGTACCCGTCGCGATCCATCGTGAATAAAAGTTTACGGTGACTCGGACAGATTTTAAATGCATATTGAAATAGCGAGGACATATAATAAGTCCATTCGGGTTATTTGGTACCCAATTTCATTTTACGCATTGATTTTGTAAAAGGATGCTTATATTACCTATCGCAATCTATTATGGATGAAAGTTTTACATCGAATCGGACGGATTTTAAATGCACGATGAAATGATCTATGACCCGTCGTGCATGAAAAATTCACGCGCGACTCAGGCATATTTTAAATGCATGATAAAATGAGGCTTCGCAATCAGATCAATTTGTTGCTCCATCGTTAGTACTAGCTACGTAAGCGCGGCGTCACGCCGCGCTAGTCACCGTATGGACCGAAGTAAAAGAGACGAAAATTCGTGAGACGTTTTTTTTAAAAAAAATCGAGGACGGATGCGTAATTTCGGAGGAACCAAAGGGCTTTTTCGCAAAAAAACAGGGACCCGCAAGGACCTGTACGTAACTAAACAAGGACCTATACATAATTTTGGAAACCGCAGGTTGCTATCGGTAAATTGGAGGGTGTTTTCAGAAAAAGCGGCAGGAACTCGCTTATGGAAGCGTGGACCTGCTTATGAGAACGAAGGACCTCTACGCGATTTCGCAAAATGCAAGGAGTTTTTCGCAAAATCGCAAACGCAGGGAGTTTTTCGCAAAATCGCTGACATGGCTGCTCTCTCCGGCCGGAAACCCCCAGGTGTAACACATATGCCGTTGGATTTTTCTTTGGGTCCAATTCTTTCCACAGGCTGGAGTCCCAGGTCGGGCTTTAACACAGCCGGAAATCACTAGCCTATTTGAATCCTACTCTAACCCTATTTAAATCTAGCCCAGCTCTATCCAAGCGTTTTTTATTTTGGCCCATTCGAAAGCCCAACCCTCTCGGCCCTGAATGTTGGCCCATAACCAGCCCTATGCGCACGGGGAAGGCCGCTACGTTCGCCGCCTAGGAACCACGCGTAGACGCGGACTTGGCACGCCCCCGGTGCGCCACCCGCTCCCCTTCCCTCGCCATTCTTCAACTAGATCGCCCACCCCGCGGACCCAGAACCTTCCACCGCCCCACACCGTCCCTCCCTCCCTTTGCTTCGCCCCCACTCGATCCCCCACCTCTGCCTTCGGCACGGTTGCGAGGAGAGTTAGGCGGCGGCGGCGATGAGGTCGGCCGTTACCCGACTGATCTGGTCCTCCTGCTCGGTCTCGCCCTCCCGTCTCAGGTGACCCCAGCGCCTGCCTCTTGTCTCACGCGTTTGCAATTTCCCCGATGGGTAGATGGGAGAGGACAAGGTTGGGGAAGGGAGGAATCCTTAATTCGTGTGAGGTAGAACATTGCGGTGGCTTTGTTGGGTTAGGTAATTAGGAGCCACATTTAGCGAGTGGATTGGAGCGCGGGCTGCGTCTTCTCTTCTCGGGGTGCTATGCGCTTTATGCGTAGCCGTGCGTGGCCGAGGTTTTGCCATATTGCTAATTTTCTGGTTTTACTTGTGTGTGGTATTTGCGAGCAGCTGGTCGGTCTTGTTGAAGAATGGCAGGGCGTTCTCGAGCGATGCCACGCCCGGCGATTCAAAGCGGTTGGAGGAGCCTTTTAAGGTGGAGGAGGCAGAGACCGTGAATGTGCCGCCGCCTTCTGTGGATAAGGTAACAGTGCGACGAAGCTACGCTAGTTTTCCTGCAATGCAACAGATGTGCATTTTCTTGTGTTTACTGGTTTGGTGGTGATTCTGTTGTTACAGGCTTGCAGCTTGGTAGTTTTATCATGTTCCTACCCATATGCTCCTAGGTGCATCAATTTTTTTTTCTGAATGAGCACTGTGTGCCACGAATAAATCTGTTTCATCCAAACTGTCAGGTGGTGAAATTATTGTTATGCAATTAGGTCTGATGTAGGTCAGTAACATTACACAAAACATGTTATGGTTATAGCCTCCTGCCATGCTTCTTGATCATTATATCTCTGGACTATTTCTATCTTGAAGGTAAAGCATTTTCTCGTTTCCATCAGAAAACAGAAAGGTGATATATATTTGAGAATATTAGGGGAGAAGTAGAGAAAATTAGATATTCTTATCGAGTTTTGCACTATCTCCTTGCTTCATTAACATGAGTTTGAATTTTCAGATTGCTAATAATCTTATATATAGATGTATGCAAGACGGTTCTGCATGGAATGGTGTTTTCTGCATGTACTAATAGTCTAATATCCATTTTAAATATATATTATTTAACTTGTAGTGATGGCAACTGAGTTTTTTAGGTATAACTGATGTAGTTAACTATATTCAATTGGGGCTTTTAGCTCCATATTTACTTGCGATGGTTGTTCCTGTTTTAAATCGTTTGTGAAGCTTACTGAGCTGCTTCTGACATCTGTGTTCATATAGCTGCTTGTGCTTGGTGGAAGCGGTTTTGTTGGTTCACATGTTTGCAAGGAGGCCTTGGACAGAGGATTTGTTGTCTCTAGTCTTAATAGGTAATTCCATAAGCTAACTAGAATAAATAAAAAAATGCTACTTAGCTTGGATATTTACTGAAATTTCAACATGTTGTTTTGTCCTCGCATCTTATATGGCAAAGCTATAGACAAACTATAGCCCTTGAGTCTAACTGTAGATAAGATGGTGTAGTCCTTCAAGTTTCTGTTGATGCTTTTGGCTTTAGCATTACATGAAAGCTTCTCATTCCTCCCATTTCCATGGTTCTTTATTGTTGTCACCATGATTGTTCTGAGGACTGTTTACCTAGTTTGGACTTCAGATTATGGACTTCTTTAATAGATCCTAATTTGAAGGATAGATGTTGAACAAAACTGTTTAAAGCTGTTTGAAAAAATTCTACTTACATGATGATATCAATTTATCAAGCGTGGTTTATCTCCACAGTTTAGGAAACTATAAAATCAGCTTGATGTAATTTTGCTTACAAACTACAAAAATCTTCCTATTTCGCTTTAGCTTACACATGGACTCCAATGCTTAACTTTTATTTCTTAACTTTCTTATATCTAACTTTAACCATTCCTAATAGATCAAGTACTAATCTCCTTGGATTCTAACTTAACATAAACTCCTAAACTTCACTCCTAGAATTCCCTTTTTCTCTAATTAATGAGAGAATTTCTAGTTTTTTCTTGTTTTTATGGATAGTTACTAACCTTCAAAGCGTAGGATGTGCCTTTAATCTCACCAGTTTTTTATATTTATATACATGTGAATTTGAGAAGTTTGTAAAGAAAGTGCAAAATAGAATCAGCTTCAAATAGATATTTTATTTGATTCTTATTTCTTCTGTGCATTTTGCTCGAGGGGTGTCAATAGCATATTCTTAGGGAAATTTCATTTGTATGATTTTAAGATTGGCACTTCCCAAATATAATAGATTATACTGTGGTCTTGCACCGGATTGGTCTATTTTGACAGCTTAGTCATTCATCTGATAATTGATGCGGAGTACTTCTATATATTTTCAAAATGATCTATTCTTTATTTATATACCTTCCACAGCTGCCCATTTCTCACCAAACCTTTTGACTTCAGATCTGGAAAGCCATCAATAAGCGAATCGTGGGCTGACAAAGTTACATGGAACCAAGGTTGCTCATTACTGAGGTTAAATTTCTTGTGCTTATAAATGGTTATGTAGAGACATCTGCTTTCTTCTCTTGGACAGGCAATCTCCTTGAACCTGCTACACTGAAGGATACCATGGACGGTGTTTCTGCTGTGGTATGTTCACTTTCTATTGAGTATTTCTCACATGTTAATTTCATGTATTACTGTATTTCGTATTCTACAGTCATGTGCAGGCTGCAGCGGTGCTTGCTACTGTTGATACGAAGACACGTCATACTGTAGCACGATCTGTTATATTTGGTTGTAGGAGATAAATATCATATTTCCAATTAGTTGCATTGCTTAGCTTTTAAGCCCTTTGGCTAGGGATAAGATTAGTTTGTATTCTTTTAGTTGTTGTTAGGGATGAGATTAGTTTTCATTCTTCACTACTGTCGTTCTATCTGAAGTCATCGCCGACCTCCTTTCGAGAGATGTTTACGCTCCCAATGTACTAGCGCACGTCACATTTAGTAGCAGAGCAGTTAATCTATAGCACCCTGGGCCCAAAATCCGCTCAAAGCCCAACTGCTCTTTGGCTATCGCTCTCTCCCCCTATGTCTCTCTCTCTGCCGCCTCCCCTCCCCGCGCCCGATCTCTCCCCGCCGCCTCCCTTCCCTACGTCCGATCTCTCCCCATCGCCTCCTCCCTGCACCTGCTCTCTACCCCTGCCTCCCTCCTCCCCTGTTCGGTGCCTCCTCTCCCCACCGCCTCCTCTTCCTGACGCCTCCAGCTCCCGGCATGGTAGTCACAGTGGAGAGGGGCGTTGGCGGTGGGAGTAGGTTGGAGATCGACGCTTGCGGCGGAAGCAGGATGGAGATCGACGCCGGCGGCGGGAGCAAACAAAAGATCGGCGTCAACAGTGGGAGCAGGCTAGGCGACTAGCCTCGGCGTCCATCTCCGGCCGCCAGGACGACTTGGCGTCGCCTAGGCGACGCCGTGACAACCATGGGTCGGGGTATTACATTCACCTCTTTGAAGGGCTGTCTTCCCCGGCAGCACATCGAATACACGGCAAAAGCCAAGAACCACCTCCCAGTACACGTCAACGCGTCCAATGTCGACATATATGCCATGCCGTGTGTCCACTCCAGGCCCACACACGCCATGAGCCATATGCCACTTCCATTCATTGAAGGTTGATGCTCGGAGACCATCTGTAACACCTTGGCCCAAAATCTGCTCAAAGCCCAGCCCACTGGTGATCAGGCCCACTCATGCATAGCACGCTTATACTCTCGTCCTCACTTCGTGTAAAATGGTTAACCCAGAAATGCTATGTTGGACCCAACATGCATTATATGCTACTACAACTTACTTTAGACAAACAATATGAGAGTTAGTCCCACCACCACTCCACATGGGCCACAACACTAACGAGTCAGGGTATTATATAATCCTCCATGACTTCTGCTGCGAAGTTTCCCTCGCCGCATGTGGCTTCCTTGAGGATGGGCAACCCTAAAGCTCTCACACCTTCGCCATCAGTCATCGTCACACCCTACTAATCTCGCACGCGAGGCATCACGATTGCTCATCGAAGTGGGGCTACCAAGGACTGCAATGCAACCGTAGCACCCACCACAGCTCGAGCACGAAGTTTTCACCGTGTGGGGGTTAGTCACACGCATGAATTCTCGTCACACGGTACTGTTCATGCATGGTTAGTTTCTTTTGTTAGTGATGAGATTGATTTGGTTAGTTTGGATAATATCTTCGGTTTGTTTGTTTCATTATACTATAGATGAGCAAATTTCGCAAAACCACACTGATTTGTAAAACTGTCACAGAACCACACTTTTAAGGACATGTATCGTAGAACCACACTTCGATAAAATATTTCACAAAACCGCACTCCTGTTGTATGTAACGGCACTAACATATCATGCTCACTGGTCAGTCGCACAATCTTACAACCGTCTCATTTGCTGACATGGATGCAATTGACATCTGGGCAACACGTCATCATGGTTGATAAGTCATTGTACATGCAGGTGACCTTGTATGATAACTCCATGTACATGTGTTTCAAGTTTGATAACTCAGTGTACATGTGTTGAAATAACCAATAAGTAACCACAAAAGCATGGTGACTTGTCGCCTACATGTCAAGTGCGTCCATGTCAGCAGACGGGACAATTGTAAGGCCATGCGACTGACCAGTGGGCCTGAGATGTTAGTGTCGTTGCATACGATGGGAGTGCAGTTTTATGAAACATTATGTTGAAATAAGTGTGATTTTGTGATAGTTTTTCCAATCGTAACGTGGTTTTGTAAACTTTACCCATTAAAGATCAAGCTATCATATAAAAGGGATAGCATTGTATCTTCTTTAATCAAGGAAAAAGGTGAATGAATAAATAAGTGTCCTCATCCCTACAGTCCTGCTATGGTCTTTCCCTTGACCGGCCTCCTTCACCTAGCATTGTTCTATCTCAAGTCGTCACCATCCGACCTCCCTCTGGCGGTTGTTGACCCCCAATGTAATAACGTACATACACACTTCTAGTCTGGTTATTGGACCTTCTTCTGAATAGGAAAATAAAAAAACCATGTCAGTTAGTTCGAAATTATTCTAATATAGTACACAAAAAATTGCAATTATCATGGTTATTGAGGCGTCGGTATATCGGCGATATATCGATGTGGCGAACTAGAGGGCCATGCCGTCCGTATGGCATGGACTAGCGGCGTGTTGCGTCCGCTATGGGGGAGTGAAAAGTCATTCGAGTCTCTAGTCCGGACGCATACCTCACGGTCACGGGTTGGGGTTTTGGGAGAGGTCTCCGCCGCTGCTCAAAAAAGTGAGGACTCGCCGCTGCCACCTTATCTGTCGTCGTCGCCGCCGGATCTGCCGTCGCCGCCGTGGTCTCCTCCGCCAGACCGGGCCGCCTCTGCTTCACTTGCTGGCTCTCTACCGCCTCCTCCAGTCCGCCGCCACCTCCTGCTTCGCCTATCGGCTCTCCGCTGCCTCCTTCGGTCTGCTGGCTGCCGCTTGGGGGCGATGGAGAGGTGGTGGGAAGAGGGAGCGGCTGTCGGTGAGCTGGCTTGGCCTCACCGGCACCGGAGGTGGAGATGGGGGAAAGAAGAGGGAGAGAAGCAATTGGGAGGGTGGGGGCGAAGGAAGAGAAATGCCGAGCTCAGGCGGCGGCTAGGGTTATGAGGGTGATTTCGGCATTTTGCGATTGAGCCCTCTCAATTTTTTGAAATTGCACTAACGTCCTTTTCTTTGTATTTCTTCTGTTTGAGCCCTCCGGAAGTCCGATATTGTTGTGTGTATGGCGTCGCCACGCCGCACGCCATAAGCGATATTGTTGTGTAAAGGTGGTGAGTCGCCGCGCCTCACCGCACCGCCTTAATAATCATGGCAATTATTCATCTACTACTAGAAGTTGGATTTATGTTATCGATGCAAATTGGGTTTGGATAGAAGGGTACATTTTCTTCTATCTAAATAAATATCTTGTAAGTTGTAGCAAAAATTCTTGGTTTAATGCAACTTGGATGCTCCCATGGTAGAAACTGATCTGATGAGCCAAAAATTGCTTTGCGTGGCACTTTTCTAGTTATGTAGCATCGCATTATTTTATTTGGGCCATGCAGTTCTTAGTTAACACCAAACATAGTACAAACAACTCCATGAATGTCAATGGTTGTGAAATGTGCAACACTAGTGCTGTAGCCCCTTCAAGCTGTCCAGAGCAATTCTGGGCGTACTCCAACCTCAGACACTAGTTGAAGCTTGTAATGTGTGGACGAAGTAGTTGATGCTCAGGCGTGGGCCAATCCTTGGATTGAGGCAACATTTGGTGCTAAGGGAACCTTGTTACGGCCATTCTAAGATGATCTTGTGTAAAGAATGAATTAGCTAGAACTCACACCAACAATTAGCACTAACACCATGGAGACTCTGGGCGTCACTATATTAACTTGTAGACTCTGGACTTCATAGCATTAAGTTCTTGGCTCTTGCTTATTTTATATGATTAGTGACTAAATTATCTATGTCTTTCATGGACTTTGCTATTAATTTATCTTTTCCTCATCCAGATTGACAATATTTTACCACTATTATCAACCCTACTCCATGGATCACTTCTTATTGGCACCCTTTCCTTCTAATGAAGTATTGTACAAAAGAAGAAGCATTTTATTCACCACCTATCTATTGATGCTAGATTCGCACAATAAATTAATACCACATGTGCACGGGTCACTTGTGGCTAAACCCAGGATTATTCCAAGGTATCGAATCTACATAGAAGCATAGTCTAGAATTACTAACTTAGAATATATTAATACTAACAAGAGCACGCATATTGAGATGATGAGATAAACTAAACTAGTTAAAACTTTGACTACAAGATCTTGCTTTATTTGGCTAGCTAAAGTACTAAGGTTTCCTCCATTGGGCTAGGTTCACATACTGCAAAATAGACTAGATTAATATAGCAGCAAATTAGCATTTTCCATAATATGTTGGCTCTCATCCTACAGTCCTCTACTGACCCCTTGGCTGTCCTCTCATGTCACGATTCCCATAGTGTGCGAGTAGGCATGATAGGAGCTTCACTAGTTAGGGATAGGAAATTTTGCGCCAAGAAGAGTGGTGCTGCCATATGGCGTCGTGCATTCAGCAAGTTTGACGGCTAGCCATAATTTCTCTCTTGGATGCTTTGGAGTTTGGCTTCCCATACTTTGTCCTTCTGGTGTGATAGGAACTTCACTAGTTAGGGACTATGTTCCCCAGATAACCCGATACGGTGTATCGCGATTCGCTATTTTTCCAAAAACACCGATACGGCGATACGTTTATATATATGTAATAAATATAAAATAAATCAAAAATCAATGGATTCTTATAAAGAATTTAGAAGCCGAGATCTAAGAATACCTTAATATTGATGTAGCAAATTGCTTAGCTCTCCAATTCTCCCTCCTGGCTGTTACCCTTATACAAGTTGACGAAACTAATATAATGAACCATCTGCAAAAAAAATAAGAGAATAAATAAGTACATATATACAAATAAATAACATAATCACAGATAGTCCGATAGTGCAAGTCCACAACTAGTGCAAAAGACCACAAGTCCACAACTAGTGCAAGTGTTCAAGTTCATCAGACCAAGGACAAAATATTGGAAATAAATAAGCTAATTATATTCTATGTGATAACAGACACTGTGATGGGCTATAACATCATACATTCATACATACACTGGTTCATGAAAAGTTGCACATCTATTTAATCAATTGGCTATAACATCATACATTCATACATACATACATACATGGACTGGTTCATGAAATGGCACACTGAATTTCAACTTTCAAGTGCTAACTACGAATGCAATTAACCACCTATACAGCTAAAGTGTGTCACATGGGGATCATATCATCATTCTGTTTTCTCGGTCACTGGATATACTAATCACATGAAGTCAAGTGAACTATGATCAGAACACCTCCATGAATTAAGATCAGAGCAATATGCTTCCCTAGAAGCACCAACCCAAGGAAGAACACATGTGAGGGGAGAACTGGGGAACACAAACATAAATGTACAGACTACAGACCTAGCCAAAAGAAACAGACGTACGGAGTGAGGAGCGGCGGTGGCCAGCAGCACCCAAGTCGAGTGAAGCTGTGAGCGGCAGGGTCACCAGAGTGAGGAGAGGAGTGACGGCCCCGGGCTGGAGTGAAGAGGCAGAGCAGCTACAGCAGCTAGAAGTGCTGGAAGTGGGGAGCAGCGACAGGAGGGAAGGGGATCGGGCGTGGAGGCGGTGTGTGTGGAGGCGGTGGTGCCTTGATGGCATGGAGGCGGTGGGGCGAGGCCGGGGAGGGAAGGGGATCTGGTGCAAAAGGGGATTGGTGGCGCTGAGGGGCCGGCGGCGCTGTCTTGGCGGCGGCAAGGGTTGAGTGGAGTGGATCTGTGAGATGCGGTGCGGGGAGTGAGTCTGAGATGCGGGAGTAGGGAATCGATGGACCGGTCAATGGTTATTAGGTCAAGCCTATCAGCGAAGTATCGGGATTTATTTTTTTAAAAAAAAACAAAAACCAGGGATACGTGCAGGATACGTATCAGAGCATATCGAAGGAGTATCCGTATCCGACACGGTATCTGATACGGATACGTGACTTTTGGGAAGTATCCGCGCAACGTAGGTTAGGGATAGGAACTTGTGCGCCAAGAAGAGTGGTGCCGCCATCCGAGTCCCAGACTTTGCACGAGTCGGCACCACCTTCAGGTGCAGGTCGGCGCCAATGTCTGGCAGATGTATCTATGTACAGGTTTCTGGATTCTTATTACTTTTCTCCCGAAATCCATCCTTCACTCTCCTTGTGCAAACTACAGATAAATCTGTATATATTCTTGTTGGAAACAGACTCTTTTCTTTCTTGTGCAATCTTTTCGAACATTCTGGAAAACCCTTTTGTTATTCCTGCATTTCATTAAGATAGCAAAGCATCTTTGAGAATTGGTAAGGTTAGCCCCTAAATGGCACAGTTTAGCACAAATATCAGCTGAATTGGAGGAGGGGAAAAGGGCAAGAATAATGTAATAGAACGAGCACAAATACTATCCATTATGTAGGAATACTAGAATAAGTACCTGACATACGCTGATACTTTTTCATAGTGGACTAACATGTAAATTGTTAGGAATATATTGCATATATTCATGAGACCCAAAGGGCAATATATATAGAGAGTACATGGGGGATATACAGAGGAATATGCCATGTACAAATATGGAAAGTGAGGCATATAAGGAAACAAATAATCTATTTCCTATTCTATTCTTAACATAAATAAGACAACATAACTATCAAATGTTTTGTGCTAACATGGACTGTTAATTCTTGAAATGTTACTGATAGCAGAGGAAAATTGTAGGTATCATGTGTTGGAGGCTTTGGGTCAACTTCTTACATGTACAAAATTAATGGGACTGCAAACATCAACGCCATCAGGGCTGCAGCTGAGAAAGGTATTATATGTTTGAAGCAATGTCTTCATTGTGGCATGTTATGCTTATTATCTAGGTTATATTTGCTGTTTTTGTCAACCCTTCTGCTTTTCCACCTTCTTGTTTCTCTGCACAGTGTTTTTTGGGTGAATAATCCTATGTTTTATGTTCATAATAGTGTTTTTCTTGGTTATTTTTGTTATATTGTTGCAGACATCAAAGTGGTAGTCTCCCCAGTCTGCACATATTCAATAAATATCAATGCATTTCAGGACATCAGCTTGCTAACCATATTGATTTAATTTTATTCATTTACCTTTCCTGATAATTTTGGATTTGTTACCCCCTTCTCCGTAGTTATAGCTGACAGAGATATGCTCTACATTGAGTGAATTTTGTTCTCCCTTGACTTACCTCTATTCTTGACTAGTTCCGAATCATAGAAATTCTTTATTAACATATGCTCGATGCTTCATGCTGTTGCAACTTAGATGAAGGCATGGTAGATAAGTAGATATCTGTTAAATGGGTTATAATTGTTATAAGAGTACTAGAATTTTAGTTTCTATTAGTTTAGGTTTAGTACCGTTGGTTTCGGTCTAGTATAGGAGTCCTCATGTACTCTATATATCAGGCCCTTCGTCTACAAGATCGATACACCACTTGAATCCTTAAATGAATCTAACATAGTATTGGAGCCTAGATCCAGAAAGTCCTACCATAGCAACCAGGGTTCAAAAAACCGGCGGTTACCTTGATGCTTCATGCTGTTGCAACTTAGATGAAGGCATGGTAGATAAGTAGATATCTGTTAAATGGGTTATAATTGTTATAAGAGTACTAAAATTTTAGTTTCTATTAGTTTAGGTTTAGTTCCATGTTGGTTTCAATCTAGTATAGGAGTCCTCACGTACTCTATATCTGGCCCTTCGTCTACAAGATCGATACACCACTTGAATCCTTAAATGAATCTAATATAGTATCGGAGCCTAGATCCAGAAAGCCCTACCATACCAACCAGGGTTCAAAACCGGCGGTTACCGGTCGGTAACCGCCGGTAACCGGTAAAAAAAATCGGCCGGGTTACTTTTAGGTCTAATGCATTTTCTAGGTTGGTTTAGGGCCTTTTAGGCCTTTTTGGTGTTAGATTACCTATTATATGAGCTAAATATGTTTCAATTATTGTACTTCGAACTGGTTTTTTTTTCATTTTTTAGCGGTTTCCCGGTTTTTAAGTGGTTTTTCCGGTTACCGGTTTTCAAACCACCCAAAATTCAAAATTTGATTCATGAATTTTGAACAGTTGTTTTCCGGGTTTTCTGTTGACCGGCCGGTTACTGGTATTGCCCGCCGGTCGGGATTCTCTCCGGTTATGGGTTTTTGAACCTTGATAGCAACTGCAGATCCAGTGCCCCCCAGGAGGGACATTATGGCACGTAGAAAACCCTAGAATACAGATCTTTCAAATTGATATTTTGCCCTTTACATTTTCATGGGCACGTAGGTAGTGAATGCTATCGGCACACGTCACATGACGGGTGACCAGCGGTGGGGTTGCAACTGCTGGTCAAGGCTTTCTGCGTGCAGAGTGGCAGCCGGTGATGAGCCGATGATGACCCGAACTGGCGGTGGCCATTGAAGCAATCTAGGTGTTTATTTTTCAGACTGAAATTTGATGCAACTACCAAAACTAATCTAGAAGCCAATCTAGCATACGGCTATAGTCAATGTTCTAGAACAAGGCAAACTGACCTAACATCCTGTTCTAGACAATATATTAATAGCGAGAAAAAAATCGATATATTTGTGAGTGGATTTCGACTACATGCCAGGGGCGGAGCACATCATGTTGATTACTTGTTGTAAATCATTGTGTTGTAAAATATGTGTTGTCTCCTTGCCGATGGGGCATAATCAATCCACATGAGCAATCACAGCAACCATGAGATAAAATGAGAGAACAGTAGATCGTAATTCTTTATTGATTGATCTCTCTTTGCAGGGTACAATGCTTTATATAGACAAGTGCTAGGGTTGCCCTAAGGGCAGTTACCTTAAATGTCCAAAAGTAATTCCTTTTACAATAGTCCCCTATATATAGGCCTGAAACACTAATAATTAAACTAGACTAGAGAATAATTAATACTTGGGCTCAAAACAGACCAAAACTCATAGACTTGAACCTTGGACTCCAATTCTCCAAATATACAACCAAGAGCAGGTTAGCAACTACTCTGATTGGGTTGAAAGCAAACAACTCAGATTACTATTCAATATTTGTGCAACTGTTACATGCAGGGCACTATAGCAATCTGAACTGATTGTTGAGCAGCATTTATTTCCTCTCCGTTGGCCGAAAATCTTCTTTCCAATTCAGACATTGATTCTTGGCAGCATCACTATACAATGTAGGACTTCTAGAATCTAGAGTAACGCAGTACATAAGCTTGGTACTGGTGGATTTCATTTCAGCCTGAGTAACAGTACTGATTTAGACTTCTAAAAATTGCTATATTTGTGCACTACTCTGGACATATTTTGCAGCTTCCTTTCTGACAACATTGTAACTCTTCACCCAGACCTCAAAGAATGCACGTGAAACTAGATTCTGTGAATTTTCAAACAGTATATATATCTTGGAGCACTTGAAATTGAAACCTCCATATTGATAGATTGATCCAGAATTGACTGTAAAATTGCTGATCAGTATTGCTCCAATATTCTTGTTGACTCAAACTTTTAATTTCTCTAGACCTCAGGTAATGGTTCTCAACAAAAGTGGACCATTATTGGGTATTGAACTCTTTCTTGACCTTCAATACTGATTCTTCTCCAGTTAGAGCATATTCTTCATCTTGCTTCAGATGAATTTTAGGAGCACACTTAATTTATTTGAGGTTGTCCCTCGTTGATTCATATCCAGTTCCCTCTTTTTAAACTATGGGTGCAAAACATGACTGAGTCGTACACTATGTTGGATCGTAAGGGTCTTCTCACCCCAAAAACTAGCCCAATGAGGCGAGGGACCCCCACTTTTAAGTTAGGTTCCTTGCCATTCCACAACCAATGTGGGACTATTCCAACAATCTCCCCCTTCACACATTGGTGTCCTTCAGCCCTTCACCGTACACCGACAGTCCCTTAGGGTCTCTTTACCGTACACCGACAGTCCCTTAGGATCCCTTCATCGTACACCGACGATATCAAATGTTAGCCCAGAAAAAAATATACAGAACTAAGGCGATCAAACACGCATGCACGCAATGCTCTGATCACTGCACACAGACTCACGCTAGCACACATATAAACGAAACACAGAGAAGACTATTTTTGTTTTTTATTTCCTGCACCTACGAACACGCTGATACTTTGGACTCCACTATTCATTGAATTCCTCAATTACTCATGCATACATTGAAGAGGAGGACTACTATCAACTTCTTCACTGTCGGTGACACCTTACCGACGACGACTTCTTCATCAGCTCCAATTGTCTTTCGCCGATGACGCAACTTGACGGCGACGGAGACTCTCATCAGAGCAAGGTTATTAAGGCGGTAAGGCGAGGTAAGGCGACCCACCCCTCTCACACCTTTTAAGCGGTAAGGCGTGAGGCGAGGCGACGCCTTAATAAACATCATAAGGCGAAGAAAACGGAGTTCTAGAGGACTAAATCAGAAAAAAATATAAAGAGGCGAAGGACTTAGAAGGACCTAATTGTAATTTCGTAAACCTCTGGGGACTAAAGTGTAAAAATACCAAACACACCTCCATTTAACCTAACCCTAGCCGCCACTCGGCTCCTCCCTCGCTCGCTCCCGCACTGCCCTCGCTCCTCGGTCCTCCTTCTCCCCGCGCCTCGCCTCCTCGCCTCCGCCTCGCCTCGCCCCTCCCTCTCTGTCGGCCTCGTGAAGCGGGCGGCGCGGAGAAGGAGGTACTGAGAGCCGCCAGCGAGCAGAGGCGCGGGGAGCCGAGGTGGGAGCCGGGGAGGAGGCAGGGCATATCTGGAGATGGAGGCCGCCGGTGCGTCGCTTCGAGGATGGTGGCGCGACAGGGATGGATCGATGGTGGCGGCGGCGCGGCGCTAGGGTTCGATTTCGGCGCCTCCGCTTATGCGACAGGTTCCCCACTGCCCCCCCTCATCCCGTGTCGTCTCTTTATCCTTGCCTTTTCGGGTCTTGGGGCGTCCGCCTTCGCCGTCGCCTCCCATTTCTTCGCTTCACCGATGCTTAAGCGACGCCTTCGGGCTTGAGGCGGACGCCATCGGCATCTGAGCAAGGCGGTAGGACGCCTGCCGTTCTTCGTCGCCTTACCGCCTAAGCGTCGCTTAAGTGACGCTTAGGCGACGCCTTAATAAGCATGCATCAGAGCATACACACATGAGAGCTTGGACACAATTATAAGGACTCACACACACATTACATCATGCACTGACACATCTACGTGCATGAGCACGATACGACTATGCGCGCATATGTAACACACCTCCTACGTGCACGACCAAATAAATGACATGCAACACACCTACTGTGCTAAACGTCTCAAAATGCAATCGTGCACTAATACTCGTACACGAACTCAACTAAATTTCACCAAATAAAAATGAAGACTTCTTGTTGGATTTAAAGCAGCGCTGGCTCGTCCTATGCACCCACTGGAGCAAGAAGAGCCACCTCCTTCTTCGGCTCACGGCACTCCCTTGCAAAATGTCCGAGTCCTGGCAGTTGTAGCAACGTACCTTCGTCTTGTCAAAGGCGCTCTTCTTATCAAAGCCATAACTCTTCTTGGATCGAGCCTCCCACTCGCTCCTTGTCAATAGCAGGTGCTGATCCCCCGCACCTATATCATGAGATACCCACCGTTCTTCATGTGCCTTTAAGCGGCTGATCAACTCTTCGATTGTCATTGTCTTGAGGTCACCAAACTGTTCGATTGGGGAGACTACCGGTAGAAACTTGGCGGGAACTGCACAAATAAATTTTCTTACCGCGTAGCTCTCCTCCATCTTGTCATCGAGCCCTCTGATTTTGTTGACAATTGTTGTCAACCGGATGGCGAAGTCATAGATCGGCTCCGACTCCGTCATACGCAGCACTTCAAACTCGGATTTGAGGGTCTGTACCTTAGCTTCCCTCACGCGCTCGGCTCCCATGTGCATGGTCTTCAACGTCTCCCACGCGGCTTTGGCTGTCTCTTTTTTAGCCAACAGGAGGAGCACGTCTTCAGGAATACCTTGGTAGATGGCCGCCAGCGCCATCTGGTCCTTGCGTGTGTCAGCGTCGCCGAGCTCGATGGCGTCCCATACACCTTAGGCCTTCATGAATACCTTCATCTTTATTGCCCACGTCGTGTAGTTGCTCCTTGTGAGCACAGGATAGTGAAGCGCCACCACGGAACTCTCCTTCGTTGGTGCGCTTGCTGATGCTGACGTCTCCGGGTCGACGATCTCCATTCTTCTCGGCATTATTTTGGGTATTCACCAGGCTCTGATACCAAGATTGTTGGAATAGTCCCACATTGGTTGTAGAAGGGCAAGTGAACTAACTTAAAAGTGGGGGAGTACCTCGCCTCATTGGGCTAGCTTTTGGGGTGAGAAGGCCCTTACGATCCAACAATTGGTATCAGAGCCAGGTTCTAACATCTCTGGCCCAATGGACATTAATGTGTGAACGCCTGATGGACTGTGACCCTGAGGGACCGCCAGTGTACGGTGAAGGGACCCTAATGGACCGTCGGTGTACAGTGAAGGGGCGTTGAAGGGCTGAGGGACACCAATGTGTGAAGGGGAGATTGTTGGAATAGTTCCCACATTGGTTGTGAAAGGGCAAGGGACCTAACTTAAAAGTGGGGGAGTCTCTCGCCTCATTGGGCTAGCTTTTGGGGTGAGAAGGCCTTACGATCCAACACACTACAACTTTTGTATGTTTGCGTAAAGCACTTGTACAGTGCAACCTGTAACGTGTTCACATGCAGATACGATGCCATTAATATAATTTGCGTTGTATATATTTGTACTCTATAAGCTGATACAACCAGGGATAGAAATCTCAGAATCGTGCAAAACCCGGTCGTGGTGATAAATAACTTGCTTGGTTATTGGAAAACCCAGGAAAAATCGGATGAAATTCACGTTTTAAATTTTGAATTTAGGCGATTTGAAAACCGGTAACCGGAACGGAAAAACCAGTAAAACCGCTTAAAAACTAGGAAAAGCTAGAGAAAACCTAGCACAAAATATTAGGACTAGCATATTTATACATATTTAGTTTATACAATAGGTAATTTAGCACAAAAAATGTTTAAACCAACCTAGAAAGTGAAAGTGTATTTGTAATCACCAGGACGGTAACCGCTGGTTTTTCTTTCCCTGCACAAAACATAATATTCCAATCAGTTCTTAAAAAGTTCATGCATTGCAAATTTAACTGGGAAAGATGGAAAACTTTCGGTTGAGAGTTGGCCAATTTATTTCCATTTTCTACTTGCAGGCATAAAGAGATTTGTGTATGTGTCAGCTGCAGACTTTGGTTTAGTGAATTACTTATTGCAAGGTTATTATGAGGGCAAGGTGAGTTTCTCTTGGTTATTGACATGATTATGGACCCATGCATATCTGGAGATTAGTTTCTATGTATTTGTTTTGTATGGTGTCCATTGTTTTAATTGTTGTCAGTCCAGTTGAGAAGATATGAGATACAACTTCTATTTTGGTTTATCATAGATTCATAGTAGTACTTTTTTGTTTCGTTGTTTACATGTACCAGTTGAGAAGATATGAGATACAATGCTTTCTAAATACATCTATTTTGGTTTATCATAGATTCATAGGCCCTGTTTGTTTAGGCTTACGCTTTTTGGCTTAATAGCTGAAAGCTAGCTTTTTGGCTTAACCAGCTTATAAGCAGGGTGTTTTTAAGCTTAAGCCAGGTTGTTTGGTAGTCTGGCTTTTTTATAGATGGTTGGTTTATTGAGATGCGGGTGAAGGATAAAAATGTTAAGGGTATTTAGGTCTTTTCTTAGTTTCGAGGGTTTGTGTCCATTGTACTATATAAGCACCTATGGGCTATTGCAATAGATTTGAGCTTCAAGCTTTCTTACATGGTATCAGAGCCTAGGTTCTCAACCTAGCTCCTCCGCCGCCTCCGCCCCCGGGAGGAGTGTTCCACTCTCGGGGGCGGCCACCTCCTTCCGCTTCTCGCCATCGCCTATCTAGGCGCCGGCGTCGGCGCCCAGATGCGCTCACACGCGCCGCCGTCCGCGCCATCGCTCGGCCGAATCAACGCCGCCGCTAGGCCATCACGCTTGCCCTCACGCCCGCGCCGGATCCGGCCTCATCGCACCGGATCCGTGGCTCCCCTCGCCCACCTGTCAGCCGTTGTGCTCCACACTTGCAGAGGCGTGGTGTCGCCCGATCACGTGGAGATGACCGCCGCTGGACAATAACAATCTTTCTCCTTGGCAAAGGCACCAAAGGTTTTTGAAGAGGAGTCGTTGTTAGTGATGTGGCCATTGCTAATGTCGGCACCGAGGAAGGTGGTGGCAGCGCAGCCAATGCAATGGCACGCGACGCCTCTTCCTGCTCTTTTAGCTTGTTCATCAACTCCACAACCTTCTCCAAGTTGGCCATTATATTGTCAAGTAAGGACTCTATTTTCTCGTTGCTAGCCATCAACATAAGGGAGATAATTCAGTATCGAAAGTCATGTTGAGTGGCTTTGATACCAAATGTTGTGGTACAGATCTGAGGACCGAAGGTAGGGCACTCGCCCTTGATTGGCTGGCCATGCCACTGCCAAGGCTCTGAGGCCTGTTGAAGAAGAGAGGGAGACTAGAGAACTTTGTTTATTTTTTTGCTTCCTAATAATAAATACAATGCTGTTTCTTTTATAGGAATGGCTAAACTTGACCACTAAAAAACATATTTCTGTATTGAGGAAGTTAATCTCTAATAATAGGTAACTTATCTCTAATACATAGAAATAATCTAAATGGAAATAACCTAAATAATAAGAAAACTAATTATTATATTCCTAATCCGCGATATACCATCAATCCACCCAATTTTGCATGTGATGCAGTACCCGTGGGTACTGTTACGTATTGCTACAGTACCCGTGTGGTACTGTTCATGGTTGCTACAGTGCCCACAGTGTTGTTCGCTTGCTTGCTATGTGTACGCCGAGATCCTAGGCCATAATACAAATACTGATATCACAATGTGGTGTGAATTATTCATATGCTTAGCATGAGGTACTTTAACTTTGCAAATAGGACCAACAGTAAAGATCCTCCTAGTTTTATTTTTGTACTTACATTTCAAGACATTAGTGTTTCTTCCATTACATTGAAGTTTGCTTTCCCGACCGTGTAAGCACATATTATTTGGTGATGAATTGATCATACTATTTGGCAACAAATTCATTTCCTTTATTTTGTTCCTTAAAGAGAGCTGCTGAAGCTGAATTGCTGTCGAAGTTTACCTATGGAGGTAAGTTCACTTTTACTGTTGAGCCTTTGTTTTCTCAAGCAATTCGACTGCATCGTGCTAGTGTTCCCTTCGTTTTCTCCTGTCCTTTCTTAAGTAATGTTATAATTGGCACCATTCTTCCTTCTACTGGTACTGGACTTGATACATACCACCACATACACTGCTGTAGAGCAGGTTGCTGGTGCTAATTTATTATATATACTGACTGGGATCTTAATGCAAATGTGTTTAGTAGCCAGAATATTGGCTTGAAACGTCCAGATATTGACTGGCCGGTAAAAGTAAAATGTTTTTTGATCAAAATTATTTGTGAAGCTATGTGTAAGGATTACCTTGAATGCCACCAAACTGAAATTAAATCCTGCGCTGAAGTTAATAAATTGGTGTAAATAAGCTCATAGCTTCCCCTCAGTAGAAAATAGTGCTTGAGATTCTTTTGGAGTTACAATACCATCTTGATTCTTATTTCTAATGCTACTTTTCTACTTGAAATTTTTTTGATGATTGCGTATCATTTTTTTGTAGGTGTGATATTGAGGCCTGGTTTTATTCATGGAACTCGTCGAGTGGGTACCGTAAAGATACCTCTTGGACTTGTTGGTTCCCCAATGCAAATGGTAAAGTTTCTGTGTCTTCATCTTTCCATTCTCATAAAGAAGCAGTGGAACCCCGTTATAATTGCAATCCTTCGAAACAAGTAGTACGTATGGTAAGTAAAGAGCAATTGTGGCTGACAGTAGCATATAAAGGTTATCTGCAAATTATTGAGTGCTGAACTAAAAAGAAATGGTGAAGAAAGGAGTTTAGCAATGAGCAAACAGTGTATATCTAACATCAGATCTTCTTAGAAGGAATATACTAGTAAGCATTAGATTAGCTATAATTGATCCTAGTTGTTTGTAGATGCTGCTGCCTAGTAGGGGTTGTGAAAAGATCTGTGGAAGAACTTGATAAATAAGCTCGTTCAGGGTGATAATAATTTAATAGGAAGTTTCCTACCAAGGGTTGGATGGATAAAAAGGCTTGGACAGCTGTCTTATCAGGATGATACTGCTTAGATTAACTCAAATGAATTCTTCCAGGAAAATAATAATAAGGAAGTGCACAAAAAACGTATCACACATCTAAGTGTGCTAGTGCTGGACTGCTGGTGCCACCTCCCAACCTCTCATAGTTGAGTCCTGACATTACTCCCACAATCTGTACGATTGTATGGAGTTCCATAGGTTTGTGGTTGATAATCCATGCTGCAAAAGTTTTGAACCCAAGCCCCCTGTTTTCATAGTTTATTATATTAGGCCCCTGTTTTCTTTGTTGGTATCTTAATCTTACTTTCAAGTGGAAGTGACACTCATGTATGCAGCTGAGGCATCCTAAAGAATGTATGAATTTTAACTTTGTTGCTATATGACCTGATCAAATCGATGAGGCACTAGCCATATATCTTCAACTCTTTGATGAAAAGATGAAAAAACCAAAAAGAACCACAACCAAGCCCTCCCGTATACCAGGAGTTGAACTGATGGAGCTGACTATGGGCCAGTTTGGCATTACTGTGTGACATTCTGCTCAAGAATGTAGTTAATTGTAGGGAATCTTTACTAAAATGTAGTAAAGTGTTTTCCTTTATGCTCCTAAAAACAGGTTATGGATTAGTAAATATAACCCTGAAAATAGTACAGTAAAATACCTTTCGGAAAAGCCATTACAATGCCAAACACAACCTAAGTGGAAGGCGGCAGAGAAAACTAAAAGTATGTAGGACCAGTCCTTACCCTTGTGGAAATGAAGAGATTTTGGAGGGAATTGTTCCCTCCATATCCTCAGTTCTCTAAGGCTTGACCTGATAGGTAGAACATGGGAATATTGGTTACCCTGCTTGATGTGACAAGTACATTATGCATCATTGATGTAGTAATTAATAAGTGAAAACTTGCATTTGTGATTAATGTCATCTAAAAGTGACAGCGCTAATGGTTGATAGTTTTTTCACTGAGAGTATTAAAAGAATTAGTAACATTAGTTTAACGCTAAAAAAAGCCACATACCAAATTCGAAATAACCAAAGAAAGTAATAAGACTTTGCACAAACATTTTCAAGTTCTCATATGGAATCAATCACAAATGGCCAAGATGTGCATTGTTCTAACAACGCCAAATATTTGTAGCAAGTCGCGTCCCTGGTTATGAGTATGCAAATCGGGTAGTTAACAATATTAACTGGTTTAACTGGGTGCTTACAATTTTAACTGGTTTAACCGGTTCACAATTGTGATGAGGTTTTCCGACGGTCTGCTTTGACATGAGGGTTAGTTGACAAAGCAATGTGCACAGAAGAGGCTTTGCAACCTAGGAGGAATTCTAGAAACACTCCAAAGGTGGGTTCATCTTCAGCAGCAGTAAGGCATTAGATGATATGGGAATTTGATGGTACCAGAAGTGTAGAATAATGACGACTTGATGCTTGATAACGATGATTCAGGCCATGTTGGTGTGTTACTAGTGATGTGGGAGAGTAGGCTAGGAGTCTAGCGCTTGCTAGTACAGTTAATTATTTGATATCTATAGGCTTTAGTTTACTCATACGATAACTTTTGGTTTGGCTGCTAATTTGCTATATAGAAGCCAGCTAGGCAACTAAACATTTAGTGAGAGACACTAACAATAGGTCTTACTTTATTTTAGTTTAGTCATACGATAGCTTTTGGTTTGGCTGCTAACTTGCTATATAGAAGGCAGCTAGGCAACTAAAATTTAGTGAGAAGACACTAACAATATGTCTTACTTTTAAGCAAGTTTGTCTCCCGGTTCAGTGACAAGGCATAGCAGTGAAATTTTTAAGCAAGTTTTCAGACCTGGGGATAAACATAATGGGATTAGTACATGAATTGTATAGACTGTCGAAACAGGTCCCGATTAAGGCACACCCTCAATCTTGTGAGAAGGAAAGTAAAAAAAGATACGTGGTTTGAGCCAATGTTCTTGCTGTTAGATGAACAGGAGGAATGCAAATGTGAATAGTTCTATTGCAATAGCCCAAAGAGCAATATATAGAGTATATGGACACAATAGAAGAGTAAACCCTAAAGCACTGGGAAATACTACAAATACCCCTAAAAACCTTCTCAAATGCAAGGCGTATGCAGGCAGTTCTTGGAAAATATGTCGAGTATCAAATGACACTCATCCCATTTGGGGTCGTGCGACAACCCATAAAGCTCAATGCAGGGGCTGAGAAAGCAGAGACAAGTCGGAGCAACGTTGACTGTGACAACACGACAAAGAAGATGATGAAGTCGACACAAATAGAGAGCTGTCAAATTAAGCCGAAGAGAAATGGATAGAAGCATGGCGGTGTAGATCGAAGCCCGAGGCGGCGGCGGTGCGGAAGGGAACCGCGGCGGCCTTATAAGCTTAGGGCGGCGGCTCAGAGAGAAGCGGTAGAATCATAATGATTTCTACAATCTGCGACAGCTCGGAGAAAAGTGGCAACTGAGGCCGTGCGAAAAGGAAGGAGAGGGCCACACTCGATACAAGAGGACAGATCGTGACTAGCAAAGCAATTGATTGACTGATAAGGAATTTGTGGACTCGCACAGCTTTGACGAACTAAAAGAGAGATGCTATGGACTTGGATTGATTCAAAGGAAGCAACGACGCTAAGAAAGAAAAGGGATAACTAGCAGTAGATACTAGCTGTAGCAAGCAGCGAGGACGACAGCCAAACCGCGAGCACCAGCACCAAAATAGCAACAACCCAAAAGCACAACACATGCAGCCCAAATAGCTCAAGCAACTAACAAATGGCCAAGCCACATACCAACAGAAGCACCTCACAGCATAGAACAAGGAAGCCGCAGTGCCGCAAGCACACCAGAAAGGTGAGGCTGCTGGTGCTCGCCTGCACACAAACCAGCTCCAAGCAGCTGTGGCGGCAGCGTGGTGGCATCACTCCAAGGAGCAGAAGCAGGCGCTGCACGCGGGCACGAGCGGGGGAGTAGCGGGGCTGGAGAACTCGGCGCTGCTTGAGCGACGACAACGGCGAAGGTCGGACTCTGGCGGCGGATCCGAATGGGCTTGGAGACACTGGATCCAGTCTACAGGCGACCGCCAGGCAGCGCAGAAGCCTCGATGGGCAGCTGCATGACCTTGGGGTGGTGTGGGGCTCTCCCGCGGGCGCCAAGGCGGCGAGGAAGCCGGAGATGGCTTAGCGACGAAGAGGGTGAACTCATGCAAAGGCGCAGCAGTGACTCCTGCCGACGAGTAGCCTCAGCAAATCTGGAGCCGATCAGATCTGGAGAGGTCGGATCCAGCGAACTTGGGTGACAGCTTGGTGCCGATAAGCCTCTGAGTAGGTCTGGCGGCAACGCTGCTCACGGTGGCGTGACGCACAGATCCCACCAGATCTGTGTGGATCTGAGCCGGAGAGGACGTAGCGTGAGAGTTTGGCAACAAAGATGTAGATCGGATCCTGTGGAGAACAGCCAAGGCTGTGAAGGATCCGGCTAGATCCGTGCGGCGGAAAGCCCACGACGAATCCAGCCAGTGACGAAAGATGACGACTGCTGCAGTGGCTTCGAGGCTGGTTGCTGCAGCTGCTTGACGGCAAGCCAAAGACGATGATGTTGCTGCTGCCATAAAGAAGTGGCCACTCCCGGGATTAGAGATTGATCATCCTAGGGGCAGCAACAGCGGAAGAGGATGGAGGCTTGGGTTTGAATCTAGGCTCTGATACCATGTTAGATGAAAAGAGGGAATGCAAATGTGAATGGTTAGTTCTATTGCAATAGTCCAAAGGGTAATATATAGAGTACATGGGACACAACATAAGAGTAAATCCTAAAGCACTAGGAAATACCATAAATACTCTTAACACCTTCATGTGAAATCGGTTTGAAGGGAAACTTCATTTTCGAGCTCTGTTCAAGTTCCTATGACTCAAAAGCATGAACAGCAGAAAAATTGTAGGAATAGGAATCCTCCATTTTTTGTCCAATCCGAATGAGCCTTACATTTACAGGTTTACTGCCATAAAACAAACACCATATTCAGGCCTTACCTAACGACAAGACCTGGTGGCCACTATTGTTGATTATATTTGTAATGCTTCACGCAAATTATTGCATTAATGCTTTATATAATTTAGTGTGATATTATTTCCTTCTCAAGGTAGTGTGGCTTAATTTGGGGACCATCTACGTCTGCAGGTGCTCCAAAATGCAAAACCATTGACCAGATTACCACTCGTTGGCCCGCTGTTTACTCCTCCGGTGAGTGTTACCTCGGTGGCGAAGGTTGCTGTAAGAGCAGCGACAGATCCAGTATTTCCTCCTGGTATCATTGATATCTATGGCATCATGCGATACAGTGAGCAAAAGTAAGCATTTGCTTGTACAGGATGATATGAACGTGTGGCTGTACTTTATCTTTTGTTACCAGGTGTTTTACCTCTTTGCTCCAAATGAATAAGCAGATGTCGCACACGAAACCTTGCTACGGTCGTTTTTTTAATTAGATTTTACAGATAGTAGCATCCTTGCATGACCTTGTTTATGTGATCTGCTTACGAGCGAAGAACATTCAATAAAGAAATCGTTTCATGAGCATGGAGACCTCAGTAGAGGACTGAAAAGACCTCTTTTAATTGATACGTCCTGTGTACTGTACAGTGCTTAACAAATTTGCATATAGTTAAAGTTGTATGTTGCAACACTCAAGAGAGACCTCCGAATTTGGGAGAGGTACAAGTTCGCTATGTCAAGAGGTACAGGAGAATAAGTATACATAGATCTAAATTTATTCTGTGCTGTTACTTAAAAGACTGCTCAACTATACATTCTGAGTCCAGACAGATGATTTTTCCTTTCAGACATGGGTTTGTGAACGTTGTGATTGGAAAGGTTTAGCTAGTTGCTACTAACAGAAATCTACTCTCTCTATTTTATTTTATTTGATGTTTTAGTAGCAGAAAAGTATTCTTTTTTCATGTTATAGGATTTAAAGAAGAAATATAGCTACATCTGTCTAAATTCCTTTGTATTATTTAGTGTACAACACATTGTATAAGGCCCAATCAGTTTGTTCATCGGTAACTAGAATTAAGTATGGATGGTTTAGGAGAAACAAATTTTATGAGGTAGCATGAAATACAAATTTAATAAGGTAATTTTATGAGGTAGCATGAAATACAAATTTAATAAGGTTATGTAAATCTTGTTCTTTTCTTTAACTAATTAGAGATTCGTACGTCGGAGTCATAAAAGTAATGAGACGGAGCTTACTGTCTGGTCAACTTCACATATCAAACATTAGAGAGCAAGCGACAGAGAGTGGTGGTCAGAATGCGCGAGGAGATGGAAAAAATAGAGGGAGTGGGCGGTTGTATCCTGAGAGAGAGAGAGGAGAGAGTCGAATGTTCTAGATCAAATTGGATGGCCGAGAAGAGAGGAGAGAATTGATTAACTATCAACTCATATTTTTATAATAGTAAAGATAAGTATGCTTACACATCCAATCAAAATGAACGGATGGAGTGTTTGATTTGCTCTTGGAAGATCATGCTGGTGGTCATAATGGTCCGGTCGCCTGAGCTTTACTTGTCAGTACCTTCATTGTGTGTGTACAAGATGTCCACGAATAAACAACCAGATATATAAATGATGCGAAGACTGCGATAATACGCGGATTTGATAGCTTCCGGTTGAAGAAACTTCTCTTTTCTCTGACCCTATTACTGTTTTTGAGTATCTTGTAGTTGTTGAGGCATTAGGATTGTTTGCCTTTATTGGTGGACGAACTAGGGAGCTGCGAGCCCGCAACTCGTCGACCACAATGACAGCTAAAGAAAATGTTGTCGTGTGGCATCTGCATGTTAGCTTTGTGAGTCTTTTGCTTGACAACAATGATTTCATTTTATGGACTGTCTAGTGTCTAGGCAGCAGCAACGCTGTTGGTCCTCAGAAATAAAACTGTCATGTATATACTGCAGTGTATTTATACAAAGACTTCGCTAAATCTCCCTGGCGAATGGTTCTCACGAAGAAAAAAGACTTTGTAGGACCGACGTCGGCAATCAGAGACGTGAATGATTCTCGAAACATTTTCTCATGATATTGAGATTACTCTAATTATGCTTAACAAAACAAAGCTAGATATATAAACAAGTAAAATCAGCAATCTTCTACATAAGCTCGGTTAGACCACCATGGATGGATTGGTCTGACCGTAGGTCTAGAGCCGGTTTGATCGGTCCTTTGCTCCTAAACCTAAAAACCCTCAGGCCAAAACTCAAATTTTAAGTACTTGCTTAATTCTCATCAAAACATTTTTAAATTTTGAATGAGACTTGTTCAAGGCATTAGAAGCCTAAACCAATAAAAAATGACAAGGTTTTTTAGGCTAGGTTCACCAAATTGAAGATAATTAAATCGGATCACAGGAACACTAAAAACCCTAATACTTAAATTACTTCTTACTTGTGAGGATCTAAGGCATAAGATCTTCTAGATCTATTCTCACATGTCTTAGCAAGAAAATTTAAGTAAGAATTCGAGCTAGAACTCTCATGATCCGAAAATCATAAATCTTGCTCTAAAGCGCTCATGAATTGGGCATAATCTTGTTTCTTCCTATGGAGGTGATCTAGATGGGCAACGATTGATCAACTACGATCTTCTAGTGCCTCTTACTCAGCATAGATGACAGCAAGACCAAGAGAAAGCTCTGGAGAGGAGAAATCACATCAAGAATACAAGATACAAGCAAAGTAAGACATGAATAACTAGCAATTTGAGAGGCAATGTTTGATCTTCAATACCACGTAGAGAGGAAGGATTACAACAATATAGAGATTACAAGGTGCTCCCAAAGTACCACTCTTTCCTCTCTAACTTTCCTCTCTCAAAACTATAGGAGGCAAGGTGGAAGAACAAAAACCTTAACCCTAAAAATCCTTTGATCCAACACCTTCTCTCCTCATCGTTAGTAACCAGCACAGCCCCAATGGGTCCAACCAATTAAGATATCCTCGGAAGCATGTTAACCCTAACAAACGCTAGGTTTTACTCTCATACATGATTCTCAAAGCGTTTACGAGATTCAACCTGCTAAACTTTTAGCGATTGATCCCTTTAGCAATTCTAGCTCTTCTTGATCTAAACTACTTCTCTTTTGTGCCTCACTGCGTCGCAGTTTTGATCTAGGCATCGACCCAGTATTTGGCTAACTACCAAAATACTCTTGATGAAGCTTTCAGGCACGTTCCCTTGACTTTGTCTTCATCTTCACCTAAAAACTTCTCCACATACTTTGATACGTAGCCTATAGTACTCAATGACTACCTATCACATCTTCATGTATTTGGTCTCCTAACCATCTCTACGTGCATCAGCCTCGTCATGGCGCATCATATGCACCAACTCACCTCTTCACGATCCTTGTCTTCTTTGTGATTTCCGCTTGAGCCACGTAGCCTCACCCGAGCTTACTTGACCGCACGGACCTTAGCTCTGTCACCTAGTCTTGGTCCTTTACCATTGACCGCTATGTGAAACCTCTCTTGTAAAAGAGAAAGCTCACTTTGTTGCGAACAAAAGTAGTGTTGTGTTTTTTTGTGTAAGCAATGAGAGTGATTTTCTTGGAGGATTGGGAATTTTCTTATGCTAAGGCATGAGATGCTAAGATTTGCTAACGTGCATTAGTCGAATTAGACCGAGCACAAGGCAATTGGGGAGTTGGAACCTTGTTTGCACAAGGAGTACCCAGAGATATTCTCTACGGGTACGAGTTAGAGTTGTCTTCTATTTAGCATGTGTAATGGTATTCTCTGTGTGGTCTAGCGCCAGAATTCGGGGTCAAATTTTGTTACAGGGGGTAGAATGTAATACCCGTGTAATGACTAGCCATCACATATTCACGCATTTGAACTTACCCGAATCATCTCTAAGTGCATTGGCCTCGTCACCCGGTGCATGACATGCACCAACTCACCTCCCCACGATGCTTGTCCTCTCCATGCTTCCCACTTGAGCCATGTAGTCTCATCCGAACTTACATGACTGCTCAGATCTCAACACCCACACTAGTCCTGGTCCATTGCCATGGACAGCTAACGTCCTCCAAGCCACCTGCACATCCAAAAACCAAGCAACCATATCGAGCACAAGTTCCATGCACTTGACTCACGTTAGTCAAAACAATCCATCATGCAACATGTCTGTAACAATTCTAAAAATATTTGAGCCAATCCCCAACTCAAATACTAAACTAAACACTCCTAAACCTTGCTTGGCCGATTGGACCGCCAACCATTGGCTGATTTGACCATGTCAGTCAACTCCGGTCAAGCCCCGACAATATGGTATCCAGTTAGATCACAGTACCCTTGTCGGTCTAACCACCCAAAGCAATCAGTCGGATCACCCTCACAAGGATTGGTCGGACCGCTCACAATTTATCTCGCACACACAACGAGCACCTCTCTGGAATAAACATACCACCATCTACGGGCTGGTACAACCGCTCACCAGTCGGACCACTGCCCATGGCCGCTCTGACCACACCGACCTGACTGCTAACCATGGCCCAGTTAGGCCACACACTAATCAAATTGCTAGCCATGGCCGGTCAGACCGCTTAGCACCTAATAGCAAAAACCAAAGTTTGCCAAGACATAAAATCAAACTCAAACTTCAACAATGAAGCACAATAAAGTCAAATACTCATCATGCATATGGGGTGAGCTCCACATGGTTTCACAATCTCTCATTTGATGAGTAATTTAACAAACACCACAAAAGGCAAGAATTTGAGTTTGAATTTTGTAAGGAAAACAAATGAGTTGCAAAAATCACAAATGGTACATTTTCAAGAGAAATGAATGAACATGACCAAAGCGATAAGATGTCGAATGATGTTAAGACCTAGAAAGAGCAATTTTTCAATAAAAGCTCCAATCCACACCAAAAGCATCTCAAAACCCAAAATCTTGCTCATGGTCAAAGAAAATGAGCAATTACCCAACATGACCATTTTCATAGTAAGACAAAGCATCAAAAGAGTAAAAGAGTATAAATACAATGCAAATGAGCTTACCTTCAACTCAAGTTCTCATTTATGACTCAAGATGTATTTTTCTCACTCAATAGCTCATTTTGCTCTTTTTTAATCCCACAATACTCATTTTCATATTTTTTGTTCATTTACCATTTGAATGAGCATTCTCCCCTTTTAATATCATTCTCGATATTCCCCCTTTTTACTAAAACTAATTTTTTCCTTAATCATTATCCCCCTTTTGGCAAAATAGTCATCAAGGTTCAATGGGGTATGCAAACTAACTAAAACTCACCCTTTCTAATTCTAACCCTTAAATGATGGCTGCTAATAATTAAAGCACAAAGGAGCAAAAGAAAGAGCATGTATGCATGAATGAAAATGCAGAAGAGCTTTCAAAATTATTCAAGGTGAGATTCAATTAAAAAAGATATCGCTTGAAGCCATAGAATATATACAAAGCTATCTATATCACAACGAGACATATATAACTAATTTAGGCAAGATAGCATAACTTAAAGCATTAGGCTTAAAATATGACCCATGGGAAAGAAAATGAAAAGGAAAGCGAAGAATGAAATAAATTCACAGTTTACAATAGAGAGAAATCAATTAGAAAGGGGAAACCACTTCTTACACTTTCAGTTACATTCGGATCAAAAGAGAATACAAATTAAATTCGTTTTAATACATATTCTCATCGGTACATGAACAGTAAGAGAAAGGTGGAGTTATATGCATATCATTCCATACAGTAGGATGAAAATCCACCTTAGCTAGCACCGCACCACCATGTTACTTGTGAGCCAGTTAGTATTAAGATTCAGAAGAAGACCAAATAAAAGAACAAATGAAATTAAGCAAATTAAAATAAAGAGATTGATGTCAGAGCCCTAGAAGGTAATTTCGGGCAGGGTAGTCCGTTCACAGATATACCTGACCGTCTGGGGGCCAGTCGGCACCTCTCACAACCATAGGATCATCATTTGACGTTAACAAACTTGAAATATATGAAAGGACATGGAAACCAGCCAGCCCCAAAATTACCCTTGTGCTTCCACACGACAACCAGAAGCCAGCAAAGCACTTATGGATGCCATAGTCATAGTAAGGGGACAGCACACCCTTGAGGAGACATGAGCCAGAAAATTAGTCGAATAGAAGAGAAGAGAGGAGAAGAAAGTCTGGCCATGTTACACCCAAGAAGGCACCAGAAGAGATAGCCAGCATAGAGGGTTGATAAGGCCGAAACCAGCCAAGTAAAAGAAGCAAAGTCCCATTTGGTCACCAACACTACCAGCCAATACCTCAGTTGAAGCCCATCCCCTTCATCTTCACCTCCATTCGCCCATAGCACGGCAATGACGAGCCAAGCCAAGGAACTACACCAGTTTCTGATACAGGGAGGCCCGATCTTCTCAGTGAGGAACTGTGGATAGTTGATACGAAGTAGACGATGTCACTAGTTGAACACCTGAATCGGACTCCGTTTGTGAAAGCTATGGCCTTTTTAGTAACTGTCTGTCAGGCTGTCCCGAACCGAATCCGAATTGAATTCTGTGTTGAATCCGAGTTTGAATTGGATTGAGCACGTAGGAGGTCCGAATTTGGCTTGAAAATCTTATCCAAAACTTGTAGTTTAAGTCCTTGGGCTCCTCCTTTTTGCTCTCCCATCAATCGGGCTTCTTTCCTCCTTGATCAACGGCATGGGCTGTTTGATTTTCTCCTTATCAACTGCTTTGGTCTTCTTGTTCTTCATTGCTAGGCAGCAAATATGGGTACCCTCCTTCTTGTGCTCCTCTATTGCTTTGGCTCCGGCCTCCCTCTCGGTTCCAAAGACTTGAAGCTTGTCAAACCTGAGAATGCACAAAGTATTGCTTTTATGTAGTATCCAATTCTCACGGAAAACACAAAGAAACTTGTTAAGAAACAATTGCACCTGTTGTTTGAGAAGTATAGATCGTGCTTTGTAAACAACGTTATAAGTACTAGGGATATCCTCATCATCCTCCCTTTCTTCAAAAAAAGCCGTCCTCGGCTTTTGATAGCCTGAAAATGTGCTACACAAAGAAAACAACGTATATGCATGGTATATGTATTTATCATCCAAACAACTTCCGTGTAGTGCATGATGATTTGCTAAACATGTACTAATCAAAGAGAACAACGTATATACGTGATATATGTATGAATCAATTGTTGTGTTATTCGCGTTGTTTTGCACAAAATAAGTAACACAACTGCAACCATAGGATGTATTTGATATATACATTGCGGTACCTTCATTCACATCATTATCACAAGTAATGCATGTTCGATAAACATAGAACTTGTCATCTACACCATAATCTCCAATCAAATTGAACGTATATGTGTAGGCATAAGGACTAACTAGTGATTTTAAACATGAAACTTCAGCAAGGTTTTCAATCACACTAGATAGCTCTTTAGAATCATCGAATATGATATAGTATAAAGAATCATCAAGAGATATTCTAGTAAGAACGTCTTTATGAGTAATCAATTCCACATTGTGTAAATTGAGCGAAGAAATTTCAGAACATAGAATATTCAGAGGAACACTAGAGTTATCACTCTTACGTACCTTTACGTGATGAATATTCAATTCAACACCATTATTGTTACCTTTAACATCCTTCTTAGTTATTGTAGGTGTTGTAAGTATCAAATCGTCATGACAAAACCACGAGGCAGCAAGCACTCCATCCCCAACCATGGTTATCTCCTCGTCTTTTACTTCCAACGATGCCGGTTGTTGAAAATTCAACTCCTCTTCTTTAATATCGACCTGCACAATATGAGAAACAACACTAGAAGAATAGAGTAAATTGTTAATTTCATCAACAACCTCACTTTGGCTATCATCTACTTCTCTTTTCTATTAATGTATCTCTCTCACACTCAATGGAGATGCTCTCCACTTCACATATGGTGAAATCACACAGCTCACTCTTTTTATCATTCTCATTCAATTTGGCTATGTGTCTCTCATTCTCACATGGGTTTGGATGCATCGCATCCCCCAAAGATTGTGGGTCAGCAACGGAGCAATCACGAGTAACCACAATCTCTTCATGAAGCAATACTACATGAAGCTAGGACCCAAGGGAAAATCCCATGCTTGGTCGCCTTCTCTTATGTCACACAAGTGGACTTCAAACCTTGTCGCAGTTCTGTCAACTTTTCCACTAGGGAACGCTTGTATTGGTAAGGTACAAAACGTGCACGAAAATGCTGGTTCATTTTCTCCCAGGTGACAATTGGCAATTCCTGGCTTTCCATACGTTTACGAACAAACCGCTCCCACCAATATGTGGCATAATCAGCCAACCCATTGGACGCAAGTAAGAGCTTCCTCTCATTGGAATAATTGTGCATCCAAAATAGCGTATCAATTTCTAGCTCCCAATTGAGGTATTCTTCCACATCTGTACTACTTGAAAATATAGGGATAGAAAATTTGAGTTTAGTGACAAAATCCTTACGATGCACGTCGGGGTAGTTGAACATGGTGCGTAGCTCAAGAAGTTGTTGTTGATGTCCGTGCGTAGTCTGCGTAACCTCCTCCCAAGGTCGTTCAATTCATACCGAACGGACCCAAGCTCATCGCGCACACCATTATCACGATCCCGAACTTGCCTTTGTAGCATCCTGCGTGGCGGTGTACTCCATCCATGTAACCGATAGATCCTCCTGATGACCTAACATGGCAACAACTCACAAATAGCAAACGAGATTATATCCAGATTAGTAAAACAAAATAGCTCTCTCTCTACGCTCGCAACTCACTATCCTGAAAACAAGACAAGCTTACCGTTCCAAAGTGAATCAAGGACGGTAAATCGATAAATGTGACGTGACGACCTCAACCCGTAATGTATGAGCGTAACCAAGAGCAAGGAGTACACAAGCGGGTGTAGGTGGAGCTTGGACGATTATGTGGATATCCTATGCAATCTGATATTTTCAAGGTATTGTAAACCTAAGTAATGATCCAAGCTAGAGTATCTTGCCTATGTGCTGATCCAATAGGTTTAAGTGAAGTTAATGAACGCACACGCAAAGATAAATGTGACTTAATGCCAACAAAGGAATGAGCTAGCGAGAAGTAAACGCAAAGTGCGATGTAACAAGCTCGTTTGGCACCAAGTACTAGGAGAGACGCTAGCCAATTGCAATTGAATATAGGAGGGCACAAGATTACTCAAAGAAAAGGACTACACAATATGAAATATGGATGGGACGGTACTATACCAGTCCGACATTATGCGCGGTTACTGTAGCAAAAATCATTTTTTTTGTAGCAATCGGCAAAAAAAAATTTATTATTTATTTTTTTAGACATGGCTCTTTCTATAAGCGGCTGCCTTTTCTTTCTCTCTTCTTTTCTTAATGGCCGAAAGTGTGTTGTGCGACTCTCTTGATTGCGCAAGATCCACAATTCAGCAAAGTGTAAACCAAAATCTAAGAGTAGCCCAAAGCAATATCAATAGCTAGTCTCAAAGATGAAAGGATATAAGTGATGCTCAAGGAAACCAAAGTGGTTCGGACGCAACTGGAGCAAGTTGGAGCATGGCACAGCGAGGTGCAGCTAGGGTTGCTAATCCGAGCCAAAAGCAAGCAAAGACAGGTTGGTATTTGTTATTTTTAGGTGCTAATTAATGGAATCAATCAGCAATTTTCTAGGGTTTATGTGGACACAAAGATCAAGCTACGCAAATGAGCACAAAGATCAGCACGTAAACAAAATTTCTAATGGACGAAAACTTAACAAAACTCACGAGAAATAATAGATTGAACTACGGTTTTGGAATTGCAATTTTTGGTTTAATAGACAATAGGACGGAAAACGAATCTAACTACGGGTAAAGAAGTTCTCACCGAGTAAACCTAGAATCTGATACCATATGATACAGGGAGGCCCGATCTTCTCAGTGAGGAACTGTGGATAGTTGATGCGAAGTAGACGATGTCACTAGTTGAACACTCACGCCAATGCACGAACTCCCAACTCTTTGGAATACGCCCAAAACACACCGGATAATTGTTCGTCGTGAGACCACAAACGACGAACGCTAAGTCCCCAATTCCCAATGGAACGACGGCTTGACCTTGAATTGCAGAACGAACAATGGATCGCCTAGTTCTCTCTCAAAGTCCTCGCATGAACTCTGGTGTTGAAAGAACAAGCAATAGCTATGTTTCAATCTTATGCATAAACTTGGTCTCCCTTACAATGGGGGTCTAACCCTCAATATATAGTACCCTGTCCACCTCATGGGTGGACAAGAGGTCCTAAACTAACTCCAACTCATCCCTACATGTATTTGGAAACAAACTCACACAAAAGGAAAAATCTAAAATTAAATCGTCACTTTGTTTCGATCATAACTTTTTATCCGTGATGAATTTGAAGGTGGCGCCAGATTCATTGCGTATCCCTTGAAATTATCTTTCCAACGAGTACAAGAACACCTGAATCGGACTCCGTTTGTGAAAGTTATGGCCTTTTTAGTAACTGCCTGTCAGGCTGTCCCGAACCGAATCCGAATTGAATTCTGAGTTGAATCCGAGTTTGAATTGGATTGAGCACGTAGGAGGTCCGAATTTGGCTTGAAAATCTTATCCAAAACTTGTAGTTTAAGTCCTTGGGCTCCTCCTTTTTGCTCTCCCATCAACCGGGCTTCTTTCCTCCTTGATCAACGGCATGGGCTGTTTGATTTTCTCCTTATCAACTGTTTTGGCCTTCTTGTTCTTCATTGCTAGGCAGCAAATATGGGTACCCTCCTTCTTGTGCTCCTCTATTGCTTTGGCTCCGGCCTCCCTCTCGGTACCAAAGACTTGAAGCTTGTCAAACCTGAGAATGCACAAAGTATTGCTTTTATGTAGTATCCAATTCTCACGGAAAACACAAAGAAACTTGTTAAGAAACAATTGCACCTGTTATTTGTGAAGTATAGATCGTGCTTTGTAAACAACGTTATAAGTACTAGGGATATCCTCATCAGTTTCTCTCTTCCTTCCAATCTCAAACCCCAAAACCCCACAACCACAGATTGTCGGCCACCACAAGACTAGAACCAAGGCAAGCCAGCAGGAGCAAGGAGTTAAGCTGTAGGAGGTGGCCAGGGCCAGTCGGCACACGGCCAACCATGAAAGCGACCTCCAAGAGAAAGCTTTCATTCCTTCCCAAAGCAACCCGACAACCCACCGACAAAGGTTGCCCCATCTATTCTTATCATTAGCATCCAATTCTTGCAAGTAAATCATGCATCGGCCATAGTCAACACGAAAGCAACCGAATGACATACCATCACTGGAGCACATAGCACCATCACAAAGATGGCTAGCCGACGGTAGAGAAATAAAAGAGGGGAGGGAGCAACAGTACCGAGGAGGCAAGCCGCAGTGGTGAAGGGGGACACAGCGCACCCGACGGCCATGACATGCTCCTCTGGTGCATGGCATGACCTCGAGCTCTGCCGGAGCCAGCAAACGACTACCCTCGATTAGCTCCAAAGGAATCAATTTTGGCAAATCAAAAATTTAGTATAAAATCAAATAAAACGAGAATGGGATGGGTGGAAGAGGTGAGTCAGAGTAGAGAGGGAAGGAAGAAGAGATGGTTTGAGCCGACGGAGGTCGCCCAATAGTAGGGTCGACCTTGGGTTACCAGAGGTGGTGAGTAGAGGCCAGGCGGCGAGGGGCTGAAGGGGTTGATGTAGAGGGGGACCGGCGATGCTAGCTGAGAGGACGGCCACGAGAGGAGGCGGCGGCAGTAGGATGACCTGAGGACGGCAGAGCGATGGGTAGGTGCTGCGCCGAGGGCAGGGGCTCGAGGAGGGGCCAAGGCAGGCGCGGCACCGAGGGGCGACGGCGCGAGGGGAGAGGCGAGTCGAAGTGCCAGAGTGGTGCGGGAGAGGAGCCAGATCTAGATCGGCGAGGGGAGTGGAGGAGCCAGGAGAGAGAGGGAGAGGTAAGGAATGAGGGAGCCGGCCGGGTCAGAAAAGATAAGAAAGGGAAATGAAAAGGAGAGAACGGAAAAAGAAAAGAAAAGAGAAAAATGATAGGCGTGTAAATAAGATTTATCTGTGATTATAGATAACGATCATTAAATTATGATTATTTGGGCATCGGGGCATCGGAAAGGTGTCTGGTGAGAGAGGTTGATAAAAGGGTTGTGTGTAGGAACGTAGTTGGTTGTCTATACACATTGAACCGTTGTTGTTTGTATGCTTGTGTGAATTGCAATGTTAAGGGTTCAGGTGATGCTTTCAGGTGGGGGTTTTGGTTTGGCGCTCCTCCACGCATCGCCCACGGGAGTAATCAGGCAAGTGCGTGGTAGAATAGTGGATTGTGATGAAATCCTGGTATTTGTTTTATGCCATGATTTATGTCATGTTACGAAATGATATCCTAGCGTATCTATTGATTATACTGCGATGAGAGATATTTATGAATTAATATCAACATTTGAAGAATGTTGCATTTGCATTGCATCATGAAAGTCCTACGACGGTAGGCATCCCTCACGGTGGGAATATCAGGACCTACATCGATAGGCACCTCCAGGGATGAAGGCATAGGGGTTTCACCGATGGGTGAAACAACTCCACTATACCGATATAAGCGGCATACAGAGGCGCATTATGCACTGCACTCATAGACCTACGACGGTAGGCCTCCCACGACGGTAGGTCTCCCACGACGGTGGGGAAATCAAGACCTACTTCAGTAGGCACCTCCAGGGATGGGGGCAGAGGGGTTTCACCGACAGGTGAAGCAAGTCTACTATACCGGTATAAACTGCATACAGAGATTTATTGCATCGCATTGCATTTGCAGGAAACGAACAGGAGACATGGAGGAAATCCAAAGATTTTTGGGTTACAGTTCATAAATATGTGATTGAATGATTATTGCACCAACTTCACTATTTTATTATGTGCTTGCTGAGTCTTCGGACCCACCCTTACTTTGTTGTTGTTTTTAGATATCTGTTGAATGCGACATATACGAGCAGGAGTAGCACAGTCATTTCACACGCAACAGTAACTCACATGTCATCTACAGTTGACATATTTAGTCTTGAATAGTCCGAGTACCTTTTTGGTAATTAGCAAATTTATACATCTGCTGCGCTTAGTGTCAAGTGGATCAACTTTTGTCATTTGATTGTTATTTAAATAGAGGAATTGCTTCGCAAGACCAGTGGCAAAAGTTAGAGTTGGTAGCATCATAGAATAGGTGGTATTACTTTGGGCTCAGAGAACGGGCCTAGGGTGTTACAGAAAATAACCCCTCAAACAGAAGTCAAATAGTCACGAGAACAACCAAAGTACAAGATATCATTGGGCCAACTTCACTGCAGTTTTAAGACTAGTCTAACTAGGCCCGAGCGGTTAGACCACTGGGACAAAGTTGGGCTGAGCGATCCACCAGTAGAACCGTAGGTTCAACACCGGTCTGACCAGGCCTTTGTTTCCATACATAAAAAGACCTCTCCGATCAGAACTTAAATATCAAAGAATTTACTTGAGTCTCATTCAAACATTCGTAAACTATATTGGGAAATTTTGCTCTTAACAAACATATGTTTGTCTACAGAAGCAGAAAAAGAACTTTTGATTTGCCTCTTCATGCCAAGGTAATATCAATTCAGTAACGTCACACCAGAAGTACAAATATACATGAATAACCACTACTACAGAAAACCGTATTACAGATGGTTCAAAAACATCATCACAGACGATTTTCGAACCGTCTGTGGTGTAAATATCACAGGCGGTTTGTAACTAAAAACCGTCTGTGATAGTTGACAATCACAAATGGTTTATAAGTAAAAACCATCTGTGTAATGTGATAATCACAGACGTTTTGTAACTAAAAACCGTTTGTGATAGCTGATAATCATAGACGGTTTGTAAGTAAAAACCGTCTGTGATAGCTGATAATCACAGACGGTTTTTATGATTATCAGCTATCACAGATGGTTTTTAGTTACAAACTATCTGTGATATTCTTTTCTACCCCCAAATGTATCTCTGTTTATTGGCTAGCCTCAGGAAATGCTAGCCATGCCCTCTGAAACAAGCAGATCAACATGTACATGTATACATACAATTCACATCTCAATTCATTTCACAAACATAAAATATCCAATTCACATCTCAATTCATTTCACAAACATAAAACATCCAATTGACATCGCACTTCATTTCACAAACATAAAACATCCATTTCGCAAATCAATTAATTGAAATGAAATAAAATATCCATTAACAAAAACACAATTACAAAAGATCTATATTGCATTTGCACTTAGATAGTAACATTACATTTTTTATTACTCTATCACTCCGGAATCGAGGTCTCGCGAAAGGAACAGATCCATAATCAACGAACTTGTCAAGCTGCACAAGTAATACTTGGATGGTGCATGATTGCCATCCAAGTATTGCTTGTGCAGCTTGACAAGTTTGTTGATTATGGACTATTCCTTTCACGAGACCTCGACTCCAGACTGATAAGAACAATAAAAAATCATTGTACGATGTGGAACTCTCCATCTGAGTTTATGATTTTAGCTAGCAAAAAGTAGCACACTCTCATCGAATTTGTGAAAGGTCGGGCTGTTGCAATGCAGTTGACGGGATGGACGCAGCCTGTCGATAGGAATATCAATGTGCGTATATACATAACCTGATAAGTATGAAATAATTATGGAAAGATTGTCAAACCTTAGAATTGGTGATCCTCAAGGAATCGAGGAGTAGTTTCATACGGTGGCAAACGTAGAATCCACACGTGTTGCCCGGCGACTGCTGGTGGCACTACAAAAAATGGAATATGTTAATTCAAGAGGCATTACTAGCAACTGTTACATAGGATTAATTAATGTGTAATAGCGAATACCTTAAATTTTCGAACATGTGTCAGGCCTTTGGCCCCTTGCGTGAGACAATGTGATTCGAAAAAGTTGACCTTAGTCATTCGGAAGGAAAGAAAGAGTACAATATAGGTATGTATGGAGAAAATGTACTTACGTATCACTTACTTGGCTGACAACTGTGTAGTCCGTTTTTTTCTTACTTAGGAAATCAAGGTATATTGCCTTGTTCCATTTTGGTACATTTACTATTGCCTGATTGTAGGGCATAAGTACATATTCCTTATTGCGGTAAGCCAGCAGTGCTGCTGCAATGTACCTCTGGACGAAGGGTGTATCCTCGTTGATGGTATGCATGACGACTAAGTATGGGTCCAACAAACCAACCGATGATTTGGATGATCTAGCTTTAGTCACCATGTGTCTATATATATACGTACGAAAGCAACAAATTATATATGATATTTATCGGTATGACATAAACGGAGATTATGATTGTACACACTTACAGCGTACAGCATCGAATGAGTGAGGCGTCGAGAGCGTTGAGTGTGAAAAGATCAAATAAATCCTCAAAGGTCACCACGAAGACACAATCTTGAATATTGTGCCGTAAATGATCCGGCCCGAATTTGACAGTGATACCTGAGCGTCGTTCTCCCTCTGGCTTATTGGACTGTTCCATATACCACATGTATAATTGCAGGCAACTAATTGGTAGGGTTTGGAGGCGCGTTACCGGGTCGACCAGCGGCTCGCCAAGCATGAATTTGCAGGCCAATGGCAGGTACGAGATATCATCATGATCAGTTTTGTTTGCTTTGCCCTTGCTGCCTCGGTTGTAGGTCGACTGTAAAGGTAGCACCGGTGGAAGTTGCTGCACCGGGAATAGCGCCCGTGCACATGACACCGGTGCAGGTAGCGGTGGTGGAGATAGGCCTTGTGGAGATGGCACCAGTGCATGTAGCTGATCTGGTTCAGGTTGGCCTTGTGGATCTGCCACCAGTGAAGAAGCCTCCAGGCAGATGTCGCTTTTGGGCCACTGAATGAAGGTTCCAATGGCTTGCCCTAGAGTCACGAGCTCGTCGTTGGGGGCCTTCGGTAGCGGGACGACCTCGAAATTGGCGTGTACACCATCCACTGCCACTTTTTCGAAGCCTGGCACTAAAGGTTCATGGTGCACCATGGCCCCTTGAGCAGACGGATATGCTAGGCCCCAAGCAGCGCACAAGGCAATGGAGGCATATCTCACTTGGAGCTTGCACTTCGTAGGCTCCAGGATGTCGTCCACAGGAAATCTGGCCTCGCTTTCCCTCGTAGGATTAGATGCGCAGCTACTCGGACGGTTGGGGGGCATGCTAGCACAGGAGCGGCAGCGGCGGTGGCCTGCTGATTTTCTTCTTTAAATCTTCGCACCTCATCTCTGACGTAATCAACAAGCTCCTCTCTAAGAGATGCCTTGATCTCCTCTCGTAGTCGTGCATCACGCTCGGCTTTGTTTCTCTTCCTACGCCGATACAATTCGGAATTATCTGAGAAATCTTATTTCCAAGTAACATAAAGCCCAAGGCCTCTCGTACGACCTAGGTGCTCCTTGTTTCCCAGTGCTGCAGAGAGTATATCTTTCTCCCTAATTGACTGGAATGATCCCTGGGAAGATTCGACACTCAGTGTATCCTGCAAGAGCCCGACATGTTATTTCACTTCATACGAAGTTGTGGAGTAATTACAATATACATAGTTCGATATCTAACCAGGCGGTGGGACACTTTCTGGCCTGCAGGGTTCCGGAACAAGATGTCCCCCGACGTCGTGGTAGATGACCTCGCTCTAATTCAATTTCAAGCGCGCTCATCCGGGATAGTGGCAAATGGCGGGGCGGTGTCCCACAGGATTGCCTATTCGTCCTCCTGCCTCCACTGTGGGATTTTACCCGCATACCCAGCTGTGCTGAATCTGTGGGGTGTGTGTTTTTTGCATGGAGGGTCTTGTGCGCCGCACTTGCACTTCTGAAAGCTTCGGTCGTCTTCGTCACCTTAAACTCTTCCCATTGAGGTTCCAGAAATGGGTACTTATCAAATGGTATTAGATCCTTCTCCACATAGACAAGCATGCTCTTGAAGTTCTTCCATGCTTTGCACGCTGCTAGCAAGGCATGTCATTGTAAAGAGTCGTGGTGTTCTTCTGGGATCTTGAACGATGCAAAAAATCTCTGTCAGCAGCTCACGTTTCCGAGTCTCACTCACGCTCTTCCACGAATCAAATGTGATCTCAATTCGTTCTCATGCAACTATTCCGATCGTTCTTCAAAATGTGCCCGCTGCTTGGCGAGGAAGGAGAGGGGTCCCAGATCTATCGACCTCTGTGATGGTAAATCGGCCCTCGGGATTTTTCGATAGTCCTCTTCCTTTGCATGTTGATTTTGGAGCAGACGCATCCGGCGGTGATGTTGAAGAATGCGTGCATGACATGTTGGCCTTCTCATATATGAAACAACAACAATATATGTATACATATATTCAAGTATACATATACATATCTATGTTCATTAGCAACATATATATACATATACATAACAGTAAGATTTAACAACAATAAGATTTATGAAACAACAACAATATATGTATACATATATTCAAGTATACATGTACATATCTATGTTCATTAGCAACATATATATACATATACATATACATAGCAGTAAGATTTAATAACAATAAGATTTATGAAACAACAACAATATATGTATACATATATTCAAATATACATGTACATATATATGTTCATTAGCAACATATATATACATATACATTCCCAGGGCTATGCTAAGTAAAAGCATTATTTTCAAGTGCCTCGAGGGGACGGAGGTGGCCGGCGATGGGCCTGAGGGAGGAGGAGGGCGACTGACTCGGGGATGGCGGCGGGCTCGGGGCTCGGCGGAGGCGGCCGTTGAAGGATCGGGGACGGCGGCGGCCTCGGGGGGCGGGCGGCGGCGGGCTCGGGGGCGGTGGCGGCCTCGGGGCGGAGGGGCCAGCTACGGGCCCGAGGGAGGAGGAGGGCGACGGGCTCGGGGGACAATGACGGCCTTAGGGAGACGAAGGTGGCGACGACTAAGTCTCTGTACTTGGTTGGTATTGCTAATAACTGCAGTGTACGCACAAAACTCTAGCGGGGGGTTATATATAAAGGCTTATTACAGAGACAGTTCTAAACTGAGAACCGTCTGTGATAAGCCTTTGCCCCTCCGGCTGTGGTTATTAATATAACTACACCAACCAGCATTCAATAAGGCCTCACAGAGTATTTCTTTACAATAGCCCAATGAACATAGAGATACATTTGTACGACTCATTCTCAAAATTACCTATATATCACACATTTTCACACATACATAAATGCAAATTCACAAATACATCACACACATATATTGTTATATACATAAATGCAAATGCCCACATATATGTCGCACATTCTCACTCCACTTGCTTATTTCTTTTAAAAATTAGCCCTTCATGATGATCAATGCGGACATAACTAGTTTCGTCATGTTGTTCATCGTCGACCCTTATGCCATTTCCAAAAGGAGGTAGCTCGTCAAATTGATTGTATTCTTCCTCGTCCACTACGTTCTCTACTTTGACAATTCTCCTTTTTCCATGAAGAACTACATGGCGTTTCTTATTTACCGGGTCGGTTACATAGAAAACTTGAACAACTTTGTTGGTGGGTACGAATGGTTCGTCTTTATACCCGACATGTTGGAGGTCCATGGTAGTGACACCGTACTTGTCAACCTTCACCTATGGGAGATGCACCCAACGGCAGCGAAATAAGGGGATCTTGAAAACCACGTAGTTGAGCTCCCAATCTCTTTTATGAACCCATAGTACGAGTTTCTCAACCATCGGTATTGAACGTATCTATGCGGACACCGCTATTCTGGTTAGTGCTCTTTACATCATGAGCCTGTGTATAGAATGTGTACCCATTTATGTCATATCCTTGCCATGTCACAACTGTAATTGTTGGCCCTTTTGCCAACGATGTTAGTATCTCACTTGACGAGCTCGTAGCGATTTGCTCCTTCAACCATTGGTTGAACCGACTGTTGTGTTGTCTCATGATCCAAACATCCGGTCGCTCCCGATTCTGTTGCCGAAGCACATCCTTGTGCTGGTGACATAAGGGACCACTTCAGTTATGTGTTGCAAGACCGTGAAATGGGCTTGAGCATACGCGTCCATATCTGGAGTGATTGTTTTCCTTCCGATAGTTCCAATACCCTTGAGCCTCCCCTCATGACGAGATTGAGGCATACCTATCGGTTAAATCTGAGCCATATAATCGATACAAAACTCAATGACTTCTTCGCTTGCATAACCTTCGACGATGTTACCCTCCGGCCGAGATCGATTCCGTACATAGGACTTGAGAATTCCCATTAACCTCTCAAACGGGTACATGCTACGTAGGAATACGGGCCCACACATTTTTATCTCCCACACAACGTGAACAATGAGATGTACCATGATATCGAAAAACAAAGGAGGGAAATACATCTCAAGATGACAAAGAGTCATCACCACCTCGTCCTATAGAGCATCTAGTCCTTCGGGATCGATGACCTTCTGAGCAATTGTGTTAAAGAAATAACATAGCCTCATGATTGTCTATCGGACTTTGATCGACAAAATATTTCTAATTGCAATAGGGAGCATTTGTGTCATCACCACATGACAATCATAAGACTTCATGTCATTTAACTTCAAATCTTACATCAAAACAAGTTTCTTTACATTGCTGGAGTAACCAGACGGAACTTTGACATCATGCAAGCACTGGCACAGTTCAGTTTTCTCGGCCTTGGATAGAGTGTAACACGCAGGGGAAGGAACATTCGTCCATTACGTGTTTATGTCGGTGCTAACTCAGGCCTAATGTCCATATCAGCCAAGTCAAGCCGTGCGTTGACGCCGTCCTTTGTTTTATCACGAATGTTCAGTAAGAGACCAATCAAGCTGTCACATACATTCTTTTCTACGTGCATGACGTCGATGCAGTGTCGAACATCTAGGTACTCCTATAAGGTGAGTCCCAAAATATTGATCCCTTCTTCCAGATGTTCTTCTCACGAGCTCTCAATTTACGCCCCTTTCCGAGGACAACATCTAAATCCTTAACCATATTATAAACCTCTTTTCCGCTTAAATGCCTTGGAACTGAACCGTCCTCCTTCTCTCTGTCAAATTATTTCTTCATCTTGCGGTATGGGTGAGCCCTCCGAAGGAACCGGCATTGACGTATGTACACTGTTTTGCGTGAGTGTTTCAGCCACACACTCTCAGTACCATCTAAGCAGTGAGTACAAGCTTTGACACCTTTTGTACTCTGGCCCGACAGGTTAGCGAGAGTAGGATAATCATTTATGGTGCAGAACAATAAGGAGCGCAAAGTAAAGTTCTCTCGTTTGTATGCATCACATACTGCACCCTTCGTTGCACAAGATTTTTTTAGATCTTCCACCAACGGTGCTAGGTACACATCAATATCATTATCAGGTTGCTTTGGCCCTTGGATAAGTATCGACAGCAAAATATACTTTCGCTTCATACACAACCAAGGGGGAAGGTTATAGATGCATAAATTCACGGGCCAAGTGCTATGTCGACTGCTCATGCTACTAAAAGGATTCATTCCATCTGTACTCAATCCGAACCTTATATTCCTCGGTTCTACACTGAAATCTGTAAAACTCCTATCGATGTTTCTCCACTGGCTGGAATCAGCAAGGTGTCTCAGCATTCTATCCTTCTTGCACTCCTCCAAGTACCAGCGCAGCAGTTTTGCCTCATTTGGATTCGCAAAAAAACCATTCAAACGGGGAATTATAGGAAGATACCATGCCACCTTTGCAGAAGGTCCTTTCTTCACCTCTGTTCCCTTTCCATCATCATCTGATTGATTGTTATGTTTGTATCGAGATGCGTTGCACACCGGACAGACATGCATGTTTGCATACTCTTTACGGTAGAGGATATAGTCGTTTGGACATACATGTATTCTTTCTATTTCTATTCCCAATAGACAAAGAACCTTCTTGGCTTTATACGTGGTTTTAGGCAACTCATTTCCCTCCGGAAGTATGTCCGCTAAAAAACCTAGCAGCGCCGTAAAACTCTTGTCAGACCAACCGTTGTTTGCCTTCAATTTCAACAGTTCAAGCACAGCTAACAACTTCGTGTACTTTGACCTGCTGCACGTGAACAAAGGTTTCTTTGAGTCCTCCATCAAGCCTCGGAATTTAATATACTCTCTCTCATCATAATTCTTTTATGCATCACGAAGCATCTGATCCAGATTATCATCGTGCAACCTATCCGAATCCGAACCACAATTATCATCCGGCGGCATATAAGACTTCACCGGTGATGTCATCCGGCGGCATATCATTGACTTCACCGGCGATGTCATTCGGCGGCATATCATTGACTTCGTCATGATTGGTCCAACACGTATATCCTTTTTTGAAACCCCTCTGAATCAAGTGCGCTTCAATTTGCGCTAGATTCTTAAACATCTTTAAGTTCTCGCAGTCAGTGCATGGACAATACATATATTCCACCCCCTTATTCAACATATCCTCCCCGGTAGCTCTTGTAAAAGCAGACACGCTATTAATGTATTCTTCACTCACACGGTTTGCAGTATACATCCAGCTTAGGTCCTATATTATGCACATATATAACAACTTAGTATTAAAAAATAAATTAATTAATTATTACTACATATATACCATATGCATTGAGGCTAGCTAAATCTAAATTAGCTAGATCTTCAAAGTATATATATAACAGTCACCAAAAATTAGCTAGATCTAAATTTAATTTGATGCAACGAAAAATAAATTTCATTACTAACCATATCTAGGGCAACCAAGAACTTGATAAATCTTCAAAGCTAGATGTTCTGCCAAATAAGCCTCCTCCCATCAAATAAATGGCCTGAAAGCCTTGCCGCCTCCAGCTGCAACACCGGCTAGATCTGAATCGAAATGACGACAGTGCGGTTCTGACCGACGCAATAAATACCTAGTCAGATTATCACAGACGGTTTTATAATAAAAACCGTCTGTGATATTTCATTATCACAGACGGTTCAACGGTAAGAATCGTCTGTGATACTCCTTTTTCCCGCCACAAACACCACAGACGGCCTCTAAATTAAAATTGTCTGTGATAGTGTACATCACAGACGGTTTTGTGAACAGACGGTTTTGTTTCTTTGTGAAACAAAACCGTCTGTGATTTGGCGTCTAGTATTAGACTTTCTGTAGTAGTGAACTATCATTTGCACAATTATGACCTCAAATGAACAGACTTTATTTCATACATTATTACAAATGCAGGCTGAAGAAATCGGCTTCAAGGTTGTCATGCTGACACAGGAAAGAATGAACTTGTGTAGCATCTGCACATCTGGAAAGCAAATCATGACATTGGATCCTACACATGTACAATTTGGTTAGGAATGGAGCGCACGGAATAGTAGGGGTGAAAAACGGTAACGGATAATTCGTTTTATCCGATATTCGTATCCGAGAAAATGTGAATGTGGTAAGCAAAAATCCGTATTCGAAAATATTCGTATTCATATTCGACAATATTCGTATCCGTATTTGAGAATGTTTGTATTCGCATTCGTATTCGAGAATATTCGTATTCGTATTCGCATTCGTATTCGAGAACATCCGCATTCGTATTTATATTCATATTCGTATTCATATTGCCGCCGGGCGCCGGCTCGCCAATCGCCAATCGCCAATTCGCCATGGCGCGAATGGCACGCCAAGGCGGGAGTCACACGCGGCCGCACGGGAGTCACGAGTCATGACTCAGTACTCACGAGTCATTTACTCATTCGGTCAACCGAGACACCGAGTGCCGAGTGGCGAGTCTGGGCCAACCGAGCGTCCGAGACCGAGCGTGAGTCTGGGTGTGGCAAGTTGGTGACTGCCTGACGACGCGAGTGGCGAGTACTGAGCGTCCTAGCGGTGACGCTGGCGAGCGAGAGGGAACTCAGCGAAGTAGCGTGTAAGAGCGGAAGAGGAAGAGCCAAGACCTCAACTAGTACACTCCTCATTTCGCTCAATAGTACTCAAGACTCAAGATTAACTCATTAACTCCTCATTTCCAGATTTCCTCAACTAGTACTCAAGACTCAAGAGCCAAGACCTCAAGTCCTCAACTAGTACACTCCGGCCGGCGACTGCTTCTACCTGCTGCCATTTCGGTGGCGGTAATCACGCCATTTGTCAGGTCGGATGCGCGCATTACTAAACTATAAAGCGCCTGAATTCCAGGAATCTGAGATCATTACAGAACGAGGTGATGTTTACAGTTTTGGTCGATGGATACAATTGCTACCGTGTAGGCTACATGTGCGAATAAACAATGATGCCAGAAATCTAAACCGTGGAAATCATATTTTGAGAAAATTTCAAATGTCAAAATTTGAATTTAAAACCGCTAATCGGAAAAACCGGTCAATTACAACATTCGTTGGAGGATATTCGTATTCGACCGAATTAAGCATATATCCGATTCGAATTCATATTCGTTACAACATTCGATTCGTATTCGTATTCAAGAATGTTCGAATTCGTATCCGTATCCGTTTTAAAAACATGAATCTGTATTCATATTTGAGACTATTCAACTGTATCCGATCCGTTTCCACCCCTACTGAATAGTCTTCATGTTGCCCTTCACCATAAGATTCTGCGGCGTAGTAAGTAGTGGTAAAAACATTTCTCCTCGTTGCTAATACTCTTATTGTATAGGTAGGGATCATCAAACAGAAAACTCCCATCCGCTTACCGCTTATGATTTCTCGAACAAACGAGATAATTTTTTTTGTCACCGTTTTAAAACGGTATATCAAGACATTATTTTCAAAACGACTTATCAGTTTATTTGCATTCGATTTATTATGGCTTTCTCCGAACAAAGGGTTTTTCCGCCACCGTTTTAAAACATACGTTTATTAGAACAGTTTTTTAAACGACTTATCGGTATTTAATTTATTCATATATACACTTATACTATAATAAAAAATCATCCCTGGCCATATATCATTAGCAAGTACCCGTCAGCTATGATGATCAAGTTCGTTCTGTTATGTCAGTGCCTGATGGATCTGCCTTTTCCAGTTGGTTTTATCAGATTACGTGGAATTAGCGATGTTTGTATTTTGCGCTGAGTTGTCTTTGGAAAGAATCGTCCTGGTACCCACACATTAGGCTTGGAACACGAGTTCTTTTGTTGGATGTGTGGCCCAATGGATGAAAATCTAAGTACAACCGTGGCGGATGAATAATTCTGTTCGTAACTAATACATCAACCGTGGGGAGAACAAGCACACTGAAATAGCAACAGAACATCCATAACCAAGCAAGAAAATACGAAAGAACAGACAATTCCTCGAACTCAGCGCGGGACATGTGGTATCTAACAGGAAAAACCTCATTTTGTTCGATTCTCCGGCAAAAAAAGAGACTGGCAGCAGCGTTTGCCACGAAATAAATCCACACAGCAACCTCTCCTGAGGCTTAAAATATAAAAATGGAGTCCAGAAGTAATTATTCAAATGCAGCAGCATCCGAAAGGAAAGGAGCACCTAACATATCCATACTTTTGCTTATCATTATCATCATCATCATCAAATCTTAGCCGCCCCCCGAGCCATACTTCTTCCCAAAGACAATCACCTGAAGCTTATCGTATCCAGCAAGGACACCAGCACCAGCAACAGCACGAAGGATGTTGGCACCAGCACCCTTGAAGAGGGACTTTGTACCCTCCTTTGCAACAATCTGCTTGAATGCATCCAGGGAGCTGTTGTACTTAACCGCCTCACCAGACGTCATCATCATTCGACGACGAACAGTGTCAATCGGGTATGAGGCAAGACCAGCACCAATGGTTATGCCCCAACCAAGCAAGAAGCTGGCAAAGAAGTTATCCTGCAAAATGCAGTGCATATAAGCAAGGAGGAACTTACAAAATAACAAAAGAAATGTCATTTACACACATGCAACCAACAAGGACCACATGCAAACATATCAGCCCAAAACAAATAGGCAGCCGTGCAACATGCGGAAGTGTGAGTGCTCTTTGAGTGGAGTAACATGAGCTCATATTGTGAAATAACAACTCAGCACAAGTATACACATGATATTCGGTTCACTAACCTGAAGGGAGCCAACGAGGACCACTGGCTTGAGGGAATCGTACATTCCAAAGTACAGACCACGGTAGACAATGATTCCCACACAAGAGATGTTAAATCCACGGTACAAACCACGGATACCATCAGAAGCAAGGGTCTTGCGGTAAACATCAACAAGTCCATTGAATTGCCTCCCACCACCCTTCTTTGCAGCCTTGGCATCATTAGCCAGACGTGTTCGAGCATAGTCCAGGGAATATACAAAGAAGAGAGAGCAAGCACCAGCAGCTCCTCCAGAAGCCAGGTTTCCAGCAAACCATTTCCAGTAGCCATCCTTGTCCTTCTTAAAGTTGAACATGCGCTTGAAGTGGTCTTTGAAGGCAAAGTTCAATGCCTGAATACAATTTTAGATATTAGTCAACACCAAGAGAAGAAAAAATGTCACAACAACTGGTAGGATGCCGCACCTGAGTGGGGAAGTACCGGATAACATTAGCAGTGTTTCCTCTCCACAGTGCGATCATACCTTCATCCTTAACAGTACGGGCAAAGCAGTCACCAATACCCTTGTATGGATGAGAAAGCCTACCACTCTTGATCATTTCGTCCTGGTTTTGAATGAGAAGCTTGACACGCTCAATGGGAGCAGCAGCAGTCTTGGAGACAGCAGCAGAAACTCCACCCATCAGGAAGTCAATCATAAATCCAGAAAATCCTTTTTCTTTTGGTGCAGAAGCAAAGACTGGAGACATTGCTGGGGCAGATGAGAGCCCAATGGTTGCATCCATCCCACTGTACGACCTCAAGGGGACACTGCAAGCAGAATGGGCATTGTAGAGTGCGGGATTCTTCATTGCAGAATAAGGAGAAATCTTGCTGAAAAGCATGGACTGCCCGTGGATCTTCTGAACCACAGAGGGAGGGCCCAATTCGTCCGCCATCTTCAGAAAGCGACCTGTCAAATAGCAATTTGAAGACATGGGTTTGGGTTAGACTGCAAATGCATTCAAGTACCATACATAGAAAATGTTATAAATACACCTTACAAGATTGACAAGAAAATATTGCTCCCCTGACATGCAATTAAAATGACCAGAATTAGAGTATCAACAAAGCTAACATTACTATGTTACATCTAGATAATTGCAACATGATGATGGAGATGAATGATGTCTAATGTTTGAATAAACATGAAATTATATTCTTATGCAAGAAAGTTTATTAATCTAAAGGCTGTAGATAAAATCTATATGGCTAAATTACCCTCCTTCACATGTCCAGATCAAATACAACAAACAAATGTGACCAATGATTCCATGCAACAGTACAGGTTTTAAAGAAACCAGTCATATGTGCTACTGTTAAAATGGCATCATTTGACTAAGTGAGCTCTAAACAAACCGCACAAGAAGGAATATGCAAGCATAATTAAGCAAAACTTCTGAAGTAACTCTAGAAACATTGGCAAACTAAGTTCCTCTACTTCGTAACTAAAGAACTACCAGTAAAAACACTTCTGGCACATCAACACTATGAAGATATGAGCCAACCATGAACATGAACCATCTTAACAAGCCTAGCCCAACCCTGTACGTTCTTACAATCGTGGGCAATTTGCAATGGAAGGACAGCAACCAATACAGAGTTGAAGCATGAATACATCCAACTGGGAAACAGATCACCTAGTTTAGACGCACGGACCTTTCTAAACATTATTAAAGCCAAGATAATAATAGCAATTCGAGATAAAATTGATTAATTGAATTCCTGGACCACTCTCATAACACTAGTACACCCAAATCAAAGCCCTGAAACAAGTAAAAGCTAAAAAATGAACTAAAAGTTAGTGGGAATTTAAAGATGCCACGTGCAGCTTTCCGTTGCCGAAGTTACACAAGGAATCGACCAAAAAGACACTGAAGGTTCAAAAAACAACAGCAGAAGTTACAGGGCAACACAATTCCATCTGCAAGTACCTCACGAGCTCCCCCCCAAGATGAATATGTCCCAAAAAAAAGAGTACGCGTACTTCACCTGAGCTATTGCTCCAACAAGTCACAAATTCCTAACAGATAGCCAAACAACAGAGCCCAAGAAGCGCCTTAGCAGAACACCTAGACGGCCATAACACAAACCAACCTGTTGGGAGAGAAATCCTAGTTCCTCCCATTTCTTTGGAAATCCAATTCCACGGGAACGACAATCCAAGGAAAACCATAACAAATGGTGTCGAAGCAAGCATTCCTTTCATGAAAACATCACAACAACTCCGGATCTAGCACTTCCGAGCGCACCAAGACCAGATCTAACGCGTTACAGGTCACACAAGAACTCAGCGCGCGCGCACACGCACGGACAGGAAAGTAAAGATCCTAGCAATGCAACACAGGAACCGGCCGAGCTAATCGAAGGATGCGTTGGGGGATTCGAGGGGATTTACCTCGGAAGAAGGCCGCCGCCGACGACGACGACTCGGGAAGACTGGCCAAGGGAGATGCTCCAAGCGGATGGGTGGCTGCTATATAGCAGCGCGACGCGGTGAGAGCAAACCCTACTTAGGCTTCAGCAGATTCTTCTCGTGGGCCGCCGTGGAATGGAGATGGCAATTGGGTCACACCCTGGCCTGCCGCGAACGCTCCTCGGCCGGACTGGGCCAAGCACTGCGCGCGGGCAAGTAAATTCAAAGGGAGAAGGGAAGGAACCGGATTCTTAGAACCATTCTGTATTTATATAGAGTTTCACTTTATGGGACTTTATCAGGAAAAATGTACGTGCACAGTATATGGCGGTGCCCCGGTTGTCTCTCGCTCCAATCGCTCCCTCTCATTCGTGTCTCTTCCTTTATGACGGCATCGCTGAACCGCCTCCACTGTCACTAGATACAGTGCACCGCTGCTGTCCTCGACCCTACTATCGTCCAATCTAGGGTTGTCGTCCTCCGTGCTGGTAAGAGGTAACATGGGGTTGACCCTTGTGCCACGGCGCCAGGGCTCGTGTCCCTCCTCTACGACTTTTGTGCCTTGCCAGTTTTCACCTTGCTGAACCCCTTCTTCCCCATCGGCGTCGTCGTCCTCCATCGCCCCGATGTCCTCCTCCTTGCCAGCAGTGGCGGACACAAAAATGACATAGGGGGAGCCAACTTATAACAGAATAAAAACATGGACATGATAAGTACCGAACCAAGAAAATAGAGATCTTAGCATAATATCAGGGATTACCATTTGAATTAGAGCTAACAACATATTCCAATAGCAATATTATCATATCAAAGATGGTTCATATTGTACACTAAAGCACCACCAATGATGTTTGCATATTTCTTTTGTAAAGGCAATACAAGTGAGATATCTTAGCAAAATAGTTCGCTGAATTCTCAACACATCTGAGGATAGTTAGCAAAGTAAATTCAAAGTTTCCAGATGTTTCACTTTTGACAACCTACAGTAAATAAAGGAAATGAGCATTAACATCATGCATTAGGTAACATGATATTCTAGAACATAAACCATGCATTTATATAAATCATAAATTGAAAATTGGAATGATATGACATGAATGGTAAATGAAAAAAAATACAAAACATACCACTAAGTTATACCAATGGGTAGTTTGCTCCTACGCGTCTTCATATTTTGAAAACGCCGCAAAAAATGCTATCAACTCTAAGAGTTGCAAACATATCTCGCTTAATATAGCATACCATGCTGTCATTTAGCCATTTGTTATTCATTTTATTTCTCAATTTAGCCTTAATAATGTTCATAGTGGAGAAGGCTCGTTCAACCTTTGCAGTTGCCATAGGCAAAATCAAATCAAGTTTAATAAGGCGATACATCAAGGGGTAACATGTGTGCCTATCACTTTGAACTATCTTCATAGCAAGATCTTCAAGATCATTGTAAGTTGAGAAGTTATCATCATCTCACATCAACAATGAATATATCGAGTTGGTCCCTTAGGACTACATAATCATATTCAGAGTAGTCAGCATAATATATCTTTGTAAGTTGGATTAGTTTGTCCACATCAAAGTTGGCAAAAGAATTTTTCGGATCAAGACAAGCAATACATCTCAACAACTGAGTTGATCTTTCAAGAAAATGATTGTTTAACTCAATAAGAATTGGTCAATCGCCACATTGAAAATTCTATGGTGAAAATAATGGTACGTAGTAAGTCACCAATTGGGCGCCATGACACCTTGAACGATCTTGAACTGGTGTTGTATCTTCTATGTTTGGCACAATTATGTTCCTTTTGGAACAAAAGCTCTTTACCTCTTTGAAAAGATCATCCCAACCATTCATCTTCATGTGATTCATATTCTTCAACACAAACCCAATCGATCCTACAGCAAGAACAATATTCGACTTTTTCCTTTGCAAGCATTATAATAATTCTTGGGTCTTCCCCAACATTCTGATCATAAGATGCAATATGAATACAAATTTAAAGCTCGCCATTTTTTCTAATTAAACCCGATGCCTGAGTTTTCTTTTTTGTGTTCTCTGCATCTTCAGTAATATTCTCCAATACCTCCAATATAGAGGTCCACATTAGTTGAAGACTAGTCAAAATTTTATGATGTGTGCCCCCACCGAGTATCACTAGGCCTAGCAAGATTAGTTTCTTGGTTTTTCCTTTTCCTGGAAAAATATCATCTCTCTCTAATTGTCCCACTAATTTGTCATAGTGATCTTGGAGAAGTTGACCTCTTCTTTTACAGTAACATGCTTAACCCCAAGGAACCTCTCAATCACATGCCCTTGGTCATTGACATATCTACATGACAACAAAAATAGTTATTGACAATTGATCACAAAATTAATCTGAAATATGGACAAATTAAATGTAGCTACAAACCTTAAAATCACAGCCATTTGCTCCTTTATTGATGAATCATGGACTCATCAACAAGCACTATGAAATAACAATCTCCCATCTCAGAAATAATAGCATTCCTTGTCTCCTTTGCACAAGCCACTATAAGGAAATATGATTGTTACAATGAAATTAATTGTTGCATTAAACATAAAATCGTTGCAATATGTATATTTTGCAACAAAATTAAAATTGTTGCCAAGCGTTGCAAAAAAAACCCTATGATAATAGTTCATTGCAACAAAAAAATAAATCATGGTGATAAATTATCATATCGCAATGATTGTACTATTGCAATAGCATTCTATCACCACGAATAGAAAATTTTGCAACAAAAACACATTGCCACGATTTACATTTCGTGGAATAGCTTAATGCAACAAGATTGATTTTATGGCAATAGCTTAGTGCGACGTGTTGGATTTTGTGACAATAGCTTAATGCAATGTGTTGATTTCGTGACAATAGCTTAATGCAACACGCTAAATTTCGTGGTAATAGCTTATTGCAACGCACCGAATTTCATGGTAATAGCTTATTGCAACGCATCGAATTTCATGGTAATAGCTTATTGCAACACACCAAATTTCATAGCAATAGCTTAATGCAACGAACTAGATTTCGTGGCAATATCTTAATACAACGGACTAGATTTTTCCATAAATTAAATTTACATTACTATACATATATGAGCCTATTTCGCATTAATTCTCAACATCATTTTATACGCTCAATAGTAGACAAATGACTAAAATAGGAATGTTTCATGTTTTTCTCTTTTTGTTTACATGTACATTACAATATACACTCAATATATACAAAAGATTAAAAAAGAATGCTTGACATAATCCTATTGCATGCTAGAGCAAGTGCATGTTCAAAAATACAATCAATTGGGGCATTCTATTGACTATATATCGGCAAGATACAAATCACTTCCATGGTGATGACCGTGCCAACCAACACCGCTACCCTCAGTTTCTAAACTTTTCTTAGAGACATCTTTCAAATAATATCTCTCCATGTAGCAACAATCCTAAAAAATGATAATATACATTCTAATTAGTTGTATTAAAACTATTAATAACACTTGCATATGTAATATAACTACTTCCTTTTGACAAAGCCATATGGACCATTTGAAGGAACATTAGATGAGTAAAATGGATGCAGCTTCCACCAAATATGAGGTATAGAATTGGCAATCTTTGTTGACTATGATTACATTTATGTATCAGAATTTACCTCTGAATGCAGTTCTAAATCATAATTATTGCAGCTCGATTTTCTTATAGTCTGCAGTACACATGTTATTAACCAAAAAGCATAAAAAAAGACCCTTGAACATAAGTACATGCAACTAACATCTATCCTTTCGCCCATGAACGCTACATAAACTAGTTGTTCCATGGAATATGGCTTTTCCACATGTTTATGGACCACCAGTCCACCACAAAATGTCCAAATGTACCTCTAGATTGACACAAACTTTCAAATTCAAAACACCATCCTATCTTTTTATCCTATGACAATGAATAATACCAGTCTACACCAAATGTACAATGAATAATACAGTCTACACAACTACACAAGCCTACACAAGCAGCCATATGACAATGATATGGATCTACAATTGTGACAATGAATAATGCCAGCAATCATAACATCATATGAGTATACAACAATGAATAATACTCATCAGTCAACAGATCAAGCAATTCAAGGCTTCAAGTAGACAAGCTCACAAGCACACTGTAGTACTTCACATATAAGGAGATTTGTCATTCATGGATGCTCAATTTTCTTACAATACTCTACCAAATTAAAGTACCAAACTACCAATTAGGATTTACCGATTTAGGGTAGTTTGTCAATTACCAACCTAGACGACAGGACGACAGTCGGCGGCATTGCCAAACACCCAGAGCCAAGCTGTAGGGGGTAGAGACGCAGAGTGGCGGACGACTGGTGGAGCACCAGAGGCAGAGGGTCGGGCCATGGGCGCTAGGTGGACCGACAAATGGGTAGACTGGTAGAGGGCATCGCGCTTGCATCGAGGCAAAAGGGCAGAGCCGCGGAGGCCAGAGCAGCAGGTGGCACCGTGGAGAAAGCCGAAGCCGAAGCCCAGAAGCGAAGGGTGGACCGGTGGAGGGAGTGGGCATGTGACCAGAGTTGATAGTTGGGGGCAACATGCGGTCTGGCCGTGGCCGAAATCAGACGAGGCGGTGAGTGGCTAGGGTTGAGGCCTTGAGGGACTATGTGACGCCACAGCGCCAGGGTATACGTATGCGAGTATGCGCCAGGCCGCGGCCAGGGGGCATTAGCACTAGGGTTGTGCATAGTTCAACCGAACCGAAAAAACCGAACCGAACCGGTCAACTCGGTTTGACCGATTTTCGGTATTCGGTTCGGTTTTTATATTTTAGGTTTTTTGGGTGTTCGGTTTTTTCAGAAAAAACTGAATAAAAACCAAAATTACCGAAAAAACCGAAATGGGTATGAGACTGTGCTGCGCGCCTGCGCCTGCGCTCGCGTGTCGTGTCTGTGCGGCTGGCCGGCTGTGCCCTTGGGCCTTGGTTCATGGCCCCTGCTTCTCAGGTGGGCCCAGCCCATGAGACATTGTTGCCTTGTTGGTCATAAGCACACTGAAGCAGGCTGGTCGCTGGATGGAAGGGCTGGATGGAGCTACGAAACAAGAGGCAGAAGACAGAAGTGCAGAACGGGCAAAAAATGTTCGGTAAAAATACATGTCTACCATCAAACGACTGATGAGTAATTAAATTACCCCTACTAGATTGCAGCTACGTGAACAAATACACATATATATTTCGTCTACTCATCTCATTAGCTACTATATCGTTTGCAATTTGCGTCAACTTTGGTAAATATGGTATTTACCGATACCGCACCGAAATAAATTGGGATTTACCGATACCGAACCGTATTTTTAAAAATACCGTATACTACCGAACTAACAATACTGTATTTACCGTATATACCGAATATACCGAACCGATTTTACCGAATTAACCGAACGCACAGTCCTAATTAGCACTGCAGGAGGGCTATTGGGCTAGGCCAGACATTGTTTGGGTCACATGAACAGTAAAATCACAGTGATTTAGCTGGGCTAGAGCCCCCCTAGCCTGAGCCCTAGGTCCGCCCCTTCTTGTCGGTGACTGCTACAATACCCTACCATATTTTGTATTTTGTACCACAATTACAGATAGTATTTTGCAGTTTTTTGGATAACAGTATAGTTGTAGTGCCTGTTCTTTTCGACCGAAGCTAGCGGCTTTTGGCTTAACGGAGTATTTTCTTAAGACGGGGTCAACAAGTTAATTGTAGTACACGTTAAAAGCCTAACATCTGTATTAACCAAAATCGCAAGCGAGTATCTATCTCTCCGTAATCTTTGTCGTAAACAGCTAAAATTCAAAAATTTCAGCCAAAAGCCATAAGCCGTAGCCGAACCAAACAGGGCTGTAGTATTCATGTATTCTGCATTTTTTGGACTGTATTATAGTTGTAGTAGTATTAATGTATTTTATATTTTTTGGAGAGTAGTATAGTTGTACTAGTATTGTTGTATTTTGAATTTTTCTGGACAGTAGTATAGTTGTACTAGTATTCATGTATTTTGCATTTTGAGCACTTGTATAGTTGTAGTAGTATTCATGTATGTTGCATTCTTTTGGACAGCAGTATAATTGTAGTATTATTCATGTATTTTGCATTCTTCTGGACAATAGTATAGTTCTAGTAGTATATGTATATATGTATTTTTGCATAATTTGTGGACAACATTATAGTTGTATCCATGTATTTTGCAATTTTTTCGGACAGTAGTATAGTTATAATGGACATGCATATGGCGGAGTCTACATACATGAGAATGAGTGTGGTATGTTAGTATAAATCAAGTATTTGGACTGCTTCAATTCAAATTTTGAAAAGAGAGGGAGCGAATGTGATATGCTTCAATTCAAATTTCAACAAGGGAGGTGAGAGTCTGATTAGACATTTATTTTGGGGTGAAAAGACATAATTAGTTTTGGAAATGATATGGTTTTCTTTTGGCACAAATCTTGATGAGAGAAAAGAGGGTGGAGATAGGGGTGCAAATGCACATAAGTGCATATTTGCATTTCCCGAGAAGGAAAACACAAAATCTCAATTCATATTACATCAGGAAAGTCCACGTCACCTCTCTACTTCAAGTTGGTCCACTTTCAACCCTTTACTCTGAAACCTGGTAAATAATCCTCGGAAGATTAATAACCATATCAAATTAGGTCCAACCTAGCCCAAGTGTGGTTTTAGAGATGGAGTGGCTTCCAAGTAAGCAAATGAGATGACAAGTCATTTGAGTCAGCCATACATGTTTCTTCTTCCTTTAGAAATAGAGGAGGGGAGGAGTCATCCATGAGGATGAATGGTGGGCAGTGAGTTCCGAGCTACTGGAAAAACAGAACATGGAGCTAGGCAATTTGTGTTGGGTGTTTCAGAGGCTATGGGGCACCGGAGATGGACCAGCAGTAGTGTAGTGGAATAGGTGAGCATGGGCAACAATATGATGCGTGGAGCTAGAGTTTGAGGATGTCACAGTGAAGAGGGAGGAGAGGGAAATGTGTGGGTGCGAGGAATTATGAGATTGTTCACCGAGGAGGGACTTGTGGGCGATGGAGTGCTCACTAGGGTGGAGGAAGAAAGTGACTTAATTTGGACAAGGTCTGCAAGGATCACCAAATTAAATATAGGGAAAGAACAAGCAAGGGGTGGAACACGGTGTGACAATCAAAAGGGGTGGGACACGGTGTGCAATGGGTGATTTCCAAACTCACTGTAGCAATGATAACTGGGTCGGCAGTCATTTCATCTGTCTGAGGAGAATGCATGCCATATTAGTGAGAATGAGGACAACATCATTCTTCACATAAGGTGAGTAATTCCAAATTAACCTTGAATGCAAGATCCTCACTCCCCCACATCTCATTGCCACCATCAATTTTCCTTTCCCCCTTCACCACCACCACCGCGTTCACCCTCCTTCTTTGTAGTCATTCACCATCTTCGACTCAATGCTGCACTACTTTGCCCTCGACAGACACCACCCTTTGACCCCCTTGCCCACCTCTAGCTCTTGCACCGATCACCACCTGTGTTTTTGCCACTGCTCACTACCTACTATGTCAGCTCGAGCGTTCATCACCACCTCTCCTACTCTGAGCCGCTGACAAGCAGGTGACTTTGTGTCACTAACATGCGGCCCTACCTAACAGATTCTTTTGCTGACTCACCATTGGGGGAATGTGGTTACCATGTCACAATCACCTATCCGATATGGCTAGAACTACTTTAAGTCAGTGCCACCATCGCAAAACCATCCATAATTTTGGACTTGAGGTTAAAATTGATCTAGTTTCGAAAGTAAAGGGGTAAGATATCTGGTTTTTAAAGTAGAGGGTTGAATATGGACCAACATGAAAGTAGAGGGGGTTAATGAAGACTTTTACTATTAGATCCAAGGAATAGGTGATATTCATTAGACTATTAACACCCCCTTGAGTAAAGGCTTCTACAATGGGTTGGCCAAAATGAGGATCCCATGTCGTACAATTGATATGTCTTACATACAAAGTATCTTGCATCCATAATCCAAAATTTTCTTGCCGAGCTACATGAGTCAGATTTTTGGATCTCCATAGGAAAATAATTGTGATGAAAAGTGTTCACCAAGATGTTATTGGTGAATATTCACTAGGCGCACCACATGTCTCGCTTGACCTTGACCACTTGTGTCTTCCATGGTCCTTGTCTATCTTGTGCCTTGGTTGACTCCACCATCTCACCCAGCCTCCAAGACCGCATTGGACTTTGGTTCTCACAACCAAGTCACCATCTTCCTCCCCATTGACTATAGTTGACTCAAAGTCAACTACACAACAATATACTGAGCAAATCATTTCCAGGCACAAGTTCATTCCAACTTGAAACTACATTAGCCAAAACATACATTATTCAACCATATGCACTTAACCCCAAAGGTCTAAAGCCATAAAGTCATCCATTCTTTACATTTTAACCTATTTTGCTTCATAAGCAACTATAAGAATCATGACCATTTTGTGGGATGATCTCATCATAAACAACTCACTAATTTCCCAAAATCATCTCTAATAGGCTCATCTCAAAGTCCTTAACAAAAGATGTTGAGGCCCCATGGCCACCGGATCAATCGAACACTCTGAAACAACTCTAAACATAAAAAAACACGCTTGCTAGAAAATTGATCTGACTAAGGCAGATGATCTGGCTCACCCGGATAATCGACCCACTTGGATGATCCAACCCAAGCGATCCTAAAAATACACATTGTCTGGGCAATTGAACTGACCCATGATCTGACTAAGGTGAATGATCCAACTCATCTGTATCATCCGAGTGGATAATCTGACCTACTCGGATGATCCGATCCAAGCAATCCTGAAAATACACATTCTTTGGACAATTGGCCCGACCCAAAGGTCCAGCCGACCTAGATTATCAGCCCCACACGAGTGATCCGCCCTAAACCAAAGCAACTTCGAATCTTTTTCTTTCTTTCCAAAAACAACTTCAAACTCCAAATCCAGTTAAATCAAAATGTCAATTACTCTTCACACCATGGGAGGACCTCTATATGGTCTCACATGGTAAAATCCGCATAATCTGCTATGTACAAAGGCTGTTCAATTGTCACACTACTTCATGTGATAGCAATGACGCTAGTGCCACATTCTAAAACCGAAAAGAAAAGATATGAAAATCAAGGGAGTAATTCTAAAAAAAACACACGCATACAAGGGAGTATAACAGCCGTGCATAGCTGCTGTTGGGCCATCTTACCTCCAGCATGACCCTTGAGCTTAACTAGATAACATTTTTAGAGGCATAGATAACTAAGAGCATGTTTGGATCATTGGAAATTCACAAATAACTCACTTTCGGTTGGAATTTGATGAATTATCGCATTCCAAATGTGGTCTAAGCTAGGGTTGGCTTGTGCTTTTGAGAAGCTTGCTGGGTTGTAAGGCTTAGCTGGTTCAGCCCACCTTCTAAAAATGTTGGGGTTGGCCCATTACCAGCATTAATTGATAAGGTTGGCTCCACTAGTTTATGGTGGTTGTGAAAATAAGTTGTTTTGTTTTTTTAAAAGAGATCGATGTATAGCACAAACATGCACTCACTTTTAAAATATACTATATATGTTAGTCTTGCAAATATACCATTAATTTTAAGTTACTAGGTGCACCTCCCGAGCATTGTTGCGTGGTTGAGTGTGCTTTCATACAAGATGTTTGAAATATTATTGTCAAGGGATTTGATAGTGCAATATATGAAGGGAAAAAATATGATTGCCAATGTACATGAACTTCTTTTAGTAAGTACAAATGTAAATATGTTTGTAAATATAGACTGCATATCTACTCCCTCCGTTTTAAAATATAAGGTATATAGTTTTTAAAATTTATTTCAAAATATATGGCATGCATGCGAATTTATAGTTTTTTTCTTTTCTCTTATTGATCACATATTCTATCTCTTGCATTTATAAGTAAGTCTCCCACAAACTATTTATTTCAAGGTATTTATAGCATGGACAGCACGATCATTTCCTCTTGTCTTTCTCTTGGTTTTACAGCCTGCTTAATCGAAGTGCCTAACCGAAACATGCCTAGTAAAAAGAAATAGAGGAATACATCTCTGGATTTTTTTTGTGGGCTTTTGGGCGGGGCTGAAACAAGAGTAGCACGAGGTATACATACATGTGTGAACATCCGGGCGAAGATACATACGTAGCACCCGTGAGCGTAAAAAAATTACCTTTGCGTATGTATATTCCTTGCTAGCACTTGGCTATACCCTGGTCACGTTGGCCAAACAAGTACTTTGTCAAGAATGTAGAAAACAGCACGGATGGTGCTTTCTTCACATTCACATGCCTATTGCCTGGACCATCCAGATCTTATTCCATCTGGTAGTTCAGTGCCGCTGCCGCAGTAGCACAGAGGCAGGGCCTGTTCGGCTGGGTATAAGTCGGACAGCTTTTGACTTTGCTACAGTACCTAACTTTCAAACGGAGTATTTTCTTAAGGCGGGGTCTACAAGTTAACGTAGTACACGTTAAAAGCCTAACATCTGTACCAACCAAAATCGTGAGTATCGGTCTCTCCGTAATATGTACCGTAAACAGCCAAAATTCAAAAATTTCAGTGAAAAGACATAAGCCGTAGCAAAAAAGAAAACCCCGCAGTTTGCCAAATGCCAGCCGCCGTTTCCATGCAAACTCTGCGGCTTAGTCCAAAATCTCCGCTGTTTTTCTTTTGTGCTGCAAGATCCAACGAGCATTGGACCAGTCTTTTTTTTTTTAAAAAAAAACAAGCATTGGACCAGCAAAGGGACAGCTCGGAAGAATGGCGATGGATGGACCATGTTGAACCGTCATTAAATGAAGATCACAACCGTCCAATGCAAATAGGGATTAGGGGGTACTTCATCTGTTTTGCTCGGATTACAGCGGCATTTTCTCGTGTTGTGTTGTTAGGCAATGTAGGGCCGGTGGCTGTAACGATCTGTAGACAATGTCCTCTCTCTCTCTCTCTCTCTCTCTCTACTACTACTACTGGTACCTTGTCTATTCATGATACGCCATTTTGGACATTGACGTAATCTCGAATATGCCATTTCTGATACTAATTTAACCTTCATTTGGCCAATCCAAGGACTTTGACCGATAATGGTAACACATGTAGCGTCCATAGCAGAACAATCATCCACTGGCATTGCAGGTGAGATCAACATGTCAACTCGGGTGGAAATTGGTTAGAGTGGGGTTTTTTTAAAAACCATATGAGCATAAAACCATCGAGTTATGTGCCATGGGTCTTAAAATCCGGTTTTTTTTTGCACCTATCACAATCATAAAACCTTGGCTTTTTTTTTTAAAACAAAATTACTCTTGTAGATTGCGTCCAATACAGAAGGCACAGAATGTTGCTACCACTTATATTTCATTCCATGCTTATTCACAACTAGCATGGATTTTGCACCGTATTACATTGAAGCGCCTCTGAATTTTTTCACTACCGTAATTTTATTTGTTTCTTTGCTGGTGTAATTTCATTTCTCCATGGATCTATTTGGACAAGGAGAATTTTAGTGGGATTAAGTGATTTTTTCCGGAAAGATTAAGTGATTTTTGGTTGATGCTAAGTGCAAACTAATCATGCAATCGTGACCTGCTAGCTAGTTTTGTCTTCCGTTTGTGGAACCGCACGTTCGGAAGGGAATACTTCTTCAGGACTTTTTCCCCCTTCGAGAGGCTTCTCTAGGATTTCTTAGTAAACTGCTTCACCGTACTTCAACTTGTAATTCCTCCGGTTTATCATATTGCACGACCGATACTGGTAGAGAGATAAATTATTCTTTAAACTTTTTTCCTCAACGATATTTAAAATCTTTATTCGAGTAACTATAAGAGTTATCAAATTTATATTACACCAACTAGATTTAGCAGAATAAAACTAAAGACCTAAACCAACAAAATAAGGAGCAATCAGCACAAGCCTGATCAGACCACCTTGGATAGGTCGGTCTGACCAGTCTTCTGTTACCAGACCTAAAAACTCTTGGGATAAAACTCAAATCTAAACAACTTGTTCAAATCTCATCCAAATACTATCAAAGTTTGCATGAGACTTGTTCAAGGTATTAGGAACCTAAACCAATCAAGAATAATAAGGTTCTTGGGCTTGGGTTCACTAAATTGAAGAGAAAAAGATCTGGGACTCAAAAACACCAAAAACTCTAAAACTGAAATTGCTTCTTGCCCGCAATGGTCTAAGGTACGAGATCTTTCGGATATACTCTCACATATCCTAGCTGGGTAATTTAAGCAAGAATTCAAATTAGAACTCTCACGATCACGAAATCACAAATCTCACTCAAGAACACTCATGAACTGGGCATAACTTTGTTTCTTGCTATGGAGAGTTAACCCTAATGGTCTCCACTCCTTGGCTTAAATAGGGGAGGTATTCCTCTCCCTAGGAAACCCTAACCAACACACACACACACTGATACGGGGTCACCCGATTTTCTCGACGTGGGATGGATACTCACGGGAGTAATGATGAATCGTAATGATCCTCCAATGCCAATACAAGGCACGAACACTCTTTAATCCGCCAAAACACACTCGTGTTGATTTCGCCGACCACCAAGCGAAGATCTATCGTGCACCCAATTCCCAACAGAAAGGCTGAACGATCTTGATTGAAGAAAATCACTCCTAATTCCCTATGGAACTTCGGTAGCAATGCTAAACTCGAACAAACTTTAGTAGATTCATTATTCTCAAACGTCGTCTCCCTTACAATGGGGGGTCTAACCCTCAATATATAGTTCCCTGTCCACCTCATGGCTGGCCAAAAGGTCCTAAACCAACTTCAACTCATCCCTACATGTATTTGGAAACAAACTCACACAAAAGGAAAAACCTAAAATTAAGACATCACAATTTTTCGGTCATAACTTTTTATCTGTGATGAATTTAAAGGTAGAGCTGGATCCATTGCGCAGCCCTTGAAATTATCTTTCCAACGAGTACAAGAACACCTGTATCGGACTCCGTTTGTGAAAGTTATGGCATTTTTACTAAATATCTGGCAGGCTGTCCCGAACCGAATCCGAATTGAATCCTGAGTTGAATCCGAGTTTGAATTGGATTGAGCACGTGGGAGATCCGAATTTGGCTTGAAAATCTTATCAAAAATATGTAGTTTAAGTCATTGTGCTCCTCCCTTTTGCTCTCCCAAGTCTTCACATGAATCATACATAAGAATACATAAAATAATAGCATGATATAGTATTCCAAGTTCATCATCAATTAAAAGAAACTCCTTAAGAAACAAATTCACCTGATAATATTTAATGCAGCTCAATACTTCTTTCCAGTGAAATAATGTATTTGACTGAAAAGTGCTAAACTTGTGCGTATCCGCATCACACACACTAGTGGATACCATCCACTTACATGGGTTAACCTGTTAACCCAACAACATATTGGGTTTTACACCCACACATACACGCTTCCCCAAGCATAACTTGCACTTGGCTCCAATAACCCAAATTCACTATCATGTGACCCTAGTGATTTACCACCAAGCCTCTCACATGTCTGGATCCTACAGAACCATCCTCATTTGCAATCGAGCCCAAGTTAATTGACACGCCACATGCCTCTCCATCCACCATGACAGCACATGGCTTCCTTGACTATTCTGAGCCTTAGATTCTCCTCGAGCTTAGCCCCGATCCACTTTATTGTTGTCTATCATGTCCACCACTAGTAGCTTCCATTCTGGTTCGTTGTCTTCCCAACTTGTAGCCACTCCACTAGTCTCAGTTATCTTTTCGCAACATCTTGATCGTTTTGGACCTCAGCTCCCCCAGTTTAGTCCCGGTCCCTTGATCACTCTAGACCTAAGCTCTCCTAACTTAGTCCCGGTCCAATCCAATTCACTATGACCTACCTCTAAAGTCCTACAACTAACAACAATAAGAAAATTATCATGTAGCACTGCACAATACATAAATCATCAATTAATTTAATTAATGAGCCAAAAACCCTTACCTTCACCTCAAAGCATCTCTACATGCTTTGACACATAGCCCGTAGTGTCCAATAACTAGCCATCACGTCTTCACGCATTTGGTCTCCCTTGAACCATATCTACGTGTATCAGCCTCCTCACTTGGCGCACCACATACACGAACTCGCCTCTTTATGACCTTTGTCTTCTCTGTGCTCCCCGCTTGAGCCACGTAGACTCACAAGAACTTACCCGACCGCACTGACCGCTAGGGTTCTCCAAGCCACCTACACATCAAAAGACCAAGCAACTATGTCGAGCACAAGTTCCATGTATTAGACTCACGCTAGTCAAAACAATCCATCAACAACACAACACAACCAAACACTGGTACTCATACCATGTAGACACTCAACCCACTCAAAATCCATTTTCATCAACACTCGATACATGTCTTGGGTAGTCTAGATATGTCTTAGGTACCACAAACATGTCTGACCTCTCCAGAAACTCTCTAAACACCCCAAAAATGTCTGGGGTACCCTCGACAAGCCGGTCTGACAGTCGTGCCATGGCCGATCAGAGCGCCCTGCACCCGTCTGATCGCTCCCCTTATAGAAGTCAGACTACCAACCACACCTCATTCCTTATAACTGGTCTACACAACCACATTGGTCTCAATGACCACACTGGTCTTTCATGACCACACTGGTCTTTCATCACCAGTTCCATAACACATTGATTTTAACTGATCAGCACCAGTCTGACCGCTCGATGCATGGCGATCAGACCGCCGACGATCGGCTGGTCGGATCGCCATCCTCATGGCTGTCGGACCACTAGGCACCTGACAGCACAATCTAAATTTTGCGACCTTTTGCAAAATCAAAATCCAACTCCCAAAAGTGCTAATTGTTCATCACTCATAATCCTTGGACCTTCCCATATGATCTCTCACATATTAACTCACTCATAATCCTTGGATCTTCCCACATGATATCTCACATATTAACACTCTTCAAAGAAAAGTTCTGTAAACTTACTTAATAAAACTTCATTTATCTGGCTCTAAGTTCAGTCCATAAGTATGTAAATTAAAGCTAATTTTGGACGTCATTGGAATGCTGTAATTTCAAAGGTTATTTTTATTGCGACAGGGTGCAGTGGTTATCGTAGTCATCTTCGAGACTACTTAGCAAGCAGGAGGTCACGGAATCAAAATTTGGAAAATCCATAATAATTGAAACAAGTAGCTAATGAGATTCGAACTTTGGCCATTAGCCACAAGACAGGGGTATCTACATAAAACAATATAATTCCCAAAAATATGCTGGAAACCCTTCGTTCCAAAATTTCCTTATGTTAAGACAAGTTGAAACTAGCACATCAGCGAGTGCAAACTGCACGTGTTAGATGCAATCGTGATGTCCATATTTTAACATAAAATCAGTCACTAGAGAAGATTATACTGAACGACTCATCATAGACGGTTAACGCGCACTGTCTGTGTTATAATTATCACATATGGTTTTACAAGCATGATTCATGTACCATCTGTGATACCCCACTATCATAGACAGTTCATGTTAATAACTGTCTGTGATATTTCACAGACGGCTATTAATACGAACTGTCTATGATAAGTACAATCATCACAGAGGGTTTTTAATTAGAATCATATGTGATAGTTCACAGATGGTTATTAATATAAACCGTCTGTGGTAGTTGTGTATCACAGACGGCTTGTGGTTGAAACCGTTTGTGATATGCCCCCGATGCGCACCTTCGATCGTTTTGGCTTCTAGATGCATCTCTTCATCTCATAAGCTAGTTGTATTTCTTGTCGTATAAAAATGATCGTTCGCCACCGGATATTAATATTGTACGAGCACCTCGCCAGTCGGCTATTCTGGCTATCTTTCTTGTCTTCCTTGTCTCTCAAGCACAAATAAATGACTCCCTATTCTTCTTTGCCGCCAGCATTGATGGCCAATCTGGCTATCCTGGATGAGCACCATGCTGGCCATACGCTGGCGATGCTGCGGAAGGACACCGTGCTAACAGTGTCCTCCCTCCTATGTCTGAGGATTTGCCAAAGCAGTTGATGGCCACCATCCGATGTCTTGACATCTTCCTCCACCGCGTCCTCCGGTTGGTCTCCTGCTTCCGATAAGCTAACCTTGCCATCGACGTGGTCCTCCATAGTGATATTGCATGTCTCCAAGAGGCTTGATGTCGCTTGGAGTGCTTAGTCGAGGCGACGGGCAACCGAGTCAACCTTGCCGAGACCCCTCAAGAAAGGGAAGAGAGCCTATGGGCTCAATTTGACTTGATTGTTTAGCTGAAGGGTGTTCGGGAGACACTCATACGAGCGCGTCAGTGGGTGGACACATTTCAGGCCTCGTTCGCTGATAATCCCAAACCCTCCGATGCCAACCATGTCTCCTATGAAGTTTTAAAGATAGAAATTACATGCTACCTCCGACACTAGAAAAAACATCAAGCAGTTTGGTTTCTACTTTTTTTGTTATCTTTTGTAAGAAATGACTAGCAACGCTGTTTGGACGTCATATATATATGTAAAATCAACCAGTTGAATTTGTGAAACTAAGTGATACATATTTACTCCTAAGTCATTACTGAATTTTCATTTTATGTATATGAGAATGAATTTAGATTTTAGAACCGTATTTATCACAGACGGTTCTACTTTAGAACCGCCTGTGATATTTATTCACAGATAGTTATTAATATGAATCATTTGTGATAAATAATTATCACAGACGGTTAGTAATAATAACCATTTGTGAAATCTCGCATTATCACAAATGCTTCTTGTTAGTTATTAATGAGAACCATCTATGATAGTGCAAGACCACAGACGGTTCACAGTTGGACGTGTTTGGGATACGCCGCGTTATTAAATGGCTAGCCAGCGGGGTCTCGACAGATTGTCTTCATTGCGCTGCACTGAAGGAGGTGACCGGCTTTGGGGAGTTTGGTGAAATCATACTACTTACAGATCTAGTTCTTGTAGATCTATTTGTTCTTGGTGATTAAAGGTTAGTACATATTTACTTCTAATTATATGCCTTGTAATAAAGAGATGTGATAGCTAAGTTTAGATCTAGCTTAATTGGTAGTTTGCTCCAATTTAAGAATGAGTCACTACTCTTAGTTTACTTTAATATTTTCTTACTTGATATATACATTGCTTCATGAATAGTACATAGCTAGCTACTTAATTTAGATATGGACAATTTATTATAAGGTGAATGACAATTATGTGTAAGTATTATGCTGGCTAGCTATAGTAGTATTAATAATTTAATTTGACACTAATTTGTTACATGCGTAGTGTAGATGGACCAAAGCTGGATGTACGTTGAGAACTGTGTGAGTGAAGAGTACATTAATGACGTATCTGCTTTTAGAAGAGGGGCCGATCAGGATATGTTGAAGAAGAGAATGGAATATATATACTGGCCATGCTTTGATTGTGATAACCTAAAGATGTTTACCAACTCATTACAGATCGAAACTCACTTAACCAGTCAAGGTGAAGAGAAGAATATTATACAGGAAGGTAATTATAACATCATCGAGAGAGACAACGATATGCTGGTTATGGACTGTGCTTTCGATGAGGATAGGTCGCATGATGACAATTTAGATAAGATGATATGCGATGAAGAAGGGAACTATAGTGAGAGAAAGTTTAGTAAATTCAAGGGTTTAATGGAGGATTCGGAGAAATCTTTGTTTCTAGGCTACAAGCGACAATACATAAGGTTGTCATCTATTCTTAAACTGTTGAAATTGAAGGCAAGTAATGGTTAGCCCAATAAGAGTTTCACGGCATTGTTAGGTCTCCTAGCGAACATCCTTCCAGAAGAAAATGTGTTGCTGAGAACCATCTACCAAGCCAAGAAGATTTTTTGTCCATTGAGAATGGAAGTAGAAAGAATACATGCATGTCCAAATGATTGTATCCTCTACCGTAAAGAGTATACAAAATTACGTGTTTGTCCGGTGTGCAAAACATCCCGATACAAGTGTAAGAATGACTCTGATGATGATGAGGGCATCGAGGTGAAGCAAAGACCTCTTTCTAAGATGTTGTAGTATTTGCCTGTAATTCCCCATTTGAAATGTTTATTTGCGAACCGAAAGGATGCAAGATTGCTGCATTGGCACTCGAAGGAGTGTAAGAAAGATGGAATGATAAGATACGTTGCCGATTCTACCTAGTGGAGGAACATCGATACAATGTTTGCAGACTTCGGTGCGGAACCGAGGAATATAATATTTGGGTTCAGTATAGATAGAATGAATCCTTTTAGTAACATGAACAGCCGATATAACATCTGGCCCGTGAATATATGCATGTACAACCTTTCTCCTTGGCTGTGTATGAAGCGAAAGTATATTTTAATGTCACTACTTATCCAAGGGTCAAAGCAACCTAGAAAGGATATTGATGTATACCTAGCACCATCGGTGAAAGATCATATGACACTGTAGAATGAAGGGGTACAGGTATGGGATGTAGATAAACAAGAGAACTTTACTCTACGCGCCATGTTGTTCTGTACCATCAATGATTTTTCTGCCCTTAATAACTTATCGGGATTGAGTACGAAATGATCCAAATCTTGTTCACACTGCTTAGGTTATACCGAGAGTGCGTGTTGAACAACTCACACAAAACTGTGTACATGCATCACCGTAGGTTCCTTCCAAGGTATCACCTATACCACAAGATGAAGAAATAATCTGATAGAAATAAAGAGAATGACTCAGCACCACGGCCTTTTAGCGGAAAATAGGTATACAATATGGTCAAACATATCGATGTTATGTTGAAAAGGGACGTAAGCTGAGGACCCATCAGAAGAACATGTGGAAAAAGAGGTTAGTATTTTGGGACTTGCCTTATTGGGAGCACTTAGAATTTCACAATAGCATCGATGTCATGCACGTAGAGATAATATATGTGATAGCTTGATTGGTCTCTTACTGAACATTTGTGATAAAACAAAGGATGGTGCCAACATCATGACTTGGCCACTATGAACATTAGGACCGAGCTAGCACCGATAAAGACCGATAAAGGCCGCACATATCTTCCCCCAGCTTACTACATTCTGTCTAAGTTTAAGAGAACTGAACTGTATCAGTGCTTGCATAGTGTGAAAGTTTCATCCAGTCACTCCGCCAGCATGAAAAAACTTGTTTCCATAGAAGATTTGAAATTAATTGACATAAAGTCTCATGACTGTCATGTACTACTGACATAATTGCTTCCTGTTGCAATTCGAAATATTTTGCCGAACAAGGTTCGAGTGAAAATCATAAGGTTGTGTTATTTCTTTAACGTAATTGCTCAGAAGGTCATCAATCCCAAAGACTACATGCTCTGTAGAAGGAGGTGGTGATGACTCTATGTCATCTTGAGATGTATTTCCCTCTATTATTTTCTGATATCATGGTTCATCTCATTGTCCACCTTATGAAAGAGATAAAGATTTGCGGCCCCATGCTTCTATGTCATATGTACCCGTTCGAGAGGTACATGAGAATTCTCAAGTCCTATGTACGCAATCGATCTCAGCCGGAGGGCAACATCATTGAACGTTATGCAACCGAAGAGGTCATTAAGTTCTGCATCGATTACATGGCTTAGGTTGAACCGATAGGTGTGCCTCTATCACGTCACGAGGGGAGGCTAGATGGTATCGGGACCATCGGAGGGAAAGCAATAACTCCTAATCTGGATACGTACACTCAAGCCCATTTCACGGTCTTGCAACATATGACTGAAGTGTCCCCGTATATTAAAGAGCGCAAGGGTATGCTACGCCAAGGGAATCCAGGCCGGTCGAGGATTGGATCATGAGACAACATAACCGTCGGTTCAATGAATGATTAATGGTGCGATTCACTAGGAGGTCATCAAGTGAAATGCTGCAATAGTTGGCAAGAGGGCCAAAATTTACAATTGTAACATGGTAATGATACAACAATGGATACACATTTTATACAACAGATCAGAATAGAAAGAGCACACTACAGAACTCAGGTATCTGCATAGATGCATTTCGTGAGTAGTTCAGTACCACTGCCCCAAGCTCCTACTACAGGCTTGTAGAGAAAATTTGGGAGCTCGACTACGTAATTTTTAAGATCCCTCTCTTTTGGTGCCATTGGGTCCAACTCCCACAGGGTGTAAAGTTCGGTAAGTACGGTGTCACTACTATGGATCTTGAACGGGTAGGATACAAAGATGAACCATTCATACTCACGAGGCAAGTTGTTCAAGTTTTTTATGTAACTGACCTGTCAAATAAGAAGTGTCATATAATTCTTCATACAAAGATAAGGAAATGTAAATGAGTTACTTTCATTCTGAAACGACATCAGGCTCGAGGAAGAACCAAGGGATGAAGCAAGTTATATGCATGTTGATCATAATGAAGAGCTTCATTTAAAAGGACAATAACCAAGCGGAATGATTCCACACGGTGAACACCTATTTAGAAATTATTCCAATGTAATTAATAAATTCGGCATGTAATTAGGGGATTATTCTATTGTAATTGATTCAGTGATTTATAAATAATTACATCTGCGATTGTATCTGCTTGTTTATTTTCAGAGGGCATGGCTAGCATTTCCTGAGGGTACCCGAGAAATCTGATATTATCACAAGTGGTTTGATGGCACAAACTGTCTGTGATATATGTATCATAGATGGTTCCATAATAGAACAATCTGTTATAAGTAGAACATCACAGACATTTCCATAATATAATTGTCTGTGATAATTATAATATCACAAACGGTTCCATAAGAGAAATGTCTGTGATAATGGTAATATCATAGACAGTTCTATAATAGAACCGTCTGTGATATGCTATACATCACAGATGGTTACATCATAGAGCTGTGTGTGATATTAATATCACAGATGATTATTTAATAGAACCGTCTGTGATAGTTCTTCTATAAGTAATTTCCTTGCTAGATTTTGTGCTCTTACTCCTCTCACAGCGCACCCTCCGTCTCCTCATCCCCCAACCTTCACCGCCACCACCGAAGAACCTGACGTCTCTGTCTTCTCCTTTCTCACCTAGCGTGGTAGTTCGGTCACCTCTCCTCCTGACACCACCTCTCCTTCACCTCTGATCCCGACACCACCTCTCGTCCCGACGCTACCTCTCCTCCTGAAGGTATGGATCCCAAATCCCACTTTTTTTTACCTCATGTGTAATAGATCCGTCCATATATGTTATTGTGTGTTCATGAGTTCTCTCCTCCCTGTCGCCTCTCCTCCCGAACGTATGGATTCCAAATCCCACTTTTTATCTCATGTGTGATAGATTTGTTCATATCTGTTAATGTGTGTTCATGAGTTCTTTCCTCCCCGTCGCCTCTCCTTTCGAAGGTACGAATCTCAAATATCACTTTTTAGCTCATGTGTGTTACATCCGTCCATGTCTGTTAGTGTCTTTTTTTATGTGGAACCCAAAAAAGAATGGGGGAAATGGATATAGGAGGGAAGGTGGGCCTACTTGTGTCAGGCTAGAAGTGGTAAGATTGTTGGGGGTAGTCTTGTTGTGGTCCTCATGTGGATGATGACATGGATGGTGGTCCTTTGTCATTGCTAAAAATGTTGCCTTCATGTCATCCTCACAGTCGATCTTCTGGGTGTCCGGTGGTCCATGCTCTCATTCAGCTTCCACTACGTTCTTGTCTTCCGTCCTCCAACTCTTCTTACTTCTACGGGTGGGCTACTGGTTCAAGTAAAAAAGGGTATGAAACACTGTGAAGCAAATTAATTTACTTCATGCCTTTTCAAGCACAAATGTGAGTGCATTAATGTTCATCTTGTAGTTGTTGAGAAATATATGTCCCCACCTCCGACTCTCTTCTCCTTACTTCTATGGGTGTACTGCTGGTTCAAGAAAAAAAGAGCATGAAACACTGGGAGTCGGAGTAGTAGTTGTACAAGAGGAACATTACAACACTATACACCCATTCTTCAAACAGCAGGAAGTAAATTAATTTGCTTCCTGCCGTTTCAAGCACAAGTGTACGGTGTTTTAATGTTCGTCTTGTAGTTGTTGAGAAATGCATGTCCCCTCACAACTGAGACATTGGACTATGTGATTTGGGATGTTAGTATTGTAAAGAGGTCTTGTAGCAATAATATACATCGCTGAATGTTCTAATTTATTGTAAGATCAACCATGTGCTATTGTTTACGCTCATAACTTATTGTACTGTAAAAGAGATGATGACATTGTCGTCATCATCAATGTCGTTGAATGGGACTGACGATCCAAAGACTGGGGCAACTAGGCATGGCAGAGGAGTATTGAAAAGGCCAGAGGGCCAAATGACCATCACAAAGGTCTCTCTGGATGGGGTCCCTCTGCAACCTAAGAAAGCAGCGGTAGCATTTTGGCTACCTACGGGATACTTGGAAGGCAATGAGTCCTCATCATCATAGCAAACTGGAAATGTTTGACAAAAGATGAAAAAATGCATTGTGGATGGAAATTTCAAACATGTTCGAGATCCCAGCAAAAGTCCAGGGATTCGTACAATGACAGGCACTCCTTGCGATAGGAAAGTGTGAAAGACCTTCAACATCATGCTTGTCACAAAGTACATGACCAAGGATCACATACCCTTCATGAGGTATCCTTTCATGTCGCCGGAAACATGGGAAGTCTTTGTGCGGATGAAGATGACGATCGAATTTCAATAGGAAAGTACAGCGCACAAGGCTCTCTAGGCACAAAACACTCACCCCCATAGACTCGACACCACTGGGTACATTTGTCAAATCCCATAATGGAGGATGAGCTCGCAATCCAATCAGATGACTCCCCACCATTTGCTAGGATCACAACGAGCAAGCCCGAAGATGGTTTAGAGCAAGGTCATCAACTATGTCTTCGGGGGTCACCTCTTTCGAGAACCTCACAGACAAGGAAGTGTCCTAACGCCTGGTAAGATATGTTAGACTACCTAGTTGTTAATAGGTCCATAACTTCATAGGGTCTAAAATAACATGATTGTTTCTTACAGCAAACATTGACTACCGAATATTTCGAAGGGTCCTTCCAAGCAGTCAGGGAGAGAGATATACTATCCACGGCCCTGGAAAACAAGAAGCGTCCAGGTCGCATGCGAGGCCTAAGAGTAGGAAGAGATCTAAGGCCGTGCACGAGGAATGTATGAAACAGGATTTTGATGCAAAACTTGAGAACATAGCTGCCTCACTTTGAGGAGAGAGATGCAATGAGAGAAGAATTGAGAGAGGTCTGCAACCAGTCGCAAGCCACCCCTGTTATTACAGTACCCAGTCCCCCTAACGTCGGAGTAGTTGTGCGTTCGTGCCACTTTTTTAACATAGCGACGCCCACTTACCTATCGACGACATCCAAGTAATATACATATCTAGAATGTTACATAGATAGACCTAGTGGTCGTCTTAGCCTATCGTGTATCGTTATGTAGGAGGCCACTTCATGCATCCTCAGAATTAGGGTTGTTGGCTCCATTCCCATTGACGTTGGGCGGGTTGGTGTATCCACACCTGCCAGGGACATTGGTGCACGGTGCCCAGCTAGGGACCAATTTCGTAATGGTACAGGTGGAAAGGATTAATGATGTTTTCAGAGCCATCCCGCGGGAGAGGTCCCCAAACAGAGAAATCATAACACTAGCGGATACCGTCCACACATTCGTCCAATGGCCCAAGAGGGACATCACCTGGACCCTTCCATGCCGCGATCTCCACACAACCATGCCTGTCAAACAGAACCCTCTATGACTCCACCTCAAGCTCCGTTTCATAAGTCTATCGCATTGGCTCCCGTAGAGATGACATCGAAGATGTATCGCAAGCGAGGCGCTAAGACCCAACCAAAGAAAACTAAGCCACCTCTCGAATCCTAGAAGTACCAGCTCAGATTGTCGTTGGTCCCCGAGTGACAATTACCTAGCCTTGGATTGGCTTGCAGGTATTTGCATACCTAGTACATGCAGATGTCCAATAGGAAACCAAACTGGCAAAGTGGAATCACCGTGAGATACACGGAGACGCATTTCCTCTACGACTCGGGCTACATCGTCGTGACATTTGAAGACTTATTTTTACTATTCAATCTCGATGAACTTGACACCTCACTTCTACGATGCTAGACACTGTAAGTGTACTGTACAATGAAGTTCTACATTCACGTAATACCAATAAATGTTGTAACTCATTGCTTATTTATAGATCCATGATGCAACGAGACTAGCGATGGTGACAACCGGTAGGTTTCCTCGACCCACACTTGGTCTCTGAGCAATCCATCAATGCAAACACATCATTCATTGAAGAATACATAATGACGAGATTACTTGCTCACATTGACAAGGAGTACATCCCAAGGAGTACATCCTGGTACCCTTCAACCAGTGGTAAGTGATTCACTAGTTGTCAAACAAGTTTCATTTGTACTTTATACACAAAATGAACCTAGAATTAATCACTATGGAAATACACGTGGCTGGGTCTCACTGAATTCTGATTGTAATTATACCAAAGTAGAACAAGGTAATATACCTTGATCCCCTACTTAGGAGCAACCATGACTTTACCTATGTGCAACAAACAATTGACATGTAAACTTATTTCTCGATACATAACTCCATCGTAGTCTTTACTTCGTTTGCAATGGTCGAGGCTAACTTTTTGGAATCACATAGGTTGTTCAACACTTACGTTGCCCATGGAGAGAGACATAAGGAATCTAGCGCCGCACTGTGACACATGATGCGATTTTTGGTACCGCTATAATACAACAATCCTGCTATATCACACTTCGTTATAATGCCTCTAGAATTGATAATACATATGTATGTAATTCTTTTTTTACAGTATCACCAGCAGCTACAGGGCAACGTATGTGGATTCTACGTTTGCCGCCATATGCAAGAAATCATGGACGCTAAGACGAATGATCCAAAGGTTTGTCAACCTGCCAATAAATATTTCGTGATTATCAATTTTTACATATATATGCTAATGACTTTAACACTGCTAGCGACAGTGCGTGGAATTCGATGAAAGTACATTCGATCTTGATAAACTCGCCAAATTTCGAGGACAACTCTCCGAATTCTTGATGGAGGAGGTCATACACAAGAATGGAGAGTTCCACTCCGGTGATGATGATTAGATGTTCAAACATTTGATACAATTGCAATCATTCAATTGTGCTTAATCAAACAATTCATTCAATTGTATTTTCTTCAGTTGTTTAATTCATTTGTGATATATGTGTAATGATTGTCGTATGTTATATGTGTGATCTGTTTGCTTATTTTCAGAGGGCGTGTCTAGTATTTCCTGAGTCTAGACAAAAATTAGGAAATAATTTAGCTATTAAAATAGCTATCATAGACGGTTTGTAACAACAAACCGTCTATGACAGTTTTTCGTATTAGCCATCTGTGATATTTCAGATATCATATACGGCTATGTTGAAGAACCGTCTGTGATATCTGTTATGTCACAGACGGTTTTTAGTATTACTCATCTGTGATGTGTGAGATATCATAGACGGCTATGTTGAAGAACCGTCTGTGATATCTGTTATGTCACAGATGGTTTTTAGTATTTGTCATCTGTGATGTGTGAGATATCATAGACGACTATATTTAAGAACTGTCTTTGATATCTGCAGTATCACGGACGATTTTTCAGTATTAGCCATCTGTAATATCTGTTATATCACAAATGATTTTTAGTATTATTCGTCTATGATGTGTGAGACATCACAGACGGCTATGTTTAAGAACCGTCTCTGATATCTGATATATCACAGACGATTTTATTGAAAAAACATCTGTGTTGTTACTTATCACAGACGGTTTGAAAACCATCTGTGATAACCACTTGTTATCACAGACATATAAATTCAGACGGTTTGGAAATCGTCTGTGATGATGGTTTTGAACCGTCTGTGATGATCATTTCTGTAGTAGTAAGTATGAATAATTCTAAAATATTTTTGAAAGCAGTTCTCAATTTAGTATACTCTATTTTAAATTTCAAGTTGAAATTCATTTTGTGTTAGGATAAATAGTCCCTGACAAACTGCGAATGGAAAAAAAAAAGAAAAGATCTATTTGGTTCATATACTAAGGTTATCAAAGTTTGCCATAATTTATTGCCAAACTTACCTAAAGTTAGGTTATCAAATTTGGAGCCACACTTTGGCTAGTAAAAGAGAATTTTACCACACTTTTTTTTGAGTCATTAACACGTGGGACTCAATGGGCTAAAAAAGAATCTTGCCACAAATGTAGCAATGAACCAAATGGACGATTAACTTAGTCATACTTATCTAACTTAGGGTATGACAAAGTATAACAAAGTTTGGTTACGAGACAAACAGGCATGTAGTCTGCAGAACAAACTTATCTCTCTCTTTTATCTCAACACCTTTTAAGTTCAAACATGATTTTTTAAAAAGGGTGATGCAATATTCCATATAAAGTTCCTTCTGATCTTTTCATGTTGATTTGGTGCTTAAGCTAAATTGGTTCAAATGATTGTACGAAACTCATGGCTATGTGTCCAGCTCAAATTAAATCAAACAAAAGTGCCACTCCAACCGGCTTGTGACTATTAGCTGAATTTGAATTGTAGTGGCTGTTATCTTGTTCTAAGTCATTTAATTAAAGAAAAATAAAAAAAATAAAAAAGTACCGTTATACCTTTATAGATAATGCAAAGGAAAAAGAAAAAAAAGCAAAAGTAAAAAGCCAAAAATAGCCAAAAAAAGCTAAAAAATCAAAATTAGAAGCCGACACATTCTAAATAATTTTTAACTTAAAAAACTAAAAGCTAAAAATAAAAAAGATAGGAGCTAAAGCTATTTAGAATCAAGATAAAACCACTTCTGTATCAAGATAACAAAGTCGCATAATGATTTTTTTGAACCAAAGAGACGTCAGGAGTGCTTGACTAGATGCGGAAAATATGGTTGCTTGCTCGTACACAGTCCCAGCACATATGCCATCGCTATCACCCTGTCCTCACGCGATTCCATCACAAACACACGGAACCCAATGCTTTGTACCCTCACTACTAGCAGTGGAAGGGAGAACAAACTACCTACCATCTTTATCCTTAAAATAAAATTTGTACACATATTTACCACAAACCTGTCACCCTCCACGGCGTGCGCCCTTGGCAACAAAGACGCTAACGATCAACGTTTAATTGTCGTGCAATAAGTCCTGTCAAGAAATGACGCTCGACTATCATAAATGCGCCCATGCCTTTTCTGAGATCGGTTAGTGGCCCGTTTGGTCTCTCAACTTTCACGAAAGGGCTCCGAAAGGTCAAATCTAGGCTCTGGCGTTTGAAATTTGGACTAAAAATGATCTATGGTTCGTTCTTTTTTTGCTATAGTATCTAATTGTGACTAATAATTTTTTATTCTACGAAGAGCGTTTGTATAAATAAATCAAATACCGATAAGCTGATAAACAGTTTCAAAAAGGCAATCCTGATAAGCCGCTTCGAAATGACAGTGGACAAGCTGTCCCACTTATTTGTTCAAAGAAAGTCATAAATCATAAGTCGTAAGTTATAAGCTAAAAAGAATGGAACCATGCCTACTTCTCATACTGTCATACCCCACGACATGACGACTCACCGAGCTCCATGGTTGGTTTTCGAGCATGTCCAGGGTTTAAGGTTCTATCATGCCTATAGGGAAGGGTAGATATATCCTTTTTGCTTGTACTGAGTGCACCAGCAAGGGAGGTGCGCTACACACTAATGATGGATCTATTGAGATACATGTACGCTATATTAGCGTGAAGTATTTTTTATTGTGTAAATTAGAAAACTATGCGAGTAAAAGATCATATATTGTTACCACTATATGCGTTGTACAGCGAAAGAAGAGTTGGTGCAGCCTAGTCCAACTCGCGTATGTCATATAGTGGAAGTAGTCGATCATCCAACATCCTTAGCCACCCATCATCTCTTGTAGCATCCCCTCGTGTCCCTCACGTACATCACAGATCATCCTTGATGAGCACAACAATGCCTCTACAATATCCATACGTCTAGGTGTGGAACGCTGTGTGCCAGTGTGCTAGCACCAACGTGTATGGTAGGGCCTTCAGAAGGAGGTGGATAGGGTTTTAGTGGATGGTGCGACGTAGTCATAGAACCCCATGCCCCTTATCAAAACCCATTTAGTGGAACCGTAGGCTAGGGGCCATTAAGGTGCAAAGTCAATTCGACCGGATCATATACAAACCTATTTATTCTAGCCCATTAAGTGCATGACCACAGATCCATACATGCTTGGCGCGACCTAGAAACCCTTTTCCAATCCATAAGTCGAGAGTGGTTTGTAGCAGGACATAATGACTCCCAAATACACATAAACATTATATCGGACGAACCTGTATAGTGCTCATATGTTGCTCCCTTTGCCTCACCTAAACAGATCGAACTAAAGATGAGATGTGTACCATCCTATGATAGTTAGATCTTGCAATGGATTACTCAGCTGTAGTTGACTTCTTAACTATATTCGACATGGCCATGAACTTTCTTAATGTAACCACATTAAGAGGTCCAGAGATATATCTCCTATTAAAGAGGAGAGGCAAATTTCATTTTTATCGCTCACAATTCTCCACATGCTTTATAATAAATCCAAAAGCTACCTTTATGACTATCCATTTACGAAGTAGTGTTTGACAATCACTAAGTAAACTATTACATATGTAGAAAACCATGAAGACCTCATGCCATCCCACATACATTATGTATAAGACCAAATTATGACACTTAATAATATAAAATTTCTCGTAGTATCTTAAGGTGGATCAATCCAATACTGTGTTCTCCAACGTATGTCCACATTATTAATTTGATATCTCATAACCATAATTCGTGAAATGTGATTATCAATCAATACATGTGCTAATCTATAAATCATAGATGTCCTCCGTAATGATATAAAATTAGGGATGCTTTGAATACCATCATAGACACAAATAGAAATTGTCCTGAATAAGTCACATACTTGTTGATCAATATAACTAATAGTTCATTAAAAGAACAAAATATCATATTATTTAAAAGTTTATAAATATAGAAGCGATACAATTATCTCTATGATTACCTCTAGAACATACCACATGGTATGAAAAGTGGGTAAACATTCTCCGTTAGCACAAAATTTAAACTACATGACTAAATAGCTCTATTCTTAATTGACGGACCAAGGTGACACTTTGGTTGAAGTCGAGTGACCAACAAAGTAATTAAGCAATTTAAGATTTTTTTTAACGAGAAGAACTATGGAACGGTATATCGTTCGATGGTATACCCCCTCTCATGCTCCTTCTCCCTCCTAAAGCGCCGCCGCTCTCTCCCTCATCATCACCGTCATCCCCTTACTCTCCTTCGCTTTCGGATCGGCCCCGCTACGGGTTCACCCTTCTCTCCAGGCATAGAAGAAGGTCAAGGGAGGCGGTGGCCTGGCGATGGGCGGCGGTGGGGTGGTGGCGGAGCCGAGCAGCGATGGCGTGCGGCTATGGCGATTAGGTTGGGCGGGCGCGCAGCGGGAAGGGGTCGGGGGTTGGGCGGCGGCGGCGATGGTGCCACTAGCGTGGGTGGTGGAGGAGCGGGCGGTTGGGGGAGGAGGCGCACGTAGTTGCTCCGGAGCAGAAGAAGAGAGGGGGAGAGGAGCGGAGCGGCGGCGCTTCGAGAGAAGAGAGAGAGAGAGGAGAGGGACGGCGCAAGGGAGAGAGTACGCCATCGAGAGGCATCATAACGGTATATCGTGGGCTAGTACTTTTTTTGTTTAACTATGTTTGATCATTACGATCAACAAATTAACACAGCCATCACCAAAAACTATATTAAAATGTTTTAGCCAAGCCTATATCTAAAGTTAACCACAAAATCTCCTTTAAAGAAAAAGAGGAGTGCGTAGCTACCGCGGACCTGTCGCCTTCTGTGCCAGCCTTCACCACCGAGCCACCACCGAGCCGCTGCTCCCACCCCACCCATCCAAGGAATAACAGATCTTGTCAAGAACCCTCCTCCAGTCTTTTACCACATGGAAGCCACAACAGCATCAACCCTTCAAAACTTAAATATCCCTCGGCCAAAAAGGACCAAGGGAGTGGCAGTCGCTCGCTGGCCTTTTGTTTGTTCCCTCCTGCTTGGCTCCTTTCTCCCCTCCCGTTCTTTCCCTCCACTGCATGATACAAGGAAAGAACACACCACCTAGCCCTCTGCACTAAGATAGAAAGAACAGAGCAACACCACCATCCATCCATTGAGCCTTGAGGTTCCTGAGAGCTCACCCAAATGGGTCGATCAGCGAAGGTCGTGGCGGCCGCAAACCTCTGTTTCTTCCTGGCCATGGTGGTGGGTGCAGTGCTCTCCCCTGAAGGCGTCAACTACGAAGGTGAACATATCTATATCTGTATATACTCCTGCATGTTGTATGGGAGACTTAGTGAGGGGTTTGCGTCCCTTGATCTCCATGTTCAGATCGATTCCTATGTTTCCTGGTCGCTTAATTTGCAGTGCAAGCACTGATTGGAGTGAAGGCTTCGCTGAAGGATCCCCATGGAGTGCTGGAGAACTGGGACAAGGACTCGGTGGACCCTTGCAGCTGGAGCATGGTCACCTGCTCCCCACAAAACCTGGTCATCCACTTGTAAGCAAATCATCGTCCATACACACGCGGCCATTAGCACTTGCAAGCTTACTGTCCTTAGTTTCAAAAATTCACGAAAAATGTGGCAGCGCGTCTCCGAGCCAGAACCTCTCCGGCACGCTCTCGCCGTCGATAGGCAACCTGACGAACCTTATGACCGTGTAAGTAGTACTGAGATTGATCATAGAGATATTGGGGCTGGCATGGCAGAGATCATGCTAATTCGCTTTTTCATAATGGTAGATGTTTTATTTGTTTGTTTATTTTTTGGTTTCTTCAGGTCCTTGCAGAAGGATGGGCACTCCATATCTTCTTCATAACTTCGATAGCTACAGGAGAAGAGAATTAGTGTGAATACTTTGGGAGTAAAATTTTATAAGCAACATTCACCCTCCCTCTGTTGCCATTTCGATCCTACAAGTTCAAACATGATTTTTTAAAAAGGGTGATGCAATATTCCATATAAAGTTCCTTCTGATCTTTTCATGTTGATTTGGTGCTTAAGCTAAATTGGTTCGAATGATTGTACGAAACTCATGGCTATGTGTCCAGCTCAAATTAAATCAAACAAAAGTGCCACTCCAACCGGCTTGTGACTATTAGCTAAATTTGAATTGTAGTGGCTGTTATCTTGTTCTAAGTCATTTAATTAAAGAAAAATAAAAAAAATAAAAAAGTACCGTTATACCTTTATAGATAATGCAAAGGAAAAAGAAAAAAAAGCAAAAGTAAAAAGCCAAAAATAGCCAAAAAACCTAAAAAATCAAAATTAGAAGCCGACACATTCTAAATAATTTTTAACTTAAAAAACTAAAAGCTAAAAATAAAAAAGATAGGAGCTAAAGCTATTTAGAATCAAGATAAAACCACTTCCGTATCAAGATAACGAAGTCGCATAATGATTTTTTTGAACCAAAGAGACATCAGGAGTGCTTGACTAGATGCGGAAAATATGGTTGCTTGCTCGTACACAGTCCCAGCACATATGCCATCGCTATCACCCTGTCCTCACGCGATTCCATCACAAACACACGGAACCCAATGCTTTGTACCCTCACTACTAGCAGTGGAAGAGAGAACAAACTACCTACCATCTTTATCCTTAAAATAAAATTTGTACACATATTTACCACAAACCTGTCACCCTCCACGGCGTGCGCCCTTGGCAACAAAGACGCTAACGATCAACGTTTACTTGTCGTGCAATAAGTCCTGTCAAGAAATGACGCTCGACTATCATAAATGCGCCCATGCCTTTTCTGAGATCGGTTAGTGGCCCGTTTGGTCTCTCAACTTTCACGAAAGGGCTCCGAAAGGTCAAATCTAGGCTCTGGCGTTTGAAATTTGGACTAAAAATGAGCTATGATGCGTTCTTTTTTGCTATAGTATATAATTGTGACTAATAATTTTTTATTCTATGAAGAGCGTTTGTATAAATAAATCGAATACCGATAAGCTGATAAACAGTTTCAAAAAGACAATCCTGATAAGCCGCTTCGAAATGACAGTGGACAAGCTGTCCCACTTATTTGTTCAAAGAAAGTCATAAATCATAAGTCGTAAGTTATAAGCTAAAAAGAATAGAACCATGCCTACTTCTCGTATGACATGACGACTCACCAAGCTCCATGGTTGGTTTTCGAGCATGTCCAGGGTTTAAGGTTCTATCATGCCTATAGGGAAGGGTAGATATATCCTTTTTGCTTGTGCTGAGTGCACCAGCAAGGAAGGTGCGCTACACACTAATGATGGATCTATTGAGATACATGTACGCTATATTAGCGTGAAATATTTTTTATTGTGTAAATTAGAAAACTATGCGAGTAAAAGATCATATATTGTTACCACTATATGCGTTGTACAGCGAAAGAAGAGTTGGTGCAGCCTAGTCCAACTCGCGTATGTCATATAGTGGAAGTAGTCGATCATCCAATATCCTTAGCCACCCATCATCTCTTGTAGCATCCCCTCGTGTCCCTCACGTACATCACAGATCATCCTTGATGAGCACAACAATGCCTCTACAATATCCATACGTCTAGGTGTGGAACGCTGTGTGCCAGTGTGCTAACACCAACGTGTATGGTAGGGCCTTCAGAAGGAGGTGGATAGGGTTTTAGTGGATGGTGCGACGTAGTCATAGAACCCCATGCCCCCTTATCAAAAACCCATTTAGTGGAACCGTAGGCTAGGGGCCATTAAGGTGCAAAGTCAATTCGACCGGATCATATACAAACCTATTTATTCTAGCCCATTAAGTGCATGACCCTGTAGATCCATCTGTACTTGGCCGCGACCTAGAAACCCTTTTCCAATCCATAAGTCAGTAGTGGTTTGTAGCAGGACATAATGACTCCCAAATACACATAAACATTATATCGGACGAACCTGTATAGTGCTCATATGTTGCTCCCTTTGCCTCACCTAAACAGATCGAACTAAAGATGAGATGTGTACCATCCTATGATAGTTAGATCTTGCAATGGATTACTCAGCTGTAGTTGACTTCTTAACTATATTCGACATGGCCATGAACTTTCTTAATGTAACCACATTAAGAGGTCCAGAGATATATCTCCTATTAAAGAGGAGAGGCAAATTTCATTTTTATCGCTCACAATTCTCCACATGCTTTATAATAAATCCAAAAGCTACCTTTATGACTATCCATTTACGAAGTAGTGTTTGACAATCTCTAAGTAAACTATTACATATGTAGAAAACCATGAAGACCTCATGTCATCCCACATACATTATGTATAAGACCAAATGATGACACTTAATAATATAAAATTTCCCGTAGTATCTTAAGGTGGATCAATCCAATACTGTGTTCTCCAACGTATGTCCACATTATTAATTTGATATCTCATAACCATAATTCGTGAAATGTGATTATCAATCAATACATGTGCTAATCTATAAATCATAGATGTCCTCCGTAATGATATAAAATTAGGGATGCTTTGAATACCATCATAGACACAAATAGAAATTGTCCTGAATAAGTCACATACTTGTTGATCAATATAACTAATAGTTCATTAAAAGAACAAAATATCATATTATTTAAAAGTTTATAAATATAGAAGCGATACAATTATCTCTATGATTACCTCTAGAACATACCACATGGTATGAAAAGTGGGTAAACATTCTCCGTTAGCACAAAATTTAAACTACATGACTAAATAGCTCTATTCTTAATTGACGGACCAAGGTGACACTTTGGTTGAAGTCGAGTGACCAACAAAGTAATTAAGCAATTTAAGATTTTTTTTAACGAGAAGAACTATGGAACGGTATATCGTTCGATGGTATACCCCCTCTCATGCTCCTTCTCCCTCCTAAAGCGCCGCCGCTCTCTCCCTCATCATCACCGTCATCCCCTTACTCTCCTTCGCTTTCGGATCTGGCCCCCCGCTACGGGTTCACCCTTCTCTCCAGGCATAGAAGAAGGTCAAGGGAGGCGGTGGCCGGCGATGGGCGGTGGGGGTGGTGGCGGAGCCGACAGCGATGGCGATGGCGGCTATGGCGGTTAGGTTGGGCGGCGCGGCGGGAAGGGTCGGGGGTTGGGCGGCGGCGGCGATGGTGCCACTAGCGTGGGTGGTGGAGGAGCGGGCGGTTGGGGAGGAGGCGCGTGGTTGCTCGGGAGCGAAGAAGAGAGGGAGAGAGGCGGGCGGCGCTTCAAGAGAAGAGAGAGAGAGAGGAGAGGGACGGCGCAAGGGAGAGAGTACGCCATCGAGAGGCATCATAACGGTATATCGTGGGCTAGTACTTTTTGTTTAACTATGTTTGATCATTACGATCAACAAATTAACACAGCCATCACCAAAACTATATTAAAATGTTTTAGCCAAGCCTATATCTAAAGTTAACCACAAAATCTCCTTTAAAGAAAAAGAGGAGTGCGTAGCTACCGCGGACCTGTCGCCTTCTGTGCCAGCCTTCACCACCGAGCCACCACCGAGCCGCTGCTCCCCACCCCACCCATCCAAGGAATAACAGATCTTGTCAAGAACCCTCCTCCAGTCTTTTACCACATGGAAGCCACAACAGCATCAACCCTTCAAAACTTAAATATCCCTCGGCCAAAAAGGACCAAGGGAGTGGCAGTCGCTCGCTGGCCTTTTGTTTGTTCCCTCCTGCTTGGCTCCTTTCTCCCCTCCCGTTCTTTCCCTCCACTGCATGATACAAGGAAAGAACACACCACCTAGCCCTCTGCACTAAGATAGAAAGAACAGAGCAACACCACCATCCATCCATTGAGCCTTGAGGTTCCCTGAGAGCTCACCCAAATGGGTCGATCAGCGAAGGTCGTGGCGGCCGCAAACCTCTGTTTCTTCCTGGCCATGGTGGTGGGTGCAGTGCTCTCCCCTGAAGGCGTCAACTACGAAGGTGAACATATCTATATCTGTATATACTCCTGCATGTTGTATGGGAGACTTAGTGAGGGGTTTGCGTCCCTTGATCTCCATGTTCAGATCGATTCCTATGTTTCCTGGTCGCTTAATTTGCAGTGCAAGCACTGATTGGAGTGAAGGCTTCGCTGAAGGATCCCCATGGAGTGCTGGAGAACTGGGACAAGGACTCGGTGGACCCTTGCAGCTGGAGCATGGTCACCTGCTCCCCACAAAACCTGGTCATCCACTTGTAAGCAAATCATCGTCCATACACACGCGGCCATTAGCACTTGCAAGCTTACTGTCCTTAGTTTTCAAAAATTCACGAAAATTGTGGCAGCGCGTCTCCGAGCCAGAACCTCTCCGGCACGCTCTCGCCGTCGATAGGCAACCTGACGAACCTTATGACCGTGTAAGTAGTACTGAGATTGATCATAGAGATATTGGGGCTGGCATGGCAGAGATCATGCTAATTCGCTTTTTCATAATGGTAGATGTTTTATTTGTTTGTTTATTTTTTGGTTTCTTCAGGTCCTTGCAGAATAACAACATATCAGGCGCCATACCGCAGGAGATTGGGAGGCTTTCTAAGCTTGCGCAGCTCGATCTCTCGAGCAATTCATTCTCAGGAGAGATCCCATCTTCGCTGGGCGATTTGTTAAGCCTCCAGTACCTGTGAGTGGATGCATGTCTCATTGTTGATGAGGTTCAGTTGATATTTCTATCTTTCTTCTTTTTTTAGTGATAATCTAGTTGATCAGCAAGGTGCGACTATATGAAAGGAAAGCGTTATTAGCACGTATTCCAGGGGGTGTATTATAAGATGTTTTAGAAACTTTTTTTGAAGGGTGCACTTGGTTAGCATAGTTGTCCTTATAAAAGATCACCAGATCAAATCCCAGAAATCTACAAAAATTAATCCATCTAATACGTAGTTAAAGGGACTCAAATTCTGGGCTTTAGCCATGCCATTAATTTTAGACCTCGTTATTCTAGTGAAATCCTAAATATGGTGAAGCAAGATGGTAGCTATGTAAAGTTCATACGTCATGATCATATTAACCACACAGGCTTATGAAAACTACTTTTTAAAATTCAAAAAAAAAACGTCTACCTAATATCAGTAAAATATTAGGACTTATTTGGCCTAGCTCACATTTGTAAGCTATTTTTCTAGACTTGTTTCGAGAGGGGCATTAGCTTCTTTCACACAAATGGGCCTTCAGCTCACACGACAAGCTCGTTACTTTTAAGACGGACAAAATTTATGGGAGCCTAAGCTTCTGGTAGGTACCATGTGAAGATGAATCTCTCGCAAAGTGGCTCTAATAAACAAAGCTAAAACTCAACCAAATGAAGCACACACTTTTATCTACGACTGCAGGGAAGGCCAAAAATATTTTATCTAAAAAATTGCTTCAACCGTCTGTTATAAGACTTTTACCACTAGAAGTCCCAGAATATAAAAAAGATTACAATAAACCATCTTTCTATGAAATTGGTGAGAATTGAACCTTGTACTTTAGCCTGACAACACGGGCTAGCATATTTGCCGGTTCTTTTTTTTGAAGTTTTTTGCCGGTTTTTTTCCTGTATTCGTTTGTGTTGTCCGTGATGAGCTAGCATATTTTTTTTCTATTTTAAAATTTTTTAAATTTAATTACGTCAAATAAATCACCTTCAGCTACAGTGAAATTTCAGCCGCTACAATGCAATTTTAACCATAAGCCACAGCTTTTCAGCCCAACCTATCAACAGCTTACAATATCCTCAAATTTAAATAACATTTTTTTTGTTTCAGTTCTTTGTGTCTTTTGCATCCCATTTTTGCAGGGTTCACTAACATTTCCCGTACCTCTCTCCTGTCCCTTTGTGATTTCATTCCTTGTGGCGCTGCAGGAGGCTGAACAACAACAGCCTGTCCGGGGAGTTCCCAGAGTCATTGGCTCGCATCACTGGTCTGGCCTTTCTGTAAGTCCTGTATCTGCCTGCCTTCTCGTGCATGCCATGTCTCTTTCTTCCAGCGTGTAGTTTGCAGTACTCTCTCTGAGACAAAAAAAAAAAAAAGATTCCACTCGCTTCTGTCTCTGTTTCTGCCTCAGGGACCTATCGTACAACAATCTCACCGGACCTGTGCCCAAGACCCCTCCAGCAAGGGCATTCAAGTAAGCACCCGCTCGTTTCAGCTTCAGCTTTCGACTTTTGACTTATTTTTCATTATTTATAAATTTTGTCTTTTTCTAAACTTTTGACTTTTTCTTGAGTTTTTTTGCCGGTTCTTTTTTTCGTATTTATTTACGTTGTTCGTGATGATCTTGTATATTTTTTTTATTTTTAAGGGAAATAGCCCCGCCAGGCAAAAAATATCACTCATTTGTATTAGGTGAAATTTGGTTAGTAGCATTGTGAAGACGCGTAAATTTGAAAATATCGTTTAATGTGAGGACGGCATGTGGGGGCCTGGGGCCACATGTCAGTGGTACATGATGTTATTTTACAACCTGTGCGATTTTTGTAGTGTTAATTGGATACAAATTCATCACAATGTATGTATAGCGAGACATGTTTGTGCAATTCACTCGGACCCACTTGTTAGTGATGGTACACGAGGAGAATTATTTGGTGCAAACCAACTCCTCAGTGAGTTGTTCAATGAGGCAGTTTGCAAAATAACCCATTCACGGAGCAAGAAATCATTCACGACATGTCACCTTCTTGCCACTGTTTGAATCTGATTCATCGAAACATCGCCCAGTAAATCATTTAAGTACGTATTAAAAATGAATCAATATTAATTTGAACTCAAAATTCTAAACAAGTAAAATGTAGGTAACACAATGCAACAAATGAATTTTTTTATTTTCGCTAATTTTTTGGGTTCATTGATTTCTTGCGAAAAATAACTTATTTTAATCAACAGTGTACAATTACTAGAATCTATGCTCATGCATCTTACATGAACCAATTGCATCTGAATATCTGATTCAACAGAAATGTTAATTTTGTTTGATGGTTGCTTTGTTCATTAATCTGGTGTAAAGTACGTGAATAAACCAACCGGAAAATTTGCACTAACTACATACCAATTGCTAATGGAATGCCAAGTGAACAAAAGCAACATAACAGTTGATGTTGCTGAACCAATCATGATACGTGATATATACTAATAAATAACATATTTATTAGTATCATTGTCAAACCTGTGTTTCAAATAGCGGGCCATAGTGGAGGTATAGCGATTTTGCAATCCTAAATGCTAAGCTGTACGCTAAATGCCACAAACGCTAAATAGAAATACCTGTCTGCTATAGCGGGTTATGGATAGTGGAAATAGCATCCGCTATGCCACATAATTTACTTTTTTGACTTGTTAAAGAAATATTCAAGATATTTCCATGCTATATTTAGGTTTTTGGTCAATACAATTTAATTTTATACCACAAAGAATTATAAAGTTAAAATATATAATGTTCAAAAAATATGAAAAAATAATTTAGACATATCAAACCTAATTTTGTATACAAAAAAATAATTTTGAATTATAATTTAGAACATACAAATTCAAAATTTTAATATTTTAGTCCAATTTAAAAATATCATAGAATTTGATTCGAATTAAAATTTTCAAATGTCTTTTTTGTTGTAAGATTCAAATTTTAAAAATTTTAAATTTGTCTCTTCCATAAGAACCAAATTTTAAATTTATACTTGGGTTTCACATTAAAAATATAATTATGTTTCAAGCCTTTTGTTTGCATTTTGAACTTTAAATTTTAATTATAAATGTGTGAATTCTTATTTTTATACTATTTTAACTTGAAAAAAATGATAAATTGAATTTTGGATTCAAATATTAAATATTTGATGTTTAATTTTTTTATTTGATAGAAAAAGTAATTCATATTTCTGCAATTCAAAATTATTTCAATTTGTATTTTAACAGTATGGTAATTTGTACTTTTTTTTGGGACAATGCTGGCTCTTCTAATAGAAGTTTTTTTTTTCTATTTATATAGTATTTTAGATAACACTAACCACGGTGATTGTGTTTCAAAACACTGATCAGCTTTGGATTGATTTCTGTGATCTTCTTGTTCTCATGGATGAGTGATATTTGTAACATTTGATTTAAGCTTCTTTGTTGACCTGTAGCATTGTTGGAAATCCTTTGATATGTGGGCATCAATCAGAGCAATCATGCTTTCAGATCGTGCCTGTGCCTACTCCCTACAACATTAGTGATTCGAGAGGTGATATTCTTTCTTTACTATAGATACCTATCAGTTCATAATTGTTTTTTACTCGCAACAATTTCTAGACTAAAAGATGATCTAGGAACTATATACAAAAAGTGTCCTGCCTTTTTAATATTGCACATATGTTAGCTGTTGTCATCAAGACTGTTTTGGTTGAAATAATAAGGTGCGCTACTATGGATTGAAAAAAGAAGAAGAGAAACACAGTTACAGGTGACGTCTCTGTATGGTGGCTCTTCTGTCTCATGTCTGTCTAACATAGGTGCAGTTTGAAATGAAAAATTAAGGAGCACATTATTTTTGCCTTCAGATTCAGAGTATCTCGTTCTCACTTTATCAAGTTTACCAAGGCCTATTTGAGGTGCAGGAATTCCATAGGAAAGGAACATTCCATCCCAAATTAGGAAGCATTTTCTGTACCATCAGGAGTACATACTCCCACTTCCAATGTACCACTTAAACAAATATTTTATACCTCTTTATCAATTTTGGTATACTTAAATACTAATTCTAAGATAGTTCAGTATAACTTGGTTGAAACAGTTTCATCGGAGCTCTTTATTTTTGCTATATACAATTTTTCATGTATAAAAGGAGTACATGCACAAATTATGTTATAAAAGGTGGACTTTGATGAAATTTTTCATAGAACTCACTTTGAAATATCTTATAATCATTATTAGAATATGCTCAAATAGATAAATAGATATAATAACACCATTAAAGGGTATATTAAAAGTGAGTATAGAACCATTTTCCATACACACACATGCACACACCAAGCTTTCACAAATATTAAATTTAGCATAAACATAACGATACTGGATAAAATAAATTCTAAACACCTAATTGAAGCAATAATTATAACAAAGATAATCTGATTAATGAGACTAAGCAATGATACATCGCTTGGTTGCACCAAACTAATAACTCTATGTTCTAAAGGAACTTATTGACCAAAAAGCTAGAGTTTGCATAAGCCAAATTACTAAAGATGAATGATTAATATCTAGTGTGATAAATAAGTAACGTTGGTGCATGAACTGATTTTGAGCTATTCCTTCCCCATGCATGACACATTCAACGTTCACCTAAAACAACAACATAATAAGGGTAAGTTCACGACTTAGCAAGTACATAATAAAATAGTAAATGGTATTAAAATATGTTACCAAGTATTCGTGTCAATTTGCCACAATCTCAACTCCATATTTCTTTTCATTACTACCATACACATATCTCATCACCTCTTTTATCTTTTCATGAATACCATACACATGTCTCAACATATCTTTTGTTTATACCAGTATAGCGAAGTATTACATATGTTGGTGTTTACACAAGTCTGCCCTTTTTCATGCGGGGACCTAAAGCCCGTCCTTTTTCATACGGTGACCTCTCCACTCTCGTAGAGTGCCTACCAAAGTAGCTCATTCTTTACCCACCCTTGTGGGTCGTCCACACAAAGTAGGCTTTTGAGGGACACATAGGTCATCTCTTTTATCATGAATACTAATTATGTAAATGCAATGATTTCTTCAATATTAAATCATTTATCAATATTAACCATTTATCATCATCACCATTTAATCTATCATCAAATGAGATCTATACAATCTAAGTGTAAACATGTAAACTAGCATCCTAAGTACTTTATTAACATAAAATAGCAAGAGCAAATAATCTGTGTTACTATTCTGCTATGCACTTACTATTTCTAACCACGAGAGATGGGTTGATGTGAAGATGATACCAACTCTGAAATTACTCCTTCTACAGTAAATACCACTCTCAAGAACATGCCACAACCATTCACAAACATCAAATAAACAATGTCGCTCCTTCACGCTTTTTGATCCCACAATTTTCCCTTTACCGAACGATCCTCCCCTACTGTACAGATAATAAAAATAGCATTACTCTTGGCTCCAAGCCCTAAGTTCTAGATTCTACACTAAATTTTTTACACTTTCATAGTTAGCCACAAATCCTAATTAATCCATTTAACCTCTCATTTTTAACCCCGAAGACCGCTCTATTATCTTACTCGTCAGCAGGTTAACAATCTCATATCTATTAATTTACCCATCCAAATACAGCAAACCATATGAAATCTACAAAAAAATTATCTACCTTTCTTTAGGTATCTCATAATTTAATTCGACCATTTGCTCATCCTACCATAACTATTTCCAGTAATGACCAAATTATGGACAACAGTCTTTCCAAAACCATAACTTCTAATATGCCCAATGAAAACACATGTTCTTACACTCTTTGGAAACCTTAGACTATTGTATATAACTTTAATATCATACCAAAGTTATGAAATAGGACGCACCTATCCCAAAACTAACCCACAAACAGAACAGTAAATCCTGACAAACAACGATATCCAAAATTCATCTTTATTCCCTCCCTTCCTAGCTAGACCTAGCATGACCTCAAAACCAATCTACCATGGCCTAAAACAGGACATAAGATCTAAGATGTTATACCTACTACTCGAAGACTCACCGGGATGACGAAAATCGGTCATTCCTCCTTTTTTTCCTTCTCCTTCCCTAGCCGGTTCCCCTCTTCTCCTTCCTTCTTCTCCCCTAGCTGGTTCCCCTCTTATTCTCCCTTCTTCTTCCTTATCCACTGGCCGGCTCCCTCTCTTCCTCCTTCCCTTCTCCTCCTCTTGGCTGGTGTGCGGCAGTAGCACAGCAATAGCTGGCAACTTGGTGCAGTAGCAAGCGGTAGGACGTGGAAGGACAGGCACAACAGGGGTAGCAGCTAGCGATAGGGCTTCAGAGGGGTGGTGGCTAGGGTTTCTCTCCCCCTACCCCCTCATCTCCTTAAAAAGCCTAGCCCAAACCCCCAACTCCCAACGCATGACTCGGTCCAACCAAATGGAACTCCTCTCCCTTTTCTCCCTCTATTCTGTTTTCCTTAATTCCTTTTCCAAATTTACAAATAGGTCTGTAGGAGAGTGGTTTTGTAATATCACATTCTACCCCCTAATAGAATTTGACCTTGAATTCCACACCCCACGATTCTACATGAAACAAAAACTAAACTTTAAATTAAACTTTAACGCATACCGGTTGCGAATAACTCTAGATATTTCTTATGCATGTGAGACTCGAATTCCTAAGTCACCTCCTACTTGGTTAGATGTGATCAAAGCATCTTGACATACTTCAATGACTTATGCCTCAATACCCACCCTGACTCCCCCTACTATCCGCATTGGATGGGACTCAAATGTGATATCTTGCTCGATGATTAGTGGCTCTAAGGGTATCTCGTACTCTGGATCTCTCAAGTACTTCCTCAATATAGATATATGGAACACATTGTACACACCATGCATGGACTCAGAAAGGTCCAATGATAAGTCAGTTTTCCTATTTGTGCCACTATTTTAAATGGTCCAACATACCTCGGGCTGAGCTTCCCTTTGGTACCAAACCGCATAATGCCCTTGGTGGGAGACACTCTCAGGAACACTTGATCATCTACTCCAAACTCCAACTCCCACCTTCTCATATCAACATAACTCTTTTGCCTGCTCTGAGCAGCATAACTCTTCACCTACTCTGAGCAGCGAGCAGATTCTGTCTAATCTCTGCCACTTGGTCAACTGTCTGCTAAACCAAATCGGGACCTAGAATTGCCTTTTCACCTACAACATCTTAACAAAGCGGTGACCTATGCCTTCACCCATATAAGACGTCAAATGGTGCTACTCGATTGCTAGCATGGTAACTGTTATTGTTGGCAAACTCTGCCAGTGCCAAATGTTCCTCCTAGCTTCCCTTCCATGACGAGACGTAGAACCTAAGCATGTCTTCTAGTGTCTGGATAGTGTGCTCAAATTGCCCATCTGTCTATGGATGAAAAGCGGTACTAAGACGAAGCTATTTGCCCATGAACTATGTAAGCTCTCCCAAAGCTTGGAGACAACATTTGCATCTTGATGAGAAATAAGTCTTGAGCACACCGTACAACTGCATTATCTCCCACACATAAATAGGAGCCAAACCACTTGTTGTGTTCGTCATGCGGATGGAAATAAAATGTGCAGACTTGCTGAACGGGTCCACCACTACCCAAATAGCATTCTTACCTCGCTGCATGCGAGGTAAACTAACTACAAAGTCCATGGTTATATCATCTCATGGCCACACTGGAACCTCCAATGGTTGCAACAATCCTATAGGATGCTTATCCTCTGCCTTGACTTGCTAACAAACCCCGTGGGAAGCCACATACTGAGCAATATCCACACTCATTCTTTTCCACCAAAAAAGTCCTTTAAATCATGATACATCTTGGTCTCGCTAGGATAAATAGTGTACAAGGTATGATGAGCTTCATTTAGAATATCAGCCTTGAGCTTTTTGTGGCACACAAAGACGGCCTTTAAATTGTAATGCACCAGTCTCATCAATGCTGAAATCACCTACTTTACCCTCACCCAGACACTTCCTCACTTACCGAAGCAGCTGATCATGTTGTTGTGCCTTCCGCACACACTCTATAATTGCTGACTTAAGAGCAACCAAGTTTCAGTCTGCGTGGTGCACACAAAATAATTGGAGATTCCCATGCGCTCAAAATCAGTAATAACATAATTCAGAATAACACTCTATAATTGCTGACTAAGGACATCAGCCACCACATTTGCTTTACTTAGATGGTACTGGATGGTGAGATCATAATCCTTGACTAATTGTAGCCACCTCCTCTACCTCAAGTTCAGATCTTTCTGAGTGAAGATATACTTGAGTCTCTTGTGGATAGTGAAAATATCACAAGTTTTCCCCATATAGATAATGCTGCTAAATTTTTAGAGCAAATACACTACAATGAGCTCTAAATCATGGGTGGAATAGTTTTGTTCATGTTTCTTCGACTGTCTCAACATATAAGCGATTACTTTGCCATCTCACACAACCAAACTCAACTCAAGATGAATCAGAATAGATTGTGTAACGCTCTACTGGCTCAAGGAGGGTGAGAATAGGAGCAGTTACCGACATCTCCTTAAAGGTACAAAAGCTACACTCATAGTCATCTATCCATTGAAATTTCATGCCTTTATGCGTTAGCTGAGATATTGGCTTGGCAATAATGGAGAAACCCTCTATGAAACATCGATAATAACCTATTAAGGCTAGAAGCTCCTCACTTCTTTGACATTAGACGACATCTTCCAGTCGACCACTATAGAGATCTTGCTTGGATCAATGAAATACCTTCCCGATAAGGTTCAAAGTTTTGTTTTGGAAAAATCTCAGAGGGCAGCGAGACGAATGAAATGAATGAAATTTCATTCTTTTGTTCAAAATTTTCAGATGAAATATTCAAACCCTATTTGAATTTTGATGAAATTTAGCCAAAATTGGACATAATTTAGACAAAATTCAAATGGGGACAAATTCAACCAAATTTTGATCAATCGTATTTCATTCGATGGTAATGAAAGCACCGAAATGACTGAAATTTAACTAAAATATTGAACCCTGCTTCCTGGTTACTCACATGACCTGGAAAGCCCACTTCTGATTCTCCCTCAACATCTCAAGCACAAGCCCCAAATGTTGCTCATTCTCCTCCTTAGTCTTGAAATAGATCAGGATATCATCAATGAATATCACCACGAAGTCATCAAGGTGCTTATGTAGTATACTATTTATTGTCTCTATAAAAATAACAGGGCATTCATTAGTTCAAAAGACATAATTTTATACTCATAATGCCCGTACCTGATGGAGAAAGCCATCTTTTCAATATCCTGCTTCCACACGTAGATCTGATTGTTCCTAGATTATAGATCAATTTTAGAGAACACTTTGACTCCCTTCGATTGATCAAATAAATCCTCGGAATGGGGCAATGGATATTTGTAGTCACCTAGTTGAGAGCGCGATAGTCAACACATATGCACCAACTCCCATCCTTCTTCTCTGTAAATAGGACAGACGCTTCCCATGGTAACACTGACACACTACGCCAGATTATCCCTTTGGATAGCAAATCATCCAATTGCTTCTTTAATTCATCTTGAGAAGGTCAAGCCAAAATGTAAGGAGGTAAGGAAATAGGCTGAGAACTAGGAACAAGATCAATTCAGAATTTCACCTTTCGTTCTGGATGCATTCCCAAAAGCTTTGTAGGGAACATATCTGGGTAGTGACACACCACTGGAATCTCCTCAATGTGCAACAGTGTACATGGTTTCACACCAAGAGACCAAAGCAACCCAATCCTCGACACCCATCAACTAGGAAATAGATTGGCCAACACAAAGAGAGAATCTAGTAGTGCACTCCCTTGAAAAGCCATCTCCTCTCCAGATAGAGCTTACAAGGTAATAGTCCTTTAGAAGCAACAAATCTTGGTTTGGTTTCTTAACAACTAGTCCATGCTAAGGAAATAGTGCTAGCTGATTAACCATCACATTGGTAGTGCAATCATCATCATCATTAATGGTAACAATGCAACCAGAACAAACTATGGAACTAGCAATGACACCCCTCGGAGAACTGACTATAACCGATTGACAAATTTGTTGCATAGCCATGTTTGCCCTCCTAGCTCTAGTAACACAAACGAGTAGGTAGCTTCTGAATAAAAAAGAACAAATGCTTTAAGAAAATCCACAAGTAGTATACTTGTCACCACATCAAGATGGTCCACAATCCCATGGGTAGGTATGGCGTAGACTCTAGGTGGCATCAGAGTGGCAAGAGTCATGACACCTGGCTATGGCGGCGCACGGGCTACTGGAGGTGCAACGATCTAAAGCAAAGCGGCCAGTGTAGGGTGCCAGTAGTACTTGGCAAGAGGGGCTGCAGGTGGCACCCAAGCAGGAGGAAGCTATGGCCTAGGAGCAGCTGCCAACATTTGAATGGAACCATGAGAAGACGTGACTAAAGATAACGTAGGTGCGGGCTCCCACCGAATGATGCTAGTGGGATTTTGCCAGTACACCAATGCCTTGTGGCTTGCATGGCCACAAAGATGACAACTCCCGGATAAGGAGCACTCTATATCATGGTGTCCTTCACCACACTTGAAGCACATCAAGCTCTGTCCTAGAACAGGGCGCATCGCTTGAGAAGCTGAAGCAGGACAAGTCACCAAAGAAGAAGAAGGCAACCTCATTTAAAAGGACTTAGATGATGACGAGGGATGCTGGCCCCCTTGGAACCTTTTGGGAACAGGCCACTGAAAAGACCCACCCCTCCACTAAAGCTCCCCTTTTGGTCACCAGCAGAACCCCTAAAAGCAATAGACCCACCAGTAGCCTACCTCTCCTTGGTGAACTCCCTCTCAAACTCCGTATCCTTGATCTGATCGACCACAGAGTTAAAGTCACGTAGACGTATGACTCCCAAGACATGCCTGTACTCCTGTTTAAGTTCCCTATGGAACTTCTTGGCCTTCTCATGGTCATTACCAGCCATAGCTAGCACAAAGCAGACCAGGTTATTGAATACCGCCTCGTACTCTACAAAAGTCATCTTCCCTTGTACGAAGGCCGACAGGGTGTACTCCATCCTCTCAAGGAAGGACTTTGGGTGAAACTTTGCCTTGATCTACTCGATAAAATCCTTCTAAGTGATCGGTCTCTAGGCAGGAGCCCTAGGTGAAAGAGCCCCTTTAAAAGGCTACAAAGCGAGCCTTCAACTATGAGGTCATCTCCAAGGCTCCAAACTGCCTCTCCATATAGCATAGCCAGTGCGCTGCTTGGACCAGTGTGCTCGCTCTGTCGAAGGAGTCCAGACGAAAGTCCAACCACTTGTGAGGGCCCATCCTTACCTCCGGTGGAGCCGGTGTAGCAATAAAGACAACAACAGGTGCACTGATAGCAGGAGAAGCTTCCTGCATCCATTGACAAAGCTCACCAACCTCTCTCTAAAGTTCCTGCAACAAGGTGGACGACCACGCCTATGCACCAACGGGCGGTTGAATGGCCAAAGCAACCTTCTCACAACGTTCCCCTCATCCTGGGGCGGTAGCTCCATCGGGCCATGTCCACAGCCACAGCTACAACCTCTACCACGTCCACAATCTCTACCCCTCTCCATAACTGACCACCAGAAGCAACAACTAATAACTTAGCTCAAGAACAATAATATCAAAACAATCATGTGATACAAACTTAGGTAACATCATAATACTTATAAAGAATTGTATAAGCTAATAGAGACATAAATGAAATGCATGACACAATCCCAACTACTGTGCACTAGTGTGTCAAATTTGTTTTAGGTTAATTAATTATCCTAAGTCAAATTTTAGTAATAAACAATCCCAAGTCAATTTTTATTCATTAAGTTATCAATCCTAGTTCAAATTTTAGTTGATTATCTAAATAAGTTATCAATTTATCCACCACGGACCTACCCGGCTCTGATACCGATATAACACCCTGACCCTACATTATCCCAGAATGTCGCCGCTAACTCCATTTCATCCCAAATTAAACCATCTTTCATGATTAAATTAAGCATAAACATGATGATACTGAATAAAACAAATTCTGAACATTTAATTAAAGCAATAACCATAACGAAGATAATCCAATTAATGAGATTAAGCAATGATACTTTATTTGATTGCAACCAAACTAATAACTCTATGTTCTAAAGGAACTTATTGACCAAAAGCTAGAGTTTGCATAAGCCAAATTACTCAAGATGAATGATTATTATCTATTGTGATAAATAAGCAACACTGGTGCATGAACTGATTTTGAGCTATTCCCTCCCCATGCATGACACTTTCAATGTTCACCTAAAAACAAAAACATAAGCAAAGGTGAGTCCACGACTTTGCAAGCACATAATAAAATAGCACACGATATTAAAACATGTTACCAAGTATTCGTATCAATTTACCACAATCTCAACTTCATATATCTAAACATCTTTTCATTACTACCATACACATATCTAATCATCTCTTTTATCTTTTCATGAATACAATGCACATGTATCAACATCTCTTTTGCTTATATCGGTATATCGAAGTATTACACCCATCGATGTCCACTCAATCCCACCCTTTTTTTATGCGGGGATCTCAAGCCCGTCGTTGTTCATACGAGGACGTCATCTCCACTCCTGTAGAGTGCCTACGGAACTAGGTCTTTCTCTACCCCACACCCATGGGTCATCCACACAAAGTAGGCTCTAGAGGGCTGCATAAGTATTCTATTTCTACCATGAATGCTCATTACGCAAATACAATTATTCTTTCAACATTAATCGTTTATCAACAATAATCATTTATCAGCATTAACCATTTATCATCATCACAATTTAATCCATCATCAAATGAGCAGTATAGAAGTAAGTATAAATATGTAAACTAGCATGTTAAGTACTTTATTAACATAAAACAGCAAGAGCAAACAACATATGTTACTATTCTACCATGCACTTGCCTTTTCTAACCATGAGGGACGAATTGATATGAACATGACATGAACTCTAAAGTTACTCCTCCTATAATAAATGCTAGTCTTAACAATATGCCACACTATTTATAAACATGAAATAAACAATGTCGCTCTTGCACGCTTTCTGATCCCACAATTTCCCCTTTATCGGACGATCCTCCCCTACTGTCTCGGTAATGAAAATAGCATAATTCTTGACTCCCAAGCCCTAACATGGTAAATCATATAATTTATGGAATCTACACAAATTTTCTATACTTTCTTAGTTAGCCACAAACCCTGATTAATTCATTTAACACCTCGTTTTAACCCCAAAGAATGTTATCTTATCTTACTGGTCAGGAGGTTAACAATATCATATGTATTAATTTACCCATCCAAATATAGCAAACCATACCACTTCTGAAATCTACAAAAAAATCTACCTTTCTTTTGTTATTCTCAAAATTTAATTACGATATCTACTCGTTCTAAACTGCATGTTACAAAGACTATGTCCAACATGACCAAATTCCTGGCAGCAGTCTTCCTGAAGCCATAACTTCTAATCAGCCCAACCAAAAATTTGTGTTCTTACACTCTATGAAAACCTTAGACAATTGTATACAACTTTAATATTATGCCAAAGTTATGAAACATGATGCACCTATCCCAAAACTCACTCACAAGACATAACAATAAACTCTAACAAACAACGGTATCAAAAATTCATCTCTAATCCCTCCCTTTCTTCCAAGCCAGACTTAGCACAACCTCAAAACCAATCTACCATGGCCTAAAATAGGTCACAAAGTCTAGAATGTTATACCTACAACCCCAAGATTCGTCGGGACGACAGAAACCGGCCATTCCTTCTCTTTCCTTCCTCTTCCCTTGCTAGTTCCCCTCTTCTCCTTCCTTCCTTTCCCCTGGTTGGTTCCCCTCTTGCCCTTCCTTCTTCTTCCTTCTCCTCTAGCCAGCTCCCTCTTCTTCCTCCTTCCCTTCTCCTCCTGGCCGGCATGCGGCAGTAGCACAACAGCAGCCGGTGGCTTGGCGCAACAAAGACGTGGCATGGCGGGCGGCTGTGAGGGCAACAGGCACGGCGATGGGGCTTCAAGAAGGTGGCGGCTAGGGTTTCTCTTTTCCCTACCCCTCCCCTCCTTAAAAGCCCAGCCCAAACCCCCAACTCCCCACGCATGACTCGGTCCAACCGAACGGAACCCCTCCCCCTTTTCTCTCCATTCTGTTTTCCTTAATTATTTTTCCAAATTTGTGAATGGGTCCTTAGGAGGGTTGGTTTTGTAATATTACACTTAAAAGTTTCTAAAAGTTCATATAAAACAAGTTGTAGGGGATGGTATGTTTTACGTTTCTACAAAATTTTAAGATCAAACTCAATTGCATTCACGAGATATGTAAAAGGCAAGTATGTACTGAAAACTTACTGAATTAATTTGGACTATATTAATTGGTGTCAGTGAAAATGGCATAAAGAATCTATTTCCCAGTTTTCAATGGCGTGGCTAGAGTTTGCCAGAAGAATGATGTAACCGATCCAATAAAACAAGATAAAACTAAAACAAACAAATTATGAAGGTGCACATTTTTGTAATTACACACTTGAATTAGATGAACACTACTACATATGACTTTCCAAAATAAATCTGCACAAAACCTGTAGCATATGCAATTACACCTACTAGTTTTATCACGTTATTTGTGTTGAATATGTGATAAGATTATCTGGTATTAATTTTTACATCTTTATCACTATACTATATATTTCTCTGATAATGTTTACAGACTCCTCTACTACAGATGTCACAAAAGATCACAAAGCAATTACAATATTTGTATCATCCCTATGTGCTATCACCTTTCTTGGAATCAGTATTGGGTTGTATATTTGGTGGAAGAGAAAACGAGACCAACAAATGTTTCTTGATACCACTGGTGAGTTTCTCATATAGATATAAATATTGATCCTTTTGTCTCAACATAACTGTCACACAAAGTTAAATCGTTATCACTTCAGAATAAAAAAAGTAGTTACATGAAAAATTAAAACAATTTGTATCTTTTTTTATACTTCTATGTTCCAAAGACGGTAATATTTTTTTATGTTTTCAGGGAATCAAACTGAGGGAGCCTTGCTTGGCAATCTACGAAAATTTTCATTCAAAGAACTGCAGAATGTAACAAATAACTTCGGCAGCAAGAACATTTTGGGAAAAGGTGGCTTTGGGATTGTATACAAGGGGCAGCTACAAGATGGCACAGTCGTAGCTGTAAAGAGGTTGAAGGATGGGAATGCAGCTGGGGGGGAGACACAATTTCAGACTGAAGTGCAAATAATAAGCTTAGCAGTCCACAGGAACCTCCTCAGATTATATGGTTTTTGTATGACTACAACTGAGAGGCTTCTTGTCTATCCCTACATGTCTAATGGTAGTGTTGCTTCACGGCTCAAAGGTAACAAACTTTAGAGAATTGTCATTCAAAATTTTCAGTACCAGAAGATAGTAAATACAGTGGACAACTAAATTTTTTTTCATTTTGTATTTCATAAACAGCAAAGCCAGCACTAGATTGGAACACTAGAAAGAGGATAGCTCTAGGAGCTGCAAGGGGCCTTCTCTACCTACACGAGCAATGTGATCCAAAGATCATTCACAGGGATGTCAAAGCAGCCAACATACTGCTGGATGACTACTGCGAGGCAGTCGTTGGGGACTTCGGCCTTGCAAAGCTTCTCGACCGTCAGGAATCGCATGTCACCACTGCAGTTCGAGGCACAGTAGGGCACATTGCTCCTGAGTACCTCTCCACAGGTCAATCTTCAGACAAGACTGACGTGTTTGGGTTTGGGATACTTCTTTTGGAGCTGATCACTGGCATGCCAGCTGTGGAGCTTGGGAAGGCTGCAAACCAGAAGGGAGCTTTGCTTGAATGGGTAACAAACCAAAAAGTTGTCTCTTAACCTGAATAAACTTCTTGGAAAGATCTCTTAATTAGTTACATGCTGTCATGACTATTTCTTATATATGTAGGCGAGAAAGATGCATCAAGAAAAGAAGCTCGAGATGCTTTTGGATGTAGAGCTGAGGCACGGATATGATCATGTTGAGCTCGAAGAGATTCTCAAGGTGGCGCTTCTTTGCACACAGTACCTGCCGAGCCAGCGACCGACGATGTCTGAAGTGGTGCACATGCTTCAAGGTGATGGCCTGGTTAAGAGGTGGGAGGCATGTCAGAAGGTTGACGGGCACTCATCGTTCAAGGTCATGAGCTCGTTGACTTCATCGGAGCGCTTCTCCGACATGACAGATGACTCGTCTCTGCTGGCGCAAGCAATGGAGCTCTCTGGACCAAGGTGAAGGTGGATTATATCAACAGTACAAGAGTAGCTACGCACGCTTTATCTTGAAGAGGGACACAGAAGTAGCCTGTCAATCAAAGTTGTGAGTTTGCTCCGCAATGGTGTCAATTATGTTATAGTCATGAAGTAAATATTTTGTAAATTGAGAATAATTAACAAGTTAGTTTTTAAAACCGATTAGCATGCTAGTTGAACAAGAGCAAAATGATGTAAAGTAATATATTAGAGCTGAAGACATGAGTGCATGTGTTCCCTGATTCATGTTACCTTTTGTCCTTTTGAAAGGAGTTTGCAGTAATGCTGAGTCTGCCATCCCTCTCCTCTCTCCTCACCTCATTTCAAAAGATGTTTTATGGATGGATGTATGTTGTGTTATTTTTAAGGAGTTTGCAGTAGAGGATTGGAACTTTTGCGCAAGTGTATATGTATGTGGCTGGTTGACTGATTTTTTTTGCATGTTTTTAAGTTTAGAATGTATGGTTTATTTATTTAAGATCCGTCGTAATGCACGAGCACTATGCTTGTGAAAAGAGAAGATGGAGATGGTGATATGGGAGCGACTAAGAATGGCGATGTGATCCACTTGATCACAACAGTAGATAATATGATGGAAAACATGGAATTATAAAAGCAAGTCTTACAACCGTCGCATAATCAGCTGGGTCAATGAAAGATGAAGGATTACAAATGTGGGGATGAGTAATGTATCTAAAATGATGGAAAAAAAGTAGGAAATGGCTATGGAGGTGTCCCTGGTGTGGTGATGGAAATGGTTGCCATCCTTCTTATCCCCCCTTCTCTAATATGCAATCTTAACTCCTTTTATACCGGTCACGCTGGGGTTTTACGACTGTGAGAGGCTTTGCGCCACCAGGAAGTTTATTCTGTTGAGAAACCAACGCTGGCGACCAGTCCGATTGGGTTCTCTGCTTAGAACAAGAACGAATCAATCACAGAATCACAGAAGAATAGATTGAACACAGAGAGAGATAGAGAGAATTCCTGGTGTTTCTTTATTGCTTTTATTCATATGTCAGATGTACATAATGAGTGGTTATAGCTCTCTATTTATAGACTACGGTGGGGTGCCCAACTATATCAGGACTCTTGGCCATGAGCCTAGTTTCCTAACATTTTCCACCCCTGAGCCTTCACATAAGTTTCTCTATTTGGTGAGAAGGTCTACTTACATGCCAACTGACCACAACCTGTATTGCTCGACGGAGGCTCTGATTGAGGCGGTTGCCTTCCTCTCCACACGTACTTGCTGTTTAACTCCCTATTTTCCTGTTACTAGTTATATATCCGTATGTTACAACGGAACTCATTAAATGTATAGAGAATTATGCTATAGAAGAGAGATGCTTTGATCGGTTGAAAAGTTGAGAATGGTAAGAAGTTAAGGAAATAAAACGGTTGGAGGAGAATGGACGTACAACCACCAACTCATTCTTTTATAATAGTCATGATTACTCCTGCGGACAGCATCAATACTTCCAAATATCCGCAATCATCATTTATTAATGAATCACCAGAGCAATTAAGAAATAAAAACATGATAAAAGAGTGAAATAACTCCTAGAAAACGTAATACACTCTAGGGTGTATCACCGTGTCCTCAGTTATGGAGAATGCTTGGGAATTTCTCATGGAGATTAGACTTTATAAAACAAAGATGGAAGTGAATTGTATGGAAATTCTAAGTGATCTGTGAGAAGCCATGTTAATTAGCTATGGATACATCCCAAAAGTGTGTCAATTTTTCGGTGCTTATTGCATATATTTACATGGTTGTACTATTTATTGCTCTGCTAATCCACTAAATAATTGTCGTTGAGCAAGATTCAAGTTATTTTCTATGTCCACAGGATACGAAGGAATCTCGCATTTTCAGGGGCAAAAATAGAAAGATGTCTCAAAGAGGAAGGAAACCAACTTTGATCCGCGTGAACTGATGAGGAACTAATCTTGTTGTATTCTATTGTACTCATGTGTCATGTACTGTATAGTGGTCGTAGCCAGAGACCTAGCCAGTAAACAGAAGGCGTAGTCAACAAGACGTGGTCGATGCCATGGTCGGAGGCGCAGTCGACAAGCCGCGGTCGATGCTATGGTCAGAGGCATCGTCAACAAGCTGTGATCGATGCCATGGTCGGAGGTGTCGTCAACAAGCCGTGGTCGATGCCATGGTCAGAGGTGTCGTCGATAAGCCATGGTCGATGCCATAGTCAGAGGCGTCGTCACCAAGCCGTGGCCAATAGTCGGTAGTCGAAGCTGCCGTGGTCGATGGTTGGTAGTCGTAACTACCGTGGTCGATAGTCGGAGCTACCGTAGTTGATGGTTGGTAGTTGTAGCTACCGTGGTTGATAGTCGGTAGTCGTAGCTATCATGGTCAATGGCCGGTAGTCGTAGCTACTACAGTCGACAGTCGTGTGCACTGGTTGTGGTCGAAGCCTGGTCAAAGCCATGGTCAAAGGCCTGGTCGATGCCGTGGTTAAAGCCACGGTTGAAACTACAGTAAGATGGTCGGTGCTTGAAGACCTACGTGGTCAGTGAAGCGGTCGAAGGGAAGCCGTGGTTGGGCAGTTGTAGAAGCTGTGGTTATTACGACCACATTGTGCGTGGTCGGTTACGACCATGTTGTGTGGTTGTCGTAACGACCAGCGTCACAGTCGTTGGTGTCGTGGTCAAAGCTCCAGTACAATGGTCGAAGACAAACCAAGGATGAAGCCAACGGTCGTGGTCGTACGTCGAACACTGTAGTAGTTGGTAGCAGGCGTCAACACGGGTGGTCGTGGGTGACGCAGGTCGTCCTCGGTCGGCAAAAAGCCCGATATGGGTAGGTGGCTGGTCACTGTAGCGATCGGCATGTGCTGAGCAGGTGGCTGAGTAGAGCGACATGGGCAGGCGACTGAGACCACAGCAGGTGGCTGAGCGGAGTGGCATGGGCAGCCATCAGAGTTGTAGCAGTAGAGAGTGCGTGCGGTGATGTAACCGCATATGTGTGAGGCCTATTTAAAGGCATGTAAATTCTGTAGATGATGCGGATACGCACATGCTTAGCACTTTTCAAGCGAATGTATTATTTCATTGGAAAGAAGTATTGAGTCGCATTATATATTGTTAGGTGAATTTGTTTCTTAAGGAGTCTCTTTTAATTGATGATGAACTTGGAATACTACCTCACGCTATTATTTTATGTATTCTTAGGTATGATTCATATGAAGACTTGAGAGAGCAAAAGGGAGGAGCACAAGGACTTAAACTACAAGTTTTGGATAAGATTTTCAAGCCAAATTCAGACCTTCCACATGCTCAATCCAATTCAAACTCGGATTCAACTTAGGATTCAATTCGGATTTGGCTCGGGACAGCCTGACAGGTAGCTACTAAAAAGGTCATAACTTTCACAAACGAAGTCCGATTCAAATGTTCTTGTACTCGTTGGAAAGATAATTTCAAGGGCTACGCAATGGATCTAGACCCACCTTTAAATTCATCACGGATAAAAAGTTATGACTGAAACATTGTGAAGGTTTAATTTTAGGTTTTTCCTTTTGTGTGAGTTTGTTTCCAAATACATGTAGGGATGAGTTGGAGTTGGTTTAGGACCTCTTGGCCAGCCATGTGGTGGAGAGGGAACTATATATTGAGGGTTAGACCCCCATTGTAAGGAGACTACGTTTGAGAATAATCAATCTACTAAAGTTTGTTCGAGTTTAGCATTGCTGCCGAAGTTCCATAGGGAAGTAGGAGTGATTTTCTTCAATCAAGATCGTTCGGCCTTTCCGTTGGGAATTGGGTGCACGATAGATCTTCACTTGGTGGTCGGTGAAATCAACACGAGTGTGTTTTGGCGGATTAAAGAGTGTTCGTCCCTTGCATTGGCATTGGAGGATCATTACGATTCATCAAGACTCCTGTGAGTATTCATCCTACGTCGAAAAGATCAGGCGACCCCGTATCATCTTGGTATCAGAGCGCGGTTTACTCGGTAGGATCTTATCCCTTTAAATTTCAGTTTATTAATTACTGTCCTACAGTCCATAAACCGAAAACAAACAAAAAAATCCAAACCATAGTTTCGCATCTGCTATTTTCATGAGTTTTATTATGTCTTGATCCATTAGAAATTTTGTTTACGTGCTGATCGTTCGTGTTTATTTGCATAGCTTAATCTTTGTGTCCAATCCAAAATTCAAAAAATCCAATCGCTACGATGCGTGAACAAGATCTTGTCAGCCTCGTGAATGTCTTCTGCTGATGCCGCGTGAAAAAAATCTTCACCGTGGTCTGTTTTACATACATATATCCTTAATTTTCCGTTCATCTTTAAGACTAGTCTTTAATAATTGTATTAAGGGCTGTTCTAGATATTAATTTACACCTGCTGAAATTTTATTATTTTGTGGAAGGAAAAGCTAAACCTTAGTGCCAGCAACAAGTTAAAAAAAAGAAAGAAGGAAAGAAAGAAGGCAACCGACAAAAAAAAGGGAAAGTGAGCATTGGCCAAATTGGGGCTAGATAATTCTAATATATAATTTCAGCTTGTGTATTTAATTCCTTTGAGCAATCTTGTGTCCTTACATTCATATCATTGCAATTGGCTAGCGTCTCTCCTAGTACTTGATGCAAAACGAGCTATTTGTGTTCTTTACTTTCAGATTGTTGTCAATTAGCTCATTCCTTTGTTTGCATTAAGTAACATTGATCTTTGCGTGTGCGTTCATACACTTCACTTATATCTATTGGATCAACACATAGGCAATACTTTCTACCTTGGATTATTACTTAATTTTACAACATCGAGAAATTCAGATCGTGTAGGATAAATACTTCCTAACCAAGCTTCACAAAATATCCTTTGCCGTGCAATTGTGAGTCACTTTTAAATCCACTTGATCATTACTCGATATTATAGCCACCACCAAGTGTAAGTTTCTTTTGGCCTCAATTCACTTTGGAAAGGTAAGAACTTTACTTGAGAGAGGAAAAGTGATATTGAATGATCTCCACATATTGCCCATATATTTGTGGTTTTGGTGTTTTCTTTGTGCTACTAATCATGTCAGGTGGAGAGGACAACATTGGAGAGGAGCATGGTCTGAACTCCCCGGTGATGCGTTTTCAATTCCAAGCTTTGAGGGGAACTTTGCGCAATGAGTTCGCCGCCACTACTTCGGCCATGGAGGAGTAACTCAAGGCAGAGATCAACAATTCCACACAAGACATGCGCATTGAGATGAACCAACAAATGAGCGTGCTACGTACCAACATTGTGAACGATGTGGTGCGCGCACTTCGACCACAACAAGAGGAAGGAAGTTTTCATCGTGGGGATGTCATCCCTCCGCGAGATGAGGAAGCAGGCGTTGCTCGAGGTGGCCAAGATGCACAACAACAGCGAGACTGCGTGGTGGCAAACGCCATCCGTCCACCCTTGCCTGGGAGAGGTGCAGGGGGCGGCTTTCATGGTCCGGGGAGGGGCCATGGACATGGAGGCCGTGGTGGGGGAGCACTTCACTTTGACGATAATGACTTTCTGCACTATGACGATGGCTACCACCGCCGTAATCGTTACGGTGAAGAACGACCACACGAGGAGAAATTTGGTAAGCTCAAATTTACGATGCCGTCATTTTCAGGTACACATGAGCCCGAAGAATACCTCACTTGGGAGCTCAAGGTGGACAAGGTGTTCTGCTTGCACAACTATTCTGAAGAGAAGAAAATCCACATGGCGGGACTAGAATTCAATGATTATGTCTTGGTTTGGTGGGAACAAATGCAAAAACAAAGGATGGGGAACAATGACCCACCCATCACTACATGGGAAGAGATGAAGTACCACATGAGAGCAAGGTTTGTACCTAAACATTACAAACGTGACCTCTTTGATAAATTGCAGAATTTGAAGCAAGGGAGTTTCACGATTGAGGAGTACTACAAAGAGATGGAAATGGCTATGATAAGGGCTAATGTTTTTGAACAAGAAGAGCAAACTATGGCCCGATTCCTTGCTGGTTTGCATCCTTCCATCAAGCGAATCGCCAAATTTCAACCCTACAGCAACATGGTGGAGTTGGTGCATCAAGCCACTAAGGCTGAGAGGCAAGTACAACAGGACATGAGGGTTTCAAAATCATATTCCTACACTCCCCGTACAGCACCTACAGGAGGTAAAACCACATCTCGTTTTAATTCGTTTAAAACTAATCCATCTAGTGGAAGTTTTACTTCTAGTGCACGTGCTGCCCCAAGTACTAAGAACGTCACTCCTTCTTTTCCAAAGAGAGGACCAGTCCCCTCTTCATCATCTTCTATTGGTTCTACGGTCAAGAGTAGCTCTACCCAATGCTTCAAGTGTCTTGGTCGTGGACATATGCAAAAGGATTGTCCAAATAACAAGGTAATGTTGATAACTGAGAATGGAGAATATGATTCTGCTAGTGAGGAAGATGGAGAGCACCTTGCTGATTTCGAGGCGCATGAGGATGGCCATGAGGGAGAAGGCGAAGAAGAAACACATAGGGATGGATATTGTGACCCCGAGTCCGGTCCTATCCTTATGTGCACCCCTTCGGTATTGAGCGTTCAAGCAAAGCCCAACCATGGACAACGCTGTAATCTTTTCCAAACAAAAGCTCAGGTGAGTAAAGATGGTAAGTGTTGCAAAGTTATTATTGATGGGGGTAGTTGTCATAACTTAGCTAGCAAAGAACTTTGCACTAAACTTGGTTTGAAATATATGAAACACCCACATCCATATCAAATTCAATGGTTAAACAATAATGGTTCTATGAATGTTGGGTACACAGTTGATGTTAGCTTTCAGATTGGTTCTTATCGTGATACTGTAGAATGTGATGTTGTATCCATGGAAGTATGTCACTTGTTATTAGATACACCATGGCAATATGATCGTTCTGTGATTCATAATGGAAGAACTAATCAATACAAGTTCATGTGGAATAATAAAGAAATATTGTTACGGCTTAAACTCCTTCTCAAATTATATATGATAACATGCAAAAGGTTGAGGTGAAAGTGGAGAGTGAGAAAGTGAAGGAGCAAAAGTGTGTAATTCCACAAAATGTGAGTAATAGCCATAAACTAAAACTGACTGGAAAAAGAAAGGGCGAGGGAGAGAAAAAGTTAGTCATGATAGCCACCAAATCTGGTTTGCGAGAGATGAGAAATGATCCCACTTTGGAGCATTTGGTATTGCTATATAAAGAAGTTTTGCTTTCTACTAATGACTTAACCTCTCTTCCTAGTGTGATTTCTCATGTGTTACAAGATTATGAGGATGTTTTTCCGGAGGACGTACCCGCTGGTTTACCACCCGTTCGAGGCATCGAACATCAAATTGACTTGGTACCGGAAGCTCCACTTCCCAACCGTCCGTCGTACCGCACAAACCCGGAGGAGACAAAGGAAATTCAGCCACAAGTTCAAGCACTCGTGGAAAAAGGGTATGTACGCGAAAGTCTTAGCCCTTGTGCCGTTCCTGTCATTCTTGTTTCTAAGAAAGATGGCAAATGGAGAAAGTGTTTAGAATTTCGAAACTTTCAAAAGATCAAGAGGTGAAACGTGCCACGAGGGAGTTTGAAGACTATGCTTATAGTTGGTGGCAACAACTAATTGGAAAATAATTCATTAAATCTTGGTCAGATTTGAAGGTGATCATGAGAAATGAGTTTGTGCCATCCTATTATAAGTGGGGATTGCTCCATCATTTGGAGAGTATCGCATAAGGGAGTAATACGGTTCAGGATTATTATTATCAACTGCAAGATGCGTTGCGTCGTGCAGGAGTCACTAGTGAATTAAAAGAGATGGCATACTTCAAAGGAGGCTTGAATTCTAAGATCAACGCTGCACTTCAACATAAATATTTTAGTAGCATGTATGATCTTGTGAATTATGCTATTAAGGAGGAGAAGAGACTTATGGAGAGACGTACATCATGGTTCAATCCGTGTCCATACTTAAGCTCTTATGGTTCCACTTGTGTGACACATGAGAAGATGACCGAGTATGGGACTTTCCCTTCGGTAAAGGAGACATCTTATGCTGCCCGAATGATACATACAACAATTGAGATGCATCAAAACCCATGTGAGAATGAGAGCCACATAGCCAAATTGAGTGAGAGTATTAAAAAGAGTGAGCTGTGTGATTCCACCATATGTGAATTTGAGAGCATCTAAATTGAGAGTGCGAGAAATACACCAAAAGAAAAGATAGAAGTAGAAGATAAAAAAAGTGAGGTTGATTTTGAAACTAACACATTAATATCTACTTCTAGTGTTGTTTCTCACATTGTGCGGGTTGATATTAAATAAGAGGAGCCAAATGTTCAACAACTGGCACCATTGGAGATAGACGATGAGGAGATAATCATAGTTGAAGATGAAGTACTTGCTGCCCCGTTGTTACATCATGATGATTTAATACCTACAACACCTATATCAACTGAGGAGAATAATAAAGGTAACAATATTGGTGCTGAAATTAATTATGAAACGGTGAGTACTTGTGAGAACTCATATGTACGAATGAAAACTCCATCTTCTGAAATTTCTTTGCTCAATTTACATAATGTGGAATTGATTACTCACTCATAAGGAAGTTCTTACGAGAATATCTCTTGATGATTCTTTATATTATATCATGTTTGATGATCCTAAAGAACTATCTAGTGTGATCGAGAATGTTGCTGAAATTTCATGTTTAAAATCACTAGTTAGTACCTATGCATATACATATAAGTTCAATTTGATTGGAAATTATGGTATAGATGATAAATTTTATGTTTACTGAATATGCATTACATGTGATAAGTTTGCTGAATTGAAAGGGCATATTTTGGATAAACAATCTTTTGTGCCATATCATGATCACAATGAGATGAATTTCAACAATAGTGCCGCATGTTTCAAAAGATTTCTTAAGCCTACTTATTCATCGTTTAATGTACAATCATGTATAAATAATCAGAGTAGCGTAGTTGAAGCATGGAAGGAACTAAAAATTTTCTCCCCCATATTTGAAGAACTTAATTTGGTTTGGCCCATTAATGACTTGTACATGTGCTTAGCAAAGTCGAGGACGACTTTTTCTCATAGAATGGAGAATGACATGAAAGACAATGTTGCAATGTATACATATTATGGTTGCTGTTATATTAATTTGTTTGTGTGGAATAACGAGAATGACACGATAATTGATTGATACATATACCATGCATATGTGTTGTTCTTTTTATCTACTACGCCTTCGGATGTTCTTGATATGCTAAGCAAAAGAAGTGTTGATGACAAATATATATACCATGCATATACGTTGTATTCTTTGCTTAGTACAATTTGAGGCTACCAAAAGTCGATGACGGCTTTTCTTGAAGATGGGGAGGATGATGCGGATACGCATATGCTTAGCACTTTTCAGGCGAATGCATTATTTCATTGGAAAGAAGTATTGAGCCATATTATATATTGTCAAGTGAATTTGTTTCTTAAGGAGTTTCTTTTAATTGATGATGAACTTGGAATACTACCTCATGCTATTATTTTATGTATTCTTAGCTATGATTCATGTGAAAACTTAGGAGAGCAAAAGGGAGGAGCACAAGGACTTAAACTACAAGTTTTGGATAAGATTTTTAAGCCAAATTTGGACCTCCCATGTGCTCAATCCAATTCAAACTCGGATTCAACTCAGGATTCAATTCGGATTCGGCTCGGGACAGCCTGACAGGCAGTTACTAAAAAGGCCATAACTTTCACAAACGGAATCCGATTCAGGTGTTCTTATACTCGTTGGATAGATAATTTCAAGAAATACGCAATGGATCTGGCCCCACCTTCAAATTCATCACGGATAAAAAGTTATGACCGAAACATGGTGATGGTTTAATTTTAGGTTTTTTCTTTTGTGTGAGTTTATTTCCAAATACATGTAGGGATGAGTTGGAGTTGGTTTAGGACCTTTTGGCCAACCATGTAGTAGAGAGGGAACTATATATTGGGGGTTAGACCCCCATTGTAAGGAGACCACGTTTGAGAATAATCAGTCTACTAAAGTTTGTTCGAGTTTAGATTGATGCTGAAATTCCATGGGGAATTAGGAGTGATTTTCTTCAATCAAGATTGTTCAGCCTTTCCATTGGAAATTGGGTGCACGATAGATCTTCGCTTGGTGGTCCGCGAAATCAACACGAGTGTGTTTTGGCGGATTAAAGAGTGTTCGTCCCTTGCATTGGCATTGGAAGATCATTACGATTCATCAAGACTCCCGTGAGTATCCATCCTTCGTCGAGAAGATCAGGCGACCCCGTATCAGTAGAACTTTGGAGTGAGAGTTAGAGAATACAATGAATAGAAATCGTGGATGGCGTGAGTCGCCGGAGATGAAGAAAAAAGTTAATGTGTTTCGCTCGTTCTTTTTCTGCTGTCCCCTGCACTTCTCCTCACATCGGGTCTGGGCCAACAATTGGTATCAGTGCCAAGTTAATCCCGTGAGTCAGAGAATCAGGGCTCGTGATTCCCGTTACTCGGAGAATCAGAGTCGTGGGGCTCTCCGTGCATCGGAGAAGAAGAAGGAGCCAATGTAACATCTTCGTGTGTCGAAGAAGGAGCCGAAGAAACATTTCCGGGCGGTCGAAAAAGAAGCCGAAGCAGTTCTCCGTAAGTCAGAGAAGAAGTTTTCTTGGCGATTCCGGTTAGTCGGAGATGATGCCGAGATGAATGGCTTTCGCAACTGACCGTGTGTTTGTCAAATGCGAGGGACCGAGGTGAGTGGAGGGTACCGCAACCAACAGAATGGCGACGTGCGTTCGGGTTAGCATGGAGGCGCACGTAGCGACGTGCATCGAGCGGAGGTGCACAAGGTGATGGCGATGAGCCAGTAGCAGCACCAAAGCCTTAGGAACACGACGATGCAGCTCTGTGTGGCCATGGCGAGACCATTTGTGTACCGGCATCACACACGATGTGCGTAGTGGTGACGCCAGCAGCAAAGGGCAACGAACGGTGCCAGAGCGGATGAGCCATGAGGAAAGTCGACTTGTGGCCAAGATGGTGGTCGTAGCCATCGTCATGGTCGAAGGCGCGTGAGTCGCGCAAGGAAGCTACTGTGTGAGGCAAGACAGTGTGATTGAACTCATCGAAATTTGACAACAAGATTAGGGAGGTGAATGTTGGAACTAATCTTGTTGTATTGTATTGTACTCATGTGTCGTGTACTGTATAGTGGTCGTAGCCAGAGACTTAGCCTGTAAAGAGAAGGCATAGTCGACAAGCCGTGGTCGATGCCATGGTCAAAGGCGTAGTCGACAAGCCATGGTTGAAGATGCAGTTGACAAGTCGTGGTCAATGCCATGGTCGAAGGCATCGTTGACAAGCCGTGGTCGATGCCATGGTCAGAGGCGTCGTCGACAAGCCATGGTCGGAGGCGTTGTCAACAAGCTGTGGTCGAAAGTCGATAGTCGGAGCTGCCGTGGTCGATGGTCGGTAGTCATAACTATCGTGGTCGATAGTCGGTAGTTGGAGCTGCCGTAGTCGATGGTCGATAGTCGTAGCTACCGTGGTCGATAGTCAGTAGTCAGACTGACGTGTTTGATGGTCGGTAGTCGTAGCTACCGTGGTCGATAGTCGGTAGTCGTAGTTACCGTGGTCGATAGTCGGTAGTCGAAACTTCTGTGGTCGATGGTCGGTAGTCGGAGCTGCCGTGGTTGATGGTCAGTAGTCGTAACTACCGTGGTCGATGGCTGGTAGTCATAGCTACTACAGTCGATAGTCATGTGCACTGGTTGTGCTCGAAGCCATGGTCGAAGGCATGATCGATGCCGTGGTTGAAGCCATGGTCGAAGCTACAATAAGATGGTCGGTGCTCGAAGACCTACGTGGTTAATGAAGCGGTCGAAGGGAAGGCGTGGTTGAGTAGCCGTAGAAGCCATGGTCGTTACGACCACGTTGTGCGTGGTCGGTTACGACGACGTTGTGTGGTTGTCGTAACGACCAGCGTCGCAATCGCTGGTGTCATGGTCGAAGCTCCAGTACAGTGGTTGAAGACAAGCCGAGGATGAAGCCAGTGGTTGTGGTCGTATGTCGATCACTGTAGCAATTGGTAGCAGGCGTCAACACGGGTGGTCATGGGTGATGCAGGTCGTCCTCAGTTAGCTAACTACCTGGTATGGGCAGACGGCTTGTCACTGTAGCAGTCGGCATGGGCTGAGCAGGTGGTTGAGTAGAGCGGCATGGGCAGGCGATTGAGACCGGTCAACATAGCAGGTGGCTGAGCGGAGCGGCATGGACAGCCGTCAGAGTTGTAGCGGTAGAGAGTGCGTGCGGTGGTGTAAGCGTATATGCGTGAGGCCTATTTAAAGGCATGTAAATTCTGTAGAGCTCTAGAGTGAGAGTTGGAGAATATAGCAAATAGAAGTCGTGGATGGCGTGAGTCGCTGGAGGCGAAGAAAAAAGTTACTCTGTGTTTTGCTCGTTCTTTCTCTGCTCCCCCTGCGCTTCTACTCATGTCGTGCCTGGGCCAACAACTGATACTCCAGAAGTGTGCGACCTAGGGTATCGTCTAGGTGCCTATACCACCCGGTCATGATGCCCTTTAGTGGGATCGGCATCTCAATCAGTTTCATTTGTACTTTATACGCAATATCAACTTAGAATTAATCACTATGGTGGTACACATGATTAGGTCTCATTGGATTCTGATTGTGATTGTACCAAATTAGAGCAAGGCAATATACCTTGATGCCCTACTTAGGAGCAACCACGACTTCACCCGTGTGCAACAAACAATTGACAGGTAAACTCTTTTCCTCGATACATAACTATATTATAGTATTCCCTTCGTTTGCAATTGCCGATGCTAACTTTTTGAAATCACGTAGATCGTTCAACGCTTACGTTACCCAGGGAGGGAGGCACAAGGAATTTAGCGCCACACTGTGACACAGGATGCGATTTTCGGTACCCGCTACAACACAACAATTACGCTAATAAATATTTCGTGATTATATATATATATATATATATATATATATATATATATATATATATATATATATATATATATATATATACGTACGCACGTATGTATACATATATATGCTAATGTAGCACTGCTAGCGACAGCACGTGGAGTTCGACGAAAATACATTCAATCTTGACAAATTCGCTGAAGTTCAAGGACAACTCTTCGAATTCTTGACGGGGGAGGTCGTACACAAGAATGGAGAGTTTCACACCGGCGATGATGATTAGATATTCAAACATTTGATACAATTGTGATCACTCAATTGTGTTTAATCAAACAATTTATTCAGTTATACTTCCTTCAGTTGTTTAATTATTGTGTGCTATATGTGTGTTCTGTTTGCTTGTTTTCAGAAGACATGACTACCATTTTCTAAAGCTAGCCAAAAAATAGGAAATAATTTAGCTATTAAAATAGCATCACAGACAGTTTATAACAACAACCCGTCTGTAATATATAATATATCACAAACAATTTTTGGTATTAGTCGCCTGTGATATTTCAGATAACACAGATGGTTATGCTTAAGAACCATCTGTGACATCTACAATATCACAGATGGTTTTTAGAATTAGCCGTCTATGATATGTGAAGTATCATAAACGACTATATTTAAGAACCGTCTGTGATATGTAAGGTATCACAGACGGCTATATTTAAGAACCGTCTGTGATATTACAGATATTTATAATATCACAGACGATTTTTATTATTAGCCTTCTGTGATACCTCACATATCACAGACGATTAATACCAAAAACTGTCTGTGATATATCATATTTCACAGACGGTTTGTTTTTTTGAAAAACCGTCTGTGTTGTAACTTATCACAACGGTTTGAGAACCGTCTATAGCCCGTTCTTTTTGGTTGTGGCTTATGGCTTTTGGCTGAAATTTTTGAATTTTGGCTGTTCGCAACAGAGATTGCGGAGAAAGAGATACTCGCTTTTGATTTGGGTTGATACAGATGTTGGGCTTTTAACGTGTACTACAATTAACTTGTAGACCCCGTCTTGAGAAAATGCTGTATTTAAAAGTTAGGTACTGTAGCGAAAGCTAAAAGCCGCTTTTAGAAACCATAAAGAACAGGCCCTATGATAAACCACCTGTTATCATATACATATGAATTCAGATGGTTCAGGAACTGAACTGTCTGTGATAACTCTTTCTGTACAGTGGCGGACCCAGAGCCAAATTTTTGGGGGGGGGGCTAGCGAGACATAATGTATAAAAGATAAACACACTAAACATAAAGTAAACTATATTTTGTAATCCAAAATCACACATAATTAGAATAGGAGCATAGCAAAAATATAAAATACAACAAAGATTGTACCTTGGTAATAGATAATGTGCCTTCCAATGCCCATAAATATATGTAATTAGTTATCTGCACACCAAAATTAGCAAACTTAGTGATGAAATCAGAAATTATATTTGTGAATAGTTATAAAGATTGAAACAAGGATGAAACATACCAGTAACTAAGATTGAGTAGTAGTAGTGCAAGTACGAGGCAATAGCATTCTACGAGATTTCATACTTTGAAAGCGTTTTCTAATTCTATCATCATCAAGGTTTCTAAAAATCTCTCGCTCGGTGTAGCATATCATCAAGTCACTGAACCACTCATCCGCTACTCTATTGCGCAAATCTATCTTGATAATATTTATTGCCGAAAAGACTCTTTCAACAGATGTCGTTGCTACTGGAAGGATCAATGTTAGCTCAATGAGGCGATAGACCAACGGGAATGTTCTATTTTTTCATGTTTCAATCATCTTTTGAGCTAGCTTTGCAATATCACCACATCCATGAAATTCTACACTTCTCTTGACATTGAGAACAAATGTTTGAAGCTGATTTCTTAATAACAAACGGTCAGCTATGTCAAAGTCATCAGCATAAAGCTCAGCAAGTCGAACAAGCTTATCTACATCAAACTTGGAGAAAGAATCTCTTGGATCAAGACAAGACATGCATACCAATAACTCTGAAGAAACTTCATTAAACCGATGGTTCATCTCTGATGTAATGGCATCAATAGCAGTAATGAAAATCTCAACATGGTAATAATGATGGTAAGTCACTGTATGCTTCCTACGTGCAGACATACCTCTAACTGGAATGAGTTCTTCCATATTTGGCACATGAATCTCATTTGATTCACAAAAGCTTTTTACTCGCTGGAATAATGGCTCCTGTAATACCCCGGAAAATGTTTTATTAATTGTTTAATTAATAGAGAGAGGGACTTAAGTGAAAAGATTAATATTAAAAGAGTTTTGGGGTTTTCGGAAAGTTAAGACAACCTGGCTTGGGCTTGGCCTGTGGGATTTTCTAGGCCCAAGAGGGAGGGAGGCCACCACTTAAAACCCCGGCAGCCGCCCTGCCCTAGCACCCCGCCCCAGCCAGCCGCCGCCGCCCACATGCCGCGCCGCCCTCTGCTGCCGCCGCCTCTGCCTGGCCACACAGCCGCCTTGCCGCCGCCGCCGCCGCAGCCCGCCGCCGCTGCCGCGCCGTGCCGCCGCCGCCGTGGTGCCGCTGCTCTCCGGTGCCGTGTCGTCGTCCTCCGTTGCGCTACGTCGTCGCCAAAGTTCCGCGCCATCGCTGCCCGTCGTCGTCTCGCTCCCCGGTGCGCCGTCGCCGACGTTCGTCGTTGTACCGCGTGAATCCGGAGGAAGGAGAGGAGGAGATCGCGGGCGTGTTTGTCGTCATTCGTCGTCGTGTTCGTCGACGTGTTCGTCCTCGTGTCGTCAAGGGTAACTCTGTTGGTCCTCTAGATGAGTTTTTAATCAAGTTGGATTTCGTCAGTTTTCTGGACCGCCGTGACAGTTAGGGTAATCGGCTGTTCTGGGTTAGATCCGTCAGGATTCAGGTCTGGACCCCTTCTAGAAAATTGTAGAGGACTTAATTATCTTTCCAGGGAGTTCTAGAACACGTTATTCCGAGTAGTGTAGCAAATGTTATGAATTTTCTAGTGCTGCTGTTCTGCAGATCGGAGTAGTTTTGGACAGATTTTAGTAGATCGGTTTGTGCGATGGGTAATCGGGCGAATCAGAAATTCTTCATTTTAGGAAAGTTTTAGATAATTTTCTTAGCTTTCCATAAAGGTCAAGAAGTCCGGATTCCGAGTTTCTGGGCGAAAGTTATGCCTGTTTTAGTGCGCTGTCCAGAGAGTCCGACGTGAATTTGGATGCTTTAGAAAAGGGTTTGGATCGGTTAGTAAATGGCCGAATCAGAGAGTCTCCCCAACTAAGTTTTTGTAGATAATTTAATTATCTTTACATAGAGTCCAAGAAAGCTTAATTGGAGTTACGTACTGAAAGTTATGATTTTTGGAAGTCGGCTGTCTGTGGTTGGGCAGATTTGGCCGAGGAGAGTTGGGGATTTAATTGAGATAAATTGTTGGGTTAATTGGGGTTGCTGTTATTTTATATCTAGAAACCCGCTACTGTCATGTTAGTAATTATTAATTAAATATTCAGGAGGAGAGCGGATTCCGGGGGTTGTGCCTTCTACGCGTTCTTCATTTTCTCGCGGTTGAGGCAAGTATAACCTTGCTATGATTAATCTGTGTGATTGAGTGATTTGGATGATATGAGTGGTGTTTGAGTTATGAATGCTTTACTTATGAATTTGAGTAATGTTCTGAGTTGTTAATGCTATTTATGTTCTGTTTACATTATGGCATTTATGAGATTTGTTGATGCGTAGTATGGTGAATGCATGTTATCTTGTTGATACATTCACATATATGCATCATATTGAGAATTGTTGAAGTCTTGGTCATGTGGTGATCAAGCATCGAGGTCCCCACACTTGCGGAGTGTGGGCACTGGTCCCTGCACTGAGGGTACAGGCATGGGTGTGCATTGACGGATGCACACCCGCGTCACGTAAAATGCGAAAGAGATGAGAAAGAGGAGTTTTGATCATAATGCATAGCATGAAATTCATATGTAATATGTTTAACTTGAGGGTTAATGTTCATGCTTGCATTTGATACAGTTATACTTGCTGAGTCGTTGGACTCACTCTTGTTGTTGTTTGTTTATTTTAGGTACCAATGTGAGATCAGCATACATGGGGACATGAATGGCTAGTTCAGATTCACGTGCACAATTCCTTCATTAGGAAATAAAGACAGTCATGATAATCTTGTTGGCTTGTTAGCTTAATTGGTTCAGTCTATATTCCATCAGATTAAATGTAATAAAGACTTAGTATCATTGGATATTATCTTTCCGTTCATTATTTAGAACTTGTGCTATTCATGCTTATTTAAACTGCCATCTGGTTAATAAACAAAGGAGGTTATGCCGAAATTTTAGGTAGCCTATATTAGTTGTTGTTTTATTGTGGATAGTTAGTAGCATTTCGTGCCTATGTTAGGTCAGGTGTTACAGATTGGTATCGAGCGGGCTTTAGGTCCGTGGTAATTAAACTATTAAATTGACACACTGGTGCACAGTAGCATGGGATGGGTCAAGCATTGCATTTATGCTTTTGACATGTTATATTGATGATTTACATTATGAGATAATCTTGTATGCTTATTGATAATCTTGTATGATTATGATTTTGCTCCTATGACTGTTATGAGTTGGAATAGTCAATGAGATGATGTAGATGTTGTGATGTGTTTGGGCATTGCCAAATTATACCATTGTTTGTAGTATGAGGATTAGCAATGTAGTTACCTCGGATAACTTAATTGCGGTGTTATGGTGAGTTTCTTAGGAAAGATGTTATTATCCTTGTTGATTTCGCCAATTCTTGGTCGATTGCGATTAATGAATTTCTTTTGAGATTGTGGTTCTTGCAGTTGAGGGTATGCAATTGGTCTCTACTTGTTCCTTGAAGCGCTTATTGTTTCTTTCCTGACTCTTGAGATACTTTGCTACCTGTGCTTATTGTTGATTTGTAAGGTTAGTTCCTTCGTGGGACTTTTGTCTTGTTGTGAATCATGACTTATTGGCTCGCTTGGTATTTTCTCTTGTTAATGCAAGTATATTTATGATGTGAAAATCTGTATGTTTATGGATTTCTTGAATTGTTTGGATGATGGTTGAATCATGATTGTTTAAATTGTGAGTATGAGTAAGTGATGAATTGAGAATGCTATTTATGTTCTGTTTACATTATGACATATATGGGATCAAAAAGGGATTAGCTTTGTTGCACGTGCACTATTCCTTCAATAAGAAATAAAGACAGTCATGATAATCTTGTTGGCTTGTTAGCTTAATTGGTTCAGTTTATTTTCCATCAGATTAAATGTAATAAAGACTTAGTATCATTGGATATTATCTTTCCGTTCATTATTTAGAACTTGTGCTATTCATGCTTATTTAAACTGCCATCTGGTTAATAAACAAAGGAGGTTATACCGAAATTTTTAGGTAACCTATATTAGTTGTTGTTTTATTGTGGATAGTTAGTAGCATTTCAGGCCTATGTTAGGTTGGGGTGTTACAGCTCCCATCCATTGTCTCTCATGTTCTGCAAACGCATTTTCACATCTACAAGCAAATCCATAGCTTCAACAATATCTTGATCCTTCCTTTGCAAAGCAAGTGATAACTCATTTGTAATGCTTAGCAAGTCTATTAATAAATGCAAGATAAAAACAAATTTAAAGCTTTCCATTTTCTGTATCAATCCAGATGCTCCACCATGACTTGATGGTTGACATGCATCTTTACTCACAATCTCTAGTACCTCTAATACTGCCTCCCACATTTGGTAAATACGCATTATGGTTTTTAGATGAGAGCCCCATCTAGTATCGGAAGGTCTAGCTAGGCTCATTTCTTGATGCAACCCTGTGCCAGTGATAGCCTTATCATTCTCTAGCTTCTCTAACAAGACATCTTGATGCTTTGCAAGCAATGCATCCATTCTTTTACAAGATGCACTCACAATGGTCACTATCAAGGGAATATAATTGAAAAAATCAGCAATAGCTCTACTACAACTTGCAACAGTCACAACCACTAACTGCAATTGATGGGCAAAGCAATGGATATAGAAAGCATACGGATTCTCATCTCGGATCTGCCTTTGCAAGCCATTAAATTCTCCTCTCAATTTGAAGTTCCATCATAACCCTGCCCTCGTAGCCTAGAAATTGGTAATTGATGCTCTCCAAGCAAAGCAAATAAAGCTTCCTTCAATGCAGCAGATGTACAACTTGATACATGCTTAATACCAAGAAACCTTTCAAGAACCTTCCCCTGATCATTCACAAACCTGTATGCCAATTGCCACATATTATGCTAAGTTAAAACACAACCACATGATTACACAAATAAATAGAACAATGTAAAATAAACTATCTCAAAATCACGGCCATTTGCTCCTTTATTGATATATCTCGTGACTCATCAATTAGCACGGAGAAATTCCTATCTCCAATCTCCTCCATAATCACCTTTGTGACCTCTTGCGCACAAGCTTTCGCAAGATCCTTTTGAATTTTTGGAGAAATCATCTGACAATTTAAGGGAGCTTTATCGAACGCTTTCTTCACTTCCCCATTCTTATCTTTGTACCATTCAACCAATTCTCTAAAATTTTCTTTATTGATGGAAATTGAAGATTCATCGTGTCCTCGGAAAGCTTCACCTTGCATTAAAAGAAATCTTGCACAATCTAAAGAAGCAGTCAAACGAATTTTATATGCAATTTCTGACTCTCGGCCATGATCAGAAAGTCTTTGTGTCACACTTACCCTTTGATTTTTAAAATCCTCACAGCCCCCCTTGCAATGTTGTGACAACTACTAGGTCCACCAACATGTTTATCAAATGTTCCTAAAGCTTTCTTCCAATTAGAATACTCTGTTATTGTAAATACATCACTACAAAATTTTTCAGGCCTTCCGGGCTTCTTGAAAAGAAAACAATAGAAACAAAAGACTGCATCCTTTTCCACACTATATTCCAACCAATCATATCTATTGTACCAAGATTGTTGAAATGTCCTTGAGCAATCATTCTGTATTTTGTGAGGAAAATCATGGCCTTTTGGTTGTGTCGGACCTCTCAACAAATATGTCCTCCTCACTTGATCTCTAATTTCATTGTCATACTCATTAATAGGTATACGATTTGTAGGATCAGCAATGATTTCATCAGGACTAAAATCCACCCGAGTCTTCTTTACTTGACTCTCATTAGTATGAGGAGTGCTACTTGGATTGGATGAAAAATATTTATGCAATGTTCGTTTCTCCATTTCTTGCAACTCTATAAATCAATAAATTACAATAATAAAACTAAAATACTAAATTAATCATAATTACATAAATTTAAAAAGTAGATTTATGTTTTATACCTGGTAATGCAAAAGCACTCTGGTTTGTTTGCTACAGAGGAGTGAATCAGGCAAAAGCACTTTTGGTTAATTTCAGTCTCACACCTGTCACTCAGACACTCAATGAATCAGGCAATCAGACACACACATTGCCCACTATCGCCATTCGCTAGATCCAGCCGGCAACAAATAAATCCCAGTTGGCAGTTGGCTCTCGGCAGTCTGCAGACCGCACTACCGCAGCTCAGTGCGGATCCACTCCACAGCTCCACTTACTCCTCGCCTCCGACGCCTCGCCACTGTCGGCGTCGCCTGAGCCCAGATGCCCAGATCTAGTCACCCTCTCCCTCTCGGCTCTCGCGGTCTCGCCGCGGCGCCACCGGCCGCCCTCCGGCCGACCGGCGACCGGCTCGATCGGCGATCGGCGATCGGCGCCTCCTCTCGCGGTCTCGCTGCCGGCCGCCCTCTCCCTCCGCCCTCCTCCCACCCTCCGGCCGACCGGCTCGGCGGTCTCGATCTGCGCCTCTCACGAGCGGTCTCTCCGCCCTCTCCCTCCGCCCTCCGCCATCCGGCCAACCGCCGACCGGTCGATCCGCGCCTTCCTTCGCCGCCGCCCTCTCCTTCGCGGCTTGCGCCCTCCGTACGGCCGCTTCCTCGCTCGGCGTGACGGAAATGAGGTGGGGCCGTCCGACCTGGCGCTAGGCGGCCGCCGGCCGGGCCGGTCGGTGCTCTTGGCCTCTGCTCCGCCGCTCCAACGCCGCTGTTGCCCGTGCCGGTGCCCTCGTCCGCCCGCCAATCGCTACCGAAGGGGATGAAATCGCGCTGTTGCTATGGAGTGTGGTGGGTGCCCGAATTGGATCTGAATTCTGGGTCATTGGTATGTATTTTTTGGTGGGCTTTGATTTTGCAATGTTGTTTTTAGCCCAAATCGAGAGTTTGTTCTGTAGTAGTAGCTCCACTATCCACCATTCCCTTGGTTACCTGTGTGTGGATTTGAATGGAAAAACGGAGCATATTAGGAGGGTGTTGAGTGTGTTACAAGATTTATAGTATCACTACTGTAATGCATGACAAACTGTGAACGTATACTTACCTACTTATGACCGGGGGGATTCCGGCCCCCTCGGCGAAACACGCCCCTCAGCGTCAGCGTGGCGGGGGATTTTCGTCACGGGGAGGCACTTTCCTCCGGTTTTTTCGAAATTACGTATAGGTTCTTGGTTCTCGCAAAAAGGTCCCTAGAAATTTTTTTAGGCCCCTCCATTTTGCAGGATGGCCCCTGCTTTTGAAATTGCGCACGGGTCCCGGTTTTCGCATCTGAGTCCTCGGGTTTTTCAAAACCCCTTTGCTTTTCTGAAAATACGTTTCCTTCCGGTTTTAACGGTCCTCCTTTTGCGGATAACCCCTTTGCCTTTTCCAAAAAAACATTTTTGCCCCCGTTTTTTTTAGAAACTCCTCACGAATTATCGTCTCTTTTATTTTAGTACGTGATGATGGTGGCGCGGGCGTGGCGCCGCGCCTATAATTCTAGTGTAAAACACAGATGGCTGGATGCATGAGACCACGAGAAGCGGCACACCGATCGAGGAAGGAGTCACCATGCGAGGTGCTTGCTGCTATCTTCTTTTTCCGTGCATGCCAACTGAGGAAAAATTGAAGCCGCGGTGCATGTAACTTTTTTTTCGCTCGGTTGGGCTAAAAAACTGTGATCTGAAACTGCGTTGTATTGATTGAAGTTTTACTGTAGCTGAAAATGACTTATTTGATGTAATTAAGTTTAAAAAATTTTAAAAATAGAAAAAATATACTAACTCATTACGGACAACGCAAACGAATACAGGAAAAAAAGAACCGGAAAAAAACTAAAAAAACAAAAGTTCAGAAAAAGAAAATTTATGAATAGTGAAATTAAGCCAGAAGTCAGAAGCTGAAGCCGAAACGAGCGGGGCAAAGCTTGTTCCTTAGTAAGGATTATCTTCTCTAAATTAAGATGAAATATATCTTTAAACAATAACATGTTATTAAAGATTATCATCTCTTAAATTAAGAAGAAATATATCTTTAAGTAATAATATCTAATGATTGCTATAGTTTTATTTAATTAGGACTCACTTGAGTAAGGGTTAGATATTGTTTTTTTGTGAGAATTTATAGCTTTTTCTCTTTTTCTTGAGTGTCTTTAAAACTTCTGTTATTGATTTTTAGTTATAAATAGATGGATAAACCAAGGGTGAAGACCACGGTTCAAATTTGGCTTGTACTAAGAACTGTACATCATGTGCATGGGAAGTTGGGAACTAGTATATCATGGCAGAAGTACCTGAGGATAGCATGAGAAGCGTAAGTACCGGGAACATGTGGATTGTTCTCATTTTTGTTTGAAAAAAATTGGTAGTTACCGGCTGGACGACGGGTGTTGTTCTGGTTGCAGTGTTGCCTATGTACCTTGTTAATAGCTAATAGATCTATATGGATTTTAATACTGGATGTTGTGCATATCACTTTATGAATCAAATTCTAGTGCACTCGGTATATGGGCTGTACCTAATCAAATGCAATGGAATGTATCCAAAGTTACTCGCTACACTAAAGGACATAAATTTTTACATGGTATGTTCTATGGCTTGAAAAGATGCAATCAAACAAGGATACCTTTATGTTTTTTTTTGATATATCACACCTAGTGTACGATAATTGCATGTCTCTTTAATCCTACTTGTTGTAAATAATATGTAGAAAAATAGAAATATGAAACATGTAAAAATTTATATCTCATCGTCTCTTTATTTTATAATAAATTGTGTCAGAGCTCATGAGATTTGATAGGGGAGAAAAATATCGTCAGATTGGCTTGCGATATGTCAGGTCAATTCATCACATCGTCCCAGCGAGATTCCTGTCACCAAGTCTAAGCAGGCATCCCGTTTTTACGGAGAAAGAAAAAAAATCAGGAAGCACATGGATGAATTTATTTTGAAATAATCTATTTTTTATTCAAAATAATAGAAATATACCTACGCAAATTTTTTTACAGGAATGACCTTCAGTCGTCGAGCTGTTGGGCGCCAAAATAATAGAAATATACCTACGCAATTTTTTTACAGAATGACCTTCACCGTCGAGTCAGCATGCCCAACGCCACGCGAAAAGTGTCGTCCGTGGGCCGTTGGGCGACATAATTACAGTTGCCGAATAGTTAGGCAATTGCGACTAGTCGTTCAACAGTTGTGCGACTGCAAAACCAATCGTCCAACCCTTCGGCGACTGGAGGATCATATAAATCGGTCGCCCGATCAAGCCCTCGGCGCCATTTCCATTTCATCTACCGTCGCCGCCGTGAAGAAAAAGTGAGGAGAGGAAAGAAAAAGAGAGGAGAGGGAGAGGAAAAAGGAGAAGTTCTGCTACTTCCGTGAGGTAAAATTTTCTTTATCTTGTATGAAGTAAATAGTTTTTTAGTGTATATTTAGTATCTGTAGAAAATTATAGCTGTAGAAAAGAATAGTGCAACTTTGGTATGAAGTAAATAGTCATAGAAAATTTAGTTAATTTAGTTATAGAAAACTAGCATCCGTAGAAATTTATAGTTATAGAAGATTTTGTGAATATAGTTGTAGAAAATTAGCATCCACATAAAATTATAGCTGTAGAAAATTTAATCAATATTATGTATATAATAAACATCCGTAGAAAATTATATGTTGCGGCTACAGACCAAACAGTAAAGTTGGAGAGTAATGGAGTGCATGAGATGGATGGACAATGCTTGCCTTTTCCCTATGTCTGGGCATATATATATATATATATATATATATATATATATATATCCATGAAGCGTATTTTATAATCCTACCCTTACATTCATGTACCCTCCATAGGGGTATTTATGTCATTACACAAGTCTTATTTTAGGTTTTACAACTCTTTAACAAGTCGGATGGGCTTAGGTGGGGGCACCTCTACAACAGGAGCATCTTATGGTGAAGGGCTTCTCACGGGCCGAAGCCATGTCGCTGAGCCCTTTGGCCCCCTCCGTCCTTGCGGCTTGTGACCTTTTACGTGGTTGGCCAAATAGGATCCACTTGGTTTCCATGGACGTCGGCCTGCAGGATGGCCCATTGGCCCACGTCCCACAGGAGCGCCTGATGGCGCTGGGAGTTGCACCGTTCACTGGCGCGCAGTGGGAACGCGGTAGGGCGGTACTGGCGCGTCGTGCGATGTCAGTTGAAAGCTTGACCGCAGTCGTGCGCCGGTTCTCGAGGTTGTGGGACATGTGTGCGTGCGCTATTGGGGGTCGTGCGGCTTCGGCCTCCACCGGTTGGGCTTCCCGATCGTGGGGGAGGCGAGGAGGCTTTATAAGTGTTGTCACCATCGTCACACTGTTCCTCACTACTTACTAGCTGCCACAAGCGTGCTTCTTGCTCCCTGCTCCCGTGTGCATTGCTTCCATACGACCGTTCTTCCCGCCGTTCGCCGCCACAGCCCTGCGTTTTGCCGTACACTTTGAGAAGAATCACATCAGAAATGGCCCGATGTGATGACCGCTCTCACCGACAAGCGGTGGCGCATCGTCAAGCCACGGCGCGTCCTCCCACCGGTGTAGCTCGTCGACGACGGAGATGGAGTATGCTCTGGTGGGGCACGACCCGTCGCTGGCAAACAAGCACTGGAGTGCGGAGCTGAATAGCGTCTGCTCTAATGTACTCGGGTAGAGCCTCGTGACTGAGGAGACTATCCGGTCTTTTATGCGGGAGGGGAAGCTGTCGGACTGCAACGCGGTTCGCCTGCCCTCGGGTGATGAGACGGAGCCACACCCCATGGAGTCAGAGGCGGTTGTCTTCGTCGCGTATTTAGAAGCTGCACTTCGGTTCCCGTCGGCCATGTTCGTCGGTGAGGTTTTCAGGACGTACGAGCTGGAGTTGGCGCAGCTTACTCCGAATCCACTAGTGCGTCTGGCGGTATATTACTGGGTGTCGCGAATGGAGGCAGTCTGGCCTAGCACCCCCCTCTTCGCGTTCCTCCACGACATGCGATGCCAGCCGACGAAGCTGGACTATGGGGAATACTCAAACTTCGGTAGCGTCAACTTTGTGCCACAATCACCGTGCACGAAGATCTTTCCTGCGAATTCGACTCGAGCCAAGTAGGAGTCGAACTGGATGCGGCGTTGGTTCTACCACCGCGTGACGGGCGGCAGCAACCTTAGGTGGACGGGTCGCCCGATGGAGTTCAACACATCCTCCTCGGTGGCCCTGGATCGCGACGATGAGCAGCGGCGCGGAGGCTTGTGGGGATTGCACTCCGGTTCAACACGCGGGACTTTGCGGAGGAGTACTTGATGTACGGCATGGCCCTGCTTGCCCGGCAATGGCATATTGAACCCGGCCACGTCCACCCCGACGGGATTCGCCCGTCATTGGCTTGGCTGCCGAGGCCCGCCGATCCCTGTGAGTCCTCGATCGCACATGTTGCACACAAAATTATTGTTGTAGGTTGTTTAACTCTTATTTTTGGCAGAACTCCTCCATGAGGATGCGGAGTGTGCGGCGACGGTGTTCCTTGGGCCGTATGTGGCCAAGGAACACAATCTTCAAGAGACGGTGATGGCGAACCTTGGGTGGGTAAACCGCGTGTGCAAAGCTCTGGGCATCCCTGTGCTAGAGCGCACCATGCCGACCATTGGATGGGCTCGCTCACAAGACGGCGATGACAAGGGGGAGGCCTCTCCCCCCGGTGAAGGGCCCGGTCGCCTGCCGCCCGATCCAGCTTGGCGGCTACCCCTCCTAAAGAACCTGCCGAAGGCGAGGCCACGACAGTCATCGACTCCGACTTGGCGGTGTACGCCAACTCAGATCTAGAGGCGGAGGCAGCCCGCGACGCGTCTGGAGACAAGGGGCCCATGAGCGACCCGGGCAACAAGTGGCACGAACACCCAGGGCCCGCTGCGGATGCCTTGGAAGGTGAGGCTTCGTTCCCTGCACCGGCTGCGGAGGCCGACGAAGCGACCCTGGAGGCGCTGAGCGCAAAACGCCTTCGGACAAGCTCACCTGCGGGGCTGGTGGAATTCGAAGTGGCGGTGGGAGCGATGTTGGAGTCGGACTCTAAGCAGAAGCCGTTGGGCCCGACGTGGACCCCACCGCATAGGATATGGGTGACGTCCCCGCTATCATTTCGGAGGTGGGCCGGACATCTCGACGATCCTCACTGCTCTGCGATGAAGGTAGGCACAAGTCATTCTCTCCCCGCGACTTCGCAAAGCTTTCTCTGATTTGCTCCCTGATACCATCGTCGACATCAGCTGGGATGCGATCTCCGGGGCGCGGACAAGGTTTGAGCAACAGGAGTGGCCGTGAAGGGTCCAGCATACCCGCCCTTGATGTAACCTCGACCTCTGCTGCCGTGGAAGCCACCGGCCTGGAAACTCAGCGCCTTACCGTGTATGATTTTGTTCCTCGGCTGGAGACGCTGCGAGCTCTACAGGGGGCTGCAAACTGTGCGGACGCTGGTTTAGACCGACGGGCGCTATCGTCATGTGGCCCAGAGCTCCTGAAAAGCACGCTGGAAGCCACGTAGATGAGGGTAAGTGCGCCCACTCCTTAATTACATTTGTGGTTATGGGACTTCGCTGAGAGATGCGCCTTGCAGGCCCTTGCCCTCGCTCCTGCCCTTCAGGCGGCCAAGGCTTGTGAACGATGCGGGCTGGAGGAGCAACTTTGTGCTGCTAAAGAGGACCATGCTGCCAAGGACGAGCACATCTGCTTCCTCGAGACAAAGGGCGTGAAGGTGATCGCTGATGCTCAAGTGCTCGTAGAGCAGACGTAGTGGCTAGCCTCCGAGGAGTGCGACAGGCTACTTCAGCAAATCTCTGCACTGGAAGAGGAGAAGGTCCGACTGACTACGATGCTCGGGGAGAGGGACCAGGCACTGGGCGACGCCTCGGTGGTAGCCTAGGACTCTATGGAAGCTTTGGAGAGAGCCCTCTCCGACCTCTCTGTCATTGTGTCGGCTTGCTCCTTCGGCTCTGAAGATCTGTCGAGCACCCTTCGGCGGATCGGAGAGACCTCAGCCCTTGTGCTAAGCATCGTGCGCTCCTTCGGCAACCATTGCTCGATGGTGATGACGCGCAGCATCCTCGCCCTCCTCCACCGCCAGGGTTGCCTGAACATTGGTGAACTGGCCACCCCCAGCTGGAGCTGCCCGCCGGAGGCGAGGTTATGTCCGGCGCCGTACATGCCATTCACCGCTCCGCATGGGCCTTCCACCAATGGATTTGGGACTACATCGGCGAAGCTGCGGTGAAGGTGGTGATGCGGCGAAGCCTGCGGGGTGACGTGGACTTCGGGCCCTGACTTGACTATGTCCCGTGACGCGACGAGGGCGGCGCCGTCGGCTCGAAGCACGACGTCGATCCGCAGGTGTGATGCTGAAGTCCCACACTTGTACGCATGTGTCGCTATGTATCCTGTAGTTGTGTCATGTAAAACGGCACCACACGGCCCCGCCTTTTGGGAATGAAATGGAAAATTGTCAAGTCTTTTGCTCATATGTGATGCTTATTACGATCAGGTGCTTGATAGGGGCTGCTTGCTAATTTCGGACCTTATGGTCCGGCAGCGCTTCCAACACTGGGGCTAGGCGGAGGATTCCCTGCACTTCTGGGATACGCGATGCACGACGGGGGAGACTTCAAGACGGGAATATATTATAGTAGAAGAATCGGACTAGTGGTCTTGATTACTCGAGTGAATGTACCTGTGGACGCTACCCCTCGCACATTTAATAAAAGCAACAACCAAAGCAAACATGTGCCCCTGCCTTCCTTTTGTGACTATGCTCATTTCGATATCACTTGTCATGGCAGGTGCTCAGAAGATCGACCGATAAGTTGGACTTCGGGAGCGAAGTGAGTATCGCTGGCTTTGCTCTCAGCACATAGTATGCAATATGCGCGAAGTAGGGTAGTAGCGAAGGGTCAAGACGGCCCTCCTCACTCTGCATTAGTAGGTGCGCACTGTCCGTTCGTGGCCCTTCGCAGTGGCGGCGGCGGAGCTCGCGGCTAGGCAAAGTAGACGCGCGAGCGCTTCGTCCCCTACCCTTCGAAGTGGCGGCAGCGGCTTACCCTTCGAAGTGGCGGCAGCAGAGCTCGTGGCTAGGCGAAGTAGACACGCGAGCGCTCCGTCACTTACCCTTTGAAGTGGCGGCAGTGGAGCTGGCGACTAGGTGAAGTAGACGCACGAGCACTCCGTCCCTTACCCTTCAAAGTGGCGGTAGCGGAGCTGGCGGCTAGGCGAAGTAGACACGAGAGCCCTCCGTCCCCTACCCTTCGAAGTGGCAGCAACGGAGCTGGCGGCTAGGCGAAGTAGACGCGTGAGCGCTCCGTCCCCTACCCTTCGAAGTGGCGGAAGCGGAGCTGGCATCTAGGCAAAGTAGACGTGCTAACGCTCCGTCCCTTACCCTTCGATGTGGCAGCAGCGGAGCTGGTGGCTAGGTGAAGTAGACTCGTGAGCGCTCCGTCTCTTACCCTTCGAAGTGGTGGCAGCGAAGCTGGCGGTTAGGTGAAGTAGAACCGCGAGCGCTCTATCCTTACCCCTGCATGTCTAATCTGTAGCCCGAAGAGCCCGCGCGGAAACAGGGCATCGTGCGCTTCTCTTTTTTTATACTCCGTAGAACTGCCCGGAACAGCTAAGCTCCCAGCACTTTACACCCCGTAGATTACGCCGAGGCCTGAGGCCATCGCACGATTTTTTATACTCCATAGAGTTGCCTGGGACAACTAAGTTCCCGACACTTTATACTCCGCAGAGTACGCCGAGGCCCGAGGCCATCGCGCGATTTTTTTATACTCCGTAGAGTTTTCCGGGACGGCTAAGTTCTCAGCGCTTTATACTAGAGTACGCCGAGGCTCGAGGCCGTCGCACGATTCTTTATACTCCGTAGAGTTGCCTGGGATGGCTAAGTTCCCGGCACTTTATACTCCGTAGAGTACGTCGAGGCTCGAGGCCGTCGCGCGATTTTTCTATACTTCGTAGAGTTGCCCAAGACGGCTAAGTTCCCGGTGCTTTATACTCCAGAGAGTACACCGAGGCTCGAGGCCATCGTGCAATTTTTTATACTCTATAGAGTTGCTCGGGACGGCTAAGTTCCCGGCGCTTTATACTCCGTAGAGTACACCGAGGCCCAAGGCCATCGCGCGATTTTTTATACTCCGTAGTGTTGCCCGGGACGGCTAAGTTCCTAGCGCTTTATACTTCGCAGAGTACACCGAGGTCCGAGGCCATTGCGTGATTTTTTATACTCCGTAGAGTGCACGCGGAGGCGAGCCTCCGCGTGTCTTATTTATACTCTGAAGAGTGCACGCGGAGGCTCGCCTCCGCCTGTCTTATTTATACTCCGAAGAGTGCACGCGGAGGTCGCCTCCACGTGTCTTATTTATACTTCAAAGAGTACACGCAGAGGCGCCTCCGCGTGTCTTATGCAGAATGAGACGACTTTCACAAACGGTGCCCTTTATTGATTTCCCATTTGCGCGGGTGAGCTATTACAAAAGGCAAGGTGCCAGCAGTGTTACGAGCATCCCTTTAGCTTCATGCATAGTATCGCCGCAACCGGTCTGCATTCCACGTATGACGGAGAGTCCGCCCTCCAAAGTTGCGAGGCGATACGCTCCGTGCTCTAAAGCTGTTGTGATGAAGTAGGGGCCCTCCCATTTAGATTCCAGCTTGCCTACCGTCGCTGCGCGTAGCGCCATTTTGAGGACGAGGTCTCCCAGTTGGAACTCTCGTGAGTACATGATGCGGTCATGCGCACGTGCTACTTGGCGTGTGTACTTCGCGACATGCTGGGTGGCGCTAACCTGGTCACCATCAAGAAGATCGAGGGACAACGCGCGTTCTTCCACCAGGGCCTGGGCGAGGACCCTCCTCGAACCAGCCTTGATTTCTTCTGGTGTGACCGCCACATCGCTGAAGAGGAGCTTGAATGGCGTGAACCCCATCGGACGTGTTACCGTCGTGCAGAGGGAGCAGAGCACATTGGGAAGTTCATCCGGCCACTTACCCTTCGGTAGTCCGACGAGGCACTTCTTGACTCCGGCAGAGATGGCGCCGTTTGCCCGCTCGACGGCTCCGTTGGACTGCGGGTGCCCAACCGAGGCGTATCAGAGCGTGATGCCCATGCGGTTGCAGAACGCCTTAAACGGCGCAGAGTCAAACTGCAAGCCGTTGTCAACGGTGACCTCCCTGGGGACTCCGAAACGGCAAATGACGTTCTGCCAGAGGAACCGCTGTATGGCTGCGGAGGTTATCTTAGCCAATGCCACCACTTCGGGCCACCTAGAGAAATATTCCAAGGCGATTACGACGAATTGAAGATCCCCTAGGGTACGCAGTAGTTGTCCGACGACATCGATGCCCCAGCGCGCCACCGGCCATACCGGTGGGATGGGCTGCAAGTTGATCGGGGGTATGTGGATGACCCGTCTCATCCACTGGCATCCTTGGCAACGATGCACGAGGTCTTGCGCGTCCGCGATGGTCGTTGGCTAGTAGAAGCCCTGCCTGAACGCCTTGCCAATAAGGGACCTTGGCACAATATGAGAGCCGCAAAGCCCTACATGAATCTCAGCAAGGAGGCGCTTTCCCTCATTGCGCAATAGGCATTGTAAGAAAGGAGCGCAGACATCGTAATAGGCAAGGAGGGGTCATCCGGCTCAGCTATGCCCTGTAAAAAACCGTAGATAGGCTCTCGCCAGTCGCCCTACTGGGCAATTTGATGGACGAGGGCTGCATCACGCTTGTCTTACTTGATGGCTGCCGTGGGCAAAACCTCATAGAACGCCCCCTCGGGGAGGGGGATCTGCTGGCTGGCAGCCTTGGCGAGGGCGTCGCCTGCTCATTATCCACCTGCGGAATGGCTTTTACCATGACGTCCAAGAAATGGTGTTCCTTCGCCCTCACCGCGGCTAGATACTTCGCCAACTCGGGGTCGTTGGCCTGATAGGATTTGTCAACGTGGCCCGCGGTCAGACGCGAGTCAGTACAGACAAGGACCCTTCGTGCACCGAGGGCTTTGAGTTTTGCGAGGCTGAAGAGTAGTGCTTCGTACTCAGCTGTGTTGTTCGTTGTCGGGAACCCGAGACGTGCCAAATACAGCAGGCGATGTCCCTCCAGCGTAGTGACCACTGCGCCCACCCCGGCGCCAGAAACGTCGTAGGCCCCATTAGTATGAAGGGTCCACACTGAGTCTGCTGGCGGTTGCATGTTCGGCTGAGCTGGTGGGGTCCACTCGGCGAGGAAGTCCACGAGGACCTAAGACTTTATGACCATATGTGAAGCATACGTAAGGAACCAACAGAGTTGGTGGTCGTATGTATGATCTCCTCCAACCACCACATTTCTTTGGTTTCTCACCACTCTACTTCCTAACCGATTAAAGCAACCATTTTATATAGTATAATTTTCTATATATCCAATAAATCTCGTTGCAACGCACAGGCATGTGATTAGTCTAGACTAAAAAAATATTCATTATAAATACTTACTAATTTCTAGAAATTAAGAAAAGCTTTTAAAATTAAAAATTTAAAGAAGGGCTGAAAATAATATTTTTAACTATATGAAGAAATTTCAAGATGTTACGTAGAACTATATTTTTTAGATTTAGAATGGCATTTTATGAAAATGGATAATTGTCGTTTTGACACCTCAGAATTAGCCACTTTTATCTTCAGTTTTGCCGATTTGCCGCCATCTTCGTTGAAATAGCCAGATTTTGTACTTTTTGCATTTTATATGAATAGTCATAAACAACGACTATTTTGAGTGGCATATTAAGAAAAATCACTTATGTTCCTTAAAATTAACGATAAAGATTAAAAAAAATGAGGGCCAATTGTCCCTCCGTCCTTCGTCTCGCTCCTCCCACTACTCATCCCTGCTGCTCATCATCACTTTCCCATCTCAAGCTCAGAGAACGTAATACGGCTATAGATCCACGCGCAAGGGTTTCGGTTTCCTGCGCTGCCAGGCCTCCACCGGCGGGCGGCGGCGGCGCCACCCCTTCTCCGGCGTCGGCCTCCTGCGCACCTCTCCTACCACCCGCCGCTGGGGGATGAAGGATGTAGTGGGGAGCCCAGGGACATGGAGCGGCATGGCGCTGCGGGTGTCGCAATGCGTTTTCGCTAGCGCCTCCGTCGCCGCCATGGCCTCCGCTTTCGGCTTCTCCAACTACACCGCCTTCTGGTACTGCTCCCTGCCTCTAGTCTCCCCCCTCCGGTAATTTGCTTCTCGTATACTGCAATGTTAGTTCTGGATTTTGCACGTCTGGCTATATGTTCAGGTAAAGATGTTCATTTTCTTGTTTTGGTTAGCCCACTTAGAATCATATATGGTTCTGAAGGACAATGTGCAATGCTAAGTGGTTCTTGGGCCAATGCTTCAAGTTCAAGCTGTTATTTTGGAGTTCTTGAAATGATATTTCACCCCTACGGCTCTATTTGAGCTTGATAGTTTCGAATCTTGGCATTTCTGAACTTAATTTCCAGCATACGTTGCAGTTTGGGTCTTTCACGAGGTAGGTTTCGATTTTAGATTGGATGAGGTTTTTTTCTCGTTGCTCTTAAAGTGGCATTATCTGGGAGATAGTACAATCACTTTTTCTTTCTTTGCCCCTTTCAGGTAATTAACGATTTTTGTGGTTTGCGTTGTACATTGCATCACCATATACGTTAAGATTAGCAGACTTGTAGTAACTGAAATGATAAAAAAAAAACATTTGATGGATAGAGTTAGATGCATTTCGGATGAGCTGTGCATACAGGCCTACAAATTCAACGCGGTAAGTGTTCTTGTCGAAGTGTCTTTTAAATGGGGATCTACTTGAACTGTATTGTATTATCCTGTATATATTGGTTACTATGGTTCATCATGGAATCAGTGATTTGAACTTGCAAAATGTATTCTCTGTTGTGTTTTGTTTGGGAAGTTGCTAAAACAAAAGGCTAGACATGGTTTGTGTCTATGCAAATTGTCCTTTAGTATCTGTCATGCAAATTACTGCCCAAATTTGGAGCACATACCATTGGACAAGGAATACTATAATACTAGATATAGTGCTTGGCTTAAGAGTATGCTTAAATCATTTTTGACAAGGGGAAAAACAAGAAACAAAACAAAACAATTGAAAATTGGATAAAACGACAAGTGCTTCTTGCAATTCCTCCTCCAATGCCCACACTCGTGACAATGGTTGCATTCAGGGTCAAACTTAGGGACTAGTTTGAGCTTATTGAGCTTGGCCTTGAGACTCGTGATCTCATCTTGAGCTTTTGCCTTCCTTTCCTTTCGCCAAGCCTTACCCTTCTTCTTGAAGGTAGTAGTTTTTTGAACCACCATCACATGATTAGAGCTCGTTTTGATGCTCTTCTCGGCAATCTTAAGCATGCCATGCAATTTGGTCAATGGCTTCTCCATGCCATTCATATAAAATTTCAAGATAACTGACTCAAAACTCATAGGGAGAGACTGGAGAATCAAATCAGTAGCCAACTTGTGACTAAGGGGAAAACCAAGTTTTTTCAAGCTCTTAATGTGGCCAATCATTTTGATTATATGAAGACTGACTGAGTTACCTTTTGATAACTTGCAAGCAAATAATGCCTTGGAGGTATTGTACCTCTCTGCTCTTGCCTGATCTTGAGACATTCCTTTAAGACCTACAATCATATTGTAGCCATCATTGCTCTTATATTGCTTCTAAAGCTCTAAGTTCATGGTGGCAAGCGTAAGGCAGTGTACATGAACTGCGTCATTCCAACAATATGAGTATTATCTTCAGCTGGTTCATCAGGATATGGAATCTTTAGAACATATTCCTTCTTTTCTTGTTTGAGAATAATTCTCATATTGTAGTACCAGTCAATGATTTCTTTCTCAAGAATACATTTATGCTACATATTTGTAGAGTAGCGTTTGGTAACCCCCTAAGTAAACTATTGTATATGTAGAAAATTATGATGACATCAAGTTTAAGGATTCTACATACACTATGTATAAGACTAACTGATGATATTTAAGAATGTAATAATTCCCACAGTGTCTCACGGTGGATTAATCTAACACTATGTTCTCTAACATATATTCACATTATTAATTTGATATCTCATATCCATAATCCGTGAAATGTGAATATCAACCAATACATGTACTAATCCATAAATCATAAGTGTCATGTATAATGATATAAGATCAGGGATGTTTAGAATAACATCATAAACACAAATAGAGAGTTTTACAAACAAAACACATACTTGCCAATCAATATAAATGATAGTTAATTCAAGGGACAAAATAACATATTATTCAAAAATTCATAAATATAGAAGCGATACAATTATCTCTGTGATTGCCTTTTGGACATATCGCTAACAAGTGACACAAGGTGCATCCACCCTTGAGGATGAGGAATGCCATGGGATACCCAAAGACCTAGTGCAGCATGGCTTTACGGTTGTCACAATGCTTGTTCACATGCTCTTCTCTCGCTGCCATTCTCTCGCTGCCATGGCTTTGTAATGAAGATTTTCTTTCAAATTTTCAGTACATTAGAGGCTTAGATACTTACATTTTAGAGTATTTTACCCATTATAACTTCATGCTAGCAATCAGCTGTTCGTAACATGGTTTCATGAAATTGATGTAGCGCATGGATTTCAGGCTTCAAACAAAGAGGGTAATGAGCGAGAGGGTACTCGCCCTTGTCTTGCTGATGGGGCTCATCCCCAGTCGTGGCAACAACATGGTTCTGAGGCCTGAATTGGCGAAGATGGAGAGAGGGAGAGATGGAAAACTTTTCTGGTTTATTCTTGCTCATCTTTCTCATCAATCACGCCCCCTTAAATAGGACTTCCTAACAATAGATACTAACTAATCGAGAAGGTATGTAGATATGCAATTAATATGATACACTACCAATGCTATAACCTTCCAACTCAACAATTCAATGCCACTTCATCCTGGTGCACCGCTGCTGCCCCCGCGTGCGGCTTTCTGGCCAGACCCAAGGCGACTAAATGTCTTGCCCCAGAATGTGTCCGTAACAGTTAGTTCACAAATGGTTAATACGTTTTTACTGATCCTACCTAGTAAAAAAAAATACAGCCATCCACTTTCTGGAAATGTACTATTTGAACCAACTGACATGGTAGGCGTGGCTGAGTACTTATGTGTTCCTTTTTTTATTTTTTAAAAGAATAAATATTAAAGATTAATCGTTACTGATTCATGTAAGTTTCTAGTTTCTGTGGGTATCATGTTAGGATGCTTGAGCTTTTCTTGGAGCATCCGTTCAGGTTGTTCACTAGGATTTCTGATTAGAACTGGAATCTTGAGGGGCTGGGATAGGTTCCAAGCTCAATTCCCAGCAGGAAGGGGTGAAAAACACCCTACTTACAATAAAAGAACTGGAATATTGAACATGATTTTTGTGTGTGCTTGCATGCTCATGTGTATGACTAATGAAGCCTTATGATTTTCATCTACATGTAAATTGTAATACTACTTTTTTTTCTCTGATAATGTTTTATGAGAATTTTTAAAGTTAGGTGTTGCTTGTCAATGTGTTACATGTCTTGACTGTTGTGTGGGAGCGTCAATGATTTTATCTTTTTAGCTCAAGTTTTATATTATTCATATTATGAACTGCATTAAATCTGAAAGTTCTTGACTGATCTCTCTCCTTTTTTTCAGCTACTTGATTGCTTCGATGGGCCTGCAGCTTCTTTGGAGTTTTGGCCTTGCTTGTCTTGATATCTATTCTTTGAAGACTAAGAGAGATCTTCACAACCCGGTGCTTGTAAGCCTGTTTGTTGTCGGTGACTGGGTAAGTCATTCACTGTTGTCTCTTCTATTGCTCATGCAACTACGGCTTAATTAGTTGAAAGTATGAACTGAAAGTAGAGTGCATGTTTTATTCAAGATTTCTTAAAATTTCCTGCTCAAATGAACTGTTTGAATCAGTGAAAGTTATGAAGGACTTACGTCTACACTGTTAAATGGAACACGTGCACCAAGCCACCAACCAGTTTGTTTTAAGGCGAGCTATTATTAACCAAAAGGAAAGTATGACTTGTGAAAAGTAATGCACTTCGCATGAGTTATTTAGAACATCAGGGATGAAAAACTATTACTCCTTCTGTACTTTTTTATTTGACATCTTAGAATCCGTATCATCAAACTTTCCACCAATATGTTTAAACTATTTAGATTGGTTATATGAAAACTATATGAAGTTCTAAAAAGTAATGTTCAAAGTCACATCTTGGAGACTGCGAAAAGTCAAAAATGTCAAATAAAAATGAACAGATGGAGTAATATATTTTGCATCAGTTTTGGTTGAATAGTTCTGTAGCTTGTGAAGGGCTTTGCTACACCCCTGCGTAGAAAATCTGTACTCACATCAAATTTTAGCTCAGTGGAACATTATTAAGATGTCGATGCATTGCAGGTCACGGCGATCCTCTCATTTGCAGCAGCCTCCGCTTCCGCCGGTGTGACCATTCTTTTCGAGAGGGATGTGCACTTCTGTAGGATGTACCCGCAGCTGTCGTGTGCTCGGTACGAACTTTCGGTCATCTTGGCGTTCATCACATGGTCGTTCATAGCTACATCTGCCGTTTCCATGTTTTGGCTACTGGCGTCACTTTGAGTGATCTCATGAGCTCATCACCGTCATATTGTGCTAACCGTCAGGATTGCATCGGCTGTACTCTGCTTGAGACATTTAGATTTCAGTTAACGAGGGAGCATCCATCATCCTGTGTCTATTTTATTCTTTCTGCTTGGCCCGCTGATCTTTGTTTTAGAAAGAGTTGGTTTTGAGCGCCACGCACTGGCGAAAATGAAGCGCCGTGTTGCACCTGCATGTTTGTTAACGTTGAGTAGTTGACAAACTATGATGAACCTTGTAACATGTTTCTATTGTCTACATCCTGCTGGTAGCCGGTCGGTTACTGTCAATTAACGAAAATCATTGTGGGTTTGGGCATTTGTTATACATTTAGTTTTAGAAGTATTAGAAGCTATTTGGAAGAATCCGGGGCACGGAATTGTCCTCCGTTGTGTTTACAATGTTCTTTCGGCAGACAGTTTTGGAATTGTCCTCCTTGGTGTTTGCAATGTTCTTTCGGCAGACAATTTTCTCCACTCTAGACAGAGGATACCCCATGTTTTGGAGAGAGGATCAGCTACTACCTTTTCACATCATCAAATCCAGAGGCAGCCCAGCGCACATCTGAGCACTGCGTACCAATGCACGCTTGGGCAACAGCATGCACACATTTCTCTTCAAGCAGAAGGCCGAGACAGTACACAAACATCCTTTCTACCCAAAATATCTACAGTGTTGAATACAAGCCAGCAGTTTTTAATCAACCCATCTGTACCACATCAATACCTGCACTGCGTACTGGCATTTTCAACTTTGTAGTCAACAATTTTTAAGCCCTTACAGACACATCAAAAGCATTATTTAATGTATTCCACTCACGGAAAAAATTAGATTGAATATTGGAAAACAATAAAATTCATCACTCTCGGCAACTTTAGCAGACTAGCATCTGATACGCAACCATAAACATAATGCACAACACAACAATATTCAAGACGTGGCACTAGAGCTCTAAAAATGTTAGGACGGGCTAGATATATTTGAATGCATATACGCAAAAATTCATCAATTTTAAAATAATAGATATTTTTATTAATATTACATAGATAAATGCTTGGGAGAAATAATTACATAAATAACCATCGTTCGCCACTCAAAATGGCGACAGAGATTCTGTCGCCATTCGAAAGGACGATAGGAAGCCACATCACCAGTAACTACAGTCAAGGCCAGCTGTCACCGTTCCATTTGACGATGGCACTTCTATCGCCGTTTGAAATGGCAACATAGAGTAAATTGCCAATTGAAATGGCGATAGAGCCCTGGCACCCTTTGTCACCAATTCAAATGGCAACAATGGCCTAGCCTATTTAAGGGCTAAAATTCACCCCGAAATTCACTTTTATTCAGGAAAAGAGATAGAGGGGAGAAGATAGAAGAGGAGAGAAGAGAGGGGAGGAGTGGATCTCTCCATCTAGAGATAATTTTTCTATTTCTTTGTACATTTTTTGAAACAATGGTAGGTTAGCAAGTTAAATAAGTAGATCCGTAGTTGTATGGACTAGGTAGTTTTATACATATTTTTGTTTTAGTAGATATCATGTAGATCCATTTAATTATCATAGTAGTTAGTTGTTCCGGACGAGTAGTTTTTAGAAAAATAGTTTGACTAGGTAGTTCTATTTAGATTAGTAGTTTTAGGAGTATTTTTCGTATTAGTTTTGTTTTAAGATCTAGTTTTTTGCAGTACATAGTTGTATTAGACCATTTAATTTTAGATTTTTTTTGTATGAAATACACAGTTTAATTCTAATTTTAGGTCTGTTTTTGTAGGGCGTATATAGTTTTCCCCTTGTTATTACGGTTTATGATGGGATGTAAGTCCCATTTAATTTATGTTGAAATATGGTGCTAGTAGGCCTATTTCGCAGTACTTGATTGATTGAGCACCTGACATTAACATTGGCTTATTTGTTGAAATAAACGACAAGTATAACTGAACTAGTATCTTTCAAAAATATACTATAGAGAAAACGTTCCACAAATAGATATAGATGGAGTTGATCTGCATGATTTTCCATTTGAGGGATGACGTGGTGGAAGCACTGCCACGTGTGTCCATGGTACGCCGTGCATGACCCACGAGACCAGAGCCCCTCATCCTGACGATAAGTGACGGAGCCAGAATTTGGTTACGCCCCGGGCTTAGTGGTAGAATGATCTAGGCTATCTAGACTAGGGCATGAAAATATTATTCCGGTTGAATTGAATTTACCCAAACTATATATTAGTTATTTTTTCACATCTTAGACTAAAACGTACCATGTCCGGGGTGTGGATCCGCCACTGCTGATGATATAAGTAACAAAGTGCTAAGTGTCCCACAGGATCTTTCTTGTGGGAAAAGGTCCCCAAGTTGGCAGCGTGACATAGGGACAATGCTAAGGCTATTCCTGCTATTACGGTCTCACTCTCTCATCTATTCATCACCACTTTTTCTCGTGCATATATGCATGCAATTATCATGAATCTTTGTTCTTTTCCTTGAGGAAAAATAGGGGAGACTCATACTGTGGTATAATTATATAAGAATAAATAGTATGTTACAATATGTATATACACTATTACAAAACAGACTATACTAGACGGCTACACCATAGACGGTTTATACTGGAACCGTCTGTGTGACTATCACAGGCGGTTCTTGTTAAGAAACGTCTGTGAAAGTCACACAGACGGTTTTTAACAAGAACCGTTTGTGATGTCCATTTCGTAACAACTGTCTGTGATATTCTGTACATGATCAGAGGTTAATATATAAGTACACATTGCTTCTAATAACTTAACTACGTAACTCATCGAGACAAGAGATGATCACAAATTAAAGGTAAATTTATTAATTTTAATTCGAGGCAAATTTATTACAAAAGTCGCACAGATAAAGAGATTCTCAGATTCTAATCTTCTGGGCTTCGTACACTTCTTCTTCGACTTTGGGACTTGGAGGATCAGCCGTTGAGTTCTCGAACGCCGTTAAGATTGTCCTTGTCCTTAGCACTTCCTCCTCCACCGCAAATGATCGAGAGCATAGCCCATAATCTCGTAGAGGATATCATTATAAGATTCCTCGAATCATCATTTCGCTGATCGGCAATACTATCCATCGGTCCTCCGATACCACAGGAGTTTCTTCCGCTTTGTGCACATTGTAGAGAAGAACCGGGGTGAGGGTGTTTCCCTTTCTTGAGCGGTGAGAGACCCTCCGTCAACAGCGGATGATCGTAGAGTCGACGGATGCAAAAAGTCGGGAACGAGAGCGGGCGTGCGAGAAGTCGCTCAAGATGTAAATTGCTAGTCACTGTAAGGTTCCGACCGAACAACTCTCGATGAATGATGAGAGGAAGGAGATGATCACAAGAATAGTAGAAGCCATATTGTACGTACGTCTACGTTGGCGCGCATATTTATCCTTTAGCATAGACGGTTCGTATACCAAACATTAATGATATAGACGCTTCGTATAACGATCGAGATACGTTAGACGAAACACGAGAGATATGTTCTGACTTTGCATTATCACAGACGGTTCTAAACTAGAACCGTCTAGGCTATAATTATCACAGACCGTCCACACCGTCGCCGCTCTCCCGACGGTATATAAAACTTATGATATAATTCACAAACGGCCAGTCGATCCTCCTCAATCCAATCCTAGCCAATTGAAATCCACCAACCCTCACCCCACAAATCCCCGCGCCAAACGTTTTCGCACTCCCGCCTAGCTCCCTCCCCTATAAATAATAACCAAAACCCAGCCTCATTGCTCTTCTCCTTCTCCTCTTCCTTGTTGTTCCTCCTCTTTGTTGTTCTCTTTCTCTCCTCCTTGTTGTCCCTCCTCCTTGTTGTTCTTCTCCTCCTTGACTCTTACCATAATAGCCCGCACGAAGCAGACGACGCACAAGTCTACAGGAGGTACGACACTCAATCAACGCCGACGATGGTGGGCATCAAAGACATCCAGCTCGTGCGTTGCATCAGGGGCGAGAAGGCCTATGCATATTGTTGTTGTTATGCTAAATGTGATCTCTTTGCTTTTTCTCTGTTCTTGTGCTAGATGGGTAACCTGCTTGTTGTTTTTGGATATTGAATGGTAAGCTCTAATTTCATTTCTTGTTGTTCTTGTTGTGCGAAATGGATGTTTTATGTTTGTGAAATGAATTGAGATGTGAATTGGATGTATACATGTACATATTGATCTGCTTTTTTCAGAGGGCATGGCTAGCATTTCCTGAGGCTAGCCAATAAACATAAATAGATTTAGGGGTAGAAGAGAATAGCACAGACGGATTTTAATTAAAAACCGGCTGTGATATTTGATAATCACAGACGGTTTTTAGTTAAAAACCAGTTTTTAACTAAAAACTATCTGTGATTATCAATGATCATAGACAGTTCGAAAGCCGTATGTGATGACCTCGTATCATTACTGACCCATAAATTCAGATGGCTCATAAAATCGTCTGTAATGACGTTTCTGAACCGTCTGTAATATGGTTTTCTGTAGTAGTGATAGTAAAACTTTAGATAATAAATTCTCTAGCCAAATAAATATTTCATCGTGAAAGAGAATCTTTGTCCTTCTCGCTCACAACAAAGCGGATATAGCTTTTCGGCTAGCAGTGACCACAACTTCATTACAACTTTTTTTTATCAAAATGATAATACCATGACACCTACCTTTCAGACTAAGAAGACAACACTATGCCCACATTTTTCAGACTTAGTTGACAATACGCGCCAGCTTTTCTTCATAAAATAGCAACGCGCTCAACTATTCTATAGCCAAACATATCTTCTCGAGGACGTGAGCACACAAGCATTCACCAAAATTTACTCCTTAAAGAATAACCCCAACCGCTTATAAAACCGAAGCACCCTCCATCACTACAGGCAATAGTCCATTCGAGCTAATTTGAAAACAGTGAAAGAGGAAGAGACGTAGAGGAGAAGAGAGGTACAAGGGAAGTCAAACTATAGGGAGATGCTCTGGAAGCAAAAAATTGTTTGCCAAGAAGGTAAGAGTGTATCCTAATAGTTTCTTGTAAGGGTGCTCCGATACCATCAGAATTTCCACACCCGTAAGATAGCATGGATCAAGCGATCCACACATCCTAGTACCGTTGTCCGGGATTTTTACATGTGTAGGGTAATCTGCGTAAGTTATGCCTCTCGAAATTACACATTACATGTTGTATTTTAAATATCGGTAACTTTATCCACGTATATCGACACATTATCGGTAATCTGCGTAAGTTATGCCTCTCGATATTACACATTGCGTAAGTTCCCGCAAGTTAGTCTTTTATCGACACATTCATCCTACCTCTTTGAAATACCGCTAACTTGTTCATCTACAATAGAAAAGAAGAAGGTGCACATAGGAGATGTGACCGACTAAAGAGCAAGTGGACCTTATCATATACAGGCCTACGACTATTGCTAGAAAGAAGGCATTGAGAGCTGAATAGGAGAAGAAGAAACAGGAAGATTACACGGAGAAGCAACAGAAGGAACACGAACAAACTCTAGAAGACGAGAGCAATAATGTACCAAAGGACCACCAGCCCAGTGGATGGATTTGCTCCATGCTAGGAGGAAAGCCCACAAGGGGAGTAGGATGTACGTCCGCGAGCCTGACTTGATTAGCATCCGTCAAGTATTTTTCTTTTTAAAAGGTATGTTTATACGTAGTTATAGTTTGGATTGATATTTCGTGCATGTTATCATTTATATTGTAGGAGTAGCTAGACAAACGTATGCATATAATCAAATCCTACACACCATCCAATTTACACATATATTATCAAGTGTAATGTCAGACTTGAAATCTTATCTTCGTTGTTGTAATCTCTCTAAAACCGAAGTTTACAAAATATTATCAGGCTTCAAATTATGCATATCAACATTTCTAGGCCAACCTATCTATTTCACTAACTCGTCAAAACGTTCGAAATTATGTGAAAATGTGAATTATCTTGTATTAATATCCGATTTGGATTAATTGTACAAATAAACTACTTACCGTTCGTGCAATTGAACTTTCCATCCATCTACCATGAATGGTGTTTGCACAGAGTAATACTGTGCTGAAGCAGAACCTTGACTAAATGCAGTGTGTTAAGCGCGCGCCATTTCATTCGGCGGCAGAAGGATAATCGTTGGTTCATTTGATGGCCACCTACCATGATGGTTTTTGCACAGAGTAAGTACTGTGCTGAAGCAGAAGCGACAGAAGGATAAACGTTAGTTCATTTGACAGTTCGTGCGATTGGACTTTCCATCCATCTATATACCATGATGGTTTTTGCAGAGTACTACTGTGCTGAAGCAGAAAAGAACCTTGACTAAATGCAGTGCGTATTTTGTTAAGACTACGTTGCCATTTCATTCAGCGACGGAAGAATAATCCTTGGTTCATTTGACGACGGAGCTTCTGTTGCCATTTAGCTTCTGTTGCCTGTTCGTCAGTAGCCAAAAGTGACGAGAGTCCACCACACCAACTCCACGCAGGATCCACATCACTTAATCGCCGATCCATTTAGCAACAGAACCGTCGCCCCGACAGAGAGTTAATTTTTCCCAGGCACTTATTTATGTAATATTAATAAAAAGTATTTTTAAAAAATTCCAAAAATTCAACAGTTCCTCAGGTTTTCCGGCCACGAAAGCAAATCTCGCAACAAACATAACAGTCTCTGAAATGACATGTTCATGACAACGCAAAGTACTGCTAATTCCACGTAAGCTTGTACGTACTTTCTTGTCATCATGAGCAGAGCTACAAAGCTGCCACTCATCACTAACTGCATGCGAACAGAGCGAAGCATCCCTAGGCAGGGATATTCGCAGCAGGCACCCAGAAGCTCAGCTCATGACGAATCTTCTGAAAAATTGACAGCCAGGTCCCAGTAGTGTGGAACAGAAACATCTACAAACACCTTCTTAGCAGCAGCCTCACTCCGGCAATTGTGTACAGTGAACCTGGTAAAGGTGGGCTTTGCGACACTCCCCTGCCAGACTAATGCACAGCTATTCACCGGCTTATCTGGCTCCTCGTCGGCGTCATCCTCACCACCAACTGCAGCAGCCCAGTCAATCCGGTTCAGCATCAGCTTATTGTACCTTTTGATTGACTTCTTCCCACCTTCAACAACGACAACACTGATACTATCTGTGATCACTGCAGCACCAGTTAGCCGGTTCTCTTGCGCATTCACGTCCACTTTAAAGCGTGTCTGCGGGTGGGACAGGTCTCTGATTCTGTACACACAAACTATAGTCTCCATTGTGTTAGGATCATCAAAAAGCTTCCTCTCTTTCTTCTCACGGCTCTCTGATGGTGTGAGCTTGCGGGCAATGTTGCGGTCCACATGAGCCTGCTCACGCTCCGCAGCAGCAGTTCGTATTTCCATCTCCAGACGTGTTGGATCCTGTGTAGCTTCCGCACCTAGTACTTTCATAAGATTGCTCATCTTGACCTTGGGCTTTGGTGGCTCCAAGAGGCCTTGCCTAATCATTTCTTGCCTATCTTTTTCCTTAGCAAGGCGCCTCTGTGTTCTGAGCTTCTTCTGCTCCTTCTTAGTCAGCTTAAGTGGCTGAGGCGGTGGTGGTGCAGGCTCAGCTGGTGGCTCGTATGGCTCTGGATGTTCCACATATATAGTGATCTTGTCCATATTAAGCTTCTCCATGGGGATATCCTCGTATGTGGCAGAAAGTAAAATTTTTGCATCCCTGGAAAGGATTATACATTAGTAGCTGTCTATTGACACTGGAATCTAAAAATGATCTATTAAGTTGGGTAGCAACAAACCATGGCTCAATGTCAGGAATCTCTTCCTTTTGTTTTTGCTTTGGAGGCCTTCCCCCGGGAGCAACTTCAATCAGGTTTGGGTTCATGTCTACTTCTGCCTTTGCCTTAGCAAGTTGAGCTTGCTTTACTTTAAGCTCTTTAGCTTGTGCTTCACCAAATTGATTCTAGATAATCAAAATATTAGATTAAGGAACAAGAAATATGACAAACAAAAACAGGATTGAAACAAATCATAAAAGGTTCATCCTTACATACCTTAATTCTCTGCAATTCAGCCTGCTTCGAGAGTTTGCCTTCCTCAATAAACTGAAATCCTGGCCTTCTAGGACGGAGGAGCTTATTTTGGTTTATGCCCATTCTTTCATCAAAATGGGCACTTGATTTTGCAAGGGAATCCATGTCTGGTCTGATTATTTGGAAAGCTTCCTTCTTTTGTTTATTTATGTTGACCTACAAAAGATAGAACCAAAGGTAGAAGTCATTGTACAAACAAGTTGTGAATAACATTTCATAGTCAACTCTATAGTAACTTGAAATTTACCTTCAGAGTACTCAGATTGGTTGGTTTGGTCATGCTGATAACATTTCCATGCTCATCAATTTCCCTACCCTGAGCATCAAGGCGAAGAACAGGAGCCTTGGCAGGTCTTTGAGGCACAGTTAGTTCAGTGGATGTACCAGGAAACAAGTTGATGAGAGGCGCGAATTGTGGATCCTGGCGGAATCCCATCTTAGCAGCAAGCTCTTGTGCTCGCTTCACAGCATCCAAATTGGGAATGTTAGGAAGCCCTGGAACACCAACTGCACCTGCTGTAGTCAGCATCCCAGAGACACCACTAATAGGCATATTAGAAGCTGCACCAGCAGGCATTGCAGATACACTTGAGCCAGAAACAGGCTGTGTTTCTAAACCTGATACAGAAGTTTTTGTTTCTTCTTTCTTAGGAATTTGTGTATCAGCACTAGTAGTACCGAGTTTATTATTAAGCTGTGTGAAAAAAAAAAGAACTTAGAATGGTTGCAAAGGTATAATAGAAACATTGAAATAAGGGGACTAGAAACAGCTCCAGTTTCTTACCACAGGAAACTTCTTCAGTTTTTCTGTTATTTCCTTCTTCAGTTTCAAAGCTTTTTTAGCTTTCGCTAAAGCATCAAGAGATAGGTTACTACTTTTGCCAGCGGCTGAAGTTGCACTTCCATCTGTACTAGATTTTCCAGTAACCTCATCAGATCTAATACTAACTCCCTCATTTTCATTGGTGGTAGTAATTGAAGATACCTTTGAAGGAACAGGATCAGAAGATGGCACCACAACAACAGGTGCAGCATTGAGTGGTTGCTGAGCACCAGCCTGCAAAATATAGATGATGCAAAGTTAACATAGATAGTGCGTCCAGTGCGAATATATAGGCAGCTCCTTATACATGAAGAGCAATAGTGAAATAATGAAGCGTCAATTTAGAGTCACATGATACATGACACATAAAAAAAGACAATGTAACAAAAAAGGAAAAAATCGTCATTGCTTTTCAATACAATCAATAATTAAAAAAGTATTGCGAGTAGGGGCATGCAGTGTAGCAAAAAAAAGCACAAAGAAATAATGCATCTCTAAATCCTGACTGACTGATACCAAAGGGCAACAAAACCAATCTGTTAATGAACTTCACTTTAAGCAGCTTTAAGCAGCTAGGTAAAACTGACTACATTATTAGCATCAGCAGACAACCAGATCACAAGAATATGTAAGCAAACATCATGTGCCCTTCCTATACGTTAGATTTCTATAAAGAATAATTGCAGAATCCTTCACTGTTGAACCAACTCAAACCAACCAGGAACTACTTGAAGAATAGAAAAATCCATTAGCTCTTGAAAGCTGTTGTTGTAGGGGTGGCCCAACCCCCATAACTGGGCCTTATAACTGGTCCAATATATAATAGGCTCAATAGTACAGATGAATTTATCAATACACCCTCATCTTCTGTAATTATCAAGGGGTAGGATGTGATTTTCCCATCCTACCCATTCATATATATATATAAACCCCCAAGAGGGGTATGAGAAAGGCAAGTCCACTCATTTCCCACATTCTGTCTCTTTGTTAGCTCCCTTCCTCTTCTGCTAGTCCCCCTCATTGCTGTTTGGTCAGTAGGCACAACAGTTGACACCGTCCGTGAGGAACGCACAAGAAGCTACGCAAGAGAAGACGCTAGAAAGCGACGACAACCAAGCAAAAGAGAGGTTCGGCGGCAACGACCGTCGAGTCCAGCACGTAGCGGCCGGTGGTACCCCATGGCAACAACCACGACGCCGGCGCTAGTCCGACCACCACGTGGTCGTAGATGTTTCTCGCGCGCACAAGACTTCGACCCGCCGCCGACTTCGCAGACGCTAAGTCCGAAGGGTGGGGACGGACCGCACGAGCCGTAGCTTTGTCTCGCCGCCATCTTCATCGACGCCTAGTCCAAAGGGTGGGGACGGACCGCGCGCACCGCAGCTTCGTCTCGCTGCCGCCTTCGTCGATGCCTAGTCCGAAGGGCGGGGGGGCCTTCGTCCGACCATGTCGTGGTCGTAGACTCCGTTCGACAGTCTCGCGGTCGTAGACTTCATTCGACCACATCGTGGTCATATACTCCGTCCAACCACCTCACGGTCGTAGACTTCGCCTGACCACCTCGTGGTCGTAGACACTTCGTCCAACTGCCTCGTGGTCGAGACTCCATCCGACCGCCTCACTGTCGTAGATGCTTCGTCCGACCGCCTCCCGGTCATAGACGCTTCGTCCGACCACCTCGCGGTTAGGACTTCGTCCAGCGCACCTCGTCTGACCGACTCGCAGTCGTAGACTCTATCCACCGACTTCGTCGACACCAAGTCCGAAGTGTGGGAGACGGCCTGCACACGTCAAGGTCTTCGTCTCGTCGCCGACTTTGTCGATACCGAGCCGAAGGGTGGCGGACGGTCGTGCGCATCCACACATCGTCGACTTCGCTAGACCACTATGTGGTCTTAGACTTCGTCTGACCACCTCACGGTCGTACACACCTTGTCTGCCTGCCTCGCGGTCGAGATTTCGTCCGCCCACCTCGTGGTCGTGGATGCGTCGTCCGACCGCCTCACCACCTCGTGGTCGTAGACGTAGTCGTCGGGACTTTGTCCGACCACTCATGCTCGAGAATTCATCAACACTTCGTCCGACCACTTCAGGGCCACGACTTCGTCGATACCTATGACCACCACATGGTCGCACCTTCGACGACCATGTCACAAGCGACATAGTCGTCAGGCCTTCTCCGACTGTGTCGAAGGCACCAACCCTACGGGCACCAGGGCTTTCGGCGTGGGACCTTGCCACCTACGTCTACAAGCCGCCCGAGGCAAGGGCACAATCTACGCGCACCGGCTCGACCTTTGCCTGGAGATGCCACAACTGCGTCAAGATCGGTCAAACAATCCTGCTCCAAGAGGTTTACAGCATCCACACCTCTGGGGATTGGGAGCTACCAGCTACGTCAGCTCGCCCATCAGGCGCTCCGCCCTTGCTATCGAGGGAGTACTGTTGTAGAGGTGGTCCAAACCCTCGTGACTGGGCATTGCAACTAGCCCAATATGTAATAGGCCCAATAATATAGAGGAATGTACCAATATACCCTCACTGTAATACCACCAAAATGTAAAGAAAAGCGAGAAATGATACAATCCATGGGAGAATAAAAGAAATAAAGAAAAGTTTTGTCGTCAGACCCATCGGCTTTAGAAATGCCGAGTGTAGTGCTGCTCGTAGAGGTTCCCAGACCGTCCGAAGCTAGTCGGCACCATCTTGCGTTTTGGGTTTTCATCATTCGGCGGGAAATTCCAACTTACCTGCCGAAGTAGAAAAAGAAAAGCCTAAACAGTGAAGAACACTTTGGACCAAAATGTCCTTTAGGCAACAGCCACATGAAGAGTAGGGGCACGGTGAGGGCACTCTAGTCATTTCACAAGCCAAGAGAGTCATAAGACCAATGCCTTAATGCATGAGCAGGTGAGTCACTGGAAGGCCTCATCTCACTCCCATTTTCCTCCACCGTGAGCAAAGCCACCCAACCAGTGAGGGTATTCCTTCCCCCATCTCCTTCCTCTCTGCCAAAACAGAGAATAGATAGAGCTCATCCACAAAGCTAGCAAAGAGGAAACACCAAGCCGAGCTCAACCCCATCACCACCCAAGCTCCGTGCCAGCCAAACCCAAGCAGTGAGGAAGACGAAGCCCAGAGGAGAACTAAGGAAGAAGGGGAAGACGACAGGGAGGAGCAAGGAGTCAGCGACGACTCCAGAGGCGCAAGACTTCCGGCGACCGTCGACACCACGCCAAGTCGTTGTCCACCCCCAGCCCTTTTTTCAGCCGACATTAAGTAAGCCCCATTCCTCCTCGATGCATCGGCAAAGAAGCCCAGAGCACCGCCAGGCGCCTGATGGCGCAGCATACTCCCGGCGCATGCATTCCACCAAGTCCCGACACGGCAGCCACCTTGAGCCTTCCCAGCCGTGCGTTCTTAAGACTAGATCAAGGCAAAGGGAGTAGCTTAATCAAAAGCACAAAAGTAAAGAGGGGGGAAGAGTGAACCAGTGATGCCTAGAGCACGTGGTGGTGGCGATTGGAGGCATAATGGCCGGAGGCCGACGAGCTCCTAGCCGGCTGCATGCCACGGCCGGAGAGCCCAAGGGAGGTGGCGATGCTGGTCTGGGCGGCCAGCGGTTAGCATAGCGACCGGGAGGACGAGACTGAGGGGGATGCGGCAGGGGACCGACGGCCAGTGGCCGATGGCCGCCGGGGGATGGCCGCGCCCTATATCCAATCGACAAAGAGGAGAGAGAGGAAGAGTAATAGAGAGTGGGGGAGAAGGGGAAAGGTTGGGGGCGGCGAAGGAGCCTTCGGCGGCGAGCTTCAAGCCGGCGATGCCCGAGCTTGGCCGTCTTGCCGCCTACTTAGAGCCAGCCTTTCTACCAATGAAGCAAGAGAGAGTGAGTAGTAGAGATAGGGAGAGGAGAAGGTTAAGGAAGGGAAAAAAAGGGGGGGTAAGGCCGATTCGGCCAGGTGGTAGGGGAAAAAAGAGGAGAGAAGAAAAAGGAAGAAAAGGAAAGAAGGAAAAAAAAGAGAAAAGAGAAGAAAAAAAGAAAAAAAAATGGGGGTTTGGCACCTGCGCGACGGGTCCTTCGCTTAAGCACTGGTTTCGTTATGATGTGTTGAGTCAGATTAACTGCTTGTTCAGGTGGATGTCCAAAGTCGACGCCGTCCGCACGTCTCTTTGCTTCGCTTTTTTAACAGGTAAGTACATGGTAGAGCGGTAGACCATAGAGTATGAAATATGCGGTGTTTATATGATATGATGATGCTTATATGGAATTGCAATGTTTACATGACATCATGATGTTTATTTAGTGGTGACAATGGTAATGGAACGGGGTGAGCAGCAATGCCACCCCACCAATGATAATACTGATGAGAATGACAATGACAGTGACAATAACAATTGGTATATGCATTCGTATCATGTGCACTTATGAAATGAGCAAGGTTATTAAGGCGGTAAGGTGAGGTAAGGCGACCCACCCCCCTCACACCTTTTAAGCGGTAAGGCGTGAGGCGAGGCGACGCCTTAGTAAGCATCATAAGGCGAAGAAACGGAGTTCTAGAGGACTAAATTGGAAGAAATCCAAAGAGGGTGAGGACCTAAAAGGACTTAATTGCAATTTTATAGAACTGTAGAGAGTAAATTGCAAAATTACCAAATATACTCATGACCCATCCCTTAACCCTAGCATCGCACACAGCACACTCTTGGCCGTCGCTCATCCCTTAACCTCTCATCTCGCCGCTCTCTCTCTCAGCTCTGCCGCCGCCGCCTCCTCTCCTCGGCGAATCCGCCTCCCTGGTCCTCCCTCCTCCCGCCTCCCTCGGTGGCTCCGCCTCCTCCTCCTCCCTCGGTGGCTCGCGCCTCGTCGCCCGGCCGGCAGAGGCGGCGCCACGCGGAGACCGGCCGCAGCGGCCATGAGGCGATGGATCTGGCGGCGACGGCGGATCCGGCCATGGCGACGGCGGATCCGGCCGGCGGCGATGGCGGAGGCGAGGGATCCGACGGCGGCGACGGCAGATCCGGCCGGCGGACGGTGGATACGGCAAGGCGAGGCGACGCCTTGCCTCCTGGGAGCGCCTTACCGCTTAGGCGACGCTCCTAAGCGACGCCTTGATAAGCCTGGAAATGAGAACTGGGATCCGCCTAGGTGGATTCCGCAAGACCTACTTCGGTAGGCCTCCATGGGAGTGGAGAGACCCTCTGCCGATATGGGCGGGCCTAAGATTTTGGGTAAATATCGACGGGTGTTCACTCGGCAATACCGATATATGCAATGAGATGAGCAAATGAGCATGTAGAGTAGTATTACATTGCACTTAGGGTGAAATAATGTTGGAACATGACAATGGAAGTATGAACATGATAATGCATGAGGAATGTGTTATGGCTGGTAAAACTGCTTACATGATTGGGCAATGTTTATCGTTCTATTATGCATTTGCTGAGTCTCCGGACTCACGCTTACTTTGTTGTTTTTTTAGGTGGCCATTGAGGACGTCATGCACGGGCGGAAGTAGCACATGAATAACTTCACGTACTTGCAACATTTCGCATATCAGCTTTTGTTAGTATGTTTAACTCCACAAGTAAGCTAGAATAGTTGCTTAAAAATGGTATGGTGTAAGTGGTCGCTGCTTTATGAATAAAGTAGAGTTTGCTTAAAATGATTAGCAGTTGTTCAAAAATGGTATTATTATGCAATAATGGTAGCACTCTAAGCCCAGAGGATGGGCGGAGTGTTACACTCACCTTCTATAGTTATCAAGGGGTAGGAGATATATAAACCCCGAAGAGGTGTATGAGAAAGGTAAGTCCACTCATTTCCAAAATACCGTCTCTCTGTTAGCTCTCTTCCTCCTCTGCTAGACCCCCTCTTTACTGTTTGGTCAATAGCCACAACAGTTGTCCTGAGCAAATCAGCACAAAAACTGAACAACTGCACCGAACTTCTAAAGTTAAGATTCCAAACTCCTAAGCAACACAAAAAATCCAGTGCTCCCTTACGTGGGAACCAAATTCTCCTAACAACGAGCAAGGCATTATTGCCATAGCTGCATTACCCTCACTGAGTCTAGGGCAGCAATCGGCGTAGTAACCACACATATTAACCAACAAAAAACATTAATCTCCTGAAAGTGTTGCCCAAATAGGAGAAATTCAACCAATACCACTCAATCTAGCTGACATCAACCTTTTAGAGGAAAGAACTTTAGACCTAAACTCGCCCAAATGTCAAAAATATAAATCACATAACAAGAAACAACAATTGGAAACAGTATGCAACACTTACATTAGGCGCGGCACCGCTCTGCGAATCCCCATTGACTGCTAACTCCACCTTCTTCTGCTCATGAGATGAGCTATCCTTATTCCCCTTTCCCCTCTCATCACCATACTTCCCATTAGCATCAACGTCCTCAAACCTCCGGCGCTCCCGCCTCGGCCTCTCCTCCTTCGGCGGAGGCGGGTCCACAGAAGCCCTCGCCCGCTTTCCACATTCCCGGTCGGACTCGTCGTCGCCGCCACCGCCGACGCTCTCGTGGCCCTTCCGCTTCCGCGAGGATTGCGGCGGCGGCTCGTGGTCGGCCGAGTCGCGGCGCTCGACGGACTCCCGGGGGGCGCGGCTCGAAGACCGATCCCGCTTCGCGGGCGGCGGCGACTCCGATTGGGACGGCGACCGGTGGTGTCGGCCGCGGCGGCGTTCGTCCTCGCCGCCTCCGTCGCGGTGGCGGCGGCGGCGGTCGTCCTCGCCGTCGCGCTTGTGGTGGTGGTCGTCGCTGTCGTGGCGGCGGCGTCGGTGACGGTCGTCGTCGCGGTCGCCGTCACGGGAGTGGTGGCGCTCGTCGTCACGGGAGCGGTGGCGGACATCGTCTCGGGTGCGGCGAGAGGAGCGGTCGCGACCCATGGACGGGGAGGAGGAGAGGGGATGGGGTTAGGGTTTGAGCGGTGTTCGAGAATGTGGAGAGGATTTGAGAGGGGTTGGGGAGTGTGAAATACATTTTTACGGTTCATCCTGGTTATTATTGTACATTAGGAATATCGTATGTTGCAACGGAGTATTAAAAAATAATTATATATATTATCAAAAAGAATACCAAAAAAGTTATACAAATATGATCCTAAACTGTATAATAAATATCAATTTTCTTTTGTATGCCAGTATCAACTAAAATATATGTACAGACTACTAAAGAAATTAAAGAAGTTATTTATTTAGTCATATTTATTGTTTTCTTAATAAAGATGCGAAGTGCATCATAGCATTACCACAGCTGTCATTCAAATCCTACACAAATGTGCTTACTGTACATAAACTAAAGAAATTATGAATGTGTTCATATATAGTTTTTGAGATAGCCTTTAAATAACTCATATGGTTTTTGAGATAGCCTTCATATCATTATATTATTGATCTATGGGCCTGTTTAGATGCGGCTGCGGTTTATGATTTTTGGCTAAAATTTTTGAATTTTGGCTGTTTACGGTACAGATTACGGAGAGACAGATACTCACTTGCGATTTTGGCTGGTACAGATGTTGGGTTTTTAACGTGTAGATCGTTTAACTTGTAGACCCCGTCTTAAGAAAATACTCCGTTTGAAAGTTAGGTATTATAGCAAAAGTCAAAAGCCGTCAGTTTCGGAGGAAACGAACAGGCCCTATGATGCTAGGTAGCTTTTCAACTTATCAATGGGCCATCTAACAGGTTCAAATAATAGACAGGTGCTGAATAATCAAAGACTCACATTAGAATAACACAAGCTCTGAAGGCCAAGAAATGCAGACTGAAATAGCCATAAAAAACCAACCAATTTTCATGCATTGCTTGTTGTGATCTCTCCTCCTCCCTGATCTTTTTTCTTCTTCCGTTTCAAAGTTCTACATTAAAAAATGAAGAATTACATCACCAATTTTAGAAAAACGAATACAAGTTCCTTGTTTCTTTACAAGTAAAGAAAGGTGCATGTAGGAAAGATATTGATCCTGCTAAACAAAAGGATGGACATTTTCTTTTCCGACAATTTCCTATAGAAAACTCAATATTAAGAAAATAAAGTTTTATGAAATAGCAATTGAGGGTATGTTCTTTTCCTCTGAAGCTGGCGGTTTTTAGCTCTTGCTACAATACTTAACTTTTAAATGGAGTATTTTTTTCAAAACGGGGTCTACAAGTTAAACGATGTACACGTTAAAAACACAACATCTGTACCATCCAAAATCGCAAGTGAGTATCTCTCTCTCCGTAATCTGTACCGTAAACAGCCAAAATTTAAAAATTTCATCTAAAAGCCATAAGCTACAGCCGTTGCCAAACAGACTCTGAATTGTATCAATGCTCACGGTAAAAAGATAATAGATGAAGGCATCACTACTCACTACTAGTCTCCTATTCACAAAGTGATTCTCAAATGGAAGCACCCTGAGCATGAATAAGCTAGACCAACCTAATGACATTATTTTTTACCCATTGTGTGATACCTTTCAATCAATGTTCTGTTCACAATATCAATCAACACAAACACAGAAGAGAACGTAATACAAAACAAGTTTTGCTTATGAACCAATAACAAAGTTTGCCTATAATTCTATAACCAAGTGGCCATAAAAAAGGAATGATTATCAACAGCCAAGGACTTACCTAACTGCAGTTGGACAGATGCTCGTGGGTACAACCCAATTTCATGGATCATGGTTAAGGGGCTAACATAGTGACCTATGTGTTAGCGGTTATCTTTGGTTTTTTTTGAGCTGATTTTTTAGGGGCTGGGGTGGGTTCGCTGGTTGGACTGGAGTAGCGTGCTGCGCGCTCAAGGGAAGAGGGAGTAAGGGAAGAGGGAGTGATGAACAGATAAACTCTTTTTTATATTAGTAAAGATATGAGGATATAGGAATGATTGAATAGGAGACTCTGCAATGTAGATCGCAACCCTACAATTTTGCTATTGTCTTTTTCATGTGTCTAAAGCTTACCTATTTTTTTGGAATCTCTACTTGACCAAAGTTTCATTCCAACCAGCTTCGGCTAGTGGCTTCCGGCTATTGACTTTTGATTGAAATTACATTGTAGCAGTTGTTAGCTTTTTTGAGTCATTCAATTAAAGAAAAATGAAGAAGAATGAAAAAAATATGAAAAAGACCGTTATATATCCACAGATAATGCAAAGTAAAAAGAAAAAACAAAAACAAAAAACAAAAAAAGCCAAAATTAAGAAGCGAATGCGGTCATTCCAGCTTCTGGCTTCTAGAAGCCGGAAGCCCAAGCCGGTTGGAACGGGCCCAAGTACATCAGATACTTTTTTGAGAGAAACATTAGCTATTATTAAATCACCAGCATGATTATAATCATCGTTGATACAATCAAAAGAAAATGAGGGATTTAGAATAACGACTATGGCCCATTCATTTCGGTTTTTCAATCGACTTTTACCTTTGGCTTCTTTTAGCAACCACTATTTATTAGACTAATAAGCTGTAGCAAAAATCTATAAGTTGTAGCCCAAAAGAACGCTCCCTATCTTCTGTCTTGTTTTGCACTTAGATGCACTAGCCGCCATATTCACCTCTCGGTGAGGATATGGCCTTGTTCTTTTGGACCGCAGTTGATTGGTTTTGGCTGTAGTTATGGTTTTTCTGTGTTTTTCGAGACAGTGATGGACGATGCACATATTTTTAGACTTGAAATGCTATTTCGAGAAGCAGTTTCGAGAAGCCACTTAGAGAAATCGTTCTGAGAAGCCAAAATCAAAAGTCACAAAAAGACAAAAAAAAGGCCATAACAAAGTCAAAATGCCCCTAAATTCCTACTGAATCTCTAGAAGGATCGGCAAAACCTCAGCTCGCAGTTGATGCCAAGCATTCCACAGATGCACCAATTGTTGAGAATCTATTTCAATAATCACCTTGTCGAATCCCCATTTGGCCGCCAGTTTGAACCCATGTCGACAAGCCCACACCTCAGCCATCAAAGCATCACCAACCTAGTGTCCTGAGTTTTTTTTCGACTTATAGCTTATAGCTTATAGATTTTCTCAACCAAACAAATAGGACGGTTTCTCTACCGTTATTTCGAAACGGCTTATCAGGGTAGCTTTTTTGAAGTGAATTATTAGTATTCAGTTTATTCACACAAGTATTCATGCTAAGACCAAAAACCATAAGTCATAAACCGCAGCTGAAAAGAACCCACTCTATCACCACTTCGCATGGGCTGTGATGAAGCGACTATTAGTGATATGTCTTAGAGGCAATCATAGAGATGATTACTTATATGTTTATAATCTTTTAAATAATATATTATTTTGTCTCTTGAACAAATGTCTTTCGTATTGGTCAATAAGTATGTGACTTGTTCGTAAAATTCTTTAATCATGTTTTGATATTATTCTAAATTATCATTGATCTTATATCATTATGTGAAACAATTATGATTTACAGATCAGCATATATATTAATTGATGATCATGTTTCACATATCATGAATATGGGATATCAAATCAATAATGTAGACACATGTTAGAGAATATGATGTTGGATTGTCTCACCATGAGACACTATAGGAATTATTATATTCTTAAGTGTTATTAGTTGGTTCATAAAGAGTGTATGTAGGATCCTTTGATATGAAATCATCATTGTTTTCTACATGTGTAATAGTTTACTTAGGGGTTGTCAAACACTACTCCATAACTGTGTGGTCATAAAGATAACTTTCGGGTTTAATATAAAATATGCGGAGAAATATGAGCAATCAAGATGGAATTTGCCCATCCTATATAGCGGAGAGATATCTCTGGGCCCCTCGATGAGGTTGGATTAAGAAAGTGCATGGCTATGCCGAATGTGGTTGAGTAATCAATCACAACTGAGCAATCCACTACAGATTCGAGTGAAGGATCGAACTATTATAGGATGACACGCTTCTCATCTTTAGTTCGATCTGGTATCATGAGGTAAAGAGATTGGTACACAAGCACTATATGGATTCGTTAGATATGATCTTTATGTATGTTTGGGAGTCGTTATATCCTGTTAGGGATCGCTACCGACTTATGGATTGGTAAGGAGTTTTCGGCCCATAGCCAAATATACATAAACCTATAGGGTCATACACTTAATGGATTGCAACGATAAGAGTCCAGATGATAGTTTCCGAGTGGAATACAATCTCTACTCGTATTGGATAAAAATCTAGCCTAATGATTTCTGAGTTGGATATGATATCTGATCGTATCGAATAAGGATTCGATTGGAGGCTATATAACACTACTACAGAAAAGCATAATACTAGACGGCCAATCACAGACGGTTTGACAAAGCCGTTTGTGATCGACACTAACACAGACGGTTTTAATTTGGACACCGTCTGTGTTGGTGGCGTCGGAGAAAATGAGTATCACAGACCGTTCTTACCGATGAACCGTCTGTGATAATTTCGTATCACAGACGGTTTGTGTTAAAAACTGTTTGTGATAATCTAGAATTATCACATACGGTTTTTAATAAAAAACCGTCTGTGATAATACTCAGACGGTTTTTTATTAAAAATCGTATGTGATAATGACCCTAGGCATTTATTGCGCTGCTCAGAACCGCATGTGTCTTCATTTCGATCCAGATCTAACCGGTGCTTCACTCTTTCGCTTAGGAGGCAAGCTAGGCGATTTCAGGCCAATTAATTAGGTGGGAGGAGGCAGAGATTCAGCTTTGAAGATTCATACTTTTCTGGTTGCTCTAGATATGGTTAGTAATGAAATTTATTTTTCTTTGCATTACAATTTAGATGTAAGTAATTGGTGAGTGTTATTGAAGATGGTTTGCAAAATTGTTGGTTATATAACAGCTGTTGTGTTTATAATATGAATTAAGCTAGCAAAGCCTGAATGCATGTGGTATATATATATGTAGTAATAATTAATTAATTCAATTTTTAATACTAAATTGTTATATATATACATAACGTAGGACCGAATATGGATGTATGCCGCGAGCCGTGTGAGTGAAGAGTACATTAATGGCGTGTCTGCTTTTACAAGAGCTACCAAGGAGGATATGTTCAATAAGGGGGTGGAATATATGTACTGTCCATGCACCGATCGAGAATTTAAAGATGTTTAAAACCGAGGGCAAATTGAAGCGCACTTGATTCGGAGGGTTTCAAAAGGGTTATACGTGTTGGACCACCATGGCGAAGTGAATGATCATATGCCACGGATGACATCGCCGGTGAAGTGAATGATATGTCACGGATGACATCGCCGGTGAAGTGAATGACATGTCACGGATGATGTCGATTGTGGTTCGGATTCGGATGGGTTGCACGATGACAATCTGGATCAGATACTTCGCGATGTAGAAGAGAACTATGATGAGAGAGAGTATGTTAAATTCCGGGGTTTGATGGAGGACTCGGAGAAACCTTTGTTCACGTGTTGCAGGTCAAAGTACACGAGGTTGTCGGCCGTGCTTGAACTGTTGAAATTGAAGGCAAGCAACGGTTGGTCCGACAAGAGTTTCACGGCGCTGCTAGGTCTTTTAGCGGACATGCTTCTGGAGGGAAATGAGTTGCCTAAAACTACGTATAAAGCCAAGAAGGTTCTTTGTCCGTTGGGAATGGAAGTAGAAAGAATACATGCATGCCCGAACGACTGTATCCTCTACCGTAAAGAGTATGCAAATATGCATGTATGTCCAGTGTGCAACGCATCCCAATACAAATCAGATGACGGTGAGGGAACAGAGGTAAAGAAAGGACCTCCTGCTAAGGTGGCATGGTATTTTTCTATAATTTTCCGTTTGAAAAGGTTTTTTACAAATCCAAAGGTGGCAAAACTGCTGCGTTGGTATTCGGAGAAGCGCAAGAAGGATGGAATGTTAAGACACCTTGATGATTCCGCCCAGTGGAGAAACATCGATAGGAGTTTTGTAGACTTCGGTGCAGAACCAAGGAATATAAGGTTTAGACTGAGTACAGATGGAATGAATTCTTTCAGTAGCATGAGCAGCCGACATAGCACATGGCCGTGACTCTCTGCATCTATAACCTTCCTCATTGGTTGTGTATGAAGCGAAAGTATATTTTGCTGTTATTGATGTATTCCTAGCACCGTTAGTGGAAGATCTAAAAGTACTATGGAACAAAGGGGTACATGTATGTGATACATACAATCGAGAGAACTTCACTTTGCACGTCTTATTGTTCTACACCATAAATGATTTTTCTGCCCTTGATAACCTATCGGGCCATAGTACAAAAGGTGCCAAAGCTTGTACTTACTATTTAGATGGTACCGAGAGTGTGTGGCTGAAACATTCACGCAAAACCGTCTACATGTGTCACCGCCGGTTCCTTCGGAGGGGTCACCCATACCGCAAGATGAAGAAATAATTTGACGGAGAGAAGGAAGACGGTTCAGCTCCAAGGCATTTAAGGGGAAAAGAGGTTTATAATATGGTTAAGGATTTAGATGTTGTCCTCGGAAAGAGACGTAAATTGAGGGCTCATGAGAAGAACACCTGCAAGAAGAGATCAATATTTTGGGACTTACCTTATTGGGAGTACCTAGATGTTCGACACTGCATCGACGTCATGCACGTAGAAAAGAATGTGATACGGGGTCGCCCGATCTTCTCGACGTAGGATGGATACTCACGGGAGTCTTGATGATTCGTAATGATCCTTCAATGCCAATGCAAGGGACGAACACTTTTTAATCCGCCAAAACACACTCGTGTTGATTTCGCCGACCACCAAGCGAAGATCTATCATGCACCCAATTCCCAATGGAAAGGCTGAACGATCTTGATTGAAGAAAACAACTCCTAATTCCCTATGGAACTTCGTCAGCAATGCTAAACTCGAACAAACTTTAGTAGATTGATTATTCTCAAACGTGGTATGTCCCAAACAAAGGGGATACAAGGGGGTTTTATAGTGTTTCCCTGAACTCACGCAACGAAAGTCTTGGCCGAATCAATCTCTTATTCGGTCAAGGCTTCCTAATCCAATTTCTAAAATTTAGCAATCTTTTTCCTTTAATTTCGGGCTAAGCCCTTATCCTATTACAAGACCGAGATTGAGATGGACTCGGTCCCCCTTTGGGTAGTCTCAAAGATGAAAGGATATAAGTGATGGTCAAAGAAACCAAAGTGGTTCGGACGCAACTGGAGCAAGTTGGAGCACGGCACACCGAGGTGCAGCTAGGGTTGCTAATCCGAGCCAAAAATAAGCAAAGATAGGTTGGTATTTGTTATTTTTGGGTGCTAATTAATGGAATCAATCAGCAATTTTCTAGGGTTTATGTGGAACAAAGATGAAGCTACGCAAATGAGCACAAAGATCAGCACGTAAACAAAATTTCTAATGGACGAAAACTTAACAAAACTCACGAGAAATAACAGATTGAACTACGATTTTGGTATTGCAATTTTTGGTTTAATTGACAATAGGACAGAAAACGAATCTAACTACAGGTAAAGAAGTTCTTACCGAGTAAACCTAGAATCTGATACCATATGATACGGGGAGGCCCGATCTTCTCAGTGAGAAACCGTGGATAGTTGATGCGAAGTAGACGATGTTGCTAGTTGAACACTCGCGCCAATGCACGAACCCTCAACTCTTCGGAATACGCCTAAAACACACTGGATAATGGTTCATCGCGAGACCACAAACGACGAACGCCAAGTCCCCAATTCCCAATGGAACGACGGCTTGACCTTGAATTGCAAAACGGACAATGGATCACCTATTTCTCTCTCAAAGTCCTCGCATGAACTTTGGTGTTGAAAGAACAAGCAATAGCTATGTTTCAATCTTATGTATAAAATTGGTCTCCTTACAATGGGGGTCTAACCCTCAATATATAGTACCCTGTCCACCTCATGGCTGGCCAAGAGGTTCTAAACCAACTCCAACTCATCCCTACATGTATTTCGAAACAAACTCACACAAAAGGAAAAACCTAAAATTAAACCATCACCATGTTTCGGTCATAACATTTTATCCGTGACAAATTTGAAGGTGGGCCTGGATCCATTGCGTAGCCCTTGAAATTATCTTTCCAACGAGTACAAGAACACCTGAATCGGACTCCGTTTGTGAAAGTTATGACCTTTCCAGTAACTGCCTGTCAGGCTGTACCGACCCGAATCTGAATTGAATCCTGAGTTGAATCCGAGTTTGAATTGGATTGAGCACGTGGGAAGTCCGAATTTGGCTTGAAAATCTTATCCAAAACTTGTAGTTTAAGTCCTTGGGCTCCTCCCTTTTGCTCTCCCAAATCTTCACATGAATGATACCTAAGAATACATAAAATACTAGCATGAGGTAGTATTTCAAGTTCATCATCAATTAAAGGGAACTCTTTAAGGAACAAAAGCACATGTTTGTTTAAACGCTTGGCTCTTGCCCTCGTCATTGGGCCCTCTAGTTCTTGGTTATTGTCATGCATGCTTGGAGTGGAAGATGTATATGTAATCGGGATGTCCTCATCAGTATGTGCATGACCACCAATAGGAGAAGATGTATAAGTGTTAGGGATGCCCTCATCAAGCTTTGCCATGCACATTTGGAGTGGATGATGAATGTGTAGTAGAGATGTCCTCATCATCCTCCCCCTCTTGAAAAGGAGTCGTCCTCGACTCTATGCCATCTTGTCCAAAGAATGGTGATAAATCAACAACATTAAAAGTAATGCTCACCCTATAATCGTCTCCTGGAAGCTCTATCTTGTATGCATTATCATTGATCTTGGCAATCACTTTAAAAGGACCATCACCACGGGGCATCAATTTTGATTTACGCTTCTCCGGAAAGCATTCTTTGCGAAGGTGTACCCATACTAGATCACCTGGTTCAAATAGCATTTTCTTTCTAGTCTTGTTAGCCTTAGAAGCATAAGCACGTACCTTTTGTTCAATTACCTCTTTAGTCTTTTCATGGAGTTTTTTCACAAAATCAGCACACTTAGAAGCCTCCATATTTGTACGTTCTTGTAATAGAAGTGGCATCAAGTCAAGTGGCGTGATCGGTTTGAAACCATACACCACTTCAAATGGACATAGTTGAGTTGTAGAATGCACCGCCCGATTATATGCAAATTCAACATGTGGTAGGCAATCTTCCCACTCTTTTAAATTCTTTTTTATCATTGTCCGTAGCAGCATTGAGAGTGTACGGTTCACGACCTCCGTTTGTCCATTGGTTTGTGGGTGACAAGTTGTCGAAAAGAGCAACTTTGTCCCAAGCTTGGCCCACAAAGTCTTCCAAAAGTAGCTCACAAATTTGACGTCTCGATCGGATACAATGGTTCTTGGCATGCCATGTAGTCTCACAATTTCCCTAAAAAACAAGTTAGCTACATGCGACGCGTCGTCGCTCTTATGACAGGGAATAAAATGAGTCATTTTAGAAAACCTATCCACAACTACAAACACAGAATCCCTCCCCCTCTTAGTTCTAGGCAATCCTAAAACAAAATCCATACTAATATCTTCCCAAGGAGCGCTAGGAACTGGAAGTAGAGCATACAAACCATGTGGATTGAGCTTTGACTTCGCTTTATGGCATGTCACGCATCGTTGAATAAACCTCTCGACATCTCGCCTCATCTTAGGCCAATAGAAATTATCGGCCAACATCATGTACGTCTTCTCTCTTCCAAAGTGACCCATCAATCCTCCTACATGAGACTCCTGCAATAGTAGCAAACGCACAGAAGAATCTGGAACGCATAGTTTGTTCATGCGAAATAGAAAACCATCATGAATATGACACTTATCCCACCATTTCTCATCTTTGCAATTAGAATATGGTGCTGAAAAGTCATGATCAGAAGCGTATAAATCTTTCAAACTTTCTAGCCCTGGAACCTTTACTTCCAATTGAGTGAAAAGGACATGTTTTCTAGACAATGCATCAGCTACTACATTTCCCTTGCCTTTATTGTCTTTAACAACGTATGAAAAAGTCTCAATGAATTCAACCCACTTAGCATGTCTACGGTTCTGTTTAGCTTGACCTTTCAAATATTTCAAAGCTTCATGATCAGAATGAATGACAAATTCTTTAGGCCAAATATAATGTTGCCATGTCTCTCATACGCGCACAAGAGCATACAATTCTTTGTCACAAACAGGATAATTCAATTGTGCACCATAAAGTTTCCCACTGAAATATGCAACATGTTTTCTTTCTTGCATCAAAACACCACCAATACCTATTCCACTAGCATCACATTCAATCTCAAAAGCTTTAGTGAAATCAGGTAAAACAAGCAATGGTGCTTCGGTCAAATATTTCTTCAATTCAGCAAAATCTTTGTCTTGTTTTTCTTCCCACTCAAAAGTGACTCCTTTTTTAGTTAATTCATTCAATGGAGCAGCAATGGTACTAAAATCTTTCACAAATCGGCAGTAAAAACTAGCAAGTCCATGAAAGCTACGAATTTGACTAACATTGACAGGAGTAGGCCAATTTCGAATAGCTTCAATTTTAGATTCATCTACTTCAATTACTTGAGCTGAAACAATATAGCCTAAAAACACCACTTTGTTTGCGCAAAAGGTACACTTCTCAAGATTAGCATACAATTGTTCGGTTATTAGCACTTGTAGCACTTGTCTAATGTGTTCAACATGTTCTTCCAATGATCGGCTATACATCAAAATGTCATCAAAATAGACTACCATAAATTTTCTAATGAAGTGTCTCAAAATATGGTTCATTAATCCCATGAATGTACTAGGGGCATTAGATAAACCAAAAGGCATCACTAACCATTCATACAATCCAAATTTTGTTTTAAAGGCTGTCTTCCACTCATCACCATGTTTCATTCGAATTTGATGATATCCGCTACGCAAATCAATCTTAGAAAAAATAGTAGAGCCACTCAATTCATCAAGCATATCATCTAACCTAGGAATATGATGACGATAACGAATTGTAATGTTATTGATAGCTCTACAGTCTACGCATATTCTCCATGTACCATCTTTCTTAGGAACAAGAATGACAAGAATGGCACAAGGGCTAAGACTTTCGCGTACATACCCTTTTTCCATGAATGCTTGAACTTGTCGCTGAATTTTCTTTGTCTCCTCCGGGTTTGTGCGGTGCGGCGGACGGTTGGGAAGTGGAGCTCCCGGTACAAAGTCAATTTGATGTTCGATGCTTCGAACGGGTGGTAGACCAGTGGGTACGTCCTCCGGAAAGACATCCTCATAATCCTGTAACACATGAGAAACCACGCTAGGAAGAGAGGTTAAGTCATTAGTGGAAAGCAAAACTTCTTTATACAGCAATACCAAATGCTCTAAAGTGGGATCATCTCTCATGTCTCGCAAATCAGATTTGGTGGCTATCATGACTAACTTTTTCTCTCCCTCACCCTTTCTTTTTCCACTCAGCTTTAGTTTATGGCTCTCACTCACATGTTGTGAAATCACACACTTTTGCTCCTTCACTTTCTCACTCTCCACTTTCACCTCAACCTTTTGCATGTTATCATGTATAATTTGAGGAGTTAAAGGTCGTAACAATATTTCTTTATTATTCCACATGAACTTGTATTGATTAGTTCTTCCATCATGAATCACATAACGATCATATTGCCATGCTCTACCTAATAACAAGTGACACGCTTCCATGAACACAACATCACATTCTATAGTATCACGATAAGAGCCAATCTGAAAGCTAACATCAACTGTGTACCCAACATTCATAAAACCATTATTGTTTAACCATTGAATTTGATATGGATGTGGGTGTTTCTTATATTTCAAACCAAGTTTAGTGCAAAGTTCTTTGCTAGCTAAGTTATGACAACTACCTCCACAATAATAACTTTGCAACATTTACCATCTTTACTCACCTGAGCTCTTGTTTGGAAAAGATTACAGCGTTGTTCATGGTTGGGCTTTGCTTGAACGCTCAATACCGAAGGAGTGCACACAAGAATAGGACCGGACTCGGGATCACAATACCCATCCCTACGTGTTTCTTCGTCGCTTTCTCCCTCATGCGCCTCGAAATCAGCAAGGTGCTCTCCATCTTCCTCACTAGCATAATCATATTCTCCATTCTCAGTTATCAACATTACCTTGTTATTTGGACAATCCTTTTGCATATGTTCACGACCAAGACACATGAAGCATTGACTGGAGCTACTCTTGGCCATAGAACCAATAGAAGATGATGAAGAGGGGACTGGTCCTCTCTTGGAAAGGAAGGAGTGACGTTCTTGGCACTCGGGGTAGCACGTGCACTAGGAGTAAAACTTTCACTAAATGGATTAGTTTTAAACGAATTGAAACGAGATGTGGTTTTACCTCCAGTAAGTGCTATACGGGGAGTGTAGAAAGATGATTTTGAAACCCTAATACCCTGTTGTACTTGCCTCTCAGCCTTAGTGGCTTGATGCACCAACTCCACCATGTTGTTGTAGGGTTGAAATTCGGCGATTCGCTTGATGGAAGAATGCAAACCAGCAAGGAATCGGGCCATAATTTGCTCTTCTTGTTCATAAACATTAGCCCTTATCATAGCCATTTCCATCTCTTTGTAGTACTCCTCAATCGTCAAACTCCCTTGCTTCAAATTCTGCAATTTATCAAAGAGATCATATTTGTAATGTTTAGGAACAAACCTTGCTCTCATATGGTACTTCATCTCTTCCCATGTAGTGATGGGTGGCTCATTGTTCCCCATCCTGTGGTTTTGCATTTGTTCCCACCAAACCAAGGTATAATCATTGAATTCTAGTCCCGCCATATGGATTTTCTTCTCTTCAGAATAGTTGTGCAAGCGGAACACCTTGTCCACCTTGAGCTCCCAAGTGAGGTATTCTTCGGGCTCATGTGTACCTGAAAATGAAGGCATTGTAAATTTGAGCTTACCAAATTTCTCCTCGTGTGGTTGTTCTTCGCCGTAACGATTACCGCGGTGGTAGCCGTCGTCATAGTGCGGAAGGTCATCGTCGTCAAAGTGAAGTGCTCCCCCACCACGGCCTCCATGTCCATGGCCCCTTCCCGGACCATGAAAGCTGCCTCCTGCACCTCTCCCAGGCATGGGTGGATGGATGGCGTTTGCCACTACGCGATCTCGCCGTTGTTGTGCATCTTTGCCACCTCGAGCAACGCCTGCTTCCTCATCTCGCGGAGGGATGCCACCCCCACGATGAATACTGCATTCCTCTTGTTGTGGTTGAAGTACGCGCACCACATCGTTCACAATGTTGGTACGTAGCACGCTCATTTGTTGGTTCATCTCAATCCGCATGTCTTGTGTGGAATTGTTGATCTCTGCCTTGAGTTGCTCCTCCAAGGCAGAAGTAGTGGCGACGAACTCATTGTGTAAAGTTCCCCTCAAAGCTTGGAATTGAAAACGAGTCACCGGAGAATTCAGACCATGCTCCTCTCCCATGTTGTCGTCTCCACCTGACATGGTTATTAGCACAAAGAAAACACCAAAACCACAAATATATGGGTAATATATGGAGTTCACTCTATCTCACTTTTCTTCTCCTAAGTAAAGTTCTTACCTTTCCAAAGTGGATTAAGGCCAAAAGAAACTTACACTTGGTGGTGGCTATAATAACAAGTGATGATCAAGCGGATTTAAAAGTGACTCACAATTGCACGGCAAAGGATATCTTGTGGAGCTTGGTTAGGAAGTATTTATCCTACACGATCCGATTTCTCGATGTTGTAAAATTAAATAATAATCCAAGCTAGAAAGTATTGCCTATGTGCTGATCCAATAGATATAAGTAAAGTGTATGAACACACACGCAAAGATCAATGTGACTTAATGCAAACAAAGAAATGAGCTACTCAAAAACAATCTGAAAGTAAGGAGCACAAATAGCTCGTTTTGCACTAAGTAATAGAAGAGACGCTAGCCAATTGCAAAAATAAGAGTAGAAGGCACAAGATTGCTGAAGAATTTAAGTCGCTCAAGCTAAAATTATGAACTAGAACCACTAACCCAATCAGCCTTCTCTCTCTCTTTTTTTCTCTCTGTTTTTTTTGCTCACCTCTTTTCTTTTGCTACCGTGCCACTGACCCAAATATGTTCAAATCACTATTCTGAGTCTATTGAGGTATGTGGGTCACAAACTTTTTATGGAAGGTAGGGGTATAAAGGTAATTAAAAGATACTCTCTCTCTCTAAACTTTGAATTTTTTTTGAACGGAGTGGGTGATGTACAAGCCTAATGTTCAACTATAAGTATTCAGGAGCAGCCTTCAATGCAATATCAATGACTAGTCTCTAAGTATTCAAAGAATTTAAGTGAGGTTTCATCAAACAGATGTGTAACACCCCAGCTAAACAATGGCCTGAAATGCTACCAAACTAACAACATAATAAAACTATGCTAAGGCATTCTATAAAATTTCGGCAGAGCCTCCTTTGTTTATTGATAAAAATGAAGTTCTAACAATATTATCAAAAGGTATGAATAACCGCAAGCAAAGTAATTTGGCTACTAAGCAGAAACATCTATAAAACTTAAGTAAAGCACGGAAGCAATATGAAGAAGTTCTAATCCATTATTACATCTTAATCTGAAGGTCATAATCAAATACCACTTGAACTAATCAACAAATAATAATTAGAGTTCTCTATCTTCTCCATGGTGAATATTTCGCAAGTGCAACAATACTAATCCTCTTTATTCCCATGCATGTCGACCTCGTGAAGGTACCTAAAATAAACAAACAACAACAACAAAACAACGAAGAAGAGTGAGTCCAATGACTCAAAGAAGTATAATCAGAACAAATGCAAGCATGAACATTAACTCTCAAGTTAAACATATTACATATGAATTTCATGCTATGCATTATGATCAAAAGCTCCTCTTTCTCATCTCTTTCGCATTTTACCCAGACGCGGAGTGTGCATCCGTCAATGCACACCCATGCCTGCACCCTGGCAGGGATCAATTGCCCACACCGCAAGTGTGGGGACCTCGATGCTTGATCACCGCATGATCAAGACTTCAACAATTCTCAATATGATGCATATATGTGAATGTATCAAAAGATAACGAGCATTCACCATACTACGATCAACCAATCTCATAAATGTCATAATGTAAACAGTAACATAAATAGCATTCTCAATTCATCACTTACTCATACTCACAATTTAAACAGTCATGATTCAACCATCATCCAAACAATTCAACAAATCCATAAACACACAGATTTTCACATCACAAATATACTTGCCTCAACCATGAGAAAATGAAGAACACGTAGAAGGCACAACCCCGAATCCGCTCTCCTCCTGAATATTTAATTAATAATTACCAACATGACAGTAGCGGGTTTCTAGATATAAAATAACAGCAACCCCAATTAACCCAACAATTTATCTCAATTAAATCCCCAACTCCCTCGGCCAAATCTGCCCAACCACAGACAGCCGACTTCCAAAATCATAACTTTCAGTACGTAACTCCAAATTAAGCGTTCTTGGACTCTCTAGAAAGATAATTAAATTATCTACAAAAACTTAGTTGGGGAGACTCTCTGATTCTGCCATTAACTAGCCGATCCAAACCCTTTTCTAAAGCATCCAAATTCACATCGGACTCTCTGGACAGCGCACTAAAACAGGCATAACTTTCGCCCAGAAATTCGGAATCCGGACTTCTTTACCTCTATTGAAAGCTAAGAAACTTATCTACAACTTTCTCAATTTGAAGGACTCCTGAATCGCAACTATTTCCGTCGCACAAACCGATCTACTAAACTCTGTCCAGAACTACCCCGATCTGCATAACAGTAACACTAGAAAATTCATAACTTTCGCTACACAAATCCGAATCACGTGTTCTTGTACTCCCTGGAAAGATAATTAAACTCTCTACAACTTTCTAGAAGGGGTACAGACCTGAATGCCGACGAAACTAGATCAAAACCGCCGAGAAACAACTACCGTCCCAGCAGCCCAGAAAACCGACGAATCTAACTTGATTAAAAACCAATCTAGAGACTACCGGGATTACCCTTGACGACACGACGACGAACACGCCGACGAACACGATGAACACGGCGACGAACACGCCCGCGATCTCCTCCTCTCTTCCTCCGGATCCACGCGGTACAGCGACGAACGCCGGCGACGGCGCACCGGGAGGAGACGACGACGATGAAGACGACGACGGCGACCGGAAGAAGACGCTGGGAAGCACGGGCGGCGGCTGCTGGGTGGAGGCGCAGGGGTGGAGGCGCAGGGGAGGGGGCTGCCTAGGGTTTTAAGAGGTGGCCTCCCTCCCTCTTGGGCCAAGAAAACCCACCGGCCAAGGCCTAGGCCCAGTTGTCTTAAATTTTCATAAAACCCTCAAAACTCTTATAAATTTAATTATTTCACAAAGTCCTCTCTATTAATTAAACAATTAATTAAACAATTTCCGGGAATTACATTCTACCCCTTAAACAGAATTCGACCCAATTCTAACCGCAACCTCAACAGAAAACAAAACAACCAACTAGCATTAACTAGCACCCGACGTGAACAACGCCGGTATCTGCCACAGATGCGAGACTCCAACTCCCAAGTTGCTTCTCTCTCGGTCTGCTGCGACCAAAGCGCTTTGACATACTAAATATTTTTTTCTAATTGCTTGCACCTCGCACATAGGTTCTTGAAGATCCAAGTGGTTTGCCAACCTCCCGATCCTTGCTCCTTACATCTCGTGATAACTTTTCACCGCCTGGCAGCCAATGATTCTCGACTCACCAAGGTCACTGTTGAACTTACGCCCCTACAACACTTCGAATTGTGTAGCTTTAATTCTTGAATGGTGGTCGGTCTTACTCGTTGGTCAACGGTTTTAATGAAGCCCACGCCCGCATCTTTCAAGTTCTCCTCGATACCGAAGTCATACAAAGCGCTGTATCCCACACTAGAACCCAAGGTAGTCCTAGTGATACACAAATCCCTAAAACTTCGCAATTAACAAAAGCGATTAAATACACATCGGGTTATCATTCCCTTTAGTACCAACCCACACAATCTGCACAGCACATATATCTCATGTTTCCATTCTCAATCGATCTCTTTACCTTAGCAATGAGCACCCCCTTAAAACACGGGCACACCACAGGGGTCAAGGTAAACCCACTCTTTCACACACAGAATACAACTGAAAATAAGGGATTCTTATTGCAATCACGCATCACCCACTCCCCACCAAAGGGTCAAATCATAAAGAAAATCGAGGATTCAACATAAGAACCTCTCCACCTTCCAAGTAGGTGGTTTGCAAACAAACAACACATACGCCAAAGGGGAATCACTCAAATGTCAAACCTGTCCATTTTTTTTCCTAAACCGAAAACCACACAAGCCAACAAAAGTCAACTCAAACCACAAAAGACTTTTCTCTCATCACGTAGCTCAAACAAGAATCGTGGAGCATTTTACTACCGATTTTTTTATTAAACTTCCTCTTGAATCACGAGGTTCCAAATTATCCCATACCATACTAGCTCAATTCTCTTAAATTGGCAACATCAACTCTATGTTCAAACCGAGTGCATCCAACACACTTTTGTAGAGGGACTCTACTATTCTCATAATAACATACTCTAGTCAACTCCTCTTCCCACATGTTACTTTAACGAATAATTTCCAATGCACCTCATCGTTATTTTTCACCCACCAACACTTCACCACAAATCTTAAGGACAATCAACATGAATTTCTACCACATACCCATTTACTACATCCAAAGGATACTATCAAGGAACATCATAATATTCGTAATCCACTCCTTCCACTATTCTCACGCAATAACATTAGCCTCCAAGGTTCTAGCATAGATCACCAACCAAAATTTTCCATCTCTAAGGCTTCTATACATATACTTGATATATTTAATACAAAGACTCTTAAATTCAAGGACTAAAATTTTCACAATCAACCATACTCAATCATTAACAACCATATGAAACATATTCTCAACTTGATTATCTCAGAGAAAGATTCTAACTCCTAGAGGGTTACTCACCGAGCTAAGTTATACATGGCAAAATTCAACAATCCTTACTATCCCAATAATTCCCACAACGGTTGGGCTTCTTCACAATTATAAACTCATTAACTACACCATCATAATCATTCTAATAATCCTTGCAAAGTACCCCATCATGATGCTCCAATAAAATTGATCAAGATTCCCATACTTTCAATAATTCCAACGTTCCAAAGAAATGAACGTAACACTCATGAACCACAGCTAGGTTCTTCTAGTTGCAACAATAAAACTATTTAGCCCCAAGGACAACATCTTCTTTAAATCAAATCCTCATCGAGAATTATTCAACGTAACAATTTATCACTCCAAGAATCTCAAGTATCTTGATACCCACAATCTCACCCGACTAATCACAAAACCACACCAACCAGCCATACACATCTTAAAGGTCTTTGCAACCCAAACTGCACACCCTTTCTTGGAGAAGCAAAGAAGAAAATTTCAGACAATGTCCATCTGCAATAAACACAAAACCAAGAAAACAAAGATCTTGGACAACAAAGGATAAGACCACACCAAAGGCGCATGCCTCCTCGAGACGAAAACATCAAATCTCAACCAATACGAATACAAGATTGTCATTTGAGCTCCGAAACTCTTAAGCAAATGAAAATAAGAAGTCAAACACACTTCACAAAGATTGCACAACTTGACTTCAACCTTCAAAACTTTTATCAAACTTTTCTTTTAACAAAGAGAACAACCTTCTTTGAATACGGTATCACCTTAACAATTCCAACAAAAGAAGAGTTGAAGACCACAACACATTAATTCTTTAAGAACTAATTAAAATCCTCAACACGACACTTTGCTTAAAACAATTTCAGCTACCACATAAATCATGAGATCAAAGATCGCATACACACTATCAAAACTTTTGATTTAAATAGTACCAAGGAATTTATTCAAATTCTTCTATTTAATGAACCTTCAACATTACCATCATAACCACAAATGGACCAACATACTAACATCAGAATAATACATTCTTAACAAGCATCATCATATCCTCAACTCCCTTCATAAACTTTTCCAAAAGAAACATAAGAAATCATTGCATCATGTTTCTAATATCTAAGTAAGGTTGCAACTACTTGATCTAGGAGAACCTAGTGCATAAGCCACATAAATAGAACAAAGCTCTTAAACAAGATGATACTAGAACAAGATAATCTCGTAAATCATGCTAGTATAAATTTCTTACTAGATTTCATATATTCCATTCATTATTGGTGCTCAACTCTAACTTAGCACCAATTGATTGTACTCTATTCACTATTGGCAATAATTGATTATTATTCGGTCATAACAACATTCATGATCCTAACTCCATTTTACAATTATAAGACATTCATGAGCATAGATTTTATATCCTACCTTACATTCAGAAATTAGAATGGAAATGACTTTAAACTTCAATGATACCAAACAGAAGACAAGTTTCTACAAGTCAATGCATCAACCTTCATCTATTCCTTTATACGTATTTCAACAATCTAGCATGGTAAAAGATAGATGAAACTAGCAATTGTGCATGCTCATAAAGCATCTAAATAAAAGACATATTAAGGGTCAATATTACCAAGGTAATATTCTAACACCTCCTTACTTAATCATTCCAAACGGTCGGATTAATTACTAAAGACACGATAATTCAATTTATCCAACCATGATAGACATTTTAACAATCATAATAATCATTCCTGTTCTTATTACACACTCCTCAATAACTCCATGAGTTACTATCATGAGTAAACAAATTCTTAATCATAGTTCTTCTAAAAACTATTACAGGCAATATCAAATTAAACAACTACACTTCCAAGGATACTAGTAAAAATTTAATTATACACTATGCTAACATATCAACCTCGATAATTCAACCTTATGAATTAGTTTATACGACTACCACCTTCCACTTAAGCATAGCAAAACAACATAAAGGATTTTAACACTCTTTCAAAAGGAAAAGGAACAATAAACTTCAACGCCGAGGTAAAGAGAAAACATAGATCCAAAGCTTTACATAACAATGAGTTTTGCAACTCAAAATTCGCATTAATAAAAGAAAACACCAAGCGAACAATGAGCCATGATTCGCAACAAGACAAACTCCCACGAAGGAACTAACCTTACAAATCAACAAAAGCACGTGTAGCAAAGTATCTCAAGAGTCCTGAAAGAAACAATAATCGCTTCAAGGAATGTAGAGACCAATTGCATACCCTCAACCGCAAGAACCACAATCTCAAAAGAAATTATTAACTCCAACCACCAAGAATTGGTGAAATCAACTTAAGGATAATAACAACTTTTCCAACAAATTCACCCGCAACACCGCAATTAAGTTACCCGAGGTAGCTACATTGCTAATCCTCATACTACAAACAATGATATAATCCGCAATACCAAGGTAGCACATCACAACATCTACATCATATCATTGACTATTCTCACCATAATACTATAGGAGCAAATCATAAACATACAAGATTATCAATAAGCATACAAGATTATCTCATAATGTAAATCATCAATATAACATGTCAAAAGCATAAATGCAATGCTTGACCCATCCCATCCCATCGTGCACCAAAGGTGTCAATTTAATAGTTTAATTACCACGGACCTAAAGCCCGCCTCGATATCAACTCGTAACACCCCACTAAACAATGGCCCGAAATGCTACCAAACTAACAACATAATAAAACTATGCTAAGGCATTCTATAAAATTTCGTGAGAGCCTCCTTTGTTTATTGATAAAATGAAGTTCTAACAATATTATCAAAAGGTATGAATAACCGCAAGCAAAGTAATTTGGCTACTAAGCGTAAACATCTATAAAACTTAAGTAAAGCACTAAGCAATATGAAGAAGTTCTAATCCATTATTACATCTTAATCAAGGTCATAATCAAATACCACTTGAACTAATCAACAAATAATAATTAGAGTTCTCTATCTTCTCCATGGTGAATATTTCGCAAGTGCAACAATACTAATCCTCTTTATTCCCATGCATGTCGACCTCGTGAAGGTACCTAAAATAAACAAACAACAACAACAAAACAACAAAGAAGAGTGAGTCCAATGACTCAAGAAGTATAATCAGAATAAATGCAAGCATGAACATTAACTCTCAAGTTAAACATATTACATATGAATTTCATGCTATGCATTATGATCAAAAGCTCCTCTTTCTCATCTCTTTCGCATTTTACCGAGACGCGGTGTGCATCCGCCAATGCACACCCATGCCTGCACCCTGCATGTGGATCAATTGCCCACACCGCAAGTGTGGGGACCTCGATGCTTGATCACCGCATGATCAAGACTTCAACAATTCTCAATATGATGCATATATGTGAATGTATCAAAAGATAACGAGCATTCACCATACTACGATCAACCAATCTCATAAATGTCATAATGTAAATGTAACATAAATAGCATTCTCAATTCATCACTTACTCATACTCACAATTTAAACAGTCATGATTCAACCATCATCCAAACAATTCAACAAATCCATAAACACACAGATTTTCACATCACAAATATACTTGCCTCAACCGCGAGAAAATGAAGAACACGAGAAGGCACAACCCCGAATCCGCTCTCCTCCTGAATATTTAATTAATAATTACCAACATGACAGTAGCGGGTTTCTAGATATAAAATAACAGCAACCCCAATTAACCCAACAATTTATCTCAATTAAATCCCCAACTCCCCTCGGCCAAATCTGCCCAACCACAGACAGCCGACTTCCAAAAATCATAACATTCAGTACGTAACTCCAAATTAAGAGTTCTTGGACTCTCTAGAAAGATAATTAAATTATCTACAAAAACTTAGTTGGGGAGACTCTCTGATTCTGCCATTAACTAGCCGATCCAAACCCTTTTCTAAAGCATCCAAATTCACGTCGGACTCTCTGGACAGCGCACTAAAACAGGCATAACTTTCGCCCAGAAATTCTGAATCCGGACTTCTTTACCTCTATTGAAAGCTAAGAAACTTATCTACAACTTTCTCAATTTGAAGGACTCCTGAATCGCAACTATTTCCGTCGCACAAACCGATCTACTAAACTCTGTCCAGAACTACCCCGATCTGCATAACAGTAACACTAGAAAATTCATAACTTTCGCTACACAAATCCGAATCATGTGTTCTTGTACTCTCTGGAAAGATAATTAAACCCTCTACAACTTTCTAGAAGGGGTCCAGACCTGAATCCCGACGAAACTAGATCAAAACCGCCGAGAAACAACTACCATCCCAGCAGCCCAGAAAACCGATGAATCTAACTTGATTAAAAACCAATCTAGAGACTACCAGGGATTACCCTTGACGACACGACGACGAACACGTCGACGAACACGACGAACACGGCGACGAACACGCCCGCGATCTCCTCCTCTCTTCCTCCGGATCCACGCGGTACAGCGACGAACGCCGGCGACGGCGCACCGGGAGGAGACGACGACGATGAAGACGACGACGGCGCACCGGAAGAAGACGCCGGGAAGCACGGGCGGCTGCTGGGTGGAGGCGCAGGGTGGAGGCGCAGGGGAGGGGCTGCCTAGGGTTTTAAGAGGTGGCCTCCCTCCCTCTTGGGCCAAGAAAACCCACCGGCCAAGGCCTAGGCCTGTGTTGTCTTAAATTTTCATAAAACCCCCTCAAAACTCTTATAAATTTAATTATTTCACAAAAGTCCCTCTCTCTATTAATTAAACAATTAATTAAACAATTTCCGGGGTATTACAAGATGCTTGCGACCTCTTCGGGCAGTCTGATCTGCAACCAAGTCCTATGGAAGGACGATCGCACCCGCACCCTTCGAGTGGTCCGAAAGTTCACCAAATCACTTCGGACAGTCCGATTGTCTTCTACGGCTCAAGTAGTACTCGTCCCAGTCGGACGGTCCGAACGTTCAGCGATGGATTCGGATGGTCCGACGGGTATGATTCGGACTTTTTTTTGAAACATAATATCAAGTTATGCGAAGGAACACAAAGATCAGCACGTAAACAAAATTTCTAATGGATCAAGACTTAATAAAACTCACAAAAATAGCAGATGCGAAACTAGGGTTTGAATTTTTTTTTGTGTGTTTTCGGTTTATGGACTATAGGACAGCAAGTAATAAACTGAAATTTAAAGGGATAAGATCCTACCGAATAAACCGCACTTTGATACCAAGATGATACGGGGTCGCCCGATCTTCTCGACGTAGGATGGATACTCACGGGAGTCTTGATGATTCGTAATGATCCTCCAATGCTAATGCAAGGGACGAACACTCTTTAATCCGCCAAACACACTCGTGTTGATTTCACGACCACTGTTTAAGATTTATCGTGCACCCAATTCCCAACGGAAAGGCTGAACGATCTTGATTGAAGAAAATCACTCCTAATTCCCTATGGAACTTCGATAGCAATGCTAAACTCGAACAAACTTTAGTAGATTAATTATTCTCAAACGTGGTCTGTCCCAAACAAAGGGGATACAAGGGGGTTTTATAGTGTTTCCCCGAACTCACGCAAAGAAAGTCTTGGCCGAATCAATCTCTTATTCGGTCAAGGCTTCCTAATCCAATTCCTAAAATTTAGCAATCAGTTTCCTTTAATTTTGGGCTAAGCCCCTATCCAATTACAAGACCGAGATTGAGATGGACTCGGTCACCCTTTGGGCACGCAGGCCACATCTGGTGCATGCCATGAGATCTATGATCACGTGGCCTTCCGTTGATTTGATGGCTGCTTGGTTGAGAAATTGTTGGACACATATATCATAGCTCTTTGCCCGCATGGACTCTCCTTCTCATGACTCGTGGCAGATTGGTCCTTCTCCACTTGATCTTCTGTTGCTTCAATCTAAGAAGACATAACATATTTGCATTAGGTAGTATGTTATTCTTATCTAATGTAATAGAAGAATCTCTAAGGAACAAAAGCACCTGTTGTTGAAGTAGCTTAGCTCTTGCTCTTGTCATAGGACCTTCCTGAGCCTTATCAATAGCTTTGCCATGCACATTTGGAGTGGACGATGAATGTGTAATAGAGATGTCCTCATCAGAATGTATGTTACAGCTTGATTGGTCTCTTACTGAACATTCGAGATAAAAGAAAGGACGGCGTCAACGCACGGCTTGACTTGGCTAATATGGACATCAAGCCTGAGTTAGCACAGAAATGCACTGATAATGCACGAACGTACCTTCCCCCTGCGTGTTACAGTCTATCCAAGGCCAAGAAAACAGAACTGTGCCAGTGCTTGCGTGGTGTCAAAGTGAAGAAACTTGTTTCGATGCAAGATTTGAAGTTAAATAGCATGAAGTTTTATGATTGTCATGTGCTGGTGACACAAATGCTCCCTGTTGCAATTAGAAATATTTTGCCGATCAAAGTCCGAGAGACAATCATGAGGCTATGTTATTTCTTTAACACAATTGCTCAGAAGGTCATCGATCCCGAAGGACTAGATGCTCTGCAGGACGAGGTGGTGATGACTCTATGTCATCTTGAAATGTATTTGCCTCCTTCGTTTTTCGATATCATTGTCCATCTCATTGTTCACGTTGTGTGGGAGATAAAAATATGCGGGCCCGTATTCCTACGTAGCATGTACCCATTTGAGAGGTTCATGGGAATTCTCAAGTTGTACATACGGAATCTATCTCGGCCAGAAGGCAGCATCGTCGAAGGTTATGCAAGCGAAGAGGTTATTGAGTTTTGTGTCAATTATATGGCTCAGATTCAACCGATAGGTGTGCCTCAATCTCGGCATGAGGGGAGGCTGAAGGGTATCGGAACTATCGAAATGAAAGCAATCACTCCAGATATGGACACGTATACTCAAGCCCATTTCACGGTCTTGCAACACATGACTGAAGTGACGCCTTATGTTGGCCAGCACAAGGATGTGCTTTGGCAACAGAATCCGAAGCGGCCGGATGTTTGGATCATGAGGCAATACAACAGTCGGTTCAACCAATGGTTGAAGGAGCAAATCGCTAGGAGCTCGTCAAGTGGGATGCTGACATGGTTGGCAAAAGGGCCAATATTTACAGTTGTGACATAGCAATGATATGACATAAATGGGTACACATTCTATACACAGTCTCAGGATGTAAAGAACACTAACCAGAACAGCGGTATCCGCATAGATGCGTTCAGTACCGATGGGTCGATAAACTCATACTATGGGTTCATAGAAGAGATTTGTGAGCTCGACTACGTGGTTTTCAAGATCCTCTTATTTCGCTGCCGTTGGGAGCATCTCCCAAAGATGAAGGTTAACAAGTACGGTGTCACTAACATGGACCTCGAATGTGTCAGGTAGAAAGATGAACCATTCGTACTCGCCAACCAAGTTGTTCAAGTTTTCTATGTAACCGAGCAGGCAAATAAGAAACGCCATGTAGTTCTTCATGGAAAAAGGAGAATTGTCGGAGTAGAGAATGTAGAGGACGAGGAAGAATATAATCAATTTGACGAGTTACCTCCTTTTAGAAATGGCATAAGGGTCGACGACGAACAATGTGACGAAACTAGTTATGTACGCATTGATCATCATAAAGGGCTAATTTTTAAAGGAAATAAGCAAGTGGAATGAAAATGTACGACATATATGTGGGCATTTGCATTTATGTATATAACAATGCATGTATGTGATGTATATGTGAATTGGCATTTATGTAAAGAATGTGATGTGATGTATATGAGAATGAAAAAATGTGTAAAGAATTAATACACTATATGAGGTAGATGAATTTTGAATGCTGGTTGGTGTTTATATGAGAAAATGTGTATGAATGCTGGTAGGTGATGTATATGAATGCTGGTTGGTATTTGTATTAATAACTATAGCGGGGGAAAGGGCTTATCACAGACGGTTCTCAGTTTAGAACCGTCTGATATATTTATTATCCCAGACGGTTCTTAACTTAGAACCGTCTGTGATATTGGTATCATAGACGGTTCTTAAATAGAACCGTCTGTAATAATCCTTTGTATATAATCCCCGCTAGGGTTTTGCGTGTACAGCAGTTATTAGCAAACCAACACTTAGTCGCTCCAGCTAGATCCCTATCGAGCCCGTTGCCGCCGTCGTCCCCGAGCCCGTCACCGGTCACCTTCTAATACCGTGCCATTGGATAATCAATCTACTAATCCCCTTCTAATACCGTGCCATTCTAACACCCTAGGGCCCAAACCGGCTTAGGCCTAACCTCATTCTGGATAGGCCACGCACACGTAGCAACTCGCTTACGCTTTCGTCCTCGCTTCGCGTAAAACGGTTAACCGGAGGTGCTACCATTGGAACTCCTAGGCTTATATGTAAGGGCTTCTCAAGGTAAGCTAGCAAGATGTGACTAACCCAGAAATTCATGTGCACACACACGTGGGCCAACATGAGCCGGGGTGTCACAGCCATGAACCCTAATTAATATAAAAATAGAAGGATTTGAGATTGAAAAAAGTTACCAAGGGGATCCCTTGGGATCACCCGTCTTCTTTCCTCCTCTTCTTCTCCTCCCTCTCTTCTTCTTCCTTCTCTTCCCCTTCCTTTCTTCTCGTTTCCTCCTTTGCACCAATGGACGCAGAGGGGAGGCGATGCAAAGCAAACTGGGAGGGAGGGTGCGGCTAGGGGTGGCGGCAGGAAAAATTACGGGAGGGAGGCTTGGGTTTTAGGGGAGGGGTTATACATCCCTTGGGCCGGATGGCCCAAGGTGGTAGGCCCACTGTCCAGGCAGCCCACAGAAGTTTCTTTTTCTTTTTAAATATGCTATTCCATATTTTTTTATTTTTTCCTTCCCGCGATTTACCGAAAAACCGACGACTCCGCGATTACTTTAAAGCCGACGCCAATACGACGTTCATGGTATTACATTCTCCCCACCTAAAAAGGATTCATCCTCGAATCTAACTCCTCAAACCACAAATCAAGAGAACAGTAAAGAAATGAGCAACTAACGGAAACAACGGAACCACAAATACGAGTACTCACCAGCCTTGAAGAGCTCGGGGTACTTCCTTCGCATTTGACCCACGCGAGCAACCACTAGAAAAGGGCCGATGTACCGCGGGCTAAGCTTCCCGGTGGTACCAAACCAAACAATACCCTTAATTGGCGACACCCGAAGGAGCACAAGGTCACCAACCGCAAACTCCAACTCTCAGTGCCGAACATCTGCATAACTCTTTTGTCGGCTCTGAGCGGCCAACAGGTTCTGACGAACCTCCCGCACTTTCTCCACAGTTTGCTGAACAAAGTCCGGACCAAGTAAAGACCTCTCACCCACTGCATCCCAAGAAAGAGGGGAAACACACCTTCGACCATACAAGCCTCAAAAGGAGCCATCTTGATACTCGCCTGATAACTATTGTTATATGCGAACTCTGCCAAAGCCAAATGGTCCTCCTAACTGCCCTTCCAAGACAGTACGCAAGCCCAGAGTATATCCTCCAAAGTCTGAATGGTCCGCTCCAAAGTGTAGGTTCAACATGATCAAAGTATTGATTCACCTTGGTCACAGTTGCCTTGGTCTTGATCGTTGCCTCGGCCTCAGCTTCTTCCTCTTGGGCTTCGTATGCTATTTTTACGTTGCGCGAAAATTTGGATAAAAATCAGTAAACCAAACAAAATCTCATAAAAATTCAAACGAGGTTAAAAAATTGTGGTTTCGGTTCCATTGGATAGATATTGAATTTAGATGAATTTAGAAATTTGTTTCACTCAATTGGAGTTAAGATGACTAATCTACGCCCTTTTGAAGTTCTCAGTTTAAATAAATTTGAAAAATAATTAAAATCTGACGGGTGGGAGCAGTTACTGACGACAACATGGTCGTAGCTCCGAGTGATCATAAATGACTTCATAGTCGTAAGCTCGACTACGTGGTCGTAAATTCCACTGCGTGGTCGCAAATGACTACGTGGTCGTAAATTCGATTACGCGGTCGTAGGCTCGACTACGTGGTCGCAAATTTGACAGCGTGGTCATAACCGACTATGTGGTTCTAAATTCGACTATGTGGTCATAGGCTTGACTACGTGGTCGTAAATTTGACTGCGTGCTCGTAAACAACTACGTGGTAATAAATTTAACTACGTGGTCATAAATTTGACTGCATGGTTTGTAGGCACGACTACGTGGTCGTACAGTCGACTGCGTGGTCATAAACGACTATGTGTGATCGTAAACGACTATGTGTGGTCGTAAACTACTATACGTGGTCGTAAACGACTATGCGTGGATGTAAACGACTATGTGTGGTCATAACGACTATGTGTGGTCGTAAACGACTATGTGTAATCGTAGCGACTACATAGTCGTAAGCCCGACTATGTAGTCATAACGAGTTCCAGGTACTCGTAGTTATACTATCATAGACGGTTCTAAAAATAGAACCGTCTGTGATATTTAGTATCACAGACGGTTCTTAACTCAGAACCGTCTGTGATATTGATATCACGGACGGTTCTTAAATAGAACCGTCTATAATAATCCTTTGTATATAACCCCTACTAGGGTTTTGCGCGTACTGCAGTTATTAGCAAACCAACACTTAGTCGCTCTAGCTAGATCCCGATCGACCCCGTTGCCGCCGCCGTCCCCTGAGCCCGTCACCGGTCACCTCCGTCGATCCCGTTGCCGTAGCCGTCCTCCTCCCTCGGGCCCGTCGCCGCCGCCGTACCCCCGTGGAGGCTTCTTCACCGGTGGCAGATCAGCTACGTGCACTGGTGCCATCTCCACAAGGGCAACCTGAACCAGATCAACTACGTGCACTGGTGTCATCTCCACAAGGGCAACCTGAACAAGATCAGCTACCTGCACTGGTTTCATGTTCACGGGCGCTATTCCCGCTGTAGCAACTTCCACCAGTGCAACTTCCACCATCGGTGCTACCTTTAAAGACGACCTACAGCCGAGGCAGCAAGAGCAAAGCAAAGAAGACCAATAATGATATCCCGTACCTGCCATTATTTCGCAAATTCGTGCTTAGCGAGCCGTTGCTCGAGAAAAAGAGCCTCCAACCCCTAGCAATTAGTTGCCAGCAATTGCACAAGTGGTACATGGAATAGTCCAATAAGCCAGAGGGAGAACGGAGCTCATGTATCACTGTCAAATTTGGGCCGGATCATTTACGTCACAATCTTCAAGAGTGTGTCTTCGTGGTCGCCTTTGAGGATTTATTCGATCTTTTCACGCTCAACGCTCTCGACGTCTCACTCATTCGATGTTGGACGCTGTAAGTGTGTACAATCACAGTCTCCGTTCATGTCATACCGATAAATATCATATATAATTTGTTGCTTTCGTCTGTATATGTATAGACACATGCTGATTTCTTGGACCCACACATGCTGATTTCTTGGACCCACACATGTCCGATAAGCTAGAACATCCAAATCATCATCGGTTGGTTTTTGGACCCACACTTGGTCGCCAAGTATACCATCGACGAGGATACGTCCGTCGTCGAGAGGTACATTGCAGTAGGACTACTGGCTCAACGCAATAAGGAATATGTACTTATGCCCTACAATCAGAACTATCATTAGATTTTAATAGTAATTATACCAAAATGGAACAAGGTATATTACCTTGATTCCCTTAGTAAGAATAAAATGGACTTCACAATTATCAACCAAGTAATCGATAAGTAAGTATATTTTCTCCATACATACCTATATTGTACTCGTTCTTTCCTTCCGAATGACTAAGGTTAACTTTTTCAAATCACGTAGGGCGTTCGCGATGTACGTTACGATGGGAGGTGCCTCGGCGCAAGGGGCCAAAGGCCTGATACATGCTCGAGATTTTAAGGTATTCGCTATTACATATTAATTAATCATATGCAACAGTTGGTAGTAATGCCTCTTAAATTAACACATTCCATTTTTTGCAGTGCCACCAGCAGCCGCCGAGCAACACATGTGGCTTCTACGTTTATCACCATATGAAACTACTCCTCGATTCCTCAAGGATCACCAATTCTAAGGTTTGTCAATCTTCCTATAATTACTTCATACTTATCACGTTACATATATACGCACATTGATATTTCTATTGACAGGCTGCGTCTATCCCATCAACTGTATTGAAACAGCCTGACCTTTCAAGAATTCGAGGAGAGTTGGCGTACTTTTTGGTGGCTGCAGTCGTATAGTCACAAGGAGAGTTCCACTGCGCACCATGATTTTTTATTGCTCTTATCACTCCGAAATCAAGGTCTCGGGAAACATCGATTCCGGAGTGTAGAGCAATAAAAAATACAATGTTACCATCTAAGTGCAAATGCAATGTACATCTTTTGTAATTGTGAATTTCATTTCAATTAATTGATTTGCGAAATGGATGCCTTATGTTTGTAAAATGAAATGTGATGTGAATTGGATGTTTTATTTTTGTCAAATAAATTGAGATGTGAATTGTATGTATACATCTACTTGTTCATCTGCTTGTTTCAGAGGGCATGTCTAGCATTTCCTGAGGATAGCCAATAAACATGAATAGATTTAGGGGTACAAAAGAATATCACAGATAGTTCTGTGATATTTTGCACCACAAACGGTTCGATAGCCGTCTGTAATGACCTCGTATCATTACTGACCCATAAATTCAGACGGTTCACAAAACCGTCTGTGATGACGTTTTTGAACCGTCTGTAATGACCTTTTCTGTAGTAGTGTAAAGAGAGGTGCGGGAGCGAGGGAGGTATCCCGAAACACACATATCAAAACCCTAGCCGCCACCTCTCATAACCCCTGCCGTGCATGTTGGTGCAAGCATGCCGACACATGGCATTCCATCCCTGAATGTGTGGACCTCGGTAGAGGCGCTGCTACGACTGCGGCGCTGATCGGGATGATTGCAAGGAGACAGTTGGCTATTTCCGCTACACCGATGCGCTCTTCGTTGAATCAGTGGCTTCAACTCTACTTCCGCTGCACTACGCATCTAATGGTTATGATCTATAATCTTTTACTCGCATGACTTTCTGGTTTACGTGGTAGAAATTTTTACTTGCACTAGTGTAGCCTACTCATATCCCAACAATGACCATCCTCATCTCTGATTACCGCCCCCATTCCTTGATACGGATGGAAGTGCCATCCATGTCAAGGCTCCATTTAAAACGGCTTTTGGAAGCTGTTTTGAATGTTAGTTTCTTAACGTGGGTTTTTCTTTTTTTTCCTCCTTTTTTCATTTGCATTGTCCATACAACTATAGCGATTTTTGTTATTTTTCTCTATTTTCTTTATTTTTCTTTAATTGAATGCCTTAGTAAAAAGCTAACAATAGCTACAGTGTTTATTTTAGCCAAAAGTTAACAACCGTATCAAAAAAACTATCAACAAAAGTTGTTTTGAAGTTATCTAACTTTAGCAAAATCATGCGGAGGCTTTTGCCAAGTACCCAATGTAACCGGAGTCCTCTGTTTCTTCTATGATCTCACTAGCTGTATCCCTAGACCAATTCGCCCAATAGATAAGAGATCGACTCTTCTCTCAATGACTCCTGGCATTGTGTGCTAACCATACCGCCCACATGCCACATAATAGAACAACTGCATCTTCATCTTTTGCATAGATCAGTATCAAGGAGATCATGTGCCCAAGTGACTGGATGAAGTTGAGGAGGTTTGATACCTGTCAGATCATTCGTCGCTGTCCAGAAAACACTTGGCCAGAGAACAATACACCAAAGCATGCTTAGTTGTTTCATTACTATCTCCACGAGTTGCACAGAAACTATTCGTTCAATGTGTTGCTGTCGGAGCTTGTTACCAAAAAACACAAGCTTTGGGAGGAACAGCAAGTTTCCATACCTTCTTCCAGCTTGGGTGAGAATCTCCACAGGAGGTTGAAGCATTAGAATTCAGCACCTCTCTTTGTTGGCCAGGAGCCTGTACACTGAGCGGACTACAATTTCCATGTCGTTCTGGCGCCCAAGCCCAAAGATATGAGGCTATGTGTTTTTTCAAAGGCCCATGAATTTTCAAAGGCCATGTGAGAATTCCAGTTCTTCCCATCCGAGGTCATCAAATCACAAACTTAGTAAGCAGCACGCGTAGCTCGCTTGGCAAGCTCAACCGTCATGAGTTGTTGGGTTTTTACTCAAAAACCCTAAATTGATTCTGTGAAGCCTTTAGTCTACCATATATATCCCTATCTTTTTCGTGATACCGCTCACAATTACATATGAGGCTAAAGGGTAGGTACCTATTTATAGACTCCACTTACAGTCGGTACAAAGTGACTAACCTGTTTCTGGTATACCATGAGACTCTGAATCATGTCACTAACTACGATCAGATAGACCAGTTTTATGAGTCAAAAATATATTAGTTTTTAGCACACATATATGAGTCATGCACCATGATAAGAATGTGTATAAGATCAATTTCAATCTGATCATGTGAGTCAAAGTCTGCAGAGCCGATCCTACAAAACAAACCTAACTATTCCACCCTGTATTGTACCCAGGTTAAATATTTACATGCATATTAAATTCTAGTAGAGTCAATCTCAATAAATATATCTATCATATTACAACATAGCTATCATCGGCACCTCGAGTATTAATTTCTCGAGTTAAATTCTGTACCAAATTATTCCCTACACATACATCAATAATATAAATAATTCTACATTGAGTTAAATAGACAGTAACTGCAATAAATGTTGAAAGCCACAAAAAATCCCAACATCTTCCACTTGGCTGAAACATTTCAATCAATAAACTGAAGTCACATGTCTTTAATGTAACACCCCAGGACCCACATTACCCTGAGATACCACTAAAACCACTCCATAACTAGCCAAATTACAAGATAAAATAAACTGGCAACAATTCATAAAACAAGATAAGATAAACGGAAGCATAATCAACTAAGGGAAACAGGATAGTGATAACAATTCAATAATTAAAATCAAGCTTCAACATTTTAACCAAAAGAATAGTTCACAAATTTAACACTATTAAGTTAAAGTAATCATTGACGAGATAGCTAGGCAAAAGACTAGAATCCCTTCGTCTTTATTACATCATAAATCTATGATTCAAGTGTATTAATGTGGTGCCGCTCTACTCTTTCGATGCACACTCAATGACCACCTGTAGGGGGGAAAACAAGGGTAAGATAAAAATCTCAGCAAGTAAACTATTTAACAGGCTATTCAAACTACAAACAATTATACATCATCATTTATGTTTCCATACTACCACAACCATAATTCATGTCCACAATCATTTAACCACCATAGACTTCCACGAGTCATACCTCATAAATTTTATAATCAGATGGCATATGAATGCAGCCATTCCATCCACAATTAAATGCATATGAATGCTATCATGCTATGCTCCACTGCACCATTTCCCAACAGGATAAGAGTGTGCATCGTACTACAGCAATGTACGATGTTGTACCGGTACGGTCGCTGCTAAATGCGACGACATCCGTAATGCAAATGTCATGACATGTTATGAATAATATGATAATCATGAACCATATGAATTCTGACCTCGGAGGAGCATCAACATGCTCATCAACATATCCACAACCACATATCCACCATGTATTTATTTTCCTATTTCGCGTTTAGCACATTAAACAAATTACCACATGATTACATGCAATTTATCCAAAGCATGACAATTGATCAATAATTGCTACCATAACCTCATTTAGAAAAACGAGTAGATTGCAAGTAGTAAGAATAACGAGTTAAACGGTAGCACATCCGCTACATTTACTTGCCTCTACCGGCGAAGCGAAGCAATCACACACGATCGGGAACATAGACACCTATCCAAAAGTACCTCTCAGTACAATACTACAGCAAGGGAATCACATATTAAGAAATAAAGATGTCGCTAAACCCCAAACCCACGCATATCCCTCTCTGCTTAACGGTACTACACTCTGCCCGCTGGAACAGCTCTGCTTAATATTTTTGTATCTTTAACAATATTAAACCATTTACAGCAAATGATATATTTCTGGAAACTACACTGAAATATCTTCAACTTTCAAGTAGACCACTAAATTTTATTTTACTGCTAACATGGTGTAATTCAACGCGCAAAATAGAGGACATGCCCTGTTTCTACAATCAGGCCAATCAACTTCTACTGCCCAATACCTTCTGTACAAAGCTCTAAAATTTAAGATTTTTATACAGTAGTTAGATTACTGAATTCCCTACAGTTTTTATAACTGTAGCTACAATTATAAACATCATCTACTACTCTGAAACTACACCCGAACGACAATCTGTCTCAGTCTGCACCTCTGCCAAATAGCAAAGTTCCCGACTCGTCTGCGCCCAAATCCCGTGGCCTAAAATTCTGGAAAAATTACAGAAAATATATCTCATCATCCTCTACAATTTTCCTTTTGGTCATACCTGCAGGAAAAATCGTTTCGACGCACTGCACAAATCTGACTACGCACAGACAGCAGAAAATCACTAATTGGATAATCAATCTGCTAATCCCCTTCTAATCATGTACCATGAACCCTAATTAATCTAAAAATAGAAGGATTTGGGATTGGGAAAAGTTACCTAGGGGATCACTTGGGATCACCCCTCTTCTTTCCTCCTCTTCTTCTCCTCTCTCTCTTCTTCTTCCTTCTCTTCCCCTTCCTTTCTTCTCGTTTCCTCCTTTGCACCAATGGACAGCAGCAGGGGAGGACGATGGAGGCGCAAATCTAGGAGGGAGGGTGCGGCTAGGGGGTGGGAGAGGGGTGGCGCAGGAAAAATTAGGGGAGGGAGGCTAGGGTTTTAGGGGAGGGTGCGGCCGGGCCCAAGGTGGTTGGCCCACCCTCCAGGCAGCCCACATGAGTTTTTTTCTTTTTAAATATGCTATTCCATATTTTTTTATTTTTTCCTTTCTGCGATTTACCAAAAAACCTGTGACTCCACGATTACTTTAAAGCCGACGCTGATACGATGTTCAGGGTATTACATTCTCCCTACCTAAAAAGGATTCGTCCTCGAATCTAACTCCTCAAACCACAAATCAAAAGAACAGCAAAGAAATGAGCAACTAACGGAAACCACGGAACCACAACTACGAGTACTCACCAGCCTTGAAGAGCTCGGGGTACTTCGTTCGCATTTGATCCTCCAGCTCCCACGTAGCCTCCCTCTCAGACTGAAACGTTCAGAGGACCTTCACATACTTGATGGTATTACTCCTCAAGACCCGCTCCGAAGTATCCAATATACGCACTGGTCGACTCTCTACAGTGAGATCCTGATCCACCGTGACCTGCGCCAGGTCAATATTGTGCTCGGGATCCCGCAAATATTTCCTCAGCATAGACATATGGAAGACATTGTGCTCCCCACTCAACGAGCTTGGCAACTCCAAACGATAAGCCAAGCTACCCACACAAGCAACCACTGGAAAAGGGCCGATGTACCGCGGGCTAAGCTTCCCGGTGTTACCAAACCGAGCAATACCCTTAGTTGACGACACTCGAAGGAGCACAAGGTCACCAACCGCAAACTCCAACTCTCGGTGCCGAACATCTGCATAACTCTTTTGTCGGCTCTGAGCGGCCAACAGGTTCTGACGAACCTCCCGCACTTTCTCCACAGTCTGCTGAACAAAGTCCGGACCAAGTAAAGACCTCTCACCCACTGCATCCCAACAAAGAGGGGAAACACACCTTCGACCATACAAGCCTCAAAAGGAGCCATCTTGATACTCGCCTAATAACTATTGTTATATGCGAACTTTGCCAAAGCCAGATGGTCCTCCCAACTGCCCTTCCAAGACAGTACACAAGCCCAGAGCATATCCTCCAAAATCTGAATGGTCCGCTCCAAAGTGTAGGTTTAACATGATCAAAGTATTGACTCGCCTTGGTCACAGTTGCCTTGGTCTTGATCGTTGCTTCGGCCTCAGCTTCTTCCTCTCGGGCTTCGTACGCTATTTTTACGTTGCGCGAAAATTTGGATAAAAATTAGTAAACCAAACAAATTGTGGTTTCGGTTCCATTGGATAGATATTGAATTTAGATGAATTTAGAAATTTGTTTCACTCAATTTGGAGTTAAGATGACTAATCTACGCGCTTTTGAAGTTCTCAGTTTAAATAAATTCAAAAAATAATTAAAATCTAACGGGTGGGAGCAGTTACTGACGACAACGTGGTCGTAGCTCCGAGTGGTCATAAATGACTTCGTAGTCGTAAGCTCGACTGCGTGGTCGTAAATTCCATTGTGTGGTCGCAAACGACTACGTGGTCGTGAATTTAGCTACGTGGTCGTAAATTCAACAGCGTGGTCATAACTGACTACGTGGTTCTAAATTCGACTATGTGGTCATAGGCTTGACTATGTGGTCGTAAATTCGACTACGTGCTTGTAAACGACTACGTGGTCGTAAATTTGACTACATGGTCGTAGGCTCAACTACGTGGTCGTACATTCGACTGTGTGGTCATAAACGACTATGTGTGATCGTAAACGATTATGTGTGGTCGTAAACTACTATGCGTGGTCGTAAGACTATGCGTGGTCGTAAACGACTATGCGTGGATGTAAACGACTATGTGTGGTCATAACGACTATGTGTGGTCGTAAACGACTATGTGTGATCGTAGCGACTACATAATCGTAAGCCCGACTATGTAGTCGTAACGAGTTCCAGGTACTCGTAGTCGTAGGACCGGTTTCAACACGTTGCGTCATCTTCCTCTGGTCGACGCTCGGCGAGCTCATTGCCGGCAGAGGAGACAGCGGCCGGAGCTGAGCACCTCCAAAATGGGTTACTCACGCCCGCGCCTACCCGAAGACAGAGTCTCGCCGGCTAATTCGACCGAGCATTGGCCGGCGACGACCGTGGGCGGCGGCGGAACAGGGGAATGGTGATTACGGCGGCGCACGACACCGGAGCTCAATTAAGTGAGAGGGAAGCATCTAAGCGAGCTCAGGAGTTTACATCGGGGTCAACGCGGCTCGGGAGAGACGGTGGAGAGCTGGTGGCCTGCGACGGTGGCTGGCGGAGGAGGCACATGGTGCGGGCGAAGTAGGGGCGATGAAAGGTCCGACCGAAGAAGGGAATGGCTTCGCGGTGCTCCGACGGTGCTCTGGTGGGAAGGAATCGGACTACGGCGGCGCCGGGCGGTGGATTGCTCACCAGCCAGATTTAGGGAAGACGGCGTCACCGGCAAGTTGTGAGGCACGAGAAAGCAATTACTTCGGGTGGAAGACAGAGCGGAATGTGGTGAAGCTGCCGGGAATGAGGGCGGGGCTTTATAGCCACAAAAAAGCGGCGGCGACAGAAGAGTGGTTGTGCAGTCGCCTCAATGGCGTGGCGGCGGTGTTGCGATAGTGTTTGGGATGAGACCACGGCTCAGGTCATGGGCGTGATTGTCTGGTGACGCCAGCACAACGATGAAGTCAGTAGCGCGCGAGCCGTGGCGGATGCGCATGGCAGAAAACTGTGGGCGACGACGGCACGACCGGAGCGCTGACCCAGGCGATGCAACGATGATCACTGTGCAGTGGCACTGTGGCAGCCATCAGCAGTATGGGCGCGGTGTCAAGTGTCGATTGGCAGAGCTCACGAGGCGTGGCGAGGAACATGCGGCGACGGAGCTGGCGAGTGGTTGGCGGTGACACACGCGGCAGTGAGAGAGTAGGTCCACGATGGGTAGAGGGGTGGGTTGTAACATCCCAAAATTTGCAAATCTTGAAAAATTTAAATTGAAATTAATTATTTTAAAATATTTGGACCTTATTGAATTTTTCTGAAGTTTTCGAGATTTAAAATCAAAATTTGGAATTAAAGGGAATTTAAAATAAAACTATATCATCAAAATATCTTGGAAATATTTTATTTATGTTCAAAATGTGTCCAGAAACTTATATGAAATTTTTCTAGAATTTTTAGAAGTAATTTTATTCGAGGCTTAATGAAGTTTCGCAATTGTCATTTACTAAAAACTATTTTTGGAAAATCACTTTTCTCTCTCTCCGGGCGCCAAGTGGATGGTCGATCCACCGCCCACGCCACCCGTGGAATCCCGCTTTCCCTCTCCTCGAGCCACCGCGTGGGCCAGATCTGCACAGCGTCCCTTGCCTCGAATCGGTGTCGCCGCCTCCCTCATTCTTTCTCTCTCTGCTGGTCCCCACCGACCGCCCGTCTTCCTCGCGTGGTCGCCGCTCCCTCACGCAACCGCCGCCGAACCGCCCGCCACCCCGGCCTTTTCTCGACCACCTCCCCTCTTCTTCTCCCAAACCGATCGTCACTCCGCGCCCACCGCCCTCTCCTTCTCCACACGGTTCCCCAAACCGCCAGAAACCGCCGCGACCACCTCCCCACTCCGCGACAAGCCGCCACCGACTCCCTCCTCTCGTCCCTATAAAGACCCTCCCGAGCATCATCATTCTCCTCCACCTTTTCCCCACTTCTCTCTCTCCCGGCCTCTCCACCACCCCGACACTGCACCCTTCTTGCCGCCGCCTCGACCTCCCGTGAGGAATCGCCACGCCTCGGGCGTGCCGCACTCGCCGTCACCACCCTCGGCTTTCCCACGTCCCTGAAGCCCCTCGCCCCTCGACTCGCCTCTCTGCCGGAGCCCGATCGCCGACGACGCCCGAGCTCTCACCACCGCCTCCGTCGCCGTAGACCACCTTTCGACCCTCCTCGGTGAGCCTCCACGTATCATTGAGTTCCCGTAGCTTTCGATCATTTTAGACCCTTCTCCGACCACCACCAACACGGAGCTCTGCCGACCACCGGAGCGCCGGCGAGTTCCCCGCCCGATCGCCGATCGGTCGTGGCTGCAGACACCATGGTCGAAACCTCCGTAGCCGTAGTCGGAGACCTTCGTTGCCGTAAACTCCACGGTGGGCGTGGTGGGAGACTATCCCATAGTCGTGGCGTCCTTCCGTAGTCGGCTACCGTAGTCGTAGCCTCTCTCGTGTCGTGTCGTCCCGTAGTCGAAAGACTACTCCGTAGTCGAAAGCAACCACATGTCAACGTGATCGGTAGTCGAGATGCCCAAGGTCGTGATCGTAAATCCACCGTCGCAGCCGAAAACTCTAAGCGTGGTCGTAACCTCCTCGTAGTCGTAAGCCGTCTACTGTGGTCGAAAGCTCCACAGTGGTCGTAAAATTCTCCATGGTCGAAGCCACGACCGTTTCCAACGTAGTCGTAGCTTTTGCCGTGGTCGTAAAAGACTACGTAGTCGTAGCTTTTGCCGTGGTCGTAAAAGACTACGTAGTCGTAACTTTTGCCGTGGTCGTAAAAGTCTACATGGTCGTAATCTCCGCCGTGGTCGTACATCTTAACGTGGTCGTATCGCCTGAGGGCAAACTCGTAGTTTTTCTTTTTCCCTTTGATTTAAATCTTCCCGAGGCCATAACTTTTCATCCTAACTCCGATTGAGTCCGTTCAAATTTCTAAATTCATCAAAATTCCAATCTTTACATTTCTGCCATCCTTTCAAATTTTGAAATTTATTTGATATTTTGAAATTCAAGTTTCAAATTTCAAATACCCTTTCTCCCTCGTTTGAACTCCGATTCCATTGAAACTTCCTCCTAAATACATCTAAATTTATAAACTTCATTCCAGTAATATTATTATAAAATCTGTACTTTTATTTGTATTTATTTGTCCTTTGTGTTCTCGTTTTGCGCGTAGAATCCGATCTGATCGAAGAGTTCGCAGAACCGCAACAAGAGAAACAGGAATTCACCCACGAAGGCAAGTCTCCTTTGATCATCTTGAACCTATGTTTGAGAAATGTTTTTAAATTATTTTAAAAGTTAATGCATTGCTATGTTACATAAAATGATAATTTCATTTTAGAAGTAATAGTTAAACCGATGATTGTTATGCCCTCATTTGACATTGACAACCATGTACCTTTGACACCCTAGGATTTCCTTTGTCTCATTATTGAGATTATTACAAATTCTTTGATAATTGTTGTATCGGTAGTAAGATGCTTAGACATGCTTTATAACTTTAGTAACCTTGGAATGGTAATTACATTTCAGTGATCTATTCTTTTGTTCAGATGTGAGTGGCAATTGGTGTTGCCACGGTTCTTGTGAAATAAAATGTAATTGTGAAAATTGTTTAGACCAGGGCGGATGGTTGGTTTGGATTGGTGCGGTTAGCACGAGATCTTGAAAAGTGTATGTTCCGCCCTAGTCAATTAAGGACCGACTCTTGTGTTTGTCCAGTCTGAGCACTACCGTACAACCACATGTCTATATGGGTACGACCTAGCTGATTAACTTATAATAGACTAGTTTAGGTACCACCGATGGAAAGTGGATACCGTGGTTACTTGGTTATTCACGGTGAGGGACAGGTTCTTGTACTCATACGGCGCAAGAGGGGCTTCATGCGGGTGGTTAACCCTTCACGGTGAAACCTCGGTGGTGGTGTCTAGCTAGACTAGAGTAAGGTAAAGGCTTTGTGATGAATTATCTGGGTCTCATGCCTAAGGAAGCATGCTGACTATTAAGATAACTTGTCTCTTGTGGGTAAAGTGTACAACCTCTGCAGAGTGTAAAACTATTCGAATAGCCGTGCCCACGGTCAAGGGCGGGCAAGGAATGCTTTCACATGGTAGATCTTTATCTTTGATTTTTAAAATAAAAGTTTTGGGAATCCGAGAGTGGATAGAACTCTCGGGGGAAATTGTCCCGTGGTCGGAACCGTGTGGGTGGTTGGAACCCGTAGTATCAAACTTGGTGGTAGAATCTTTATGAGTAAAATGCTTAATGATTTTAGTTAGAGTAAATACTTCAGTTAAACTGTCGCCTTCAAAAAAAAATAAAAATAAAATAATTATTGGTATTGGATATAAAACATCGCTTTGTGCAAAAGAGCCTTATAGCCTTCTTTGTTAAACCTTGCATCTAATGCATTTTCCCAAGACTTGCGGAGTACTTTATGTACTCACATGCTACACTTAAAATATATATCTCAGAGGAGTATGAAGTTCAAGATGGAGGCTTCGACTACTGCGGTGGGATTTGATGAAGGATTTCAGGCGCTTAGGTCGCGCTCCCGGTCAATTGCACGTGGCGTATTGATGGGTCTTTATCAAGTTTTATTTGCTTCCACTGTATTTGTGTTTATGTTTATTTGTGAGGTCTAGAAACCTCGTTTGTGTTGTAAGACCTTTGGTCAGTACTCTTTATATTATTGTAATATTCGTCTTTGGCATTGTAATCATCACTGTTTAACTGTGTGCACTAGCTTTGATCTGGGACTAGTGCTGTAATACACAGAGGGTCCGGATTTGGTAATCCGGGGTCCCGACATGGGTCCTGGTGACGCGAGCGCGGGGGCATGCCAACGACCAAGGGTCCGAAGGAGGTTCGGGCGTAGAGGCGAGCTGCTGTGGTGAGGTGGGCTGTTGCAGCGTGGCAGGGGAAGGATTCGACCTTGGTCGAAGCTAGCGGAAGGGAAAGGAAATGGACCGGCCTGGGCGGCTTGGCCAGGCCGAGAGGCCTTGGACTCCCCTTTCTACTATTATTCTCATTATGAGCCCCAAAGTGAAAATTCAAGTTTTGATTTAAATTACACTCCTCTTTTAGTTTGGCAAACTTTTGAATCTTTAGTTCAATTGATAAAATCTTATTCTTGATTTAACTTTTCAACTTTCCTCTTTTCCTAATCTTATGCCATAATTGATGGATCATCTTTTCAGATTTGATTTCAAATTCTAAATTTTTATTCTTTTCACATGTCCTTCGTGATCTCTTATTAGTTTTATTTTTCCATGATTTTCTTCAAATGTTGGAACCTCACCAAAATTCAAAGGAAATCCATTAAAGTTCAAATATCGAGAAAATGTATTTCAAAATACTTCAAAGGTTACACATTTCCCAAATTCAATTTTCAGGATGTTACATCGCGTCAGCCAGAAAGCCCGGTCACGCCAGCACAGCGACGATAGCCCGTCAGGAGCGTGGCTCTACAGTGCCTGGTCAAATCGCATCGTATATTACGAAAGTACTGATGTACTATAATTTATATTTCAACGATCGTTCGCCTATCGTAACCAACTATACTACCCTCATACTATTAACTCCCTATTGGCAGACCGTGCACCGACGTCGTTCTTGTCTCGCTGCTCGAGCTCTCCTTCTGCAAATAATTCCTAATGGGTTTCGACAATTTACGTGACATATCGATTTAAATGCCAATATACTAGTTATAGCGATACACATGATTTTTTAATGTACTAACGACATTATATTCATTCATAATTAATCATAAATATTACGTATTATTGTTTTCTATAGATCAAATTATTAAATTCGTACAAAAATATTAACTGAATTTTGAATAACTATAAATTTCTACGGAGGCTTAATGTTTACATAACATTGACTAAATTTTCTACAACTATAATTTTGTATGGATGCTAATTTGCTAAGAATGCTAATTTTGTACAACTATATTCACTAAATTTTTTACAACTACATTTTACTACAGCTCCTAATTTTCCATAACTGCATTGATTAAATTTTCTATAACAAAGTTGTACTATTCTTTTCCACATCTACAATTTTCTAAAGATACTAACACTAAATAAATTATCTACTTTATATACAAAATATGAACTACAACATACAAAAATATTTACCTTACAAAAGTCGCGAAACCTCTCCTTCATCTCCTCCCTCTTCTCTCCTCTCCTCTCCTCTTTTTTATTTCCTCTCTGTTGACCGCGCGGCCGAGCTCTCCTCTCCTCTTTTCTTCTCTTCTTTCCTCTGTGTTGATTGCGCGGTCGAGCATATGCGCCTCTAGTCGCCCAATCCTTCGGGACTGGAAGTGCAGTCACCTAACCGATGGACGACTGGAATCAGTCGCCTAGCGGTTCAGTTACTATAATTATTTCGCCCAACGGGCAACAGATTGCTTACATGTCGCACTGCCGTTGGGTGATAGGTTCCAATCACCCAACTGTTCGGCAACTGGAGTCCATTTCTGTAAAAAATGTTCGAGCGGATATACTTCAGTTATTTCGAATAAAATACGGATTATTTATGAAAAAATTCGAAAATGGGGTGCCATGCTAGTGCATGTGCCACATGCCTACAACGTTGGCATCATTCCACTTCCACTGGTAAAAACAACTAGAGACAACAAAAGCTATGCTGACATTGCAAAATAGCTTTGTATCTGTTAATAGTTTTTAACTAACAATGTCACTTACATCGAACAAGATTATACACATACAAACAGAAATAAGATGTAGATAAATTCTTAACACTGCCATTGTACCATGAAAAATAATGGCTTCAAACCCAGACCATGGAACACAAATAGATGTCGAACACCAGTGTCAAATTTAACCAATGAAACAACATACACGCAGTCCAGCAGTGCTGAAATCTGTCTCGAACTAGATAGCTTCGGTCATCAAGGTCCAACAGACTGGGCCCAGTTCATGTAACCAAATTCTAAGGCTAGCAAGAATCAAATCTTGTGATATACCGCAACTATACGAATGTCTTGAATTCAAATGCTAAGTAGGCATTAAATTTACTTTGCACTACATCATTTGACAAGTTCTTGTGTAGCTTAAAATTACCTTGCAATATGGCAGAATGATGGCAGCAGTTTGAATAATGTGAACGATTCAGTAAATCTGGCGGTACTCATGATCTTGGTTTGTATAACACAATGGAGAAGCAAGTGTGCACTGTGATCTGTGGTTTCCATATTTCCATAATCATATCATGAGCAAAAAAATGAAATAAGAGCAAGAATCTATTTGGGTTGAAGACATTAGATTCTTTGGGCTCCCCAAAAAAATGCAACAACTGAAGCAAACACTGGAGCTCGACAGTGAGATTAGCAGTAAGGACTCCCTGTCACCATCAGGCACTACATAATGCAAGTGTAGCCGATTAAAAATGTAGTTAATCACGTATTAAAAGTGGATTTGGAAAAGGAAACAAAGCCAACATTAAAGACCCCTCCAGCTGTGAACTGTGTATAGCCAGAAGATCCGATATGTATTCTGAACAAAACCAACAACAAAAGCGTTCATCGGCAGAAAGCAAATCACTCAATCTGAAACGAAACACTGCTAAGCATAAAGACTGTAACTCACAATTATTGAATCACAGCAACCACATTTTTTAAACTGTTCATGAAAACTCATTTTGTTTAAAAAAAACGCTCATGTAAATATGCTGTCGCATGAAGATTCCTTAGTTTTCCTCTATAATCAGTGATAAAATATTCTCATGATATGGTATAGTCTGTACTATGGAGACATATAGTGTCACATCCATTGAACATACCCCTGAAAATGTCTATCTTCCTTACACCAAATAAATAACTAATCTGCAAAACACGGAATACACTCTGAATATAGTTATTTATTCTTATTTGAGCTATTTTGATCACAAACAAATGCTCAGGCTGAAAGATTGGGTAAGCCTGGAGCAGCTGCAGCATCTAGCTCCAACTGCAAGGCTCCCCCATTCTACCCCATTGATATTTGCATTTTTCATGGACAATCAAGGACTAAAAACTACAAGAAGCATTTGAGCCATAGTACTCTAGAGTCAAAGAAGTGGTAGAAATTTGTAAGCCATCCCAATCAAACCTCAAGATTTCTACATCCAACCCTACTCACTGATTTGGAGAGGCATAAATCAAATAAAAAACATGTAACTGTTTTTTCTATAGCTTTGAGGTCCATAATGCTATTCTGTCGCACATAAACCATGTGAAATGAGCCAGCTGTCGTGGCAAAAAAAAAAGCAAGCGTCAAAACCAACGTGTGTGTACTTAAATCAGACTACACTAAAACAGAATGGTAAAGCAAACTACTCTCTGCAATTAGTAGCTGCAGTTGTTATAGACTAAACCAATATAATTCAAAATAAGAACATGTATTGACAACTGTTGACCGATGCCATATGAGAAAAAGAGAGCTGCTTACCTCTAGCAGCATAACACCAAGCACACATTGTTGTCCAAAATTCAATCAAGCGTACATCTGTATTCAGTGTGCATAAATCGAGTGTAATAATTCAGGGCAACAGAAAAAGGATAAAGAACACACATCTGACAGGCAGATAATAAAGCAACATTGAATTTTAGAGGAAAGCAATGTTGAGTCTGAAATGTGATCCTTATCTCTATTTTCCATGGCAACGCTCTGCTAAAAAGATCACCAAAAGGACAGCTCAATAGTCAATCGAGTAGATGTATATAGGTAACGTTGCATCTATAAACGTAGCATGCAAAAGGAACACTTGTGATTAATCTGAGCAAATATGATATGATAAAAACATGGAAGAAACTGTACTAGTCAGTCTTCAGGTATAAGCTACCATGTAAAAGAACAACCTATATATAAGGAACACCTAACTGTATTTGTAGAAAAAACATGTTAAATTACCTTGCCAATGATTCAGCAACAAACGAAAAAGAAAAGGAAAAAAATCAATGCAATTAATTACAGAATCTTTAACAATTGCACGTAGCCTAAGAAACTGAAGAGCAGCCGTTCAACAGTACTACCTGAAGAGAAAATATATTGATCACTGAGTTGTAGACTACTAAATAAACAAAAGGTAAGATGAACATCTTTTTCACAACAACACAGAAAGGCAAACCAACCTCACCTTGGAGAAAGCATGTGATGCTGCTTTGTTTTTTCTGCATCTGAAATAGGATGGAAAAATAATACACGAAGAGAGGGTGTATGAGAACTAATACACTAAAGCGCACTTTTTTTTTTACTACATGGACCAAATAGACAGATAGAGCATATTTTCACTGCACATTGGAATAGGAAGACGGCAATAGGAACAATATTACCGTTCATTGTGCAGGAAACAACCCTAATTCATTCAGCTCACCACATCCTAAAATAGGAGGGGATAAGGTACAGAGTGTTAGACGCTTTGGTTCCTGCGTTAGACGCCTCAGTTCTTGTGTTAAACGTCTCGATTCCTGTCTACACTTTGTGCGCCTACCCTCATCTTCTTATTCTGGTTTGGCCCATATATATGTAATCTTTAGTGCATCAATATATTCATTGTGTAATTGCCCCAAATATTTCTAGCTCTCACAAAACACTCCTGTAACAAAAGGGAAAATTGGAACGACTGAGGATAGACATCATTACCCCTTTTCTATCCCCTCTTGTAACTAAAGGAAAGGAACCGTAGCCAAACATCGCTGAGCTGTCAGCCTATGCCCTGGAAAACCATAAGAAGATGAACTCTGTAAGCAGCAATGGCCTTCCTAAAGGCAATCAGAAACAAAATGGGCAATAGTGCAATACACGAATGCATCTGGCCATCTCTTTGCTGTCGACATCGCTGAAGCAGAAGGGCACCTGACTTTCATCTCTGCGAAGAAATAAGCCAGGGCTTTGTAGTGCACGAAGGTTTTTTACCTGCTACTCCCAGAAGCAGAATAGACAAAGTAGGTCGCAGGAGAAATGCCTAAGCAAAAGCAACTAAATAGGTCTGCGTATGTAAAACTAGAAGCGTAAACACATAGCTAAAATGCCATTGCACACAGGCTATAGATATATGTCTCTTCGCCTGCAAAAACAGGATGTATGAACCGAAGTAGAAGGAATGTATGAAACAAAGTAAGAGGAATGTAATTCTTGCACACACAAAAGAAGAACTGAAACTGTGAAACCATGTGGAGGTCACTCTACGGTTGTGATGAGTAATTGACTTTTGGATTAGAATTTGTGTAGAGGTTGAGTTTGATTTTTTAGGCTTTAGTAGAGGTTTGCTTTCTGGCTGTCGTTCTCATGACCACGTTGGTTACGACCATGTTGGTTTTGACCACGTTGGTTATGACCTCGTTGGTTTCGACCATGTTGGTTATGACCGCATTGGTTTCGACCACGTTGGTTATGACCACATTGGTTTCGATCACGTTGTTACAACCATATTGGTTACGACTGTTATGAATAGCGCTTGTATTCATATGAGGCCAAAGGGCCGGTATATATACACAAGTACAGGATAGTAAATATGGAAAGAATACATATAAGGAAAGAGTACATGTATGGAAAGAATCTAAACTATCCTAATACAATGCAATCTGTATATATCTCTATATCAACAACACTGAGTTTGGAGAGGTAGAAGCCATGGTGTGCTCGGGTCTGGGCCTTCGTGAAGAAATCCGCTATCTGAAGCTCTGAAGGCACATACTGAAGAGCAACCACCTGATCATGCACACAAGACCTCATGAAGGAAGCATCAACACCAATATGCTTGGTGAGCTCATGCTTCACAGGATCACGGGCAATACTAATAGCACCTGTACTGTCTGACAAAAGAGTAGTCGGTGTAGTGACAGAAACACCAAAATCCTCAAGTAACCACCGTAGCCAAGTAATCTCTGCATCAAGAGAGCCATAGCTCGCAACTCGACCTCTGCACTCGAGCAGGACACTGCAATCTGCTTTCTTCGTCTTCCGTGCAATGAGAGAACCACCAAGAAAAACACGATGGCGAGAGATAGACCGACGATCGAGGGATCGTGGCCCAAGTGGCATCCGAATAAGCTGAAGTCATAACGAGTGGGCGTGGAAAGAAGAGACGAGAGATAGTCCACAAGGTATCGCAGAACTCAAGAAGGTGGTCAGAGTGGACCTGAGTGGGAGCAGAAACGAACTGACTCAGAATGTGAACTGGATAAGTGATATCCGGACGAGTAACAGCAAGGTAGACAAGACTCCCAACAAGATGACGATAGCGAGTCGGATCAGAAAGAGGCTCGCCATCAGAAGGTCGGAGGTGAACATTGAGCTCCATGGGAGTCTCAGCAAGATCTGTTGATCGGTGAGAGAAGCGCGATCAAGAAGATCTGAATATACTTTTCTTGGGACATAAAGAAACCATCTGGAGTGGAAGTAACCTCAATCCCAAGAAAGTAATGAAGAGGACCAAGATCCGACATAAGAAACTGCTCACTAAGACGAGCCTTGACAAAGACAATGTACTCAGAATCATCTCCGGTAATGATCATATCATCAACATATAGAAGAAGAAGAGTCCGACCACGAGACGAAGTGTGGACAAAGAGCGCAGGATCATGATCACTTGCTGAAAAACCAGCAGCAGTAACCACAGAGGAGAAGCGCTCAAACCAAGCACGAGGGGCTTGCTTAAGGCCATAGAGAGGCGGCGGGCGATGCACCATGCCCTCGTGAATGTAATACCCGGTGGCGGATGCATGTAGACCTCCTCACGCAACTCGTCATTAAGAAAGGCATTCTTGACATCAAGCTGAGAAACAGACCCGTGCATGCACGCGCCCGAAAGGAGAGTCCGGACAGTGGTCATGTGAGCCACAGGAGCAAAAGTCTCGTCATAGTCACGACCATGCTCCTGCTGGAAGCCACGGGCAACAAGACGCGCTTTATAGCGCTCAAGAGAACCATCAGAGCGAGTCTTAACCTTATAGACCCACTTACACGTGATGGGACGAGAGTGAGATGGAAGGGGAACAAGATCCCAAGTACCAGTACGCTCAAGGGCAGCAATCTCCTCGGCCATGGCATGCTGCCACTCGGGGTGAGTAGCAGCATCCCGGTAAGAAATAGGCTCACGAGTAGCTGCGCCAAAGAAAGGCAAAAGCAGGCGGGGTCAAGCGGTGGCGATCGCGAAGAGCGTAGCGAGGAGAAGATGACCCATCAGGGAAAGATGGTGCATCAGAAGATGAATCATCAGAAGAAGAAGATGGCTCATCTGGAAGATCCTCAATACGAGGTCGACGAGTGTAGACGAGTGTAGTGGGGGGAGCCTGAGGAGCCACAGGAGGCGACAATGGCGGAGAGGCCACGGAAGACGTATGAGAAGACTCAGTGGGACGGGTGGACACGGGTAAGACAGATATAGGTGTATCTGGAAAGGTCAAAAAAGACAGAGACTCCACAGAGGAAGTCGAAGAAGAGTCAGAACGTGGGTAGAAGGGACGGGACTCGTCAAAAGTCACATCCCGAGAGATCCGCATCCGTCGACCAACAGGATCCCAACACCGATAGCCCTTGTGCTCGGCACTGTATCCCAGAAAAACACACTCAACAGACTGAGCAGTCAGTTTGGTGCGTTCTCGAGGGGCGAGGAGAACGTAGCAAACGCAGCCAAACATACGAAGGGTAGAGTAGTCAGGAAGGAGACCACAGAGACGCTCAAAAGGTATTGCACCCTGAAGAGCAGAAGAAGGCTGGATGTTAACGAGATAAGTGACAGTGGAAACAGCCTCGGCCCAAAAGTGAGGTGGAATAGAGGCGGCAATCATCAGGGCACGAGCAGACTCAAGGAGGTGACGATGCTTGTGCTCAGCAACACCATTCTGAGCATGAGCACCCGGACAAGAAGAATCGAGCAAGAGTGCCCGCCGCCAGAAGGAAGCTGCGCAGGTGATGAGAGAGGTACTCGCCAGCAGAGTCAGCACGAAAGACACGAATAGGAGTGGAGAACTGCGTGCGAACCATAGTGGCAAATTGTTTATAGATAGACAGGACCTCACTACGAGAAGATATGAAATATATCCAAGTGTGGTGAGAAAAATCATCTATAAATATGATATAATATCGATGGCCCCCTTTCGAAATGAAGGGAGCCGGACCCCAAACATCTGAATGAACAAGATCAAATGGACGCTGAGATACTGACTCACTATGAGGATAAGGAAGCTGAAGTTGTTTACCTAACTTACAGCCCTGACAATCTAAAGACACGTCTCCTGAGACAGACCCCAGAAGACCACGACGAACTAAAGACGACAGACGAGAGCCACACATATGGCCAAGGCGGTGATGCCACTGCTGGAAAGAGCCGGTAGACGAAGTGGCAGAGGCGGAGAGACTGGCGGCGACGGTGGCAGCGGAAGGAAGGTGAAGCCAGTCAAGCTCCCATAGACGCTGGGAGTCAAGGCGCCGAGGGCCAGAACCAACCAGAGCTCCCGTGTGGCGGTCCTGAACACAACAAGAGTCAGAATCAAGAATGACCCGACAACCAAGATCGATGTCATCCAGAGAGAAAGAAGGCGCATGGTGAGGCGAGGAACATGAGCAATGAAGGAACATGAAATGATGAGTTGCTAAGAGATCCTCGGCCGAGACGAAAGAGAGGTACCGTCGGTGAGAATACTAACAGAGAATCAAGAGGTGTAATGCGAGACAGAGTGGAAGCATCAGAGGTCATGTGAAAAGATGCTCCAGAATCAAGAATCCATGGGGAGATACCTGACTGTGTAGAGGGTGGTTTCTCAGTGCAAGAATCGATGCGTAACACATCAAGAGAGAACCTGAGGCGGCAAGTAAACATCGAAGTCTGGCTATCTCTCGCTCGAAAGAAAAGCTGCTGGAGTAGTCGATGCAGACGTCAATGCAGAAGTACCAGTGCTAGTAGAAGAACGGCGTGAAAGATGCGCTTCTTCTTATAGCACCGAGACTCAATGTGGTCGGCCTTGTCGCATGAGGAGCGATGAGGACGGCCACCTCCGGATGGAGGGGCCACCACCGCTGTGGTAGCCGTGGAGGTGGCGATGTCTTGGCGTGGAGCAGACGATGTAGCAGGTGGACAAGCAGCGAGCACAGAGGGGAGTGGTATCAGACCAGCACCACTCAGGCGAGTCTCCTCCGCGCGTATCTCAGTAAGAGCCTCCAGGAGAGTGACACGAGGGTGACGTGCAAGTAGCTGGGCACGCCGCTGCTCGAACTCAGGACGAAGGCGAGTAAGGAACTCGTGAACCAGCGAAACTCAGTCGGCCCGTGCGGCTAGGCAACACGGACAAGAGCGACAACCAGGTGCGGAGAGAGTCCAACGGCGCCGAGCAGCAGAGCTCTGAGTGTAAAAAGCGTCAACAGTAGCATCACCCTGCTGAAGAGAATGCTCCTGACGGACCACGGACAGGTACAAGGCGTCACCAGAGGGCTCGTAGCGCTGACGAAGATGAGCCCACATCTGGAAAGCCGAGGAGAGTCCCACAACCTCAGAGGAGAACTGAGGCTGGACACTGGCAATGAGGACAGCAGCAGCCCGAGCGTCATCGTCGTACCACCGAGTATAGACTGTCAGTTGATCCTTGTATAAATCCAGAGCCTCTTGGTAGACAGAGGAGGCCGTATCATCATCAGTAGTTTCTTTGTCGACTGTCGGGGGCGGAGGTTCCATCGGAGGAGTAGGGCAAGGTGGACAGATGACATCGCCAGAGAGGATGCCCCAGAGACGAAGACCACGCATATGGATGCGCATGTGAGACACGAAGTCGGTGTAATTAACACCATCGAAGATCACCGGGCAACGAGGAAGAGCAACGGTACCCATTGGTAGGCGGTGCTGGACGGCACGGCGACCAATGGAACGAAGTCTAACAGGCGGCGCTGGACGGCGCGGCGGTTAGAGCGACGTTTTTTTTCCTTTTTTTTTACTTGCTTACTTACTTATGGGCCGTTCGGCCCACAGTGTAAACGGGGAACCCTAGTTCCCCGAGGCGCGCCATCGGCGGCGGCGGAGCGCCTGGCGGCGGCGGGAGCAACCGAGGCGGGGCGGGCGGCGGCGGGCGGCGTCGGGGCCAGTCCGAGGGAGAAGCGGCGGAGGAGACTCCGAGGCGCGGCGGGCCGGACCAGGCGCGACGGCGAGGCCGAACCGGAAGGCGCGGGCGTCGGCGGGAGCAACCGAGGCGGCGGGGACGTCGGGCGGCGTCGGGCGAGGAAGCGAGGCAGCGGTGTCGGACGGCGTCGGGCGGCGGCGTCGGGCGGCGTCCGGGCAGGCCGAACCAGAGGCGGCAAGGCGGATCGACGGGCCGGACCGGGAGGCGGGCGGGAGGAGGTCAGGCGTCCGGACCGGGAGGCGCGGCGGAAGGAGGCAGGCGTGGCGGGAGGCCGGCGTGCAAGCACCTGAAGAGGAGGCCGACGTGCGGCGCAGCGGAAAGAGACCTAGGTATGTTCTGATACCATGTTATGAATAGCGCTTGTATTCATATGAGGCCAAAGGGCCGGTATATATACACAAGTACAGGATAGTAAATATGGAAAGAATACATATAAGGAAAGAGTACATGTATGGAAAGAATCTAAACTATCCTAATACAATGCAATCTGTATATATCTCTAACAACGACCATGTTGGTTTTGACCGCGTTGTCTGTTTCGACCACGTTGTCGGCTTCAAGCACATTGTTTGTTTCGACCACGTTGTCTATCTATCGACTACGTTGCATTTCTTTGCTGTCCAGTGGTGTTCAGTTTTGTTGACCAGTGTCTCTCGACCACGTGCTTTCTGTCCAGTAGTCGTTAACAACCACGTTGTGCTTCCGCCGAGTGGTCATAATTCGACCACGTTGTTCTCTGATGTGGTCATATGAAGGTCTGTGTTCCTTTGTTTTAAAGTAAACCTTATATCCTAGTGTTCATAGCTTTGTAGCTATTGGAGAAAAAGGAATATGTGAATATTTGGAGGAAGAATATATAGTCACTATTTACCCCTCCTTTGTTGCTTGTCCGGTCCTACAGAAACACACATGTTGTGGTAGCCTTGCCTACGAGAAACATATTTTTTTGTGGCTTTGTGCTGAGGGGAAGGCAATGCTCAAACTGCAGTCATGGAGAGGAGCGGAATGGTGACCCCTGGATTTGGAACTGCTTCAGCGTGCAGGCACCCTGGATGGGCGGCCTATCAATAACTCGGTACGCGCAGCGCAAATGGTAGGATCACAGTGGGCACAGGCAGAACTATTCATATTTCGCTGTACTTTCCAGGGGCAGAAATGGAGAGCTTTATTTTTCGTATGGTAAACCGATAACCCAAATAAAACACTCCATAAAAACTTGGGAGAAGCAAAAGGAGAAGGTACATTACCATCTAGAACAAATCGATGAGCGGAGCAAGGAAGTAAAAATGGCACTGAAAGTTTACATCCCGACCCATGTTCCATGGCCTCAATGTCAATCACATATTCTCTCTGTGTTTCCCGCAAGGTTGTGAAACCGTCTAATTTGTAAACAAATAGGAATATATCATGTAAAGAAAGGGCGCATCTTCATAAACAAATAAAAGAACGGCACAAGCGCATCATTTTCTTATAGATTTCCCATTATGGTAACCTGATGCCATACTAAAAGGCATACAACGAAAGATAGAAATAAAGAATAGACCAGTTAAAACCATAGTAGCAAAAGAAAACATGTAGACATGATCTTGCAGTCGGCTTTACTGATCTTGCACCTAGCCTTCAATTTTGAGATATGATGTCTCTTCTCACCGGAAGAGAGCAATCGAAGAAGGCACCTGGTAGACTATGTGGAGGTCGTGAATACAGATGAATAATTGACTTTTGGGTTGTATTGAAATTTGCGTTTGTGAAAGTTTTGGTCGACAACGTTTGGCGATCGATAGATTTCAACCACAGACGGTAGTCCGATCGGCCTTGTGATAGATGGTCCGATCGGTAGGTTGGATCGGCAGGCATCGACCACAGCAGAACGATCACGACATTTTGACCATAGCCGAACGACCATGCCTATAAAAGCAGGGAGAGGCTAAGAGTTAACGTAAGACTTTTGAAAGGTTTTTGGAGGAGAGGCTTGAGAAGAGGCTTTAGTTTCTGGCTAGAGCTTTTAGGGGTTCTTGTGAGGGCACTTTGTAAATCCACAAAAATCCAGCAATAAAGATCATTTTGAATCAATCTGTTCATGATTTGCTCGAAGAGTGCTAGTGGTTGCAGATGGATTGAAGGTTACGACGACGTGCAAATGTATTCGGGAGGTTCAGTTTCTGGTGTTGAAGATTTGGAGCACGTACAAACCGGTTGAAGATCAAACCTGTGCGAGCGGTTGAGCGCTGAGTGGTCGAACATTGAGTGATCGATCGGGCAGTTGAGCACCGAGCAGTCGAAACCTTTATCGACCATCAGGAGATTCCAAAAGCGGAGACAATCATTTACTCCCCTCTGATTGTAGTATTCGATCCTACAAGTGGTATCAGAGCCACTTGCGATGGAGTTAGAGAGGTATGCAAACCGTCCCTATGCTAGATGGTATTGATTTTGCTTTTTAGAAGTGTCATATACAAGCTTACATTGAGGCTCAAGGTACTGATTTTGGAATAAAGTTTCTTAACCTTATGTGGTTTTTGCTACTGTTACTACATAACATAAAACAAATGTTAATTTAAATGCTCGAGCTCATAACTTGCTGTTTTAAGGAATTTCTTGTAAAAAATTTAATCGAGTAGCTCATATTAATTCCGCTCACTTAATATGGAAAACTTTTTATGATTATCATGAAGGAACCACTAAAATTAAGAACGTGTGCAAGAATCTTTATTAAAAAGAGTACTCTGATTTTGCTTGTGAGGCTTGTCAAGTTCTATATTCTGAGTTGGAGCCTGCTAGATCAATTAATACAGCAAACCTGGTTTAAGTTAGAGATATAACTCATAAATTTGATGAACTAAGAATGGTACATGACTCTTATGATGAAAAATTTAAACTTTCTAATGATGAAATTGAAAAAGTTTAAGCCTAACTCTTCTACAGAATGTTCTAAGTGTGATTTGCTATAAGCTAGACTTATTTTATCTTAGGAATCAATTTAACGAATACTCTATCATGAAAACCTTTCATGCTCTAACTTTCCTAAGTTAAATATTGCAATTGATGATCTAACTAGGCAGTTGAAGGAATTTGTTGAAAAGGAAAGATTGGCTCAATATAGTGCTTTCAAGAATCCTGTGATAGAACCTATTAATTGCACAACTTGTCTCTCATTGGCTAAAAAATGAGTACCTTAAGAACATTTTAGAGAATTTTCTTTTGGCAAGAAGAATTTGAACATAATTCTAGGCAAGTCAAAAATTAGTGAGAAAAATCATAGTCTAGGATTTAATTTTATTGAGTATGCTAAGAACAATCCTCCTAAAGTTGTTAAGTTACTCGAACTAGGAAAATTTGAATTAAAATCCAAACCAAAATAAATTATCTTTAGATCTACCAGTATTGTAAAAGAATTCTCTACCAAACTGGATACTGTGGAGTCGATTGATACGACCACTTATCAAGTCAAGTACCAATGCACTTATTATGGTAAAGATGATCATTTGGTTCAGTTTTTTTTTGAAAAGAAAAGAAAAATAAGAAACACAGGAAAAGAAAGCATTTTCGACTAGCTGTTTCCCATGTTTCCCGTGGTCAGACCAGCGTGGTCAGACCAGATTGTCGACCAGCTATTTCGCATGGTCGAACTAGTGTGGTTGGACTAGACTTTCGACCAGCTATTTCCCATGGTTGGACCAGACTTTTAACTAGCGTTTTCTACTTGATTAGACCGGTCGGAGGTCAGACCATGTTTACGTAGGCGGTTGGATCCGTTTTGACCAGAGCTGTCCACGCGATCTGACCAATCAACGGTCAGACCAGTCTGGCTGAGGTGGTCAAATCGCCCCGTGGTCGGACCAACATCTCAACGACTGTTTAGTCGAAACTGGTCAGATGCTAATCCTTCACTTAAATTCTTATCAGTGCATGCTTTTGCTCCTGTTCGTCATGTATCTCAGTACTAGATATCTAAATCCTTATTATCTAACTCCATTACTAAGGTACCAAAAATTTTTTGTGCTCTATAGGCTCGTCGCAAGCGGAAGGAGAACATATGGTTCATTGACTCCAGTTGCTCTCGCCACATGACCAGAGACTCACAATGGTTCTCCCTCACTCGTGCCCCCGGTGATGAGATGATCACTTTTGGGGATAACTCTCAAGGACGAGTTCTTGCAAGAGGTACCACGCGCGTCAACGACAAGTTCATCATAAAAGGCGCCACTCTCATGAAAAAGTAGCCTAGTTGACAGAAAGGGCGGGCAAGTTGTGCTATAACTTGCTTTCAGTTTCACAGTTAGTTGACGATAATCTTGAAGTGAACTTTAAAAAGCATTCATGTTGTATTTTAGATTCATCTGGTGATCTTGTATGCAAAATTAGTCGAGTTGGTCACTTGTTTAAGGGTGACTTCTCATATTCGGCATCTTCTGATCTTAGGTGTCTTATTTCGTCAGACTATAAGGATTTGTTCTTTTGGCACCGTAGATAAGATCATATTGGTTTTGATCATCTTGCTCATATCAGTAATATGAATCTTGTTAGAGGAATTCCTAGTCTTAAAGTTGAAAAGTCAGTGGATCTAATTTGTTCATCCTGTCGACATGGTAATATGGTCTCATCGTCACATACTCCACTCACTCTTGTCATGACTGATTCTCTGGGTTAATTATTGCACATGGACACAGTAGGTCCTTCTAGGTTTAGTTTGTATGAGGTAAATGGTATGTTCTTGTTATTGTTGATGATTATTCTAGATACTCTTGGATTTATTTTATGGCATCTAAGGATGAAGCTTTTGGTCATTTTAGAGAGATGGCTCTTAGACTTGCTAATGAACTTCCAGGAGCACTTAGAACAATTAGAAGTGATAATGGAACTAAATTCAAGAACACATCATTTGCTTCTTTCTGTGCTAAAAAGGGTTTAGACCATCAATTTTCGTTAGCTATGTACCTCAATAGAACGGTGTTGTTGAATGTAATAATAGAACTTTGGTTGGCAAGAACGATGTTAAATAAACATGCTACTCCTAGGAAGCATTAGGCTGAAGCTATGTCTACTGCTTGCTATATTTCGAATAGAGTATTCTTGCGAGCTAAATTGCATAAGACTTCCTATGAGCTTCATTTTGGTCATTCTCCTAATATTTCTCACTTGAGGGTGTTTGAATGTCGACGCTTCATTCTTAAATATGGCCATCTTGATAAATTTGAATATAGTTCACACTCGAGGTTACTCAATTTAGAAACTAATAAAATTGTTAAGACCTGCGAGGTCACTTTTGATGAGGCTAGTCCTAGAACTGGACCCGACAATACAGGTATACAGGTAACCGATGCACCTGAGGACATCTTCTATGACTCTGACGACAACGAAAAGGAGTTCCTGTGTCACACTACGCCACACGTATCTACACCAAGGGACTCTACAGCCAGTGGCTTTGCTCCTACCTCTCATGTAGTAGAGGCCACTATGCCAATGACCATTCCTACGACCACTTATAAGGCATAGGCCACTACACCTATGACCACTCCACAAGCTCCTCTACATATCCAACAACATCATCCCCCTGAACAAATAATTGGTGAGTTAAGTGAGAGAGTTCTTTGCAGTAGGTATAACTCCAATACCTCTTATGCTCATTATGCTTTTGTCTCCTTTTTTGAACCCCCAAGATGTAAGTCACACTTTATCTGATGAGTCTTGGATTAATGTCATGCATGAAGAATTAGAAAACTTTGAGCGTAATAAAGTCTGAACTTTAGTTTCACCTTCTCATGGTCATAATGTTATTGGAACTAAATGGGTTTTTAAGAATAAACAAAGTGAGAAAGGTGTTGTTGTTCGAAATAAGGCTAGACTTGTGGCTAAAGGATTTACCAGGTAGAAGGTCTTGACTTTGGTGAAACTTTTGCACCTGTTTCTCATTTAGAAGCTATTAGAATTTTGTTAGTATTTGCTGCATCAAAGGGTTTTAAACTATCTCAAATGGATGTGAAAAGTACTTTTCTTAATCGCTATATTAAGGAGGAAGTTTATGTCAAGCAACCACCTAGTTTTGGGAATCCAAAGCTTTCTGATCATGTCTACAAATTGTCCATAGCTTTATATGGTCTAAAACAAACACCTAGATCATGGTATAATAGGCTTAAATCCTATTTACTAAAAAATGACTTTTAAATAGACAAAATAGATAAAACATTATTTACTCTCAAGCATGACAATGATATTTGACTTATTCAGATTTATGTGGATGATATCATCTTTAGTGATTTCTCTTATGCTCTTACTTTTAAGTTTTTAGATACTATAAGTAGGAAATTTGAGATGAGCATGATGGGAGAACTCACGTTCTTCCTAGGCTTTCAGATCAAGCAATCAGAGTTGGGTACTTTTGTTCATGAAACTAAGTACACTAAGGATCTACTTCGTCATTTCAACATAGGGACAATCAAACCAATTTCCATACCCATGTCGTCTATTGCTGTGTTGGATCCTGACGAAGATGGAAAGCTTATTGATCAAAAGGAATAAGAAGCATAATTGGCTCACTTCTGTATCTCACTACTTCGAGGCTAGATATAAACTTTGTTGTGTGTTTGTGTGCTCGCTTTCAGGTTTCCCCCATGTGCTTCACATCGTTAAGCAGCAAAGCGAATTTTCAGGTATCTTTAGTCAACTTTAGAATTTGACTTATGGTACTCTTTATCCTCATGCCTTACCCTTAGAGTTTATTCAGATGCAGATTTTGGGAATTGTAGAATTGATAGGAAGAGTACCTCACAGTTACTTTGGATGACAGCTACGCTTAAGGATTTTGGCTTAGAATTGGATAGTGTTCCACTTTTTTGTGATAACACTAGTGTTATTAGTATTGCTAAGAATCCTACGCGACATTCAAGAACCAAACACATTGATATTCGCTATTATTTTCTTAGAGATCATGTGGAAAAGGGAGATGGCTGTCTTGAATTTCATTGATTCAGAGTCTCAAGTTGTTGATATTTTCACAAAACTGCTCGATTCTTCTCATTTTGCGGAGTGAGTTGGGTGTGTTGCATCCTTTGGGATTGTTCTAAGGGGGAGCTTTTTGTGGTAAAAAGTTTCAAAAGTTTTGTTTATTGCACTTGTCAAATAATACATCAAGTCCAAGTCATTGAAATCAAATGAGTAGAAAGTTGCTTTATCATATTTAGTCATGTTGTGTAACTTTGATCATGACTAGTTAAAATTATTTTGCTCTACTTGAACTAAAACATGATGTGGCGGAATATTTTGACTAGATTGATTATAGATAGTATTCTATGATGTTTATCTAAAAAGATTAGCTTGATTGTGAGTCTTATTTTAAATCTTGCCTGTGAGGTTCGTATGTTTTATAATGAAATCTTTTTTATGTTCATTCAAGTTGGCATGTTATAAAAAAATGATAAGAAAGAGAAAGTTGAAAAGATGTATGCTTCAAGCATGCCATGGTTAAACAAAAAGAAAAAGCACAACAAGTGCACAAATAAAAAGAAATATGATTCAAGCATGCCACCATCTAAAAGAAAGTATGCTAAGCTACAAGCATGCCATCATGACAAGTATGCTACAAGCATGCCACATGCTTAAGAATTGAGTGTGGAGTAATAGGCTACTATATGAGCTTCTAGGTTATCTAAACTTAAAGTTTGCTTCACTTTTAGGCTTACACTTTTTGGTGTGATATCCCATTGTGCTTATTTTAATTGGTTTGGTCATTGTTGAGATGTCTATCATTAATCTAATTTGCTTAATCATGCTCAAGACTAGTCTTGACAATGCTATATGATATATGACTTTATATGATTTAGGGAGCTCTACTAAAAATATGGCTTGGTTAAATTCTTAAATCAATACAAATTGACTTAGATAATCTACAAAGCTTCTGGATGTTTACTCTCATTGCTCCTTCTTAGAATTTTTACAATCTCTAGAGTTTTTGATAATTACATTGCCAAAGGCGGAGAAAAATGGGAAAATTAGAGAGATTGGCTCAAAATTGGGAGAAATTGGCTCAAAATTGCTCTCTTGTGTTAAGAGGGAGTTTTATGAGTTTTTTCCTTTGCCGAGTGCTTGTTGCTGTGGTTTGTTAAAATTCTTTTCTCTACAGCTTTGAAACATTCTTTGCACAAATTTTGCTTTATTCGAGAGTTTTTGAGGTGTCGTCAATGTATTCATCAAGAAAGAGATTGTTACACCATGTGGAGGTCATGAATACAATGATGATGAATAATTGACTATTGGGTTGTATTGAAATTTGTGTTTCTGAATGTTTTGGTCGACCATGGTTGGCGATCGGTAGGATTCGATCACGGATGGCAGTCTGATCAGCTTATGATGGATGGTCCGATCGTAGGCCCGATCGGTAGGTGTTGAACACTACAGAACGATCACAGCATATTGACCATGGCAGAACGATCACGGCATTTCGACCATGGTAGAATGACCACGATCGGTAGTTGGTGGTGTGGACCATGGTCAGCAGTCGATAGGCTTCAACCTCGATCAGTGAACCGGTCGTAAGCAACAGTGAACCGGTCGTGAGCTATAGTAACTGATCGGGGGTCGTAGCTAAAGTGTTTTGTCGTAGTTGTAGATTTCGTTGTCTATTGTCTAGTCGTAGACTTCGTAAACTATTTTCGTAGTCGCAGACTTCATGGCTGTTGTCATAGTCAAAGGCTTGGGGATCTGTTGTCTTAGACTTTGCGGTCGGTGGTCGAAGACTTTGCTGGTCGGTAGTCGAAGACTTTGTGATCAATACTCGTAGACTTTTTGGTTGGTAGTCGTAGGCTTTGCTGGTTGGTAGTCATAGGCTTTTGGGATCGGTTGTCGTAGGCTTCATAGTCGCTACTCGTAGACCTTGAGTGCTCCAAGTACTCATAGTTTTCGAGTACATGTTGGGCTAGCGGTCTGATCAGCCTAACCGCCTTGTGCATGGCGATTAGCCCAGTCTTTCTAAGTGGTGTTAGACTGTTTTTTGGAAAGGTTGGATATTGAGATCGTGGATGATCTGGTTTGTGTTTATTGATGGGAAGAGTGTGATTTACGTGTGTGGACTGATGTTAGTCAAGTTGGGAAGAATTGTACCTAAAAAACGTTCTTTGGTCTTTCCATGTACAGGTTAGGCATGGAGATGATCATGGTTGGTGACGAGGAGGGCTGTAACAGCCCAACTGTTATTTCAAAATTTCAGCAAAAAAATAATAATAATTAAAAATTAATTCAATTTAAAATAAAAATAAGTATCTTTAGTTGCCTAAATTTGAGAGATTGTACTTGCCATTTTTAGCCTTTTCAAAAAGGTTTTTCTTAAAAGTAATCTGACTAAAAACATAAAATTATTGTCAAATAAAAGGTATTTGTAAATTTTTGTAAAGATACTATTTCAAATTAAGTATTTAAAAGCATTTGGCTTTTATTAGGATTTTCTGTGATTTTCTGGGATTTATTTGGAGTTATCTGGATTTTATTTCCAAAGCCTAAGCAAGAAAATATATTTTAAATATTTTATTAAAGCTAAAAAGAATTTATTTAGCCTTTCCTAAGCTTCCCAAAATTTTATAGTAATTTTTGAGATTTTCTAAGATTTTAAAATCAATTTCAAACTTAAAAGGGTATTTTTGTAAAAGCTAAAAGAACAATTTTAAGTTGAAAATATTTTTAGAAAGTCCAAAACATTTTATAGAATTTTCTGGAATTAAAAATCAATTTTTGAAGTTAAAAAGATATTTTATAAAAATTTAAATTCCAAAATAAATTAAAAATATTTTTTCTAAGTATAAAATATCTCCAGGGATTTTTTGTAATTTTTCTAGAATTTTTAAACATTATTTACTATTTTCTAAGCTTTTATAAATATTTCTGGTATTTTCTGAAAATTTAAATCCGAATTTAAATCCGGATTAATCTCGTGCCGACACGTGTCGCGCTGAGATTAAATCTCCCTTTTCCTTGATTTAATCTAGGCCGTCCGTTGCCACTTAAGTCCCCAACGGGCGAGATCTCTCTATCCTCGCCACGTGTCGCAAATCCGGCCACTTACCCCTTCCTCTCCCCTCCTCTCTCACCGACATGTGGGCCACCCATGTCATATCCTTCTTCTTCCTCACTTCATCTTCTCCAAGTCGGCGCCACCATTAATGTCGCCCCCGAGCTTTGTGCCGACTGTTCCGCTCCCCGAAAATCGTCGCCTCGGGTCTCCCCCTCGCAGCCGCACCCCCGCCTCCTTTATGGCGCCACCCGCTCAGCGTCCCACCCGTAGAGCCGCCTCCCACGAAATCCGGCAAGCCCACGCCGCCCCTTTCCCCTATAAAACCCCCCATCCGAGGCCTCATTTCGCATCCACTCCCCAGCGCCTCCTCCCCACCTCGGCCTCTCCTCCCGCCGGCCAGAGCTCATGCCACCGAGCCCGCCACGGTGAGGTTGAAACCGCCGCCTCCTCTACCTCCGCCTCTCGCCGACCGGCCACAGGTGCTCCATGTGCTCTCCGTGGCCTGCCTGCGCCGTCTGACCGCTGCATGGCCACGTCGGCGGCATGAGCCCACGTGGCAGCCAAATGGCAGCCACGTGGCCGGCCACATCAGCATCTCGCCACATCATTTCCCTTTTTCTTTAATTAATTATTTAATTTCTGATGACGTCATAAATAAAGCTTTTTCAGTATAAAAATAAATCAGATAATTTGCCTTTTTCTTTTTCCTTCTTTTTGAACTTCCAATAGCTTGTATTTACTCATTTTAACTCCGATTTGAGCCGTTCAAATTTCTAAATTCCTCTAAAATATTAAAATATTCAAATATATACTCTTTTTCAAATTTTTTGAATTTTATTTGAATTTTTTAAATTTTATTTGTTTGGTTTTTCGCATATAGATTTTGGCGATCTCAGAGAGAGCGACTTCGACGATCCGAACCAAGTCTTCAATCAAAGCAAGTTACACCTTTGATCATGTCGATCCCAATACTTGAAATTAATTATGTTGTTTTTAAATTATTATGCATGCTTACTTTTAATCAAGTTAGTTTTAATTCAGATTTGAACTTTAGTTATACCCAAATTCTTTGGACAGACAAATTTGATATTGAATGCCACTATACCTTGTCAAACCTAGATAAAACCTAGTTAGTACATTAGTATTAACTAGAAATTTGAAGAAATGCTTAGCCATGCTGAGAACATTATGGTTTGGGACAATTTTTCACATAAAATGATAAACTTTTATCTTGTATTCTTGACTTTGGTGAGTTAGAAATGTTTATAAAATTATTTCCAAACAAAGTATAAAATATGGTTTAGACTTAGGCAAATGGTTAGGGTGGTGGGTGCTTGCTGGCATGCATTGTCGTTTGGTGACGCAATGTTGATTGCCAGGCACAAGGGGTATGTGGTTGGTGCCTAAGTCAGTAAAGGACCGGTCTATGAGCTACTGTTGCAAAGCCATTTCGTACTACCACAAGTCTGGTATCGGACAGACCTGGCCGAATAATTTGTGAAGTTCCAACATGATCTCGCTATAGGCTGAATATGGGCGCGGCGTAGTCCGTAAGAAGTCTCACATGGCACAAGAGGGGGCTCCAGCATGTGGATTCATGCTGTGGTGAAACCTTAGTGGCGGCGTGGTTATGTTGGTAATGGATCATTGTAAAGGCTTTGTTATGATTTTCTCAGTCGCACGCCTTCGGAAGCGTGTAGTGGCCGACAATATGAGATTATCATATCTTGTGGGTAAAGCTGTACAACCTCTGCAGAGTGTATAACCTATCCTGGATAGTCGTGCCCACGGTCATGGGCAAGCTGAGTAAAGTTTTTCACGGATTAGATTTTGTTTTTGAAAATGTTTTACGAAACCGTATGGATGGATGAAATACATGAAAGATTTTGGAAAATCGTATGGATGAATGGAATCTATACGAGTTTGTTTTTAAGAAAAGTTGGTCCGGGTGGGATGCCCGTGGATAGGTTGGTGTAGGGGATGGACCTGCACTAACGTTACTTAATTTGATTACAATGTTGTTTTACTTACTGTATCAAATTTAGCTTTCGCACTTAATTTATGATATTTACTTCAATGTTGCCTTTTATGTAAACTAACCATATTATGCCTTCCTTTGATATTCCATATACATGCATTAACTCTGTTAAACCTCCTGGTGTAACTTGTGGAGTATTTTTTGTACTCATGTTGCTAAATTTCACTCTTTCAGAGGAAGCCTTCGACGACTTCGGTGAGGATTACGATAGGTCATGCGTCTTCTGATCATTCGCCTTGTGGGAAGGCTGGATGGGTCTCTTATTATTATTTTTCTTATTTGTTATCTTCCGCTGCTATTGTAAACTTTAGCCATCAGGCTCATATTTAGTTAAATAAAATTTATCGTTATGCATGATATTTGTCTTTGTTTCCACTGTGTGCACTAAGCTTTCCTGGGATAGTGCGATTAACACAGAGGGTTTCGGAGTTGTTGCTCCGGGTCCCGACAAGGGCCGAGACTAAGATGGAGAATTCTGAGGTCCAGACGGTAGATGATGTCATGAGGTGGTTAGCCTCACACTAGAGTACGTAGAGATCAAAGGTGGTTGATGCGTGGAGAAGCTATGGGAGGTGCGGTCCTAGACGCTTCAACACATGATGAGATTGAAAGAGTTATGGAAAAGTCCATTACTTGGAAGGCTTAGAGATTACGGAAAACCCGTGTTGAAAGGGTTTCGGATCCCTTGATTTTCGGAACAGAGAGTCCATAACTTGGAAGGCTTAGGATTATGATAAACCCGTGTTTGGAAGGGTTTCAGGTCCCTTAATTTTCGGATGAGATAGAATTTGGGGTGTTGGCCTATAAAAGCAGGGAGAGACTATGATTAACACAAAGCTTTTGAAAGGTTTTTGGCGGAGAGACTTGAGAAGAGGCTTTAGTTTTTAGCTAAGGCGTTTAGGGGTGCTTGTGAGGGCACTTTGTAAATCTATGAAAATCCAGCAATAAATATCATCTTAAATCAACCTGGTTCGTGATTTGCTCGAAGAGTGCTAGTGATTGCATGTGGATTAAAGCTTATGATGACGTGCAAAGGTATTCGAGAGGTTCAGTTTCTGGTGTTGAGGATTTTGAGTACGTACAATCGGTCGAAGATCAAAACTGAGCAAGCGGTTGAACCCGGAGCAATTGATCGAGCAGTTGAATGATGAGCAGTCAATCGAGCGGTCGAACACTGAGTGATCGGGTAGTCGAGCACCAAGCAGTCAAGACCTTCGCCAACCAGCAGGAGATTCTAAAAAGCAGAGGCAATCATTCACATCCTCTGATTGCAATATTCGATCCTATAGCACCCTGGATCTAAAACTGCTTCAGTGTGCAGGCACCCTATATGGCCGGCCTGTCGATAACCAACTATGTGCAGTGCACGCGCGCGGAGCTAGAAACAGAGGGATGAAGGAACTCTACCCCAAATTGACAGAGAATTGAGAGAAGTGGAGAGAGGGAAAGAGGTCATAACTCACCGTGGAGCTTTGAAACGCTGGCGGGAACACGACCCACCTCGACCGAAGTGCAGCTAGCGGTGGCCGGTGGCCGAGGCTCGATCCGATAGCACCACTACGCATCCATCGTGGCGTAGGTTGTTGTACCTCCTTGCTGCATGCCACTGTGCACCTCCTTGCTGCATGCTACCATCCCCAAGCTAATGAAGGACGTGAGAGTCAAAGAGAGAGAGAGAGGGAACATCTCCCTTCCCCAGCAGACTCATCGGCATCGGCAACAACGACGGGGAGGACATGAGGGCGAGGGCGAATCTGGGTGGGCGGGGATAGACTAGGTCGGCCGAGGGTGGCACAGGGCTCGCCAATTCCCTTGTTGTCACTGTAGCCAGTAATCAAAACGGACCAGCACATGAACAAAAACCCAAACCAGAGAGCACGGCCCAAAACGCTAGAGCAAGAATCAGAAGCAATCGAAATGAAACCGAGTACAAAGGTCAGATCCATAGTAGGACGGGGATAGACCAGGCCGGCCTAGGGAGGCATGGGGATTGCCAATGCCCTTTCTTGGTGTCGTTGGCAGAAATCGAGACGGAACCGAACACGAACAAGAACCTAGACCAGAAAGCATGCACTACTATAAAAGAGGTTATACTGGACAGTTACATTACAGACAATTTATAGGGAACTGTCTGTGATGCAATTATCATAGACGATTTATACTAACAGCCGTCCCTGATATTTTCACAGACGGTTATTTATACGAATCGTCTATGAAAATATCATAGACAGTTGTTAGTATAAACCATCTATGAAAATATCACAGACGATTGTTAGTATAGACCGTCTGTGATAATGCAAGACATCACAGACGGTTTGTATTAATAACTGTCTATGATAATTCACAAACGTTTATTTATAAGAACCGTCTGTGATACTGCCAGACATCATAGACAGCTTTTAGTTAAAACCGTCTATGAAACAATCATAGGCAGTTTTTATTTGTGACCGTCAGTATTTTGTCCTTTGTCATATGAACTACAGAAGCTACCGATCAGCTGGAACAGATAAGTGTGCCAGTCACTTTTACAAAATACAAATTCAAGTCAAATTTATTACAAAAGTCCAAAAAAAGAGATTTCTAGATCTTGATCTTATCGTCTTCATATGCTTCCTCTTCTACATTTGGAATTGGAGGATCAGCGACTGAGTTCTCGAATGCCGTGAAGATTGTCCTTGCCCTTTCTACCTCCTCCTCTACCCTAGGCAAATCACTAGCATAGCCCATAATCTCAAAGAGGATGGCATGATAAGCTTCCTTAGAATTGGTCGCTTCTGCTTGACTGGCAAGGTTATCATGTGTCTCTTCACTCTCGCAAGAAGTTCTTCTGCTTTGCGCACATTGAAGAGAGAACAAGGCTGAGGGTGGTTTTCCTTTCCTGAGCGACAAGAAGACACCTCCATCGATGGTGGATGATGAGGTCCAGCTGACGGATGGAAGAGACTCGAGGAAGGAGAGTAGAACATGAGTGAAGGAGTTGTTCTAGACGTAAGTTTTGGGCCGCCCATGTAAGGTTGCGGCCGAACAACTCGTGATGGATAGATGAGAGGAAGGAGATCTAAAGAATACAAGATGCCATTATTAAGAAATCTGGTGAAGAAGGTGATCTAGGGAGAGGATAGTTTTGAAGGAATAGTACACCGCGCTACATATAAAGCCAGAACCGTTTGGAAGTTTAAGGGTCACATGCATCAGAATATTAACAGGCGGGAGTAGAGCGTGCATTTTTAAGTGTTATCACAGACAGTTCGTATACCACACCGTCTGTGATATGGGCATTATCACAGATGGGTCGTATAACAAACCGTCTCTACTATGTGCATTATCATAATCGGTTCGTATAACAAACCGTTTATGATAGTGACCGACATCACATACAGTTTGTATGAACAACCGTCTGTGAATTATCACAGACAGTTATTAATAAAAACCGTGTGTGATAGTTTCATATCATAGACGATTTGTGGTTGGAACCATCTAGGATACTCTGCTCTATTAAATAGCAAGCGTACGCTACACAAATCTGTCTTCATTACGCTACATTGAAGGAGAAGGCCGGCTTTGGGGAATTCGGTGAAAACATATCGCTTGTAGATGTATTTGTTCTTGGTGATTAGAGGTTAGTATGTGCTTCTAAAAACTTATATGCCTTTGTAATAGAGAGAGATGATAGCTAGGTTTTTAATTAGATCTAGCTAGTTAGGTTTAGAGAGAGATGGTAGTTTTGCTCCAATTTAAGAATGGGTTAATACTCCTAGTTTACTTCAATATATTCTTCCTTGATACTGTTTCATGAGTGCGTGGCTAGCTACCTACTTAATTTAGATATGAACAATTAATTTAATATAAGATGGATGACAATTTTGTGTGTAATTAAGTAGCTAGGCTGATTAGCAATAGTAGTATTAATAATCCAATTTGACACCCGTTTGTTACATATGTAGCATAGATATGATGGATCAAAGCTGGATGTACGTTGAGAACCGTGTGAGTGAATAGTACATTAATGGCGTGTCTACTTTTAGAAGAGCGGCCGAGCTGGATATGTTGAAGAATGGGATGGAATATATGTACTGTCCATGCATTGATTATAATAATTTGAAGATATTTACCAACTCAACATAGATCGAAGCTCACTTGATTTAAAGGGGTTTCAAAAAGGGGTATACATATTGGACTAGTCACGGTGAAGAGAAGATTATACAGGAAGGTAGTTATAACATCGTCGAGGGACACAACGATACGCTGCTTGTGGACTGTGCTTTCAATGAGAATAGGTCACAGGATGACAATCTGGATCAGATGCTAAGCGATGCAGAAGGGATGTATAGTGAGAGAGAGTTTGGTAAATTCGAGGGTTTGATAGAGGACTCGGAGAAACCTTTGTTCTTGGGCTGCAAGCCGCAATAGATAAGGTTGTCATCTGTTCTAGTACTGCTAAAATTGAAGGCAAGCAATGGTTGGTCTGACAAGAGTTTCACGGTATTATTAGGTCTCCTAGCGAACATCCTTCCAGAGGGAAATGTATTGCCGAGAATCACTTACCAAGCCAAGAAGATTATTTGTCCATTAGGAATGGAAGTATAAAGAATACATGCATATCCAAATAATTATATCCTTTATCGTAAAGAGTATGCAAGCTTACATATTTGTCTGGTGTACAAAGTATCCTGATACAAGCGTAAAAATGACTCTAATGATGGGGAGGGCATCAAGGTGAAGCAATGACTTTCTGCTAAGATGTTGTGGTATCTTCCTATATTTCCCTATTTAAAGCATTTATTTGCAAACCGAAAGGATGCAAGATTGCTACATTAGCACTCGGTGCAGCGTAAAAAAGTCGAAATGATAAGACACGCTGCTGATTCCGCTCAATGGAGGAACATCGATAGGATGTTTGTAGACTTCGGTGCGGAACCGAGGAATATAAGATTTTGGTTGAGTACAGATGGAATGAATCCTTTCGGTAACATGAGCAGCCGACAGAGCACCTGGCCCGTGATTATCCATGTACAACCTTCCTCCTTGGTTGTGTATGAAGCGGAAGTACATTTTGATGTCACTACTTATTCAGGGGCCGAAGCAAGTTGAGAATGATATTGATGTGTACCTAGCACTATTGGTAAAAGATCTTGTGACACTATGGAACGAAGGGGTACAGGTATGGGATACGCATACACGAGAGAACTTCAGTGTGCGCGCCATGTTGTTCTGCACGATCAATGATTTTTCTGCCCTTGGTAAGCTGTCAGGGTTGAGTACAAAAGAAACCAAAGCCTGTTCGCACTACTTAAATTATACCGAGAGTGTGCATTGAATAATTCGCGCAAAACTATGCACATACATCATCATAGGTTCCTTCCAAACTATCACCCATATCGCAAAATGAAGAAACAATTTGACGAAAAAAGAGGATGACTCAGTACCATGGCCTTTTAGCGGGAAAGAGGTCTACGATATGGTCAAGGATATCGATGTTGTCCTTGGAAAGGGAAGTAAGTTGAGGACCCATCAGAACAACATGTGGAAGAAGAGGTCAACATTTTGTGACTTGCCTTATTGGGAGCACTTAGAAGTTCGCAATTGCATCGATGTGATGCATGTAGAGAAGAATGTATGTGATAGCTTGATTGGTCTCTTACTGAACATTCGTGATAAAACAAAGGATGGTGTTAACGCAAGGCATGATTTGGTCGCTATGAACATCAGGACCGAGTTAGCATTGATAGAGACCGATAAAGGCCGGACGTACCTTCTCCTAACTTACTACACTCTGTCTAAGTCTGAGAGAACTGGACTGTGCCAGTGCTTGCATGGTGTGAAAGTTCCGTCTGGTCACTCCGCCAACATGAAGAAACTTGTTTCCATAGAAGATTTGAAATTAATCGGCATAAAGTCTCATGACTGTCATGTACTAATGACACAAATGCTTCCTGTTGCAATTTGAGAGACCATGTGGAGGTATCCCCATGTTGTGATGAGTAATTGACGGTTGTGTTAGTGAGTTTGACTTTGTTTTGGGTATTCTAGGGTTGAGTACCTTTTACTTATGCTAATGATGATTATGTTGTTTTGTGCGGTGCTATATGACGGTTTGCTTGTCTGTGTGACTGCAGGACTTTGGAGCTAGGTCATGGTGAGGTGAGGAGGATCGGGACTAGGCACAGGAGGTGTTGAGGTCCAGACGGTCGGTGATGCCGAAGATGATCGAGGCTGCTGAGGTGGTTGCGAGTCGGGAGACGAGGAACCGGAGCTGGAGCTACCGGTGGAGGACACGACGAGCAACGACGAGCGAATCGGGACTAGCCTCAGGGAGGAGTCGGAGGTCCAGACAGTTGGGTGTCGGTTGTGGTCGTGAGCGACGGAACAGACCAGGAGTAGACTCAGGTGGAGTCGGAGGTCTCGGTCGGTGTCAGGTGGACACGACGGACAGCGGCGAGGTGGACTGGGACTAGGCTCAGGGAGGAGCTGAGGTCCAGACGGTCAGGATGCTGGGTGCGGTCGTGTGCAGCGGAGCGGACCGGGACTAGACTCAGGGAGCAGTCGAGGTCTAGACGGTCAAGGTACTAGTTGCGGGAAGCTTCCGGGAAGGTGCTTGATGGCAATTTGGAGAATTGACTTAAGTTTGGAGTGGAGAGGCTGTTTTCCCTCCAAAATGGACTGGTTTGACTTTCTTGCCTCATGGGTGTGAGAGGTGGAAAGTGAGGTAGGTATGACACTTCTTGATTTGCTAATTGAGGATGGGAGTCCCTCTATTTAGCAAAGGGAGTGGAGAGTTCAGCCAAGCAAGAAGGAATAGGAAGGAGTAGGAGTGAGCTGACTGCCCTCAGTGTGTGTGCATGTATTCTTGAGAGAAGCATGCAGTGAGCAAACCCCTTTTTCAAATGCGTATGGGGATGTAGTGAGTGGGCTGTAGTAGCTATGTAATCCTTCCTCTGTAAGCAAGCATTCATGGGGATGAATCCATTTAAAAATTTTACTCGTGCCTGTCACTCCCTGTTGGATTTCAGTTTGAGCCATATCTCTGTTTCTTGGTGATTTGAGCTGTTCCTTTGAGAGAATAGGTTTTGATTTTTGGCCCTGTGATGGGATTTGGTCTCAAGACCATTTGGTCAGTTGATTCCCAAAGAGCCAACTGATAGAAACAAAATCATCTCACTTTTACTCATGGGCTGCACATTCCTCTGTTATTCACTGTAGCTAGGGTTTCATGTCAGGGGATGATGGATTCTTGTGATTTCCCTTCATAAGTTGGCTTGAGATTTGGGTTATCAAGTCCTGAGATCATAGCTAAGTTGATTGCAAAAGCTCATGAGCAAAGGATTCAAGATTGATGAGCAAATTGAAAATCTGTCCATTCTCAACTCATTTTTCAGATTTTTGCTCAAATCTTGATCCCTTGCTCTCTTGGTGAGTTCTTTTGATTCCTAACGTCTTGCTCCTATTTAAAACAAGTTCTTGCTCTTTTGGCCTGAAAATCACAGCAGTTATGCAATCATTCTTTGTCTTGGATGGTCCTGCTCAGTACTTAATGTGCTTTGCTGTTTTCAGCCTGCAGTATATGTTCTTTTCAATCTGTTCGGCAGCAGCATTTGCTCTCTGGTCTGCAGCATCCAAATGTTCAGTTTTTCAGATTGCAGCAAGTATTTTGTGCTCTATTTCAGATTTCGGTTTGCTGCATTTTTCAGTATTTTCGACTGCAGCTCCATTTCTCTGTTTTCTGCCCTGTTCAGCTTTTACTGTTTTTGTGCTGTCTGCAGTAAATTCTTGCTACTCGGCAAGCTGCTGCTCTGCACTATTTTCTGGTTTCAGTTCCTGCGAGTTGCTTTCGGCCAGCAGCAGGATATGGTTGCAGCTTGTATTCTCTGCATTGTTTGGTCTACATTTCATTGCTCTGGTTTCTCTGCCGAAATTGTGCTGTACTCGGTATTTTCTGTGCTGCCTAATTTCAGCCTCTCGGCTGATTTCTATTGCTCCAGTCTGCTGTTTCCTTCGGTCTTGTCCAAGTTTTCCTGCCTTCGGCTGAACTAGTTCTTCAGTGTGCTCTCGTTCTGCGACATCTTTTGATCTCAGCTCAGCTTCTCTTTGTTGTCTTGTTTGCCTCACTTTTCTCTGTGTCTGAGTTTCCATTGTGCATGAGCCTTCATTCTTCATAGCTTTTATAGCTATCAGAGAGGAGAAGCATGTTGTGTGAATACTTAGGGGGAAATTTTTTTTAAGGCATCATTCACCCCTCTCTGTTGCCATTTCTGATCCTATATAATTAGAAGTATTTTGCCAAATAAGATTCGAGTGACAATCATGAGGCTATATTATTTGTTTAAAGCAATTGCTCAGAAGGTCATTGATCCCGATGGACTAGATGCTCTACAGACCGAGGTAGTGACGACTCTATGTTATCTTAAAATGTATTTTTCTCCGTTATTTTTTGATATCATGGTTCATCTCGTTGTCCACCATATGAAAGAGATAAAGATATACGGCCCCGTGTTTCTACATCATATGCACACATTCGAGAGGTACATGGGAATTCTCAAATCCTATTTATGCAATCGATCTCGGCCAGCGGGTAGCATCATCGGAGGTTATACAACCGAAGAGGTCATTGAGTTCTACATCAATTACATGGCTCAGGTCGAACCAATAGGTGTACCTCTGTTTCGTCACAAGGGGAGGCTAGAGGGTATTGTGACCATCAGAAAGAAAACAATAACTTTGGATCTAGATAGGTATGCTTGACCCATTTCGCGGTTTTACAACACATGACTGAAGTGACCCCATATATTTAAGAGCATAAGCACATGATATGCCTGTTAAGGGTATTTAGGTCTTTTCCTATTATTCTAGGGTTTGTGTTCTTGTGTCTCATGTACAATTTATATGCCCCATGGGCTATTGAAAACAAGCTTCTTCTTATCTAACATGGTATCATAGCCTAGGTTTTGAATCGAACTCCGCTTTGGTCACCGCTGGGCACCGCAGCCGCCACCATCCCCAAGAGGAGTGTGCTCCACTCCCAGGGGTGGCCACCTCTTCCGGCCGCCGACCGTCTCACACGTGGCCGTTTGAAAGACCATGTGGAGGTCATCCCGTTGTGTATGATGAGTAATTGACATCATTTACGAAAAGTCGAGTTTGAGTCGGTTGGTTCGGACCTAGACGTTGCGTGGCGTAACGGGCTCGGTCGGACTCGGTCAAACTTGGTCGTATGAGTTAAGGTTGCATATTCTGATGAGTCGACAGGTTTGATCTCTATTTACGCTTTCATGTATCGAGCGGTGCTATTTGACGTGTTTCTTGTCCGTGTGTTGCGGGGCGTCGAGGCGAGTCGTGGCGAGACACGAGGTGGCCGGACTAGGCGCGGTGGCGCTGAGGTCAGAACGGTCGTGATGTGTCGAAGACGACGTGGACTCGACGTGTTGCGGAGCGTCTTGAGGCGAGGAGCGGAAGCTTCCGGAAGGTGCGGGAGGCGGCACGGAATTTCGCAAACCGCAAAAGCGGGAGCGGCGCGTTGGACTTAGCGGGCGTAACGGGGCGGAGACCCGTTAGCCAAGGCTATAAATAGAGGAGAGGGGCTGCATGCCTCCTCAGGTCTTCTTGAGAGAAGATTAGGGTTTTCTAGTCAAAAGAGGCTTTTGGGGGTTTGTTTTGCTTTGAGGCTTTAGTAGTTGAGAGTGGGTGAGATGGACAGGGGTGTCCAAAGTGGTCTCACGTAGCTTCCTCCTCCCTGTGCCCTGTTCATGAGTTCTTGGGTTCTTGAGTTGGAGAGAGGGAGGTGATGAGTTGAGCTACCATGTAATCATTCCTTTGTATTCAATAGCGCATTGGGACTTCTTTGTGATCCCTGTGTTAAATGGAATGAATCCTTTATGAAGATTATTTGAGTTCTTGCCTCTCTGTTCAGTTTTCCTTCGATGCCTCAATTTTGGAATTTTTGAGTTTTTGTGTTTTGGCTTGTTCTTTGTTGGGAAGTGGCAAAATGGGTTGCTCTAGGATGGAATTACATTTCTAGACCCTTTGATTGACTTCTCCAAAGAGCAAATCGAGTTTAATTTCAGTTTTGAGCTTTTGTCCTCCTCTGTTCTTAATTTTCTCTTGTTTGGATTTCTAGGGTTTGAGTTTTCTCTTGATTCCTTTCATGAGATGGGATGAATTTTGGTAGGTAGAGTCTAGAGGCTATTCATGATCTATTCTCAAAGTTTCATGTGCAAAAGATCAAAGAATGAGAAGCAATTTGGATTTTGAGAACTGCTCTGTTGTTTTTCAGTTTTCTGCTCAAAACTGAGATTCTTGACCTTCTGGGTGTTTCCTGTTCTACTTAAGGTCCTGATGGTATTTAATTCAAAGTTGTGCTCTTATAATCTGAAAAGAACAAACTGTTATTTGACAAATCTTCTGGTTCTTGATTCACTGCAGTAGCTACAGATTTTCTTTTTTCGGGTGAATCTTCAGGCTTCTGTGTACTGCATCTTTTTTTTTGGCAAAGTGGCAGTTTCAGTTGCAGTATTTTTCGGTTGGAACTTCTTCTCTATATCAGTTTTCGGTTGTCTACAATAGCTACTGTACTCTGTCTTCTCTCAGTCTGTTCGGCAGCAAGAAATAGAGATGTTCAGTTTTTCTGAAATCAGTTTGCAGTCTTGGTTTAGCTTCAACTTTCGGCAGTAGTACATACTATTTAAAATCCAGTTTTCGGCAGGAGTGCTTCTTCCAGTTTGGACTGAATTTGTGAATCTCGGCTGCTCCTTCTTTTTCTTGTTGTTGGGAACTGCTGCAGCAATTACTGCCCTGTGGTTTAGTCTGTAGTATTTTCGTCAACTTGCAGTCATCTTCAGTTTTCAGCCGAGTGAATAGTATCTACTAGCTGCTGTTTCTTCTTTTTGATTTTTTCGGCTAACTGCATTCTCTTTGCTCATTGTTGTCAGCAGAAAATACAGATTGCAGCAAACTGAATTTTATGCATATCTTTTGTCAGCTGCTTCAGTTCAGTTCGGCTAGCTTCTTTTCTTGATGCTGTTTCGGTTCTCTGCATTGCAGTCAGGTTTCGGCACATATTTCAGATTGAGCAGGTTCAGTTTTGCTGCAGAGTGAGCATTCACTGTTTTCAGTTTTTCAACAGATTCTCACTGCAGTTTTCAGTTAGCAACCTGTCCAGTTTTCAGTGAACTACAAACTCAGTTTGTACTCCCAGTTTGACAGATGTCACTGGCGACAAAATTCAGTGAATAGCTTCTAGTTTCCCTAACTGCACTTTCTCTTCTCTGCTGAGTGATGCAGAATTTCTGCCGAGACTGTTGTTAGTTTTTAACCTTCAGTTCAAGTCTGTTTTCAGTTTTCTTTCCAGTTTTCTCTGAGATTTCTGCAGCTTCTTGAAGTCTTTTGATCAGTCTTCTTTTGATCTGTCAAAATCAGTCTCATTTGGATTTTACTGATCTGAGTTCATTTGTTCGTGTTAGTGACTCTGTGAGCAAGAGATTTATCTCTTCATAACTGTTATAGTTATCGGAGAAGAAAAGTTGCAGAATACTTGGAGGCAATTTTAAAAGGCACCATTCACCCCCCTCTGTTGCCATATCCGATCCTACACTGTTGTCAAGCCCGCCCGGCGTCGCCGCAAGCGTCCGCGCCCGTGCATACCCAACGCTTGGCTTCCTCTTGATCACGCGTCGCCAGGTGCCGCCCCTGCATCCGCACCAGCGCTCACACCCGCTCGGGCTCGTGCCCATTGCAGGGCTTCCTCCTGATCGTCGCCAAGCCGGGCTGGATCTGGCCAACTCCATCGCCGCCACCCTAGATCTGGTCGCCGTCGCCTAGATCCGCTCGCCCACCGCTAGATCCGGCTGCCAGGCTCTTCCCTGCCATCACTTGGCCCTTCAACTCGCGTCGACGCTCCGTACCGCTGTCGCCTCGACCGTCATCGCTAGGTCAACTATCGCCTAAATCTGACCGCCGCTGCCTTGGATCCGTAATGGGTACGTGGGTGAAATTCCGTAATGGAGGATGTAGGACGAGGTCACAATCCAATCAGAGACCTCTTCGCCATTTGCTGGGATCGCAAACGAGCGTGCCCGAAACTGGTAAAGAGTGAGGTCATCAACCACGTCTTCGGGTGTCTCCTCTTTCAAAAACCCCGCAGACGAGGAAGTGCCCTAATGCCTGGTAAGATATGTTAAACTGCATAATTGTTAATACCTCTTGAACTTCATGGGATTTAAAATAACATGATTGCCTCTTATAGCAAGCATTGACTACTGAATCTTCCCAAGGCCCCTTTGAAGAAGACAGGGAGAAGGATATACTATCACAGGCCCTGGGAGACAAGGAGCACTCAGTCGCACACGAGGCATGGGGGTTTTCGTACCTTGGAGGCATAGATTCCCAAATGACTCCGAGTTGTGTATGAGTAGGAAGAGATCTAAGGCTTATTGTGATGAACAAATAAAACAGGAGGTTTGTGTACAACTTGATGAACAGCTATCTGCCTCACTTCAAGAGAAGACTGTCTCACTTCTAGGAAAGATAGATTCATTAAGGGAAGAACTGAGACAAGTCCGCAACCAATTGCAACTCACCCCCGTTAATGTGGTACCCAGTCCCCCTCAACATCGGAGTAGCTGCGCGTCCACGCCAATTAGTGAATATAGCGACACTCACTTACCTATCAACGATATCCAGATAATGTACCTCTCTAGAATACTATATAGATAGACCTGGTGGACGCCTTAGCTCATCGTGTATTGTTATGTAGGAGCCCACGCCATGCATCCTCAGAGTCAAGCTTGTTAGCTCCATTCCCAATGACGTTGGGCGGGGGATGGCGTATCCATAGCTATCAGGGACGCTGGTGCACGGTGCCCAACTAGAGACCGGTACAGTGAAGGTCCAGGTGGACATGATTAATGATGTTTTCACCACCGTCTCTCTTAAGAAGCCCCCAAATGTAGAGATTATGACATTAGGGGATGCCGTCCACATATTCATCTAGTGGCCCAAAAGGGGCATCGCCCTTGACCCATCTGTGCCCGGTCTCCACATCCAGTGGCCCAAGAGGGACATCGCCCTGGACCTGTCACATCAGTCCCATGGCTCCACCTCAAGCTCCGCTTCAGAAGCCCATCGCATTAGCTCCCGTAGAGACGCCGTCGAAAATATATCGCAAGCGAGGCGCTAAGACCCAACTGAAGAAGATTAAGGCACCTCCCGGGCAAGGGAAGTTCATTCTCACAGTGTCGTTGGTCTCCAAGTCACAATTACCCAGGCTTGGATTAGTTTGCAATACTTTGCATACCTGGTACATGTAGATGTTCAACATAAGGTCAAACTGGTACAGTGGATTCACTGTGAGATACATAGAGGCGCATTTTTTACATGATTCAGGCTACTTCATACCTTTCAATACTTATTCTTACTATTCAATCTCAACAAACTCGACGCCTCACTTCTACGAAACTGGACACTATAAGTGTACTATACAATCATATTTTACATTCACGTAATACTGATAAATGTCATAACTCATTGTTTATGTATAGATCCATGATTCAACAAGTCCGGCGATGGTGAGAACCGGTGAGTTTCCTCGATCCACACTTGGTCTCTGAGCAATCCATCAACGATAATGCATCCTTCATCAAATATTGCATAATGAGGGGATTAATTGCTCATAGTGATAAGGAGTACACCATGGTACCCTTCAACCAACGGTAAGTGTTTCACTTGTTGTCATACAAATTTTATTTGTAGTACTAAATGAACTTAGGATTAATCACTACAGTGACATACATGACTATGTGTCATTGGATTCTGATCATGATTGTACCAAAGTAGAGCAATGTAATATATCTTGATTCCTTACTTAGTGACAACCACGACTTCACCCGTGTGCAACAAGCAATTAATAGGTAAACTCATTTTCTCTATACATAACTCTATTGTAATCTTCGAGGCTAACTTTTTGGAATCATGTAGGCCGTTCAGCGCTTATGTTGCTTAAGGAGGGAGACACAAAGAATCCAGTGCCACACTGCGACACAGGACGCAATTTTCGGTACCTGCTACAACACAACAATTCTATATCACACTTCGTTATAATGCCTCTAGAATTGACAATACCTATATATGCAATTATATTTTTGCAGTGCCACTAGCAGCTACAGGGCAACGAATGCGGATTCTACGTTTACCGCCATATGAAGAAAATCATGAACGCTAAGACGAATGATCCAAAGGTTTATCAATCTGATAATAATTATTTTGTGATTATCAATTATATATATATAATTATATGCTAATGAATTTAACTACTCCTAGAGACAACGTGTGGAATTCGAGAAAGTGCAATCGATCTTGACAAACTCGCCGAAATTTGAGGAAAACTCTCCCGATTCTTGATATCAGAGGTCATAAATAACACTGGAGAGTTCCACCCCCGGTAGTGGTGATTAGATGTTGAAACATTAAATACAATTGTAACCACTCAATTGTGCTTAATCAAACAATTCATTCAGTTGTTTAATTTGTGAGATCTATGTAACGATTGTCATGTGCTCTATATGTGATCTGTTTGTGTTATTTAATTCATTTATGAGATTTGTGTAATGATTGTCCTGTGCTACATATATGTGATTTTCTTGCTTATTTCAGAAGACATGGCTAGTATTTCCTGAGGCTAGCCCAAAAACAAAAAATAATGAAGCTTGTGAAATAGCTATCACAGACAGTTTAGTATTTCAAACCGTCTGTGATATATAGATATCACAGACGGTTGTTAAAAACAACCGTCTGTGAAATATTTGATATCACAGACGGTAAAAACAACCGTCTGTGATATATATGATATCACAGACGATTTTTTTTTTGAAAAACTATTCACGATAGCGGAATATCACAGACGATTATTAAAAAAAACCATCTGTGTTTAACTTATCATTGACGGTTTGAAAATCGTATGTGATAAATATCTATTATCTTTGACACATAAATATAAACGGTTTCTGAACCGTCTATGATAATGATTTTGAACTGTATATGATAACATTATAGTAGTAGTAGTGATAGTCCAGAAAAGTAGAGGAAGAATCAAAAGCAATCGAAAATGAAACCGACGACAAACGAGCACACGATCGGAGAGGCAAAGCCCAGCGGGACGGGAAACAGAGCGCCGGCAGCGACACGCGCCGTTCGGAGGGCAATGGTCAGGCTCGTACGGAGTCATCGTCAGCGCTGGAGCTCTTTCGTGCATATTAGAACAGTTCTAATATTCATGGTGCTCTGTAAAAAGACATCGTCGTCCTTCCACTTTCATTGGTTAAAACCATCCATGGTGCTCTATAAAAAAGATATTGGTGTCCTTCCAACTTTCATTGATTAAAAAACCATTTCTTGTGCCTTTTGGGTGCGGATTGCTCCCGTAACCTCCTAGACTGACTCAATAAGCGAGCAACTTCTTCATCCAAGTTGACACGCCAAGAATGTGCCAGTTATTTATAGGGTGGGCTCGCGAGGAATTGGCTTAAGAGCAGCTAAAGCCTTATTTGGTCACTACAGGAGCAACTATTCATAATCATTATGAAGCATTTTTTATTGTACACGACTTTTCCTACGTAGAAATAGTAGGCTTTGGCTTTCATTTATTATAGTAACTACCTTTTAAACGGTGCGTTTTTGTCAAGATGTAGTCTACAGGTATATTATAGTACAAACTGCACCGAATTCAGCTTTATACCAGCCAAAATCGCATGCAACTATTTTTTCTTTACGTACTGCCTCTCGTGAATAATTCAGAATTCAAAAATTTCAGCCAAAAGTCATAAACCACAACTCAAAAGAACACACAACATAATAGCATCGGCTTCGACTAAATAACATTAGTGGGAAAATATAATATACAAGTTGGTAGTGTTGTTGCTAGGGTGAAAACAGATCAAATACAAATCGTATAGTGCTCAAGCCATATTCGCATCCATACTTTTTCTCAGATTCGAATACGAACCAGACAAATGTTGGATACGAATTCGAATCGAATATCTACTCAACTCGGTCAGATCCAGATATCATCATAACTTATGCAATATAAGGACATTAGTGACATTTTATTCTCATACAATTACGCTTAATCATTCTAATTCATTTACTTCACCTAAAGAAACACGAATTCCCATTCAATTAAAAAAACTTGTCCAACTAATTAGTCATATTGTAATAAGATATGCATATTGCTTCGTCGAATATGAATACGGATACGGATAGCCTAGATAAAATAACATTTCAGATAGCAAAAGTCCATACCACATTCGCATCCATATTTTTTTATGCGAATTCGAATATTAATAGGATGGAAATTGCTAATCAGATAGAAAAAATTGTACTATATTCGCATCTTATCGAATACGGTAACTGAAAAATATGAATAATTAGTATCCACTTTTCACCCCTAGCTATTGCGATGAACCCCCCATGTCTTGTCCTGCATGATATATAATATAGCTTTTACAACGCAATTACCATGATCTCATGCTTACTTTCCTCTATATTTCCTATATAAGGGCCTAACCCATGAGAAAATTTCCATAAATTAGAATCCTACGAAATTCATCTATTTCCTTCACTTCGAACACCTCATGGAGTTTGTCTAAAGTCTCTCAAAACTACTCATTTTAGTGGTTATCAACGAGTGTAACATCCTAATTTTTATAAAATTTTCTGAATTAAATAAAGCTTAATATAAAATTTTAAAAATTAAAATGATTTAATGTGATTAATCCAGGAAAAATAAACTCCAAAATATTTTATTTGAGTTCTTAGTGTTCCAAAATATTTTCATAATTTTCTCAAAAATTTTCAAGCTTCTTTGCTATAGTTTCTTAGATTATTTGAATTTCCTAGAATCTCATAAAAGGAAAACTAATTTAAAATCTTGAAAACCTTCATGGGGTGAATCTTTCCTGACCCATCTCTCTTTCTCTGTCCACTTGGGCTGAAGCCCAGCCCAACCGATCATGCCACATCGCGAGAGCGAGTGCCACGCATCACCTCTCTCCGCCGTCTCCAACAGGTGGGCCCCACCTGTCAGGGTCTTCGTCTCCTGATACGGGGTCGCCCGATCTTCTCGACGTAGGATGGATACTCACGGGAGTCTTGATGAATCGCAATGATCCTCCAATGCCAATGCAAGGGACGAACACTCTTTAATCCGCCAAACCACACTCGTGTTGATTTCACGACCACCTGCGAAGATCTATCGTGCACCCAATTCCCAACGGAAAGGCTGAACGATCTTGATTGAAGAAAGTAACTCCTAATTCCCTATGGAACTTAGGCAACAATGCTAAACTCGAACATACTTTAGTAGATTGATTATTCTCAAACGTGGTCTACCTTACAATGGGGTCTAACCCTTAATATATAGTACCGCCACCTCATGGCTGGCCAAGAGGTCCTAAACAAACTCCAACACATCCCTACATGTATTTGGAAACAAACTCACACAAAAGGAAAACCTAAAATTAAACCGTCACAATGTTTCGGTCATAACTTTTTATCCGTGATGAATTTGAAGGTGGGGCCAGATCCATTGCGTAGCCCTTGAAATTATCTTTCCAATGAGTACAAGAACACCTGAATCGGACTCCGCTTGTGAAAGTTATGGCCTTTTAGTAACTGCCTGTCAGGCTGTCCCGAACCGAATCCGAATTGAATTCTGAGTTGAATCCGAGTTTGAATTGGATTGAGCACGTGGGAGGTCCGAATTTGGCTTGAAAATCTTATCCAAAACTTGTAGTTTAAGTCCTTGGGCTCCTCCCTTTTTGCTCTCCCACTGCATTGGCTTCTTTCCTCCTTGTGCTTCTCCATAACTTTGGCCCCGGAATCATCATAATATTCAAACCTAATAATAAACAAGAATTTGGCATAAGGTAGTATATCGTTCCCACAAATAGAAGGAAATTCATTAAGAAACAAATTCACCTGACAATATTTAATGCGGCTCAATGCTTCTTTCCAGTGAAATAATGTATTTGACTTAAAAGTGCTAAGCATATGCGTATCCGCATCATCTCCTGTCATCGCCAGAGATTGTAGCCCTATTGTGTCCATCGTGGACACCTCTTAGGCTGCCTCTCCCGACTATAAAGGCACGCTCGCCCTCGAAACCCTAACTGTCAACCTTAAGTCATTGGTCATTTCACCGAAATTGAAGATCGAAGCTTCGCTATCTTCGTTGAGGAATTGTGTCACCTCTAGTGAGTCCCAAGCCTCGCCATTGATGTCCTCAGAACTGTCTCACCGTCCTCCACCCTGTCCGCTGCTTAGATCTGGTTGAGCTCACCGGACTTCACCATCTTCTAGACCTGAGCCTTCGTCGCCGCTCAACCCTCGCCGCCGGGTCATCCCAGATGACCATTGGACCCCATGCCCAACCTGTTTGCATCGTTAGAACCTCATGAACCCAGTGTGCACATCCTAGAACCTCGCTGAGGCCGATCTCACTATCGCACCGTCCGCCCATAATAAGGTAGCACATAAGCCAGCTCAACATTCTAGGGATCCACTAATTGTGCTATAGGTATCAACATGTCTCGAAGTGTGTTGGGTATGTTATTAAATAACTGTAATCTCGTTCTCAAGAAAAAAAATGTTTGTAATCTTTGACCACAGTAATCAATGAAAGATAAAAAAATGATTTATTGTTGTGTAGTTTAAGAGGACGAGGGTTGAGAACTGTCGTAACAACACAAATTTGCCTCAAAATAAAATATGCATAATTTTCATGGATTTCTAAAATTTTTTGTGCATTTTAAAACTTTTTCCTAAAGCCTTGCATGCATTTTAAGATTTTTAAAATAATTTCCTTGGCCCAAAAATGTAATATCAAAATTTCTAAAAGTTAATTGGGTGCTAACAAATTTTTCTTAAAATTTTGGTGTGCAAATACCTCTTGAAATTCAAATTACAAATTCAAAAGCAATTTGATTCAAGATATGTGCAAATACCTCTTGAAATCTAGAATTAAAGTTTAAACCTAATTATTTTTCCTTCCTTCACTTCTGGCCGAATCCTTTTAGCCATCATAGCCCATCATCACCTTTTCTCCCTGCTGGCCCGCGCATTGCACCAACCTTTCCCTCTCTTTCCCCCACAGCGGCCTAGCCGAGCTAACCCAGTAGCTCGCTCACGCCCGCAACCCAGCCTCTCTCTCTCACTGCCATGTGGGCCCCGGTCCCACCTATTAGTCGAACATTGTGCTTCTTCTTCCCTCTCTTCTCTCTCATGCTCTCCCAAGTTCGCTCACCTCACACGTGGCAGAAGCATTAAAAGAGCTCTGCAGGCTCGAACCCTACGCACCACCGACCTCGCCACCATACGTAGCACCGCCGCTGACCTCGCCACCCGACCCCCCTCGCTCAGGTGTGCTTCGACCTTAGCCATCAAGTCCTTGGTGAATACCTTGATTTCTCTGTGATAATGCGCCCTTTGAATTCCCTTGCCATGCCCTAGAGCCACCGGAACACCGTTGCTAACCTGGAACTCCCACTGACCCATCCCGCCGTCGATCTCCCTTTCTACATTGTCTCTCGGTAAGCCCTTCCACCCCTTAGCAATTCAGCTCAAAGCCTAAATAGTAGACTAGTCATTGGACCGTAGAACCGACCACAATGGCCCAGCCACTCTCGATTTTGTCTCGCCATCATCGGCCACCATGGACAACATAGCACACCATGCAAAACCCCTTGAGCATGGTTCCCTTAGCTTTGCCCTAGCTCGTAGATCATGAAACCACCTTTAATTTGAGAAGATAGGTTAGAAATTTAGAAGTTCTCCATCGCCAGCCATGCTGCCACCACCTACTCACCGCTGACCCCATTCAACGACCCTAGGTCCCCAAGTTGTACCCGAAACACTTTAGGAAACCCTTTGGACCCATTGCGTGCTTGGTTTCAACATTAGCTTGCCCCTCTGCAATTGCCATCACCTCACCGCCTAGCACCAACCATTGCAGCACACCACGCTAAGAGCTTCCACCACCGAAAGCTAGGTCTTGGCATGCACAACCTATTTTTCCCCTTAGCTGAGCACACCGAGCATCTCTGCTCGCTCTGTTCGCTCTCACTAACCAGTGGCCCTACACGTTAGATAATTAATTAAGTCAGTAATTTAGTTAACTGTTAAGTATGTAATTAGTGTTAGTATGACATGTGAGCCCCACGTATTTAGAAAATCCAATTAACTCATATTTAAACTTGTGACCTACTGACATGTGGATCCCGCACCCTTAAAACTATCATGTAGACCCAGTCCATGGACCACTGTCTCTGACACTTGGGTCCCATTCTCTATAGACCACTGCCTGGATCTAGTCCATGAGGACCGACCCTACCTGTCAGTCTCTCCTATTTCTCTAAGTAAAAATAATTAGAAAAGAAATTAAAATTCACTAGACCCCACCTGTCAGCCATTGAATGTTTTTCTTAAGAAAATCATTGAAAAAGAAAAGAAAATACTAGGCCCCTTCTTTTTGGCTTCTACTTTTGGCTTTTCTACAGTAGCTAGCTTTGCTATAGTAATTGGCTTTTAAACGAAGTGTCTTTTCAAGGCGGGATCTATAAGTTGATTGTAATATGTACTGTAGCGACTTCATCTATATCGATCAAAACCGCACACGAGTTTATTTTACTTCATACTCTCTCTCGCGAATAGCCAAAAGCCACGAGCCATAGCCCGAAAGAACAGACCCACCAGCCGTCCCACCTATAAGATATTTGACTTTCTGAATTTCCAGTAGATTCAAAAATTGAAAGACCATAATCCAGTGATTTTTATTTCTAAATTCATATAAATTCAAAATCTTTCCAACGGAACCAAAATCATAATTTTGCAGTTCATTTGAATTTTTATTTGAATGTTGTGTTAAATGTGGATAATGTGTTGAATGTGGATAATTATGCATGTATAGACTTTGACGCTTCAAACACTCCCGTCACTGACAAATAAGATCCTACACTAGCCAAATTCGACCAAGGCAAGCCCTTACAATTGATCATGTTAAACCTAGTTTTTCAATGCAAATATTTTTCTTTCAAATACAAGTGCATGCTTATTATTGTTATTTAATACTATGTTAAATGTGATCACCTAGCTATACCATGCAATTGATACATATTATTCCCCCTTCCTTAATTGTTGATAACACATCTTCCTCATGTTGCCCTAGGATATTTATAATGGAATAACTCGGCCATTGGTTGAATCTTACTAGATTATGGTTGTGCTTAGAAATACTATAGAGATGAAATGAAATACAACACAAATATTACAAATTGAAACTTGAAAATATAATAATGGGAGTGGTAACACAGGTTACCAGTGGAAACAAGAAAATATTTGATAAATTGGGAGAGACTCGAGTGAGTGGTTGGACGGAGACCAGTGCCATAATGAACGAGATTTGGGTTTATTGGTTTGTCTTGCCTAATTCGATTAAGAACCGAATCTTGTGCCGCTCTCTTCTACACCCAATCGTGCAACCATAAGTCTAGTTATAGAATAAACCTGGCTAACTAATTTGCTTAGTTTCGATATGGACTCCTGTGCATTAGATTAGTAGGTGGATTTCTACGGTGGTTATGTTGGGAGTGACCCGTAATGGTCAATGCCCCTTGTGGATTTTATAAACGTGAAGGGCCGTAGACTCCCTAACAACAGTGCTCTCTCATTGAAAACATTGCCCGCAACAGTTGCGTTCTCACGGAAGCATGTAATGGCCGATACTATGAGTTCATCATATCTTGTGGGTAAAATTGTACAACATCTACAGAGTGTTAAAAATCTATTCGAATGGTTGTGCCCTTAACATAGGCAAAGTGTAGAAATACCACACTTGCGTAGTTTTTATAAATTAATGGTTATTGAATAATGATGGTTAATGGATGGAAGTATGAAAAATGGTTATGATAATTTGATATGGAAATAAATATGGTGAAGAGAATTCGTTCTATTGACTTAGCTAAACTAGACATTTTGGTTTTAGTTAAAAATTGCTAACTTATATATTTGAAAACTAGCTATAACATGATATTTGATAAATTAGCTTCACGCTAAAAAAATAAGACATTCCCTTGGTTAAACATTGTATGTAGATATATGTCCCTATAAATGCATTCTGTTATAAGGACTTACTGAGTATTTTTGTACTCATTGTTGCTTAATATGTGATTTTAGATGACAGAATTGATGATCCGGTGTATGGATACATCAATGCCTCCGGATATGACATGGAAGACGAAGGCCAAAACTAGGTTTAGCCTCAGTTGATTGCCTATTGCAGAACAAGAAGGCCCTTTTTTGGTTTTCTCAATTCCCGCTGCTTTATTGTGAACAATCTCATTTGGCCTGCCAGGCTGTAATATAAAACTTGATCGTAAGATCTATTTGTGGATGCCTATGTAATATTAAGTACCTCTTTTATTTATGCGCATGTATGGATAAGCTATATTGTGTGAGCTAGAATACACAGAAGATTCAGATTGCAATATCCGGATCGCTACAATTGTTCTTCAAAATCATCTTCACTGGAAAAATTGAGGGTTTAGCAATCCAAAGAATAGTGTTTCAAGAAATACCACTCTGTATATTACTAACCCATACTGACATATGGGTCATAGGGCCATGTCAGTGAGACGTGCATGGGAGTGATTTTTTTTTTTACATGCCAATCTTTCGAATGGTATTTTATGGTAATTCTCTTTTTTATTTGGTGCTGGTTCCACTCGGAGGTGCTATACACTGGTGTAAAATGTGTTGGCATTAGGATATCTTGCGTGACAATTTAGAAATACCACTCGTTTCTCAGTAACCCAGCTAACATGTGTAATAGAATCATGTGTCAAGTGTTATAGGACCATATGTCAGTGAGACATGCAAGGGAGTAGTATTTTATTACATGCCAATCTTTCGAATGACATTTTATGGTAAATCTCTCGCATTTGTTGCTTGTTCCACTGAAGAGGTGCCATACATTGGCGTGAAATGTCAGCCCTAGGATATTCTTGCGCGACATAATTTATCAACATCTGTTTGTTGGGGGCACAGGAAGTGCGATACATTGGAGTAAAACGTGTCAGCCATAGGATACGCCTAAGTTTGTCACCCTTAGGACTATTTACATTGGAGACGCCGTTGGGACGGTGAGCACAGGCAGCCAGACGACGATGAACAAGCCAGCGTTCACAATGCTAAAAGGTAGCTCGTGATGGCACAAAAGCAACTATAAGCAAGTAATACATTATTATGTTTCGCCGGCATTGGACGTGGGGTCACGCGATGGCATTGAGAAACAACTAGCATGAGATGCAAGTTGCAGCCACTCATACTACCCGCCAAAATAAACTTGCAAGTTGCAAGAGGAAAACCAAAACCAACGGGCAACGGTTGCATACAGTAAAATCACATCAGGCACATGACATCCAATGACAAAAACCAAAGTCCAAGTTACCATGTAAACACACAATAGTAATAAGATATGTCCTGTCTTGCTCAATTACACCATTAATAACACAGAACACGGGAACGGAACCATCCATTATCAGCATGGAAGCGTCGGTCGGTTACTGGGGCTAGAAGGAACTCTCCAATCTAAAGGGCAAATTACATGTATCCCAAAATTGGACTAAGAAGAATCAAGTTCTAAATACTGGACAGATGCTAGTTAGCTTGACATCATGATTTGATCACATGCCTGAAGGGCCTGATTTGCATAGTATCTTACATCCACATCAGGGTCCTCACTGAGCTCGACAAGGCATGGTTTCACAGTCTTCTCGACAACCTGGAATGTAAGTATTCATGATATTCTCCAACAACCCGTAATTGAACTATAGCACTACAAGATAGGAGCATGCGGAAAAAAACTGAGTAACTCACAGATTGATCAAGGATTGGTATAAGCGACTGCAGAACTTTTGCAACGTTGAACTTGATGTTCGGCACCCTGAAAATTTCAGACGCATAAGTTAGTGAGGACTTGAACAGATGAGTTTTGTTTCTGTACATATGTTCTTGTCACACACCTGTCCTTTGAGGAATTAACGATGACAGGGAGCAGCTTTTGACATGTGATTTCTGCACCCATGACAGGGGCCAACAATGATATAGCTTGCAGGATGGTCATGCGATACAGATAATGTGGGTTGTTTATCTTCTCCAGGACCTAGAAAATGAAACATGTAAGCTTCCAAGACTAGCAGAAATTCCAAGCCATCACAGCAAGGAGAATGTGCACATAGTAATACTACACTCAATTCGTTAGGCATAGATGGATTCAAGCAATATAAAATTTGGAAGAATGGATACCTATCTCCAACAATAACTGCACTCAATTTGTTAGGCATAGATGGATTCAAGCCATATAAAATTTGGAAGAATGGATACCTATCTGCAACAATAACTTCATCTCATTCTGTACTTTCCACACCGATCAAACTCAATTAACATTTAAAGTTATACCATGTGTAAATTAACTACACCTATCAACAACATGCTTAAGGAGTTCTCAGCAGGCCCACAGAAAAGTAAGCATATTTGTTCGCCTCTACAGAAAGTCAAAGTACACATTTTCTAGCCTGTGTCCAAAATCTAACATAATTCATGCAAAAATGATGATCATTAACTTTCACTAGGCAACAATCAAAACTACTCAGTGCTTAACTATTAAAACCCCACAACCAGAAAACCTGCTTAGTTTTGGTGAATAGGCTTTAGTATATGCAAATATCATGTCTAGTGATAGTAATAAAGGACCTGTGGAATTATATGCTGCATTGCCCATTCTGGACCAAATTCCTCTGCTAGGCGCTTCAAGTTGTTGGCGGCAGCATCTCTGATAGAGAAAACCTGAAATTCAAAATCTTGTTAACCAATCGTACTTAACTGGCCCTCAACATCACATTCATTCAACACAAGAATGCCATTTAATAATCCATGATTGCACTAACTAATCATAAGCCAAACCATATTGTTTCCATACTCATGATTAAGTAAACAAGTAATTTGGAAATGCACCTAGTAGAAACTACCCTCGAAATAGAAGAATGTGAACTCCAATATCACTTAATCAAATTTGAATGGCCAGAGCGCAAACTGGAATAGTAAATGACAAATCTTTCTTTAGGAAGCATTGGCAACCTTTTTTTGGTTTATGTTCATATAAACAGGTATTGTAATACTTTGATAACACTAGCCATCTTAAACAAGAGATAAAGCAACTGAGGAAATGACTACCATATCTGTGTCTAATGTGGCATATATGCTTTGCCATAGTCACAATATTTTTCATTGATAGCAGCGACTTTTTAGTAAGAAATGTAGAAATCCTGTTGACATATGTTATATGTAACTTCTTTTGTTAAACTAAAGCAACTCCTACATCAGACTAGTGCACCAACTTCTATTACAGTTGTTGCAATAAATACAAAGAACTTATAAACTTCTCTCTGAGCCAGTGTTAACATTGTTAATGCCACTTTTAGTTAGTTTAACATTGGTAACACTGTAGTACGATGTCTACAACATGCAATGTAACTGCTATAACAATTCTATAACAACTGATGCAGACATATACAAGCCAATGTAATTTTTTTTATTTAGACATGCATGAAATGTTAATGCGACTTTCTTAGTTCTTGCGAACTGGGATGCCAGAACTGAACTGGTAAAAAAAGATGGTGCCCTAAGATAAGTTAATTACATCAAACGTCCTATTTAAACTTAATGGCCGGCACAAGATTTTTAAGATGATATGATAAAACCGAATGGATGTACTGCTTTGTTTTTCCAAATAAACTAGCTTCTCATTGGTAATCAGAATAGTATGTACCTTATCTTCCAACCATTGCATGCAAAGTGCCCCCAGCTTGTCATCAAAAAACCCAACACCTAACTGACTCGCCAAGAGAGGGATGTACTCGATTATTGCAAGTCGAACCCTCCAGTGCCTATCCTCTGCAAGTTCTACAATGGCCGGTAATAGTGATTGTGACAGCAAGTCTATTCCAATAACCTGAAAGATCACTACAAAGTCAGTAAATTTGAAATGAGCAAGGCAAAGCACTTGATATATCAGTTGGTAAGAGAAATAAACTTGATTGAGGAGGAGAGCTTTTATTTAACCTATATTCAGGGAAGTAAAGCCCAATACTGGTAAAGGTTAGCGGGATGCAAGTGGGCCAGCCCATGACCCATCCCTCCCACTAAAAGTTAGTGGCTCACTTTCTGCGCATGCCGCATGGCCAATAATTAGGAGATCTCTTGCATTAGTGGTAAAGCAAAATGACTAGATCCATCCCACTTAATTAATGGCTTAAATTAGTAGTCCGTTTGCACATGGCCCTTACATTAGTGATAAAGCAAAAAAAAAATGATGGGCTGATGGGTTGTCCCAACCAGAATGAGGCCTAATAAAAAAATTTGACAAAAAACAAGCTAATATGAAATTCAGGAATTGGAAGAGAAAGCAAATAACGCCAACAAGGAAAAATGGCACTGACCTGATTAACTTGATCAAGTTTGCTGATTATGTTGAGTCGAACATCAGGAAATTCATCCTTAAGCAAAGAAAGAAAAATAGGAAGAAGTTGTTCAATGGTAGCATCCTGCAGAAAACCATAAATGAGTAGATCAGGTTTCCAAGGGTGCTGAATTGCCAATAGTAAGAGAGAAAGCTATTGCCAACAAATAATTGTAGTATCATACAGATTTATGAAATTAATAAATTGGATTAGTAGCGTTACAAGAGTAAAGGCAAAATGCAGTTAAGTGCTCTGTGTAGTGTCCAACAACAGATTGTCTCAAAATATCTACAGGTAATTAGCAAATGGACCAGTGCATGAAACACTTAACAAAACTACTCAAAAGAACATTCAAATTTCCTACAGAAACCCCCCTCTCCATTATTCAAGCCTACATGCTGAGCGGAGCTATTATATGTTGGAATAGCTTCAGATATGCTGGTCTAGGAGAACTATTCAGATAGACAGTGATCAAGCCAAGTCCCAATCAAGTTGCAGTATATATTATGAATCATGACTACTGTACGAACAAAATAATGGTATGCTGACTCAAGAGTACAGTGGCAACTGTATGGCAATGAAACAGACTTTTCTATGATATTTTGTGAAATCATAATAGGTCTGCAGCTCTTTAAACCAAGACACGGATATTCATTCATATGTATAGCACATTGATTTGTTTCTGTAAACATGCTTGCAACATTAAAGGAATTCAAAACAAATATGGTTGCATTTGTATCATTGCTCGCACCTTCCCCAAGACAGGGGCCATTCCCATAATGACTGAAGCCAAAGCTGAACGAACATGCTGAGACGAATCTGATGATAATTCCTGCAGATGCAGTTGACATGAGTTAGTTTGTTGAGAATAAATAACAGTGGCAAACCCACAAATAATGTTCAGTAACTGCTTTGCCCCCACCTTAACACACGGAAGAATATGCTGAATTGCAAGCTGCGGACTTAATATCCTACAGAACTTAGTAACCTTTCCAGCAGCTGCTATCCGCACTTCAGCCTCATTATCACGAAGGAGACGAACATATGCGGGCACCAGATCCACACTATTACCAAAATATATGAACATATAATGAATTGATCAGATTAAAATTTACGTATTTACATATACATAATAACTTGCCTGACTTATATCTAAGTACCATGTACTGATATGATAAAGCCAGGTGGTATGTAACAATTGATGAAAGAGGGCACTTACCTTGTAGGCTCAGGGCCAACAGCCTCGCAAAGCTCATACAATTGATTGGCAACCATATAACGAACACGCCAAGATTTATCCTATTGAAAGAGTTATATAAAAGGAGCATTAAGTAGTAGCACAGCTGTGGTACTGCACTTATACAACTACAACTAATTACAAATTAATCAGCGGTTCTGAGTAATCCTGAACATCTAGTGTAACATCCCAAAATTTTAAATTTGAAAATATTAAACTTTTGAATTGTTTTTGCCGTGTATTCTATTTGAATTTGGATTTTTATAGTGTTTCTTAAAACTTTGGTTGAGGTTCTGATAATTAAAGAAAACTTATGAAAAACAAAACAAACATTAGTAATGCTATAAAAGAAAATATGCAAATAATAGAAAACTAAAATTTTAAATGCGAATCTGAAAAGATGATCCAGCATGAGGAGGGAGAAACCTGAGTTAAAATATAAAATCTCATTCTGGAAATAATAGCATATGTATATATATATAAACTAGAATTTGGACATTAAAGAATTTAAAAATGCAATTTGTAACAAAGGTTAAATAAAATCAATAATCCTAAATATGAAATAGAAATTCAAATTCAAATTCCAAAATTTCCAAAGCTTCTCATTCTTTTCCATTCTTCCTCTCCTACAAGTGGGGCCCACCTTTTTCCTCTTTTCTCCTATCTCCTTTTCTTTTCCTCCCGATCTCTCTAGCCGTTGGGCCCTCTCCCCCTCAACATTTCTCTTTCTTTTCCTCTTCCTCCTTTCTCCTCGCCGCCTTTGCTCCTTGTGGCCACGCCTCCGCGTCACCCCTTTCTTCTCTCTCGTTGGTCTCGCCTCGCTCGGTCCTCAAGGCGGGCATGCAGTGATTGTCACACTCGAATCCCCGAATCCTACCACAGCCGCCTGCTCACCACCGCAAATCCCGCTCGATCGTTGCCTCCGCGCGTCATGCCTGTGCCTCCGTCGCACGGCCATCACTTCCCGAGCGTGCATCCGCCTCCTCTCCGCCTTTAGGTAGCCCCGAGCTCGCGCCATCTCTCTCTTTCTCGCCTCGTGCGGTGATTCTCCTCCCGTGGCAAGCATGCGCCCACTCCACCGCCGCCGCGCTGCCTGGCCTCTCAAGGCGTCTGTGAGCTCGCCCGAGCGGTCACAGACTCGCCGAGTCCCAAGGCCCTGCCACCGCCTCCGCCGCCGACATTGCCACCGAAATGACCACACGGCCACCCTCCCGTTGCTGCCCCTCTTCCGCCGCCTATAAAAGCCGTTCGGCCTCCCATTGCTCTCCCACGCTCTCCTCTTCCTCTCCGGCCGGTAATTGAGCCTTAAGCCCAAAATCACCCCTACTGCTTCTTCCCCAACTCCGCGACACCTCGCCACCGACCCCGCCCACCCGAGCTCATTCCCGCCTCCTACACCACCTCCGAGCCTCACCACTCATTTCCGGCCTCCCGAGCTCCCGACCATCGCACATCGCCGGCCCAGGCGACCTCGTCTCATGCCGTCTCCAACTCCGGCGAGATCGCCGCCGCCTCGGCCACCCGCATCATCGCCATCAACTCCTCGACTTTCTCGCACTGCAGCGCACCTCGGCGTCACCTCGGTGACTTCCTCGCCGGGAGTGTCACGCCGACCGAAACCCGAACGACTCCTCCGCCGCCGCTGGTCGACCGCCCCTCCGTGTCCACGGTAACTCCGCGTGCTCCGGCGCCTTCCCGTCTCTCCTTCGTTCATTTCCATCGCCGCCGCCCCAAGCTCGCCAGTCAACCACCGAACGTCGGCGAAGTTTTCCTACCGATCGCCGACCGGCCGTAGCCTTCGCCGTGATCGAGACCTCCACGGTGGCGGTGGTCAAGACCGCCACCTACAATGTGGTCGAAACCGGCCGCCACGCAGTGGTCGAGGACCGATCACAGATACCGTGGTCGAGCCGACCTTCCACAACGTGGTCGACGGTGATCACGATAACGTGGTCGAATCCGACCACCGTAGCATGGTCGAATCCGGTTTTCCGCAATGTGGTCGCCACGATGTGTACAACGTGGTCGGCCGACCACGTGGTTGTTACGATCACGTCTAATTTTCGTAGTCGTAGCTCCCACGACCACATGGTGATACTACCGATCACTATTCACCATGGTCGAAGCCCTCCCACCATTCACAACGTGGTTACGACGCTTCGACAATGATCACCGCTTCACGCGTGGTCGAGCGCTTCGACCACTCAAAGTCATTTACGACCACCTCCCGCCGCGTTACGACCGCTCTGCCGGTCTTGCGACCACACATAACATGGTCGAAGCACTTTCCCACCACGCTCACTCCTTCACATCGTGGTCGAAATATTTTCGACCACTCTATGCCCTTTACGACCACTCATGATCGGAATCGACCACCCACAACGTGGTCGGTGGTCGGTCGCAAACAATGTGGTCGAAGCCACGACCACGCAGTGGCTACGACCACGTTGTCGTTTATTGAATCGCCGGGTCCCACGTGTCGATTTAATATTTTGAGAATTAATCGAACCGAAAGCATTCAATTGGGCATAACTTACTCATTTTAAGTCCAAATTGAATGAAACAAATTTCTAAATTGTCTAAATTCAAGATCATCCAATGGAACCAAAATTATAATGTTTGAAGCTCATCTAAATTTAGAAAATAATTTAGAGTAGCTAATACAATTTAAATTGGATGCAAAATAGATTATGGGGTAATTAAAATGGAATTAGTTGTCATAAAAGATTAATGTGCCCTTAGTGTGTGTTTTAAATCAAAATTAGTTAAAAGCATTGATTAAGAAAAATGACTTTTGGTTAAATGTCCAAATTTAGTGTAGGTACCTTTAATTGTAACATAGAATATATGCATATAACATTTAACACATTTGTCAATAAATCACGAGGAATAATTTAGAATTAAAAAATAACGTTAAGCCTAATAATAACTAAGGTGTAGATAAAATAATAATGAGACCATTAAATAAATCCTAATGTTAGGTCTACTAATAATAAACATAAATCCAAATAACAAAACTAAATTGATTTCATTTGGATATATGTGGATCTTTGAGTTATTTGCTTTTATTCGTGTTCATCGTTTAGCGTAATTAGAAATTGAGTCTGAAGAATCAAGGGATCAAGTGTGATCAAGAGCAAAGTGAAGAACAAGGCCAAAACTCGAATCAACAAACAAGAAAGCATTGTGTGAGCTCAAGACCATGATGAAACCGCGCCAAAGTAGTCAATACTTTGATCATGTTGAACCTACATTTTATGCAAATTACTTTTGTTTAAATTATCAAATTACATCTTTGTTATTTTATGTACAAATACATGTTTAATTCAAGATTCTAGTATATGCCTATTGTTTCCTTGATTAATATTATACCCTTTTAATATTGATTATGCGAACCTTGTCGCCTAGCAAAATTATAGTAGTAATCTTTCAAAATAAGTCCCTAATAATGCGCCATGCTTAGTTCTCATATAGATACTCGGGTACCAAATGCCCCAAGCCTCATCAACAATTTCAATCATGAGAAATGGTTTGGGCGGTCATGGTGATAATGACCGGTATTTGTGTTGGATATGATTATTTTATGCTCCCAAAACCTCAACTTGCTTGAATATCCGGGCGGATGATTTGGGGTTTGGTATGTGGTGCGGTGGGAGCACAAATATGGAGTGTGGTAGAACCGCCTGGGTAATACTAAGGACCAATCTTGTCATGATCTCCCACGTAAAGCAGTGCGACCACATGTCTCAAATTACAACTTGGCTAAGTAGCGGTATCGAAACTCCCGACTCATCTCACCGGTGAGTGGATAGAAGTGGTTATGCAAGGGCAAAGGAGGCCTAAAGGGACACCGAGTGGAGGGTGACGTTCACCAGTCGTACTAGCATTGGGGGAGTGGAGCCCGCATAATGCTAGTAGCCGTGGTGAACATCCGTGCAACGTATGGGACCCACCGCAAGTGGGCGCTTCCCATAGGGTGAGATGACTAGAGGAACTAGATATCCCGAGCAGGTCATGTGATAATCTATTTGACCATCGACCAAGGAATCGGGTGGGGCAACAGTGGATTATCGCTTGGTGAAAGTGTACAAACTCGCAGAGTCAAAACTATTCGAATAGCCGTGCCCACGGTCATGGGCGGACATGGGAAACTTAACCAGATATAGTTCTGTTTCAAAATGATTTGAGGGTGGGAATGGAAAAGTGAAGGGCAGTGCAAGGCCCTGGTTTGTGTTGTCCTAGGTGTCGTCCCAGTGGTAAGTTAAGCGGCTATAACGCTGAAGGATTAAGCATATGGTGCAGATGCCATGTAACGGTGGATGGAATCTGAATCGCTACTGTTATTGCATTCTCATATATATTACGTTTTGTTCAAACTGCTAAGTCTCAGGAGATTTTCTATGTATTATATTTCAAAAGCTAAACGATGATAAGGCTTCTGCTTTTTCAAAGTAAAGTGATAGGAAGATAAATAGAGTCGTAGGAAGAGTGGATGACCGTTGTGGTAAATACATAACGATGATCGGGGATTCATGTCGAAATATTAGAGAGGGGGTTTAGGAGAAATAAATCGGTGGAGTCTATATGAATGGATGGGTTAGAAAGATGATTTAAATGATTTTTGGAAGATTAGAATGTGCAAAAGAAATTGTTGGATTACGACACTAATATAAATTCTTGAGAGATGTTGTAATAATGTGATTGATAGGATTTGATTAAAATACTGGAAGGATGAATTGAATTTTTGGGTATATCGGAGGAATAATAATAATTACCGGAGTATAATCTGGATCAATGATTTTGGAGAATTAGAAGAGTGTAAAGGTAATTGTTGGATTTAATGGGATTAACAGGAATTGATCTAGATAGATGATTTGAATTTGAGAAGATTTGGAGATACGACAATTGGAGTATAAACTTGATTAATGATATTCTCGGTGGAGCAACCTTGATAAATTAGTCAGAGACAATTAGTGACAAATAAGGTTGATTATGGAAAAGGGCAATTTATGGCTTTGGATCATTAGCGTAATGGATTGATTTGTTAGAAAGTTCGATATGAATGTTGTCGGTGGATTAAAAAGTAAACCTATTAGGGAATCATTGGAATTGAGTAGGAGTTGGTGAATATTGATTTCAAGATTAGACTAGTATGAATTCGAATACGTGAAGACATTGGTGGATTCAAAATGAAGGTATACATATAAAGGGTTTGATCGGTGGATTAGCTAATTGATGTCACTCATTGATTGGAGTCTTAGACGACACCTAGTAAGAAAATTGTGTCTTTGGGAAATAAGTCAATTATGTCATTTGGGGGAGTGAGTCAATTTGGCAATCGCCGTGTGAAGTTTTAGGTAGCAACGATAACACTAGGGTTTAATAATAACAATGCTACCAAAAGCGTTTTCTGGCAAATAAAACAACCCGAGCCTTTCCTTTGTTAAGCCATGCATACTATATATTTGCATTACGTGTATTGGCTCATGAGCACGGTGGTTAGTGTGCTCACACCGCTCTCATAACAAATCCGAATCGGGGATTGATTGCTACGCATCGCCAATGCTTACAGTCCGAATGACAAAGAAGATGAAGATCTCAAGGGCTAGGTCGCGATCCTCCGCTTGGTCGCTGTGGGCATGTCCTCAAGGTCCCACCTGTGTGCTTCGTTCTTCCGTTCTTTGCAATTTATTGATTTCGGCCTAATCGGCTCATGAGTAAGTTTACTATTTTATTTATGCTTCCGCATGGTATGTATTTGATATTCATTTTCAGAATCGTGAGCACTATCTCTCGATCCGGGAATAGTGCATTAAATCACGATGATTTGGATTGAAAATCCGGTCCGACAGGATGGTATCGAGCATATCGATTGCAGTCGTGACCTAGTTAGCTGACCGTTAGTTCCATGACTAGAAATATTTCTTTAAAACACTATCTCCGAAAATACAAGTTATCTTGCTCATTCTTATCTCTCCTAGAAGATATCCTCTCATCTATATCTTGCCTTAGCCATTTCTACTTCTCGTGCTCTCTTACCACGAACTCAAAAGGATGAAAATCCAAGACTTCTCTTGTGAACTCTCCTTGAAAACCTATTTTGGGCTAATAGTCATTATGCTTGAATTTAAAACTTTATTAAAAAAAAAAAAAAAAATTACCCTTGGAGGACTGATTATCAAATTGTTTACGAAATTCATTTTCAAACTCACTTTGACAAACACGGATCTTCCGAGGAAATTTTCATAAGTTAAACTACTTACCAAGAACTTATTCAAAATTTTACCTTGGTTTCTCAAATAGTTCAAAACAAAGTTATTTCTTGAAAGCTTTCCCAACAAGGACCTTGTTTCTCAAAAATAGATCCTAAGGGTTAACCTTGGGGTGTTACCTTGAAAGAGTTATGTTGGTAAAACCTATTCCCCTGCTTGGTTTTATCACCCCTAGTTAAAAGAAAATCTTCATTTTACCACAAAGTTTCATTAAAATGATAATATTAATAATGATAATCTTGGAATAAGAAATGATATCAAGCCAACCACCTCCAAATACTTTCCTCTTCTTTCTATTGAATTGGGAAGAAAATTTTGATCGCCTTCTCGCACCTTACTCCAAAAATTTAAGGTTAGGAACGTTGAAGATCGTCATGAAGATAAAGTGGTTCGGTTTCAAACAAACTATGCAGATGAACCACATGCCCCTTATGTGTGCTTCCCAGAATAGGCGTTGTATTGTTGCAAGATTTCACTTTGGCCTGCTGCATCGCCTTCTTGCCCTCGGGCGTCCTATTTCGATCACAGAAAAGCTTGCTTTCAAAATTTGTGTGGTTCCGTATCACCTCGACTGGGGTATACTCTCTAAAAATTTTAATGGGTTTTAGAGTATCTTATCTCTACGATGTGACACTCATCTCATGTTGTTTCCCTCACCTTTCTCGAAAACCCTACTAGGCCCAATGGATGGAAGCAAGACCACCCGCCAGAGAATGTCCGACCAAAGAAGATCACTGTTTTCTCTGCGAAGGACAAGACCATCGCCCAAGGATTGCTTCATGAGTCCGTTGCTAACCAAGGCACCGAGATACAACGAATGAGTCTTCAAGTCGCCATAGGACTCGTTATGCCCGAGGTTAGAAAGGGCAACTAATGTTAGATGTCATTTATTTTAAGGGGTAGCAAGAGTAGACCGGATGTTGTAAGGCTACTATGGCGTGTAATCACTTTTGGGAGTATCGATATGATGTATGCCTACCACGGAGATGCAACAGCTTGTGTTTGGCCAAATCAAACCGAACACGAGATCCGCAAAGCCAAAAATCTTACAGAGGAAGGATTACGAGACGCACCCTTAGCTAAAATCACCGACTTGTCAAGACCCTAGAGTGAGGCAAGACCCAAAGAAAAGTGAAAGACCTCCCTATAGAAATACCCATCGTCACCTCTGTATTCCTAAGGCCCTCTACCCCAAGACACGCACCATTGCTACCCACCTATCGGTGTAAAACTCTACAACCGTATGTCCACCAAACAATGCGACTACTTCATTCGACGACGAGTGAAGACAACAATGTCGAAGAACAAGTATTTGAAAGTCTCGACCTACCCAAGAGGACAAGGTTTCTCTCTTCCTTTGACTTCTTCAAGTGCTAACCCTTGTTATGCGACTTTCACCTCACCGTGAAGCTAACGAACTATCGTCAAGCAACACCTAACCTCACCTCCTTTCTTTCTATTCTCACCTAATCTCGGGTTGAGATTCATTTTAAGGGGTAGGTTTGTAACATCCCAAAATTTTAAATTTGAAAATATTAAACTTTTGAATTGTTTTTGCTGTATTCTATTTGAATTTGGATTTTATAGTGTTTCTTAAAACTTTGGTTGAGGTTCGATAATTAAAGAAAACTTATGAAAAACAAAACAAACATTAGTAATGCTATAAAAGAAAATATGCAAATAATAGAAAACTAAAATTTTAAATGCGAATCGAAAAGATGATCCGGCATGAGGAGGAGAAACCCGAGTTAAAATATAAAATCTCATTCGAAATAATAGCATATGTATATATATATAAACTAGAATTTGGACATTAAAGAATTTAAAATGCAATTTGTAACAAAGGTTAAATAAAATCAATAATCCTACATATGAAATAGAAATTCAAATTCAAATTCCAAAATTTCCAAAGCTTCTCATTCTTTTTCCATTCTTCCTCTCCTGCTGGGGGCCCACCTTTTTCCTCTTTTCTCCTATCTCCTTTTCTTTTCCTCCCGATCTCTCTAGCTTTGGGCCTCTCCCCGCCTCAAGATTTCTCTTTCTTTTCCTCTTCCTCCTTTCTCCTCGCCGCTTGCTCCTTGTGGTGGCACGCCATCCGTCACCCCTTTCTTCTCTCGTTGGTCTCTGTCTCGCTCGGTCCTCAAGGCGGGCATGCAGTGTTGTCACACTCGAATCCCCGATCCTACCACAGCCAGCCTGCTGCTGCATGCCACCGCAAATCCCGCCGATCGTTGCCTCCGCCATGCCTCAGCCTCCGTCGCGATCGGCCATCACTTCCCGAGCGTGCATCCGCCTCCTCTCCGCCTTTAGGTAGCCCCGAGCTCGCGCCATCTCTCTCTTTCTCGCCTCGTGCGGTGATTCTCCTCCCGTGGCAAGCATGCGCCACTCCACCGCCGCCACCGCCCAAGGCCTCCCTCGCGTCTTGTGGCTCGCCGGCGATCGGCGCACAGACTGCCGAGTCCCAAGGCCCTGCCACGCTCTCCGCCGCGACATTGCCACCAAATGACCACACGGCCACCTCCTGTTGCTGACCTCTCTTCCGCTTATAAAAGCCGTTCGGCCTCCCATTGCTCTCCCACGCCTCCTCTTCCTCTCGGCCGGTAATTGAGCCTTAGAGCCCAAAATCACCCCTACCGTGCTTCTTCCCAACTCCGCGACACCTCGCCGACCCCGCCCACCCGAGCTCAATTCCCGCCTCCTCACCACCTCAGAGCCTCACCACTCATTTCCGGCCTCCCGAGCTCCCGACCATCGCACATCGCCGGGCCAGGCGACCTCGTCTCCGCCGCCGTCTCCAACTCCCGCGAGATCGCCGCCTCCATCCACCCGCATCGCCATCAACTCCTCGACTTTCTCGCACCTGCAGCGCACTCTGCGTCACCTCGGTACCGACTTCCTCGCCGGAGTCTTGCGCACCGAAACCCGAACGACTCGCCGCCGCCTCGCTCATGGTCGACCGTCCTCCGTGATCCACGGTAACTCCCGTGCTCCAGCGCCTTCCCGTCTCTCCTTCGTTCATTTCCATCGATTGCCGCCTCAAGCCCGCCACAACCAACCGGACGTCGGCGAGTTTTCCCTACCGATCGCCGACCGGCCGTAGCCTTCGCCGTGATCGAGACCTCCACAGAGGCGGTGGTCGAAGACCGCCACCTACAATGTGGTCGAAACCGGCCGCCACGCGTGGTCGGGGACCGATCACGTATACCGTGGTCGGGCCGACCTTCCACAACGTGGTCGACGGTGATCACAAGATGGCGTGGTCGAATCCGACCACCCGTAGCATGGTCGAATCCGGTTTTCCGCATGTGGTCGCCGCCGATCAGGTACAACGTGGTCGGCCGACCACGTGGTTGTTACGATCACGTCTAATTTTCGTAGTCGTAGCTCCCGCACGACCACATAGTGATACTACCGATCACTATTCACCATGGTCGAAGCCCCTCCGACCATTCACAACGTGGTTACTGACTCCGACAATGATCACCGCTTCACGCCGTGGTCGAGCGCCACGACCACTCAAAGTCATTTACGACCACCTCCGCCGTTACGACCGCTCTGCACGGTCTTGCGACCACACATAACATGGTCGAAGCACTTTCCGACCACGTTCACTCCTTCACATCGTGGTCGAAATATTTTCTGACCACTCTATGCCCTTTACGACCACTCATGATCGGAATCGACCACCCACAACGTGGTCGGTGGTCGATCGCAAACAATGTGGTCGAAGCCACCACCACGCAGCGGCTACGACCACGTTGTCGTTTATTGAATCGCCGGGTCCCACGTGTCGATTTAATATTTTTGAGAATTAATCGAACCGAAAGCATTCAATTGGGCATAACTTACTCATTTTAAGTCCAAATTGAATGAAACAAATTTCTAAATTGCCTAAATTCAAGATCCGTCCAATGGAACCAAAATTATAATGTTTGAAGCTCATCTAAATTTAGAAAATAATTTAGAGTAGCTAATACAATTTAAATTGGATGCAAAATAGATTATGGGGTAATTAAAATGGAATTAGTTGTCATAAAAGATTAATGTGCCCTTAGTGTGTGTTTTAAATCAAAATTAGTTAAAAGCATTGATTAAGAAAAATGACTTTTGGTTAAATGTCCAAATTTAGTGTAGGTACCTTTAATTGTAACATAGAATATATGCATATAACATTTAACACACTGTCAATAAATCCTGAGGAATAATTTAGAATTAAAAAATAACGTTAAGCCTAATAATAACTAAGGTGTAGATAAAATAATAATGAGACCATTAAATAAATCCTAATGTTAGGTCTACTAATAATAAACATAAATCCAAATAACAAAACTAAATTGATTTCATTTGGATATATGTGGATCTTTTGAGTTATTTGCTTTTATTCGTGTTCACTGTTTAGCGTAATTAGAAATTGGAGTCCTGAAGAATCAAGGGATCAAGTGTGATCAAGAGCAAAGTGAAGAACAAGGCCAAAAACTCAGAATCAACAAACAAGAAAGCATTGTGTGAGCTCAAGATCATGATGGCCGCGCCAAAGTAGTCAATACTTTGATCATGTTGAACCTACATTTTATGCAAATTACTTTTGTTTAAATTATCAAATTACATCTCGTTATTTTATGTACAAATACATGTTTAATTCAAGATTCTAGTATATGCCTATTGTTTCCTTGATTAATATTATACCCCTTTTTAATATTGATTATGCGAACCTTGTCGCCCTAGCAAAAATTATAGTAGTAATCTTTCGAAAATAAGTCCCTAATAATGCGCCATGCTTAGTTCTGCATAGATACTCGGGGGCGCTGAAATGCCCCAAGCCTCATCAACAATTTCAATCATGAGAAACTGGTTTGGGCAGTCATGGTGATAATGACTGGTATTTGTGTTGGATATGATTATTTTATGCTCCCAAAACCTCAACTTGCTTGAATATCCGGGCGGATGATTTGGGGTTTGTATGTGGTGCGGTGGGAGCACAAATATGGAGTGTGGTAGAACCGCCTGTAATACTAAGGACCAATCTTGTCATGATCTCCCACGTAAACAAAGTGCGACCACATGTCTAAATTACAACTTGGCTAAGTAGCGGTATCGAAACTCCCGACTCATCTCACCGGTAGTGGATAGAAGTGGTTATGCAAGGGCAAAGGAGGCCTAAAGGGACACCGAGTGGAGGTGACGTTCACGGTCGTACTAGCATTAGGGGAGTGGAGCCCGCATAATGCTAGTAGCCGTGGTGAACATCCCGTGCAACGATGGGACCCACCGCAGTGGGCGCTTTCCATAGGGTGAGATGACTAGAGGAACTAGATATCACGAGCAGTCATGTGATAATCTATTTGACCATCGACCAAGGAATCAAAGGGGCAACAGGTGGATTATCGCTTGTGGTGAAAGTGTACAAACTCGCAGAGTCAAAACTATTCGAATAGCCGTGCCCACGGTCATGGGCGGACATGGGAAACTTAACCAGATATAGTTCTGTTTCAAAATGATTTGAGGGTGGGAATGGAAAAGTGAAGGGCAGTGCAAGGCCCTGGTTTGTGTTGTCCTAGGTGTCGTCCCAAAGGTAAGTTAAGCGGCTATAACGTCAAGGATTAAGCATATGGTGCGAGATGCCATGTAACGGTGGATGGAATCTGAATCGCTACTGTTATTGCATTCTCATATATATTACGTTTTGTTCAAACTGCTAAGTCTCAGGAGATTTTCTATGTATTATATTTCAAAAGCTAAACGATGATAAGGCTTCTGCTTTTTCAAAGTAAAGTGATAGGAAGATAAATAGAGTCGTAGGAAGAGTGGATGACTGTTGTGGTAAATACATAACGATGATCGGGGGATTCATGTCGAAATATTAGAGAGGGGGTTTAGGAGAAATAAATCGGTGGAGTCTATATGAATGGATGGGTTAGAAAGATGATTTAAATGATTTTTGGAAGATTAGAATGTGCAAAAGAAATTGTTGGATTACGACACTAATATAAATTCTTGAGAGATGTTGTAATAATGTGATTGATAGGATTTGATTAAAATACTGGAAGGATGAATTGAATTTTTGGGTATATCGGAGGAATAATAATAATTACCGGAGTATAATGGATCAATGATTTTGGAGAATTAGAAGAGTGTAAAGGTAATTGTTGGATTTAATGGGATTAACAGGAATTGATCTAGATAGATGATTTGAATTTGAGAAGATTTGGAGATACGACAATTGGAGTATAAACTTGATTAATGATATTCTCGGTGGAGCAACCTTGATAAATTAGTCAGAGACAATTAGTGACAAATAAGGTTGATTATGGAAAAGGGCAATTTATGGCTTTGGATCATTAGCAGAATGGATTGATTTGTTAGAAAGTTCTGATATGAATGTTGTCGGTGGATTAAAAAGTAAACCTATTAGGGAATCATTGGAATTCAGAAGTAGGGAGTTGGTGAATATTGATTTCAAGATTAGACTAGTATGAATTGAATACGTGAAGACATTGGTGGATTCAAAATGAAGGTATACATATAAAGGGTTTGATCGGTGGATTAGCTAATTGATGTCACTCATTGATTGGAGTCTTAGACGACACCTAGTAAGAAAATTGTGTCTTTGGGGAAATAAGTCAATTATGTCATTTGGGGGAGTGAGTCAATTTGGCAATCGCCGTGTGAAGTTTTAGGTAGCAACGATAACACTAGGGTTTAATAATAACAATGCTACCAAAAGCGTTTTCTGGCAAATAAAAACAACCCGAGCCTTTCCTTTGTTAAGCCATGCATACTATATATTTGCATTCTGTGTATTGGCTCGCGGAGCACGGTGGTTAGTGTGCTCACACTCGCTCTCATAACAAATCCGAATCGAGGATTGGATTGCTACGCATCAGCAATGCTTACAGGTCCGAATGACAAAGAAGATGAAGATCTCAAGGGCTAGGTCGCGATCCTCCAGTTGGCTGCCTGTGGGCATGTCCTGAAGGTCCCACCTGTGTGCTTCGTTCTTCCGCCGCAATTTATTGATTTCGGCCTAATCGGCTCATGAGTAAGTTTACTATTTTATTTATGCTTCCGCATGGTATGTATTTGATATTCATTTTACAGAATCGTGAGCACTATCTCCGATCCGTGGAATAGTGCATTAAATCACAGATGATTTCGGATTGAAAAATCCGGGTCTGACATCTAGCAATTACAAAAATATATTCCAATAACCTATCAAGACTACGTAAATCCATGACAATATGGCACATGAGAGTAACGTACCTGGGAGAAATTGACAATGACTGGAAGAATATGTGCTACACAATCTTGGGGTTCCAACAATTTTCCAAGAGCAGCGCAGCCTTCAACTGCCAATAAGCGTACTGAATCTTGATCTGCAAATAAAGGCCAGCTGTACTGTTAGACACAATGTTGATAATGTGCAAAATGTGTGTGACAATATGTAATCAATGTCTCAATTGGTTTGGCCTTGCATGAATTGTTCCACAACAGAAGTCCAAAAGTCCATTTCTAGGGCTCATTGATTTAGGGCCTCTTCTTTTCAGCTTCTAAAAGAAGTTTTTCGACTTTTCTACAGTAACTAGCTTTCAAATATAGTGCCTTTTCAAGACGAGGTCTACAAATTGATTGTAGTACACACTATAGCAACTTCATTTATATCGGTCAAAACCGCATGTGAGTTTCTGTTACTCCATACTCTCTCACGAACAGCTCAAAAGCCATAAGCCGAAGCCATAAACCATAAACCGAAACAAAAAAGAACATGCCCTTTTTACACTTCCAAGCATAAAAGAATGGCTTTTGAGTTTTAAAGAGTTTAGCATAAAAGAAAAATAATATCATCTTTACAGCGAATGGTAATATAAAGCAGATTAATTTGGATTCCAGGCCTCAAGGATTCTTCACAGAAGTGTAAGCAACCTTATGAAAAGAACAATGAATACACACAAACAGTTATCTCCAAGCAAAGTGAGAGAGAAGATCGTGAGCCACTATGCTTGCGTGCAGGACTGTATGCTCCTATATGAAATTGATATCAATGATAGAGCAAAAGTTAAGGATTTGCAGCATAAGTTACCACAAAAATAGGCAAACTACTCTCATGTACTATGAAAAAAATATGTCAAATTAGTAATTGTGATGATAGTTGGGGAAAAGCTACATGAAGCATATGTTACACCAGTAAGCACTAAGAAGCAAGAGACATGGGCCCTATTCTTTTGCGGCTTTTGGCTTCAGCTTTTGGCTTTTTTATAGTAACTAGCTTTTAAACAGTGTCTTTTCAAGATATGGTCTACTAGTTAATTGTAGTATATACTGTACCGACTTCATTTATATCGGCAAAAGCCGCATGTGAATTTCAGTTACTCTGTAATCTCTCACACAAACAGCCAAAAGTCACAAGCCGTAGCCACAAAAGAACAGGTCCATGTTTATCTGATCTTAGATCTAAGAAATCAGTCATATCGGCTCAAAGCTAACATGTAAAGTTGCAAACAACAGTCAACGATTATAACCATCGAATTTAGTTCAATCAATAATATAAAGCTAGGTTTTATTAAAAATGTTTTTCCTCAATGTTATGAATAGCACTCCATTATAATTTAGGAAAAAAGACATTTCCAGTATATTATTTTAAGAGTCGATGTTAGCATAGTTCACAAACCAAAATGACAGGAATCTTCATTTGTAGAAGCTGAAGATGACAACTGTGCTCCACAGCAGGTAAAATATGGGTCCTGAACAACTATCCAACACCACAATGATGCGAACTAGTAGAACCTGAAGTTCAGTTGTACGTTATGGGTACTGATTACTTTAAGCGATCATGTCACACAACTAATTGAATATTGAAACTAACAATTGTAGAATCATTTCAAGAACAAATTAAGGAAGACACCCCATGGTTATAGACAAACTCATTGAAGCAACAAAGCAACTGTTTGATAGCAAAATCAGCATTTACAGTACAAGGTTATTAAGTCGTAAAGACGAGTCGGGTCGCCAAGGGGACGACTTGGGAAACTAGTCGACTAGTCCACCGACTAGTCCCCAGAGTCAGGTCTACAATTGTCACAATCATAATAAAGAAGCAAGCTGGGATTATTATACTAATACTACAACCAAAATAGCGTGTGTAGTGTGCAATGAGGATCTAGGGTTATTGAGTCACTGGTATTAAGTCTCGGTCGGGCCGAGCCTCTCTAGTGGGCCTCAAACTTACTGATCTAGTGGGACGGCTCCTAGTCGTGCAACTGGACATGGCTGGCTAGTCGTGACTTGTCGTTGACTAGTCGTCCGGCCGCTCGACTAGTCGCTCCAGTCGAGTCGGTCTCCCTAGTCATCTGTCATGTACCGACTGGACGACTAGTCACGAATTAGTCACCGATTAGTCTACGACTTAATAACACTGTCACAGTATATGTTTTTTATTTCCCTTTTGGAATAGTTAGTGCATGGATTGATAGCAAACAACTATTTCATTACCAATGCAAAAGATGCATGAAATAACACAATAATGTCAAACATGTATAAGAAAGTACCATCTTGTGTTAAATCATCAAATATCGACATGATTTCTGTCTTCAAATGGCTCTGTTCAACTGTCGCAGCAAACTTCCCAAGATTCGATGCAGCTGCCCTTCTGACCATAGGCATGTCATCTTGGCATAACTGGCCGTAAATGGTCCTCAATTCTGCTTTTAATTGATCATGGGCACTTGGATAGGCTATATGGAAAAGACCACAGGATGATACTCGAGCTGTAAACCACTCACCAGCTGCTAGCCTCTGAAAAGATTAAAGCACGGTTAACTGAATGGACATAAGGATATCAGTAGAAAATAATCTGCAAAAACACAATTAAATATTCATGACTGGTGATGCTAAAAGGAACAAGACAAAGGAAAATGACATTATACTTCCATATTCATCTGACTACAGCAGTATTTCTAGTGAACAATTGTGTAATGCTAGCCTATGTTGAATAATTTGATACAAATGTAGTTGGAGGGCAAGCATTAGTACAAATACCATGCAATTATATATATTATCAATAAATATAATGCTAAAGCCAAAGAAAGCACCCACAAAAAATCAGATACAGTAATATTGAGACCATACTTGTTAAATTTTGCACCGTTTAGAGAAAAAAAAACAGAATATTTAACTATTAATAAATCTCTTACCTTTACTACTGGAATAAACCAGTCGACAATGTCACTTTCCTTCATCTGTGCTCCAATACGGCACAGTGACTCAACTGCCTTGTCTCGGACACAAGTTTCCTCTACCGTACACAATGTCTCCAATGGTGGGAGCAAAACATGGGCATGATGTACACCCCCAACATAAGGAATAAACACACCCAATTCTTCAGCCATTGCAAGAAGCACCTCATCTTCATCGTCATTGTTTTCACTGAGAAAAGGAATCAGTTCCTTCCTAGTTCTTTCTTCCCCAAGTGCCCTTGCAATTGTGGAAAGCCTTCTGATGGAGTTCAGACGCAACTGAATATCTTCATTTTTAAGCTCATCTATCAGCACAGCAATTGGATACAGAGGCTCATCGATCATAGCCATCAGGCTTATCAAGGATTCCTACAACTGTAAATCAAGAAAGAACATTTAGGCAATGTGGCCATTTGGACAAATATGGTACTTCTGTTGAGAGGGAGGGAGGAGGGGGGTCCTTTAATACAAAGTTTGTTGCATAATCAAAGCCAAGAGCAAAAGTTAGAAAAGGCCAAGTGGAGTTTCAATACACAATACATCGGCCAGATCTCCTCCCATTTCTTGACGGATACTACGCAATCGAAGATTAGATATATCAATTACTAATGCCTTCATTTCAATATATATGTAGATTTAGACATCGATAGAGCTCCAATATACACATCCGACCATTAGTTTTTATAGTAATATGTTGATAAAAAATACAAATATAAAAAAGTAATACTTTGGGAGTACTTTTGATGAAAATCAACCAATATTATTTTCACATGACAAATATAGATACATTTATGTATATTAGTAGTCAAATTTAAAAAGTTAGACTGCACATGCTCTAAAACAACATCAATTTTGTGTAATCAAAGGTGTGCCTGGTTTGAGGTGCATGAACAACATAAGCGTGTAATCATTGTCATGTTATACATGATCCCCATGAGAGAAACATATCCATGTTTCATCGCACAAATAATTTAAAAGGTCAGGCGTTCAATGCACAAAACTTAGAAAGCAAGGCTAAACTACCTCATTAAATTAATATATGCTCCAGCCAAACGGACAATATATTTGTTTTCGTAATAATCATTATGTGTTGACTTTCTTCAACTGTCAAACAAGATGTCATTTACTTTCTACACATGGTTTCAGGGGAAAACAATTCCCATACTTTCAGTATTCTCAAGAACTGCATCAAAGACAACTGCAGAAAAGAACTTCTTTTGCCATCGACAGATCTACACCCAACACTAAGAACATAGAGCTTCTGCTGGTGGATGAAAGCAGCTGATACAAATTAACCAAATTTCAACAAGATCCAAGACACCCCTCAACTTTTCTATGGCTTTCAATTTCTCTAATTCGAAATTTTTATCTTTCTAACATATTAGACACCACATGTTGCACAAAAATCTCAAAACAAAATACTGCAGCTCCTGTAATCTAGAACCACATGATTCGACTCCACAGTTTCGCATTTACAACTATAATAAAAAAGAGTAAATTTCATCCTAGCACAAATACGCCATCTACGAAGGCACCATACGCTCATCTCCACTGTTCTACTAGTGATTTATCGAGATGAATAAAAGAAGCAAATCGAACCGAACGACTATCACCACCTACAGCGCACAACAAGCAATGATTCAAACAAGCCACAAACATATCAGTGTACAAGAACCTACACGGTTACAACATATACGCCCCCAAAAGAGAATCCCCAAAACCACCCCCAATCGCGTCGAGACCGGCGCAGCCCCACCGAAATGGCACAGATCTGGGCAGGGGAACAACGGCACCACAAAAAAAAAACGTCCCCCAAAACCGGACGGCGGCCGTTCCCCCGGTATCGACGAGCGGGAGCGCCGGGCCGCGGCGATCGGGGCGAGCCGGACCAGCTCGGACCGCAAATCTAACGGCGCGGGAGGGGGAGAACGAGGGGTAGGGTCAGAGGGGAGCGACGGATCTCACCTCACGGGTTCGGATCGGGCGCCGGCGGGGGCGGCCAGAGAGGGGCGAGGAGCTCGCGAGGCGTCGGCGTCGCCGCTAAAATTGATGAGAAAGATAAAGACGGGTGTTTTGGTGTTGCCGAATGAGAAAGATGACATGCGCGAGGAGCGAAAGAGTCCAGACCTGCCCAAACGGGCTGTCCGTGTAAAATTTTTTGCTTTTTAACCCAAATTTTGAAAGGTTTTTACATATAGACTCCTAAAAAAAGATTTGTAAAAATAGACTCTTCGCATGGCGCCAAAGAATATAACGCTTAGGATACATAGCACACCGCCATATGCTTTGGCGCCGTTCTTAGACACGCAGGAGCCACGGTGGCATAGGACGGCGCCAAAGCCCATGGCGCCGTGACATGTAAGAACGACGCTAATGGCCATGGCGTCGTGCTCTGGGACTTAAGCTCGAGCATGGCCCCTCGGCCCCCCACCCCTCACTCCTCTGTTCAAACAAACAGCTCTGTGCCGTCGTTCCTCTCTTTCCCCTCCAAATCCACTTCAATCCGTTGCTTTTTCTCGCGGTTTTGCTTTCAAACCGAGCAAGCAAGGTGAACTCCCTCCCCTTCCTTGATTTTTTTCCAATAAATGTGGATTATTTGAGGTACATTTCATGGGGCAAGATTTGAAACCCTGGATGAATTAGTTGGATTTGGCTTGGTTTTAGGTTGGATTTGCAATAGATATGCGTAATGTAAGAGTACTCATGGGTGTAGATTCGTTTTTAGGGTTTGATTGTTGTGCTTGTTGTGCGCAATGACTGAGATATGTTTGCTTGTTGTGCTATAGATGGATAAGCTTGTGACTTTACACCATGGGGGAACTGTGAAGAGAAATGACAATGGGGGTGTTGATTTGGAGGGCATGGAAGAGACCACGTTGCTATTTAGTTCACGTCCGTCGTATGGTGAGGTCATTTGTCACTTGAAAGAGAGGATGGGATGGACAGATGAGCATGGTGATATCGTTATGTAAGAATTGATTGATGTTGGGTCGTCAAAGGGGCCACATAAAAAGAGATTGGTTTCGATTGGCAGCAACGGTGAATGGGATAACTATGTGGGCATCATTTTGGACTCAGAGGTTAGAGCACCTGACTTGTTTGTGCGGATGGTGGTGAGAGATCCATCACCTCCTAGGGCTGCATTCGATCGCAATGACTCACCGTTGGTTGGGTCACCGGCTCATGAAGAGGTCGAGGTGCAAGTTGTATCATCGACTCAAGTATGTGAGGTTCCATTGACTCAGGTAGGAGCTGACTCTGAGGATGTCGATGACCGGTCTGTTGGTGGATTCGACGAGGAGATAGTGTTTGAGGAACCCATGGTTTGTATAGCATCTAACAAGGTGGATGTACAGCTTGCGGGAGACGAGGCTGCTTATGAGGATGCGAGGGTTGTGGACTCAGATGATGACAGATCGGTCCCAAGTTTGATGTCTAGCGAAATTGAGCTGTTGACTAGAATGTTTCCTGGTCGTGATCCACTAGTGTCCGATTACAATGACCTAAGCAATGCACATAGGGCTGTCGCGGATGGAGGGCAAACGCAAAGGGACATACCTAGGCCTGGAGCTAGTATCATAATCCACAAGGGTCATGTGTTTGAGAATATGTCGGCATTGAAGATGTGGTTGAAAGAGTACTCGATCATGCACAACCATCTATACCGGGTTAAGAACCCATACGCCAAACGTCGGTACACCATCAAATGTGAGAGCACAGGGTGTGCATAGAAAGTCTGTGCCAGGAAAGTGAAGGGTGCGGAGAAGTTTAAGATTACAACTGTGGATGGACCGCACAGCTATGGGTCTTCTGAGCCCATCCAAAAACATCGTCAGTTGACTTCTCGGTTCATTACAACCCGCCTGTACCCCATGATAAAGCACATACCGATGATGTGCATGGCAGTAGTGATAGAGGCTGTTAAGCTAAAGGGGCACTACACAATCAAGTATGGGAAAGCATGGAGGGCGTAACAACGTGCTTTGAAGTTGATTTATGGTGATTAGGAGGAGGCGTATGAGCGTTTGCCGGCCACGTTCAACGCAATGAAAGCGGTGAATGCAGGAATGCAGTATGAGTACGTGCCTAAGCCCGATGTATGGGTTAATGGAAGACAGATTTTCTTTTGAGCATTCTGGTGCTTTGGTCAGTGTGTCAAGCCTTTCAAACATTGTAGGCATGTTCTGTCAATTTATGGGACATTCCTGTTGGGCAAGTACGAGGGGACGTTGTTGATTTCTATTGGCTATGATGCGGACAACTCGCTTGTGCCGTTGGATTTTGCTTTGGTGGAGAAGGAGGACAAATCTAGCTGGGCTTGGTTTCTACGGCTTGTATGGATCCATGTGGTTGGCCCGGGGAGGGAGGTTTGTGTGTTGTCTGACAGGCATGCTGGGATCTTGAGCATCGTTAAGGAAGTGATACCAGGATATTTACCTGTGCATCATCGTTGGTGCAGAAGGCACCTTGTAGAGAACTTGTTCAAAAAAAGATGGGGTGGAGGCCAACTTTGCACTTTTCGAGGAGGTATGTCGCCAGAGGGAGGTCAAGCTGTTCGATGAGAAGTTGGAGGAGTTGAAAACGAAAACTAATGCCGGGGGCCGTGATTTGATGAGAGATGTGCACAAATGGTCAAGGGCACATGATCCATTGGGAAGGAGGTATGGGTTTATGACTAGCAACATGGCAGAATGCTTCAACGGGCTGCTTAAGGGATCACGTGGATTGCCAGTTACCGTAATTGCAGCCTTCACTTTCTACAAGTGTGTTGCATGGTGTGTTAACCGGCACCGGGAAGCCTCAGACATGTTAAAAGCACATGCACGTTGGCCACCTCGTCCTCACGTCTTCCTTACCAAAGCGAACATGCATGCCAATGAACAGGAGTACCACTGTTTTGACCGTGTGACGGGCACGTATGAGGTTGTTGAGGGTGGAGGGACAACCGAGAATGGAGAGCTCCGAGAGGCCTGAAATCATAAGGTCGTAATTACATCCTTCACATGCACATGCAGTGTTCCCGACAAGTTCCAATTTCCATGCTCCCACATGGTGACCGCATGTAGGGCCCGGAATGTCTGTGTTGAGACCAAAATCCCAACACTGTTCAGCGTGGATGCGTTGGTGAGGACCTGGGCCCCACGGTTCGAGCCATATCGTGATGAAAGTGAGTGGCCACTTTACTCGGGTCCCAGGTACATAGCAGACGAGGGGTTACGTTGGCACAAGAGGGGCAGCAGTAAGCGGTCAAGGTACAAGATGGACATGGATCGAATACCTAGTCGCACCAAGAGGGGTGAGCAAATCCCTTCGTTGAGGACCCACAGGAGACACACTGCGGTACTTGTGGTCTAATGGGTCACAATTCACGGACGTGTCAACGTCGTTCCAGTCAGGTTAGCGGTGATATTTTGTTATTCTTATCATTAACGTATTTTGTTATTCTTATCATTGACGCATTTTTGGATGCACAGGATGCGCGAGGTACCGGCTGTTGGACGAGTTCTACGACAGGGAGCACCGCGGCAAGCTCACGGAGGACGACCAGGTACGTGTGTTATCAAAATGTATTTTTCTCGTGTTACATGTGTTTTCATCACACAACAAACTTTTAAAGCATTTTCCAGGAATTCCCATTCTTCGTCCTCGAACCCATGATGGAACTTGATGGTCTACGACAACCGCTACACCCCACTGCATCTACCCACGACGAGATTGAGACTTATTGAGAGTTATGTGAATGTATGTGTTTTATATGTGAATGTATGTGTATGTGTGTATGTTTTGAGACTTATTCAGACCTATTGAGACTTATGTGTACGTATGTGTTTTATATGTGAATGTGAGTATGTGCATGTGTTTTGTATATGCAGAAAAAGCAAAACTTTGTTGTTTTTCCATGCACGGTGCCAAAGGGCCTAGCGCCGAGATATTCAACAACAGCGCCAGGCCCTTTGGCGCCGACTGTGGCGCCAAATACCCTGGCGCCATAGTTAAACATCTCGGCGCTAGGCTCTTTGGCGCCATGCTATTTACATACGCCGCCAGGGTGTTTGGCGACGTGATAGCTGAACTGCATTAAAACTACAAGTCAGCCAGTTCTTTCGTTCCATTCACGCAAACAATACTAATTGACATTCCACCAAATGAATAAGCACGACACATAGCATTACGATCCAATACAAACATACATACATAGTTCATAAATTCTCGAAAAATACATACGTCTGCATACATCAAACATTATACATAGCAACAATCTACTGAGTGCATCGAGGATCGTGGATCCAAATATAGTAAATGTTAGTAGAAATATGTGTAGTATGATAGGTCAAAAATAGCCCATTTAGCATGCAAGCTAGCTATCGCTTCTGTCACACTTTTCTTGGCACCCGCATTGTCGGCATCGGGCCTCCACCACGCATTCCTTAACGCCCGCACCGCCAATGTCGATACTGACGAGACTGATCCTCGAGAGGAGGAGGTAACGGGAGGGAGGCTCATCGGAGGAAAAGAGGGGAGGGAGGAGCCGACTTAACTAAGGAGGCGGCGCTCGGGCTAGGGAGGAAGAGGGCGAAGAGCCGAGGAGGCGACATCCGAGTGACGGAGAACGAGAGAGAGCGGGCATTGGGAAGAAGGTGGTGGCGGCCGAGCTGGGGAGAGGGTAGTTGAGGAGGTGGTCCTCCCCCGCTCAGCCCGCCCCTAACCCCTACCTCCTCCGACGGTCTGGCCGCTTCGCTCCGCCCCCACCTCCTTTGACGCTCCCTCCACCGGTCCCTCCTACATCGGCGCACCGCCGAACACCCACCTCCTCTTCAATGCTTCGCAAGCCCCCACCTCCTCTAGGCACTCCATCTGTGCGACTGTGCCTGCTCCGCCTCTTCTCTCTCGGTCACTCACTCCCACCTCCATCGGCATGTCGCCTCCCGCCCACCTCCTTATCTCCTCTTCTATCACCACCCACCAAATCCGTCATCAGCTCGCTCTAGCACTGTCAGGTCTAACGGGCTATGACGTGCCTAGCACGACACGATATTGTGCGTGCCGTGCTGAGCAGCCCACTAGGCTGAGGTTGCAACCCAAGTATGGCACTTCATGTTGGACTAGACTGGTACGACCCATTTAGTTTGGGTCGTACCGTACCTCACACTTGCCATAAGCATAGGAAGTCACTTGTCCTTGTGCGAGGCACGACAGGTATGTCATAAACTAATGTATCCTTTTTTTACCAAATTTGCATCCACTACAGTATTTACAATTTTTCTCGACGGTTACTTATGGATGGACGAAGTTTATTGCATTCTTTTCATATATTTTTTTTCATATAACTAACGGTGTTTCTAGAGTAATCCAAATATTACCCTACAGTAAGTTTAACTATCGACTTCTAGACCGTGAGTCCAGTGGTGTTGGATCATTGGATCACCGAACATGTTGGCTATAGGTTCTATCCTACTGGAATCTAGTGAACTTTGTTTTGCCAAGTCTAATACAAATTTGTAGAATGGTAGCTTCTAACTAGATATTAGGATAAATGATATATTTATTTTCAAGGCGTAAAAAAAGGTGACCAGGTTTTAAAGCGAAGAATCTGGGTAATTTGACACCAAAGAGCTTTATACTCCATCGGTCACAATATAAAAGTACAGTTTGTGATATCGGTACAATCTTTAAAAATATAGCGTTAACTATCTATTTATATTGTAATACATCACCTATCAAGACCTAATAAAATTATCTTAAAAGTACATACCAAAATTAAGATATTATTAAAGACGAACCTACTCGTATCAATTTTATTTGGTTTCATGAGTATTTCTCTACTAAAAAAAATCAGTTGTTGACGGTGCGTTCTTTCCTCTCTTTTAGAAAGTGCAGAGCCAATAGGTGGACCTATTACCGTGCTAAACTGTAGCTCTCCTCCCTGAATCCCCATCCTTACCACCTCATGCGGACGCCTATCCCTCTTCTCCTACCTGCTCCACCATCCTCCCCACGATCTCCCTCTCTCTGTTGTTCCCATCTCCCATTTCAAGCATGTCATGGTTAACAAAAGAAAACGTATAAACGTTCTCGAATGAAAAGAAGTATGCTTCAAGCGTGCCATCATTTAAAAGAAGTGTGCTACAAACATGGCATAATGAAAAAAAGTATGCTACAAGCATATCACATGCTTAATAATTCAGTGTGAAGCAATTGGTTGCTATATAAAATTGCTAGATCGCCTAGATTTAAAGTTTGCTTCTCTTTTAGGCTTACTCTTTTTGGTGTGATATCTCTTTGTGCTCTGTATAGAACGGTTTGGTCATGGTCAAGATGCCTGTCATTAATTCAATCTGCTTAATTATGCTAAAGACTTGTTTTGACTTCATATATGGTACATGATTTTATATGACCTAGGGAGCTCCACTTAAAAAGATGCTTTGTGTACATTCTTAAATTAATACAATGTGACTTGGATAATCTACAAAGATTCTGGATGTTTACTCTCATTGCTCCTTTTTATAGTTATTCTTTCTCAGGTGTTTTTGATGATTTTATTGCCAACGGGGGAGAAATTAGAAGAAAGGAGAGTTTGGAGAGATTGGGGAGGAGAAAAATTAAAAATTTGCTCTCTTGTGTTGATAAGGAGTTTTCTAAGCTTTCTGCTGAGATTTCTGAGCTCACGGCTGTGGTCTGCAGCTCTTTCTTGTCCTCCCATTTTGTAATGCAATGAGTAATATGGATTCATATTGCGTAGCGCCTACTATCTGATTTGCAGGGACAAAATTATCATCCTTGTCTCTTGTCCTCCCATTTTGTAATACAACAAGTAATAAGAAACTCAGTTTAACTTCTAACTCAATGAGCTAGTGACCGGTCTGTGCATAGCAGTTGTAACCGATCATAATGAGTGGTATGAGGCTGATTTTATGGAAAGCAAGGAGAATGTGGTCGTGGATGACCTGGCTGGTGTTATTGGATGAATAAGGGTGTGGTTTGAGAGTATGTGGACTAATGTTCGTCAAGTTGGGAAGAATTGTGCCGATAGAAAATGTTCTTTGGTCTTTACATGTGCAGGTTGACACGGAGGCGGCCATAGTCGGTGCCAATGAGGACCGGGACTATGATGGGGAAATCTGAGGTCCTAGCGGTCGAGGATGTCACGAGGTGGTCGGGCTCACGCTGGAGCACGTAGAGATCAAAGGTGGCGTTGTCTGGAGAAGCTACAAGAGGTGCGGTCCTGGAGGCTTGTCGGACCTGGATTTTACAACCCAGAATCCTCTGTGATTCCACCGCACTATTCTCTGAATCAGTAGATAGTGCTTATAGATACAGTACTGAACATCAAATAATATCACGTGGAAGCGTAAATATAATAGTAGACTTACTCATGGGTCGATCAGGCCGAAATCAATAAAATGCAGCAATGAAAACGAAGCACACAGGTGAGACCCTCAGGACGTGCCCACAGGCAGCTAACTGGGGTACGCGACCTAGTTCTTGACACCTTCATCTTACTCACCATCATGTCTAGGTGTAATGCTGAGGTGTAGTGATCTGACTTCTGATTCTGGATTAATTGAGTGAGCGAGGGTAAGCACAAACCACCGTGCTCAGCGAGCCAATACATAAGATGCAAAATAGATAACATGCAAGGCTTATCAAGAAAAGGTTCGGGTTATTTTATTTGCCATAAATTTTGCCTTTAAAATATGATACATAGAAATTGCCTGAGACCTAGTAGTTTGAACTAAAACATAATATGTGAAAGAATGCAATAGTAATAGCGATCCAGGTTCCATCCACCGTTACATGGCCTCTGCACCATATGCTAACCTTTCAGCGTTATAACCGCTTATCTTATCACTGGGGCGACACCTAGGGCAACACAAATCAGGGCTTTTCACTGCCCACCACATTCCCAATTCCACTCACAAAGATTTTGAAATAGAACTATATTTGGTTACTATTCGAATAGTTTTGACTCTACAGAGTTTGTACACTTTACCCACAAGAGACAATCCGCTCATTGCCCCCCACATGATTCCTTAGTCATGTGGTTGAGTAGACCGTCACAACAACTTTTCAAATTATCTTGCCCCTTTTGTCATCTCACTCTGTGGGCTGCTCCTACTTGCAGTGGGTCCCATACGTTGCGCGGGATGTAACCACGTCTACTAGCGCATTCGGACTCCACTCTCCACAACGCTAATATGGCTGGAAACTTCACCCTCCACTCGGTGTCCCTTTAGGCTTCCCCATTGCCCTTGTAATATCCACTCCTTTCCACTACCGGTGGGATGAGTCCGAGGGTTTCGATAGATTTACTTAGCCAAGTTGCAATTTGCATATTTGTGGTTGTACTGTTTTACACAGGAGGTCATGACAGGATTCAGTCCTTAGTGCTATCTAAGCGGTTCTGCCACAATCCACACACCGTGCTTCCACTGCACACATACCAGCCCCCATACCATCCGCCTAGATAATTTAAGCAAGTTGGGATTTTTTTGGGAGCATAAAATAATCATGTCAAAATATACTAGTCTTTCCACCATGACTTTCCAAATCAGTTTCTGATGATTAAAAGTGATGCTTGGGGCATTTTGGCGCCCCCGAATATCTAAGCAGTGTTAAGCATGACGTATATCTAAGGATTTATTTTTGAAACCTTTACCATTATAATTTTGTTAAGGTGACAAAGTTCAAATATTCAATGTTCCAAAGGAGGTATAATACTAACAAGTCAAATAATGGCACATAACTAGAATCTTAAAATATATATATATATATATATATATATATATATATATATATATATATGCATATGAAATAATAGCATACAATTTGATAGGTTAAACAAAAGTAATTTGCAAAGAATATAGGTTCAACATGATCAAGGTAGTGACTCGCCTTGCGTGATTTACCGCGGTTTTGAGCTCACTCAATGCGTTCTCTGTCAGACCCGGATTTTTCAATCCAGAATCTCCTGTGATTACTGCATTATTCCCTGGATCAGTAGGTAATGCGCACAGGTACATTGCTGCATCATGTCATACATCGCTTAAACAGTAATATTATAGACCGAGGTTCAAATTACACCACGTCGGGCGATAGTTTACAAAAGGGGCACTTAGGCCGAATGTCGTCATTACATAGCAGATACGGAAGCAAAAGTAAGTCCAATGCCACAGGCAAGCGACTGGGGGTAATGTGTGCATTGTATATTACCTAAGCACAGATAATATACGTGCACACACAGCCTTAGGTCTAACTTGTCTAGGCCAAGAAAACACGAGCGGCGTCCTAGTTTCCTTCGTTGTTCCCTCCATCCGCGGCTGGGGCATCTTCATGATCATAATGACCTTGTGTCCCTGTCTCTGTTTTGGTATTGCGAGTGTGAGCACACTAACCACCGTGCTCAGCAAGTCATCACACAGGATGCAGTAATAATATGTTGGGCTGATCATGGGAAGGTTTAGGTTGATTTTATTTTGCCAGCAATTGCCTTTTCAATACAGTACTTACAAATCCCTATGACCTAACAGTTTGTAAAGGACACAAGTTTAAAGGGAAATATTTGTCTTAATAGTGTACAGAGTCCATCCACCATTACATGGCCTCTGCACCTTACAACATCTTCCAGCATTATAGTTGCCTATCTTACCACTGGAACGACACCTAGGACAATTCCAAACTAGGGCCTTTCACTGCCCTACAGTTTTCCCCTTTCACCCACAAATCATTTGTTGAAACAGAACTATATCTAGTTAAGTCCCCATGTCTGCCCATTACCGTGGGCACGGCTATTCGAATATTTTTGACTCTGCAGAGTTTGTACACTTTCATCACAAGAGACTGCCAACTCGTTGCCCCACATGATTCCCTAGCCATATGGTTGAGCAGACCGTCACAGTGACTTTTCGAAATATCTAGCCTCTTTCGTCATCTCACCCTATGGGCTTATCCCACTTGCGATGGGTCTCATACGTTGCACGGGATGTTTCCCATAGACACTAACGTAGCTGGGCTCCACTCCCCGCAACGCTTAGTACAGCTGGGAAACTTCACCCTCCCCTTGGTGTCCCTTTAGGCCTTCCCTTGCCCTTGCATAACCACTCCTATCCACTACCAGTGAGATGAGTCCGGGGGTTTCGATAAATTTACTTAGCCAGTTGTAATTCTGAGACTTGTGGTTGTCTTGTTTACATGGGCTAACATGACAAGATTCGGTCCTTAGGGTTATCTCGAGTGGGTCTACCACATCCCATACTCTTTGTGCTTCCCACACCACATACCAAATTTCAAATCATCCACCCGAAACTAAGCAAGTTTGAGGCTTTTGGGAGCATAAAATAACAGTTCCAAATTTTCTCCAGTCATTCCCACCATGACTGCCCAGATCATTGTCCTATTAGAAAGTGAGATATTTTGGGACAGCTAGTGTCCCCGTTTATCTAGCAATACTAAGCAGTACGATATATCATAACTCTATTTGTGAAAAACTACATTACGATAGTTTTGCTATGGCGACAAGGTTCACATATCTCAAGAGTTTCAGCAGGCAATACTACAAACAAAGTAATGGGTGTATATCTAAACTCTACAAACTTAACATATCTTTTCACATAAAATAATAGCATGCACATGAATAATTTGAAGGAAACTAATTTGCATAAACATGGGTTCATTATGATCAAAGTGATAAGTCGCCTTGGTCAAAGTGGTCTGGCTCTTGATGCTCTGGGGTTGCTAGGGTGGCTGCCTCGACTTCTTCCTCCTGAGCCTCGTATGCTACGTAAATCGTACGCGGAGATTTGCATAAAAAGAAAAAGCAACAAATCACTCCAAATAACACCAGAAATTCAAATGAACTCTAAAAATCATGATTTTAGTTCCATTGGATAGATCTTGAATTTAGATGAATTTAGAAATTTGTCTCACTCAATTTGGAGTTAAAATGAAGAAGTTATGCTATTTTAAAAATCTCAGTTCAGATAAATCCTTAAATTATTAATTTTCTGACAGGTGGGGCCCACATGTCATATTCCCTATTTTATTTTCTTTTATTAGTTTTCTTTTACTGTCTCTGACCGGTGGGGCCCGCTTGTCAGCGGTGCGGGTCTTCTGCGCTTCGACAAGGGGCCCACATGTCACAGACCCATTAGAGCCATTGCGGTGACAAAGTGGGCCCACTGTCGTTGTGAATAAACGCAGAAAACTCAACCCGGCTGGAGCCGAGGCTCGAGCAGCGGCCACGGGAGTTTGGGGGAAGAGAGTCGCGGTAACAAGTGGGCGGGAGGCTTTGCCTACCCCTTAAGGATGTTATATCCTTTTGAGGTGGCACCGGAGGGGTCGAGCAGAGGAGGCCGAGGCCGGCGAGGGGCGGTGTCGGCGGCGGCGAGGGCCTGGGAGGTGCCGGGTGCGTGAAATGTAATCCGGCACTGATGAAGCCGATGGAGGGTCGGCGGGGCCTGGGGTGCAGTGGCGGGCGGCGGCGTGCAGCCATGGCTCGGGTGGTGCCGGTGCAGTGATGATGTGCGAGCCTTGGGAAGCTCGGGAAGGCGGGGATGGGTTTGTTAAGCTCATGGGGTGGCCTCGGGCGTGGAAATTGGCCCCACTTGGTGGAGTCGTGAGGGAGGGTTCTTGAGTCGGGAAGGAGAGTCTGGCCAAGCGGTTTTGGGGCTTTAGGCGCGCTTTTAGAGGGAAATGGACACAGGGTGTGGGGAGGAGTTTGGCGTGCACAGGGGGTCTTATAGGTGCACGGGGAAGGCTGACACCGAGTGCCCTCTGTCTTTGTCGCGTCGGCGGCGGCGGAGGCGGGGCACGAGGATGATGGCCGCGTGGCTCGAGGAGCGCGGGGTGGAGCAAAGACGCGGGAAATGGCCGCAGCGGCGGGCGAGAAAAAGAGGCGACGGCAGCGTAGAGGGGGGAGGCGCGCGCTCGGACGAGGCGATCCGTGGTCCGAACGCATGGTGCCGTCTGGGCCGCATGAGCGAGGCGGGCGGGCCAAGGCGCGCCAGTGAGGGGCAGAGGAGGCGGCGAAAGAAGAAGAACGGTGGTCGGCGCGGGAGGGGGTGGGTGGCGGGAGTTGGGTTTGGCCGTGAGTGGTTTCGGCAGAACTCCTTTTATTTTATTTATTTATTTTTCTTTTTCTTTTTCTTTTCTATTTCTTTATTGTATGCATACACAAATATATGCATATATATATATATTTCTTATGTGGGTGTGGATATATATATATATATATTCTTTCCACCCTACTCTCCTGAAGATTTTGTTTGCATATTTTCCAAATTTTATTACATATATATATTTATATACAACTAGATATCTCTATGCATACATATATATATTTGTTTTATTCTCACCTATAATTTTATTGAAATCCCAATATTTGGATCCCCAAAATTTTGGGACCAATTTATATCCTTTCTCACTGGATCATCTTTTCAAATTCGCATTTTAAAATTTGGTTTCCTATTGATTTACATTTTATCCTTTGGAACCTTGATCAAAATTTAATGAATGTCTTAAAATTAATTTCAAACCAAAACACAAGGCAAAAATAATGCAAAAGTTTTTGTATTACTCAATTAAGATTTTCAGGATGTTACAAATCTACCCCCCTTAAAAAGAATCTCGACCCCAGATTCACCTAACCTATGAACAACTCGGGTAATCTCTTTTAACCGGTCTTGGCGTTCCCGTGTGGCCTCCTTCTTTGAGTGATGGCTCCACTGCACTCTGCAGGTGCGAATGGTTTGATTTCTGGTCTTCTTTTCCACGGAGTCCAAGATTTTGACTGGACGCTCCTTGTAGGTCAGATCGTGTTCGATCTCAATTGCCTCTATCGGGGTTTGATCTTCCGGCACCCGAAGGCACTTCTTGAGTTGGGATACATGGAAAACACTGTGCACATCTGCTAGGCTTGCGGGCAGATCTAGCTGATAAGCTACTTCTCCTTTCTTGGCTGTAATCGGGAATGGCCCAACGTAGCGAGGGGCGAGCTTGCCTTTGACTTTAAACCGTCTGACTCCTCGTAGGGGTGACACTTTTAAATAGACATAATCTCCGACTTCAAATCTTAATGGCCTTCGCCTTTTATCCGCATAACTCTTTTGCCTGGACTGGGCGGCTAAGAGTCGATCTCGGTTTAGGCGAACTTTTTCCTCCGCCTGCTTTAGAGTATCTGGCCCAAATATGTAGCGTTCTCCTACTTCTGACCAGTGTAACGGGGTTCGACACTTTCTCCCGTCTGATGCTTCAAATGGGGACATCTGTGGTGGCTTGGTAGTCGTTGTTGTGGCGAACTCGCATCGGCAGACATTGGTCCCAGTCTTTAGAGAAGTCCAGGGTACAAGCTCGAAGCATGTCTTCTAATATCTGATTTACTCTCTCGGTTTGACCATCTGTCTGGGGGTGATAGGCAGTGCTGAAATCCAGATGGGTACCAAGGGCCTCATGTAGACTAGCCCAGAAGTGCGAGGTGAACTGGGACCCTCGATCCGAGACTATCCGTTTTGGCACACCGTGCAGACACACGATGCGTGACATATATAGTTCTGCCAGCTTGTCTCCCTTGTAAGTTGTCTTGACAGGGAGGAAATGTGCGACCTTGGTCAGCCTATCTACTACGACCCAGATGGAGTCGTATCCTGATCTGGTTCAGGGAAGTCATGTGATAAAGTCCATTCCTACTTCTTCCCACTTCCACTGTGGTACTTGCAATGGCTGCAGTAGCCCTGCTGGCCTCTGATGCTCTGCTTTCACCCTTTGACATACATCACAGCAGACTACGTGTTCGGCGATGTCTCTCTTCATACGTGGCCACCAGTACCATTGCTTCATGTCCTGATACATCTTTGTACTTCTAGGGTGGAGGGAATACGCTGAGCTTTGAGCTTCTTTGAGTATGAGGTCCTTGAGGTCCTTCTGGTGGGGCACAAAGATGCGTGTCCCATACCTCAGAACCCCTTGTGGATCCACAGATATCTTAGGTGCCTTTCGGCTTCCATTGATCTTTTCAATCTCAAAGTGGTTGGGTCTTCCTGTTGTGCGACGATAATCCTTTCTTCTATGGTGGGATGCAATTCCATCGCTGCTAAGGTGCCTTCTTCTACTATTTCCAAATTCAAGGCTATCAATTCCTTGTGTAGCTCAGGTTGTTGTTCTCGTACCATGAGGGTATTACAATAGACCTTACGGCTTAGGGCATCAGCCACCACATTGGCTTTACCTGGATGGTAGTGGACACTCAGGTCATAATCCTTGATCAATTCTAACCATCTCCTTTGCCTCAGATTAAGGTGTGACTGGGTAAAGAAATACTTGAGGCTCTTGTGGTCTGTGTATATATCACAGTGGTTGCCAATCAGATAATGCCTCCAAATTTTTAGGGCATAAACCACTGAAGCTAATTCCAGATCATGGGTGGGATAGTTAGCTTCATGGGGGCGTAGTTGCCTAGATGCATATGCCACAACCTTGCCTCCTTGCATCAGTACGCATCCCAGTCCTTGATGGGAAGCATCACAGTATACTTCAAAATCCTGGCGTACATCAGGTAGAACTAGCACCGGGGTGGTAGTCAATCTTTTCTTAAGCTCTTGAAAGCTTCCTTCGCAGGTTTTAGTCCATTCAAACTTCTGTTCCTTCTTGAGTAGCTGGGTCAATGGCCTGGCTACTCTAGAGAATCCCTCTATGAATCTTCTATAATAGCCTACCAATCCAAGAAAACTTCGCACTTCAGTGACGGAGGTGGGTGGTTTCCATTCTGTTACGGCTGCAATCTTGGCGGGGTCAACGGATACTCCTCCTTCAGACACTATATGTCCCAAAAAGCTAATGTCGCTTAGCCAGAATTCACACTTGCTAAATTTGGCATATAACTGATGTTCCCTTAGCTTCTCTAGCACTAGGCGCAGGTGTTGGGCATGCTCTTCTGCAATCTTGGAGTAGATAAGGATATCGTCAATGAACACCACCACGAACTTGTCCAAATATTCCATGAATACTTTGTTCATGAGGTTCGTAAAGTATGCTAGGGCATTTGTTAGACCAAAAGACATGACTGTAAATTCGTACAGTCCATATCTAGTGGTAAAAGCCGTCTTGGGTATGTCTTCAGTCCTAATTTTCAGCTGGTGGTAACCCGATCTCAGATCTATTTTGGAAAAGACGGTGGCTCCACCAAGTTGGTCAAATAGATCATCGATCCTGGGGAGGGGGTATTTATTTTTGATGGTTACTTCATTTAACGCCCGGTAATCCACACACATCCTAGATGTGCCATCCTTCTTTTTGACAAATAATACCGGAGATCCCCAAGGTGAGGAGCTAGGCCGGATGAATCCTTTCTCTTGCAGTTCTTGAAGTTGGGTCTTCAACACTTCCAACTCATCTACGGCCATCCTATATGGTCTCTTGGATATGAGAGCAGCTCCTGGCTTCAAGTTAATAACAAATTCTAGGTCTCTGTCTGGGGGCAAGCCAGGTAGGTCCTCAGGGAACACTTCCGGATAGTCTTGTACCACCATCATCCCTTCTAAGGGTACATCTTCACAATAAAATATTGCACGGCCCCATCGGTATGGCCGGTCCACTTTTACATCTATGGTCATTCCAGGACACTTAGTCAGCTTCACCGTCCTGGTGGCACAGTCTATAACTCCTCGATATCTGGCTAACCAGTCCATTCCTAATATAATGTCCAAGGTCTGGGAGCTCAGTACTATCAAGTCTGCTAAGAAGTCGCACCACTCCATGGTAACCGTTACCCCAGGGCATACTAAGGTAGCGGTAATCATACCAGCTAGCGACTTAAGTACTACTGGCCTTTTTAGGGGGTAAATAGGTAACCCGGTTTATCGTAAGATATCCTTGGATATAAATGAATCTGAAGCCCCAGTCAAATAAAGTTTGTCTTTGGTATTGACTTGACAGAGAACGTACCCATAAGGACTCCCGCAGCTTCCTCAGCTTCCTCTGCCGTGATATGGTTGACTCTACCACGGTTGGGCGTTGGGGTACTCTTGCTAACTGCGATGTCGAGGCCCCGTACGGCAATCAAGCTTGGCTACGGACGTTGCTGCTTGTGTGGGCATCGGCTGGCGAAATGCCCCTTCTCTCCACAGCTGTAGCAGTTAAGGTTGGCGGCGGGGTTTGTACCGGTGTACTGACTCCCGGTGCGTGGAGTTTGGAAAGAACCTCCACTGGATCGAGGTGCTGGAGTTGGAGCCCTGGGTTGATTGGGTCTGGAGAATGAGGGGTTGTTGACGAACTTCTGAATGAATCTCCCTTGCGGCCGCTGAGTGGTTAGCTTGCGTTTGCGGCTGGCCTCCAGATTCTTCTTTTCATTTTCTAGGATTAGAGCCTTGTTCACCAGCTGATGGAAGCTGGTGAAGTCCTGCACAATCAACTGTACCCTCAACTCCTCATTCATGCCTTCGAGAAACCTATCAATCTTCTCTTCTTCATCAGCCACGTCCGTTGGTGCGTAGCGAGCAAGTTGAGTAAATTTTGTGAGATATTCACTAATGGTAATGCCTCTTTGCTTGAGAGTGTGAAACTCGTTCTTCTTCATTCTTATGACTCACTTGGGACGGTTGGCTTTAAAAGCGATCTGAACTCATCCATAGTATGACTTCCATGTCCTTTGTCTGTGGAGGTCTCTTCACGGCCCCTGGCGGCAAGATAGTTCTCCCACCAATTCTGTTGCTCCACATGGTGATGGGTCAAAATATCACTTTGTCTTCCTCTGTGCACTTGGCCAGGCGTAGCTTCCTTTTCGTATCCCGAAGCCAATCTTCGGCTTCGAGAGGCTCGTCGGCCGAGGAGAAAGTGAGGGGCCGAGCCCTCTGAAAGTCGACTAGGTCGACTCTGGGCCTACCGGGTCGCTTTGTTGTCCGGTGACAATGGCCTGCAGCAATTGGGTTTGCTGCGCCATGACTTGCACCATGGTGGGATTGGTTGGAGGGGGTGGAAGGTTAGCTTCCTGGTCGTGAGCCTGTTCACGCCCTGCTGGCAAGACACCGGGCGTGGAGTCCACCACGCCTTGGTTGAGGGTGGCATTGGCCTGGGCCCTGATTACCCTCTGACTGACCATCTGCAGTCATAGTTTTATGACTTAATATTATTACTAGTTAATTAGAAGAAGTTGCCACTACATGCAATAAAAAGCCAACAAAATAAACGACAAAGCAATTTCAACACAAGGTTGTTTCCTTAATCATAAAATAAAAACATCACATAGCCAGCTTCTAGGCTGGACTTACTATTACAACATAATAATTAAAAGTCTGCTCGAATAGCAACTACGATACAGAAGGTCTGGCATAATATGCTTGATACAACTACTAGCACTCGCTCTACACCTGGCAAGTACTGCACTACCCTGCCTACTCCTCCATATAGCCGACACCGGGGCTAGAGGGGTCAGAGTCCGCAGGCGGGACCTCACCGCCACCGAACTCGGAAGGGTCGGTGTCGAGTCCGAGGGCGGCGGCTACTACCGTGTGGGCGGCGTGACCCTCCCTGGCGAAGAGTTGTTGTGGTCTGGAGGTCGCACGTTCTTGCGTGCGGTCGGTGTCGGAGTCCACCGGGTCTGTGGGGCGGTGCGGCAGTCTTGGTGGGGCGGCGGAGCTGGGACCCTCTTGGGCTGCGCGCTCGGCATGGCCGCCTCTGCCTTGGCAATGCCAAAACCTACTCGCATTGGGCGGCTGCTCATGACGGTTGCCACCTCGGTGTGTGTGGCGACGAGGTGAACCCGAGGCGGTGATCTCCTCAGGCGGCGGTGTGGGCGATCCCATGGCCTAGTCAGTCAACGATGCGTAAGCATCGGGTTGTTCTCGCCGTGGGCATGTAGGTCTCATTATATCGCGCATTCTCCTGGCGCGATGGGTAGTAGCAGAAGGGGTGCGCCAAGGCGGCTTTGTAAATGTCGCCTGATCGTGCGGCGGCAAAGCGGCGTCTGGAGTGCCACGGTCCGGATGGTCCGCTGGTGCTCTGTCCGGAAAACGTGAGGCGGGTTGTGCGCAGTCTTCGGGTAGATGAACACCTCGATCGGCCAGACTCCTCTCCTCCCGCCGTGGTCTTGAGTCCACGGTACAGGCCGGTCTGTAGCCCGGTAATGGAGGAGCTTGCACATGATCTTGGCAAACTCCCCTCGTGAACTCAGTGGGCGGGTAGTCCCGTCACCCTCCTCTCCGACTCAGGCCATCCGTAATTTAAATTCCTAGTGTTAGTAACTTTTTTCAAAATATTAATGAAAGATAGAACAGAACAGATCTAAGAAGAATAGAGAAAGAAGTAATACACTATATTTTTAGAAATTCTTTTTATAAGCTTTGAAAAATATAATCCTATCTCTTGCCTAACGTCCATACTAAGGCTCTTACCCTACAACATATGCTCGATACCGACTCTGTCGGACCGGATTTTCAATCCGTAATCTCCGTGATTCTTGCATTATTCCACGGATCGATGGGTAATGCGCACGGTACATTCTTTGCATCATGTCATACATCGCTAAACAAGAATATTACGCATCGAGGTTCAAATTACACCACGTCGGGCGATAGTTTACAAAAGGGGCACTTAGGTCGAATATCATCATTACATAGCAGATACGGAAGCAAAAGTAAGTCCAATGCCACAGGCAAGCGACTGGGGGTAATGTGTGCATTGTATATTACCTAAGCACAGATAATATACGTGCACACACAGCCTTAGGTCTAACTTGTCTAGGCCAAGAAAACGCGAACGGCGTCCTAGTTTCCTTCGTTGTTCCCTCCATCCGCGGCTGGGGCATCTTCACGATCATAATGACCTTGTGTCCTGTCTACATTTTGGTATTGCGGTGTGAGCACACTAACCACCGTGCTCGACAAGTCATCACACAGATGCAGTAATAATATGTTGGGCTGATCATGGGAAGGCTTAGGTTGATTTTATTTTGCCAGCAATTGCCTTTTCAATACAGTACTTACAAATCCCTACGACCTAGCAGTTTATAAAGGACACAAGTTTAAAGGGAAATATTTGTCTTAATAGTGTACAGAGTCCATCCACCATTACATGGCCTCATGCCTTCAAACATCTTCGACATTATAGTTGCCTATCTTACCACCGGGGCGACACCGGGATAATTCCAAACTAGGGCCTTTCAACGCCCTACGGTTTCCCCTTTCACCCACAAATCATTTGTTGAAGCAGAACTATATCTAGTTAAGTCCCATGTGCGCCCATGACCGTGGGCACGGCTATTCGAATAGTTTTGACTCTGCAGAGTTTGTACACTTTCACCACAAGAGACTGCCAACTCGTTGCCCCATATGATTCCCTAGCCATATGGTTGAGCAGACCGTCATAGTGACTTTTCGAAATATCTAGCCTCTTTCGATATCTCACCCTATGGGCTTATCCCACTTGCGATAGGTCCCATACGTTGCACGGGATGTTTCCCACAGACACTAACGTAGCCAGGCTCCACTCCCCGCAACGCTTAGTACAGCTGGGAAACTTCACCTTCCCCTTGGTGTCCCTTTAGGCCTTCCTTGCCCTTGCATAACCACTCCTATCCACTACCAGTGAGATGAGTCCGGGGGTTTCGATAAATTTACTTAGCCAGGTTGTAATTTACAGACTTGTGGTTGTATTGTTTTACATGGGCTAACATGACAAGATTCGGTCCTTAGGGTTATCTGAGTGGGTCTACCACATCCCATACTCTTTGTGCTTCCCCTACACCACGTACCATCCCCCAAATCATCCACCCAGATACTAAGCAAGTTTGAGGCTTTTGGGAGCATAAAATAACAGTTCCAAATTTTCTCCAGTCATTCCCACCATGACTGCCCAGATCATTCCCACCATGACTGTCCAGATCCCGTTTATCTAGCAATACTAAGCAGTACGATATATCATAACTCTATTTGTGAAAAACTACATTACGATAGTTTTGCTTTGGCGACAAGGTTCACATATCTCAAGAGTTTCAGCAGGAAATACTACAAACAAAGTAATGGGTGTATATCTAAACTCTACAAACTGAACATATCTTTTCACATAAAATAATAGCATGCACATGAATAATTTAAAGGAAACTAATTTGCATACACATGGGTTCAATTTGATCAAAGTGATAACTCACCTTGGTCAAAATGGTCTAGCTCTTGATGCTCTGGGGTTGCTAGGGTGGCTGCCTCGACTTCTTCCTCCTGAGCCTCGTATGCTACGTAAATCGTACGCGGAGATTTGCATAAAAAGAAAAGCAACAAATCACTCCAAATAACACCAGAAATTCAAATGAACTCTAAAAATCATGATTTCAGTTCCATTGGATAGATCTTGAATTTAGATGAATTTAGAAATTTCTCTCACTCAATTTGGAGTTAAAATGAAGAAGTTATGCTATTTTAAAAATCTCAGTTCAGATAAATCCTTAAATTATTAATTTTCTGACAGGTGGGGCCCACATGTCATATTCCCTATTTTATTTTCTTTTATTAGTTTTCTTTTCTTGTCTCGTAGGTGGGACAGCTTGTCGTGATGCGGGTCTCTAGCGCTCGTGATGGGCGGGCCCACATGTCACAGACCCATAGGCCATGCGGTGACAAAGGGGCCCACTGTCGTGGAATAAACGCAAAAACTCAACTGGCTGCCATGGAGGAGGCTCGAGCTGTGGCACGGAGTTCGGGGAAGAGTCGCGGTAACAAGTGGGCGGGGAGGCTTTGCCTACCCTTAAGGATGTTATATCCTTTTGAGGTGGCACCGGAGGGCGATCGAGGAGGCCGAGGCCACGAGGCGGCGCCGGCGGCGGCGAGGGCTGGGAGGTGCCGGGGGCGTGAAATGTAATCCGGCACTTGATGAAGCCGATAGAGGGTCGGCGGGGCCGGGGTGCAGTGGCGGGCGGCGGCGTGCAATGGCGGCGGCTCGGGTGGTGCCGGTGCGGCGATGTGCGAGCCTTGGGAAGCTCGGGGAAGGCCGGGATGGGTTTGTTAAGCTCCAGGGTGGTGCGAGGCGTGGAAATTGGCCCCACTTGGTGGGAGTCGTGAGGAGGGTTCTTGGAGTTGGGGAAGGAGAGTGCGGCGGCGGTGGTTTTGGGGCTTTAGGCGCGGCTTTTAGAGGAAATGGACACAGGGTGTGGGGAGGAGTTTGGCGTGCAGGGGTCTTATAGGTGCAGGGAAGGCGACACGAGTGCCCTCTGTCTTTGTCACGTCGGCGGCGGGGCAAGCATGGGGCGAGGCATCGGATGATGGTCGCGTGGCTCGAGGAGGCGGGGGTGGAGCGACGACGGGGAGCAGGCGGCGGCGGCGGCGAGAAAAAGAGGCGACGGCGGCGGAGCGTGAGGGGGAGCGACGCGCTCGGACGGGGGATCGGACGGGCGGCAGGCATGAGGATGGGGCGGGCGGGAGGGGTGGGTTGGCGGGAGTTGGGTTTGGCCGTGAGTGGGCGATCGGCTGACTCCGTTTATTTTTTTTTCTTTTCTATTTCTTTATTGTATATGCATACACAAATATATATATATATATATATATATATATATATATATATATATATATATATATATATATATATATATATATATATATATATATATATATATATATATATATATATATTTATTATGTGGGTGTGGATATATATATATTCTTTCCACCCTACTCTCCGAAGATTTTGTTTGCATATTTTCCAAATTTTATTACATATATATATTTATATACAACTAGATATCTCTATGCATACATATATATTTTTTTGTTTTATTCTCACCTATAATTTTATTGAAATCCCAATATTTGGATCCCCAAATATTTGGGACCAATTTATATCCTTTCTCACTGGATCATCTTTTCAAATTCGCATTTTAAAATTTGGTTTCCTATTGATTTACATTTTATCCTTTGGAACCTTGATCAAAATTTAATGAATGTCTTAAAATTAATTTCAAACCAAAACACAAGGCAAAAATAATGCAAAAGTTTTTGTATTACTTAATTAAGATTTTCAGGATGTTACATTCTCATTCGATGGGCTTGAGCTTCTAGTCCTTATCTTCACTTCGCTCTTGATCTCGCTTGATCCCTTAAGTCTCAGGACTCCAATTTCTAATTACGCGCTAAATAATTAAATCCAAATAAATCCACATAATTCAAAAAGCTCAAATAAATCTGAATAAACTCAATTTAGGTTTATTATGAGTTAATGGGTGATTCGAGGCAAGGTCGATGGGGTGCGGAGTATTAACGGAGTCAAACAGAGCTTGAGCGAGGATGGTTAGGCATGGCTGATGGTAGAATATGATGACTCAATATTTTTATTAATATCTTATTTTATTATTTTTATATTTATGAAGGAAGTTCCATGAGTCATGTTAGACCTATAAATCGATGTACGAGTTTAGCTGAGCATTATTTTGCCAAGCGTTAATATTCAGAGCGTATGTTTTAGCTATAATTATGGGTAATCTTTAATTTAAAGCCTTGCTTTTATAGTTAAACATAATATCCAATTTATTTCCCGTTTAACTTTAACTTGAATGTCATTTTAATTGGAAACTTTATTAAATTTGAATACTTAACCAAAGTCATATTTTACTAATGCCTTTAATTAATAATTTAGTCCAATATTAAATCTTAAATAATCTTATTTTATATCCCAACCAAATTTATTAGCTTCCATGGATTAAGTTCTAATTTTTTCTTGATTTTTCTTACTTGAAATGAATTATAGAAAAAAATAAAAATGAAAAAAGAAAAGCAGGGATGGGGTTCGAACTGGGGACCTACTGGCTTAACGTGTGGCTCAGCTGGGCTGACCAACCGGGTGGAGGCCCGCTTGTGACTAAGAGGGTAGTCTAAATTAGAAGAAGCAAGCGCGGAGGCAGAGCTCAAAACAGAGCATCCCATTGGCGCTCGATGCTGGCGTTGCCGCTGGTGGCTGAGGCGGTGGCCGGAGGTGAGCACCCGCAAAATGGGTTGCTCACGCTCGTTTCCACCCATAGGCAGAGCCTAGCCGCCCAATTTGGCCAAGGCGACGGTCGGTGGCTTCCATGACGTCAGCGGAAATGGGCCGACAGTGGAGACAATGCCGGAGAGGACGGGGAGGGGAACGAGGGGAGCATGAGCACGAAGGGGGCCACTAGATCTTACGCAGGCAGTTGGCGTAGCCGGAGGGATGCCGAGTCGGGCCGACGGCGATGGCCGGTGGTGGCGCGGGGAAGCTCATGTCGCCGGCAGATTACAGGCGACGAGGAGTCTGGCTCAGGATGGGGATGTGTTTGTGATGCCACGGGGAAACTTCAGTGTGGCGGAATTGCCAGGGGATAGCTTCAATCGGCCAGTCTCCCGATGGACGGAGACGAAGAAGGGGGGCCGGCGAGTTGTGAGGCTTCGAGGGTCGATTCTTTGAGGTAGGAGTGAGAGGGGGATGGTGCAAGGTTGATGGAAGCACGGGTACTCCTCTATAGGCGCTGAGCTGACCGGGCGACGTGGGAGCAAGCATGGCACAGCCGGGATTCACATGGTGATGATGTGGAAGACTGTGGGCGGTGGCGAAGGAACTATGGGCGACAATAGAGGAACTGTGGGTGACGGCAGTGACACGAAGGCATGGCGATGGGACATGAGAAGGCACACAGCGAGCGACGCAGGCTCATGGCTGCTGTAACATCCTGAAAAGTTAAATTTTGGATTATAAAATTTTCTTGCATTAACTGCTGATATTTGGATTTGAATTTGAGTTTTAAAAGCATTTCTTAAATAAAGGATGAGGTTCCAAAAAGGCAAAAGAAATAAAACAATGGAAAGTAAAAATTTTAAAGGAGAATCGAAAAGATGATCCAATTAAAAATGAATCAGATTGATCTTAAAATTTAAGAATAATAACATGGTTAAATTTTTTAGAGAGGAGAGGTGGGAATAAAATAGAAATAAATACACATAAAAATAAATATTTGTATATGGAAAATGGAAATAACATAAAGGGTTTTTATAAAGAAATAGATGCAAACAAACTTCTCATAAAATTAGTATTAAAAATATATATATATACATATATTTGTAAATACATATGAAAAGGAAGAAATTAAATAAAACAAGAAAAGGAAAATAAATTTGTTTTTTAGAAATGGGAAGGTCGAATCACTGCCCGACCAAGCCCAACCCCGCCGCCTCCCCCACAGACTGCTTTTCTTCCCGCCTCCTCCTCGCCGCCCTTTTCGGGCCGCACCAGCATCCGCAGCGCTGCTTCGCCCGCCCATGACCCGGCTTGCCTCGGCGCCCGCTCGGACGACAAATCTATATCCCTTGGACGTGATTCAGCCGCTCGACAGCCGGACACCGCCGCCCAGGTGCCCTTTCCCCGCGCGCGCCACCACTGCCAGTCGCTCGGTAGCCTTTCCTCCGCATGGCATCCATGCACCGCCGTCGCCCACGGACTTCCTCCGGACCGCCTCTGGCGCCCCGCTCGGCTGCCTCGCCACCCCGCTTACTCATTTGCTCGTCGAAAAGACCGCACGGGAGGCACTCGATGATGGCCTCCCTCGTGCCCATAAGATCCCAGGAGCCCCTCCGTCCTCCCTAAGCATCGCCGCACTCTCCTCTCCTCTCCTCAGAGCAATTGCCCCAAAAACCCGTAAAATAGCCGCCCCCTTTCTTCCCAGGGCGACTTCCTCCCGTCGATTCAAGCCACCCGAGCTCGATTCCTCGCTCACACACCATCCCAGGCCCCACGAACTCATCCCGGCCTCCCGCACCTCCTACCTGGCCGTACCTCATGACAGAGACCCCATTGGACCGCCGCCGCTCCCGGCCCGTGGACCCCTCCTCGGCTTCACGCAAAGACCGGGACGCATTTTGGGCATCCCCAAGGCAACTCTCCGCCGCCTCTGGCCGGCCACCCGCCGCCGACCTCCGCCCTCGGCCACCTCTGCAAAGCCACCTCCCCGAGCTACCTCAAAGGGAAATACTCACCCATATAGGGTGAGAACATGAGCGGACGACATGGCTAGCCGCTGCTTCTTCTATTCCCCTGGCTCCCGTGGCGTTCGAGCCCCGGCTCCACGTCTTGAGTTGAGCCATTTCTCTTATTTTTCGCGCTGACAAGTGGGCCCCACTGTCGTGGTACTGCACCGAGAGGCGGCGACGCACGTGTCCCACTTATCAGGCGAGCACCGACGAGTGGGTCCAGAGACCATGGGACCCACCTATCGATGACCGCCGAGGTAGTACCAGCGACAGAGGACCCCACCGTCGAGGCACGAGGCGGAATAATAAAAGAAATAAAATATGCAAGTGGGTCCCACCTGTCAGAAATTAATAATTTTTGGAATTTATTTAAACTGAGAACTTTAAAATGTCATAACTTCTTCATTGTAACTCCAAATTTAGTGAGACAAATTTCTAAATTGTCTAAATTCAAGATCTATCAATGGAACTAAAATCACAATTTTTAGAGTTCATTTGAATTTCTGGTGTTATTTGGATTGATTTGTTGCCTTTCTTTTATGCAAATTTTCAATACGATTAAATTAGCGTTCGAGGCACAAGAAGAAGAAGCGAAGCAGCAGACCCCACTCCCAACCCCCAGAACTTTGTGACCAAGGCGAGTTATCACTTTGACCATATTGAACTCAGATTTATGCAAATTAATTTCTTTTAAATTATCCATGTGCATGCTCTTACTTCAAGTGGTAGATTATGTTCAGTTTTACAGAGTGTAGATATAGACCGATTATTATGCTTGCTGGTATTACTCGCTGAAACATCTTGGTATATGTGATCCTTGTCGCTATAGTAAAACTAGTATAAAATAGTTTTCCCAAATAGAGTATAATGTAGCGTATTGCTTAGTAATGTTAGTTAAACGGGGACACTTAGTTATCCCAAAAACTCTCACATACAATATGATAAATGATTTGGGCAGTCATGGTGGGAATGACTGGTGAAATGTTTGGAACTATTATTTTATGTCCCAAAAATCCTCAAACTTGCTTAGTATCCGGGTGGATGATTTGAAATTTGGAATGTGGTGCGGTGGGAGCACAAAATTATGGAATATGGTAGAACCACCCGTTGCTCTAAGGATGAATCTTGTCATGTTAGCAGGTAAAACAAAGTACAACCACATGTCCGTAAATTACAACTTGGCTAAGTAGCGATGTCGAAACTCCGCGACTCATCTCACCGGTGGTGGATAGGCGTGGTTATGCAAGGCGAGAGGAGGCCTAAAGGGACATCGAGTAGAGGTGGCGTTCACCGGTCGTACTAGCATTGGGGGAGTGGAGCCGCATAATGCTAGTAGCCGTGATGAACATCCGGTGCAGCGTATGGGACCCACCGCAAGTGGGAGCGACCCATAGGGTGAGATGACTAGCGAACTAGATATTCTGAATAGTCATGTGATAATCTATTTGACCACCTGACCAAGAAATCAGGTGAGGCAATGGGTGGATTATCGCTTGTGGTGAAAGTGCACACACTCTGCAGAGTCAAAACTATTCGAATAGTCGTGCCCACGGTCATGGGCAGACATAGGATACTTAACTAGATATAGTTCTATTTCAGAAATGATTTGAGAAGGGAATGGGAAAATAAAGGGCGATGGACTGCCCTAGTTTGAATTTGGCCTGGATTTTGTCCCAGTGGTATGTTAAGCGGCTATAATTTGAAATATGCAATATGGTGCGATGCCATGTAACGGTGGATGGAATCAGATCGCTATTACAAAGGTCAGACTTCACCTTACCTTTTAAAAGCTGCTAGATCATAGGGATTTTAATTATGGTATTCACATGCAATTTGTGGCAAAACAACCAAACCCCAACTTTCCCTTGAACTAGCCTAGCATGTAATTTACTGCATTCTGTGTGGTAACTTGCTGAGCACGGTGGATAGTGTGCTCACACTCGCAATATCAAAATAGAGACAGAGACGCAGGGCCATTATGAACATGAAGATGTCCCAGCTCCGGATGGAAGGAGCGACGAAGAGAATTAGGTCGTCGCTTGCGTTTCTGGCCCAGACAAGTTAGCCTCTAGGCTGTGTGTGCACGTATATCATCTAAGTCTAGACTATATACAATGCACACATATTTTCCCCCAGTCGCTTGCCTGTGGCGTCGGCACTTTTGTTCATTGTGATACTTTGATGCTGATAACATTCGGCCTAAGGGTCCTTTTGTAAACTATTGCTCGACGTGGCATAATTCAAGCTATGGTCTGTAATATCATCAAGCGATGTATGTATGATTCAACAATGTACTGTGTGCACTAACTACTGATCCAGGGATTAGTGCAATAATCATAGAGGATTTCGGATTGAAAAATCCGGGTCTGACAGAGCTGGTATCAGAGCATACGACTGTAGGGTAAAAGCCTTAGTAGGGACGCTAGGAAAGATAGATGATTACTCTTACAGAACTTATAAAATGAGTTTCCCAAAAATATAGCGTATTATTTCTTCTCCTATCCTCCTTAGTTCTGCTCTATTCTATCTTCATTGAATATTTTAAAATGTTACTAACACTAGTAATTCCTTCTACGATGGCGGGATATCGTGAGGGCGATCGACTTCATGTCTCACGGCCTCCCCCATGGGGAGTTCGCTAGCCTCCCACGCAGTGTTGCACCACAGGCTATAAGGACCGACCAATGTCTGCGTGGCCGCAAGGCCATGGCGATGGAGTGGAGGCGGGTGGTTGAGGTGTTCATCACGCCAAGAGCGAGCCGGATCCCCTCACGTCTTCCTGACCGAGCACACCAGAGTACCGGGTGGCGGCCATCTAGGGCGCCGCGTCTCGGTCTTGCCCAGGCTCTGCGGCGTATACAAGACCAACTGCGGCACGCCATTCTTCTACTTCCGTCGCGCCGGAGGGTGCGCAGACAACGAAACCTACACCGCGATTCGAGGACAATCAGATGCTTACGCATCAAGTTGATCTCACCGCGCTATGGGCTCGGCTCGCCACCCCGCTCGGAGAGATCACCACCCTCGCGCGCACCTCGTCTCCTAGTACACGGAGATGGCGACTCTTGAGGGCGGCTCGCGCAATGCGGCGAGCCTTGGCGGCGGCCAATGCGAGGCGGTGCGGCACGAGTGCACGGCCACAGCGGTCCCAGCTCCTGCGCCCCTCCAAAGCACATCCGCGCCCGGCCGGCTGGGCGCGGCGGGCCCAAGCGCCGCTCACCGCCGCAAGAGCGTGCGACCTCGAGCCCTGATCGGCTCTTGGCAGGGAGGTCGCGCGCGCGGCCGCGCCGCTCGCACTCGAGACCGACCCCTCAGGAGTTCGGCGGTGGGTCCGTTCGATCGCCGACTTCTGACCCCTCCAAATTTGAGAACCTGGATACATGGAGGAGTAGATCGGATGGTGCGGTACTTGCAAGATGTAGCGCAAGTACTAAGGGGTGTATCGTAGCATGTTGTCCCAGACTATCTGTATCGTAGTAGCTATCCCGTCGAACTTTAATTAATTGTGTTGTAATAGTAAGTCCAGCCTAGAAGCTGGCTATAGATGTTTTAGTTTATGCTTAAAGAAACTGGCCTTGTGTTTAAAGTTGTTTTTGTCGTTTATCTTGTTGGCTTTTATTTCTGTGGGGCAACCTTCTTTTATCAGCCTAGCATTAGTATTAAGTCAAAATACATATATACCTGCAGATGGCTAGCCAAAGGACCACAAGAGCCCAGGCCCACGCTAGTCTCCAACGAGCAGAGGTGGACTCAAACCCCGGGGTCTTGCCAGCAGGGCGTGATCAAGCCCAAGAACCGGAAGCCAACCTTCCACCCCCACCAACTAATCCCACCATGGCACAAGTCATGGCCCAGCAGACCCAATTGCTGCAGGCCATCATTACCGGACAACAGAGTAGCTCCAGCAGGTCTAGGGCTGACCTGGCTGACTTTCAGCAGACCCGGCCTCTCACCTTTTCCTCGGCCGACGAGCCCCTCGAAGCGGAAGATTGGCTTCGGGATACAGAAAGGAAGCTACGTCTGGCCAAGTCCGCAGAAGAGGACAAAGTGATATTTGCAGCTCATCAGCTCCAGGGAGCAGCTGTAAATTGGTGGGAGAACTATCTTCTTGCCGGGGCCGGGAAGAGGCGATCACAGACGGTGACATGGATGTCATCTGGTGGACGTAGTTTAGGACGGCTTTTAAGGCCAACTTCGTTCCAGCAGGAGTCATAAGAATGAAGAAGAATGAATTTCGCACTCTCAAGCAAAGAGGCATGACCATTAGTGAATATCTCACAAGATTTACTCAGCTTGCCCGCTACGCTCCAACGGACGTGGCCAATGAAGAAGAAAAGATTGACAGATTTCTCGAAGGCATGAACGAGGAGTTAAGGGTGCGGTGATTGTCGCGAGGACTTCACCAGCTTCCACCAGCTGGTGAACAAGGCTCTAATTCTAGAAAATGAAAAGAAGAACTTGGAGGCCGGTAGTAGCGCAAAATGGCGATCTGACGCGGAAGGTTTGTGCAGAGGCTTTTCAACAACTCCACCTTCTCAAGGCCGAACCAGTTTAAACCCTCCGCCTCATCGCCTCGTCCTAGTGGCAGTTCGATGCAGGGAAGCCAGAACTTTGGCTCAGGTCAGGCCACAAGTTATAAATGCTTTAGCTGCGGTGAGAAGGGGCATTTTGCCAACCGATGCCCTCACAAGGCGAGAACACCCTATTCATGACCAAGCTTGATTGCGGTGGGGGCCTCGACCATCGCAAGCTAGCCGAGTACCCCAGCCCAACCGTGGCGAGTCAACCATATCACGGCGAGGAAGCCGAGGAAGGCTGGGGTCCTTATGGGTACGTTCTCTGTCAAGTCAATTCCAGCGTAAACTTTATTTGACTCAGGGGCTTCACATTCATTTATACCCAAGGGGTATGCTGATAAACTGGGATTACCTATTTATCCTCTAAAGAGGCCAGTAATACTTAAGTCACCAGCTGGTATGATTACCGCTACCTTAGTGTGCCCTGGGGTAACAATTGTCATGGAAAGGTGCGACTTTCCAGCAGACCTAATAGTACTAAGTTCGCAGACCCTGATATTATATTAGGAATGGACTGGTTAGCCAGATATAAAGGGGTTATAGACTGTGCCACCAGGACAGTGAAGCTGACTAAATGTCTTGGAATGATCATAGATGTGAAAGTGGACCGACCCTACCGATGGGGCCGTGCATTATATTACTGTGAAGATGTACCCTTAGAGGGAATGATGGTGGTACAAGACTATCTGGAAGTATTTCCTGAAGACCTACCCGGCTTGCCCCCAGACCGAGACCTGGAGTTTGTTATTAATTTGAAGCCAGGTTCCGCTCCTGTTTCCAAGAGACCATATAGGATGACGGTGGAAGAACTGGAAGAGCTAAAGACCCAACTCCAGGAACTGCAGGAAAAGGGATTTATCAGACCCAGATCTTCACCATGGGGATCTCCGGTATTATTTGTAAAGAAGAAGGATGGTACAGCTAGGATGTGTGTGGATTACCGGGCATTAAATGAAGTAACCATCAAGAATAAATACCCCCTTCCCAGGATCGATGATCTATTTGACCAACTTGGTGGAGCCTCCATCTTTTCCAAAATAGATATGAGATCGGGTTACCACCAGCTGAAAATTAGGGCTGAGGATATACCCAAGACAGCTTTTACCACTATATATGGACTGTCATGCAATTCTGGTCATGTCTTTTGGCACGACAAATGCTGACATACTTTATGAACCTCATGAACAAAGTATTCATGGAATATTTGGACAAGTTCGTGGTGGTGTTCATTGACGACATCCTCATCTACTCCAAGACTACAGATGACCATGCAGAGCATCTACGCCTAGTGCTAGAGAAGCTAAGAGAACATCAGTTATATGCTAAGTATAGCAAGTGTGAATTCTGGCTAAGTGACATCAGCTTCTTGGGGCATATAGTGTCCGCAGAAGGAGTATCTGTTGATCCCGCCAAGATTGCAGCAGTGACAGAATGGAAGCAACCCTCCTCCGTCACTGGAGTGAGAAGTTTTCTTGGATTGGCAGGATATTATAGAAGATTCATATAGGGATTCTCTAGAGTAGCCAGGCCAATGACCCAACTACTCAAGAAGGAACAGAAGTTTGAATGGACCAAAGCCTGTGAAGGAAGCTTTCAAGAGCTTAAGAAAAGATTGACTACCACCCCGGTGCTAGTCCTACCTGATGTACGCAAGGATTTTGAGATATACTGCGATGCTTCCCATCAAGGACTGGGGTGCGTATTGATGTAAGGAGGCAAGGTCGTGGCATATGCATCTAGCCAACTTCGCCCTCATGAGGCTAACTATCCCACCCATGATCTGGAATTAGCATCGGTGGTTCATGCCTTAAAAATCTGGAGGCATTATCTGATTGACAACCACTGCGATATATATACAGATCATAAGAGCCTCAAGTATTTCTTCACCCAGTCACACCTTAATCTGAGGCAAAGGAGATGGCTGGAATTAATTAAGGATTATGACCTGAGTGTCCACTACCACCCTGGCAAGGCCAATGTAGTGGCAGATGCCTTAAGCCGTAAGGCTTATTGCAATACCATTATGGTACAAGAGCAACAACCGGAGCTATACAAGGAATTGAGGTCCTTGAATTTGGAAATAGTGGAAGAAGGCACCCTAGCAACAATGGAAGTGCAGCCAAGCATAGAAGAAAGGATCATTGCTGCACAAAAAGAAGACCCGACTGCTTTAAGGATGAAAAGGCTAATGGCAGCAGGGAAGGTACCTAAAATATCTGCGGATCAGCAAGGAGTTTTGAGGTACGGTACACGTATCTTTGTACCCCACCAGGAAGGCCTTAAGGAACTAATACTCAAGGAAGCTCATAGCTCGGCATATTCTCTCCATCCTGGGAGCACAAAGATGTATCAGGACATGAAGCAGTGGTACTGGTGGCCACGTATGAAGAGAGGCATCGCCGAGCACGTAGCTTGCTGTGATATATGTCAAAGAGTGAAGGCAGAGCATCAGAGGCCAGCAGGGCTATTGCGGCCATTACAAGTACCCGGTGGAAGTGGGAAGAAGTAGGGATGGACTTTATCCTTTGGACTTCCCAGAACCAGTCGAGATACGACTCCATCGGGTCGTAATAGATAGGCTGACCAAGGTCGCACATTTTATCCCCGTCAAAACCACTTACAAAGGAGACAAGCTGGCAGAACTATATATGTCACGCATCGTGTGCTTGCACGGTGTGCCAAAACGGATAGTCTCAGATAGAGGTTCCCAGTTCACCTCGCATTTCTGGGCTAGCCTACACGAGGCCCTTGGGACCCATCGGATTCGGCCACCGCCTATCATCCCAGACGGATGGCCAAGCAGAAAGAGTGAACCAAATACTAGAGGACATGCTTGGGCTTGTACCTGGATTTCTCTAAAGGCGGGACCGATGTACGCCATATCGAGTTCGCCTACAACAACGACTACCAAACCGACCTTGGATGTCCCTTTTGAGGCCTTGACGGAAGAAAATGCCGCACCCTTTACATTGGTCGAAGTAGGGGAAGGGTACATATTTGGGCCCGATACTCTGAAACAAGCGGAAGAGAAAGTTCGCCTGATCAGAGCTCGGTTATTGGCCGCACAGTCCAGACAGAAGAGCTATGCAGATAAAAGGAGAAGGCCATTAAGTTTCGAGGTCGGAGATTATGTCTACTTGAAAGTGTCCCCCCTGCGGGGAGTCAAACGATTTAAAGTCAAAGGCAAACTTGCCCCTCGCTATGTTGGACCATTTAGATTATAGCTAAGAAAGGAGAAGTGGCTTATCGACTTGAATTGCACTCGCAAGTCTAGCGATGTACACAACGTCTTCCATGTGTCCCACTCAAGAAATGTCTTGAGTACGGAGGATCAAACTCGATGGAGGCGGTGGAGCTCGAGGCGATCGACCTACAAGGAACGTCCAATTAAGATCTTGGACACTGTGAAAAAGAAGACCAGGAATCAAACCATTCGCACCTGCAGAGTGCAGTGGAGTCATCACTCAAAGAAGGAAGCCATCTGGGAACGCGAAGACCAGCTAAGGAGAGATTACCCCGAATTGTTTGCGGTTAAGTCAATCTCGGGTCGAGATTCTTTTTAAGGGGGGTAGGTTTGTAACATCCTGAAAAGTTAAATTTTGGATTATAAAATTTTCTTGCATTAACTACTGATATTTGGATTTGAATTTGAGTTTTAAAAGCATTTCTTAAATAAAGGATGAGGTTCCAAAAAGGCAAAAGAAATAAAACAATGGAAAGTAAAAATTTTAAAAGGAGAATCTGAAAAGATGATCGAGCAAAATGAATGCAGTTGATCTTAAAAATTTAAGAATAATAACATGGTTAAATTTTTTTTAGAGAGGAGAGGTGGGAATAAAATAGAAATAAATACACATAAAAATAAATATTTGTATATGGACAATGGAAATAACATAAAGGGTTTTTATAAAGAAATAGATGCAAACAAACTTCTCATAAAATTAGGATTAAAAATATATATATACATATATTTGTAAATACATATGAAAAGGAAGAAATTAAATAAAACAAGAAAAGGAAAATAAATTTATTTTTTAGAAATGGGAAGGTCGAATAAGTAGGCCCATAATAACCCAACCTGCGCTCGCCCCTCCCCGCACTATTTTTCTTCCAGCGCCTCCCTCGCTCGCCCTCTTCCCGGCCGCACCAGCATCCCAGCGCTGCTTCGCTCACATGACCCGGCTCGCCTCGGCGCTCGTGCTCGACGACAAATCTCGTCCCCTTGGACGACAGATTCAGCCTGACAGGACACCGCCGCCGCCTGTGCCCTTTCCTCGCGCGCCACTCCTGCCAGTGCGCTCGGCGCCTTTCCTCCACGTGGCATCCATGCACTGCCGCCGCCCACGGACTTCCTCCGAACCGCCTCTGGCGCCTTGACTCGGCCGCCTCGCCGCCCCCTCGCCGCTCCGTGGCTCGTAGAAAGACCGCACGGGAGGCACTCGATCTTAGGCCCACCCGCGTGCCCATAAGATCCCAGGAGCCCCTCAGTCCTCCCTAAGCATCGCCACACTCTCCTCTCCTCTCCCTCAGAGCAATTGCCCAAAACCCGTAAAATAGCCGGCCCCTTTCTTCCCAGTGGCGACTTCCTCCCGTCGATTCAAGCCACCCGAGCTCGATTCCTCGCTCACACCATCCCAGAACCCCACGAACTCATCCCGGCCTCCCGCACCTCCCACCGGTCGTACCTCATGACCAAGAGACCCCGTTGGACCGCCAGGTGCTTGGCCGACCACCACCGTGCTCCCGGCCCCGTGGACCCTCCTCGGCTTCACCGCAAAGACCGGGGGCGCATTTTGGGCATCCCCAGGCAACTCTCAGGCCTTCTGGCACGGCCACCCGCCGACCTCCGCCCGGCCACCTCCCACCGTAGCCTCCCAGAGTTACCTCAAAGGGAAATACTCACCCATATAGGATGAGAACACTTGAGACGACTTGTCTAGCGCCGTTCTTCTATTCCCCATGGCTCCCGTGCGTTCGAGCCCCGGCTCCGCGTCTTGGGTTGAGCCATTCTCTTATTTTCAGCGACAAGTGGGCCCCACCGTCGTGGTGCCAGACAGAGAGGCGGACAGACGGGTCCCACTGTCGAGCGGGCATCGACGAGTGGGTCTAGAGACCCGATGGGACCCACCTATCAATGACCGCACAGAGGTAGTACCACTGACAGGAGGACCCCACCTGTCAGAGGCACAGACGGGAATAATAAAAGAAATAAAATATGCGAGTGGGTCCCACCTGTCAGAAATTAATAATTTTTGGAATTTATTTAAACTGAGAACTTTAAAATGTCATAACTTCTTCATTGTAACTCCAAATTTAGTGAGACAAATTTCTAAATTCGTCTAAATTCAAGATCTATCCAATGGAACTGAAATCACAATTTTTAGAGTTCATTTGAATTTCTGGTGTTATTTGGATTGATTTGTTGCCTTTCTTTTTATGCAAATTTTCGCGCACGATTAAATTAGCGTTCGAGGCACAAGAAGAAGAAGCAGAAGCAGCAGCAGACCCCAGCTCCCAACCCCTAGAACTTTGTGACCAAGGCGAGTTCTCACTTTGACCATATTGAACACAGATTTATGCAAATTAATTTCTTTTAAATTATCCATGTGCATGCTCTTACTTCAAGTGGTAGATTATGTTTAGTTTTACAGAGTGTAGATATACACCGATTATTATGCTTGCTGGTATTACTCGCTGAAACATCTTGGTATATGTGATCCTTGTCGCCATAGTAAAACTAGTATAAAATAGTTTTCCCAAATAGAGTATAATGTAGCGTATTGCTTAGTAATGTTAGTTAAACGGGGACACTTAGTTGTCCCAAAAACTCTCACATACAATATAATAAATGATTTGGGCAGTCATGGTGGGAATGACTGGTGAAATGTTTGGAACTATTATTTTATGTCCCAAAAATCCTCAAACTTGCTTAGTATCTGGGTGGATGATTTGGGGGCTGGAATGTGGTGCGGTGGGAGCACAAAAATTATGGAATATGGTAGAACCACCCAGATAGCTCTAAGGACTGAATCTTGTCATGTTAGCCCGTGTAAAACAGTACAACCACATGTCTGTAAATTACAACTTGGCTAAGTAGCGATGTCGAAACTCCCGACTCATCTCACCGGTAGTGGATAGGCGTGGTTATGCAAGGCGAGAGGAGGCCTAAAGGGACACCGAGTGGAGGTGGCGTTCACCGTCGTACTAGCATTGGGGGAGTGGAGCCGCATAATGCTAGTAGCCGTGATGAACATCCGTGCAGCGTATGGGACCCACCGCAAGTGGGAATAGCCCATAGGGTGAGATGACTAGCGAACTAGATATTACGAGCAGGTCATGTGATAATCTATTTGACCACCTGACCAAGGAATCAGGTGAGGCAATGGGTGGATTATCGCTTGTGGTGAAAGTGTACACACTCTGCAGAGTCAAAACTATTCGAATAGTCGTGCCCACGGTCATGGGCGGACATGGGATATAACTAGATATAGTTACATTTGAAATGATTTGAGAAGGAATGGGAAAATAAAGGGCGATGGACTGCCCTAGTTTGGATTTGGCCTGGGTTTTGTCCCAGTGGTATGTTAAGCGGCTATAACGCTGAAAGATGCAATATGGTGCAGATGTCATGTAACGGTGGATGGAATCTGTATCGCTATTACAAAGGATGTACTTCACCTTACCTTTTAAAAGCTGCTAGATCATAGGGATTTTAATTATGGTATTCACATGCAATTTGTGCCAAAACAACCAAACCCCAGCTTTCCCTTGAACTAGCCTAGCATGTAATTTACTGCATTCTGTGTGGTAACTTGCTGAGCACGGTGGATAGTGTGCTCACACTCGCAATATCAAAACAGAGACAGAGACGCAGGGCCATTATGAACATGAAGATGTCCCAGCTCCGGATGGAAGGAGCGACGAAGAGAATTAGGTCGTCGCTTGCGTTTCTGGCCCAGACAAGTTAGACTCTAGGCTGTGTGTGCACGTATATCATCTAAGTCTAGACTATATACAATGCACACATATTTTCCCCCAGTCGCTTGCCTGTGGCGTCGGCTTACTTTTGTTCCGCTGTGACACTTTGATGCTGATAACATTCGGCCTAAGGGCCCTTTTGTAAACTATTGCCCGACGTGGCATAATTCAAGCTATGGTCTGTAATATCTGATGTATGCGATGTATGTATGATTCAGCAATGTACTATGTACACTAACTACTGATCCAGGGATTAGTGCAATAATCACAGAGGATTTTGGATTGAAAAATCCGGGTCTGACAGCTGCCACGAAGGAGCGAGAGAGAAGAAGGAACGAGGAGAAGGGAGGAGAAGAAAAAAAAAGAAAGGAGGGGGCCCGGTGGCAGAAGAGAAATCGGGAGAGAGGGAGGATGAAAGATAAAAAGAAGTGGGGCCAATATATAAGAGAGAGGGAAAATGAGAAGAAAAAGAGAAAATGAAGGGCTCAAGCCAAAATTGTGAAATTTGAATTTTTAACATAAAATTTTAACTTACCTTTGGTTTATTGATTATTAGAGTTTTGCATGATATTCAAAACTTAAATTTTTATTTAAGTTTTGGATTCAATTGGATTTTTAGTTTAGATTTTTATTCACACTAAGATTTACTAAGTTCTAATTTTGCATGATGTTCACAATTTTGAATTTTCAGTTTTGTTATTTAAATGTGAGCTTTTACTATTCTTTTGGCCCCTGTTTTTCTTTATCTAGGAAAATTGAATTTCAAACTTTTATTTCCATTATTATTATTATTATTATTATTATTATTATTATTATTTTAGTCTCATTACTTGCATTTTGAAATCATTCCCAGTAATTTACTTGGATACTATTTCTCAATTTATTTGCACAAAACTCAAAAGATTTCAATTAAACCTTTAGAAGAAATTTGAATGCTAGCATAACGCAAGAAAAAGTTTTAAAAGTTTCATATTTTTGAACACTTGAAATTTAGATGTTACAAGGCTTCAACACGTGAGGTGATGAGACGTGATGAAGATACAGGAGGTGCGGTCCTGGAGGGTTCGTCACGTGGTGAGTTAGGAGTTGTAGATGGAGTCCATAACTAAGAAAATTTAGAGTTGGTTAAAACCCGTGTTTGGAAGGGTTTCGGGTCCCTTGATTTTTAAATGAGGTAGGGTTTCGTGTCTGTATTTGATGAGGACATGTTTGGGACGTTAGACTATAAAAGCAAGAAAAAGCTAAGGGCTAACATGACCAGTTTTGAGGGCTTTCGTCGGGAAGGCTTTTAGGGGTGCTTGTGAGGGCACTTTGTAAATCCATAGAAAACAAGCAATAAAGATCATCTTGAATTAGTCTGGTTCGTGATTTGCTTGAAGAGCGCTAGTGATTGTAGGTGGATTGGATCTCTTGATAATGGGCAAAGCTGAGCAAGCGATCGAGCGAGCAATCGAACGGAGCGATTGAGCGAGCAGTTGAACAGATCGATCAATCAAGCAGTTGTGCGTTGGGCGATTGATCATGCGATTTAGCACCGAGTGGTTGAAACCTTCACCGACCGTCAGAAGTCTCCAAAAAGCAGTGACAATCGTTCACCCCCTCTGATTGCTATATTTGATCCTATAATATGTTTATACATTAGTGCTTAAAGAGATTGAATTAGCCACATCGTCAAGCATCCATGTAAAATTCATTTCCTCCGATGCAAGCATCTTATCTATAGACTAGTAAGGTGTCTGTGCATTGCAACGGAGTACTAAATAAAAATGATACATACCAAATAAAAAACACACATAATTTTATTTAGTACAGTCGAGTATTGTAATATAGGCAATATTAAAAAGGCCCAGCAAAATTGCAACCTTCTTTTCCTTTCCATATGATTGGTTTAAAATTATACATTCTAAAAACTCTTGATAATTGAAGTTGGTACCAGGTACCAGAGAATGAACATAGCAAGTACGATACATATGAGCATATGAATCTCCAAAAAAGCAAACCTGAGCACCATCTGATATCAACAACAATAGAAGACCACTACTTGAGGCAGGTCTCCATATATCTCCCAAGGTTCCATTCTCTTGATGAATCCAACAAGCACGCTTCTTGGAAAGATTTAGAACCTTTTAGAGACCAATCTAAAAACAAAAGGCGGGATGTTACGGTCGGGGAATGCGATGTTACGCTAAGACACATTGAAAAAGACAAACAAATACACATTCTCAAGAGGGGGGAGACCACAAGACATTATTCTGCCCTTTTAGCCATCATATGGAAAGTGTGTTAAGAAGGAACAAAGAAATACTTGATGGTTCACTCAAGTTAAGGTTCAAAGCTTTTACTTAACATGAGGGAAATTTTGACCTTAGCTAGCAGTGCTAAGATACTGTTGGACCACCAAGGGAAAAGAAGACCTAACCTTAACAACAATGTCGACTAGGCCTCAACAAGTGAGTCTCTCAAGTTACGAGCTTGTGCGGGACCACGCAAAAATAACAAACACTTGTTATAGCTTTGAACATGCCTTTGTCTTCGTTTCACGAACACGGTTTCTGAAGGGATCTCTAAAGTACATAGGAAATATATGATGGGGAATTATGACTTGTGAGCACGTCTAGAGAGATATTAAGCAAACACATCAACATTTACTTAAATAGACAATTCCATAAATTTCATTAACTTGGTAGAGAATTCCATGAATGTTAGTACTAAATCAGAAACACCGCCCCCACCTACGTACTGTTATAAGTATTGTCCGAGGAAAATTGAGAACAAAGATCAATTGGAACACTGGAGGTATGCACAAGATACATGAACATAAGCAGAAGATTAGGTTAATCTTGGAATAGGATATTTCAGAATGCACAAGAGGACTCCATTAAGTGCCACAGTGGATTTAGTGGTGGAATCTAGGGAATCCAGGGAATGATTGATGATATGATCTCCAGTGAATTATCAGGTAAAGCCTATATCCACAAGATCTAAGTGCACAAATATAAACCAGTAACACCCACATGCCTAATTATTCTAAATATACTATACTCAGGGTCAAACGCCTTAGTATTTCTATATCAAATGTTAAGAAAGCCTCAATCTATCAAGGATTATCTTGCCAGCATAATAGTCTAAAGTCTGCAATAGCTATTTTGCTGTAGGACATTCAGAAATAAGCATGAAGTCACCTATCCAGAGATCAGGGAGTAGAGTAAGTATTGTCCATGTAGGGATTGTAAGATTAAGAGCCCTGCCACATGAGACATCCTAGAACCTAGAACAATCAGCAAGCTTTGATCGATGGCTGTAGCAGGCCTAGAGTTCTAGACTGCCTCGGCACGGAAAATATATAAATCAATCAAAGAAACTATAATTGCCAGAAGCCAGTATTCAATGAGATAATCACAAACCCAAAGTCCTACATTACACTTCTTCTCTCACTCCTGATATAAACGTTACTTCTTCTCTCACTCCTGATATAAACATTGGTCACTAAATTTCGATGATTATAAAGCAAAGAAAATATTTGAGGCAGGAAGGAAGCAGCCACATGCTCGCATTTGATAGATACCAGTTCTGGTTTGTGGACACCTGCTCCTCGCTTCAAAAGCTTGGAAGTAGCAAATAGCTTAAACTAATTAATAGCTATCAACTCTAAAAAATACCACAAAATGGGTGCAAACAAAATCATTAATTTGTTTGGCAAGCATTAGTGGAAAAGTTCACGAGGCTCAGAATATATCTCTATTTTGGATCAGAAGATCAGTATCTCAACAAAACAATGCTAAATTTTGGAAAAGATACAATGAGATTTTCTCTTTCTTATCAAACTAAATGTCAATAAATTAAACAGCTGCTCCATCAAATAGAAGCAATCTTGTGAAGCAGGAATAAGTCACGAATAAATTTTATGTACACAAATGTACATGGCAACTTTTTTTAGGCCAAAGAAGATTCCCCAGCTTTATTTGAAAGCACAACACATTTACAGTCAAGTGAATTATTGTTGCACAAATTGGAACAACACATGATCCGACACAAAATATCAAATGTTAAGAAAGCCTCAATCTATCAAGGATTATCTTGCCAGCATAATAGTCTAAAGTCTGCAATAGCTATTTTGCTGCAGGACATTCAAAAATAAGCATGAAGTCACATATCCAGAGATCAGGGAGTAGAGTAAGTATTGTCCATGTAGGGATTGTAAGATTAAGAGCCCTGCCACATGAGACATCCTAGAACCTAGAACAATCAGCAAGCTTTGATCGATGGCTGTAGCAGGCCTAGAGTCCCAGATCGCCTCGGCACGGAAAATATATAAATCAATCAAAGAAACTATAATTGCCAGAAGCCAGTATTCAATGAGATAATCACAAACCCAAAGTCCTACATTACACTTCTTCTCTCACTCCTGATATAAACGTTACTTCTTCTCTCACTCCTGATATAAACATTGGTCACTAAATTTCGATGATTATAAAGCAAAGAAAATATTTGAGGCAGGAAGGGAGCAGCCACATGCCCGCATTTGATAGATACCAGTTCTGGTTTGTGGACACCTGCTCCTCGCTTCAAAAGCTTGGAAGTAGCAAATAGCTTAAACTAATTAATAGCTATCAACTCTAAAAAATACCACAAAATGGGTGCAAACAAAATCATTAATTTGTTTGGCAAGCATTAGTGGAAAAGTTCATCGAGGCTCAGAATATATCTCCATTTTGGATCAGAAGATCAGTATCTCAACAAAACAATGCTAAATTTTGGAAAAGATACAATGAGATTTTCTCTTTCTTATCAAACTAAATGTCAATAAATTAAACAACAGCTCCATCAAATAGAAGCAATCTTGTGAAGCAGGAATAAGTCACGAATAAATTTTATGTACACAAATGTACAGGGCAACTTTTTTTAGGCCAAAGAAGATTCCCCAGCTTTATTTGAAAGCACAACACATTTACAGTCAAGTGAATTATTGTTGCACAAATTGGAACAACACATGATCCGACACAATAAGGAAGATGGGAGATAATTCTACTCACCTTTAAGCCAGAAGCGAAGGCACAACAATGACTGATGCAATCAAGGAAGCGGAGCCAAAATGGATAATCTACAATCTATACAGTTCTCCCTCGTAATCTTTACTTACGTGATGCTCTAGATCACTAAATTTCAAGGGAGAATTATTACCACAAATAGTAAAGATTACCCACTAAGAATCTCTAGATATGTATAATATAATTTCTCTAATGTTGTCTTCTGACTATCAGCAGTTTAGCACCAAGCTTTATGTATTAGTAATAAGATAAAAAAGGAAGTATGAAAGCTCACCAGCTACCAATAACATATTTCAGGTTGTGACAACCACACAACAACTACACAAGGATATCAATGCACCCAAAACTATTCAGAAATGGCATGCTAAAACATACTTGAATAAAATGTTTAGAATGTTCTATACGCATACTTGATTAAAATTCTTAAAATATTCTCTATTGGTTCTACTGTATGTCAATTGTATCAGTCAGTTCATAATGATTGCAGTTACTTGCAAATATATCAAATTATAGCAATAAAGGAAACTGATCAGTGATCACTATATGGAATAGAATTGCAATCATATGTGAAGTCTTACCTGAATACCATATAAACAAATTGTTCCGATCTCAAGCCAAGAATGCAGACTGTAAAGGTTGGCAATCCCACTTTCATTGTGATATTTGAAAGCACAGTATATCCCAACCGCACCAAGCACAAGCGCAATTGTGTGGAGAATTAGATGAATCAACTTAGTTGTGTCATGAATCCACGTAGGAAGTACGTTGTATACCATGATAGCTGCCAAAATGAAAGGGATATTACTAAATTATGTTTGCAAGGCAGAAAACTTGCAAAATTTTTAACTTTGCCTTCACTGCCAAGAATAATATAGCCAATCAGCATAAGAACAGGGTGAATCTGCAATATCCAAACATTATAATTCTTTGATATCTAAATGGATTTTGAGATGCTAACGTAAACCAATTTAAAATAGCAAAGGTTACACAAATGACTGACAAACTGCATCTCTCGCTGGGAGTTTATGGGAACCTGATTCACGGAAGCCTCCACCTGAAAAACTGCAGGAGCAAGCAAATCAGCGTGCCAAACCGAAGCGAAGCAACCTCTTGGGGCCGAATTGGGGTGGGTGGCGACCTGCTCGATGTATCGTGGGGTGCATGGGAGAGGGAGGACGAGAGCAGGAGAGGAGTGAGCGGGGAGAAGCAGCGGTCGATCTTCATAGCGGGATCGTTGGCGGTCGAGGATCTTGATGGCGAAGACGCAATGATTCCGGTGTGTTGCGCCACCTCAACTTGCAAGTGGCCCTCCCTAGCGTCCGCCATCTCGTACTTCCCATCCGCATTCAACACCAGAATCAAGCTAGAGGGAGGGGCGTTAGATCGAGAGAGGGAGGAGGGCACCGACGGATGAGGCGGAGGCGGAGGCGGCGGCAGGCGTGGGTAGGAGGAGGCGGGCGGAGCGCGGAGGCGGGGAGGAGGAGGCGAGGTGGAGCGGAGGAGCGGGGAGGAGGGGGGCGGCAGGGGGGGAGGAGGAGGCGAGGCGGATCGGAGGAGTGGGGGAGGAGGAGGCGGAGAGAAGATGCGGTCGGCGAGGCGGGCGGTGTCGGCGGAGGAGGCGAGCACGTGGTGGGCGGGAGGCATCGGCGGGCGGGGCGAGGCGGGCGGCAGCGGGTGGGGAGGAGGCGTCGGCAGCGCGAGGGCGGAGGAATCGAGGGTGTGGAGGAATCGGTGGGGAGGAGCGCGGCTCGGGATGGAGGAGCAGCGGCGCCGATCGGATTGGAACGGGCGGAGAATGTGGCGAGAACGTGGGAGAGAATCGGTGGGGAGGAGGCGTAGAGCGTGCGAAGAGGGGACGGACTGCCACCAACTCCAATTTTTAAGTAGTAGAGATACTTAGATATTGTATTATTTATTAATTAGATATAACTTTATACATAAGCACTTGTTAAACATCGGTGTCTACGTAAGCATCAATGCTACAATGTATAAGCACATTATCTATTCTATGTGGCAAAAAAACAATTTTTAGTTATTAAGCATCTATCTAAGCACATGCATTATATATGCTCTAAGGAAGCATTCAATGGCATGTAATTAAATTTTCCAAGTTTATATTCCTACATACATTCATAGTTTAAAATGTAATTCAGAATACTTTGCAAAACTTAAAGGGAAATGCTAGCGCCTGAACATCCGATCCCGGCACTAGCTCCGGGCGCTCGGTTGCAACATTTTTCGACCATGTTTGCAATATTTTTTGCTCATGTTTGTAATATTTTTTGTTCTTGTTTTTGTTGCAATATTTTTTATTTTGTGTATCTAACATTGACTTTTGTATCACACATTTTTGTTGTATACGGTGATAAAAATTGTTGCACACATTATCTAAAAATGTTGCATCAGAGCGTATGATGCAAATACTCATATCATTCTTTGTTTTTTTTGTTGTTGCATACATGGCCAATAAATGTTGCAAACATGGACAAGAAATGTTGCGGATGGGAATATTCACATCGTTCTTTATTTTTTATTATAAACATAAATAAAAAATATTATATACATGGGCACAAAATGTTACAACCAAACGTCCGAAGCTAGCGGCTGAATCCAATGTCAGGCGCTAGTATTACTCAAACTTAAATCCATGTTTGTGACCTCTCGTCCTTAGTCTCTCGAGAATACTCATCCTCCTCTCACTTCGAAACTTTCGCAACCCCTCACCACCTCCTAGCTGGTGTTTCACCGGATTTGAGTGCAATGGGGGACCTAAACTTGTTGATGTTCTTTGTATATACTAGTTATTTTTCTTTCTAGCTGGTGTTTCCTGGTAAGGTTCTGATGATAAGTCATCGTCCAACCTACTGCTGGCTTCTTGGATCCCTTCTTCTTGGTGCTGATCTCCATTACCGCTGGCATCCAAGGTTCTTATCCTACCTCACCTAGTTATCCTTTGAATAATTTACACATTGTGGCAGTGACGTTAATCGCTTAGTTCTATCTACAACAAATTTGAGTACATGCCCTAAATAATAATCTTTTTTAGCCCAAACCTTCATCAATTTGGGCTCCTTCTGATCCAAATTAGAGGAGTGTTGCCATCGTTATCTCAGATCTCCTCACCGAAGCCCCTCCGATTTTTCGATTATGTGGTGCTATGAGATGCCACTGAGGAGATATTCTTACCAAGAAGGCTTCTGCTTCAACCTGCTGCCCAAATGGTGGCAAAGGAAGTCTATTTCAGTTGGAACCCGGAGCAACAATTACTGGATCCTCTGTGTAAATCGCACTAATCCAGGATCAACTAGTGCACACAGTAGAACAAAGATAATTATCAAGCACAAATGACCAATTATATTAAATAAAAGAGTACGGCCTTATGGCCAAATCTTACATCAATGCTCATTGGCAACAATAATAAAGCAAATAACTGCGGAAGCAAACTGATAAGAAGCGAAGCCCAAGCCTGCCCACAGGCAAACGACAGTAAGACGCGGCCTACTAGTCCAAGTCTTCACCGTAGTCGACGTCATCTTCCTCTGTGTGGAGAAATGCAAGGTGAGTACAAACTTGTACTCCGCAAGTCACACGGAGAAATGCAACATAATGATAAGGGCCACAAAGAAAGGCTTATAGGGTTATTTTGCATAAAATAGTATTTTAAGAAATACAATAAATATATTGAAATTGCTGAATTTTAATACAGTAAGTAAAAACAGTACTTGTAATTGAAAATAATACCGTCAGTGCAGGCTCCGACCAAACACCAACCTATCCACGGGCATCCCACTTGGACCATTTTTTCAAAAGACCACGTATGGATTCCATCCTTCCACACGCTTCCACTCCGCAACTTTGATGGATTCCATCCATCCACCAGGGTTCAATCTCTCACGGATTCCATCCATCCGCAAGGTTTTCAATCTCTCGTGGATTCCATCCATCCACAAGTTTTTCAAAACCATTTGGAAAAACAAGTATAATCCATGAAAAACTTTTAGTCAGCATGTCCATGACCGTGGGCATGGCTATCCAGGATAGATTATACACTCTGTAGAGGTTGTACAACTTTACCCACAAGACACGATCATCCCTTTTTGCCACTAGATTACACACTTCCTTAAGTGTGAGGCAAGGAGTCGTGACAAGGCCTTTACAATGCGAAGTCTTCAACCTGGCCAAGCCAACTCTAAAGTTTCACCCCAGTAAGGAATACACCAGACCGGGACCCCCTCTTGAGCCTGAGTGAGACTTCACATGGCTTCAACCACGCTCACTCAAGTGAGACTTCTCATGGCTCCAACCACACTCACTTTCAACCTACAACTTGACTCAGGTTGGGACTTCGCAAATTATTCAGCCAGGGCTGTCCCATACTAGCCAAGTGGTAGTACGATAGGGCTTTGCAATAGTAACTCACAGACCGGTCCTTAATTGACTTAGGCCCAACCACATACCCATGTGCCCGACAATCAACTCTGTGTCTCCGAACAACAGGACATGCCTGCACCCACCATCTAACCATTAGCCTAGGTCTAAACCAGGTTTTGTATTTTATTTTCAAAATATTTCATAACCTTTCTTGACTCACCGAAGTCAAGAATCCATTTGAAAACTTTGTCATTTTATGTGAAAAAGGTATCCCAAAATAAATATTATGTCATGCCGGTCTAAGCATTTGATATAAAACTCTCTAGCCAATACTAGTGTACTAACTAGAGTTTTATTCTAGGGTGACAAGGCGTAAGGATTTGCAATGTCAAAGGAGGTAATAACAAATAGGCATTAACTATGTTTAAAACTGGAATTGAAATACATTGAATAAAAATATGCATGCAGAATAATTCAAAACAACATAATTTTATTTCGCAAACTGGGATCAACATGATCAAGGAGTGTGACTTGCCTTGCTCTTGGGTTGGGTGCAAATCTTCGTCGAGAAATTCTTCCAAATCGTCGAAGTCTACACGTGAAAATAACCCACCAAACTCAAATAAATTAAAATAAACTTCAAATATTTAAATTGAGGGCAGATATGGATATATGGGAATTTTTTTATGAATTTATAAATTTGAATGGGCTCAATCTGAGTTAGGACGAAGAAGAACGGGCTCTCGGAAGTTTAAAATCAGAGGAAAATAATAAATTAGATTTTTTGGAATTATTTTTCTAAAGGAAAATAGAAATTATGACATCAGCAAGGATTTTCTTTCCGGCTGATTTAATTTTCTACGGGAAAATGGATTTATTGAGTCATGCTGGCGTCAGCCGTGGGGTGGATCGACTGACAGGTGGACCCTAGTCCATGTGGACCGAGTCTATGGATGAGGGAAGCGGCCGAGGTGGCGCGGGTGGTGGGGTGGCGTTGACCAAGCGAGGAGGCGCCAAGGTAGTGCTGAGGTGGCGCCACCTCACCACCCACGCAGGCACCGAGATAGCGCCGGACGGAGGCGGCGCTCGGGCACAGCGGAGACGGCGCTCCGACGCACGGCGACCGGTGGCGAGGGATGGGATCGAGAGAGAAGGAGGAGAGTCGGTTTACCTCGTCCGGCTTCGGCGGTGAATGGTGGTGGCCGGCGACGAGGCGGCGGAGGCGCTCGGTGGCGGTGGGGCGGCACTCGGCGGTGTCCGAGCGCAGGGGAGGGGCGCACGGGCTTCGCAGAAAGGCGAGGAAGCCGAGGGGTCGACTTCGAGGCGCAAGGACGCCGGATGCGGCGGCGATTTCTCGCCGGAGTCCGGGGCAGCGGCGAAGGTGAAGATGCACAGCGTCGGGGTGCTGAGGGGCTCAGGGAAGGGGAGAGGTGGCGGAGGGAGGTGCGGTAGAGAATGTGGGTGCTCGGGGGGTATTTATAGGGGCGGAGGGGAGTGGGCCGGCGCGGATTGCTCGCCGAAGGGGCGAAGGTGGGCGGCGGTTGCGGAGGAGGTGTGGAGATGGGCGACGGGCACGAGGGAGGGGAAAGTGGGCGTGGAGAGGGCGGAAGTGGGGGTGGCGCGCAAGAGTGGGTCGTGGCCGAGGAGAGCGGAGGTGGCGGCCGGGAAGGACGGCGGGAGCTTTGGCGGACGGGTGTGGCGCGAGGAAGAAGATGGCCGGGGAAGGAGAAAGACCTGACATGCGGGCCCGGGTGTCAGCGGAAGAGAGAGGGGAAGGAGCGGGAGCGGCCGGATGCGGACTGGATGCGAATCGGACGACCAAGATGGGCGGGGCGGTGTGCCCGGCCGATCTAGCCAAGCCACGTGTTGGGCGGGGAGGAGGGGTAAGCGGGATCTAGTCGGTGATGTGGGCGGGATCTGGCCGTCCACGTGTCAGCCAGAGGGGGGTTTGGGGTTTGAATTTTATTGTTAGTTTTTGGGATTTCAGAAAAGCCTAGAAAATTCAATAAAGCTCATAAAAATATGAAATAAATACAAAAATTTCCAGAAAAATCACAGAAGTTCGTGGGGGATATTGTGAACTTCAATAAAATATTTCAAACTTAATTTGGTATTATATTTTATACTTAAAATACTTTTTAATTTCAAAATAGATTTTAAACTCCAGAAAAACTCAGAAAAAATCCAAATAAATCAAAATAATTATTGAAATAGTATTTTTATATAAAATCAAAATACCATTTTATTTAACAATATTTTTAAGATTTACTTAAATTATTTTTCAAATCCAATCTTTAAAAAAACAGAAATTCAAGGCAAATCAATATTCAAATTTCACACAACCAAAACTCTTATTTTTATTTTTAAACCAAATTAATTTAATTTAATATTTTTTTCTTTTTTTTGAAAAAATTGAAATAAACAGCTGGGCTGTTACAATTTCCATGGTGGTTGGATGGTGGCTCCACTCCAAGAGCTACGCCTCTTGCCATGGTGGGCCTGCAAAGGTTGTACGGTGGCCTACGCTGGGCTACACCTCTCTCGGCTTATCCCTTCTCAAGGATGTACGACGGCCTACTATGGGCTATGCCTCCCTTGGCCAGTCCTCAACTCGACATCGTCGTCGTCGCCTTCAACCAGAATCAGTGGCTTTGCCCTTATCGGCGACCACATCGTGTACCACATGGATTTAGTCAGTGCAGAAGATCCAGATCGTCAACACATGGAAGAGAGAAAGTAGAAACTCTAAACAGGTGTTCCAGATGGCATCCATGTAATTTTCTTTTAAAGGGCAATATTGTAATTTTGGGATGTTTTTGTTCTCCATCAAGTTAAATGAAATTAGGGGGTGTTGGGCCGTGTTTCCTTAAAAAAGAGTCATGCTAGCACACACGGTATATTGTTAAAAAGGATTTTAATGGTATAGGCAAGTTTCATAGGATTTTATCTAAGTTTCATGAGTTTCACAAGATTTTAGAGAGTTTCGAACATGTTTCATGAAACTTAATCAATTTAGGCATGAAACTTTCTAAATTTTTATGAAATCTCATAAAACACCATAAAACTTAGACATAAAATCATATAAAACTTAGTCAATTTAGGCATGAAACCTCCTAAAACTTTGTGAAAGTTAATGATATACCATGAAACTTAATCATGAAACCATGAAACTTAGTCATGAAATCTCCTAAATTTTTATGAAACCTAGTGAAACTTTCAAAATTGAAACTTAAAGCTTCACAAACTAAAACTTTTAGTTTCAAAAGTAAGTTCAAATAAAAATTAAGTTTTAGAACAGATTTCAACAAGGATTGCAAAAAGTCCAACAAATTTCAATAAAAATTCAAGTAGTTTCAAGGGATGTTTTAGAACCATTGTCTCCTAGCATGCAGTCTCACAGATGAATTAATTCTAGCCTCACCTAATTATTGCTTGTAGCCATCAGCGGCATTCACCAATGAGCCAATCCCAATAGCTGCATTCTTGGAAGGGGAGCTTATTACATGCATACATAGAGATGCAGAGAGATTTGAAGAGTGAGCCAGGCAAGAAGCAAATACAGATGCGTAGTGGCACCTGACAAGAAGGAAATAGTTGGAAGGTTTCCTTCCTCATGGCGAAGTGGATGGCGTCAAACTTGGTGGTAGAGAAGTATGCGCAGGTGACAAGGAGGAAGCCGATGATGAGGCCAAGCCCGAACTTGAGGGGCTCCACGTGGCTGAAGCACTTGAGCAGCTTGGTGTCGTGTTGGTGGTGGACACCATAGCTATACACCATCTTCCCACCACCCCCATGGCTCATGGCTCCTCCTTGCCCCTCTCCCTCTCTCTAGTCTCTAACTATCTACTCACTCTCTAGTGTTCTCTTGAGAGCACGGCACAAGCACCTCGCTATATAGCTAGCCTGCCTCACCTTCGTGGCGTCATGAACCGTCGTTGCACGCTTGCCTGTTACCTCTATAGCCATGGTGGCCGGTGGCCCAATCGCTGTTGCTCGCACAATGTGCGTAGCTACTCATCGTCGCTCGCCTGTTGTGCTCACCCTAGCTTGCTTGATGACACTCGTGTACCAGCCCGTCGCACTTGCACACCTCTTCTTGCCTGTGCACACCTACTTGCCGCAACTCGCTAGCTGCTTGAGAGAGGGAGAGAGATGCTTGCTTAGCTTACTAGCCGCTAGAGAGAGAGTATATATATGGATAAGAAATTTGTGGACTGCATCGAATAGATAAGGGGAAGGTGTTTACCTCGATGGGTTTCATCTCAAACATCCTATAGGATATCAGCGAACGGTAGGATACTATACTATCCAAACAATATATCGTTTCGTAGATTTTATCGTTAAAAAAAATTCATTGCTCTTTTCCTTTTTAATAAAGAAACAGAGGAATGCTTGCTATAATAATTGATATGTTCAGAGGTTTGTCTGATCCAAAATCATGGCCATCCGATCCAAAATCGGTAGGCGAGATTGATACAGGTTCTCCCACCTCCCCACATATGGTGCTTTTGTGAAAATCCCCCTATGACTTTTCTCCCCAACCCGTCCCCTCCCCCATCGTTCGACGGATTTTTTGTACGAATAATCTATTTTTTATTCGAAATAACAGAAATATACCCGCGGTGATATTTTTTACAGAAATAGACTCAAGTCGCCCTACGGTTGGGCGACTAGAGTCTGTCGCCCAACAACCAGGCGACACGCATGCAATCCACCGGCCGTTGGGCTAATTGCAGGCGACACACATGTAATCCACCACCGCACGCATGCAACTGCAGTCGCCCAACGGTTGGGCGATTGGGGGTGGGGGTTAAATACCGATGCGACTGGAGGTAGGGGTTAAATACTGAGGCCGCTTGGTCGCCGCCTCAAGGGGACTGGTTCCAGTCACCTAATACTTGGGCGATAGAACCTATCGCCCAACGACTTGCAGACAGTGTTGTTGTCACTTTTCTGTTGGGCGACAGGTTCCAGTCGCCCTTTAGCCTATTTCTGAAAAAATATCGCCACAGATATATTTCTGTTATTTCAAGTAAAAAATAAGAAATAGATTATTGTACAAAAAATTTCAACTACCATTCGGCCATTCTGTCTCCCCTAAATAGGACCTAGGGTTAGGGTGAGTCACCACCGCGCCGCCCGAGGGCGCTACCACGTCTGCGACTCCTCCATCTGCACCATTGTCCCCACCGCACCACCATCCTCCATTGGCACAGCGAACCCCCCTCTCAAGGCGTGACTCCATCTACGCCATTGCACCCTCCCATCCGCTCGCGCCGCACCACGTCCTCCATCGGCATGGCGTGTCCCCTTTCGGCGGTGGGTTCCATCTATCGCGCGCCGGGGTTGTCTCCATGCAGGCGGTGTGCCACGACGGCGGCCTCCACGCAGCCAATTGATCCGCCCTACTCACTGTAGCAAGGATGCATAGGAGGACATGGAAGAATCCGGTGTCAAGCAACTGAAGTAAACATTTTAGATGTAGCAATGTAGCAGAGTGCTTTTGTATTTGTAGATGTACTGTCACACTGTTGATTGCCGTGTAATCCCTGAATGAATGGAATGAGGCCCTGTTCTTTCAGCTTTTAAAAGCTGTTTTTCAGCTTTTCTACAGTAACTAACTTCTAAATAGAGTATTTTTTCAAGATAGGGTCTACTAGTTAATTGTAGTACATACTTTACTGACTTCATTTATATCATGAAAAATCGCACGTGAATTTCTGTTACTCTATAATCTCTCGTACAAACAGCCCAAAAGTCACAAGCCGCAGCCAAAAACCACCAGCCGCAGCCAAAAAGAACAGGCCCTGAGATTATTGTATAAATTAAGTTGAGTGCTCTTGTGTTTGTGGAAGTACCATATGTGCATGTCTTGTTGTCCTGGACAGTACCAAGTTGTGATGACTCCAATTAAACTCCAGATAGCAGAACATATTCGTAATTGCCATGATTGGCAATTTTCATGTTTTTTTTGTGAAGTGTCATGTTTTCTAAATATTTGAGAAGTGCCATTGACCTGATACTAGTCATGTGCTTGCTTATGTGATTCAACAAAATCTGAATAAAAATGTGAAATCATTGTCACAGCTACATTTTAGATACAAAAGCATGATTGAGGCATGCATGCCACTGAATCAGGCTATCTGAATGCTGTACAAGCTGAAATTTCTTGCATCAACTGGAAATTTTTGCAAGATTCCGAGTCCATACTTTCGCAAAAGCATTGAGAATAATCGATATTATGTTTAGTTGAGCTAGCAATAATTCGAAACAATGGATTTAAAGAATTTATGTGTCCTGCACTAGATGCCTGACACAGCAAAAAAAAAAAACCAACTGTATTTCGTGACAATATTCTATTTCTAATGTATAACAAGGAAACAGCATATTTGGTTGTGTAGGCATGCACAAATTTGCAATTCCAGCTCTGTATTCAACATTAAGAAGCATAAAGGAATTGAAAAGATCCCAGTAGTCTGAGTTTTGATAATCACAAAATCACTCCAGTTCTGAATTGAAGATTACGAAACATACATGGAACTGAAAAGATCCCAGTAGTCTGAAAGTTTTGTGAATAACAAAATCAGCTGTGATTTATTCTTGTTTGGACAACAAGAAATGATTAATTATCAAAGTTATTATCAATTCTTTCATTCGTCAAAGAGAAGGTAGAAAAGGTGCTAAAAAGATACCTCAGCCACCAATATGTATGATAGGTCTATTTTATGTTTTGGCAATATCAAACATCCCGGCATGTTTAGCTATTCCTTTTAACCTGAGCACAGGGAGGTGGCTATTAAATACCACATCTTGCATTGGTAAGCAAACATAATACAAATAATCCCTAATCATCGGCCAAACCTTGGAAGAACTACCCTGCCGATTATATGTTAACTAATAAAAGTAAACTTGTAAGTTGTAACTTCCAATTATATTGATATGTAATGAAACTGAGTTTTTACTGCTGCTGTGCTTTTGATTGATGCTGATTATATGTCCTTTAAGAAAACAATACTTCTAACATCCAATTAAATTGATATGTAATGAAACTGTGCATGTAAGAAAGAAACAACAGTAAGAAACTTTTTGGTAATTATGCTTTAAAAGGGCATAGGAGTGGCCAGTCATAGGCCATGCAAGTTACTATTTGACAAAAAGAAACAGAGGAAAATAGAACATTCTTTCGTATAAAAGATGGTAACCAGGTAAATTTCTCCACATACCGCAGCACTAATTAGAACACCTTCTGAACAAATCCAAGCCACGGTTGGATCTTGGGATGCCACTGCCGCGCCCGTGTGAGCTTAAATCTGCACGATTGCTGGCTGGGGAGGCATGATTCATGGTTGGGGCAATGAGATTAGCGGCACCGGTGGTGGGATTTTGGGTGGATCGAGCAAGCGGAGGCGTTCCAAAGCTTGTGAATTGAGGATTCGTCGTTGTGGCTACAAGGAGAATGATTCGAGGGATAATGAGCATGTTCCAACACATCTTGCTTTTGATTGATGCTGATTATATGTTCTTTAAGAATTACCCCACGCATCCTGATTATCCAATGAATCGTTCTCCTTGTAGCCACAACCACGAATCCTCAATTCACAAGCTTTGGAATGCCTCCGCTAGCTCGATCCACCCAAAATCCTGCCACCGGTAGTTCTTAAATAATATATAATCAGCATCAATCAAAAGCAAGGTGTGGAGATGTTACAAGATGTAGTTCTTAGGGGACAGGTTGGGGAGAAAAGTTACAGGGGTTTTTCGCAAAAGGAATTTTTGGCTATTTTGGCCCCGTGTCGCACGAATGCTGGATATAGCCCTTCGCCGTACGTAATTCCACATTTAACCCCTTCATGCAGCCAGGGAGTGCACGAGGTGGCCTGATGCAGCCGAGGAGCGCACGAGGTGGCCTAATGCACCCGGGAGCACATAGGCACTGTAGCACCACAGTAGAAGCACTATAGCAACTTTTCAAGAAAAACTATTTAAATGTACACTTTGTAGGAATTTTAAACATGACAAATGAGCCCAAAAAAATAAAATTTTTGTGAAGTCTCCTGACGTGTACTTGCTTGTGTAATTTTTTTATAATTTTTACCGCACTAATTTTTTATCAAAAATATATTTAATTATATTGTTGTAGGAATTTTTTTAATATAGAAAATGAGGTCCAAACAGTATGAATTTTTTTGAAGGCCCATTACACAGTGTATTTGATTGTGTAGTTTTTTTTTCATAATTTTGTATTTTCTCAAATTGTCTAAAAAAGTAAGGGTTTAGATCTCATAAATTAAAGATTTAGTTCTCGAAAATTACGACTGGTTTCATGCTGCTTGGCACTCCCTCTTTTCCTACAGCGAGGTAGCACGTTCTCGGAAGTCATTGAATAAATGGTATGTAATATATGATTTTTGCCTTTTTTTGGGTTTTGTAGGTAAGAAGGTCCATACAATTTTTCCTGGAGCCAGACACCAGACCAGCAGCAGACTCTGGCTGCAATTGTAGAGGTTGCCTGCCCTTATAATCTTGTGAGAATTAGTTCAAATGTATAAAAGTAAGATATTGCAGTCAATCTTTTCTCTTTATTTTCCCTTTTCAGGAATTGTTTGCGATAGCACAAGATCAACCTTTCTGTTTTCCTTTCACATTTACGTTCGTCATAAGGGCATTCTCAACTCTGGAAGGTTCTCCATTCTCGTATATGCCTGAATTTATTATCATATCCTTATATGCATCGCTCTGCTTATTATCACTTCTAATTTCTTCCTGATTTTTATGAACACAATGACTTTATGGTTCAGTAGAGATAATACAGTATCTTCTTGAATATTAGCTTGCGTAAGGAAGTTCCTGATTTTGCTAATTGCTTATTATAAACAATACAAAGGCAAATGCATTTCTACCTGCTGTAAAAAAATGTACTGGGTCATTGATTAAAAGCCAAGCTGCAAATCAGATTTCATTTATCTTCGCGTCAACAGAAGATCAGTGGTTCTTTATAGTAAATCACATTTATGTAGTTGCTGGAAATGTAGTACCCCCTCCTGTCACAAAAAGTGATGTTTTGGGATAGATGCAATCAAATAATCTAAACTTTTTTGGTAAAAAAATTATCTAAATTTAGGATATCGATATTTTTATGAATATTTAGATTATCTTGATAAATATATAGATTGTTTTTGAAAAGTACTTTCATAATATTATAACTTTATTAGGTTCTATAAACATATTACAATGCAAATTAGTGGTAAGTTGCATGTTAGTGACCATGTCAATGTCCAAAATGTCACTCTTATCATGTTTTGTTATGTCTTAAGTGGTTTCTCTAACTTCTACTGCCCTAATCACAATATCTGATATTTTGGCAAGATTTTAGCCTAGAATTGAAGCTGTTTAGGAAATCACGAGTCTATTCGAAATGAAGCTTAAATGTTGAGGACATGCTCCAGCCCGCTACGCATTTCTATATATAATTAACCATATGATTAACCACAACAGATATTTACATATTTATTATATTTTGCAAGTTATCTATTTATAGGTTAATGGCTTATGGCTCTGTTAGTATAATTATATTTCAGAGGCATTGGATACACATTAGATCCATATTTTTCCTGTGATATGAACAGGTTAGCATTATTATCCATCCTGTAATTATCCCTCTATCCATATTCAGTAGTTATGTTTTTTTATTTATCTTGTTTCTTTCTAAAGGGGGTTGCAACGGTTTAAATGTTTACAAGATAGATCATCCCGTTCAGTATGCTCATGTGTGATTTTCGGTTCTTTGTTATTCCTGCTAATACAGTTTTTCTTTCATCTTTCTCGTAGCAGAAGTACCGCTATCTTTTGAATATTTGTTTGTGCATGAAAGCCTAGTTTCATCTGAACTTCAGGAACTGCTAGACTTGAGACAGAGACGAAGAGGTGGACCTGAACTTGTCCAGGAGTTAAGAAAGCAAGCAAATGATGTAAGGTGTGAAACTGCACGGCCCCGCACACTGAGCAATATCACTGACAGACGGTTATCTCCATACATGACAGGTTTGTGAGTCTGCCATCTCAATGCCCTACAGAATCTAACGAATTGAGGATTTTGTACTGAAACTCAGGGTCAGAGTACTTGAGGTATGGCTCTGCTAACGACTTCTGTTGCTGTCTAGCATCTTGTAAAGGTTGTTTTACACATGTTAATGCCATCTTCCTTTTCTCCCATCACAAGTTAATGATAAACACTAAGCCAGTTGTTGTATGACTCGTATCCTACTCTGCACTTGTTATTCTTGATGGATAAAGGCTCCATTACAATCAAAATTTTCTTTTTTTTTATCCCATTCTGGTCTATGCTAAAAACACCCCCCTTGGTTGTCTATTATCAGTATATGCTATTTCGGGAAAACTTTTTTTTTTGCTTTAGTCTTAATATGAAGTCATCCCTCACTACTACAGAAAGGCTAATACTAGACGGCAAATCACAGACGGTTTTATAAAACCGTCTGCGACAGATAGTAATATAGACGGTTTTAATTTGAACACCGCCTGTGTTGGTGGCGTCGGCGAAAAAAAGTATCACAGACGGTTCATACCTATGAACCGCTCGATGATACTAGTATCCTGACGGTCCGTATTAAGAACCGTCTGTGATAATCCCAAATTATCACAGACGGTTTGTTACTAAAAACCGTCTGTGATAATCTAATTCACAGACGATTTTTAGTAAAAACCCGTCTGTGATAATCCCATGTCACTGATAATTGGTGTGTAATAGTCACATGTCACCAATAATTGGCGTATACACAGGATTTCGATCTCACCCGTCTATTCTCTCCACATCGAATGGTGGCACCGCCTCCTCCACCTAGGCCCTTATTAATAACTCCCCATCAACCTTTCCACCGGTACTAGTCACGCGTGAGTTCATCCACTAGCTAGCTTATGCGCATATCTCCCCTCCGCTGTGAGCTAGCACCTCCATCGCGCACGTCCGGTTCATACTAAAGAACACACTCTTGCCGTAAGTGTCGTAAGTGTGTCTTGTTTAGTGTGGACCGTCGTGCCACGAAGGGTTTGTTAACTTGTCATCCCGTAATAGATCGATCCGAATGTGTTGTTGAGTTTTGTGCTTGCCTCAGATTTGCATGTTCCTCGACGATGCCGACTCATCGTCGAGATGTGATGTCCACTCCGACAATCCTTCTTTTTCTCAAAATTCAAGGCAATTTTATTACAAAGTTCAAAAAGATATTTCCGATTCTTCTGGGTATGTCGATCGGCTGCTCACCGAAGAATCTGGAAATGTCTTTTTTTTGAACTTTGTAGGTGGGACCCACATGTCGTGACGGATTTAATAGAAATAGCTCGACCTCGGCGCCGCGTGAGCGGGGCTCGAACGCCGAGGGAGCGGGGAGAGAGATCACACGATAGCCGTGTGGTTCACTCGGTGTTGCTTACTCTATAAGGGTAATAATCCCTTTGAGATATCTCGATGAATGGGGTTGAACTATCACGCACGGTTGTTACTTATGAACCGCTCAGGATATACTTAGTATCAAAGACGGTATGTATTAAAACCGCTCAGGATAATCTGGAATTATCACGACGGTTTGTAATAAAAACCGTCTGTCATAATTCAAATATGTAAAGACACAGGGATCGAAATAAAAGACAATTTTATTAATATCAAGTGGAGGAGATTTATTACAAATGTCGCAGAGATAAAGCATTTCGATTCTAATCTTCTGGGCTTCGTACGCTTCTTCGCCTTTGGGAGTTGGAGGAGGGCCCGCTGAGTTCTCGAACGCCGCTAACATTGTCGTTGTCCTCAAGACCTCCTCCTCCGGTACCGGCAAACGCCAACAGACGTCATTATCTCGTAGAGGATAGCATCGATGATTCTCGAATCTGCGGATCTAATTGATCGGCAATGCTATCCAACGACCTATGCGAAGGCGACAACCGCTTCTTGACTTTGCGCACGTTGTATAGTAGAACGAGGGTAATGGTGCTTTCGCCTTGAGAGCATGCAGAGACGCCTCTGCCGACGGCGGATGGTCGGTCGGTGACGGATGGAAGACGATTGGGGAAGGAGAGGGCGTGACCGCAGAGTCGCTCGATTGTGAATTGCTGGCCGCTTGTGTAAGATTGCGGCCGAACAATTCACGATGAAGAGAAGAGAGGAAGGAGATGATCGGTCGAACAAGAGACATTTTAATGAAATAGACAAGACGCATGATGAAGAGAGGTAGTAAGAATGATGAGAGGACACGATGCGTATGTAGAAGAATGGCGCATATTTAACCTTCAAAGACAGCATTTGTTCGTATACCAAAGAGACGCTCAGATAACGAAGGAGATACGTTACGAAACACAAGAGATACGTTCGACTTTTCATTATCATAGCTTGTTATCGCAGACGGTTTTAATAAACAACCGCTCGTGTTGTCAACGCCGCAGACGGTTTTGAATAAACAACCGTCGTGAAAATCGGTTATCTCGCACGGTTTTAATAAACAACCGTTCGTGAAAGTCGGTTATCACGCACGGTTGTTTATTAAGAACCGTCTGCGATAACCAACTTTCACGACGGGTTTTAATATAAAACCGTCGGAATGATCCTGACGGTTTGCAATAAAACCCGCTTGTGATAATGCCACGAATCATTTAATGCGCCGCTCGGCCGCCTCGTCTTCATTTCGATCCGGATCAGTAGCCACTGCTGCACTCGAGCCTAAGCGATTTGAGGCCGATTATTTTGGTGGGAAGAGGCGAGATTGAGCTTTGAAGATTCATTCAATTCATACTTTCCTGCCGGTGGCTAGCTCTAGATCGATATGGTTAGTAAGATAATTTATTTTTCTTTAATTGCATTACAATTTAGATTTAAGTAATTGGTGAGTGTTATTGAAGATGGTTAATTTGTAAAATTTTGGTTATATAATAGTTGTTGTGTTTATAATATGAATTGAGCTAGCAAATTAAACCTCAATATAATACATGTGGCCAGTATATATGTAGTAGTAATTAGTTAAGCTAATTTTTAATCTTGAGTTGTTATGTATGTACGTAACATAGGACCAAGTCGGATGTATGCCATGAGCCGTGTGAGTGAAGAGTATATTAATGGCGTGTCCGCTTACAAGAGCCACCGAGGAGGATATGTTGAATAAGGGGTGGAATATATGTATCTTGTCCATGCTACCGATGCGAGAATTTAAAGATGTTTAAGAACCGAGGGCAAATTGAAGCGCACTTGATTCGGAGGGTTTCAAAAGGGTTATACGTGTTGGACCGGTCATGGCGAAGTGAATGATCATATGTCACGGATGACATCGCCGGTGAAGTGAATGATATGTCACGGATGACATCGCCGGTGAAGTGAATGACATGGCGCCGGATGATGTCGATTGTGGTTCGGATACGGATAGGTTGCACGATGACAATCTGGATCAGATGCTTCGTGATGTAGAAGAGAATTATGATGAGAGAGAGTATGTTAAATTCCGTGGCTTGATGGAGGACTCGGAGAAACCTTTGTTCACGTGTTGCAGGTCAAAGAACACGAGGTTGTCGGCCGTGCTTGAACTGTTGAAATTAAAGGCAAGCAACAGTTGGACCGACAAAGTTTCACGCGCCGCTTGGTCTTTTAGCGGACATGCTTCCGGGAGGAAATGAGTTGCCTAAAACCACGATAAAGCCAAGAAGGTCCTTTGTCCATTGGGAATTGAAGTAGAAAGAATACATGCATGTCCGAACGATCGTATCCTGTGCACAGTAAAGAGTATGAAAACATGCATGTATGTCCGGTGTGCAACGCATCCCGATACAAACGTAACAATCAATCAGATGATGACGAGGGAACAGAGGTGAAGAAAGGACCTCCGGTAAGGTGGCATGGTATTTTCCTATAATTCCCGCTTGAAAAGGTTTTTGCAAATCCAAAGGAGGCAAAATTGCTGCGTTGGCACTCGGAGGAGCGCAAGAAAGATGGAATGCTAAGACACCTTCTCGATTCCGCCCAATGGAGAAACATCGATAGGAGTTTTGCGACTTGATGCGTAACCAAGGAATATAAGGTTCGGATCGAGTACAGATGGAATGAATCCTTTCGGTAGCATGAGCAATGACATAGCACATGGCCCGTGACTCTCTGCATCTATAACCTTCCTCCTTGGTTGTGTATGAAGCGAAAGTATATTTTGTTTGTCGATACTTATCCAAGGGCCAAAGCAACACAGGAATGATATTGATGTGTACCTAGCACCATTGGTGGAAGATCTAAAAGTACTATGGAACGAAGGGTGCAGTATGGGATGCGTACAAACGAGAGAACTTCACTTTGCGCTCTTTATTGTTCTCGCACCATAAATGATTATCCCGCCTTGCTAACCTATCGGGCCAAAGTACGAAAGGTGCCAAAGCTTGTACTCACTGTTTAGATGGTACCGAGAGTGTGTGGTGAAACACTCACGCAAAACCGTCTACATGCGTCACCGTCGGTTCCTTGAGGGCTCACCCATACCGCAAGATGAAGAAACAATTTGACGGAGAGAAGGAAGACGGTTCACTCCAAGACATTTAAAGGGAAAAGAGGTTTATAATATGGTTAAGGATTTAGATGTTGTCCTCGGAAGGGACGCAAATTGAGGGCTCGTGAGAAAACACCGGAAGAAGAGATCAATATTTTGGGACTTACCTTATTGGGAGTACCTAGATGTTCGACATCGCATCGACGCCATGCACGAAAAAAATGTATGTGACGACTTGATTGGTCTCTTCGAACATTCGTGATAAAACAAAGGACGGCGTCAATGCACGGCTTGACTTGGCCGAAATGGACATCGGGCCCGAGTTAGCACCGACATGCAATGACAATGGACGAACATACCTTCCCCTGCGTGTTACGATCGTCCAAGGTGGAGAAAACAGAATCGTGCGGTGCTTGCATGGTGTCAAAGTTCCGTCTCGTTACTCGCAACGCCAAGAAACTTGTTTCGATGCAAGAATTGAAGTTAAATGGCATGAAGTCTCACGATTGTCATGTGTCGATGACACAGATGCTCCCTATTGCAATTAGAAATATTTTACCGATTAGAGTCCGAGAGACAATTATGAGGCTATGTTATTTTTAACACAATTGCTCGAAGGTCATCGATCCCGAAGGACTAGATGCTCGCATACGATGTGGTGATGACTCTATGTCATCTTGAAATGTATTTCCTCCTTCGCTTTTCGATATCATGGTCCATCTCATTGTTCACCTTGTGTGGGAGATAAAATGTGTGGGCTCAGATCCTCACGTAGCATGTACCCATTTGAGAGGTTCATGGAATTCTCAAGTCCCACGTGCGGAATCGTTCTCGACCGAGGGCGAGATCGTCGAAGGTTATGCAAGCGAAGAGGTCATTGAGTTTTGTGTCGATTATATGGCTCGATTCAACCGATAGGTGTGCCTCAATCTCGCCATGAGGGAGGTCAAGGGTATCGGAACTATCGGAAGGAAATCAATCACTCCGATATGGACGCGTATACTCAAGCTCATTTCACAGTCTTGCAACACATGACTGAAGTGGCGTCTTATGTTGACCAGCACAAGGATGTGCTTGACAATGTAATCCGGAGCGCAGATGTTTGGATCATGAGGCAACACAACACTCGGTTCAACCAATGGTTGAAGGACCAAATCGCTAGGAGCTCGCAAAGTGAGTTGTTGACATGGTTGGCAAAAGGACCAACATTTACAGCCAGACATGGCAAGGGTATGATATAAATGGGTATACATTCTATACATAGGATCAGGATGTAAAGAGCACTAACTAGAACAGCGGTGTCCGCATAGATGCGTTCGATCCGATGGGTTGAGAAGCTCGTACTATGGATTCATAGAAGAGATTTGGGAGCTCGACTACGTGCTTTTCAAGATCCCCTTATTTCACTGCCGTTGGGTGCATCTGCCACGGTGAAGGTTGACAAGTGCGGTGTCACTACCGTGGACCTCCAACGTGTCGGTACAAAGACGAACCATTCGTACTCGCCAATCAAGTTGTTCAAGTTTTCTATGTAACCAATTCGACAAATAAGAAACGACATGTAGTTCTTCATGGAAAAAGGAGAATTGTCGGAGTAGAGAATGTAGTGGATGAGGAAGAATACAATCAATTTGACGAGTTACCTCCTTTTGGAAATGGCATAAGGGTCGATGATGAACAACGTGACGAAACTAGTTACGTACGCACTGATCATCATGAAGGGCTAATTTTTAAAGGAACTAAGCAAGTGGATTGAGTCATACACCCAATTGTTCAAAATGTGTGATATTTAGGTGAATGTTGAAAATGACAATTCATGTATGTGATGTATATGTGAATTTGCATTTATGTATATAACAATGCATGTATGTGATGTATATGTGAATTGATGTTTATCCGAGAAAATGTGTATGAATGCCGGTAGGTGATGTTGATGAATGCCGGTAGGTGATGTATATGAATGCCGGTTGGTAACTCATACGGGTTATCACGACGGTTCTCAATTAATAACCGTCAGGATAATATATCACGACGGTTAACAATTCGTAACCGCTCGTGATAATGGGTATACTTACCATTATAGTGTGAGATAAACCGAGCGGCGGGTTGGCTACCGTCGCCACTCCTTTCCCGGCTCCCTCGGCGCGCTCGAGCCCGCTCACGCAGGCGCCGAGGTTGAGCCTTTCTTTTTTTTTTCGAGACCGACCGGTGGGCCCCACTGTCGAGCGACATATCACGACGGTTCTCACCAATAACCGCTCGTGATATATATATTACGCACGGTTATTAGTTTATAACCGTCGTGATACTCTCCTTATATAACCCCACGCGCACCCCACTAGGGTTAGTCGCTCTAGCGATCCCGATCGAGCCCATCGCCTCCGCCGCCGCCGTCGTGCCTCCGACCCCGCCGCCGCCGCGAACCCCCGCCGCCGCCGTCCTTTCGCCGCCGCCGCCGTCCTCCTCCTCGGCCCGCCGGCGCCGCCGCCCTTTCGCCGCCGCCGCCGTCCTCCTGCCTCGGCCCGCCGCCGCCGCGAACCCCGTCGCCGTCCTCCTCCTCGGCCCGCCGCCGCGGAACCCCGTCGCCGTCCTCCTCCTCGGCCCCGCCGCCGCCGCTGGAACCCCGTCGCCGTCCACCTCCTCACCGCCCTCTGCTACTTCTACTCCCTTCGGTTGAATCCATTCCCCCATCTCCGTTTACTGTTCACTTCACTTCACTTCACTGTTGTACTGAAGGACATAGATTGCTTGTGGGATCGGTTGTTGCTCTATGATGATTAAAATCTTATGTTTGAGATTGGAGGATTTAATCTTTGAGCTCTAATTACTGTCACTTGTTGTCTTTTGATTCATGCTCATATCATGCAACTATTGTTAATCGTGAGCTTTGAAGAATATATTATCTGTCACTTGTTGTCTTTTAATTACTGTCACTTGTTGTCTTTTAATTACTGTCACTTGTTGTCTTTAAATTATCTGTCACTTGTTGTCTTTTAATTACTGTCACTTGTGTCTTTTGATTCTGTCTGTTGGCCGAATGCACACATGTGAATGATATATTATCTAATTTGAAAGTGACAAGGTTAAGAGCTCAAAGATTGAATTCAGTAATATAATAACCAATCGATGAAAAGTATATGATTGAGTAGCGGGATGGCCAAGATTAATCTTGTGTAACCCTACAATCTGAGAGCACAAATAATCAATTAATTCTTGAGCTTATTGCTAGTTTTAATTGATACATGCCTTTATACTTGACATGTCGAATATGTGCTATATCTTGAATGATTTGTTCAGTTCATATGATTACATTTTCATTATGATTTGTATATATGGATTGATGTCATTGGTGTGCTTATATAATTATAGAGGAATTATATTTATGCTTATATCGCAAATTTTTTATCCTAATAGACCCACAAATTGTCGAATAGCAACATGTCATCCGCGATTCTTCAACATCATCGCCGGGGGCGTCCGCTCCAAAATCAAGACGACAAGGAAGAGGGCTATCAAAGAAGCTCGAGGACGATTTACCATCACACAAGTCGATGTATCTGGGTACCTCTCTTTCCTCCCAAAGCGAAGTTTATGGAGAAGAACGATCGAATAGTTACACGACAACGAATTGAAATCACATTCGATTCGTGGAAGAGCGTGCTCGCGACTCGGAACGTGAGTCGGTGATGTAAATTTTGGCATCGCTCGAGATCCCGAAGAACACCAAGACGCCGTGCAACGACAAGCCTTGCTAGGGGCATGCAAAGCATGGAAGAACTTCAAGAGCACGCTTGTCAAGGACTACGTGGAGAAGGACGAAACACCCTTTCAAAAATACCCATTCACGGAACCACAATGGGAAGAGTTCAAGGCGATGAAGACAACCAAGAGTTCAAAAGTACAAGTGCGGCGCACAAGGCCCTCCAGCAAAAACACACACCCCACGACTTGGCATACTGGGTATGCGGGTAAAATCCCGCAGTGGAGGAGGGAGGACGAACAGGCACCACAGCGGACACCGCCCGCCATTTGCCAATATCCCGGATGACCGCTCGAAATTGGATTAGAGCAAGGTCATCTACAACGACATCGGGGATGTCTCCTTCAAACTCTGCACCCGCAAGTGTCTCGGTAGCTTGGTAAGATATCGATCGAACTACGTAGCTTGTAATTACTCCACAACTTCGTACGAAGTGAAATGACATGTCGTGCTCTTCCAGGAAGCGTTGATTGTTGAATCTTCCTGTGGGTCATTCCATGGAACAAGGAGAAAGATATACTCTCCGCGCCCGGGAAACAAGGAGCACCCGGTCGTCTGAGAGGCCTTGGGCTTTACGTTCCATGGAAACATGAGCCAAGATGACTCAAATGTATCGTCAGAAGAGAAACAAAGCCGAGCGTGACGCACGGCCGAGAAGAGCTCAAGGCTACTCTAAGAGAGGAGATAATGGGTGATCCGCCGATAAAATCGAGATGAGGTGCGAAACAGACGGAAAATCAGCAGCCGCCCGCTCCTATGCTAGCTAGCCCGCACAACCATCCGAGTAGTTGCGCGTCCAATCCGATGCAAACCGATGCCGATTTTACGTGGACGACATCCTCGGTAATAATTATTATCTCTCGAATGCTTGCTCCATTGATAGGCCTATTCGATGAGCTAATTTCAGATCGTTATGTAGGAGCCACGGCGCGGGCTCCAAGTGAGATATGCCTCCGCTTCTCTTGTACGCTTGGGGCCGTGCATATCGATCAGTATCGGGGCCGGGTGCACGGTCAAGCTTTAGCGCCAGGCTTCGCAAAAGTTCATGTGGATGGTGTGCATGTTAATTTTGAGGTCGTCCCGCCACCGGCCGCCCAACGACGAGATCGTGGCTCTAGGGCGTGCCATTGGAACATTCATCCAAAGGCCTAAAAGCAACATCTCCTCGAGGCTTCTTCACCGGTGGCGTGATCGGATCTACAGCACCGGTGCCATCTCCACCGCAAGACTTGTCTCCACCACCGCTAGCCGCACCGTGCTATCTCCACAGTGCTCTTCTCGCCAGAGCAACTTGCCCATTGCTACCTTTAAAGTCGATCACCGTAAAGTCGACCCACGTACCGAGGCAAAGAAGGCGCAAGGGCAAAGCACGAAGACCAATGATAATATTGGCCCGTACACGCCATTGGCCCGTAAATTGTGCTTGGCGGCCGTTGCTCGAGGAAAAGGGCCTCAACACCTACCAATTAGTTGCCGCAATTGCACAAGTGGTACATGGAACAGTCCAATAAGCCGAGGGCGAACGGAGATCGGTATCATCACAAATTCGCGTTGGAGCATTTCCATCACGATTTTCAAGACGGTGTCTTCGTGGTCGCCGAGGACTTATTCGATCTTTTCACGCCAACGCCTCGACGCCTCACTCATTCGATCTTTGACGCGTAAGTGTGCACAATCACGCCTCCGTTCATGTCATACCGATAAATGCCATATATAATTTGTTGCTTTCGTGTGTATATGTAGACACGTGCGGACTAAAGCTAGAACATCCCGTCATCATCGGTTGGTTTCTTGGACCCACACATGGTCGCCAGTATACCATCGACGAGGATATGTCCGTCGTCGAGAGGTACATTGCATCGTGGTCGGGCTCAACACAATAAGGATTATATACTTATGCCCTACAATCAAAACTTTCATTGGATTTTAATAGTCATTGTACCAAAATGGAACAAGGTATATTACCTTGATTCCTTAAGTAAGAATAAAATGGACTTCACAGTTGTCGCCCAAGTAATCGATAGGTAAGTTTATTTTCTCCATACATACCTATATTGTACTCTTTCTTTCATTCCGATTGACTAAGGTTAACTTTTTTGAATCACATAGGGCGCTTCGCGATGTACGTTGAAATGGGGGTGTCTCGAAGCAAGGGCCAAAGGCACGAGACATACTCGAGATTTTAAGGTATTCGCTATTACACATTAATTAATCCTATGCAGCAGTCAGATTAATGCCTCTTGAATTATTGCTCATTCTATTTTTGCAGTGCCACCAGCAGCCGCGGGCAACACATGTGGATTCTATGTTTGCCACCATATGGACCTACTCCTCGATTCCTCGAGGATCACCAATTCCAAGGTTTATCAATCTTTCCATATTTACTTCATACTTATCACGTTACATATATACGCACATTCATATCCCTATCCACAGTGCGTACATCCCGTCAACCGCATTGGAACAATTTCGATATTTCACGAATTCGAGGAGAGTTGGCGTACTTTTGGTGGCAAAAGTCATAAAGTCGGAAGGACAGCTCCACTGCACCATGAATTTTATTGCATTGTAATGCGTGTAATGGATATTTTATTTCAATTCAATTGATTCATTTGCGAAGTGGATACTTTATGTTTGTGAATGAAATGTGATGTGTATTGGATGTTTATGGATGCCTTATATACTTGTTCATCTGCTTGTTTCAGAGGGCATGGCTAGCATTTCCGAGGCTAGCCAATAAATAGGAATAGATATAGGGTAGAAGGAATATCACGCACGGTTTTAACTAAAAACGTCGATATATATAATCGAGCGGTTTTAATTAAAATCGTCATGATTATCATGTACCCGACGGTTTTAACAAAAACCGTCGTGATATCGATATCCCGAGCGGTTTTAACTAAAACCGCCCGATTATCGATATCACGACGGTTTTAGTTAAAACCGCTCGTGGTACATGATAATCGCGCACGATTTTAGTTAAAACCGCTCGATTATTCGATATCACGACGGTTTTAGTTAAAACCGCTCGTGATTATCACCATATCACGATTTATTTTTAGTTAAAACCGTCGTGATTTTGAGATATCACGACGGTTGAAAACCGCTCGTGATGACCTCGTATTATCATCGACCCATAAATTGAGCGGTTCGCAAAACCGCTCGCGATGACGTTTTTAAACCGTCTGTGATGACCTGTCCTGTAGTAGTGCCTGAACTTAATGGCATTTGCAGTCCGAACGAGCTGCTCGTGAAGCTACTGTACTTCAGATGGCGACCACGTATACAGCCATGGGTGGTACTCTTTTGAATGTTGGGGTTACATTGAGTAGTCAAGGGAACCAAATCATCGCAAATAGGTCTTTCGCTGGTGCAGGTAGGGTTTTCTTGCTTGTTTCCTGAACATTTCTTTGAATGAATTCTCCATATTGTGACATTATCAATTCACATTCCAATTTTTTAACGTTTTGTTGGTCTTTTCTTTCTTCTAATCACATATATAAATAAACCTTTTGAAGTTTTGATATGTAAATATAATCTAGAACCAATCTGAATTTAAGCTAGTGCCTGTTGGCTACTGATTTTCTGGAAAATGTATCGTGTTCTTCTTGAATTGTCTAATTCTTGCTCCCAACTGATAACGCACAGGGATTTTCTTGGCGTTACTGATAAGGTCTATGCAAAGAGTAAAGAAACACGACAAATTCGAGACAATGATATGATTGTCATATATCATTTAGAAGGCTATTCTATTAGCATTGCTGGAAGCTCAAGACCCGTGTTGTCGGAGTTGGCAGGAAAAAAAGGGTTTACTTCTGTAAAGAAATTTCATGGGAATTGCTTATCCCTTCATAGATATACATAGTTTGTGTAGGAAACGCCATTCCTTTTTAAGAACAATGTAACTTGTTATAGCCTGTAAATCTGCACAAACTGTATATCATTTTTGAACCGCAAGGTTACTATCGAATTAACCAGTGGAAAATGGAACAAAAACAGTAGAATTAAAATTTTATTTTGTTCCACAATTTCTGATTCTATTTCCCAAAACAGAAGTTTGATGCAAAAAATCTTGCTCAATCTTCCAAAATTTATGAAGATTTCTCCACTGGGGATGTGCAATAATGAGCAGCCAATTTCACACCTACATTCTTCATGTGAGAAGGCATGGTACCTTCACTATTTGTCAAGATCTTGCAAGTTTAGTTACAAAAATAGTTAAAACCGAAAAACATAAGGTTTTTCTATTGATTTAAAAACTAAAATTAGATAAAGCAAATGCTAACTTCTAAGGAAAATTTAATCATATGCCACTCTTATGAGTAGAGTGGCAACAGATTTACCACTCTGGCCCGGTTTCAGTGACTCAGATGGGCCCACATGTAAGTGAGAGAGTTAATTGACCAATCTTAAAAGTGGCAAAAAGTTGAAATCCCCAACTTCTAAACCCCACTAACTCAGTAACCCTAGTTGAGATCTTATTTCAGTATTCAGATTTGAGAACTAAGAACAGAGCTATACTAGTGCACTGAGCCATTGTGTCACTAATAGTCTCACCCCTCATATTTCAGATTTGACTCATTTGAGAACAGAACTACACTACACAGAGCTATATTTGAGAATAAACATGACCATAATGATACTTGTTGCCTGTTGGGTCTAACGGAGTAATGAGCTGCCAGGAGTATGTGCAGTGTATAGGAGTATATGTAGTATATACTTTGTATATTATGGGGGGTATATACCGGATTTTTTGTAAAAATTTTAGGGTGCAACTGTACCACCATACATATACTCTCTCTCAACCACTGGCGGACCCTATTTTTAATTTAAACCAGTGCGAAAGTCAATATTGCATGCATGGTGCGTATATTGACTTATTCGTGACTATAAGCCGTAGAAACACTTGTTGGTTGCCAGACATGCTATAGTAGCAAGGGAAATATGCTAATGCCACCTTAGAGCTAGTTTATGGTTGTGTTCTCGCTTTGAATTCTAGCTAGTTAGTAGAAATATTTAGAATTTCATAGTTTTAAAAAGATACCTTCGAGTAGTTATTACATAAAAAGAGAAAAAAGGAAAACAACCTTTATTAATGTCCTCAAGGGCCATGAATTTTTTTTTAGAGGAATGAAAATAAATAAATATGCTAATTAAGGCAATCCCATCCAGCTAGACCTCTTCATGGCTAGTCTGGCCTAGTCCGATTTTCTATGTTGAGCTGTGCTCGTGCCTATTTTTGGTCCATAGGCCCCTAGCTTGAAGCCCAAAAAAGACCAAGAAAATAATTTTTTATTGTAAATATTAAATCAAAATTTTATTCATATAATTTTAAAAATATTTTGTATTAAAAAAAGGAATTTTCTGGCTTTGTCGAGCTTCAGGTTGGGCTTTTCAGGGTCCAGTCCAGCCGGAAGTTTTAACAGTTCCCAGCAGTGGTCAGGACTTGCGGTGCTATACTGCTATGGATTGGGACCGCTGGAGGTTCTGTCATGGATTGGAACCACGGGAGGTTGGTAGGTGTGTCACTTGCGCCCTCCCACACTGCTTGCTTTTTTTCGTGATCTGATTCCACGGCTGGTAAAATATATATCGTCTATTGATCCTGCCACGCCGCCATTTATGTCCTTTTCGTTTTAACTTGAGCTTTGGTTTTTTTACTATTTATAAAATTTATCTTTTTTTTTATTTTTTTGGTTTTTTTGAGCTTTTTTGCCGGTTCTTTTTCCCGTATTTGTTTGTATTGTCCGTAATAGGCTAACCTGTTTTTTCTATTTTTAATTTTTTTAAATTTAGTTAGATCAAATAAGTCACAATCAGCTACAGTGTAATTTAAGTCAGCTACAGTAAAATTTCAGCTATAAATTATTTTTTTAGCCCAACTGAGCGACACTTTACTCTCACCACATAAACACATGCTAAGGCTGCCTTAGGACTTGCTTACGGTTGTCGTGTTCTCGCTTTGAAACCTAGCTAGTTAAAAGAAAACTTTACTATTGCATAGTTTGAAATATATACTTTCAAGTAGTTATTGTATCAAAAAGAGGAAAAATGAGGTCTTGTTTGGGGCCTTAGCCTTCAGCTTTTCCCTTCCAAAAGCCAGAGGGCCCCCAAACAGGTATTTGGAGAAACTGTTTTTTTTAAAAAAAAGCAAAAGCCACAAGCAGAGTTGTCGTGCTTCTTGGGCTTTTGCAGGCTGGGGGTAGTCATTGCTACTGAAGTTGCTCAAAATCTCCCACCTCTACCACGTGTATAAAAGCCCTGATTATCTCAAACCTTAACTATGTGGTACTCATTTGGGTTTATAAGTTCATACTTTTAACTTTTTTCACTGTAGGGTTGAAAATATATTATAACTGATGTTAGCTTTTTCAGCGTAATTAAATTTTTAAAAAATAAAAAATAACAAAAATGTTATATCATCACGGACAAAGTATAGAAACGAGGAGAAAAAAAGGCAAAAAAGTTCACAAAAAAACCAAAAAGACAAAAAAGACGGCATTAAGAAGCTAAGCCAAAAGCAAAAAGCTCGTTGGAGCAAGGTGGACCCATCCCACTAGGCTCTTTCTTGTAGCAGGGGCACACCGCTGTCTCTCTCCAAGTTCTAGCCACCCTCACCTCTCTTTGGTCCTAGTCATTGTCACCTCCTCCCTTCTGATCCTGGTCGTCGTCATCGTCTCCTGGTTGACACCACCGCTGCTCGTCAGATCCGAGCGACGACAGCTATCTATTTTTTCATTTTCCTTTGCCCTCCCCCTTAATTTAGATCAATTACTTGTGCAATCATGTTGTACATAAATTACTTGTGTAATCATGTTGGATTGGTGCATAATCTTGTTTATTTTGTATTGCAGTTTTTTTCTCCCTTCATATTGTTATTAGAAAATTTTCTAGTCAGCAAAAGGATATATTATAAATCATCTAATTAGCAGCTAGAACTAAAAAAATGAATATATTAGGTAATGTGACTAGGAGAAGTAGCCCTGTTCTTTTTGGTTTCTAAAAGCTGCTTTTCGGTTTTTCTACAGTAACTAGCCTTTAAATAGAGTATCTTTTTAAGATAGAGTCTACTAGTTAATTGTAGTACATACTATACCGACTTCATTTTTATCGGCAAAAATCACACGTGAGTTTCTGTTACTCTGTAATCTCTCGCACGAACAGTCTAAAAGCAACAACCCGTAGACAAAAGCCACAAGGCACAGCAAAAAATAACATGCCGTAATCTAGTTAACAAAGTTCTCAAATTAGCAAAAACTCATCATCTACATTAGGGGTGTTTCAGACATTTGCCAGTTCACAACAGCCAGTCAACCTAACAAAAAAACCAAACTATCAAACATCATGCTTCTCCAAGAAACCAACCAAAAGCTTCTTTTTGGAAATGATCCAATGCAATGCAAGTGCTTTCCTCGAAAAAGTGTTTTCAGGGCCAATAAAAATTTTGACATGAAAATATATTTTTTTGCCTCGCAAATTTTCTTTTTGCAGGCGATCCCATCCGACCAGGCCATAATTGGGCCGAGCAGCGAAGCCAATGAGGCCAGATTAGAGTTGGGCCGGACTACATCGTCATGAATCCTGATGGAGTAGTTAAACCAACCACCTCATCTCGTCAAGCTCAATTTTTGCCTCGTGCATTTCCCTTCGCCCATTCACTTCTTTTTTCCACTCTCGCTGCATCTCAGATCTCGCGGGCACCAAGAAACCAAAGCCTCTCTCTCGGGTAAATTCCTCCTCCAGATCTCTCCCACCGTCTTGAGATTTCTTTGCGATTGAGCCCGCGCGCGCGTTTCTTCGATCCTGGCCGTCTCGCGGTGATCTTTTGCTCGGTTTCTTTTCCTTCTTGTTTTGAGCCTGGATCTGCCAAGAACGGAGCGTTCGGATCCGAGCTGTGGGTTCGCATTTCGGGTTTTTGCGGTCATCCTGAGCTCAGATCTTGCCATTCTTGGTGTGTTTTGTTCGCAGGAAGGAAGGAAGGAACAGGGGAGGAGGCCATGGGGGAATTCTCCAAGGTTAGCAGATTCTTTTAGCTTTAGCTGCTGTTGTCACTAATTACCGTACGATATGCCAGTTTTAGATTTGATCTTGTTTGATTAAATTTGGTTACGCAACCCCAATATCGGATTAATTATTTTTCATATAAAAACGTGGACTTAGCTTCACGTTAACGTTAAAGAAAGGAAGAAAATGAAATGAAACAAATAACTTTTGATTTCTCATATACTGGCAGTGAGCCTCAGGTCCTGACAAATCAGCTGAAACTGTTGTTATTGTGACAAATCCAAGTGTGCCTGAATCTGGTGGTAATGGTTCCTGGCAAGATGAACTTCAATAGCTAGTGAATAGAAATCTCTGAAAGCTTACCGTGATGTCATCATGAACTAATGATTCACCTACATTGCTAATTGGCTTTTAACGTCATTTACAAGATGCGCACTGGAAGTTTGGCCATCAATCCTATGTTTCAAACTGAAACTGAAACTATATTATGATTTTTGATTAACACAATTATTTCTGTGAGGCAACACTCTTAATAATCAGAAAAGGCATCCAGAATGATGCTATAAATGTAATATATTCACTCCATTCCACATAGAGTAGGGGTGGTCCTTATAAAACCAATTGATCTTTCATAATTGCTGTATCATAATTTTAAGAATTTTATATTGCAAAGTGAATTTACAGTTGATGTTAAATGTAAAAAAAATTGCCCAGTCATGGGACAAGATAATGGCATACTAAGTTTGTAATACGACAAATAAAATATTGACTGCTGCATATCATGTATTCCATATGTTATACTCTTCATTGATTTACTTATTCTTATTTGTTCTCTTTTCACAATGGTTAGCTTTGTTTTAGATGCAAATGATGTTTTTTGTTGAAGAAAATGAAGTGCAGCATCAGCTTTCTTAGTCCTTTGAAGAAGCTCATGTAATGATTGTCCATCACTGTTACGCAGGAATCTTGTCCTTCTGTGAAGAACATTTTGCTTCTGGATTCTGAAGGGAAGCGTGTTGCTGTGAAGTACTTCTCAGATGATTGGCCGAATAATGCATCAAAGTTGACCTTTGAAAAGTCTGTCTTTACTAAAACTCTGAAGACAAATGCACGCACAGAAGGTAGTTCATTCTTAGTCTGTTGCATGTGTAATCCCTCCATACATAGCACAGGCTTTAATTCATGTAGTTGCTTTTGCCACTTTCACAATTAGGCACAGATTCTGATTCACAAAGTTACTCTAATGTGTCATTATGGATTCGTATTTGACATCTTAATTGCAATTGCACACGTATCTAACTATCTATACTCTGTCTAAGTTGAAGCCCGCTAGTTATAATGCAGTAATACTACTCTGTAAGCCTGACTTGTGTTACAGAAGTTCATTTTTAGGGAGCCTCACTGTCCCGTGACTGGAAATGCTATTTATTAAATGAATGAAAAGCTTCATATTTATGTTCATTATTATAATTATGCCAGGTAATATCCACTATTTCAATGTCTAATTTGAATTTAGACTTGTCTTTTGATACCTATTTTTTATTCTCTGCAGCTGAGATAACATTGTTTGATGGTTATATTGTGGTTTACAAGTTTGTACACGACCTTCACTTTTTTGTCACTGCCGGAGATGACGAGAATGAGCTCATCATAGCAAGTGTACTACAGGGTTTCTCTGACTCTGTTGGTCTTTTACTCAGGTAGTGTACTTGTTCTAATATAACCGCATGAACTGGTATTTTGTTTAATGGTAATTCATAAGGCAGCTGGTTTAAAGTGCAACTTACTGTGTTTTAGGGGTGATGTTGAGAAGAGGACAGCACTCGAGAACTTGGACTTGATACTTCTCTGCATTGACGAAATTATAGATGGAGGGTAAAGATCCCTTTTGATCTATGCCAGATTTGGATCATGTGTTGTTTTGTACTCCTCTGCTTAAATGAAATTGCTGTTGGGTATTGTTAACTTGGGGAAATTCGCTCAGTAATGTTGCAAAGATGTATAAATTGCAAAATAATATCCAATGTGGGTATGACAAGTGGGTCATGGGGCCACATGTCAGTGACACACTGATGTTATTTTGCAGCTCGCATGATCTTTGTAGTGTTATTGAGCAATTTGCGCCCACTACATTTGTGCCATTTCACACATGCTGCTGCGTATTGTACATTTTTGTTAACTTTATTTTTTGGTAGATCATTATTTGATATGCCATTTACTTTTTGTTTTGCATTCATTTTTTCGAGAATCTATATGAATACATTGGACCTAAGATATATTATGGCTGTTTTATGGTATGTATTCTTACAAATTACTGTTCTTAAACATGGAAATTGGAAAAGAAGGATGAGGCTATTCCCTGTGCTTATCTTAAAATGCATGACATGGAACAGCATGGATTGTCTGTAATGAGTCTTTAACATGTCATTAATAAGTTGAACAGTATGCAGGAGTGAGATCAGAATAACCCTTGAAACTGTAACACTTGACAAATGTAGTTCATTTGGCAGTTCAGCGAGATGCCGAAGTTTTTGGATAGATGTTATCGTGTGGTTATTTCCCTCTGGAAGATAACTTTTCAGCGTAGTTGCTACTGATCGAATGAAAGGGTTGCTGGGGATAGCTTTTCAGCGTAGTTCTAAAAATCAGACATGTGGAGCTCTCAGGAAGTTTCTGTCACAATGAACTCAAATTTAGCAAGTTGATGGGGATAGCTTTAAATGTGAGCGTGAGCATCATTGTAAGATCTTAGTAAGTAGTGACTAGTAATCAGTAGTGTTGTTCTACATAGTATGGTTGCTGCTGATTTCATGTAATTAAGACCCCAGTTCATTAGAGTAGTAACCTTTGTTCTTGTGAAGTTGTAGCTTGTAGTTACAGTGTTACACATGCCAAACTATTTTATATAAAGGATACAGTGTTACAAATGTCAAACTATTTGATATAAAGGATAAACCGAAACAAGTTAGTCTTTTTTGTACTTTTGCAGCATAATTCTGGAAACAGATGCAAACACCATTGCTGGGAAGGTTGCAACTAATGCTATTGATGGTTCTGTCCCCTTCTCTGAGCAGGTAATTATTTATCTATCCTAGCACATTCCTTTGTTAGTTTTCTTACATGTAATAATTCCCATGGCCTTCTGTTTTCCGCAGACGATATCTCAAGCTCTAGCCACAGCTAGGGAGCACTTCGCAAGATCTCTGCTCAAATGATCAACTATAATTTCCTTTTCAGTTCTTACAACTTATGTGTGTTCAAGATTGGGCTGATGTATGTTGGATCTGGTAGTTGTTACTCAATCATAAAGTGCAATTGTGAGAGATGAAGTAGGTGAATGCCTCATATTGGTATTCAGAATTGTCTCACCGAAAGCTGTGTTATTTTTTTCCTCATCAGAGTGCTTCTGTATCTTACATTTTGCAAAGTGAGAAAACAAAGTGTCGCCGAATGTAATGTAGTTTTGATTAAACAACAATCATCTCAAACCGTGGAAAAGGTTGTTCTTGCTTCAACGTGCTTTTCTACAAAATTTTGGAACGTGGGGATTATTGTCAATTCCTGAGGGAATTGAATTAGTTTCCTATGAAATTCTTTTGTTCCAAGCGGGCCTTAGTACAAAGAAATTTCAGCTCGAATACATCCCATTTGTTCAATTGTCCGGGTTTTGTTCGGACTATCCATGTCCCTGGATTTTCAGCACTTCGTCAGATTTGCAAGATTTTCAAAAGCAGACTCTGAACGTCATTCAAAAGTAGACAAATTTAAAAGTTGTGCGAAAGTTTAAAATTCAGCACCATTTTCCTACTGCATACAATCCATTAGCCAATGGGCAAGCGGAAGCATTTAATATTTGGTGGACTGGTCTAGTCTTTGAGAAAGATTTAGAGTTACTTTATACTCTTTTGAGTTTTACCTACTAGGAAGTGTGGTTTTGAAATATTTCCTCCTAAAGTAATGAAAGTTTCAAGTTCATAAATGTTTTGAAATTTATTTTATTTCTTGCAATCTTTAGCTTTTCTTTGTTGCAACTTGAGTTTCTCTTTCTCTTTTCTTCAAGAGTATGTCTCAATTTAGCAACATCTATTAGAACCTATTCTTACTCAAGTTGTGTTTGCATTAGCTGTGTTCTTGAGCTGAAATTGTTGTTTTTTATGCAGTTTGAACTATTTACATGAAAGGTTGAGACTTTGGGTATATCTTTGTAATTTCTTTTGGAATTATAGTTCTAAGATCATTTCCTAGGTATAGTTCAAGTTTCATCATTTTTGGATAAGTATGTCTTAAGTTATTGAGGTTTCTTCACAGCCAAGTTGATAAAATTGCTATTTTGATACAATGTGGTTATGTGGACTTTGAAGACCTCATTTTGCCATGGTTCAAGTTACATCAATTTTAGATGAGTAGATCTTGAGTTCTAGAGATTTCTTTATAGCCAAGTTGCTAAAATTGCTGTTTTGATGCAACATAGACTTTGAGTAAGAAAGGTCTCTCTTTCTTGGGATTTATTATGCAATTTCTTTTAGAATCATAACACCGAGGATCTCATTTTTCTATATTTCAAATTTCATCAATTTTGGATGAGTAGATTTTGAGTTCTTAAGATTTCTTAGCGAACAATTTTTTGAAATTTCAAATTTTTGTGCAGGGTGAACTTGAAACAAGAAATGTCTCTCTATTGGGTTTTACTTTGTAATTGCTTTTCAACTCGTAACCCTGAGGACTTATCGTACTATGGTTCAAGTTTCATCAATTTTGGTTAAGTTTATCTTGAGTCCTTGAGTTTTCTTGGCGACTAAGTTTATGAAATTCTTGTTTTGTTCACTCTGTTCTTAATGTGCTTTTAGTGTTTTTGAATCTAGTGTCTTTCTAATAGTACTAGAGTTCAAGGGAAGAAATACTTAGTAGGAAAATTTTAATTTGCTCCTATTCATTTTGCTCTAGTCGTCATAATTGATCCTTCACCGTCTCCTCCTAGGGCATGTCTCCTTGTCTCTTTGCCCTTGCTCTCTCTTGGCTTAAAAGCTTCCCTTGTGTTGGCCGAATGGAATGGATGTGTTGGGGGCTGCGTGTAATATCCCAAAAGTCTATCGAGAATTAATTGTGTGATTTGGAGAGAAGGACCTTAAAGAAAAGAATAAAATAACAAGTTTTGAGGGGGATTTCTGAATTTTTAGGACAACCTGGGCCTGGGCCTTGGCCCAGGTGGGATTTTTGGCCCAAGGGGGAGGGGAGGCGCCACCCCTCCAACCCTAGCCGCCTCCACCACTTCCCCCCATTGCAGCCGCCACCTCCACCACGGCAAGGTTTTCGGCTGCCACGGTGAGGTTTTTGGCTGCCGCGGCAAGGTTTGTGCTGCCATGGCAGAGATAACAGAGAAAAAAGGAGGAAGGGAAGGGGAGAAGAAGGAGAAGAGGAAGAGGAAAGAAAAGAAAAAAGGGGCCAAGGAGAAGAGGTGAAATTTGTGGGTGTTCGTCGTGTTCTTCATCGTTCATCAAGGGTAATTCCCCGTTTCCCCCAATTAGATTGATAATTTAGTGGTGGTAGCATTGTCGTAAATCTGGACAGCTAGAGCAGTTCGGCTTAGATGTCAGTTTTGGGGTAGTTCCGTGGGGAATCAGATCTGGACTCCTCCTTGAGAATTATAGATGACGAAATTATCTTTCCATAGAGTCCTAGAACGCGTCAATCGAACTTACGTAGCAAAAGTTATGATTTTTACAAGTTGACTGTTTTGCATCTCGGATGATTTTCCCGACGGGTTTCGGTAGATCGAATTTAGAAATTAGTAAACGGGAGAATCAGAGGATCTTCATATTAGGAAAGTTGTAGATAATTTTCTTAGCTTTCCATAAACGTCAAGAAGTCCAAATTCCGACTTTCGGGGTGAAAGTTACGGTGTTTTTAGTGCGCTGTCCCGAGACAGATACAGACTGTGGAAAACTGGTTGGATCGGGTAGTAGATGGCCGAATCTGGAAGGCTCCCCAAATAGGTTTAGTTAGATAATTTAATCATGTTTCCAGAGAATCTGAGAACGCCCCATTTGGACCTCTGTAGCAGAAGTTACGAAATTTTAAAGATGACTGTCCGTGGGAGACAGAGGATGGCCGAGAGGAAATTAGAGATTTAATTTAGATAAATGGGTAGGACTAGTTTGGGGGTGATGTTATGGTTATTTAAAGGCTCTTGCTGTTGTCTTAGAAAATTTATAATTATTGTTCAGGAGGAGGACGGGTTCCAGGGGCTGCACCTTCCACACACCCTCCTTTTTTCTCGTGGTTAAGGCAAGTACATGTGTGGCTTTTATTTGATAGTGCATATCGTGTGTGGTTGATGCTTGTGGATGATTGTTACAATGTTATGGATGTGTACGATCATGAATATGTCGATGACTTGCTGTTATTGCTTATGATCAATTGCAATTATTATGTTCAAGAGAATTTATGATGCATAGTTGGTGTGAATGCAATGCTTATTTATCGAGTTATTCACATACATGCATCATGCTGATTATTGAAGTCCCGTCACGAGATGACCAAGTTGTCGAGGTCCCGTCATGTTGATTTCATGACGGGCTAAAGGTCCCCATACTCGTGGAGTATGGGCAATTGGTCCCTGTACATGATGGTACAGGCATGGGTGAGCATTGACGGATGCTCACTCCGCATTACCGGTAAAATGCGAAAGAGAAGAGGAAAAGAGATTTTTGATCATATTGCATAGCATTGTTGTTCATATGATATGGTGCTGTTCATGGATGATATGTTACTATCTTTTAATACTTGCTGAGTCTTTGGACTCACCCTTGCGTTTCTTGTTGTTGTTGTTGTTTGATTTAGGTACCTTCGCGAGATCGGCATGCATGGGAATAAAGAGGGATTAGTGTTGTTACACTTGCACGAGATATTCACTTTAGAGGAACTAAAGAACTTTAATTATTGTTTGTTGGCTAGTTTAAGGGCACTTGATTCATGGCCATTCGATTATAATGTAATAATGAATTAGAGCTCTGTAGTTTGCTTCCGCGTTTTAATCATGTTTCATAACTATTTGCTTAGCTTTGATTAAATACCTTATGGTTAAAATTATAACTTTGATTATATCCGTTGGAAACTCCTTTTTATCAATAAACAAAAGAAGGCTCTGCCGAAATTTTATGGAATGCTTTAGCTTAGCTTTATTATGTTATTAGTTTGGTAGCAATCTAGGCCATTGTTTAGCTGGGGTGTTACAGTTGGTATCAGAGCGGGCTGTAGATCCGTGGTTGATGAAATATTAAAAATTGACACACTAAGCACTGTAGGTGGAAATGGGGTTTGCATTGCATCTACGTTTACGTCGACTATCATAATTGAATATGTGCTTAATGTTTGACTTTGTACTTATTGTGAGATGATCTCTTGGGTGCTTATGATTTGACTATATGACCGTTATGTGTGTGGATAGTTGTTGAGAGACGAGATCGCAATGCGCCGAGGCATGGCCAAGTTATGGTACTTGCTCATGGTATTGAATTGGTGAGGGATCTTTCTTTGGGCAACTTAATTTCAGAAGTTAGGAACGAGTTATTTAGAAAAGTTTATTCTCTTCCTTAAGCTGAATTGGTTAATTCTTATCCTGTGGTGGGAGAAGAATTTATTTTGGTATGATGGTTCATTGCAGTCGAAGGTTTACATTTGGTCTCAACCTGCTCTTCGAAGCAATTATTGTTTTCAGACTATTGAGACGCTTTTGCTATTTGGGAACATTGTTGATTTGCGGTTGGTCCCTTCGTGGGAGTTTTGTCGTGTTGTGAGACATGTCTTATTTGTTCGCTTGGTATGTTTATTAATGAAGGTTTTATGTCGTAAACTTGTTAACATAGGAAAGCTTTGGATCAATGAATTTCTTTGGATTATTTCGTGTCAAGTTTAATTCCTCTCCGCTCGTAAAGAGTGTATTAAAACCCTTTGTAGCCTTGTAATAGTTTATTAAAGACCTGTGATTAAGAAATTGCCTAAACATGATTGGAACCCATGTAGTATTTGAGGAGGGTGCAAAAAAAAAGAACTAGAAGGATTATTATGATTGTTTACATTTCTGTCCTATTGGATGAATTGAATTATTTTTGTCTTGGCAATTAATCTGACCGTTCGAGTGAATAAGTAAGGAGGTCTTGGAATATTGCCTTAGTAATATTAACATGTAATATGTCCTTATTTATATACCATATGAGTATGTACAGCTGCTAGGGTCATCTATCTTTCTCCATGCTAAATTATTGAAATATGTGTAAAGAAATAGAGATAGGTTGATGAATTGATTTGTGGAACCTTGTCTTATAGAGCTTATACCATTGAAGTTCGAAGATATCTCATTCTAATTGCTGAAGCTAAGGTGGAATGTTGAAACTGTGCTCATAACGTTCCTGTTTGGATTACCTTGTTCCAAAACCAGATTGTTAAAAGAGTTTTGTTTAAATATGGTGGCTTGTGCATTAGGCTTTTCTTAGATCAAGTAGTTGCAATCTTGTTTAGATAATATAAATATGATGAAGTGAATTAATATGTTCCGTTTGGAAAAGTTATAAAGGGTTAGGAGGATATGAAGAAGATTGTTAGGAGTAAATTGTTTTAATGTTAGTATGATTGTCAACATGTGGTTTTAATGATAATGTTGAATGTTCTATAGGTAAAAGGATTTGATAATTTCCATGATAATATCTAAATCAAAAGTTTTGGGATTTGTGTACGCGACCTTTTAGACCTCATGACTTAGGTGGTAACTGAAATTGGGTTGAGCAAACTAACGCGCTGAGAAGTTTTATTAGTTCTTAAAAGATTTATGAGTTGTGGTCTTTAAGTCTCTTTCATTGGAATTGTCAAGGTAACACTATAAACGAAGAAATTTGTTCTCTTTGTTAAAGGGAAGATTGTGGTAAAAGTATTTGAGGGTGGAGTCAAGATGTGTAACTTTTAGAGGTGTGCTTGACTTCTTATCTTCACTGCATAAGAGTTTCTTGAGTTTAAAATGACAACGTGGTATTCTTATTGGTTGATATTGGATATTTCTCTTCTTGAGGGGCTTGTGTCTTCAACTGTGATCTTATGTTTTGTTTTCTAAGATCATTGCTACTTCTCTTGGTCTGGTGCCTATTGCGATTGGTAGCACTTTCCCATGTGCTAAGAATTTCTTCTTTTATCTATCCTAAGAAAGGGGTAACCGATTTGGGTTGCAAGCCCTTTTAGGGTATGTATGGTAACGGTCGGTGTGATTATGTGATTGGTGTGGGTGAGATTGTGGGTGTCAAGTTCTTGGAGATTCTTGGAGTGATAAATTGATTCGTCAAATAATTCTCGGTGAGGATTTGATTTAAGGAAGATGTCGCCTTTGGAGCTAACTAGTTATACAGTTGCAACTAGAAGAACCTATAGTAAATTGTGATTCAAGAGTGTTAAAATCGTTTGTATGGAACATTAGAATTATTGAAAGTATGAGAATTTTCATCAATTTTATTGGAGTATCGTAATTGGGTACTTGTAGGGGGTTAGAAGGAGGATTATGATGGTATAGTAATGAGATTATAATTGTGAAGAAGTCGGACTGTTATGGGAATTTTGGGATAGTAGAAATTGTTGAAAATTATTGCCATGTATGACTTGGATTCAGTGAGTAACCCTCCAGGAGATTAGAATCTTCCTATAAATAATCAGGTTGAGAATAAGTTTTTATATAGTTGTTAATGATTGAGCATGGTTGGTTGTGAAAGATTGTAGTCACCGAATTCGAGAGTTTTTGTATCAATTATGTTGAAGTACATGAATAGAAACCCTGGAGATGGAAATTTTTTGGTTTGATGATCTATGCTAGGACCTGAGTGGCTAATGATGTTGTGTGAGAATAGTGGAATGGGTGGATTCTGAATAGTGTGATGAACCATGATAGTATTCTTTGGGTGTAATAAATGAGTGTGTGGGCTGAGAATCCCATGATTGTTTATCCTTAGAGAATTGCGGTGAAGAGATTGTGGGTGAAACTAACGATGAGGTGCATTTGAAATTATGCATTAAAGTAACATGTGGATAGCGGGGTTGACTAGAGCATGTTATTGTGAGAATAGTAGAGTCCAAAATAAATACATGTATATGTATATTTTCTTGGGTAGCAAAATGCTCTTTTGATTCTTGTTTGAGCTACGTGATGAAAGTAAGATTCTTTTGTGGTTTGAAGTTGACTTAAGTTGGCTTGTGTGGTTTTTCTGGTTCGGAGATATATATTTATGTAAGGGACGGGTTGAACATTTGAGTGATTTCCCTTTTACGTATGTGCTGTTTGTTTGCAAAACTACCTACTTGGAATGTGGAGAGGTCCTCGTGTTGAATCCTCGATTTTCTTTTCTTCTATGATTTGACTCTTTGGTATGGAGTGAGTGATGTGTGATTGCAACAAGAATCATTTATTTTCAATTGTATTATGTTAGTAAAAGAGTTGGTTTACAACAAGCGCTATTTGGTGTCCTTGGTTGAAGGGGTACTCCTTGTTAAGGCAAAGAGATCGATTGAGAGTGGAAACACGAGATACTAAGTGTTGTGCATGTTGTGTGGGTTGGTACTAAAGGAAATAATAACCCCATGTATATTTAACCGCTTCTGTTAGTTGCGAGGATTCGGAGGTTGACCGCTTTGGGTCCAAAAGACAGTTCAACGAGTGGACTTGGTGAGATAGAATCATGGCCATCCGAGAGCGGCGAAGGGATCTAGAATTTGTAGTGGGGGATCAGGTGCTTTTGAGAGTATCTCCCACCTAGGGTGTGGTGAGGTTCGGTACCAAAGGGAAGCTTAGCCCGAGGTACGTTGGACCTTTCACGATCATGGTTCGGATTGGGAGGTTGGCTTACCGCTCGGATCTTCCAGAATCTAAGCACGGGGTGCAGGCATGGAGGAATAAAAATTTTAAAGTATGTCAAGTTGTTTTGGTCGCAGCAGACAGAGAGAGAGGCAACATAGAAATTGGAGTCTCGCAAGCGTGAGCAATATCCGATAATATTCGCAGCATATGCGTGTTAGTATGGTCAAGTTTTTAGTTGTGATTAATCCTTAGTCTAAGCACGAAAAGAATTCGGGGTCGAATTCTGTTTAAGGGGGGTAGAATGTAATATCCCAAAAGTCTATCGAGAATTAATTGTGTGATTTGGAGAGAAGGACCTTAAAGAAAAGAATAAAATAACAAGTTTTGAGGGGGATTTCTGAATTTTTAGGACAACCTGGGCCTGGGCCTTGGCCCAGGTGGGATTTTTGGCCCAAGGGGGAGGGGAGGCGCCACCCCTCCAACCCTAGCCGCCTCCACCACTTCCCCCCATTGCAGCCACCACCTCCACCACGGCAAGGTTTTCGGCTGCCACGGTGAGGTTTTATTGCCGCTGCAAGGTTTGTGCTGCCATGGCAGAGATAACAGAGAAAAAAGGAGGAAGGGAAGGGGAGAAGAAGGAGAAGAGGAAGAGGAAAGAAAAGAAAAAAGGGGCCAAGGAGAAGAGGTGAAATTTGTGGGTGTTCGTCGTGTTCTTCATCGTTCATCAAGGGTAATTCCCCGTTTCCCCCAATTAGATTGATAATTTAGTGGTGGTAGCATTGTCGTAAATCTGGACAGCTAGAGCAGTTCGGCTTAGATGTCAGTTTTGGGGTAGTTCCGTGGGGAATCAGATCTGACTCCTCCTTGAGAATTATAGATGACGAAATTATCTTTCCATAGAGTCCTAGAACGCGTCAATCGAACTTACGTAGCAAAAGTTATGATTTTTACAAGTTGACTGTTTTGCATCTCGGATGATTTTCCCGACGGGTTTCGGTAGATCGAATTTAGAAATTAGTAAACGGGAGAATCAGAGGATCTTCATATTAGGAAAGTTGTAGATAATTTTCTTAGCTTTCCATAAAGGTCAAGAAGTCCAAATTCCGACTTTCGGGGTGGAAGTTACGGTGTTTTTAGTGCGCTGTCCCGAGACAGATACAGACTGTGGAAAACTGGTTGGATCGGGTAGTAGATGGCCGAATCTGGAAGGCTCCCAAATAGGTTTAGTTAGATAATTTAATCATGTTTCCAGAGAATCTGAGAACGCCCCATTTGGACCTCTGTAGCAGAAGTTACGAAATTTTAAAGATGACTGTCCGTGGGAGACAGAGGATGGCCGAGAGGAAATTAGAGATTTAATTTAGATAAATGGGTAGGACTAGTTTGGGGGTGATGTTATGGTTATTTAAAGGCTCTTGCTGTTGTCTTAGAAAATTTATAATTATTGTTCAGGAGGAGGACGGGTTCCAGGGGCTGCACCTTCCACACACCCTCCTTTTTTCTCGTGGTTAAGGCAAGTACATGTGTGGCTTTTATTTGATAGTGCATATCGTGTGTGGTTGATGCTTGTGGATGATTGTTACAATGTTATGGATGTGTACGATCATGAATATGTCGATGACTTGCTGTTATTGCTTATGATCAATTGCAATTATTATGTTCAAGAGAATTTATGATGCATAGTTGGTGTGAATGCAATGCTTATTTATCGAGTTATTCACATACATGCATCATGCTGATTATTGAAGTCCCGGTCACGAGATGACCAGTTGCCGAGGTCCCCGTCATGTTGATTTCATGACGGGTTAAAGGTCCCCATACTCGTGGAGTATGGGCAATTGGTCCCCGTACATGATGGTACGGCATGGGTGAGCATTGACGGATGCTCACTCCGCATTACCGGTAAAATGCGAAAGAGAAGAGGAAAAGAGATTTTTGATCATATTGCATAGCATTGTTGTTCATATGATATGGTGCTGTTCATGGATGATATGTTACTATCTTTTAATACTTGCTGAGTCTTTGGACTCACCCTCATGCTTCTTGTTGTTGTTGTTGTTTGATTTAGGTACCTTCGCGAGATCGGCATGCATGGGAATAAAGAGGGATTAGTGTTGTTACACTTGCACGAGATATTCACTTTAGAGGAACTAAAGAACTTTAATTATTGTTTGTTGGCTAGTTTAAGGGCACTTGATTCATGGCCATTCGATTATAATGTAATAATGAATTAGAGCTCGTAGTTTGCTTCCGCTTTAATCATGTTTCATAACTATTTGCTTAGCTTTGATTAAATACCTTATGGTTAAAATTATAACTTTGATTATATCCGTTGGAAACTCCTTTTTATCAATAAACAAAAGAAGGCTCTGCCGAAATTTTATGGAATGCTTTAGCTTAGCTTTATTATGTTATTAGTTTGGTAGCAATCTAGGCCATTGTTTAGCTGGGGTGTTACACTGCGGGATGAGAAAGGGAAGAACTGGGTGTTGGTCTCTCTCTGGAGCTTGCTTCGAATGAATGTCTTCTCTCTCTCCTTTGCTAGCTTAGCTGCCCTAATCTTCTGGCTATGTTCTCCTGTGTTCACTCATAATAGCTACTGTGCAGGGGGGACGAATCGAGATATTTGGTTGGGTTAGCTGAAAAATGAACTTATGAATAAACTCAGGTTTTTTTAAAACCAAATGATGAAATTTTAAGGCTACAAGAGGTGACTGGCGTCGGACAGTCTGGTATCTTAACGAGCAGAATGCCCATTTTAATAAATAAACTAGGGTTCGGACGTCAATTTGTCTTTTAATTTCTTATTTCGATCGTTCTTTATCGGTATCATCAAGTTAATTTTTCTTACAATTAATACCGCAATTTAATTCTTGTAAATACAACAATCATAACTAAATGTATGAAATGTGATGCATATGATTTAAATTTCTATAGCTCCCGATTAAATGTAAATATGTATGAGATGCTATTTGATGTAAATTTGTAATTATTGAAATCACTATGTGATTGATAATATATGAAATGATTTTGATTTTTATTATATGTTGAGATTGTTATTAATTTACTTTGTCGTCCTTTCTCAATTTAAATTATTGGTGATTTTTTGAAAATTGAACAATTGTGACAACGATACTAATTACACGGTTAAATACTACTGTCAATGTGCGATTAATAATTAGGTTTAGTTCTAAAAACGTGGGCGTTACATTCTCCTCCCTTAGAAAAGATTTCATCCCTAAAATCAGGACTAACTTACAAAGGATTGGGATTCGTTTTTGCATGGACCCTTTACTCGATGCAAGGTTACTAAATTTTTGAAATAATTTTTTTTGAAAACCTAACTAATTAGGTGGTACTGGATTCAAAGTATTTGTACCAATTGAGGGTGGAATACGTGTTGTACCCACGACAACATGTGTTGCTTCCCTCAACTGCTCAGCTACCACATGATTCAATTAGGCTAGTCCTCCCATTGGCTCTACACATCTTGATCTTCTCACCGTCATGTTCGTAGATTGATACGGGGTCGCCCGATCTTCTCGACGTAGGATGGATACTCACGGGAGTCTTGATGAATCGTAATGATCCTCCAATGCCAATGCAAGGGACGAACACTCTTTAATCCGCCAAAACACACTTGTGTTGATTTCGCCGTGTAGGACCGGATATGGCAACAGAGGGGGGTGAATGGTGCCTTTTTTAAAATCGCCCCCGAGTATCCACACTTACTTCTTCTCCGATAGCTAAAGTAGCTATGAAGAAGGAAAGAGATTGACTGAAAGAGATTTCGCCAAATACTAGAAGAACTAGAGAGCCTAAGAACAACCTAAAAGCTAGAGGCCCGAACTCAAAAGAAAATAACAAAGAAACCAAGAAGCAAGGAAATATTCGAGAAAGCAAAGAGACTATCGCCACAAACTAAAATGATGCCTAGTCGCTTGTTGATGTTCTGCAGAAAAGAAGGAGCAGAAGACAACCTTGAGCTTGAATGGAATGTTGAAAAGCGAAATATTTGCACTCACAGATATATCTTCAAACTTGGTCGCTAAATCAAGGCTGCATAATAGAACTGAAAATAAAACCTAATTCTGCATACTGCAGTCATCGAAAACTGAAGATAAAAACTGAAATCTGAATTCTGCACTCATCGAAAACCGAAAAGAATTTCACCAAAATCTGGACTGAAAACTGCAGCAAGAAGAGGCTGAAATCTGGACTGAAAACAGACTATTTTCAGCAGCAAAACAGCAGCAAAAAGGGCTGAAAACAGCAGCAGTTTAGACTGAAAAACTGCAGCAAAGAATGCTTCCAGCAGACTGAAAATAACATGTGAAGTTCAGCTGAAAAGAGGTGCTAAACTCGAAATTCCTGCATACCAAAACGATCGAGGAGCAATGAGAAGGATCAAGGACTTGAGTTTATTGTAGTCTGCCAACAAACATTGAAATTGACTAGATATTGCTGATCTTCATTGGACCAAAACACTAGGAATAGAAACTAAATATCAAGGAGACTTCAGGTAAAGAGAACTCACAACTAAAAGATCAATGAAATGAAATTTGGACAAAAACCTGAATATTACAGAGCCAACCTTAAGATCCAAATTACTCCCTATTTGTTAAACCTTTGCTCATGAAAATATGAAGATATATTGGCAATAGCAAAGGGTCTCTCCTGACTCAAATTCAAGCCAATAAACAAAGGAAATCAAGAGTTGTCTCCAAATCCTAGAATGAGCAGAGACCGAACATGAGCATCTCAAAATCCAAATCGCCATCTCTTCACCGATTCTTTGGCAATGAAACTTTGAGGATATGTGAGCAATACCCTCGGACTTGACAACTCAAATCTTAAGCCAAGATATGAAGGAAATCAAAATCTAGAGCTAACCCTAGAAAATCAAAACATGAACAGAGAGGCTCAAAAACGAAATCTGTCATTGAGAGAAAGAAATCAGACTATCTCATATTGAATCAAACGCCATGGATGATTACAAGAGAGTGATTCTACAGCCAATACGCTATTGAGAAGAGAATCACAAACTCAAACACGCACGGGAGACAAAGAACTGCTGCTATCTCACTATATGCTTGAGGTAACACATGCAGAGCTCAAGCATACATAGAGAACACACCCCTTTCCTTGCTCACATGCTTGAACTCTCCAGAATGCTCACACGTTTCTTGCTTGATACATTCTGCACTGCCCACTCCCCTTGCTAAATAGAAGTACCTCACCTCCTCAAATAGCAAATCAAGAAGTGCAGGCCACTCTCCACTCCACGCTCCACACACAAAAGAAGCAAGAGTCAAAGTCCACACAAGAAATGGAGGGAAAACCAGCCACTTCACTCATGCTTGAGTCAATTCTCCAAATTGCCCCTCAAGCACCTTCCTAGAAGCTTCCCGTGTTTGGTACCTTGACCGTCTGGACCTCGACTCCTCCCTGAGTCTAGTCCCGATCCTCTCGCCGCCGCCGTCGCGTCCGTCACCGGTAGCTCCAGCCCGATTCCTCATCTCCCGACTCGCAACCACCTCGAGTTCACGCCGTCTTGACACATCCCGACCGTTCTGACCTCAGCGCCACCTGCGCCTAGTCCGGTCCACCATGTCTCGCCACGACTCCATCTCGACGTCCTGCAACACACGCACAAGAAACACGCCAAATAGCACCGCCGATACATGAAAGCGTAAATAGAGATCAAACCAGCCGAGTCATCAGAATATGCAACCTAAGCTCATACGACTAGGTTCGACCAAGCCCGACCGAGCCCGTTACACCACGCAACGTCTAGGTCCGAACAAACCTACTCAAACTCGACTTTTGAAAACAGATGTCAATTACTCATCACTCACAATGGGATGACCCTCACATGGTCTCTCAATCTCCCCCTTGATGAGTATATTGACAAACACCGAAAAAGCACAAAGTTGAGTTTAAAGAGTCTAACATGGTCCATAAAAACAAGAATGAAGCTAATGACCATGTCGACAAAAGGAGCAAAAGAAAGAACAATTTTTCCTCAAAGCTCCCAAAGTGGCTTTTCTACCACTATTCTCCCCTTTGGCAATAAACCCATCAAGAAAGCGGGAAGGAGAAAAGTCATGAAAATGGATAAAATGGTGAAGTTTGATTATTCTAAGCATTTAGAGCCATGAGAATTATCCAAAATGACCATTAAGGATTACACCAAGCCATAACATACAAATATGCTATAAAGATCATGACTAAGTATGTAAAGAGAAGCTAAGCAACACAAGGTATAATCTGAATTTTAATTGAAGTGCTTAGCAAGTCAAGTCAAATATGATTTTAGTCTAGCTAATGATATCCACAAATGATGCAAGCCATGTCAATAAGCTAAATGGAATCAAGAAGCTAGTGTTGAGCAAACTAGAGTGCTATTTGTTCAAGAATGATACAATTGTTGGAGTACATTGAACATTTTTAGCAATTGAGCACATTTGACTTTTTTTCTTTTGAGATCACATGGTTGTTTTCAACCATCTTTTTATTCAGCCATGTGCTAGACCTCAAGCATTATGCGATCATTCCAAGCGAGAAGCTTAAGGATATGATCTTGGTCATCCAAAACTCCCCTGATTCATGCCTTGTGCAATGGCAAGCAGTCTCATGAGAAGGAATTGGTGAGATCAGTTTTTTCGCACAAAAGAGGTCTTTTTGCTTTTAATAGATTGTACTAACTTATGTGTCATCAAGAAACCAGATAGCTCATCTATTGCTCAACTAAGATTCAAGACTCAACTCAGCCTATTTGACATGGCAAGAACCATAAAAGATAACACAAAGCTGACTAGTCTCAAATATGAACAAGCATGAATTAGGTCAAAATTTAGCATTTTAATTAACCTATCATGGCAAAGACTTGACTACACATATAAAGTCATGATCAATACTAGCAATGGAGCATAAGTCATGGCAAAATGTATTATAATGAAAACATGTCATGAAAGGATAATAATCAAGGCTCCATTAAGTTATGTTACAAATACAAAAGAAGAACATCCAGCTCCCTTTTAACAATTGATGCAACTTTCAGTTCAAGTTGAGTTATGTCATCATTAAAATCTAGAAGTTCCCAAATGAACTCCCTCTGAACCAAAGCAATAAAAATCAAGAGCTGGCAAATGAATCAAGAAAGCAGCAGTCCTTAAAGCATAGATAAGATATAGAGGATACTATGGCTCAGACTGACTCTCATCTACCCCATATGACTCCAGGACAACCAGCTGTCGAGAAAACACACACTAAAGAGCAAACACGTACCCTGTCTACCCGAGGGTGGCCCAACCCTCGCTAGAACCTAAAAGAAGTGAGTAAGCTCAACCTAGTGAGATAAGAAACAGCTATCCTGAAAGCACAAGATAAGAGCAGAAAGTCTAAGCACTCAGCAAGAGACACACTCTAACCTATGCTAGAAGGACTAAACCCAATGCACCCGACAATGCGATGCAACAGTAAGGATACAGAAGCATAAATATGATAAAGCATTAAATCCCAAAGCTCCCCCTCACAACAGTCCGTAAGGACAAACCACCCGAAGCACTCCCCGCAGAGCTGAAAACCTCGAGCTGTCCAGAGGCTTGGTGAAGATGTCAGCCACTTGGTGGTCACTCTCCACGAAATGGAGCACAATGTCACCCTTCTCTACATGGTCTCGAAGGAAGTGATAACGAATATCAATGTGCTTGGTCCGAGAATGCTTGCACGGGTTCTTAGCAATGCTAATTGCAGACGTGTTATCGCAAAAGAGCGGAACACGATCGAGAGCTAACCCAAAGTCCCTCAAAGTCGAGATCATCCAAAGTACTTGACTACAAAGAATCGGTGCAGAGAACATACTCGGCCTCGGCGGTGGATCATGCAACACCGGATCTTCCTCAAGACCAAGAAACGAGAGAAGTGTCAATGAACCGGCAGTGCCGAAGTGCTCTTCCTATCTATCCTACAGCCTGCAAAGTCTGCATCCGAAAAGGCTCTAAGTGATAGACAGGAGGAGGAAGAGTACCAGATACCATAGTCAATGGTAGCTCAAAGGTACGGAAAGATGCGCTTCACCGCCTGGCGGTGAGACACGCGAGGAGAAGCCTGAAACCGAGCACAAAGACACACAGAGAAGTGTATGTCCGGTCTCGAGGCAGTGAGACACAAGAGGGAGCCAATCATGCTGTGATACTCCTTCGATCAATCGCTCGTCATCCTCCTCATCATCCACAAAGATGGTCTCGAATCGCTCCAAAGAACTCGAGATATCGTGCCTAGTCCCCAGACGGCCTCATCAAATGTCACCTCACGTGTTTCTACCATTTTGCTAGACTCGCAAACTGCACCCTATACACCCGAAGCACGTAAAGACTCCAACTCCCCTTAGAGAAGACAAATTGAGAAGAACTAGGAAGTTTGGCACAAAATTCAGAAAGGGAAGGTTCTAACTCAAAGAGGTGATTCTCAAACACACTCTATCCTCATGGTCTCTAGCCTATAACCTCATACCACGGAGCAAAGGCACACTATGTCAACTCACAAGACACTAGTGGCCAAGAAGAAAGTTCAACCTAGGCAGAAGAGAAACCTAGAGAACCAAAGCCCAGACTAGGTACTAAATAATTCTAGAGAACCATTTGGATGAGAGGTGTGACTGAGACAATATCACCTAGATCTGGCTCTCATCTATCCAATCGGACCCTTCCTACCACTAGAATAAATAAACAATGCTAAGCCAAGTGATGGGAAGCAAAATATAAAGATCACAAGGGAGCAAACCTCTCTCACGGTCGCTCGGTGGGGAGTCGTGATCGCAGACCTGATCAAGTATGAGTGTTGCCTTGGTCGAGGTCGAATACGAGTCCAGGATGTGGTCGTAGTTGAGACCATGATGTAGTCGCGTCGAGTTCGGCTGAAAGTCCAGACGGCGCTCGTAGTTGCTATGACATAGCCGTAAAGACCAAAGAGCGGTCGTAAAGGCTTGTACCAGTCTCTCCTTCATTCATAGCCTGCAGGTTAAACACAGAGACGACTGGTGTCCTAGTACTGGGGTAAATGATATGCAACATGGAACCAGTACTGAGACAAATGACAACAACAGTAGCATCACTAATACTAATGTCATAGAACACATGAGAACACACACCCTCACAAGCTCAATCTAGCCATCATCAAAAGCATCTAGAACAGCAAGCCTAGAGCCACCCAATACTAGAAGGAGCTTGTGACCTATCCACAGATCTCATGAAGTCTAAGCAAAAGTACTGTCTAAAGCTACCAAGATGTCATACAGTTTATTTCATGCCACAAATGAATAGGATCAAAGTATACATGCATCTCAAAGAATCACAACCATACACATAGCAGGTGACAAAGAAAAGTCACAGAAGCATATGCTAGCATGGATATAAGCATGTACACAAGTAAAGATAAGAAGACATGAATAAATATAGCATCATGACATAGACAACTATCCGAGATATTAATCAAGCTCATAATGTTCATACTTAAGCAAACATCATGACAGAACAAAATCATGGAAAAGCATGCTAACATGGATAAATAATGGTGAATGGACATAAGGAGCAAGATATAATCAATAAACAATGATGGATACTACAAGGCATAAGGTCATGATGATACTTGACTTCTAGTATACACTTTCTACTTCAGCTCGTGAAGTCAGGTCAAAGCTTAAGCATCCAATTAACTAACATTTATAACCGGTACAAGGATACTTAAGCAACATACACATAAAGACATGACAGAAGGTATCAAGAGTAAAACATGCCAATATGGTACAAGTGAGCACAAGAACACGCACAACATGCTAATTATGATCATCATGAATATAAAAGCATGAGGGTATATAATAGCTCACAAAGTAAGTGGAGACACAAATGTGAAAGAGTATGCCTCTTGGAGGCCATGAAGTGGAGAACCAATGAATGTTCTAGTCACGTGATGAAGCAGAAGACTAAAACCCAATCAATCCCATGTTCTCCAACCAGCGTCTGGATACCTACAAATGATAAGACCAAAGTGCCCAAGTCTTGGATCCCGAAGGGTTAGTAGACATGTACTTGGGAATTCAAGACTTGACACACAGCCACTCAGCAGAAAAGAGTGGTTGAAGCGTGCTACGACTACACCAAGAAGAAATGAGCATCATCGTAGCTCAAGAGGCGAGACTTGAACAATTATAGCCGAGAGACGTGGTCGATGAAGCTACGACTACGTCCGAGAAGTCAAGTCGTGGTCGTAAGGCATTACGACTACAACGACGACATAGAGGAGCTTGACTTTACTAAACCAAACTCTAGCAAAATCAAGCTTCTCTACACATGTGTGGTGAGTCAAAATTTTAATTTCTTATTTTCAGATTTTAACAAGCAAGTAGAGAAATTAAATTTATGCCATCTGCAGAACTAGACTTACAACCTACACATGATAAATGAGATTTCCACCTAGCAAAAACAATCTAGCATTTTATCATCTAGGCATCTCACATTCTCTCTAAGAGCAAGTATATTCATCTTGGACAAGGCCAAGGTCACAATGAGGTTTTACCTTGCTCATGATGAGTTAGCCGTCCTTCTCATCATCATCTATGTGTTCTTTCAGGACTTTCTCGATCCTGGCACTTGAGCAACCAAGAAAAGAACCAACCAAGGCATCAAAGAGACTCACACCTTCTCCTCGCCGTAGGTGCGTACCTCGTTTGGGCGAACGAGGTCTACCAATTAAGAAACGGCGGAAATCCTTCCTCGGGACAGCACGCGACAAAGATGAAAATCAAAAGAAACAAGTCCGCGATGTCCAAAATGTCCATCCCTCTCACAAAATGAGCAATGGCGTAAGTGTCTATTACGAGACATGATCCAAAAGCACCAACCTTGCTCAAAAAGAGAAAATCCCTTGGAACAACCGAGAAGAGCCGACAAGAAATGCACTAGCCAAGAATAGGAGCATCTAAGCATAAGGCACAAGTGCTTAACAATAGAATTGTGCTCGCTATCAGAAAGGATCATTGCACTCCTCTCGCCGAAATCAAGCCTCTTGTCACAAATGACATCATTGGCAAAAACACCCCCAACAAGATGCTAGGGAAGGCTCACAAGATTCCCTACTAGTCGCCATGCTCAAGAGACCGGTTAAGATCTATGAGGAAGAGCTAACCGGCTCTGATACCAATTGAAGGACCGGATATGGCAACAGAGGGGGGGTGAATGGTGCCTTTTTTAAAATCGCCCCCGAGTATCCACACTTACTTCTTCTCCGATAGCTAAAGTAGCTATGAAGAAGGAAAGAGATTGACTGAAAGAGATTTCGCCAAATACTAGAAGAACTAGAGAGCCTAAGAACAACCTAAAAGCTAGAGGCCTGAACTCAAAAGAAAAATAACAAAGAAATCAAGAAGCAAGGAAATATTCAGAGAAAGCAAAGAGACTATCGCCACAAACTAAAATGATGCCTAGTCGCTTGTTGATGTTCTGAAAAAGAAGGAGCAGCAAGACAACCTTGAGCTTGAATGGAATGTTGAAAACGATGAATATTTGCACTACAAGATATATCTTCAAACTTGGTCGCTAAATCAAGGTCGCATAATAGAACTGAAAATAAAACCTAATTCGCATCTGCAATCACTGAAAACTCAAGATAAAAACTGAAATCTGAATTCTGCACTCACCGAAACCGAAAAGAATTTCACCGAAATCTGGATGAAAACTGCAAAGAAGAAGAGGTGAAATCTGGATGAAAATGACTATTTTCAGAAGAAAATAGCGACAAAAGGGCTGAAAACAGCAGCAGTTTAGACTGAAAAACTGCAGCAAAGAATGCTTCCAGCAGACTGAAAATAACATGTGAAGTTCAGGTGAAAAGAGGTGCTAAACTCGAAATTCCTGCACCGAAAACGATCGAGGAGCAATGAGAAGGATCAAGGACTTGAGTTTATTGTAGTCGCCAACAAACATTGAAATTGACTAGATATTGCTGATCTTCATTGGACCAAAACACTAGGAATAGAAACTAAATATCAAGGAGACTTGGTAAAGAGAACTCACAACTAAAAGATCAATGAAATGAAATTTGGACAAAAACACGAATATTACAGAGCCAACCTTAAGATCCAAATTACTCCCTATTTGTTAAACCTTTGCTCATGAAAATATGAAGATATATTGGCAATAGCAAAGGGTCTCTCCTGACTCAAATTCAAGCCAATAAACAAAGGAAATCAAGAGTTGTCTCCAAATCCTAGAATGAGCAGAGACTGAACATGAGCATCTCAAAAATCCAAATCGCCATCTCTTCACTGATTCTTTGGCAATGAAACTTTGAGGATATGTGAGCAATACCCTCAGGACTTGACAACTCAAATCTTAAGCCAAGATATGAAGGAAATCAAAATCTAGAGCTAACCCTAGAAAATCAAAACATGAACAGAGAGGCTCAAAAACGAAATCTGTCATTGAGAGAAAGAAATCAGACTATCTCATATTGAATCAAACGCCATGGATGATTACAAGAGAGTGATTCTACAGCCAATACGCTATTGAGAAGAGAATCACAAACTCAAACACGCACGGGAGACAAAGAACTGCTGCTATCTCACTATATGCTTGAGGTAACACATGCAGAGCTCAAGCATACATAGAGAACACACCCTTTCCTTGCTCACATGCTTGAACTCTCCGAATGCTCACACGCTTCTTGCTTGATACATTCTGCACTGCCCACTCCCCTTGCTAAATAGAAGTACCTCACCTCCTCAAATAGCAAATCAAGAAGTGCAGGCCACTCTCCACTCCACGCTCCACACACAAAAGAAGCAAGAGTCAAAGTCCACACAAGAAATGGAGGGAAAACCAGCCACTTCACTCATGCTTGAGTCAATTCTCCAAATTGCCCCTCAAGCACCTTCCTAGAAGCTTCCCGTGTTCGGTACCTTGACCGTCTGGACCTCGACTCCTCCCTGAGTCTAGTCCCGATCCTCTCGCCGCTGCCCGTCGCGTCCGTCACCGGTAGCTCCAGCTCCGATTCCTCATCTCCCGACTCGCAACCACCTCGAGTTCACGCCGTCTTCGACACATCCCGACCGTTCTGACCTCAGCGCCACCTGCGCCTAGTCCGGTCCACCGTGTCTCGCCACGACTCCATCTCGACGTCCTGCAGTCACACAGACAAGAAACACGTCAAATAGCACCGCTCGATACATGAAAGCGTAAATAGAGATCAAACCTGTCGAGTCATCAGAATATGCAACCTAAGCTCATACGACTAGGTTCGACCAAGCCCGACCGAGCCCGTTACACCACGCAACGTCTAGGTCCGAACAAACCTACTCAAACTCGACTTTTGAAAACAGATGTCAATTACTCATCACTCACAATGGGATGACCCTCACATGGTCTCTCAATCTCCCCCTTGATGAGTATATTGACAAACACCGAAAAAGCACAAAGTTGAGTTTGAAGAGTCTAACATGGTCCATAAAAACAAGAATGAAGCTAATGACCATGTCGACAAAAGGAGCAAAAGAAAGAACAATTTTTTCCTCAAAGCTCCCAAAGTGGCTTTTTCTACCACTATTCTCCCCCTTTTGGCAATAAACCCATCAAGAAAGCAGGAAGGAGAAAAAGTCATGAAAATGGATAAAATGGCTGAAGTTTGATTATTCTAAGCATTTAGAGCCATGAGAATTATCCAAAATGACCATTAAGGATTACACCAAGCCATAACATACAAATATGCTATAAAGATCATGACTAAGTATGTAAAGAGAAGCTAAGCAACACAAGGTATAATCTGAATTTTAATTGAAGTGCTTAGCAAGTCAAGTCAAATATGATTTTAGTCTAGCTAATGATATCCACAAATGATGCAAGCCATGTCAATAAGCTAAATGGAATCAAGAAGCTAGTGTTGAGCAAACTAGAGTGCTATTTGTTCAAGAATGATACAATTGTTGGAGTACATTGAACATTTTTAGCAATTGAGCACATTTGACTTTTTTTCTTTTGAGATCACATGGTTGTTTTCAACCATCTTTTTATTCAGCCATGTGCTAGACCTCAAGCATTATGCGATCATTCCAAGCGAGAAGCTTAAGGATATGATCTTGGTCATCAAAACTCCCACAATTCATGCCTTGTGCAATGGCAAGCAGTCTCATGAGAAGGAATTGGTGAGATCAGTTTTTTCGCACAAAAGAGATCTTTTTGCTTTTAATAGATTGTACTAACTTATGTGTCATCAAGAAACTGTATAGCTCATCTATTGCTCAACTAAGATTCAAGACTCAACTCAGCCTATTTGACATGGCAAGAACCATAAAAAGATAACACAAAGCTGACTAGTCTCAAATATGGACAAGCATGAATTAGGTCAAAATTTAGCATTTTAATTAACCTATCATGGCAAAGACTTGACTACACATATAAAGTCATGATCAATACTAGCAATGGAGCATAAGTCATGGCAAAATGTATTATAATGAAAACATGTCATGAAAGGATAATAATCAAGGCTCCATTAAGTTATGTTACAAATACAAAAGAAGAACATCCAGCTCCCTTTTAACAATTGATGCAACTTTCAGTTCAAGTTGAGTTATGTCATCATTAAAATCTAGAAGTTCCCAAATGAACTCCCCCTGAACCAAAGCAATAAAAATCAAGAGCTGGCAAATGAATCAAGAAAACAGGCAGTCCTTAAAGCATAGATAAGATATAGAGGATACTATGGCTCAGACTGACTCTCATCTACCCCATATGACTCTAGGACAACCAGCTGTCGAGAAAACACACACTAAAGAGCAAACACGTACCCTGTCTACCCGAGGGTGGCCCAACCCTCGCTAGAACCTAAAAGAAGTGAGTAAGCTCAACCTAGTGAGATAAGAAACAGCTATCCTGAAAGCACAAGATAAGAGCAGAAAGTCTAAGCACTCAGCAAGAGACACACTCTAACCTATGCTAGAAGGACTAAACCCAATGCACCCGACAATGCGATGCAACAGTAAGGATACAGAAGCATAAATATGATAAAGCATTAAATCCCAAAGCTCCCCCTCACAACAGTCCGTAAGGACAAACCACCCGAAGCACTCCCCGCAGAGCTGAAAACCTCGAGCTGTCCAGAGGCTTGGTGAAGATGTCAGCCACTTGGTGGTCACTCTCCACGAAATGGAGCACAATGTCACCCTTCTCTACATGGTCTCGAAGGAAGTGATAACGAATATCAATGTGCTTGGTCCGAGAATGCTGCACTGGGTTCTTAGCAATGCTAATTGCAGACGTGTTATCGCAAAAGAGCGGAACACGATCGAGAGCTAACCCAAAGTCCCTCAAAGTCGAGATCATCCAAAGTACTTGACTACAAAGAATCGGCTGCAAAGAACATACTCGGCCTCGGCGGTGGACTGTGCAACACCGGACTGCTTCCTCGAAGACCAAGAAACGAGAGAAGTGTCAATGAACTGGCAGGTGCCCGAAGTGCTCTTCCTATCTATCCTACAGCCTGCAAAGTCTGCATCCGAAAAGGCTCTAAGTGATAGACAGGAGGAGGAAGAGTACCAGATACCATAGTCAATGGTAGCTCAAAGGTACCGAAAGATGCGCTTCACCGCCTGGCGGTGAGACACGCGAGGAGAAGCCTGAAACCGAGCACAAAGACACACAGAGAAGTGTATGTCCGGTCTCGAGGCAGTGAGACACAAGAGGGAGCCAATCATGCTGTGATACTCCTTCTGATCAACTGGCTCGTCATCCTCCTCATCATCCACAAAGATGGTCTCGAACTGCTCCAAAGAACCTGAGATATCAGGCCTAGTCCCCAGACTGGCCTCATCAAATGTCACCTCACAGGTTTCTATCATTTTGCTAGACTCATGCAACTGCACCCTATACACCGAATGCATGTAAAGACTCCAACTCCCCTTAGAGAAGACAAATTGAGAAGAACTAGGAAGTTTGGCACAAAATTCAGAAAGGGAAGGTTCTAACTCAAAGAGGTGATTCTCAAACACACTCTATCCTCATGGTCTCTAGCCTATAACCTCATACCACGGAGCAAAGGCACACTATGTCAACTCACAAGACACTAGTGGCCAAGAAGAAAGTTCAACCTAGGCAGAAGAGAAACCTAGAGAACCAAAGCCCAGACTAGGTACTAAATAATTCTAGAGAACCATTTGGATGAGAGGTGTGACTGAGACAATATCACCTAGATCTGGCTCTCATCTATCCAATCGGACCCTTCCTACCACTAGAATAAATAAACAATGCTAAGCCAAGTGATGGGAAGCAAAATACTAAAGATCACAAGGGAGCAAACCTCTCTCACGGTCGCTCGGTGGGGAGTCGTGATCGCAGACCTGATCGAGTATGAGTGTTGCCTTGGTCGAGGTCGAATCTGAGTCCGTGATGTGGTCGTAGTTGAGACCATGATGTAGTCGCGTCGAGTTCGGCCGAAAGTCCGAGACGGCGCTCGAAGTTGCTATGACATAGCCGTAAAGACCAAAGAGCGGTCGAAGGCTTGTACCGATCTCTCCTTCATTCATAGCCTGCAGGTTAAACACAGAGACGACTGGTGTCCTAGTACTGGGGTAAATGATATGCAACATGGAACCAGTACTGAGACAAATGACAACAACAAGAGCATCACTAATACTAATGTCATAGAACACATGAGAACACACACCTCACAAGCTCAATCTAGCCATCATCAAAAGCATCTAGAACAGCAAGCCTAGAGCCACCCAATACTAGAAGGAGCTTGTGACCTATCCACAGATCTCATGAAGTCTAAGCAAAAGTACTGTCTAAAGCTACCAAGATATCATACAGTTTATTTCATGCCACAAATGAATAGGATCAAAGTATACATGCATCTCAAAGAATCACAACCATACACATAGCAGGTGACAAAGAAAAGTCACAGAAGCATATGCTAGCATGGATATAAGCATGTACACAAGTAAAGATAAGAAGACATGAATAAATATAGCATCATGACATAGACAACTATCCGAGATATTAATCAAGCTCATAATGTTCATACTTAAGCAAACACCATGACGAACAAAATCATGGAAAAGCATGCTAACATGGATAAATAATGGTGAATGGACATAAGGAGCAAGATATAATCAATAAACAATGATGGATACTACAAGGCATAAGGTCATGATGATACTTGACTTCTAGTATACACTTTCTACTTCAGCTCGTGAAGTCAGGTCAAAGCTTAAGGATCCAATTAACTAACATTTATAACCAGGTACAAGGATACTTAAGCAACATACACATAAAGACATGACAGGAAGGTATCAAGAGTAAAACATGCCAATATGGTACAAGTGAGCACAAGAACACGCACAACATGCTAATTATGATCATCATGAATATAAAAGCATGAGGGTATATAATAGCTCACAAAGTAAGTGGAGACACAAATGTGAAAGAGTATGCCTCTTGGAGGCCATGAAGTGGAGAACCAATGAATGTTCTAGTCACGTGATGAAGCAGAAGACTAAAACCCAATCAATCCCATGTTCTCCAACCAGCGTCTGGATACCTACAAATGATAAGACCAAAGTGCCCAAGTCTTGGATCCCGAAGGGTTAGTAGACATGTACTTGGGAATTCAAGACTTGACACACAGCCACTCAGCAGAAAAGAGTGGTTGAAGCGTGCTACGACTACAGTCAAGAAGAAATGAGCATCATCGTAGCTCAAGAGGCGTAGACTTGAACAATTATAGCCGAGAGACGTGGTCGTATGAAGCTACGACTACGTCCGAGAAGCCGAAGCTGTGGTCGTAAGGCATTACGACTACAACGACGACACAGCAGAGGAGCTTGACTTTACTAAACCAAACACTAGCAAAATCAAGCTTCTCTACACATGTGTGGTGAGTCAAAATTTTAATTTCTTATTTTCAGATTTTAACAAGCAAGTAGAGAAATTAAATTTATGCCATCTGCAGAACTAGACTTACAACCTACACATGATAAATGAGATTTCCACCTAGCAAAAACAATCTAGCATTTTATCATCTAGGCATCTCACATTCTCTCTAAGAGCAAGTATATTCATCTTGGACAAGGCCAAGGTCACAATGAGGTTTTACCTTGCTCATGATGAGTTAGCGCTCGTCCTTCTCATCATCATCTATGTGTTCTTTCAGGACTTTCTCGATCCTGGCACTTGAGCAACCAAGAAAAGAACCAACCAAGGCATCAAAGAGACTCACACCTTCTCCTCGCCAGAGGTGCGCACTCGCTTGGGCGAACGAGGTCTACCAATTAAGAAACGGAAATCCTTCCTCGGGACAAAGACGCGGACAAAGATGAAAATCAAAAGAAACAAGTCCGCGATGTCCAAAATGTCCATCCCTCTCACAAAATGAGCAATGGCGTAAGTGTCTATTACGAGACATGATCCAAAAGCACCAACCTTGCTCAAAAAGAGAAAATCCCTTGGAACAACCGAGAAGAGCCGACAAGAAATGCACTAGCCAAGAATAGGAGCATCTAAGCATAAGGCACAAGTGCTTAACAATAGAATTGTGCTCGCTATCAGAAAGGATCATTGCACTCCTCTCGCCGAAATCAAGCCTCTTGTCACAAATGACATCATTGGCAAAAACACCCCCAACAAGATGCTAGGGAAGGCTCACAAGATTCCCTACTAGTCGCCATGCTCAAGAGACCGGTTAAGATCTATGAGGAAGAGCTAACCGGCTCTGATACCAATTGTAGGACCGGATATGGCAACAGAGGGGGTGAATGGTGCTTTTTTTAAAATCGCCCCCGAGTATCCACACTTACTTCTTCTCCGATAGCTAAAGTAGCTATGAAGAAGGAAAGAGATTGACTGAAAGAGATTTCGCCAAATACTAGAAGAACTAGAGAGCCTAAGAACAACCTAAAAGCTAGAGGCCTGAACTCAAAAGAAAAATAACAAAGAAACTGAAGAAGCAAGGAAATATTCAGAGAAAGCAAAGAGACTACTGCCACAAACTAAAATGATGCCTAGCTGCTTGTTGATGTTCTGCAGAAAAAGAAGGAGCAGCAAGACAACCTTGAGCTTCGAATGGAATGCTGAAAACTGACAGAATATTTGCAGCTACAGTATATATCTTCAAACTTGGCTGCTAAATCTGAAGGCTGCATAATAGAACTGAAAATAAAAACCTAATTCTGCATACTGCAGTCACTGAAAACTGAAGATAAAAAACTGAAATCTGAATTCTGCAGCTCACTGAAAACTGAAAAGAATTTCACTGAAATCTGGACTGAAAACTGCAGCAAGAAGAGGCTGAAATCTGGACTGAAAACAGACTATTTTCAGCAGCAAAACAGCAGCAAAAAGGGCTGAAAACAGCAGCAGTTTAGACTGAAAAACTGCAGCAAAGAATGCTTCCAGCAGACTGAAAATAACATGTGAAGTTCAGCTGAAAAGAGGTGCTAAACTCAGAAATTCCTACATACCGAAAACTGATCAGAGGAGCAGCCGAGAAGGACTGAAGGACTTGAGTTTATTGTAGTCTGCCAACAAACATTGAAATTGACTAGATATTGCTGATCTTCATTGGACCAAAACACTAGGAATAGAAACTAAATATCAAGGAGACTTCAGGTAAAGAGAACTCACAACTAAAAGATCAATGAAATGAAATTTGGACAAAAACCTGAATATTACAGAGCCAACCTTAAGATCCAAATTACTCCCTATTTGTTAAACCTTTGCTCATGAAAATATGAAGATATATTGGCAATAGCAAAGGGTCTCTCCTGACTCAAATTCAAGCCAATAAACAAAGGAAATCAAGAGTTGTCTCCAAATCCTAGAATGAGCAGAGACTGAACATGAGCATCTCAAAAATCCAAATCGCCATCTCTTCACTGATTCTTTGGCAATGAAACTTTGAGGATATGTGAGCAATACCCTCAGGACTTGACAACTCAAATCTTAAGCCAAGATATGAAGGAAATTAAAATCTAGAGCTAACCCTAGAAAATCAAAACATGAACAGAGAGGCTCAAAAACGAAATCTGTCATTGAGAGAAAGAAATCAGACTATCTCATATTGAATCAAACGCCATGGATGATTACAAGAGAGTGATTCTACAGCCAATACGCGATTGAGAAGAGAATCACAAACTCAAACACGCACGGGAGACAAAGAACTGCTGCTATCTCACTATATGCTTGAGGTAACACACGCAGAGCTCAAGCATACATAGAGAACACACCCCTTTCCTTGCTCACATGCTTGAACTCTCCAGAATGCTCACACGTTTCTTGCTTGATACATTCTGCACTGCCCACTCCCCTTGCTAAATAGAAGTACCTCACCTCCTCAAATAGCAAATCAAGAAGTGCAGGCCACTCTCCACTCCACGCTCCACACACAAAAGAAGCAAGAGTCAAAGTCCACACAAGAAATGGAGGGAAAACCAGCCACTTCACTCATGCTTGAGTCAATTCTCCAAATTGCCCCTCAAGCACCTTCCTAGAAGCTTCCCGTGTTCGGTACCTTGACCGTCTGGACCTCGACTCCTCCCTGAGTCTAGTCCCGATCCTCTCGCCGCTGCCCGTCGCGTCCGTCACCGGTAGCTCCAGCTCCGATTCCACATCTCCCGACTCGCAACCACCTCGAGTTCACGCCGTCTTCGACACATCCCGACCGTTCTGACCTCAGCGCCACCTGCGCCTAGTCCGGTCCACCGTGTCTCGCCACGACTCCATCTCGACGTCCTGCAGTCACACAGACAAGAAACACGTCAAATAGCACCGCTCGATACATGAAAGCGTAAATAGAGATCAAACCTGTCGAGTCATCAGAATATGCAACCTAAGCTCATACGACTAGGTTCGACCAAGCCCGACCGAGCCCGTTACGCCACGCAACGTCTAGGTCCGAACAAACCTACTCAAACTCGACTTTTGAAAACAGATGTCAATTACTCATCACTCACAATGGGATGACCCTCACATGGTCTCTCACGCCGACCACCAAGCGAAGATCTATCGTGCACCCAATTCCCAATGGAAAGACTGAACGATCTTGATTGAAGAAAATCACTCCTAATTCCCTATGGAACTTAGGCAGCAATGCTACACTCGAACATACTTTAGTAGATTGATTATTCTCAAATGTGGTCTCTTACAATGGGGTTCTAACCCTCAATATATAGTTCCCTCTCCACCTCATGACTGGCCACGAGGTCCTAAACCTTTTTAGTAACTGCCTGTCAGGCTGTCCCGAACCGAATCCGAATTGAATTCTGAGTTGAATCCGAGTTTGAATTGGATTGAGCACGTGGGAGATCCGAATTTGGTTTGAAAATCTTATCCAAAACTTGTAGTTTAAGTCCTTGTGCTCCTCCCTTTTGCCCTCCTAAGTCTTCACATGAATCATACATAAGAATACATAAAATAATAGCATGATGTAGTATTCCAAGTTCATCATCAATTAAAAGAAACTCCTTAGAAACAAATTCACCTGACAATATTTAATGCGGCTCAATACTTCTTTTCAGTGAAATAATGTATTTGACTGAAAAGTGCTAAGCTTGTGCGTATCTGCATCATCCTCCCCTTCTTCAAGAAAAGCTGTCCTCGGCTTTTGGTAGCCTGAAATTGTACTAAGCAAAGAATACAACGTATATGCATGGTATATATATTTGTCATCAACACTTCTTTTGCTTAGCATATCAAGAACATCTGAAGGCGTAGTAGATAAAAAGAACAACACATATGCATGGTATATGTATGAATCAATTATCGTGTCATTCTCGTTGTTCCACACAAACAAATTAATATAACGACAACCATAAAATGTATACATTGCAATATTGTATTTCATATCATTCTCCCTCCCATGAGAAAAAGTCATCCTCGACTTTGCTAGGCACATGGACAAGTCATTAATGGGCCAAACCAAATTAAGTTGTTCAAATATGGGGGAGAAAATTTTTAGTTCCTTCCATGCTTCAACTGCGCTACTCTGATTATTTGTACATGATTGTACATTAAAGGATGAATAAGTAGGCTTAAGAAATCTTTTGAAACATGCAGCATTATTGTTGAAACTCATCTCATTGTGATCATGATATGACACAGAAGATTGTTTATCCAAAATATGCAATTTCAATTCAGCAAACTTATCACATGTAATGCATATTCGATAAACATAAAACTTATCATCTATACCATAATTTCCAATCAAATTGAACTTATATTTATATGCATAGGTACTAACTAGTGATTTTAAACATGAAATTTCAGCAACATTCTCAATCACACTAGATAGTTCTTTAGGTTCATCAAACATGATATAATATAAAGAATCATCAGGAGATATTCTCGTAAGAACTTCCTTATGAGTAATCAATTCCACATTATGTAAATTGAGCAAAGAAATTTCAGAACATAGAATTTTCATTCGTACATATGAGTTCTCACAAGTACTCACCGTTTCACTCGTACAAGAAATTTCAGAACATAGAATTTCAGCACCAATATTGTTACATTTATTATTCTCCTCAGTTGATATAGGTGTTGTAGGTATTAAATCATCATGATGTAACAACGGGCCAGCAAGTACTTCATCTTTAACTATGATTATCTCCTCATCGTTTATCTCCAATGGAGCCAGTTGTTGAACATTTGGCTCCTCTTCTTTAATATCAACCTGCACAATGTGGGAAACAATACTAGAAGTAGATATTAATGTGTTACTTTCAAAATCAATCTCACTTTGTCTATCTTCTACTTCTCTCTTTTCTTTTGGTGTATCTCTCACACTCTCAATTTGTATGCTCTCAAACTCACATATGGTGGAATCACACAACTCGCTCTTTTTAACACTCTCACTCAATTTGGCTATGTGGCTCTCATTCTCACATAGATTTTGATGCATCTCATTTGTTGTATGTATCATTGTGGCAGCACAAGACGTCTCCTTTACCGAAGGGAAAGTCCCATGCTCGGTTATCTTCTCATGTGTCACACTAGCGGAACCATAAGAGCTGAAGTATGGATATGGGTTGAACCGTGATGTACGTCTCTCCATAAATCTCTCTTCTTGCTTAATAGCATAATTCACAAGATCATGCATGCTACTAAAATATGTATGTCGAAGTGTAGTGGTAATCTCAGAATTCAAGCCTCCTTTGAAGTATGCTATCTCTTTGAATTCACTAGTGACTCCTGCACGACGCAACGCATCTTGCAGCTGAAAATAATAATCCTGAATCAGATTACTCCCTTGTGTGATACTTTCCAAATGATGGAGCAATCCCCACTCATAATAGGATGGCACAAACTCGTTTCTCATGATCACCTTCAAACCTTCCCAAGATCTAATGAATCGTTTTCGAGATAATTGTTGCCACCAACTATAAGCATAGTCTTTAAACTGTATAGTGGCTCGCATCACTTCTTGGTCTTTGGGAAGCTTCTGAACTCTAAACTCTTTCTCCAATCGCCATTCCCACTCAAGATACTCCTCTGGATCTTCACTTCCATAGAACATAAGAGACAAATTGTTGGGATTGGAATCGCACTATGAGGAACGAAATACTGAAGATTCATTCCTATTTGGTTCACACCGAGAGAAACGAATTGTTGAATATCCTGTCATGGTTAGTTATGCAGCATATATATATGTGGAAACACACAATCTCACTATTTTCTCTCCCAAGTAAAGTTCTTACCTTTCCGAAGTGAATTGAGGCCAAAAGAAACTTACTCTTGGTGGTGGCTATAATAACAAGTGATGATCAAGCGGATTAAAAAGTGACTCACAATTGCACGGCAAAGGATATTTTGTGGAGCTTGGTTGGGAAGTATTTATCCTACACGATCTGAATTTCTCGATGTTGTAAAATTAAGTAATAATCCAAGTTAGAAAATATTGCCATGTGCTGATCCAAAAGATTTAAGTGAAGTATATGAACGCACACACAAAGATAAATGTGACTCGATGCAAACAAAGGAATGAGCTAACTAGAGGCAATCTGAAATTAAAGATTAGATAGCTCGTTTTGCACCAAGTACTAGGAGAGACACTAGCCAGTTGCAATGATATGAATGTAAGGGCACAAGATTGCTCAAAGGAATTAAATACACAAGCTGAATTTATGGACTAAGAGCTCATCCTAAATTCGGCCAATGTTTTTATTTTTCCTTTTTTTTAGCTATCTTTCTTCTTCTTCTTCTTCTTCTTCTTTTCAAGGGCCGAACTAGGTTTAATTGTCTCTTTGATTTTGCACAGGTCACAAATATTTAGCAAGATGTAGAAACTCAAGAGCAACCCTAGATGCAATATTCAACAGCTAGTCTCAATTGATGAAAAAAATAGCAAAATTTTTTTCGCGATGCAGTACTGTAGCAAATCCCGAATCACTGTATCAACCGTGGAAAAAAACACTGTAGATCCGCAGATTACTGTAGCAGTCACGAACTGTAGCACACCAATTTTTTTATGTGCTAATCGAGGATTCAAGTAGCAAATTTTTTTTAGGATTTATATGGACACAACTATTAAGTGACGCAAAGACACATGACGATCAGCACGTAAACAAAAATTCTAATGCACGAAAACTTAACAAAACTCACGAAAATAACAGATGCAAAAACTAGGGTTTGGATTTTTTTTTGTGTTTTTGTTTTATGGACTATAGGACAGTAAGTAATAAACTGAAATTTAAAGGGATAAGATCCTACCGAGTAAACCGCGCTCTGATACCAAGATGATACGGGGTCGCCCGACTTTCTCGACGTAGGATGGATACTGACGGGAGTCTTGATGAATCGTAATGATCCTCCAATGTCAATGCAAGGGACGAACACTCTTTAATCCGCCAAAACACACTCGTGTTTATTTCGTCGACCACCAAGCGAAGTTCTATCGTGCACCCAATTCTCAACGGAAAGACTGAACGATCTTGATTGAAGAAAATCACTCCTAATTCCCTATGGAACTTAGGCAGTAATGCTAAACTCGAACATAATTTAGTAGATTGATTATTCTCAAACGTGGTCTCTTACAATGGGGGTCTAACCCTCAATATATAGTTCCCTCTCCACCTCATGGCTGGCCAAGAGGTCCTAAACCAACTCCAACTCATCCTTACATGTATTTGGAAACAAACTCACTCAAAAAGAAAAACCTAAAATTAAACCATCACAATGTTTCAGTCATTACTTTTTATCTGTAATGAATTTGAAGGTGAGGCCAAATGCATTGCGTGACGAATTTAATCCGTGACGAATTATTTTGTCATAACTTTTAATCCGTGATGAATTTAAAGGTGGGGCTGGATCCATTGCGTAGCCCTTGAAATTATCTTTCCAACGAGTACAAGAACACCTGAATCGGACTCCGTTTGTGAAAGTTATGACCTTTTTAGTAACTGCCTATCAGGCTGTCCCGAACCGAATCCGAATTGAATTCTGAGTTGAATCCGAGTTTGAATTGGATTGAGCACTTGGGAGATCCGAATTTGGCTTGAAAATCTTATCCAAAACTTGTAGTTTAAGTCCTTGTGCTCCTCCCTTTTGCCCTCCCAAGTCTTCACATGAATCATACCTAAGAGTACATAAAATAATAGCATGATGTAGTATTCCAAGTTCATCATCAATTAAAAGAAACTCCTTAAGAAACAAATTCACCTGACAATATTTAATGCGGCTCAATACTTCTTTCCAGTGAAATAATGTATTTGACTGAAAAGTGCTAAGCTTGTGCGTATCCGCATCATAGATCCTTCTTGTTCTCGTTCCATGGGTGTATTTTGTTCTTGAGCTTGCATCTGTAGTAGTCTAGCTGGTCGTACGGGTGGTCCAATTAATTTGACAGGGTAAGGGCGATTCGCTCAGTGGTGTCCTCGTCTACAATTAAAGCATGCAGCAGTGCCTATCTTGCAATCTTTAGTCAGGTGTCCTCTTCCACATTTGGCACACTGAATTGCCATGGTTTGTTGGGTTAGTAGGGTTGGTCGAAGTGGTGGCACTAAATAAAGCTTTTGATTTGGAACATTGTATTGTGGTAGGGAAATTTGAGGATGTGATCTCTCTAGCATTATGGGGTGCTGGTCTATCTAGGCTTTCTTTCTTCTTTCTTCATTTAGCTTGGTGTGCTCAATTTCATGTACGATGGCTTGATTTATTATATCTTAAAATTCAGTGATTTTATGAATGGATAGATGCATCATTAGATATGGATTCATCCCTTCCTTGAATCTGTCTATCTTCCTCTCATCAGTGGCTATGTCCAAACCCTTCTACCTCCCTGTGTCAGTGCCCGGAATTCTTGCTTCTTAATCTCCATTATTCCTTGTGGGACATGAGATCACAAATTTTTTTGGTGAATTCCGTCCATGTGATTGGATAGTTCTAGGCTCGGTTTTGCTTGAAGCTTCACCACCAAGTTGCGGCTGGTCCCATCAATTGGTGCGAAGCATAACACCAAATTGCGGCTGGTCCCATCAATTGGTGTGAAGCGTAACATACCTTCGCTTCCTTAGAACACCTTACCGTGTTTGATTTCTTCTCTACTTCTTGCAGCCAATCATCTGCCTCCATTGGGTCTGTTCCTCATGAAAAGGTTGGTGGACTAGTCTATAAGAACTCTCCCAGCCTGACTCCGGTGTTGGGTTGATGTTGACCCTAAGGATCTATCGTTGCTATAGGGCCTCTAGAAAAGCGGTTTTGATTCTTCCAGGACTCCTTGCGAGAATGCTGCATAAACTTAAAATGGTCCCCCACATTGCTGGTATCACCAGCGTTCCCTGGGTTACCAGTGTCACTGATTTCTGGTTGGTTGGAGGTTGCCCTTATCCTGGTAACGTGCTTTGATTTTCTGATGGTCGGGCATTTTCAGCTTGATTGTTATTGGTAGGTCCTAACCTAATGGTGAGGTCAAGCTTGGTCAGATGTTGGTCATCCATCCTGTAGAAAGGTAGAACCAGTCTTGTTAGTTTGCATCGATGATGATGCATTTTGGAATAGATGGAATCATGAGGGGATCGATGCTAAGCTTTTGCTTTTAGGAATTTGGTAGGTAGGCCTCATTTTGGAAAAGAAAGGGGTTCCACTCATCTCCGCATGGTGACCTATATTTACCCCGTTAGGAGGGCTTGGAGGGTATCCACGAATATGTGTTCTCTGGTAAATCAGAAGTAACAAACTAGCTCAGGATTTTAAGATTGAATAGGTCAATTCACCTATAGGGTAGGCATGGTGTGTCGGATGGATTTAATTACCAATGTCAGTACATTATTTTTGGTGTCTCTTGAGTATGTGTCCAAAGGCCTATCATTCTTGATACAGAGAGTGCCCGATCTTCTCAGTGGGGAACTGTGGATAGTTGATGCGAAGTAGACGATGTCACTAGTTGAACACTCGCGCCAATGCACGAACCCTCAACTCTTCGGAATACACCCAAAACACACCGGATAATTGTTCACCGTGAGACCACAAACGACGAATGCCAAGTCCCCAATTCCCAATGGAATGACGGCTTGACCATAAATTGCAGAATGAACAATGAATCACCTAGTTCTCTCTCAAAGTCCTCGCATGAACTCTGGTGTTGAAAGAACAAGCAATAGCTATGTTTCAATCTTATGCATAAAATTGGTCCCCTTACAATGGGGGTCTAACCCTCAATATATAGTTCTCTGTACACCTCATGGCTAGCCTAGAGGTCCTAAACCAACTCCAACTCATCCCTACATGTATTTGGAAACAAACTCATACAAAAGGAAAAACCTAAAATTAAACCGTCACATGTTTCGGTCATAACTTTTTATCCATGATGCATTTAAAAGTGGAGTCAAATCCATTGTGTAGCCCTTAAAATTATCTTTCCAACGAGTACAAGAACACCTGAATCAGACTCCGTTTGTGAAAGTTATGTCCTTTTTAGTAACTGCCTGTCAGGCTGTCCCGAACCGAATCCGAATTGAATCCTGAGTTGAATCCGAGTTTGAATTGGATTGAGCACGTGGGAAATCCGAATTTGGCTTGAAAATCTTATCCAAAACTTGTAGTTTAAGTCCTTGGGCTCCTCTCTTTTGCTCTCCTAAGTCTTCACATGAATCATACCTAAGAATACATAAAATACTAGCATGAGGTAGTATTCCAAGTTCATCATCAATTAAAGGAAACTCCTTAAGGAACAAAAGCACCTGTTTATTTAGATGTATAGATCTTGCTTTATAAACAGCGTCATAAGTACTAGGGATATCCTCATCAGCCTCCCTTTCTTCAAAAAAAGCCGTCCTCGGCTTTTGATAGCTTGAAAATGTGCTACACAAGAAAAACAACGTATATGCATGGTATATGTATTTATCATCCAAACAACTTCCGTGTAGCGCATGATGATTTTCTAGACATGTACTCAACAAAGAGAACAACGTATATACGAGATATATGTATGAATCAATTGTTGTGTTATTCGTGTTGTTTTGCACAAAATAGGTAACACAACTGCAACCATAGGATGTATTTGAAATATACATTGCGGTACCTTCATTCACATCATTCTCCCTCCCATGAGAAAAAGTCGTACTCGACTTTTCTAAGCACATGAACAAAATATAAAAGGGACCAGCTAGATCAAGTTGTTCAAATTTGGGGAAAATTTTTTTAGTGTCTTCCATGCTTCAACTACACTACACTACGTTGTTTACTGGTATAGGATAAACAAGTAGGCATCATGTTGCGTTCTAAACAATAGGCACTTGTATGGAAACCCATCTCAAAGTGACCATGACATCGCTCAATAGATGGTTTGTGCAAAACATGCAATTTAAAATCAGCAAGATTATCACAAGTAATGCATGTTCGATAAACATAGAACTTGTCATCTACACCATAATCTCCAATCAAATTGAACGTATATGTGTAGGCATAAGGACTAACTAGTGATTTTAAACATGAAACTTCAGCAAGGTTTTCAATTACACTAGATAGCTCTTTAGGATCATCGAACATGATATAATATAAAGAATCATCAAGAGATATTCTAGTAAGAACATCTTTATGAGTAATCAATTCCACATTATGTAAATTGAGCGAAGAAATTTCAGAACATAGAATATTCAAAGGAACACTAGAGTTCTCACTCTTACGTACCTTTGCGTGATGACTATTCAATTCAACACCATTATTGTTACCTTTAACATCCTTCTTAGTTATTGTAGGTGTTGTAGGTATCAAATCGTCATGACAAAACCACGAGGCAGCAAGCACTCCATCCCCAACCGTGGTTATCTCCTCGTCTTTTACTTCCAACGATGCTGGTTGTTGAAAAATTCAACTCCTTTCTTTAATATCGACCTGCACAATATGAGAAACAACACTAGAAGTAGAGAGTAAATTGTTAATTTCAGAAATAACCTCACTTTGGCTATCATCTACTTCCCTCTTTTCTATTGGTGTATATCTCTCACACTCAATGGAGATGTTCTCCACTTCACATATGGTGAAATCACACAGCTCACTCTTTTTATCATTCTCGTTCAATTTGGCTATGTGTCTCTCATTCTCACATGGATTTGGATACATCGCATCCCCCAAAGATTGTGGGTCAGCAACGGAGCAATCACGAGTAACCACAATCTCTTCATGAAGCAATGGAGCAATACTACATGAAGCCAGGACCGAAGGGAAATTCTCACGCTTGGTCGCCTTCTCTTGTGTTACAGAAGTGGACTTCAAACCTTGTCGTAGTCCTGTCAACTTTTTCAATAGGGAACGCTTGTATTGGTAAGGTACAAAACGTGCACGAAAATGCTGTTTCATTTGCTCCCAGGTGACAATTGGCAATTCTTGGCTTTCCATACGTTTACGAACAAACCGCTCCCACCAATGTGTGGCATAATCAGCCAACCCATTGGACGCAAGTAAGAGCTTCCTCTCATTGGAATAATTGTGCATCCGAAGTAGCGTATCAATTTCTAGCTCCCAATTGAGGTATTCTTCCACATCTGTACTACCTGAAAATATAGGGATAGGAAATTGGGCTTAGTGACAAAGTCCTTACGATGCACGTTGGGGTAGTTGAACATGGTGCGTAGCTCCAAGAAGTTGTTGTTGATGTCCGTACGTAGCTGCGTAACCTCCTCCCTAAGGTTGTTCAATTCATACCGAACGGACCCAAGCTCATCACGCACACCATTATCACGATCCTGAACTTGCTTTTGTAGCATCCTGCGCAAGCGAGTGTACTCCATCTATGTAACCGATAGATCCTCCTGATGACCTGACATGGCAACAACTCACAAATAGCAAACGAGATTATATCCAGATTAGTAAAACAAAATTGCTCTCTCTCTACGCTCGCAACTCACTATCCTGAAAACAAGACAAGCTTTACCGTTCCAAAGTGAATCAAGGACGGCAAATCGACAAATGTGACAGCGAACGACCTCAACCCGATAACGTATGAGCGTAACCAAGAGCAAGAGAGTACACAAATGGGTGTAGGTGGAGCTTGGACAGTTATGTGGATATCCTATGCAATCTGATATTTTCAAGGTATTGTAAAGCTAAGTAATGATCCAAGTTAGAGTATCTTGCCTATGTGCTGATCCAATAGGTTTAAGTGAAGTAAATGAACGCACACGCAAAGATAAATGTGACTTAATGCCAACAAAGGAATGAGCTAGCGAGAAGTAAACGAAAAGTGCGATGTAACAAGCTCGCTTGGCACAAAGTACTAGGAGAGACGCTAGCCAACTGCAGTTGAAAATAGGAGGGCACAAGATTGCTCAAAGAAAAGGACTACACAATCTGAAATATGGATGGGATGGTACTATAGCAGTTCGACATTATGCGTGGTTACTGTAGCAAAAATCATTTTTTTTGTAGCAATCGGCAAAAGATTTTTTTTATTATTATTTATTTTTAGCCGTGACTCTTTCTATATGCGACTGCCTTTTCTTTCTCTCTTCTTTTCTTAATGGCTGAAAGTGTGTTGTGCTACTCTCTTGATTGCGCAAGATCCACAATTCATCAAAGTGTAAACCAAAATCTAAGAGTAGCCCAAAGCAATATCAATAGCAAGTCTCAAAGATGAAAGGATATAAGTGATGCTCAAAGAAACCAAAGTGGTTCGGATGCAAATTGAGCAAGTTGGAGCACGACACAACGAGGTGCAGCTAGGGTTGCTAATCCGAGCCGACAGTAAGCCAAGACAGGTTGGTATTTGTTATTTTTGGGTGCTAATTAATGGAATCAATCAGCAATTTTCTAGGGTTTATGTGGACACAAAGATCAAGCTACGCAAATGAGCACAAAGATCAGCACGTAAACAAAATTTCTAATGGACGAAAACTTAACAAAACTCACGAGAAATAACAGATTGAACTACAGTTTTGGTATTGCAATTTTCGGTTTAATAGACGAAAGGACAGAAAACAAATCTAACTACGGGTAAAGAAGTTCTCACCGAGTAAACCTAGAATTTGATACCATATGATACGGGGAGAGCCCGATCTTCTCAGCGAGGAACCGTGGATATTTGATGCGAAGTAGACGATGTCACTAGTTGAACACTCGTGCCAATGCACGAACCCTCAACTCTTCGGAATACGCCCAAAACGCACCGGATAATTGTTCGCCGTGAGACCACAAACGACAAACGCCAAGTCCCCAATTCCCAATGGAACGACGACTTGACCTTGAATTGCAGAACAAACAATGGATCGCCTAGTTCTCTCTCAAAGTCCTCACATGAACTCTGGTGTTGAAAGAACAAGCAATAGCTATGTTTCAATCTTATGCATAAAATTGGTCCCCTTACAATGGGGGTCTAACCCTCAATATATAGTTCCCTGTCCACCTCATGGCTGGCCAAGAGGTCCTAAACCAACTCCAACTCATCCCTACATGTATTTGGAAACAAACTCATTCAAAAAGAAAAACCTAAAATTAAACCGTCACAATGTTTCAGTCATTACTTTTTATCCGTAATGAATTTGAAGGTGAGGCCAAATGCATTGCGTAGCCCTTGAAATTATCTTTCCAACGAGTACAAGAACACCTGAATCGAATTCCCTCTGTGAAAGTTGTGGCCTTTTTAGTAACTGCCTGTCAGGCTGTTCCGAACCGAATCCGAATTGAATCCTGAGTTGAATCCGAGTTTGAATTGGATTGAGCACGTGGGAAGTCCGAATTTGGCTTGAAAATCTTATCCATAACTTGTAGTTTAAGTCCTTGGGCTCCTCCCTTTTGCTCTCCCAAGTCTTCACATGAATCATACCTAAGAATACATAAAATACTAGCATGAGGTTGTATTCGAAGTACATCATCAATTAAAGGAAACTCCTTAAGAAACAAAAGCACCTGTTTGTTTAGAAGTATAGATCTTGCTTTATAAACAGCGTCATAAGTACTAGGGATATCCTCATCAGCCTCCCTTTCTTCAAAAAAAGCTGTCATCGGCTTTTGATAGCCTGAAAATGTGCTACACAAAGAAAACAACGTATATTTATGGTATATGTATTTATCATCCAAACAACTACCGTTTAGCGCATGATGATTTGCTAGACATGTACTCAACAAAGAGAACAACGTATATACGTGATATATGTATGAATCAATTATTGTGTTATTCGCGTTGTTTTGCACTAAATAAGTAACACAACTGCAGCCATAGGATGTATTTGATATATACATTGCGGTACCTTCATTCACATCATTCTCCCTCCCATAAGAAAAAGTCGTACTCGACTTTTCTAAGCACATGAACAAAATATAAAAGGGCCAGCTAGATCAAGTTGTTTAAATTTGGGGGAAAATTTTTTTAGTGCCTTCCATGCTTCAACTACACATGCCTTCCAGCACATAATTTTTTTAAGTGAGGAATCCAGAGATATATCGTTTGCTGTGAATGGATTAATATTTTTAAAGATACAAAAATATTAAACAGCGCTGCTGCAGTGGGTAGATTGTTGAATCATTGAGCGGAGAGGCGTATGTGTGGGTTCGTGGTTCTAGCGACGTCTTTAATTTTTAAGTCGTGTTTTGTATGCTATAGCTTTGTGCAGAGAGATACCTTGTGGACAGGTGGTCTTGCTCCTGAGCGCACGTGACTGCTTCGCTTCAATGGTGAGGCAAGTAAACGTAGCGGTTGTGTAACTATTTAACTTGTTAATTATTCTACCTTCACACTGATTAATTCTATTAATTTATTATGCTATGTCTTTGTTACATGCTTCCTTAACCTGGTTCAGATGGTAGTATTTTTATGAATTCAATTTGATGTAGACGAGGTGTCTGATCTTTCGATGAGATTGATAACTATCGATTTTGGTGGAGGTGACTCTCATGATCCGACTACAACCGTACGATTACGCTTGCGCCTTAGCAATCGCAGAACCAACTACGAAGTGTTATTGACCTCGCTGGAGGCGTGATCAACCTGAACACGAAGTTCAATCCCTGCGAGCAATCGAAGAACTAACAAGAATAAGACATAGGCAATCTGATATTGCGAATATGAATGAAGCATAAATTGTATTGTGAATAACAAAGATGGGATCTCGAAGCTGTCTTGACAGGTGGTCGTCCGACACAACTGAAGAACAAAGTTTGCACAATGGCTAAACCTAAACTCAACGAAATCCAAGTCCTACAACGGAGGTGGCGGCTCCTTTATAGGGAGAACGACCAGGGGTGGCGTACAAGTGCACGCCCTAGGGTTACAAGGCCCATGGGCCCAAGTGGTGATGGCACAGCACCCTTTTTGACTCGGACTCAGAAACCAATGTGGACTCTTTTGATGATTATGGCCGGCTCATACGGAATTTGAAGATGAGGTTGGATCCATTGGAAAGTAGACTTCATAAGCTTTCCATGAAGTACAAGAACGTCCCAAACGGAGTCCGTATGAGAAAGTTATGTTCGTTTGAACTTGGTACCATTGCACCAGTCCGAATCTGATTCCAAAACGTGTCCAACTCGGATTCTTGCTTGACTTGGTCCTAAAGTGACGTGGTGACCTCCATTATTCCTTCCATGCATGTCCATGAGTCCACGTCCCTTTCCTTCGTCCTTTCCCAGGTTGCTAAGCACAATTAAATCACTTGCATTAGGTAGCAGTCTATTCTCAGTAACATATGAACCAAGGAATGAATTCACCTGGTAATTAAGTTGACGAGCACGAGCTCGAGTAAGTGGTCCTTGCAACACATGCTGCGGATGAGTTGTATCCATGGAAGGGATGTCCTCATCACCCTCCCCTTCTTGCATTTGAGTCGTCCGCGACTCAAGCTCGTCTTCTTCTCCCAAGTAGGGCTTCATATCTGCAATGTTAAAAGTGGGACTAACCCCAAAATCTGCAGGCAGTTCAAGCTTGTATGCATTATCATTAATCTTTTCTAACACCTTAAAAGGACCATCAGCTCTTGGCATCAATTTTGATTTTCTCAATTCAGGGAACCTATCTTTTCTTAAGTGCAACCAAACAAGATCCCTGTGTTCAAAAGTTAAATGTTCCTCCCTTATCGCCAAAGAAGTTTATATTTAGGATTCATGCGCTCTATATTCTCCTTAGTTGTCTCATGTATTTTTAAAATCAATTCAGCACGTTGTTTAGCATCAGGGTTCAATTTCTCTGAAGATGGAATAAGCATTAAATCAATAGGAGCACGAGGCAGAAAACCATAAACAACTTCAAAAGGGCACATCTTTGTAGTAGAATGCAACGAACGATTGTAAGCAAACTCAATATGAGGCAAATATTCTTCCCACATTTTTAAGTTCTTTTTCAACACAGCCCTAAGCATTGTTGACAAAGTTCTATTCACAACCTCAGTTTGTCCATCAGTTTGGGGATGACAAGTAGTAGAAAATAACAGCTTAGTCCCCATTTTAGCCCATAAAGTTCTCCAAGAATGGCTAAGGAATTTAGCATCACGATCTGATACTATAGTATTAGGTACACCATGCAAGCGAATAACTTCACGAAAGAATAAATCAGCAATATTGGTAGCATCATCGCTCTTATGACATGGTATAAAATGGGTCATCTTAGAAAATCTATCAACAACCACGAATATACTATCCCTCCCCTTCTTTGTTCTAGGCAATCCTAAAACAAAGTCCATCGAAATATCTTCCCACGGAACGCTAGGAACGGGTAAAGGCATATATAAACCATGAGGGTTAAGTCGTGACTTAGCTTTTTGACATGTAGTGCAGCGAGCAACGTAGCGCTCGACGTCCCGTCTCATCTTTGGCCAAAAGAAATGATCAACAAGTATGTCCTCCGTTTTCTTCACACCAAAATGTCCCATTAACCCACCTCCATGTGCTTCCTGTAACAACAATGATTTAACGGAACTAGCGAGGAATGCACAACTTGTTGGCTCTAAACACAAACCCATCATTAATGACAAATTTATTCCACATTTTCCCTTCTTTACAATTCAACAATATTTCTGCAAAATCAGCATCGTGCACAAATTGCTTTTTAATAGTCTCTAATCCAAAAATTTTGAAGTCAAGTTGTGATAACATGGCATATCTCCTAGACAAAGCATCAGCAATAACATTCTCCTTTCCCTTCTTGTGTTTTATGACATAAGGAAAAGACTCAATAAATTCAACCCACTTTGCATGTCTACGGTTCAGTTTACCTTGACTTCGAATATACTTTAAAGATTCATGATCAAAATGTATAACAAATTCTTTGGGCCATAAATAATGTTGCCAAGTTTCTAAGGTTCGAAAGAGGGCATATAACTCCTTATCATAAGTAGAATAGTTCAAACTAGGCCCACTCAATTTCTCACTAAAGTATGCTATAGGTTTGTCTTCTTGTAACAACACACCACCTAAACCAATTCTGCTTGCATCACATTCTAGCTCAAAAGTCTTATTGAAATCAGGGAGTTGGAGTAGAGGTGAATGTGTTAACTTATCTTTCAATGTGGTGAATGCATTATCCTGTGCGGTGCCCCAAACAAATGGCACACCCTTCTTGGTAAGTTCATTCAATGGTGCGGCGATGGTGCTGAAATCCTTCACAAAGCGGCGGTAAAACCCAGCAAGTCCTAAAAGCTCCGCACCTGTGTGACCGTGTTAGGAGTCGTCCAACTCTGTATTGCTTCAACCTTGGCTTTATCAACTTCAATTCCCTGCGGAGTAACAACATAGCCAAGAAACGCGACTCGATCGGTGCAAAAGGTGCACTTCTCAAGGTTACCAAATAGGCGTGCATCACGTAAAGCCTTAAAAACAGCACATAAATGGTCCAGATGTTCCTCTAATGATTTGCTATATATCTATATATCATCAAAATAAACCACCACAAATCTACCAATGAAAGCACGTAAAACCTCATTCATTAGTCTCATGAAAGTACTAGGTGCATTAGTTAAACCAAAAGGCATTACTAACCACTCATATAACCCGAACTTAGTTTTAAAAGCCGTTTTCCATTCATCGCCTAATTTCATGCGGATTTGATGATAACCACTACGCAAATCAACCTTGGAAAAGACAACAGAGCCACTCAATTCATCAAGCATATCATCTAACCTAGGAATAGGATGACGATACCTAATGGTGATATTATTGATTCTCTACAATCCACACACATGCGCCATGATCCATCTTTCTTTGGTACCAAAATGACCGGAACAGCACAAGGGCTAAGAGATTCGCACACATACCCTTTATCAAGCAACTCTTGAACTTGGCGCTGAATTTCTTTAGTTTCTTCTGGATTGGTCCTATATGGTGCTCGGTTGGGCAATGATGCACCGGGAATTAAATCAATTTGATGCTCAATCCCACGAAGTGGTTGTAGCCCCGGCGGTATGTCTTCCGGAAAGACATCTTTGTAGTCCTGCAAAATGTTAGTGACAACAGGTGGCAAAGAAGAAGGTATATTGAAGGACCGCAATGGCAACACAGGGGGGTGAATGGTGCCTTTAAAAATTCCTCCCCAAAAATTCAGCCTATTCTTTTTCTCCTATAGCTAGAGAGCTATGAAGTCAAAGAACTAAGCCTTGAAAAGACCACCGAAATTACAGACGAAAATGGAAGTCGTAAGATCGGAACAACCGAAGTCGTAAAATACTCGGACACAGTCGTAGCCGAGATGAACGTGGTCGAAACTTCCGATCAGAGTAATCAGTGAAGCACCGTGATCGAAAGCCGACTTCGATCGGAAAAACAGCAAGACGTTAACACCAAAAGAGTGTGATCGAAACTCAAAATATCACAGTGCACAACTTTCTGCAGTGGTCGAAAGCACCAGCAGTGGTCGAAAAATGCTCTTGGTCGAAATACCGAAAACAGAGCAGCAGCAGAGCCACACGACCGCCGAACCGAAGATTGAGAAAGCTTTTTGCACAGAGATTGAAATCGAGTGAAACTTGAATCCTAGCAAGAGCACGATATTTAAAAGTGAAATTACCAAGAAAAACAAAAGTCTTTGCTGAGGATGGAGAGAACGCTGCGGTCGAACTCAGTACAGAGTAATTTGAGGCGGCAGACCAAAAACTTAGAGAACTTTCGGATTTCAATTTTGCTCTCGGAAAAGAACTGACCAAGAGTTCTTAGAAAGAGAATCCCAGTTCAGAGCAAAGAAATACAGCCAACTCTCAAAGAAATACAAAAGAAATAGAAGAGCAAAAAGAGAGCAAATAGATCAATAGATCATCTCAAGAACACAAATAGAACATGATACACATAGATGAATCCAGTCTTTTCATTGCTCTTGGAGGTTTCTACAGCCACTCCACCTAGAGACAACTCACACAAATAGAAAGAAAAGCTCAGAGCAACTCGGGGGACAACCTCACTTTGCTCCTGAGACCTAACCTCTCTATTTATAGTCTCACGCTAACGGGTCTCCCACACAGACAACCCGTTACAGAGTGCAGTTTTCCTTTTCAAAGCAACAGTGCTTTACCCGTTCCTCTCAGGCAACGGCTCCACACTTTGCCCGTTAACGCCACCCACTCTCCAGTGGACACAGCGCTTTCACAGTGCTTTTCCCAGTGGACAGCTTCCCCGCATCTTTGACATTTCTCCAAAATGCCCTCCAACTGCCTTCCCTGAAGCTTCCTCCGCTTGCCTTGTTGTCCAACCGGTCAGACAACCTGGCAGACACGTCCTCTTCGGTTTCCACGTCGTTCTGGACCTCAACATCTCCCATGTCTAGTCCCGACCTCTCCAAACCTCACCAAGACTTCCCTCCAGGATACCTGCAACCATCACAGACAACAAAACATCACATAGCACTGATCTACACAAGGAAACATACTCTGCACAACTCAACCCGAGCTCAAATCTTTTAGCCAGAGATTTAACTTTACCAAACCTTGTCAAAATGTAGACCAAACCAGTCTACAAGGTCCACGGCTTCACTACGAACCCATACGATCAAACCCCAGCGTAATCGGACATCACACGAGCCCATACGACCGGTTTGAATGAACTCAGCCGACCACGGTCATTTTGCCGACAACGTGGTCGAACTCGATCGTCACAACTTGGTCGAGCACTCCCGAGCGCACAATGTGATCGAAACACCGAGCGCTCAACGTGGTCGAAAAAATGAGCGCCCAACGTGGTCGTAGACCCTAGCCACGACTACCGACCACGTTCAGACCCACGCTAACGTGGTCGTAAAGACTCGGGTGAACTCCGACCACGGCCAGAGTTATCGAGAAGCCCACAACATGGTCGTATCCCATCCAAATGACCTCCGACCTTGGTCATTTTCGCCGAGTGAGATACCGCGTGGTCGTACGCAGTCCGACCGACTTCCGATCACGTCCAATGAGGTCGTAAGACCTTCCGATCACTCGTACGCTGCCCGGCTGGCTTCCGATACTCGGCAACGTGGTCGTATTGACTTCCGACCACGATCGAATTTCCCGAGGAAGCCGTAACGTGATCGTAGACCACCTGATTGAGTTCAACGAGGTCGTATGACCTTCCAACCACGCCCACCGTGGTCGTACAGCACTCGGAAGGATTTCGACCATGGCCAAACGTGGTCGTTTGACACCCAGCGTGGTCGTACGACCCAGGGCATGGTCGTACACGACTTCGCAGTAAAAGCCCAAAACAAACTCAATTTTCCTTCAACCAAGAGTCAAATAATCATCACAAAGATAAGATCATCTCCACATGATCTCTCATATATCCTCAAAAGAAAACAAAGCATCTTTGCAAAGTAATGCATAGCAAACAGAATTACTAGCAACTAATTTATTCATATCATATTTGGTAGCAAGAAAACAAGCACCTTTCAATTTAATTTCTTTAGTTTTCACATGAGCAGATTTAGGTTCTTTCTTTTTATGTTGCTCAAGCTCTTTTGCTACAATCTGATTCTCACCTCAGCATTCGCTAGGCATTTCCCTCTACTAGCTCTAGCAAGGTCATCTTTAATAATTTGTTCAGGAGTCATAGGATGCAGCACAATTTTCTTTCCCTTGAACATGAGAGAGTATTGATTATTTCTACCATGATGCGCACAATCAGTATCATATTGCCAAGGTCTTCCTAATAGTAATGAACAAGCTTGCATAGGAACAATATCGCAATCAACATAATCATGGTACGAACCCATAGAAAAATGTACTCTCATCATCCGTGTTACCTTCAATTTACCACTGTTGTTGAACCATTGAATATGATATGGGTGAGGATGAGGTTTAGTCGACAAAGCAAGCTTCTCCACCATATCCATACTCGCCAAATTGTTGCAACTCCCCCCATCAACAATTATGCGAATCGAGCGTTCTTTGACAACGCCCTCGATTTGGAACAAGTTATGGCGCTGGTTTTGATCGGCATGAGACACTTGAGCACTTAGTACGCGTTGCACTATAATGCTCAAATACTTGTCGGCATCTTCGGCGCCAACATGCTCCTCCTCATGTTCAGATTCATCATCAAGTCTTGCAGGATCATTTGCAAGCATAGCATATGTTTCATCATCAAAGTCACTAGCAGAGGAATACCCACCATCATTGCGTATAATCAATACATGCTTTCTTGGACAGTCCCGCATCATGTGTCATAGCCTTTGCAACGATGGCATTGAACGTCCCTCATTCGTCCTGTCGACGCAACCGAAGAGGAGGTTTTTGCAGAAAGTTGTGGTGCTGATTTGTGTGCTTCGGAAACTCGTGGCGCCGAATTTGAGGGCGTTGCTTGTTGTTGGAGGGTAATGGTGGGGGCACCACATTGGATGAAAAAGGTGTGCGCGTCCATGAATTTGTGCGACCTGCAGAAGGATTAGATCGCATTCTCGTCTGGCGTCCCTGCAATTCACGTTCAGCTTTGCAAGCAAGATGAAACAATCTAGTAATGGAGTTGTAATCTTTGTAATCAAGGATGTCTTGAATTTCTCGATTCAACCCTCCCACAAACCTAGCCATTGATGCCTTCTCATCCTCAACTAACCCCAGCGCAACATACCAATTTGTATATTCCTGATAGTATTCTTCCACAGATTTTGCTCCTAGTTGTAAGCGTTGCAGTTTATTTAACAAATCACGAGCATAATATGAGGGAACAAATCGATGGCGCATAAGTAATTTTAAAACCTCCCAAGTGTCAGGTATGTTGTTGGGTTGTTGTCGGCAATGTTCTTTCCACCAAATAGAAGCAAAGTCGGTAAATTCACTAATAGCAGCTCTAACTCGTCTATTCTCAGGAAAGTCATGGCAAGTAAATTTTTGATCAACAGCTAGTTCCCAATCAAGATAACCATCAGGATCATATTTACCATTAAAAGGAGGCATAGTGAATTTAACCTTAGCATAAGCATCATCGTGGTCACGTACCTCACGTCGTGGGGGTTCTCGTCGCATATCTTGTTGGTTAAAACGCAATTGTCGACGAGCTCGATCGTTGTTGCGGTTAGCCCTGCCGTCGGCCTCGAAATCACCCACATGATCGAATTCATCTTGTCCCTCTACTGGTGTAGTAGGAGGAACGACAGCGGATGCTTGGGCAATCTCCTCAAGGCGTGCCATAATACCTGCTAGAGAAGCTTTAGTGACACCTTGTGCTCTCTCCATCGCAGCGAGTGTTGTGTTTGTCTCAATCTGGGCGCCCTCGAGTTGAGCAAGTCGCTCATTCGTGGCCCTAACATCCTCCTCAAGGCCCTCCGTACGGAGATTAATTTCACGCCTGAAATGTTGTATGATTCCCTTCGTATGAGGAGTAACAGCTGTATCCTGATCTGGAAACTCTCCAGAACCTGTCATTGTTAGCAAAAACACAAGAATATATCCGTAGAATGTGGTGGTTCAAAAAGTAGCTCGCACTCAAACCTTCTATCGAATTCTTACCAATTCTTACCAAGCACACAGTGGCAATCGGCAACCAGCGATGACAATATATCTGCGAAGATTGGATAGAGCGATTGCCAGGTGAAGCTCAGTCTGTACGGTGTAGAAAGGTGTAGCTGGGAAGGCTCAAGTTTGGTAGCAAGGAGTAGCAATAATCAATTCAGAAAATGCAAGTTGAATAATCGCTCAACGACGAGATCAGTCTGGTCCTAGGCTAGACCATACTAGAGACGCGAGCCTAGAACACAAACGAAATACACCGCGCAGACAGAAACTAGATGACGCTGCACACGGAGTTCGGAAGCTCGGAAAAGGATGCCGTCTTCACGGGGAACCTTAGAATCACTTGTAGAAGGGCTCCGTCAATTTTGAGCAAATTATGAGAAACTTGAATTTTTCTCGGTTCGTGGCCCGTTTTGAGGCCCTAAACGACCTTTTTGGGGTCGAAGCTGCTGCGCGTATGCCTGGAGGCTTACGTGGATCTAAAATCTCCAGATTTTCCAGACTTCAATCTCTTTTTGACTTCACTCTATCTTCTCGTTTCCTTTCCAACGGATCAAGAATCGCCTTAATCGGAGGTCGTATGCAAAAGTTAGGTGTTTCTCTCTCCTCTCTCCTTTTTTTATGCCGTGGTTCTTTTAATGCGGCTGCCTGTTCCTTCTCTCTCTTTTTGTTTTTCTTTTATTTTTTTTACACACGACGCGGCTGAAACCTACTCCGAAACAAACTCCGAGATAGTGTCCTACTCCGAAACCAACTAGGGCAAAGCCTCCATAGAAATCGAGTCCTCCTTTTCTACCCTCGTGGCAGTTCGGATCTAACTGCAACGGTGAGACCAAAACGTGAACAGATCTCGAAACTCTAAAGGAACTAGACACTACGACCAGCAAAGGACACGACGATGCAACCGAAAGTTCAACAATGCAATGCACTGAAAAGAAAATTGCGAGGCTAAGACTGGTTTGGACAGATTGATCTACTGCTAATTTTGTTTTTTTCGATTTGTTTTTGTGCACTCTAGGTAAGACTGGTAGTATTTTTATGAATTCAATTTGATGTAGACGAGGTGTCCGATCTTTCGATGAGATTGATAACTATCGATTTTGGTGGAGGTGACTCTCACGATCCGACTACAACCGTACGACGACGCTTGCGTCTTAGGAATCCCAGAACCAACTCCGAAGTGTTATTGACCTCGCTGGAGGCGTGATCAACCTGAACACGAAGTTCAATCCCTGCGAGCAATCGAAGAACTAGCAAGAATAAGACATAGGCAATCTGATATTGCGAATATGAATGAAGCATAAATTGTATTGTAAATAACAAAGATGGGATCTCGAAGCTGTCTTGACAGGTGGTCGTCCGACACAACTGAAGAACAAAGTTTGCACAATGGCTAAACCTAAACTCAGTGAAATCCAAGTCCTAGCAACGGAGGTGGCGGCTCCTTTATAGGGAGAACGACCAGGGGTGGCGTACAAGTGCACGCCCTAGGGTTACAAGGCCCATGGGCCCAAGTGGTGGTGGCGCAGCACCCTTTTTGACTCGGACTCAGAAACTAATGTGGACTCTTTTGATGATTGTGGCCGTCTCAGATGGAATATGAAGATGAGGTTGGATCCGTTGGAAAGTAGACTTCATAAGCTTTCTATGAAGTACAATAACGTCCCAAACGGAGTCCGTATGAGAAAGTTATGCCCGTTTGAACTTGGTACCATTGCAGCAGTCCGAATCTGATTCCAAAACGTGTCCAACTCGGATTCTTGCTTGACTTGGTCCTAAAGTGACGTGGTGACCTCCGTTATTCCTTCCATGCAAATCCATGAGTCCACGTCCCTTTCCTTCGTTCTTTCCCAGGTTCCTAAGCACAATTAAATCACTTGCATTAGGTAGCAGTCTATTCTCAGTAACATATGAACCAAGGAATTAATTCACCTGGTAATTATGTTGACGAGCACGAGCTCGAGTAAGTGGTCCTTGCAACACATGCTGCGGATGAGTTGTATCCATGGAAGGGATGTCCTCATCACTCGTGTGGTGTGCTGGGACAAAACGTCGCCTCAAAATATTCTTCAGTTGTGTCCAAGTATCTGGACGAGCTCCTACGCGACACAATTGGTTCCACCAAACAAGAGCATATCCAGTGAACTCAATTGTCGCCAAACGGATCTTCTTATCCTCAGTATAGTGATGGGTGTAAAAAATTTGTTCGACACGTATCTCCCAATCCATGTAGTCCTCCGGTTCAGCTTTACCATTAAATGATGGGATAGAAATTTTTATCCGCCCAATTCCATCATCCACGGCAACACGCTGAGCAAACCCAACACCATCATGCATACCTCCACCATGAGCAGCACCTCTGCCACGCATGTCCCTACCATGGTCAGCACCACGGCAGTCCCGAGCATGGCGCGGTTGTGGAGCAAAACCCGCTGCACCATCAAAGACCTCCTCATGTTCGTTGTCTTCATATGGTCCACGTCGTTCGAGATATTGAGGTCTCCGTTCAGCATGCTGAAATTGTGGTGGCTGGTTGCATAGTGCCTCCGTCAAATCAATTCGCACCCCCAAATCATCAACCTTGCCTTCAAGCTTCCGGTGACAACTTATGAAGTAGTCACGTGTCGCTTCAAATCCAATTCGTACCTCAGGCAGCAAAGACGCCGCATATTGGGGCACCTCCCCAATTAGCTCGACATCATTTTGTCGCGCCTCACCATCTTTAGTCTTCATGGAACCCGCCATTAAGAAAAGTTCAGCAACCTCGTACCATGATTAACCATGCTCTGATACCAAGATGATGCGGATCCACCTAGCAAGCTAGCTGAACCTCGTTGCTTTGGCCCTGATGTTTCACGATACGCCCTGTTCAATGCTCTCTCCAAGATAAGCCTTCTCCCATGCACACCACAGCACGTGAACGAAGGGTAGAGAAACCGAAGTTTCAGCGAGTGGAATCCAACACCACATTTGGAATCAACACACCAAGAGCAATTCCTCGATAGAAATCTCAAGAACACGCCAACAATGGCCACCAAACCATGGTTGGTCAAATCATAGTGTGAGACCATGTGGAGGTCACCCCATGGTTGTGATGAGTAATTGACTCTTGGTCTAGAAAGATTGAGTTTGGTTTTTGAGGTTTGAGCTGACCTTGCAAAATTGTAAGCCTTGAGAATGGTCGGCAGATCATTTACGACCACGTTGAGCGCAATCGGGAACCAGCCGGGTAGCGTACGACCACTTTGGCCATAGTCGAACTCGCGTACGACTTCTGTGACGGTGGTCGGAAGGCTGTTCGATCACGTTAAGCGCTATCGGAACCCTGCCGGAGCCTCTACGACCACATTGTGGCATTTTCGATCTGTTTGGGCGTGGTCGAAAGTCACGAGGACTGTTTACGACCACGCTGTGGTGATTACGACCACTCTGGCTGTGGTCGGAGGCCACCAGGGCCATTTACGACCACATTGGACGTGGTCGAGAGCCAGCCGAGGAGCGTACGACCACGTTGGCGCGTGGGTCTACGACCACGTTGCGGGTGCTCGTGGTTCGACCACGTTATGCGTTCGGTGGTTCGACCACGTTGTGCCCTCGGTGGCTCGACCACGTTGTAACGCCCGGTTATCGACCACGCCAGCGCCCGACACGATCACGTTAACGCGAGAAATGGCCGTGGTCGGAACGGAGTTCGACCACGTTATCGACAAGACGACCGTGGTCGATTGGCGATCTTTGAACCGGTCGTATGACCTCTGGAAGTGGTCGATTTACCGGGGTTTTGTCGCACGGGTTTGTACGGTGTCATGGACCTTGTGGACTAGTTTGTTCATCATTTTGACATTTTGACAAGTCTAATTTACGTGCAAAGACTTGAGCTCGGGTTGAGCGGTGCGAGTTTGGTTTCTCTGTTTGAGCGGTGATCGTAGCGACTGTGTGTGGTCGTAGCTAGCGATAGTCGTAGCTTGTGTCTGCATGGTCGTAACAAGCTTTGAGGTGGTCGTGACGACGTGCTGTGTGGTCGAAGGAAGCAGAGAAGACTTCCAGGGCTTCGACCACTTCTTGAGGTGTGATTTCGAGTGGTCGTAAGGAGTTTATGACCAGGTTTTGTGCTATGATATTTATGCTGAATGATTGTCAACTTGTCTGGTGCGGTGCTATGTGACGGTTTTCTTGTCTATGTGGCTGCAGGACTTCGGAGCTATTTCATGGTGAGGCGTGGGAGGACCGGGACTAGGCACAGGAGGTGTTGAGGTCCAGACGGTCGGAGACGCCGAAGATGATCGAGGCTGGTGAGGTTGTTGTGAGCCGGAGACGAGGAACCGGGCTGAACGCCAGAGCCGAACACGATGGGCAGCGGCGAGGTGGACCGGGACTAGGCTCAGGGAGGAGCTGAGGTCCGAGCGGTCGATGTCGGGGTGCGGTCGTGTGCGACGAGAGGGACCGGGACTAGACTTAGGAGAAGTCGAGGTCCAGCGGTCGGAGACTGGCGCAGTCGGCTGCGGTCCAGTCGATCGGAAGACAGGCACAATCAAAGAGTGGCGCGGTCGACTGAGGTCTGATCGGTCGGTTGCAGGACTTTGAGACTAGTCGTGGTGAGGCATGGATGGTCGAGACTAGGCACGGAGGTGCTGAGGTCATGAGCGGCCGGGAGATGCCAAAGACGACGAGGTCTGCGAAGTGGTTGCAAGCGTGGACGGCAAGGCTGCGGAGGAAGCTTCCGGGAAGGCAGCAGAGTGGCATTTTGGAGAAATGCCAAAGGCTGCAAAGGGAAGCTGTGTCTCTGCGAAAGCAGTGGAGTTGTTGGCGCTAATGGGCAAAGTGCAGTGCATTAGGGATGGCGGGCAAAGCACTTTGGTTAGCGGGTAAAGAGAGTGGTAAAACCCGGTGTTAGGTGGGGTTTACGGATTATCCCCGGTGTGGACTAATGGATGGATCCATTAGGGTTAGTCTCAGGTGTGAGGCTATAAAAGGGAGAGGAGAGGCAAGTGTTGGTTTTGAGTTGGTCGGCTGGGCCTTGGAGGCAGCCGCCTCTCCCTCCCTTGGGAGTCTATCTGTGTGTATAGCTCTAGGGTAGAGCTTGTCCTCCCGAGGGGATTGGATTTGGAAACCTTTATGATCAATCGTTCATCTGTTGGTTTCTGTTTATTGTTTGATGACTTGATTGCGGTTTCTTCGCTCGTCCTTTTCTCTGTGCTCTTGGTCGTTTCTAGTTCTTGGCCTGTTCTTGTTGATTGCTCTGAATCGCAGTGACATGTGGGACTGTGCTCCATGCTAACTTGGCTAGCTTTTGCCCATGAGCGTTCTAATCAACAACTTCAATTCTTGGGCCTTGTTTTGTGCGCTGTTGATCAAATCACAAAAAGGTCTCAATCTGCTTGATATGTTTTCAATTGAAGATTGGAATAGCCTCTTGAGACTTTAAGCAATATGCACACAAGATCTTTTGGCCAGACGAGCTCTTAATGGAAAGTTATTTGAAGTTTGGATCTTACAGTCGTGCGCGTCATTGGCTTCCTCTGTTCTATTTTCGGATTGCCGTATTTTGCTTTTGAGTCTTCAGTTTCTTCGACCACTCTGAGAAAACCGGTCGAAAGGAAGTCTGACTTGAGAATACAAGTTTCAGTTTGTTTATCTCAAGTTTCTCAACTGGTCTGAACACTTCCTTAGTGGTCGAAATCAATTTCGCTGTTCGCTGCTCCGTGGTCGTCGCTCCGACAAAAGTAGTACTTACTGTTTTCTCGTCATTTTCTGATCGAGTATCGACCACGTTCTATTTGCATCCGAGCGCTGCTTCTACCGACTGGTCCAATCACGATGTTCGACTTCGCTGTCGCTGTCGGTTGGTTCGACCAATCAAGACGTAGATCATCTGTTTTTCTTTTGCGCTGGTTTCCGAGTGCTTGATGGTCGCAGATTTTGTAGTCGTGTGCCCCCACGGTCTCATGAGGTGTCTGCGACCGCAGTCGGCTATAGGTGCGAGTCAGTCTTCGACCACGTTGATCGTACGACCATCCCCATTGGCTTACGACCACGACAGTTCCGACCGGACTCATCTTTCGATCGCTGCCGCTTCACCGTTGGTCATACTTTATCGGCCGCCGTTGTCATCCTTTGTCGAACGGGTCGACAAGCGCAATCTCGATATCGATCACAGCGGCTGTTCGATCGGCTGGTTTCAACCATGGGCGATTACTCTCTGGTCTTCACGACCACAGTGGAGAGACTCTGCCGATACTCTTGATTCCACAGTCAGTATAAGCTTGCTGGTAGTAAAGGAAAGAAACATGTCATTTTTGAATCAGGTGATTTGGTTTGGCTACATTTAAGAAAAGATAGGTTCCTGAATCGAGAAAATCTAAGTTGCTACCAAGAGCTGATGACCCTTTCAAAGTGCTAGAACGGATTAATGATAATGCATACAAGCTTGAGCTGCCTGCAGATTTTGGGGTTAGTCCCCCATTTAATATTGCAGATTTGAAGCCCTATTTGGGAGAAGAGGATGAACTTGAGTCGAGGACGACTCAAATGCAAGAAGGGGAGGATGATGAGGACATCCCTACCATTGATATAGCCATGCCTAGTACACAGCAAGGACCTTTGACTCGAGCTCGCGCACGACAACTTAATTATCAGGTAAAGTCGTTCCTTGCTCTCCCAACAAGTTCTCTGAATTGGGTGCTACTAACGTCTTGTGATGATTTTCTTATGCTTAGGAACTTAGGGATTGAGCCGGCTAAATGTAGAAGCAATCAAGATAACAATCACATGGATGTTGGAGCTCACAAGAAGAAGGTCGGAACAAACGTTCGGACTGAACGTTCGGACCTACAGGAAGTGCCATATTGATTGGGCCATAACTTTTGATTCCAGAGTGCGTTGGAGGCTTATGAGTACTCGTTGGAAAGATCTCGATGTCTACTGTCTAATGGATCCAAAATCACCATCAGATTCCAATGGATCAGCCGAGAAATTGCAGAAGAATGTTTGGACTTCCAACTGGAGTTCTGGGCCTTATTTCCAGTAGAGCCCATTATGGGAGCAGCCAAGTTAGGGTTTCCCACGTCCCTGGCTGTTTTTCCCCTATTTAAACCAGCAATAGCCGCCAGGAAGGGGTGGGTTTTGATTAGATGCAAGTTTAGCTTTGCTACTTCCTTGTAAACGCGTGTGTTGGCTAGACCACCCGATTTACTTGTTTCAGAACCCCACCTTTGTATTTCAGTCTCATCTTTTGAGTAGAATCCGGGAGTTTATGCTTGTTCATCTTGTTCTTGCTTTGTTCTCGATTGCTAGCAGGTTCAAGGTTGTTCTTAGCACAGCAAGAACAGCAACAATTTGGTTTTGGTGTAACTGTCGCTAAGGCGCAGCAACCCTGTGGTCGTTGTAGTCGGGCAGCACAACGTCGAACTTTCACCAAATCAAGTTATCTTCACTCTCATCGAAAGATCGGGAACCATTCCTTCGCTGGAATCCCATCAAGTGGTATCAGAGCTCAAGGTTGCTCGGTGAGAGATTTATTATTTCTTTGCATTTACCTACAGTCCAGAAAATTCCAAAAAAAAAAACAGGTTAGAACCAAAATTTTCCAAGAAAACAAGTTGAGCCTTCGCTTGTTCCCCTTAGTCTTGCATGTTGAGTTTTCAGTTGCACCATCGGTTGAGTTGCTGGTTCTAGTTGTCTAATCATTTAGAGTTTCGGGTTCTATTCACTTTTTAGTCACCACTTTCTCCACCAGATCCACCGTTGCCATTTTTTTTTAATTTCAGCCGCCATCTCCAAACGCCTGTTCGTATGCTTTGGAGTTTTCGAGCTGTTCTGAACAGCCACTCAAGACTAGTCCGAACAGCCCTTCATTTTGCAGAACCTTTGGGTTCAGATTTGTGTACCCTTACTTTTGAGAGAGAGAGAGAGAGTATCTTTTAATTACCTTTCTACCCCTGGTAAAAAAAAGTTGTGTGTTGGTAATATCCTTGTGAAATCCTTGGGAAAAGTTTCAGATTGTTGCTAGTTGTGCGAAAAAAAAGTGACAAAAAAAAAGAAGAAAAGAGGAAAGAAGAAGGGGTTCTCGCTGCTGATTCCCTTGTGCTCTTTGGGTACTTTTGGTGCGTGACAGCGTTTGTGTCTAGGCTCGCGTCTCTAGCATGTTTTAGCCTAGGACCAGCACAGTACCGTTGTTGAGCGATTATTCAACTTTCATTGACTAACGTGGTTCCAGCTGTACCTTGATTTATATTGCAGCCACCTATAGCTCCACAAATTTATCTGCCACGTCACAGGCTGTGCTTGTTGCCACCATTTGTTGCTATTCTTGCTGGTTGCCAACACCAACTTCCTAGCGTGGTAAGAACATGTAAGAACTTGATGGCACAAGATTGAGAGAATGGAGTTTGCTGCCACCTAGTTCCACTAGTTGATAGGACATTTTTTTTTCTCTTGTTCTTTTTGCTGCAAGCTAACCATGGCAGGAAATGAGGATGATGGCCAAGCTCATTCACCTCGAACAAGGGGCATCATTCAACACTTTGAACGCCAAGTGAGGGTGCATGCTGAACACCTTGATGAGGATGTTCGAGTTACTAACGAACGCCTTGGCCAATTGGAGGCCACGCAGATCAACACCAACACTAAGCTGACCTCAATGGAAAACACGCTTGGGGCTCTTAACATCTCTCTTGTAGGCATTTTGGAGCGTTTGGACAGGATGGACCAGGAGGGTCGTGATGGTATGGGACGGCGCAACAACAACAACACCGAGGGTAGCATTGCTGGGCAAGATGAGGAAGAATATTCAGCTGACACGGAGCTTGATGGGGAGGTAAATGGGCAACATAATCAGCAGCAGCGCCGCCGTCGACATGGTGGACGTGCTCGTCAACCACGATGTGAGGTACGCGACAATGATGATTCTTTAGGGAAGATTAAATTTAGCATGCCCTCTTTTGATGGAAAATATGACCCCAATGCATATCTTACTTGGGAGCTAGCTGTTGATCAAAAATTTGCATGTCATGATTTTCCTGAAAACAAACGTGTTAGGGCTGCTACTAGTGAGTTTACTGATTTTGCTTCTATTTGGTGGAGCGAATATGTGCGCAGCCACCCAAACAACACTCCACAAACTTGGGATGCTATGAAAAGAGTTATATGAGCTAGATTTGTTCCCTCTTATCATGCACGTGATCTTTTGCATAAGCTTCAGCTTTTGAGACAGGGAAACAAATCTGTAGAAGAGTACTATCAAGAGTTGCAAACAGGGATGCTTCGTTGTGGTTTGGTAGAAAATGAGGATGCAGCTATGGCTAGGTTCATGGGTGGGCTGAATCGGGAAATTCAGGATATTTTGGCTTACAAAGAATACAATTCGATCACTCGTTTGTTTCATCTTGCTTGTAAAGCTGAAAGGGAAGTACAGGGACGGAGAGCTAGCACGAGAACTAACATTTCTGTAGGTCGTGCTACCTCTTGGACGCCATCCAACCCCGCTGCCCAACTGTACCGAGCCGCTGCCCCATCTTCATCAAGCGACAAATCACGACCTTCGACGACGAACTCCTCACCATGCCCTCCCGAAACAACAAAGGGGGCAGCTGCTGCACCAACCAAGAGTTCATCCTCAATTGCATCTTGGGCGAACGAGACATTCAATGCCTCCGCTGCAAAGGTTACGGTCATGTGCGCAAGGACTGCCCAAGTGCACGTGTGCTAGTTGTGCGTCCTGATGGTGAGTATTCCTCTGCTAGTGATTTAGATGAAGAAACATATGCTTTGCTTGCGGCTAACAACGTAGGGGAAGATGAGGAGCACAACAAAAATGAGGAGCACATTGGAACGGAACATGCTGAACACTATGAGAGCCTCGTGGTGCAGCGAGTGTTGAGTGCACAAATGGAGAAGGCTGAACAAAATCAGCGCCACACTTTGTTTCAAACCAAGTGTGTGATCAAGGAGCGTTCTTGCCGAGTCATCATTGATGGAGGGAGCTGCAACAACTTGGCAGGTGCTGAAATGGTGAAGCTTGCATTGTGCACCCAGCCACATCCGCAACCTTACTACATTCAATGGCTGAACAGTAGCGGTAAAGTGAAGGTAACACGGTTGGTGAGAGTTCATTTTGCTATTGGTTCTTATCATGATTCTATTGACTGCGATGTTGTGCCTATGCAAGCATGCTCTATGTTGTTAGGTAGACCATGGCAGTTTGATATTGATTCTTTGCATCATGGTAAAACAAATCAATACTCTTTTATGCATAATGACAAGAAACTTGTTTTGCACCCAATGTCTCCTGAAGCTATTTTGAAAGATGAACTTGCTAGAGCTAGTAAAGTAAAGAATCAGGAGCATGCTAAGAGTGAAAATCAGATTGTGACAAATGAACTTGAAAAGCACAAAAAGAAGAACACCAAATCTGCCCACAATAATAAAAATGAGATCAAGCTGAAAGGGTCATGTTTCATTGCAACTAAATCTGATTTGGATGAGATTGATGCTAATACTGCTGTTTGCTATGCTTTGATTTGCAAACAAACTTTGTTTTCACTTGAGGAGATACCTTCTTCTTTGCCTCCTGCAGTCACTAACCTTTGCGGAGTATGCGGACATTTTTCCAAAGGAGGTGCCACCGGGGCTGCCACCCACCCGTGGGATTGAGCACCAGATTGACCTTATTCCCGGAGCTTCATTACCCAACCGTGCGCCATACAGGACCAACCCCGAAGAAACTAAAGAGATTCAGCGCCAAGTGCAAGAATTGCTCGATAAAGGTTATGTGCGTGAGTCTCTTAGCCCCTGCGCTGTTCCTGTTCTTTTGGTTCCTAAGAAAGATGGATCTTGGCGCATGTGTGTAGATTGCCGAGCGATTAATAACATTACAATCAGATATCGTCATCCTATTCCTAGGCTAGATGATATGCTTGATGAATTAAGTGGCTCAATTGTGTTCTCAAAATTGATTTGCGTAGTGGTTACCACCAGATTCACATGAAGCTAGGAGATGAATGGAAAACAGCGTTTAAAACTAAATTCGGACTATACGAGTGGTTAGTTATGCCTTTTGGTCTCACTAATGCACCCAGCACTTTCATGAGATTAATGAATGAAGTTTTACGCGTTTTCATTGGCAGATTTGTTGTGGTATATTTTGATGACATCTTAATATACAGCAGATCACTTGAGGAACATCTTGATCATTTGCGTAATGTTTTTAATGCTCTACGTGATGCACGCTTGTTTGGTAACCTTGAGAAGTGCACCTTTGCACGGATCGAGTCTCTTTCTTGGCTATGTTGTGACCCCACAGGAATTGAAGTTGATCAAGCCAAGGTTGAAGCAATACATAGCTGGCCGGTTCCCACAACGGTCACACAAGTGAGAAGCTTTCTCGGGCTTGCTGGATTCTATCGCCGTTTTGTGAAGGATTTCAGCACCATTGCAGCCCCATTGCACGAACTCACCAAGAAGGCGTTACATTCACTTGGGCTGCAGCACACAAGAGTGCTTTTGACACATTGAAAGATAAGTTAACCCATGCCCTTTGCTCCAACTCCTGATTTCACTAAAACTTTTGAACTTGAATGTGATGCTAGTGGAATTGGTTTGGGAGGTGTTTTGTTACAAGAGGGAAAACCTGTAGCATATTTCAGCGAGAAGTTGAGTGGGCCTAGTTTGAACTATTCTACTCATGATAAAGAATTGCTTGCTCTAGTTCGGACTTTGGAAACATGGCAGCATTATTTATGGCCCAAAGAGTTCGTTATACATTCTGATCATGAATCATTGAAACATATTCGAAGTCAGGCAAAACTGAACCGTAGGCATGCTCGCTGGGTTGAATTCATTGAGTCTTTTCCTTATGTCATCAAACACAAGAAAGGGAAGGAAAATATAATTGCTGATGCTTTGTCTAGACGTTATACCATGCTTTCACAACTTGATTTCAAAATTTTTGGCTTGGAAACAATAAAAGAGCAATATGCCCATGATGGTGATTTTAAAGATGTGTTGCTGAATTGCAAGGAGGGAAAAACATGGAACAAATTCGTCCTCAATGACGGGTTTGTATTTCGAGCTAACAAGCTATGCATTCCAGCTAGCTCCGTGCGTATGTTATTGTTGCAGGAAGCTCATGGAGGCGGGCTGATGGGACACTTTGGTGTAAAGAAGACGGAGGACATCCTTGCTGGCCATTTCTTTTGGCCAAAGATGAGGAGAGATGTGGAGCGTTTCGTTTCTCGCTGCACGACATGCCAAAAAGCTAAGTCACGACTTAATCCTTATGGTTTCTATATGCCTCTACCTGTTCCTAGTGCACCTTGGGAGGATATTTCTATGGACTTTGTCTTAGGATTGCCTAGAACCAAGAAGGGGAGGGATAGCGTCTTTGTGGTGGTGGATAGATTTTCTAAGATGGCACATTTCATACCATGTCATAAGACCGATGATGCCACCCATGTTGCTGATTTGTTCTTTCGTGAAATTGTTCGATTGCATGGTGTGCCAAATACCATAGTTTCTGATCGTGATGCAAAATTTCTTAGTCATTTTTGGAGAACTTTGTGGGCTAAGTTGGGAACTAAATTTTTATTTTCCACTACTTGTCATCCCCAAACTGATGGACAAACAGAGGTTGTGAATAGAACTTTGTCTACCATGCTTAGAGCTGTTTTGAAAAAAAACATCAAAATGTGGGAAGAATGTTTGCCTCATGTTGAGTTTGCTTATAACCGTTCACAGCATTCTACTACTAAGAAGTGCCCATTTGAGATTGTTTATGGTTTTATACCTCATGCACCTATTGACTTGCTCCCTCTCCCATCTTCAGAGAGATTGAATTTTGATGCTAAACAACGTGCTGAATTGATGTTAAAAATGCATGAAACCACAAAAGAAAACATAGAGTGCATGAATGCTAAGTATAAGCTTGCTGGTAGTAAAGGAAAGAAACATGTCATTTTTGAATCAGGTGATTTGGTTTGGCTACATTTAAGAAAAGATAGGTTCCCTGAACTGAGAAAATCTAAGTTGCTACCAAGAGCTGATGACCCTTTCAAAGTGCTAGAACGGATTAATGATAATGCATACAAGCTTGAGCTGCCTGCAGATTTTGGGGTTAGTCCCCCATTTAATATTGCAGATTTGAAGCCCTATTTGGGAGAAGAGGATGAACTTGAGTCGAGGACGACTCAAATGCAAGAAGGGGAGGATGATGAGGACATCCCTACCATTGATATAGCCATGCCTAGTACACAGCAAGGACCTTTGACTCGAGCTCGCACGACAACTTAATTATCAGGTAAAGTCGTTCCTTGCTCTCCCAACAAGTTCTCTGAATTGGGTGCTACTAACGTCTTGTGATGATTTTCTTATGCTTAGGAACTTAGGGATTGAGCCGGCTAAATGTAGAAGCAATCAAGATAACAATCACATGGATGTTGGAGCTCACAAGAAGAAGGTCGGACCAAACGTTCGGACCTACAGGAAGCGCCATATTGATTGGGCCATAACTTTTGATTCCAGAGTGCGTTGGAGGCTTATGAGTACTCGTTGGAAAGATCTCGATGTCTACTGTCTAATGGATCCAAAATCACCATCAGATTCCAATGGAGCAGCCGAGAAATTGCAGAAGAACGTTTGGACTTCCAACTGGAGTTCTGGGCCTTATTTCCAGTAGAGCCCATTATGGGAGCAGCCAAGTTAGGGTTTCCCACGTCCCTGGCTGTTTTTCCCCTATTTAAACCAGCAATAGCCGCCAGGAAGGGGGTGGGTTTTGATTAGATGCAAGTTTAGCTTTTGCTACTTCCTTGTAAACGCGTGTGTTGGCTAGACCACCCGATTTACTTGTTCATCTTGTTCTTGCTTTGTTCTCGATTGCTAGCAGGTTCAAGGTTGTTCTTAGCACAGCAAGAACAGCAACAATTTGGTTTCGGTGTAATTGTCGCTAAGGCGCAGCAACCCTGTGGTCGTTGTAGTCGGGCAGCACAACGTCGAACTTTCACCAAATCAAGTTATCTTCACTCTCATCGAAAGATCGGGAACCATTCCTTCGCTGGAATCCCATCAACAGCTCTTTAGCTACTGGAGAAAGATAGGGTTGAATTTTATTTGAGAATTTTAAGGCACCATTCACCCTCCCTCTGTTGCCATTTCGGTCCTACAATTGGTATCAGAGCAAGGTTGGCTCTGTATTTGATCTTAACCGATCTGGAGCTTGGCAACTAGTAGGGAGTATTGTGATCTTTTCTCTGCATCTTGTTGGGGTGGTTTTGCCAATGGTGTCCTTTGAGACAAGAGGCTTGATTTTGGCTAGAGGGTGATGTTATTTGCAAGAACCTGTGGTCATAAGGAGTTTTGACCACAGTCACTGTACCGAGGACGACAACGAGAGTAGCATTCACAGGTGCTGGGACGTGGTCATAACCACGGTCTCAGAGGCCCCATCTGTGACTACACTTCATGGATCTTATGCTTTACCTCGGCGCACTGTCCTCGGTTCGTTGGTCTATCTTGATATATCCTGTTCTTCGACCAGATGGACTAGAATTGAAAAACAGAGGATGGTGCTTTGTCCTCTCGGGCGTAGTCGTAGCTTCATACGACCGCGTCTGCTGGCGGACACTTCTGCTTGTCACCATGTTCGGGAGACTCTACGTTCACGGGTGCTGGTCCTGAGCATGCTGTTGCTCGATTGCCGTGATCGTAATACTTTACGACTACGACTCTCGGCTGTAGTCATTCAAGACTACGCCTCTCATGCTACGACCACGCTTATTTCTTCTCAACTGTAGTCGTAGCACGTAACGACCATTCTTTTCTGCTGAGTGGCCGTGTGTCAAGTCTTGGAAGCCCAAGCATTTGCTTACTAACCCTTCGGGATCCAAGACTTGGACACTTTGTTCTTGTTATTCGTAGGTATCCAGACGCGAGTTGGAGAACATGGATTTGATTGGGTTTTGGTCTTCAGCTTCATCATGTGACCAGAACATTCATTGGCTCTTCAATTGATGGCCTCCAAGAGGCATATGCTCTCACGTTAGCGTCCACACCTACTTTGTGAGCTACTCCTTATCTTCATGCTCTTTTATTCATGATTGATCATAATTGGCATGATGTGTTTGTTCATGTGCTCACGTGTACCATATTGGCATGTTTTTCTTTCAATGCTTTCATGTCATGCCTTTATGTGTGTATTGCTTAGGTATCCATGTATCATGCTATATTTGGATGCTTAAGTTTTGACTTGACTTCATGAGCTAAGTGGAATGTGCATATTAGAAGTCAAGTATCATCATGACTTTGCGCTCTGTAGTATCTATCATGGTTCACATCTTGCTCCTTATGTTCATTCGTCATTATTTATACATGTTAGCATACTTTTCATGATTTGGATTTGACATGGTGTATGTCTACATGATGTATGCATATGTATGGATAGTATGAGCTTGAGTATATCTTGGATAGTTTCTCTGTGTCATGATGATGCGTTTATTCATGCCTTTGTATCTTTTCTAGTATACATGCTTTTATCCATGCTAGCATATGCTTCTGTGACTATTCCTATCATCTGCTATGTATGGTAGAGATTCATTGTGATGCTTGTATACCTTGATCTTATTCATTTTGGCATGAAATAAATTGTATGACATCTTGGTAGCGTTAGTCTGTGCTTATGCTTAGATATCATGAGATTTGTGGTTAGGTCACAAGCTCCTTCTAGTATTTGGTGGCTCTAGACTTGCTGTTCTAGATGCTTTTGATGAGGGCTAGATTGAGCTTGTGTGGGTGTGTGTTCTCATGTATTCTATGTCATTAGTATTAGTGATGCTACTATTGTTGTCATTTGTCTCAGTACTGGTACCATGTTGTATATCATTTACCCCAGTACTCGGACATCCAGCTGTTCTCCTATGTTTAATCCGCAAGTTATGAATGAGGGGAGAGTGGTACAGCTGTTTACGAGCGCTCACTGGTCTTTACGACCACGTCGTAATGTCTACGACCACGGTCCAGACCCGGGATCGATCGCGACCCCGGAATCATCTTCGACTATGGACATGACGACCAGGATGCAACTACCACCACGACCTGGTTTTGTGTTCGACCACCCCGAATTGGCCTACGATCATGAGCTCTACACATACATGACCATGAGCCGGACTCAACCACGATCACGATCCGAACTTGACTACAACCGATCCTCAGACATGACTACGACCATGGTCCAGACCAAGACGCGACTTTGATCACTCCACCGCGGTCTGGACTCGGATATGACTGTGACCCTAGAATCATCTATGATCATGACTACACACCAAGCGATTGGGACAAAGGTTTGCTCCCTTGCGATCTTTAGTGTTTTGCTTCCCTCCACTTGGCTTTGCTTTGTTTATCTGTTCTAGAGGGAGGAAGGGTCCGATTGGTTAGACAGGAACAACTCTAGGTGATGTTGTCTCATTCACACCTCTCATCCAAATGGTTCTCTAGGATTATTTACTACCTAGTTTGGGTTTGGTTCTCTAGGATTCTCTTCTACCTAGGTTGAACTTTTTATTGGCCACTAGAGTCTTTTGCATTGACATAGTGTGCTTTTTGCCCCGTGGTATGAGGTTATAGACTAGAGACCATGAGGATAGGATGTGTTTGGGAATCACCACTTTGAGCTAGAACCTTCTCTTTCTGGATTTTGTGCCAAATTTCCTGGTTCTTCTCTTTTTGCCTTCTCTAGGGGGAGTTGGAGCCTTTCTGTCTGATCGGGCTATTTTTCAGGGAGAGTTCATCTCATGTGCATTCTTTTGTCCCATAGTGCATAACATTCACATGAATGCCTGTACAGTTTTTGGAGCCCTGAATATTATCTTTATGTGACATGATATCATGCTTTATATCTTGCCATGTATTGTGATAGCTTGATTTATCATGCCCTTCTATGTGTTGCGTAGCTCTTGCCATACTAGCTTAATTAAATATGAACAACTTGAATCAAATCATGTCTTGTTCAATCTTGTGAATAGTCTGGCTTTAGTGATCCTCTCTTGATTCAGGCCATGTCGAATAGGCTAAGTTGAGTCTTGAATCTATTTTTGAGGTTTAGATTGAGCTAAGTTAGTTCATTAGTGATGCATGAGTTAAGTTTTAACTCTTTGTTCATGAACTAACTAAAGTAAATGCAAAAAGATCTCTTTTGTGAGAAAAAAAACTGATCTCACCAATTCTTTCTCATGAGATGGCTTGCCATTGCACTAGGCATGAACTCAGGGGGAGTTTTGGATGACCAAGATCACCTCTTTAAGCTTATTGCTTGGAGTGATCGCATAAGGCTTGAGATCTAGCACATGGTTAAGAAAACAAATCTTTGTGAAAAATGGTCGGAGCCAACCATTAAGTTATAAAAAGTACCAAATGTGCTAATTTTGCTCAGCTACAAGTATTCTACAGTGGTATCCAAAGTACCACAAGTAGTGAATTACTTGTGATATCTAGTGCTTGAACAAAATGTCTCATTTTTGAACTTATAGCACTCTAAAATTGACTCAACTATAGCTTCTTGGTTCCACTTAGAATATTGACATGGCTTGACTCACGTTTGGATACCTTCTTCTAGACTAAAATCTTGAGTGACTCGACATGCTAATCAAACCATTTAATTTAAAGATCATGACTTATTTGGCTTGAGCTTGACAATACATGGTTTGTTATGATCTAAATAGCATTGTCACCTTTTATGGCTTGGTATAATTTTTTGCGAAGTCACTTTAGATAATCTTCATGACTCCCATAGCTCCTATCGCTTAAATCAAATCAACTGCCGGCACTCCATTTCATTCATGCTTTATTGTTCTTCCTTGCATCTTGATGACTCTATTGCCAAAAGGGGGAGAAGGATAGAGAAAAAGGCATTAAGGGGTGCAAAAAGCATTTAAATGGGAGAATGCATTAAGGGATACGAGAAGGATAAAAGACATTAAGGGGGAGAATGATTGGTCATCTTGCTATGAAAATGGTCATGTGAGCAACTGCTTTTTGGACCATGAGCAAGATTGGACTTTTTGTGTGATCTGGAGCTTCTGTAGAAAATTTGATCTTTCTCTATTTGCTCCATTTCATTCTGTGTCAACATGGTCATGAGTTCCTTCTTCACTTCTTTGAGACCATGTGGGGCTTTTGCATCTCCTTTACTTTTTCATTTCAAAAACAAACTCATCTTCATGCCTTTTTCGGTGTTTGTCAATATACTCATCAAGGGGGAGATTGTGAGACCATGTGGAGGTCACCCCATGGTTGTGATGAGTAATTGACTCTTGGTCTAGAAAGATTAAGTTTGGTTTTTGAGGTTTGAGCTGACCTTGCAAAATCGTAAGCCTTGAGAATGGTCGGCAGATCATTTACGACCACGTTGAGCGCAATCGGGAACCAGCCGGGTAGCGTACGACCACTTTGGCCATAGTCGAACTCGCGTACGACTTCTGTGACGGTGGTCGGAAGGCTGTTCGATCACGTTAAGCGCTATCGGAACCCTGCCGGAGCCTCTACGACCACATTGTGGCATTTTCGATCTGTTTGGGCGTGGTCGAAACTCACGAGGACTGTTTACGACCACGCTGTGGTGATTATGACCACTCTGGCTGTGGTCGGAGGCCACCAGGGCCATTTACGACCACATTGGACGTGGTCGAGAGCCAGCCGAGGAGCGTACGACCACGTTGGCGCGTGGGTCTACGACCACGTTGCGGGTGCTCGTGGTTCGACCACGTTATGCGTTCGGTGGTTCGACCACGTTGTGCCCTCGGTGGATCGACCACGTTGTAACGCCCGGTTATCGACCACGTTGTGCGCCCGATTACGATCACGTTAACGCGAGAAATGGCCGTGGTCGGAACGGAGTTCGACCACGTTATCGACAGGACGACCGTGGTCGATTGGTGATCTTTGAACCGGTCGTATGACCTCTGGAAGTGGTCGATTTCGCTGGGGTTTTGTCGTACGGGTTTGTACGGCTGTCATGGACCTTGTGGACTAGTTTGTTCATCATTTTGACAGCATTTTGACAAGTCTAATTTCTGTGCAAAAGACTTGAGCTCGGGTTGAGCGGTGCAGAGTTTGGTTTCTCTGTTTGAGCGGTGATCGTAGCAGACCTGTGTGTGGTCGTAGCTAGCGATAGTCGTAGCTTGTGTCTGCATGGTCGTAACAAGCTTTGAGGTGGTCGTGACGACGTGCTGTGTGGTCGAAGGAAGCAGAGAAGACTTCCAGGGCTTCGACCACTTCTTGAGGTGTGATTTCGAGTGGTCGTAAGGAGTTTATGACCAGGTTTTTTGCTGTGATATTTATGCTGAATGATTGTCGGCTTGTCTGGTGCGGTGCTATGTGACGGTTTTCTTGTCTATGTGGCTGCAGGACTTCGGAGCTATTTCATGGTGAGGCGTGGGAGGACCGGGACTAGGCACAGGAGGTGTTGAGGTCCAGACGGTCGGAGACGCCGAAGATGATCGAGGCTGGTGAGGTGGTTGTGAGCCGGGAGTCGAGGAACCGGAGCTGGAACTGCCAGAGCTGAACACAATGGGCAACGGCGAGGTGGACCGGGACTAGGCTCAGGGAGGAGCTGAGGTCCAGACGGTCAGATGCCGGGTGCGGTCGTGTGCGACGAGATGGACCGGGACTAGACTTAGGAGAAGTCGAGGTCCAGCCGTCGGAGACTGGCGCAGTCGGCTGCGGTCCAGTCGATCGGAAGACAGGCACAGTCAAAGAGTGGCGCGGTCGACTGAGGTCTGATCGGTCGGTTGCAGGACTTTGAGACTAGTCGTGGTGAGGCATGGATGGTCGAGACTAGGCACGGAGGTGCTGAGGTCGTGAGCGGCCGGGAGATGCCAAAGACGACGAGGTCTGCGAAGTGGTTGCAAGCGTGGACGGCAAGGCTGCGGAGGAAGCTTCCGGGAAGGCAGCAGAGTGGCATTTTGGAGAAATGGCCAAAGGCTGCAAAGGGAAGCTGTGTCTCTGCGAAAGCAGTGGAGTTGTTGGCGCTAATGGGCAAAGTGCAGGTCTGTTAGGGATGGTAGGCAAAGCACTTTGGTTAGCGGGTAAAGAGAGTGGTAAAACCCGGTGTTAGGTGGGGTTTACGGGTTATCCCCGGTGTGGACTAATGGATGGATCCATTAGGGTTAGTCTCAGGTGTGAGGCTATAAAAGGGAGAGGAGAGGCAAGTGTTGGTTTTGAGTTGGTCGGCTGGGCCTTGGAGGCAGCCGCCTCTCCCTCCCTTGGGAGTCTATCTGTGTGTATAGCTCTAGGGTAGAGCTTGTCCTCCCGAGGGGAGTGGATTTGGAAACCTTTATGATCAATCATTCATCTGTTGGTTTCTGTTTATTGTTTGGATGACTTGATTGCGGTTTCTTCGCTCGTCCTTTTCTCTGTGCTCTTGGTCGTTTCTAGTTCTTGGCCTGTTCTTGTTGATTGCTCTGAATCGCAGTGACATGTGGGACTGTACTCCATGCTAACTTGGCTAGCTTTTGCCCGTGAGCGTTCTAATCAACAACTTCAATTCTTGGGCCTTGTTTTGTGCGCTGTTGATCGAATCACAAAAAGGTCTCAATCTGCTTGATATGTTTTCAATTGAAGATTGGAATAGCCTCTTGAGACTTTAAGCAATATGCACACAAGAAATTTTGGCCAGACGAGCTCTTAATGGAAAGTTATTTGAAGTTTGGATCTTACAGTCGTGCGCGTCACTGGCTTCCTCTGTTCTATTTTCGGATTGCCGTATTTTGCTTTTGAGTCTTCAGTTTCTTCGACCACTCTGAGAAAACCGGTCGAGAGGAAGTCTGACTTGAGAATACAAGTTTCAGTCGGCTGAGCCGTATTAAATATTGTCAGGGCCAAAGTAATGGAGAAGCACAAGGAGGAAAGAAGCCAATGCAGTGGGAGAGCAAAAAGGGAGGAGCACAAGGACTAAAACTACAAGTTTTGGATAAGATTTTCAAGCCAAATTCGGATCTCCCATGTGCTCAATCCAATTCAAACTCGGATTCAACTCAGAATTCAATTCGTATTCGGTTCAGGACAGCCTGACAGGCAGTTACTAAAAAGGCCATAACGTTCACAAACGGAGTCCGATTCAGGTGTTCTTGTACTCGTTCGAAAGATAATTTCAAGGGCTACGCAATGGATCTGGCCCCACCTTCAAATACGTCACGGATTAAAAGTTATGACCGAAACATTGTGATGGCTTAATTTTAGGTTTCTCCTTTTGTGTGAGTTTGTTTCCAAATACATGTAGGAATGAGTTGGAGTTGGTTTTGGACCTCTTGGCCAGCCATGAGGTGGAGAGGGAACTATATATTGAGGGTTAGACCCCCATTGTAAGGCAGACCACGTTTGAGAATAATGAATCTACTAAAGTTTGTTCGAGTTAGGCATTGCTGCCGAAGTTCCATAGGGAATTAGGAGTGATTTTCTTCAATCAAGATCGTTCAGCCTTTCCGTTGGGAATTGGGTGCACGATAGATCTTCGCTTGGTGGTCGGCGAAATCAACACGAGTGTGTTTTGGCGGATTAAAGAGTGTTCGTCCCTTGCATTGGCATTGGATGATCATTACGATTCATCAAGACTCCCGTGAGTATCGATCCTACGTCGAGAAGATCGGGCGACCCCGTATCAGGTCGGGATGTGCCGAAGATGGCGAGGACTCGAAGTGGTTGTGAGTCGTGGACAGCAGGAAAAGAGGAAGCTTCCGGGAAGTAACGTGAGGGGAAATTCGGGAAAATGACTTAGGCTCGCGGAAGCGGATTCGGTTGGCGCTAATGGATAAAGTGCAGAGAAGGGGAGGGATAGCATATTTGTTGTTGTGGATAGATTTTCTAAGATGGCACACTTCATACCATGTCATAAAAGTGATGATGCTACCAACATTGCTGATTTGTTCTTTCGTGAAGTTGTTCGCTCGCATGGTGTGCCAAATACAATAGTTTCCGATCGTGACACTAAATTCCATAGCCATTTTTGGAAAACTTTATGGGCTAAATTGGGGACTAAGCTGTTATTTTCAACTACATGTCATCCCCAAACTGATGGGCAAACTGAAGTTGTGAATAGAACTTTATCTACCATGCTTAGGGCTGTTTTGAAAAAGAACATCAGAATGTGGGAAGAATGCTTGCCTCATATTGAATTTGCTTATAATCGTTCGCTGCATTCTACTACAAAGTTGTGCCCTTTTGAGATTGTCTATGGTTTTGTGCCTCGTGCTCCTATTGATTTGCTACCACTTCCATCTTCGGAGAAGTTAAATTTTGATGCTAAACAGCGTGCTGACTTGATGTTAAAAATGCATGAGACAACCAAAGAAAATATTGAACGCATGAATGCTAAATATAAACTTGCTGGTAGTAAAGGAAGGAGGCATTTAACTTTTCAACCGGGTGATTTAGTTTGGTTGCATTTGAGAAAAGATAGATTTCCTGAATTGAGGAGGTCTAAGTTGATGCCTCGAGCTGATGGTCCTTTCAAAGTGTTGGAAAAGATTAATGACAATGCATATAAACTTGAGTTGCCTGCAGATTTTGGGGTTAGTCCCACCTTTAACATTGCAGATTTGAAGCCATACTTGGGAGAAAAAGATGAGGTTGAGTCGCGGACGACTCAAATGCAAGAAGGGGAGGATGATGAGGACATCCTTTCCATGCATACAACCATGCCGGCTCCACATCAAACTGAAACTATGATACAAGGACCAATGACTAGAGCGCGAGCACGTCAACTTAACCATCAGGTGAATGCGTTCCTAAGTTTGCATACAAAGTTTCAAAGAATGGAAGACTACTTAATTCTTGTGATGATTTAATTGTCCTTAGGAACCATGGGGAAGAACCATGTGATCTCAAGTATAGAAGTGGAACCATTAAGTGCAAACCAAGTCCGGTTCGTGAGTTCAACTCGGATTCGGCCTTCCCAACAGCGTCTACTTCAAACGGCCATAACTTTTGATCCAGAAGGTTTCTTGGTGCCCGTGAGTACTCGTTGGAAAGCTCTTGAAGTCTACTTTCAGATGGATATGGTCTCACCTCGAAATTCCATCCGAGCCGATCAGAAACTGCAAAACAAGTCACATCACTTTTCTAGTCCGAGTCAAAGTGGGCCTTAGGCCTTGTAATCGAGTCCTGTTCGGCTTCCATGTGTTTTGGCCAACCCGCCACCTTCCGTGGCCCTTAAATAAGCAGCCGCACCCTCTTCTAGGGTTGGGTTTTGTTTTGGACTAAGTTAGCTTTTGCTACTTCGCCTTGTACTCACGCGTGTTGGCTAGACCGCCCGAATACTTGTCTTCGGAACCCCACCGTTTTTCTGTTTTCGATTGAACCCTACATCGTTTATTTGCAATTAAGTTGTTGTTCATCTTGTTCTTGCATGTTCTTCGATTGCTTGAAGGAACAAATACCCTCGTGGTTTGGTTGATCGTGTGCCGACAAGGTCACAAACAACCTCTGGAGTTGGTGTATCGATCGCTAAGGCGCAACGTCCTTGGATGGTTGTAGTCGGGTCGTCAACGTCATCTCCTTCCCCAATCGAATCTACCACTCTCATCGAAAGATCGGGACTGCTAGTGCTATCAGTAACTCAAGCTTATATGCATTATCATTAATCTTTTCTAACACTTTGAAAGGTCCATCAGCTCTAGACATCAACTTGGACCTCCTCAATTCAGGAATCTATCTTTTCTCAAATGCAACCAAACTAAATCAGCTGGCAAGACCGATACTAAAACGTCCATAACTTTCACAAACGAAGTCCGATTTGGGAGTTCTTGGACTTGTTGGAAAGCTATTTTGAAGCCCCACACAATGGATAAGGTGCCAGCCACGGAATCCTCACGGTAAAGTCGCAAATTGAGAGAAAAACCAGAGGTAGCAGTTGAGGTATTTCCTTTTTAGTTCGTATTGGAGTTTGTTTCGGCCTTAGGCCAAGTAGTGCGTGAGTTGTAATCAAGGCAGTTGATACAGGGCGCTCGATCTTCTCGACGTAGGATGGATACTCACGGGAGTCTTGATGAATCGTAATGATCCTCCAATGCCAATGCAAGGGACGAACACCTGAATCAGACTCCGTTTGTGAAAGTTATGGCCTTTTTAGTAACTGCATCAGTTGTCCCGAACCGAATCCGAATTGAATTCTGAGTTGAATCCGAGTTTGAATTGGATTGAGCACGTGGGAGGTCCGAATTTGGCTTGTAAATCTTATCCAAAGCTTGTAGTTTAATCCTTGGGCTTCTTCCCCTTTTGCTCTCTCATCAAACGGGCTTCTTTCCTCCTTGATCAACCGCATGGGCTGCTGATTGAGAAATTATTGGATAGATATATCATAGCTCCTTGCCCGCATGGACTCTCCTCATGACTCGTGGGAGGTTGGTCCTTCTCCACTTGATCTTCTATTGCTTCAAATCTGAGAAGGCATAACATATTTGCATTAGGTAGTATGTTATTCTCATCTAACGTAATAGAAGAATCTCTAAGGAACAAAAGCACCTGTTGTTGAAGTAGCTTAGCTCTTGCTCTTGTCATAGGACCTTCCGAAACCTTATCAATAGCTTTGCTATGCACATTTGAAGTGGACGATGAATATGTAGTAGAGATGTCCTCATCATCCTCCCCCTCTTGAAAAGGAGTCGTCCTCGACTCTGTGCCATCTTGTCCAAAGAATGGTGATAAATCAGCAACATTGAAAGTAGTGCTCACCCCATAATCGTCTCCTGGAAGCTCTATCTTGTATGCATTATCATTGATCTTGGCAAGCACTTTAAAAGGACCATCACCACGGGGCATCAATTTTGATTTACGCTTCTCCGGAAAGCGTTCTTTGCGAAGGTGTACCCATACTAGATCACCGGTTCAAATAGCATTTTCTTTCTAGTCTTGTTAGCCTTAGAAGCATAAGCACGTACCTTCTTTTCAATTACCTCTTTAGTCTTTTCATGGAGCTTTTTCACAAAATCAGCATGCTTAGAAGCCTCCATATTTATACGTTCTTGTAATGGAAGTGGCATCAAGTCAAGTGTCGTGATCGGTTTGAAACCATACACCACCTCAAATGGACATAGTTGAGTTGTAGACTGCACCACCCGGTTATATGCAAATTCAACATGCGGTAGGCAATCTTCCCACTCTTTTAAATTTTTTTTATCATTGTCCGCAGCAGCATTGAGAGTGTACGGTTCACGACCTCTGTTTGTCCATCGGTTTGTGGATGACAAGTTGTCGAAAAGAGCAACTTTGTCCCAAGTTTGGCCCACAAAGTCTTTCAAAAGTAGCTCATAAATTTGACATCTCGATCAGATACAATGGTTCTTGGCATGCCAGTCTCACAATTTCCACGAAAACAAGTCACTACATGACGACGTCGTCGCTCTTATGACAGGGAATAAAATGAGCCATTTTAGAAAACCTATCCACAACTACAAACACAGAATCCCTCCCCCTCTTAGTTCTAGGCAATCCTAAAACAAAATCCATACTAACATCTTCCCAAGGAGCGCTAGGAACTGGAAGTGGAGTATACAAACCATGTGGATTGAGCTTTGACTTCGCTTTATGGCACGTCACGCATCGTTGAACAAACCTCTCACATCTCGCCTCATCTTAGGCCAATAGAAATGATCAGCTAACATCATGTACGTCTTCTCTCTTCCAAAGTGACCCATTAATCCTCCTGCATGAGACTCCTGCAATAGTAGCAAACGCACAGAAGTCTCTGGAACGCATAGTTTGTTCATACGAAAGAGAAAACCATCATGAACATGAAACTTATCCCACCCTTTCCCATCTTTGCAATTAGAATATGGTGCTAAAAAGTCATGATCAGAAGCATATAAATCTTTCAAACTTTCTAGCCCTGGAACCTTTACTTCCAATTGAGTAAAAAGCACATGTTTTCTAGACAATGCATCAGCTACCACATTTTCCTTACCTTTCTTGTATTTAACAACGTATGGAAAAGTCTCAATGAATTCAACCCACTTAGCATGTCTACGGTTCAGTTTAGCTTGAAATTTCAAATATTTCAAAGCTTCATGATCAGAATGAATGACAAATTCTTTAAGCCAAAGATAATGTTGCCAAGTCTCTAATGCGCGCACAAGAGCATACAATTCTTTGTTATAAACAGGATAATTTAATTGTGCACCATGAAGTTCTCACTGAAAATATGCAACAGGTTTTCCTCCTTGCATCAAAACACCACCAATACCTATTCCACTAGCATCACATTCAATCTCAAAGGTTTTAGTGAAATCAGGTAAAACAAGCAATGGTGCTTCAGTTAAACATTTCTTCAATTCAGCAAAAGCTTTATCTTGTTTTTCTCCCCACTCAAAAGTGAGTCCTTTTTTAGTTAATTCATTTAATGGAGCAGCAATGGTACTAAAATCTTTTACACATCGGCGATAAAAACTAGCAAGTCCATGAAAGCTACAAATTTGACTAACATTGACAGGAGTAGACCAATTTCGAATAGCTTCAATTTTAGATTCATCTACTTCAATTCCTTGAGCTGAAACAACATAGCCTAGAACACCACTTTGCTTGTGCAAAAAGTACACTTCTCAAGATTAGCATACAATTGTTCGGTTCTTAGCACTTGTAGCACTTGTCTAATGTGTTCAACATGTTCTTCCAATGAGCGGCTATATATCAAAATATCATCAAAGTAGACTACCACAAATTTTCCAATAAAGTGTCTCAAAACATGGTTCATTAATCGCATGAATGTACTAGGGGCATTAGATAAACCAAAAGGCATCACTAACCATTCATACAATCCAAATTTTGTTTTAAAAGCTGCTTTCCACTCATCACCATGTTTCATTCGAATTTGATGATATCCGCTACGCAAATCAATCTTAGAAAAGATAGAAGAGCCACTCAATTCATCAAGCATATCATCTAACCTAGGAATAGGATGACGATAACTAATGGTAATGTTATTGATAGCTCTACAGTCTACGCACATTCTCTATGTTCCATCTTTCTTAGGAACAAGAATGACAGGAACGGCACAAGGGCTAAGACTTTCGCGTACATACCCTTTTTCCATGAGTGCTTGAACTTGTCGTTGAATTTCCTTTGTCCTCCGGGTTTGTGCGGTACGACGGACGGTGGGAAGTGGAGCTCCTGGTACCAAGTCAATTTGATGTTCGATGCCTCGAACGGGTGGTAGATCAGCGGGTACGTCCTCCGGAAAAACATCCTCATAATCTTGTAACACATGAGAAACCACACTAGGAAGAGAGGTTAAGTCATTAGTATAAAACAAAGCTTCTTTATATAGCAATACCAAAGGCTCCAAAGTGGGATCATCTCTCATCTCCCGCAAATCAGATTTGGTGGCTATCATGACTAACTTTTTCTCTCCCTCACCCTTTCGTTTTCCACTCAATTTTAGTTTATGGCTCTCACTCACATTTTGTGGAATTACACATTTTTGCTCCTTCACTTTCTCACTCTCCACTTTCACCTCAACCTTTTGCATGTTATCGTATATAATTTGAGAAGGAGTTAAAGGTCGTAACAATATTTCTTTATTATTCCACATGAATTTGTATTGATTAGTTCTTCCATCATGAATCACAGAACGATCATATTGCCATGGTCTACCTAATAACAAGTGACATACTTCCATGGACACAACATCATATTCTATAGTATCACGATAAGAACCAATCTGAAACCTAACATCAACTGTGTACCCAACATTCATAGAACCATTATTGTTTAACCATTGAATTTGATATGGCTGTGTTTGTTTCTTATATTTCAAACCAAGTTTAGTGCAAAGTTCTTTGCTAGCTAAGTTATGACAACTACCTCCATCAATAATAACTTTGCAACACTTACCATCTTTACTCACCTGAGCTCTTGTTTGGAAAAGATTGCAGCGTTGTTCATGGTTGGGCTTTGCTTGAACGCTCAATACCGAAGGGGTGCACACAAGGATAGGACCAGACTTGGGGTCACAATACCCATTCCTATGTGTTTCTTCTTCGCCTTCTCCATCATGGCCATTCTCATGCGCCTCGAAATCAGCAAGGTGCTCTCCATCTTCCTCACTAGTAGAATCATATTCTCCATTCTCAGTTATCAACATTACCTTGTTATTTGGACAATCCTTTTGCATATGTCCACGGCCAAGACACTTGAAGCATTGGATGGAGCTACTCTTGGCCGTAGAACCAATAGAAGATGATGAAGAGGGGATTGGTCCTCTCTTTGGGAAAGAAGGAGTGGCGTTCTTGGTACTCGGGGCAGCATGTGCACTAGGAGTAAAATTTCCACTAGATGAATTAGTTTTAAACGAATTGAAACGAGATGTGGATTTACCTCCTGTAGGTGCTGTACGCGGAGTGTAGGAAGATGATTTTGAAATCCTCATGTCCTGTTGTACTTGCTTCTCAGCCTTAGTGGCTTGATGCACCAACTCCACCATGTTGTTGTAGGGTTGAAATTCGGCGATTCGCTTGATGGATGGATGCAAACCAGCAAGGAATCGGGCCATAGTTTGCTCTTCGTGTTCATAAACATTAGCCCTTATCATAGCCATTTCCATCTCTTTGTAGTACTCCTCAATCGTGAAACTCCCTTGCTTCAAATTCTGCAATTTATCGAAGAGGTCACGTTTGTAATGTTTAGGTACAAACCTTGCTCTCATGTGGTACTTCATCTCTTCCCATGTAGTGATGGGTGGGTCATTGTTCACCATCCTTTGGTTTTGCATTTGTTCCCACCAAACCAAGGCATAATCATTGAACTCTAGTCCCGCCATATGGATTTTCTTCTCTTCAGAATAGTTGTGCAAACGGAACACCTTGTCCACCTTGAGCTCCCAAGTGAGGTATTCTTCGGGCTCATGTGTACCTGAAAATGATGGCATCGTAAATTTGAGCTTACCAAATTTCTCCTCATGTGGTCGTTCTTCACCGTAACGATTACGGCGGTGGTAGCCGTCGTCATAGTGCGGAAAGTCATCATCGTCAAAGGGAAGTGCTCCTCCACCACGGCCTCCATGTCCTTGGCCCCTCCCCGGACCATGAAAGCCGCCCCCTGCACCTCTCCCAGGCAAGGGTGGACGGATGGCGTTTGCCACCACGCGATATCGCTGTTGTTGTGCATCTTGACCACCTCGAGAAACGCCTGCTTCCTCATCTCGCGGAGGGATGACACCCCCACGATGAATTCCTTCCTCCTGTTGTGGTCGAAGTGCGCGCACCACATCATTCACAATGTTGGTACGTAGCACGCTCATTTGTTGGTTCATCTCAATGCGCATGTCTTGTGTGGAATTGTTGATCTCTGCCTTGAGTTGCTCCTCCAAGGCCGAAGTAGTGGCGGCGAACTCATTGTGCAAAGTTCCCCTCAAAGCTTGAAATTGAAAACGTGTCACCGGGGAATTCAGACCATGCTCCTCTCCCATGTTGTCGTCTCCACCTGACATGATTAGTAGCAGAAAGAAAACACCAAAACCACAAATATATGGGCAATATGTGGAGATCACTCAATCTCACTTTTCCTTCTCCCAAGTAAAGTTCTTACCTTTTCGAAGTGGATTGAGGCCCAAAGAAACTTACACTTGGTGGTGGCTATAATAACAAGTGATGATCAAGCGGATTTAAAAGTGACTCACAATTGCACGGCAAAGGATATTTTGTGGAGTTTGGTTAGGAAGTATTTATCCTACACGATCTGATTTCTCGATGTTGTAAAATTAAGTAATAATCCAAGTTAGAATACTTTGCCTAAGTGCTGATCCAAAAGATTTAAGTGAAGTATATGAACGCACACGCAAAGATCAATGTGACTCGATGCAAACAAAGGAATGAGCTAACTAGAGGCAATCCGAAATTAAAGATTAGATAGCTCGTTTTGCACCAAGTACTAGGAGAGACGCTAGCCAATTGCAATGATATGAATGTAAGGGCACAAGATTGCTCAAAGGAATTAAATACACAAGCTGAATTTATGGACTAAAAGCTCATCCTAGATTCGGCCAATGTTTTCTTCTTCTTCTTCTTTCTTCAAGGGCCGAACTAGGTTTAATTGTCTCTTTGATTTTGCATAGGTCACAAATATTCAGCAAGATGTAGAATACTCAAGAGCAGCCCTAGATGCAATATTCAACAGCTAGTCTCAATTGATGAAATAAAAATATCAGATTTTTTTGCAATGTAGTACTGTTCACGCACTGTAGCGATCGGATTTTTTTTTGAATTTTGGATTGGACACAAAGATTAAGCTACGCAAATAAACACGAACGATCAGCACGTAAACAAAATTTCTAATGGATCAAGACATAATAAAACTCACGAAAATAGCAGATGTGAAACTAGGGTTTCGATATTTTTTTGTGCTTTCGGTTTATGGACTATAGGACAATAAGTAATAAACTAAAATTTAAAGGGATAAGATCCTACCGAGTAAACCGCGCTCTGATACCAAGATGATACGGGGTCGCCCGATCTTCTCGACGTAGGATGGATACTCACGGGAGTCTTGATGAATCGTAATGATCCTCCAATGCCAATGCAAGGGACGAACACTCTTTAATCCGCCAAAACACACTCGTGTTGATTTCGCCGACCACCAAGCGAAGATCTATCGTGCACCCAATTCCCAACGGAAAGGCTGAACGATCTTGATTGAAGAAAATCACTCCTAATTCCCTATGGAACTTAGGCAACAATGCTAAACTCGAACATACTTTAGTAGATTGATTATTCTCAAACGTGGTCTGCCTTACAATGGGGGTCTAACCCTCAATATATAGTACCCTGTCCACCTTATGGATGGCCAAGAGGTCCTAAACCAACTCCAACTCATCCCTACATGTATTTGGAAACAAACTCACACAAAAGGAAAAACCTAAAATTAAACTGTCACAATGTTTCGGTCATAACTTTTTATCTGTGACGAATTTGAAGGTGGTGCTGGATCCATTGCGTAGCCCTTGAAATTATCTTTCCAACGAGTATAAGAACACCTGAATCGGACTCCATTTGTGAAAGTCATGGCCTTTTTAGTAACTGCCTGTCAGGCTGTCCCGAACCGAATCCGAATTGAATTCTGAGTTGAATCCGAGTTTGAATTGGATTGAGCACGTGGGAGGTCCGAATTTGGCTTGTAAATCTTATCCAAAGCTTGTAGTTTAAGTCCTTGGGCTTCTTCCCCTTTTGCTCTCTCATCAAACGGGCTTCTTTCCTCCTTGATCAACCGCATGGGCTGCTTGATTGAGAAATTGTTGGATAGATATATCATAGCTCCTTGCCCGCATGGACTCTCCTTCTCATGACTCGTGGGAGGTTGGTCCTTCTCCACTTGATCTTCTATTGCTTCAAATCTGAGAAGGCATAACATATTTGCATTAGGTAGTATGTTACTCTCATCTAACGTAATAGAAGAATCTCTAAGGAACAAAAGCACCTGTTGTTGAAGTAGTTTAGCTCTTGCTCTTGTCATAGGACCTTCCGGAACCTTATCAATAGCTTTGCTATGCACATTTGAAGTGGACGATGAATATGTAGTAGAGATGTCCTCATCAGCCGTGCATTATGCACCAATATAAGGCCAGGGCCTTAGCCCCATTGTAACTCAGGCTATGATTTGAGAAATAGAAATCAGAAAATCACCATGGTTTGGTGGCCATTGTTGGCGTGTTCTTGAGATTTCCATCGAGGAATTGCTCTTGGTGTGTTGAATCCAATTGTGGTGTTGGATTCTACTCGTTGAAACTTTGGTTTCTCTACCCTTCATTCACGTGTTGTGGTGTGCGTGGGAGAAGGCTTATCTTGGAGAGAGCATCCAACAAGGCGTATCGTGAAAGATCAGGGCCAAAGCAACGGGGTTCAGCTAGCTTGCTAGGTGGATCCGCATCATCTTGGTATCAGAGCGTGGTTAGTCACGGTACGAGGTTGCTGAACTTTTCTTAATGGCGGGTTCCATGAAGACTAAAGATGGCGAGGCGCGACATAATGATGCCGAGCTAATTGGGGAGGTGCCCCTATATGCGACGTCTTTGCCGCCCGAGGTATTAATTGGATTTGAAGCGACACGTGACTACTTCTTAAGTTGTCACCGGAAGCTTGAAGGCAAGGTTGATGATTTGGGGCGCGAATTGATGGTTTGTCGGAGGCGCTACGCAACCAGCCACCACAATTTCAGCATGCTGAACGGAGACCTCAATATCTCGAACGACGTGGACCATATGAAGACAACGAACATGAGGAGGTCTTTGATGGTGCAGCGGGCTTTGCTCCACAACCGCGCCATGCTCGGGACTACCGTGGTGCTGACCGTGGTAGGGACATGCGTGGCAGAAGTGCTGCCCATGGTGGAGGTATGCATGGTATCATGAAAGATCAGGGCCAAAACAACGGGGTTCAGCTAGCTTGCTAGGTGGATCCGCATCACATCTTTAAAATCATCATCATGAACATAATGCTCTTTAATTGTTTCTAATCCAAAAATTTTGAAGTCAAGTTGTGAGAGCATGGTATATCTCCTAGACAATGCATCAGCAATAACATTCTCCTTTCCCTTTTTGGTTTTTATGACATAAGGAAAAGTCTCTATGAACTCAACCCACTTTGCATGCCTACGGTTCAATTTTCCATGACTTCTAATATGCTTTAATGACTCGTGATCAGAATGAATGACATATTCTTTGGGCCATAAATAATGTTGCCATGTCTCGAAAGTTCGAACTAAAGCATACAATTCCTTATCATAAGTAGAATAGTTCAAACTAGGCCCACTCAATTTTTCACTAAAGTATGCCACAGGTTTACCTTCTTACAACAGCACACCAACCAATCCAATTCCACTAGCAACACAGATACGGGGTCGCCCGATCTTCTCGACGTAGGATGGATACTCACAGGAGTCTTGATGAATCGTAATGATCTTCCAATGCCAATGCAAGGGACGAACACTCTTTAATCCGCCAAAACACACTCGTATTGATTTCGCCGACCACCAAGCGAAGATCTATCGTGCACCCAATTCCCAACGGAAAGGCTGAACGATCTTGATTGAAGAAAATCACTCCTAATTCCCTATGGAACTTCGGTAGCAATGCTAAACTCGAACAAACGTTAGTAGATTCATTATTCTCAAACGTGGTCTCCTTACAATGGGGGTCTAACCCTCAATATAAAACTCACAAAAACAGCAGATGCGAAACTAGGGTTTGGATTTTTTTTTTGTGTTTTCGGTTTATGGACTATAGGACAGTAAGTAATAAACTGAAATTTAAAGGGATAAGATCCTACCGAGTAAATCGCGCTATGATACCAAGATGATACGGGGTCGCCCGATTTTCTCGGCGTAGGATGGATACTCACAGTAGTCTTGATAAGTCGTAATGATCCTCCAATGCCAATGCAAGGGACGAACACTCTTTAATCCGTCAAAACACACTCGTGCTGATTTCGCCGACCATCAAGCGAAGATCTATCGTGCACCCAATTCCCAACGGAAAGACTGAATGATCTTGATTGAAGAAAATCACTCCTAATTCCCTATGAAACTTCGGTAGAAATGCTAAACTCGAACAAACTTTAGTAGATTCATTATTCTCAAACGTGGTCTCCCCTTACAATGGTGATCTAGCCAAGAGGTCCTAAACCAACTCCAACTCATCCCTACATGTATTTGGAAACAAACTCACACAAAAGGAAAAACCTAAAATTAAACTGTCACCATGTTTTTGTCATAACTTTTTATCTGTAATGAATTTGGAGATGAGACCAGATCCATCTGAAAGTAGACTTCAAGAGCTTTCAATAGAGTACAAGAACATCGCAATCGGACTCCGTTTGCAAAAGTTATGGTCATTTTAGTCGGTGTTTGATGGGCTGTCCCGAACCGAATCCGAATTGAGTTCTGAGTTGAATTCGAGTTTGAATTCAGTTGTACATATGGGAGGTCCGAATTGGGCTTCAAAATCTTGTCCAAAACTTGGACTTTAAGTTCTTGGGCTTCTCCCCTTGTGCTATCCCTTTGCATGGGCTTCTTTTCTCCTTGATCAGCTGCATGGGCAAGACTTTCTCCTTTCCATCTCCATGGGCTTTGAGTTTTTTGTTCTTGGTAGCAAATATGATTACCCTCCTTGTGCTTCTCCATTGCTTTGGCCAGAATCATTATAATATTTAAACCTAATAATAAACAAGAATTTGGCATAAGGTAGTATATTATTTCCAAGAATAGAAGGAAATTAATTAAGAAACAAATTCACCTGACAATATTTAATGCGGCTTAATACTTCTTTCCAGGCAAATAATGTATTTGACTAAAGAGTGCTAAGCATGTGCATATCCGCATCAAGGGGGTTGTAGCGTACAGCTTGTCCTCCCAATGCAAAGCAGGAAGACGAGTGTTTCATACAGAAAAATGTAGTTAAGCAGACAACACAAATTCGATGATCTCCTATACCATCCGAAAGGGAAAAAATAAAGAATAGTAGGACCAAAGAGAGCAACAAAGTGAGCCGTGGAGCATCTTAAAAAAACGCGGCATGGATGTAATACCCCGGATAGGATTTTGCAAATAATCGATTAATCGGGGAGAAGGACCTTTAAAGAAAAGAGTGGAATAGTGTTTTGTTGAGGGGTTTTCTGAAAAATTAGGACAACCTGGGCCTAGGCCTCGGCCCAGGTGGGAAATCAGGCCCAAGGGGGGAGGGGAGGCGCCTCCCACCCTAACCCTAGCCGCCCCCCTCCTTTCCCTCCTATTGGCCGCCACCTCCCTCCCCCTTTCTCTCTTGCACCTCCCCCTTTCTCTCTTGCGCCTCCCCCTCCTCCAACAGCACCCCCCCTCCCCCTCTCCTCCATTGTTGGTGAAGGAACCCGCTTGTGCTGCCAATCAAGCGGAGGAGGAGATCGCGCGCACAATCCGAAGGAAGGGAGGATCAAGAGGAGAAAAGGAGGAGGAAGAAAAGAGGAAGAGTTTGTGGGGAATTCATCGGGTTCTTCATCCTTTCGTCAAGGGGTCCTCCTTGTTTCCCATTAGAATATTATTCTTTGATTTTGATAGCAATTTCGTAAGTCTGGACTGCTAGGACAGAACATGTTAGACGGCTGTTTTGGGTTAGATCCGTGGGGATTCAGGTCTGGACCTCTCCTAGAGAATTGTAGAGGACGAAATTATCTTTCCACGAAGTCCTAGAACGCGTCAATCAGACTTGTGTAACAAAAGTTATGATTTTTATAATTTGACTGTTTTGCATCTCGGAGGGTTTCCCGACGGGTTTCGGTAGATCGATTTTAGAAATTAGTACACGGGAGCATCACACGATCTTCATATTAGGAAAGTTTTAGATAATTTTCTTAGCTTTCCAGAAAGGTCAAGAAGTCCAAATTTTGACTTTCGGGGTGGAAGTTACGGCGTTTTTAGTGCGCTGTCCAGAGACAAATACAGATTGAGGAAAACTGGTTGGATCGGGTAGAAGATGGCCGAATCTGGAAGGCTCCCCAAATAGGTTTAGTTAGATAATTTAATTATATTTCCAGAGAATCTAAGAACGCCTCATTTTGACCTTTGTATCAAAAGTTATGAATTTTTCAAGGTGACTGTCTGTAGAAGGCAGGGGTTGGCCGAGAGAAGATTTGAGTTTGGGTCAAGTTAAATATGTTGGGTTAGTTTAAGGTTATTTTTATTTTATCCATAGACCCGTTTCTGTTGTCTTAGAAAATATTATATTAATGTTCAGGAGGAGGACGGGTTCCCGGGGCTGCACCTTCTACTCATCCTCCGTTTTCGCGTGGTTAAGGCAAGTACATGTGTGGCTTTAAATTGATAGTGCATATCGAGTGTGATTGATGCTTGTTGATGATTGTTACAATGTTATGGATGTGTATGCTCACGAATATGTTAATGTTTTGCTGTTAGTGTTTATGATCAATTGCAATTATTATGTTCATGAGAATTTATGATGCATAGATAGTGTGAATGCAAGTTTATTTATCGAGAGATTCACATGCATGCATCATGTTGATTATTGAAGTCTTGGTCACGAGATGACCAAGCGTCGAGGTCCCCATCATGTTGAGGCCATGACGGGCTAAAGGTCCTCATACTCATGGAGTGTGGGCAATTGGTCCCTGTACCAGATGGTACAGGCATGGGTGAGCATTGACGGATGCTCACTCCGTATTACCGGTAAAATGCGAAAGAGAAGAGAAAAAGAGAATTTATTATCATATTGCATACCATGGTTATTATTATGATACAATGTTGTTCATGGTTGATTATGTTACTATCTTATCATACTTGCTGAGTCATTGGACTCACTCTTGCTGTTGTTTTTGTTGTTGTTTGTTTATTTTAGGTACCTTCACGAGATCAGCATACATGGGAATAAAGAGGGATTAGTATTGTTGCACTTGCACGAAAATTTACCATGGAGAAGATAGAGAACTCTAAATATTATTTGTTGATTAGTTCAAGTGGTATTTGATTATGACCTTCAGATTAAGATGTAATAATGGATTAGAACTTCTTTATATTGCTTTCGCGCTTTACTTAAGTTTTATAGATGTTTCTGCTTAGTAGTAAATTTACTTTGCTTGCGGTTATTCATACCTTTTGATAATACTTGTTGGAACTTTATTTTTATCAATAAACAAAGGAGGCTCTGCCGAAAATTTATAGAGTGCCTTAGCTTAGTTACAATGGAGCATCGTTAAAACGAGGTCCGTCGAGCGAGGACTCCACAAGCTAAAGGAAGATACGCGGGACACAATCAAATAAGCATCCATGACAAGCGGGTTTGAGCCCGGAAACAATGCACCTGGTGGTTGCCTCTGCGCGTGTGCGCATGATCCCCTCCCCCACTCGACAATAGTACGGGGCAATTCATGATTTGCCAGTCAAAGTGTGGTGTTTCATGATTTGCTACTATACTGATTATAATTCAGTTTTTACTATTGACCATTGTGTTGACCATTGTGCACATCTTCTTCTTGCTCTGCTTCTCCTTCCTCCAACTACTTCTCTTCTTAAGTTCAAACTTGCTCAAAATCAAGCACATCCTAGGTTGCTAGACGATGTCACTGTCCACTGCCCGGACCCCTATTCGCATTACAAAGAGCCACAGCCGACACGATCACACGGCTGAAGACGTACGGCGCCATGGCGAACGCGCCACCTAGGTAGCTCCTCCCCTGCCTGGCCCTTCCCATGTGCGGTGGTCAGTGTCTTCTTCTGTGAGACCATGTGGAGGTCACCCCATAGTTATGATGAGTAATTGACTCTTGATCTAGTGAGATTGAGTTTGGTTTTTAAGGTTTGAGAAGAGAATGGTCCTCTCTGTAAGGTCTTAAGTCTCAGCGACTTGCTCGGCAGTGGCATCTATGACCACTGTGTTCGACCGCTGCTGTGTATGGTCGGCAGTGCCTTATCCGTTGAATAGTCGGCAGTCGATCTCGTGGTCTACGACTTGGTAGTCGTAGCTAGTGCTACGACTTGATGGTTGTAGGTGATCCTTCGACTTGAGGATGTCGTTCTTGGGGTCTACGACTTTGTGGTCGAAGGGGATCGACTTGGTGGTCATAGAAGCCCCTACGACTTGGTAATCGTAGGTTCTTTTCGACTTGGTGGTCGGCACTACGACTTGGTAGTTGTAGGTGCCTTTTGACTTGGTGGTCGGCACTACAACTTGGTAGTCGTAGGTGGCTTACGACTTGGTGATCAGTTGAGGTCTTATGACTTGGTAGTCGTAAGTCATAGCAACCAGGCTTGGTAATCGTAGCGATCTGTGTAGTGGTCACAGTGCTCTGTCTGAGTGATCGATAGTCGTAGCTTGTGCTGCGTTGTCATAGCAAGCTACGTGGTGATCGTAGCAGCCTTGTGTGTGGTCGTAGGCTGCTGGCACTTCATGTCTTGTGCATTCGAGTGGTCGTAAGTGGTTTACGACCAGCTGGGTTGAGCTTTGAGTACATTCTTCTGATGCAGATTTATGATCTCAGTGTTTTGTGTGGTGCTGTGTGATGGTTTTATTGTCTGTGTGGTTGTAAGACTTCGGAGCTAAGTCATGGTGAGGTGTAGAAGGACCAGGACTAGGCATAGGAGGTGTTGAGGTCTAGACGGTCAGGAGACACCGAAGATGATCGAGGCTAGTGAGGTGGTTGCAAGCCGAGACGACGAGGAACCGGAGCTGGAGCTGCCGGAGGTGAACATGAGGGGAGGCAAGTGTTAGACTGGAGAGAGTTGGTCGGTTGAGCCTTGGCGGCTGCCGCCTCTCCCTCCCATGGGAGTCTATCTGTGTGTGTGTTAGCTCTAGGGTTAGAGCTTGTCCTCCCGAGGGGAGTGGCTGTTGAGAGTGTGTGTTGGCTCTACGGATTAGAGCCTGGTCCTCCCGAGGGGAGTGTCTGTGAAATCATTCATCTAAGCAATACATCTATCTTAGGCTATGTGCCTTGTGTATTTCTTCTATTTGAGTTTTCTCGGCTTGATTTGATTTCTTCTCTGTTCTTCCTTTCTCTGTGTTCTTGGCTATTTCTTGATCGCGGTGACATGTGGGTTGCACTCCAAGCCAGAGGTTTATTCTTGGCTATGCCATGTGATAAATATTCTTGGCTGTGCACCAAAGGTTTATCCTTCAAACTTTTGAAGAAGGTTCCCTCATGCGTTAAACAATATCTTTAGAATATTTATCACATGGCATCTCGATGTACCATGTGTGACTGAAACTTTAACAATTCAGATTTTAGCAAACAAGAGGACTTTGTTTCATGACTACAATAGATGATTAGCAGTTCAATTCACAGTCATTGTTCGGTGATTCGTAGATCAGCAGTTGAATTGTGAACTGAAAAAAAACACAAAAAGAGGAGATCTTTGTGTGAGCATATAGTTCGTGAGGGAAAAAGAGCCGTGCCATTTGGGCTGTGGGCTGGTTGTAGAGTTTCCTTAAATTCCCTAATGGCCTACAAGCTGTAGGGCATCCTTTCATCGATTATTCCTCATCTTCTGCATCTCTTCGCGCGCTCATCCTTCCAATCAAATCCCTTTTCCTCATAAGGGAGCTCACCTGCCATGCAATGTAAGGGAAAGAGGAAACGTGTGGAACTAGCATCACAACGAGTTTCACTATGGACAACTCGCATGTCTCCGTACACTAGCCATACCTAATTTTGGGGGCGTATAGCCCAAAACTTTAAGTTGTAACTTATTAGTCAAATACATAGTGATTGATGAAAGAAGACAAAGTAAAAAAGCTAGCTAAAAATATAAAAAGAACGAGAATGATATTGGCTTCTCCTTTACATTTAAGGTGTAGCCTACGGCGGGCAACACTGTAACATCAATATACAGAACCTAAACGAGCCTGCGTGACGACCGTGGCCCATATCCATGTCCACCAATTACCCATACGTCGTACCCATTTGAAGGCAAATTACTCATACCCAATAAAACCATGTCATTACTAGGTGCTGCTCGGTTGGGCTAAAATAAGCTGAGTTATGGCTGAAATTGCACTGTAGCTGGTTCAACTTATACTATATCTGATGGTGGCTTATTTAGCGTAACTAAATTTTAAAAATTTTAAAAAAAACCAGGTTAGCCCATCACGAACAACGCAAACAAATACGGAAAAAAAGAACGACAAAAAAATAAAAAAAACTAAAAAGTTAGAAAAAGACGAAATTTAAAAATAGTGAAAAATAAGCCAGAAACTTAAGCCAAAATGAGCAAGACAAATGGGTTTGGATACCCCTTGGGTAAAATAGGGGGAGTGCATGAGATAGCACCGCAACTTGCTGGCAATGACGACGGTTGGTGATGGAAGTAGTTGGTGGCATGATAGCTCGGTGATGTGAGCTAAGTGGGTTGTATCTAAGGTCGAGGAGGAGCTTAGGTAGGTCGAAGCATGCATCAATGGCTCCAAACATGATGGTAGGGTAGACCTAGTGCAGTGGAGCAGCAGTTGAACGGTGGAGGTGTTGAGTAGGAGGCAGGGGAAGTACATTCAGGAGATGGAAGAAGTGCATTAGCGTTGCAGCGACAGCGACTGGGGCAGGGAGTGGTAGATATGGGTAATTGACAAGGAGATTAGTGCCGTGACAACGCAAGCGGCCAAGGGCTAGTTGCCAACGGCGGCGGCGATAGGAGGAGAGAGTGCTCACTGGCGACAATGGTAAGGAGAAGAGATAGGGAATAGATGGGCAGAGAGAAAGGATGGTGATGGTTTTTTGTTGATCTCGATAGGTATGGGTATTGACAGATAAACATGTATTACCCTATCCATACCAGAATCTCAATAGGTATTGCCTCTCTTACCTATACTGATGCGGATCCACCTAGCAAGCTAGCTGAACCCCGTTGCTTTGGCCCTGATCTTTCACGATACTCCTTGTTGGATGCTCTCTCCAAGATAAGCCTTCTCCCACGCACATCACAGCACGTGAACGAAGGGTAGAGAAACTGAAGTTTCAGCGAGTAGAATCCAACACCACAATTGGATTCAACACACCTTGTTCCTCGATGGAAATCTCAAGAACACGCCAACAATGGCCACCAAACAATGGTGATTTTTCTGATTTCTATTTCTCAAATCATAGCCTGAGTTACAATGGGGCTAAGGCCCTGGCCTTATATTGGTGCATAATGCACGGCCTTGATTACAACTCACGCACTACTTGGCCTAAGGCCGAAACAAACTCCAATACGAACTAAAAAGGAAATACCTAAACTGCTACCTCTGTTTTATCTCTCAATTTGCGACTTGACCATGAGGATTCTATGGCTGGCACCTTATCCATTGTGTGGGGCATCAAAATAGCTTTCCAACGAGTCCAAGAACGCCCAAATTGGACTCCGTTTGTGGACGTTTTAGTATCGGTCTTGCCAGCTATCCCAATCCGAGTCCGAATCGGTTTCAAATCTTTACATGTTTTGTTTTCTTGTTCAAGGTGCTTCCAAATCCGTTTGGAACCTGAAAAAGAGTCCTTCTCCACCTTTAGAAAGTCATGGTGTGGTCGGATTTTACTTTTATTTGCATTGCAATACTCGAACTCTTTATGTTTGGCAAGTCTCGCGCGTCTCTCCGGACAGCTCGTGCAACATCCAATGAAATTGCCATAAATTTGTGTAGGAAGCTCCAATCAAGTGCCGTTTGATTCGTTGAAAAATAGACTTCATTATCTTTCCAAATATGTCTCTTGTGCACATTAGAAACCTTAGAATTGGTATTCAAAGATTCTTGAACATTGTGCACAGAACTGCAAGCACTAACCAAAGTTGTAGTGCTACTTGGTGCCACATCATCCTCCCCTCCTTGAAGCAAAGCCGTCCTCGGCTTTGGGGTAATCTTGGGAGCTTGCTTCTTCTTGGTAAGGGCTAGTTGCCAATGGCGGCGGCGATAGGAGGAGAGAGTGCTCACCGGCGACAATGGTAAGGAGAAGAGATAGGGAATAGATGGGCAGAGAGAGAGGATGGTGATGGTTTTTTGTTGATCTCGATAGGTATGGGTATTGACAGATAAACATGTATTACCCTATCCATACCAGAATCTCAATAGGTATTGCCTCTCTTACCTATACCTTACCCAATAATGAGGGTATGGGTATGGGTAATAAGTGTGGATACCCAGTGTCATCTTCTCATGTGTCATTGGGACAGCACAAGATGTCTCCTTTACCGAAGGGAAAGTCTCATACTCGGTCATCTTCTCATGTGTCACACTAGTGGAACCATAAGAGCTGAAGTATGGACATGGATTGAACCGTGATGTACGTCTCTCCATAAGTCTCTTCTCCTGCGTCATATTCTGCAATTTATCAAATAGATTACGCTTGTAATGACGAGGAACAAAACAGGCTCTCATTTCTCGCTTCATCTCTTGCCATGATGCCACAGGGTCTGCTCCATTCTCAGCTCTTTGTGTAATGGCTTGTTCCCACCAATCGAAAGCATAGCCTTCAAACTCAAGTGATGCCAACTGTATCTTTCTCTCATCCGTATAGTGATGCATACGGAATATTTTGTCAACCTTCAATTCCCAAGTGTGATACTCCTCGGGATCAGTTCCACCTACAAACTTGGGTATGGAAAACTTGAGCTTGCCCAATCCATCATCTTCATTGCGTGGACGACGATAGTGGTCATTGTAATGCAAAGCAAAATCACTATCCCATTCCATCGCATGTGCAGCACCACCACGGCCACCACCTAGGCCTTGGCCACGCCCTCCATGGCCTCCTCCTCTTCATCCTCCAATATGTGGTGGACGCACCACGTTGGCAGCCACTCGATGTTGCGGTTCAGGAGGTACGTGTGCAGCAGCGTCTCTTCCTTGAACACTTGCTTCATCGCCACCATTGCGAGCTTGTATGAGCCTAGTGAGGGCTCTAATGTCCTCCCGCAATTGGCGCACATTTTCATCAGCTTGTATCTCCATGTTTTGCATCTTCCATGCAATTTGATCAGCAAAAGCATCATGCTTTTCATGGAGTTGATCGATCCCTTGGCGTAGCTCACGTTGAAAGTGTTCACGGAATGCCCCAAATTGACATTGTTTAACGAATGCTTGAGTTTCATTTGTCTCACCACTCTCATCATGGTGTTCTCCACCAGACATGGTTAGCTATGCAAGAAACAAGTAGCTATGTAGAATAATGCTTTATGGAAATCACTCAATCTCACTATTTTCTCTCCCAAGTAAAGTTCTTACCCTTCCGAAGTGAATTAAGGCCAATAAAACTTACACCGGTAGAAGTGACAACGATAGCGTGATGATTAAGCGAATTCAAGAGTGTTCACTACTTACACAACAACGGTTATATGGTGGAGCTTGGTATGGAAGTGTATATCCTAGAAATCTGAAATTCTTGATGTTGTAAAGTTAAGTAATAATCCAAGCTAGAATACTTTGCCTAAGTGCTGATCCAAAAGATTTAAGTGAAGTATATAAACGCACACACAAGATCAGAGTGACTTGATGCAAACAAAGGAATGAGCTAACTAGAGGCAATCTGAAATTAAAGATAAGATAGCTCGTTTTGCACCAAGTACTAGGAGAGACGCTAGCCAATTGCAATGATATCAATGTAAGGGCACGAGATTGCTCAAGAAATTAAATCACACAATCTGAATTTATGGATAAGGAACTCATCCAAATTCGGCCATATTTTTTTTTCTTTTCTTCTTTTTTTGCAGTTGTCATTTTTTTGTAAAGGCCGAACTAGCTTTAATCGTTCCTTTGATTTTTTTTACGGGTCACAAATATTTAGCAAAGTGTAAAATACTCAAGAGCAGCCCTAGATGCAATATTCAACAGCTAGTCTCAATTGATGAAAAAAATATCAGCAAGATTTTTTTTTTTGGATTTTGGATTGGACACAAAGATTAAGCTACACAAATAAACACGAACGATCAGCACCTAAACACAATTCTAATAGATCAAAAACTCACAAAATTAACAGATGTAAAAACTAGGGTTTGGATTTTTTGTGGCAATTTTCGGTTTTAATGGACTATAGGAACAGAAGTAAATAAATCTAAAACTAAGGGTAAATAATCCTACCGAGTAAACCGCGCTCTGATACCAAGATGATACGGGGTCGCCCGATCTTCTCGACGTAGGATCAAAATACTCACGTGGATTTGATGAACCGTAGTGATCTCCCATTGCCAATGCAAGAGTTAGCACTCTATAATTCGCCCAACCACAGGTGTTGAACTTCACGACCACGTGTTGAACTTCATCCCTACATGTATTTGGAAACAAACTCACACAAAAGGAAAAACCTAAAATTAAGCCGTCACAATGTTTCGGTCATAACTTTTAATCCGTGATGAATTTGAAGGTGCGGTCAGATCCATTGCGTAGCCCTTAAAGTTATCTTTCCAACGAGTACAAGAACACTGAATCGGACTCTGTTTGTGAAAGTTATGGCCTTTTTAGTAACTGCCTGTCAGGCTATCCCGAACCGAATCCGAATTGAATTCTGAGTTGAATCCGAGTTTGAATTGGATTGAGCACGTGGGAGATCCGAATTTGGCTTCAAAATATTATCCAAAACTTGTAGTTTAAGTCCATGTGCTCCTCCCTTTTGCTCTCCCAAGTCTTCATATGAATCATACCTAAGAATACATAAAATAATAGCATGATGTAGTATTCCAAGTTTATCATCAATTAAAAGAAACTCTTTAAGAAACAAATTCACGTGACAATATTTAATGCGGCTCAATACTTCTTTTCAGTGAAATAATGTATTTGACTGAGCGAGGGGACTGTAACAAGCCACAATGTCCATTTGATCGAATCCGAAGCGAGTCATCTTGCAGTAGCCCTCAACGCCTATTCGTCTCGTATGGTCGGTCAGTAGTTGTGCTCCATATCCGCCTTACAGCCGCACCTAACTAAGCAGTGACCGATCACTGGATAACGGGACAAATCAGCGCCGTCGGCCGCACTCGCCTACCATCTCACCGCGGTGCCACCTAGTCCCTGTTGATTGATTTTTGTCAAACTGTAAGGTTGACACTTAGTGTTTTAATTTTGATTTTTGGATTGTTGGCCTAGCTCATTGCAAATCGGAGGCAAAACTATGGTATTTGACCACAGTGTCTAATAAGTAAGCCACTGGATGTATTTTTTATTATATTATTCTTGAATTATTGAACATATAAATATCTAATTGAATTTTTCAATGAATTGGTGATGATTTCATGAATAATATACTTATTTTCTATGTAGAGAAACAATAATTGATGAAAATTATTAATGATATTGTGGTTCATTGCTTTATGAACTTGAAGGAACATAAATACTAAAAGGTAATGTATTAACTTACATTTGATTATTTTTACTATTTTTTACTTGAAAACTTTAAATAATTTTGTTCTCTTTAATAGGCCATTGAGGTCAGATGATGTATTTTTTCAATGCCGACCAACTTTTATCTGTAGTTTCGTCCTTAGTTCTTTCATCATGCTGCAACTAACCAATATTATTATCGGGCTTCTTTACTTTGGTAAGCATTTCGATCACTACTTCTCATCATACAATGTCATCGATTATGTTAAAGTATTGATGCCAAAAATTACCAGACATATTACTATTTTACAGAATATTATTTGAAAATTATATATATTGTTATATGTATGATAAGATAGTGAACCTTGATCATTTTTGTTCTAGTTTCGCACCTGCGGAAAAGGTCTTTCCTAGCAACACTTCACCAGGCAGTCTCTTAAGGGCCGGGGAACACACTTCCAGCAGATAACAAGCCCTCGAACGTTGTTTTCCCTAGCTGTTCGATTGCTCTACATATAATATAGGTCATGAGCCCTAGCACGCTAGCACAGTCTGGTTGGAGACTCATAGTATCTCGAACTGCTGACTTTGAGCTAGCATTATTAATTACTGGTAAGTAAAGTGACCCTAATTAGTGTACTCAACGGACTGATGACGACTGAATTGGGACGACGTCATGCACTTTAAGAAGGAAGCATGACATGGGTGGGCGAGACAAGTGGAATTTCTGAATGATGGCGATCGGCAACTGGGCATGGCTAGGGGTGGAAAACGATAACGGATAATCTATTTTATCCAATATTCGTATTTGAGAAAATACGAATGTGGTAAGCAAACTCCGTATTTGAAAATATTCATATTCGAGAATATTCATATTCGCATTCGAGAATATTTGTATTCGTATTCATATTCGAGACTATTCGATTCATATTCGATCCATTTTCGGAATCTGGGAAAAACCCGAATAAATTTTTTAATTCAAAATTTGAATTGGGATGATTTGAAACTGTTAACCGGTCAAAAACCGGTGAAAACTGGTAAAAACGGTATGAATTTGTTCTAGCGAGATTTGTTATAGAAGTTATAGGAGGATATTCGTATTCAACCGAATTAAGTATTCTATTTGAATTCATATCGTTACGACATTTGATTCGCATTCGTGTATTTGATAATATTTAAATTCATATTCGTTTTAAAAATATGAATTTATATTTATATTTGAGACTATTCCATGGTATTCATTCCGTTTCGCCCACGCTAAGTGTGGCGATCATCCATGCCCATGCATTTGCGCTCCTCCAAACACGTTTCTAGTGTTTTTTTTTTTTGGAATAACAGGTATCTAGTTGGCCCTAGAAAACAGAATACTCCCACGGCAATTCCTATTGCGGTCGGCCTATCCATGCAAAACCTACTTGTTGAATTTTTTTTCTAACGTTGCAAAATCTCTAGCAGGGCCTCCGCGTTATCCAACACCAAGGCCGGCGAGTACACGCAAGCCGCAAAGTTAGCATTTCCTTGCTTTTCTGCGAGGACATGCTTTTTTGCTAGTTGCAGCAAAAATGAGAAGTATATATGAATGCTCCTCAACCGGTCACTGGGCGGCTCCCGGCCAGTAACCGCACTGTATTCAAATTTGCAGTCAAAATTTCACCTAAGCCATCCACACAGGTTGTGTTAGTTTAAACTCCTGCTCCCGCCGGTAGGTTTAATAGGATGATCTATTGCAGAGTCTTGCGCTGTTGGCCTTGGTCCTTTGGAGGCAAGCCTATCACAAGTTAACAGAAGTCAACGAACTGTTCCTCTCCAACAAAAGAAGAATCAATGAATTATTGCCGATTCATTCAAATTTCCTGAAAGACATCATTTTTTGGTAGGTTAGCTCCTTTATCTCCTTCCCTACATGCCCCATTTGAAAACAGTTCCACGTTGATAGCTTTCTTCTGAAATATGTTTATGATGATTAGTTTCTTTCCATTTAAATAACAAAGTATGCATACCATGTTGCTATTTTTCCTGAATTACTGCAAGAAACTGGATTCCTAACAAAGATCACATGCAAACTATCTTTTAGTCAAAGATAATGATTTTACAAAGTTTTAAGGCCTTAATCAAATTATAACATTTTGGGCAAAATGCCATATGTAAACTCCCCTAAAAAATAAATTCATATTGGACATTGAACAAATCCAAACATCCAATTATTTTTGTTGAAGTATAAGTGAATTGTCCATCTTTCCTCATCAGCTTAAGTTTTTAGGTGAACTGGCTGATGCATGAAACTCAATATGGTATCAGAGGCAAGAGGTCCCGAGTTCAAGACCTGGCTGATGCAATTAAAAAAATTAATTGCAGTCCACTTCTATTCCACGTATTAGGCCTAAGGGAGTCTACACATGAGGGGGAGTGTTGAAGTATAAGTGAATTGTCCATCTTGAAACTCTAAATTATCAGGATTGAAATAACATAGAGTGTGATACCTGTTACACCGCCATTAGATGGCAATGCAGATTCAGCTTCCAAGGTATCTGACGAGGACGATGAGCTGGATGCACAAGCAGATGACTGATGCAATGTAACAGGACATCCATCATTTGCACTTACTGTTTGCCCTTTTGAGCTAGCCTAAAACAGCAGAGAATAACAGATTAACAGTCATTAAGCAACGAGCCATCATGATGCTTGTACATAGTACGATGCTAGTAGCCGATAAGGATTACTGTCCAAATCAGAATTGTTGCATGCAAATCTGTAAGGATTGTCTTTTAGCTATCCAAAATATTGTAAGTACAGATGAGTGTTTGGGTGTCCAGTTTATCTTGCATGCGAATTCACTTGGTTCAAATGTGGCATTTCAATCCCGTGGTAAAGCCATTCAGGCATATATATTCAAAGACAGCCCATTTATTGAACAGGTGTGGTGCATCAACCCACTTGACTCAACCCAATTAAGTATAATCTAAATCTCACCTAAATATGATCATGTTGTATGGAAATGTTACTCAAAATATCGTCGACTGTTATAATACTTAATTGCAAGACCAATCTTCTAAAGACTTAACATTGTCACAACTACTACTAATGGCAGATAACAAGTTAGCATACCGTAGTTTTGGCAGCTGTATTACAATTCTACCAGTTTACCGCATAAAAGCACAAAACAAAGAAATATTTCTGGCTGATCTACATCAACCCAAGAAGTACATATCCAAGAGGCCTTGTTTTACAGTGCAAAATATTAGTCAACACACCTATTACAGGACAAAGCTCTTAATGTACCACTTTTGATCTCTATTAAACATCTAAAAACATAAAATGACAAAAATAGATACCTGTTGATTTGACCAGATATGCAGGTTTTTCTGCTCTGCGCTGCTTGCAACTCCTGTCTGATTTTTCTGTTCTTTGCTGCTCATAGCTCCTGTCAGATATCTAATCATAAGCTTCTTGTAGGGATGGAGTGTAAATGATGAAAACAGAGAATTGGAATATAATTAGCCAACAATAAAGGGCAATATAGTCATTTTTTTGTTGCACATGCACACACACATAAGCCGTGCTTATTCCCAAAAACATCGTCATGCCATTCGTTAGTTTTCAAGGTTCCAGCAATCAGGTAATTGTCCAATCTAATTGATCAACATTACAAAACATCACTGAATGACATAGGACACTCATGTGAGGAACACATGCCTACACTAAGCTCTCACCATTATTGTTTCTGAGAATCTACCTCCCCACCTTCTCTTCCTCGAGTGTGTGCACCACACCAGTCTCACAATGCCAGCCTATGGCAGTGATTATCGAGTTAATGGTCAACTTGGCTACATAGGCAGTTTCCTATAAGCACTTCAAGCCAGAGCCCCAGAGGCGGAGCTGGCCCTCGGGCCGCCGGGGCAATGGCCCGAGGCCCAGATCAAATTTTCTCACTACAAAACACTATAGCCCAAGGGAAGGAGCTGGTCCTCCTGCACTCTCCATGGACTGAGCCCGAGGCTGACTGGCTAGCTGGCTACGCCCCTACAGAGCCCCTTGGCCCATGTTAGGCTCACCTATCTTGCACACATGCTCAATGGCTGGCAGCAAGGTGCCTTCCTACAATCCATCCAAACTTGTACTGACACCTGACACTGGGCCCTGTCATGCTCCAACTGCTGCACCCCTGCTGGTCATACAGTGTACGTCTGCTCCCTGCACACCACCGCCTCCTATGCGAAGGTAGCACACGAATTTGGTGACTACCTCATAATTGTTTTCAGAAGCTTTAGTGGTTATTTCATAGATTAATAGAACATATTTACATCGGGTTGAATGCTCACACTAGACACATCCACAGCTGATTGTCCCTTTCTTAACATACACTTTTTAACATCCTAATTTTCATTATGAAAACCACAATGTTCCAAACAAATATTAAAACTTTGAATCTTAACAGCCAAAATAAAATTAATTATTATGGTATGGATTCCTCAAAAATTATAGAAATTAAGGCATGGATCCAGCTTTTATATGCTGCATATTGTTATTTCTAATGCACTGTTTGAACAGAACTATTCATATGTGCTACTTGTTGCCAATTATTTCAAAAGGAGTGAACAATTTGCTATTCTCTGACCATTTGCATCAATGGCCAATATATTGATCATCTTATCATCATTCTTTACATGTCAGACACCATAATATCTTAGTTGCAGTTGAAGGAGCATTGTACCGCAGAGGCGCAGACTGATATAAACATGACGCCCACTATAACAACCTTGGAACATTTGAAGAACTTCATTCATATATGTACAAGTTTGAAAAGAACTACTGTAGACAGAGCATCGTACCAGTTGTTTCACGGTTAGATGGTGCAGACTCAATTGTTGAGGAGTATGACAACAGTAGCATAGATGGTGCACTGGAGCTAAATACAGGGGATGATGAAATAGGCTTGGGGACCAGGTGGTCATGCCTCTGAGCTGTTCCTTGTTCACCTGCCTTTGGCTAAAGCAGTACATAAAAACATTAGAAGTAGCATTGAAGTATTGTATTAAGGACGAGATACAATTGTAAATACAAAAAAATCTAGCTCATAAGGAGTGTCATCCATGACAAAGATTTAAGGGGAGAGGAACGGGAAGAGAGACGAAAATGATAAGAAAAATAGTGCAGATAATTGGTTCCTACATGTTATTGGCTGTCGAAAAAGAATAACTTGCGGGGAGGTTCTTCAAAATCATAGTGACAAGAGTTTTTTTTTTTTGGCAATTTTCCCTTTAGATTATTCGGCCAAAATGTCACTCAGTCAACATAGTATATTTACTTCACAACTACAACACCATATCTATCTAAGCTCACACCAACTTTGTTCTTGTGTGGGCAGGTCATTTCCTAGCAGCTAGATCAGTTCCTATAAACTTTGATGGTTCAGATTTGCATGAGAGTTTATCAAAATATTAGGAACTCAATAATATCCCCTTTGTCATGGATGACACTCCTTATGAGCTACATAAAATTCAGATGAAGTAGGAATAATATTTCTAAATCCTTAAAAACACACTAAAGGTTTACCTTGTAAACATATTTAAGTTTTAGAGCCGACTGGGCATCAGAGACATTTGTTCCTCTTATCGGAACTCCAATTGAAGGATCCTTTGGAATGCTCTCTGAGATTTCACTACCGAGAGAATCACTGTGCCTGGTTGGTTTGGATGAATTTGAGCTCTGTGGAATCAGTGAATTTTCTATCCTATTTTGTCCAACTGATTTACCTGCTGATGCTTCCAAATTGTTGCTTAAAGAATCAAATTGTGTTATCGAATCTTGGCAGCCAGATAGATCGAGAAAGGGGATATTTCTAAGCTTCACAAATGATTCTGGTAATTCTCTCAACCCAACACACTGTGACAAATCAAGGTATTGTAAATTGCCACACGTGGCAAAAGAACTAGGCAAGTGCAGAAGTTCACAACAACCTCGTAAGCTTAAGTAACTGAGCATTTTTAAGTTGCTGATACAAGAAGGCAACTCCTCTAGTTTAGTTTCTGAGAGATCCAATGTTTCTAGTTTTTGAAAGCAATTTCTTTGGAGAGGGATCTTTGAAATGGGCAACCCTGAAGCATCAAGGTACCTCAGATGCTTCAATCGAAAAACACAAGAAGGTAATTTCTTGATGGTGCATCCACGAAGATCTATGACACACAGATATTTATTTGCTGAAATTACTTTACTAACAAGCTTTACTTCAATCTCACTAGCCTTCAAAACTAATGCACGTGCCTTGAGAGGCCATTTCTTCTGATCTATTGATTTTAAGGCTGATGTACAGATCCGTCCATACCTATAATCACAGTATTTAATGGTTTTGTCGATCTTATCATCTTCTGAAAACACAAGGATGTCATTGCAACCAACAGATCTAGCAAGATTATAGGCCAAAGTATGCATGCGCAGTACCTCCCTAGTTGCACTAGAACTTTCTGGAGCAATCTGAAAAAACAAAATACAGTTATTTTTAGTGTGAAGATGTCAACATATATGATTACATAAGTTGTTACCGGAAAGTTAATGGACTAATTGATCTCTAGACGTGAGAGTAACAACACAAAAATGTGATCAACTTACCACAGCAAGCTTATCTGCGACTTCAAAGAAAAATATTGTTTTGATCTCCTCTATGTACAGGTCTGCAACTACCTCTGCAGGAAAGGTATTATGTCTCGACTCAATCAATCCAAGTGCAATCCACTGCCGAGTAAGTTTTTCCTTATCTAGATATGATCCCTTGGGGAAAACTGAGCAATACACAAAGCACTTTCTTAAGTTGGCTGAAATATTGCAATATATCTGCTTAAAAGATTGGAACATAGGCATAGCATTAAGGGTATCTTTCTCCAACATCCACATTTCTTTGACCTTTGCTGTTTTCCATGACTGCTCCCACCTTTGTCGGGTATTCACCACAGATCCAAGGAATTTAGCAATTAAAGGTATGCCTTCGCATCTACTAATAATATCCTCCCCATATTTCTCAAACCAGTTGAGATTTTGGCACATAATCGCACTCTTAAAGATTGCACAACAATGCTCTTCAGATAAAGCTGGCAGTCTATACGCCTGAACAGTAGCAATCATGTTGGCAACTTTTTCACTGTGTCTCACTATGATCTTGCTTCTTGTCTCTTGGCCAGTCATTAGCATCTGCTTCAGCTCAATTACTTTTTCATCCTCACCCCACAATCCATCTAATACAATGAAGCACCTCTGGCAATTAAGCAAGTGCTGAAGGGTGTTTTTCAATTCCATATTTCCCTCAATAACTTTGCCAGCCTTTGAAATTATTTGTTGCCCAATACCTTCGATGTCCACAGTACCTATGGATAGGTTAATCCAAATTCGGAGGTTGAATGCCTTCTCTATCCAAGAGTCATAGTAAATTAGATGAGCAATACTTGTCTTTCCAAAACCCACAGGCCCAAAGATGGGAACAATAGTAATGTCAGCATTTGGTTGCTTCAATATGTCCTTGATTCTCCTCAAGTCATAGTCCCTCCCAATTATTGTAGAACTTCTTGTATTTACATATGAGGTGGTATGGCTCTCAGAAGTTGGCAGTGTTGTAACACAAGAATCCTTCATATGGCACAATCTAGAGCTAAAATGGATTGAACTGCATACCGCATACTATTCATATTTGCTTTTGGTGTGTCAAATCTTTGCTGGGATATGCAAGTGCCAATACTAAAGCTTATATAAACTTTCGTCTTATTAGTGTAATGCAATGCTCATGCAGTTTTCACAAACAAAGAAACACTTCGGATTTGTAATGAAATGTCTAACACCTTCAATTTTGCTGCTTATTCTACAGAAGACACTGTTAAGATTTGCAATATGGTTCGGATGTTTAGATGCCTATTTTTGAGTCCTCAGAGTTCTTGTCTTTTCATGTTAAGCATTTTATGTGTTTGAACAGAACATTCATGAAATCTAAATAAAAGAAAATTTTGGAATTTGGAAAGATGCATTACTTAGATCTAAAAGTTTTTTGATTTGCGAGTTACAAATCCCCTTTCCCTTCATATCCATCCCATGATTTTTCTACACTATTCGCTTCCAAACCAATAACAATTAGAGGAGTGCTAGCTGGTGGCTGGTGCAAATGTAGCTATGAAAAAGATCAAAATCTGTAACACTATTCCTTCATTGCCAATTATAGTTCTTCAAAAAATATGGGCCAGGACGAGCAGTTACTTTAGCATCTTATCTTGCTCTTAGAATCACATATGCATTTTCAAAATTATATAATCTTCTGTTGACAGATCCTTATTTAGTTATCATTTACTAATAACATGAATTGTGAAGCAACATGAAAACAGAAAACATGTCAGCCTACTAATTTTTCATGTACATATAGATCACAGATGTACTGTATAAAGTATGGATAATGATACAAGAACTAAACCAAACTGCTGCTATAGTATTATTGGCAACATAATTTCAAAGAGCTAGGGAAATGGAAGATTTACCTTTTGAAGACAACTGCTATCTCCAAACTGCTCTTCCAAATGATAGGATTCATTGATAATATCTTCAATGTCATAACTTGCTGATTTCATGATACGGATCACCTCAACAACAGAGGCACACAAATCATTCTGGCCTCTTCGATTGTTCTCTGAAATTCTCAGTTGGTGCTCTAGATACTTTTTTTCTACATATTTCACCTGGTCTTCAAGGAAGATCTTGTTTTGTCTTAGAAGTTCCAGATCATCGCTGAAACTGCAGCACAGCTTCACCTCATCCAGCGCAAAGGCAGCAATAGAAGGAGCAGCCGATGTAAGTGCACTGGGCAGAAGTGCTTCAGTTTGACCCATTGCTTTGATTCCACCCTGCTTTGCGAATGGAAGGACGGGAAACAAGATGCTGCCCCTAAATGTTCTTTAGTCAGCAGGACGAAGTAGGCAGTTGCTTGATCTTGACCATTCGAATTCCACAAGAACTCTGCCTTTTTACTGTAGGGTTTTAGTGCTATGAACCCTGCAATAAATTTGGCTTTTAGATTCAGCTCATTATCCAAACATGTCTTACAGCAAGATACAAACAATTGGCTTTAAAAAAAACTATGCATGTAGCACACCCTACACAAACCTATCTGTGCATGGCACTCAAAATAAGATTCCAGCAGCTCAACACACCTCAAATCCTCAATTGACAGAATGAAAACAAACAAACTAGATTAGAATATGGAGGTCTTATCCTGCTGCTGCACCCCTTACAAATTGTTAATTGTAGTTTGTATTATATGCTGATGAGTTCTTGAAAATCTTTGGCACCCACCACCAAGGTTAGTAAAGCTGGATCACTGATAGAACAGGCTTAGTGACTGCTTCAATGATTCACTTGTTAGAATACTGGTTCACTTGCCAGGCTGCTAGTTTGGCAGCTTATTACTATTAATATGTTGAAATATTAAATTTGCTAAGTACTTACCATATAATAAAATTTTCAATACCTGGAAAAAGAAAAAAAATCTTGAGAAGTAAAATACCTACTCATAGTTATAATTTTGGTTTAGATAACATGGCCATGTAATTGCTAGAACTGTTCCTTAATGCTCACTAAGAATGATCAGGAATCCAATTCTTTGTAACACCCCGCCCCCTTCTCGGGGACTGGAATGCTACCATCATTTCATATCCTCACCATTCACAATCGTTGCTAATAAATTCAAGCAACAACTACTATAATTACATCTCAGCGACACAATAAACAGCATACCATTTTTTACACTAACTACTCTAGCATGCCATTAGGGTCTAATTATGTTTAACAAAAGGTGGTATGTGAATTACTGCTTGTACGTGAGAAATTCATGTGCTGCTCCTGCCTGTACATGCCATCTTCAATGCTCATCTAAAAAAACATAAATAAGCAAAGGTGAGTCCAAAGACTTAGCAAGCCCATAATAGGACGATAAACGCTACCACATGCATAAGCATTCATCTAACCATGTCATGCTCCACATGTTTCCACATTGTCATAGACATAAACATGTTGTTCTCCACATGCTTCACCATGGTCATATCATCATTCTCATGTCTCATCATTGTCATTTCATTAGTTCCTTGCAACTACTCTACATGCTCATTTGCTCATCACGTTGCATATACCAGTATAGTCTGGGTGAATACCCATCGATGTTCACCCTACTATAAGCCCATCCTCATCGGCACGGGGATCACTCCACTCCCGTGGAGGCCTACCGGAGTAAGTCTTACAGATCCACCCATGGTGAATCCCTTTCTCATCTCATGAGTGCACATGATGCAAATGTATATGTCTATTGTCATAAATATATTTCATCGTTATCATCATAAGCTGGTAAGCATCATAGCTTACCCTACCCCATTATCATTGTCATCATCTACCATGCAGCATCATACATCGTAAACATCGCATATTTCAAAACAAATACCATCTACCGCTCTACCATGTATAGCCTGGGTGAATACCCGTCGATGTTCACCCTACTATGAGCCCGTCCTCGGTCCTCGTCAGTACGGGGATCTCTCCACTCCCGTGGAGGCCTACCGGAGTAGGTCTTATGGATCCACCCATGGTGAAATCCTTTCTCATCTCATGAGTGCACATCATGCAAATGCGTATATCCATTGTCATAAATATATTTCATCGTTATCATCATAAGCTGGTAAGCATCATAGCATACCCTACCCCATTATCATTGTCATCATCTACCATGCAACATCATATATCATAAACATCGCATATTTCAAAACAAATACCGTCTACCGCTCTACCATGTATAGCCTGGGTGAACACCCGTCGATGTTCACCCTACTATGAGCCCGTCCTCATCGACACAGGGATCTCTCCACTCCCGTGGAGGCCTACCGGAGTAGGTCTTATGGATCCACCCATGGTGAATCCCTTTCTCATCTCATGAGTGCACATGATGCAAATGGATATATCCATTGTCATAAATATATTTCATCGTTATCATCATAAAGCTGGTAAGCATCATAGCTTACCCTACCCCATTATCATTGTCATCATCTACCATGCAGCATCATATATCGTAAACATCACATATTTCAAAACAAATACCTTCTACCGCTCTACCATGTACTTACCTATTTATCATTGGGGTCGATGTGTGGATGTCTCTAACCCTAGACCTCTACCTGTACAAGCACCACCCGACTCAATACACTACAGCGATACACATACTTTTATGAATGACATTGATTCACATGCCAAACCCTCAGCTTCCCCAAAAACCCAACGTCACTCTGGGCGATGCGGCCGCTCACGGTGCACTCGCACACGTTGGCCCCGAGCTTGCCATCGGCCGTCGAGCTCCTCCTCTAGATCCTCCATGCCATGCCTCTACCCTCCCTCTCCTCTCACTCCTTCCCTCTTGATCAGATCTAGGGGGACGGCCGTCCCTCGAGCCACTGGTCCCTTTGCTGCCACCCCCACCCGACTTCGCCCCTCAGCTCCTCCAGCTGCCAACTACTACTGCCAGCTGCTCGTCGGCCGGCCCTAGCCCTCCAACGCCAACCCCCGCGCCTCTAGCCGTCGCCCCTGCGCCGGCCATTCGGCTCTAGTTCCCCGTCGGGCCTCCTTTACGCCTCTTCTTGTTCGACTGTGGCGCCGGCTCAGAGCTGGCACCGCTGGTCATTGGTGAGGGGAACGGCCGTGGCCACGTGCCTTACCTCCGGACCGGCTACTACTCCCGTGGCTCCCCCAAGCCGAGGACACTACCGTGGCCCTACTCCTTTGGGTGCTTCCAGTGGGGTGGATTTGCCCTCTTGGTGAGTTGGTGAGTTGGGTGACGCGTGCAAGGGTGGTATGCAACAAGGCTTGCACCGACAAGGCCCGAGACCTTCCCGTGCACCGGGGAGTACGGGGCGGCTTGTCGGGTGCGTGTGGCTTGCCGGTGATGGCACGCCGCTCCCACCACGTCCCCACCTTTGGCATACTCCTTCCCTTACTACCTACTTTATGCGCGTGATGGTGATGCTCTCTATGATGTGCATGTGCTTCGTCGCTATGATGGATAAAATGGAGGGATAAGGTGACCTACTTGCTTTGCTAGCCTAGGAAAGAAACGGGTTGATGATGAGGTTCGAGGTTCCTGGCAGCCATTGATGGTCCTTACATCATCGTCCTCGTCCCACCACCTTCCCCAACTCCTTAGAGCTCCTCTCTCCTGCCCTCCCCTTCGATCTTTGTGTGGTCATTGCATTTGGGAGGGATGCTTGGCTTGGCTTCTGTGATTGGCCGAGCATGAAAGAGTGCTTTGCCTTCTCTGGCTTCTCTGGCTTGGGAGAGTGCTTGCTTGGGCTGAGTTTGCTTACAAGGAGGCATGGTTGGCCAGCCTCTTTCTCCTGGCTTTGTGCAATGTCTTTGGTGCCCTCACCTTATCTCTTGCTCTCTCTTGGTTTACTGTTGTGCTGGGTAAAACCGCTGGACCATTGGTCCATAGGGTGATTTTTGCACTATTCAATGGCTTTTGTACTGCGACAGGTGAATCGGTAAAACATGGGAGTTGGGTTTTCCTTCTGCCAAATGATGATGCCAACATTTTGCAAGAGACGTCGACTAGCCCCGGACGGTCTGGGAACCGATACTTTTATTCCGCATTTCTAAAGTCGAAGGATTCTAACGGCAAAACCCTTTTATTCTCCCTTGGATTGTTTGAAATTTTCACTTTTCCTTCTCTTTTCTTTTCTACGGGCATTACATTCTTCCCTCAATTTTAGTTTATTTGTTCAAAAATTAAGTCCATGAGGAACCTAAAGAGTGAGGAACAGCGGTCAATTCTCAGAACAAAAGTGTCATAGCACAATGAATATGGAAAGTTTGGTTTTATTTCTTATAGGAATCGGTTTGTCACACATAATGTCAGCACACCCCACAAAGAAAAGAAAAACATATGAATCCAGATTCCACAAAAAGAAGTCATTCTACTGGTTCAAAATTGAAACAAAATGATGGCATCCACTCATTATATTTACTTGTGTAATAATCTGCAAACTAGCTCATAATCAAACCAATGCATCTTAGTCTTCAAGTCGGAATGTTCATTAGCTGGATATATATTGAACCGGATGGTCTTGCAATTGTGATTCCGGCAAAGCAAAGAGCTATTCAGCTGAATCAATAAACAATAAGATGGGTTCCAGTGGTGGAGTGGTGGGCGCAAAGAGGTGTGAGCCTGTGAGGCCACCAACCAGTTTCGGTTGTCACCTTCTACCTAATTTAAAAGTGCACAGTTTCTTCCTGTGCATCTAGTTTAACAAGCTGACTTCCCTGGAGCAAAGCATGAGCTCCCCATGCAACCATTTGCCATTAGGCGTACTTGCAAGCTAGGCTTGCCAAATAACCAATACGAATAACAGGTAAACTTAACATGATCCTTGACATAAGACGACATTAACCTATGTTGCAAAAGTAGTAGATTATTCCGTTTGAAACTACTTCCAATACCAATAGGAGCCGAAACCTAAATGAAACAGCAATGCTGCTGCAGCAAAAACACCGAACCAATTCGTATATCGCATCCTAGTCCCTTAGTTCGAATCGCAACCAAGTCCGAAGTGGGGATTAAGATAGGCACTTCACGATTACTCCACTACGCCCTCGGAAACGTAAGCAAAACAAGCAGGAGGGAGAGGACCACCTTGCCGATTGCCGCTCCCCGGCGGTGCCGACGACGAGATGCTTGCGCCGACGCTTACCTCGGGGACGGTGGGCAGGGCACGGCCGCCGCTTCGCCGGTTGCCGCTCCCTGGCGGTGGCTACGACAAGCTACCCGCGCCGATGCTTAGTTCGGGGATCCGGTGGGTAGGACAGGGCAGAGCTGCCGCTTCGCCGGGCACCGTGAGGCGGGAGCCCTGGGCGAGCGGCGAGGCTGAGCACGGGACACCGCTGCGGGCTTGTTGCGGGAGAACGATGCTGGTGGGCTTTGTACTTCCAACGGTGGGGATGGGCACTGGGATCCTCTGTGTGAGCTGTCCGGTGGGGCCAGGATGTCATTGAAGCGGTCTGGGAGCACCTTAAGGTCCCGTGTCACGAATCCTGCGAGAATCGAGAGCCTTTGCTCAGAAAAATTCTCATATTTCAAATGAAGTTTGAATCGTTGTTTCCGGTAAAACTCCTATAAAATTTCTGTATTTCAAATAGGCCACATCGTTGGATAAAGCGTGGGGTGAGCTGTTGGTTCAAGGAAGTCTAAGGCCAACTAGATAAATATGCGCGCTACGCTTCGTCGGTCATCAGATCTTTCTTACAAACTACATTGTATCTGTGCTATCACTGCGAGAATCTGACCCACGCAAGAGATCGAAAGCAAGGACGTACATGTAATTACAGAAACAGGAGGGCTTTTCTGTAGAACTGTGGTAGGATCTCTACGAAATTACAAAAACCGTAGGTTTATATGTGAAAAACTAAAAATAAGGACTCATATGTAATTACAGAGAAAGGATGGCTTTTCTGGGATGGTGGCATGGGCTCCTAGCCTTGCGGCATTTCTTTCAGCTTTAAAGAAGTTATTATTATGATACGTTGGGACATTCGTTAGCTTCCTTTCTTTTTCGGTTAGAAAACATGTTTCTAATTTTCATATTTTGAATAAAAATATTAGAGAAAATTAGTTCACTACCATCGGAAAGAGGATGGCATTTGGAGGCCATGTCATTAACACATTGTATGTTTTTTTCCAACTCGGAGATCCTTTTGCCACTAATACAAAGAGACTAATACCGAACGTTTTGTCACACACAATTGAGCAAAACCATCAATATTAAATACAATCACAGACGGTTTTAATTTAGCGACCGTCTATATTACTAGCAGCGCTAAAGACCATCTGTAAAGAGATAATATCATAGAAGGTTCATATTGAAAACCGCATCACAAACGATTATTAACAAAAATCATCTGTGATATTATCTTTCTACAAACGGTTTATATTAAAAATTGTTTGTGAAATTTGTCGGGACCCCGGATTTCCGAATCCGGATCCTCTGTGTATTACAGCACTAGTCCCAGATCAAAGCTAGTGCACACAGTCAAACAGTGATGATTACATAACCAACAACGCTTTATTACAATATTAGAGTGTACAGACCAAAAGGTCTCTTTATTACAACTGAGATTTCAAGACATCGCAAACACACAAAACACAGCGGAAGCAAAATAAACTCTGATGAAGACCCATCAATACGCCACAGGCAATTGACTGGGAAAGCGCAACCTAGTACTCCGGAAAGCCTTCGTCGAATCCCCACACGAAGTAGTCGTAGTCTCCTTCCTGAGCTTCGTACTCCTCTAAGATTTTATTTTTAAGTGTAGCTTGTGAGTACATAAAGTACTCCGCAAGTCTTGAAAAAACACAGTAGATGCAGGGCTTAACAAAGAAGGGTTATATGGTTCTTTTGTACAAAGCAATATGTTATTTCAAATAACATTAAATATTTTCAAAAGCAATAATTTTATGAAGTAATTGCTTTAACAGAAACTATCAAGAATTTTCTAGTGAAGGATCATCCACCAACACTAGTTGACAGACTCTAACAGCCAAGGTTCAAGACTACGGGTTCCATCCACCCACACTGGCTCCATCCACCAGGACAACCCTGAGAGTTCCATCCACTCTCGGGTTCTCAAAACTTTTACTTTTAAACCAAAACCAAAGATCTACCATGTGAATGCATTCTTTGCCCGCCTTTGACCGTAGGCACGGCTATTCGAATAGTTTTAACACTCTGCAGAGGTTGTACAACTTTACCCACAAGAGATAAGTCATCTTAATAGCCAACATGCTTTCTTAGGCATGAGACCCAGATAATTTATCACAAAGCCTTTACCTCACTCTAGTTTAGCTAGTCACCACCCGCTGAGGTTTCACCGTTGAAGGGTTAAATCCACCCAGTCAGAAGCCCCTCTTGCGCCATATAAGTACAGTAAATCTCTGTCCCTCACTGTGAATAACCAGTAAATCCCTAGCACCAACTTTCCACTAGTGGTACCTAAACTAGACTATCGTAAGTTAGTCAGCTATGTCGTACCCATATAGACTTGTGGTTGTAATGTAGTGCTCAGTTTGGACAATCACAAGCGTCGGTCCTTAATTGACTAAGCCGGAACATTCACAACACAAGTTCTCGTGCTAAATCTGCACCAATCCAATCTTACCATCCGTCCAAGTCTAATCAATTTGCACAATTTGTTTTTGTAACACCACAGCCAAATCAATTACCTGGAATGCTACTAAACTAGCAACATAACAAATATAAACTATTTGCATTCTACAAAATTTCGGCAGAATCTCCTTTATTTATTGTCTAAATCGGAAGTTCCAACAAGTATAATCAAAGGATATAATTAACAGCAAGCAATATCATCAATACTAAGCAAAACAGCTATAAAACTTAAATAAAGAACAGAAGCAATATAAAAGAGTTCTAATCCCTTATTACATTTTAAACTGGGTAATCATAAATCAAATACCACTTAAGCTAAACAACAAATAATGTTTAAAGTTCTCTATTGATTCTATGGTGGATAAATCGTGCAAGTGCATCAATACTAATTCTTCTTTTTCCCCATGCATGCCGATCTCATAATGGTACCTAAACAAACAACAAACAACAACAACAAGAGTGAGTCCAACGACTCAGCAAATATAATAAGTAGTAACAAGAATACACGTTAGCATCATTTCACAAGTTCATCCATCAATCATATAAATAAACCATGCTATGCAATATGATCAAAAATGTCTTTATCTCTTCTCTTTCGCATTTTACCAGTAATACGGAATGTGCATCCGTCAATGCACACCCATGCATGTACCATCTGGTACAGGGACCAATTGCCCATACTCCACAAGTATGGGGACCTTTAGCCTGTCATGTCATCCACATGACGGGGACCTCCGCGCTTGATCATCTCATGACCGAGACTTCAATAAATCAGCATGATGCATATGCGTGAATATCTCAACGAATAAAGCTTGCATTCACAATATCTATGCATCATAAATTCTCACGAACACCTTCAATTTCAATCGACCATAAACAGTACCAACATATCATTATCATAATCAAGATCACATATACTCATAATTTAGAACAATCATCTTCAAAGCATCAATCATCCACAATTCACACTATAGTTTTAAAACCACAGTTATACTTGCCTTAACCACGAGAAAACGGGGGATGAGCAGAAGGTGCGGTCCCTGGGATCCGTCCTCCTCCTGAACAATAATTATAATAATTGCTAAGACAACAATAGTGGGTCTTTAGATAAAATAACAACACCCCAAATTAACCCAACACATTTAACTTGACTTAATCCCAAATTATTTCGGCCATCTTGTCCACTTCTACGGGCAGTCAACTTCAAAACTTCGTAACTTTTGATACAGAGGTCCAATGGGGCGTTCTCAGATTCTCTGGAAAGATAATTAAATTTTCTAACTAAACTTAGTTGGTGAGCCTCCCAGATTCGACCATTTTCTACCCGCACCATTCACTTTTCTAAAGCATCAGCAATCTCAATGGGCTCTCTGGACAGCGGACTAAAATGATCATAACTTTCGCCCCGAGAGTCGGAATCTGGATTTCTTGATCTTTCTGGAAAGCTAAGAAAATTATCTACAACTTACCTAATATGAAGATCTTCTGATTTGCCCATTTTCCCGTCGCCCAAACTAATCTCCAGACCTGAATCCCCACAGATTTATCCCAAAACAGCAGTCTAACACGATCTATTCTAACAGTCCAGATTACCGACATTGCTACCATGATCAAAATATTATTCTAAATGGGGAAAACAGGGATTACCCTTGACGAAATGCTGTAGAACACAATGAACACCCCACGAACTCCACCTCTTCTCCTTTTCCTCTTTTTCCCTTCTTCTTTCCTTTCCCTCGGATCCAATCGCCGCGTTGCGATTGATCTCCCTTCTCTGTTCGACCGGCAGCCAAAGGAGGATTTTTCCCACCAGTGGAAGGGCTTCAATGGGGGAGGGGAAGGGGGAGGAGCTGCTGGAGGGGCGCGCCAGGGACAGGGAGGGGTGGCGCAATGGGGCAGGTGGCGGCGCAATGGGGGCAGGAGGAAAGGGGCGGCTAGGGTTGAGGGGGTGGGCGCCCCCTCCCCTCTTTGGTCGGTTTTCCTCCAGGGCCTTGGCCCAGGCCTAGGTTGCCAGGAAAATTCAGAAAACCCCCCTCTAAAACTATTATTTAATTCTTTTCTAAAAGGTCCCTTCCTCCAATTAACCGATTATTTGTCGAATCGCTTCCGGGATATTACAGTTTTATTTGAAAAGAACGGTGGCAACACCAATTTGTCACTAACTTTCTGAATACAATGATTAGTTCGATGAAATATAATTTTCTATTTCCAGTTACAAAAGTTGAATAGTTTGACTAAGCATTTACTACTGTTCTAATATTTAGCAAAGAATTGTAGTACTCTCATTATTGAGACAAAGGAACTCCTAAGGTTGCAAAGGTACATGGCATTCAAATTCAATTGAGGGCATAACAATAGTTGGATTAACTAATACCTTAATACAGAAACTATCATTTTATGTAACATAGCAAATGCATTAAATTTAAAATATTAGAAAGCATTTCGCAAACATAGGTACAAAATGGTCAAAGGAGACTTGCCTTTGTGTGCGATGTCTTGACCTTCTTACTACGGGTCTGAGAATTCTTCGACAACGTCGGATTCTGAGCGCAATACGATAAAACAAAAGAACAAATAAATATAAATAAAATTACAAAAATATAATATATTTACTAGAAGGAAGTTTATAATTTTATATGAATTTAGGAGAAATTTTCAACGGACACGGATTTCAAACGAAGGAGAACGATTATCTGGAAGATTAATTGGAAAAGAATTTATTGAAAAAAACTATTTGGGCTCATAAAAATAGTATGGATTTTATGAAGAATTTAGAAGGTTTGAATTTGAATTTTGGAAGTGCATAGAAAATTTGGAATGGAACTGGGGCTTTGAAAATGAACTAGGTATTGAAATTTGCAATTTGAATTTTAAAATACTAAATAAATTTCAAATATTTAAAATGATGGCAGAAATGGATAGAGGGGAAATTTTGATGAATTTAGAAATTTGAATGGGCTAAATCGGAGTTAGGATGAAGGAGAACGGGCCTCGGGAAGTTTGAAATCAGAGAAAAAGGAAAAGGAGATTTTCTTGAATTATTTTTCTAAAGAAAAATGGAATTATTGCATCAGCACTGAATTTCTTTTCGTGTGAATTATTTTTATACTAAAAAATCGGATTTATGGCGTCAGCAGGCGTCATCCCTGGGGGGCCCTGTGATGCGGATACGCACATGCTTAGCACTTTTCAGGCGAATACATTATTTAATTGGAAAGAAGTATTGAGCCGCATTAAATATTGTCAGGTGAATTTGTTTCTTAAAGAGTTTCTTTTAATTGATGATGAACTTAGAATACTACATCATGCTATTATTTTATGTATTCTTAGGTCTGATTCATGTGAAGACTTGGGAGAGTAAAAGGGAGGAGCACAAGGACTAAAACTATAAGTTTTGGATAAGATTTTCAAGCCAAATTCAGATCTCACACGTGCTCAATCCAATTCAAACTCGGATTCAACTCAGAATTCAATTCGGATTCAGTTCGGGATAGCCTGATAGGAAGTTACTAAAAAAGCCATAACTTTCACAAACGGAGTCCGATTCAGGTGTTCTTATACTCGTTGGAAAGATAATTTCAAGGGCTACGCAATGGATCTAGCCCCACCTTTAAATTCGTCAAGGATTAAAAGTTATGACTGAAAAATTGTGACGGCTTAATTTTATGTTTTTTCTTTTGTGTGAGTTTGTTTCCAAATACATGTAGGGATGAGTTGGAGTTGGTTTTGGACCTCTTGGCCAGCCATGAGGTGGAGAGGGAACTATATATTGAGGGTTAGGCCCCCATTGTAAGGCAGACCATGTTTGAGAATAATGAATCTACTAAAGTTTGTTCGAGTTAGCATTGCTACCGATGTTCCATAGGGAATTAGGAGTGATTTTCTTCAATCAAGATCGTTCAGCCTTTCCGTTGGGAATTGGGTGCACGATAGATCTTCGCTTGGTGGTCGGCGAAATCAACACGAGTGTGTTTTGGCGGATTAAAGAGTGTTCGTCGCTTGCATTGGCATTGGAGGATTATTACGATTCATCAAGACTCCCGTGAGTATCCATCCTACATCGAGAAGATCGGGCGACCCCGTATCATCTTGGTATCGAGCGCGTTTACTCGGTGAGGATCTTATCCCTTTAAATTTCAGTTTATTACTTACTGTCCTATAGTCCATAAACCAAAAACACACAAAACAAATCCAAACCCTAGTTTCGCATCTGCTATTTTCGTGAGTTTTATTATGTCTTGATCTATTAGAAATTTTGTTTACGTTCTGATCGTTCGTGTTTATTTGCGTAGCTTAATCTTTGTGTCCAATCCAAAATTAAAAAAAATCCGATCGCTACAGTGCGTGAATAGTACATCACCGTGAACAGTGCTGCTACAGTGCCACACGAAAAAAAATATTGTTGTTTCTGTTACAGATTTCCTTCATTTATTCGTTCATCTTTGAGACTAGTCTTTGATAATTGCATTAAGGGTTGTTCTTGATTTTAGTTTACTCCTGCTGAAATTTTATTCTTTTGTGGAAGGGAAAGCTAAACCTTAGTGTCAACTACAAGTTAAAAAAAAGAAAGAAGAAAATAAAAAAAGAAAGAAGGCAGCCAACAAAAAAAAGGGAAAGTGAGCATTGGCCAAATTGGGGTTAGCTAATTCTAATATATAATTTCAGCTTGTGTATTTAATTCCTTTGAGCAATCTTATGCCCTTACATTCATATCATTGCAATTGGCTAGTGTCTCTCCTAGTACTTGGTGCAAAACGAGCTATCTAATCTTTAATTTCAGATTACCTCTAGTTAGCTCATTCCTTTATTTGCATCGAGTCACATTGATCTTTGCGTGTATGTTCATATACTTTACTTAAATCTTTTGGATCAGCACATAGGCAATACTTTCTACCTTGGATTATTACTTAATTTTACAACATCGAGAAATCAGATCGTGTAGGATAAATACTTCCTAACCAAGCTCCACAAAATATCCTTTGCCGTGCAATTGTGAGTCACTTTAAATCCGCTTGATCATCACTTGTTATTATAGCCACCACCAAGTGTAAGTTTCTTTTGGCCTCAATTCACTTCGGAAAGGTGAGAACTTTACTTGTGAGAGAAAAGAGTGAGATCGAGTGATTTATACTAATCATCCATATACCTTATTATTTCTTTGTGTTGTCTTTGCACAATCTAACCATGTCAGGTGGAGAAGACAACTATGGTGATGAGAATGAAGTTAATCTTAATGCCCCGGTGACTCGCTTTAAACATCAGGCATTGAGAAGTACATTGCAACAAGAGCTCCAATCAGGCACCACTGCTAAGCACGTACAACTTAAGGCGGATATGCAGGATTTCCATATTGAGTTCAATCAACAAATGAAAGTGTTACACAAAAACATCGTGAATGATATTGTGCAAGCACTTCGTCCACAACAACAAAAAGATAGCTTTGTTCCTTTCTATGGCAGTGATGATCCAGAGGAGTATCTTGAGTGGGAATGGCAAATGGAGAAAGTGTTTAGATTTCAAAAAATTTCCAAAGACCAAGAGGTGATGCGTGCCACAAGGGAGTTTAAAGACTATGCTTATAGTTGGTGGCAACAACTAATTGGAAAATAATTCATTAAATCTTGGTCAGATTTGAAGGTGTTCATGAGGAGCGAGTTTGTGCCATCCTATTATGCGCAGGAATTGCTTCACCATTTGGAGAATATCACATAAGGTAGTAATACTGTCCAAGATTACTATTTTGAACTGCAAGATGCGATGTGTCGTACCGGTGTCACTAGTCCATCAAGGGAGAAGACATACTTCAAGGGTGGCTTGAATTCTGAGATCGCCGCTATACTTAAACATAAATATTTTAGTAACTTGCATGATCTTGTGAGTTGTGCTATTAAGGAGGAGAAGAGACTTATGGAGACACGTACATCACGGTTCAATCCATGTCCATACTTCAGCTATTATGGTTCCACTAGTGTGACACATGCGAAGATGACCGAGCATGGGACTTTCCCTTCAATAAAGGAGACATCTTGTGCTGCTCCAATGATACATACAACAATTGAGATGCATCAAAACCCACGTGAGAATAAGAGCCACATAGCCAAATTAAGTGAGAGTGTTAAAAAGAGTGAGCTGTGTGATTTCACCATATGTGAGTTTGAGAGCATCCAAATTAAGAGAGTGAGAGATACACCAAAAGAAAAAAGAGAAGTAGAAGATAGACAAAGTGAGATTGATTTTGAAACTAACACATTAATATCTACTTCTGGTGTTGTTTCTCATATTGTGCAGGTTGATATTAAAGAAGATGAGCCAAATGTTCAACAACTGGCACCATTGGAGATAAACGATGAGGGGATAATCATAGTTAAAGATGAAGTACTTGCAGCCCCGTTGTTACATCATGATGATTTAATACCTGCAACACCTACATCAACTGAGGAGAACAATAAAGGTAACAATATTGGTGCTGAAATTAATTGTGAAACGGTGAGTACTTGTGAGAACTCATATATACGAATGAAAATTCCATGTTCTGAAATTTCTTTGCTCAATTTACATAATGTGGAATTGATTACTCATAAGGAAGTTCTTACGAGAATATCTCCTGATGATTCTTTATATTATATTATATTATGTTTGATGATCCTAAAGAACTATCTAGTGTGATTGAGAATGTTGCTAAATTTTCATATTTAAAATCACTAGCTAGTGCCTATGCATATACATATAAGTTCAATTTGATTGGAAATTATGGTATAGATGAAAAGTTTTATATTTATCGAATATGCATTACATGTGATAAGTTTGCTGAATTGAAATTGCATATTTTGGATAAACAATCTTCTGTGCCATATCATGATCACAATGAGATGAGTTTCAACAATAGCGTTGCATGTTTCAAAAGATTTCTTAAGCCTACTTATTTATCCTTTAATGTACAATCATGTACAAATAATCAGCGTAGCGCAGTTGAAGCATGGAAGGAACTAAAAATTTTCTCCCCCATATTTGAACAACTTAATTTGGTTTGGCACACTAATGACTTGTCCATGTGCGTAGCAAAGTCGATGACGACTTTTTCTCATGGGAGGGAGAATGATATAAAAGACAATGTTGCAATGTATATATCATATGGTTGCCGTTATATTAATTTGTTTGTGTGGAACAACGAGAATGACACGATAATTGATTCATACATATACCATGCATATGTGTTGTTCTTTTTATCTACTACGCCTTCAGATGTTCTTGATATGCTAAGCAAAAGAAGTGTTGATGACAAATATATATACCATGCATATACGTTGTATTCTTTGCTTAGTACAATTTCAGGCTACCAAAAGCCGAGGACGGCTTTTCTTGAAGAAGGGGAGGATGATGCGGATACGCACATGCTTAGCACTTTTCAGGCGAATACATTATTTAATGGGAAAGAAGTATTGAGCCGCATTAAATATTGTCAGGTGAATTTGGTTCTTAAGGAGTTTCTTTTAATTCATGATGAACTTGGAATACTAATCATGCTATTATTTTATGTATTCTTAGGTATGATTCATGTGAAGACTTGGGAGAGCAAAAGGGAGGAGCACAAGGACTAAAACTACAAGTTTTGGATAAGATTTTCAAGCCAAATTCGGATCTCCCACGTGCTCAATCCAATTCAAACTCGGATTCAACTCAGAATTCAATTCGGATTCAGTTCGGGACAACGTGATAGGCAGTTACTAAAAAGGCCATAACTTTCACAAACAGAGTCCAATTCAGGTGTTCTTGTACTCGTTGGAAAGATAATTTCAAGGGCTACGAAATGGATCCAGCCCCACCTTCAAATTCGTTACGAATTAAAAGTTATGACTGAAATATTGTGACGACTTAATTTTAGGTTTTTCCTTTTGTGTGAGTTTGTTTCCAAATACATGTAGTGATGAGTTGGAGTTGGTTTTGGACCTCTTGGCCAGCCATGAGGTGGAGAGGGAACTATATATTGAGGGTTAGACCCCCATTGTAAGGCAGACCATGTTTGAGAATAATGAATCTACTAAAGTTTGTTCAAGTTAGCATTGCTACCGAAGTTCCATAGGGAATTAGGAGTGATTTTCTTCAATCAAGATCGTTCAGCCTTTCCGTTAGGAATTGGGTGCACGATAGATCTTCGCTTGGTGGTCGGCGAAATCAACACGAGTGTGTTTTGGCGGATTAAAGAGTGTTCGTCCCTTGCATTGGCATTGGAGAATCATTACGATTCATCAAGACTCCCGTGAGTATCCATCCTACGTCGAGAAGATCAGGCGAGCCCGTATCATCTTGGTCTACACGGACCGGGTCCATGAACTCGGAGGTGGCTAAGAACGGCTGAGATTAGATGGGGCGGGAATGGATTGAACTCGGGGGCAACACGCGTCTTCCCGAGGGAAGGGGAAGGCAGATCCGGGCGGCGACGTGGGCGGATCTGGGCCGTCCACGCGTCGAAAGGAGGGAGAGGCTTATTTTTATTTTTATTTTTAGATTTTCAGAAAAGCCTAGAAAATTCAAAAAGGCTTAGAAAAATACCAAATAACTTCCAAAATTTTATAAAAAAATTACAGAGGTTCCTAGATATATTTTAGACTTAAATAAAATGTTTACAACTTATTTTGGTATTATATTTTCATACTAGGAATTCTTTTTAAATTTGAAAAATTGATTTTAAACTCTAGAAAACTCAGAAAAATTCAAGTAAAAGCCAAATACTTTAAAATAATTTGTTTGAATTTAAATTTTCAAAAGATCACAAAATTGGGATGTTATAAAATTTTTATAATATCAATATTAAAAACAACTTATATTTTAGCTCACCAACTATTACAAATTTACAAACAAGATTAGCTTGACAAAGAATAAATAGCCAGAAGACAGTCAGCAAGACGTCTCACTTGCCTATTGCATCTGCCAGCTATTCAAGGGGATGTGGCAAGCTGCATGCTTGCCATACAGGCCTATTGCATCTACCACTTCGCAAGCCTCCCTAAAGTCAAGCATCAAAGAGGCAACCCACGAGAGCCCTCACTCCTCGTCTCCCGGTTCATTTTTCCCCGACCGAAGGCCACCCATGCCAAACAAGAAAACCATTGCCATCTCCCAGATCGGCCACCAACAAAGCCAAATTGAACCCACGACGAGCCAAAGGTAGTGAAGGAGCCATGGCCACACCCAAGCCGTGAGACGGGAGAGTCGGAGGGGAGGAGCTCAGGGAGTTGGGGAAGACGTAGGAGAGAAGGCGACAACCACGGAGGAGTAGAAGCAAGTGAGAGCGACATCATGGCCACCAACCTTCGTCCTCGTCCATTCCTTTTCTAGCCAGGCAAACAAGTAAGCCCCTCACCTTCCATTCTTGCTTACGGCGCCATGGCACAGCACAAGCACATCGCATAGCTTTACCGCCAAAATAGAGTAGTGGCCGTGAGTAAAGGGGGAGGTGAGCTCAGGGAGCTAGCCGGGCACCTCGCTGGAGCCGTACCAACGGCCGACGACTTAGCCCGGAGGTGACACTGAGCACCCTCGCACGCGCAAGTAGAAGCCAAAACCAAGGAAAGGGGGCCACAAACCAAGGGAGATTGGAAGGGAGCGAGCCGCAGAGCACCGGCGTCGCGCCGGTGACCGACGGCACCACCGAGGGCTGGGCTGAGTGCTAGCCTGCGTGTGCGCAGGAGCCAGACAGCAGGCTAGAAGGGGGATGGGGGCGCAGCGCATGGAGGAGATGAGACGCCGGTGGTCACAGGGCGGCGATGACCTCGAGCCGGAGTGCCCGAGAGCTCCTGTAGGGCATTGCCATCGTTTGGAGAGAGGAGAACCAAAGAGGGAGTAGCAAACATAGTCGGGAGTGGGAGCTCTAGTCGTGTTTGTAGTTCTGGAATAGCAGTGGAGGTAGTTTGATACGGGGTCGCCCGATCTTCTCGACGTAGGATCAAGATACTCACGTGGATTTGTTGAACCGTAGTGATCTCCCGTTGCCAATGCAAGAGTTAGCACTCTATAATTCGCCCAACCACACGTGCTGAACTTCACGACCACCGATGAAGTTCCATCGCGCTCCCAATTCCCAATGGAAAGGTTGAACGATCTTGATTGAAGAAAATCACTCATAATTCCCTATGGAACTTCGGTAGCAATGCTAAACTCGAACAAACTTTAGTAGATTCATTATTCTCAAACGTGGTATCCTTACAATGGGGGTCTAACCCTCAATATATAGTTCCCTCTCCACCTCATGGCTGGCCAAGAGATCCTAAACCAACTCCAACTCATCCCTACAAGTATTTGGAAACAAACTCACACAAAAGGAAAAACCTAAAATTAAGTTGTCACAATGTTTCGGTCATAACTTTTAATCCGTGACGAATTTGAAGGTGGGGCAGATCCATTGTGTAGCCCTTGAAATTATCTTTCCAACGAGTACAAGAACACCTGAATCGGACTCCGTTTGTGAAAGTTATGACCTTTTTAGTAACTGCCTGTCAGGCTGTCCCGAACCGAATCCGAATTGAATCCTAAGTTGAATCCGAGTTTGGATTGGATTGAGCACGTGGGAGGTCCGAATTTGGCTGGAAAATCTTATCAAAAACTTGTAGTTTAAGTCCTTGTGCTCCTCCCTTTTGCTCTCCCAAGTCTTCACATGAATCATACCTAAGAATACATAAAATAATAGCATGATGTAGTATTCCAAGTTCATCATCAATTAAAAGAAACTCTTTAAGAAACAAATTCACCTGACAATATTTAATGCGGCTCAATACTTCTTTCCAGTGAAATAAAGTATTTGACTGAAAAGTGCTAAGCTTGTGCGTATCCGTATCATCCTCCCTTTCTTCAAGAATAGCCGTTCTCGGCTTTTGGTAGCCTGAAATTGTACTAAGCAAAGAATACAACGTATATGCATGGTATATATATTTGTCATCAACACTTCTTTTGCTTAGCACATCAAGAACATGTGAAGGCGTAGTAGATAAAAAGGACAACACATATGCATGGTATATGTATGAATCAATTATTGTGTCATTCTCGTTGTTGCACACAAACAAATTAATATAACGGCAACCATAAGATGTATACATTGCAACATTGTCTTTCATATCATTCTCCCTCCCATGAGAAAAAGTCGTCCTCGACTTTGCTAGGCACATAGACAAGTCATTAATGGGTCTACTTCGGTAGGCACCTCCACAGGGTGGAGGGAAAGTCCTACCTTGGTAGGCACCTCCACGGGATGGAGGTAAAGGGTGACATCGACGGGTGTGCCCTTCACTTTACCGGTAAAAGCTACAGAGGAGAAAGAGGTTGATCATAGCATTGGTGTTTATCGGTCTATTATGTACTTGTTGAGTCTCCAAACTCACCATTGCTTTGTTTGTTTTTTATGTAATCGTTGAGGACGGCATGCACAGGCGGGAGTAGCACATGAATAACTTCACAACAGTACTTCACGTATCATCTTTTGTAGTATGTTTAGGCCCTACTAGTATGTGAGGACTACTAGAGTCAAACCAATATGTTGTCTGTTAAGTCGCTGCAACAAGAATAAAACATTGTTTGCTTAAATTTATTAGTAATTGTTAAAAATAGTGATATTATCCAATGATGGTAGCATTCTAGACCCAGAAGTTGGGTAGGGTATTACAATTTCGCCGTCCCCTTTATTCAAACTTTCAAACTAAAACGGTGTCACAACCTCTCAACTACTGGTCGGTTCCACTACCCAAATGTCCTTATATATACTGCCCACATGCCTCCCCAAACACTCCAAACTGAAGCGCCGCCTAGTTAGCTCCCCTAAACCGATCAAAGCACCGCCTCCCCAAATGACGCCGACTACCTCCCCGAGCTCTTCTCCCTCCAGTTGTGACACTACGGTTCATTGCATAAGGCACTCTTGTCGTAAGAATGTCTTGTGCAATGTCACCGTCATGGCACAACGCGGTGACACTGCCGTTGTCGGCCTCTCCTTTATTGACAGTGATATATCCCCCACCCCTCTTCTCTCTTCTTTGATGCTTGGATATGAAACTACAAAATTGTTGGATGGCTAGGGTTTCGGTCATGTAAATCTTGATGGTCGTGAGTGTGAAAATTAATTGTTGATGTCTTAATTAGTTTTTGTGATGATTAATGGATGGCTAAGGTTTCAGCCCTTGTTGAAACTCATGTTTTATTGCAGGATAAAGACATGGTCGCTATTTACGATCGCACGCCTATGACCACGGCATACAACCACACCTTGCGACCATCGCATACAACCACGACTTATGACCACGCCATACCAAAGTAACAAAACAACACCTACAATTTAAACAACGAGCCACAAAAGTATGGCGCCAATCATAAATAGGTCTACTTTGGTTCATCTGTATTCTCTGATTGTGCTATTTAATAGTGCAATTAGAGAATATTGATGAACTAAATAAGGCATATTTATGATAACGTGAGAATGCAATCACAGACAGTTCTTAACTAGAATCGTCTGTGATAATAGACTATCACAAACAGTTCATAGTAAGAACCATCTGTGATAACTGTTATCATAGACGGTTCGACTTAAGAAACTTCCATGATAAGGGTTATCACAGATGGTTCAAAAACCGTCTGTAAATCCTTTAGGATATTACTGACTCATAAGCACAAACGATTCAGGAAATCATCTATTGTGACGTTTCTGAACCGTCTGTAATGAGTTTTTCTGTAGTAGTATGCAATCGTACTAAGCAATATTGCCAAGGATGTATCTATCTATTAAGTCAATTGTTTGCATGTGTGTCTCTGATTCATCATGTTTATGTGTTTGAAGTGTTGTTGATCTAACATAGATCCTGCTTTCCGTTTTTATAAGGCGTATTCTGAAGAAGCATGTGGGGAACGACACAAGTAATTGCTTCCATGTTGAACAAGGAATCACAAAATTTGTTGTAAAACTTGCACATTGCACTTCAGAAAACTATCGACCTATAGCTCACAAAAAAAACACCTGAAGCATTCGATCAACCTAGAGGTCCTAGACCTATTGTAGGAAATGAGTCGCAACAGTTGAAACTGACACTGATACTGAATCATTTCAGAAATTTTTTTCTTACAATGCGGACCTGAGCGAGCGCAATAATATAAGTTGAACCTGCACCAAAAAATGAATTTACATGGTCAAAATTTGCCTCATAGCAAGTCAAACTGAGCCATTCAATTACAATTTTACAACTTCGGTGAAGAAATCCGGACAAACACTTCTCCTATAACGCATAATTGTACGCATATGTAAAACACATGGGCGTATAAATCGCAGTAAAAACCATTAATTGCAGCATAAAAGAACGCCCCTGTAACTTATGAGCCGCCTTGCCTCCTTGGGATATAAGAGTCCATTGCCTGCTATCAAAGCGACAAAGAATTTCCCAGCACCCTTGTATCATCGATAAATCCGGACTTTCCCATAAAAGTGCACATACCGGATTTTTTTCTCTCTCAATGATGAACGCATTAATGATCATATTATTGCAGCAGGTAGAGGACATCCTACCACGCATAAACGTCAACAATATGAACATTCAAGCTTGAGGGATGAAATACGTGAAGCACCATGTGTTTTAATTTTAGGGTTACACAAACTGACCTCCATTTTTATGATCCTTCCTGCTCCTGTTGCCTCTTGTATACTAGAAGCACCATGTCTTTAATTTTTTTAACCCGGCCTGCAGTCCGTGGAGTCATGGATTCCATCATTGTTTCCATGCTCTGCAGATGCTTCCAATCACCACTGTACTTGCTCACCATGGACAAGCATGTGTCTGTCATTCCATATAGCCCCCTAGTATTATGGCCGATCTTCCTGTGTTTTTGAATCCTAGTTAAACAACTTTGCATTCATCCACATCCCTACTGTGAACATAATCTATGGTGCCAAGAATCTGATATCAGCTGCCATGTGGATCCATATTTGTTCAGGGGTAGCTCTACGTTGTGGTCGGCCTTAAAAACCTTAAAAAAAGAATGGAGCTTATTCTGATGACTGATAAACTTGTTGGGTTGATCTCTCGGCTAACTGCCCCGAGATTTCAGGGAGACACCCTCCACTCATGGCATACGATCGGGCGCTACCAACTACTATTGGTTTCGGTCCCGGTCACCTAGCGCATATAAAACTTATGGTTTCGGCAGGGCTTCGTCACATGCGAGTTGTTCAAGCCTAAAGAAAACCCTAACAAGCCTGATCCATCACGGTGCGCTACGGTGAACGAAGACCGAAGCCCTCTTCGTCTCCGACGCCGGTCGACCACCTCTACACCGCCGGCCACCTCTGCTTCAACCGAGCACTGACAACCTAAAGGCTTCCTCTAGTTCGGGTATGTGCTTTTACGCTTCCGCTCTAAGATTTTAGCTAGGTGTTCATGCTTGATCTAGGATTAAAACCTAATGTTCATGTTTAAGACTTAGATTAAAACTCACAAAACTTGCCATGGAAGATTTTGATTTAAAAAGGAAGCTTTGCCCTCCAGATGTCCATCATCCTACTATGTAATACCCCTCCAGAAGTACTCTGTCGATACAGTGACCGAGAAGTGAACTGGACATGTTTTTCAAGCCCCCAACTAATGAAATCTTGATTTTCCAGAAAGTTCTCCACCTCATCAAGCTTGTCCGTCAGCTCATTTCACTTTCTAAGATCATCCTCTCCCAAGCTCCTCCTAAACTCAATTCGTCATTCTCCTTCCTAAAAACATTCTGCCACCTTTATCTCTGGATCACCAGAAATGTTGTTCAGAGAAACAAATTGTACACTTGGAGGGACATGTCCCAACCAAACATCCCTCCAGAAGAGAGTGTTAGCACCATTTCCCTCGTGAATTGCCCCCCGCTTGAACCATTGTTTAACTTTCTGTATCCCTTTCCAAAATTGAGGTCTACCCCATTAGTCACAGAGAAGAAATCCCCTCCAGGCGTATATTTATTATGCACTGTTGACTGTCCAACAATAGATGTAAGTACACCAAATAAGCTCAGTTGGCTGATCTGACAGGGACTCGGCTCAGGTGCAGGGCCTCTGCACATAGCTATGTGCAGGGGCGCCCAGGATGCGACACTTGTCCCTAAAAATCAAAAAAATACTTAAAAAATTCCGAAAAATTCAAAAAAGTATTTTTTTTAAGTACTGAAAAAAATACTTTTATTAAAAAGTATTTTTAAGTACTTAAAAATACTTTTTAATAAAAGTAAAAATCCAAAAAATACTTAAAAATGTAAAAAGTTACTTCTTATACCCTGTGTCCATCTGACTGTATCGTGGACGCCCCTGCACCTAAGCCGAGTCCATCTGACTGTATAGGTCTATAGGATGCAGATGGCATGGACCACCGTATGGCTGCACTGCTTATTTGGCTTAATTTTTTGACATTTGGTTTTTTTTACTATTTCTAAATTTTGTCTTTTTCTGACTTTTTAGCTTTTTTGCTGGTTCTTTTTTTCCGTATTCGTTTGTATTATTCATGATGGGTTAATATGTTTTTTCTATTTTTATTTTTTTTAAATTTAGTTACGTCAAATAAGCTAGTATCAGGTATAATGTAATTTTAATCAGTTACAATGTAATTTTAATTATAAATTAATTTATTTCAGCTTAACCGCACGCCATCTTCACAGCAGGCTTGACATGATTAGATCTCGTGTATTAGCACTAGCACTAATACCACATTCTACTGGCTCCGGCTGACATCTGTAAGCTCTGAATTTTTTTAACCGTGCTCTGTTGTGCTGGAGCTTAACCGCACGCCATCTTCACAGCAGGCTTGACATGATTAGATCTCGTGTATTAGCACTAGCACTAATACCACATTCTACTGGCTCCGGCTGACATCTGTAAGCTCTGAATTTTTTTAACCGTGCTCTGTTGTGCTGCTTCCAGCAGTACATTGAAACTTCGCAGGCATGGAACCCATTTGTCATCCTACCAGATGTTAATAGGGCCCACTCTCCACATTAGGCCAAGGTCAGGATTTGTTAAGATTCAAGAATGTACACCATATTATGCGGCCTTTTGCTCAAACTGAACACGGAGGCATGGTAACATTGGGTGCACAAATTTGTAAAGCAACATATTGCAGGATGGAAGGAACCTATGCATTATTATTTGAGGTAAAAAAGAAACTGTGCAACATCACTTCAACTGCTTCTGCTTGAACTTTGATCTGTTTAAGATCAATGAAAAAGAAGTGTTGATTAGAAATTGCTAACACAAATGAGCGTATGAAAGTTAAAATATCATGTAACACACACACACAAATCATGTACACTCCTATGAATTTCGTAAAAGAATGAATCTTTTATCGACTTCACTGTATAGTTAACTTCTACCACATCATCTTTGACCTGGCTTTAGTCCAGATAAAAATAAAATAAAGCAACAATTGCCTCCAGGTCAGGACACTTTCTCGGATGGAGACAGATTGCCTACTAAAATTCGGTTCGGTTTTTACGGTTTATACGGTTCGGTAAATACGGTTTGATCAGTAAATATGGTTTTAGTATTTTAGAAAATACGGTATTTTTCAGAATACGGTGTGGTATCGGTAAATACCATCTTATTTCGGTACGGTATCGGTTAATACCAATTTTACCAAAGTTTACGCGAATTGCTAAACGTTAATCTCATCTAAATTGTAAAGATAGATAACCAATTAACCATTAAACAAAAATGCAACAACATTACAAATTAACTATGAGTGATTTGTTCAATGTTCTCTAAATTGTCCAGTACTGGACAGAGGAAGCTACACAAACACATTACAAATTAACCGTGAGTGATTTGTTCAATATTCTCTAAAATCTAAATTGTCCAGTACTGGACAGAGGAAGCTACACCTCTACCAGTGTCCAGCATGGATCTGTTCAATGTTCAATTGTTCATCTCCGAGTCAAGAGGGCAACTACCACTCTACGTCTCTACCAATGTACCAACTAGCAGTCTAGCAATCTGGCAAAGTGGCAAGTATGCAAATGCAACAACATTTCAACTTACAAGTTCTTACAACTTCGCAAGATCCTACTTCACAAGTCACAACAGACTAGCAATCTACCAATTAGTGAAACAGAGAGAAAGGCAGAAAGGACTTACTTCGCAAGATCTTATTGACTCCGTAACTCTGGCGTCTTGGGAGAGGGAGAGCACCGGCGGACTGGAGTGGAGTCAGAATAGCAGTGGCGTCTTGGGAGAGGGAGAGCTCCACGCGGGGGCTTGGCGCCGCCGCGACGGTGTCTTTGGAGAGGGAGGCGGAGGGCCGAAGGCGCGGAGCACCGGAGCACTGAAGGAGACGGAGGCGCGAGCGCCCGCCACCGAGCAATGCGATGGGGGCGAAGGAGGGAGGCACAGAGCGGTACCGTCGCCACCGAGCAATCAAGGGCGAAGGAGGCGAGGCGCGAGCAATGAGCATCGAAGGAGGCGGAGGCACGGAGCACCGGCAGCGGATCTGGCGAGCCGACCGACGAGGAGCTCGGATCTAGCTAGGGTTCGAGGAGCTCGGATCGAGAGGAAGCGGATCTGGCGAGGCGAGGCGAGGGGGGTGTCGGTCACTCGGTCTGTCGTGTGGCGTCTGCGCAGCACTAGGGTTAGATGCCGTCTGCCGCGCGTGCGTCGGGCCAGGCTGTTGGTGCGTGGTGCTGGTGGACCGCCGAGACCGGAGAGACGCCACAAGATTACTGGGCTTTTTGGTTTTTTTTGGGAAATTCGGTTTTCCCTCGGTTTTTACCGAAAAAACCGAATCATACAAATACCACTTTTCTAGTTACCGAACAGAATACGGAAAACCGGTCAAACCGAGTTGACCAGTTCGGTTCGGTTTTTTCGGTACGGTATAAAACTGCACAGCCCTACTGCTGAAGTAGGTTACCACATTTTCAACAGCCTTCTCTTCTACTGCCTCCAACATGGGATTTTTAAAAAACGCAAATAATATTTTTAAGTTAAGTGCCTTTTCTCAAAATAAATATTTTTCATGGTAATAAGTGAATAGTATGAGTGGAAGCCAAACTTTTTCATTCATTTGGTACACGAGTAAGACAATTTTGTCTGTTGTGCTAGGCCCTTGCGTCAACATGTGCTGCAAAAATGGCCCCTTTTTCTCGTTGATGAAGGTTAAATTCGTTTTTGTATCAGTGTCCTTTTTGTTTGTAAGACTCAAGTGGATAGAAGAACTTTAGCAAGTTCGAAGATTAAGTAACTTTAGAGCTGTAGGTGTTTCTGTTACAACTAGCAAACAAATCGATAATAGTTTTTGTTTTATCTGTGAAAAAATATTATACAATAGTAGGTCAATTGTCCAAACCAAAAAAAAAGTAAATGCAAAGTAGGTTCTGTGAATTGCTTAAACACTTACAGATTTATAGATCAATGCCAAAATATTTAGAATGGGAAATGACAAATCAAGAAACCTGGGTAAGAAAAATCAACTTGCCACTGCTAGGAGCGACAAACTACCATTCTTCTAATTACTTTGGTCTCATTAGAATACTTCACGCGAAAGCAAAACCTTAGAATGGAAAAACTACATTGGCCCTCTCGATCTAAGCCAGGGGTGTAGCCATCTAAGCCAGGGGCGTAGCCACCAGAGGATCTTTTGAGCCTCATCTCTTCTGATGATAATTTTATACATAGTAAAAATATAGAGATAGAAAAAGAGAGATTAACAAACCCAAAGAAAAGATAGCTCTCCTTGATGGGAATGTTAACAACAAGCATGAAATTAAAGAAGACGACGACGAGAAAGAGGAGAAGTGAAAATAATAAAATTAAAGAAGAGCTAATCAATAAATAATAAAATTAAAGAAGAGCTAATCAATCAATTAAAGAAAGAAAGAAAGTGAAATAATATATGTAAATCATAAAATTAAAGAAGAAGAAGAGGAGGAGAAGGAATAATGAAAATCATAAAATTAAAAAAAGATAATCAATCAAAGAAAAAAAGAAGAAAGAAAGTAAAATATATATGAACCTTCTTGAATCCGGGGATGACGGTGGAGAGCTCGATGAACCTCTGATTGATCTTCTCCCTCCATGCACCGCTCCGCGATGATGTGGTCTTGCAAGTGCCCAAAAGACACAGCCGCCGCCGAGCCCACCGCCGTGAAAATGATAAGAACATTGGATAGAGTGTGGAAAAAAATACCGTCTTTTGTTTCTATTGTCTCGTGATTCAAATTAGCTTAATTCTAGTATGTTTCGTATGATTTAAATTTTCATTGTCATTCATAGTTTTCTATTATATCACTAATTTTGATATATTTTATACATAGGTGACTTATCGCTACTCCACACTTATGGCACTTTCTATTATCGAGGTATCAACTTTCTATTTCTCTATTTTTTATTATTTGTCTCCATTCAATTTATAATTTCTATATGAATTTGAAATTTTATAAGAGTAAAAGACTAATTTTATTTCAACTTAATTTAGACCTATAAATAGTTCAGTCCACCCTCAATTTCATTCCTGGCTTCGCCACTGATCTAAGCAGCAACAAGTTTCAGAAACAATCTAGTTGAGACCTCACCATATTCTTCTTCCTGCGTCTTCCTGGCTCTCTCTTGTGGAATGGGTAAGAAAAATCAACGGCCACCTAGCTAGCACCGTGGTGGCGGCGAGGGGGGTTGAAGGTCAGACACCTTTCCTGACATGGCCTTCCGTACAATCTCTCTGTGTCTGTGTGTGAATGCCGATTGGGAATTCAAATGAAACATCCTAACAGAAATTTTGAGGAGCCGAACGACGAAGCCTCAAAATCATATGAAGATGTCTCCGACGCGACGAAGCCGAACTATATATTTTTTATAGGGGAAGGAGGCACAATAAAGATATGCTGTTTTTGATTGGAAAACCTTGAGAAAATGATCCCATAAACAAAGTGATAGGACATCCCTACTACTACCACATCGTCGTCTTCTTCAAATTGTCTAAGTGATCGTAAAACACCAAAAGATCCAATAACTAAAGCGAGAGCTAAACTTTTAAATAGCAGGTGAATTTGTTTCTTAATGAATTCCCTTCTATTAATGAGAGCAATATATTAGCTCGTGCCAGTTTCTTGTGCATTGTTAGATTTGAACAACTCGAGGGCGACCCAGCATCAAGACTTCAACAATGAGGCGAACCAAGGAGACAAAAGCCCATGCGGCTTGGGAGTTTCAAATGACAGTCCACGCTGCAACAAAATGAGAGTCCAAGTCTGGAAGAACGTATCCGAATCAGCCTATGATTGGAGCCATGCGGCTTGCCAACTGCATGAAGCTCATCCGCATGAAGAGTCACGGTCTGCATGCCAAGAAATTGACTGTAGGCCAAATCGTGCATGTGTGCACCTGCCACCATATATATACTGAGTGATCCATTAGAACAGGGGGACACCGACTTGCAGTTAGAAATAGTACGCGACTAGAAATCAACAGAACAGGGGGACAGCGACTAGCAGTTAGAAACAGTACGCGACTAGAAATCAACAGAACAGGAGAGACCAGATAATGGGTTGTGCATGATTTTGATATTTTGATCCCAACCAAATTTAATAGAGAAATTTGAGAGTTCTTGCAAATTGAGATCGTTCAACCTTTTCGCTGAGAATTACAAGCGCGATAGGGCTTTCGCTTGGTAGTCGTGCAGTCCGGCACGTATGATCTTACGAATTAAAGAGTGTTCGTTCTTGCATTGACAACAGAGGATCTCTACGATTCGCAAGGCTGCACGTGAGTATCCAATCCTACGTCAAGAAGATCAGATGACCCCGTATTACAAAGGAATTATACAGTACAAAATAGCAAAAAAAAAGATTCCTTTGTTCTTGTAGAGCTAATTCCTTTGAAGAATTGTTGACTTTCTTGTCTTTCCTCCAGTGAACAGAGTGGAAGACCCGGTATCGCCGTAGTTGGCTCTGGAATGATTGCTCCACGCCTTGGCGGCCTCTTTCTATTATTCATAGAAATAAAAAACCACCACCTAGAAGAAGAAAAGGTATTAAATGATTGGGTTTGGTTCCAGCTAGGTATGACATGGTCAATTACTCTTTCAGGAGGTAGTGCTTTAGATTCCTCAAAAATAAATTACTTGGAGCTCACGGAGCCTATGCCGGATTAATCATATTATGGGCCAGAGCAATAAACCTATTTGAAGTGGCCCATTTCATGCCAATGCTAGGTGTTTGCTTATTTTACTGTGTTATCTTTTAGTTATGATCAAAATACTTTTTCTTAATGCAAAACTTGCAACCACAATATGAACACTTCATGATTTCTTGTTTGTGTTACTGTGTTGGTGTACCTAGTGCCACCTCTTTCTTGCTGCAGTTGCCGGTCAAAGATGAATCTTGCTGTAAGGAGAGACCTATGCTAGAGTTGGACTGAGGTGGCCAAACAGGCCACCTAGCTCCGGCCGTGTCTGCGTCGACCCACGCGCTTGTCCTTTGGCCCAGACATAGCATGAAGAGGGGTTGGGTCGTGCCGGGTTGGCCCAGGCACACTTAGGCCAATAGGCCATAGTCACAAATATTTTTACTGTCAATCACAAAGCAATTTTACTGTCGGTCGTAAGTAAATTTACTGTCAGGTGACTTGTCTGCGCTCAAAAGAGGTAACCCTAATCTAAGCAATTTTACAGTCATTCATAAACAATTTTACTATACTACCACAGAAGAGGTATTGTGCGTGCTATATCGGGTCCAAACACGGCACTCCCAGTCATACCAGGCTAGCATGGCCCGTTTACTATTTTGTGCCATGCTGTGGCTAGACCTGGCCAACTATGGTTATGTTCTTTTTCACTTATACTTAGGCTTTGGTTTCCATTGCTACAGTAACTAGCTTTTAAATGATGTGTTTTTTCAAGGCATGAACTACAAGAAGATTACAGTAGATACTATAACAATTTTAGTTATACCGATCAAAATCATATATGACTATTTTTCTTTGCCTACTATCTATCATAAACAACCAGAATTCAAAAATTATAAATCAAAAACTAAAGCTATAATCTAAAAGAGCCTATCCTATACCATGCCACACGGACCGGCACAGAAGGCCCGGTCCGTTTGGCCTGGTCGACTTAGGGTCGGATCCGGGGGTGGACATCGGCCGTTCAGATTCCATCGGACGGGCACGGGAAATTCGTGGTCGAATCCGGGTCGGCCTCTTGTCCCCTCCGGGCGGTGGCTTTTATTTATTAAAGCAAAGCAGAGGCGTCGCTTCCTTCCCCTCTTCGGCTCTTACCCCTTCCACGGTTCCACCAAAATCGCCGCGCCATGGGAACCGCAACCGCCGTCTCCGTCGTAGAGGGGCTCCTACGGCGGGTCGACTCCGTTGCCCTTCCGTCGAAACTCGACGAGGGTATGAAGAATGTCAAGTTAACCCTCCTGTTGTTGCATTTGGTGCTGACGAGGGCACCGGAGGAGCAATCCTGGGAGATGAGCGCACAGATGAGGAAGATCAAACAAGTAGTTTACGAGTTGGAGGATCTACTCGACGATCTCGAAGACCATGGCAGCATCAAGCACCAAGCGATCGGCCTGACCTGGAAGGTGAATTGAACCCTCGAGTTGCCCCCTCTCTCTCTCTCTCACACACACACACACACGCACACACAATATTTTATAAAGATGGTTCATTACTCGTTCATAGCCTCCTAACTCAGATATTGAATACAAACTTTACATCCTCTTTGTAAGGATTGCAAGTCCTGACTCTACATAGTGTCATATTGGATAGTAGTTTGTTAGCTGGTAGTGGAACATGCATACTTTTTGTTAGAAAAGTTTTCCCGCAAACTAAAAGTTCACAAATTACCCAGTAGAAAGAAATATGTGTATGACACTTAGTATTTGGTGGGTATAGATCTGACTGAACTCCATCGCATATCCATCTCTAAATTTATAGAGACACTTAGTATTTGGTGGGTATAGATCTGACTGAACTCCATCACATATCCATCTCTAAATTTATAGATATAAATATGATTACATCTACATTGCAGCAACTGATTATGTTATTCCGTTGTATATTTTAGTTTGAGAAATGAAACTATACCACACAGTTGCATGGCATTGGTGCTTGGTTTTTTTGGCTAGTTGTCTAGTTGATATGATAGTTCGACTACAGAGTGTTTTTATACTTATTCAATTCATCTTTAGCATATTTGATGTTCTATAACCTCGCACAGAAAATAATGGAACCTTCTACTTCATTTTTTTTTGCATGCATCTCTTCACTATTGGTGGTACAATAAAGTAACTCATGTAACTCGTGACTCGTGAGCTTTGCTATGTATAGGATGGTGTAAGAGTCAATTAAATTAGGGGACATATCTAGTGCAAACAACCCACTAGGTGCTATGTAAACTAATTTTTGTTAAAAGATTTGGATTTTAATTTTTAAGTAATGGAAGCAAATTTTGCAGGCAGCATTATTATGGTTATCAAGTCCATTGCTCATGCGTACATCTTTGGCTCGTAGATTGAACACAATCAGTAGAAAGTTGGATTCTGTAGCAAATGATTCTGTCATATTCAGTTTACATCAACGCACTAGTCCAAATCCTGAGCAATACAAGGAGCAATTAGGATTTGATGGAGCTGCAATTATTGGTAGGGATAATGAGAAACAAGATATAAAAGAACTTCTCTTACAAAATAATGCAGATAAATTGTCCATACTTCCCATTGTTGGCCTTCCAGGGTTGGGCAAAACAAGTCTTGCCAGGTTAGTGTTTGATGATGCAGGAGAAGGTATGGACTTTGATCTTCGGATATGGATTAGCTTCGACAAGAACTTGGATGTCAAGAAAATTGCTACCTGCATAATCTCAGAAGCTAATAAATCACTGGAAGAAAGAATCTCTCAAGTCAGCATGAATGATCAGATTAAGGACAACTTTGAGCTGATTAAGAGTGATGTTCAAGAGATACTTCATAATACAAGCTGCCTACTTGTCTTGGACAATCTGTTGTGTATAAATGAAAACTGGCTAAATAATTTGATGGAAATGCTTGGGGCCAAACCGAAATGCACCAAGGTGATAGTGACCACTTCTAGTGAAATAGTTGCAGAGTTGATGCACACTGTTCCATCATACAAGTTGGGTTGTTTATCTGAAGATGACTGTTGGGCTATGTTTTGTGAGAAAGCATTTGGAAACAGAGATGCAGTAGTTGATTCACAGTATATAGAAATTGGTAGGAAGATTGTAAAGAGGTGCATGGGCATTCCTATATTAGCTCAATATCTTGGTTCAATGGTGCACAATCAAGGCATGAATACCTGGCTCTCTGCAAGGGATGATGAATTGTGGAAGCTGGAGGAAAAACTTTCCCTTCAAGCTAAAGTGTTTTCATCATTCAAGGAAATATATTATAGGATGCCCCAGGCAATAAAGTTGTGCTTTTTATATTTATCGGTCTTTCCCAGAGGATCTAGTATAGACAAAGACGAACTCATTCGACAGTGGACTGCATTAGATTTACTTAGAACAACACATGGGACCATACCTGCCTTTGTGCTTGGGGAGGAATACATTGAAGAACTTTTATCAGTATCGTTCCTTCAAATTGTAGACACATCCTTGGTAAGTTGTTAAATATTAGTTCAGGTAGAATTATTTTCCATTTTCCGTAAAATATAGTTTTCTAAGACTATTATTCGTGCATACCTTTTCGCCATGCCGATTACTCTCTCTTTCTTTTTACTTGATGTTTTTAACTTTTCACGGTCTCTGAGATACGACTTTGAGCGTTACTTTTTATAACTTTATATTAAAATGTACTAATCAATTTATAATATTGTGAAAGTATTTTTAACGACAAATCTAATAATATAATTTTCATATAGCCAATCTAAATAGTTTTAAAACCATCGGCGGTCAAACTTTAGAAAGTTTAACAACACATATTCGAGGACGTCAAGTAAAAAAGGCGGAGTACTACTTTGTGCTTCGTAGTAAATATTGCAATAATCAGTTACCACATACTGTGCTTTCATTAGATTGGTTTATTTTTCTCCCAAAAAAGAATGGTTTGTTTATTTTTAGTATCTTTTCTATGGAGCATGTTGGATAGATGTAGTAAACATATAATAAACTACAGCAATTAGACACTCAGTTTTTAGTAAAGAACTGAAAGCAATATGTGAACCATGTGGGAATATGAGCATAGTACTAGCATAGTCTCATGCCACATGCTTGCTTATAAAAACATTAATTCCTTTGGAAAGTCAATGCAATGGATGTAATATCTACTGACCATGCAATGGGTATTTAAGCTGGCTATATGTGATTGTCTGATGGACTGGCCAAATACTGCAGCTCATTTTTCTTACCACAGCTATTAATTCAACAAAACTGGATATGTACATCTACTATCCAAGTGGTGTCATACTTGTTGGTCCCTGTTGAGAAATTCATACCAGATGTCTTTTAATTTCGTTTTTATTTTTGTTCAGATTTTTTGGTTAGACTTATTCCATGTTTAAACACTGTATATCAGTTCTTGCATAGAATCATTTTTTACTAAATGGTTAGCTCATAACTAGTTTGAATTCAATGATGGCAGTTAGTTCCAAGAAACTGATATAATAATCTCTACCTTTTTTTCAGGTTACTGAGATGAAATGCATCAATGCTTCTGTCATTCTTCACATGCATAATTTGGTGTATGATTTTCTAAGATATGTTGCCAGTGATGATCTCTTAATTATGGATTATGGAAAGCCGCTAAATGGTTGTATAGGAAAGCTCCATTTCCGCTATGCAGTATTGAGTAATTATAATGAACAAACAGCAATAGGGAAATCAGGAATGCACAAAGATTTGATAACCAACGCAAAGGCAGTGTTTTTCAAAAATTGTATGGCAACAATGCCTATTGCGGATACGTTCTCAGTACTAAGATACTCACGTCTCTTGGATCTTAGCGGATGTCCCTTTGAAGAATTACCTGCTTCTATTGGTCAGTTGAAGCATCTGCGATACCTCAACATTTCAGGCTGCAGAATAAGAGCATTGCCTAATGAAATGAGTTGCTTGCAGAACATTGAGTTTTTAGATGTCTCAAAAACTTTCATCGAGGTGCTACCCTCTTTTGTTGGAACTTTTGAGAATCTAAAATATTTCAATCTACATGGATGTGATAAACTTCAAAACTTGCCCCCAACCCTTGGTGATCTCAAGAGGCTAGAGCACCTTAACCTGTCATGCTGTTCTGGAATTGGCAAGTTGCCTCTATCTCTTTGTGGACTTCATGAACTTCGGTTGTTGGATCTATCAAGTTGTACCAAGCTTGAACAGTTGCCTGAACCATTTGGTAACTTACCATGTTTAGGAGATCTAAACTTGTCAGGGTGCTCCAAACTCAAAGCAACTACCAGAATCTTTTGGTGAGCTCTCTTTTCTTAGGTCTTTAAACTTAGCAAGTTGCTCTAGGATTCAGCAATTACCAGAGTCTATTGGTGACTTGCTTAGTTTAAAGTACTTGAACATTTCACATATTCACCTTGAGCTACCGGATTCGCTGTGCAAGCTCCAGAGGCTCCACACAATCTCAGGTTGTGGTCTGTTGAAATCATTGGACATGCCTCGATACTGTGCGACCTGCAATCAAAGTTATTAAGTCGTAAAGTCGAGTCGAGTCGAGTCGTGATGCTACCGACTTGGAGATTAGTCGTGACTAATCCCGACTAATCGTCAACTAATCTACTACTATTTGCTTGTTACTTCTACTACTAACTGCCTTCTATCACCACTACTACTTGCTTGTTGTTTCTACTACTAACTGTCTTCTATCACCACTACTACTTGCTACTGCTACCCAGGCTCAGAGTGAAGAATACTCGGATCTTGCTCTAGAAGAAAGACACATGGCAAATAGAAGGGAGCGACATCGTTTCTTATCGTTACCCGTTTCGTTCTAATCCCGATTCCCGATTACATCTCCTTCCACCTCTTCCCAGTCACCGTAAACCTTCCACAAAGCCGAGCCACATCACAAATGTCTGTCATTCAAGAAACTATTCAACAATACACTTCTGTTTCCAAATGGAAACTGAAATGAACCACTGGAATAACTGGCCCATGTTCCCCTCAATTTCTTCTCAGCCATTCACAAGCTAACATGTGTGGTCCATGTTCCCTCCAATTTCACAGCCATTCACCTCTTGGCCAATGCTTAGGGATGGAGGGTCAGGTATCGCCACCTCTTGGTCAAGTATCTGCTGAACATCTGCTTTCTCTGCAATACATAAATAAGCTCTTGCGGTCTTGCCACTTCAACTGAGATTGTTCAGCTTGACTTCATTGCAGGCCTTGTTATTAAGTCGCGCGACTAGTCGCGACTAATCGTCGATTAGTCGACAAGTCGGCACACAGGCACCGACTAGTGCCACCGACTCGACTAGTTGCGCTAGTCGGTCGACTTGCCGACTAGTCGGCGACTAGCCGCGACTAGTCGACCAACATGAGTCGAACGTCTAATTGGATCTTGCTCTGATCTTCATCCATTTGACGCTTTGTTCTTCCACTTACTCCCATCTTCTTCCTTTATTTTGCTGCTCTATTTCAGATCTTGATCCTAGTTTTTTTTTCTGTTTTAGACTCAGTTTCGATGCTTTTGTTTCTTACAGATTCTTCTATTACGTTAGATGAGAATAACATACTACCTAATGCAAATATGTTATGTCTTCTCAGATTTAAAGCAACAGAAGATCAAGTGGAGAAGGACAAACCTACCACGAGTCATGAGAAGGAGAGTCCATGGAAGGCCACAAAATCACAGAGTCCATGGCGTGCACAAGATGTGGCCTGCGTGCCTAAAGGGTGACCGAGTCCATCTCAATCTCGGTCTTGTAATAGGATAAGAGATTAGCCCGAAATTAAAGGAGACAGATTGCTAAATTTTAGGAATTGGATTAGGAAGCCTTGACCGAATAAGAGATTGATTCGGCCAAGACTTTCCTTGCATGAGTTCGGGGAAACACTATAAAACCCCCTTTATCCCCTTCGTTTAGGGGGACCACGTTTGAGAATAATGAATCTACTAAAGTTTGTTCGAGTTTAGCATTGCTGTCGAAGTTCCATAGGGAATTAGGAGTGATTTTTCTTCAATCAAGATCGTTCAACCTTTCCGTTGGGAATTGGAAGCACGATAGATCTTCGCTTGGTGGTCGGCGAAATCAACACGAGTGTGTTTTGGCGGATTAAAGAGTGTTTGTCCCTTGCATTGGCATTGGAGGATCATTACGATTCACAAGACTCCCGTGAGTATCCATCCTACGTCGAGAAGATCGGGCGACCCCGTATCATGATTCCCCACAGATCTAACCCAAAACAGACGTCTATCATGATCTGTCCTAGCAGTCCAGATTTACGATATTGCTACCATGATCAAAAATATTATTCTAATTGCGGAAACAAGGATTACCCTTGTCGAATTGATGAAGAACACGATGAACTCCTCACGAAATCCTCCTCTTCTCCTTCTCCTCCTTTTCTTCTCTTCCTCCGGATCCAATTGCCCACGAGTGATCTCCTCCTCCGCGTGGTTGGCAGCAATGGGGGGATCTTCTTCACCAACAATGGAGGGAGAGGAGGGAGGGAGGATCTGTTGGAGAGGGGAGGCGCAAGGGAGAGGAGGGTGGCGGTGCATGGGGAGGAGTGGGAGGGGCGCAGTGGGGAGAGGAGAGGGCGGCTAGGGTTGGGGGAGGGTGGGAGCCTTCCCTTGGCGAAATCCCACAGGCCAAGGCCAAGGCCAGTTGCCGTGAAAATTCAGAAATCCCCCTGAAAACTTGTTATTTTACTCTTTTCTTTAAGGCCCTTCTCTCCAATTACACAGTTAGTTCTTAATAGACTTTTAGGATATTACATTCTACCCCCCTTAAAGAGAATTCGACCCCGAATTCTTTCTGAACTTACACTGAGGATTAATCACCACTAAACCATACTAACACGCATATGTTGTGGATATCATCGGATATTTCTCACGCTTGCGAGACTCCAATTCTATGTTGCCTCTCTCTCTGCCTGCTGCGACCAAACATCTTGACGTACTTTAAAATTTTATTCCTCTATGCTTGCACCCCGTGCATAGATTACCTTCCCGATCCGAACCATGATCGTGAGGGGCCCGACGTACCTCAGGCTAAGCTTCCATTTGGTATCAACTTCACCACTCCGTTGGTGGGAGATACTCTCAGGAGCACCTGATCCCCTACTTCAAATTCTAGATCCCTTCTGCCTACTATGGACGGCCTACAGATTCTATCTCACCAAATCCACTCGTTCAACTATCTTTTGGACCCAAAACGATCAACCTCTGAATCCTCGCAACTAACAGAAGCGATTAAATACACATCGGGTTATCATTCCCTTTAGTACCAACCCACCGAACCTGCACAACACATGTATCTCGTGTTTTCACTCAAAATCGATCTCTTTGTCTTAACAAGGATTACCTCCTTCAACCAATGACACAAGATAGTGTCCATTGTAAACAAACTCTTTTACTAACAGAACTCAATTGAAAATAAAGGATTCTTGTTACAATCACACATCACCCACTTCCCACTAAAGAGTCAAATCATAAAAGAAAAGAAAATCGAGGATTCAACACGAGAACATCTCCATATTCCAAGTAGGTAGTTGGCCTGTGACAACACCTACGTAAAAGGGGAATCACTCAAATGTCCAACCCGTCCATTATATATATATATATATATATATATATATATATATATATATATATATATATATATATATATATATAAATATATATATTTCCGAACCGAAGAAGCCACACAAGCCAAATTAAAGTCAACTTCAACCCACAAAAGAATCTTTCTTTCATCACATACCTCAAACAAGAATCAAAAGAGCACTTTGTTACTCAAGAAAATATACTTTTTTTCTTTTAGGAATAACTTTCTCTCGAATCACGAGATTCCAATCCATCCCATACCACACCAGTTCATTTCCTTTAAATTCGCAACATCAACACTATGTTCAACCCGAGTGCATCAACCTCACCTTTGTAAAGGGACTCTACGGTTCTTACAATAACATACTCTAGTCAACTCCCCTACTCACCGGTTATTTTAATGAATAATTTCCAATACACCTCATCGTTAGTTTCACCCACAATCTCTTCACCACAATTATCTAAGGATAAACGACCATGGAATTCTCAGCCCACACACTCGTTTACTACACCGAAGGATATTATCATGGATCACACTATTTAGAATCCAACCATTCCACTATTCTCACACAACATCATTAGCCTCCAAGGTCCTAGCATAGATCACCAAACCAAAATTTTTCATCTCCAAGGTTCCTATACATGTACTTCGATATAATTGATACAAAGACTCTCGAATTTGGTGACTAAAATTTTCACAATCAACCAAGTTCAATCATTATCAACTATGTAAAAACATATTCTCAACCTGATTATCTGTACGAAGATTCTAACTCATGGAGGGTTACTCATTGAATCCAAGTCATTCATAGCAATAATTCAACAATCCGTACTATCCCAATAATTCCCATAACAGTTAGACTTCTTCACAATTATAATCTCATTAATATACCATCATAATCCTCCTACTAACCCACTACAAGTACCCAATCACGATACTCTAGTAAAATTGATCAAGATTCTCATACTTTCAATAATTGTAATGTTCCATCAAAATGAACGTGACACTTTTGAACCACAATTTACTATAGGTTCTTCTAGTTGCAACAGTATAACTAATTAGCTCTAAAGGCAAACATCTTCTTTAGATCAAATCATCACCTAGAATTATTCCATGGAATCAGTTTATCACTCCATGAATCTCAAACAACTTGACATCCACAATCTTACCAAAATCAATCTCATAACCACACCAACTAGTTGCCATACATATCCTAAAAGGGCTTGCAAACCAAATCAGGTAACCCCTTTCTTAGGAGAGATAAAAAAAGTAAATCTCGGTACATGGGAAAATGCTACCAATCGCAATAGACACCAGACCAATAGCAGTAGCAATGATCTTGGAAAACGAAACATAAGATCACAGTTGAAGGCACTTGCCCCTCAAGAAGAGAAATATCCAATATCAACCAATAAAAATACAACATTGTCATTTTAAACTCAAGAAACTCTTTTGCGGTGAAAATAAGAAGTCAAACACACCTTTAAAAGTTACACATCTTGACTCCACCCTCAAATTCTTTTACCACAATCTTCCCTTTAACAAAGAGAACAACTTTCTTCGTTTACAGTGTTAACTTGACAATTCCAACGAAAGAGACTTAAAGACCACAACTCATAAATCTTTTAAGAACTAATAAAACTTCTCAGCGCTTTAGTTTACTCAAAACAATTTCAGCTACCACCTAAGACATGAGGTCTAAAAGATCGCGAACGCAAATCCCAAAACTTTTGATTTAAATACTATCATAGAAGTTATCGAATTCTTTTATTTATTGAACATTTAGCATTATCCTCAAAACCACATACTGACAATTATACTAACATCAAAGTAGTACACTTCTAACAAGAATCATCATATTCTTGTATCCCTTTATAACTTTCCCAAAAGGAACATATTAATTCACTTCATTATGTTTCTATTATCTAAACAAGATTGCAACTACTTGATCTAGGAAAAGCCTAGTGCACAAGCCACCATATTAAAACAAACTCTTTCAACAATCTGGTTCTAGAATAAGGTAATAAAAAAAATGTAATAAGCATAGATTCAACATTCCACCTTAGGTTCAAGAATTAGAATAAACTTCAATGGTATAAGCTCTATAAGACAAGGTTTCACAAGTCAATACATCATCCTTCCTCTATTTCTTTACACATATTTCAATAATTTACCATGGTGAAAGATAGATGGACCTAGCTGCTGTACATACTCATGTAGTATTTAATAAAGGACAAATTAAATGTTAATATTACTAAGGCACTATTCCAAGACCTCATTACTTAATCATCCTGAACGGTCAGGTTAATTTGACAAAGACAAAAATAATTCAATTCATCTAGTAGGATAGAAGTTCAAACAATCATAATAATCATTCTAGTTCTTTTTGCATACTCCTCAAAACTCCATGAGTTCCAATCATATATAGACAAATTCTTAATCACAATCTTTAAGAAACTATTACAAGGCGACATCAAATCATTCAACTACAATTCCGAGGATACTAGTTGAAATTAATTGTGCATCGCACTAACATCTCAACTTGTTAATTTCATACCTTATGAATTAATTTATATGATTACCACATCCCATTTAAGCATAGTATAACTCCTCAAAGGATTTTAACATTCTTTTTCAGAAAGGAGAAGAATTAAATCTCAACATGTGAAATAATCCAAATAAATGCAAAGATCCAAGGCTTTCCCATATTAACGAATTTGCAACATCAACTTTTATTAATAACAATACCAAGCGAACAAATAAGACATGTTTCACAACAAGACAAAACTCCCACGAAGGGACCAACCTTGCAAATCAAGAATGTTCCCAAATAGCAAAAGCGTCTCCAATGTCTGAAACCAATGATTGCTTCAAAGAACAGATAGAGACCACATGTAAACCCTCGACTGCAATGAACCATCATACCAAAATAAATTCTTTTCCCACCACAGGATAAGAATTGACCAATTCAGCTTAAGGAAGAGAATAAACTCTTCTAAAGAACTCATTCCTAACTTCTGAAATTAAGTTGCCCAAGAAAAGATCCCTCACCAATTCAATACCACGAACAGTACCATAACTTGGCCATGCATATGGCCGCACCACGATCTCTATCCCTCGACAACAACTATCACCACTCATAACAATCATATAGTCAATTCATGGGCACAAAAAGATCATCTCATAACAAGTACAAAGTCAAACATTAGGCACATATTCAATTATGATAATCGACGGAAACGTAGATGCAATGCAAACCCTATCCCCACCTACAGTGCTTAGTGTGTCAAGTTTAATATTTCATCACCCACGGACCTACAGCCCGCTCTAATACCAACTGTAACACCCCAGCCAAAAGATGGCCTAGAATGTTACTAAACTAACAACATAACCAAGCTAAACCAATTGCATTCTACAAAATTTTATTGTCTAAAACTGAAGTTCTCACAATTATAGTCAAAGGATATAATTAAACTATTCAATGTAATCTAAACCAAGCAAAACAGTTATAAAACTTAATTAAAGCGCAGAGGCAATATAAAAGGTTTTTAATCCATTATTACATTTTAGACCTGATAGACATAATCAAATACCACATAGGCTAGTCAACAATAATATTTAAAGTTCTCTAGTTCTTCCATGGTGAATAATTCGTGCAAGTGCAACCATACTAATCCTTCTGTACTCTCATGCATGCTGATTTCATGAAGGTACCTAAAACAAACAACAAACAAAAACAACAACAACAAGAGTGAGTCCAACGACTCAGCAAATATAATAAGTAATAACAAGAACCACCATGAACATCATCTCACAAATTTATCCATCAATCATACAATGAACCATGCTATGCAATATGATCAAAAATCTTTTTATCTCTTCTCTTTCGCATTTTACCGGTAATGCGGAGTGTGCATCCGTCAATGCACACCCATGCCTGTACCATCTTGTACAGGGACCAATTGCCCATACTCCACAAGTATGGGGACCTTTAGCCCGTCATGACATCAACATGACGGGGACCTCGACGCTTGGTCATCTCGTGACCAAGACTTCAATATATCAGCATGATGCATATATGTGAATGTCTCAATAAATAAAAACTTACATTTACCATATCTATGCATCATAAATTCTCATAAACAACTTCAATTGCAAACTACCATAAACAGTACCAACACCACTCAATAAACCATGCCTATAACCGCACCACGATCTCTTTCTCTCGACATCAACTTTCACCACTCAATACAGTCATATAGTCAAATCATGGGCACCAAAAGATTATCTCATAACAAGTACAAAGTCAAACATTAGGCACATATTCAATTATGACAATCGATGGAAACGTAGATGCAATGCAAATCCCATTCCCACCTACAGTGCTTAGTGTGTCAAAATTAATATTTCCTTAACCACGGACCTACAGCCCGCTCTGATACCAACTGTAACACCCCAGCCAAACCAATGACTTGGAATGCTACTAAACTAGAAACATAACAAATATAAACTATTTGCATTCTACAAAATTTCGGCAGAATCTCCTTTGTTTATTGTCTAAATCGGAAGTTCCAACAAGTATAATCAAAAGATATAATTAACAGCAAGCAATATCATCAATAGTAAGCAAAACAGCTATAAAACTTAAATAAAGAACGGAAGCAATATAAAAGAGTTCTAATCCCTTATTACATTTTAAACTGGGTAATCATAAATCAAATACTACTTAAGCTAAACAACAAATAATGTTTAAAGTTCTCTATTGATTCTATGGTGGATAAATCGTGCAAGTGCATCAATACTAATTCTTCTTTTTCCCCATGCATGCCGATTTCATAATGGTACCTAAACAAACAACAAACAACAACAACAAAACAACAACAACAAGAGTGAGTCCAACGACTCAGCAAATATAATAAGTAGTAACAAGAATACACGTTAGCATCATTCCACAAGTTCATCCATCAATCATATAAATAAACTATGCTATGCAATATGATCAAAAATCTCTTTATCTCCTCTTTTGCATTTTACCGTCGACGCGAGTGTGCATCCGTCAATGCACACCATGCTGTACTATCCGTGCAGGGACCAATTGCCCATACTCCACAAGTATGGGGACCTTTAGCCCGTCATGTCATCCACATGACGGGGACCTCGGCGCTTGATCATCTCGTGACCAAGACTTCAATAAATCAACATGATGCAAATGCGTGAATGTCTCAACGAATAAAGCTTGCATTCACAATATCTATGCATTATAAATTCTCACGAACACCTTCAATTTCAATGGACCATAAACAGTACCAATATATCATTATCATAATCATGATCACATACACTCATAATTTAGAACAATCATCTTCAAAGCATCAATCATCCACAATTCACACTATAATTTTAAAACCACAGTTATAGTTGCCTTAACCACGAGAAAACGGGGGATGAGCAGAAGGTGCGGTCCCTGGGATCCGTCCTCCTCCTGAACAATAATTATAATAATTGCTAAGACAACAGTAGCGGGTCTTTAGATAAAATAACAACACCCCCAAATTAACCCAACACATTTAACTTGACTTAATCCCAAATTATTTCGGCCATCTTGTCCACTTCTACGGGCAGTCAACTTCAAAAATTCATAACTTTTGAAATAGAGGTCCAATGGGGCGTTCTCAGATTCTCTGGAAAGATAATTAAATTTTCTAACTAAACTTAGTTGATGAGCCTCCCAGATTCGGCCATTTTCTACCCGCACCATTCACTTTTCTAAAGCATCAGCAATCTCAACAGGCTCTTTCGACAGCGGACTAAAATGGTCATAACTTTCGCCCCGAGAGTCGGAATCTGGATTTCTTGATCTTTCTGGAAAGCTAAGAAAATTATCTACAACTTACCTAATATGAAGATCATCTGATTCGCCCGTTTTCCCATCGGCCAAACTAATCTACTGAAACCTTTCAGGAATTCCCCCGAAAGATCATAACTTTTGCTACGCAAGTCCGAATAACGCGTTCTAGCATTTCGTGGAAAGATAATTACGTCCTCTACAATTCTCTAGAAGAGGTCCAGACCTGAATCCCCACGGATTTATCCCAAAACAGCAGTCTAACACGATCTATTCTAACAGTCCAGATTACCGACATTGCTACCATGATCAAAATATTATTCTAAATGGGGGAAACAAGGATTACCCTTGACGAAACGCTGTAGAACATGACGAACACCCCACGAACTCCACCTCTTCTCCTTTTCCTCTTTTTCCCTTCTTCTTTCCTTTCCCTCGGATCCAATCGCCACGCTGCGATTGATCTCCGTTCTCTGTTCGACCGGCAGCCAAAGGAGGATTTTTTCCACAAGTGGAAGGGCTTCAATGGGGAGGGAAGGGGAGGAGCTGCTGGAGGGGCGCCAGGGACAGGAGGGCGGCGCAATGGGGCGGGGCGGCGCAATGGGGCGAGGAGGAAAGGCGGCTAGGGTTGAGGGGCGCGCCCTCCCTCTTTGGCGGTTTTCCTCCTGGGCCTTGGCCCAAGCCCAGGTTACCAGAAAAATTCAGAAAACCCCTCTCTAAAACTATTATTTAATTCTTTTCTAAAAGGTCCTTTTCTCCAATTAACCGATTATTTGTCGAATCGCTTCCGGGATATTACAGTTTTATTTTAAAAGAACGGTGGCAACACCAATCGTCACTAACTTTCTGAATACAAAGACTAGTTCGATGAAATATAATTTTCTATTTCCAGTTACAAAGGTTGAATAGCTTGACTAAGCATTTACTACTGTTCTAATATTTAGCAAAGAATTGTAGTACTCTCATTATTGAGACAAAGGAACTCCTAAGGTTGCAAAGGTACATGGCATTCAAATTCAATTGAGGGCATAACAATAGTTGGATTCACTAATACCTTAATACAAAAATTATCATTTTATGTAACATAGCAAATGCATTAAATTTAAAATATTAGAAAGTATTTCGCAAACATAGGTACAAAATGTTCAAAGGAGACTTGCCTTCGTGTGCGATGTCTTGACCTTCTTGCTGCGGGTCTTAAATTCTTCGACAATGTCGGATTCTACGTGCAATACGAAAAAACAAATGAACAAATAAACACAACTAAAATTAAAAAAAATATAATATATTTACTAGAAGGAAGTTTATAATTTTATATGAATTTAGGAGAAATTTTCAACAGATTCGGAGTTCAGACGAAGGAGAACGATTATCTGGAAGATTAATTGGAAAAGAATTTATTGAAAAAAACTTTATAAAAATAGTATGGATTTTATGAAGAATTTACAAGGTTTGAATTTGAATTTGGAAGTGCATAGAAAATTTGGAATGGAACTGAGGCTTTGAAAATGAACTAGGTATTGAAATTTGCAAGTTGAATTTTAAAATACCAAATAAATTTCAAATATTTAAAAGGATGCTAGAAATGGATAGAGGGGAAATTTTGATGAATTTAGAAATTTGAATGGGCTAAATCGGAGTTAGGATGAAGGAGAACGGGCCTCGGGAAGATTGAAATCAGAGAAAAAGGAAAAAGAGATTTTCTGGAATTATTTTTCTAAAGAAAAATAGAATTATTGCGTCAGTACTAAATTTCTTTTCGGTTGAATTATTTTTATAGAAAAATCGGATTTATGGCGTCAGCAGGCGTCAGCCCTGGGGTGGACCGACTGATAGGTGGGCCCTGGTCTACATGGACCGGGTCCATGGAACTCGGAGGTGGTCTCGGATCATACCGGAAACGACCGGAAGGCGATCGGCGGCGAGAGGGGTGGTGGTGCAGTCTCAGGTCTCCGGTGCGGCGGTGCTCCGGTGGTCCTGGGGCTCGACCAAGGGGCGCACGATGATCGCTGGGAGTCGGTGAAGGTGTGGGTGGCGTCGGCGAGGCACGAGGTGGTCGGAGACGGTGGCGATTGCTCGCCGGAGTTTGGACGGCGCTCAGGGAGAAAGGGAGACGGTGCGGGGGCCTTGGGCTGCTCGTCGGGGTGAACTGGAGGCGGTGGGAGTTGGTGTGAGAGGAGGAGAGGCCGAGGGAGCCTTTATATAGGGTCGAGGCAGGGACAATCGGCGGGGATTGCTCGCCGGAATTCACGGCCGACGCAAATGTTGGCGGAGAAGAAAAGGAAAGGGGAGGGCAGGGAAGGAAGGTAAGCGCAAAAATGGATCCTGCGCGCTCCGCTCTTTCCAAAACCGAGACGGATCGAAAAAGGAAGGAGAGGGGAGGTGGGATTCGGTCGCCGACGCAAAGAAGGAAACGGGAGGAAGAAAAAAGGAAGGCGGCGGCGTGTCGCGGACGACGGGTATGTCAAGTGGGGTCCACCGGTCAGAGAGAGTGAGAAAGACCGGGTGATGACCATTGGATGGAGACCGGGTGGCCGAGATTGCATCCAACAGTGAGGATTAAATCTAAACCGTTGGCGAAGAGGTAAGTGACAAGGGGTGGTTCAGATTAGATCTGGCGGAGATGGATCAAATCCAGACCGTTGATCAAAGACGAAGGGGTAAGTGGCTAAGGACGGCTGAGATTAGATGGGGCGGGAATGGATTGAACTCGGGGGCAACACGCGTCGGCCCGAGGGAAGGGGAAGGCGGATCCGGGTGGCTAGTTATATTTTAGACTTAAATAAAATGTTTACAACTTATTTTGGTATTATATTTTCATACTAGGAATTCTTTTTAAAATTTAAAAATTGATTTTAATCTCTAGAAAACTCAAAAAAATTCAAGTAAAATCCAAATACTTTAAAATAATTAGTTTGAATTTAAATTTTCAAAAGATCACAAAATTGGGATGTTATAAAATTTTTATAATATCAATATTAAAAACAACTTATATTTTAGCTCACCAACTATTACAAATTTACAAATAAGATTAGCTTGACAAAGAATAAATAGCCAGAAGATTGTCAGCAAGATGTCTCACCTGCCTATTGCATCTGCTAGCTATTCAAGGGGATGTGGCAAGCTGCATGCTTGCCATACAGGCCTATTGCATCTACCACTTCGCAAGCCTCCCTAAAGTCAAGCATCAAAGAGGCAACCCACGAGAGCCCTCACTCCTCGTCTCCCAGTTCATTTTCCCCCAACCGAAGGCCACCCATGCCAAACAAGAAAACCATTGCCATCTCCCAGATCGACCACCAACAAAGCCAAATTGAACCCACGACGAGCCAAAGGTAGTGAAGGAGCCATGGCCACACCCAAGCCGTGAGACGGGAGAGTCGGAGGGGAGGAGCTCAGGGAGTTGGGGAAGACGAAGGAGAGAAGGCGACAACCACGGAGGGGTAGAAGCAAGTGAGAGCGACATCATGGCCACCAACCTTCGTCCTCGCCCATTCCTTTTCTAGCCAGGCAAACAAGTAAGCCCCTCACCTTCCATTCTTGCTTACGGCGCCATGGCACAGCACAAGCACATCGCATAGCTTTACCGCCAAAATAGAGTAGTAGCCGTGAGTAAAGGGGGAGGTGAGCTCAGGGAGCTAGCCGGGCACCTCGCTGGAGCCGTACCAACGGCCGACGGTTTAGCCCGGAGGTGACACTGAGCACCCTCGCACGCGCAAGTAGAAGCCAAAACCAGGGAAAGGGGGGCCACAAACCAAGGGAGATCGGAAGGGAGCGAGCCGCAGAGCACCGGCGCCGCGCCGGTGACCGACGGCACCATCGAGGGCTGGGCTGAGTGCTAGACTGCGTGTGCGCAGGAGCCATACAGCAGGCTAGAAGGGGGATGGAGGCGCAGCGCATGGAGGAGATGAGATGCTGGTGGTCACAGGTCGGCGATGACCCCGGGGCGGAGTGCCCGAGAGCTCCTGTAGGGCATTACCATCGTTTGGAGAGAGGAGAACCAGAGAGGGAGTAGCAAACAGAGTCAGGAGTGGGAGCTCTAGTCGTGTTTGTAGTTCTGGAATAGCAATGGAGGTAGTTGGTAGTAGCACTGTGTAGTGCAAGTTCTGTGCAGACCATGCAATGCATGTGAAAGCCTCAAAGCCGTACGGGTGTGTGTTGTGTTCAGGCGATTTGGTGAGTAGTTTGGTGAGTGATTACTGATTAGTAAGCAAATGATTAAGAGAAGGTGAGATTAGTAGTGAGGAGTTGTGTTAGGGCATGTACAATGCTAGATGCTTATATATGAATGCTTAAAGAGAGATAATATAGCCACATCATCAAGTACTCATCCAAAAGTTATTTCCTCCAATGCAAGCATCTTTTTCATGGGTGCTTACATGCTATACTATCTATTAATTAGATATAGTTATACAAATAAGCGCCGATGCTTATTTAAGCATCGATGCTTTACAATAAGCACCTTATCTATTCTATGTGGCAAGAAAAATCAGTTTTTTATTGCTAAGCATCTCTTTAAACGTCTGTATTGTATATATTCTTAGTAGTAGTGCTAGTAAGAGGTGGTAGAGTCAGTAGTACTACTACTAGAAGTTACTAGTAGTAGTACTAAATAATTAGTAGTAGTAGTAAGTGCTCAGTAGTGGTGCGTGCGTATGTGGCCTGGGCGTGTGTCACACGGTGTCGCCGTTGTGATGTGCTAATTAGTGTAGGTGATTAGGTGAAGGTTAATTAGTAGATGATTAATTAGTGTAAAATAAATAAATGAGTGATTAGTGCAGGCAAAAGGTTAAGAAATGTAGGTGATTACGTGGCGACTAGTTAGCATATGCCTAGTATAATTGGTTATTGAAGAGAGTGGATGGTTAATATGGATTAATTAGAGTAGATTATTTAATGCGGATAATTACTAAAGCTCTATGGATTGTTGGAAAGCCAATTTTGGCACAAGAGGATTGGAAGTTAGGCGTTCGGATCGGTCGCTGCCCGGAATGGGACATCGGGAAAGTACCCCGTGCATGAATGTTGGTTGTGTCGGGTTTACACGTATAAACGATGATGTTTGTATGTGTGCATCTATTGCTACGGTATGTTTGAGTCAGGTTGACGCTTGTACAGGTAGTGGTCCGGATGAGGAGCCATCCACGCATCGTCTCCGAGAATAATAAGACAAGTACATAATAGAATGGTAGACAGTAATTATTGTGAAATATGTGATGTTTCCAATGATTGATGTTGCCTGGTTGGTGATATTAATTGTGGAACCTGATAAATTGTTGGACATATGCATTAAGTATTAAGCCAGGACGGTGAGAATGTCAATAGCTAAGAGTAAAGTTATTGACCAATCCGGCGTGTTCTGAGAAAGTGATTGGTGATATTAATTGTGATACCTAATAAATTGTGGAGCATAGCATTCATGACATGGCATGTGTCCTACTTCGGTAGGCACCTCCATGGGGTGGAGGGAAAGTCCTACTTCGATAGGCACCGTCACGGGATGGAGGTAAAGGGTGACATCGACGGGTGTGCCCTTCACTTTACCGATATGAGAGACCATGTGGAGGTCGTCTCATATGTATGATGAGTAATTGACATCGGGTTAGGAAAGTCGAGTTTGAGGTGGTTGGTTCGGACCTTGGCGTTGCGCGGTGTAACGGGCTTGGTCGAACTTGGTCAAACTTGGTCGTATGGACTTAAGATGCATAGTGTGATGATTCGACAGGTTTGGACTTCATCATGAGTAAAGTATGATGCTAATTATGCTTATGTATCGAGCGGTGCTATTTGAAGTGTTTCTTGTCTGTGTTGACTGCAGGACGTCGAGGCGGAGTCATGGCGAGACACGGGGTGACCGGACTAGATGCAGGTGGCGTTGAGGTCAGAACGGTCGAGATGTGTCGAAGACGGCGTGAACTCGAGGTGGTTGCGAGTCGTGGACGGCAAGGAGCGCGAAGCTTCCTGAAGGTGCGGGAGGCGAATCGGTAATTCGCAAGGCTGCACAAGGTGAGACAGCTCCGTTAGGGTTTAGCTGGCGTAACGGGTTGGAGACCCGTTAGCCAAGGGCTATAAATAGGTGTTGGGGGCTGCATACCCCTAAGGGTTTTAGAGTTGATTCATCCCTTTGTGTGTGTTGTATTCCTCCCAAGAAGCATGTGAGGCTCTTAGTGTTCTTGAGGATTGAGAGGGAGAGGATGGATTGAGAGTCTTGTAATTACCCCTCTTGTTCTAATGTCCATGCGTATGGGGACTCCTTTGTAATTTTTGGTTGGAATGAAATCTGAAGTTTTTTCTTTGTTATCTCTGTATTTTGGTTTTCTTTCTATCTCCTTTTTATGGTTGATACTCCTCTCTGTTCTCTTCTTTGTGTTTGGATCTCCATGGTTCTGGAGTCATCTAGCTATATGGATTATGGTCTCAATCGGTTGGCAGAGGAGAGGAGCTAGTATTTTGTAGTTTCTTTGTTTTATGGCTGGCACTAGCACCTCTTTGCCGATCAGCAGCAACAGCTGTCTGCTCACTCTCAAAGATACGAACTGCACTTTTGATTTGATTCGGTTCGGCAGCAGCAATTTCACTCCTTGCCGACAGCAGTTAATTCATCCCATGCTAGTATTAATTGGTCTTGTGGTTCTTGCTGTTTCATGCTGTAGTTACTACTTCTTTAGTCTGTGATCCTTTTGGCAGTTTCTTTCTCTGTTTCTGCAGTTGGCAGTGAAGTCACTTTTCAGTCTTTCGGTTGAGCTTCTTGTGACCTTTTCAGGCTTTGGTAAAGCAGTTTGTAGCAGCTGGTCTCTTCTTGATTTTTAGTTCTTGCAGTATGTTGGCATGAGAAAAATAGTGTGCCACTCTCAGCTTGTGGTCATTTCAGCATGATTTTAGTTTTCTCTCGGCAAACTAGTTCCTTTTGTCTTGTTCAGTTTATTTGCTCTCTGTGCTTTGCTAGCCAAGATTGAAAGTAAAATCTTGTTCTTTTGATTTGATAAAAAGACAGCAAAACATTTGGTCCTGCTAGCTGTTCTCTGAATTTTCTTTTGGCGTCTGTTTTTGTATCTTTACTGCTGCACCGAAAAACATTTGGCCAGGCCAGACTGCTTCTTTTTTCCAGCTCTCGGATATGCCTGAATCTCTTGGTCAGCTTGTTCTCTCGGCAATTTGAGATTTTACAAGTGTCTTGGTTAGGTTGATCTTTTTGGAAAAATTTTGATTTCTATCTGGGGTGGTTTTTTTCAGAGATCATTCTTGTCTGATATTTGCATTTCTTCAGTTAGCTCTCTTGTCTGTATTTTATTTTGGAAAAATAGCTTCGGGGCGATTTTTTATAAAATGGCACCATTCACCCTCTCTGTTGCCATTTCTGATCCTACAATTGGTATCAGAGCCGCTTAGCTCTTCCTCATAGATCTTAACCGGTCTCAAGAGCCATGGCGACAAATAAGTACTCGACCAAGCCTCCCGTTTTTTATGGCATCGATTACCCTTTCTTGAAGAGCCGAATGGAGACATACAACCAGGCCCAAGGGTATGCCATCTGGCGGAAAGTGAAGGTGAGATTTGATGTTCGTGCCGATGAGGACATCAATGTGGCGAACATGCCCGATGTTGAGGCAAATGCAAAGGCAAGGAACATTATTATTCAGGGATTGAGCAGAAGCGAATTCGATCGCATCTCTCACTTGTCATCCGCTTTTGATATCTGGGTGACCCTCAATGCATACCATGACGGCACCACTCAGATCAAGACGGTTCGACAGGACCAGTTCAAGCGAGAATACAACAAATTCGAGATGCTTGCTGGTGAATCCCTCGACGAGTGCTTTGCGCATTTTCATAAGATCTTGAGCAACCTCCGAGCGGTCGGTCTCACATACCCCGACTCGGACAATGCTCGTCAGATGCTTACAGCACTCGATCTGCGTGTTTGGGAGATGAAAGTGACCACCATCAAAGACACGATAGACCTCTCGACCTTGACTCTTGACGCGCTGTACTCGCACCTCAAGACTCACGAGATTGACGTTGTCTCTCGTAGGTCGAAGTCACAGTCGATGGCCTTGGTCACCGATCCCGTTTCTTCTTGAGCCCTCTTCCGATTCAATTTGCGGTTTCTCCCTGCTTGCTCTGTGGCGAATCGATGATCGGTTAGCGCAGCTTGCGGATGATCAGTTGGCTCTCCTTGCTCGCAAATTTTCTCATGCCTACAAGAGAAGGAGGGACGGAAGGAGAGGAGGACCCGTGATTTGCTTCGAGTGTGGTGGCCCCAACCACATTTGGGCAAACTGCCCCAAGCTGAAGAAGAGCAAGAACGACTACGGCGGTTCGGGCAAGATCGACTACACCGACAAGAACCGCAACAAGAACCCTCCAGCTCAGACGCAAGGCAAGAAAAAGTTCTGCGACTTTGGGAAGGCCAAGAAGCTTTTCCACCGCGTCCTCTCCACGTTCGACAACCTCGACCTCAGCGAGGTGGAGGGATGGAGCGACGACGACGCGACGGGTGACCAAGACCCCAAAGGCGGCGACGACTTCTCCAGCATGTGCTTCATGGCCCTCGAGGGCGAATCGAGCGACAATGAGTGTATCTCGACTCCGACGAGGTGAGCCCTACTTATGGTCAGCTTAATGATGCTTTCCTTAAGCTAGGTAGATTTCATGCCAAGTCTAGGGCTAGGTGTGCTGAGTTGGAGAAGGAAGTAGCTAGACTATCACGGGAGCTTACTTCGCTTACATCTGCTCCCTCCCGTGATGACTGTGATACATGTTGTGCCTTGATTGATGATATGGAGAAATTAAGGACCTCTCATGCTAGTCTGTCTTCTGAGCTTGATTTGATTAAGGTGGAGAACATTAGTCTTCTTGCTGAGCTTGAGATGAGTAGGGTAGTTCCTGTTTCATCTTCTACTGTTGAGACTATTTCTTGCACCTCATGTGAGGATAAGGATAATGCTTTTAGAGGTCTTTATGCATTGCTTCTCGATATGCCCGAGACCTATGAAAGTTGTAACAATTTGAAGATGAACCTAAAACGGGTAGATCACAAAATTGCTGAATTACAAGCTTCATTACTAGAGCCAATTGATTCTTGTTTGAACTGTCCTAAGTTAACTGCTGAACTTGAATCTGTCTCAAAACAGTTTCAAAAAATAATTGGCTACAATAAGAAAATGACTCAGTTTGCTTCTAAGGACCCTGTAAGTTCACCTTGCAATCATTGTAACAAACTAAAATCTGACTTGATTGCTTTAGATGAAAAATATGTGAAGCTAACTAACTACTAGAGAAGCAACCATCTGCTTGTAATGTGTGTGCTGGGAAGAAGCATGAGGGTATTGTAGAGACGCCTAGCGACGTGAACCAATTGGCTAGCAGTACGACAGTCCCTTCTGAGTCGGCTGTGCGTGCACAAGCCATTCGTTCCTCTGCTATTGGTTCTTCTTCTGCTCTCTTACCCTCTGCTGTTCCTTCTTCCCCTTGCTCTTCTTGCACCTCTCTCTTTCGGGAGTGTCAGTATCTTATGAACACTCTCGAGAAATTTGTAGGAGGCAAGAAGAAGTTCAATCTTATTCTAGACTAATCTAAAATCTGCAGATTTAATCAGGGTCTAGGATACGGTTTCAATGAGGACAAAAGGAAGCATCCACCTGCCGTGCTCAGACCCATAGCACCAGGTGTGATCGAGACTAAGCCCGTGACCGAGAAGGTCAAATTCAAGTCGTGGGCTTTGTCCAAGGGATTTCGACAGAAGGTGATTTCACCGCAGCTTGACCTCTCGGCGAAGCCCCATCATGCTACCGCCTCTCGGCGGTATCATTGCACCTTCTGTCAGAAGGATGGACATTTGATCGATCGATGCTTTCGGCGCCAAGATCGCGCGTAGAGACCGTGTTGCAGCTCTTAGGCGTATTCAGGGTCAGCCCCAGACCTTGAGTGCACGAAGACCAACACGAGGTCTAGGTTTGCCTCAGTTGCTTCTGATGGTTTTGGACAATATCGAGGACTTGGTTTTTCTAAGTCTTCTGATTTTGGTCCTCGTGCTGCTCCTGGTCGTTATTTCCGCCGTCCTGAGGGTAGATCTCGCTTCCCCCGTCGAGATAGCTACCCGCGGCGTGATCAGCATGTTGCCGGTGCTCGACTCGCTCTCCGTGGCGGTCGGACCCGACAACGACTTCGTGTCTGCCACACGCACCTTCTGCTTCTTTGGGTGACAGAGAGCGTAGGGTAGATAGAGGTCAGTCGTGCTTGACTACTTCATCTGCTCGACGTGTTACTCAGTATTGGGTGCCAAAATTACTCTTGATTTACCCTAGTACTGAGACTTTACTCTCTATACGACTAAGGTTCGCCGGGCAGGGAAGGGAAAGATTTCGCTCGTAGACTCCGGGTGTTCACGACACATGACCAGAGATTCTCGTTGGTTTTCTTCCCTTGCCTGAGCTCTAGGTGATGAGACGATCACCTTCGGAGACGCTTCATCTAGGCGCATCATCGCCAAAGGTACAGTGCGCATTAATGATTCATTTATTTTGAGAGATGTTGCCTTGGTTAGTAAGTGCGGATAATTTGCTTTCCGTTTCTCGACTTACCGATGACGACTTTGAGGTGAGCTTTAAGAAAACAATTGCAAAATTCTTGATTCTTGGTAGTCCGGTTTATGGATTTCTTGTTTTGGGAGGATCTTTCGTGCTGATTTTTCCGAGTCTTCCGTGATCCTCTCCTGTTTGGTTGCTTCTGAGTCCCATGACCTTTCTTTCTGGCATAGGAGACTTGGTCATATTGGATTTGACCATTTGACCCGAGTTAGCGGCCACGATCTCATTCGTGGTCTGCCGAAGCTCAAGATGGTCAAAGATCTGGTTTGTGCTCCATGCCGGCACGGCAAGATGGTTGCCGCTTCTCATCCTCCGGTCCAGATTACTATGACCGATGCACCGGACAACGCTCCATATGGATACGGTTGGACCACTCGAGTGCGGTCGGCGGAGGGAAGTGGTATGTTCTTGTCGTGATCGATGACTTCGAGGTATTCTTGGGTGTTTTCTTGGCCTCGAAGGATGAGACGTTTACACATTTCGAGGTCTTTTCAAGAGCTTTCGTTGAGCTTCTAGGTGCCTTACGAGCGATCCGCGATGACAATGGCACGGAGTTCAAGAATTCCTACTTGAGAGGTTCATTGTGAGACAGTGTAGAGCACCGTTCTCTTCTCCGCACGTCCACGCGAGAATGGCGTCGTGGAGAGGAAGAATCGTACCTTGGTCGAGATGGCCAGGACGATGCTCGATGAATACTCTACACCGCAGAAGTTTTGGGCTGAGGCTATAGCTACTGCGTGCCATGTTTCAAATCGAGTTTTTCTCAGGGCACACTTGCATCGCATTTCTTATGAGTTGAGATATGGGCGGAAGCCCAGTGTACCTCATTTTCGTGTGTTTGGATGCAAGTGCTTTATCTTGAAGTCAGGAAATCTAGATAAGTTCGAGTCACGTTCTTGTGATGGGATCTTTCTAGGCTACTCGACTTCTTCGCGGGCTTATTGGGTCTGGAACTGCGAGTCTAGCAAAATGGTAGAGACCTGTGAGGTGACCTTCGACGAGCCTAGTCCGGAAACTAGGCCCGATATCTCAGGTTCTTTAGAGCAGTCCGAGACCATCTTTGTGGATGTGAGGACGATGGAGACGAGAGTCGTCTACCCGATCCAGTCCCTCATCTACCTCTTGAGGTGCCGTCTTCCACCGCACCTCAAGGCGATCAGCCTATGCCTTCTGCTTCCTCTGGAGCTAGTGGCTTTGTTCCTACCTCGTTAGCTCACGAGGTAGAGGCCACTTCTTCATCTCATCCTGGACCTCCTAGACACATTCAAAAAGACCATGCTGCCTTCGTTCGAAATCTGGTACATCACTTTTATGTCTCCATTCTGCCTTCGTTGCCACCTTTGAGCCCAAGGATGTTTGTCATGCTCTTTCTGACGAGTCTTGGGTCAATGCCATGCATGAAGAGTTAGCAAATTTTGAGAGAAACAAGGTCTGGTCGCTTGTTGAGCCCCCTCGAGGTCACAATGTCATTGGGACCAAGTGGGTGTTCAAGAATAAGCAGAATGAAGAGGGGTTAGTCATTCAAAACAAGGCTAGACTAGTAGCTCAGGGCTTCTCTCATTTTGAGGGTCTCGACTTTGAGGAGACTTTTGCCCCTGTAGCTAGACTTGAGGCCATTAGAATCCTACTTGCCTTTGCAGCTTCTAAGGGTTTCAAGCTTTACCAGATGGATGTCAAGAGTGCCTTCCTCAATGGGTTTATTGAGGAAGAAGTTTATGTGAGACAGCCTCCAGGTTTCGAGAACCCCAAATACCCAAACGATGTCTACAAGCTTTCCAAAGCATTGTATGGACTTAAGCAGGCCCCTAGAGCTTGGTATGAGAGGCTTAAGTCCTATCTGTTGAGTCATGGTTTTGAGATGGGTAAGGTGGATAAGACTCTGTTTATTCGTAGGCATGGCTCTGACTTTCTGCTCATCCAGATTTATATCGATGAAATCATCTTTGACGGCTCTTCTCATGCTCTAGTTTCACAGTTCTCGGATGTCATGAGCACCGAGTTTGAGATGAGCATGATGGGTGTGATGCGGATACGCACAAGCTTAGCACTTTTCAAGCAAATACATTATTTAATTGGAAAGAAGTATTGAGCCGCATTAAATATTGTCAGGTGAATTTGTTTCTTAACGAGTTTCTTTTAATTGATGATGAACTTGGAATACCACATCATGCTATTATTTTATGTATTCTTAGGTATGATTCATGTGAAGACTTGGGAGAGCAAAAGGGAGGAGCACAAGAACTAAAACTATAAGTTTTGGATAAGATTTTCGAGCCAAATTCGGATCTCCCACGTGCTCAATCCAATTCAAACTCGGATTCAACTCAGAATTCAATTCGGATTCGGTTCGGGACAGCCTGACAGGCAGTTACTAAAAAGACCATAACTTTCACAAACGGAGTCCGATTCAGGTGTTCTTATACTCGTTCGAAATATAATTTCAAGGGCTATGTAATGGATCTGGCCCCACGTTCAAATTCGTCACGGATTAAAAGTTATGACCGATACATTGTGACGGCTTAAATTTAGGTTTTTCCTTTTGTGTGAGTTTGTTTCCAAATACATGTAGGAATGAGTTGGAGTTGGTTTAGTACCTCTTGGCCAGCCATGAGGTGGAGAGAGAACTATATATTGAGGGTTATACCCCCATTGTAAGAGACCACGTTTGAGAATAATGAATCTACTAAAGTTTGTTCGAGTTTAGCATTGCTACCGAAGTTCTATGGGGAATTAGGAGTGAATTTCTTCAATCAAGATCATTTAGCCTTTCCGTTGGGAATTGAGTGCACGATAGATCTTCGCTTGGTGATCGGCGAAATCAACACGAGTGTGTTTTGGCGGATTAAAAGAGTGTTCGTCCCTTGCATTGGCATGGGAGGATCATTACGATTCATCAAGACTCCCGTGAGTATCCATCCTACGTCGAGAAGATCGGGCGACCCCGTATCATCTTGGTATCGAGCGGGTTTACTCGGTAGGATCTTATCCCTTTAAATTTCAGTTTATTAATTACTGTCCTATAGTCCATAAACCGAAAAACACACAAAAAATACAAACCCTAGTTTCGCATCTGCTATTTTCGTGAGTTTTATTATGTCCTGATCCATTAGAAATTTTGTTTACATGCTGATCATTCGTGTTTATTTGCTTAGCTTAATCTTTGTATCCAATCCAAAATTCAAAAAAAATCCGATCGCTATAGTGCGTGAATAGTACTGCTACAGTGCCACTCGAAAAAAATCTCTGTACTGTGGCTATTTCTGTTACAGATATCCTTGATTTTTCCGTTCATCTTTGAGACTAGTCTTTGATAATTGCATTAAGGGCTGTTCTTGATATTAATTTACACCTGCTGAAATTTTATTCTTTTGTGGAAGGGAAAGCTAAACCTTAGTGCCAACTACAAGTTAAAAAAAAAGGAAAGAAGGAAATAAAGAAAGAAAGAATGCAGCCGACAAAAAAAAAATGGGAAATTGAGTATTGGCCAAATTGGGGTTAGCTAATTCTAATATATAATTTCAGCTTGTGTATTTAATTCCTTTGAGCAATCTTGCGCCCTTATATTCATATCGTTGCAATTGGCTAGCGTCTTTCCTAGTACTTGGTGCAAAACGAGCTATCTAATCTTTAATTTCAGATTGTCTCTAGTTAGCTCATTCCTTTGTTTGCATCGACTCACATTGATCTTTATGTGTGCGTTCATATACTTCACTGAAATCTTTTGGATCAGCACTTAGGCAAAGTATTCTAACTTGGATTATTACTTAATTTTACAACATCGAGAAATCAGATCGTGTAGGATAAATACTTCCTAACCAAACTCCGCAAAATATCATTTGTCGTGCAATTGTGAGTCACTTTTAAATCCGCTTGATCATCACTTGTTATTATAGCCACCATCAAGTGTAAGTTTCTTTTGGCCTCAATTCACGTCGGAAAGGTAAGAACTTTACTTGGAAGAGGAAAAGTGAGATTGAGTGAACTCCACATATTGCCCATATATTTGTGGTTTTGGTGTCTTCTTTGTACAATCTAACCATGGCAGGTGGAGAAGATAACTATGGTGATGAGATTAAAGTGAGTATGAAGGATTTTTGCATTGAGCTCAATCAACAAATGAAGGTGATACATAAAAACATCGTGAATGATATTGTGCGAGCACTTGGTCCACAACAAGAAGAAGATAGCTTTGTTCCTTTCTATGGCAGTGATGATCCAGAGGAGTATCTTGAGTGGGAATGGCAAATGGAGAAAGTGTTTAGATTTCCGAAACTTTCCAAAGATCAAGAGGTGAAACGTGCCACGAGGGAGTTTGAAGACTATGCTTATAGTTGGTGGCAACAACTAATTGGAAAACAATTCATTAAATCTTAGTCAGATTTGAAGGTGTTTATGAGGAGCGAGTTTGTACCATCCTATTATGCGCAGGAATTGCTTCACCATTTGGGAAATATCACACAAGGTAGTAATACTGTCCAAGATTACTATTTTGAACTGCAACATGCGATGTGTCGTGCCGGTGTCACTAGGCCATCAAGGGAGAAGGCATACTTCAAGGGTGGCTTGAATTCTAAGATCGCCGCTATACTTCAACATAAATATTTTAGTAACTTGCATGATCTTGTGAATTGTGCTATTAAGGAGGAGAAGAGACTTATGGAGACACGTACATCACGGTTCAATCCATGTCCATACTTCAGCTCTTATGGTTCCACTAGTGTGACACATGCGAAGATGACCGAGCATGGGACTTTCCCTTCGGTAAAGGAGACATCTTGTGCTACCCCAATGATACATACAACAATTGAGATGCATCAAAACCTATGTGAGAATGAGAGTCGCATAGCCAAATTGAGTGAGAGTGTTAAAAAGAGTGAGCTGTGTGATTCCACCATATGTGAGTTTGAGAGCATCCAAACTGAGAGTGTAAGAGATACACCAAAAGAAAAGAGAGAAGTAGAAGATGGACAAAGTGAGGTTGATTTTGAAACTAACACATTAATATCTACTTTTGGTGTTGTTTCTCACATTGTGCAGGTTGATATTAAAGAAGAGGAGTCAAATGTTCAACAACTAGCACCATTGGAGATAAACGATGAGGAGATAATCATAGTTAAAGATGAAGTACTTGCTGATCCGTTGTAACATCATGATGATTTAATACCTACAACACCTACATCAACTGAGGAGAACAATAAAGGTAACAATATTGGTGCTGAAATTAATTGTGAAACGATGAGTACTTGTGAGAACTCATATATACGAATGAAAATTCCATGTTCTGAAATTTCTTTGCTCAATTTACATAATGTGGAATTGATTACTCATAAGGAAGTTCTTACGAGAATATCTCCTAATGATTCTTTATATTATATCATGTTTGATGATCCTAAAGAACTATCTAGTGTGATTGAGAATGTTGTTGAAATTTCATGTTTAAAATCACTAATTAGTGTCTATGCATATACATATAAGTTCAATTTGATTGAAAATTATGGTATAGATGATAAGTTTTATGTTTACCGAATATGCATTACATGTGATAAGTTTGCTGAATTGAAATTGCATATTTTGGATAAACAATCTTCTGTGCCATATCATGATCACAATGAGATGAGTTTCAACTATAGTGCTGCATGTTTCAAAAGATTTCTTAAGCCAACTTATTCATCCTTTAATGTACAATCATGTACAAATAATCAGAGTAGCGCACTTGAAGCATGGAAGGAACTAAAAATTTTCTCCCCTATATTTGAACAATTTAATTTGGTTTGGCCCATTAATGACTTGTCTATGTGCATAGCAAAGTCGAGGATGACTTTTTCTCATGGGAGGGAGAATGATATAAAAGACAATGTTGCAATGTATACATCATATGGTTGCCGTTATATTAATTTGTTTGTGTGGAACAACGTGAATGACACGATAATTGATTTATACATATACCATGCATATGTGTTGTTCTTTTTATCTACTACGCCTTCAGATGTTCTTGATATGCTAAGCAAAAGAAGTGTTGATGACAAATATATATACCATGCATATGTGTTGTTCTTTTTATCTACTACGCCTTTTTATCTACTACGCCTTCAGATGTTGCTACCAAAAGCCGAGGACGGCTTTTCTTGAAGAAGGGGAGGATGATGCGGAAACGCACAAGCTTAGCACTTTTCGGGCGAATACATTATTTAATTGGAAAGAAGTATTGAGCCGCATTAAATATTTTCAGGTGAATACCCACAAGCTTAGAAGTATCTACTAAGATTCAACTCAGAATTCAATTCGGATTGAGCACGTGGGAGATCCGAATTTGGCTTGAAAATCTTATCCAAAACTGGTAGTTTTAGTCCTTGTGCTCCTCCCTTTTGCTCTCCCAAGTCTTCACATGAATCATACCTAAGAATACATAAAATAATAGCATGATGTAGTATTCCAAGTTCATCATCAATTAAAAGAAACTCCTTAAGAAACAAATTCACCTGACAATATTTAATGCGGCTCAATACTTCTTTCCAATTAAATAATGTGTTCGCCTGAAAAGTGCTAAGCATGTGCGTTTCCGCATCAGAGAGGATAGATTGAGAGTCTTGTAATTACCCCTCTTGTTCTAATGTCCATGCGTATGAGGACTCCTTTGTAATTTTTGGTTGGAATGAAATCTGAAGTTTTTTCTTTGTTATCTCTGTATTTTGGTTTTCTTTCTATCTCCTTTTTATGGTTGATACTCCTCTGTGTTCTCTTCTTTGTGTTTGGATCTCCATAGTTCTGGAGTCATCTAGCTATATGGATTATAGTCTCAATCGGTTGGCAGAGGAGAGGAGCTAGTATTTTGTAGTTTCTTTGTTTTTCGGCTGGCACTAGCACCTCTTTGCCGATCAGCAGCAACAGTTGTCTGCTCACTCTCAAAGATACGAACTGCACTTTTGATTTGATTCGGTTCGGCAGCAGCAATTTCACTCCTTGCCGACAGCAGTTAATTCATCCCATGCTAGTGTTAATTGTTCTTGTGGTTCTTGCTGTTTCATGCTGCAGTTACTACTTCTTTAGTCTGTGATCCTTTCGGCAGTTTCTTTCTCTGTTTCTGCAGTTGGCAGTGAAGTCACTTTTCAGTCTTTCGGTTGAGCTTCTTGTGACCTTTTCAGGCTTTGGTAAAGCAGTTTGCAGCAGCTAGTCTCTTCTTTATTTTCAGTTCTTGTAGTATGTTGGCATGAGAAAAACAGTGTGCCACTCTCAGCTTGCGGTCATTTCAGCATGATTTTAGTTTTCTCTCGGCAAACTAGTTCCTTTTGTCTTGTTCAGCTTATTTGGTCTCTGTGCTTTGCTAGCCAAGATTGAAAGTAAAATCTTGTTCCTTTGATTTGATAAAAGACAGCAAAACATTTGGTCCTGCTAGTTGTTCTCTGAATTTTCTTTTGGCGTCTGTTTTTGGTCTCGGTACCTCGTTTGTTCTCTGAATTCTGAGCAGTCATTTGTGCTCTTCTTTAGTTTTCTGCAAAGAGCTTTTGAAGCAGTAAGTAAGTTCAGTTTCTTGGTACAAAAGTTCAATTGCATGCTTCATTCTTTTCTGCCAAACAACTCTTCATCTCAGTTCAGAGTTTCAGCAAGATTAGTAAAGCATCTACAGTCTGCTACTTCTGGTAGTAACCGGCTAGTAATCTGTGTCTCTCGGCTGTAGTTTTGGTTTTCAAAAGCTTCAATGCGTGCAGCAACCTTTTGTTCAGTTTTCAGTCCATAATGTCCATATTTTACTCTGCCGAACTGCTACTTCACTGTTAGTCTGTACACTCTGAAATTAGTTTCTTTGCTTGCTTCTCTCGGCTGCTTTTGTATCTTTGTTGCTGCACCGAAAAACATTTGGCCAGGCCAGACTGCTTCTTTTTTCCAGCTCTCGGATATGCCTGAATCTCTTGGTCAGCTTGTTCTCTCGGCAATTTGAGATTTTACAAGTGTCCTGGTTAGGTTGATTTTTTTGGAAAAATTTTGATTTCTATCTGGGGTGGTTTTTTTCAGAGATCATTCTTGTCTGATATTTGCATTTCTTCAGTTAGCTCTCTTGTTTGTATTTTATTTTGGAAAAATAGCTTCAGGGCGATTTTTTATAAAAGGGCACCATTCACCCCCCTCCCCCCCCTCTGTTGCCATTTCCGATCATACACGGTAAAAGCTACAGAGGAGAAAGATGTTGATCATAGCATTGCACTAAGTGTGAATTAAGATGAAATATTGAGATTTTTGGAGACTGTTTGTGTTACGATATATTTGTGTAAATATTGAAACAGGTGAGAATGACAATGTAAAATTGTTGCCTGTGCATATGGTGGTGTTTATCGGTCTATTTTGTACTTGTTGAGTCTCCAAACTCACCATTGCTTTGTTTGTTTTTATGTAATCGTTGAGGACGGCATGCACAGGCGGGAGTAGCACATGAATAACTTCACAACAGTACTTTACGTATCATCTTTTGTAGTATGTTTAGGCCCTACTAGTATGTGAGGCCAACTAGAGTCAAAACAATATGTTGTCTGTTAAGTCGCTGCAATAAGAATAAAACATTGTTTGATTAAATTTATTAGTAATTGTTAAAAATAGTGATATTATCCAATGATGGTAGCACTCTAGACCCAGAAGTTGGGCAGGGTATTACAATTTCTCCGTCCCCTTTATTCAAACTTTCAAACTAAAACGATGTCACGACCTCTCAACTACTGGTCGGTTCCACTACCCAAATGTCCTTATATATACTGCCCACATGCCTCCCCAAACACTCCAAACTGAAGCGCCGCCTAGTTAGCTCCCCTAAACCGATCAAAGCACCGCCTCCCCCAATGACGCCGACTACCTCCCCGAGCTCTTCTCCCTCCGGTTGTGACACTACGGATCATTGCATAAGGCACTCTTGTCGTAAGAATGTCTTGTGCAGTGTCACCGTCATGGCACAACGCGGTGACACTGCCGTTGTCGGCCTCTCCTTTATTGACAGTGATATATCCCCCCACCCCTCTTCTCTCTTCTTTGATGCTTGGATATAAAACTACAAAATTGTTGGATGGCTAGGGTTTCGGTCATGTAAATCTTGATGGTCGTGCGTGTGAAAATTAATTGTTGATGTCTTAATTAGTTTTTGTGATGATTAATGGATGGCTAAGGTTTCAGCCCTTGTTGAAAGTCATGTTTTATTGCAGGATAAAGACATGGCTGCTTGGCTTACGACTGCACACCTATGACCACGGCATACAACCACAGCTTGCGACCATCGCATACAACCACGACTTGTGACCACGCCATACCAAAGTAACAAAACAACAACACCTATAATCTAAACAACGAGCCACAAAAGTATGGCGCCAATCATAAATAGGTCTACTTTGGTTCATCTGTATTCTCTGATTGTGCTATTTAATAGTGCAATTAGAGGATATTGATGAACTAAATGAGGCGTATTTATGATAACGTGAGAATGCAATCACAGACAGTTCTTAACTAGAATCGTTTGTGATAGTAGACTATCACAAACAGTTCATAGTAAGAACCATCTGTGATAACTGTTATCATAGACGGTTCGACTTAAGAAACTTCCATGATAAGGGTTATCACAGATGGTTCAAAAACCGTCTGTAAAGCCTTTAGGGTATTACTGACTCATAAGCACAAACGGTTCAGGAAATCATCTATGGTAACGTTTCTGAACCGTCTGTAATGAGTTTTTCTGTAGTAGTATGCAGTCGTACTAAGCAATATTGCCAAGGATGTATCTATCTATTAAGTCAATTGTTTGCATGTGTGTCTCTGATTCATCATGTTTATGTGTTTGAAGTGTTGTTGATCTAACATAGATCCTGCTTTCCGTTTTTATAAGGCGTATTCTGAAGAAGCATGTGGGGAACGACACAAGTAATTGCTTCCGTGTTGAACAAGGAATCACAAAATTTGTTGTAAAACTTGCACATTGCACTTCAGAAAACTATCGACCTATAGCTCACAAAAAAAACACCTGAAGCATTCGGTCAACCTGGAGGTCCTAGACCTATTGTAGGAAATGAGTCGCAATAGTTGAAACTGACACTGATACTGAATCATTTCCGAAATTTTTTTCTTACAATGCGGACCTGAGCGAGCACAATAATATAAGTTGAACATGCACCAAAAAATGAATTTACATGGTCAAAATTTGCCTCATAGCAAGTCAAACTGAGCCATTCAATTACAATTTTACAACTTCGGTGAAGAAATCCGGACAAACACTTCTCCTATAACGCATAATTGTACGCATATGTAAAACACATGGGCATATAAATCGCAGTAAAAACCATTAATTGCAGCATAAAAGAACGCCCCTTAACTTATGAGCCGCCTTGCCTCCTTGGGATATAAGAGTCCATTGCCTGCTGTCAAAGCGACAAAGAATTTCTCAGCACCCTTGTATCATCGATAAATCCGGACTTTCCCATAAAAGTGCACATACCGGATTTTTTTTCTATGTCAATGATAAACGCATTAATGATCATATTATTGCAGCAGGTAGAGGACATCCTAGCACGCATAAACGTCAACAATATGAACATTCAAGCTTGAGAGATGAAATACGTGAAGCACCATGTGTTTTAATTTTAGGGTTACACAAACTGACCTCCATTTTTATGATCCTTCCTGCTCCTGTTGCCTCTTGTATACTAGAAGCACCATGTCTTTAATTTTTTTAACCCGGCCTGCAGTCCGTGGGGAGTCATGGATTCCATCGTTGTTTCCATGCTCTACAGATGCTTCCATTCACCAATGTACTTGCTCACCATGGACAAGCGTGTCTGTCATTCCATATAGCCCCCTAGTATTATGGCCGATCTTCCTGTGTTTTTGAATCCTAGTTAAACAACTTTGCATCCATCCACATCCCTACTGTGAACATAATCTACGGTGCCAAGAATCTGATATCAGCTACCATGTGGATCCATATTTGTTCAGGGGTAGCTCTACGTTGTGGTCGGCCTTAAAAACCTTAAAAAAAGAATGTAGCTTATTCTGATGACTGATAAACTTGTTGGGTTGATCTCTCGGCTAACTGCCCCGAGATTTCAGAGAGACACCTCTCCACTCGCGCGCCCTGATCGGGGGCGCTACCAACTACTATTAGTTTCGGTCCCGATCACCTAGCGCATATAAAACTTAGGGTTTCGGTAGGGCTTCGTCACACGCGAGTTGTTCAACCTAAAGAAAACCCTAACAAGCCTGATCTATCACGGTGCGCTACGGTGAATGAAGACCGAAGCCCTCTTCGTCTTTGACGCCGGTCGACCACCTCTACACCGCCGGCCACCTCTGCTTCAACCGAGCACTGACAACCTAAAGGCTTCCTCTAGTTCGGGTATGTGCTTTTACGCTTCCGCTCTAAGATTTTAGCTAGGTGTTCATGCTTGATCTAGGATTAAACCTAATGTTCATGTTTAAGACTTAGATTAAAACTCACAAAACTTGCCATGGAAGATTTTGATTTAAAAAGGAAGCTTTGCCCTCCAGATGTCCATCATCCTACTATGTAATACCCCTCCAGAAGTACTCTGTCGATACAGTGACTGAGAAGTGAACTGGACATGTTTTTCAAGCCCCCAACTAATGAAATCTTGATTTTCCATAAAGTTCTCCACCTCATCAAGCTTGTCCGTCAGCTCATTTCACTTTCTAAGATCATCCTCTCCCAAGCTCCTCCTAAACTCAATTCGTCATTCTCCTTCCTGAAAACGTTCTGCCACCTTTATCTCTGGATCACCAGAAATGTTGTGCAGAGAAACAAATTGTACACTTGGAGGGACATGTCCCAACCAGACATCCCTCCAGAAGAGAGTGTTAGCACCATTTCCCTAGTGAATTGCCCCCCGCTTGAACCACTGTTTAACTTTCTGTATCCCTTTCCAAAATTGAGGTCTACCCCATTAGTCACAGAGAAGAAATCCCCTCCAGGCGTATATTTATTATGCACTGTTGACTGTCCAACAATAGATGTAAGTACACCAAATAAGCTCAGTTGGCTGATCTGACAGGGACTCGGCTCAGGTGCAGGGCCCCTGCACATAGCTATGTGCAGGGGCGCCCAGGATGCGACACTTGTCCCTCAAAATAAAAAAAATACTTAAAAAATTCCGAAAAATTCAAAAAAAGTATTTTTTTAAGTACTAAAAAAAATACTTTTATTAAAAAGTATTTTTAAGTATTTAAAAATACTTTTTAATAAAAGTAAAAATCCAAAAAAATACTTAAAAAATTGTAAAAAGTAACTTCTTATAATTAAAAAAATACTTTTTACAATATTTTGGATTTTTAAGTACTTTTTTGAATTTTCGGAATTGTTTAAGTATTTTTTATTTTTAGGGGACACGTGTCACATCCTGGGCACCCCTGCACCCGGGTCCATCTGACTGTATAGGTCTATAGGATGCAGATGGCATGGACCACCATATGGCTGCACTGCTTATTTTGGCTTAATTTTTTGATTTTTGGCTTTTTTTTACTATTTCTAAATTTCGTCTTTTTCTGGCTTTTTAGCTTTTTTATCGGTTCTTTTTTTTCGTATTCGTTTGTATTATTCATGATGGGCTAATATATTTTTTCTATTTTTATTTTTTTTAAATTTAGTTACGTCAAATAAGTTTGTATCAACTATAGTGTAATTTTAATCAATCACAATATAATTTTAATTATAAATCAACTTATTTCAGCTTAACCGCACGTTATCTCCACAGCAGGCTTGACATGATTAGATCTCGTGTATTAGCACTAGCACTAATACCACATTCTACTGGCTCCGGCTGACATCTGTAAGCTCTGAATTTTTTTAACCGTGCTCTGTTGTGCTGCTTCCAGCAGTACATTGAAACTGCGCAGGCATGGAACCCATTTGTCATCCTACCAGATGTTAATAGGGCCCACTCTCCACATTAGGCCCAGGTCATGATTTGTTAAGATTCAAGAATGTACACCATATTATGCGGCCTTTTGCTCAAACTGAACACGGAGGCAGGGTAACATTGGGTGCACAAATTTGTAAAGCAACATATTGCAGGATGGAAGGAACCTATGCATTATTATTTGAGGTAAAAAAGAAACTGTGCAACATCACTTCAACTGCTTCTGCTTGAACTTTGATCTGTTTAAGATCAATGAAAAAGAAGTGTTGATTAGAAATTGCTAACACAAATGAGCGTATGAAAGTTAAAATATCCTGTAACACACACACAAATCATGTACACTCCTATGAATTTCGTAAAAGAATGAATCTTTTATCGACTTCACTATATAGTTAACTTCTACCACATCATCTTTGACCTGGCTTTAGTCCAGATAAAAATAAAATCAAGCAACAATTGCCTCCAGGTCAGGACACTTTCTCGGATGGAGACAGATTGCCTACTAAAATTCGGCACCTGCTGATAGGACTGTTCGTTCGGTGTTTTCGGTTTATACGGTTCGGTAAATACGGTTTGATCAATAAATATGGTTTTAGTACTTTAGAAAATACGGTATTTTTCAAAATACGGTGTGGTATCGGTAAATACCATCTTATTTCGGTATGGTATCGGTTAATACCAATTTTACCAAAGTTTACACGAATTGCTAAACGTTAATCTCATCTAAATTGTAAAGATAGATAACCAATTAACCATTAACCAAAAATGCAACAACATTACAAATTAACCATGAGTGATTTGTTCAATGTTCTCTAAATTGTCCAGTACTGGACAGAGGAAGCTACACAAACACATTACAAATTAACCGTGAGTGATTTGTTCAATGTTCTCTAAAATCTAAATTGTCCAATACTGGACAGAGGAAGCTACACCTCTACCAGTGTCCAGCATGGATCTGTTCAATGTTCAATTGTTCATCTCCTGAGTCTGTAGGCAACTACCACTCTACGTCTCTACCAATGTACCAACTAGCAGTCTAACAATATGGGAAAGTGGCAAGTATGCAAATGCAACAACATTTCAACTTACAAGTTCTTACAACTTCGCAAGATCCTACTTCACAAGTCACAACAGACTAGCAAACTACCAATTAATGAAACAGAGAGAAAGCCAGAAAGGACTTACTTCGCAAGATCCTATTGACTCCGTAACTCTGGCGTCTTGGGAGAGGGAGAGCACCGACGGACTGGAGTGGAGTAAGAATAGCAGTGGCGTCTTGGGAGAGGGAGAGCGCCACGCGGGGGCTTGGCGCCGCCGCGACGTTGTCTTTGGAGAGGGAGGCAGAGGGCCGGAGGCGCGGAGCACCGGAGCACTGAAGGAGACGGAGGCGCGAGCGCCGTCACCGAGCATCGAAGGCGGCGAAGGAGGGCGCGAGCAGCCGTCCACCGAGCAATCAAGGAAGAGAAGGAGGCGGAGGTGCGGAGCAGCTGAGCACCGAAGGAGGCGGAGGCACGAAGCACCGGCAGCGGATCTGGCGAGCTGACCGACGAGGAGCTCGGATCTGGCTAGGGTTCGAGGAGCTCGGATCGAGAGGAAGCGGATCTGGCGAGGCGAGGCGAGGGGGGCGTCGGTCACTCGGTCTGTCGTGTGGCGTCTGCGCAGCACTAGGGTTAGATGTCGTCTGCTGTGCATGCGTCGGGCCGGGCCGTTGGTGCGTGACTGCGTGCGTGGTGCTGGTGGGCCGCCGAGACCGGAGAGACGCCACAAGATTACTGGGCTTTTTGGTTTTTTCGGGAAATTCGGTTTTCCCTCGGTTTTTACCGAAAAAACCGAATCATACAAATACCACTTTTCTAGTTACCAAACAGAATACGAAAAACCGATCAAACCGAGTTGACCGGTTCGGTTCGGTTTTTGTGCGGTTTTTCGATGCGGTATAAAGCGCACGACCCTCTGCTGAAGTAGGTTACCACATTTTCAACGACCTTCTCTTCTCGCCTCCAGCATGGGATTTTTAAAAACGCAAATAATATTTTTAAGTTAAGTGCCTTTTCTCAAAATAAATATTTTTCATGGTAATAAGTGAATAGTATGAGTAGAAGCCAAACTTTTTAATTCATTTGGTACACGAGTAAGACAATTTTGTCTCTTGTGCTAGGCCCTTGCGTCAACATGTGCTGCAAAAATGGCCCCTTTTTCTCGTTGATGAAGGTTAAATTCGTTTTTGTATCAGTGTCCTTTTTGTTTGTAAGACTCAAGTGGATAGAAGAACTTTAGCAAGTTCGAAGATTAAGTAACTTTAGAGCTGTAGGTGTTTCTGTTACAACTAGCAAACAAATCGATAATAGTTTTTGTTTTATCTGTGAAAAAATATTATACAATAGTAGGTCAATTGTCCAAACCAAAAAAAAAAAGTAAATGCAAAGTAGGTTCTGTGAAGTGCTTAAACACTTACAGATTTATAGATCAATGCCAAAATATTTAGAATGGGAAATGACAAATCAAGAAACCTGGGTAAGAAAAATCAACTTGCCACTGCTAGGAGCGACCAACTACCATTCTTCTAATTACTTTGGTCTCATTAGAATACTTCACGCAAAAGCAAAACCTTAGAATGGAAAAACTACATTGGCCCTCTCGATCTAAGCCAGGGGTGTAGCCATCTAAGTCGGGGGCGTAGCCACCAGAGGATCTCTTGAGCCTTATCTCCTCTGGTGGTAATTTTATACATAGTAAAAATATAGAGATAAAAAGAGAGAGATTAACAAACTCAAAGAAAAACTAGTTCTTCTTGATGGAAATGTTAACAACAAGCATGAAATTAAAGAAGACGATGACGAGAAGGAGGAGAAGTGAAAATAATAAAATTAAAGAAGAGCTAATCAATCAATTAAAGAAAAAAAGAAAGTAAAATAATATATGTAAATCATAAAATTAAAGAAGAAGAAGAGGAGGAGAAGGAATAATGAAAATCATAAAATTAAAAAAAAAAGATAATCAATCAAAGAAAAAAAGAAGAAAGAAAGTAAAATATATATGAACCTTCTTGAGTCCGGGGATGACGGTGGAGAGCTCGATGAACCTCTAATTGATCTTCTCCCTCCGCGCACCGCTCCGCGATGATGTGGTCTTGCAAGTGCCCAAAAGACACCGGTGCCGCCGAACCCCCCGCCGTGAAAATGATAAGAACATTGGATAGAGTGTGGAAAAAAATACCGCCTTTTGTTTCTATTGTCTCGTGATTCAAATTAGCTTAATTCTAGTATGTTTCATATGATTTAAATTTTCATTGTCATTCATAGTTTTCTATTATATCACTAATTTTGATATATTTTATATATAGGTGACTTATCGCTACTCCACACTCATGGCACTTTCTATTATCAAGGTACTTACTTTCTATTTCTCTATTTTTCATTATTTGTCTCAATCCAATTTATAATTTCTATATGAATTTAAAATTTTATAAGAGTAAAAGACTAATTTTATTTCAACTTAGTTTAGACCTATAAATAGTTCAGCCCACCCTCAATTTCATTCCTGACTTCGCCGCTGATCTAAGCAGCAACAAGTTTCAGAAACAATCTAGTTGAGACCTCACCATATTTTTCTTCCTGCGTCTTCCTGGCTCTCTCTTGTGGAATGGGTAAGAAAAATCAACGGCCACCTAGCTAGCACCGCATGGGCGCATGAGGGGGTTGAAGGTCAGACACCTTTCCTGACATGGCCTTCCGTACAATCTCTGTGTGTCTGTGTGTGAATGCCGATTGGGAATTCAAATGAAACATCCTAACATAAATTTTGAGGAGCCGAACGACGAAGCCTCAAAATCATATGAAGATGTCTCCGACGCGACCGAACTTCAACAATAAAGATATGCTGTTTTTGATTGGAAAACCTCGAGAAAATGATCCCATAAACAAAGTGATAGGTCTTCTTCAAATTATCTAAGTGATCATAAAGCACTAAAAGATCCAATAACTGGAGTGAGAGCTAAACTTTTAAATAGCAGGTGAATTTGTTTCTTTATAAATTCCTTTCTATTAATAAGAGCAATATATTATCTCATGCCAGTTTCTTGTGCATTGTTAGATTTGAACAACTCAAGGGCGATCCAGCATCAAGACTTCAACAATGAGGCGAACCAAGGAGACAAAGCCCATGCGGCTTGGGAGTTTCAAATGACAGTCCACGCTGCAACAAAATGAGAGTCCAAGTGTGGAAGAACGTATCCGAATCAGCCTATGATTGGAGCCATGCGGCTTGCCAACTGCATGAAGCTCATCCGCATGAAGAGTCACGGTCTGCATGCCAAGAAATTGACTGTAGGCCAAATGTGCGTGTGTGCACCTGCCACCATATATATACTGAGTAGGGGTGCAAATGGGTCGGGTTAATCCCGACCGATCTGGCACCGAATCCGATTGGTACCGAATCCGATTGGTACCGAATCCGATTGATACCGAATTCGAAGAAAAAATATGGGTTAGGATATGGTAACAGCAATATCCGTCCCGAATCCGATACATCTTCAAGTTTGATTTCAGGTTAGTGCTACTATTTGACGTTTCATTTTCTTTTGCAATGGTAAAATAAAATCTTCCACATCAGCTATTAAGTAGTAACATCAAGTTCTTGACAGTACGTCCTTCTACTACATTTGTTGTACTGCATGTATTCCTTACAAACAAGTAGGGGTGCAAACGGCTCGGGTTAATCCCGACCGATCTGGCACCGAATCCGATTGGTACCGAATCTGATTGGTACCAAATCCGAAGAAAAAATATGGGTTAGGATATGGTAACAGTAATATCCGTCCGAATCCGATCCGCTTGCACCCCTAATACTGAGTGATCCATTAGAACAGGGGACAATGACTTGCGCTTAAAACGATGCGCGACTAGAAATCAACGAGCAGGGGACAACGACTAGCGCTAGAAACGATGCGCGACTAGAAATCAACAGAACAGGAGAGACTAGATAATAGGTTGTGCATGATTTTGATATTTTGATCCCAATCAAGTTTAATAGAGAAATTTGAGAGTTCTTGCAAATTGAGATCGTTCAACCTTTTCGCTGGGAATTAGAAGCGCGATAGGGCTTTCGCTTGGTGGTCGTGCAGTCCGGCACGTATGATCTTACGAATTAAAGAGCGTTCGTTCTTGCATTGACAACAGAGGATCTCTACGATTCGCAAGGCTGCACGTGAGTATCCAATCCTACGTCGAGAAGATCAGATGACGCCGTATCACAAAGAAATTATACAGTACAAAATAGCAAAAAAAAAATAGATTCCTTTGTTCCGGTAGAGCCAATTCCTTTGAAGAATTGTTTACTTTCTTGTCTTTCCTCCAGTGAACAGAGTGGAAGACCCGGTATCGCCGTAGTTGGCTCTGGAATGATTGCTGCGCGCCTTGGCGGCCTCTTTCTGTTATTCACAGAAATAAAAAACCACCACCTAGAAGAAGAAAATGTATTAAATGATTGGGTTTGGTTCCAGCTAGGTATGACATGGACAATTACTCTTTCAGGAGGTAGTGCTTTAGGTTCCTCAAAAATAAATTACTTGGAGCTCACGGAGCCTATGCCGGATTAATCATATTATGGGCCAGAGCAATAAACCTATTTGAAGTGGCCCATTTCATGCCAATGCTAGGTGTTTGCTTATTTTACTGTGTTATCTTTTAGTTATGATCAAAATACTTTTTCTTAATGCAAAACTTGCAACCACAATATGAACACTTCATGATTTCTTGTTTGTGTTACTGTGTTGGTGTACCTAGTGCCACCTCTTTCTTGCTGCAGTTGCCGGTCAAAGATGAATCTTGCTGTAAGGAGAGACCTATGCTAGAGTTGGACTGAGGTGGCCAAACAGGCCACCTAGCCTGGCTGTGCCGTGCTGACCTACGCGCTTGTCCTTTGGCCCAGACATAGCATGAAGAGGGGTTGGGTCGTGCCGGGTTGGCCCAGGCACACTTAGGCCAATAGGCCATAGTCACAAATATTTTTACTGTCAATCACAAAGCAATTTTACTGTCGGTCGTAAGTAAATTTACTGTCAGGTGACTTGTCTGCGCTCAAAAGAGGTAACCCTAATCTAAGCAATTTTACAGTCATTCATAAACAATTTTACTATACTACCACAGAAGAGGTATTGTGCGTGCTATATCGGGTCCAAACACGGCACTCCCAGTCATACCAGGCTAGCATGGCCCGTTTACTATTTTGTGCCATGCTGTGGCTAGACCTGGCCAACTATGATTATGTTCTTTTTCACTTATACTTAGGCTTTGGCTTCTATTGCTACAGTAACCAGCTTTTAAACGATGTGTTTTTTCAAGGCATGAACTATAAGAAGATTACAGTAGACACTGTAACAATTTTAGTTATACTGATCAAAATCATATATGACTATTTTTCTTTACCTACTGTCTATCATAAACAACCAGAATTCAAAAATTATAAATAAAAAACTAAAGCCATAATCTAAAAGAGCCTATCCTATACCATGCCACACGGACCGGCACAGAAGGCCCGGCCCGTTTGGCCTGGTCGAGTTAGGGTCGGATCCGGGGGTGGACATCGCCCGTTCAGATTCCATCGGACGGGCACGGGAAATTCGTGGTCGAATCCGGGTCGGCCTCTAGTCCCCTCCGGGCGGTGGCTTTTATTTATTAAAGCAAAGCAGAGGCGTCGCTTCCTTCCCCTCTTCGGCTCTTACCCCTTCCACGGTTCCACCAAAATCGCCGCGCCATGGGAACCGCAACCGCCGTCTCCGTCGTAGAGGTGCTCCTACGGCGGGTCGACTCCGTTGCCCTTCCGTCGAAACTCGACGAGGGTATGAAGAATGTCAAGTTAACCCTCCTGTTGTTGCATTTGGTGCTGACGAGGGCACCGGAGGAGCAATCCTGGGAGATGAGCGCACAGATGAGGAAGATCAAACAAGTAGTTTACGAGTTGGAGGATCTACTCGACGATCTCGAAGACCATGGCAGCATCAAGCACCAAGCGATCGGCCTGACCTGGAAGGTGAATTGAACCCTCGAGTTGCCCCCCTCTCTCTCTCTCTCTCTCACACACACACACACACACACACAATATTTTATAAAGATGGTTCATTACTCGTTCATAGCCTCCTAACTCAGATATTGAATACAAACTTTACATCCTCTTTGTAAGGATTGCAAGTCCTGACTCTACATAGTGTCATATTGGATAGTAGTTTGTTAGCTGGTAGTGGAACATGCATACTTTTTGTTAGAAAAGTTTTCCCGCAAACTAAAAGTTCACAAATTACCCAGTAGAAAGAAATATGTGTATGACACTTAGTATTTGGTGGGTATAGATCTGACTGAACTCCATCGCATATCCATCTCTAAATTTATAGAGACACTTAGTATTTGGTGGGTATAGATCTGACTGAACTCCATCACATGTCCATCTCTAAATTTATAGATATAATTATGATTACATCTACATTGCAGCAACTGATTATGTTATTCCGTTGTATATTTTAGTTTGAGAAATGAAACTATACCACACAGTTGCATGGCATTGGTGCTTGGTTTTTTTGGCTAGTTGTCTAGTTGATATGATAGTTCGACTACAGAGTGTTTTTATACTTATTCAATTCATCTTTAGCATATTTGATGTTCTATAACCTCGCACAGAAATAATGGAACCTTCTACTTCATTTTTTTTGCATGCATCTCTTCACTATTGGTGGTACAATAAAGTAACTCATGTAACTCGTGACTCGTGAGCTTTGCTATGTATAGGATGGTGTAAGAGTCAATTAAATTAGGGGACATATCTAGTGCAAACAACCCACTAGGTGCTATGTAAACTAATTTTTGTTAAAAGATTTGGATTTTAATTTTTAAGTAATGGAAGCAAATTTTTCAGGCAGCATTATTATGGTTATCAAGTCCATTGCTCTTGCGTACATCTTTGGCTCGTAGATTGAACACAATCAGTAGAAAGTTGGATTCTGTAGCAAATGATTCTGTCATATTCAGTTTACATCAACGCACTAGTCCAAATCCTGAGCAATACAAGGAGCAATTAGGATTTGATGGAGCTGCAATTATTGGTAGGGATAATGAGAAACAAGATATAAAAGAACTTCTCTTACAAAATAATGCAGATAAATTGTCCATACTTCCCATTGTTGGCCTTCCAGGGTTGGGCAAAACAAGTCTTGCCAGGTTAGTGTTTGATGATGCAGGAGAAGGTATGGACTTTGATCTTCGGATATGGATTAGCTTCGACAAGAACTTGGACGTCAAGAAAATTGCTACCTGCATAATCTCAGAAGCTAATAAATCACTGGAAGAAAGAATCTCTCAAGTCAGCATGAATGATCAGATTAAGGACAACTTTGAGCTGATTAAGAGTGATGTTCAAGAGATACTTCATAATACAAGCTGCCTACTTGTCTTGGACAATCTGTTGTGTATAAATGAAAACTGGCTAAATAATTTGATGGAAATGCTTGGGGCCAAACCGAAATGCACCAAGGTGATAGTGACCACTTCTAGTGAAATAGTTGCAGAGTTGATGCACACTGTTCCATCATACAAGTTGGGTTGTTTATCTGAAGATGACTGTTGGGCTATGTTTTGTGAGAAAGCATTTGGAAACAGAGATGCAGTAGTTGATTCACAGTATATAGAAATTGGTAGGAAGATTGTAAAGAGGTGCATGGGCATTCCTATATTAGCTCAATATCTTGGTTCAATGGTGCACAATCAAGGCATGAATACCTGGCTCTCTGCAAGGGATGATGAATTGTGGAAGCTGGAGGAAAAACTTTCCCTTCAAGCTAAAGTGTTTTCATCGTTCAAGGAAATATATTATAGGATGCCCCAGGCAATAAAGTTGTGCTTTTATATTTATCGGTCTTTCCCAGAGGATCTAGTATAGACAAAGACGAACTCATTCGACAGTGGACTGCATTAGATTTACTTAGAACAACACATGGGACCATACCTGCCTTTGTGCTTGGGGAGGAATACATTGAAGAACTTTTATCAGTATCGTTCCTTCAAATTGTAGACACATCCTTGGTAAGTTGTTAAATATTAGTTCAGGTAGAATTATTTTCCATTTTCCGTAAAATATAGTTTTCTAAGACTATTATTCTGTGCATACCTTTTCTGCCAGTGCCAGTTATTCTCTCCGTTCTTTTTTACTTGATGTTTTTAACTTTTCACGGTCTCTGAGATACGACTTTGAGCGTTACTTTTTATAACTTTATATTAAAATGTACTAATCAATTTATAATATTGTGAAAGTATTTTTAACGACAAATCTAATAATATAATTTTCATATAGCCAATCTAAATAGTTTTAAAACCATTGGCGGTCAAACTTTAGAAAGTTTAACAACACATATTCTAGGACGTCAAGTAAAAAAGGCGGAGGAGTACTACTTTGTGCTTCGTAGTAAATATTGCAATAATCAGTAACCACATACTGTGCTTTCATTAGATTGGTTTATTTTTCTCTCAAAAAAGAATGGTTTGTTTATTTTTAGTATCTTTTCTATGGAGCATGTTGGATAGATGTAGTAAACATATAATAAACTACAGCAATTAGACACTCAGTTTTTAGTAAAGAACTGAAAGCAATATGTGAACCATGTGGGAATATGAGCATAGTACTAGCATAGTCTCATGCCACATGCTTGCTTATAAAAACATTAATTCCTTTGGAAAGTCAATGCAATGGATGTAATATCTACTGACCATGCAATGGGTATTTAAGCTGGCTATATGTGATTGTCTGATGGACTGGCCAAATACTGCAGCTCATTTTTCTTACCACAGCTATTAATTCAACAAAACTGGATATGTACATCTACTATCCAAGTGGTGTCATACTTGTTGGTCCCTGTTGAGAAATTCATACCAGATGTCTTTTAATTTCGTTTTAATTTTTGTTCAGATTTTTTGGTTAGACTTATTCCATGTTTAAACACTGTATATCAGTTCTTGCATAGAATCATTTTTTACTAAATGGTTAGCTCATAACTAGTTTGAATTCAATGATGGCAGTTAGTTCCAAGAAACTGATATAATAATCTCTACCTTTTTTTCAGGTTACTGAGATGAAATGCATCAATGCTTCTGTCATTCTTCACATGCATAATTTGGTGTATGATTTTCTAAGATATGTTGCCAGTGATGATCTCTTAATTATGGATTATGGAAAGCCGCTAAATGGTTGTATAGGAAAGCTCCATTTCCGCTATGCAGTATTGAGTAATTATAATGAACAAACAGCAATAGGGAAATCAGGAATGCACAAAGATTTGATAACCAACGCAAAGGCAGTGTTTTCAAAATTGTATGGCAACAATGCCTATTATGGATACGTTCTCAGTACTAAGATACTCACGTCTCTTGGATCTTAGCGGATGTCCCTTTGAAGAATTACCTGCTTCTATTGGTCAGTTGAAGCATCTGCGATACCTCAACATTTCAGGCTTCAGAATAAGAGCATTGCCTAATGAAATGAGTTGCTTGCAGAACATTGAGTTTTTAGATCTCTCAAAAACTTTCATCGAGGTGCTACCCTCTTTTGTTGGAACTTTTGAGAATCTAAAATATTTCAATCTACATGGATGTGATAAACTTCAAAACTTGCCCCCAACCCTTGGTGATCTCAAGAGGCTAGAGCACCTTAACCTGTCATGCTGTTCTGGAATTGGCAAGTTACCTCTATCTCTTTGTGGACTTCATGAACTTCGGTTGTTGGATCTATCAAGTTGTACCAAGCTTGAACAGTTGCCTGAACCATTTGGTAACTTACCATGTTTAGGAGATCTAAACTTGTCAGGGTGCTCCAAACTCAAAGCAACTACCAGAATCTTTTGGTGAGCTCTCTTTTCTTGAGAAAATTGATACTTTGCCATCCTATTCGATGGGTTTCGACAAAATGCCACTCCCTAGAATGACCACTATAAAATGCCACTTTTAACATTGACACTTTGATTATTTGCCATTTTGAGGGTTTTTTAGGATTCTTAATTATTTTTAACCATTTTCAGATTATTTGTCATGGGAAAAGACACATTTACCCTTGGGCCATTTGCCCGGCGACGGCGACACCCCTCCCCGGCGACGGCGCCGCCCCTCTGGATTGTCCATCAGGTATTACTTTTTCTTTCTTGTGCTCCATCAGGTAGTTAGGTGTTATTTGGTCGAGGTCACTTTCTTTCGCCTTGTGCATTCTCGCCATATTCTTTGATGTCGACATGTCGAATGTCTTTATATCCTACACTCCGCTCTTCAGCTGATGTTCTTGAAACATGTTTACAGGCAGAACCCACACCTTAAAGAAGAATTACATTCGGAGAGCCAATTCAGTAAGTAAATCCTTGTTCAAAGTAGCAAGATTCTACTGCATTAATTCTGTAGGTAGGATTAATCCTTTCTTTGTTTAGCAGAATTGCTTAGCCCTATTGCCCTAATGGCCGAAATTGTTAGTTCTGCGGTTATTGGTGAGGCGGTTAACCGGGCAGTAACTGGGCTGCTTGGCAACAAAGAAAGATTGGAGCAGAGGGACCATGTGGAGAGGCTGGAGATGGCGCACATCAAGATGGATGCTGCACTGGGGACGTCAAACAAATGGCAGATCACTTATGTGCCTTTGCTTCGATGGCGGAAGATGCTGAAGCGCGCTGCGCAAGAGTGCGACGACACGCTGCGCAGATGTAAGCAGCAAGCTGTGGAAGCTGAAGGGATAAAACAAGAAGTAAGACAGTCCTCATATGCTAAAAGAATTGCTCATGTAACTAGATCATTCGTGTCCTCTTTCATCGGTCATAGTAACTAGATGGGAAATGGGGAATGGCCCAAGGGCAAATGTGTCTTTTTCCATGACAAATAATCTGAAAATGGTTAAAAAAATAATTAAGAATCCTAAAAAACCCTCAAAATGGCAAATAATCAAAGTGTCAATATTAAGAGTGGTATTTTATAGTGGTCATTCTAGGGAGTGACATTTTGTCGAAACCCACCGAATAGGATGGCAAAGTATCAATTTTCTCTCTTTTCTTAGGTCTTTAAACTTAGCAAGTTGCTCTAGGAGTCAGCAATTACCAGAGTCTATTGGTGACTTGTTTAGTTTAAAGTACTTGAACATTTCACATATTCACCTTGAGCTACCGGATTCGCTGTGCAAGCTCCAGAGGCTCCACACAATCTCAGGTTGTGGTCTGTTGAAATCATTGGACATGCCTCAATACTGTGCGACCTGCAATGAAGTCAAGCTGAACAATCTCAGTTGAAGTGGCAAGACCGCAAGAGCTTATTTATGTATTGCAGAGAAAGCAGATGTTCAGCAGATACTTGACCAAGAGGTGGTGATACCTGACCCTCCATCCCTAAGCATTGGCCAAGAGGTGAATGGCTGTGAAATTGGAGGGAACATGGACCACACATGTTAGCTTGTGAATGGCTGAGAAGAAATTGAGGGGAACATGGGCCAGTTATTCCAGTGGTTCATTTCAGTTTCCATTTGGAAACAGAAGTGTATTGTTGAATGGTTTCTTGAATGACAGACATTTGTGATGTGGCTCGGCTTTGTGGAAGGTTTACGGTGACTGGGAAGAGGTGGAAGGAGATGTAATCGGGAATCGGGATTAGAACGAAACGGGTAACGATAAGAAACGATGTCGCTCCCTTCTATTTGCCATGTGTCTGTGCGGCACACCAGTTTCAAGGTGCCAGCCCACTGCAGTGATTTATCTAGTTAGCAGCCTATATGGCTAGATCAGCAGTCTCCTATAAGTAGGACGCAAATGTAGCGAATAATTTTCGACCGATCGACTGAAAGCTCACGGAGTGAATACAGAAGGGTAAATGGATATTCGGTACTATCTGTGTTTGATTTTGAGAAAAAAATTTAGAATATGATATATGATAAGTGATATCTATTTGTATATATCCGTATGTCAAGTGATATACGGAACTCTACTATGACTTCACTTAAAAACAAGATAATATATTGGCAGATTGTCATATCTAAACAGACGGAAATACTGAGTGCTCTTTCTTTGATATCTTAGCGATTAATCTCTCCATATTCGCTCTGGTTGTACCCTATTGTCTAATGTCTTGTGTAGGGATGCAAAAGGAGCGGATAATTTTTGTTCGGCTGGTCGTACGAAGGTTTATGGAACGAATACGGAATAGAGAAATGGGTATCTAATATTATCCGTATTCGACTTTGGCTCTGAGAAAAAAAATATAGAACAGGATACAAGATAAGTGATATTCGTTCGTATCCGTTCCGATTGCATCTCTACCCATAAGCAATTCAAGCCAAAGCCTGTTTACCCATCCTCTGGGGAATGTTTTGTACGAATAATATATTTTTTAATTGAAATTTCAGAAAAATACCCGCGGATTTTTTTTACAAAAATAGGCTTCAATTGCCCAACCATTGGGCGACTGTTGCCCAACCAGCGGTCGACAGAGTTTTTGTCGCCATACCCTCGGGCGACTGTAGCCAGTCGCCCGCCCATTCGACGATTTTCATGCAGTCGCCCCCCATTAGGTGATTGCACTCAGTCCCCCGTGAATGTTTTAAATTTTATGAATTTTGTAGTTTTAAAAATTTATGTTCATTGTATGTTGTAGGTGCGTAAAAAATTTTAGAAATTTTTTTTACGAAAGATTGACCGTAGAACGATTGGTACATACGCTGGTAAGTGACATACGCTGAGAATTCTTGTGCTGAGAAAACCGGTATGTTAATATTTGTCAGATGACTTGACATGTGAATGATTGAATGCGAAAAGACTAGATAATAGGTTTGTTTGAATTTAAATAAACTTTATAATACAGTTGAGAGTAATATGCCGCGTACTTTTTCATTACATGCAAACATATAGCATCAGCACCACCCCTCAATCGCTACCCTGGCCTGCCCCGTCACCGTGCCTGCGTCCTCTCATACGGCCCCGCTTAGTCGTCCTCCGGTGCAACGGGTGACGACGCTCCGAGAACGTAAAGCGATCGGGGCGTGTCGCACCCGCTCGAGCCGTGGTGGAGTCGGCTACACCTCGGTGTGTGCCCTCCGGCACCGGGAGGGCACTTGGAAGAACCTCTGGTGGTGTGCCCCGAAAAGCTACGTCGGAGGACGGCCCGGGCCAGTCCGAAAAAAACTGGTCTACATCGTCCTGGGCGGGGGAGACACCATGTGCGTGTTGGAGGAGGTGAAGACCTGCAATAGTAATATCGTTAGTTCGTTACATATCGTATTCGGATAAAAACGAGATACGACGATGCGTACCCACAGTTGGCGCCATCGCGCTAGGATGAGGGGCATACGACTCAGAGTACACCCCTACGTGTGGAAGCCGGGGATGTGCGGAGGAGATGTGTAGAGCTGCTGAGGTGGTGTAGGAGGCCGTCCCCAGGCAGAGTCCCCTGGCTGCTCCGGGTGAGGTGGTGTAGGACGTGTCCACGTACTACCTCCGGAGTAGTGCCACGCTGGTCGGGGTGGCACTGGTGGACGACTCGTCTGTGCACTAGGCGTGGGTGTGGAGACCGTCGGTACCCTCGTGCAGGACAACAGGCTTACGACGTCTACACCCGGCCTTCACCCGACGCAAAAAGCTGACGTTCTCCTCGTGGGTCAACTCCACACCTGTGGTGATCCTCTCCAGTATAGTGACGGACTTGGTCCACAGCGAACTACCAACGTCAGCCTGGAGAAAAATACATAAAATGGTCCATCATCGAAACGGCATTGCCATTTGGGAATCTTTGAAATTACATGTAACGTACCGCGAGGTGAGCGTCGCGCGCGAGGTGCGTGGGGTATGTGTCTGTCAGAGCGGCGACGTGTGTGGTGGGCGGGTGTACGACATGTACGAGCCTGGTACCAGCGTAGGTACTCTGCGTAGTCCCTGCTGTCGTATGGGCGCTCCTCCTCCACGTGGTCGTCGAGCGCACCTTCCCAGTGCGCAATCTAGGGCTGCATCTTCGTCATCCAGTTCGTGCCTCGTTTAACTCCCTTTCTGGAGTGCCTGCTTATAGGACCATTACGTAAGTACTTGCGAACACAGTATTAAGTACATACATATTTATGAGAAGCGATCACTCACGCGTGCTTGTTCCGCAGAAGTGGTGGTCCGACTGGTACAGGAAGCGTCTGACGTAGACAAACTACCGCATGACTCGATGGGGTGCGTAGTCCTCCACGAAGATATCGTACACGAGCTTCCGGCGCGTGAGCCAGAAAGCCCGGTCACGCCAACATAGTGTGGACAGCCCGTCAGGAGCATGGGCCTGCAGTGTCGTATCTGCGTAAGGCTCCCAGCGCACGTTGTCGGCTGTGAGGCGGTCAGACTGCTCCACAAAGGGCAGGTACTGTAACATCCCAAAAATTTAAATTTGAAAATATGAAGCTTTTGAATTATTTTTGCCATATATTCTATTTGAATTTGGATTTTTATGGTGTTTCTTAAATTTTGGTTGAGGTTCCAATAATTGGAAATCTATGAAAAATAAAAACAAACACTAATGAGCCATAAAGGAGATATGGAAATAATGGAAACCTAAAAATTTTAGATCCAAATCTGAAAAGATGATCCAACATAAGGAGGTAGAAACGTGGATTGAAATATGAGATTCCATTTTGGGCATAATAGTAAAGGTAAATAGATGAAATACAAACATACCAACATATATATATAATTAGGCACTCTACTAAAATGGATAAATGAATAAAAGGTAAGGCTAGCAATAAAAAGATAAAAGTGAGAAAATTGATAAAGTAGCCAAAATATGAAAATAATTTGATCATGTTAAACCTACATTTTCTGCAAATTGCTTTTGTTTAAATTATCAAAATGCATGCTATTATTTTATGTACAAATACATGTTTAATTTAAGATCCTAGTTATATGTCCATATTTACCTTGATTAGTATTACAACCCCTTTTGAATACTTGATTACGCGAACTTTGTCACCCTAGCAAAATTATAATAAGTAACCCTTTTGAAAATAAGTCTGTAATTATATGCCATGCTTAGTATTGCATAGATATTCATGGGCGTGAGAACGCCCAAGCATCACTTTTAAACATGAGAAAGTTTGGTTGGGCAGTCATGGTGGTAATGACTGATATGCGATGATATGGTTATTTTATGCTCCCAAAAACCCCAACTTGCTTAAATATCTGGGCGGATGGTTTGGGGGCTGGTATGTGGTACAGTGGAAGCACAAATTATGGAATGTGGTAGAACCGCCCAGATAGTCCTAAGGACCGAATCTTGTCATGACCTCATGTGTAAAACAGTGCAACGACAACTCCTTAAAGTACAACTTGGCCTAGTAGATTTACCGAACCCCGAAAGTCATCCTCACAGGAGGAGGAGGTGAGGTAGTGCAAGCGGTTGTCTGTGTGACGGCTTGAATGGGACACTCGCAGAGGGTGAAGTTTTGCTGTGGCGGGCTAGCAGTGGGGGTAGCTAGGCGCTAGACGTTCGAAAGGAGAACATCCCGCTGGCAACGTGGGACCCACCGCAAGTGGGAGCGACCCATAGGGTGAAATGATGGAAGGGGCAAGGTACTTTGAACAGTCACTGTGATGGTATGCTCAACTGCATGACTAAGGAATCATGTGGGGCAACGAGTTGACTGTCTCTTGTGGTGAAAGTGTACAAACTCTGTAGAGTCAAAACTATTCGAATAGTCGTGCCCACGGTCATGGGCGGACAGGGGATCAGACAGGCGGCCCAGCCGAGCCAGCCCAATCCTCCCTTGTTCGGTCCAAGCAAGCAGGGCCATCCTCGAGCCGCACCCACCATCATGAAGCATTCGGCGACCTTTGCACCGCCTGCCTCACCCTGCTCCCGCCGCTCGCCGACGCGACCGCACGGTGGAGGCACTCGATGCCGACCCTCCTCGCGCCCCTATAAAAGCCCCGAGCCGTCCCTGTGTCCTCCCCACGCTTCCTACTCCCTCCCCTAGCTTGCACTTGAACCACATTTCCCCGTAGCTCGCCGGCGCCCGTTTCTTCCCCAACTCCGGCCGCCGGGCAACCCGCCGAACCCGGCCACCGTAGCCCAATTCCACCCTCCTCCACCACCCCCGGAGCACCGTGAAGCCAAACCCGCCTTCGCCCGGGCTTGCCAGCGATCGTACCTCGCCGGCACCGAAGCCCCTCCCCTGTCACCGCCGCCGCACGTCGCCGGACCGCCACCGTGCTCCCCGGTCCTCGCCACCCCCTCCATCGGCATCACCGCAGCTCGGGGGACGCGTTTCAACCTTCCCGCCCTCCGTCCACCCTCGCCACGGCACCGCCCCCTCGCCGCCTCGGCCACCTCCTTGTTAGCCTCCCAGAGCCACCTCAAAGGGCAGCGCGCTTAAGGGGTAGGCAAAGCCTCCCCGCCCACTTGGTTACCGCGACTCTCTTCCCCTTGGCTCCCGTGGCGTTCGAGCCCCGGCTCCGCTGCCGGGTTGAGCCATTTTTTTAATTTGCGGGTGACAGTCGGCCCTCTTTGTCGGCCATGAATGGTCTCAGGCTCTGCTGACAAGTGGGCCCCGCCTGGTCGTGAGCGCAGAGAACCGCATCACGCCAAGCGGGCCCCACCGGTCAGAGACACAAAAAGGAAGTTAATAAAAGAAATAAAAATATGAAATATGACATGTAGGCCCCACCTGTCAGAAATTTAGTAATTTAGAGATTTATCTGGACTGAGATTTTTAAAAGGGCATAACTTCTTCATTTTAACTCCAAATTAAGTGAGACAAATTTCTAAATTCATCTAAATTCAAGATCTATCCAATGGAACTGAAATCATGATTTTTAGAGTTCATTTGAATTTCTGGTGTTATTTGGAGTAATTTGTTGCTTTTCTTTTTATGCAAATCTTCGCGTACGATTTACGTAGCATACGAGGCTCAGGAGGAAGAAGTTGAGGCAGCCACCCTAGCAACCCCAGAGCATCAAAAGCCAGACCACTTTGACCAAGGCGAGTTATCACTTTGATCATATTGAACCCATGTTTGTGCAAATTAATTTCCTTTAAATTATCCATGTGCATGCTATTATTTTATGTGATAAGATATGTTCAGTTGTTGTAGAGTTTAGATATACACCCATTACTTTGTTTGTAGTATTGCCTGTTGAAACTCTTGGGATATGTGAACCTTGTCGCCATAGTAAAACTATCGTAATGTAGTTTTTTTTCACAAATAGAGTTATGATATATCGTACTGCTTAGTATTGCTAGATAAAACGGGGACGCTTAGCTGTCCCAAAATACCTCACTTGCAAATATGACAATGATTTGGGCAGTCATGGTGGGAATGACTGGAGAAAATTTGGAACTGTTATTTTATGCTCCCAAAAGCCTCAAACTTGCTTAGTATCTGGGTGGATGATTTGGGGGCTGGTATGTGGTGCAGGGGAAGCACAAAGAGTATGAGATGTGGAAGAACCACTCAGATAACCCTAAAGACCGAATCTTGTCATGTTAGCCCGTGTAAAACAGTACAACCACAAGTCTGTAAAATACAACCTGGCTAAGTAAATTTATCGAAACCCCTGGACTCATCTCACCGGTAGTGGATAGGAGTGGAGCTGCAAGGGCAAGGAAAGGCCTAAAGGGACACCAAGGGGAGGGTGAAGTTTCCCAGCTGTACTAAGCGTTGCGGGGAGTGGAGCCCGGCTACGTTAGTGACTGTGGGAAACATCCCGTACAACGTATGGGACCCACCGCAAGTGGGATAAGCCCATAGGGTGAGATGACGAAAGAGGCTAGATATTTCGAAAAGTCACTGTGACGGTCTGCTCGACCATATGACTAAGGAATCATGTGGGGCAACGAGTTGGCAGTCTCTTGTGGTGAAAGTGTACAAACTCTGCAGAGTCAAAATTATTCGAATAGCCGTGCCCACGGTCATGGGCAGATATGGGGACTTAACTAGATATAGTTCTGTTTCAATAAATAATTTGTGGGTGAAATAGGAAAATGTAGGACAGTGAAAGGCCCTAGTTTGGAATTATCCTGGGTGTCGTCTCAGTGGTAAGATAGGCAACTATAATGCTGGAAGATGCTGTAAGGTGCAGAGGCCATGTAATGGTGGATGGGCTCTGTACACTATTGAGACAATTATTTCCCATTAAACTTGTGTCCTTCAAAACCTGCTAGGTCATAGGGATTTCTAAGTACTGTATTGAAAAGGTAATTTCTGGCAAAATAAAATAAACATAAGCCTTCCCTTGATCAGCCCAGCATATTATTACTGCATTCTGTGTGATGACTTGCTGAACACGGTGGTTAGTGTGCTCACACTCGCAATACCAAAACAGAGACAGGGACACAAGGTCATTATGATCATGAAGATGCCCCAGCCGCGGATGGAGGGAACAACGAAGGAAACTAGGACGCCGCTCGCGTTTTTTTGGCCTAGACAAGTTAGACCTAAGGCTGTGTGTGCACGTATATTAGCTATGCCTAGGTAATATATAATGCACACATTACCCCCAGTCGCTTGCCTGTGGCATTGGACTTACTTTTGCTTCCGTTTCTGCTATGTAATGATGACATTCGGCCTAAGTGCCCCTTTTGTAAACTATCGCCCAATGTGGTGTAATTTGAACCTCGGTCTGTAATATTACTGTTTAAGCGATGTATGACATGATGCAGCAATGTACCTGTGCGCATTACCTACTGATCCAGGGAATAATGCAGTAATCACAGGAGATTCTGGATTGAAAAATCCGGGTCTGACAGATATCAATCAAACTACCCCAAATACTTCCCTCTTCTGTCTATTGATTCAAAGGAAAATTTTGATCCTCTTCTCGCACACTTTCCACAAAAATTTAAGGTTAAGAACGCTGAAGATGTGCATGAAGATAAGATGGTTTTGTTTAAAAACAGACTATGTATATGGACCATGCGCTCTCTTTATGTGTGCTCCCAACGTAGACGTACTGTCACCAGATTTTACTTTGGCCATGTGTACTGCCTTCTTGCCCTCGGGCGTCCTATTTCGTAGTTACAGGAAAAGCTTGCTTTCAAAAATTTGTGTGGTTCTGATTCACCCCAGCTTCTGGGATATACTCTCATAGAATTATAGTGGGTTAGAGTATCTTATCTCTACGATGTGACATTCGTCTCATGCTGTTCCCTCTCACCTTTTCTGGAAAGTCCTATCAGGCCCAATGGATAGAAGCAAGACCACTGCCACAGCCAGAAGTAAGAAGGGATAGCTAATGTTAGTAACCATTTATTTTAAGGGGGTAGCAAGAGTAGACCAAATGTCGGAAAAACTACCATAATGTATAAATACTTTTGGGAGTATTGATATGATGTATGATTACTTTGGAGGTGTAAAAATTTGAATTAGACCTAATCGGACCAGTACACGGAGATCCGCAAGGCCAAAAATCTTCCGGAGGTAAGGATTACAAGATGTACTTTTTGATAAAATCATCAGCTTGTCAAAACCCAAGAGCAAGAACGAGATCCCGACAGAAGTAAAAGACCACCATATAGATATACCCATCATCACCTCTACATTCCTAAGGCCCTCCACCCCCTAGGGCACATACCATTCCTACCCACCTATCAATAAGGAATTCTACCACTGTACGTCCAATAGACAATGCAACTACTCCATTCTATGATGATGTGAAGACAACAATGTCAAAGAGCAAGTATTTGGAAGTCTACGATCTATCCAGGAGAATAAGGTTTCTCTCTTCCCTTTTGACCTCTCCAAGTGCTAACCCTTGTTGTGCAGATTTCCACATCTTTGTGGAGCTAAAGAACTATACGTCGATCAACACTCAGAAACCCATTGCTAGCCAATATAACCTCACCTTTCTTTCTATTCTACCGGAATCTCAGGGTCGAGATTCATTTAAGGGGTTAGGTTTGTAACATCCCAAAATTTTAAATTTGAAAATATGGTGTTTCTTAAATTTTGGTTGAGGTTCCAATAATTGGAAATATATGAAAAATAAAAACAAACACTAATGAGCCATAAAAGAGATATGGAAATAATGGAAACCTAAAAATTTTAGATCCAAATCTGAAAAGATGATCCAGCATAAGGAGGTAGAAACGTGGATTGAAATATGAGATTCCATTTTGGGCATAATAGTAAAGGTAAATAGATGAAATACAAACATACCAACACACACACACACACACACACACACACACACACACACACACACACACACATATATATATATATATATATATATATATATATATATATATATATATATATATATATATATATATATATATATATATATATACATATATATAATTAGGCACTCTACTAAAATGGATAAATGAATAAAAGGTAAGGCTAGCAATAAAAAGATAAAAGTGAGAAAATTGATAAAGTAGCCAAAATATGAAAATATATATACATGTGCACATATAAAATAAATCCAAAAAAAGGAAAAACAAACAAACACTTCCGGCCGGACCAAACCAGCCCGGCCCATCTCTCCCTCCCCTTCCTTCTACCTCCTCCGAAGCCATGCCTTGCCGTCGCCGCGCGCCTCGGCTCACCGCGCACCTGCCAGCTCCATCGGACACCGCCGTCGCCATCGGTCTTCATAGCTCGCCAATAGTTTCACCGTGTCGTCACATCACCTCGGTGGGCGCATCCATAGGAAACCGCCGCCGCCCACAGTACGGCGCCACCGCCCCGGTTTCCTTCCCCGCTCTGCCGCATCGCTCGACCGCGTGGCACAAACCTTCTGTCAGCCAGCTCGCGTGGCGCAAAGCTGCAACGCCTGCATTACGTTGTCACGCTCAAATCTCCCCAAAATCCCACCGCAGCGCTGCCCAGTCACCGCCGCCTGACACCGAAAGGACTACACGGCCGCCCTGCTCATTGCCGGCTCCCTTTAGCCATCTATAAAGCCCGAGCTTCCCTCCCTCCTCTCCGCCACGCTCTCCTCCACCTCCTGCCCCGAGAAATTGGTTCCCCGCGCCCTGTAGCTCGCCGGCGAGCCCTTTGTAACACCCCAGGATCCACAATACCCTGGGATGCTACTGAAACTGCTCTACAACTAGCCAATTTACAAGATAAATTAAACTGGCAATATTTAATTAACAGGATAATATAAACGGAAGCATAAACAACTAGAAAAAAATAACAGAACAATGAGAACAACTTAATATTCATCTCAACTTAAACAATAATAACCAAAGGAACGGTTCCAAAATAACATTAATACGATGAAACAATTCTCTACATGATAGCTAAACAAAGACTAGATTTCTTTCAACTTTATTTCAGCATTAAGATTATAATACAAGTGCATCCGTGCGGTGCCGCTCTACCCTTCCCAATGCATGCTCAAAGTCCACCTGTAGGGAGGGGGAAGCAAGAGTGAGATAAAAATCTCAGCAAGCAAACTGTTTAACAAGTTACTCAAACTACAAGCAATTTAAACATCATCATTATAATTCCATACATCCACAATTACAATTTATGTTCATAAATATTTAAACCACCATAAACTTCTATGAATAATACCTCTTTAATTTAAGATTTAATTGTCACATGAATGCAGTCTTTTTATCCTCTATTAAATGCAAAAGAAACATTTAATCTTCCATAACCACAATAGATTAATCATCAACATTAAATCTTTCACAATTAACAATGTTTACATCCTCAACATCAAAACACTATCCATGACGGTAAAGTATTAGCAAATAAATCTTGTTTGACTACTTTAAACATCATCCAATACCACTACCAAAGGCAATAAAACATCTGTATGTTTTACTTCAATACATTATTATTTCTCACATGCACATTTGCTATCAACAATTAATATGTATATGAGAAAAGAATTTCATGCCGCAATCACAACCCTTACCATACACAAGGGACGAATCTCATTCTACGACCACAACCACAATCCTCATACCACAAATAGCTCACATGAGCCAAATCCACAACAGAACAATGAAACTGTAAATTCCACATTACAACTATGGAGTTGAATAATCCACAAAATAACTTCACCACAACATATTGCATATGGATGCAAATAAATCTTTCCACAACATATCTTCACCACAACATATTGCATATGAATGCAAAATGGCATATGGATACAGTCATTTAAACAACAAATCAATGCATATGAATGCTTATCTTCCTTCACTCTTTCCAAGGCAGGGAATTGCTTCCCGCGGGAGAAGAGGTTGTACCGGTACGGTCGCGGCTAGGTGCGGCGACATCCACATATGCAAATGACATGCTATGATACGAATGATATGATAAATCATAAATCACATTAATTCATCCACAAGGAGCATTATCATACTCTCAACATCTCCACATCCACCGCATATGTGTTTCATGTTCCACATTATAACATTAAACAGGAAATCCACATGTCTACTAGCAAAGTTAATAACATATCACTTGATCAATACTTGCTACCATCACCACAATTAAAATATCACACAATCATGACATAATGTATCCAATTACGATGATAATGTAAATTGCAAGTAGAATGAATAACAAGTTAAACGGTAGCAACCACCGCTACATTCACTTGCCTCAAACCGACGAAGCGAAGATCAACAAAAATTCAAGAGCGCTCAGGGACAAGACCACCTGTCCATAAGACAACTCTCAGCACACTACCACAGTATACAAGCATGAAAAAAATATAAAAACATCGCTAGAAACCCGAACCCGCGCAATCTCTACTTCGCCCAACAAACCAACATAATCCCAACTGCAGCAGCGCTGCTTCACAATTTCGTATCTTTAAAAATATAAATCGAAAAACATCAAATGATACCTCTCTGGATTCACGACTTAAAAGCCTACAATTTTCATGTAGAACTCCTATTTTTATTCGGATTACAACTAGATGAAAATTAATGCCCAAAACAGAGGAAGAACTCTGCTCTGGCAGATTGGGCAGCCGCGTTCAAACGCGTGCCCACAACAGCACAGAGGCCTAAAAATTCTGGAAATTATACATCAACTAGAACTCTGAATTATCTACAACTTTCTCAATTACAGACCTAACCATAAAATTCATCTTCTATTTTTAAAACCCGTATTACAGTCGGACTGTAACAATCCGTCCGCCTGCCGGACAGCGGTAATGCCGACTCCGTATCTCCCAGATCCCACGGTAGAAAAATTTGCAAAAAATACAGAAGATACATCTGGAAGTCCCCTACAACTTTCCTTTTGGGAAGACCCGCAGGAAAATTCGTTTCCTAGATCGAAACCGCGAGGCAAGCCGCGCTGCGCGAATAGATCTAAAATCAGCCCGCGATTAAACTCTAATCGGGTAATTAATCTCTAATCTCCCATCAAAATTCGTGCCAAGAACCCTAATTATTCCTAAGAACAGAGGGTTTGGGATGAGGAAAAATTACCAATCTGAAGAAATTCCACAAAATTTCCTCCTCTTCTTCTTCTCCTTCCTTCTTCTTCCTTCTTCTCCTTCTCCTTCTTTTCCTTCTCCCTCTTCTCCTTCTCCAAGGGCAGCAACTTGTGGGAGGGTGATGGAGGGGGAGAGGACTGCGCCCAGGGGGTGGTGGAGGCTGGTTTGGGGTGGAAAAGAGGGGAGGGGCCAAGGGAGGGGGTTTATAAAGAGGGGTGCTAGGGTTTCAAAGGGGGTACGGGCCCTCATTTGGGCTGACTGGCCCAAAACAGCTGGCCCACCCCTCCGGACAGCCCAAAATATTTAAATTGATTATTTTAATTTATTTAATTCATTTTACAATGTTCTACAATTTATATTTTTCCTTCCATGATTCATCAAAACTGTCGATTCCACGATTGATTTAAAATCTTATGCCGTAACGACGTTCAGGTATTACACCCCTTTCTTCCCCAAAGCCGGCCGACGTATTCACCGCCGATTGGAGCCACCTCGGACCAATTCCAATGAGCCCGAGCTTCTTGGGAGCCCCGCAATGACATCCCCGCGCGACGGTCGAGCTTATTGCAGCCTGAGCCGAGCCGGCACCGTGCTCCTTCTCCGCTTGCCGCCGCCGCTCGCCGCCAGACCGCCATAGCCGCTCCCGAGTCAAGACGACCCCCGGGGTAGCTACCTGACCTCTCGGAGATGCTCCCTTGCGAATTAATTGAGTTTCTATGCCCTATGCCGCCGTAACACCCCTTTCCCTGTTCTGCCGCCGTCCCGGGTCGTCGCCGACCATCCCTCCGGCCAAATTGACCGGCGAGACCTCGGCCAGAGGTAGGCACGAGCGCGAGCAACCCATTTTGGGGATGCCCACGCCCGGCCGCCGCTTCCTCCGTCGGCGGCGAGCTCACCGTCCTTCGGCCGGAGGAAGAAGAAGATTGTAGCTGCGTAATTAACTCGGGTTAAGACAACCATTAAATGCAGTTAAGACAACAACTAGAGTTAATGATCGGTAGTTAAAGTAATGAGTCCCTTACACGTGGGCCATACCACTTTAATAAGCACAGTACCCGGCTCCACCTGTCACTCACATAGAGTAATGAGAATAAAAATAAAAGGAAAAACCGAAAAATTTGTTGTGGGTCCCACTTGTCAAAGTTTTGTTATTTTTCCGATTTAATTAAACTAGGAACTTTAAAAGGGCATAACTTATTCATTTTAACTCCAAATTGAATGAAACAAATTTCTAAATTCATCTAAATTCAAGATCTGCCCAATGGAACCACAATCATGATTTTTGAAGCTCATTTGAATTTAGAAAATAATATAGGAAAGCTAATAAGATTTAATTGAGATATAAATAAGGATATTTAAAGTCTAAATTTTTAATTGGGTCATGTATGACTAATTAATATGGTTTGAATACCTATCCAAAAGACTAAATGGGAATTAAAGACAAGTGACTTTTGTTAAGATGTCCAAATTTAATAAAGATACCTTTATTTATAAAATAGAATGTATGCATTTAACATTTAACATACTGTCAATAAATCTCGGCGAATAAATTTAAAATTGAAAAATAAAGTTAAGCCTAATAAAAACCAAAGTGTAAATAAAATAATAATGAGGTCATTAATTAAATCTTAACATTAGGTTTACTAATAATGAACATAAATACAAATAACGAAGCTAAAATGATTTCATTTGGATTTATGTGGATCTTTTGAGTTATTTACTTTTATTTGTGTTCAGTCGTTTAGCACGTAATTAGAAATTGGAGTCCTGAAGAATCGAAGGATCAGGTGTGATCAAGAGCAAAGAGAAGATCAAGACCACAAGTTCAGAACCGACAAATGAGAAAGCTTCGTGCGAGTTCAAGACCACGGTAAACCACGTCAGGCGAGTCAATACTTTGATCATGTTGAACCTATTATTTCTGCAAATTACTTTTGTTTAAATTATCAAAATGCATGCTATTGTTTTATGTACAAATACATGTTTAATTTAAGATCCTAGTTATATGCCCATGTTTACCTTGATTAGTATTACACCCCCTTTTGAATACTTGATTACGCGAACTTTGTCACCCTAGCAAAATTATAATAAGTAACCCTTTTGAAAATAAGTCTGTAATTATATGCCATGCTTAGTATTGCATAGATATTCATGGGCGTGAGAACGCCCAAGCATCACTTTTAAACATGAGAAAGTTTGGTTGGGCAGTCATGGTGGTAATGACTGATATGCGATGATATGGTTATTTTATGCTCCCAAAAACCCCAACTTGCTTAAATATCTGGGCGGATGGTTTTGGGGCTGGTATGTGGTGCAGTGGAAGCACAAATTATGGAATGTGGCAGAACCGCCCAGATAGTCCTAAGGACCGAATCTTGTCATGACCTCCTGTGTAAAACAGTGCAACTACAAGTCTGTAAAGTACAACTTGGCCTAGTAGATTTACCGAACCCCGAAAGTCATCCTCACAGGAGGAGGAGGTGAGGTAGTGCAAGCGGTTGTCTGTGTGACGTCTTGAATGGGACACTCGCAGAGGGTGAAGTTTTGCTGTGGCGGGCTAGCAGTGGGGGTAGCCAGCTGCTAGACGTTCAGAAGGAGAACATCCCGCACAACGTGTGGGACCCACCACAAGTGGGAGCGACCCATAGGGTGAAATGATGGAAGGGGCAAGGTACTTTGAACAGTCACTGTGATGGTCTGCTCAACTTCATGACTAAGGAATCATGTGGGGCAACGAGTTGACTGTCTCTTGTGGTGAAAGTGTACAAACTCTGCAGAGTCAAAACTATTCGAATAGTCGTGCCCACGGTCATGGGTGGACATGGGAACTTAACCAGATATAGTTCTATTTCAAAAACTTTGTGGGTGGGAATGAAAAAGTGGAAGGGCGCAGAAGGCCCTGATTTGTGTTGCCCTGGGTGTTGCCCCAGTGATAAGTTAAGCAGCTATAACGCTGAAGGATTAAGCATATGGTGCAGATACCATGTAACGGTGGATGGAATCAGAATCGCTACTGTTATGGCATTCTCACACATATTATGTTTTTGTTCAAAACTGCTAGGTCTCAGGAAATTTCTATGTATCGTATTTCTGAATAATGATAAAGCTTCTTCTTTTACAAAACAAACGTAAGGAAAAATAAAAGGAATCGAAAGTAAAGAAGATGGATGTTTGTGGTAAACACACGAAGATGTCGGTGGATTCATGTCGATCGTAAAAAGGAAACAACAGTGAGGATTCTAGGAGAAATGAATTGGTCGAGCCTAAATGAATAGATAGGCTAGATAGATGATTTAAATGATTTTTAGATAATTAGAGAGTGCAAAGGTAATTGTTGGATTACGACACTGATATAAATTCTTGGGAGATGTTGGTAACAATGGGATTAATATGATTTGATCTAGATGGATGAATGAATTTGTGGGAATATTGGGGGAATGATGACAATTATTGAAATACAATTTTGATCAATGATAATATTGGTGGATGTATACTAGTGAGTTGTAGACTTGATCACTGATATTCTTGGTGGTGGTAAACTAATGAATTAGTGAGAGATAGATAATGGAAAATAAGAGTGATTATGGGATGAGTCAATTATGGTTTGTAGTTCAGTAACAGAAAGGATCGAGTTGTTGGAAAGTCCCGATACGAATGATCTCGATGGATTTAAAAGAAATTATGTTGGATAATCATTAGAATTTAGAAATGAAGAGTTGATGATTGGCAGTCACATGATTGGATTGATAGGAATTTAGAATACACAAGAGGTTGGTGGATTTAAAATAAAGGGATTGATAAATAGTGAAACCGAAATCAGATCCATGAATTGGTGGAAAAATGTAGATTTATATGGGAGTTAGTAACCCCAATGTGATTAATAGAATATTTGGACGATGTAATGGGATTTAAGTGAATTCGGTGGATTAACCAAATGATGTCACTCGCTGTTTGGAGTCTTAGACAGCAATCAGTAAGGAAAGTGTGTCTTTGGTAGATTAAGTCAATTATGGCAATCACCGTGTGGAGTTGTAGGTAGCAACTATAACACTATGGTTCAATAATGATAATGATACCAAAAGTGATTTATGATAAATAAAATAACCCGAGCATCTCCTTTGATAAGCCATGCATACTATTTATTTGCATTCTGTGTATTGGCTCGCGGAGCACGGTGGTTAGTGTGCTCACACTCGCTCTCACAACAAATCCAGAATCAGGAAGCAGATCACTACACTTCAGCAATACTCTTGGTCATGATGGCAAAGAAGATGAAGAAGTCAAGGGCTAGGTCGCGAACATCCAGTTGGCTGCCTGTGGGCATATCCTGAGGGTTCCCCCTGTGTGCTTCGTTCTACCGCTGCTGCAATTTAATGATTTTGGCCTAATCGGCCCATGTGTAAGTTTACTATTTTATTTATGCTTCCGCATGGTATGTATTTGGTATTCATTTTCAGTATCTGTGAGCATCTAGGGAATAGTGCAATAAATCACAGAAGATTTCGGATGTTAAAATCTAGGTCCCTACAGTGCGCCCGCGACTCACACGCGCGCCTTGTGACTGTACCTACAAGAAAGACAAGTTGTTAAGTATGACCATCGTTAATAAGAAGAAAATAGTTGACTGTGATAATACTTACCCGTCGACGACACCAAAGAGAACCCATCATCAGCCGGTCGACGTCTCCCCTGGATACATCTCAGGCCCGTACGGACCCATGTCGTCTAGCAAAGGTTGTCCGAGGCTGAAGCACACGAACGACCACAACTGCAGTAGTAGGGGACAGCCCACGAGGACCGAGTTCGCCTTGGTCCTCGAGCACGCATCGCACAGGCCGCGGTACATCGTGGCAAGTGCGGTCGATCCCCAGCTGACCTGGGGGGCCTCGCCGTCCGCGATCGCCCTCGCCTGAGCGATGAGGCGCGCATCCACGGTGTTGGCGTGGCTGGTAGTGAAGAGCACCCAACCAAACATCCACATCACGTACGCCTTCAAGTGGCACGAGACCTGGTAATCGTCCGCCTTTGGATCCATGCGCTCCAGCTGAATGCAAACAAAATGTTATTAGTATGTAATAGCGCAAATAAGAGCTTCGAAGACACGATCGATTGTAAAGACCACGTACCCGGTACTGTGCGAGCCACCTCAGCGATGGCCCGTGGGTTTGACTCACTAGGAAGATGTGGTCGTCGGCGGCACCCGGTGGAAGGACCCCCTCGAATCTGCCGAGCGGGTCAACGCGCCACTCGGCCGGGGCCTCAGGTAGGAAGGCAGCGCCTCTAGTGATCGGAAGGCCAATAAGCAGGGACACATACTGCAGGGTCGGCATCATCTCCCCGAATGGGAGGTGGAAAGTGTGCGTCTCGGGCCGCCAACAGTCCACCAAAGCCGTCAGCAGGGAACGGTCAAGGCCAAGGCACGTCCATCCTCCTCCGTGGCCTGCACCATCTGGGCAAGAGGGAGTAGCCCGGCATCCCGCAGCCTACAAACAAAGTGAAGGTTAGCACGGAACGTTTTTACGACAGCACTAAAACGCTGGTGGAGTGCAAACCTGACTATCCAACGGGGGTTGAGTCTCCAGGCCACGCGAGGTGTGCGTGTCCGGACCACTTCCAGCTCAGCCGGCTCGTCTGTGTTCCCCGGTGGCGGCACACGATGGGAAGCGCGGTGCATGCGGTCCACGTGCTCATCCAACAGCGGGTACCGCCAATTGGAGTCACGACCATCACGAGCCATACCTGCAAAAAGAGTTCAAATTAGCACTTATAAGGAACCAAAATAAGCACGTCGTAACCCACTACAATAAACGTGCACGATTAATTTGTATCCTTAATATTTACTGATTTTTCTAATAAGTATAAATTTCACCGCACGATTAATATGTACATTACGGTCACTAAAATGTCTATACTAAAATGTCTATACTAAATTTTTCCATACTAAAATATCTATACTAAATTTTTCTACACTAAAATGTCTATACTAATTTTTTCTATACTAAAATGTCTATACTAAATTTTTCCATACTAAAATGTCTATACTAAATTTTTTACACTAAAATATCTATACTAAATGTTTCTACACTAAAATGTCTATACTAAATTTTCTATACTAAAATGTCTATACTAAATTTTTCTACACTAAAATGTCTATACTAAATTTTCTATACTAAAATGTCTATACGAAATTTTCTATACTAAAATGTCTATACTAATTTTTTGTATACTAAAATATCTACACTAAAATATCTATACTAAATTTTTCTACACTAAAATGTCTATACTAAATTTTTCTATACTAAAATGTATATACTAAATTTTTCATACCAAAATGTGTATACTAAACTTTCTATACTAAAAGGTCTATACTAAAGTTTCTACTATAATATACCAAAAATACTATACAAAATTTCTACACTAAATTTTCTACAGTTTTTACTAATACTAACAAAATAATATACCAAAAAATTATCTGGATCTGAATTCTCCCTCTCCTCTTCTTCTCCTCTCCCTCTCCTCTTCTCCCCCTCTCTTCTTCTCCTTCTTCCTCTCCTCTTCTCCTCTCCTTTCTCTTCTCTTCTTCTCTCGCGCTCGCTCGGTCGATCGGAATGAAAACAGTTGGACGGTTTTAACCCACCCCTAGTCGCCACACGGCTGGACGACTGGGATCAAGTCGCCCAACGGTGGGGTGACTGCAATAATCGCCCAATGGTTGGCAGATTCGCCAGATGTCGCCGCTGGGTTGGGCGAAAGGCTCCAGTCGCCCAATGGGGGGGCAACAGAGATGCAGTAGTTGATTCACAGTGTATAGAAATTGGTAGGAAGATTGTCAAGAGGTGCATGGGCATTCCTATATTAGCTCAATATCTTGGTTCAATGGTGCACAATCAAGGCATGAATACCTGGCTCTCTGCAAGGGATGATGAATTGTGGAAGTTAGAGGAAAGACTTTCCCTTCAAGCTAAAGTGTTTTCATCGTTCAAGGAAATATATTACAGGATGCCCCAGGCAATAAAGTCGTGCTTTTTATATTTATCGGTCTTTCCCAGAGGATCTAGTATAGACAAAGATGAACTCATTCGACAGTGGATTGCATTAGATTTTCTTAGAACAACACATGGGACCATACCTGCCTTTGTGGTTGGGGAGAAATATATTGAAGAACTTTTATCAGTATCGTTCCTTCAAATTGTAGACACATCCTTGGTAAGTTTTTAAATATTAGTTCAGGTAAAATTATTTTCCATTTTCCGTAAAGTATAGTTTTCTAAGACTAATATTATGTGCGTACCTTTTCTGCCAGTTACTCTCTCCGTTCTTTTTTACTTGAAGTTTTTTATTTTTCACGGTCTTTGAGATGCAAATTTAAGTGTTAGTTTTTATAACTTTATATTAAAATGTACTAATAAAATTATAATTTTTATATAACTAATCTAAATAGTTTTAAAATTATTGGTGGTCAAACTTTAAAAAGTTTAACAATACTGATTCTAGGTCATCAAGTAAAACAGACGGATGAGTACTACTTTGTACTTCGTAGTAAATATTGCAATAATCGGTAACCACATACTGTGCTTTCATTAGAATGGTTTATTTTTTCCCAAAAAATAATGTTTATTTATTTTTAGTATCTTTTCTACGGAGCATGCTGGACAGATGCTGTGAACATATAATAAATTACAGCAATTAGACACAGTTTTTAGTAAAGAAATGAAATCAATATGTGAACCATGTGTGAATATGAGCATAATACGAGCATAGTCACGTGCCACATGCTTGCTTATAAAAACATTAATTCCTTTGGAAAGTCAATGCAATGGACGTAATATCTACTGACCATGCAATGATATTTAAGCTGGCTATATGTGATGGTCTGATGTACTAGCCAAATCCTGCAGCTCATTTTACTTACCACAGCTATTAATTCAACAAAACTGGATATGTACATCTACTATCCAAGTGGTGTCTTACTTGTTGGACCCGGTTGAGAAATTCATACCAGATGTCTTTTAATTTCGTTTTTATTTTTGGGTCAGACTTACTCCACGTTTAAACTGATACGGGGTCGCCCGATCTTCTCGACGTAGGATGGATACTCACGGGAGTCTTGATGAATCGTAATGATCCTCCAATGCCAATGCAAGGGACGAACACTCTTTAATCGTAATGATTCAGCCTATAGCGAAATTAAGTTGGAACTTCACAAATTAATTGGCCAGGTTTGTCCCATACCAGACTTGTGGTAGTACGATAGGGCTTTGCAATAGTAGCTCACAGACCGGTCCTTGACTGACTTAGTCACCAACCACATACCCCTTGTGCCTGGCAATTAACATTGCGTCACCAAACAACAATGCATACCAGCAAGCACCCACCATTCTAACCATTTGCCTAAGTCTAAACCGAGTTTTTATATTCTGTTTGGAATTATTTCATAATCCTTCTTGACTCACCAAAGTCAAGAATACATTTCAAAAGCTTATCATTTTATGTGAAAAAGGTTATCCCAAAACAAGAATTATGTCTAAGCAGGTCTAAGCATTTTATACAAAATTTCTCTAGTCTATACTAGTGTATTTACTAGAGTTTTATCTAAGGTGACAAGGCATGTTGATGTTCAAAATCAAATTTGGCCATATACAAAGGAATTGGACATAACTAGGATTTAAATTTAATTTAAACTAGATTGAATAAAAGTACGCATGCATAATAATTTTAAAAACAACATAAATAATTTCTAATATTGGGTTCAACATGATCAAAGGTGTAACTTGCCTTGCTCGAAGACCTGGTTCAAATCGTCGCAGTCGTTCTCTCAGAGATCGTCGAAATCTATATGCGTGAAGAACCAAACAAATAAATTCAAAAAAGTTCAAATAAAAATTAAAAATTGAAAAAGAGTCTAGAAAAAGGTAGTTTATGATTTTATAAGAATTTAGAAATTTGAACGGGTAAAATCAGAGTTAAAATGAAGAAATACGGGCTTCCGGAGTTTAAAAGAAAGAAAAAAAGGCTGATTTTGGGGAATTATTTTTGTACTGAAAAAGATAATTACGACGTCAGCCAGAAATTGATTTTTAGCCGAATTATTTTTATACTGAAAAAGATATTTTATGATGCAATGCTGACGTCAGCTGAATTTTCGGCGGGATTATTTGAAAACCAAAATGCTGACATGGCAAGGGGACCAATGACGTGGCCGACGTGGCATGCCACGCTGCGGCCACGCGGTTGCCACGCGGGCTCGAAGACGGTGACGTGGCCAACCGAAGCGGCGGCGCACGGAGCCGGCGGCCGACGAGGGGTGGCGGAGGAAGAGGAGGCGGCGGAGAGTCGGTTTTTACCGGCGCCGGCTCGGGAGGTGGCCGGAGAGGCGGCGGCGGAGGAGTGAAACGGCTCGGCGGTGCTGCAGTGCGGCGGCTCGGCGGCTTTAACGCTTCGGCGAGAGGGGATGCAAAGGCGTTGAGAGGTGGTGCGGTCTGAGGCGCCCCGGGGGGTTATAGGGAGGGGAGGGCGGTGGCTCGCCGGAGTTAATGCGGGGAGGGAGGCGGTTCGGTGGTTTTAAAGAGGAGTAAAGGGCGGAAACGGCCGGCGGTTAAAGAGGGGTGATTAGGGCATTCAAACGTGCAATCAACCAGGATTTAAAGCGGAAGAAACGGCCGGATTTAGGAGCTCCATTTTTGGCATCAATGGAGGAGAGAGAGAGAGAGAGCTAGAGGAGGAAGAAGGAGAGGTAGAAGAAATAGATGACAGGTGGGACCCACGCGTCGGTGAGAGAGAGGGGAAGTGAAGGGGTATGGGCCGTCCGATTGATGACACGTGGCAATTGAATAAATCAATATCGTTGGATTTAGATGAAGGGGTAAGTGGCTATGGATGGCTAGGATTAGATCGGGGAGAGAGACGGATTAAATCTGGGCGCGCCACGTGTCGGCCTGAGATAAATCCGGATTTAATTTCGGATTAAATTTTCAGAAAATACTAGAAACATTTATAAATACTTAGAAAATAGTAAATAATGTTTAAAAATTCTAGAAAATTTATAGAAAATTCTTGGAGATATTTTAGACATAATAAAAATATTTTTAATTCTATTTGGCCTTTATAAATTTTATAAAATATCTTTTGGCTTTTAAAATTGATTTTAAATTCTAGAAAATTCTCAAAAATTCTATAAAATGTTGGGGACCTTAGGAAAAGCATAATAAACTCTTTTTGGATTTAAAAAATATTGAAAGTAGATTTTCTCACTCTAGTCTTTGAAATAAAAACCACATAACTCAAAATAAATCCCAGAAAATCCAAATAAAAACCAATGCTTTGAAATACTTAATTTGAAATATTATTTTTATAAAAAATTACAAATAACTTTTATTTAATAATAATTTTGTGTTTTTAGTTAAATTACTTTTGAGAGAAGCCTTTTTTCCAAAGCTGAAAACAGGCAAATAAACTTCTAAAATTTAGGAAAAAAGAACACTTGTTTTTTTTAAATTAAAAATTTTTTAATTTTTATTAAATATATATATATTTTTATTGAAATTTTGAAATAAACAGCTGGGCTGTTACATTCTACCTACCATGAGAAAAAGTCATCCTCGACTTTGCTAAGCACATGGACAAGTCATTATTGGGCCAAACCAAATTAGGTTGTTCAAATATAGGGGAGAAAATTTTTAGTTCCTTCCATGCTTCAACTCCGCTACTCTGATTATTTGTACTTTAGTTCCTTCCATGCCTCAACTGCGCTACTCTGATTATTTGTACATGATTTTAAACATGAAATTTCAGCAACATTCTCAATCACACTAGATAGCTCTTTAGGATCATCAAACATGATATAATATAAAGAATCATCAGGAGATATTCTCGTAAGAACTTCCTTATGAGTAATCAATTACATATTATGTAAATTGAGCAAAGAAATTTCAGAACATGGAATTTTCATTTGTACATATGAGTTTTCATAAGTACTCACCGTTTCACGATTAATTTCAGCACCAATATTATTACCTTTATCGTTCTCCTCAGTTGATGTAGATGTTGTAGGTATTAAATCATCATGATGTAACAACGGGACAGCAAGTACTTCATCTTTAACTATGGTTATCTCCTCATCATTTATCTCCAATGGTGCCAGTTGTTGAACATTTGGCTCCTCTTCTTTAATATCAATCTACACAATGTAAGAAATAACACTAGAAGTAGATATTAATGTGTTAGTTTCAAAATCAACATCACTTTGTCTATCTTCTACTTCTCTCTTTTCTTTTGGTGTATCTCTCACACTCTCAATTTGGATCCTCTCAAACTCACATATGGTGGAATCACACAGCTCGCTCTTTTTAACACTCTCACTCAATTTGGCTATGTGGCTCTCATTCTCACATGGGTTTTGATACATCTCAATTGTTGTATGTATCATTGGGGCAGCACAAAATGTCACTTTTACCGAAGGTAAAGTCCCACGATCGGTCATCCTCTCATGTGTCACACTAGTGGAACCATAATAGCTGAAGTATGGACATGGACTGAACCGTGATGTACGTCTCTCCATAAGTCTCTTCTCATGCTTAATAGTATAATTCACAAGATCATGCATGCTACTAAAATATTTATGTTGAAGTGCAGCAGTGATCTTAGAATTCAAGCCTCCTTTGAAGTATGTCATCTCTTTGAATTCACTAGTGATCACAGACGACGCAACACATCTTGCGGTGAAAATAATAATCTGAATCAGATTACTCCCTTGTGTGATACTCTCCAAATGATGGAGCAATCCCCACTCATAATAGGATGGCACAAACTCATTTCTCATTATCACCTTCAAACCTTCCCAAGATCTAATGAATCGTTTTCCAGATAATTGTTGCCACCAACTAAAAGCATAGTCTTTAAACTGTATAGTGGCTCGCATCACTTCTTGGTCTTTGGGAAGCTTCTGAACTCTAAACTCTTTCTCCAATCATCATTCCCACTCAAGATACTCATCTGAATCTTCACTACCATATAACGGAAGAGACAAATTGTTGGTTTGAAATCGCACCATGAGGAACGAAATACTGAAGATTTATTCCTTTTTGGTTCACACCGAGAGAAACGAATTGTTGAATATCCTATCATGGTTAGTTATGCAACATATATATATATATATATATATATATATATATATATATATATATATATATGTGGAAATCACTCAATCTCACTATTTTCTCTCCCAAGTAAAGTTTTTACCTTTCCGAAGTGAATTAAGGCCAAAAGAAACTTACACTTGGTGGTGGCTATAATAACAAGTGATGATCAAGCGGATTTAAAAGTGACTCACAATTGCACGGCAAAGGATATTGTGGAGCTTAGTTAGGAAGTATTTATCCTACACGATCTGATTTTCTCGATGTTGTAAAATTAAGTAATAATCCAAGTTAGAATACTTTGCGTAAGTGTTGATCCAAAAGATTTAAGTGAAGTATATGAACGCACACGCAAAGACCAATGTGACTCGATTGCTCAAACGCAAAGTACTATGAGAGACACTAGCCAATTGCATTGATATGAATGTAAGAGCACAAGATTGCTCAAAGGAATTAAATACACAAGCTGAAATTATATTTTAGAATTAGCTAACCCCAGTTTGGCCAATGCTCACTTTCCCTCTTTTTGTCGGCTGCCTTCTTTCTTTCTTTCCTTCTCTCTTTTTTTTAACTTGTTGTTGGCACTAAGGTTTAGCTTTCCCTTCCACAAAAGAATAAAATTTCAGCAGGTGTAAATTTATATCAAGAACAACCCTTAATACAATTATTAAAGACTAGTCTCAAAGATGAACGGAAAATTAAGGATATATGTAATAGAAACAACCATATTTTTTAATGCGACCTTTATGCAAAGATCGCTCACTTGATCTTGTGCATCGCTTCACGCATCTTAGCGATCGAATTTTTTTTTATTTTGGATTGAACACAAAGATTAGCAACGCAAATAAACACGAACGATCAGTACATAAACAAAATTTCTAATGGATCAAGACATAATAAAACTCACGAAAATAGCAGATGCGAAACTAGGGTTTGAATTTTTTTTGTATTTTCGGTTTATGGACTATAGGACAGTAAGTAATAATATGAAATTTAAAGGGATAAGATCCTACCGAGTAAACCGCGCTCTGATACCAAGATGATACGGGGTCGTCCGATTTTCTTGACGTAGGATGGATACTCACGGGAGTCCTGATAAGTCGTAATGATCCTCCAATGCTAATGCAAGGGACGAACACTCTTTAATCCGTCAAAACATACTCGTGTTGATTTCGCCGACCACCAAGCGAAGATCTATCGTGCACCCAATTCCCAACGGAAAAGCTGAACGATCTTGATTGAAGAAAATCACTCCTAATTCCCTTTGGAACTTCGGTAGCAATGCTAAACTCGAACAAGCTTTAGTAGATTCATTATTATCAAACGTGGTCTCCCCTTACAATAGGGGTCTAACCCTCAATATATAGTTCCCTCTCCACCTCATGGCTAGCCAAGAGGTCCTAAACCAACTCCAACTCATCCCTACATGTATTTGGAAACAAACTCACACAAAAGGAAAAACCTAAAATTAAACTGTCACCATGTTTCAGACATAACTTTTTATCTGTGATGAATTTGGAGATGAGCCCAGATCCATCTGAAAGTAGACTTCAAGAGCTTTCCATATAGTACAAGAACACCTCAATCGGACTCCGTTTACAAAAGTTATGGCCGTTTAAGTAGGTGTCTGTTGGGCTGTCCCGAACCGAATCCAAATTGCGTTCTGAGTTGAATCCGAGTTTGAATTCAGTTGTACATATGGGAGGTCCGAATTGGGCTTCAAAATCTTGTCCAAAACTTGGGCTTTAAGTTCTTGGGCTTCTCCCCTTGCGCTCTCCCACTGCATGGGTTTCTTTTCTCCTTGATCAGCTGAATGGGCTGCTTGTCTTTCTCCTTTTCATCCCCATGGGCTTTGAGTTTTTTGTTCTTGCTAGCAAATATGTTTACCCTCCTTGTGCTTCTCCATTGCTTTGGGCCCGGAATCATCATAATATTTAAACCTAATAATAAACAAGAATTTGGTATAAGGTAGTATATTGCTTCCACGAATAGAAGGAAATTCATTAAGAAACAAATTCCCCTGTCAATATTTAATGCGGCTCAATACTTCTTTCCAGGGAAATAATGTATTTGACTGAAAAGTGCTAAGCATGTGCGTATCCGCATCAAGGGGTTGTAGCGTACAGCTTGTCCTCCCAATGCAAAGCAGGAAGACGAGTGTTTCATACAGAAAAAAGTAGTTAAGCAGACAACACAAATTCGATGATCTACTATACCATCCGAAAGGGAAAAAATAAAGAGTAGTAGGACCAAATAGAGCAACAAAGCGAGCCGTGGAGCATCTTAAAAAAACGAGGCATGGAGCATCGATAAAACGAGGTCGGTCGAGCGAGGACTCCACAAGCTAAAGGAAGATACGCGGGACACAATCAAATAAGCATCCATGACAAAGCGGGTGTGAGCCCGGAAACAATGCACCTGGTGGTTGCCTCCGCGCGTGTGCGCATGATCCCCTCCCCCACTCGACAATAGTACGGGGCAATTCATGATTTGCCAGTCAAAGTGTGGTGTTTCATGATTTGCTACTATACTGATTATAATTCAGTTTTTACTATTGACCATTGTGTTGACCATTGTGCACATCTTCTTCTTGCTCTGCTTCTCCTTCCTCCAACTACTTCTCTTCCTAAGTTCAAACTTGCTCAAAATCAAGCACATCCTAGGTTGCTAGACGATGTCACTGTCCACTGCCCGGACCCCTATTCGCATTACAAAGAGCCACAGCCGACACGATCACACGGCTGAAGATGTATGGCGCCATGGCGGACGCGCCACCTAGGTAGCTCCTCCCCTGCCTGGCCCTTCCCATGTGCGGTGGTCAGTGTCTTCTTCTGTGAGACCATGTGGAGGTCACCCCATAGTTATGATGAGAAATTGGCTCTTGATCTAGTGAGATTGAGTTTGGTTTTTAAGGTTTGAGAAGAGAATGGTCCTCTCTGTAAGGTCTTAAGTCTCAGCGACTTGCTCGGCAGTGGCATCTATGACCATTGTGTTCGACCGCTGCTGTGTATGGTCGGTAGTGGCTCTTCCGTTGAATAGTCGGCAGTCGATCTCGTGGTCTACGACTTGGTAGTCGTAGCCAGTGCTACGACTTGATGGTTGTAGGTGATCCTTCGACTTGAGGATGTCGTTCTTGGGGTCTACGACTTTGTGGTCGAAGGGGATCGACTTGGTGATCATAGAAGCCCCTACGACTTGGTAATCGTAGGTGCTTTTTGACTTGGTGGTCGGCACTACGACTTGGTAGTTGTAGGTGCCTTTCGACTTGGTGGTCGGCACTACAACTTGGTAGTCGTAGGTGGCTTACAACTTGGTGATCAGTTGAGGTCTTATGACTTGGTAGTCGTAAGTCATAGCAACCAGGGTTGGTAATCGTAGCGATCTGTGTAGTGGTCACAGTGCTCTGTCTGAGTGATCGATAGTCGTAGCTTGTGCTGCGTGGTCATAGCAAGCTACGTGGTGATTGTAGCAGCCTTGTGTGTGGTCGTAGATTGCTGGCACTTCGTATCTTGTGCATTCGAGTGGTCGTAAGTGGTTTATGACCAGCTGGGTTGAGCTTCGAGTACATTCTTCTGATGCAGATTTATGATCTCAATGTTTTGTGTGGTGCTATGTGATGGTTTTATTGTCTATGTGGTTGCCGGACTTCGGAGCTAGGTCATGGTGAGGTGTAGAAGGACCAGGACTAGGCATAGGAGGTGTTGAGGTCTAGACGGACAGGAGACACCGAAGATGATCGAGGCTAGTGAGGTGGTTGCAAGCCGAGACGACGAGGAACCGGAGCTGGAGCTGCCGGAGGTGAACATGACGGGCAACGACGAGGTGGACCGGGACTAGGCTTATGGAGGAGTCGAGGTCCAGACGGTCAGGATGCCAGGTGCGGTCATCTGCAATGAATGGACTGGGACTAGGCTCAGGGAGGAGTCGACGACCAGTTGGTCGGAAGCAAGGTGCGGTGCTTGAGGGGCAATTCGGTGAATTGACTCAAGACCTGCAAAAAGGGAGTTGGTCTGTTAAAGCAGTTGTGTCTTGTCGGTGTTTATGGGTTGTCGCGAGTGTGCGCGTGTGTAAAACTCGGTATTAGGTGGGGTTTACGGGTTATCCCGAGTGTGGACTAATGGGTGGATCCATTAGGTCTAGGTTCACGTGTGAGCCTATAAAAGGGGGAGGGGAGACAAGTGTTAGACTGGGGAGAGTTGGTCGGTTGAGCCTTGGCGGGCCGCCTCTCCCTCCCATGGGAGTCTATCTGTGTGTGTTAGCTCTAGGGTTAGAGCTTGTCCTCCCGAGGGGAGTGTGGCTGTTGAGAGTGTGTGTTGGCTCTACGGATTAGAGCCTGGTCCTCCCGAGGGGAGTGTCTGTGAAATCATTCATCTGAGCAATACATGTATCTTAGGCTATGTGCCTTGTGTATTTCTTCTATTTGAGTTTGCTCGGTTTGATTTGATTTCTTCTCTGTTCTTCCTTTCTCTGTGTTCTTGGCTATTTCTTGATCGCGGTGACATGTGGGTTGTACTCCAAGCCAGAGGTTTATTCTTGGCTATGCCATGTGATAAATATTCTTGGCTGTGCTCCAGAGGTTTATCCTTCAAACTTTTGAAGAAGGTTCCCTCATGCGCTAAACAATATGTTTAGAATATTTATCACATGGCATCTCGATGTACCATGTGTGACTGAAACTTTAACAGTTCAGATTTTAGCAAACAAGAGGACTTTGTTATCATGACTACAATAGATGATTAGCAGTTCAATTCACGGTCATTGTTCGCGATTCGTAGATCAGCAGTTGAATTGTGAACTGAAAAAAAAACACAAAAAGAGGAGATCTTTGTGTGAGCGTATAGTTCGTGAGGGAAAAAGAGTCGTGCCATTTGGGTTGTGGGCTCAGGTCAGAGTTTCCTTAAATTCCTAATGGCACGCAAGTCTGCAGGCATCCTTTCATCGATTATTCCTCATCTTCTGCATCTCTTCGCGCGCTCAACCTTCCAATCAAATCCTTTTTCCTCATAAGGGAACTCGCCTGCCATGCAATGTAAGGGAAAGAGGAAACGTGTGGAACTAGCATCACAACGAGTTTCACTATGGACAGCTCGCCTGTCTCCATACACTAGCCATACCTAATTTTGGGGGCGTATAGCCCAAAACTTTAAGTTGTAACTTATTAGTCAAATACATAGTGATTGATGAAAGAAGACAAAGTAAAAAATCTAGCTAAAAATATAAAAAGAACGAGAATGATATTGGCTTCTCCTTTACATTTAAGGTGTAGCCTACGGCGGGCAACACTGTAACATCAATGTACAGAACCTAAACGAGCCTGCGTGACGACCGTGGTCCATATCCATGTCCACCAATTACCCATACGCCGTACCCATTTGAAGGCAAATTACTCATACCCAAAAAACCATGTCATTACTAGGTGATGCTCGGTTGGGCTAAAATAAGCTGAGTTATGGCTGAAATTGCACTGTAGCTGGTTCAACTTACACTATATTTGATGGTGGCTTATTTAGCGTAACTAAATTTTAAAAATTTAAAAAAAAAACAGGTTAGCCCATCACGAACAACGCAAACAAATACGGAAACAAAGAACGACAAAAAAGTAAAAAAACTAAAAAGTTAGAAAAAGACGAAATTTAAAAATAGTGAAAAATAAACCAGAAACTTAAGCCGAAATGAGCAAGACTAATGGGTTTGGGTACCCCTTGGGTAAAATAGGGGGAGTACATGAGATAGCACCCCAACTTGCTGGCAATGACGACGGTCGGGGATGGAAGTAGTTGGTGGCATGATAGCTCGGTGATGTGAGCTAAGTGGGTTGTATCTAAGGTCGAGGAGGAGCTTAGGTAGGTCAAAGCATGCATCAATGGCTCCAAACATGATGGTAGGGTAGACCTAGTGCAGTGGAGCAGCACTTGAATGGTGGAGGTGTTGAGTAGGAGACAGGGGAAGTACATTAAGGAGATGGAGGAAGTGCATTAGCGTTGCAGCGACAGCGACTGGGGCAGCGGAGTAGTAGATATGGGTGATTGACAAGGAGATTACTGCCGTGACAACGCAAACGGCCAAGGGCTAGTTGCCAACGGCGGCGGCGATAGGAGGAGAGAGTGCTCACCGGCGACAATGGTAAGGAGAAGAGATAGGGAATAGATGGGCAGAGAGAGAGGATGGTGATGGTTTTTTGTTGATCTCGATAGGTATGGGTATTGACATATAAACATGTATTACCCTATCCATACCAGAATCTCAATAGGTATTGCCTCTCTTACCTATACCTTACCCAATAATGAGGGTATGGGTATGGGTAATAAGTGTGGATACCCAGTGGCAGCCCGAATATATGCAGGCCAATTGGTTGGAATATATGTAATATATCATCAACTTTGATGTGCAAGTGGTGCTTTAGATCGATGCTAACTCCAACTGGAATGTTGTTGCCTGCCTCCAATGTTTGATGTTCTAGTATTTGCTTGTTGGTCTTGGTTTTGTGTGAAATGCACGTCAATTTGAGGATTAGCTAGCTCCACACTACACCATGATATAGTATTAACGGCAATAATCTGATGGGCAATAATCCATCAGTAAAACCTAATTGCTAGGGAAATTTTCACCTATTAGCGAAAACAAGACTCTATGGTTGCTGGTGATCCAAATATCTGTGGGGAAGCACAAGCAGAACCAACTAATTGGGCAAGTGTCATAGGACATTGGGTCCAAAAAAAATTTTAGTAGGGATTAGCACCTTCTGTCCATGTGTAAAGCCCCAGCCTAAATTTAGTGCACCCAGTTCTTTTCTTGAAGCCCAATGAAGGGAGCACTAACAACCCAAATTCTCCATAGCTAACAGTAGTCTACGAGAAGCCTCCGCTTCCTCATCCCATGAGGCGACTACATCAGGTTAAGCTAGCCCTTGAACCAATCTAAGCGAGGGGACTGCAACAAGCCACAATGTCCATTTGATCGAATCCGAAACGTGTCATCTTGCAGTAGCCCTCAACGCCTACTCGTCTCGTATGGTCGGTCAGTAGTTGTGCTCCACATAAATACTATTGTGGTTCATCGCTTCATGAACTTGAAGGAACATAAATACTAAAAGGTAATGTATTAACTTATATTTGATTATTTTTACTATTTTTTTACTTGAAAACTTTAAATAATTTTGTTCTCTTTTAATAGGCCATTGGGGTCAGATGATGTATTTTTTCAATACCGACCAACTTTTATCTGTAGTTTCGTCCTTAGTTCTTTCATCATGCTGCAACTAACCAATATTATTATCGGGCTTCTTTATTTTGGTAAGCATTTCGATCACTACTTCTCATCATACACTGTCATCGGTTATGTTAAAGTATTGATGCCAAAAATTACCAGACATATTACTATTTTACAGAATATTATTTGAAAATTATATATATTGTTATATGTATGATAAGATAGTGAACCTTGATCATTTTTGTTCTAGTTTCGCACCTGCGGAAAAGGTCTTTCCTAGCAGCACTTCACCAGGTAGTCTCTTAAGGGCCGGGGAACACACTTCCAGCAAATAACAAGCCCTCGAACGTTGTTTTCCCTGGCTGTTCGATTGCTCTACATATAATATAGGTCATGAGCCCTAGCACGCTAGCACAGTCTGGTTGGAGACTCATAGTATCTCGAACTGCTGACTTTGAGCTAGCATTATTAATTACTGGTAAGTAAAGTGACCCTAATTAGTGTACTCAACAGACTGATGACGACTGAATTGGGACGACGTCATGCACTTTAAGAAGGAAGCATGACATGGGTGGGCGAGACAAGTGGAATATCTGAATGATGGCGATCGGCAACTGGGCATGGCTAGGGGGTGAAAAATGATAACAGATAATCCATTTTATCCAGTATTCGTATTTGAGAAAATACGAATGTGGTAAGCAAAATTCGTATTTGAAAATATTCGTATTCATATTCGAGAATATTCATATTCGCATTCGAGAATATTCGTATTCATATTCATATTCGAGACTATTCGATTCATATTCGATCCATTTTCGGAATCTGGGAAAAACCCGAATAAATTTTTTAATGCAAAATTTGAATTGGGATGATTTGAAACTGCTAACCGATCAAAAACCGGTGAAAACGGGTAAAAACGGTATGAATTTGTTCTAGCGAGATTTGTTATAGAAGTTATAGCAGGATATTCGTATTCAACCGAATTAAGTATATATTCTATTTGAATTCATATCGTTACGACATTTGATTCGTATTCGTGTATTTGATAATATTTAAATTCATATTCGTTTTAAAAATATGAATTTATATTTATATTTGAGAATATTCCATGGTATTCATTCCGTTTCGCCCACGCTAAGTGTGGCGATCATCCATGCCCATGCATTTGCGCTCCTCCAAACACGTTTCTAGTGTTTATTTTTTTGGAATAACAGGTATCTAGTTGGCCCTAGAAAACAGAATACTCCCATGGCAATTCCTATTGCGGTCGGCCTATCCATGCAAAACCTACTTGTTGAATTTTTTTTTAAAGTTGCAAAATCTCTAGCAGGGCTTCGTTATTGTAACTTACAACACGAATACTGGTTCATACATCCCATTATAATCTAGCCTCACACCAAAATAAACGGTACGGTGCAGATTCTTTTTTTCTTCTTTTGATTAATGTGTATGGTTACTCGATGTCAGTAAGTGAAGGGCCATTGACTAAGTATACTCAATTTTTTAGGGCCTACCAAATTACGAGCGTAAATGGACATTTTATATAGGACTATGCACATGGACGTGTAGATTGAGGAGACAAATTGATTTTATTTTTATTTTATTTTTTGCGACGAAGATTTTTCTTTTTCCGAATACTTCAATTGCTTTTTTAGACTTTCAGCATCCGACCTATAAATACACCAAGGCCGGCGAGTACATGCAAGCCGCAAAGTTAGCATTTCCTTGCTTTTTTGCGAGGACATGCTTTTTTGCTAGTTGCAGCCGCGGTCTTTTGCGGAGCGAGCGTTCCCTCGTCGCCATTTGGATCGACGTTTCTTTTCATTTCTCTGATCTTGCTCTGTTTGGTTTGTAACCGAGCTTTCTCGGAGTTCTCCAGTTGTCCTGCGTATGCTCGAAAAAGACACTGAAGAACTGCAATCAGTACGTTCCAAGAGAGATTTCAAAGTGTAGGATCGTTGATAGCAATCAGAGGGGGTGAATGATTGCAATGCCTAGCGGAAGCTTTTCTCAACATCACAAAAAATATATTTTTCGGTTACTGTAGCAACTAATTAAGAAACAAAAACTAAAGACTAATTGCTCCTTGCTAACTGTGTGAGACAACTAGTCATATGAAATAACTAATCATGAAAGACAAGAATTAATAAAATACTAAACTCACTGTTTGTTTTCTGTGCGTGAGCACTATGCATGCAGATCAACCACTAGATAAAGAAACCACCAAAATTATCATTGAGTGGGACTCGCTGGTACTCAAATTAATTTGATGTGCTCGCCCGAAGGAATCAAGATGTGATGACGCGTAGTTGCAGTTTCTTCGTGCGTTGATGGAGGCAGAGACAAAACTCACGCAACCGGGACGACCACTCGCCGAAGCCGTCCGTGAGATACCATGCGCGAACTGAGAAATAAAAGCGGGTGTGCTGGCAACTGGCGAGGGCTTCACGTCGACCAACGAGAGATGACGCCGTGCGAGATCGAACGCGACTACTGCCTTTTTCTTCGCGGTGCGCGGGATAAGAATCACAACTACGTCGCGACGAATACGGCGAACCAAAAATCGCCGTAGGAATTATTTCCATAGATCTCTCCAAAAATCACAGCTCATATGCTACGCCGTCGCATGCATATATATACACACGCAGCCCTTTGTAACACCTAATCAAACTCTGTTAGAACTAGCCCCAAGATCAGTCACGCTCGCACACAGACGCAAGTAGGACTGTGCAATCGGTTTTTTCGGTTTAATCGGTTCGGTATATACGGTATATACGGTAAATACGGTGTTTGTAGTTCGGTATTATACGGTATTTTTAGAAGTACGGTTCGGTATCGGTAAATCCCAATTTATTTCGGTGCGGTATCGGTAAATACCATATTTACCAAAGTTGACGCGAATTACAAACGATATAGCGGCTGGCGAGACGAGTAGACGATAATACATATACTACTGGCAATAGAATTAGAATTTTAGAAACACTCATGAGAAGAGTATTCTTGCTGCATATGATTATATGAATGTATGGGCTATTATTCACACTTTATTATTCCTTTCAGTAGTATACTTATCCGTACGTATAACATATACGCATGTACAAGAGTATATATACCGTGTTAGTACAAATGTATAATTTCGGTCTCCATAGCCTTGGATGGATGGCGCAGAGACCGCGGCCTACATGCCTCTGAAAGAAAGCCTGTGTGGTTTGGTTGGAGAACGGCCATAGCTACAACTAATTAGCTGCTTACACCCTTTATTTATAGGCATCCCAACCATATACTTGGAAAGCAATCTAACATTCCACTCTACTGCTACTTTAATTTCAGTTTTGTATCTAAATTAAAAAATAGTTTTTAGAGTCCAACTGCTTTTCTTCAGTCGAATTACTAACCGTACAACCAGTCAAATACGGCTTTATCGGTACAACCACTCAAATACGGCTTCCGTAGTGACCCAGGCCGTTCAATTCGAGTCGACTGCACCATGCATGCCGTTAGCGACTGCACTGTCTACAATCGCGTCTCGCATGCCGCCGTTATCTCCTGCTTGCATGCCGTTATCGCCTGTGTGCATGCCGTCCAGCACTGTGCATTTCGGTATTTTCGGTATTTTCGGTTTTTAGCCGGTTTTTCCCGAAAAAACCGAATACCAAAAAAATCCAAAATTTGAAAACCGAACCGAATACCAAAAACCGGTCAAACCGAGTTGACCAGTTCGGTTCGGTTTTTTTGGTTCGGTTTTTTCGGTTCGGTTGAAAAATGCACAGCCCTAGACGCAAGGAGGAAGATGATGAACGATGAACACGTGTTTGGCGACGAACGCCGCGCCACCGAACGGCTCTGTATCTTGGTCGTTTATTTCCACTAAAAGACTCGAACTTGGTAATTCACCCAACGCTTACAAGCCGCCTTTATAGCCCACACCAACACAAAGACCCACGCAGCCCACCTCGCCGATCAATACGCGTACGAACGCTTCGTGCTGGTGATCCCGAACTCCTCGCCATGAGCCGCTGCTCTCCACAGGAATCGGTCTCCAGCTTGACCGCAGACTTAGCGCGCACTGCATCCCCTCCGCCTTCATCGCCGAACGTTGAAGACTTGGCCAACACCGACTCGACCTCTACGATGGACACCAGCGCATGCACACATACATGCAGCATGTAGACTTGAAACTCGACGTGCACACACTCGTCGAACTCATACGGACACACGCACACACCACGACCGAACATGGAGTGGTTTATTCCAACAAACTCCCCCTAAACCACGACATCACCATGCGCGCCGACTCACAGCAGGCATGGCTCCTCACCGGCGTCCGCGAGAAGGGCCCTCTCTTCGGCTCCCGGCAGTCCCTGGCGAGGTGGCGCGTCGCCGCAGCTAGCACCTTCCTCGCTGCGGCGCCCGAACGCCGCCGTCCCCGAGCACGCAGCACGCCGCCGCCGTCGAAGTGGTCGCCATCGCCCTTGTCACCGCCGCTTCCGCGCGCGCATTTCTGCGCGCCGCTTGCCGCCGTGCTCCTTGCCTGCGCGGCGAAGCTTCCCATCGCTTCGGTCGCGGCGGCAGACGCGGACGCCGTCCGCAGCCTCCTCAACGCCGCCACGCTCCTCCGCCACGCCGTAGCCTCCCGACGAGCTCCTCGGCGACATCGTACTCAAGTCCATGAGCATCTCGATGGACAAGGCGACTTGATTGTACTTCGTCGGTACCACGCGAAGCAGCTTCTTGACGACGCGCACCTCCTCGATGTTCTCCCCCAGCTCGCGCAATTCCGCAACGAGGGAGCCGAGACGCATGGCGAATTCGTCGATGGACTCACCAACGTTGAATGCCACATTCTCGAATTGCTTGAGGAGCTTCTGCGCGTTCGCCTCCTGCACGCGCTTGTCGCCCATCCGCATCGTCTTCACAGCCGCCCATGCCTCCTTGGCACTTTTCTTCACGGCGAGACCCGAGCGCATCTCCGTCGGCACCGCGCGCAGGATGGCGACCAACGCCACCGATCCTCGCGACGCCGACGTCGCTCGTCTCCACGCACGCCAAAGCCCGAGCGCCCAAGTTCACCGCATCACCAACGCCCACTCGTGGTAATTGGCCCGCCAACACCGGAACTCCACCGACCACCGGATCGCTGACGACGCGTTCCACCACGACCTCACGTGGTGTGCCGCTACCACGGACTTCGGAGACGATGGCGGCGTCGCTCGTCACCGCCATCGACTTGTCATCGAACTTCACCGGCTCGATACCAAATGTTAGAACTAGCCCCAAGATCGATCCACGCCGCACACGATGCAAGGAGGAAGATGATGAGCAGAGATACGTGGTTTGGCGACGAACGCCGCGACCACCGAACGGCTGTATCTTGGTTGTTTATTTCACTAAAAGACTCGAACTTGGTAATTCACCCAACGCTTACAAGCCGCCTTTATAGCCCACACCAACACAAAGACCCACGCAGCCACCTCGCCGATCAATACGCATACGAACGCTTCGTCTTTGGTGACCCCGAACTCCTCGCCATGAGCCGCTGCTCTCCACAGGAATCGGTCTCCGGCTTGACCGCAGACTTAGCGCGCCGCATCCCTCCGCCTTCATCGCGAACGTTGAAGACCGCCAACACCGACTCGACCTCTCGATGGACACCAACGCATGCACACATACATGCAGCATGTAGACTTGAAACTCGACGTGCACACACTCGTCGAACTCATACGGACACACGCACACACCACGACCGAACATGGAGTGGTTTATTCCAACAAACTCTACTTAAAATCCTATTCAATTTCTACTACAAATCATAATCCAACTTATCCAACTAGGCATGAATCTTTTTACCTCAACTAGGCTTTTGGCCCATTAATTTCCAAGGGACCCGAAACCCTTCCTAACATAGGTTTTTCACACTCCCGACTTTTCTAACACGTCACGTGTCGAAGCCTCCAGAACCGTACCTCCCGTAGCATCTCCACGCATCATCCACCACGTGTCGTAGCCTCCGGACCGCACCTCCATAGCTCCCACACGTATCATCCATCTCCGATCTCCATGCGCCCCAAACATGAGCCCGACCATCTCGCATGACATCCTTGACCGTCTGGACCTCAGATCTCCCCATCCTAGTCCCGGTCCTCCTCTTCACCGACCATGATCGCATCTATGCTCAACCTGCACATGCAAAGACCAAAGAATATTCTTCCAGTACAACTTCATCCAAACTTGACCAACATCAGTCCATACGCACACACGCCAACACACCTCGCATAACATCGACAAATAATATTATTAAATATTCATCATCATAAATTAACCGTTGTCAATTATTCATCACCAAAATAACCTAGACCTAACCACATGGTCTAACAATCTCCCCCTTGATGAATACATTGACAACACCGTAAGATTGCATGATTAATTAGCTTCAAACAGATATAAGTGAAGAACTGAAGCCGAAAAAGCATTTGAAACTACAAGTCTCAAATCTCTCCCCCTCAACGCATGAAATTTATCCAATATCTCACAAAGCATATCAAATCTCTCCCCCTTTGGCAATGTAATCATCAAGAAAATTCAAGGAAAGGATAATTCTAAGGAGCAATGAGAGAAAAAAATCAAGAAACTTTGTAGATTATCCAAGTCACTTTGAATTGATTTAATAATTTAACCAAGCCATATTTTTTAGTAGAGCTATCTAGATCATATAAAGTCATATATCATATAGCAATATCAAAACAAAGTTTTCAATATGATTAAACAATTTATATCAATGACAGGCATCTCAACAATGACCAAACCAATTATAGAGAGCGCAATGAGATATCACAACAAAAAGTTAAAGCCTAAAAGTGAAGCAAATCTTTAATCTAGACGAGCTAGCAGTCTCATATAACAACACATTGCTCCACACTCAATTCTTACGCATGTGGCATACTTGTAGCATACTTCTTGTCATGATAGCTTACTTCTTGTAATTAGTGGTATGCTTGAAGTATACTTCTTTTCATCTTGTGCACTTTTTGTACCCTTTTTTTTGTACCATTGCATGCTCGAAGCATACATCTTTTCAATTTTCTCTATTGCTCATTTTTTTTATAACATGCCAAATTGAGTGATCATAAAAAGATTGCAATATGAAACATGCGAGCCTCATAGCTAAGCTTTAAAATAAGACTCACATTCAAGCTAATCCTTTTTTATGAACATCATAAAGTACTATATATAATTAATCTAGCCAAAATATTCCGTCATGTCATATTTTAGTTCAAGTATAGCAAATTAATTTTAACTAGTCATGACCAAAGCTACACAACATATGAGTAAATATGATAAAAAGAGCTCTACAACTCAAATATTTCAATGGCTTGGATTTGTTGAGTTATTTGACAGGTATAATAAACAAAAACTCCTGAAATTTTTAAACACCAAACTCTCCCTCAAAATAATCCCATTGGATGACATACCCCCAACTCACAAATGAACAAAATGAGAAGTATCAAGCGGCTTAGTGAGAATATTAGCAATTTGAGAATCTAACTCAACAAAGTGTAAGACTACATCACCTTTTCCACATGGTCTCTTAACAAGTGGAATCTCTTGGAAGCTATCAAAGGAGTGAAGAACCATCAAGTGTTCCAATCCAAGCAATGATGTAAAAGACCAGAACTCAATGTAGCTCATGATCTCCATCCTGTCAACTGTTCTTACATCACAGGAAATATTGGTCTCACAGTACTAGGGTTAGTGAAATAAGATCTAGGAATCCAGTACTGAGACACACGACGAACAGGAGCAACAAAGCTAGAACCAAAATCACGTGCATATGGGTGATCAGAATGCCGAAAAGAACGTGAATCATTTGAATTATATCCAAAACCAGCACGTGAACCAGATTTAAAGTCATCATAAAAGTTCTCTAAAAACATAGCTTTCGCATTTGATCTAGGAACAAAAGACAATGCACATTTTTGTCTTAAAGCATTCAATCTTTCCTTCTTCTCTTTCTTAGCACGCTTAAAGCAAAATTCATGTAAGTGCCCATCTTTTCCACAGTAGGTGCAATGGAATTTAACATAACCGGAATTCTTTTGAGATGTAGAGCTAGCACCTACATTATTATTCGATGAACTTTGCACAAAACCAGTAGATTTAAACACAGTTTATTTTTGTTCAAGTTTCACTTCAAACTTTCTAGGTTCAAGAGGCTTAATAACCTTAGGAGGATTATTCTTGACATGCTCAACAAAATTAAATCCTAGACCATAATTTTTCACACTTGTTTTTGACTTGTCTAGAATCATATTCAAATTTTTCTTGCCAGAAGAGAATCTCTCTAAGGTGTCTTTTAGGTATTCATTCTCTTTAGCTAAAGTGGGACAAGTTATGCATTTAACAAGTTTATTCACAAGATTTTTAGAAGCACAAGACTGAGCCAATCTTTCTTTTTCAGCAAAATCATTAAATTGTCTAGTTAAAGCTTCAATTTTAATATTTAACTTAGGACAATTTAAGCAAGACATGTTCTTATGATAAAGCATTGGATCGAGCGCCGAAGAGAAGCCGCGTTATCCAACACCAAGGCCGGCGAGTACACGCAAGCCGCAAAGTTAGCATTTCCTTGCTTTTTTGCGAGGACATGCTTTTTTGCTAGTTGCAGCCGCGGTCTTTTGCGGAGCGAGCGTTCCCTCGTCGCCACTTGGATCGACGTTTCTTTTCATTTCTCTGATCTTGCTCTGTTTGGTTTGTAACCGAGCTTTCTCGGAGATAGTAGTTCTCCAGTTGTCCTGCGTATGCTCGGAAAAGACACTGAAGAACTGCAATCAGTACGTTCCAAGAGAGATTTCAAAGAGATCCCCAGCAACAAATTCCCTGAGGTTCAAAGAGACTTGAAGCATTGAGCAATTTCGATGCAGTCAGTATTCGCAAGCATTTCTAGTTTTCTACCGCTTCTCCCTATTCTGTGCGGGTAAATATTTACGCAACACAGATAAATCCTATGTCTTCCACTTTTCCGACAAAACTCCACAGCACTGTATTCAAATTTGCAGTCAAAATTTCACCTAAGCCATCCACACAGGTTGTGTTAGTTTAAACTCCTGCTCCCGCCGGTAGGTTTAATAGGATGATCTATTGCAGAGTCTTGCGCTGTTGGCCTTGGTCCTTTGGAGGCAAGCCTATCACAAGTTAACAGAAGTCAACGAACTGTTCCTCTCCAACAAAAGAAGAATCAATGAATTATTGCCGATTCATTCAAATTTCCTGAAAGACATCATTTTTTGGTAGGTTAGCTCCTTTATCTCCTTCCCTACATGCCCCATTTGAAACACAGTTCCACGTTGATAGCTTTCTTCTGAAATATGTTTATGATGATTAGTTTCTTTCCATTTAAATAACAAAGTATGCATACCATGTTGCTATTTTTCCTGAATTACTGCAAGAAACTGGATTCCTAACAAAGATCACATGCAAACTATCTTTTAGTCAAAGATAATGATTTTACAAAGTTTTAAGGCCTTAATCAAATTATAACATTTTGGGCAAAATGCCATATGTAAACTCCCCTAAAAAATAAATTCATATTGGACATTGGACAAATCCAAACATCCAATTATTTTTGTTGAAGTATAAGTGAATTACCTATCTTTCCTCATCAGCTTAAGTTTTTAGGTGAACTGGCTGGTGCATGAAACTCAATATGGTATCAGAGCCAAGAGGTCCCGAGTTCAAGACCTGGCTGATGCAATTAAAAAAATTAATTGCAGTCCACTTCTATTCCACGTATTAGGCATAAGGGAGTCTACACGTGAGGGGGAGTATTGAAGTATAAGTGAATTGCCCATCTTGAAACTCTAAATTATCAGGATTGAAATAACAGAGTGTGATACCTGTTACACCGCCATTAGATGGCAATGCAGATTCAGCTTTCAAGGTATCTGACGAGGATGATGAGCTGGATGCACAAGCAGATGACTGATGCAATGTAACAGGACATCCATCATTTGCACTTACTGTTTGCACTTTTGAGCTAGCCTAAAACAGCAGAGAATAACAGATTAACAGTCATTAAGCAACGAGCCATCATGATGCTTGTACATAGTACGATGCTAGTAGCCGATAAGGATTACTGTCCAAATCAGAATTGTTGCATGCAAATCTGTAAGGATTGTCTTTTAGCTATCCAAAATATTGTAAGTACAGATGAGTGTTTGGGTGTCCAGTTTCTCTTGCATGCGAATTCACTTGGTTCAAATGTGGCATTTCAATCCCGTGGTAAAGCCATTCAGGCATATATATTCAAAGATAGCCCATTTATTGAACAGGTATGGTGCATCAACCCACTTGACTTAACCCAATTAAGTATAATCTAAATCCCACCTAAATATGATCATGTTGTATGGAAATGTTACTCAAAATATCATCGACTGTTATAATACTTAATTGCAAGACCAATCTTCTAAAGACTTAACATTGTCACAACTACTACTAATTGCAGATAACAAGTTAGCATACCGTAGTTTTGGCAGCTGTATTACAATTCTACCAGTTTACCGCCTAAAAGCACAAAACAAAGAAATATTTCTGGCTGATCTACATCAACCCAAGAAGTACATATCCAAGAGGCCTTGTTTTACAGTGCAAAATATTAGTCAACACACCTATTATAGGACAAAGCTCTTAATGTACCACTTTTGATCTCTATTAAACATCTAAAAACATAAAATGACAAAAATAGATACCTGTTGATTTGACCAGATATGCAGGTTTTTCTGCTCTGCGCTGCTTGCAACTCCTGTCTGATTTTTCTGTTCTTTGCTGCTCATAGCTCCTGTCAGATATCTAATCATAAGCTTCTTGTAGGCATGGAGTGTAAATGATGAAAAACAGAGAATTGGAATATAATTAGCCAATAATAAAGGGCAATATAGTCATTTTTTTGTTGCACATGCACACACACATAAGCCGTGCTTATTCCCAAAAACATCGTCATGCCATTCGTTAGTTTTCATGGTTCCAGCAATCAGGTAATTGTCCAATCTAATTGATCAACATTACAAAACATCACTGAATGACATAGGACACTCATGTGAGGAACACATGCCTACACTAAGCTCTCACCGTTATTGTTTCTGAGAATCTACCTCCCTCCCTTCTCTTCCTCGAGTGTGTGCACCACACCAGTCTCACAATGCCAGCCTATGGCAGTGATTATCGAGTTAATGGTCAACTTGGCTACATAGGCAGTTTCCTATAAGCACTTCAAGCCAGAGCCCCAGAGGCGGAGCTGGCCCTCGGGCCGCCGGGGCAATGGCCCGAGGCCCAGATCAAATTTTCTCACTACAAAACACTATAGCCCAAGGGAAGGAGCTGGGTCTCCTGCACTCTCCATGGACTGAGCCCGAGGCTGGCTGGCTAGCTGGCTACGCCCCTACAGAGCCCCTTGGCCCATATTAGGCTCACCTATCTTGCACACATGCTCAATGGCTGGCAGCAAGGTGCCTTCCTACAATCCATCCAAACCTGTACTGACACCTGACACTGGGCCCTGTCATGCTCCAACTGCTGCACCCCTGCTGGTCATACAGTGTACGTCTGCTCCCTGCACACCACCGCCTCCTATGCGAAGGTAGCACACGAATTTGGTGACTACCTCATAATTGTTTTCAGAAGCTTTAGTAGTTATTTCATAGATTAATAGAACATGTTTACATCGGGTTGAATGCTCACACTAGACACATCCACAGCTGATTGTCCCTTTCTTAACATACACTTTTTAACATCCTAATTTTCGTTATGAAAACCACAATGTTCCAAACAAATATTAAAACTTTGAATCTTAACAGCCAAAATAAAATTAATTATTATGGTATGGATTCCTCAAAAAATTATAGAAATTAAGACATGGATCCAGCTTTTATATGCTGCATATTGTTATTTCTAATGCACTGTTTGAACAGAACTATTCATATGTGCTACTTGTTGCCAATTATTTCAAAAGGAGTGAACAATTTGCTATTCTCTGACCATTTGCATCAATGGCCAACATATTGATCATCTTATCATCATTCTTTACATGTCAGACACCATAATATCTTAGTTGCAGTTGAAGGAGCATTGTACCGCAGAGGCGCAGACTGATATAAACATGACGCCCACTATAACAACCTTGGAACATTTGAAGAACTTCATTCATATATGTACAAGTTTGAAAAGAACTACTGTAGACAGAGCATCGTACCAGTTGTTCCACGGTTAGATGGTGCAGACTCAATTGTTGAGGAGTATGACAACAGTAGCATAGATGGTGCACTGGAGCTAAATACAGGGGATGATGAAATAGGCTTGGGGACCAGGTGGCCATGCCTCTGAGCTGTTCCTTGTTCACCTGCCTTTGGCTAAAGCAATACATAAAAACATTAGAAGTAGCATTGAAGTATTGTATTAAGGACGAGATACAACTGTAAATACAAAAAAATCTAGCTCATAAGGAGTGTCATCCATGACAAAGATTTAAGGGGAGAGGAACGGGAAGAGAGACGAAAATGATAAGAAAAATAGTGCAGATAATTGGTTCCTACATGTTATTGGCTGTCGAAAAAGAATAACTTGCGGGGAGGTTCTTCAAAATCATAGTGACAAGAGTTTTTTTTTTTTGGCAATTTTCCTTTAGATTATTCGCCAAAATGTCACTCAGTCAACATAGTATATTTACTTCACAACTACAACACCATATCTATCTAAGCTCACACGAACTTTGTTCTTGTGTGGGCAGGTCATTTCCTAGCAGCTAGATCAGTTCCTATAAACTTTGATGGTTCAGATTTGCATGAGAGTTTATCAAAATATTAGGAACTCAATAATATCCCCTTTGTCATGGATGACACTCCTTATGAGCTACATAAAATTCAGATGAAGTAGGAATAATATTTCTAAATCCTTAAAAAACACACTAAAAGGTTTACCTTGTAAACATATTTAAGTTTTAGAGCCGACTGGGCATCAGAGACATTTGTTCCTCTTATCGGAACTCCAATTGAAGGATCCTTTGGAATGCTCTCTGAGATTTCACTACCGAGAGAATCACTGTGCCTGGTTGGTTTGGATGAATTTGAGCTCTGCGGAATCAGTGAATTTTCTGTCCTATTTTGTCCAACTGATTTACCTGCTGATGCTTCCAAATTGTTGCTTAAAGAATCAAATTGTGTTATCGAATCTTGGCAGCCAGATAGATCGAGAAAGGGGATATTTCTAAGCTTCACAAATGATTCTGGTAATTCTCTCAACCCAACACACTGTGACAAATCAAGGTATTGTAAATTGCCACACATGGCAAAAGAACTAGGCAAGTGCAGAAGTTCACAACAACCTCGTAAGCTTAAGTAACTGAGCATTTTTAAGTTGCTGATACAAGAAGGCAACTCCTCTAGTTTAGTTTCTGAGAGATCCAATGTTTCTAGTTTTTGAAAGCAATTTCTTTGGAGAGGGATCTTTGAAATGGGCAACCCTGAAGCATCAAGGTACCTCAGATGCTTCAATCGAAAAACACAAGAAGGTAATTTCTTGATGGTGCATCCACGAAGATCTATGACACGCAGATATTTATTTGCTGAAATTACTTTACTAACAAGCTTTACTTCAATCTCACTAGCCTTCAAAACTAATGCACGTGCCTTGAGAGGCCATTTCTTCCGATCTATTGATTTTAAGGCTGATGTACAGATCCGTCCATACCTATAATCACAGTATTTAATGGTTTTGTCGATCTTATCATCTTCTGAAAACACAAGGATGTCATTGCAACCAACAGATCTAGCAAGATTATAGGCCAAAGTATGCATGCGCAGTACCTCCCTAGGAGCACTAGAACTTTCTGGAGCAATCTGAAAAAACAAAATACAGTTATTTTTAGTGTGAAGATGTCAACATATATGATTACATAAGTTGTTACTGGAAAGTTAATGGACTAATTGATCTCTAGACGTGAGAGTAACAACACAAAAATGTGATCAACTTACCACAGCAAGCTTATCTGCGACTTCAAAGAAAAATATTGTTTTGATCTCCTCTATGTACAGGTCTGCAACTAGCTCTGCAGGAAAGGTATTATGTCTCGACTCAATCAATCCAAGTGCAATCCACTGCCGAGCAAGTTTTTCCTTATCTAGATATGATCCCTTGGGGAAAACTGAGCAATACACAAAGCACTTTCTTAAGTTGGCTGAAATATTGCAATATATCTGCTTAAAAGATTGGAACATAGGCATAGCATTAAGGGTATCTTTCTCCAACATCCACATTTCTTTGACCTTTGCTGTTTTCCATGACTGCTCCCACCTTTGTCGGGTATTCACCACAGATCCAAGGAATTTAGCAATTAAAGGTATGCCTTCGCATCTACTAATAATATCCTCCCCATATTTCTCAAACCAGTTGAGATTTTGGCACATAATCGCACTCTTAAAGATTGCACAACAATGCTCTTCAGATAAAGCTGGCAGTCTATACGCCTGAACAGTAGCAATCATGTTGGCAACTTTTTCACTGTGTGTCGTCACTATGATCTTGCTTCTTGTCTCTTGGCCAGTCATTAGCATCTGCTTCAGCTCAATTACTTTTTCATCCTCACCCCACAATCCATCTAATACAATGAAGCACCTCTGGCAATTAAGCAAGTGCTGAAGGGTGTTTTTCAATTCCATATTTCCCTCAATAACTTTGCCAGCCTTTGAAATTATTTGTTGCCCAATACCTTCGATGTCCACAGTACCTATGGATAGGTTAATCCAAATTCGGAGGTTGAATGCCTTCTCTATCCAAGAGTCATAGTAAAGTAGATGAGCAATACTTGTCTTTCCAAAACCCACAGGCCCAAAGATGGGAACAATAGTAATGTCAGCATTTGGTTGCTTCAATATGTCCTTGATTCTCCTCAAGTCATAGTCCCTCCCAATTATTGTAGAACTTCTTGTATTTACATATGAGGTGGTCTGGCTCTCAGAAGTTGGCAGTGTCTCTGCACAGGGAATCAAATGTTGTAGTCTTCGTAATTCATTTCTCACAGATTTCATCCTTTGAATCAGGTCAGCTTTTAAAACAATTGGATTGGACAACGAGAAGAATGATAGCACCTGCAAATTTACCAAACAGAACTTGATAAGTAACATTGTTTTCAGTTTTTGAGGAACTTAAACCTTGCTTGTTTCCAACCATAAAACTAATGCAGTGAGTGTGTGTACACACACATGTGTGTGCGTGTGTATGTATATGTGTGTATATATGTGTGTATGTAGTTGCGGGGGTGTTGTAACGCAAGAATCCTCCATATGGCACAATCTAGAGCTAAAATGGATTGAACTGCATACCGCATACTATTCATATTTGTTTTTGGTGTGTCAAATCTTTGTTGGGATATGCAAGTGCCAATACTACAGCTTATATAAACTTTCGTCTTATTAGTGTAATGCAATGCTCATGCAGTTTTCACAAACAAAGAAACACTTCGGATTTGTAATGAAATGTCTAGCACCTTCAATTTTGCTGCTTATTCTACAGAAGACACTGTTAAGATTTGCAATATGGTTCGGATGTTTAGATGCCTATTTTTGAGTCCTCAGAGTTATTGTCTTTTCATGTTAAGCATTTTATGTGTTTGAACAGAACATTCATGAAATCTAAATAAAAGAAAATTTTGGAATTTGGAAAGATGCATTACTTAGATCTAAAAGTTTTTTGATTTGCGAGTTACAAATCCCCTTTCCCTTCATATCCATCCCATGATTTTTCTAGACTATTCGCTTCCAAACCAATAACAATTAGAGGAGTGCTAGCTGGTGGCTGGTGCAAATGTAGCTACGAAAAAGATCGAAATCTGTAACACTATTCCTTCATTGCCAATTATAGTGCTTCAAAAAATATGGGCCAGGCCGAGCAGTTACTTTAGCATCTTATCTTGCTCTTAGAATCACATATGCATTTTCAAAATTATATAATCTTCTGTTGACAGATCCTTATTTAGTTATCATTTACTAATAACATGAATTGTGAAGCAACATGAAAACAGAAAACATGTCAGCCTACTAATTTTTCATGTACATATAGATCACAGATGTACTGTATAAAGTATGGATAATGATACAAGAACTAAACCAAACTGCTGCTATAGTATTATTGGCAACATAATTTCAAAGAGCTAGGGAAATGGAAGATTTACCTTTTGAAGACAACTGCTATCTCCAAACTGCTCTTCCAAATGATAGGATTCATTGATAATATCTTCAATGTCATAACTTGCTGATTTCATGATACGGATCACCTCAACAACAGAGGCACACAAATCATTCTGGCCTCTTCGATTGTTCTCTGAAATTCTCAGTTGGTGCTCTAGATACTTTTTTTCTACATATTTCACCTGGTCTTCAAGGAAGATCTTGTTTTGTCTTAGAAGTTCCAGATCATCGCTGAAACTGCAGCACAGCTTCACCTCATCCAGCGCAAAGGTAGCAATAGAAGGAGCAGCCGATGTAAGTGCACTGGGCAGAAGTGCTTCAGTTTGACCCATTGCTTTGATTCCACCCTGCTTTGCGAATCTTGAGAAGTAAAATACCTACTCATAGTTATAATTTTGGTTTAGATAACATGGCCATGTAATTGCTAGAACTGTTCCTTAATGCTCACTAAGAATGATCAGGAATCCAATTCTTTGTAACACCCCGCCCCCTTCTCGGGGACTGGAATGCTACCATCATTTCATATCCTCACCATTCACAATTGTTGCTAATAAATTCAAGCAACAACTACTATAATTACATCTCAGCGACACAATAAACATCATACCATTTTTTACACTAACTACTCTAGCATGCCATTAGGGTCTAATTATGTTTAATAAAAGGTGGTATGTGAATTACTGCTTGTACGTGAGAAATTAATGTGCTACTCCTGCCTATACATGCCATCTTCAATGCTCATCTAAAAAAACATAAATAAGCAAAGGTGAGTCCAAAGACTTAGCAAGCACATCAAGGTTGTCACGGCGTCGCCTAGGCGACGCCTTGGCGTCCAGCGCCGGGGGAGACGCAGGGAGGATCGCCGCCTTGGCAGTGCAGCGGTCCGCTCCTCTCCTCTCCATTGCTGCCTTGCCTCCCTCCCTCCCGCCGCGCCTTCCCACTGCACGCGTCGCCTCCTCCCGCCGCTCATCGGCCGCCTCCTCCCTCCCCGCTGTTGCCTTCCTTCCTCCCTGTCGCCTCCCTCCCGCCGAGGGAGGGAGGCGACGGGGGCAGGCAGGGGGAGGTGTCGGGGGGGGCGCCGGGAGAGCGGGAGGCGGCGGGAAGAGGCGAGGCGGCGGGAGAGGAGGCGGGAAGCGGGGGGAGAGGAGGCGAGGCGGCGGGGGGAGGCGGCGGGCGGCGGCGGGAGAGGAGACGAGAGAGGAGGCGGGCCGGGAGCCGGGAGAGACGAGAGAGAGAGAGTCGGGAGGCAATGCGTCATGGGAGTGTTATATCGCGAAGATCGCATGCATCGCCAGAATGGTGAAGCGTCGCGGCTCATGAGTCTGCATCGCTGGCCTTCGCCTAGGCGTCGCCGTGCCCTCGCCTAGGCGTCGTCTAGGCGTCCAGCGGTGCTCACTCGCCGTGGTCGCCGACTCCGCCGTGACAACCATGAAGCACATAATAGGCCGATAAACGCTGCCACATGCATAAGCATTCATCTAACCATGTCATGCTCCACATGTTTCCGCATTGTCATAGACATAAACATGTTGTTCTCCACATGCTTCATCATGGTCATATCATCATTCTCATGTCTCATCATTGTCATTTCATTAGTGCCATGCAACTACTCTACATGCTCATCACGTTGCATATACCAGTATAGTCTGGGTGAATACCCATCGATGTTCACCCTACTATAAGCCCATCCTCATCCAAGACGGGATCACTCCACTCCGTGGAGGCCTCACCGAGTAAGTCTTACAGATCCACCCATGGTGAATCCCTTTCTCATCTCATGAGTGCACATGATGCAAATGTATATATCTATTGTCATAAATATATTTCATCGTTATCATCATAAGCTGGTAAGCATCATAGCTTACCCTACCCCATTATCATCCTCATCATCTACCATGCAGCATCATATATCGTAAACATCGCATATTTCAAAACAAATACCATCTACCGCTCTACCATGTATAGCCTGGGTGAACACCCGTCGATGTTCACCCTACTATGAGCCCGTCCTCGGTCCTCGTCGGTACGGGGATCTCTCCACTCCCGTGGAGACCTACCGGAGTAGGTCTTATGGATCCACCCATGGTGAAATCCTTTCTCATCTCATGAGTGCACATGATGCAAATGCATATATCTATTGTCATAAATATATTTCATCGTTATCATCATAAGCTGGTAAGCATCATAGCATACCCTACCCCATTATCATTGTCATCATCTACCATGCAGCATCATATATCATAAACATCGCATATTTCAAAACAAATACCGTCTACCGCTCTACATGTATAGCCTGGGTGAACACCCGTCGATGTTCACCCTACTATGAGCCCATCCTCATCGGCACAGGGATCTCTCCACTCCCGTGGAGACCTACCGGAGTAGGTCTTATGGATCCACCCATGGTGAATCCCTTTCTCATCTCATGAGTGCACATGATGCAAATGCATATATCCATTGTCATAAATATATTTCATCGTTATCATCATAAAGCTGGTAAGCATCATAGCTTACCCTACCCCATTATCATTGTCATCATCTACCATGCAGCATCATATATCGTAAACATCACATATTTCAAAACAAATACCTTCTACCGCTCTACCATGTACTTACCTATTTATCATTGGGGTCGATGCGTGGATGTCTCTAACCCTAGACCTCCACCTGTACAAGCACCACCCGACTCAATACACTACAGCGATACACATACTTTTATGAATGACATTGATTCACATGCCAAACCCTCGGCTTCGAGGTTCCTGGCAGCCATTGATGGTCCTTACATCATCGTCCTCGTCCCACCACCTTCCCCAACTCCTTAGAGCTCCTCTCCTCCGGGCTCCCTCCCCCTTACAGTCTTTGTGTGATCATTGCATTTGGGTGGGATGCTTGGCTTGGCTTCTGTGATTGGCCGAGCATGAAAGAGTGCTTTGCCTTCTCTGGCTTTGCTCTCAGTGGAGGAATGAAATTAGACTGAGGCTTGGGAGAGTGCTTGCTTGGGCTGAGTTTGCTTACAAGGAGGCATGGTTGGCCAGCCTCTTTCTCCTGGCTTTGTGCAATGTCTTTGGTGCCCTCACCTTATCTCTTGCTCTCTCTTGGTTTACTGTTGTGCTGGGTAAAACCGCTGGACCATTGGTCCATAGGGTGATTTTTGCACTATTCAATGGCTTTTGTACTGCGACAGGTGAATCGGTAAAACATGGGAGTTGGGTTTTCCTTCTGCCAAATGATGATGCCAACATTTTGCAAGAGACGCCGACTAGCCCGGACGGTGCGGGAACCGATACTTTTATTCCGCATTTCTAAAGCCGAAGGATTCTAACGGCAAAACCCTTTTATTCTCCCTTGGATTGTTTGAAATTTTCACTTTTCCTTCTCTTTTCTTTTCTACGGGCATTACATTCTTCCCTCAATTTTAGTTTATTTGTTCAAAAATTAAGTCCATGAGGAACCTAAAGAGTGCGGAACAGCGGTCAATTCTCAGAACAAAAGTGTCATAGTTTGGTTTTATTTCTTATAGGAATCGGTTTGTCACACATAATGTCAGCACACCCCACAAAGAAAAGAAAAACATATGAATCCAGATTCCACAAAAAGAAGTCATTCTACTGGTTCAAAATTGAAACAAAATGATGGCATCCACTCATTATATTTACTTGTGTAATAATCTGCAAACTAGCTCATAATCAAACCAATGCATCTTAGTCTTCAAGTCGGAATGTTCATTAGCTGGATAAATATTGAACCGGATGGTCTTGCAATTGTGATTCAGGCAAAGCAAAGAGCTATTCAGCTGAATCAATACAGAATGGGATGATCTCGCAACATTGTGTAAAACCAATAAACAATAAGATGGGTTCCAGTGGTGGAGTGGTGGGCGCAAAGAGGTGTGAGCCTGTGAGGCCACCAACCAGTTTCGGTTGTCACCTTCTACCTAATTTAAAAGTGCACAGTTTCTTCCTGTGCATCTAGTATAACAAGCTGACTTCCCTGGAGCAAAGCATGAGCTCCCCATGCAACCATTTGCCATTAGGCGTACTTGCAAGCTAGGCTTGCCAAATAACCAACACGAATAACAGGTAAACTTAACATGATCCTTGACATAAGACGACATTAACCTATGTTGCAAAAGTAGTAGATTATTCCGTTTGAAACTACTTCCAATACCAATAGGAGCCGAAACCTAAATGAAACAGCAATGCTGCTGCAGCAAAAACACCGAACCAATTCGTATATCGCATCCTAGTCCCTTAGTTCGAATCGCAACCAAGTCCGAAGTGGGGATTAAGATAGACACTTCACGATTACTCCACTACGCCCTCGGAAACGTAAGCAAAACAAGCAGGAGGGAGAGGACCACCTTGCCGATTGCTGCTCCCCGGCGGTGCCGACGACGAGATGCTTGCGCCGACGCTTACCTCGGGGACGGTGGGCAGGGCACGGCCGCCGCTTCGCCGGTTGCCGCTCCCTGGCGGTGGCTACGACAAGCTACCCGCGCCGATGCTTAGTTCGGGGATCCGGTGGGTAGGACAGGGCAGAGCTGCCGCTTCGCCGGGCACCATGAGGCGGGAGCCCTGGGCGAGCGGCGAGGCTGAGCACGGGACACCGCTGCGGGCTTGTTGCGGGAGAACGATGCTGGTGGGCTTTGTACTTCCAACGGTGGGGATGGGCACTGGGATCCTCTGTGTGAGCTGTCCGGTGGGGCCAGGATGTCATTGAAGCGGTCTGGGAGCACCTTAAGGTCCCGTGTCACGAATCCTGCGAGAATCGAGAGCCTTTGCTCAGAAAAATTCCCATATTTCAAATGAAGTTTGAATCGTTGTTTCCGGTAAAACTCCTATAAAATTTCTGTATTTCAAATGGACCACATCCTTGGATAAAGCGTGGGGTGAGCTGTTGGTTCAAGGAAGTCTAAGGCCAACTAGATAAATACGCGCGCTACGCTGCGTCGGTCATCAGATCTTTCTTACAAACTACATTGTATCTGTGCTATCACTGCGAGAATCTGACCCACGCAAGAGATCGAAAGCAAGGACGTACATGTAATTACAGAAACAGGAGGACTTTTCTATAGAACTGTGGTAGGATCTCTATGAAATTACAAAAACCGTAGGCTTATATGTGAAAAACTAAAAATAAGGACTCATATGTAATTATAGAGAAAGGATGGCTTTTCTGGGATGGTGACATGGGCTCCTAGCCTTACGGCATTTCTTTCAGCTTTAAGGAAGTTATTATTATGATACGTTGGGAGATTCGTTAGCTTCCTTTCTTTTTCAGTTAGAAAACATGTTTCTAATTTTCATATTTTGAATAAAAATATTAGAGAAAATTAGTTCAATACCATCGGAAAGAGGATGGCATATGGAGTCCATGTCATTAACACATTGTATGTTTTTTTCCAACTCGGAGATCCTTTTGCCACTAATACAAAGAGACTAATACCGAACGTTTTGTCACAGACAATTGAGCAAAACCATCAATATTAAATACAATCACAGACGGTTTTAATTTAGCGACCGTCTATATTACTAGCAGCGCTAAAGACCATCTGTAAAGAGATAATATCATGGAAGGTTCATATTGAAAACCGCATCACAAACGGTTATTAACAAAAATCATCTGTGATATTATCTTTCTACAGACGGTTTATATTAAAAATTGTTTGTGAAATTTGTCGGGACCCCGGATTTCCGAATCCAGATCCTCTGTGTATTACAGCACTAGTCCCAGATCAAAGCTAGTGCACACAGTCAAACAGTGATGATTACATAACGAACAACGCTTTATTACAATATTAGAAAGTATAGACCAAAAGGTCTCTTTATTACAACTGAGATTTCAAGACATCGCAAACACACAAAACAGAGCGGAAGCAAAATAAACTCTGATGAAGACCCATCAATACGCCACAGACAATTGACTGGGGAAGCGCAACCTAGTACTCCGGAAAGCCTTCGTCGAATCCCCACGCGAAGTAGTCGTAGTCTCCTTCCTGAGCTTCGTACTCCTCTGAGATTTTATTTTTAAGTGTAGCATGTGAGTACATAAAGTACTCCGCAAGTCTTGAGAAAATACAGTAGATGCAGGGCTTAACAAAGAAGGGTTATATGGTTCTTTTGTACAAAGCAATATGTTATTTCAAATAACATTAAATATTTTCAAAGACAATAATTTTATGAAGTAATTGCTTTAACAGAAACTATCAAGAATTTTCTAGTGAAGGATCATCCACCAACACTAGTTGACAGACTCTAACAGCCAAGGTTCAAGACTACGGGTTCCATCCACCCACACTGGCTCCATCCGCCAGGACAACCCTGAGAGTTCCATCCACTCTCGGGTTCTCAAAACGTTTACTTTTAAACCAAAACCAAAGTCTACCATGTGAATGCATTCTTTGCCCGCCTTTGACCGTAGGCACGGCTATTCTGCAGAGGTTGTACAACTTTACCCACAAGAGATAAGTCATCTTAATAGCCAACATGCTTCCTTAGGCATAAGACCTAGATAATTTATCACAAAGCCTTACCTCACTCTAGTTTAGCTAGTCACCACCCGCTGAGGTTTCACCGTTGAAGGGTTAAATCCACCCAGTCAGAAGCCCCTCTTGCGCCATATGAGTACAGTAAATCTCTGTCCCTCACTGTGAATAACCAGTAAATCCCTGGCACCCACTTTCCACTAGTGGTACCTAAACTAGACTATCGTAAGTTAGTCAGCTAGGTCGTACCTATATAGACTTGTAGTTGTAATGTAGTGCTCAGTTTGGACAATCACAAGCGTCGGTCCTTAATTGACTAAGGCGGAACATTTACAATACAAGTTCTCGTGCTAAATCTGCACCAATCCAATCTTACCATGCGTCCAAGTCTAATCAATTTGCACAATTTGTTTTTGTAACACCCCAGCCAAACCAATGACCTGGAATGCTACTAAACTAGCAACATAACAAATATAAACTATTTGCATTCTACAAAATTTCAGCAGAATCTCCTTTGTTTATTGTCTAAATCGAAAGTTCCAACAAGTATAATCAAAGGATATAATTAACAGTAAGCAATATCATCAATACTAAGCAAAACAGATATAAAACTTAAATAAAGAACGGAAGCAATATAAAAGAGTTCTAATCCCTTATTACATTTTAAACTGGGTAATCATAAATCAAATACTACTTAAGCTAAACAACAAATAATGTTTAAAGTTCTCTATTGATTCTATGGTGGATAAATCGTGCAAGTGCATCAATACTAATTCTTCTTTTTCCCCATGCATGCCGATTTCATAATGGTACCTAAACAAACAATAAACAACAACAACAAAACAACAACAATAAGAGTGAGTCCAACGACTCAGCAAATATAATAAGTAGTAACAAGAATACACGTTAGCATCATTCCACAAGTTCATCCATCAATCATATAAATAAACCATGCTATGCAATATGATCAAAAATCTCTTTATCTCCTCTTTCGCATTTTACCGGTAATGCGGAGTGTGCATCCGTCAATGCACACCCATGCCTGTACCATATGGTACAGGGACCAATTGCCCATACTCCACAAGTATGGGGACCTTTAGCCCGTCATGTCATCCACATGACGGGGACCTCAGCTCTTGATCATCTCGTGACCGAGACTTCAATAAATCAGCATGATGCATATGCGTGAATGTCTCAACGAATAAAGCTTGCATTCACAATATCTATGCATCATAAATTCTCACGAACACCTTCAATTTCAATCGACCATAAACAGTACCAACATATCACTATCATAATCAAGATCACATATACTCATAATTTAGAACAATCATCTTCAAAGCATCAATCATCCACAATTCACACTATAGTTTTAAAACCGCAGTTATACTTGCCTTAACCACGAGAAAACGGGGGATGAGCAGAAGGTGCGGTCCCTGGGATCCGTCCTCCTCCTGAACAATAATTATAATAATTGCTAAGACAACAATAGCGGGTCTTTAGATAAAATAACAATACCCCCAAATTAACCCAACACATTTAACTTGACTTAATCCCAAATTATTTCGGCCATCTTGTCCACATCTACGGGCAGTCAACTTCAAAACTTCATAACTTTTGATACAGAGGTCCAATGGGGCGTTCTCAGATTCTCTGGAAAGATAATTAAATTTTCTAACTAAACTTAGTTGGTGAGCCTCCCAGATTCGGCCATTGTCTACCCGCACCATTCACTTTTCTAAAGCATCAGCAATCTCAACGGACTCTCTGGACAGCAGACTAAAATGGTCATAACTTTCGCCCCGAGAGTCGGAATCTGGATTTCTTGATCTTTCTGGAAAGATAAGAAAATTATCTACAACTTACCTAATATGAAGATCTTCTGATTCGCCCGTTTTCCCATCGCCCAAAGTAATCTACCGAAACCTGTCAGGAATTCCCCCGATCTGCAGAACAGTCATCTTAGAAAATCATAACTTTTGCTACGCAAGTCCGAATAATGCGTTCTTGCATTTCATGTAAAGATAATTACGTCCTCTACAATTCTCTAGGAGAGGTCCAGACCTGAATCCCCACGGATTTATCCCAAAACAGCAGTCTAACACGATCTATTCTAACAGTCCAGATTACCGACATTGCTACCATGATCAAAATATTATTCTAAATGGGGAAAACAGGAATTACCCTTGACGAAACACTGTAGAACACGACGAATACCCACGAACTCCACCTCTTCTCCTTTTCCTCTTTTTCCCTTCTTCTTTCCTTTCCCTCGGATCCAATTGCCGCGCTGCGATTGATCTCCCTTCTCTGTTCGACCGGCAGCCAAAGGAGGATTTTCCCCACCAGTGGAAGGGCTTCAATGGGGGAGGGGAAGGGGGAGGAGCACGCATCGCATATCCCCCGCACGCATCGCACAGGCCGCGGTACATCGTGGCAAGTGCGGTCAATCCCCAGCTGACCTGGGGGACCTCGCCGTCCGCGATCGCCCTCGCCTGAGCGATGAGGCGCGCATCCGTGGTGTTGGCGTGGCTGGTAGTAAAGAGCACTCAACCAAACATCCACATCACGTACACCTTCAAGTGGCACGAGACCTTGTGTGTAGCAGCCTTGTGTGTGGTCGTAGGCTGCTGGTACTTCATGTCTTGTGCATTCGAGTGGTCGTAAGTGGTTTACGACCAGCTGGGTTGAGCTTCAAGTACATTCTTCTGATGCAGATTTATGATCTCAGTGTTTTGTGTGGTGCTATGTGATGGTTCTATTGTCTGTGTGGTTGTAGGACTTCGGAGCTAGGTCATGGTGAGGTGTAGAAGGACCAGGACTAGGCATAGGAGGTGTTGAGGTCTAGACGGTCAGGAGACACCGAAGATGATCGAGGCTAGTGAGGTGGTTGCAAGCCGAGACGACGAGGAACCGGAGCTGGAGCTGCCGGAGGTGAACATGACGGGCAACGATGAGGTGGACCGGGACTAGGCTTATGGAGGAGTCGAGGTCCAGACGGTCAGGATGTCAGGTGCGGTCGTCTGCAATGAATGGACCGGGACTAGGCTCAGGGAGGAGTCGAGGACCAGTTGGTCGGAAGCAAGGTGCGGTTGTGCGATAACAGGAAGCTTCCGGGATGGTGCTTGAGGGGCAATTCGGTGAATTGACTCAAGACCTGCAAAAAGGGAGCTGGTCTGTTAAAGCAGCTGTGTCTTGTCGGTGTTTATGGGTTGTCGCGAGTGTGTGCGTGTGTAAAACTGGTATTAGGTGGGGTTTACGGGTTATCCCCAGTGTGGACTAATGGGTGGATCCATTAGGTCTAGGTTCACGTGTGAGCCTATAAAAGGGGGAGGGGAGACAAGTGTTAGACTGGAGAGAGTTGGTCGGTTGAGCCTTGGCGGCTGCCGCCTCTCCCTCCCATGGGAGTCTATCTGTGTGTGTGTTAGCTCTAGGGTTAGAGCTTGTCCTCCCGAGGGGAGTGTGGCTATTGAGAGTGTGTGTTGGCTCTACGGATTAGAGCCTGGTCCTCCCGAGGGGAGTGTCTGTGAAATCATTCATCTGAGCAATACATGTATCTTAGGCTATGTGCCTTGTGTATTTCTTCTATTTGAGTTTGCTCGGTTTGATTTGATTTCTTCTCTGTTCTTCCTTTCTCTGTGTTCTTGGCTATTTCTTGATCGCGGTGACATGTGGGTTGTACTCCAAGCCAGAGGTTTATTCTTGGCTATGCCATGTGATAAATATTCTTGGCTGTGCTCCAGAGGTTTATCCTTCAAACTTTTGAAGAAGGTTCCCTCATGCGCTAAACAATATGTTTAGAATATTTATCACATGGCATCTCGATGTACCATGTGTGACTGAAACTTTAACAGTTCAGATTTTAGCAAACAAGAGGACTTTGTTATCATGACTACAATAGATGATTAGCAGTTCAATTCACAGTCATTGTTCGGCGATTCGTAGATCAGCAGTTGAATTGTGAACTGAAAAAAAAACACAAAAAGAGGAGATCTTTGTGTGAGCGTATAGTTCGTGAGGGAAAAAGAGCCGTGCCATTTGGGTTGTGGGCTGGCTGTAGAGTTTCCTTAAATTCCCTAATGGCCTGCAAGCTGCAGGGCATCCTTTCATCGATTATTCCTCATCTTCTGCATCTCTTCGCGCGCTCAACCTTCCAATCAAATCCATTTTCCTCATAAGGGAGCTCGCCTGCCATGCAATGTAAGGGAAAGAGGAAACGTGTGGAACTAGCATCACAACGAGTTTCACTATGGACAGCTCGCCTGTCTCCGTACACTAGCCATACCTAATTTTGGGGGCGTATAGCCCAAAACTTTAAGTTGTAACTTATTAGTCAAATACATAGTGATTGATGAAAGAAGACAAAGTAAAAAAGCTAGCTAAAAATATAAAAAGAACGAGAATGATATTGGCTTCTTGATAGCACTAGGGGTCCCGATCTTTCGATGAGAGTGGTAGATTCGATTGGGGAAGGAGATGACGTTGACGACCCGACTACAACCATCCAAGGACGTTGCGCCTTAGCGATCGATACACCAACTCCAGAGATTGTTCGTGACCTTGTCGGCGCGCGATCAATCTAACCACGAGGGTTCTTGTTCCTGCAAGCAATCGACGAACAAGCAAGAACAAGATGAACAGCAACTCAATTGTGAATAACGATGTAAGATTCAATCGAAAACAAAAACAACGGTGGGGTTCCGAAGACAAGTATTCGGGCGGTCTAGCCGACACGCGCGAGTACAAGGCAAAGTAGCAAAAGCTAACTTAGTCTAAACAAAACCCAAACCCTAGAAGAGGGTGCGGCTGACTATTTAAGGGCCACGGAAGGTGGAGGGTCGGCCAAAACACTAGGAAGCCGAAAAGGACTCGAATTACAAGGCCCAAGGTCCACTTTGACTCGGACTGGAAAAGTGACGTGACTTATTTTGCAGTTTCTGACCGACTCGGATGGAATTTGGAGGTGAGGCTGGATCCATCTGAAAGTAGACTTCAAGAGCTTTCCAACGAGTACTCACGGGCCCCGAGTAACCTTCTAGATCAAAAGTTATGGCCGTTTGAAGTAGACGCTGTCAAAAAGGCCGAATCCGAGTCAAACTTGTGAACAGGACTTGGTTTGCACTTGATTGTTCCACTTCTATACTTGAGCTCATGTGGTTCTTCCCCATGGTTCCTAAGGACAATTAAATCATCACAAGAATTAAGTAGTATTCCATTCTTTGAAACATTTGTATGCAAACTTAGGAACGCATTCACCTGATGGTTAAGTTGACGTGCTCGCGCTCTAGTCATTGGTCCTTGTATCATAGTTTCAGTTTGATGTGGAGTCGGCATGGTTGTATGCATGGAAAGGATGTCCTCATCATCCTCCCTTCTTGCATTTGAGTCGTCCGCGACTCAAGCTCATCTTCTTCTCCTAAGTATGGCTTCAAATCTGCAATATTAAATGTGGGACTAACCCCATAATCTGCAGGCAACTCAAGTTTATATGCATTATCATTAATCTTTTCCAACACTTTGAAAGGACCATCAGCTCTAGGCATCAACTTAGACCTCCTCAATTCAGAAATCTTTCTTTTCTCAAATGCAACCAAACTAAATCACCCGGTTGAAAAGTTAAATGCCTCCTTCCTTTACTACCAAAGAAGTTTATATTTAGCATTCATCGTTCAATATTTTCTTTGGTTGTCTCATGCAGTTTCAACATCAAGTCAAGACTGTTTAGCATCAAAATTTAACTTCTCCAAGATGGAAGTGGTAGCAAATCAATAGGAGCACGAGGCACAAAGCCATAGACAATCACAAAAGGGCACAACTTTGTAGTAGAATGCAGCGAACGATTATAAGCAAATTCAATATGAGGCAAGCATTCTTCCCACATTTTAATGTTCTTTTCAAAACAGCCCTAAGCATGGTAGATAACGTTCTATTCACAACTTCGGTTTGCCCATCGGTTTGGGGATGACATGTAGTCGAAAATAACAGCTTAGTCCCCAATTTAGCCCATAAAGTTCTCCAAAATGGCTAAGGAATTTAGTGTCACGATCGGAAACTATTGTATTTGGCACACCATGCAAACGAACAACTTCACGAAAGAACAAATCAGCAATATTGGTAGCATCATCACTTTTATGACATGGTATGAAGTGGGCCATCTTAGAAAATCTATCCACAACAACAAATATGCTATCCTCCCTTCTTTGTCCTAGGCGGTCCTAAAACAAAGTCCATAGAAATATCTTCCCAAGGCACACTAGGAACAGTAGAGGCATATACAAACCGTGAGGATTAAGTCGTGACTTAGCCTTTTGACACGTGGTGCAGCGAGCAACAAAACGTTCCACATCACGCCTCATCTTTGGCCAAAAGAAATGACTAGCAAGTATGTCTTCCGTCTTCTTCGCTCCAAAATGCCCCATTAGCCCACCTCCATGCGCTTCCGTAACAACAACAAACGAACAGAGCTAGCTGGAATGCATAGTTTGTTAGCTCTAAACACAAATCCATCATTTAGGACAAATTTATTCCACGTTTTTCCCTCTTTGCAATTCAGCAACACGTCTTTAAAATCATCATCATGAACATAATGCTCCTTAATTGTTTCCAATCCAAAGATTTTGAAGTCAAGTTGTGAGAGCATGGTATATCTCCTAGACAATGCATCAGCAATAACATTCTCCTTTCCCTTTTGTGTTTTATGACATAAGGAAAAGACTCTATGAATTCAACCCACTTTGCATGCCTACGGTTCAATTTTGCTTGACTTCTAATATGCTTTAATGACTCATGATCGAATGAATGACAAATTCTTTGGGCCATAAATAATGTTGCCATGTCTCTAAAGTTCGAACTAGAGCATATAATTCCTTATCATAAGTAGAATAGTTCAAACTAGGCCCACTCAATTTTTCACTAAAGTATGCCACAGTTTACCTTCTTGCAACAAAGACACCACCCAATCCAATTCCACTAGCATCACATTCTAGCTCAAAAGTCTTACTAAAATCTGGAAGTTGGAGTAATGGTGCATGTGTTAACTTATCTTTCAATGTGTTGAAGGCGTCTTCCTGTGCATTCCCCCAAGTAAACGGCACCCCCTTTTTAGTGAGCTCATTCAATGGTGCAGCGATGGTGCTGAAATCCTTCACAAAACGACGATAGAATCTAGCAAGTCCTAGAAAACTTCGCACCTGCGTGACCGTTTTAGGAGTCGGCCAACTCTGTATTGCCTCAACCTTGGTTGATCAACTTCAATGCCCTGTGGAGTAACAACATAACCAAGAAAAGAGACTCGATCCGTGCAAAATGTGCACTTCTCAACGTTACCAAATAAACGTGCATTACGTAAAGCATCAAAAACATCACGTAAATGGCAACGGTGTTCCTCTAGTGATCTGCTATATATCAATATATCATCAAAATAGACCACTACAAATTTACCAATGAAAACACGCAAAACCTCGTTCATTAATCTCATGAATGTGCTAGGTGCATTAGTTAAACCAAATGGCATCACTAACCACTCATACAAACCGAACTTAGTTTTAAATGCTGTTTTCCATTCATCTCCCAATTTCATGCGAATTTGGTGGTACCCACTACGCAAATCAACTTTAGAGAAAACAATAGAGCCACTTAATTCATCAAGCATATCATCTAACCTAGGAATAGGGTGACGATATCTAATGGTAATGTTATTGATCGCTCTACAGTCCACACACATACGCCATGAGCCATCTTTCTTAGGCACTAAAATTACCGGAACAACACAAGGACTAAGAGACTCACGCACATAGCCTTTATCAAGCAATTCTTGAACTTGACGTGAATCTCCTTAGTTTCTTCCGGATTGGTCTGTATATGGCGCACGATTGGGCAAAGATGCTCCGAGAATCAAATCAATCGGTGCTCAATCCCTGACCGGTGGTAACCACGGTGGCACGTCCTTTGGAAAGACATCCATGTACTCCCAAAAGATTAGTGACGCGGGAGGCATGAAGAAGGTACCTCCTCGAATGAAAATAAAGCTTGTTTGCAAAGTAAGGCATAGCAAATAGAAGTACTAGCATCCAGCTCGGTCACTTGAGACTTAGTAGCAAGAAAACATGCACCTTTCAATTTAATCTCATTTTCATCTTATGAACAGATTTAGAGTTTTTCTTTTGATGTTGCTCAAGTTCGCTTGCAACAATCTGATTTTCACTCCTATTATGCTCCCGATTTTCTCTCTACTTGCTCTAGCAATCTCATCTTTGAAAATAGCTTCAGAGACATAGGATGTAACACAATTTTCTTGTCATGATGCACAAAAGAATATTGGTTTGTCTTACCATGATGCGGTGAATCTTTATCATATTGCCACGGTCTACCTAACGACATAGAGCATGCTTGCATAGGTACAACATCGCATTCTACAACATCGTGATAAGAACCAATAGCAAAATTTACTCTCACCATTCGTGTTACCTTCACCTTGCACTGTTATTGAACCATTGAATGTAGTAAGGTTGTGGGTGAGGTTTGGTGTTCAACGAAGCTTCTCCACCATATCGGAGCTCACCAAGTTGTTGCAGCTCCTCCATCAATTATCACTCGGCATGAGCGTTCCTTCACGACGCACTTTGTTTGGAAAAGGATGTGCCGCTGATTTTGCTCCGCCTCTCCATTTGTACACTCAACACACGCTGCACAATGAGGCTCTCATAGCGCTCTGCATCTTCAGCACCAATGTGCTCTTCTTCTTGCTCCTTCCCACTACTTGCATGGTCACCGCAAGCATAGCATATGTATCCTCATCCAAATCACTAGCAGAAGAATACTCACCATCATCTCTCGCAATCAAAACACGCTTGGTCGGGCACTCACTCCTCACATGGCCATACCCTTGCATTGATGACATTGGATATCCTCGTTCGTCCGTAGATGCAACGGACGAAGAGCTCTTCGCATGTGCTTGGGTTGTCCCCTTTGTTGCTTCGGATGCCCGAGATGCCGAATTTGATGATGAAAACCGTGGCTTGCTGTTGGAGGAAGAAGGTGTAGGGGGTTGGCTTGATGGTGCGGCAGATGTACGTTGAGACCAAATGTTTGCACGACCTGCAGAAACGTTAGTCCTAGTGCTCGCGCGTCGTCACATGCTTCTCTTTCAGCTTTACAAGCAAGATGAAATAAACAGTGATAGAGTTATATTCCTTGTAAGCTAAGATATCCTGAATTTCGATTCAAACCACCCATAAACCTAGCCATAGCGGCTTCTTCAGCTTCCTCTAAGTCACAACGCAGATGCCTGCTTGCAATTCTTGAAAATATTCCTCTACGCTTTTACTACCTTGCCTCAATTGTTGCAACTTATGTAACAAATCACGTGCATAATATGAGGGAACAAATCTAGCTCGCATGATTCTTTTTAATGCATCCCAAGTTGGTGGTATGGTGAAAGGATTTTTCTTACAACATTCACTCCACCAAACAGACGCAAAATCGATAAACTCACTAGTAGCACCCTAACCCTTTTGTTTCGGGGAATGCATGACAAGCAAATTTCGATCAACGACCAATTCCCAAGTGATATAAGCATCGGGGTTATATTTTCCATCAAAAGGTGGTATAGTGAACTTAATCTTACCAAGCGATTCATCATTCTCACGCACCTCATTCTCGGCGTGGTTGACGATGACGGTGGCGTCCTCATCATCATCAATCTCGATGTCGACCGCATATTCGTCTCCACCATTTTCGTCCCACCCCGCGCCCACGACACCAAGATTGGCACGAGTACGGCGAGTTGGTGCGGCGGGAGATGCACGCCCTCTCATCAAGACATCTCAAAATCTCGGCAAGTGAAGCGTTGACGGTGCCAACGAAGCCTCCAATGTTGCAAGCGTAGTGTTGGTGTTGATCTGCGCGGCCTCCAATTGGCCAAGGCGTTCGTTGGTGACCCTTACATCCTCTTCAAGTCCCTCAGTTTGCAGTTTCATTTGGCGCTCAAAGTGTTGTATGATGCCCCTAGTCCGAGGGGAATGTGGTGCTGCCCTCAGGCCCACTGGTTCTCCTGACATTGTTAGAAGACAAGAACAAACCAAGAAGAGAAAAAAAAATAATATTAAAACTGCAGGTTATGCCCTCACAACTACTGAGATGTGGTTAGATCAAGTCGCACACTCTCAACCCGTTCTGTCAAGCTCTTACAAGTTCTTACCACAGCAAGCGGAGGTGATTGCAGTGACAAGACAAGACAATATCTCACGGAAATTGGGTGTATCGCGCCTCGGCCGCTAGTCCCGTGAGGTGGTAGCCAAATCTGTGGAGCTATGGGTGAGTGAGAGTGAACAAAGGATAACTTAGAACCACATTAGTCAAAGCAAGTTGAATAATCGCTCAACGACGATACCGTGCTGGTCCTAGGCTAGACCGTACTAGAGACGCGAGCCTAGAACACAAACGAAGACACACCGTGCAGAAAGAAACTAGATGACGTTGCACACGGAGTTTTGGAGCTCGAAAAAGGGTACCGTCTTCACGGGGACCTTAGAATCACGTGCGAAGGGCTCACAATTTTGAGCAAATTCGAGAAACTTGATTTTTCCTCGGTTTGCGGGCCGTTTGAGGCCCTAAACGACCTTTTTGGGGTCGAAGCTGCAGCGTATGTGCACGGAGGCTTACGCGGATCTAAAATCTCCTGATTTTCGGACTTACATAAAGTTAGGTTTTCTCTCTCTTTTTTTTTTTTAATGCCGCGCTCTTCTAGATCTTGTTGCTGCTCTTTCTTGTCTCACTTTTTTTCTCTCTTTTTTTTTTTTCACGCGAGGCGCTTGGATCCGAATCGTGTCCTACTCCAAGACCAATTAGGGCAAAATCTCCCGAGTAACCGAATCCTCCCCTTTTCTTCCCTCCTATGACAGTTCGGATCTAACTACAACGGTGAGTCCAAAACATGAACAGAACTCGAAACTCTAAAGGAACTAGACACTAAGACCAAAGAAAGGACGCGACGATGCAACCGAAAACTCAACAAACAAAGACTATGCAGAATAGCGTAAGGCTCAACCTTGTTTGGATTTTGGGAATAGATCGATCTACTATTTTTTTTGGTTTACGGATGTGGGTAAAAATTGCAAAGACTAGATAAGATCTCTCACCGATCAACCTTGAGCTCTGATACCAACTGATAGCACTAGGGGTCCCGATGTAACGGTGGATGGAATCTGAATCGCTACTGTTATTGCATTCTCATATACATTATGTTTTGTTTAAACTGCTAAGTCTCAGGAGGTTTTCTATGAATTATATTTCAAAGGCTAAACGATGATAAAGCTTCCTCTTTTACAAAGTAAAATGACAGGAAGAATAAATAGAGTCGTAGGAAAAGAGGATGACTGTGGTGGTAAGTACATGACAATGATTGGTGGATTCATATCGATTATAAAAAAAGGAATGACAGAAAGGAGTCTAGGAGAAATAAGTGGGTGGAGTCTAAATGAATATATAGGCTAGGTAGATGATTTAAATGATTCTTGGAGAATTAGGAAGTGCAAGGGAAACTACGGGATTGCGATGCAGATAAATAGTATGAATTCTTGGAAGAGGCTGGGAATAATGTGATTGATAGGATTTGACCAAAATACTAGAAGGATGAATTGGATTTTTGGGTATATCGGAGGAATAATAATGATTACCGGAGTATAATCTGGATCAATGACTTTGGGGGAATTAGAAGAGTGTAGAGGTAATTATTGGATTTAATGGGATTAGTAGGATTTGACCTAGATGGATGATTTGAATTTGAGGAAATTTGGAGATACGATAATTGGAGTATAAACTTGATTAATGATATTCTTGCTAGAGAATTATTGATGAATTAGTTAGGGGATAAAAATGAGATAAAAATAAGGATGATTATGGAAAGAGCAACTTATAGTTTTGGATCATTAGCAGAAAGGATTGATTTGTTAGAAAGTTCTGATACGAATGATGTTGGTGGATTAAAAAGAAATCTTGCTAGAGAATCATTAGAATTCAGAAGTGAAGAGTTGGTGAGTAGTGATTATCATATTGGGTTATTAGGAATTCGGAATACAAAAGATATGGGTGGATTCAAAGTGAATATGTAGAAAATGTTTGATCGGTGGATTAGCTAAATGATGTCATCCGCTGTTTGGGGTCTAGACATCAATCCATATAGATAGTGTTTGACCGGTGGATTATCTAAATGATGTCACTCGATGTTTGGAGTCTTAGACAGCAATCAATTTGGGAAGAATATATTCGGTGGATTAAGTAAATAATGACACTTGTTGTTCGGGGATTTAGACAACAATTAGTAAAGAAATTGTGTCTTTGGTGGATTAAGTCAATTATGGCATTTGGTGGATTGAGTCAATTATGGCAATCGTCGTGTGGAGTTCTAGGTAGCAACAATAACACTGTGGTTTAATAATAACAATGCTATCAAAAGCAATTTCTGGCAAAGAAAACAACCAGAGTCTTTCCTTTGCTAAGCCATGCATACTATATATATTTGCATTCTGTGTATTGACTTGCGGAGCACGGTGGTTAGTGTGCTCACACTCGCTCTCATAACAAATTCAGAATCAGGAATCAGACCACTACGCCTCAGCAACACTATTGCTCACAATGACAAAGAAGATGAAGATGTCAAGGGCTAAGTCGCGAACCTACAGTTGGCTGCCTGTGGGCATGTCCTGAGGGTTCACCCGGTGTGTTTCGTTTTCCGCTACTGCAATTTACTGATTTCGGCCTAATCGGCCCGTGAGTAAGTTTACTATTTTATTTATGCTTCCGCATGGTATGTATTTGATATTCATTTTCTGTAACTGTGAGCACTATCTACTGATCCAGGGAATAGTGCATTAAATCACAGAGGATTCCAGATAATAAAATCTGGGGTCTGACACGTGGTCCATATCCATGTCCACCAATTACCCATACGCCGTACCCATTTGAAGGCAAATTACTCATACCCAAAAAACCATGTCATTACTAGGTGCTGCTCGGTTGGACTAAAATAAGCTGAGTTATGGCTGAAATTGCATTGTAGCTGGTTCAACTTACACTATATCTGATGGTGGCTTATTTAGCGTAACTAAATTTTAAAATTTTTAAAAAAAGGTTAGCCCATCACGAACAACGCAAACAAATACGGAAACAAAGAACGACAAAAAAGTAAAAAAACTAAAAAGTTAGAAAAAGACGAAATTTAAAAATAGTGAAAAATAAGCCAGAAACTTAAGCCGAAATGAGCAAGACTAATGGGTTTGGGTACCCCTTGGTTAAAATAGGGGGAGTGCATGAGATAGCACCCCAACTTGCTGGCAATGACTGGAATGTTGTTGCCTGCCTCCAATGTTTGATGTTCTAGTATTTGCTTGTTGGTCTTGGTTTTGTGTGAAATGCACGTCAATTTGAGGATTAGCTAGCTCCACACTACACCATGATATAGTATTAACGGCAATAATCTGATGGGCAATAATCCTCCAGTAAAACCTAGCTGCTAGGGAAATTTTCACCTATTAGCGAAAACAAGACTCTATGGTTGCTGGTGATCCAAATATCTGTGGGGAAGCACAAGCAGAACCAACTAATTGGGCAAGTGTCATAGGACATTGGGTCCAAAAAAAATTTTAGTAGGGATTAGCATCTTCTGTCCATATGTAAAGCCCCAGCATAAATTTAGTGCGCCCAGTTCTTTTCTTGAAGCCCAATGAAGGGAGCACTAACAACCAAAATTCCCCATAGCTAACAGTAGTCTACGAGAAGCCTCCGCTTCGTCATCCTATGAGGCGACTACATCAGGTTAAGCTAGCCCTTGAACCAATCTAAGCGAGGGGATTGCAACAAGCCACAATGTCCATTGATCGAATCCGAAACGTGTCATCTTGCAGTAGCCCTCAACGCCTATTCGTCTCGTATGGTCGGTCAGTAGTTGTGCTCCACATCCGCCTTACAGCCGCACCTAACTAAGCAGTGACCGATCACTGGATAACGGGAGAAATCACGTGCTTACCGCACTCGCCTACCATCTCACCGCGGTGCCACCTAGTCCCTGTTGATTGATTTTTGTCAAATTGTAAGGTTGACACTTAGTGTTTTAATTTTGATTTTTGGAATGTTGGCCTAGCTCATTGCAAATCGGAGGCAAAACTATGGTATTTGACCACAGTGTCTAATAAGTAAGCCACTGGATGTATTTTTTTATTATATTATTCTTGAATTATTGAACGTATAAATATCTAATTGACATTTTCAATGAATTGGTGATGATTTCATGAGTAATATACTTATTTTCTATGTAGAGAAACAATAATTGATGAAAATTATTAATGATATTGTGGTTCATCGCTTTATGAACTTGAAGGAACATAAATACTAAAAGGTAATGTATTAACTTATATTTGATTATTTTTACTATTTTTTTACTTGAAAACTTTAAATAATTTTGTTCTCTTTTAATAGGCCATTGGGGTCAGATGATGTATTTTTTCAATGCCGACCAACTTTTATCTGTAGTTTCGTCCTTAGTTCTTTCATCATGCTGCAACTAACCAATATTATTATCGGGCTTCTTTATTTTGGTAAGCATTTCGATCACTACTTCTCATCATACACTGTCATCGGTTATGTTAAAGTATTGATGCCAAAAATTACCAGACGTATTACTATTTTACAGAATATTATTTGAAAATTATATATATTGTTATATGTATGATAAGATAGTGAACCTTGATCATTTTTGTTCTAGTTTCGCACCTGCGGAAAAGGTCTTTCCTAGCAGCACTTCACCAGGCAGTCTCTTAAGGGCAGGGGAACACACTTCCAGCAAATAACAAGCCCTCGAACGTTGTTTTCCCTGGCTGTTCGATTGCTCTACATATAATATAGGTCATGAGCCCTAGCACGCTAGCACAGTCTGGTTGGAGACTCATAGTATCTCGAACTGCTGACTTTGAGCTAGCATTATTAATTACTGGTAAGTAAAGTGACCCTAATTAGTGTACTCCACGGACTAATGACGACTGAATTGGGACGACGTCATGCACTTTAAGAAGGAAGCATGACATGGGTGGGCGAGACAAGTGGAATTTTTGAATGATGGCGATCGGCAACTGGGCATGGCTAGGGGGTGAAAAACGATAACAGATAATCCATTTTATCCAATATTCGTATTTGAGAAAATACGAATGTGGTAAGCAAAATCCGTGTTTGAAAATATTCGTATTCATATTCGAGAATATTCATATTCGCATTCGAGAATATTCGTATTCGTATTCATATTCGAGACTATTCGATTCATATTCGATCCATTTTCGAAATCTGGGAAAAACCCGAATAAATTTTTTAATTCAAAATTTGAATTGGGATGATTTGAAACTGCTAACCGGTCAAAACCGGTGGCCGGTAAAACAGTATGAATTTGTTCTAGCGAGATTTGTTATAGAAGTTATAGGAGGATATTCGTATTCAACCGAATTAAGTATATATTCTATTTGAATTCATATCGTTACGATATTTGATTCGTATTCGTGTATTTGATAATATTTAAATTCATATTCGTTTTAAAAATATGAATTTATATTTATATTTGAGACTATTCCATGGTATTCATTCCGTTTCGCCCACGCTAAGTGTGGCGATCATCCATGCCCATGCATTTGCGCTCCTCCAAACACATTTCTAGTGTTATTTTTTGGAATAACAGGTATCTAGTTGGCCCTAGAAAACAGAATACTCCCACGGCAATTCCTATTGCGGTCGGCCTATCCATGCAAAACCTACTTGTTGAATTTTTTTCTAAAGTTGCAAAATCTCTAGCAGGGCTTCGTTATTGTAACTTACAACACGAATACTGGTTCATACATCCCATTATAATCTAGCCTCACACCAAAATAAGCGTGCGGTGCAGATTCTTTTTCTTCTTTTGATTAATGTGTATGGTTACTCGATGTCGATGAAGTGAAGGGCCATTGACTAAGTATACTCAATTTTTTAGGGCCTACCAAATTACGAGCGTAAATGGACATTTTATATAGGACTATGCACATGGACGTGTAGATTGAGTAGACAAATTGATTTTATTTTTATTTTATTTTTTGCAACGAAGATTTTTCTTTTTCCGAATACTTCAATTGCTTTTTTAGACTTTCAGCATCCGACCTATAAATGGCAAGTACCATGAATCCAAGCGAGGCAAGTAGCTTGTGTTGGCGCTGTGGCTTCGATCGAGCGCCGAAGAGAAGCCGCGTTATCCAACACCAAGGCCGGCGAGTACACGCAGCCGCAGTTAGCATTTCCTTGCTTTTTGCGAGGACATGATTTTTGCTAGTTGCAGCCAGCGGTCTTTTGGAGCGAGCGTTCCTCGCCGCCACTTGGATCGACGTTTCGTTTCATTTCTCGATCTTGCTCGTTTGGTTTGTAACCGAGCTTTCTCGAGATACGTAGTTCTCCGGTTGTCCTGCGTATGCTCGAAAAGACATCAAGAACTGCAATCAAGATGCGTTCAAGAGAGATTTCAAAGAGATCCCCAAGAACAAATTCCCTAAGGTTCAAAGAGACTTGTAGCATTGAGCAATTTCGATGCAGTCAGTATTCGCAAGCATTTCTAGTTTTCTACCGCTCCTCCCTATTCTGTGCGGGTAAATATTTACGCAACACAGATAAATCCTATGTCTTCCACTTATCCGACAAAACTCCACACATCCAGTGTTGGTCAAAGGGCGAGGTTAGGAGATGACAAAAATCAGAAGTATATATGAATGCTCCTCAACCGGTCATTTGGGCGGCTCCGCCAAGAACATATGTATTCAAATTTGCGGTCAAAATTTCACCTAAGCCATCCACACGGTTGTGTTAGTTTAAACTCCTGCTCCCGCCGTAGGTTTAATAGGATGATCTATTGCGAGTCTTGCGTTGTTGGCCTTGGTCCTTTGGAGGCAAGCCTATCACAAGTTAACAAGTCAACGAACTGTTCCTCTCCAACAAAAGAAGAATCAATGAATTATTGCCGATTCATTCAAATTTCCTGAAAGACATCATTTTTTGGTAGGTTAGCTCCTTTATCTCCTTCCCTACATGCCCCATTTGAAAACAGTTCCACGTTGATAGCTTTCTTCTGAAATATGTTTATGATGATTAGTTTCTTTCCATTTAAATAACAAAGTATGCATACCATGTTGCTATTTTTCTGAATTCTGCAAGAAACCGGATTCCTAACAAAGATCACATGCAAACTATCTTTTAGTCAAAGATAATGATTTTACAAAGTTTTAAGGCCTTAATCAAATTATAACATTTTGGGCAAAATGCCATATGTAAACTCCCCTAAAAAATAAATTCATATTGGACATCGGACAAATCCAAACATCCAATTATTTTTGTTGAAGTATAAGTGAATTGCCCATCTTTCCTCATCAGCTTAAGTTTTTAGGTGAACTGTCTGGTGCATGAAACTCAATATAGTATCAGAGCCAAGAGGTCCCGAGTTCAAGACCTGGCTGATGCAATTAAAAAAATTAATTGCAGTCCACTTCTATTCCTCGTATTAGGCATAAGGGAGTCTACACGTGAGGGGGAGTATTGAAGTATAAGTGAATTGCCCATCTTGAAACTCTAAATTATCAGGACTGAAATAACATAGAGTGTGATACCTGTTACACCGCCATTAGATGGCAATGCAGATTCACTTTCAAGGTATCTCGGCGAGGATGATGAGTCGGATGCACAAGCGATGACCGACGCAATGTAACAGGACATCCATCATTTGCACTTCTGTTTGCACTTTTGAGCTAGCCTAAAACAAAGAGAGAATAACAGATTAACAGTCATTAAGCAACGAGCCATCATGATGCGTGTACATAGTACGATGCTAGTAGCCGATAAGGATTACTGTCCAAATCAGAATTGTTGCATGCAAATCTGTAAGGATTGTCTTTTTCCCAATGACCTTTTGTTTTTTAAGTTGATCCTTAATTTTAAGGTCATTACACAGTTCAGCACCAACCAACTGTATCTTTTGGGTGATTTTGCCTATGTCTAGACATTGATAATTTATACTACCCTTTCCTTCATTTCTTAAAGAGCTTCTAACCTTTTCCGCAAATAAAGGAGGTAGTCCAGATATATACTTTTCTTTCCAAAATTCTTGATTAGGATCAGGTAAAGTATATAATTTTGATAAGAATGTATCTTTATACCACCTAAAATCAGACATAGTCTTGCATCTTAGGTTTATCAATTGTTCTCTATTTTTCTCATAGATATCTTGATAATTTCCAGAAAAATGATAGACGATATTGTAAACTAAAGTAGTCAGGGCATCTGAGATGTTACCGACAGGGTTTCCATGCACATCTACCCGAACTATGGGAATGCCATCTTCATCTATCTTCACTGCATCAATAATTGCTTGCTTCTGATCATTATCCATGTAGTGATCCCACCAGCCTCTCAATTGACCAGAGAATCCAACAACGATCATTGAGGCTGCTTCTCTTTCTGGATTACCACTAGCTATGCAAGCATTAGCATACATAATCATTTGATGGCAAAGGGTAAATATTTGATATTCTGTATATCCATCTATATTCCATTCCACAATCTCTTTGCCATTAAAATATGCCATATTACTAATTTGTGGTCTTTCTTCCAATTGAAGATCAGCATAAGTTGGTCTAGGATAGTAATTCCTTGTCCTAGCAGTATTAGTAGTAGGTTTGAAGATCTTATTGATCATGTCATTATTTTCTCCATCAGAGATCTGGTTAATATTTTTGTTTACCTTTAAGTTGTTTAACTTATTGGCTAACTCACCAACCAAATCTGTAGAGACGGATGCTCCTATTGCCTTTTGTTTCCCAAGTTTTATATTAGGATTGATTAATTGTGGGGTAAACAAAGGAATGACAGACTGAGTACTAGATGATTCAAATTGAGATTTAAAGGGATAATTTACCTTTACCTCAGTCTTGCCTGACTTGGAGCCTTCGAGGAGAATACTCTCGATGCGATCCGTTTGCTGTCCAAGAGAATGTAAAGATATGTTTGCAAAGTTTTGTTGCTCCACTAGATGTCCTATGTGTTCTACTTTTATAGGATCACCATAACTGCTTTTGGAAATATTTTTTAATGGAGATGCTTTGGAGCTTTCACCTTGGACATTATTTGGAAGTTGGATAGATTCGAAGGGAGGATGGACAGATTCTTCAATCTTTCCACCAGAGGTCTTCCATTCTTCCTTACATTGTGAAATATAAGAAGGAAAAGGAAAATGTGGTAGCTGATGCTCTTTCTAGGAAAAGTGTACTTTTAACTCAATTAGGAGTGCACGTCCCTGGTTTAGCGAGTTTGCGTGATTTATATGCTCATGACCATGATTTTTCCATTCCTTATGCACATTGCAAAGAGGGAAAAGGCTGGGATAAATTTCACATCCATGATGGGTTTTTATTTCGCACTAACAAATTATGCGTTTCAGAATCCTCCGTACGTTTGCTATTACTACAGGAATCACATACAGGTGGATTGATGGGACATTTTGGATGTGAGAAGACGTTGTCTATGCTGAGCGATCACTTTTATTGGCCTAAGATGAGGTGAGATGTGGAGAGGTATGTGCAGCGATGCATTACTTACCACAAAACGAAATTGAAGTTGAATCCACACGGTTTGTATACCCCTTTACCTATTCCCAATGCCCCATGGGAGGATATTAGTATAGATTTTGTTTTAGGACTGCCTAGAACTAAGAGGGGGAGTGATTCTGTTTTTGTCGTTGTTGATCGTTTTTCAAAGATGTCACAGTTTATTCCGTGCCACAAGAGCGACAATGTGTCGCATATTGCTGACTTGTTTTTCAGGGAGATCATGAGGCTGTATGGCGTGCCACGTATTATTGTGTCGGATCGCGACGTGAAGTTCATGAGCTACTTCTGAAAGATACTTTGGGGTAAACTGGGAACGAAGTTGTTATTCAGCACAACTTGTCATCCCCAACTGATGGTCAAACAGAGGCGGTGAACCGTACACTTTCGATGCTACTCCAAACCATGATCAAGAAGAATCTGTGCGAATGGGAGGATTGTTTGCCGCACGTGGAATTCGCTTATAATCGGGCCGTGCATTCCACTACGTAGATGTGTCCATTTGAGATAGTTTATGGTTTCAAGCCCTCTATGCTGCTTGATTTGTTGCTGCTTCCTAGTCAACACCATACTCATATGGAGGCGTCCAACGAGCTGAATATGTGAAGAAATTGCATCTCAAGACAAAAGAAGCAATAGAGTGCAAGGTCAAGTACTATGCTGAGAAGGCGAACAAGAAAAGGAAGAAGATGATTTTTCAACCAGGTGATTTGGTTTGGGTACACTACCGCAAGGATCGTTTTTCATAACGTCGCAAGTCTAAGTTACTACCGCGCGGTGATTGGCCTTTCAAGGTGCTTGCGAAGATCAACGACAATGCCTACAAGATAGAGCTTTCCGGTGATGACTATGGCGTGAGCTCTACGTTCAATGTCGCTGATTTATCACCTTTCTTTGGTGGTGACAATCCAGCGTCGAGGACGACGCCTTTTCAAGAGGGGGAGGATGATGAGGGCATCCCTAACACTTATACATCTTCTCCTATTGGTGGTCATGCACATACTGATGAGGACATCCCCATTACATATACATTTTCCACTCCAAGCATGCATGACAATAACCAAGAACCAGAGGGCCCAATGACGAGGGCAAGAGCCAAGTGTTTAAATAAACAAGTGCTTTTCTTCCTTAAGGAGTTTCCTTTAATTCATGTGAAGACTTGGGAGAGCAAAAGGGCGGAGCCCAAGGATTTAAACTACAAGTTTTGGATAATACTTTCAAGTATGGACATGGATTGAACCGTGATGTACGTCTCTCCATAAGTCTCTTCTCCTGCTTCATATTCTGCAATTTATCAAATAGATCACGCTTGTAATGACGAGGAACAAAATAGGCTCTCATTTCTCGCTTCATCTCTTGTCATGATGCCACAGGGCCTGCTCCATTCTCAGCTCTTTGAGTAATGATTTGTTCCCACCAATCCAAAGCATAGCCTTCAAACTCAAGTGATGCCAACTGTATCTTTCTCTCATCCATATAGTGATGCATACGGAATATTTTGTCAACCTTCAATTCCCAAGTGAGATACTCCTCGGGATTAGTTCCACCTACAAACTTGGGCATGGAAAACTTGAGCTTGCCCAATCCATCATCTTCGTTGCGTGGATGACGATAATGGTCATTGTAATGCAAAGCAAAATCACCATCCCATTCCATCGCATGTGCACCACCACCATGGCCACCACCTAGGCCTTCGCCACGCCCTCCATGGCCTCCTACTCCTCGTCCTCCAATATGTGGTGGACGCACCACGTTGGCAGCCACTCGATGTTGCGGTTCAGGAGACATGTGCAGCAGCGTCTCTTCCTTGAACACTTGCTTCATCGCCACCATTGCGAGCTTGTATGAGCCTATTGAGGGCTCCAATGTCCTCCCGCAATTGGCGCACATTTTCATCAGCTTGTATCTCCATGTTTTGCATGTTCCGTGCAATTTGATCAGCAAAAGCATCATGCTTTTCGTGGAGTTGATCGATCCCTTGGCGTAGCTCACGTTGAAAGTGTTCGCGGAGTGCCCAAAATTGATATAACTTGACGTATGCTTGAGTTTCATCTGCCTCACCACTCTCATCATTGTGTTCTCCTCCACCTGACATGGTTAGCTATGCAAGAAACAAATGCTTTATGGAAATCACTCAATCTCACTGTTTTTTTTCTCTACCAAGTAAAGTTCTTACCCTTCCGAAGTGAATTAAAGCCAATAAAAACTTACACCTGGTAGAAGTGACAACAACACAGTGATGATCAAGCGAATTTAAGAGTGTTCACAATTGCACAACAACGGTTATTTAGTGGGGCTTGGTATGGAAGTGTATATCCTAGCAATCTGAAATTCTTGATATTGTAAAGTTAAGTAATAGTCCAAGCTAGATACTTTGCCTAAGTGCTGATCCAAAAGGTTTAAGTGAAGTGTATGAACGCACACGCAAAGATCAATGTGACTCGATGCAACAAAGGAATGAGCTAAACAGAAGCGATCTGAAATTGAGAATTCAATAGCTCGTTTTGCACCAAGTACTAGGAGAGACGCTGGCCAATTGCAATGATATCAATGTAAGGGCACGAGATTGCTCAAGAAATTAAATCACACAATATGAATTTATGGACAAGGAACTCTCCCAAATTCGGCCATGTTTTTTTTCTCTTTCTTTTCTTCTTTTTTTTTCAGCTATCCTTTTTTTGTAAAGGCTGAACTAGCTTTAATCGTTCCTTTGATTTTTTTTTGCGGGTCACAAATATTTAGCAAAGTGTAAAATACTCAAGAGCAGCCATAGATGCAATATTCAACAGCTAGTCTCAATTGATGAAAAAATATCAGCAAGATTTTTTAAGATTTGTGATGCAATATTCAACACAAAGATTAAGCTACGCAAATAAACACGAACGATCAGCACCTAAAAAAATTCTAAAGGATCAAAACCTAACAAAACTCACAAAATTAACAGATGCAAAAACTAGGGTTTAGATTTTTTTGTGGCAATTTTTGGTTTTAATGGACTACAGGAACAAAAGTAAATCAATCTAAAAGTAAGGGTATATAATCCTACCGAGTAAACCGCACTCTGATACCAAGATGATACGGGGTCGCCCGATCTTCTCGACGTAGGATCAAGATACTCGACGTAGGAAAAGTGACACGACTTGATTTGCAGTTTCTGATCGGCTCGGATGGAGTTTCGAAGTGAGACTAGATCCATCTGAAAGTAGACTTCAAGAGCTTTCCAAAGAGTACTCATGGGCCCCGAGGAACCTTCTAGATCAAAAGTTATGGCCGTTTGAAGTAGACGTTGTTACGAAGGCTGAATCTGAGTCGAACTTGCGAACAGGACTTGGATTGCGCTTGACGGTTCCCCTTCTACACTTGGGCTCGCATAGTTCTTCCCCATGGTTCCTAAGAACAATTAAATTATCACAAGAATTAAGTAGTATTCCATTCTTTGAAACATTTGTATGTAAACTTAGGAACACATTCACCTGATGGTTAAGTTGACGTGCTCGTGCTCGAGTCATTGGTCCTTGTATCATAGTTTCAGTTTATTGAGCTTGTTGTGGAGTTGGCACGGTTGTATCTATGGAAAAAATGTCATCATCACGAGCCAGGCGGCTAGAGTGGTCGAGGCGGCAGAGGTGGCCATGGAGACAAGGCTAGGCAAGGTGGTGGTGAAAGATCCAAAGACACGTCACATGTCAAGTGCTTTGAATGTGGTGAATACGGACGCTACGCATTAGTGCTGCAGCCACATAAAATGTTTCAACTGTGAGAAGTACGGGTACTACACTTTAGATTGCCCAAGCAAGAAGAAGGATGAGGAGGTGAACCTCACCCTGCTGAGGAGGATGTTGAGCCTACACTACTTCTTTCCTTATGTGTTGAAGAGATGCCAGGCATGGTGATGTTGAACGAGAAGAACGTAGTTCCTAAACTATGCACGGAGGAAGGCAGCGCCGATCACACTGATTGGTTGATACGGGGTCGCCCGATCTTCTCGACGTAGGATGGATACTCACGGGAGTCTTGATGAATCGTAATGATCCTCCAATGCCAATGCAAGGGACGAACACTCTTTAATCCGCTGAAACACACTCGTGTTGATTTCGCCGACCACCAAGCGAAGATCTATTGTGCACCCAATTCCCAAGGAAAGGCTGAATGATCTTGATTGAAGAAAATCAGTCCAAATTCCCCATGGAACTTCGGTAGCAATGCTAAACTCGAACATACTTTAGTAGATTCATTATTCTCAAACGTGGTCTCCTTACAATGGGGGTCTAACCCTCAATATATAGTACCCTGTCCACCTTATGGATGGCCAAGTGGTCCTAAACCAACTCCAACTCATATGTGTATTTGGAAATAAACTCACACAAAAGGAAAAACCTAAAATTAAACCATCACCATGTTTCGGTCATAACTATTTATGCGTGAAATTATCTTTCCAACAAGTACAAGAACACCCGAATCGGACTCCGTTTATGAAAGTTATGGCCTTTTTAGTAACTTCCTGTCAGGCTGTCCCGAACCGAATCCGAATTGAATTCTGAGTTGAATCCGAGTTTGAATTGGATTGAGCACGCGGGAGGTCCGAATTTCGCTTGAAAATCTTATCTAAAACTTGTAGTTTAAGTCCTTGAGCTCCTCCCTTTTTGCTCTCCTACTGCATTGGCTTCTTTCCTCCTTGTGCTTCTTCATTACTTTGGCCCCGGAATCATCATAATATTCAAACCTAATAATAAACAAGAATTTGGCATAAGGTAGTATATCGTTCCCACAAATAGAAGGAAAGTCATTAAGAAACAAATTCACCTGACAGTATTTATTACGGCTCAATGCTTCTTTCCAGTGAATAATGTATTTGACTTAAAAGTGCTAAGCATATGCGTATCCGCATCATCCTCCCCTTCTTCAAGAAAAGCCGTCCTCGGCTTTTGATAGCCTGAAATTGTACTAAACAAAGAATACAATGTGTATGCATGGTATATGTATTGGTCAGTTACACCCCTTTCGTCTTTCACGTTATTATTACCTGGAGGTGTAGTAAGCAAAAAGAACAACACATATGCGTGGTATATGTATGAATCAATTATTGTGTCATTCTCATTCTCACTGTTTTGCACAAACCAATTGATACTACAATAGCTATCAAATGCATACATTGCAATGTTTTCATTCACACCATTCTCCCTCCCAAAAGAAAAAGTTGTCCTCGACTTTGCGAAGTACGTGGACAAGTCATTAATGGGCAAAACCAGATCAAACGGTTCAAATATGGAAGATAAAATTTTAAGTGCCTTCTTGCTTCAGCTGCGCTACTCTGATTATCTGTACATGATTGTTCATCGAAAGAGGAACAAGTAGGCACAAGAAATCTTTGTAAACGGCAAGCACTATTGTTGAACCTCATCTCATTGTGATCATGACGTGGTATAAAATATTGTTTGTCCAAAATATGCAATTTCAACTCGGCAAGCTTATTACATGTAATGCATATTCGATAAACATAAAAGTTGTCATCTACACCATAATCTCCTATCAAATTGAACTTATATGTGTAAGCATATGAACTAACTAGTGATTTTAAACATGCAATTTCAGCAACATTCTCAATGACACTAGATAGCTCTTTAGGGTCATCGAACATAATATAATATAAAGAATCATCAGGAGATATTCTAGAAAGAACTTCCTTATGAGTAATTAATTCCACATTATGTAATTTGACCAAAGAAATTTCAGAACATGGAATTTTCGAATGAACACATGAGTTCTCACAAGTACTCACCGTTTCATAATTAATTTCAGCACCAATATTGTTACCTTTATTTTATCATGATGTAACAACGGATCAGCAAGTACTTCATCTTTAACTATGATTATCTCCTCATCATTTATCTCCAATGGTAGAACACTAGAAGTAGATATTAATGTGCTAGTTCCAAAATCAACCTCAGTTTGTCCATCTTCTACTTCTCTCTTTTCTTTTGGTGTATCTCTCATACTCTTAGTTTGGATGCTCTCAAACTCACATATGGTGGAATCACACAGCTCGCTCTTTTTAACACTCTCACTCAATTTGGCTATGTGGCTCTCATTCTCACATAGGTTTTGATGCATCTCAATTGTTGTATGTATCATTGGGGCAGCATAAGATGTCTCCTTTACCGAAGGGAAAGTCCTATGCTCGGTCATCTTCTCATGTGTCACACTAGTGGAACCATAAGAGCTGAAGTATGGATATGGATTGAACCGTGATGTACGTTTCTCCATAAGATCATGCATGCTGCTAAAATATTTATGTTGAAGTGCAGCGGCGATCTCAGAATTCAAGCCACCCCTAAAGTATGACTTCTCCCTTGATGGACTAGTGACACCAGCACGACGCATCGCATCTTGCAGTTCAAAATAATAATTTTGGACAGTATTACTCCCTTGTGTGATATTCTCCAGATGGTGAAGCAATTTCTGCGCATAATAGGATGGCACAAACTCGCTTCTCATAAACGCCTTCAAATCTAACCAAGATTTAATTAGTTGTTTTCCAATTAGTTGTTGCCACCAACTATAAGCATAGTCTTCAAACTCCCTTGTGGCACGCATCACCTCTTGGTCTTTGGAAAGTTTCTGAAATCTAAACACTTTCTCCATTTGCCATTCCCACTCAAGATACTCCTCTAGATCATCACTGCCATAGAAAGGGACAAATCTATCTTTTTGTTGTTGTGGACGAAGTGCTTGCACAATATCATTCACGATGTTTTTGTGTAACACCTTCATTTGATGATTGAATTCAATATGTAAATCCTGCATATCCGCCTTAAGTTTTACGTGCTTAGCAGTGGTGCCTGATTGGAGCTCTTGTTGCAATGTACTTCTCAATTCTTGAGGTTTAAAGCGAGTCACCGGGGCATTAAGATTAACTTCATTCTCATCACCATAGTTGTCTTCTCCACCTGACATGGTTAGATTGTGCAAAGACAACACAAAGCAATAACAAGGTATATATGGATGATTAGTATAACCATGGTCTTGAAAAATGGCTGACACTTCAGATTTTCTACAAAAGACTTACCCATAGCACTAGAGCTTTCATGGATTCTGTAGCAGGTGGAGGCATAATGAACAAAACCCTTGACGGTGCTTTCACTTTAATTGAGAGTATGGCCTCACACCATTTCCAGTGGTCCAGTGAGAGAGCTACTGCTCCTCCATGCCCTGGTATCTATGAGGTGAGTCCTCATGATGCTTTGGCTGCCCAAGTTCAGGTCCTCACCCGTCAAATGGCTCAGTATTTACCATCATCATCAGCCCACATGGCCACTGTGTGTCAGGTTTGTGGAGCTCAGGGTCACACTCCAGTTGAGTGTCCTTTAACTTCCACAGCTGAAACATCTGAGGTCAGTTATGCTCAGTCACACAGGCCATATTCTCAACCTTATAACCCAGGGTGGCGCCAACATCCAAACTTGTCTTACAAGAACACTAACCCAAGTGTTTCTTCCTTTCCGGGAGGTGTTTCAGCGCAAGGGTTTAGGTCACAGCAGGGTTCCTCACATGCTTCATTTCAGCAGCCTATAGTATAGCAACCTCCAAATACCTCCCAGCCAGACCAACTGTCCAGAATAGAGCAGCTGCTGGAATCACATGCAGCTAAGATGGAAGCTCAATATAATGATGCAAAAACTCAATTGAGTGCATTAACTAGCCGCATGGAAAGCAAGCTAGCATCTCAGACTTCTTCCAATGCCCAAGGGAGGCTTCCTACACAAACTGAGGTTAACCCTCGAGGACATTGCGAAGCTATTTCAACTAGAAGTGGCAAGACTACCTCTGACCCTATTCTCCCTACACCATCCACGTATGTACCTCCTGTGATACGGGGGACCCGATCTTCTCAGTGAGGAACTGTGGATAGTTGATGCGAAGTAGACGATGTCGCTAGTTGAACACTCGCGCCAATGCACGAACCCTCAACTCTTCGGAATACGCCCAAAACACACCGGATAATTGTTCGTCGCGAGACCACAAGCCATTTAACGCCAAGTCCCCAATTCCCAATGGAACGACGGCTTGACCTTGAATTACAGAATGAACAATGGACCACCTATTTCTCTCTCAAAGTCCCCGCATGAACTTTGGTATTGAAAGAACAAGCAATAGCTATGTTTCAATCTTATGCATAAACTTGGTCTTCTTACAATGAGGGTCTAACCCTCAATATATAGTACCCAGTCCACCTCATAGCTGGTCAAGAGGTCCTAAACCAACTCTAACTCATCCCTACATGTATTTGGAAACAAACTCACACAAAAGGAAAAACCTAAAATTAAACCGTCACCATGTTTCGGTCATAACTTTTTATCCGTCACGAATTTGAAGTTGGCAGATCCATTGCGTAGCCCTTGAAATTATCTTTCCAACGAGTACAAGAACACCTGAATTGGACTCCGTTTTTGAAAGTTATGGCCTTTTAGTAATGCTGTCAGTCAGGTCCCGACCGAATCCGAATTGAATCCTGAGTTGAATCCGAGTTTGAATTGAATTGAGCACGTGGGAAGTCCGAATTTGGCTTAAAAATCTTATCCAAAACTTGTAGTTTAAGTACTTGGGCTCGTCCCTTTTGCTCTCCCAAGTCTTCACATGAATCATACCTAAGAATACATAAAATACTAGCATGAGGTAGTATTCCAAGTTCATAATCAATTAAAGAAAACTCTTTAAGGAACAAAAGCACCTGTTTGTTTAAACGCTTGGCTCTTGCTCTCGTCGTTGGGCCCTCTGGTTCTTGGTTATTGTCATGCATGCTTGGAGTGGAAGATGTATATGTAATAGGGATGTCCTCATCAGTATGTGCATGACCACCAATAGGAGAAGATGTATAAGTGTTAGGGATGCCCTCATCATCCTGTCTTTAGGGCTGCCCAGCATGCAAATACTTCGCAGGAAAAGGATGGGCACCAACCTAGTTCCCCTACACCAGCACAAGCTCATGATACTCTATCATCATCCACTTCAGCTGCTGTCCCTACTATAAAACCTAAGATGCCATTCCCTGAGCGATTTGAAAAGACAAACGAAGATAAACAATTTGTAAGTTCTTAGAGATGATGAACGATGTTCAGATCACTATTCCCATCCTAGATGCTGTTTTGCATGTTCCTTTGTATGCAAAATTCTTCAAGGAGCTGCTTACCAAGAAACGGAGTACAGATGAGCTTGACGTAATCACTCTTACTAAGGAGTGCAGCGCTATCATTCAAAATAGGCTGCCTCCTAAGTTAGAGGATCCTGGGAGTTTCTGTATTCCGTGTCACTTAGGCTCCAAGAACTTTCGTGCTCTTTGTGATTTAGGCTCAAGTGTAAGTGTCCTTCCTCTCTCTGTGTGTGACGTGCTCCCTTTGGGGGATCTCCAGCCAACAGAAATGGCCTTGCAGTTGGCTGATCGCACTTATCGTCATCCAGCGGACATGTTAACCGATGTACCAGTGGTAATCGGTAATCTTGCTTTCCCTGTGGATTTTATTGTCTTAGAGATAGAGGACCAAAGTGAACCTATCATTCTTGGGAGACCTTTCCTAGCCACAGCAGGGGCTGTGATTGATGTTAAGGATGCTAAACTTACCCTTCAATTTGGACAAGAGAAGTTATCATTTGATATGAGACACCCTACGCACCTTCCTCACTGTCCAGACCAGTGTTTCACTTTAGATGTGATTGACAAGTGTGTCGCCGAAACATATAAAGGTGTAGAGAATGCGACATCAATTGAAGATAAGACATCCGTCTTGCATGATGAGTGCACTGCTACTGATTGTTATCAGGTAGCATTCATTGATGTTGCCTCAGAATCTTGTCATACCCATGATCCTAGACATTCCCCAGCCCCAAAAGTAGAGCTAAAATCTCTTCCTGAACATCTAAGATATGAATTTCTTGGACCTAATCAAACCTTTCCTGTTATTGTAAGTGATCATTTGACAACTTTAGAGGGTGATCAACTCCTTGAGATCCTTCGTAGATATCGAGCAGTCATTGGATACTCGATAGATGATATGAAGGGTATTGATCCAAAGGCCTGCATGCACCACATACACCTTGAGGATGATGCTAAGCCTACTCGTGAGCACCAGCGTAGGCTTAATCCTCATTTGCAGGATGTTGTCAAGAAAGAAATCCTGAAGCTTCTTGGTGCCAACATCATTTACCCTATCTCAGATAGTCAGTGGGTTAGTCCTATTCATGTTGTGCCAAAAAAGGGGGGTATGACAGTTGTAGCCAATGAAAAGGATGACTTGATCCCTACAAGGACTACTTCAGGCTGGCGCATGTGTACTGACTATAGGAAGCTAAACAAGGCCACTCGAAAGGATCATTTCCCTCTACCTTTCATTGATCAAATGCTAGAAAGATTGGCCCGCCACTCCTATTTCTGCTATCTAGATGGATATTCAGGTTTCTCTGTCAATTCCATGCAATGCAATATCATGCATGCATATGTCACTTCCATGCAATGCAATATCATGCAATGCATCTGTAACTGTAGCTTATACCGGTATAGCGGAGTGTCCACCCGTCAATGGACCACTCATTTGCCTACCTCTATAGGTCTTATTCCAGAGCACTCCGGACTAGTCATTTGACTTTCTCACCGACCTGGCTCTTATTCAAGAGCACTCCGGAGTAGTCGTATGACTTTCTCACCGACCTGCTCTTATGCATTTGCATGATGCAATATGCCTCAAATATGAATGTCTAATCATAAACGTTACTCATCAAGGTATGATTAGCACATAATCACATGCAACATCTCAAATACTGTAAATCATAGCATGGGAATACGAATAACAAATATTCGCCACATTTTACTGTTCTACCATGCACTTGCCTGTTAACCTGGCGGACGGTGCGTGGACGGTACCAGACTCGAACCGCCACCTGAACAAGTATTAACTATTTCAATTCATCACTCAAGCAATACATGCAAGTACGAGCCAAAGACATCGCCTTAGCGCCCAATTCGACATAACCCATTCCTATCCCACCAGGCAACATCCCATTGTCCCGGTGCTTAATCAATTTGAACATTTAGCGATCTCATTATTTATACTCGCCAAACAATTTCTACACGCTTAACTCATTTTAGTCGACCATACTGTTTGACCACAAAATGCTCTCCTCCTCCCTCTTTTGCCACGGATTCACCGTTCAGGCATTCATGCTAGTAACGATAATTAAATATTCACAGGCATCAATTCTAATTATCGGTATACTAACATATGCCTGACTCGGCAAATAAACACGGAGAAGGGTTTTCGAGACGTTACCCTGGCCCCGAGCGACTAGGACGAGGCACCACTCTCTTTTCCTTGGCCGGATCTGGCAGATCTGACGGCGGATCAGATTTCCTTCTCTCTTTTCCTCTTCTCTTTCTTCCTTTCCTCTTTTCTTCTCTTTCACTTTTTTTTTCTGGCCGGCCGGCTCTCTCTGGCCTTCTCTTTCCTTTTTCTACGGCCGGCTCCTCACTCCTCTTTTTTTCACGCCATCGCCCCTTCTTCCTTTCTTTTCTTCACTCCCGTCGGCGCTCTTCCCCTTTTCCTCTGTCGGCTCTCCTCCCATGCCTCCTCTTCTTCCTCCTCACGGCCGGCGCGGCCCCCACCTCTCCTCTTCTTCCCCCACCGGAGCCTGGCCCTCCCCCTCACTCCCTTGCGCGGCACGCAGCCGGCGGAGCAGGGGAGCGGCAACGGCGGCGGCGGCGGCGGCGGCATAGCCGAAAGTCTGGGAAGCGGCGGCGGCTGCCGGGGGGCGCTTCAGCGGTGGTGGGCGGCGGCGGCGCAGCGCGTGGGCGACAGCGAGGATAGCGGCGGTGTCGGCGGTGGCGACTACGAGGCGCGTGGCGGCGGCTGCCGAGCGGCGGCGGCGGCGTCGACAACTTCGCGGCGGCAAAGGCGAGGAGAGAGGCGGCGAGCGGCAAGGCGATGACGGCGCCGAGGCTAGCGAGCGGCGGCGGCAGGCGCAAGGGGAGCAGCAGCAAGTGCAAGGGGAGGCAGCAACGTAGGAGTGACAAGCATGGGAGAAGAAAAATCGGGTTTTGACTTCTCGCTCTGGCTCTCTCTCTGATAAATATCTAGCTGTGGGGTTGGGTTGGGCCGGGCTGGGCTTACCTGGCCCAGGTATTACATTCTACCCCCCTTAACAGAATTCGACCCCGAATTCTGCAACTTGATAATCTATACAAAAACAACTGAATAAAATAGAAATCAACTGTAACTCGTACCCGTGGAGAACAACTCCGGGTACATCTCGCGCATGCGAGATTCCAATTCCCACGTCGCTTCTCACTCAGTTTGATGCGACCATAGGACTTTAACATACTTCAACGTTCTGTGCCTCAACACTCTCTCCGATTCCTCCAGAATCCGAACTAGACGGGACTCGAAGGTGAGGTCTTGCTTAAGGGGCAATGGTTCTAGAACAATCTCATGTTCCGAATCCCTTAAGTACTTTCTCAACATAGACACATGAAACACATTATGCACTCCTCGCATCGACTCGGGAAGATTCAAACGATATGCCGACTTTCCAATTCGTGCTAGAATCGGAAACGGCCCAATGTATCGCGGGCTAAGCTTCCCTTTAATCCCAAACCTTACAATCCCTTTAGTGGGAGACACTCTCAAGAGCACCTGATCCCCCACTTCGAACTCTAAGTCTCGCCTTCTCACATCTGCATAGCTCTTCTGCCTACTCTGGGCAGCTAGCAGGTTCTGTCTAATCTCTGCCACTCGTTCCACTATCTGTTGGACCCAATCTGGACCCAAAACTGCCTTTTCACCTACGGCATCCCAACAAAGTGGTGATCTACATTTTCGCCCATGCAGAACCTCAAATGGCGCGGCCCGAACACTGGAATGGTAGCTGTTGTTGTAGGCAAACTCCACGAGTGCCAATTGTTCCTCCCAGCTACCTTTCCACGACAAAACACAGGACCACAACATGTCCTCTAGTGTTTGAATGGTGCGTTCGGATTGCCCATCTGTCTGTGGGTGGAAAGCGGTACTAAACTGTAGTTTTGTGCCCAAAGCGCTTTGCAAGCTCTCCCAGAACTTGGAGACAAACTTAGCATCTCTGTCCGATACTATCGTCTTGGGCACACCATGCAATCTCACGCACATAAACAGGTGCCAAATCACTCGCTGAATTCGTCGTACGAATAGGGATGAAGTGCACGGACTTACTGAATCGGTCCACCACTACCCAAATCGCATCCTTACCTCGCTGGCTACGAGGCAAGCCGACTACAAAGTCCATGGTAACATCATCCCATGGCCACTGTTGATACGGGGTCGCCCGATCTTCTCGACGTAGGATCAAGATACTCACGTGGATTTGATGAGCCGTAGTGATCTCCCGTTGTCAATGCAAGAGTTAGCACTCTATAATTCGCCCAACCACACGTGCTGAACTTCACGACCACCGATGAAGTTCCATCGCGCTCCCAATTCCCAATGGAAAGGATGAACGATCTTGATTGAAGAAAATCACTCCTAATTCCCCATGGAACTTCGGTAGCAATGCTAAACTCGAACAAACTTTAGTAGATTCATTATTCTCAAACGTGGTCTCCTTACAATGGAGGTCTAACCCTCAATATATAGTACCCTCTCCACCTCATGGCTGGCCAAGAGGTCCTAAACCAACTCCAACTTATCCCTACATGTATTTGGAAACAAACTCACACAAAAGGAAAAACCTAAAATTGAACCATCACCATGTTTCGGTTATAACTTTTAATCCGTGACGAATTTGAAGGTGGGGCTGGATCCCTTGCGTAGCCCTTGAAATTATCTTTCCCACAAGTACAAGAACACCTGAATCGGACTCCGTTTGTGAAAGTTATGGCCTTTTTAGTAACTGCCTGTCAGGCTGTCCCGAACCGAATCCGAATTGAATTCTGAGTTGAATCCGAGTTTGAATTGGATTGAGCACGTGGGAGGTCCGAATTTGGCTTGAAACTCTTATCGAAAACTTGTAGTTTAAGTCCTTGGGCTCCTCCCCTTTTGCTCTCCCACTGCATAGGCTTCTTTTCCCCTTGATTAGCTGCATGGGCTGCTTGTCTTTCTCCTTTCCATCCCCATGGGTTTTGAGCTTTTTGTTCTTGGTAGCAAATATGATTATCCTCCTTGTGCTTCTCCATTGTTTTTGGCTCGAAATCATCATAATATTCAAACCTAATAATAAACAAGAATTTGGCATAAGGTAGTATAACGCTCCCACGAATAGAAGGAAATTCATTAAGAAACAAATTCACCTGACAATATTTAATGCGGCTCAATACTTCTTTCCAGGGAAATAATGTATTTGAATGAAAAGTGCTAAGTATGTGCGTATCCGTATCAACTGTGGAACATCTAAAGGCTGCATTATGTTGGCAAATCCTGCGGGAAGCCACATACTGTGTGTAACATCCAGAAAACTTAGGGGAGCTGTATAATAAAACGTTGTAAAATATTCTGTAGCGCATTATGTTGAGTTGGGTTTTTGAAAGAATTTTTCTGAAGAACTTCGAGGAAGAGCCCACCAGTTTAACTAATAGAGAATTCTAAATTTGAATTCGAATCTGAAAAGTTGATCCATATGGAAAACTCCAAAAGTAACATAAGTAGGGCAAGCTTAGATATATATTATATATATATATATATATATGTGTGTGTGTGTGTGTGTGTGTGTGTGTGTGTGTGTGTGTGTGTGTGTGTGTGTGTGTGTGTGTGTGTGTGCATGTATATATATGAGTGCTTTTACACAAAGTAAATATACCTCAATAATAAAAGAAAAGAGGAGAAAAATAAAAAGGAAAAAGGAAAAGAAGTCAGTTGTAGGTCTTAGAGTATTAAATGAAATAACCACTTTGTGGAGAAATAATTTTATTAAACCCAAAAATATCTCTTTGAGCTTCTGTGAATTTTCTAGAAATTTTGGTGGTGAATTAGTATTTTTCAGAATTGTTTTATGCCCTCTAGCTTTTCTGAAAATCCAAAATCAAAATAAAAACCCAGAACCCCACGCCCGGCCGACGCGTTGACGGACTGGATCCGCCCAAGTCGCCCCCGGAGCCGCCCGCCCTCTCCCTCGGGTTGACACGCGTGCGGTCCCGGAGGCGCCACGTCGCCACCGGACGCCATCTCGGCCGCTTCAGCAGAGCCTCCACCGCGCCTCTCTCTCAAGAGCGGGCCCGCTGTCGGCACCGCTTTCCCTTTCTTCCTCCTCCTCCACCCGGAACCCTCCGCCACGACTTGGCGCGACCACTCTGTGGGAATCCCGCAGAGGCAGCAGCATGGGAAGGCCACCACGCCGCCCACGACCCGCCACGCCCCTGCCGCCCGCGGTCGTCGCTAACAACGCCTTGGCCGCAGCCGCCCATGTCCTGCGGCGGGTCCGCCGTGGCCAGCCCGCTCCGATCGGCTATAAAGGCCGCGGACGCGCCTAAAAGAACCGCCGTGACACCCTCAACGTTTCCCCGGCGCTCAATTGCCCCAAAAGCCACCCGTGCGCCGGTGAGCCCCCTTTTTCCCCAACTCCGGCCGTCGGCCCCTCGCCGCAATCCCACCGATCCTTGCCGTGGGAGCTCAATTTTTTGCTCCCACACCATCCCTAGACCGTCGCCAAGCTTCTCCCAAGATCTCTCCGAGCTCGCCGTCGGCCGTAGCTCGCCGGTGCCGTGAGCCCTCCCCGAGCCGCCGCCGCCGTCGCCAACCCACCTCTGGTGATCCTCGGCCCTCCTCGTCACCTCCACCGCCTTCGCAAGCTCAGCTTTGCATTTCACGAAACCCCCGAACCTCGGTGAGCCTCCTTCGCCGGCGACGGCCGCCGCCTTCCGCCTCGGGCCCCCCGCCCCACCCCGCACCCCCTTAAGGGAAAAATCATCCCTTAAGGGTGAGATAAACCGAGCGGCCGGATTGGCTACCGTCGCTCACTCCTTTCCCCGGCTCCCTCGCTGCGTTCGAGCCCCGCTCACGCAGCGCTGAGGTTGAGCCCTTTCTTTTAATTTCCGCCGACGGTGGGTCCCACTGTCGGCCGATCGCAAGATATACCCGATCGGTGACGGTCGGACCCGCATACCGTGGGCCGCGCGGGTGAACCAACTCGCCGGGGCCCCACGTGTCGGCCCGCGCGCCGTGCGGTCACCGACGATGGGCCCCGCATGTCAGAAATTAATATTTTCCGGATTTATTCAAACCGAGAGTATTCAAATGTACATAACTTGTTCATTTTAACTCCAAATTTAGTGAAACCAATTTCTAAATTCATCTAAATTCAAGGACTGTCCAATGAGACCAGAAACAATATTTTTGAAGTTGTTTGAATATTGTTGTGATATTTTGTTGAATGATGTCTTACTTTGTGCCCGATTTTTCGTACACGTAAATTAGCATTCGACGCTCAAGAGGAGGAAGCTGCAGCTGCTGTAGAATCCAACGTTCAAAACCCAGACCTCAGCAACCAAGGCGAGTCAATGCTTTGAACATTTTGATCCTATCTTTTCAATAAAGTATTTTGGTTCAAATAGTATAACTTGCATGCTTATATTTATGTTGCAATGCATGATAATTTCAGATTATAGATATATGCCCATGTTCTTTTGGTCTAGTATATATGTATATATCCCTTGCGATACTTTTGGCTATATGATCCTTGTCACCCTAGTAAAAGTAATAATGCTACAACTCCTTTGAAACTAAGTTTATAATTATAAATGCATGCTTAGAGTTGTTTAGATAAACATGGGTGTGAAAGCACCCTAGCATATCTTGCAAACTAGAGAAAGCAGTATTGGGCAGTCATTGTGATGATGACTGGTTTATGTTGGTATAATTGTATTTTCCGTCCGAAAGAACCTTACATGCTTAATTATCTGGGTGGATGGTTGAGGGTATGGGTGTTGAATGGTACCGTGATAGCACAGATTTGTGATAAAGGGGTGCCGTGATAGCACAAGGGGATCGTGGTAGAACCGCCCAGATAACCCTTAAGGACTGAATCTTGTGATGACCTCCCACGGTACAACATGTGCAACCACATGCTGGCAAAGTGTAGGCAGGGCCAACTAATTTGCATTGACTTAGTAAGAGTTGCGTCGGTGTGAACACGGGCGGGTAGAGGATGGCCACATCCTCCGACATGATGGCCCAAGAGGGGGCTTCTGGAAGGGTGGTCGTACCCGGAGGAAGTGGAAACCTTACCGGTCGTAACTCTGCTAGGAAAATGCATCGTAAAAGCTCTGTGATAGTCTACTCAACCGCATGACTAAGGAATCATGTGGGGCAATGAGCAGATCTATCTCATGTGGGTAAAGTGTACACACTCTACAGAGTCAAAACTATTCGAATAGCCGTGCCCACGGTCATGGGCGGACATGGGAACTTAACTAGATATAGTTCTGTTTCAAAAACTTTGTGGATGGGAATGGAAAAGTGGAGGGCAGAGAAAGGCCCTTATTTGAATTGTCCTGGGTGTCGTCCCAGTGGTAAAGTAAGCGGCTATAACGCTGAAGGCATGGTATAAGGAGCAGAGACCATGTAATGGTGGATGGTCTCTGATTCAATAGAAATAAATGTATATGTCATTGAGTATCATGTTTACAACTTTAATTGGCTAGGTCTTAGGGAGTTTTTAAGTATTATAGTTCGAAAAGCACATTTCTGCAACTGAAAATAACCTGAGCCTTCCCTTGTTGAAAGCCTTGCATACTACCTATTGCATTCTGTGCATTGACTCGCTGAGCACGGTGGTTAGTGTGCTCACTCTCGCAATACCAACAATCCAGATCCGGGAGCTCAAGATCCGTATGCCTTCGAGGAAGCACCTGCTACAGACGGAGAAGACCACACCGGGAATTAGGGCGAATAATCCGTGCTTAGAACCTAAGGCGACTAGACTAAGGTGTGGTTCCATCCAGATATTACTAGTGCCCTAGTGATATTCGTATGACCACTTTTACCCTCAGTCTCTGCTTGTGGTTTATAGGCCTACTTTGTATCCCTTCCGCTGTTAGACTTTTGTAATGTAAATATTTGGCCTGCCTGGCCCTACTGTAACAACTGCGCCTTTGTGAAGGCCTAACTTCACCTTAGCAATGTAATAATAATATTTCGGCTTGTTGTAAATTCCGCGTGTATGAAATGATTCGGCAATGTATCTGTGTGCATTATCTACTGATCCAGGGAATAATGCAGTAAGGCACAGCAGATTCTGGATTGCAAAATCCGGTCCGACACTGTGCAACATCCACTTTCATTCTCTTCCACCAAAAACACTTTTTCAAATCCCGATACATCTTGGTCTCGCCAGGATGTATCGTGTACGGGGTACGATGAGCCTCTCTCAAAATATCATCCTTGACCTGAGCCTTTTGTGGCACGCAAAGACGGCCCCTAAACCGTAATGCGCCCGACTCATCAAGGCTGAAGTCCCCTGATTTTCCCTCATCGAGGCGCTTCCTCACTTTTTGAAGCAACCTATCGTGCTGTTGCGCTTCTTTCACCCGTGCTGATTTTCCCCTGATATACTTGAGGCTCTTATGGTCAGTGAAGATATACTTGAGGCTCTTAGAGCAAAAACCACTGCGGCCAGCACTAAATCGTGAGTAGGGTAATTCTGCTCATGTTTCTTTAATTGTCGCGAAGCATACGCGATCACTTTGCTATCTTGCATGAGCACGCAACCCAAACCCACTCTCGATGCATCCGAGTAGACCGTGAAGCGCTTCCCTGGCTCAGGAAGAGTGAGAACAGGAGCAGTTACCAACTTCTCTTTCAGATCATTGAAACTGCGCTCACATTCACCAGTCCACTGGAATTTCACGCCCTTCCGCGTGAGTTGAGACATTGGCTTAGCAATAATGGAGAAGTCTTTCACAAAACGCCGATAATACCCAGCTAAGCCAAGAAAACTTCTCACCTCCTTAACATTGGATGGTCTCTTCCAGTCTACTACTGTTGAAATCTTGGTTGGATCTACTGAAATGACCTCCTGGTTAATCACATGTCCTAGGAAGCCCACTTCAGAAATCCAAAATTCGCACTTCTTCAACTTGGCAAAGAATTGATTTTTCCTCAGAGTCTCAAGCACAAGCCTCAAATGCTGCTTATGCTCTTGCTCCGTCTTGGAATAAATCAAGATATCATCAATGAACACAACTACAAAGTCATCCAAATACTTGTGTAGCATACTGTTCATTGTTTCCATAAAGACAGCAGGGGCATTTGTTAGTCCAAAGGACATAACTTTATACTCATAGTGCCATACCTCGTGGAGAAAGCTGTCTTTTCAATATCTTGCTCCCGCACTCGAATCTGATTATACCCAGATTGTAGATCAACTTTAGAAAACACCTTGGCTCCCTTCAATTGATCAAACAAGTCCTCAATGCGAGGCAACGGGTATTTATTCTTGATGGTCACCGATTAAGAGCACGGTAATCTATGCACATGCGCCAACTCCCATTCTTCTTCTCGGTAAATAGGACGGGGGCTCCCCAAGGTGACACACTGTGACGGATCAGCCCCTTGGACAACAGCCCGTCCAATTGCTTCTTCAACTCTTCTTGGAGTGGTCGTGCTAGCCGGTACGGGGACATAGAGATAGGTCGAGTGCCAGGAATAAGTTCAATCCTAAACTCCACATCTCTTGCGGGTGGCATTCCCAGAAGCTCTTCAGGAAATATGTCGGGGTACTCACATACCACTGGAATATCCTCAATGCGTAAAGGCGCACTCGATTTTTCCACAAGTGATAGAAGTAACCCAAACTTAAACATTCGTCGGCCAGAGAACAAGCTGGCCAACACAAAAAGAGAACCCGAAGGTGCATTCCCCTGAAAAATTATCTCCTCCCCTGAAGGAGCTTGCAAAGTGATTGTCCTCCAGAAATAGGAAATCACTGCCCAGTAGCGATGCAACCAGTCCATACCGAGGATAACATCAAAATTCTCTATCGGAATAACCATGAGGTTAGCCACAAAATCCTCGCCATCTATGGACACTACGCATCCGGGACAAACCATAGAGCTAACAATAATACCCCCTGGAGAATTGACTGTAACCGACTGTGAAATCTGTTGCATACTCAATTTTGCTTTTCTAGCAAACTCACTAGAAACAAAGGAATAAGTGGCACCGGAGTCAAAAATAACGAGGGCACTGTGTGAATCCACTAACAGAGTACCTGTCACCACGTCCGGTCGACTCGCAGACTCAGTGGCAGGCAATGTGTAAACTCCGGGCTGCACTGGGGCAGCAAAAGCCCCAACGCTCTACTGTGACGGCATCAAAAAGGGAGGCGGTGCAGCATACTGAAGTGGAGTAACTGGAGTAGGTGGCGATGTACCCGGCAGTGGCGCCCGGGGAGGCTGCGGCGCAGGAGCAGCCGCCAACACCTAGACTGATCCCCGAGATGAGGCATTCGATGACGCAGATACCGGCTCCCACTTAATGATGCTGGAGGGATTCGACGACGACCTTCTCCATGTGGCCCATCCGCCACAAAGGTGTCGACACTCTCGTCCGTGAACATTCAGCAGCTCGGTGCTCACCACCACAACTAAAGCAAATCATGCCCTGCCCGGGGACAGGACGCAAAGCTGGTGGTGCAGGAGACGACGATGTCAACGCTTTAGACTTGGATGGCTGTGAAGAACGTCGACTCCACTTAGGCTTCTTAGGAGCGGACCGCTGAGATGACCCACCCTCTCATCAGAGCTCCTCTTCGGTCACCACCAAGCACTCGGACCACCGTGAGGGTTGCAACCCTTTAGTGTGGTGCATTTCCATCTCCATCCCTCTGGCCTGCTCAACCACAGACCTAAAGTCTCGTGGCGCAGTAGCACCCATAACATGCCGATACTCAGAACTAAGTCCTCGGCGGAACCTTTTAGCCTTCTCGAGGTCACTATTTGCGACCGACGGTACAAACCGGATCAAGTCGTTGAACCGCGCCTCGTACTCAGCTACTGTCATCTTTCCTTGCGCAAGGGTCGACAGGGCAACCTCCATACTCTCCACAAAAGACTCTGGGTAGTACTTCACCTTGAACTGCTCGACGAAGACCTCCTAGGTGGCTGGACCTTGGGCAGAGGTCCTAGCTGAAAGGACTCCCTCCCACCAGATGTCCACCGACCTTTCAAATTGAAAGGCCACAAAGCGAGCTCTAAGTCGTTATGTCATCTCTAAGGCTTGAATCGCCTTCCCATATAGCGCAACCGATCTGCGGCTTGAACCGGCGTACCCATCCCATCAAAGGTATCCAACCGCAATGCCATCTATTCGCGAAGGCCCATTCTTGGCTCCGATGCGACAGGAATAGCAGTCGGGATAGTGGCAGGTACGGCCGCAGCAGCGGCCGGCCGCAGCGCTTGTCGTAACGCACGGACCTCCTCTATGAACTCCCTCAACAATGCTCAAGACCTTGCTCGATCCCCGCCTCTGATCGCTCAGCAGACCCAACTTCCACGTCGGGTGCCTCCTGCTGAACTTCTAGCGATGGCTCCGCTTGGGCACGGCCACGACCACGGCCTCCACGGCCTCGGCTCGCACCGCGACCACGACCTCTACCTCTCGGCATCTCTGCTCACAACAGAGAAGCAATCACACAATCATCAACTTTAACAACACAAATCCACAACACAATTAGGGAAAACGCATATGCAATGCAAATCCCAAACCCCATTCTACTGTGCAGCAAAGTGTGTCAAATTTAATCCAATTACTTGGCCTAAGTCAAGTTTTAATTAATTAAGGTAGCCTAGGTTACCAAATTATCCAGCACGGACCTAACGTCCGCTCTGATACCAACTGTAACACCCTGACCCTCCACAGGGCCCAAGATGCTACCACCACACCCTTACCAGTCTAACAGTGTTGCTAAATCAGCTTTTAGCAGCACAACTCCTGTTCTTTTTATATGGTTACCCACAGGAAGCAAACCACAAATACTGTAAGATAAATGCACAGACAACTAGCTTCATATTTCACAAGCTATAACATAAACAGAACCCTTGCTCGCAAGCAAGCTAAGCCAAACAACGAGCCAACAAGCCTAAACACTGGATTAAACATAAAGCCTCAGCGTACGGCAAACTGTTATTTACATGTGCAGTGCCAAAAGTTCTATCCCCATTCCATGCATGTCGTCGTCATTCACCTAAAAACAACGACAAAGCAAGGGTGAGTCCGAGACTCGGCAAGCACACGATAAAACAAGAACACCACTTTAGCAATTCAATCAATATCACGAATCGTAAGTCGTAAGTTAAGTCTCAGAATCGATATCAGAAATCTATCCTATGTCTCAGAAAGCAGAATTCAATTCTATGTCTCAGAATCGTAAGCAGTAAATCAATGCTGTAATTGTAAACTGTAAATCACAACTGTTTGTAACTGTATCACTTTCTCTGTCACTTCCATGCAATGCAATATCATGCAATGCATCTGATGCTCAGAATCAGATACCACAACTCGTCAGAATCAGATCACTTTCTCATCACTTTCATGCAATGCAATATCATGCAATGCATCTTATGCTCAGAATCGTAGCTTATACAGGTATAGCGGAGTGTCCACCGTCGATGGACCACTCATTTGCCTACCTCAGAGGTCTTATTCCGAGCACTCCGGACTAGTCATTTGACTTTCTCACCGACCTGGCTCTTATTCAAGAGCACTCCGGACTAGTCGTATGACTTTCTCACCGACCTGGCTCTTATGCATTTGCATGATGCAATATGCCTCAAATGTGAATGTCTAATCATAAACGTTACTCATCAAGGTATGATTAGCACATAATCACATGCAACATCTCAAATACTGTAAATCATAGCATGGGAATACGAATAACAAATATTCGCCACATTTTACTGTTCTACCATGCACTTGCCTGTTAACCTGGCGGACGGTGCGTGGACGGTACCAGACTCGAACCGCCACCTGAACAAGCATTAACTATTTCAATTCATCACTCAAGCAATACATGCAAGTACGAGCCAAAGACATCGCCTTAGCGCCCAATTCGACATAACCCTCAATTTGAACATTTAGCGATCTCATTATTTATACTCGCCAAACGATTTCTACACGCTTAACTCATTTTAGTCGACCATACTGTTTGACCACAAAATGCTCTCCTCCTCCCTCTTTTGCCACGGATTCACCGTTCAGGCATTCATGCTAGTAACGATAATTAAATATTCACAGGCATCAATTCTAATTACCGGTATACTAACATATGCCTGACTCGGCAAATAAACACGGAGAAGGGTTTTCGAGACGTTACCCTGGCCCCGAGCGACTAGGACGAGGCACTACTCTCTTTTCCTTGGCCGGATCTGGCAGATCTGACGGCGGATCAGATTTCCTTCTCTCTTTTCCTCTTCTCTTTCTTCTTTCCTCTTTTCTTCTCTTTCTCTTTTTTTTTGGCCGGCCGGCTCTCTCTGGCCTTCTCTTTCCTTTTTCTACGGCCGGCTCCTCACTCCTCTTTTTCTTCACGCCATCGCCCCTTCTTCCTTTCTTTTCTTCACTCCCGTCGGCGCTCTTCCTCTTTTCCTCCATCGGCTCTCCTCCCGCGCCTCCTCTTCTTCCTCCACCGGAGCCTGGCCCTCCCCCTCACTCCCTTGCGTGGCACGCAGCCGGCGGAGCAGGGAGCGGCAATGGCGGCGCCGAGGCGGCGGCGGCAGGCCGCCGAAGTCCGGGAAGCGGCGGCGGCTGCGGAGGGCGGCCGCCGGCGGTGGTGAGCGGCGCGGCGGCGCGGCGGCGCGGCGGCGCGAGGATAGCGACGGCGTCGGCGGTGGCGGCGGCGGCGTCGACAACCACGCTATGACAAAGAAGCGAGGAGAGAGCGGCAATGAGCAATGGCGGCAACAGCCGAGGCTAGCGGCGGCGGCGAAAGCGCAAGGGGAGCAAAGAAGAAGCGCAAGGGAGGCAAGAACGCAGAGTGATAAGCACGGGAGAAGAAAAATCAGGTTTTGACTTCTCCTCTGGCTCTCTCTCTCTGATAAATATCTAGCTGTGGGGTTGGGTTGGGCCGGGCTGGGCTTACCTGGCCCAGGTATTACACCTTTGCTTACGATTGCCATTTGGGCTTTGTAATACCCCAGGTACCTTTCAGCGTTGTGTCATGTCTATCTTCACTGATCTTATTGAAAAAATCATGGAGGTATTTATGGATGATTTCACTGTTTATGGGCAGACTTTAAAAATTGTCTGGCCAATCTTGAGACTGTCCTCCAGCGATGTCTTGAGGCCAATTTGGTCCTCAATTGGGAGAAATGTCATTTTCTAGTTCGAGAGGGGATAGTCCTTGGTCACTTAGTGTCTTCTAGAGGGATTGAGGTGGATAGAGCAAAAGTAGAGGTGATTGAGCGCATGTCTCCTGCTGTAAATGTGAAGGGTATCCGCAGTTTCTTGGGACATGCAGGTTTTTACCGCAGATTCATCAAGGATTTTTCTAAAATTGCTCGTCCTCTCACTCATCTTTTGGGCTGTGATGTTCCTTTTGTTTTTGATAAGGATTGCATGGATGCTTTTTGTAAGCTCAAGGCTACTCTAATTTCTGCACCTATCGTGCAACCTCCTGATTGGTGCATGCCTTTTGAGCTCATGTGTGATGCAAGTGATTTTGCTGTGGGGGCTGTTTTGGGGCAGCGACATGATAAGGCTTTGCATGTCATTTACTATGCTAGCAGAACTCTAGATAACACTTAGACCAACTACACCACCACAGAAAAGGAGTTGCTAGCAGTAGTATATGCCTTTGACAAATTCAGATCTTACCTTGTTGGCACAAAATGCATAGTGTACACAGATCATGCAGCCATTAGGTATCTTCTGAGTAAGAAAGATGCAAAACCTCGTCTCATTCGTTGGATTCTTTTGCTGCAAGAATTTGATATGGAAATTAGAGATAAGAAAGGAGCTGAGAACCCAGTAGCTGACCATCTTTCCAGATTGCCTAATTCTGATTTAGTTTCCTTACCCCCTATTGAAGACTCTCTCCCTGGAAACCAACTCTTAGAAATTTCTCATATTCAGTCTCACACACCATGGTATGCAGACATTGTGAACTATTTGGTCTGTAACATTATACCTCCTGATCTCTCCTACCAGCAACGTAGGAAGTTCATTCATGAGGCACGTAGGTTCTTTTGGGATGACCCATATTTATACCGCCACTATTTAGATGGGATTATCCGACGTTGCCTTCCCCTGGAGGAAGTCCAGAATGTGATTTATCATTGCCATTCTGTTCCCCATGGAGGCCATGCGAGCACTACTAAAACTCAGGCCAAAGTGCTCCAGGCTGGATTCTATTGGCCTACCATGTTTAAGGATATTCATGCATACATCAAGTCTTGTGATCTCTGTCAGCGAGCAGGAAACACTTCAAGACGGCATGAGATGCCTCAACATGGCATCCTTGAGGTGGAAATCTTTGATGTTTGGGGAATAGATTATATGGGACCTTTACCCTCTTCTCAAGGGTACAAGCATATTCTGGTGGCAGTCGACTATGTGTCCAAATGGGTTGAAGCTATACCCACTGTGCATGCAGATTCAAAATCTGTATGCCGATTGTTTCGGCAGGTTATTTTTCCGAGGTTGGAATTCCCAGAGTTGTGATAAGTGATGGTGGGTCTCACTTCAATCACAGTCAATTTGAAACCCTTCTAGCTAAGTATGGGGTCCATAATCATAGGGTTACCACTCCTTATCATCCTTAGGCTAATGGGCAAGTTGACAGATCCTAGAGAAAGTTGTGTCTAAATCCAGGACTGATTGGTCCCTTAAGCTTCCTGATGCATTATGGGCTTATAGGACAGCTTACAAAACACCTATTGGAATGTCTCCATTTAGGTTAGTTTATGGTAAAGCTTGTCATCTTCCTGTGGAGCTTGAGCATAAAGCACATTGGGCAATTAGAAAGCTAAACATGGATATGAGACTAGCAGGAAAGCATAGGAAGCTGCAACTTAGTGAGCTTGATGAATTGAGACTTGATGCTTATGAAAGCTCAAGGATATATAAAGAACGAGCTAAAAAGATTCATGACCGTCACATCTTGAGGTGTGATTTTCAACCTGGAGTCTTAGTCTTTGACTCAAGGTTTCATTTGTTTCCTAGGAAGTTTAAGTCTAGATGGTTTGGGCCCTGTTTAGTCAAGAAGACACTTAGTAGTGGAGCTTTTGAGGTTGAGAATCAATCTGGGGATATTCTCAAGGTTAATGGGCAAAGATTAAAACATTATTTTGCTGGAGACTCTTTTTCTGATCTCAATGAGGAGGGCGGTCTTGAAGATCAAGTCAGTTCTGATCCTGACCCTCCTCATCCTTTTGTGCCTACGTAATGATCATTTGGTGGTCAAGCTAAAGACCTAAAACAAGCATTTCTCAGGAGGCAACCTGAGCATTTCATTGTTTTACTTCAGTTTTTCCCTTTTATTTTATCTTTTGTCGGTTATCCTTTCTTTTTGTTACCATTTCAGGTACATGCTAAGCCATCATCCAAGCACGTCAGGAAACTCCAAGGATGATGTGGTACTGCCTGATTCATCTTTTGCACCCGATGAGCTGTTTCCAACCACCAAATATCTAATTCTTTAACGAATATTTGATTCAAGCTTGGGGGGGACCTGTGTATGAATGGATGATTCTTTAGAATGTTTCTGTCACACTTGTGGGCATTCAAGTTGATAGATGAGTAGTTGATGAATTATGGCCATTATCATTCTCATACTTCATACCAAGCTATGGATGACTACATGTGACTGTCCAGATCATTATTATGTGCTGTCATGCTATGCTGATTGAAAATTTTGACTGCATGGAATTATGGTACAATCTGAAAAGGTCACACTGAAAATTATTTGATTGAGCAAACCGATATTAATTATGTGTGATTCTCCAGTTGGCCTCATCCTATAAAATCTTATTAATTATCCTTGATGGCTTAGAATTCTTGTGATCCTATAGTGTTTGTTCATTGCGAGTTACACATGTATCTCTACCATCTGCTGATTGAATTGATTCTAGTCATCACCTCTTGAATGATCATATCCTAGAATTCATACTTGGGCATGCTACTTTATTTTAGATGTTGATACTCTGCTTGAATGAAAAGTTTGTGAAAGGGGTAGTCCTATCTTGAGCCAATAACTTGATTGACTTATCTGAGTATACATGCCTCAGAACATGTGCTACTTAACATTAACGAAAATCAGTTAAAAGATGCTTTATCAACATTTTGTGGTGCAATGTGTGTGCTGAATAAGTGACCATGTCACACAGGCTCTAAATAAGTGGTGCATTTTCCCACATGAAGTTTGAGTGTCTGAATAAGCGGCAGTATTGCCCAAAAATAGAAATAAGTGGCACATATGCCCAGTGTGTGCTTAAAAACTATCAAAAATCAACAAAAATTAAGGCATCAAGGCTCAAGTGTGGACTTTTTCATAAATACCATGCAAGTATTAGTCTCTTCATCTCAAATAGTATATGCCTTAGCATGACTCTTGGATATGCTTATTCTTAAGGTTATACCTAGTCTCGATACCTTCTATTTTGGCTGTATTCATATGATCACTTAGTGCGATTTGGCACTTGAGTGCAACTTGATTTGTTCAAAGACTATAATTATCCCTGAATGTCTTTGCTAAAATATCTTTTTTTCATCCTGGACAATCTCATTTTGAATTATTGAGTGCCAAATGTCCATATTCATTTAATTACTTAAATTCTTACACTTGGCAGTCCGGGTTCAATTTCATCATATTATTTGCTCGAGGACAATCAAATGTTTAAGTTTGGGGTTATGATGTGCATCATATTTGTAGTATATTTTCATATCGTTATCCTGTTGTTAGTAGCTCAAATTGGCCATAATTTCATCGATTATATATACATTTGCCCTCTTTTTGTATTGTTTACAGCGTTTGATAATTTTCTTGTAGATTGGCGCGAACTAGGCGCAAATTTACAGAAAACCATTAGGAAAAGGAGCTAGGGATGCAAAATTACATAATGTGAAGGGGCAAAATGCAAAGAACCAGGGAGAAACCCTAGCGCCGGCGGTATAAAGTGGACGCACCGCGCTCGACTGAGGACACTGGGGGGTTCAGCACAAAGAAAATATCTCCCGAGTCGCCTCCCTCGCCCATTCGTCTCCCGAGTAGCCTCCCTCTCCAGAAAAACCAATGGCCGATAAAATCATTAATCTCTCATGGCCGCCGTCGGAGACCATCCATAACCGGCGACGCCATCCTTTCACCCTACTCATCTACCTCCCAAGGACCGGATCTGCTACTTCTACACCGGATATGCTACTTCTCCGGCATCTTCTACCTATCGTCTTCTACAACTCGATCATCTTAATCTCATGGTTGTGTTACCTCTGATCTTTAATTTCAGCACCATGAATGTTTTTTTCCTGAGATGTTTATGTGCTAGATCTGTAATGTGCATGTGCTATGTTTCTTCAGATCTGAGATTATGAAGTACTTTTTACTGTTCTTGCGCATTTTAGGCGATTATGTTGATTGTATTATCTGGTTTAAGTTCACAGTTCTTGCCTGAAAGTGTTAGTTATTTAAAGGTTTATTATTTCTGCTTTTAGTTTTATTTTACTGTTGTGTTGTTACCTTATTTAGTGTTAAGAGTAGATCTGCTATTAAACTAAATATTATGTATGCAATCTGTTTATTTCTGTTAGAAAAAGAGTAAAAAGAAAAGAAATATGGTTAGGGTTATGCTATTTCTGAGTTAGGATAGCTTCATTATTGCAGTAGTGTAGCATGTATTATGTGTCTGTTTGTGTGCTTGCAGTGATGGGATGGTGGTTTTAGTTTTTTTTCTCCTTCTCTTCAATCCCCGCACATTCCTTCCTTCCTCCGACATCTCTCTCTCTCTCTCTCTGAATCTCTTTTCTGTATCTAGCTTGCGAACCCGTCTCAGCTCCTCTAACTCTTTCTTTCGGTGAAGCTAGTTCTCAATCACTTCCCCCCATTCTCTTCTCTTCCCTTCTAATTCTTAGATTTCTTATCTTCTTTAGACCTTTCTTTCTTCACTTCTCTTCTCCAGTTTCTTTATCACCTCAAAATTCTTTTCTGTCGGTGTCTCTCTACTAGTCTGTTTGTCCCTAATGCTTTCTACTTATCTTAATCTCCTTTCTCTCCCTTAACTCTTCCTCTTTTAATTCTAAGTTTAGCTTCCTTCGGTCTGCCTGTTAGTAGAGTTAAGTTCTACTGTTTTCTTTCTTCTACTCTTTCTTGCTAGATATTCCTATTAACAGCGCTCTAAACTCCTCATTTATCTAAATTCCCTTCTTTGCATATCTAGTTGCTTGCCCTTAGATTGTCTAGGTTCTGCACTTAGTCTGTAATTACCCGATCGAACGATCTAGCTTTGGTTGAGTGTCATGTCACCGGTACTCTAGTCCCTGTGGCGAACACGACATCTCACTGCTATTCTAGCGGAAAACCCGTGCACTTGCGGGTGTGCAGTTTTGCACGTTCACATGCTGCAGGTGGTAACCTGGATGGTCGGGAGCAATCCTGTCGGTATGCAGATGCACAAGTTCTAAGAGGAAGGTTGGAGTATAGGTTGGTACATTTTTCTGTGGTTTTGTGGAAGGAATGTGGTCATCATTGGAGACAGGACACACGAGTGCAGGAGTTAGATGTGGTGTAGCCTCAGTTGAGATGTACGTGGGAAAGCGGATGGATTTGGTCCAAGAGAGAGGAGCAGGAGGCTCAGGTAACGGAGAAACCAAAGTAGTTGTGGGAGGAGGCACTCCAGCCCAGACAGGCATACTGGAAAGGACGAGATCGGTCCAGGTGCAAAGTATGGCAAGTGTTGGTTTGTGCGAGGATTAGGATGGAGCAAACATGGGCGATAGGGTGGTGATGGCCTAGGACGGAACCATGCATGAGAGTACAGATAAAAAGGAAGAAGCAGAAGCCAGCAGCGCAGGAGGTCAAGGTGGACCGCATGCGCAGGCAGGCACGGGACGCAGGCACTCTGCGGGTCATGACAGGCAGATAGCTCGAGACACGCGCAGCAGATTGCAGCAGAGCGCAACAGCAGCAGAGGCCAAAGCGGCCTGACCGGCCGGGCGGGACGCGGGCGAGGGTGCCGGAGACAATCGCAGCGCCGTCAGAAGAAGTTGACAACCGGCTCGATCCGTGACAGCAGCACGAAGATCAGGCCGAGCACGCCGCCGGCGACCGTCACGATTGCCATCGGCTCCATGGTCTCCCTCTATCTACCTCATCTGATCAAGTACTGGAAATCAACTGAGTGTATCACTGGGTGAAAAAGTCGATGTAAGATGCAGCATGGCATGGCGAACGAGGGTGAACGGAGAGGTGAATTTATATGAGGATGGATGGGGACTGGGTGTTGAAGCCATGCGGTAACCGCGGGTCTCCCTCCACGGCAGACAAAACGGCTATTTTGGGAGGGAGCGGTTAATGGTGCTTGGTTAAGAGCTGATTAATTGTTTGGAACATATTTTGTGTTACACAGGTTAGAAATAAGACTCAACAGTCATGTAGTAACAGCCATGTAGATCCATCTATAAGCGAGTTCAACACTTGATGTATACCACTCCATTTATATAAACATATATTCATCCATAGACGACTTAAAACTGATTGCTTTCATAGATGGAAACATCACATTTCCTTGCCGTAAGCATGGAAACAGTAACGTGCAAATGATACATTCGCCAGGTTAATTAAACTGACTACAAATTTCGACAATACAGACTCGGTTATTAGAATCGCGTTTTACTACCTCCTCTGCTCGTCCTAGTCAAGCCTGCAGCCAGTGATTGCAAGCAAGAACTGCTATAACCCTAGAATAGGTTGCAGGGGTTCAAGATAAGCTGAATGTCCCCGCACACCGTTGTCTCAGGCGCGCACTATAATCATGGCACCCTCATGGACCTTCAATCTTGATCCTGATGAACGAGTGAGAACGCCCGTTAGCTCCCCTCAAATTGTGGAGCCCCGATTCGATCGTCTCCACGATCTTGGCCTCCTCTAGGGCTGCTGTGGGCACGTCAACATGCAGCGAGCCTTGCTTTTTGGGACCAACGAAGTCTTGGTTGAGAGCTTGCTGTTTGATGTAATTGTACAGCTGCTGGTGGAAAGGGTGATGGTAGGAGTAGCAATCAACTCCGTCGGACGAATTGTGGGATGAGCCTGATCCTTCTCTCTTGCTGAAGTGTGGAAGTGACTCATAGTCCATAACCTGCAAGTGACAGGTGAGATTTTTAGCCGAAAACGTGAATACATGGGACTCATCAGTTGCCAGATCAATCGATGGACCACCAAAAAGTTTGGAGGGCACAGTACTACAAAAAGTAATCACTTCTTTCCAGTCAGTTTATTCGTACCAACAGAAGCGTACGTGCCTAATTAGAGAATATATAAAGAACAGTGAAATGTTGTGCCCACTACCAAATGGATGCCTGTAAGCAAGTAGACCTGTCATTTGTACGAAATGTAAAACTAAGATGCATTTATAAGCTCCAGTGCAGAAGGCCGGTCTAGATAACTATTGCTCACATGCTTACAAAATCAATTCCAGCACTTAAGGCTGAAGCTCATAGCCTTTGAAACAGGGATGTAAAACCAGGTGATGAGAACCTAAATAGCACCTTGATTCCGGAAGCAAGAGAATTGTTTCAGACTAAGGGAAAGATAAATTAAGAACCTTTACCTTTAATAACTCATCTCTTCCAGAGCCATATAACACTTTGATCTTCTTTTTAGTTCTTTCTTGTAAAAGAGGCTTAACAACCTGGCCATGAGTGAACAGAAACTTGAATCAATTTACTAGAAAGATGTAGTTGTGTCAAAATTGAAAACGTTAAACCAAAAGAGAGAAAAAAGAAAAAGGAAAGAACAAAATAAATATAGAACTTAACAGTACAGCAGTTCATGAAATCAAGTATGTATACTGACCTCCCAACATGCCGAAAAAATATATGGGGCATTCACAACGTAATAGGTCTCAGTTTTCTCAGGATAATTAAGGTCATCAACAGTTGTTATCGTGGTCAACATCTGCATTATGTAGAAACTATTGATAAGCATATTGCAATGTTTATTTTCCTTGAAAACTATAAGCAAGTGGCTGGCAAAAAATCAATGCACAAACAAAAGCAGAACCCATGAATTGCTAGATCAAATACAACAGTGTAATTGTCAACCAAAAAAATGTACGTCTCAGCCTAATGTCAGCAAGATAATTTTCATCCAAGAAAAATGTTGGTCTCTAGGATATAAGATTGTGTTATTAATGTTCTGAGATGCATTTGGGATGGTCAGTGCATGAAACTCAATATAGTAAAAGAGAAGTTGGTCCTGAGTTTAAGACCTATCAAACTCATTACTCATATATTACAGAAATGTAGGGCCTGTTTGATACGGCTGCGGCTTATAGTTTTTGGCTGAAATTTTTGAATTTTAGTTGTTTGCGACAAAGATTATAGAAAGAGATACTCGTTTATGATTTTGGTTGATACATATGTTGAGCTTTTAACGTGTACTTATAATTAACTTGTAGATCCGTCTTGAGAAAATAACTCGTTTGAAAATTAGGTACTGTAGCAAAAGCCGTTTTTAAAAGCCGTAAAGAACAGGGCTGTAATCTTACATGTCTAGACCAATCTTCTTTATTTAAAAAATGCATTTAATAACTTTTTTATGCTATAAATGTCTTGCTCCAAATATCTTGATCTCCATTACATAATAAAGGCCCTGTCCCATGACACCAATCTTCTTTTGATCAAAAACCACTACCACCATGCCCCACAAACAATCCTTAAGTAGTACAATACTCTCACTGGGGCAAAAACAAGAGAGCTGATGCATTGCTTCAAACCACCCATTACAAACTGTCATTAGTTATTAGGCAGATCCAACAACCAATGAACTCAACTCATTTTGTTTAACCTTAAACTCCTATTATTTCACACAGCTCTCTTTTTATGACATGTAGATGCAAACTAGAACTGTCACCGAACATTTATGTTCAGATTTGCATAGATCAAAAAGATCACAGATGCTTACAGAAGTTGTACTGAAAATGATAAGATTTTCACAAAAGACAAATTTAACAAAGCAAGAAAAACCCACCTTTATTTGGCTACAGGCAGAAAGCTTCAGGCCAGTCATATCCATAACTTTCAAGCAGGTGTTAATGTGTCTTCCGAACATCTTAGATGCGGCCGGCTAATGAAGAGAAAAAAATATACTTAATATATGTTTATATAACTTTAATCTGTCTTCCGAACATCTTAGATGCAGCCAGTTAATGAAGAGAAACAAATATGCTTAATATATGTTTATATAACTTTGTACTATTAATAATGAATAAAAAGCACTTACCAGGACAACACGGTCTCGATATTCATTCATCTGTATGTGAGACTGCACATAGTAGTGCACCTAGGACAAAATGAATGAAATAATTTATAGAAATCATCTTTTACACACAAAAAACACTTTTCCCTATTAATTGATTGAAGCTAACTGCTAAAAGGTGGCCAACTATTAACCCTACAACTGAAGAAAAAATAATTGTATGCCATTTAGCTGATCATTTATCATAGTGGTAACTCGATTTCAGCTCTATGAGTCAAACTCAGAACAAACACTAGAATCGCTCATCATTATTTGAATTTAAACCAACAGATTTAGATGTTTCAAAGATAGTTAACACCTACCGATGTCTTGTCAAAGGTACTGAGCCCAACACCAAATGCATAGATAGGTTGTCCCTACAAAAAGGAGAGGATCACGAATTGATGCATATCACAAAAGTCATTACACAAAACAGAGAAAGAAATGAAGCGATTTGTTTATGAACATATTGAGACTGGTAGCCTATTTTGCTGAAAGGGAAATGTTAGCAAATCCTTCTTACCAGTAGTAAATGTAATCAGAAATGCAATGCTGTTCACAACCAGCTAATTTTAGACAAATATGTAAGGAATGGAATATAAGACTCCGATGTATGGACCAACAGGAATTGGTAAAATGTTACCATCAAAACCACCAAAAATTGAAAACAAAATGAGTCTGATCGTTGTACCTTCTTGGAGTATCCTGTTAATCCAACAAGTAGTGTATCCCGAATAGCTCTATATAAATCAGATGGCACTATTGGTTTCTGCATTGAAAGCAAATGGTGGTTGCTGGTCAGATGAATAACATATGCTAAACCAATTAGCAATTCCAGTGCATGATACAAATGAGTGATATTTGAAAAGCTATTGCTGCTACCAATGTAAGAGCATGCAGACCAAGAGATTATTATTTTTCTTTAGTTCATTTTGTCCATCTTTTTGCAGTCAATTTGTAAGAGATTGTAAGTCATTGATAGGCAGTCCTGTCTAACTTTCTTCAAAAGAAAAAAAAGAAAGACTTTGTCTGCTGAAAACGGTACTTACAGCTAGAACGCTGTCAATCTCATTTTGTAGCCTCCAATTTAAGCAATCCATTAGCTGCACCAGAAAATTCAATACTTCATATTGAACATAAATAAATATTTTTCAATCTTAATGTAATAGTATGTGTAATATGCTTTACCATTTTATGAGCTTTAGGGACATTCCATTCTCTGGCCTTCAGAAAACGCACCAGAGTCTCTCTAGGGTATCCTTGGTGCACATGCTGTATTCATAGAAGTAAGTAAGCACTTTTCGCTCCGAGGATTTCTATTTTCATGACTAACAGCGGCAAAAACTAACTGTTTAACAATGCAACATCATTTGAAAAAAAAATTGAAAATGAAAAACCTGCTACTCATGTACCCAAAAACACCAAGAAAAAAGGTCAAATGCAGACAGATGCCAACAAAGAGCATTTAGCATCACAACAAGGAGGGGAAAGCAAACGTTGTTCCTAGTGGAGATATTGTGATTCCAGCGTGGAAAAGAAAATAAAAAAATGTTGTTTCCTACTGGACATATTATGATTCCAGCACGCTTGCGCAACCGAACGCATCTTCCTGAGGTCACAAATGTTGTCGTACTTATCGGGACATGGACTCTAGGACCAAATAAAGTCCAAATCGGCAATTGAAACCTCTCTGCCAGAAACAGTGCAGACCACACAAGTTCAGGAATATAAGGTCCAAATCAAACAACAGCAACTCCTTCGGCCATTAATTCGCGTTCGCTAAGCTCCACATGATGTTACACAAACAAGCTACACAAAGTCCTCCCATGGAGTACATGGTTCATCGTCCCACTCCTACCAAGATGATCTTGGTGACTTGGCCACCAAAAGTCTTAGGATCTAGAAGCGTTGCCGCTAAAACAGTAAACGCATGCTTAGGGATCGTTCAAGCCGGCAGACATGACTGAATTTAAGTTACGAGTCAAATACGAAGAAAAACATCATTTGAGCTTCACATGGCAAACTAGAAACAGTATACGGCACCGACACCACAACTGTACCAAAACTGCTTTTTGTTAGACTAGTACCAAAATTGGAATTAGGACCGAACAAAAGTACTACTTCACACATCTCACGAAATCTTCATTCTACAAATATCTCTCTATGCAACAATAGCCTTTTTTTTTTTGTTTGCTCAATTATAACCGAAACCGAAAGCATGGTTTAGCTCCGAATCTCAAGCATATGACGAAGTGCAAACCTCACAAAAATCCAAGCTTTATGGGAATAAAAAAAGGTCCTTCCTAAAGAAGCCAAGTGATAACTCCAAAACCAATTCGAACAAAATGCCAACTTGACCAAAAATATGAACAAAGTATCGGTGATCAAAACCACAACTAAGCTCAAATCGCAAACTAAGCTGTTAAAGATCCAAACTTTAACTCGTCGAACAAGTCAGCCTACAACTTTTAAGAACGGGAGCAACAAATGTGCAAAAGAAACCACACAAAAAAAAGAGTCCAATTTTGATCAAAATTCGAACAAGAACAACACTAAGAAAAACAGCAACTGAGCTTAGGGTCACAATAAACTTGCTAAGATCCAAACTTTATCCAGCTACCAGGCCAACAAGCTACTCCAAATCCACCGAAACACAAATCAAGCAACAAATGGGCACAGCTCCCAAATCCACCAAAATGCAAAAGTAAGACAGACAAAATCAAGCAAAGTACAGCTAGAACAGACCAAATATTTCTACTAACAAAACTACCATAACCAAATACACAGCAAGAAAGGAGAGATCCAACAAGGGCGGCAGCTAGAGCAGATCGGCACCTGGAATGTAGTCTTGAGCGGCTCCTCCACTGAAAGAAAGAAAGAAGAAAGCAAGGCGCATCTCAGCAAACAAGAATCCTACAGAGAAAAAAAAAAGCTCATTTTTCATTTTTTTTTTTTAACAAGCAGAGAAGAGGAGCACTCACGCTGCTCCATGAGCGCGGATAACTGCTTGATGGCCTTTTCCGAGACGGTCGCCATTGCCGGCGACGGTAGGGGGACAGGAAAGCCTTCGCGGTACTTGGCGAAGAGGTCAAATGGGGAGAAAGTCCCAAGTCTCCGTTTGTCTTTTTGCTGCTCCTCCCCTTCCTCTGTTCTTGGTCAGTTCTGCTCACACACCGCGTGTGCGAGTGTACGTGTGCGTGTGTCCTCTGTGGTGTATGTGGGGTCTGGTGATTCCATGTTAAGGAGGGCAGGGAGGAAGCTGTTTTAAAGGGGCAGCAAGTCCTTTTTTATCTTTTTTTTTTCTTGCTTTCTATATCACTTCGTCTGTTCTTTTGGCCTCTAAATTATAATTTATGCTACAGTGATTATCTTTCAAATAAGGTATCTTTTTAAAACAAAATATACAAGTCGATTATAATAGACATTGTACCGACTTCAATTATACTGGCTAAATCGCATGAACAGCCATAATTCAAAAGTCATAATCCACAGCCGAAAAGAACGAGTTAACTTTGGAAAGGGCTAGATTAAGCTGGTGCCTTACTGTAAAGTAGTTGGTAATTAGGATCTCAAAAAAGCAGCTGGTAATTAGTCATTTACAAAAGAAAAAGTCTACTTGCCCCATGGTTCATCTACTTAGGTAATGTTTGGTTATAAAAACCCAGGGCCGTGCCCATGGGAGTACGGGCCATGCGACCGTACAGGGCCCCCCAATTTCTAGGGCCTCAAAAAATCAGCCCAGCAGAAGAAGGCTCATGTATTCGTGTGAGGCCAGAGCGCCAGATAGGGGTGAAAACGGATCGGATACGGACGGATAATATCTCTACCATATTTATTTTCATATTTTTTTGAATACGGATACGAATACGGATAACTCTAATACGAATACAAATACGAATAATATCGAATACAGATACGGATCGAATACGAATCGAAACAAAGACGGTTACGAATATTTATCGGAACATGAAAACCCCTTAAACTATACATCCAAAATTAACAAAAATACATAAATAGTTCATTTTGTCAAAATATTCATGAAATATAAACAAGTATAGTCTTTTTATCCATAATAAATATACCCAATAGTCGATCATAACATAACTACATAAGTAGCAACAATGTGCAATTCATGGAATACACATGATGACATAATAGCAATTTGAACAAGCATAAGAACATTTCATTCCTCCATTTCATCCACCAAGTCCTCCATGATAGCAATTTAAATAAGCATAATAATACTAGGCTTATTGTATCTGTATCCGTATCCGTATCCGGTTTCGTATACTGGGCTAAAATCCCGGATATCCGGTTTCGTATTATTCGAATTATCCGTATCCGTATCCGTATTCGACAGATACTAGGTTTACTGTATTCGTATTCGTATCCGATAAAAAAAATCTGTATCCATATCCGATCCGAGAACTATCCAAAAAAATCCGATCCGACACAACCCGTATCCGTATCCGTCCGGATCCGACGGAAACTATCCGATCCGTTTTCACCCCTAGCCCCAGAGCCTAGCTCGAGTCCGCGTGCGCGTCTCCGCGCGACGACTTCGCGTGCGTGGCGCTTCGTATTCTCGGCTCCGAGCCCCGAGGCCCCATGGCGTTTCGTATTCTCTTCTTGTATTCGTGACTTCGTCAGTTCGTGTTCGTCTCGTCTCCGCCGAGCGTCGGCCAGCCGGCTCGTCTAATGTCCATTCATCCAGCGCCGTACCGTTACTTAGAGCTTTGTACAGGGCCTCCAAATTTCACGGCACGGCCCTGTAAAAACCTAGTGGGATGAGATATGATAGTACTACTTTTGTGGGATGGGATGAGATGATCCTAGTTATGTGTTTGGTTGAGGGGTGGGATAATTCAAGATTTTGTTTGATTGGAGGGATGAGATAGTCCAGAGCAATACCAGTTAGGTGTTTGGTTAAGGAGATAAAATGGGATGGGATGGGACGCAATTACATCCTCTCTAATATGGTGAGTATACCCTAAAGAGTGATCAATTTTTTCACCAATGGATCAAGATCCAACCAATCTCAATCATTTTCCTCACCCATCTTCCCCTACACTCCCTATTTCCCTCTCTTCTCCTCCTATCCCCATTTCCCCATCTTCCCCGTCGAGTCGCCTCCTTTCCCTCGAATTGCAACTCCTCCACCACGCTATACTTTGTCTCTCATGCGTCGCAACCTCCCGACCAGCTTCATGGACTCTTCAAGCTAAATCCGTAGATCTCACCGCTCCTCCTCTGCCACCTTAGCCTCTCCCCGCCACTCCTCAGCCGCCTCACTGATTTGGGTCATTGATGCCTTCTTCATTCTTGGCTCCAACAAAGCTATCGCGCCTCCTTCATCATCCTTGGCTCTAGCAACTCAGGCAGTCCCTACCACCAGGTGCCTCCACCACACCGTGCTCGTCACGGTAGATAGCAGCCTTGCGCCACCATCACTCTCTTGCGGTGACCCAATCCAATGAAGAAGGTCATGTGACCGCACTGACTTGGGTGATCCTGTTGGGACGAGCTTGTGCAACAAAGTTTGCTGAACAAAACCATCCTAGATCTCGCAAAAATATTCCTCTAAGTGGGTTCCATCCTATCCCAATTAATTCCACTAACCAAAAACATCCTTACCAACCCCCTCCCCCTGAGGTATAATACTAGGTATCAAGCCCCACTTCCCCTAATGTAATAATACCATATTAGATAAACCCTTGTGGTGGTTTTGCATAACAGTTTTGCCACTATGGTTGTACACGTTGGTACCTCTTACCACTACAGTTGTACACGATGGCACCTCGCTACCTAGCTCTACTTGTTTGCATATTCTGCTCGCGACAACAAAAGACGGTGTGGACTACATTGCCTAGCTCCATCTCCATCTACACAAGGAAAAGTATCGCCTTCCTCCCACGGGTGTGCCCAGTAGTGTTGACCTTTGTCCACCATCGATCTCTCTGTCGAGTTAAAGCCGTCGTTGTTGCCTCATCCTTCTCGAGCTAACTGTCGTGTGGCTGAGTGATGGTGTTGTCACCTCCTCACCTTCAAATTGAGCACAAAACAGAGTCTCCTCACCTCATTCTATCCTTTGCTCACATTCTCTCCCTCGAAAACAACCCAAGAACCACCTAAAACTCATTGCATTGCTAACCAAGCACTCATTGTCGTCCCCGAGCTCCACCTCTCAACCTAGTGATCTTTAGCGACATTTGTCCACGTCACATCATGTTCTACCCTTTGGTGAACTCATATGCAAAATTAATTTATCTTTCGTTCATGCAGTGCGAGATTTGACCGTTTTTGTAGTTCTCATCCTGTCATCTTCTTCGCCACTTTTCATCATCTCCGGTGAGCTTCATTTCAATATCTTCGCACCAGAGAATCCCTTCGATGTGAGTGGTTCTTCCTTCGTGCCCTGTAGCACCACAACCACCACAACTGGAACCTTCGCCGTCGCCCCTAACCGCCATCGACATGTCTACAGCCCATCTCTTGCCGATTCACTATCGCCATTAGCTTAGCATCATTTTTGTCATGCCATTTTGCCACTTCCCGAGACCTCATTTCCATCTCCCTGCTATTGGCCATGCTTCCTAGCACCACCACCATTGCCCTGCATCCTTGTTCTATCCCTCCCTCTCATTCTCTCTATGACAAACGGACCCCACAACAAGGTTCCAATGTGTTCAGCTACAGTGGTGAAACCGCTATACATAACCAACACAAGGGGTTAATGTAATCCGATATTATTACATAGGGGGATACAATACTAGATATTGGACTTCAGGAGTTGAGTTGGTGAACCACCATACTTAGGAGGGTAAGCAGACGTTTTTCTTTACAAAAGGATATCGTTTACGAGATTGTGCGGTTAAACTTTTCTAACGAAACTATTACGCTAAGTAAAATTATTTAGATTGACGACAAAAATACTAGCAATAGATAAAAAGAAATCTTTGTATGACCATATTTGCAGCACTTTACTAGCATATTCGATAAAAAAATTAGTGGTTAAAGTTATAATAGCGTACTCTGTGCATGGTTAAAGTAAAAGATATGATGGATAGTAAATTTACCAACAAGCTACAATTTGTGTGTTGCTAATACACATATCATATGATATAATTTTTCTAGCATAAATTCGAAAACATAACTGAAAGGAACAATTTCTATGATCTGATCTTACAACTTTTCTATTTATGAAGGACCTACTACATTAATTCATTGTCATCCAACTATCAGTTGGTAAGGTAATTAGGTTTCCTTTATTTGAGACAAAGGGTTGAAATCTCAATGATGAGTTATTGGAATTCTTATTAAGGAGATCAGGGTTCAAATATCAACAGTACCACAGTATCTTAGTTTGAAAATCTTGGTTTAGATCAGAAACTTCCCTATTACTGCTTAGAATCAAGTCGGCTCTCCACTCTCTCCTCTCTTCATGGATTAGTTCTTTTTAGTTCTCCCTTTCCTCTTTTCTTTCTCCTCTCTCCCCCTCCTCTCACTCTCTTCCTTTTGTACATTACTATTTTATCTAATATAGTACAGTAAGAGTCTTTTCTACTATTTTCTATCAAAAAAAGGTTCAAATATCAACACTTAATTGATCTTTCAACTTTCATAGTTTATAGTAAGTCATACTAGAATGTGAACTAAGTAAATGTTCCGTCTCAAACTCATCCCTGTAGTTCTATTATTTCAAGCTTTCTGCCATGCATTGCCTATGTTGACCATAAATGAGATATGGATAGTTTGGTCCAACTGGCTACCCTCCTAGATCCTCCTATTTCTTCTTACATATTTTTTATAAATACTACTACACACTACTGGTCAATGTAATTAATGTGCCTTAAAGTTGTAGAATATTATATACTCTCTGTCCTTTTTTACTTGTTATTTTTGACTTTTCACGATTTTCGAGATACAATTTTGATCACTACTTTTTATAACTTTACTATAAGATATACTAATAAAATTATATTTTTATAAAAAAAAATTTAATGACAAATTAATGAAATCTTTATATAGCCATCTAGATAGTTTTAAATTTATTGATAGTCAAATTTTAGTTTGATGGCACGGATTCTAGTAAGTAGGTAAAAAAGAACAAATAGAGTATGTAAAGAAGAATTTATATGGCTACAAAGATCTATATTCACAGTACAAGAAAGTAAATCTCTATCAAAATCGACAAAACTCACACGTAACTGTTTCTTGTACGTACACAATACTGAAATGTGTTGACCGACGATAGCCACAGAATTTTTTTTGTATTTTTGTATTTATTTTCCTAGTTTATTATTTTACGACAAGAAAAGAAATATGTAATGTTCTTTTGCTCATGTCAGATTTTGTTTGACCGTATGTTTGACCGTAGGTGTGACTACGAAATGTGAATTAAGTAATGCAGAGAGTACATGGAAAGAAAAGGTAAGTATTAACGAACGTGATGCATACCTGCACGAGATTTAATATGCCGATAAACATGACTAGCATGCTTGCTATAAAATTAGGCAATTTTTTTAGTTATGTTGTTGCTTTCGTTGCGTCAGATACTCCTGTGAGCATGTTGTTACCCTAAAAATAAAACCCGTCTTTTAGCGAAGGAAATCACACAAAATATGATATCTCAAGGTGGACTACGAGCAGGTGTAGATCAGAGTTGACAATAGTACAACAAACTTCTCTAACAGAATTTTGTTTCCAGATTCAGTTCGATCCATAGAGACCATATCTCAATCAGATCTATGAACCATAAGAAAAAAATTGTACAAAATTTTGTAAGCAAAATGCTATGCTTTTATAATATTAATGTTGAACATTTCTTAAAATAAAAGAAACAGAAATTCACAAGACAGTCATAGCCCAATTCGACATACAAAACGTGATAGTTGCTCATTCTAGAGAAAACAAAAAGCGAGATTGCTTAATTATTATCCATCTGTCAGCTTCTCGTGTTAGCTAAAATTCTGTTTGCCATTGCGACGGATCATGACATCTTGAGACTTGAGCGGAACACTTAAAGCTACCACAATCTTCGAATTATTTCTGGCCTTTTTGTTAGTGATATGTCTTGTGGGTAATCGTAAAAATGATTGTATAACTTCTATGTTTATTATTTTTTGCATAAATGTTGTCATATTCATTGAATGAATTATCATTTATAAATATTAGCAAGTATGAGACTTGCCGTTGCACAAGCCAAGAAACCTAGATCGCATCAAAAGTCCAAACACATACTCCAACGTTATTATCTCATTCACATATTGTTATATTGATCCACCTTGAGACACTGTTGAGATTGTTATGTCTTATGTGTCATCAGTTAGTCTCAAGCAATGATGGTGTATAATCCTTATACCTAAGATCAACATAGTTTCCTACATATATAATAGTGTACTTATGGTTGCTAAACGCTACACCATAATTGGGTAGATATAATGGTGGCTTAGGGTATACTATGAAACATGTGGAGGAAAGTGATTGATCGGATATGAAATTTGCCCCTCCTACATAATAGGAGAGATATCTTCGGTCCCCTCATGTAGTCGAATAAATGAAGTGCATGGCTATGCCACGAGTGGTCGAAGTGTTGACCACACGGAGTTATCCATCAATAGATCAAAAAAAGATTAAACAGTTCATGGTGACACGTTTCTCACCTGCAGTTTAATAAGGAATCATGAGGCAAGAGGAAAATATGTAACAGGTCAATAGGTCTGACCGGTTGCATACCGGTAGTATGAGTATACTGACTAGTCGTGATATGATCAGATATATCACAGACTAGTCTACGAACTTATCGTATGGGGATACGAATTGGTCGTGACTATATACGATCTAGTTATATGGAGTTATAAGTTGATCGTGAATGACTAAGACTTAGTTACAAATCATATTGCATAAGGTTCATCTAGATTGATCTTTGTGTATATTTGGGGTCGATATGTCCTGCTAGGGACCATTACCGACTAGTCATAGGAAAAATATTTTCGAGTTACAACCAAGTATACTGAACCTGCAGGGTCACACACTTAATGGGTTGAAACAATAAGTGCCCAGATGATAGACTTCGAGTGGGATACGATCTCTACTCATATTAGATAAGTATCTAGTTGGAGGTTCTCCGCGTTGGGTACGATCTCTAATCGTATCTGATAAGGATCCGATAGGAGGTTATATATTGAGAGAGTCGTGGGGCTGAGGGTGGTACAAAAAAACCAAGGATATGAGGAAATCCTGAGATACACCTATCAAAATCCTAGCTGCCACATCTTGGAACTTCTGCCGTGCGCGCTAGTTCTGATACACCAATGTATAGTGTTCCATCCCTAAACTTGTGGATTTCGGTAGATGCGCTGCTATAACTACAGCGCTAATTAGGATGATCACAAGGAGGAGACAGTTGGCTCCTGAAGATTGACTACTGCTCATGGATAATCGACTACTTTTACTACATCGATGTGTGTTACGTTGAACTAGGCTATTTCAACTCTTCTTCTGCTGCATTACGCGTCTAGTAATAACCATTTATAATCTCTTGCTCGTATAATTTTCTAATTTATATTATAGAAATGTTAATTTATGATGATGTAGTCTACCTCGTAACCCAACGCTTTCTACATGCCAATGTGTTCATGCCTTGTGGCATCGCGTGTCCCTTGTATTTCTACGCTACTTCCAAACAAGCAATCTGGTGATCGATTTATGGTCTCATGTCTCTCCCGGTGGCATTGGCAAAGCCGATGACTAGAGGTCTCTTCTTTTCAGCTTTTAAAAACTGTTTGTGGGCTTTTTTTACAGTAACTATCTATCAAACGAAATATTTTTTTAAGGTGAAGTTTACAAGTTAATTGAAGTACATACTATAGTAACTCTATTTATATCGGCTAAAACCGCACGTTAATTTTTTTTGTTACTTTATGCTTTCTCACGAACAACTTAAAACTTATAAAGCACAACTAAAATTATAAATCGAAATAAAAAAGAATAGGCCAAGCTTGGCAAACAAATGGCCGGAGACCAACGAGTGTATGCATGTGCATGGTCAAGAGCACCAGCACACTCGACGAGAGATCTAGATGCATGTATTCGCCGGCTGCGTCCTACACTACTCCTAGCTACTCAGTAGCCGACCGGCCACTATGTGCTGCACATGTTGGTAACCAACGTTCTACTTTGATAATCGACATCAATGTTTAGAAAAGCGGCTATCGTCGACACACAACCGAGCAGCCGTCTTGTTTGGGTGCACTTAATCAGATGCAAAGGGAGCTATATACTATATATATAACCATGTAAAATTTTGGGATCAGACTTAAATTGCATTAGCAAGGTATTGAAAGTACAGTTCTAAACAAATAGTGATATTTCCCACCGTGTCTGTCAGTATTCCTTTTTCAATGCTTGTCAGTTTCATTTCTCTCAAAAAAATAAAACTCATCACTACATCTGGTAATTTTTTTAAAATTTATAAAACTTCCACACAAAATTCGTAAGAGTAAACACTAAGAGGAAGGTTAGCACCTAAATACGCCCCCACATATGCAGGTCACAGGGAACACGCCAATGGCTAACCTCCCTACTAGCTTGGGTGCCCGTTCCTTTTTTATTGAATGCCAAAGCTCCTAGCTTTTTTTTTAATGCAGATTACATTGCTTTGAACTTATAAACGAAATAACACAAAATCGATGATTATTGTAAATAAATGTTATTGTTGACGGTGTGTTTTTTGGGTAGCTGGATAAATTAGATAAGTAGATCTTTGTTAAAGGAGTGCAAAAGCAAGAACAGCTTACTGCGCAATTAAGCCCTTTTATAACAGTAGTGCTACGTGCAGTAGCATGAAGGCACCAAATAATTGAACCATGATGGCCTGATGGTGCACCATGCATCGATCTTTTGGACAACGGTGTACCATCACCTACATAGCTACCAGCATGGAGGAACCTTAAGACAATTACAAAACACTGCGTAGTTCCTAAAAAATAAAGGAAAACCAGCTCTGTTCTAGCTATTGTTAGAAAAAGAAAAAAAATCATTTTTCAATCTTCACCGTTGGCTTGAATCTGAATTTCAACCCACAACTCCAAAACCATCTAAAACATAATCATTAACAATCAAAACTACGTTACTGTTGAAGATGTGGATAATATTTTAAGTTTTACTAGATGATAAAAACAATAAACTAGTGATGCAAAACTCGCAACTAACAACAGGCTACTCATCATACTTCAGAATATAAACAAGCAAATTATATTAACAAAGTCGAACGAACGCGCGAACGACTTACAATTGGGCTTGTTGAAGAATAGGAAGTAGCGCAGGCTTGATGCAATGCAGTGAGCGATCGCGCAGATGTGCGCTGCCCAGAAACTTTATTGCCACCCCGTGCAGGATCTCTCTGCGTCAATGGTTCGGAGATAGCCGCTCTCCCTCCTTGCAGGTACACGCCGGGAAGAAAGGTTGGCGAAGTTCAGACGGCGCAGTACAAAAACACAAGATCGCAGAGAAGAAGAAAATGGAGGTAGTGAGTTTCTCACTCATACTCTGGACGTCTCTAGGTATATAAATAGACAGACTGAAAACTGACATGATTAAAACATCCATGTACCCTTTGATAACTGACATATTTAACCAGTCATTTACCCACTGGTAACTGTCTGTCATCAAACTCAATAAAACCTCATTCAAATGTTTGAATCTTATTTAAACAGAGAGAGAGTGGTGTAGGGTTCAGCAAAAATAATTATTTATGCCCGAGGAGTTATTCTGTTCTAAGCCACAAAGAAGGAATGTTACGGATGCATATGGTTGCCTTTTCCCCTTCTATCCAAAAGGAACAACACTTAGGTCTTCAATTCATGACATGCACCTGTGATGATCACTACTTTCTTATGGGATATTGCTTAGGTTTTTTTTTGCTGTAGCTTATAATGTTTTATTTAATTTTTTAATTCTAGTTGTTCGCAAGAGATGATACGGAGAGAGATATTCGTGTGTAATTTTGCCAATATAAATAAATTCGGTATAGTGTCTCCTACAATCGATCTGAAGATCCCGCCTTGAAAAGATCCGTTTGAAAGCTAGTTGCTGTAACATAAACCAAAAATCACAAGTCTTAGGTGCCGCTCGGTTGGGCTGAAATAAGCTGGCTTATGGCTGAAATTGCACTGTAGCTGACTAAAATTACACTATAGCTGATAGTGGTTTATTTGGCGTAACTAAATTTAAAAAAATTAAAAATAGAAAACATGTTAACCAATCACTGATAATGCAAATAAATACGAAAAAAAGAACTGCCAAAAAAACCCTAAAAACAAAAAAAATAAAATTTATGAATAGTGAAAAATAAACCAGAAAGCAAAAGATCAAAATAACCCATCGTATGCGTGTGTGTATCTCCTTTCGTGACCTGTTGGATGATTTCTTGCCTTAGGAGAGGCATCAGTCACCTTCTCTTACAATGATGAGAAGTATGAAAATGGCACAAAGGTCCACGTTCCTTTCGTTTCGTGTTGGACGATTTCTTGCCTTAGGGCAGGCATCAGTCACCTTCTCGGCTTCTCCTATCATGACGAGAAGTTGAAAATGACACAAAGGTCGTAACGCAGATGTGATTTATAATGTCGATCTATCTATTTATACATATATTAATTAGGTAGTTAGGCACTTTGAGAAAATTTTCACATAAATATGTAAAAAAGGCAGAAAAAAATCATACCATCCACGTAAATCAATGAAAAAGAAAATATCGTACCTTCTATCTAATGGATCGAATTATGACGGTTCAGATTTAATTGTTTGGAAAGCACCGAATTTAGTCACGCGGGTCCAACTGATTTAGACGACAGCCAAATCCAAATATGTTTGGCAAAGTCCCAAAATTCAACTCCGTTAGATTTCCTTTGCTCCTCTTCTTTATTCCGTCGCCTGCAGAGCCACAGAGATGACAAGGTTGACAGGCCGCCAGCGAGGAGACGCCATCCTCACCACTACCGTGTTGAGCGCGCAGCCGGCAAGATGCGCGCCCCACTGCATAGTGGCCAGGGCGATACCGCCGCTGATTGGTAGCTCTGCTCCTCCTTTTCTTTTCTCAAATATCCCCAATTCTTCAATTTGATCTAATCAGGTAGTTCCTAATTCTTTAATTTGGTCTAATCTGGTAGTCTTCTGTCCATCTAATTCCCATTAGTAGGGTACGAGAGTGAATCCATACTTTCCATCTCTATAATAGCTTGCATAAATCTTGATGCACTCAAGAGGTAAGTAGATAGAATCATTCTTTAGATGTGCATCAATAATAGTTCAATTCACTGTCCTCCCTATAATAGCTTGCACAAATCTTAATGCACACAATAGGTAAGTAGATAGAATCACCCTCTGGATGTGCATCAATAGTAGTGCAATTCACTGTACACATGATGCATGGAATCACTTCTCATATTATATTATGTATGGGTTAGTTCATGCATATTTAATTATCAATGTTATTTATTATCAATTTTTTTTAATAATACTGCTTAAGTAGTTAATGTCGTTAATTATATTGTTTACATGTCATCCTTGATAATAATTTGATATGATTTTTCTTAATAAATATAGAGCTAATGTACCATACTTTAGATTAAACATGGTAGTGGAATAATGAATTACAACTCCCATTGTTCTCCACCGTCATGAGTTGACGCGTTGCATTAATGCTATAATGATATGTGATGAATATTAGATTGCTGGCCTAGAGCAATGATTTGTGAAATGTTAGCTGAAGGCAAAGGTTGGTTGGATGGTATGGGGTTACAATGTTCATATACTACCCGGTGGTTACGTACACCAGTTTTTTGTTTGGAAGGTGGCTGTAACAGCCCAACTGTTATTTCAAAACTCTCAATAAAAACATTAAAATTTCACTCTTCACGACGTTTTCCTAAAAAAAGGATATCCTGTTCTGCAAACCCAACAACTCTTTTTCTACCGAAATAATTTAATTTAAAATAAAATCAAGTGTTCTTTGGTTGCCTAAATTTTAGCGATTTTATTTGCCTGTTTTTAGCTTTTCAAAAGGTTTTTCTTAAAAGTAATTTAACTAAAAAATTAAAAAATATTAACTAAAATATATTTTGGATTTATATCAAAATTTTATTTAAAATTAACTATTTTAAAATCATTTGGCTTTTATCTGGAATTTGTGTGCTTTTCTGGATTTTTAAAAATCAATTTCAAAGTTAAAAAGTATTTGTATAAAAATTTAAAGGCCAAATTTAAATTTTAAATATTTTTATTAAGTCTAAAACTTTTCAAGTAATTTTTTAGAATTGTTCTGGAATTTTTACGCTTTATTTACTATTTTTTAAGTATTTTTGAAGCTTCCTAGTATTTCTGAAAATTAAAAATACATTTAAACCCTCCCTCTCCTCGGCTGACATGTGTCACGCCCGGATTAAATCTAATCTCGACCCTCCGCCTTCACTTACCCCTTCGTTTCGTCTCAACGGACGAGATTTGATTCCTTACCACATGCCCTCCATCCGACCTCTCCCCTCCTCTCTCACCGACGCGCGATCTCCACATGTCATATTTGTCTCCCACCTCACCTTCTACCTCCAGTTGTGCGCCATGACCGCTACCGAACCTTCGTCTTCTGGCCAGGTTCGCCTCCCAAGACGTCGCCTCGACTTTCCCCCTTACCGCCGCACCTCACGCCGGCCATTAATGGCCTCTCCCCTCTCGCATTCGCACCACCCGAACCAGTTTCCCCGTGAAGTACAGCGAGCCGCGCCGCCTCCCCATATAAACCCCTCCCGAGCACCCTTCTCTCGCATCTCCTCCTCCGTCCTCCCTTTCCCCCACCTCGGCCGAGCCCCAAAGCCACCAGAGCACCGCTGCGTCGGCCGTTCACGCCGCCCTCCTCTCCCGTCACCGACCGCCCTCCGGTCTTCCCCAAGCCCAACGTTAGGTGGAAATCGGATCCCCATCGCCTTCTCTCCCTTCTCCGTCCCTCGCTGGCCTTCGCCGAGCGTCGAAGCTCCGGCGAGCCTGCGGGTTCTGAGTGTCGTCAATCGGCCCAGCCACGTCAGCGCCCCCGAGCCAGGTGGCGGCCATGTGGTAGCCCAGTGGGATGCCACGGCGGCCACATCAGCCGGCCTGGCAACTCAGCATTTCTTTTATAAAAATAATTCCACCGAAAATCAATTTCCCTGCTGACGTCATAAATATCTTTTTCAGTACAAAAATAATTCCAGAAAATCAGCCTTTTCCCTTTTCTCTCTTTTCAAACTTCCGGAAGCCCGTATTTCTTCATTTTAACTCCGATTGGACCCGTTCAAATTTCTAAATTCTTCTAAAATCTTTAGCTACCCATTTTCTAGACTCTTTTTGAATTTTTGAGTTTTATTTGAGTTGTTTTTAAATTTATTTGCTTTGGTTCTTCGCCGATGGATTACGACGATTCCGGAGAGTTCAATTTTGACGATTCGCAGCACCAAGTCTTTGAGCAAGGCAAGTTATACATTCGATCATGTTGTTCCCAGTAATTTAAATTAATTATGTTGTTTTTAAAATTATTATGCATGCGTACTTTTATTCAATCTAGTTTAAATTCAATTTAAATTCTAGTTATGCCCAATTCCTTGGTGTATAGCCAAATTTGACATTGAACATCAACATGCCTTGTCATTTTAGATAAAACTCTAGTTAATACACTAGTATGGACTAGAGAAATTTTGTAAAATGCTTAGACCTGCTTAGACATAATTATTTTGGGATAACTTTTTCACATAAAATGATAAGCTTTTGAAATGTACTCTTGGCTTCGGTGAGTCAAGAAAGACTATGAGTTATTTCAAAACAAAATTATAAAAATTTGGTTTAGACTTAGGCAAATGGTTAGGTGGTGGGTGCTTACTGGCATGCATTGTTGTTTGGTAACACAATGTTGATTGTCAGGCACAAAGAGTATGTGGTTGGTGCCTAAGTCAAGTTAAGGATCGGTCTATGAGCTACTGCTACAAAGCCCTTTCGTACTAGGATAAGGCTGGTATGGGACAGCCCTGGCTGACTAATTTGCAGATCTCAGCCTGAATCTCGCTGTAGGTTGAAACTGAGCGTGGCGTAGGCCATCAGAAATCTCACTCGGCTCAAGAGGGAGTCTCGGTCTGGTGGATTTCTTATCGGTGTGAAACCTCAGTGTTGGCTTTGCTAGGTTGAAGGCTTTTTATTGTAAAGGCCTTGTTATAATTCTCTCAGTCGCACGCCTACGGAAGCGTGTAATGGCCGACATTATGAGATTATCATATCTTGTGGATAAAAGTTGTACAACCTCTACAGAGTGTATAATCTATCCTGGATAGCCGTGTCCACGGTCATGGGCAACCTGAGTAAAGATTTTCACAGATTAGACTTTGTTTTTCAAAATTGTTTATGAAAACATTATGTATGGATGGAATCCATGAGAGATTAAAAAAACATATGGATGGATGGAGCGAGTGGGCCACATGGCGGGGCGTGACTGGCGTGTCGTGCGTTGTTAGGCGGCCGGGCGACTGCGTGTCTTCGGCCTCCACCGGTCGCGCTTCCTGATCGTGGGGAGGCGAATGGTTGGGCTCCCGCCGGCTGTACTTCCCGATCGTGGGGGGAGACGGGAAGGCTTTATATACCCCCTCTCCGGCACGCGAGCGTTCTTCCCACTCGCTCATTTGCTCCCTTGCTGCTCTTTCGCTCTCTTTTCTTCTCACTTGCTGGCACGATCTGCCTCTGCCCCATACATTTGAGCGTGCGCTTTTGAGGGGAGAATGGCTTGCCGTGAAGAACCTGCTCACCGGCCCAGCGGTGGCGCCTCGTCCAGCTGGTGCAGTTCATCGTCGACCTCAGTGGAGTACGGCCTGGTGGTTCGCGACCCATCGCAGGCCAACAAACAATGAACGGCCAGGGAGAAGGTGGGGGGCCCTGCTCCCGCGTGCTAGGGCCGAGTCTCGTGACAGAGGAGACAATCTAGTCTCCTTCGGGAGGAGAGGCTGGCGGACCGTGATGCGGCTCGCCTGCCTACTAGCGACGAGACGGAGCCGCACCCGGAGGAAGCGGAGGCGATCATCTTAGTCGCGTAACCGGGCTCTAGATACCAGGGACGAACTTCGTCGATGACATCCTCCGGATACCAAGAAGGAGGAGCTCATAAAACATCAAGTGCTTCTCGCAGTGGATCGAGGGTGAACCATTGGAGAAGTGGTAGCTGTTGCACGACATGGACGGCACAAGGTACGGCATAATGATGACTAACCTTGCGGAGGTGTATAATTGGGTTCTCAGGGGCCTTCGTTCTCAGCCCCTTGTCGTCATCGTGAAAGGTGTTCTTCATAGCATAATCGGCTACTTCAGAGAGAGGCACACGAATGCCGCACTTCATGAGGCAAATCCCTGACCACCACTACCGCAGAGCGTGCACGCGTGAGTGACCACGTCTCATAAATTTGTGCGTATGTACTATTTCATTTGCAAGTACTAACGAAATGGTCATATAAGCAGGCACTCTAGAAAGAGAGTGAAATGCGGCACGGACTGGACGAGAAAGATGTAGGGGTGGACTACGCAGTGCGACGGCGCGCTTGACGGCCGCGTGGAGGAGGACTGCCCCTATGATAGCAGGGACTACGCGGAGTACCTACGCTGGTACCATGGGCGGACACGTACGAGGCTCATACATGTCATTGACCTGCCCACCGCACACGTCGCCGCTCCTATAGACACGTACCCCGCGCACCTCACGCGGGACACTCACATCGCGGTACATTACACGTATTTTTGAAGATTCTCTAATGGCAATGTCGCTTCGATGATTGACCATTTTATGTCTTTTCCTTCAGGCTAACATCGGTGCTTCGGTCTTGCGGGAGGGCTATAGTATGGTGGAGAGGCTCACCGCAGGTGCGAAGGTGAGCTACGAGGAGAACATCAATGCTTGGCGTCGTGTCGAGGCCTAGGGTAGACTATCCTAGCCCTGCTGTCCTGCACGAGGCTACCAGCGGTCTCCACGTCCACACCCAGCGCATAGACGATTCATCCACCGGTGTCGCCCCGACCGGTGTGCCACTACTCTGGAGGTTCTACGTGGGTACGTCCTACATCACCTCACCCGAACGAGGCTGGAGGGTCTACCTGGCGACAGCCTCGTATACCGCCAAGGAAGCTATTCACGTGTCCTCCGTACATCCCCGGCTTCCCCACACAGAGGGTGTACTCCACGGCGTACGTCCCTCCTCCAGACGTGATGGCACCAACTGAGGGTACGCATAATGGGATCTCGATTTTATTACAATGCTTTATGTCGCAAACAAATGATATTACTATTGCAGGTCTTTTCAGTCCCGAGCAAGGATGGTGCGTCTCCCCGAGCACGGACGATTCGGACCAGTACTTTTCGGACTGGCCCGAGCAGACGTCTGGCTCTGCACCTTAGGGCACACCAACAGATGTTCTCTTTGGGAGTGCCCTCACGGTGCACCGGAGGTCACATAGGCAGTGGCACAACCCACCCCACCAGCTCAAGGGTGGGTGCGACAGTCTCCTGATCATCTTACGTTGTCAAGGCATCATCACCTGTTGCAGCGCAGGACGGGCAAGCGGGGCCGTATGGGAGGACGCGGACGCGGAGATGGTGGGGGCTAGGGTGGCGACGAAGGGGGTGCTAGGTATGCTATTGGGAGCCGGTAGTGCTGACTGTACACTATTTGTTCAGTACTATTTATGTTTGTTATTTACGTACTGGACTTTTTAATACAGTGCCCAGCTTACTTCTACTTCCCTTACTTTCTCGACGCGCGCTCCAAACGAATAGTGAATTGTATTGATGGCAACTACAGCAACGTACGAACCATTGCATTACATGCTTAACAATATTGAAAATTATTTTGAACAACAGTCCTCAGTACAACGGTACAACCACATACTCATTGCCTACATGTCGAACGAGCCTCGTGGAACCCACATGGAGTATTGCTGAGGGGGCCACCTCGGATGTGGCTAGCCGTTGTTGTAGTGGCAAGCACATATACAATAGGGTTCACGCAGCAGCATCTTGGGTTGTACGCACTCCATATGCTGATAACCTCCTCGTTGCCCCTCTCGTGCTCCATCTGCTAATGGTGGTCATCGTTCTGCTCTTCAAGAGTGTCAATATGTTCCTCCAAATCAGCGATTCGCTCCCACAACGTATGCACGTACATTGAAATATATCATTCATGGGGAGGATCAATCCATCGCACAAAGTTACATTTATCCATCTACAACAAACGAATGTTAACATTGAAGCTATATTAGTGGTACAACAAAATAAATGAGTCCAAACTTGTACCCCGGACTATGGGCATCGAAAGAAACATCGAACGTCATCTGTATGGTCTTCTGCCACCTGCACCACCACGTCATGCATGTGTTTATATTTCGGCCACACTGGCTAAGCGCGCCTACTTGGTAATAAGCGGTACGTAGCGCCGAAGTCCTCCTTCCTTTCGAGCGGAAGGTCCTCCATTGGGTAACCCATGTTCGACTGGCCCCTCCGCGTCCGTCATGCTGGCTACTCTACGACAGAGAAGATAGTTGTTTCAACCAGCAATGCCTCGTCCATTCATTTTATAGCGTAACTTCAGGCCTTATTAGCTCAGTGATATGAAATGACGGCTCAGCTTTGCACAACGACATGACCACGCGCGCTAGCTTTGCGTAGTGACATGACCGCATAGGCCAACTTTGCGCAGCGACATGACCGCACATGCCATCTTTCCGCAGCAACATGACCGCACGGGCCAGATTTCCTCAGTGACATAATATGAAGACGTAGCTTTTCGTAGTGACAAGACAGCACAGCCCAGCTTTCCACACTGAGAAGACCGCGCGTGCCAGCTTTCCTCAGTGACATGATAGCACGGCCCAGCTTTTCGCAGTGACATGACAGCACGGCCCAGCTTTTCCGCACTGTGAAGACTGCGCGCGCCAGCTTTCCTCACTGACATGACATTATGACGCGGCTTTTCGCAGTGACATGATAGCATGGCCCAGCATTGCATAGTGACAAGACCGAATGGTCAGCTTTGCGCAGTGACATGACCGCACGTGCCAGATTTTCGCAACGACAGGACCTCACGGCCCAGCTTTACAAGCTTTGCACACTTGGTAGCTTTGCGCAGAGCCGGGACCACACAGGGACATTCATGTACCGACAGGGAAAAACGGACCCTATAAAATGACGTCCAAGAGATTTTCGCACAGAACATTGCACAACTAAACCTCACACTACACCGCGCTTCCTTCACCACACCGGGATGGACAAAAGGCAGAAGAAGCAATGGGACAAGATGATGAAGCAATGGGAGGAGACCCGCGACCTAGCAACGTTAGCTGCCAACCGCGATGAGAAAGTAAGGGATGCTGCAGCCTAGGCAGAACAAGCCCAACATACTACGAGGGCAGCTCCCCGCAATGACGGGGCCCGTACCAACAACCCCATCCCAAACGTTCCTACCGAGCGTTCGCCGCAACTCCCACCCGAGGTAGAGACATGCCCCCTTTGTTAGTGCCAGGACACGTGTAAGTTCTTCAAGTCTAAGCACCGCCTCAGCCTACGTATGCGTTACTGGGGTTATGCAAACTACTCCAGTGACTACCCCGACCGCCGTCTAGACACCGCAACCTATCAGCAGCCGGTAAGGACCAGGTTCACTGTTTTCCCCTACTTTTTCTCCTTTAAAGTACGCACTAACAACCTCTCCCCTATATTCAGTCCCTGGAACCCCTATGTGGCTACCGCAAATGAATCGATCTTGAGATCCACTCGGAGGACTAGTGAGCCCTCGACTTTGAGGAGTGGAATGTCGCAAGGTTATCAGAGATCTGGGAGGAGGAGCGCCGCAAGAACGAGCAAACCCTGCGTATACAACGCGAGATGAAAGCTCATCTCGAAGAGTACACTGGTAGGGAGCGGGAGGCTCGCGAGAGGGAGCGCGAGAGAAAGGGGGAAATAGCGATCAACGCAAAAGAGGCCGCCGAGGAGTTCAACGCTGAGCTAGCAAGGAAAGAAAAATGGCCCTGATCCACACAGTAGGTCGTACGAGCAGTTGGGTGGGTTAGTCGCACATGATGCTATATGTTACGCATGTAATCAAAAAGTACGCGGCATATTACTCCCAACTGTATTATGCAGTCTATTTAAATTCAGACAAGCTTATTATCTCATCTTTTCGTATTCCATTATTCACATAGCACGTTATCTAACAATATTAACATACCAGCTTTCTCCGTATACGAATTCCCAGTAACATCATAATATCACTTACCATCGTATTTACCAATCGTTCTAAGGTCAATCGCTCTTAAAAAAATTTCCAAATTTTTTTACGCACCTACAACAAACAATGATCATAAACTTTTATTACAAATCCAGCAGATTAATTTCTAGTTATAATCGACAAAAATGACAAAATATATAAAATTCATGGCCAGTCGCCCTCAAGTCGCCTTTTGGTTGGGCAATGAACCGGTTATTCAACAACAGCGACTGAGCTCACACCGACCGTTGGGCGATTGGTTCCAGTCGCCCCCCTACTGGGCTGGAGCCTATTTCTGTAAAAAATATTGCCGCGGGTATATTTGTGTAATTTCGAATAAAAATAGATTATTCGTACAAAAAAATTTCATACATGACAATTGTGAACTTTTGCCACGTCACCAGCAAGGATGAAGTTTTGTAAGTATTCAGATTAGTTGAGACGATGATTTTTAATTGAAAATAAATAGTAGTAAATAAAGAATTAATTTTTAAAAGGAGTGAGTGAGTACTGGAAAAAGTCAGAAAAAAATTTATACGCAAGAGTAAAGTACATAATTTGCGTCTTGGACTCGACAGCTATGGAGGTCAGAGAATAATAATGTGTCGACGCGCATGGATCGCGACAGTCCATCACCTTTCTCCGATGCCAGCGTATTGGACTCGACGGCTATGGAGGACAGAGAATCATGTGTCATGTGCACAATTTTTTAATGGAGAATCGATCGATCGTGTGTTTATTTTATGATAAGTATGGGGTACTAAATTCTGCCGTATGCGAATGTAATCAGTGGGCCTGAAAAAGCTCAAATCCAGTAGAGCCAACCAGTTGTTGCTCACCATGATCATGGCTGTCTGCTTTTGCTACTATAGTGTACTTTGTTTAGGCAGGCTCCTGCTCCCACCCTGTGGGGGAGAAGCTGGAGCCGGCTGGCCAAACACTTCGGATCTGTTCTTTATCTTATAAATCAGTGATTTTTAGTTTTTGCTATAGTATCTAACTTTTAAACAGAGTATTTTTTTAAGACGAGGTTTATAAGCTAAATAATCTACATGTTAAAAGCCCAACATTTATACCAACCAAAATCGCAAGTGAGTATCTGTTTCTCCGTAATCTATACCGTAAACGCCAAAATTCAAAAATTTCAACCAAACGCTAAAAGTCGCAGCTGAAAAAAACAGGCCCTTACAACTTCAACCAATATTTGAAGCCGGGGCCAAACAAGATAGAGATGTTCATTTGCATAGGAACATTGGAGCAACCTTTGGGTAGTTTCCGTCGGCTCCTAACTTGTACTAAAGCTAGCTTCCAAAGCTCAGAATATGGAGCTCAAGCTCGGCCAAACAGAGCCTTATAAGTCGTTTTATTTTGCGATGAGTGTCCTAATACCCTTTTACTCTGTTCATGATCCACGTGCCCGGCCCCACGGTTATCTTTTTTTCATTTGGAAAATTAGGAAACAACAATTTTTCCCTTGCTGCCATTTACTCCAAATGTAGCACGATTTGATAGGTCGGGTCCATTGGGTTTAGGTTACCATAGTGTAGGCAAAATAGCCATATGGTTGGCCATGCATGACGGCTTTCGGGTTGCCACCCGTGTGTAAATAATGGACAAATGGTGATTTGGACTGCCCAGCAAGAACATGCAACAAGGACCTAATTCAAGAAATTATTTTTTTCCAGAGGTGTTTTGTATTACGATATTGCACTATTTTATTAATTGTTCCAAATATAAGGGTCCTTAAATTCATTTTTTTCAGAAGTCCTTATTGGTTTGCAGTTTGCTGTATTGTTTTTGGGCCTCTGAACATAGCGAGCAGGTTCACAACATCTCTCTTAAGTCACTAATAATTAAGTGGCTCCAACTAATATGCTGGGCCCACCAACCATAGACTCGGACATTGATAGTTAATAATTTGGAATGTTTTACTGGAAAAAAAGGTAGCTGAGACTTTAATTGTGTGACCACATCTGTGTGGGTGAGCTTTGTGCATGTGGCATGATATGGGGTGAGTGCTCCTAACAGAATACAGCACATATACTAAACAAAAAGGAAATTTAGGCCATGTTATAAAGTGCAGTGATTTTTTGCTGAAATAGTGTTGAGGTGGCTTTTACCTTTTTAAGGTATTAAATTAAAGGAAAATAAAGAGAAATAGAAAAAAACATCGTTATATCTCCACAGTCAATGCAATGGAAAAAAACCACATTAAGAAGTCAACACGTTCCAAACAACTTTTGATTTCTGGAAGCCAGAAGCCATGTTGTGTGAGACCATGTGGAGGTTACCCTATGTTTGTGATGAGTAATTGACTTTTGGATTAGAGTATGTGTGAAGGTTGAGTTTGGTTTCGAGGAGTTTTGCAAAAGATCGCTTCTTGGTCAGTTGACTTTGTGGTCGGTTAGATCAATTGGTTGTGTTCACTATTTTCGACTGTGTGGTCGGACGGTCCAATCGGCAAAACAACCACGCGGTCGAAAGCTTAAGTGCCTGAACGACTATGTGTGATCGATAGTCATAGTCTGTGATCGATGGTCGTAGCTTATTGCCTGGTCGTGATCGGCAATCATAAGCTGTGATGCTGGTAGTCGTAAGCCGTAGCGATCGATAGTCATAGCCGATGTGAGCGGTTGTTGTAGCAATCGTTGCGATAGTCGTAGCTTGTGTCCTCGATGGTTGTAGCAACCTATGTGTTCGATCTCACAGCAATCAGTCGTAAGCAGTCGTAGCTTCTGCTGAATGTGAGCGATAGTTGTAGCATTTTGTATGCCTATGCATTTGATGGTTGTACCGTGTGCTACATGGTCGTATCTGATTACAGTGTGGTCGTGGGCTATTGGAAGGACCTCAGGGGCTACGAGTACCTCATGTCTTGTGCATCCAACTAGTCGTAAGTCATATTAGACTAGTTAGTTTGCTAAGATTGTTCACTGAAATATATTTTGATTGTGCAATGATGATCTTTGTGTAGCGTGCGGTGCTATGTGATAGCTTGCTTGTTGGTGTTGGTTGCAGGACTTCGGAACTAGGTCATGGTGAGGTGTGGGAGTACCGGGACTAGGCACAGGCAGGTGTTGAGGTCCAGAACGGTCAGGAAGACGCTGAAGATGATTGAGGCTGGTGAGGTGGTTTGCAAACCGGGACAACGAGAAACCGGAGTGGGAGCTACCGGAGGTGGACATGACGGGTAACGACAAGGTGGAATGGGACTAGGCTAGGAGGAGTCGAGGTCCAGACGATCAAGGATGCTGGGTGTAGTCATGCACAAGAAGAAGCACGTGGTGCACCAAGTGACTTGGGTCGTTTGCAAGCGAGGACGGTTCAGTAGGATCCAGACGCGTGAGAGACTTGACGACAGTCATTGGGGTCACATGTAAGCCGCTTTGAGAAGCATGCGTGAGTAAAACCCGGTGTTAGGTGTGTTAACGGGTTATCCCCATTTTGGACTAATGGTATGATCCATTAGGTCTAGGGTTCATTGGTGAGCCTATAAAAAGGGGAGGGGAGGCAAGAGCTAGGGTTTAAGAAGGTAGGCTAAGCTTTGTGGTGGCTAGCTCCTCCTCCCATGAGAGTTAGGTTAGAGAGTGAGTGTTGGTTCTTAGGTTAGAGCTTGGTCCTCGCTGTGAAACCAATATCTCAAGTGAGAAATCCAGTAATCTTTGGTCTACCCTTTTGTTTATCTTTCTATTTGAGTTTGCTCTGTTCTGAGTTTTCGGTTTGATTCTTCCTCTGTGTTCTTCGTTCTGTTCCTCTCTCTTCTTGATCTAGAGGTGTTCTTGACTTGATCTCGTTGATGCTCCGAATCGTAGTGACAGGTGGGAATATAACCAAAGCCATCTTGGTTATCCTTGACCCACGAGCAGTTCTGTTCAACGACATTGTTTTAGAACACAACTCATGTGCACTCTTGATCAAATCACAAAAAGGTCTCAACTCGGTTAATAAGTTGTCAATTCAAGATTGGAGCAGACTCTTGAGATCTTAAGCAATTTGTATGCAAAGTTTCAGGGCCATTTGATCTTTTAATCAAAAGATATGTGGATTTCAGATCTTGCGGTCGTGCGGTCATACATTGCTCTATTCTTCCGAATCATTTTCGACCGCTTCCAGTTTCGACCACGGTCAAGATTCAGATCACATGACGTATGATTTTGACCGTACTTGTTTCCGATTGCTCGATGGTCGTAGATCTCGTGGTCGTGCGCCCTCACTGCTTTTCGAGTTGTTTACGACTGTAGTCGGTTACGAGTGCTCGACGGTGTTCGACCACGTCTCATGACTGCTCTGTTTTGAGATCGTTCTCTTCTCTCTCAATCTTTTCTTGATCCAAGAGTTTTTATTTGATTTCTTCGATGTAGCTGCTTGCTATGACATGTGGGATTAGATTCAAAGCCATCTTGGCTATTATCTTCCCACGAGCATGGTCGATTCATCTGTTAGATCTCAATTCTATATTCTTGTGCGTCTTTAATCAAATCTCAAAAGGTCTCAACCTACTTACTAAGTTTTCAATCCGAGAATGGATTAGCTTCCTGAGATCTTAAGTTACTTGCGTACAAATTTTCGAAGCCATTTGATCTCTCAATCAACAGATTTGATGTTTTTAGATCTGGTGGTCGTGCGTCTTTTCTGTTACTTCTAGTCATTCACAACCACAACTGATCTCCTCAATGGCCTTAAGTATTGTGGTCGGGTGCCTCTGGTACTTCTAATCGTTTACGACCACCACTGCTTTCTATCGCTCAATGGTCGTAGATCTCTCGGTCACATTCTGAAGTGTTATGACCACATACTGGTTTTAGGCTGCACGTGTTTTCTATCTGCACTTTGGTCATTGATTACGGTGGTGTCGACCATTCATTGGCCTTCGACCACGTTGTTTACGATCGCGTCGGTCTTTGACAGCGCTGGTTTCTGACCACTCATTGGTCCTTAACTATGCTGACCTTTCAATCGCACATTGGACATTGACAACGTTAGTATCGACCATGTCGGTCTTCAACAACGTTGGCGTTCGACCGTATTGGTTTCGACCATGCTGGTTTCGACCACTGCGGTTTCGACCACGTTGGTTACGACCACGATGGTTTCGATCACGCTGGTTTCGACCACGTTGGTTTCAACCACATTGGATTCGACCACGTTGGTTATGACCACATTGGTTTCGACCACGTTACTTTTCTCTGCTGACTGGTTGCGTTCAGTTTGGCTGTCCTGTGCTTTCCAACCAGTAGTCGTAATCGACCATGTTGTATTTCCATCGAGTGGTCGTAACTCGACCACGTGGTGCTCTAATCTGGTCGTATTGAGCTCTGTGTTTCTCTATTTTTAAGTAGACTTCATATCCTAATCTTAATAGCTTTGTAGCTATTGGAGAAAAGGAATATGTGAATATTTAGAGGAAAAATATCTAGGCACCATTCACACCCTCCCTCTGTTGCCTGTTCGGTCCTACAAGTTACTTGGAATGGGGCCATAGAGTGTGTAAGGTAGATCTAATTCGAAAGATAATAAGAAAAAAAGAGCTAGCCCTTTTGGGCCTGATCTTCAGGCCACAAGCCGGTCGGCTTTTAGCAGCCGTTGCAGTAGCTAACTTTTAAACGGAGTATTTTTTTCAAGATGGAGCCTACAAGTTAAACGTAGTACACGTTAAAAGCTTAACATCTGTAACAGCCAAAATCACAAATGAGTATCGATCTCTCCGTAATCAGACTGTAAATGTACCAAAATTCAAAAATTTCAGCCAAAAGCCATAAGCTGCAGCCAAAAAGAACAGGCCCTTTATATATAGCTGCGGACTGAAGAACTGGAACGAAATCATTTCTAATAGAGCCATAAATAATTATTGCTAAGCACAGCTACATTTTGGAAATTTTCTCTTGTCACAAAAAGAAACTAGACAGCGGATATATACATATATGTTTTCTGAGGAATATATTTGCGTGTTTTCGAAGTCGAAACATGATGGTAGACAAGGTAGATCCCGATTGGCATCCGTTAGACAGTGCAAGTGGTATGTGGAAGCTTGGTTTTTTTGCCTGACAGCCAGAGATCAATGCCCACCAACTACATGGTAGGTTGCTTATTTCTTGGGATAATTTGGTTCAATGTCAATTAACTATGTGTTATGACTATTATTTTCTGCGGTTTTAACTATAATTTCAGGGATTTGAGATCTGTGGCTTGTGGTTGTAATGATGAGTTTGTCAACTACACTAGATAATTGTTCTCACTCTCAACGGTAAAAAAAAAGCTAGGATCACATTGATTATGCAAATTAAACCTGGCCACTAATCGTTCACTTCAATCTCCAATTATCATATCATTGGGAAAGCTAACGTATAAAAGAGAATGTGCTGATGCCCACTAGCAACTAAATTCAGTCTTTGACAATTTGCTATTCGTTTCTCATCTTTGGTTCCTCATTCCTGTACGAGCAGCTAAAGAGAGCAGACAAACTATTTAACTTGTCAAACTCGGATATAAACCATTCCTGCACTGATATAAACAAACTGGAAGCATTCGTCATCCTCCACGCCGAAAGGCTTCAATCTGCTGGGAGAATATATATATGTGTGTGTGCCGTTAATCACCAGATATGTAACATCCAATAATGCATTCACGAATCTAATCGATAAGATTAAGCACTTTATGCCGAGTAGTTTTTTCAGGAAAGGTTTTTTTTCTGAGGTACATGCTGTTGAATGCATTATTATTTTTAATCTCATCAATTAATCAAAGTGTCTCCCTTCTAATTAATCATGAGTATTTGGAGGATGAATTAATTCCCATAGCTCATGTCTACATAATTTATTAACAACCCCGAACCGTAGTTCGTCGTAAAAAAATATATATATTTTATCAACTCACTAGTAAAAACTGGAAATTACTCAAAACACTTTACACTACTACAAAAGAGACTATATTAGACGGCTATATCACAGACGGTTCATATGGAACCGTCTGTGCTTAAACTATCACAGACGGTTTGTTCTAGTAACCGTCTGTGATACTTTCACAGACGGTTCTTAACACGAACCGTCTGTGAAATTGAGACATCACAGACGGTTCTGTTAATAACTGTCTGTGATACATTCACAGACGGTTCTTAAGAACCGTCTGTGATAATTGAAAAACAGATTTCCAGATCCTAGTCTTCTGGTCTTTATATGCTTCTTCGACTTTTGGAGTTAGAGGATCAGCTGCTGAGTTCTCAAATGATGTGAAGATTGTCCTTGCCCTCTCCACTTCCTCCTCTAGCCTGGGCAAATCATTAGCATGACTCATAATCTCAAAGAGGATGCCATGATAAACTTCCTCAGAATCGGCCGATTCTGCTTGATCGGCAAGGTTATCTATGTGTCTCTTCACTGCCGCAAGAGCTTCCTCCGTTCTGTGCACATTGCAGAGAAGAACAAGGCTGAGGGCGGTTTCCCTTTCCTGAGCGGCAACGAGACACCTCCGTCGACGGCGGATGATGAGGTTCAGCTGACGGATGGAAGCGAGTCGAGGAAGGAGAACAGGGCGTGAGCGGAGGAGCTGCTCCAGACGTAAATTGCTGGCCGCATGTGAAAGGTTGCGGCCAAACAATTCATGATGGATAGATGAGAGGAAGGAGATCGAAAGAATATTAGATGTCATTATTGAGAAATCTAGTGAAGAATATGAGGGAGAGGATCTCACAGTGTAGAAGAGCTGGATTAGTGCGCGCATATTAAAGGGTTATCACAGACGGTTCGTATAACAAATCGTCTCTGATATTAATATCATAGACGGTTCGTATTCCAAACCGTCTCTGATATTGACTTATCACAGACGGTTTGTATACCAAATAGTCTCTGATATTCATTATCACAGATGGTTCATGTAACAAACCGTCTCTGATAATGACACATCATCGATCCGTGGCGTATACCCTAAGATTTTGATCTCACATATCCATTCTCTCCGCATCGAATGGCAGGCACTAGTTCCTCCCACTGCTCGGCCCTTATTAATAACTCCTCATCTACCTTTCCACCAGTAGTCACGCGTAAGTTCATCCACTCTAGCTAGAGCATCCTCCCCTCGACGACGCCAACTACCACCGTGAGCTAGCTCGTCTGCCTCCTATTGTGAGCTAGCGCCTCCGTTGTGGCACCACGGTCGGCTGGACAATACACTCTTGTCATAAGTGTCGTAAGTGTGTCTTGTTCAGCCGCACCGCCGTGCCACGAAGGGTTCGTTATCTTGTTATTCTGTAATAGAATGTATTGTTGTGCTTGCCTTTGTATTTGCTTGTTCCTTGACGACGCAGACTACTGCCGTGAGCTAGCGTCTCCGTTGTGGCACCACGGTAGGCTGGACAACACACTCTTATCGTAAGTGTCATAAGTATGTCTTGTTCAGCCTCACCGTCGTGCCACGAAGGGTTCGTTAGCTTGTTATCCTGTAATAGACTGTGTTGTTGTGCTTGCCTCTGTATTTGCTTGTTTTCAAAGGGCGTGGGTAACATTATTTCTTGAGACTAGCCAAAAAATAAAAAAAATTTAAGGTATAGAGTGAACTATCACAGACGGTTTGTGGTATAAACCGTCTATAAAGGACTATCACAGACGGTTCTATATACCAACCGTCTGTGATACTCGCCAATCACAGACGGTTGGTAACTAGAATCGTTTGTGATACTGGCCAATCACAGACGGTTCTATATACCAACCGTCTGTGATACTTGCCAATCACAGACGGTTCTATGTACCAACCGTCTGTGATACTTGCCAATCACAGACGGTTGATAATTGGAGCCATCTGTAATAGTTTTCTTCACAGACGGTTTTAGTTACCAACCGTCTGTGTTGTATTTTTCACAGACGGTTCACAAATCGTCTGTGATAATCTCCGATTATCACTGACCCATAAATTCAGACGGTTCGAAAAACCGTCTGTGATGACGGTTCCGAACCGTCTGTAATGATTCTTTTTGTAGTAGTGTTAGATGCCATCAGTTCTCACAGTACAACTAGTGCCCACCAAAATTTGGTTGCCATGTCATGCTCCATGTGAGATTGCAGTTGGATTTTCCGGTTAATGTTGCTACTCTTCCATGTCTTTTCAAGTTCTTCTGAAGGGTCCATATATATAGCACCAACTGATCTTTCTCCGTGGCCTACATAACCAGATCTTAAGTTTCACTTTTGCATTGCAAGATACCTCTAGATCCAGTTGACCATGATGTATGTCTCTAGATGAGTTAGATCTATGTCTGTCATATCAGTAATAAACAACCACCTAATTAATGTGTTCAAATCCGCAAAAAAAATTGTGTCAATCGATGCCATGTTTCTAAAAAAAGCGTGTCGAGGACAACCAGTTGTAATTTAAACTGTTAAACATAGTCAGTGGTGGACCATAGGTGAGTTGCACTCTCACTCTCCCTTCTAATTCCGAAATTGACAAATCCTAAGTAAATAGATGATTGAATGTCTGTGTCTTTGTAAAAATGTAGACCTTAGAACCTTCGAGAGTAAAAAAGAAGTCTATTGATTTGAAATATTTGTGTGGAGAGGCTTAGAAGACTCACAAATTAAATAAAGAAAATTTCTTTGAACTTTCAAATTGGTTAGCGGAAAATTTTTAAGAAGTTACCAACACGGTTCTAAGAAACAATCGAATGATTGTTCTTAAAAATTACATGAAGAGTTGTCGAGTTAAATTATATCTTTTCTTATTAATTTTGTAATTTCTCTAAATTATTTTTGAGATGTTGTTTTTTGGTGGGAATAATTTATACTTTTGTTGCCATTGTGGACATTTACATTTTACATTTAACAATGTTTTGTTTTTGTTAACTCCGAATACTCATCCTAAAAATCCTGAACCTACCACCAAACACACCTTAATTAACACAACTCTCCTTGCCCTAAGAAGAACATCTCAATCTCTCTCTCTCTCTATCTCTCTGTGTGTTTGTGAGGTTTTTTTTTCTTTTACAGTCCAGAGCATATTAGACAACGTCGACGACTTTGATTGTATAATAATAACTTTTACGCCAACTGTTTAATCATAATTAATTGACTTTTACACTTATAATAATGACAGAACTAATAAGCACACATGCACACTGCAGTTGCGGCTTCTGCCGCGTCAGCAGCGACGGTGAGGGTTTGGCGCACTATCTATAGAGAGAATCATGTGCTGTATAAACAAGCTGGGCACTTCTGCATATGCTAGTGGCATGTAAGTGTAACTGTGAGGCGTACGACAGGAGGCGGCCTTCAGTGCCAGATGCTGCGTGTTATCTGATCCTAATAATAGTGGGCGGGCAAGTGGGCTTCAGAAAGCTCAACTGCATTAGAACCAACCAGCTGTTGCTGCTGTACAGCTAGTGGTTGTGGCTCGAGTACTGATTACTAACGTAGCTATAATATACTTCTACAGGAAAATTCACTATGCGCCCTCGTGTACTAGAATAAAAGCTTTCTGTTGTGGCCACATGCAGCTCAGTCGAGTAGCAATTCAACAAAGATGCCAAGGCAACGTGGACTAGACCTGGAGCTCGGCCGTGCCGGCACAGCAACAGCCTACCGGGCTTCGAACTATGTCGGACTGTGCTAGCCAGGCATGACCACTCTGTCATGCCATGTCAGCATGACTCGTCTCCGGCGAGACCTAGGCACGGCCCAAGACACGACGGGCTATCACAGTGCTTTGCCAGCCTAATCCCAACCCTGTTGGATGCGTGGAGCCGTGGATGTTACCATTGTCGTCCTATTGCCTTGGATGGCACCATGGACATGGAGCAGACGACGGCCATCGGTGAGGATCTAGTGGAGTAGAGCCAGACCACGCAAGAAGGCTGCCCGCAAGATCACAACTGCCGCCGCCACCCATCGCTATGCCACTGTAGCTTACTTGCTGCACCGCTGGGCAGCAGAGAGAGAACAGAGAGTTGTGTAGCATAGCACTAGCACCGTAGCAGTCTAGCAAAGATGAGAGTATCAGAAGAGCCAAAGACCAAAGACCTCGATCCCTTTTATGCGTACAATAGCAGATAGCCAAAGACTAGAGACAGAGAGATAAGATAAGGATGGAAGGAAAAAAAGAAAAGGTTGCAGTGGTGTTAACCTTTTACAGGTGTACTCCATAAAAAAGAAGAGAGATACAGAATTGATGAAGGAAATAAAGAATTGCACAAAAACTAATGATGGAAAATAATGCCGTACACTGTAGACACACAAATATTTGGGCAAAAAGAACTAAATTTTATTTATCATTGGGTACAAATATAAAGTTATTGTCTCGTTAAAAACTTTATGCCCCAGAGTGGGGTTCCCCCGATAAGAAAAAACATAGTTAGAACATGCATACATACTAACAACTTTCCAATGTCGAGATTGTTCATGTGTTCTAGGTCAACATACGCCTGCACAATCTTCGAATCCTCAAGTTAATATTATTGTCACTCTTTTGCGAATTCCCAATCATTGACGTGGGTGTTGCCTCCACCGTCTTGGGCATAAGGGATGATCTCCTTTCTTCAATTATTCTCCCTACCATGTTGAACATCGCTTCCGAAGAGACGCTAGATACCGGAACAAGTGAAACGTCCAGTGCAAAATGGCATAGCACACCACTCGAGCAAGTCTATCTTACCTTCACCAGCAAGATCAAGATCGGTGTTTGCAAAATCATGCTCCAAGTAATGGTTTAGCTCTGAGATAGAATTTCACTTGGGGGCACCTGAGACCAAGAGGGTGGAGAACTAGACTTGCCATTTTGTCTTGTCTTGTTGCGCTTGTTGTGAAGCATCTAATCTCACGTTGCTACCAAGCTTGTTATGATTAGGGTTCAAAATTTCGTTTTAGAAAAATCATGGAGGGCACCGAGATGAACGAAATGAACGAAAATTGCGTTCTTTTGTTCAAAATTTTGGACGAAATATTCAGGCCCCATTCGAATTTTGATGAAATTTAACCAAAATTTGGACAAAATTCAAATGGGGACAAATTTGGCCAAAATTTAACCGAATCGTATTTCATTCAGTGGATAACGAAAGCACCGAAATGACCAAAAATTTAACGAAATTTTAGCGAAATATTGAACCTTGGTCATGATACAAGTGGAAAACATGAAAAAACATCTTTTTGATATGTTCAAAAGCAAGACTGAGGCACTCACCTACTTCTTTCATAGCAATATGCAAATATGCTAACTTTTTCTGTAGGATTGAAAATGATAGCAAAGCAATATATGTGTGAAATAGATACAAAATATTTAACAAATTTTTCCTCTATTGCTGTAACAACATGGCCTATAAGGCAATCCCCCCATAGATTTAGCAAACTTGGCCTGATAGGGCGATGGGGTCCCGATCTATTGCTGTAACAACATGGCCTGATAGGGCGATGGGGTCCCGATCTTCCGATAGGATGATAACTTCAATTTTGGTGGAGGTGACTCTTGCGATCCGACTACAACCGTACAACGTCGCTTGCGCCTTAGCAATCGCTGAACCAACCCCAAGTTGTTATCAACCGTGCCAAGAACGCGGTTGACCTGACCACGAAGGTCTAATCCTGCATGCAATCGAAGAACAAGCAAGAACAAGACAACAAGCAATCTGAAATTGTAAATATTTATATTGAGTTCAAAAGGTGGGATTCCGAAGGCTGTCTTGACAGGTGGTCGTCCGACACAACTGAAGAACAGAAGTTTGCACAAGGGCTAAACCAAAACTCAACGAAATCCCTGAAAACTAGAAGGGTGTGACCTCCTTAAATAGGGGAGGGAGGGCCGCGCAATACTAAGAAACAAGGGGTGGTACTATTCACGGTACTATTTACGTGAACAGTACGGGCCTAGGAGGAGGGACACCTCCCCTTTGGGCCCAAGCATTACATGGCCCAATTTGACCCAAACAGGTGACGTAGCACTAGAGATGGCAACGGGCACAAACCCGCTGGGTTTTGCTATCCCAAACCCGTGCCCATGAAAGTTGGACGTGCCCGCTAAAAAATCCATGCCCGTGACGGGTGTAGATTTTTGCCCAGACCCATGCCCACTAGGGTAACGGGTACCCACGGGTCGCCCGTGCCCGACAACAGCTGTGCAGATTGCAGATAGTGTAGTGCTTAGCAAGTCAACAATAAGTTCAATTTATATGCTACTATGCATGAAACAAGCAACGACAAATTCACAATGCACGTCACTAGTTCACTCCATCAATTATCAGTTCATAGTTCACTGGCATAGCATATCATTACAATTTCACAGTTCACAACTCAGTTAAAACCAAAAGGAGAGACATCAACTGCTCTTTGTACTTGACTAATAGGTCAATGGTTTGCCCGAGAGGTCGGGAGCCTGGGTTTATAACTCCTATGGATCGGGTTTATATTACCCATGGGTTTACGGGTTTGGGTACTATAGGAACGTACCCGAACCCGGCAGACCCGATGGGTTGGGCTTTTTGCCCATTAAGAGACCCATGGGTTAGGAAATTGACTCAGACCCATGCCCTAATAGAGTAAAAACCCACCAGGTATCGGGTTTTGGGTACCCATTGCCATATCTACGTAGCACATTCTTTTAATGATTACGGTGCGCACAGAAGGAATTTGAGATGAGGCTTGATCCATTGGAAAGAGGATGAGAAAAGCTTTGCAAAAAGTACTCGTGGACCTCAAACGGACTAAATATGTGAAAGTTATGCACTTTTGAAGTTAGGCCATCAAGCTGAATCCGAATTGATCTGGAGCCCGAATTGGATTCCAAAACGTGTCCAAGTTGAACTCTTGCTTGAATTGGTGCAAAAGTGATGTGGGGCTGTAAAAATATATATTTTCATCATTAGGTAGCATCATATTCTCATTTAAAATGTGTTGAAGCTGAAGAAACGAATTCACCTTTAGTTCAATCTTGATATTGGGCGTTGTGGTCATATGTGTTTATGGCGTGGTCACATCATCCTCCCCTTCTTGATAGAAAACCGTCCTCGATTTTAACATATGTGTAGCCTCACGTGTTGTATAATCTTGATCATAAATCTTGGTACATGATAATAAACGCAACAAACTCTCATTATGTAATATCATAAGTTCTTTATCAAACAAAGTAAAACCTGTTTGAAATGACTCACCTGATAATTTAAGGGATGCGTAGAAATTCTTGTAATTGGAACAACAAGCACAACAAATATGATTGTATCCATAGAGTACATGTTCTCATCATCCTTCCCTTCTTGCAGACAAAGCCGTCCTCGGCTTTTGATAAGCTGAAAATAGGGTAACAAAGAAGCCAAGGTGTATGCATGGTATATGTATATGTCGTTCGTTTTAGTAGTTCTCCGTTGTTGCACAAGTAATATTATTAAACAACAGCGATCATAAAAGCTCATTGTTTTATTAACCCAAGAGTAATCATATATGTTTATGAGCAAATCAAAATTTCTCACACAGCAATTGTTGCAACTAGTTTTGCAAATGTAAGTGAAACATTTATGCAATTCAAGTCTCTGAAGTTGTAAACTTGCAGTGGTGGCACATATGGGCGAAGCTACAACTTTTAGAATCAAACAACGTTTATCCATATAATCAGATTTCAATTGAGCAACAAAGAAATTCATCTAGTAAGGTTGAAAAGATTTGCATGTTCTTACATACATCAATTTCATTATTCAGATTATCAGTGTTAGATGGTTCGACAAAAGAAGAACGCATAGGCATTGAATGATCACTAAATTTTATTTTTCTTTCATAATGAACAAGATTGAGCATACAAGCGTTGTTCAAAACAGCAAGTTTCAATTCATCCATGTGATCACAAGTTATACATATTCGATATACAAGAAATAGATTTTCTACACCATATTCTCCAATCAAATTAAACTTATACCCAGGGGTGTAGGCACTAAACAAGAATTTCGAACATGCAAGTTTAGAAATTTTCTCCATAGCATGTGACAATTTCATAGGTAGATCCAATATGATGTAACACAACGAATTAGCAAGAGAAATTCTAGTCAAAACTTCTTTATCTCTAACCAAAGCCACATGATCATTGTATGCGATTAATTCATCACATGAATCACTCAAAACAGCAGGCAATTCAATTATTTTTTGACAAGGTGCACTCAACTCATTCTCAACACTCAAATCAATGTAGTGTGAATTCTCTACTTGAAATATGGGCGTGTCAGAATTGTTTTCCACTAAGTTTTGCTCTAAAATAGCATGAACATTGCATAATTTTAGTTTGTCACAAGCATACTCACCGTGAGTGATGATAGCACCATGATCTTTACCTTTTTGGCTCTCCTCAGATGATGTAGGTGCATCCTTCTCCTCATCTTCGTTCTCAACCAATGGAGTCAACGGTTCAATCAGCTCATGATCCTCTTCGACATGGTTCTCAACTACCTGCAAGTTGTTAGTCATAGAAAGAGGCACAAACACGGGTTTGTTCTCATATTTCTTATCATCAAGCACTCTCAATATCTTCTCAATCTGACTTTCAACCTTACAAGCAAGTATAAACAAATGAGGGAAAGAATTATATTCTTCGTGAATGAGAAGGTCCTGAATTTCTTTATTAAGACCACATAAAAATCTATTCTCTCAGACTTCAAAGATGTTCCTCTAAGCCACAACGCAATAAACGAGTTTTTAATTCATGATAATATTCCCTTACAGTTCTACTTCATTGTTTCAAACGTTGCAATTTAGCTAGCAAATAATCAGCATGATATTTAGGAACAAAGTGATCTCTTAAAAGTTTCTTTAATGCATGCCACGTTTGAGGCACTCTTCCAAGCTTACTTAAATACTTTCACCAAAGTATTGCATCATCAATAAAAACACTAGTGGCAGCTCTAATCTTTTGCCTATCAGACCAATCATAATATTCAAATTGTTTATCTAGTGCTATCTCCCAGTCAATATAGGCATCAGGATCAAATTCACCAGCAAAGGATGGCGAAGTGATTTTAGTTTTACCGGATCTACTATCATGATCATATACCTCCCGTAGTGAAGAAGCTTGTCACAAGCGTGCATCTTCCTCACGAATTTTTTTGAGTTCCCGATCAATGGCTCAAAGATGTAGATCTATCTCGTAATCATCCCGTGAACCTGCCATGGTTAGTAGAAAACAAGGAAACAAATCACAAGTATATGTTCCTATCAACTACTAGCATATAGAGGCTCAATCAACTAATGCATCTCTCAAGCTCTTACCAAATTCTTACAAGTTCTTACCAAAGCAAACAGGTGGTGCAACCGGTGGCTGGTTCGTGATAAATCTGACTTAGGTGATTGGTATAGCGATTGCCGGTACATCGAGACTTATTTAGTTAGTTGAGAAGTGGGGCTTGGATAGGCTGTGTATTTTGTTGCAAAGGAAAACAATCAATTAATTTCAGAAATTGCATATAATTGAATTATAGTTCGTATCTAGCACTTAGCCTATGTTGCTGATCAAACAAGGATGGATGAAGGCTAAATAAGTGTATAACAAAGTATAGGAGTGATAGACACAAGATAATTCAATAGAATGCAATTTGGAATTGAAGAACACAAGGATTGACCAAAACTGAAAACTGAAGATTTCTGTCCACTGGACAGCACATAGGTATTTTGGCCATACCTTTCTGTCAATTGCCTCTTTTTCAATGATTCTTTTTTTCACCGTTGTCTGACGGATTTTTCTACAACTTTTGTTTTGGGACCAAGTTCTGGAAACCGACTGAAAAATTCGTACAAAAATCACAAGTGCCGACTATTGCAGATTCAATTCAGAAATTTGGGTCAACTTTCGCCACAGATATCTTTTAACTGCCTTATTGGAATGAAGCGAAATTTTAGGGACAGATGGATAAGGAAGTTATCTACCAAATGGAGGTGGTTTCACTTAAAAATAATCTCGGAATAAAAAGATATAGTGTTTTTGGTGGCGGCTGCAGAGGAAGGAGAAATCAGCCGAATTGGCATTAAGGTTTGGGGTGGGGAAAATTTTTGTTTGGATTTTTTTATAGGAACAAAGATATGACCAATTAACTAGAAAATGCTAAGATGGACACAAATTCAATTTAGCAAACCAAAACTAACAGATTGAAAGGCACAACGGGGTTTGGACAGCGGAAATTAACTCTTTTTGTGGGGGCAATATTTTCTGAACTATAGGAAATAAAAAAACCAATCTACTAACTAGGGATACAAGAAATTCCTACCGGTCAACTGAAGCTCTAATACCACCTGATAGGACGATGGGGTCCCGATCTTCCGATAGGATGATAACTTCGATTTTGGTGGAGGTGACCTTGCGATCCGACTACAACCGTACGACGTCGCTTGCGCCTTAGCAATCGCTGAACCAACCCCAGTTGTTATCAACCATGCCAAGAACGCGGTTGACCTGACCACAAAGGTCTAATCCTGCATGCAATCGAAGAACAAGATAACAAGCAATCTGAAATTACAAATATTTATATTGAGTTCAAAAGGTGGGATTCCAAAGGCTGTCTTGATAGGTGGTCGTCCGACACAACTGAAGAACAGAAGTTTGCACACGGGCTAAACCAAAACTCAACGAAATCCCTGAAAACTAGAAGGGTGCGACCTCCTTAAATAGGGGAGGGAGGGCCGCGCAATACTAAGAAACAAGAGGTGGTACTATTCACGGCATGCTTCACGTGAACAAGCACTGTGAACAAGACGGGCCTAGGAGGGGGGACACCTCCCCTTTGGGCCCAAGCATTACAATGCCCAATTTGACCCAAACAGGTAACGTAGCACCTTCTTTTGATGATTACGGTGCGCATAGAAGGAATTTGGAGATGAGGCTTGATCCATTGTAAAGAGGATGAGAAAAGCTTTCGAACAAGTACTCGTGGACCTCAAACGGACTCCGTATGTGAAAGTTATGCACTTTTGAAGTTGGACCATCAAGCTGAATCCGAATTGATCTGGAGGCCGAATTGGATTCCAAAACGTGTCCAAGTTGAACTCTTGCTTGAATTGGTGCAAAAGTGATGTGGGGCTGTAAAAATATATATTTTCATCATTAGGTAGCATCATATTCTCATTTAAAATGTGTTGAAGCTGAAGAAACGAATTCACCTTTAGTTCAATCTTGATATTGGGCGCTGTGGTCATATGTGTTTGTGGCGTAGTCACATCAGCAATTCCCCCATAGATTTAGCAAACTTGTCTGCAGTTAGCTAAATAAAATCTATAACTAAATAAGAGGTAGGGTAGTAAACACTGGATAGAGTCTTAGTTGCTTTGTAAAAATTTCTATCAAAAATGATTAGCAATTTGCCAATCTGAATTAGTAATTACCAATTCATTATTATGAGCGTTAGCATTGATAAAGACAGACATAGTATGTTCATACCCTTCTACCTTCTTCAGCATGATATATGTCAAGTTCCACCTCACCTTCATGTTAAGACCGAATTTTCTTGGAGTCTTGCCTTGGATGTACAGTACTCCGCGAACCTAGCTATCACTTGTGGTCAAATTATGATGTAACGAAGGGTAGAAACAATATTGTCCAAATATTTGCCAATCACCTGCATACCGTATTGCACAATGAGGTTCGAGATATAATATACGCATCTTTTGTGGAGAACATATCCACCAATATATATATATATATATATATATATATATGCAACTTTGGGGTGAGGATGTTCATAGTCGTTGTATTCATCAATATGTTATCAAGAATTATAGAAACAATCTTATTATGTATCTTAAAATCATCAATTACGTATAGCATGCGCTCACAATAGCCTCTCCCATGTGTGATTCGAAAATTAACTTAAGCCATATGACTCTCTTGTTTAGCTTATAACCATCATTTAAATAATGGACTACAACACTAAGATAGACAGTTCTCTGGTGCAATGATGTCTAAATATCTGAAGTTAAAGCAAAAGAAAATTGAACTTGTAGGAATCTTTCTTTTAGTGCTGCTAGCTCCCTATGATAGATCCTTAAAATATCATATGTGGTATTTCTACTACTGACATATTGTTACTGTGGGCAAAAGCCGTGTTGGATCATTCTTTTGAACGCACAACTTTCACCTATCCTAATCGATTGATCTTTGGAAACAATATATTTAGCAATTTTCTCACGAGTAGAAAGAGGGTTGTATACCCAAGTACTCACAGAGCTATTGGCCTTGAAGTTTTCCTGCATCTAGACTCCTCCCCATGCCCATGCACCCCCATCTTGCTTAAGCATGCTTTGTAGTGCTGATTCAAGTGCCTCATCCATCCACCTATATCAGCAGTTTTGAACTTTGCAATAATTACAAGTTGCGATCTCTACCATTTGGCCATCTCGGTTTTCCTCAGCACCGCCTGTGCCTAGTCCGGCCATCCATGCCTCGCAACGACCTTGCCTCAAAGTCCTGTAACCATCACAGACAAGAAAATACATCACATAGCACCACTCGAGATAATGAAATCAACATTAGCATTAGTCGCAAACTCACGCACGAAACACACAAATCAAACTCAAACTTTCAGAACACGTGTCAATTACTCATCACAAACATGGGAGCACCTCTCACATGGTCTCTCAACACCACATGAAACTTAGATATGATGAATCAGGCTTCTAAGCTATTTGCACTCTCGAGTCGTCTCATATAGTGTAATTATCTCTAAATGATTAGTTTATGTAGCAACAATCGATTGTTTTACAGATTCCAGAGATACATGTCTTTCGTTTAGAAACACATATCCAGTATATGACTTGGCATTATGGGTATTAGAAAGACAGGCAGCATCTATGGGGATTAGAAAGATAGGCAGCATCTAAGTAACATGTTAACTTTGTATCTTGACCCCTGGGATAATAAAGTCCAAGATCACTTATACCATTACTGGTATCTGATGATTCCCTTAATTCCCATCCAATGCCTCTTCGTAGGCTAGGAACTATTTATTGTCAAACAAATTATTGTGAAAGCAATATCTGGCCTAGTATAATTAGCAAGATATAACAATGCTACAATAGCTCTTTAAAAATAGAGTTTCGGGACATAATACCTCCTCACTCTCTCATCAAGTCCATATGGATGTTTCTCCACTTCCAACGACCTAACAATCATTGGTGTACTCAGCAGATGAGATTTATCATGATAGGATATCTCAAACACTTTCTTGGTGGAGGTGATTTGGTACAATAATATCCCACAACGCATATGTTCAATTTGCAAGCCGAGACAATATTTGGTTTCACCCAAATCTTTCATTTCGAATTTCATCCTCAAGTATGAGCTAGCTTCGAGAATATCCTCCGTGTTTCCAATGATGTTCAAATTATCAACGTATACCGATATGATGCAGAATCCATTCATGAACTTCTTTATAAACACGAAGACATATCTCATTGTTCATGTATCCTTTTTACAAAAGAAAGTCGATTGTACCACAAATAACCTGACTGCTTCAATCCGTATAATGACCATTGTAATTTGACACTATACACGTTGCTATTCTCATCTTCGCTCGTATGTGGGACTTCATTCCCTCTCTTCATGTAGATTTCATAATTGAGTGGCCTATACAAGTATGCAGTCACAACATACGTAAGTCTCATGCTATGTTCATTGTTTGTAAGCATCTAGGTCCCTAAATTCGTTGATGATCTTGTTTTGGTGATTAATGACTCCTAAATCATCAAGACTAATATATGTTTTAAGTGTGAAAGAGGTTAGGCCTAGGTGATAGCATGGCTTGGTTCTTGGGCATGGTTTTAGCCCCAAGTGTTCAAATGATAGAAAAGTAAGGGTTTTAATAAAGATTAAGAATCTTGTGATAGAAATGATCCAATGATCATTGTAATGTTTGGTCTTTGTTTTTGCTTTGATCCTACTATTAAGGGGTTTAACACTAGTAGTTTTAGCTTGGTTAGATTGGGTAGCTATTTATGATACACAATAAGTCTCTCTGGCTCAGTTCTAGTTAGAGAATGCCAAGGATCAAGGTTTGGTTGCAATGACCCCTAAATTTGGATAAAAAGAGCTAAGTCTGCAAATCTCTACTGAGGCGGATTATCTAGCATAGGCGTGCATGTACTATTGAGGCGGAGCATATGTCCAAAGAAGGTTCTCTAAGCTCTGCGGAATTTGTAACAAGGCGGATGATCCGGATGAGACGTACCATTGGATCAAATGGTTTTCATATTTCAAGAGGTTGGACATAGATAATCCGAGTTAGACGTTTCATTGAGGCATACCATTGGATCATTACGTTTCCAAGTCGAGAAAAGTTCGGAAACGGATGATCCAGGTAAATTGTACCATTGTTCTAGAATGTTCCAGAGCGTGTTCTAAGCGAGACGGATGATACGGGCTCGGCGGATGATCGGCTCAAGCCGTATGATCCGGGTATATAGCGTATGTTCTTTTCCTCCGAAGCTGACGGCTTTTGACTTTTACTATAGTACCTAACTTTCAAACGGAGTATTTTCTCAAGATGGGGTCTACAAGTTAAACGATGTACACGTAAAAGCCCAACATATGTACCATCCAATATCGTAAGTGAGTATCTCTCCGTAATCAGACTGTAAATGTACCAAAATTCAAAAATTTCAGCCAAAAGCCACAAGCCGCAGCCGTTGCCAAACAGGCCCATAAACAGCTAGCTTTTTTTTACTGTTCGGCCCCAGGCATTTTGCACTAGGGCGCATGATTCGGGTGTGTTGTTACTTTCTAGAAACTGTCTACCAAAGGTGGTGCTCTGTTGGGCTGAATTTTGATGGCTTATGGCTGAATTTTTACTATAGCTGACCGAAATTACACTGTAGTTGATAGTGGCTTATTTGGCATAATTAAATTTAAAAATAAGAAAAATATGTTAACCCATCACGTATAATACAAACGAATACGGAAAAAAATAAATAGTGAAAAATAAGCTGGAAACCAGAAACCCAAATGAACAGGTTTGAATTGAGAGACATACATTTGGACCATGGGAGTTCACTTCGGGTCTCTTGAGACTCCAAAAACTGTAGCAAACATATTGAGAAGTTCAGCGGCACTCATGAGATCATGTTGAGATCTTGAGTGTGTTTTGAGAGGGAGTAGACAGGCTTTAGTGTGTATTTTTGAACTTGACCTTGCTACTTTCAGCTGATATTTTTGAACGTATTACGCTTGGAAATTTGTGTTTCCTAAATGGCTTAGAGATGTGCTCTTGGTGACCTTTCAAGGAGAAACTTAGAAAGACACCGGAAGAGTTTTAAAGATTCAGAACGCACCTGAATCCTTGTGCGGATTCAAGTAGAAACGATACTCTAGAGTGTTTTAACGATGGATAGAGGCCTCAGCGGAACGTAGCTGCTAACCAAACGGCTACCAGCTGGCTCCCAGAGTGAAAATATATACGAACATCCGAATTACGAGTTTTGCAATTCATCTCAACACTAGTATGCTAAGCAAATGAAACATTTTAGAAATCCCTCTGGTTCAAACACCATAACGAGTTCCTTACCTGCCGTAGTTCACAGTAAGCTGACTAGCTGAGGAATTATTGAACTCGTGACCAGCAGATGCAAGAAATTCAGATCAATTTCAAGGGCATGCAGCTACTCCTACTGACATTTACCACAGCAAGACGTGATGAACTTCCAGTACATCATGTAGTTTGCAAAATCGCAGATGGAACGAACATTTTTATTTGTTATTGAAGAGAACATAGTGCCGAGTAATCAATGAAGGCTTACAACTACCACCGGATAAGAGGCTCCCATGGAAGTGAAATGAACTGCAAAAGGAACTTAAGAACAACAATAGGAACATACGACATCTACATATCAAGTTACTAAAATCCAGAAAATGTCTAGGAAAAAGAACTTTACAACTTGCACATAAAAGATCTTAGAAAACTCCACTAAAAGAAATCGAATTCAAGATAATTGTCTGAACCTTTCTCGGCTGCCGGTGTAGCCTTTTGACTTGTTGAGGCTACTGGCCGAGGGATCTCAACTGGCTTGGGAATATCTGGAGGAGTAGCACACCTTATCAATGCCCAGTTAACACTTTCAAAGAACGGATGCTGCTTTATTTCTGTGGCTCCACGCTTATACGCCAATCGGTGCTGCGGTTCCTTAATGAGCAATCCCCTTATAAGATCCCTTGCAGCAAAACTCACAACAGGTGATTCTGGGAACCTTAGGGGCTGTCCAACAACATTGAATAGTGTTGCCCTGTTGCCCGAACCTTTGAATGGAGTCTTGCCGAAAAGAAGTTCATACAAAAATATGCCAAAAGTCCACCAGTCCACAGCACTCCCATGCCCCTCACCCTTTATAATCTCAGGTGCCAGGTACTCATGGGTGCCAACAAATGACATTGACCTTGCGTCTGTGGGCTCTGCAACAAGCTCAGGAAGTGGTCTGACCTGATTTGCCATGTCTGCTTTCGCCTTCTTCTCCTTCTTGGACTTGGAGGAGAAAAAGCGAGGAGAGAAGCATGTGGTTGTAGTAACACAAGCAGGCTGGATACAGGCTGGCTCAATGCACACAGGCTGTACACAGTAAGCTGCACTGCCCTTTTGGTGAGAATCTGCACCAGGGTTGGAAGATTTGAGAAGGGTAGGGCTAACAGCACAACGGAGGGACAAATCAAAATCTGACAGCATGATGTGGCCGTCTTCTCTCACAAGAACATTCTCTGGCTTAAGGTCCCGATATATGATACCAAGCATGTGTAGGTATTCTAGAGCAAGAAGCACCTCAGCTACATAAAATCTGCATAAGAATTTAACAGCAACATGAGTTGGGTTTGTTACAATCAGCACATGATAAGAGAAAACAGGGCAACCTATCATGCTAAGTATCAAGAAGAGCATAACAATACTGCATATCTTCAGACTAAAGAATAGATAAAGAGCCATTTTAAGAAAGAGAAAAAAAAGTTCGCTTAATAGCAGATAAAGTGGAGAAAAAGAGAGCAAATACATTAATCACAAGATCGGAATCACATTAATTAAACCACTGCATATACTAAGGGGGGCAGGAAGTTCAGCTCGAGACAAAAGTTTATGTACAGTTGTAGTTTAAAAGGAAAAGTAAGTTCACTACACAGATCATCACAAACACAATAAGGACCAACCAGAAAGCACGATGTAGGGTACAATATAACAAGATTTAATATTGAAATAATATGTGACCCCTAGTACCATGAAAAATTAAGACTGTAACTGAATTAGACATTAGATACACATATTCAAGATTGAAAAAATAGAAAATGCAGTGGGTAAACTATTCCAAAACTTTCCTGTGCATTTATGTGAGTACACAAACTAATTCCCCAAACAGTAAAAGACATTGAACATTAGTGATATAGGAATTCATAAACAATAGACTATGTTGCACCGATATGCGATACCAGTATGGCGATACCACAATACGAAAATTCCCAAAAACAAGGATACGTCGAAGCAGTCAGCATATATGTATTTAAAAATAAGAAAACTAGTCATACTGAACTATGTTTAATCCATTTTGGGGAGAAAGAAGTCTCAAACGTTATATCCTTAATACGAAATGGGTTGATCGCTCCTTTCTTCTCGAATTTCACTTTATCCTTCCCTGGCAAATGATTTCAGGTTTCGACCACACATACCGATTGATGTTTCACGTATCAACATGGCCACAAATGTCTTGGGCTTCAACATTTCCATACAGAGATCTGCTGCGACGGCGGCTTGGCAACGGGACCTCCAGGCGGCAGTGGCGGTGATGGGAGGTCCAGGTGGCTGCGGCTTGGTGTGAGTGGCAACAGGACCTCCAGGCTTGGCTCAGTTCAATTGGGAGTAATAGATGGATTAGGATTGGGAGGAGTAAGGCTTTGGATTGGCCTATTGTTGGCTTCAGAAGAAGGGATTTTGGGCCTGGCGTATCGGAAGCGTATTGGAGCTGTATCGGGAATTTTTTATTAATGTTAAAAGCTGAAATTCACCGATACTTCCCGATACCTTATCGCCGCGTATCTCGTCGTATCAGATACGTATCGTGTACGGAAACGTCAGTTCAGGGACGTATCAATGCATCACAGGTGATATAAGATCAAAAATGTCTTCGCATACTGAAGCTATTTTTGTTTATGTCTGTCAATACAGTTGCCCTTATTCAGACAATTGGTATTTTTTTACCATAAAAGACATGGCAGTCATGTCCACTCTCCAAAGCAAGATTCAAGAAATGGACTCGTAAAACAAAAAAAAAAGACACGTAGTTAAAGCTCCACAACCAAGATGTTAAAGTAGATGGTTAGCTCCACACAATCTCTTGAACATGAAACTCAATTGAACATTTCACATCAAATACAACAACAACAAAGCATTTTGTCCCAAACAAGTTGGGGTAGGCATTTCACATCAAATACATTGCCATAAATAAAGGTACCATTATCTATCATATCACATTTCCTGTCTTAATAAAAAATGCTTATATATTCACCGAAAGGCCTATGTATCTAGATACTAGACATGGATGTGCCAAGGAATTGTTCTTTATAGATTGGGGCTGCCAATCATTCATATAGGTTGTTACAAAGCATTTAACTACAATCATTTCACAAAGAAAAAGAAATAGCACATTTGCAAGTTATCAATTTGCCAGAGCGAACAAACCATGTACAGAAGCCCCAAAAAAAATTATTGATAATGTGTTAAGGTATAGTTTGGTTGACTATAAAGTTTGAAGACTTCGAAAATAGGACAAGAGTTGACAAAATACAAATCATTACACCCTAATCAATGTGGTAATTAACAGGTAAAATACTAAAATCCCATAAGTCCAACAACCACTAAGCAAATGAGGTAACATTTATAGAATCACTTCCATGAGAGCCTCTCCGGATAATATCATTTAATAATAGCGTCACTACCACCTCTAATGCTGACATGTCTACTACCAATGGCAAACAATACAAGACTACTGAGTTACAGATTTTAGTATTATTGTGCTCCCCAAGATTTTATGATTATGAAATCATTCTGAAAATTTTGTCCTTCTAAATCCAAAATGACAATTACTCCAGTGCTCAACTTCTCATCCAGCAACAGCAACAATTCAAATTTCCAACATTCCTTGCTAACAGTAAACAGAAAAGCTCCCCCAAGAAGCAAACATCAAAGGTTAAGAATAAAAAGAGTCCAAACAAAACAATGCATGATACTATTAAAATTAATAAAATACAGGAGGACCTATGGTCCATAAAACCAAAAGGAGTTTATTCAACATTTCAGCAGCAAGTACTATGAGCCAACAACAAGCACAGGAACATGAAAGGAATCTGATTTTATAATCTAAAGGTTAACATCAACGATATCGAATCAGTGGACAGACAATACAAGTACAGGACCAATAAACATATGATATCGTCTTGTCTAAATAAATAAAGATTAAGGATATAATTTCCACAGGATGATCCTTAAATTTGTTAACATTGAATCTTGAGAGTTGAAAGAGCTTCCAATGTATTCAAACCGGATGTTTTAGTACAACTGGATGCTTTATCAAAAAAGGGTTGGTTGATCATGAATGCGATGACATTTTATACATAGCTCTCAGTAAACAAAAAATTAGAAACAAGGCACTTACTTGGCAGCTTGTTCAGGAAAATACTTCCCGGGTTGCTTTTGCCTTAGGGTATGCAGGTCTCCTCCAGGGCAAAACTCCATCACCAAGCATGAAAATTTATCCGTCTCAAAGTGAGTGTACAAAGTTGGAAGAAAAGGATGGTCCAGACACTGCAATATCTCCCTTTCCATCTGTGCTCTCAGAAGCTTTTTGCGGCTTGCTAGAGATGCCTTGTCCATAATCTTCATGGCGAAGTAGCATTTTGTGCCATTGAGCTCTGATAAATAAACAGTGCCAATGTCGCCACAGCCAAGCCTCTTAAGTAGCCTGAAATGACCCAGTCCTAGTGAACCTTCTTTGGTTCGGATTGCCTGAATCGCTTCCCACCTTGAATCGTTTGATTTGTGAGGTTTGCTGGCACTGCTGCATATACTGCTGCAGGTGCTTTCATCACTCACATCACTGCCAGCACTGGCCCGATAAACACTACTCTTCCCACTCTCGACCAAATCAGCAGCATGGTCGCTGATCTTCGTGCTCCCACTAGCCTTTGTCAGGCTGCTTGCTCTGTCGCTGCATTTAGCAGAAACTGAGCTACCCTTAACACTCCCTCCCATCGAGTTCTTCTCCGCGTCTTCATTGCCATCCAACTTCACAGAACCATCAACAGAATTGCAATCCTTATCTTGTTCTTTCACCCCACTGGACGTAGCTACGTCGCCCGGCGTAATTCCCCTTGGTGAAGAAGGCCCCAATATGCTTGCTTTCACAAATTGTTCTTCGGACTGCCTCTGAGAAGGCGACGCTTCAGAGGATTCGGCGATGGTCTTATCCCATTGCTTCTCGGCGATTACTTTAGGAACAGCCTTGGAAGCCATCGCAAGTTCGCAACTAGGAACCAACCAAGAATCCCCTAACGATACCACTACAACCGTACTCCCATCGCCGTGATCGACCAATCAATCAAGAACTCACCGGAACCTATCACAAAGATTGCTCCGAGATTAGATTGGGGGAAAACGAGATGTGTCGAGCGACTGATCAATCAAGAATCAAGAATTGCATAGATATCAGCCGGATGGATCTGAGACCGAGAGGATCCCCCTCGCGTAGGAGAGAGAAGTCGGGTGGAGGATGGGGAGGAGGCGGCTGCTTACCTAATGATTAGCCGTCGCGTCGGAGGAGATCGCCGTTCACCTCCGCCGCCGCCTCCGGTGGGTTCGGGAGGAGATCGAGAAGGCCGTCGGGGGAGGTGGCAGCGGAGGGGAGGATGAAATGAAATAAATGAGAGAAACCTAAAAAAAAATGAGAAACCTAAAAAATGAGGAACGGATCAAGTTTGCCGGCTGAAAGATGCAGCCCAAACCCTGTGCCATGTTTTTGGCCCGTTTGGAAAGTAGGTTTTTCGTAAAATTTTACGTGAAACAGTTTAATTATCACTGCATCTAAATCTATCGTTTGAACATCAAGATTTTTATTTTTAAAAAAATAATTTTGAAAAGTCTGTAGAGGTAATTGTATATAATATTTATAACTCAACAAGTCATGGGAGAAAATAGAGATAAAAAGAAAAAGAAAAATTTTGACAACTCATAAATTAAAAAGGAAAGGAGAGTAATGCAATTTATTATTTTAATCTCAACTTAGATGAAAATTAGGCTCCGTTTAATATTACAGTAGATTACGATATCTAATTATGTTTGATTATTTTGTTGTTTGTCTAACTAGTTTTTTAATAAACCATGTTGCAAAGAGGGATATCGTTGCACGCGTTCCAAATAAACAAAGATATCTGTTAGAAATAAGCTCATATGAGTAAAATCTATTTTCTATAATAATTTTAAAGTATGAATGGTTTAATACCATATTGTTAAGGTAATGTGGAGAAGGCCAATTTATAAGATAGAGTCTCTGCCACTTCTTGATACATGTGATATATGGATGAGGATGGCATACGGAGGGTTTTGCCTAAACACACACACAGTATCTACGTATTTTCACGTAGAAAATCGCATAACTTGTGACTTAGCACCCCACTTGGTAGACCAAATTCATCTTATTTTTGCTGGATCATGCATTTCTCTCTGTTTGAATTTGAGGCTTTATTGGGTGTTGATGACAGGCAGTTAGTTACCAGTGGATAAATGGCTAGTTAAATGTGTCAGTTACCAGTGGGTAAATGACTGATTAATCATGTCAGTTTACAGTCTGCATCTATACATATGCCTGGAGATATCCAGAGTAGAAGGCCAAGCATCACTACCTCCTCCGTTTCTTTTTCTTCCTCTTGCAAATATGTATGTAGTGTTGCGTCGTCTGAATCTCGTCGACTGTACTTCTCGGTGTGCACCGTGAAGAAGGGGAGCGGTACCTCTAGTTGTTGCTGCCATGAAGACCTACACGGGGAGCGGCAATAAGGTTTCTAGACAGCGCACATCCGCACGACCGCTTGCTTCGTTGTGTCATTTATGTTCTGCACTGCATCGAGTTGCGGTACTTGTTATTTTTCATCAAACACAACTGTAAGTCGTTTATGTGAATGATAGACTTGTTGAAATTATGTTTTTGCATATATTCTGAAGTACAATAAGTTGATTGCTATTAGTACTGATTTATGCATCATTAGTTATTTGCGATATTTGACTCCTGATAAAATCTGAAATTAAAATATTGTCCACGTGTCCAGCAATAGCAAGGTAATTAGCTAAGAAAAGATCCATACGATGGGGACTATGGAAGGATCAACAATTGGATAATAAAATGTGTTAAACTATAACCTAATTAGGCAAACTGTATTAGATTTTTCACTGTTGCTTTTCCGCAGCAGCTTTAAAACAAAGCACAACATATCACATCAACCGCGAACTAGCCCTAAAATTTAAAACCAAATTAGGTCACTTGGTGCTCATGTTCCCAAATTATTGTTAGAAAGCTTTTGACATTATTTACTGCCTAAGCAGTCGTGTATTTACTCCTACAAGAAATGAGTGATTTTGGATGGGTTTTATTTTCAAGTATGTTGGTTGTAAATATTTTCTTCCTTTTTAGATATTTGCTGCCTGATCTAACAACCGTGTATCTGGTTTCAAAAAGATGGCACTTTTTCAAACGTTTGCTTTGCTTCAATATTTATCCTTAAACCACGTAACATCAATCACTCTTTCTGATGTACTTATGAAAATCATCACTAAATCAACATGAAAAGTTTCAGAAAAGTTTGATGATGTAATCTACAGTGTGTTATAGCATTCTTTAAGTTTTCAACCTGAAATGAAAATTTTGTTAGAGGAAACAAAAAAAGATATGTTTGCTGTGAGTATTAGCATTTGTAGATGTTCTCCACTAAAAAACACTTGTAGATGTTCTCTAGTTAAAAGTTTTCAGTTTAAGAACAAAAAAATCAGCTATATATTAACATGATTTTTTTTTTTTGGCCTGTTGATCCTAATCATGCATCCTGACCAGTCTCAAGGGACATGACCACTAGGAAGTCATCCTGTTTAATGTCCGTTCGCACGTTGAAAGCAATGCATATCCTACTACCTGTGCGCTTGAAAGTCAGAGGAATAGGTGTCCCCTGTAGGGGTGCAAATGGAGAGGATGATTTTTTGGGCTACGGTGGGCGGTAAGAATGAATTGTTGGGTCCACTAGTAAGTGGCCAACAAATGAAGATTTTATCCTGGGCTGCTAGTTAAATCAGTATGATAATCTCTTATATTTACACTAAAAGCAAATGAATTACTATTCACTCTAAAATTTATTTGTTCTTACTCTTCCTATGAATCAAACATCCAATCCTATAAGATGTATGTGTTTTTCAATCCCCTATTTTGCACACACATTCCTATTATATTTCTGTGTTTTTCTATTCATATAGTTTTTTTAGTCAAACGAATCAAAGATGCCCTAAACATGGACAAATGCAATGGATGCAAACAAGTTCCCATTCATTAGGATCACATGTTCAAACCAGGACCGATGCAAGGAAGATTCGCCTTACTGACGGAGTGTGAAACAAAACCAAATTTTGCAAAATTCAAAATTGAATTGAGTTTGAGTTGGAATTTGATTCCTTTAGCCTCCCAAAACTATTCTACACTAATCTCAAAGCAAACCTATCCCTTAATCCTTGTCATCACAGCTGAACGGTGGATTTTCGCATGTCACTGTTCATGGCCGAAAAAATGCCGCCGCCACTGCTTCTCACCGCCAAGCCGCCCCGCCTCCCCGCCTTCCAGCCCTCGCCAGCCCCCCCTCTTGTCGACGCCGTACCACTCCCATTAATGCTCCTGCTGCAGCAGCAGCCTCCCGCCGCCGCCGCCACCGCCCGCCTCCCTCGCACCGCCTCTCCGCCTCTCACCGCCCGACCGACCGACACCGCCTACTCTTTTGACCGCCGCAAAACACCGCCCGAGGACGCCTGACACACCCTCTCGACCGCAGACCGCCTCTTCCCGACTTTCCGGCCGCCATCTTATGCGCTGCTGCTCTCACAACAAGACGGTGCCGAACCGCCTCGAGCTTCTATATAAGCAATGGAGCCTCCACGGTGAACTCCATCCTCCTCAAGCTCACCGAACACCCCAAGCTCCCCTGTCCTCCCCCATCGCCGGTAATTGCAAAACTCCCCAAACCCGAGCCCTAGACCAATGTCGGTTCTCCGCTAACCATTTTCCAATTGCCTTCACGGTAGCCTCCCCGAGCTCCCCAAACCCATCCCAACCGCCACCTTAGCTCCTCGGCCCTCCTCTTCCCCAAGACCGAGAGCCGCCCAACCGAATCGCCTCACCGTGGCCGCCCAACCCCGACCTCCCTAGCTCAAGCCAACACTCCCATGAGCTTACCCTAACCCCACTGATGTTCAAAAGCCGGCCCAATCGCCCTAAGAAGCTTCCACTCTCCCGCGGTTTCAAAAATGACCGCAAAAGAGAATGGCTCACCGCCGGCAATAGCCGCCTCCGCCGGCCCTCCAACCACCAAAAATGGAACCACCTCACTTCCCCGAACCCAACCATACCCTCAAAGTGCGTCGCAAAACTTCCTAGCCCCGCCGCTAGCCGCCTCCTCCCTGTTTCTTTCTTGCGGCCGAACGGGAAGATGATGAACAAGGCGCAAGACTGCTCATCCGACCGACCGCCCGAGTTGGTCGCGCCGAGCCGCTTAGCCGCTCGGGTTCGAGCCCGAGTAACAAAGCACCGGACCGATGAACAGTACTTGACCCAAAGTCCAAAAATACATATTTATACTCATTTTGTCCGTTTTGAGCCCACCAACCCATTTCTCAGACCCATATCCACATATAGAACTTCCAAAAAGCCCAAACCCAATTTATTTGTATTTTATTGAATTTTCTTTCTTTATTTCCTAGCTCAATTCTTCGGGTAAGGAAATTTACTTGTTTTAATTGCTTTATGTTAGCTACCGAAGTTGAAGAACACCCGAGCAAGGAGAAGGCATCAAGTGCAAGCTCACCGCGGAAGGATACGAGTTAGTTGAAATCTTAGACCCGCAAGGCAAGTCGCACATATTTTGAACATGTTGATCCTACATTCTTTAAATTATTTATTTACATGTATTTTCATTATGTTATTTCGATCGTTATTTTATGTACAATAAATGCTTAGAATAACTTGTTATTAGCTATGTCCTACCACCTAAAAGCCCGCTTAACTTGATGCCACATTCACCTTGACAAGACTTAGTAACATAAAATATAAGATTAATATTATCATGACAGTTAGGTCACATCGATCTTTCTCTCGTTAAGGTTTTGGTTTTGGTTTAGAGTTTTGGAAAAGTGGAGACTAAAATAAGTGAGGATCGCAGAGGTGGGTCCGAAGATCTTATTTTAGGGTGGAGGCTGGTTATGGAATGGTGGCAGTACAGTGTGTACTGAATATGGGTTGTAAGTGGATGATGCCTCGGATAAAATTTAAGGACTAGATCCTTATGCTGAGTAAAGAACATAGTAATCGCCCAACCACAAGCGTTGACTTTGTCAACCCTTGACTTAGTCAAACCTGGCTTAGTAACTGCTCAACTTCAATTGAACCTCTCGCAATCGACAGGGGAGTCAAAGGTGAGTTAGTATGGGAGGTGGTTAACCATACAATCAGGATCGTAATAAGCCGGACGAGATCCGTGGGATCATCCGAGCTTGTTAAGATTAAACACCCATCGGGCGGAGTCTACACAAAGAATTGAGCAAAGAACATCCTTGTTTTCTTAGCTCTTAGCGCGAGAGTTAGGAGATCTTGTGGGTAAAGCAGGGCAGCTTTGCAAAGTCATGACAAATGGTATTCGAATACGCCGTGCTTCCGGTAAATGAAGCTGTGTTTAAATGGGTGAATCCAATAATGAGGCATAAGTAGTTTTGAGAATGTTTTGGTAACATTGAAGGTTAATAATAAAGCTTGAGAACCCTTTACATTAATGAAGTACTTTTTAAAGTCTTTATTTGATTCTCAACTAAACCGCATCCACATAAAATAATAAGCTGCTTCCACTCCACTTGTTATCACATGCATGTAGTTAATGCTAAGTTCCGTGTGACTTGTTGAGTACGGTAGTTGTACTCATACTTGCTAAAACATAAATGTAAACGTCAAACTTTGAAGAAGCAGGTGAAGACGAAGAGGTGATGCTCTTCGAGGTCGACGAAGCATGGAATTAGGGTCGTTCTCCGCCGTGCATGCCCGTGGCGTCTTTTGTCAGAATGTATCTAAAGGCCTTGGCCATACAAAGGAACCTTGGGCGTTAATGCCCTTATGTTGTAATAAAGTTCGCTTTTGCTCTTAAGCTTGTGTTGGCAATGTTATGCACTCAATGGATGTACTGCAACCCAATGGTCCCGGCGCTATGTAGGGTTTCATAATACTCCCGAAATGGGGTGTTACAGAGTGGTATCAGAGCCCGCTTGCTTGACCGTAGGAAGACCCTAAGTGCATTAAGTGTATTTATTAAAACTATTTTACTTATAATAAAATGAGTTATATAAAATATTAATAGTATTCCTGTATAACTTCTTTCCTGACTACCTTATCTATCAGTCTTATTTTAAAAGTTGAGTTTTATTTCTTAATATTATTTATATACTCTTGTCTAAAACTCAAATTTTGGCGATGTGAACAGATGGAGCGCCGTGTTTTCTCCAATCCAGAAGCTTTGCAAGGTTGGGCAGCTCGGTTATGGAGGATGCAAAAGTATCAGATATGATCGAGCAAAGATCGTCCTGTTCTATGCAAGGGGATTAATGGTCCATGGGCAACCATATCAGTGGAAGGCATGGTTATACTTGGAGCCACTACCTTTGAGGCCAGATGTTCCACGGAAGTTTACAGCATATCGCCTCAAAGAAGCTGATGCAATACAAGATGTGGCGAGGAAAGCGGTGGTGTACCTCCGCTATTATGATGATGAATTGACGAGTCGCCATTCCACCTTGTCCCACAGAGGATGAAGGAGGATCCACTTTTCGAAGGCCACACCCGGATAGAGAAGACGATCCCGAATGAAGGAAGAAGATTACTTATCGTCCACCAGGAGACCCATTACTCCCGGATGTACGATGAATATCAGAAGATGCAATTCCAACTCTACACCGCCCAGCAGGAGGTCTGGGTGTTGAAAAGGAATTTGCAGCATTATCGAGAGTTGGAGCAAGGCGAAGCATCAGGATGTGGCGAATCTCCTGATGACCCCGCCCAAGTCTCAAGAAGCCTCAAGAATGACGCGCTCAATACCGTGCATTCTTCAAGGAATCTACATCGCGTGCCCTGTGCAAGCCCAAAGCGCCAACGAGGAATCTAAAGGCAAAGAGCCTATGATAGATGAGGAAGAGGAAGACCCGAGGAAGAAGGGTGGTGTCCTCCGCAATCCCTCTCCGCATCGTAGAGATTAGAGGCTCGATGTCGGGTGGGTCGCGTTAGCGTAGTTGGAACCTTTTGTAGTAGGAAATTTTGGTATTGTAAAACAAGTTGTGGTGTGAACTTTGTATCAATAGTATGTACCCAACTTGTATAATGAATGAATAAAAGTTACTTTGCCTAACTGATAATTTGTTTGCTAGTAGTATCTCTAATCTGCTCCTTCAACTCTTAGTCTCCCCATTTCATTCTAGAAATCTTATCTATGTCATTCTAATCTTACCTTAAATCTGAATCCTTACTTATCTGTTATTCTAAAAACTCGCTGCAGATCTAAACTCTCAATCCCATCAAGGATTTCAAGATGGCGTAAACGGAGAAGGATCTCGTGAACAAGGCACCGCGCAAAGGGAAGTGCCACAACCCGCTTTGGCGGATATTTTAGCCAAGATGGAAGAAAATAGATATCAAGCGAGTTGAATCAATCTCGATGTTGGAACAAAGATGCAAAGTCATAGAACAAATTGCTATGAGGAATGGAGGAAGCAGTCAATCAGCGCCACCTGTCCAGTCAAAATGGGCAGATTTTCAGAAGACTCGACCCCCGATTTTTTCATCATCACCTGATCCGATGGTGGCAGAAGATTGGTTCAGGGACGTAGAGAGAAAGTTAAACACTGTCCAATGTAACGACAAGGAAAAGGTATTATATGCTTCCCACCGACTTCAGGCCCAAAGAAGCACTGGTGGATGAATTATCGCACCATGCTTGAAGGTCGAGAAATTTCTGGAAAGAATTTGAGGATTCTTTCCGCCAAACACATGTACCCGCTGGAGTGGTTGAGGCAAAGCGTCGAGAATTCCTCGCATTGAAGCAAGGAGGACGTACGGTCACAGAGTACCTTCATCAGTTCAACACATTGGCCCGTTATGCTCCTGATGATGTGAAGACTGAGGAGAAAAAGATGGAACGATTTAAAGAAGGATTGCAGATATCTTTGAAGCATCATATTTCAGCTATGGACTTCAAAGACTTACCTTCAATGGTGAATAAGCTCATCATGTCAGAAGAAACCCAGAGGGAGTTAGAAGAAACACAGAAGAGGAAGATAGTACAAGTAACACCATCCTCGAAATGCCCCGTAAGCGGACAGCTTAGCACCGCATCCGTGGGACAACGCGGGAAAAAGTTTATCTTCAAGCCAAGACCACAGTTTAGAATTGGTCAAGGTTCGACGACATCTCAGCAGAATGTGCCGCAAAACACTAACATAAAGTGTTTTAACTGTGGAGGAAATCACCTACAGAGGCAATGCCCGCAATTGTACACTATCTGTTATCATTGTGGCCAAGCTGGCCATTACAAGAATCAGTGTCCAAAAGGAGGACTACCTTCTGAAGTGGCAAAAGCTCAAGTCAGAGCCCAGACATCTTCACCACGACAGTTTATAGCCGTACCAAAACAAGAAGAAGGAGGTAAACCTCGACAGTTTGCAGTCAGGCCAACAGGAACTCAGATGACGACAACGACGCCAAGAATGACAAAGGAAAAGGGATATTGAGACCCGTACAAGGAAGGATAAACCACATCTCCGCAGAAGAAGTACTGGGCCAACGACGTCATCGTTGGTAATGCCTTGTCCACTCAAAACCCTCTTTAGTTCTGCTTGATCCCGAGCAACGATTCGTTCCTTTCTTTGGCTTTTGTTGTGAAAACCAATTGCCATTCTCTACCTTGCAAAATCCTATTCCTTTCAAACACCGGGAGTAGGATGGAATCTCGCTTTGATGTAAGGACTTGGATCCGAAATCCAAGGAGTCAAATTTAAGGCAGACTTGCTATTGTTGGAAATGAAAGGACTGGATGTCATATTGGGAATGAATTGGTTAACCAGATATAAAGCCAAGGTGGATTGCGAGAGTAAGTTAATAACTCTGGTATGTCCGTAAGGGCAAACGATAACGGTGAAGATGATCCACCCTAGTGGAGAAAATGAAGGCAAGTGTTCGTAGTATTATGGTAGAAGAAGGAGTTGCTCAAGTACCAATAATTCAGAATATCCGGATGTCTTTCCGAAGGAGCTACCTGGAAAGCCGCCAGATAGACCCATTGAGCTCGCTATTGAATTGGTACCAGGAACTAAACTCTACAAAGCGTCAAGATTCGGATGTCAGCCCAAGAACTGAAGGAACTTAAGAAGCAGATGGATGAGTTAATAGAAAAAGAATTCATACAACCTAGCATATCCCCTTGGTCGCCCCAGGTCGCTCGCCAAGAAGAAAGATGGAAGTCGAGAATGTGTGGATTATCGAGGATTGAATGTCAGAACCATCAAGAATAAATATCCTTTGCCAAGGATAGATGATTTATTTGATCACTCAAAGGAGCCAAGGTGTTCTCAAAAATTGATTTAAGATCTGGATATCATCAGCTTAAGATCCGAGAACAGGATCGTGAGAAAACTGCATTTACCACAAGATATGGGTTATTCGAGTTTACAGTGGTGCCGTTTGGTTTGACAAACGCACCGGCATACTTTATGAACCTGATGAATATGGTATATATGGAGCAGCTAGACCATTTTGTGATAGTCTTCATCGACGACATACTAATATACTCTAAGACAGAAGAAGAACACCGCCAACATCTCGCACATTGCCTTATAAGTCGAGAGAACATCGCTTATATGCTAAGTTCTCTAAATGTGAATTTTGGATGAAAGAAGTAGCCTTTCTTGGTCATATTATCACCAAGAAGGAGTGAAGGTGGATCCTGAAAAGGTGAAAGCGGTAATGGAATGGAAACAACCAACCACTGTAACAGAAGTCCGAAGTTTTCGTGGTTTGGCTGGATATTACCGCCGATTTATAGAAGGATTCTCAAAAATATCAAGGCCCCTCACTCAACTTCTTAAGAAAGACAATCCGTATAAGTGGACGGACAAATGTGAGGAAGGTTTTCAGAAATTGAAAACAAGATTGACCTCAGCACCAGTGCTTACACTTCCTAACCCCGAAAAGATTTTCGATTCATTGTGATGCCTCAAAGCAAGGACTAGGTTGTGTGTTAATGCAAGAAGGAAAAGTGGTAGCATATGCTTCAAGACAGCTATGCCTCATGAAGCAAATTATCCAACACATGACTTGGAATTAGCAACGTCGTGCATGCGTTAAAGATTTGGAGACACTATCTGTTGGGAAACCGCTAGAAGTCTTTTCCGACCACAAGAGTCTGAAGTACATATTCACTCAGCCAGATTTAAATCTACGACAACGAAGATGGTTGGAGTTAATCAAAGATTATGATCTAGATCTCCAATACCATCCTGGGAAAGCAAATGTTGTCGCGGATGCGCTAAGCCGAAAAAAGTACCTCAACATAGCTTCTATTATGGAGTACTCTACTCCGTTGCATGAGGAAATGCGACGATTGAATTTGAATGTTGTTGAGCAAGGTCAAATTGCAGCATTAGAAATTCAGCCAACTCTAACCGATCAGATCAAAACAGCACAAGAGAAAGATGAAGAGATGCAACAACTCATTAAGAAGAGTCAAGAAGAAGATTCAGCGGAGTTCACTATAGATGATCAAGGAATTTTGAGATTTAGGGATCGCTATTGTGTGCCTGATGATAAAGAGCTGAAGAATTTGATACTACGAGAAGCTCACTCATCCCAACTCTCTATTCACCCAGGAGGCACGAAAATGTTTCAAGATTTGAAAAAGAGATACTGGTGGAGTAAGATGAAGAGAGAGATAGCAGAATATATCGCACGATGTGATACATGTCAGAAAGTGAAGATAGATCATCTGAAACCCTCGTGATTATTAAACCCTTTGCCAATTCCAGTGGAAATGGGACGATATTGGTATGGATTTCATTACAGGATTTCCTAAGAGTCGAGACGGTTACGATGCTATTTGGGTGATTGTAGACCGACTGACTAAAGTAGCACATTTCATACCAATTAAACAGACCTATGGCAAGAATAAACCGCGAATCAGATTTGACAAAAATAGTGGTGTTGCATGGAGTACCAAAAAGAATAGTATCTGATAGAGGAGCACAGTTCACGTCCGAATTTTGGGGAAAATTGCACGAAGCCATGGGGATGATTTAGCCTTTAGTACAAAGATACCATCCACAAACCGGAGGACAAACAGAACGGTGAACCAGATTTTGGAAGACATGTTGCAGCATGTGTTTTAGTTTATGGAGCAAGATGGGACATGTGCTTGCCATTTGCAGAGTTCTCTTATAATAACAGTTATCAGGCTAGCATCAAAATGGCACCGTTTGAAGCATTATATGGGAGAGAATGCAGAACCCCACTGAATTGGGTTGAAACTGGGGAACGACAATTCTTAGGGCCACAAATTGTACAAAATGCAGAAGCTCATATCAGAATCGTTCGAGATAAAATGAGAATAGCCCAGAATCGACAAAAAAGTTATGCTGATATTCGTCGAAAAGACTTAAGTTTTGAAATTGGAGATATGGTGTATCTCAAGGTTACGCCATTCAAGTCAGTAAAGAGATTTCAAATTAAAGGTAAACTAGCCCCAAGGTATATCGGTCCGTTTGAGATTCTCGAAAGAATAGGGGAAGTAGCGTACAAGTTACAGTTAACTCCGAACTGCAAGAGTCCACAACGTATTTCATGTGTCTCGCTTTTAAAATGTCTTCGCTATTCAACAGAGCAAAGCGGTCGACGATATAGATTTGAGAGATGATCATCATATGAAGAAGAACCGCTTTCGATACTAGAAACGACAGAGAGACAATTGAGAAACAAGAACATCAGACTGCATAAAATACAATGGCGAAATCATACAGCAGATGAAGCAACTTGGGAAAAGGAGTCTGATTTACAGCGAAAATTTCCCAACCTACTCCTTGGCCCGAGTTGATCTCGAGGACGAGATCCTTTTTAAGGAGGGTAGGTTGAAACAAAACCAAATTTTGCAAAATTCAAAATTGAATTGAGTTTGAGTTGGAATTTGATTCCTTTAGCCTCCCAAAACTATTCTACACTAATCTCAAAGCAAACCTATCCCTTAATCCTTGTCATCACAGCTGAACGGTGGATTTTCGCGGTCACTGCTCATGGCCGAAAAATCGCCGCCGCCGCTGCTTTCTCACCGCCAAGCCGCCCCGCCTCCCGCGCCTTCCACCCTGCCAGCTCCGCCTCTTGTCGACGCCGTACCACTCCCATTAATGCTCCTGCTGCAGCAGCAGCCCTCCCGCCGCCGCCACCGTCCGCCTCCCCTCGCACCGCCTCCGCCTCTCACCGCCCGACCGACCGACACCGCCTACTTTTTTGACCGCCGCAAACACCGCCCGAGGACGCCTGACACACCCTCTCGACCGCAGACCGCCTTTCCGGACTTTCCGGCCGCCCATCTTGCGCCATGCCGCTCACAACAAGACGGTGCCGAACCGCCCGAGCTTCTATATAAGCAATGGAGCCCTCCACGGTGAACTCCATCCTCCTCAAGCTCACCGAACACCCAAGCTCCCTGTCCTCCCCATCGCCGAATTGCAAAACTCCCCAAACCCGAGCCCTAGACCAATGTCGGTTCTCCGCCAACCATTTTCCAATTGCCTTATGGTAGCCTCCCGAGCTCCCCAAACCCATCCCAACCGCCACCTTAGCTCCTCGGCCCTCCTCTTCCCAAGACCGAGAGCCCCAACTACCGAATCGCCTCACCGTGGCCGCCCAACCCCGACCTCCCTAGCTCAAGCCAACACTCCCATGAGCTTACCCTAACCCCATGATGTTCAAAAGCCACCCAATCGCCTAAGAAGCTTCCACTCTCCGCGGTTTCAAAAATGACCGCAAAAGAGAATGGCTCACCGCCGGCAATAGCCGCCTCCGCCGGCCCTCCAACCACCAAAAATGGAACCACCTCACTTCCCCGAACCCAACCATACCCTCAAAGTGCGTCGCAAAACTTCCTAGCCCCGTCGCTAGCCGCCGCCTCTCCCCTTTCTTTCTGCGCTGGCGGCCGAACGGGAAGATGATGAACAGCAGCGCAAGATGCTCATCCGACCGACCGCCCGAGTTGGTCGCGCCGAGCCGCTTAGCCGCGTCTTGTTCGAGCCCGAGTAATGTGCACCGGACCGATGAACAAGATTTGACCCAAAGTCCAAAATACATATTTATACTCATTTTGTCCGCTTTGAGCCCACCAACCCATTTCTCGCACCCATATCCACATATAGAACTTCCAAAAAGCCCAAACCCAATTTATTTGTATTTTATTGAATTTTCTTTCTTTATTTCCTAGCTCAATTCTTCTGTAAGGAAATTTACTTGTTTTAATTGCTTTATGTTAGCTAATTGGGTTGAAGAACACCGAGCAAGGAGAAGCGCACCAAGTGCAAGCTCACCGCGGAAGGATACGAGTTAGTTGAAATCTTAGACCAAGGCAAGTCGCACATATTTTGAACATGTTGATCCTACATTCTTTAAATTATTTATTTACATGTATTTTCATTATGTTATTTCGACCGTTATTTTATGTACAATAAATGCTTAGAATAACTTGTTATTAGCTATGTCCTACCACCTAAAAGCCCGCTTTAACTTGATGCCACATTCACCTTGACAAGACTTAGTAACATAAAATATAAGATTAATATTATCATGACAGCTTAGGTCACATCGATCTTTCACCGTTAAGGTTTTGGTTTTGGTTTAGAGTTTTGGAAAAGTGGAGACTAAAATAAGTGAGGATCGCAGAGGTGGGTCCAAGATCTTATTTTAGGGTGGAGGTCGGTTATGGAATGGTGGCGATGCAAGGTGTACTGAATATGGGTTGTAAGTGGATGATGCCTCGGATAAAATTTAAGGACTAGATCCTTATGCTGAGTAAAGAACATAGTAATCGCCAACCACAAGCGTTGACTTTGTCAACCCTTGACTTAGTCAAACCCGCTTAGTAATCGCTCAACTTCAATTGAACCTCTGCAACTGGACAGGGGGAGTCAAAGGGTGAGTTAGTATGGGAGGTGGTTAACCATACAACTGTAGGACTGTAATAAGTCGGACGAGATCCGTGGGATCATCCGAGCTTGTTAAGATTAAACACCCATCGGGCGAGTCTACACAAAGAATTGAGCAAGGAACATCCTTGTTTTCTTAGCTCTTAGCGAGAGTTAGAGATCTTGTGGGTAAAGCAGGCAGCTTTGCAAAGTCATGACAAATGGTATTCGAATACGCGTGCTTCCTAAATGAAGTTGTGTTTAAATGGGTGAATCCAATAATGAGGCATAAGTAGTTTTGAGAATGTTTTGGTAACATTGAAGGTTAATAATAAAGCTTGAGAACCCCTTTACATTAATGAAGTACTTTTTAAAGTCTTTATTTGATTCTCAACTAAAACTGCATCCACACAAAATAATAAGCCTGTTTCCACTCCACTTGTTATCACATGCATGTAGTTAATGCTAAGTTCCGTGTGACTTGTTGAGTACGGTAGTTGTACTCATACTTGCTAAAAACATAAACAGAAACGTCAAACTTTGAAGAAGCAGGTGAAGACGAAGAGGTGATGCTCTTCGAGGTCGATCAAGCATGGAATTAGGTCGTTCTCCGCTCGTGCATGCCCGTGGCGCCTTTTGTCAGAATGTATCTAAAGGCCTTGGCCATACAGTGAACCTTGGCGTTAATGCCCTTATGTTGTAATAAAGTTCGTTTTTGCTCTTAAGCTTGTGTTGGCAATGTTATGCACTCAATGGATGTACTGCAACCCAATGTCCCGGCAGCTACGAGGGTTTCATAATACTCCCAGAAATGGGGGTGTTACAGAGTGGACTATTATATATGACAGGTAGCTGAAGAAATAAAGTTGATCCGTGTAACACATTGTGTCATCTTTTTAGTTGTTGAGATATGTTAATTATATCGTGTCATCCTGATCATGTTATCCATGCCATTTTTTATTTGTACAATAACTGTTCACCAAACTAGAGTTACACTGTGCTCATATCATGACCTAAACCCAACATAAACCTCACCTAATGTAAACATTAACTGCTATAATTATGTCAGCTTACTTCTTTTCTACTATTTCAAATTAGTAAATACATTTCACGAAAAAACTAGTTAAACTATTTCTAGAGTACTTTGGTGTTCTTTTACAACCGTCATTCACGTATATGAATCACAAAAAGATATTCAATGAAATTAGATATTACACATTCCTTTTCTCCGGCCAGTAATTTCAATTACTTTCAAAACAACAAGCCTGGAATGCACATTTATACAAGCAAAAGATCCACAACATCGTACCAATGCGTATTATTTTGGCGGCTAGCTATATAAATCCACTAGAGAACATATTTGATGTGCCAATAGAAAAATTAAAAACTGCCAAGGTAGCAGCGGATGATAAATTATCACACTTGGAACTCGAAATGGCATCGGACATTGCTCTCGAGCGCGGAGGCAGTGTGCTGGCGAATTGGCATGCAAAAAATTTAGCGGGAGAATAGCATCCTAGATCAATCCTTCTTTCTTTGTTTAGAATTTTATTCAAGGGGTTTTGTTCTCCTAGGTCCTAAGGGCGGTAGTGCCCAAGTCCTCTTGTCGAGCACCTTGTAAAAAAAAACAAACCGTACAGTTTTTTTCTCCTCTTAATGAACTAATCTGTATCCCTTTGAAGGAAAAAAATTCTTGTTGCTCGTCCAGTCTCAGGCACTCAATATCCAATTTCAAACTAGACGTTTCATGTGATGCGCACAAGACACTAATTATCACTTGATCTATAGGCACCTCCACCAGTTAATGAACCAGTTTAATGAAAAAGAAGTATTTAATGATAGAGAAGTACTACGGGACAACGATTCCGATCTACTCCTTTGGTTGCCCTTTCCTCCTCCTCCCTTACCTCTCCATTGCCTCCGTAAGTTCAATCTTTATTAAGTTGATTTTGATAATAATGACAAATCTAATTTATGATACTAACTTATTTATTGATATAATATTACTTAGTCTCATTTGCATGAAAAAGTGAAAATCATAAGAGGTGTGCATTCGGCATCATATTTCTTATATCTTAGTACATTCCTTGGATCCAAAATATAAATTGAATTCAACCAATAGTTTAACATAAATATGTGCATATATTCTCACTACACATTCATGTATGCACACATTTAGGGGAAGTTCACTCTATATTTTGTGGTTTCAGTAGTATTGATACATGTTCCCTTTCCACATATTAAGGATTTTTACTTTCAAACATATCTCTTAAGTATATATAGCTTGTGTAGTTCATATATACTCATAATTGGATTGACATCTAATTCTTCCATTATGTGTTAATGGTTGGATGATTAATAACAACCAGATGAGTAAACTTTGCTTAAGAACCTTATCTTATAGTATACAATTGTTGTGTACCTATTATATATTCACAATTCAATTTCTATCTCATTATTTATTGAGATTATCATGAATTACCAAAAAGAGAATATTATAGAATATAGTCCCTCCATTATGAGTTAATTATGAAGTTTGGTAATTAATGACAATTGGTTTGTGGACTAACATCTTCTATGAGTTGGATAAATAGGTTAGATTTTACAATTAAGGATAACTTCATGTGTTGAAATTAATCAAGTCAAGTGAAGGATGCATCAAGAGTTGATGCATGCTAAGAGGACATGATCATGAGTTGGTCATCAAGCCAAGAGAAGGATGCATCATGGATTGATGCATATCAAAACAATAACCTCAGGCAAAGGTTTGATTAGCTAAGACTAAGAATGTGTTCCTAATCTTTTACCGGTCTTGGTGTTTAATTGGAAGACCGAATTGTTAGTATAAGTTATCGTACTATTAAAAGGGGTCATATATGGTAGCTTAAGTCTCACCATGTGTTGATAGCTCAACCTCACTTGCTCTAGCTCTCCGTAATATGATGCATATATTTGCAAATGTGTTTTGCAAATAGTTGTGGCTCATATGTTGAATCCTTGTAACATGGGATTATACAATGCGAATGTGTTTTGCAAGTGCTAGAAGTCCATATTTTCTAGTCCTTGTAGCATGAGGCTTATATTTGCAAATGTGTTTTGCAAATAGTTGAAACTCATATTTAATTCTTGTGTCATGGATCCAAAAGTATGCAAATGTGTTTTACAACTTGTTAGAAATTATGTTTTATCCTTGTGTACATGATACTATAGTCTGCAAATGTGTTTTACAAGATTTTTTGAAGTATATGCATTTATCAGGACAATCGAACTACTGGCCTATGTGGTGCGGTACCACCGCTGGACGGAACTATCACATTCGTTGGTAGCCGGAAGACCTGTGGTCAAGAGCCGACATGGTCGAACCAAGATGGTCGAAAACCAGAGTAGTTGAACCAACAAGGTCGAAGATCAACGTGGTCGATGACCCGTGTGGTCAAAGATTGATGTGGTCGAACTACCGTGATCGAAACCGACGTGGTCAAGATCTGTGTGATCGAAAGATCTGTGTAATTGAAACCAGCGTAGTCGAACCAGCATGGTCAGAACCGACGTGGTCGAGATCTATGTGATCAAAACCAGTATGGTCGAACCAACGTGGTCGAGACCTGTGAGTTACAATTTATATTGAACCTTGGGGGCAATTGTAGATGGCTCCTAGTCTAGGATATACTCTACTAAGATAAGTTATTGATCTAGTCAATTGCAATGTTCAAATTGGCTTTTAGCTTAAATGAGTCATTTTGGAGCTGTTTAGCATATTTCTTTGCTGACTTAGAATATTAGCTGATTTTACACTTTGCCTTGTCATGACTCAAATTATGATCTCTCTAGCTATACTTATGATTGTATGACAGCCTGACATATTTTTAATCTATGTAATCACTTCTAGCTAGTTCTTATGTGATTCTGCAAGCTAATTAGCATGGCTTGATGAAATACCTTTTGATTGACTTGGATAATTTTCAAAGCTCCTAATCCAACTAAAATCTAAAAGTTACCAAAAATACTCATGTTTGCCTTAGTCTTTATTTACTCATTCCGTTCTTTACTTGATGAATTCGTTATCAAAGGGGACAATGTGTGCGAAAATGTGTTAATTGGACTAAGAGTGAGAAAATGAAGAAGTTTTGGATTTTTCTAGCTTTATTGCAAATTCTTGATTCGCTTATCTTCTTCTCACTATAATTTGCTTAGCTTCTTCTCACCGTGATCAAGGTCAAAATGAATAATTGTTTTTTCATACGGATCTAGAGTGAGGATTTTCCAAGTTTGATTACTTTTGTTGAAAATGTATTATTTCTAGTTTCTTCACTCTATTTTCTACTTCACTTGGTTATGTTCATCTTCTATTCACTTCTTGAGCCAAGTTGAGTTCTCTTTTGCAAATTCTCTTCTAAATTATAAAATCAACTTAACTTTGCAATTTTGGTAGAATTGCCAATGTATACATCAAGGAGGAGATTGTGAGACCATGTACTAGGTCTCATATATGTTTGTGATGAACAATTAATACTTGGGTTCATTTGAATTTGAATTTTGTAATAGTTTCAGAAAATTTAGAGTTATTGTTAGTGTTCCCGATCGGACCACTGGGGTAAAGCGGTCGGACCAGTCTGTGAACAGCGGTCTGATCAGTGGTCTGGTGTGACCGAATATGGGGGGCAGTTAAACTGTGTGGGGCAGTATGACCGATTTCTAGTTGGCAGGTGCTTTTTCTAGGGAGTGGATTTTGGTGTTGGTCGCATGCAGTTAGACTGGCCATGGTTGGCGGTCGGACCGTGATGAGTTGGCCTATGTGATCAACATTGAAAATAGGCACACTGGGTGGCCGGTCATACCGGCCAGTAGTTGGCAGTTTGACTGGGATGGTTTGACTGATTTGGGAAGGGCGATCAGTCGGTGGCTTGAGTTAGTTAGTTTGAGGTCGATTCATGGTGTAGGAGCTATGAAGGTTTGTGTTGCATTGCATCATACATGGTTTTGACTAACGTGGGTCAAATGTATGAAACTTATGCTCGATATTAATGCTTAGTATTTGGATGTGTGAGTAGCTTGGAGGATGTAGCAGTCTACCGCATTGGGCCAGAACTAGACAGGGGAGTTGAGGTCTGAGTGGTCATGTAAAGCCAGGTTAAGCTACGTGGCTCAAGTAGAAAGCGCAAAGAAGATAAGAATCATGAAGATACGAGTAAATGCATGTGGTGCGCTAAGTAATGAGGTCGATGCACATAGAGACTATTTAGGGGAGGTCAAATACGTGAAGACATGACGGCTAGTGGTGCGTAAAGTGTCTAGAAGTTTCGTCAAGGGTATTTTGGTAATTGGCTAAATACCGGGTTGGTGCCTTAATCAAAACCGTAGCACGGAGAGATGCAAAGGAAAAGTGGTTTAAGTCAAGAAGAGCTAGAATTAAAAAATGGATTGATCGCTAAAGAGATAGCAAGTCGAGTCTTATAAATGCTTTGAGAAGCATGCGTGAGTGTGTAAGACCCGTGTTAGTGGTATTGACGGATTTCCCGGTAAGCTTAATGGAAGAACCCATTAGGGTTGTACTAGTTATTTAGAGGGGAGGAGGAGGTAGTAAATTCATGGATTCTATGGTTTAGTTTTTGTTTTACCACCTTATCTCATTCTATGGTTGTGAGAGAGAACTTGGGAGAGTAAATAGTAGTGTTTTAGCTATACCTTGTAATCATCTATAAGTATGTAAATCTCATCCTCTATTGAAATAGATCAAAATTTTATCTCAATCATGTTTTTGTTCTTGCTTGATTTTATTTGTTCTTGAGCTAGATTTGTGGTTTCGAGTTTGTGGGAGTTCTAATCCAATCTGTTGCTTAAATTAGCTTGCTAGGACATGTGAGAGTAGATCTTGAAGACCTCATGTCTTAGATCCTCACAAGTAAAAAATAATTTAAGATTTAGGGGTTTTGGTGTTCTTCTAAAGTAGATTTGATTCTCTTCGATTTGAAACCCAAAAACTTGTGATTTTTTATTGGTTTAGATTCCTATTACTTGGAACAAGTTTCATGTAAAACGTAGATATGCTTAGATAAGAATTAGGCAAGTTCTTTGATATTTGAGTTTTTGACTCAAAAGTTTTTAGGTCTGAGAACAGAAAACTGGTTGGACCAACCTCAGTCCTACCGGCAAACCAGCCTGCCGGTGTGACTGATCGATCGCAAGCCAGCGATAACGATCGGTTCGGCCCATCACCAGTCCAGATCAATCATGTGTATGAGGCTTCTAATTTTATTAGTTTTTATTTCTATTTTTATTTTATTTTGTCGTGTTGATATAATTTAAACTTGATAACTATCATAGCCACTCAAATAAAGATTTTAAATACACTACAAAAAAATTCAAAAATCATTTACTCCAATTGCCGCCGTCGATCCTACGATTCTTTATCTTTTGCGTGTAATAAAGGTAACTTGGAAGTGAAGTCGCAACCGTAGAGCCATAGGCAGCACTTACGCATACAGCAGTATGCGTCAAGTAGACCGCTTCAATCCACAACTAAAAACAGAACGATGGACTTGCACAGGCATCTTTTTCGTATTGCTTAATTTTCAAATTAATAAGATCAAACCAGCAACTTTCTACTCTACAGAACCTAGCTTTCGTGAGGCTATTCTTACAAAGCAGCCCTTGGGAATACTAGAACTTGCCAAGGATAAACAAACACTAGTTGATCAGGTTATCCAAATTTGGGACTATTTTTTGGGCTGTGAAACGCTTATGTCGCATATGGTTTTAAGCTCAAGAAGCCGTTTAAAGAAACCATTTTAAATAAACCATCCTAGTTATTTCGGTTGCCAAAGAAACCGAAACCAAAAACCACAAAAAAAACAAAAAAGAACATGGCCTTAATCTGAAAACTGAGTGTGACTATTTTCAAACGTACAACATAAGCAACAAAGAATAGCAGATACTCCTTCCAGTACACAAGGCAAGAAGCTATCGGTCACAAATGCACAACAGGAAATCAACAATAGGATTATCAATATACATCTAACAATAAATCCAATTTGCGCTATCCCCACAAGAATTCACAATACCCAGCATCAAAACCCAAACAGCTTCAAATCTTTAAGAGATGATTGGTATGTAAACAAACCAAGTCATCAACAATGATCATTGAAGACATCCACAAACCAAACAAAGCACTGACTGCACCACGACAGTTCATAATTTTGCCTCGGAACATGGTCTGGCAGTTAATTTAGAAGTTCAGAAAATATCGTACAGTACCATAACTGGATGCATCCTACTTTAAATTCTTTCAATAAACAACCGCATGAGATATCCTGAATCAAAACTGTAGCCGCCGAATTCTACTACCACACATGACTGCAGTAAGAGGATTTCAACTGCTCAGGGGACAACAGCAACCCTTCCAGCAACCTGATCAAGATCACGCCTTCCCTGGGAGGTGATGAGCCTTCCACTGCAACAGAAGTGCCAAATACAGCATAAACAAACAACACTCCCCAGCAAAAATTACCAATGTATAAGCATAGGAAAGCACAAAAGCAGCTGCATTACCCCTTGGGATCGACATCAATGATGCCCATCTTCTGCAACTGCTGGAGGATGTTGCGAGAAACAGCACCACTGCTCTTGCAGAAATGCGGGGGGCGCGAACCATTCCTCTGGCGTCCACCGTAGATCTTCTGGAACCCACCCACACCGATACCCTGCCTCAGGTAGATCTTCCTGGCCATTGAGGCTATGACACAACGCAAATGACAGATCAAAATTAGCAAGTGCCCAAGTCCATTATCATGTTATTAGAGATATTATACATTGACAAAAACAGAACAGGATTCCTCACCAGCCCTGGTGTAGTACCAGTCCGGGTCATAGGGCGGGAGCTCCTTGAACCTTGCAGTCTTGACAATGTCAACCCACTCCGGAAGCTCCATCTGTAAGAGCATAAATCATTCCAGTCGTCAGAAATTCTGGAAAGCAGCATAAAAAGTAAAGGGAAGAAAGCTCCAAATGATTCATCAATGCTAAAATCATGCCAAAAAAAGGTTCGTTTCTTGTAGCATTGTATGTTATTACTAACTCATATTACTCTTCCAAGTAGACTTATCTTACGAAACACATGATAAATACATCAACAAAACTTCAAGTGCAACAAAACATAACATTTTTGGGTCACATACAACTAGCGATAGCACTGAAATGCAATGATTCCTCCTTATCTCTGACATAAATCAAACCAGAATAATCTGCATTGTTGCCATTTGCGGATTCACCTCTAGGCCCGAGCTAAGCAATACTACGCAACAATGACAATCCACTTCGATCAATCATTTTAGTAAAGACAGCAACACCTACACAATCAGACGCTCATCACTAATTCTTTCGCATTCGCAGAGAAGGGTGGATAAACGCCAAACTTTCTTTCGCGACCAGAACAGCACTGTAACGGGAAATCCACCAGCAACAAGGTCTAAGAGCTAAATAATAAGCTGGCACCTGTCGCCACTTGACAAGCCAACCAAGAACCACCTCTTAATAAGCATGAGATCACCAGGGAGACAATCTTGCCGGATCACTAAATACAACAGAGAAACCCTCCTCCCCGGATCCTCGCAGAGGCAAGGGACTCGAAGCTTAGTAGCGTGGGTGGGATCTGAGGGAGCCGGCGTGTTACCTTGCCGGAGCGCTTGAGGTGGGCGGAGTAGGCCTTGACGAACTCGTGGGGGCTAACGTCCTTCACCGTGCGCGCCGTCGAGGTGGCCATCCTGTCCTCTCGCCGCCGCCGCCGCCGTGGTGATGAAGTGAGGAGGAGGGCTAGGGTTTTGTGGAGGCGTGCGTGCGGACGCCGAAGGAAATTTATATGGGGTTGGTTGGGCCATAGACCGTCCGATGTTAGGTTTGGACGGCTATGATGGGCCGGTTGGGTTGGGTGTTATCTAGGGTTAGTGGATGGATGGTGGGCCCAGCTGAGTCGTCCACAATTTTCCTTTTTTTTTGTTTTTACGAGAAAATTATCTATGTTCTTTTCCTTTGAAATTAATTCTCCATATTCTTTGATAAATCTGGACGACAGCAATTTCTTTGTTAATCCTTATGAGTTTGTTTTACGAAAAAAAAATAGGGCGTAACATTAGGCCTGAGCTTGATATCCCGTGTGCTGAAGGGTTTATCTAAAGGGCAAATTGATTGTCATACCATATAGCATCAGTGGCGGAGTTTGGACTTGGCCAGAACAGTGTGAGTACAATTTATATACCATGTATTCTATCTATGCAGATTGTATGATAGAAGTCGTTAAGCTAATCCCTGTTAATACACAAAATTTTACGAGAAACACAATTTTCGTTGGAAATTTTTTCCCGTGATCCAGGCCCAAAATATGTATGTGCTTGGTCCCTTTATAGTATGCAGTTTCGTGTATCTCATCATGATTTGTCTTTATTTATTTTCTGATAAGATTCCAATTTATCCACTATGTCATTCTTGCCACCGTGTTTCTACATGGTGGTAGTCCAGCCATCTAGTAGCACCGTCATGTCGCTGGAAATTGAGAAAGTCCTTAATCGAGTACTGAGTTTCATGCACTGCAACAAGTAATCCACCCAAAAAACTATTTCAAGGAAAGATATACAATTTGCTCATATCTCAGCAGCAAGCTCGTGACCTCCTTTCGGTGGGTACACATTTTAACCATTCGATGTACGTGTGTGTTTATCAACTTTTCACTACCACAATTGGCTTAATGATTGCCAGAATGCCAGAGTATTACCTCACACCTGAACATGGAAACACGTCAATGCCTGTTTCATTCTGTTTGGCAACGATGCTACGTCGTGTTCTTTGACTTCTGATAATCGCTGACCAAGAACCGGACTTTGATGTAACATTTGTTCATCACTCGAGATATTTCACAGATGCTGTATCTGACAGTCTTTAAAAGGGGATAGTAATTCCACTAGAATAACAACTGACAACAACAAGAACCATTTAAATACTGCAACTTCTTCCCAAAAGGAGATGGACAGCAACCATCGAGGCTTATAGTTTCTTGGTCTAGTTCAGATTTCATCTTGTTCCCAGAGAAAATAACACTCCACAGTCCCCACATTGAACCAGACAATAACAAGGTAACAGACCAAATCTGATTACACTATAGTCAACATCATTGAATTAACCCATCGCAACCAAGACTGGTTTGACTGCGCTGGTTACAATCAGGTTGACATGCAAAATGTTTGAGCAATCTTGTTTGTGCGTCGGTGGGGGAGCAATGTTGGAAACATGCAGGCATGCCGCACTTGTATTCCGTTAGCATACTCTCAAGGTAATTGGGAATAGACAGGTCCAGAGTTGTGGTTACACAAAGCTCTAGCTACTAAATATCTATCAAACAAATGTTCAGCGTGAAAATGCCCAGCAAAACTTAGAAACAGCAAGGAAGCATCTAAGGTGTTATGACAGTTCCGATATGACCCTCTCGCACTTCTCTTCTAGGATCCTCACGGCTTCCGTAAAGAGCACTTCTGGTGGGAGAGCTCCAGTGGACTCAGTTGTAACTATCCATTAAAAACAGCAACCACACAATAATTAGAATAATAGAGGCGGATAGAGCTGCTAAATGAATGATCATGCGAAAACACACTGTATAAATGATGTGAAGAACTTTGTTAAGATGACACAATAAATAACAAAAGTAGTGACCCATTGAATCGTAGAGTTGATATGCAGTAGGTATATGTATATGTTTACAAATGAGATCATTCGCCACTTACAGATGAAGTGGTCTCTAACACGCCTTAGTGCCACTTGGTTCCCAGCAGCTCCCATGATGCATTCCCTGCAAAGTGTACACACTCTTGGCCTAGCAACAGCTACTCGTTTCTCCCCTGCACAGTACAAAAGAGTTAGAAATGCAATGCAAATTATGCACATGGAATCCAATTATGTGATCCAAGAGATTAGAGGTCAGGAAATCGATCATGTAAAAGTGCACAAGCTAATGGAGAGCGAAAATGAGGGTTTCACATAGTGAAGAAAATGAACATTGACTGTTTTATGAAAACTGTACTATGAAAAAAAGGTTCGATACAAAGGATCTTAATTACAGATGACGGCAACTCCCTGGAGGCTGGCAGTTCACAGCCAGTTTTGTTTTTATTGCAAATCAAAGTCAGTAAAAATCAGCATGATCTGGATACGGCTAAGACAAAATCGGTGTAGATTGTGATAGACTAAATCTAAACTTTAATCCCTAGACTAAATCATGAACACCTAGAATAAATCTTTAGATACGTACCCGAACCGGAAGAGGAAGCCATGATGCGGTGTTGTGGAGTTGCGGTCGGTGAAGGGGACGGAGTGGTGGTCGGCCGGCGGCGGAGAAGAAGACGAAGACGGCGGTGGTGGAGATGGCCGGCGGCGAGGTCGTCGGCCTTCGTTCACCAAAAGCGCCCGTTACAGATCGGGCTTGTTAGGGTTCGTAAAGGGCGTGAACAACTCGTGTAACCAACCCCTGCCGAGACCCTCTCTTTTTTATGGCGCTAGGTGACCGGGACCGATACCCGAAAATAGTTGGCAACCGCCCCGACCAAGGCTCGTGGGTGGACTAAGTCCCCCTGAAAAATCTCAGGCAGTTAGCCTGAGATCATTCCAATATTCTCCCCTTTGATCGTAAGGCTAACATCATAAGCTCATTCTTTGATAAAACAACACATCAAGGCAATGTGTTGCATGGTCAATAAAGTATCATACAACCTCAGTACCTATAGCGTACTATTTATATCTTAGAATGGTTATTCATTATTCTTAATAGGAGTTGGTTTGTTTTTAGGTCCTTTTATTCAAAATCAGAGACTTTCCAATAAACCCATGCCGGCAACATGATCACGAAAAATACTGAGTGGTAAACCTTTAGTAAGCGGATCCGCAAGCATCAACTTAGTACTAATATACTTGATAATTATGGTTTGATCCTGGATTCTATCTTTCACAACATGATACTTAATGTTAATGTGTTTGGCAGCACCACTTGACTTGTTGTTATTTGCATAAAAGATCATGGTTCATTATCGCAGATAAAGTGAGTGGTTTAGAGATGTCGCTCACCACTCTAAGTCCCGGGATAAAATTCTTAAGCCATACAGCCTGCACGGTAGCCTCATAACATGCTACAAACTCAGCTTGCATCGTTGAAGATGTTGTAAGGGTTTGTTTGGAGCTTTTCCACGAAATAGCTCCTGCTGCGAGTGTGAAGATATAACCTGAGGTGGATTTCTTAGTATCAACACATCCCACAAAATCTGAATCTGAATAACCAATAACATCAAGGCTATCAGAAGACTTATATGTGAGCATAAAATGCTTAGTGCCTTGCATATAACGCAAAGCTTTCTTAACGGCTTTCCAGTGGTCCGGTCCTGGATTGGACTAATATCTGCCAAGCATCCCGGTTACAAAAGCTAAATCAAAACATGTACATACTTGAGCATACATAATGCTTCCGACAGCTGAAGCATAAGGAACCGACTTCATCTGATCAGCTTCATATTGGTTCCTTGGATATTGAAATGTCCCAAACTTATCGTCCTTAACAATAGGAGCAGGTGAGCCAGAGCACTTATGCATATTGTATTTCTTCAGTACTCTGTCAACGTATGCCTTTTGAGATAAACCTAATATTCCTTTGGACCTATCTCGGTGAATTTCAATGCCAACAACATAAGAGGCATCACCGAGATCCTTCATATCAAAATTGGATGAAAGAAATCCCTTGATCTCAAGCAGCATATCCTTATCGCTACTGGCCAATAAGATATCATCCACATAAAGCACTAAGATGGTGAATTTACTCCCCTTGAACTTAACATATATGCAGTTATCAACTTCATTTTCTTTGAAGTCGAAACTTCTTATGATCTTATCAAATTTGAGGTACCACTGCCTCGACGCTTGTTTTAAGCCATAAATGAATTTCTTAAGTCGGCATCCCATATGCTCCTTGCCTTCCACGACAAAACCTTCCGGTTGAGCCATATAAACATTTTCTTGCAAGTCGCCACTAAGAAATGTTGTCTTAACATCCATCTGATGCAGCTCTAAATCATAATAAGCTACAAGTGCCATAACAATTATGAATGAATCTTTAGTTGAGACAGGAGAAAATGTGTCATTATAATCAATCCCTTCTCTTTGTGAGAAGCCTTTTGCTACAAGCCTTGCTTTGAACCTTTCGATATTTTCCTTAGAGTCATGTTTTGTTTTGTAGACCCATTTACAGCCTACTGTTTTTGACTTCGTCAAGAATTTCTACTAAGTCCCATACATCATTAGTACTCATAGACTTTAGTTTATCCTCCATGACTTCAAGCCAATTAGAAGAATGTTCACTCATTATGGCCTCCTTATAAGAGGTGGAATCATCTACCTTTCCTATATCATTAATATCCTCATTCATATAAACAACATAATCATTAGGAATGACAGATCTTCTCTCCCGCTGTGATCTTCTAAGAGGTTCATTAGTTATTTCAGGAGGCTGTTGAGGTTCATCATTAGTTGTAACATTAGGAATTTCAGATACCTCAACAGTGGGTGCAACAACAACATTTTCTACCGGAGGTGCCACCTCCTGAGGCATAGGAATAAAAATCTCTGGAATGAGCGGTGCAGGAACATAAAACCGCTTCTCCTCAAGATCTATTTTCCTGGGCTCTAGGTCCTCGTTATTCTCTAAGAACACAACATATCTTGTTTCTACAAACTTAGTTATCCTATCAGGACAATAAAATCGATACCCTTTGGATCTTTCAGGGTATCCAATAAAATGACAACTTACTGTCTTCGGATCTAATTTCTTAATGTGTGGATTAAATAATTTAGCTTCAGCACGACAACCCCACACTCGTAAATATTTCATACTCGGTTTTCTCCTAGTCCATAATTCATAAGGTGTTTTAGGTACTGATTTACTGGGAACCCGATTAAGAATGTGTGCAGCTGTCTTTAATGCTTCCATCCACAAACCAACAGGTAAACTAGAATGGCTAAGCATGCTCCGTACCATGTCCATAAGTGTACGGTTGCGTCTTTCACCACGCTCATTCTGCGAGGTTCGCCTCAAGATAGAATCTTGGGCAACAATGCCATTTTCCTGAAGTAACTTAGCGAAAGGGCCAGGAATTTGCCCATAAGGGGCATGTCGTCCATAATATTCGCCCCCTCGATCCGGTCTTACCACTTTAATCTTTAGGTTGTGCTGATTTTCAACTTCAGCCTTAAATATCTTAAATTTGTCAAGTGATTCAGATCGGTCTTTAATGGGAAAAATATAACCGTAGCGGGAGAAATCATCAGTGAATGTGATGAAAGAATCAAAACCATCCACTGATGTCACAGGAAAAGGACCGCAAATATCAGTATGAATTAATTCTAAAGGTCCTGTACTGCGAGTAGATCCCTTCTTTATTTGTTTTACATATTTTCCTTTGATGCAATCAATGCAGTGGTCTGAGTCAGAGAAATCTAAAGGGTGGAGAATGTCTTCTTTGATGAGACGTTCCATTCTCCCCCTCGAAATGTGGCCCAAACGACAATGCCACAGTTTCGAAAAAGTCCCATCATTATTTTTGCATTTAGCATCATACACATTCAATACAGGAGATTCATTAAGGGAAAGCATATAAAGCTTGTCTTGTCTAAAAGCAAGACCAACATCATTATAATTAAACTTAATAATGCATTTATTGTCTCCAAAAATACATTTAAAACCTTCATCGTCTAATAAAGAAACTGAAATTAAATTCCTTCTGATGGAAGGAACATAAACTACATTATTTAGACGAAGCAAGAAGCCGTTGTCTAAAGTTAATGAAAAAGATCCAGCTGATTTAACTTCGGCTTCCTTTCCATCCGCGACTCTAAGACTTCGCTCCCCCTTTCTTAGTGTTGTCGCGGTAAGGAATCCCTGTAAAGAATTGGTAATGTGCACAGTTGCACCTGAGTCAATCCACCAAGCATTAAGAGAGAAATCAGCGTAAAGTGTTTCATCAATAAAAGTAATTGTATCATTACCCCTTTTGGTGAGCCACTTAAGAAAGCCTACATAGTCTTTCTGAAAATGCCCTGGCTGTTTGCAGAAGTGGCATTCTCCCCCTTTAGATGTTGCAGCGGAAGCAATATAAGGCTTTGGTGCATTGTGCGCTCTAGGCCCCGATTTATCTGAGTTAGGGGAGAAATGTAGTTTCTTCTTAGATTTGAAGTCCCCTTGGAACTTCCTTTTATGAGAGTCATCAACATTAAAAGCAAAATCATTCTTTTCTGTTCTTATTCTCTCTTCCTCCTGGACACACATGGCGATCAAATCGCTCATGCTCTATTTCTCTTTCTAAGTGTTGTAATTAATTTTAAAAGCTGTGTACTCAGAAGGAAGTGATGTCATAATGAAATGAACTAGAAAACCATCAGAAATTGCCATGTCCATGCCCTTGAGTTTTTCTGTCATATCAGTCATCATCATGATATGCTCTCTTATACTGCCAGACCCATCATATTTAGAGGTTAAGAGCCTCTGAATTAAGGTACTGGCATAAACTTTAGTGGAACCTTTGAATTTCTCCTCAATTGAAGCCATGTACTCTTTAGTATTTTCAGAATTGGAGATTGCTCCCCTAATCATGACTGAAATTGAGGTCTTCATAATCATAAGTGATAAGCGGTTAGATCGTTCCCATTTTTCAGCATTATCATCATAAATCTTCTTTTTCTCAGCAAAATTTTCCTCACCCTCGGTGGGGGGAACGGGAACGTCTACTCTTAAGGCATAGTCAAGGTCCAAAACACCAAGGACAACATAAATTCGTTCTCTCCACGAGGAAAAATTGCTCCCTGTGAGTTGCTCAATGTTATCAATTGTGGCGGCAACGTATGAAGCATTAAGTGCTGAATTATAAAAATACAGGGCAAAAATTAGAAACATTATAAATATATGTATTGCATGTAATTAACCCTATGTTGGTCTGATTAATAACATGAATAAAATTACAGTTCTAATTCATATCACCGTTGGGCACAAAATGAAAAAGAACTGAATAACTATGGCGACATACGATTATAAACAACGTTGGTCAGAATATAATCATATGAATACATAATGCCAAAATTAATCATGAAGTCTCAAATTTAAATATCCCGTTGGTTCAATTTAAATTTGAGATTATTCATTAAAATATGGTAATGATACATCATAATTTGAGCCATTTAATTAATTAAACAAAGGCATAACAAATACTAAAACAAAAATAAATGCATCGAAAATTAAAATTATAACAAGGCATGAAGATAAATGTAAAACAAAAGAAAATGCACTGAAATATAAAATTTCTGCTGGAAAATTGACATCAAAAGAAAATTTGGGCTAAAAATTCGGCCCCAAAAGAAATCGGCCTGAAAAAATCAGCTCCAAAAGTAATTTGGGCCGAAAATACATGGCCCAAAGCTCCCCACGAAAATAAAAAAATCCCCATGGGCCGAAAACGCGCGCGGGGCCCAATCCACGCGCCGGCAGCCCACGCACGTCGGCCCATCCACGCCAGCACCAGCAACAACACACGACGCAGCGTGTGAGCCGTCGGATTTAGATCCGACGGCCGAGAACTTCACCGCTCAAAACATTTCGGCCGTAAATGGAGCAACGGCGACGAGTGGAGCGGCACGGCCGGTGGCCTGCGGCGCTTGTCGGAGCGGCTATCTCGAGCGGCGCGCAAGATCGACCCGAAGCGAGCACGACGACGCACAACGGCGGCGGCGGCATCCCCGGCGGCGCCGGCGACAGCGCGACAACAGCGGCGCGGCGCATGGGGCAAAAGGTCCCCGGGCGGCGCAGCGGACGGCCCGCCAATGCAAGGCGGCGGCGGCGGCAAGGCCAAGACGGAGGCATCGGCGGCATGAGGCAACGGCGCCATGGCCGACGGCAGCGGCGCCCGAAAATCGGTAAGCCCCACCGCCGATCCCCTTTTTTTTGTTTGCTGTTTGATTTGGGGTTCGGATGGGGTAAAATTTGGGGTTTTTCATTTGGATTTCACATAAGAAACATGGATTCCCTCCTTCTAAATGCTAAGCAGAGTCTAACACCTCTAGATCCGAGAATCAAACGAGTTCGAGGTGTTCTAGGGTCCAAGATTAGTACTAGGAAGCTCTGATACCATTGATAGACTAAATCTAAACTTTAATCCCAAGACTAAATCATGAACACCTAGAATAAATCTTTAGATACGTACCCGAACCGGAAGAGGAAGCCATGATGCGGTGTTGTGGAGTTGCGGTCGGTGAAGGGGACGGAGTGGTGGTTGGCCGGCGGCGGAGAAGAAGACGAAGACGGCGGTGGTGGAGATGGCCGGTGGCGAGGTCGTCGGCCTTCGTTCACCAAAAGCGCCCGTTACAGATCGGGCTTGTTAGGGTTCGTAGAGGGCGTGAACAACTCGTGTAACCAACCCCTGCAGAGACCCTCTCTTTTTTATGGCGCTAGGTGACCGGGATCGATACCCAAAAATAGTTGGCAACCGCCTCCGATCAAGGCGCATGGGTGGACTAAGTCCCCCTGAAAAATCTCAGGCAGTTAGCCTGAGATCATCCCAACAGATTGGTCCACTTGGCCATAGCTCAGACGAAATCGAAACCAAACGGACTGGGATTCAACAACCTCCCCTAACTAGGATTTCTGGTTACTGGCAGTTACTAACAAATTAACACCATCTTTTAAGGCAAGCTGCAGAGTACAAAACACTGAATTCATGGCATCTGTGCAGCTTATATAATTTGGAGAACATCAATTTATTATTTTCACTGGCAAAAAGATTCTGAGCATAACTATCGAAGGCTAGTAAACTGTAAATAAGACTTATGTGCATCTGCAATTTCTTCACCACATGCTCTTGCATTAGGTTGGACAAGGTAGTTGGAAACTTGGAATACCTTGCTATGACACTACTACATTCACAATATATTGGTAAAATGTATAACAATTCACTTCCAGCATCTTTCTAGTTACAAAATATAACTGCTGTTGAGAAACAACCAAGGAATGGTCCAGATGTTTCAGATAAACAACAAGACAATAAAAAAATTATAGCTTTTCTCTTAGAAAAGGACAGAAGAGATCACCATTTCCAATATCTTCAATATCAAAAACATTAACTGGACACTTTTTGACTAGCTTTTCTGCATCATCCCCTTTGATTTCTTTGAGAAGAACAACCTAGAAGAAGATGATGGAACAACAGTTTTTTTTTTTTTTAGAGTTAGATGGAACAACAGTTACAAAAGGCAACGACAGTATGACATAATGGACAAAAAATACTATAAATACCAAGCTGAACAGTTATTTACCTCAGGTAGCACTCTATACCAGGCTGTTGCAACTGGAGACCACTTTGCATGAACTTTCCCTACACCCTTAACAGCATGTGCCTCGAGCTAAATAGCCTAAAAGAGAATAAATTTTATTAGACAGAACAGTTCACAGAAAACACGCACAAATGTACAAATAAGCAAGCACAAAAAAAGTTTTGTATAATGGAACTTCTGGAACTGAACAACTTCTTTGCATTTGAAATCATACCACAAGAAAATGAAAATAAGCAAGTACTATTGGGTAATGTAAATTCAAGAAGACAAGTCTGTACCATCATAGTACTGTTGGATCTATGCATGAACTCAGGGCTTCTTGGTTTCAAAGCTCAAACCGTCAAAAGAGCTTTTCCATTAAAAAATGAAGGTAAAGATGCATAAGTTATGACTGCAAACACGCAGGGTGTCTTTTGTATATTGTGGATTCAACAAAGGTCCTTGGTGGCTCCAAAAGAGGGCAGGTGAAGCTCTGATTACACACATTAATATGGCATGGCAAGAAAATAGACACAATACTTACGTAAGTACATGAAAAACTCTATTATGGTCCCAAGAGTAGGAAAACAAACAAGGATTGTCTTCACAATTCATGACACCCCAGAGCACAACAGCGTGATATAGTCACAGCCTATGGTAATATTTTGATGTGCTTTTGACCTTTCTGGCAAAACTGCAAGTACAACTGTTACGTTTTATCAGAACTTTTTTTGTTACTTTTGGTAGCTGAACTCTGAATTTGTTGGACCTAGTTTCTTTAACAATATAGAAGAAAGATCAAATTTTTTAAAACGAAAAATCAAAAAATTATGTGGCCTTCAATGATGGAATCAAAAAGGCCAATTTGATGATGTGGTATCACATGAAGTTTTGGCATTGGTAGTGCAAACCACCAATTTGGTGCAATTGTGTAAACAATCATTTTCAGAAAAAAAATATATATCAAAATGCAATATCCTCACTAGATGCCTGATCATAAGTACTATTGAGCACTGGTTTGAAGCTGCTGTGGCAAGGACAGCAAGAAGCACTACAATATTATGATAAAGAGAAGCAAATGAAAGACTTAAGTGTGATGTAGCTTCAAAGAAGTTAGTTCTTCAATACCAAAATAAATTGATAAACCACAAGTTAGATTATGGTTTCATTAGTTAATATATTTTACTTATATAATCATTATGAAAAATTATGTGAAGACATTGATGAGGACATCTCTACTACATATTCATCGTCCACTTTAAATGTGCATGGCAAAGCTATAGATAAGGTTCCGGAAAGTCATATGACAAGAGCAAGAGCTAAGCTACTTCAACAACAGGTGCTTTTGTTCCTTAGAGATGCTTCTATTACGTTAGATGAGAATAACATACTACCTAATGCAAATATGTAATGCATTCTCAGATTTGAAGCAATAGAAGATCAAGTGGAGAAGGATCAGCCTGCCATGAGTCATGAGAAGGAGAGTCCATGCGGGCAAGGAGCTATGATATATCTATCCAACAATTTCTCAATCAAGCAGCCCATGCGGTTGATCAAGGAGGAAAGAAGCCCGTTTGAGGGGAGAGCAAAAGGAGAAGAAGCCCAAGGACTTAAACTACAAGCTTTGGATAAGATTTACAAGCCAAATTCGGACCTCCCACGTGCTCAATCCAATTCAAACTCGGATTCAACTCAGAATTCAATTCGGATTCGGTTCGGGACAGCCTGACAGACAGTTACTAAAAAGGTCATAACTTTCACAAACGGAGTCCGATTCAGGTGTTCTTGTACTCATTGGAAAGATAATTTCAAGGGCTACGCAATAGATCTGGCCCCACCTTCAAATTCATCACGGATAAAAAGTTATGACTAAAATATTGTGACGGTTTAATTTTAGGTTTTTCCTTTTGTGTGAGTTTGTTTCCAAATACATGTAGGGATGAGTTGGAGTTGGTTTAGGACCTCTTGGCCAGCCATAAAGTGGATAGGGTACTATATATTGAGGGTTAGACCCCCATTGTAAGGTAGACCACGTTTGAGAATAATCAATCTACTAAAGTATGTTCGAGTTTAGTATTGCTGCCTAAGTTCCATAGGGAATTAGGAGTGATTTTCTTCAATCAAGATCGTTCAACCTTTCCGTTGGGAATTGGGTACACGATAGATCTTCGCTTGGTGGTCGGTGAAATCAACACGAGTGTGTTTTGGCGGATTAAAGAGTGTCCGTCCCTTGCATTGGCATTGGAGGATCATTACGATTCATCAAGACTCCCGTGAGTATCCATCCTACATCGAGAAGATCGGGCGACCCCGTATCAGACATCTTCTGAATAATTAGGTAATTCTACATTCATAATGAATAGTTACTTTTACCTACATAATGGTCATTATGGCAAAAAGAAATCTACAGAAGAAAGCAAATCATACTACTTTAGATTTCCTTCACTTACTTTACCCAACAGCGAATCAGTAGCAAGAGTTTGGAATTACCTGTCCTGGCCCAAGCCTTGCAATGGTTATATCCTTGTACCTTGCACGAAGTGGTTTTTCTGATATTTCCTTTTGGCATCTACTGAAGGAGATGTAAGTCTTTTATTTTGCTCCAGACTGCACAGATGATGCCATTTCTAACTGGCAACCACTCCAATTGACCAGGTTTCACTGCAGAACCAAAAACACTGTTAGTACACAAGAAAGACTCCCTTACCAACTTAAGGCCACAATTCAAAAGACAAGGTACCATCCAAGAACTTGGGCAAGTGTGGGTTTTGTGGGGGGAGGGGGTTCATACTTCACTTAAGTTGGGGACTAGTACACTGTATGTCCCTCATCCCAAATTTATGCGCTACATCTGTCTTCACACACTTAACCTGACGGGATCCCAAAAACAAGACCACATTTCCTAGAGTTTCCTTAATAAAAATATCAGAAAATACAATTATTTCAGATGATTAATGTTGAACACAAGAGATTTGGAAAAGTAAATCACCTTGATATTTCGGCCAAAATCAAAACAAAGTTCACAAGAATAATCACAAGCATATTGTGAAGTTAAACTCTACTACATTATAGCCAATTAGTCAGTGTTAAAGTGAACAAAGAATAAAGTATCAGATAAACATTGAAATAAGTATCAGAAATTGCCAACCAGAAAGAAGAGGACTTAGGGACATTGCATAATACTCAAACATTTTATAAAGAAGAGATCGAGCGAACATCATGCCAGAATTTAAGAAATATTACATATGTCTAGATGTGTGTAACTTTTAATTTTGACTGAAGAAAACACTTAAGTCTTCATTTTGATAAATAGCTCAAACATCATAATTGAAACAAGAGGCCTAATAAGGTGCATACACTATCTTTGGCAGATGAGTGTTTGACATATGCCATATATCACATGGGTAGACGGAAGTTTACAATAGTACATTTACATTAACGATAGGAGAAAATTCTTCAACAAAAAAAAGTAAAAATGCCCAAAACTGGACCAAGTCCAGGATATATGCAAACAAGGCATACCTGTTATTCATGAAGATCCCTTTTCGCAGGAAGCATGCAATTGAAGCACAATAGTATTCCTTTCATTTGGCACATCATTTTCTACAGAAATGGAAGAATAGGATATTCATTACCATAACAATGTCATCTAGATTGAATAAGAAATTGATGCAGCCTGAGTCACCCACCTGAAATATAAGCAAACAGCCTTGGATCTGCATCTAGTGTGATCAGGCCCAACCTATGTGAGAGAACCTCATCTGCTATAACTGACGTGTTGTCAACCATGAAGACTTTCTCAATTGCCATTGTAGGAACCTATATATCCAGAATATAATAATTAAATTCCTAAAATCCACACCAATAATGTGCGTACCTCTGCGATGAGAATTCTCCTGAATGCATTGGCCAATGACGAATCAATGCCAATCATATTAAATTCCATATCATCCTCTGTGAGACGACTTATTTTACCTTCAAATTTGTGCAGAACTTCTCCACTGATACACTGTCATCAACTCCCATTGTTGCACAAGCCCCAGAGCATTGGATACCTTCTGTCTTTTAAACACAAGGAGAAAATAAATATAATAGATGAAACCTATCAATATAACTTCTAAGGATTAATATTGTAGCAAAATTATAATAATTGAGTCTTATAGTGGCCTCAACTGTGTCAGAACTAGGATTTGCATCAAATGTATTATGTTAGCCTTAACAGAATAGTTTGAAAATCACAATTTTTTTAGTCCTAAAAAATTGTACAAATTTCACAAATCAATTAGACATGTCATCCTGTAACTACTACAGAACTACCATTCCTTTTATGATAAAAATACAACTAGAAAAAGGTGATATGCAAAACGGAGCAAACATATTTGATTCCTTATAACAAGATGCAAATACATGAAAATATTCAAATATATTACAGGAGAAAGGTCCCCATTTGCTTAGTACTCTGCAAATCAACATTATAAGGTAGACAAGTTTGTGCTCATATCGTGGATTCGTCATTTCAACATCGAAGTAGTACTGATAACAATATAACACAATTAAAACACATCAAACGCATTTAGATCACATCTCTTCTCACAAAAAATTACAAATACTTCATTTTACCCATAAATTATGACCCCTCCCAAAAGAAATGCATTTTCTTCAAGGGTGTTGATAAACATCGGCCGAATGTTTTCTTTCTAACTATCATCCAGATTTGTGACCATTAGATTAGAGATCCAACGGCCATGAATTATTTCCCACCCCTCCAAAAAGAATCTCCCCCTCCTCCAAAAAAAAAGGAGTTGTTCCAACGGTCTCAAATCTGAATGATTGTTAGAAAGAAAACATCCGAGTGATGCTAGACATTTTCTTCAATTATGAAGCATTTCGAGATAGCCGTAGAGGATGAAATCCATCATATTCATAACTTCACAACACGGGTTCAAACCCAAAACAACATTGATGTAAATCTAGGAAAATGGATGGTTTGCCAAATTAAAGGAAAAAGCGCCCCCATTTTCCTTATCCTATCCCAAATTCAAACTCAAGAACATAACATGAACATATTTATGCCTAAATGGCCTCAAGACAACCAAAATTGGCAATACAAGCAACGAATTTGGGGCCAAGGCAACTGAAATCACCCACACACAAAACTCTACATGCTAAGCGATTAAACCGAATCCACACGCCCCCAAAAGAATCTCATCAAAATTGACCGCAAAAGAATCAAACTAGGCGGACTGGCAAAAGAATCAAACTAGGCGGCTCCCACCGAAGTAAACCCGAATTGGGATCAAGAAAGCAATTTTGGTTCCAAGATACAACTGTATGAATCAGCGGGTGAAAGAAAGATAGCAGGCGAGAGGCGGAGGGAGCTTACATGTCTGGGCGCGTCGGCCCCGCAGACGACGCGGGTGCGCAGCAGCTCGAGGTGGCCCGACAGATTCGCCTTGGGCACGTCCTCCATCTTCGTCGCCGCCAAAGGCCTCATCTCCGATGGCATCATTTTTGAGGCAACGGCGTGCGAGCGACCGGGCGTGCGATGAGGAGGTTTAGGGTTTGGGCCAGAAGGGCTCGATTGCTTCCAGACCTAGCCCGCTTAATAAACGGGCCGTGTCGTGCCGGCCCGCGGACCGAGGTGAGAGCCCAGGCATGGCCCGATGTCTTGCCATGCCGGCTGGCACGATTATATAAAGCAGCTGTCTTGGCCACCACCATGATTAAAAAACCGAAAAAAATAAAGAAATTGTAGAAAAAATTGTAAAAAATTCAGAAAAATTAGAAAACCGTAGACATTATTAATCATGAAAATAAATATTGTAAATGATATAATGAGCTTTATTAACTTATTAAATTACATGGGATGGCTGCCTCATTAAAAACTTTACCAAGTAAAAACTCAACTTGAGACAACCTTGGTAAAGAAAAAAGAGTACAGCCTATAAAGCTCATTAGTGACTACATGTGAAGAAAAATATTGAAAATCATATTCATTGCTATCTAGATATAAATTTTCAAAAGATTCTTCTAAATCTCTATTATATGCAGTATGTTGGAGTCTTGATTCAGCTTGTTCCCAGTCTTTGACGGTCAGAAGGACTTCGACCATCTCGTTGGAGAGACTTGTTCGTCGCTCCTTGATTATTCTTCCGATAGATGAATGTCGACTCGAGGAGACCGAGAGACAGAACAGATCAACACATCCCGCGCTAATATGGATAGCACTGGATATGATACCTTCTGGGTTTGCCACCATGAGAGGATGTTCAACTCCTGCTCGAAGCTAACGCTATCACTGTTGAGATAGCTTGATAGGTCTCCAGTGCATAGTCCCCCTAGAGATGCTAGGGACTACGGGTCTTTCCAAACGCACAGACCCAAACTTATTTTCATATTTATCATATTTATTTTCATATTTATCATATACCTCATATAATTTATCCTTAACTAATGTATCACGACAATTGTTATAATATTTAATTAAATCTCTAGTTGTTGTTTGCCTAGATGCAGAACTAAATCGAGGGTTATGAGCATTCCTAATATATTTTTGAAAAGCATCTGACTCACCAAAATTTAAAGATAAATCTTGAGAAGCAATCAATCTACAAAGAGATTCTCGAGCTACCTCTGGGTTGTACTCCCACGTACGTACCGAGCCGTCGGGGTTATATTGCAGCTATGTCCGGTGCATTTGTATTCCTTGCCTTCTTTTGCAGCTTGCCGCATGTCGTTGTAGGTGACCCGTCCCACCTGAAGATTTTGCAGTCAATTCATTACCACAAATTTTACAAACAGCATACCTCACCGAATTCCCATCATCGTCGGTCTTGAACTTCTTGTCGAAATCATTTCAAACTACTGATGTACTAGCTCTTGTTCTTTTTGCACCCGTGCTTTAGGTTGTGGATGCACTTGTTGAGCCAGCAGAAGATGGATCGATTGGACCCTACTCCACCGGGGCCGTCGTTTCTGCGGCCTCTCCAATTTGTTGTATATCCTCTACGGATGGACACGCTTGTTGAAACGGTTGCATATCCTCTGCCGAGAGGCCGAATTTGGAGAGTTCAAAATCGTAGTTCTCCACTAAATCAACTGCAAATTGAAATATGAAAGAACGATTAACTTACTATTGAACCAACAAATAATACCAACAAATTAAACCAACAAATAATAGCAAAAAATTAAAATAAGACAACACTACTACCTCCTTTGCAACTCCTACAAATATCTTTGAAGATTTTTGAATTTTCGGAATTTTGCCCGAATTTTCACCAAATTTGCACAAACACTTTCGGATTTTTTACAGCTAAACCGAGAGATGAGAGTGAGGTTTGAGTTGTGAAAAATGGAGGTCGGATGCCCCCCTATTTATAGAAAAAATTTCAGATTTTTCCGAATTGTTTGCTATTTTTTTCGAATTTGTTTCCCCCAACGATCAAAAAAATGGCTATTTTTGAATTTACACGGTCGGGCGTCTTGCGTGCGGGCCGTCCAGACGGGCCGCTTAGAGTCGTGGGGCGGTCGTCTTGGCCGGCACGCCCAATTGCTCGTGCCGCCCGCGCCCGCCCCTGCATGGTCTTGGGCGTCTTGCGTCTTGCCCCGACTGCTTAGCGGGCGAGCCGTGCAGTAAACGGGCGGTTCTCTGATCTTGGGTCGTGGTACGGCCCGGGTAGGCCCGGCCCATTTGGCCACCTCTACTTGCTTCTTTCGGTTCTATGCTTCTCAACCGACTTTTTTTAGTTTCGGTTTACACGATCGATACTATTTATAACTCTATTAATCACAATTAAAAGTTATTTGTCATAGTCAAAAGAATGAATCTTTTTTGCTTCGTCTTGACCATAGGTTCTCAAAGGCGGGTTTAGTCATGAAATAATTTAGAGCAAATTTCAAGTAACCCTAGTTTTGTGACCGTTGAGGCTAGTTTAGTCGCGAAACAATTTAGAACAAATTTCAAATAACCTTCCTTTTGTAATCGTTTTCTAGGCACAGTAAAAAACCATCAGCCATAACATAAAAGAACAGATGTTTTTTCATTTCCTCTTGACCGTAAGTTCTCAGTGGCTAGTTTAGTCACAAAACAATTTGGAGCAAATTTCCGATAACCCTAGTTTTGTGGTCGTTAAGGCTGGTTTAGTCGTGAAACAATTTGGAGAAAATTTTAAATAATCCTAATTTTGTGGTCGTTGTCTAGGTTCAGGCTAATTTAGTCCCAAAATAATTTAAAGCAAATTTTCAGTAACCCTAGTTTTACGGTAGCACAACGTTTCACAAAATGCCCCGTCCGTGTTCTAGTTTTTTTTATATTCCGACCACACATATAGAGCCACGTTGAGCTCTTCATGCCAAGGATGTGGCGGTGACACGGACTGACGGACATTCTTTCTCCCTCTCCAACCTCCGCTTCCTCCTCCCAAATATCACCAATCCACCACATATCTCACCGTCGGCCGTTGCACCCGATAGCGAGTGGCGCCACCGAGCCCAGCTGGAGCACGCGCCACCGCCTACCCAATGTGTTCAGCTACCAAGTTGCACGTCCGCGAGCAGTACTAGCAAGCCCTAGAGCGTGCCCCTCGCCTTTGCGCTCGCCTTCTCCTCACCTGCTCTCCTCGACGCCCACCATGAGCTCGCTTCCCTCCCCTCTCTATGTTTGCCTCACTCCGTCCACCGGCTACCACACCCTGGTCACTCCGACGATCTCCTCTGAGTGAGTTGTGTCGAACCTTCCTGGTTTCCTAGTTGTTCATTGAATCACGGAGAGATACATTCTTGCTTGGGCTTGGATTTTGTAACACCCCCAATTTCTGGGGCTATTAGAAAACCCTCGCAACTGCCCAGGATTGTTCAGCTACGAGTACTGTAAATGAGTGTACACCATTGCCAAAGCAAGCTTAAACATAAAAACCAAACTTTATTGCAGAAGTAAGGCTTAGCAGCCAAGTTTTACATAACGGGGCGTACAACCCAAAGATGCATTACCAAAAGAAACTCCACAGGCAGGCCTGAGTGTAGAATTAAACCCTAACACTCGGCGTCGTCTACATTGTAGAACCCAGCATCGTCTTGATAATCTCCTTTATTATCTTGACCAGCATTCTCTGTTTATGATTTTAGCAAGCGTGAGTACAACTACCATACTCAACAAGTCACATGGGAAATGCTATTTAACTATATGCAAGAGATTGCCATGGAACAGGGTGAAGCAGTTCACTACTTTATGTGGATGCAATTTTGTTTGTAGACTGCTTTTAAACACAACGTATCAAGTCATAATCTTAAGGTATTTGGGGGTTTCCAAACTTGATTAACATACTTTCACCTTTCCAAAACCATTCCAAATCTACTTATGCTTTGCTATTGGAATCACCCATTAAACATAGCATGGTGTATTCGAATACTTTTTGTAAATGACTCTGCAGAGTTGCCCATCTTTACCCACAAGGTTCCTCAACCCTCATGACTGAGTTGAGAAAACAAGGTTGTTTCACTACTCATCTCTTTATGTAGGCTCTACCCGATAGACCTCCAGACAGACCCGGGGTTCCGCCGACACGGCCAGACACTTTATCCGCCGACATGGCCAGATAGCTGGCCCGTCCTGAGAGGAATCTACCGTTGTTTAGTATGGTTTTACCGCTTCCATACTAACTTTCTCGTACCCATTAGATCTCAACTCAGACCCGGGTATCCGCCACTAAGGCCAAACTACCCATCCTGGAAGGGATCTAACGTTGTTTAGTATGGTTTTACCGTTTTCATACTAACTATTTGTACTCCGTTAGAGATTCAATCGATTTGAGCAGCTACTTAACCAAGCTTGACAAGTCAACGCTTGTGGTTGAGTGATCACTATGTTCTTCACTTGGTATAAGATTTTAGTCCTTGCTTTTCACTAAAACATCATTCTACAAATTCACATTTCAGAGCCCACGGCACTGTCATCAATTCACAACCAAACCCTCATTCTGGGATGAGGTCATGGGCTCAAGCCATCTCATGGCATCCCATGATACTTTATCATAGAATCATTTTCAAAATTTCAATCGACAGAATATCAAGACTTTAGTAGTGAAAGTTAATGAGTTCTTGAACTACCATGATTACAATAATAATACTTTTAATATTACTAAGGTTTGTCAAGGTGAATATGGCCATCAAATTAAACAGGGCTTTTACGGGTGGTAGGACATTAACTAATAGCATGTCATTCTGAACAAACTTTGTACAAGAAATAACAATGCGTAAATAACATAATGAAAGTATTGGTAAATAAATAATTAAAGGAATGTAGGTTCAATATGATCAATGACATGTGACTTGCCTTGCTGATTTATGATTTCAACAATTTCGTATTCTTCTATATCTTGATCTTGAGCTTGATCCTGAGCTCCTCCTTCTTGACTTGGTCGACTCACGACGTCGTGCACTAGCGCAAAGCAAAGAAAGTAATTTAATTCCATGCTCGAAGAAAATGAGCTAGGAATAAAGAAATGAAATAAAGAAATAAAATCCAAGAAAAATCAAATAAAATAGGTTTTGGGTTTTTGGGTGCTTGGGATGGTGAAACGGAGTTGGAAAATGGATTGGTGGGCTCGAAACGCTCAAAACGGGTATATTTTTGCATTTTTGGGTTTGGATGAATAGTAACGGTTCAGTTACTATTCACTGCGGATTTTTACTATTCCATGCGGGTCGGTTTTACTATTTAAATCGGATCTTACTGTTCACAGCGGGCGGGTTTAAGCGTTATCGGATCGGATGAACAGTAATCGGCCAGTTACTGTTCATCTTCATCCTCCCGACCGCGCTCGCAGCCAGAAACAGGGCAAAGCAACGGCGGCGACTGGCAACGCTACAGGGCTTTGTGACGCAAACCGAGGCTATGGACGGATTCAGGGGGATGCCGAGAACCCATTTTTGGGGTCGGCGGTGGCCGGGGAGGCGTCGTTCGCCGACGGCGAGCTCAAATGCTCGGGGCGGCTTTTAATGGCTTGGGAGCTTTCGGGACGGCTATATCTAAAATTGGCGGGTGTTTAACCATCTAGGGACACTCAGGAAGGTCCTAGTGGCGATGACTCACGCTGGGAAAGCTCACAGTGAGCTGGCCACGGCGAGGTGGTTGCGGCTGGCGACGGTCTTCAGCGGCAGGGAAGGGGAAGGCTCGGCGAGCTAGGGCGACAGTTCGGGTAAGTTTCTAGGGACTTGAGGAAGCTGTGGATGAGAGCAATTGGAATTCTATTGGGTATACTGAAGAAATCGGTTTATTGCTCACCGTGGGAAATTTTAGTGGTCGCCGGTGATGGGAGTGACGAGGGATCAATTGAGTGGGCAGGGAGCTTCACTGGGGTATGTAGAGGGGTTCAGGAGGGTTCGCGGCTTTTATAGATGCCCGGAGGCGGTTTGGCACCGTGAGGGGCCATGGCGGCGGCCGTATTCAGCTAGGGGCAAGGGAATTCGAGGAGGTCGGCAGGGGATGCACATGGGTGCCTTGGGAGTGCAGTTACGGCGGTCAACAATTGCTGGCGCGGCTCAGGTCGGCCGAGAGACAGAAAAGAGGTTGCCGACGAAAATATCTGGGCGGCGGTGGTTTTTCTGGCCGGCGGGTGATGCATGGTAGAGGGATAGGGTTAGGGGCTACCAGGCTCGGGCGTACGATGACTGACACGTCTCTGGGAGCTGGCAGGGGAAGGAGAACGCGAGAGAGGGCAGGAGGGCGCGAGAGGGTTCGGGCGGCGATAAACAGAGGCGGCGGCGAAAAATATCAGATGGTGAACAGTGACGGTGAAAAATTGGATTGACTGGGTGATTTGGCAGGGTATTAGGGCGCAAATGAGCTAGGATTTGAGCTAATTTGGGCAAGGAAACAAGAGAAAATAAATTTAAAAGAAAATTTTAAATTTCTTGAAATTTTCGGTCTGTTTCAGATTTGTGGGCTTGCTTTCTTGTTTCTTGGGTCAGATAATGCAAGGGTGTTGATCTGTGTAGGCGTATTATTCATCGGATTAGACAGTTATTCAGGGGAAATTTTGGAGGGTGGCGGTTCCTCATGCTGCCCGGGTAAGATTATCGCGTTGATCGCTTGCTTGATTGGCTTAAAGGTCGAATTTTTGGGAGTATTTCGTTGTATGGGTTAGATTTCTGGGAGGTTTCAAGAGTCTGTGAATAGGAAGATCTCTATTTCCTTCAATCGGAAACCCCTCGGTAGGATTAGAGCATTTCCTGTGTTGATGATATGTGTGGCAAGAAAGCTCGTACGAAGGACAAATTGGTGAATTTTGGGAAGCAATCACGCGATGGGTTTCTTATCGACGTCAGATAGACCTTGCAAGCCGAGCCGACGGCCTCCTCGAAGCCCCTGGACCGACCACCCGGCAAGTGGTAGAACCAGAATTTTAACACGGGGATACAAACTTAAAATGCATCTATTCTAATACAAGTTTAAATAATATAATACAAAAGTTCAAATATGATAAATTGTATGTTTACACCACAAGACAAATAATTAAATATAAATTTGTAAAACAGAACTTGCACTTGAAATACTTACTGATCCGCTCATCTTTAGTATTGTAATTTGATGATGTGTTCGAGTAGGACCATCCAACTCCTGTCGGTGATTCGACAAATAGAAAATTGGACATTGCGATATTAAAGATAAAACAACATACTGAGAGTAAACACCTACCCTATTCTTTTATCTCCTCTTCTGAGTGATGGAGAGATGAGAACCAAAAACTTGACCTTTGTTCGGTAACTTCTTGTTTAATCCGAGGTTTTTGCCATCTCCTCTGGGATAAAATGGGCCTAGCTCTGTGAAAGCCCCACCTCCGATTGAAGAACATCCCGGACCTGAAAATCAAATGGGCTATGACTATAAGCAATGAATTTTTCCAGTAACCATTAGTATGCAGAATCCCATCTGGAGTATTGAATTCCATGAAAAAAATTGTATCTTTCTTTTTTCTTTGTCAATGGAAATGGGAATCAGATGATGCCTCACATCTCTTTAAAATCAAGGACAACAACATAGAGAGCTCAATGAGGCAAGGCTCCAAGGAAACATGGTTATCTCAAAGATACCATGTTCCTACTTGCAGAGTACTAGTAAAAGGCGTACCACCTCACGGTAGCACGGCGGCACGGCCGCATGCTGCCGGGGAGAAGACAAGGCGGCCAGGAGAGAGCGAGGGTGAGGCGGCCATGGTGGCGTGGTGTGGCAGTCAAGAGGGAGCGAGGGCAAGGTGAAAGATCAAGCTCCGATTAAGTTGGTTTTGGTGTTAATGGCAAATACTTTTATATTGTGTTGGTGATAATGACATATGTTCATATGAGACTAATATGTTGTTTAAATATATTTATACTAAGTCTCATTTGGATGGAATGATGAAATCAAAGAGGTATGCATTCGAAATCACTTTCCTACGTACTAATGCATTCCTAGATCCAAAACATAGATTGAACCCCTCAATTAGTACAAAATGAATATGTGCATATGTCTTCTTTATATACACTTGTATGCACACATTTAGGACGAGCTATCTCTGTGTTTTGCAGTCTCATAAGTATTGATCCATGTTTCTTTTAATATGCATATTTAGGATCTTTACTTATGAAATACATTCTTGAATATATATAGCCTGTGTAGTTCATATATACTCATGTGCAATCGGGTTATCATCTAACTTCTCTATTATGTGTAAATAGTTGAATGATTAATGACAACCAAATAAGTAAGATTTGTCTAAAACTTATATTAGAGTATACATTTGTTGTGTACATGTTGTATACTCGCAAATCAATTTTTATATCTTTTTATTTGTTGAGATTGTCATGAATTACCAAAAAGGGAAGATTGTTGAATCTAGTCCCTCTATTATGTGTTAATGGTGAAGTTTGGTAATTGATGATAATTATTTTATGGACTAACATTTTTCATGAGTTGGATGAATAGGTTAGATTCCACAAATGAGGATGACTTGGGATGACTTCATGTGTTGAAGATCATCAAGTCAAGATTGAGAAGATGATAGCTGCATGAGTTGAAGGCTATCAAGAAGAAGATTGCTTCATGTGTTGAAGGTCATTAAAGAAGAAGACGCATCATGAGTTTATGCATGAGGAGATGATCGTGTGTTGATTATCAAGACAAGTGAAGACCATCATGCGTTGATGGAGTTGAAGAAGTGGATGCATCATGCGTTGATGCATATCAAGATGACTCAAGGCAAAGGTATGACTAGCTAGGGTTAAGGATGTGTTCCTAATCTTTTACCGGTCTTGGTGTTTGGTTGGAAGACCGGATTGCTAGTATAGGTTGTCGTACTATTAAGAGGGGTCATGTCTAGTTTGAGTCTCATCATATGTTGATAGCTCAAACCTCACTTGCTCTAGCTCATCGTGATATGAGGCTTGCATTTACGAATGTGTTTTGCAAATGGTTAAAGCTCACGTGTTAAATTCTTGTAATATGGGACTATGCATTGCAAATGTGTTTTACAAGTGCTTGAAGTCCATGTTTCCATTCTTTGTGATATGAGGTATATATTTGCGAATGTGTTTTGCAAATAGTTGTAACTCATATTTAATCCTTGTGTCATGATTCCAAAAGTGTGCAAATGTGTTTTGCAACTTGTTGGGGATCATGTGTAATCCTTGTGTGCATGATATCATAATTTGCAAATGTGTTTTGCAAAGACTGTTGAGATATCTGCACTTCTTAGGAAAATCAGAACTACCGCTGTGTGTATAGCGGTACTTCCGGAGATCGGAAGTACCGGCTCTATGTGAGCGGTGCTACCGCACATCGGAAGTACCAGCATGTGTTGCGCGGTACTACCGGATGTGAGTGGTCGGCTCTGTGTGAGCGGCTCGTCCGGCCGTCGGAAATACCAGCTCTGTGTGAGCGGTACTACCGTACTTTGGAAAGTTCCAGATTTCCCTACAGCAGACCTGACTGTGTACAGCGGTCTGACCAACATTGTGTATGCGGTCAAACCGGCTTGTTCAATCTTGCCCGGGCCAAATGGGAAGTCTGACTGAGGAGCGGTCAGACCGGTTTCATACGGGCGGTCAGATCGGCATACAGCTGGCGGTCTGACCGATGTGAACCCGGCAGTCTGACTGGAGTTCAACCAGCGGTCTGACCGACCTTGAGGTAGCGGTCCGACCGGCATGAGGCAGCGGTCAGACCGGCATGGTGAAGGTGGTCTGACCGGCCAGCGAAACTTTCATTCCTCTCGCGGAACGTTTTTTTCCAGAGAGCGACTGCACTAATTTTTCTGAGAGCGGTCTGACCGGTGTGGGAGCGATCTGACCAGACCTGGCGGTCTGACCGGACCCTGTGTTGGCGGTCTGACCGGTTTTCCAGCCCAACGGCTAGTTTTTGTAGCCATTGGGAGGGCGGAAGTACCGGCCGTGTAACAACGGTAGTACCGCTCACATAGAGGTAATTACAGTAGAAAATCTAAAAAGAAGAGGCATATTCTTCCCATCCACAACTTGTTACTTAGAAAATCGTTTCAACAGAAACTTCTTAATGTTGTACACAAAATAAACCTATATAGCAGTAGAACTTCGCAGCCGTACGTACAAACGCTATACACAAGCCACAAAAAAGTGTGGAACACACACTGAAGGACTTCTATGATGTGTCTAATAAACTAGCTGCGTGAGCGCGACGGCACGCCACGCTAGCTACCGTGTGGACCGGAGTAAAAGAGACGATAACTCGCGAGAAGTTTCTTAAAAAAAATCGGGGTCACATACGTAATTTCGAGAAAACCGAAGGACTTTTTCGCAAAAAAAACCGAGGACCTGTAAGGACCTGTACGTAACTAAACGAGGACCCGTACGTATTTTTGGAAAACCGCGGAGTTTAATCCAACAAAGAATACACAATTCGGATGAAGCCAAGGGGGGTTTTCGCAAAAAAAACCTACCATGGACTTTTTTGCGAGAAGTAGGGACCTTTACGTAATTTCGCAAACTATAGGGGTTTTTCTGCAAAAAGAATGACGTGACGCGCTCCCTGGCCGGGAACCCCCCCGGCTATAATAGGCTTATGATATCTTGGGTTATTTCATTGATGGTAAAAAATAGCTAGCACTCCTAATACTATTTCTATGCACTAACAAAATACAATGAAGGTCATTTCTCCTTCAACAAATCTATTAGTTCAACCTTGAACGGCGTGGGACTTAGAAAAGTGTGATCTAAATCATGGATGAATGGTGATCTAATAGTCGGAGAATCTAAATCATGGATGGATGACGTGGGATTTAGAAGTGTGATCTAAATCATGGATGAACGATGATCTAATGATAGTTAAGAGACGGGGACTCACCTAGACAATCCAGCAGCACGGAGTTTACCTCATAAGTTATATTTTTTTTTATAGAAATGGGTTTTTTCTTTTATTTTGTTTGTAATAGTACTTCACCTTCGCATTGGTATTCGTTTGATGTCGCTGATTCATTTCTCGTATGTGAACATAACCACCAGCATACGAAACAACATTTGTCCATTGCCAGGACGCTACCGATTGCAGCTACGTATAGTTGGGATTGCCACTTAAATTTACCTAGTGGATTTCACCAAAAATAAGACCCCAAAATCCATAAATCGTAGCAAAAAAAGAGCAGTCCCATAATCCAATGCTTCGGAGGCAAGTCTTAAAAAGCATGACCTTCCCCCATACCGAAAATTTGATCAGGTGGAAGCTATTTGAGTTGGACCCTGAGGGATTAACGTCACATAATCTACACCGTGGAAGAAAGATATCCAGATTTGGCGAACTCCAGCGGGTGAGATTAGCATTCCAACTACACGTGATCTGCACCGAATGTGACCAACCTCACCACATGTTGGTCATATTGGAGCACCAGAACACATTACGAAACAAGTATGAAAAATAATCCAAAACACAGCCAGAGTTGCGAATAGCGTAATTGGATGCAGTACCTACAATGGTCATTAAGGGTTGACAAAGTATATACCCTAGCAGTATAATCCAAAACACCGCCAAAATTGCAAATATCGTAGGGCCTGTTTGGTTCGGCTGTAGCTTATAATTTTAAACTGAAATTTTTAAATTTTAGCTTTTTGCAACAGAGATTAATAAATACTCGATTGCAATTTTTATTAATACAGATATTGGACCCCACCTTAAGAAAATATCGCGTTTAAAAGTTAGATAGTATAGCAAAAGCTAAAAGCCGCTGGTTTCAGTAAAAAAGAACAGGGCCGTAATTGGATGCAGTACCGACAGTGATCATCAAGGGTTGACAAAGTCCATAAGCTATAGCAGTATTTAGATAAGCGAAACGAGACGACAGACAACCAGCCAAAAATTTTACTCAGCCAAAGCCAGAGGCTACAATCTGCTCCAACAAACAGGCGGAAAAGTATGCAAAGCTTTCCTTCTCTAGGCCTTCCTGGCTGCAATCTGTGACTCGGGCTGCAGAACCGAATAGAACAAAAAATCTGAAGGAATCACAACAGCAATGAAGCGTTTAACAAACGGGGTGATAGTGTGCAAATGCACATACCTCTTTCTTCACCGGCTCTTCCTTCTCCGACAGGATCAGCTCAATGTGGCAAGGGGCGGACATGTAAGCTGCAGCAGGTAATAAGATCAAATAGACATTAGAAATCTACAAAGCATGCTGAAATACTATGAAGAGAAATTGAATGCAAGTGTTTTGACAAACTTACGGTTGATGCGTCCATGAGCACGGTAGGTACGGCGCCGCTGCTTCTGGGCCTGGTTCACTTGAATGTGAGACAAGTAGAGTGTATCGACATCCAAACCTTTCACCTGCGGTGCAGAAAATGAAAAACTTATTCTGACATAACAGTGCAGTATGAAAAAGGTTTGGCAAGTCAAAGTAAGGATGCGGACCTCAGCATTGCTCTCTGCATTCTTGAGAAGATCCAGAATGAATCTAGCAGACTTGACAGGCCAGCGTCCCTGCCCATTTGAGTGGCGTGACTTAGCTTGAGCAGTACGCCCAACACCACGACAGTACCTACGGAAGGGGATGGCTTGCTTGTGCGCGATCACATCCTCGAGGTACCTTTTAGCCTTAACCAGTGGCAACTTCCTGAGGGCAAAAGCTGTCTCCCGGGTGTTCTGGAGTCGTGAAACATCAAAAAAAATATTAAACAGGGTGTTCTACAGTTGTGAAAAATCCAGAAAATACTAAACACTGATAGCATTACAACAAAGCACAGCAAACAAAAGCATGGTAACAAGTAGCTTTAAATACTCATCATCCAAAATATGCACCTAATATATGCTGAGCGCTGACACGTTCATATCACTACTGAACAGGATTTCCCAGCTTTGTACAGATGACACTTCAAATAATGTCGTACCACACCAAAACACATTAAAAAACTTTTTTAACACTACAGCGCAAAAAATGACACAAAATGTGCCATCATTTACTGAACCAATAGACATGGTAGAGTCCAATGGTTCACCCAATAATAATGAACATGATGTTCCTAAAGTTTACAGGGAAACTGCTAGTAGAGAGCACAGCATCCTGCTTTTTTTCTTTAGGGTCCTAACAAAAGAAGTTGTAGCATTACAACTAAAAGCCACCACTGAAAAGAGACCACACAAAGAACAGTACATGGGGGAAGGCTCACATTATGAATCTACTTCCACAGTTGAAAAGGAGAGTTCACTAGCAAAATAAGAACCTAAATAACTGGAAAAGTACGCAAAATTTTGAGAAATAAGTATAACTGAATAAAAATGTGTTATCATTTACTGAAGCAATTGACATCAAGCTGTGTCCACCGGTTCACCCAATAACAATGAATACTACGAGGATACTGCTTCTAGAGAGAACAACACCCTGCTTTTTTCTTTAGGTGCATATTGCCTAACCAAACAACCTGTAGTATTACACTAAAAATTTGACAGACAATTTAAAGCTGAACACAAATTGGACCTTCCAATATCAGATGACCGCTAAACTAGCACAGCTTTACTTCAAGTAGAACTAAATTTTCAAACAAGTATGGTCTCCAAAGCATAAACCTTAACAGCTGATACGCTACTTGTAAGTTCAAAAGAGACCACACCAAGAACAGTAAATGGAGGAACTGCATGCCTTACTTCAAACTACTAATCTACATCCATGGTTGGAGTAGAGCACGCACTAGCAAACTAAGAAGCTAAATAACAGCAAATGCATCCCAACATTTTGTAACCAAAGCAAAACAGAATAAAAATGTCCCAACATTTCCTGAACCAATCAACATCAAGCTGTGTCCACAGGTTCACCCAATAACAATACTAATCTACCTCCATGGTTGGAGCAGAGCGCGCCCTAGCAAACTAAGAAGCCAAATAACAGAAATGAATCCCAACATTTTGTAACCAAAGCAAAACAGAACAAAAATGTCCCATCATTTACTGAACCAATCAACATCAAGCTGTGTCCACCGGTTCACCCAATAACAATGAATACAATGTTCCTAAAGTTTACGAGGATACCGCTTATAGAGAGAGCAATATCCTGCTTTTTTTTTAGGTGCCTATTGCCTAACCACAAAAACCGTACAAGCATTACAATTAAATAAGTTGCACATATCAATTTAAATCTGAACACAGATGGGATCTTCTAAAACAATTTAAAGCTGAACACAAATTGGACCTTCCAATATCAAATGACTGCTAAACTAGCACAGCTTTACTTCAAGTAGAACTAAATTTTCAAACAAGTATGGTCTCCAAACCATAAACCTTAACAGCTGATACGCTACTGGTAAGTTCAAAAGAGACCACACCAAGAACAGTAAATGGGGGAACTGCATGCCTTACTTCAAACTACTAATCTACCTCCATGGTTGGAGTAGAGCACGCACTAGCAAACGAAGAAGATAAATAACAGCAAATGCATCCCAACATTTTGCAACCAAAGCAAAACAGAATAAAAATGTCCCAACATTTCCTGAACCAATCAACATCAAGCTGTGTCCACAGGTTCACCCAATAACAATACTAATCTACCTCCATGGTTGGAGCAGAGCAAGCCCTAGCAAACTAAGAAGCCAAATAACAGAAATGAATCCCAACATTTTGTAACCAAAGCAAAACAGAACAAAAATGTCCCATCATTTACTGAACCAATCAACATCAAGCTGTGTCCACCGGTTCACCCAATAACAATGAATACAATGTTCCTAAAGTTTACGAGGATACCGCTTATAGAGAGAGCAATATCCTGCTTTTTTCTTTAGGTGCCTATTGCCTAACCACAAAAACCGTACAAGCATTACAATTAAATAAGTTACACATATCAATTTAAATCTGAACACAGATGGGATCTTCTAAACTCCTAATGACAACCAAACTAGCATAACTTGAGCTTAGAAGGAAACCTAATTTTTAAGCAAGTATGCCACCCAAAACCTATACAACAAGTCAAGAACCAATACACTAAAGGTTCTACCCACAACAGTAGAAAACCACATGAAATAGCAAGAATATACAAGGAAAAACAAAGCATCATAACATGATTGGAGACATCACTTTAGATTTAAACGGATGTCTGACTAGCGAACTAAAGAACAGCTAGTCGTCCTCAATCTATGCTTCAACACTATGATTTACAACAAACAATCCACTGAACAGTAGCACAAATCTATTAGCTAACTCCTCTCTGCAAGATCTCGTAGTGATTAAAATGCATTCTTGGGAGTTGACTCGGGAGATCACCTTGAAGTGCACACGCAAGTCCCGGCCCATGGCCTTCGCGGCTGCAACGCATCACAGAGAAATGCACAAATCAGCAACCCGCAGATCTACGCAAATCATCACGCAAGACAGCGACGTGAAATTTGCGACACAAGTATCTCATCCTGCAAGGAAGCTTACATTTGGTGGGATTGGTGGGCTCCCTCGAGTACTGCACCTGGAAACCAAGAACAGGAAACGCACCACACGAGTCAGAACAAAGCCAAACCAAAGAGATGTCGCAGAGAGAGAGAGAGACGGAGAGAGAGAGAGAGAGAGAGAGAGAGAGAGAGAGAGCTAACCATTGCGGCAGCCGACGGCGGAGAGCTTACGAGGAGAACGCGGCGGCAGCGTGAGAGAGGAATGGAGAAGGGAGGAGGCAGGGGAGCGACTTATATAGGAGCAAGGAAACCTAGGAGCCAAACCCTAATGGGCTTGTAATGGCCCGAGGTGTGGTTGCGGACCAAATACTCAAAGATGCGGCCCAAAACCAAGCTAAAATGTTAGAAGTCTTTTTTTTAGGCGAATGTTACAAGCACTGAGCTAGTGCTCGAACCAGACTCGAGACGTGTCTATCTTGGATCCCATGGCTATGTACTCCCTCGTAATGCAAATACAGGGAAATGCCACCCCCGACCGTACGCAAAACCCGTCGCCATCGCCGGATGCCGCATGGGCGGGCGGCGTGATATGCGCGCGGGGGTTTCTTCGGCTCGTAATAGATGGTGATATAAAACACTTTAGAATGCGTGTCGATCAAATATTTTCTATGTTTTAGCATCAATATGAACAGTCGTATGAAAATTGATGTCAGTGGATTCGTAGTAAATATATTTTCATACTCCCCCGGTAGAGAAATACAATATTTATGAGTCTGCACGTCACGATTTTCGTATGACCAATCTAATTTTTTTTCATATGACCAGAAGAGCTGCATCTTCTGGTGCTCCACGGTGGCGACGCACAGCCGCCCGTCCTCCGGCGTCTTCCCGATGCGGTACTTGTGAGAGTAGTCCGCTAGCTTGGCCAGCACCAGCAGGAAGGATGGCAAGGTCCAACGTAATTAAGGTTCTGTTTGGGGAGCTGGAGATTCTGAGTAGCTAGCTGGCTGGTCTGAGTAGCAGCTGGTCTGAGTAGCTAACCTGTTTGGCATCCTAGATTCTAGCTGTGCAGCTGGTATCCTGATAGATGTATTGACTGAAATGCCCTTAGGTGAGTTGATGTCCTGATTATGTATTGATAGAAGAGATATACATGCTGTAAATTTGTAGTACTTAGTTCAAACATTGAAAAACTAATATTAAAATTTCATGACAATAAATTTGATTTTAAATCATAATTTTAAATATTAATATGGATAATTACCATGTCTCCATACAAAAGGAACGTACAAAAGGTGTTCATAGGCATATAAGGTGTTCAATGAAAATGCTGATAGCAGAAAATGTAATATAATAAACTGGTTTTGTTCAAAAAAATGATGATGATTTCTGATTGTTATCCAAAAGCATGCATTCATGCTCTTTTGAAAAAACTGATTCTTGATTTCAATTGGTAGCGGCGTAATTTGTCTCAATTCGTATGTCAATTTCGATTGTTGATTTCTATCTCTGATTTTACAACACATACAACCAAATTTGTATGGAATTTGTGAGTTGAATTCTAAATCAGGGAGATTAATATGAAATGGATGCTCTGCAGAGCTTCTTCAACTGCACAATACCACCAAGAGTAATTGTAATGGATTTCTCAACATTCTTATGTGATCCAGAGTAAAACAAATTTTATCTTGTGAAACATATATGGATTTTGAGTTATGCAAAAGCTAACAAAACTCCACAAATCCATCAATAGAAGCTTTTCCCAAATACCGCTCCTTCTCTCCTTTGCACCATCTCACATACACACATGTACACAGAAGGATCAACAGAAAGAACAAAAGAATCTGTTGCACTAAAGTTTGATGAGCGAGCCGCACGCACATGTACCGAGTTACCTTTCTCGCAAGAATTACTAGCAAACACATGCATCAAGTTATAGGAGGTCAAACACATGCATGAATTAGACACTCCAAAATCAGGTATGAGCATATACCAGATTCTATTATAGGCTTCCAAACATGGAACATCACAAAACATAAAAATTGAAAAGGTTCTACACTGAACATAGAAATTCATAAGGTTCTTGAAATTCATAAGCATATATCATTTGTCACAACGCCTGGTGGCTTGCCAGTTGCCAACATATAGGACTGGTAATCTGATAGTGCAAGCTCCTACGAAACTCAGTAAGTTGATCTTAAGATCTTCCCAACCTTGATTTCAATGATGGCTGCAAAGCTTCAGATTCTCGACAAATCTGCAAAGCACATGAACTGGCATAAGCACCGTGGTAATAGAGCATTTCTCCTAGACAAAACATCAAAGGAAACACCGAATCTTGGGAGGGGCGGTGGGGAGGGGCCGGGGTGGGCGGCGGGGGGGGGCGGCGGGGATCCGGGAGGGGCGACGGCGGGAGGGGCCGAGGTGGGCGGCGGTGTGTAGGGCCCAGATTTTACCATCCGAATCCCACGTGATTTAATGCACTATTCCACGGATCGAGATAGTGCTCACGCTACGTAAAATGAATATCAAATACATACCATGCGGAAACATAACTAAAATAGTAAACTTACTCATGGGCCGATTAGGCCGAAATCAGTAAATTGCAGCAGCGGAAGAACGAAGCACACAGGTGGGACCTTCAGGACATGCCCACAGGCAGCCAACTGGAGGTTCGCGACCTAGCCCTCGACATCCTCATCTTCTTTATCATCATGACCAATAGTGTTGCTGAGGTGCAGTGATCTGATTCTTGAGTCTAGATTTGTTGTGAGAGCGAGTGTGAGCACACTAACCACCGTGCTCCGCGATCCAATACACAGGATGCAAATATATAGTATGCATGGCTTATCAAAGGAAAGGCTCGGGTTGTTTTATTTGCCAGAAATCGCTTTTGGTAGCATTGTTATTATTAAACCATAGTGCTATTACTGCTACCTAGAACTTCACACGGCGATTGCCATAATTGACTCACTCCCCCAAATGCCATAATTGACTTAATCCACCAAAGACACAATTTCCTTACTAAATGTTGTCTAAGACTCCAAACAATGAGTGGCATCATTTAGCTAATCCACCGATCAAACCCTTTATATATATTCATTTTGAATCCACCAATATCTTCACGTATTCCGAACTCATACTAGCCCAATCTTGTAGTCATTATTCACCAACTCCCTACTTCTGAATTCCAATGATTCCCTAATAGGATTACTTTTTAATCCACCGAAATCATTCATATCAAAACTTTCTAACAAATCAATCCTTTCAGCTAATTATCCAAAACCATAAATTGTTTTTTCCATAATCATCCTTATTTTCATTATTTATCTCTAACTAATTCATTAATACTTCTGCACCAAGAATATCATTAATCTAGTTTATGCTTCAATTGTCATATCTCCAAAGTTCCTCAATTTCAAATCATCTATCTAGATCAATTCCTGTTAATCCCATTAAATCCAACAATTACCTTTACACTCTTCTAATTCACCAAAATCATTGATCCAGATTATACTCCTAATTATTATTATCCTCCGATATACCCAAAAATTCAATTCATCCTTCCAGTATTTTAATCAAATCCTATCAATCACATTATTACTAACATCTCTCAAGAATTTATATTAGTGTCGTAATCCAACAATTTCTTTTGCACTCTCTAATCCTCCAAAAATCATTTAAATCATCTTTCTAACCCATCCATTCATATAGACTCCACCGATTTATTTCTCCTAAACCCCTTTCTAATATTCTCTTTTTATAATCGACATGAATCCACCAACATCGTTACGTGTTTACCACAACAATCATTTTCTGTTCTTATGATTCTTTTATTTCTCACTGTCTTCTTATTTTATGTGAACTATTATCATTATTTTGCTTTTGAAATATAGTACGTAAGAAATTTCCTGAGACTTAGCAGTTTGAACAAAAGCATACTATGTACGAGGATGCAATAATAATAGCGATTCAGATTCCATCCACCGTTACAAGGCATCTGCACCATATGCTTAATCTTTCAGCGTTATAGCCGCTTAACTTATCACTGGGACGACACCCAGGGCAACACAAATCAGGGCCTTGCACTGCCCTCCACTTTTCCATTCCCACCCACAAAGTTTTTGAAATAGAACTATATCTGGTTAAGTTTCCCATGTCCGCCCATGACCGTGGGCACGGCTATTCGAATAGTTTTGACTCTGCAGAGCTTGTACACTTTTACCACAAGAGACAATCAACTCGTTGCCCCACATGATTCCTTAGTCATGCAGTTGAGCGCACCATCACGTTGATCGCTCGAGTATCTAGTTCCTTTTGTCATCTCACCTTATGGGCTTCTCCCACTTGCGGTGGATCTCATCTATGCACGGGATGTTCTCCACAAGCATTAACGCAATGGCTCCCCTTCCCAACGCTTAGAATAGCTGGAAAACTTCACCCTCCCCTTGGTGTCCCTTTAGGCCTCCCCTTGCCCTTGCTTATCCACTTCACTCCACTACTAGTGAGATGAGTCCGGGAGTTTCGATACAACTACTTAGCCAAGTTGTACTTTACAGACTTGTGGTTGCACTGTTTTACATAGGAGGTCATGACAAGATTCAGTCCTTAGTGGTATCTGGACGATTCTACCACAACCCACTTTGTGCCTCCACTGCACCATTCACACACACCATCGAACCATTCGTCCAGATATTTAAGCAAGTAGGGTTTTGGGAACATAAAATAATCATATCGAACATATACCAGTCATTACTACCATGACTGCCCAACCAAATTTTCTCATGATTAAAAGTGATGTTGGGCGTTTTCACGCCCATGAATATCTATGCAACACTACGCATGGCGTATAAATTACGGACTTATTTTCAAAAGGTTACTATCATAATTTCGCTAGGGCGACAAGGTTCATATATTCAAATATTCAACAAGGGGTGTAATATTATTCAAGGCAAACGATGGGCATATAACTAGAATCTTGAATTAAGCATGTATTTGTACATAAGATAACAGCATGCAATTTGATAATTTAAACAAAAGTAATTTGCAGAAATTGTAGGTTCAACATGATCAAAGTATTGACTCGCCTGGCGTGATTTTACCGCGGTCTTGAGCTCACACAATGCTTTCTCTTGAGCTTTTGGTCTCTATCTTTTCTTCGAGCTTGACCTCGCTTGATCCACTGAATCTTTACGACTTCCAATTTCTAATTACGCGCTAGACGACTGGATCCAAACAAAAGCAAATAACTCAAAAGATCCAAATAAATCCGAATAAACTCAATTTAGTTTTATTATGAGTTAATGGGTGATTGGAGGCAAAGTCGGTGGTAGAATATGATGACTTGATCTTTTTAGTAGTAATCTCTTTTATCATTTTACATTTATTTAGGAAGTTCCATGAGCTAGGTTAAACCTATGAATTGGTGTATTCTGTCGAGTGCTAATGTTGGGGCATATGATTATGCTCAATATTATTAGGTATTAAAATCTAGTGTTAAGATTTAATTAATGGTACTGCTATTATCTTGCTTATCCTTTAGCTACTATTAGACTTAGCTTTATTTCTAATCTTAGTTTAAACTTAGCTATCCAGGCACAGCTTGGAGTATAAGGTCACATTTCAATATCTGCTAGTTAGCACAACCCACTATAAATTATATTTAACGGAGGCATGTTAGGTATTGGGTATAGGTTTTAATTATAACTAAGAGTAGTCCTTAATTTAGAGCCTTGATTTCGTGTCTAACATAATATCCAAACCTTTAAATTTATTTAAAACTTCTTTTCGATTAAGTTACTTACTAAATTTGAATACTTAATCAGGGTCACTTTCTCTTTATCACTGCCCTTAGTTAATACCCAGATGTTTAAATAATTATCTAAACTATCTCAAGTATTCACCTTGGATAACCAACCCGTTATTAAATATTTAACATTCATATGTTATATATATATATATATATATATATATATATATATATATATATATATATATACTAATCAAATTTATTGGCTTTTATGGGTTTTTCCTAAAGTACTCAATCGCTCATATGCATACCTTTTTAACTACTTTTAACTTCTACTAGGGGTATTCTTTTATTTAAGGCCCTACTTTTATAACTAAGTATGATATCCACTATCTTTATGCAGTTTTGAATAATTAGTCAAGGTCAACTTTTGGCACAACCTTTAATTTAAAATTTAGATTTAAATCTATAACATTAGTTACTAACATAGGATGATTATTCCAAATTTAAATCTTTCTAACCCCTTTTTCACCCTATATAAATTCTGCATATATTCTGGACCTTTTTCCTGATTTTCCCCCATTTTTCGGGACTGTCCAGCATAGCAAAATAATTAAGTCTAAAAACCCACCCCGACGCTGCGGAGCGAAAGCTCGAACGTGGGCAGCCGAGGCGAGTTCTGAGTGCAGGCGCAACTAGCCAGGAGAGCTCTTTGTGTTACCTGACTTAGAAGGGGGAGAGGTAGTAGTTAAGTCGAGCGTGCAGTGCTGGACACAGAGGAAGCTCGGGGCTACGGGTACGGCCGGCGGTGTCGGCGACGAGGCGGCCGGGAGGAGAAGGAGATGACTAAAACGCTGCTCATGGGCCGTGGAGACCGGTGGAAGCGTCGGCGGGTCCGTGGAGCTCCGGAGCGGCCGGCGGCGAGCACAGCGGTGGCGCTGGGAGGTCACCGTGGGGAGGAGCTCGGGTGGCGGAGGGCTTCGACCGATGGCTGGGATAGCATCGGGGTGCCGAGGTGTCGCTCCCACCCCGCCGAATTGACCTGCGATCGACCGGGGAGAGTACGGCGGTGGAAGCGGTGGTGACGGTCGGCGGTGAGGAAGAAGCCGATTCCGGCGAGCTCGGCGCATGACTCTCCAATTAGGCCGAAGGGGAAGCGGAGGGGGAGTGGGGGCACGCCACGATGCATTCAATTTGGAGAATGAACTGTCGCGGTGGCCGGGGGTCGTGGAGGCGCCGGCGGCCATGAATAGAGCGTGACCGAACTCCAAAAGAAATGGAGGAAGGGAGAGAAGTGGCCTGCCAAGGAGGAAGAGGAGGTGGGAAGAAGAGGGAAGACGCGGAGGCATCTTATGGCCGCAAAGGGGCGGGAGGTGCCGAGGACCGGGCGACGGCGGATCGCCGGTCCTTGCCGTCTCGGGGCTCGGCGTCTGGCGTGGGGCTCGACGCGCGCAAGGGTGACGGTTATGGGCGGCGGCGGAGGGGACGGCCGAGGCGGCGCGTCTTGATGGTAACATGGCTCGAGATGGCAGCTGGCCCAGAGAAAGCGAGAGACCGAGAGGGGAGAAGAAAGAAGTGGCGCAGGCGCACGGGGGGAAAGAGAAGAAGAATGAGGGAAGAAGGGAGAGGGAGAGGGCCCAGCGGCAGGGGGAGAGAAAAAGAGAGAGAGAGAGAAGAAGAGAGGGCGACGGGCCGCCCACCCACAGAGGGGAAAAAGGAGGAAGAGAGAGAAGAGGAGTGAGTCCCACCGAAGGAAAGAAGAATGGAAGAAAAGGGAAAAGAAGGCTCATGCAAAATTTTTGAATTTGGATTTCTAACTTAAATTTTAGTCGGCATTAGGAATTACCGATTTTTGCGCTTTACAATGACATTCCAAATTTTAAATTTTCGCTAAGTTTTGTGTTCAATTTTCGATTTTAATTATTTGCCCTTGGATTTTGATTTTGATATTACTTTGCTCTAATTAAATTCTGGATATCCAATCTTGGGTTTGTATGCCACAAAACTCAATAAGGTTTCAAATAAATATTTAGAAGAAAATTTGAATGCCAGCACAATGCAAGAAAAGTTTTGAAAATTTCCTGCTTTTGAATATCCAAAATTTTGGGGTGTTACAGTGGGAGGGGAGGAGGGTAGGAGGGGCGGCGAGGGATCTTGACGGGAGGGCGGCGGGGGAGGGGAGGAGAGAGGCATGGGGAGGAGGGGCGGCATGGGGATCTCGGTGGGGAGGGGACGAGAGGCGTGGGGAGGAGAGTGGGCGTGGGCGGGGATTTGGGAGGGGTGGGGATCCGGGAGGCGGGGAGTTTTATTCATGGCATTTATGAGTAAATAACTTCAACTTTAAGTGGCATTAACCCGCAGAATCTGTGAGAAGCTCGGCTATTGCGCCTACTTGGTCCCAGATAATTGTGCCTTCCATTTTCGATTCTCGAGTCGGCCCAAAAGTCGGATCTTTGGGAGAGCTTTTGGCTACTAGAAGTAGCTAGCTTGCCTAGAATCCAAAACAAACAGGGCCTAAATCCCTAGCACTTCGTGTTACAATTATAACCATGTGTTACGATGATCAACGACTCCAAGCATCAAGAAAACAAAAGAAAAGGGAAAGAATTAAGTCCTTAGCCACTTCGTGCTACAACAAACTAGAGCAATGTGCAATGTTGTTCTTGCTAACAGCACATTCGATGCGGCGGCATACCATTTTTCGTAGCAACTCCATGTCTCGGGCACCCCTTCGATGAGGTTGTCCCCCTTCCAAATCACCCCTACAAAGCACAATTTCAGCGCAACCGCAAGAAGAATCCCTAATCACATATTCGAGAAAATTCCCCCCATAAAAAGAGAGAAGAAAAAGGTAACGAATCGGAGGCCATCGCAATCGAAGATGAAGGCGTCGACGATGAAGAGGCCGCCGGGAGGGTTTGGGAGCCCGTTAGCTATGGCTTCTTTTGTCTTGGCTGCTACTCAGTGCTCCGTTCGCTGGTTTTGGAATCGGGTGCGAATATGGGCCTGTCCTTTTTTGGTGCGGCTAGTGCCTTTTGGTTGCGGCTTATGATTTTTGTGTTGTTTGTGTGAGAGATTATAGATTAACTAAAACTCACGTACGATTTTTGTCGATATAAATGAAGTCGGTACAATATGTATTACAATTAACTAGTAGACTCTATTTTGAAAAGATACTCCGTTTAAAAATTAGGTAATGTAGAAAAACTAAAAGTTGAAGCCAAAAGATGAAAAAGAAGGTCTGTTTGGCTGAAATTTTTGAATTTTGGCTGTTTACGATACAAATTACGGAGAGATAGATACTCACTTGCGATTTTGGATGGTACATATGTTAGGCTTTTAACGTGTATATCGTTTAAGCTGTGGACCCTATCTTGATAAAATACTCCGTTTGAAAGTTAGGTATTATAGCAAAAATCAAAAGCCGTCAATTTCGGAGGAAAAGAACATGCCCTATGTATCTCCCTCCCTTGTCGTTGCAAAGGCTGACGTCTCTTTTGCCCTTCTCTGTTGCATTTGGTGTATGGAAGCATCTCCATTAATACTCTTTGCTGATATTGGTCGTTAGGTTGGAACGGTTTATGCCTTGCTTCAAACAGTTCAGCTTCTGCGTTCTTAGTTTCGTTTCGTTTCTTTTACTTTTTACTTTTTGGTTTTTCTTTTTTCTCTTAATTTTTTATATTGTCTATGATAATATAACTTTTTTATTTTTAAAAAATAATTACTTAAAAAACTAATAATTGTTACAATGTATTTTCAGCCGCTATAATGTTAAAAAAACTAGAAGCCATGACTTATAAGACACATTGAGCATGGACATATATAAATGACACTATAGCTATTTTTTTTCTCAAATTTGACCTTCAAATACTCATTTTTGTAAATTTAATCTCCTCTACTGACCTACCAAGCCAGAGAAGCTCAGCAAATGTTTGTCGAACTATGCCGAGCTCTCCTGGCTCAACAGGATGCCTATCGAGCCTCTAGTCCACGGCACCATTCTGGGCGGCGCTAAGCATCGCTTTACTTACCACTAATTAGCGCTTAGTTATTGCTAACCTTGGTAGGTCCATAGAAAGGTTAAATTTATAAAATCAGACGTTTGAAGGTTAATTTTTTTTAAAAAAGTTGATATAATGCCATCTGCGTGAACAATTCGTTATGTTGGCGAGACAAGGAAAAAACTTCACTAATCCTCGTGTCGTGTATCCTGACAAAGCTATAGAAAGACATAATACTATTTCAAAGAAAAAAGATGCCGACGTGTCACTCCTTACGGTAATCTAGCGTACAATTAACCCGCAATTCAGTTCTAATCGTTCGCTCCAATAAAATCTTCCACGTAAGACGCAAAATGTTTACAGAACATGACATCTAAAACTCACACAGTGGGTATATGTACTCGTTCCTACCCTCGATATCACAAGTTCTACAAGACGAATATGTGTATGTATTGCCTTCTTCTGTACTCATTGTTGGATGTCGAACCATACATTCCCATGTTGTATACAAAACACTTGAACGATTAGTTTTTTTTAAAAAAAAAACTTGAACTGTTCACAAGTATGTGCTTCAATTACAGCGGTACCATGTGTTATTCATATTTCGGTGCCTTATATATCTCTTAACAACTCGAATAATCCTATAAATTATAAAAGAAAATAGAAGAAGTAGCCTCAACCAAACTACAATAGGCTACGAAGGAGCTTGTTGACAGTCCTCCCTGAACTCAAGAAATGCGAGGGTGTAAGTTTTGACGGAGATTATGAAGGTTGGAGCATTCCTTTCCAACCAAAATCAGATGGAGTGGCAAAAGAATGATGGAGTTGAGGTCTTTAGCTTGGCAACATATCCTATGTACTCAAATTTAAGGTGCAATCACGGTACACCCTAACTAAAAATGGGAGATTGGAGCATTTGCCCCATGCATAAACGTGGAATTTGATGATTTGCCCTATTTGTCTCATTGATATGTGGACCTTGGACCCACATGTCATTGAGACATCACAGGGCAAATCATCAAATGTAATGAAAGGTGTGACAAATGATCAATTACCTCAACTAAAAATATCATGAAAAATTATAAGAAATTTTTTACATATATTTATAAACTTACTTTAACTATGCATAGATTTTAAGTTCAGATTCATTATATGTTAGTGGTAACAAAAAAGAGAAAAGTCTAACAAATGTTAAAAGTACAAATTTGTTAGAATTTTATCTTTTTTGCTGCTCTTAACATAGAATAAATTTGAATTTAAAATTGTATAGATAGATGGACTAAACAATGAAATACATGTAGAAATTTTCTTATAATTTTTCATGATTTTTTAGTTAAAGTATATCATAAATACATGTAAAATTTGAGTGCTTAGGATATACTGTGCTTTAACTTGATTCAAACTTACTGCTATGGATACGACACCAAGTGTTGTACCTATCATCAACCGCTAGTGTTAGCCTTTGTTTTCACAGGCCTAAAAAGATTTGGAGCCGTACTGTCGGTAGAAACTGCATTGTACAAATAGGTGATCAATTGACTCATGTCCTTACTGGCACAGGACATAGATGCACTAGTTTGGTACGCCTAGGCGTAGTCTGTTGTCCAACAGATTCCTAAGCGCCAGCCACGCGAAGAGAAATTACTCCAATTCTTTTCACCTTATTTCAGTATATAATTTATAATTTTTTAATAAATAAATAAGATTATTTCTCTGTCATCATTTTAAACCGACTTCTTATAATAGTCTTTTAGAAGTGACTTATTGACTTTCAATTTATTTATATAAATACTCATATTAAAGCCTAAAACTATCGTTATAGTTATAAACTATAAATCATAACACCAAGAGTGATGCCACATTTTTCCCATTCTTTTTATGATAAGGCAATGTAGGTAAAACTTGAAGTGTAGGTTTTGATTGGAAGTGAATTGCCAAAGGAATTGGTTCTCGGCGTTCTCATACACGTGTACATATCATAAGGTGCCCCGTAAGCTTAGGTATTCCAAGAATGCAGTGATCGATAGCTACCTTGATGGTCTGAAACTCATGGATGGTTGTGTGATTTGTGAAGGGCATCGCGGACGTAGTTCTTGCCTTGTCGATAAATTGAATCAAGGTAGTAGTGGCAAGGTGCTCTATGCGGTCATCCTGTAGCCAGTTATCTTGCTAGAATAGAGCGTGCGACCGTTTCTCACTATAGACTGAGTGGAAAGTCTACTGGTGGATTTTTTACTTAAAGTTTATATCTATAGATAACGGTTTATAACTTTAGCATAAGTGTTGGTATGAACGAATTAAATACCGATAAGACGTTTTAAAAAGATTGTCCTAATAAACTGTTCCGAAAAAATGACGAAAAAGTTGTTCCGTTTATTTGTTACGAAAAAGGCATAAGTTATAAGCTGAAAAAGAAGAGGGCCTTGATTTGTTTTTTGGACTGCGGTTTATGATTTTTAGCTGTAATTTATTAGTTTAATAAATAATAATCGCTGAGAGGAGATAAACACAGCTAAAAAGTAAAAATAAAACTTTGCATCCTTCTCCACCACGCAAGCTTCTCTGTCAATGCATTTGGAAACCCACTTAGGCAAATCTGAAGCAGTTATATGGTAAATGAGGATGACGGTCATCACCGCTTTAAGATTAGCACGTCTCGTCGGAGACAGAGGGGCGGCTGAAAATGTGCTTTGCGTACTGTAGCCAGAGAGCTAAGGAGAGCCCGGCTGAAGATGTGCTTTGCGTACTGTAGCCAAAGCTAAAGAGAGCCCGGCTGAAGATGTGCTTTGCGTAGTATAGCCGAAGCTAAGGACAACACAAGGTACAGTGAACTTTTTTATCAAATGAGGTTATAATAGTTTTCCACAGCAGCGCAGGGCACCTACATTGCAATTTTTTCAATGAGATTACAATGGAAGACGTACATATACTTATACCACATACCATACATATACATGTATATACGTCATAATGAAACACACATTATGACTTTGGCCTATTTTTTTTGCAGCAGCTTATAGATTTTGGTTGAAATTTTTGAATTTTGGCTGTTTACGGTACAGATTACGGAGAGATTGATACTCATTTACGATTTTGGCTGGTACAGATGTTAAGCTTTTAACGTGTACTACATTTTAACTTGTAGGGTCCGTCTTGAGAAAATACTTCATTTAAAAGTTAGGTACTATAGTGGCTGCCAAAAGTCGGTCGGCTTGTGCCCTGCCGAACACCCCCTTCAACAGAGGTCGCTGGATAAATCTAGTATTTATCTAGTAACTCACAAAGTATGAATATGTAATTTCCCACTAAATGCACATACTGTATGTAAGGTGAGGTATCTAAAAGCGGATCCAGGGATGGAGCTAGACGGATGGCACGATGAGGAAACTTGCCAACTGAGTTTAGGCCTCGTTCATTCTGATTTCAGTATCTACCATCTGAAAGCTGGAACGAATATATTGGTTTCTTAATTTTTTTTTGTGTTTTAGGTTTTTCTTTCCTTTGTATTATTACTAAGATATAACAATATTTTTATTTTATTTTTCTTAATTAAATACCTTAAAAAACTAACCATCGTTGACCATCGAGGAGCCAGAATGGACGAGCCTAAAGTCCTGCTCAAATGAGTTTTTTGGGTGGCTTATGGCTGAAAGCTACTGTAGCGGTTGAAAAAACACTGTAGCTGACGAAGATTTATTTGGTATAATTAAATTTAAAAATAGAAAAACATATTAACCTATCATGTATAATGCAAACAAATACGAGAAAAAACAAAAAAAACTTAAAAAAACTAAAAGTATAGAAAAAAAATAAAATTTATAAATAATCAAAATAAGTCAAAAATTAAAAGTTCAAGTAAATACGAGCAGAGCCTAAAAGCTGGGTCCTCACCTACATTGCGATTTACGGTCGTGGCAAAGGCGGTAAACCAGATCGGCGAGGAGCCGCAGCATATTGGAGTATTGGACGCAGAGGGAGAGAGAATGTGAAATAGAGCACTTACAGAAGACGAAACAGCTGCGCCGCCTCTGCTTTTCCTTGGGGTAAAAAACCTCCCACGAGTCACGCGCACACAACACATTCGTTCCTTCCTTTCCTCCCCCACAAAACCCTCCAACAAATCTCTCCTCTCTCTCCCACCTCCGCTTCTCTCCCCTTCCTCCGCGCCGCTTTCCCCTCCTCTCCTCCCCGGGATTCGCGTCCGTCCCTTTGCGCGTTCGTTCGTGCGGGAGTCGAGCAGAGCAGGAAGCGAGGGAGGGTTCCGGCGGCGGCGGCGAGTAGCAGCAGGAGGAGGAGGAGGGGATGGCGGCGGCTAGGGTTTCGATCCCGGTGGCGGTGCGGCGGACGATCCAGAACATCAAGGAGATCGTGGGGGACCACACCGACGAGGAGGTCTATGCCGCGCTCCGCGAATGCAACATGGATCCCAACGAGACCGCCCAGAAGCTCCTCCTCCAAGGTATCCATCCACCCCCACCTATCCATCCTTCTATCGATTCCGTACGATTTGGTTCCGTGTGGAGCAGGCGGGCTCTTGCGAGGCGTTTGCGTGCTCGGTTCCAGCGGCAATAGGGGGCTCTCTTGGGGTTGAGGAGGGAAAGATGCGCTGTGCCTAGTAGGCCTCCTGATTTGATGCGCGCCTGTTTGATTCGGTCTCTAGGGGTTCTAGGGTTTGTGTTTCTCTGCTCTATTTGTTGGATTTGTAGGGATTGACATGCAGTGTAGCCAAGTACCTGGTTTGGAGTTAAACAGACAAAAAAGAGTAGGGCTTGGTGGGATTATGTTGTGTGTTTTGTGTCTTTTGTTGGATTCGGCTAAGTTTGTTCTGTAGGGTTGCTGGCTGGTGCTGGCAATCGTCGTGGGAAAGAGTGCGACTTTTAGTTGTTATCTGTGTCTGATTTTGAGTGCAAGAATAGTAACCTGTTCTAAACGATAGTGTGCTTGTGGCCTTGTGGGTCCTTCCTGGATCTGAGGTGATTATAATGCAGGTCACAGTGTTATCTTTGAATTGAGGGCTGAACATTGCTTTTGCTTTCTGTAGTTAGGCGCTGTCACCTAACTACAGAAAATAAAAAAGCTGCTATCATCTTTGCGGAAGAAAGTCATCCTTTCGTGCATCTCTCGTGCTACTTGCGGTTAACCTTCTGCGGCGGATTAACAGTAGTATGTGGGATGTTTGAATTTGTGGGGAAGCAATTTAGGATATCACAAGTTGAAGCATAAAAGACAACTCTAATAAAGATGTCATACAAACAAGTTAAAAGAAAAACTAAAGCTGGAGACACAATCTTTTGTTCTGAAGTACGAGATACAAAACTCCATTGTTCTCTAAGGTTAATTTTATTACAAACAGATCATTTGAGTTTTGATCCCGAAAATGGACTACGACAAAGGCATGTCAAGGTGAGATTTATGGGCTCTACTAGGCCAAATGCCTTGAAGGACAAGGCTGGGGACCTAGGACGACAGCATTTGAATAGCTTCAATTCTTACTTGCTCATGGAGTCAGGTGCGGGTCACTTTCATGTGACGTCAGGCCGTGTGGGTTCATTAGTCTTAACTCAGAGCAATAGTTTGGTTAATTGTGCGTAGAGGGGGATGTGGTCTTGTACTTCAGATTGATGTCTAGTGGTGTGCTTCATATATCCTGAGGCAACCTCTGCATGCACTGAAGATACTATAGTCTCTATGTCTGAGGGCTTTTGAGGGGAGTCCTAGATGTTTTTGTGAGTTAATGGGGGTATCTCCGGGTACATGAAGTAATGAATAGGCATCTATTTATCACCTTAGCTTCCCTAACCTATCGTCTGTTTATCCAGAAGTATATGATTTCTTCTCCTTCCACAGACTTATAAGTTTCTTTCCAATGTTGCTTCCACAAGAAGTATGGCAACCTACAGCTGCTACTTAGTCCGACCCTTTATGACTTTCTTGTGATGTCATAGCCATTCCAAATTGTCGTGCTTTTCTTCATTAACGACCATCCTTCTATTCCTTGCATAAGTTGATCTTGGGCCTTTCCCCCCCTCAGCAACCTTTAAGCAAGGACATCGGTACATATTCAACTCATATAGGAGATGGTCTACCGTAAATAGTATAGTACTCCCTTAGTTTCACAATATAAGTCCAAGTCCACCATACACACAGACCAAGTAGACACAAAATCAAGGTAGAGTTCAATAAAGAATTAAAGATGGACCATAGTTACAACTATCAATGAAATGTTTCACCACTTAGCATTTTCTCTCTGCACATTGAAAGCATGGGCAAACATGGAAAAAGCACAAATCCACAGTAATTCCACTATAAAGTTCATCAATAGAGATGCATGATGAAACTATTCCCAATAAAATGGGCTATATAGTGAATAGAGATAGTAATAGAGAAGTACTTGGCCCTAATTATGAACGGTTGCTCTTTCCAAAGCTGTATCTCGAAGACCATTAAAAATAAAAAACAGCTTACATTTGGAAATATAAGGATTATTTCATATGGGTAATGAGCTTTGCAGTGTTGTGCCAATTGGGTATATGTCAATGCCTTCTGGGGTGAATGTGGTCCTTTCTCTCGTGTGTTCCTTGGTTTTGCAAAACTCAGTACTGGGTTTCAAAGTCTTCTGTTTCATTTCATTTGCTATTGTGTGAAAAAGGTGTGATTTTTTCTTGTTTAGTAAGATGCCTGTGCGTTGCAACGGTGTCTCAAAACAGGGTGATAGATATAATTAAATGTAAGGTTGCGGATTTATCTCTAGTCTTGTGCTATGTGAAAGTATTTTCTCAATATGGTGTTTTGTGAAACTCAGAAATTTACCTTGTGCTAAGTGATTTAATAAAAAATTGAAACTAAGTCAATAAAAATTTTTAATAAAAAATTGAAACTAAGGCAATAAAAAATTTGAAATGAAGGCTTCTTTTGGATTTTCTAATTTTGTGCAATAATATGAACTAAGTCTTGCGGCACTCCTATGTTCTAAGCAAGCCTTAAAAAGTTTCATTGCAAAAACAGTTGACATGCCCGGCCTACACTATTCGTGATGGGTCACATTTCATTCTCATGCAATAGAATCTTTTTGGGTCTATTTGGAAGGGGGTTTACTCAGTTTTAGTATTTACGCTCTGTTTGGAACAGAGGAATTCCAAAGGAGTATCATAGGATTTATACTACCTATGAAATTCCTGCAAAATTCCTATGAAATTATTGCGTTTCAAATGGGGCCTTGTAATTCAAATAAAGATTAAATTCGGCATCCTATCGAATGTTTTAATAGCCCCCAACATCAACTCCCTGGGTGACATACAACAACATTTCAGGAAAGAGCATGACATGACGATCATACGATCGACTCGGCCTAGGCGTCGGGCGGAAGGGCAAATTCCTACTCCTCGGGCAGTTTAACACCCGTTGGGCTGCACCTCATGCCCCGGCATCGTTGACAGTTCTATGCCCTCGCCATGCCCGCCGCGGACACGTGTTGCCCCGTGCTTCCTTGTCCATAGCATCTACGCTGCCGCCACCGAGATCGCACACATCGAGCTTGGCCGGTTCAATGGTTCGTGCACACGATTTGGACCCTGCCTCACGACCTCACACACCCTCGCCGTCGTCGTTCCTGCACTAACTGGCAAGGGGGACGTGGTCGCCGTCTCTGCACACCTCGACGCCAGCGTCACCAACCTCCACCAAATCTGTTGCCACCGCCTCGCACGACACTTGCCTTTACCCTGATTTCCAGGTGGGGCTTGACCAGGCCGCTGCGCTGATGGCGTCCACGATTGCTGTGCCGCAATTGTCCGAGGCCGAGGGAGGCGGAACGTGGAAGGCGACGAAGTTGGCTACTAGCTCGACGAGTTATGTAGTGGTGGCCCTCAGTTGGGGAGTACTGCGGGGTGTGAGTAGAGAACGAGAGAGATTTGGGGGAGGGTCACCGATCTGAGGAGAGAATAGCGGGGAAGGATAAGGGAAGATGGGGGGGGCAGTCGCCATCCGTTGCAGTTTGTAAAGAGTTGGGGAGTGGTTTATGGAGGGTTTTCTTGCTTTTCTTTTGGGTTCTTTAGCCGATTTTCTTGGGTGAAAGGACAGTAGGGGATGACAACGGTGAGAGGGTTCAATGGTTTGATAGAGGCATGGAGGGGAGGGGTGAATGGACACACTTTCCTTTTATATTTTTTCTTTATTATGATGGTTCAGAATTACAACTAGTCTTGTGGATACCTCAGCTAATGGGTTAATTCTTTGGAATGCTTGAGTTTCTCTGGGGAGATTGTTTCGAAGATTCCAGATATTCAGTATTTTTTTATGGTCCAGATGGATAGGATGGATGCTTCATAACATGACTTTGACCCAAGCCTAGTTAGTGGAGTTAGCTTGAACTTCACCTTTTTTTTAAAAAATCTTTCTACGTTACAACTGCCCAAACTTAAATTCTAGTATTTTCGCTGTACGAAAAGCTTATGTCTTTATATGTAGAGAATGGATCATTCTTATATCTTATTCCCTGGAGATTATGTTGAGATAAAAAGAAGTAATGTATTTTTGAGATATCCCTTTCATGCTTCACTGCATGTCGTTTAAAAAAATGTTTTTATTTTGTTAAAATTATGCACATTTGATGTAAGATGTTTTGATATTACTGTACCTTTAATGGAATCTTCGCTTATTTCAGATACCTTCCATGAGGTGAAAAGAAAGCGTGACAAGAAAAAGGAGGTAAGGGGATTCTCGCCGCTCCCATTTTTATATTGTTACTGTGCCACATTGATCTCATTTATCCTTTTCTGTTCTTTTTTTAATTTATGGCCTACAATAGAGATGTGTGTCAGGTTAAATCACAAACACAAATCCATTTGACACAGCTGCTCAATGAAGACGTCATTATTAGATGTTTACACATCACATGATAATGATGGTAAAACTAGTTTTGAATAAGTATTAAATTGGTCAACAGACATGATTGGCAGGATACATATGTCATTTATTAAACACATATATGTTAATACTTAGGAACTTGATGTTTGGTAGACTGTAATTTTTTGACACAACTTAGTCTATTAAGTGTTGATTGACAGACTACAAATTATTCCAATTCAATGGTAGGTAAACCGAAACACATCCCATTTATTTACTATTTTTTTTGTGCTATGGCTGAGCCATGTTTGAGAAAGCTAAAGCCATGTAAGAATAATGTTGAATTTTGAGAGCTGTACCAAGAAGTTATCATACGGATCTACATAGAAGAGCTAGCCCACTAGCATAGTAGTAGCTGTTGTATTTCAGAAATTTGATCTAACGCTGTCCATATGATTCAGTAGGATGCGTGCAGTTCAAAATACTGTATTACAGTACCGCAGAAAGCTACATAAATATTTCAAGAGTGATGTTGTTCAACAGAAATGTTCTTGTCATGTTGAGTTGATTTTGTCCCCTCCGTTTGGCCTCCTGATTATGCATTGTGTGTTGTTTTTGTCTTTGAGAAAGGAATTATGTATTCTTGTTTCCTCCTTAAATGCAGTGTTATTCAATAATATTGGTTCATCACAGATTTTAGTTAGTACATGTATAAGATGCATAAGATGTCATACAATCTGTTGTGTTAGTTGCTGTTTGAGTACCCATTTCTTGTGAGAAACACCTAAATGTCCTTTTTTTCTTTGCCTCACAGAGCAGCAAAGAATCTGCTGATCCCCAATGGAGGCCTGGGACACAGGGGCGAGGTGGAAAGGGTGGCCGGGCGAACTATTCTTCTCGCCAATTATCCAACTCTAGTGGTATGCTTGCATCATTCTGCAAAAAATGAAGTGCTCTAGCAAGTGTATACATTTGGCATTCAATTTTTGCTTTATCTTCAGCTTGTGCTGTTTTCCTGTTTTCTTTGGAGAGTAGTTTTGCTTTTATAGTTTATATTTTTATACTTATCTTGAATCATATGGATAGTCTGATGAATTTGTGTAGTTGATAGAAGTGCCCATTCATAATCTATGACTGTTATTGTCATTCGATTTTTCAATGCAACTCATTGAATCTATGAATATAAATAATAGTGAGTAGGATTAAATATTCTCTTGGCATGATAAAGTCACATATCATTTTGTATCCACTTCAAAGTAGCCCAATATAATAATTCTAGCATTTCGTATACTAATTTTCTGATACTTCAGACCTCACCGGGAAAAATGCTCTTGCTGGAAAGGAAAATGGAGTGAATCCAAACATGGACAAATGTAGTAGCTCTTCACCTGTCAATCTGAACACAGACAACAAGACCTCGACTTCCATTTTAAGGTATTTATATTAGAAAAGAATGTCGTTGCACAATGCAACAGAGTTATTGTTTGTTTATTAAATTCTGTTTCTCATTTGGCCTGTATATTATTTAGTTGAGAATATCGTGTTTGTGCTCTTCAATTCCCCTTTTGCGCTCTGTTATTTCTCTGAAAGGTCTAATATTCCTGTTAGTGGTTTCTTTGTTGTGTATGTTTGGCACAACTGTTTTCTTTCATGTGTTTTTTTTGAAAGGACATCTTTATTTGGTGTTCAAATGAAAAAGTATGCCCTACATGTATATATCAATTCCTTCTAAACATAAGATGTGTCTGGTGTGGATTTATGTCATTCAGCTGCATTGGAACATTACTGTTTAGTACCATATTATTTTTTTCTCTTAGGATGAAGGAATAAGGAGAAAGGAGTCAGATTTGCACTCTCAGAATTTGATTATACTAGGAATTCGTGAAATAGTAACAGGAATAGTCCACCTAAATTGATGTACTGTTATATTGTGCTCCAAGGGATTGAAGAGTATTTGGATCTGCTTTGTTGTGCTGATCTGGGTTAAATCATGATTTGTGGTTTGATTTAAATCAATTGATTTTTGGGCTTTTGTTATCCTTGCGGTGCGGGACAAACCCTTGACTGTTGCAAAAATGCCGGATGACTACATGATCATTCTGCCATGGCAACTTAGTTTCTTGGATCACTTTTGTTGGAGGGTTTCTTTAATCACTTGGTATGTGAACAAGAAAAAAAGAACTGTTTTTCTTGCGTTATTGTCTTAATTAAAATGTTGATATTGCTGCCTTTCATTAACCATTTAGCCACGCAACTGACTTTTTGCCAGTTTGTCAGGTGGGTTATCTAATGGTCCATCGCAACCTGTTGCTCCCATGGAGAAAACTTCTCTTGCTATTTATCATTTGCCGACTTCAGATTCAAAAGGATTGGCTGATCTGGAAGGTACTCCAGAAGAGGTTGTCGTGGCTTTAGGTCCAGATCAGCTACCCACATCTATATCAGGTGTGAGTACTTCAGCTTTTGACCCAGTGCGTACTCCATCCCTTGAAGCCCACAGCCATGGTGAGATTGGTGCCGCCAAACATGCTTTCGGAAATCAGCAGGCAAGAGGAGAATATAAGGTGGTTTCTGATGATGTCTCAACAGTTCCGAAAGGTACATATGTATGTATATATATATATATTTTCCAGTTGGAACCACATTTTGGTTAGCCTTGTTATGTTATTAATACCTTTTCATACTTCTAGACACATCTCAACCTTCTGGTTCATCATCTATTGCGCTACCATCTGGTAGTAGGCCATCTTCTAGCTACAGTAATCGTTCACAGCAGTTAAGTGGCTTGCAAAAAGGTAACTGTCAAATTCTGAACTCTTATATATGGGTCCAATCCTTAGCATGTCTTTTTGGAAAATAACTCGACATCTGTTGCTACCAGTGTTCAAAATCATGGGTTTGTAGCATCACTATTGCTGTTTCACCTTCCAAATGCGACACTATAGAGCAAATGCATGCTATTACAGCTGCAACTGCTGTAGTGAAAAAAGAGGTGGTTACATGTAATTTACTATGGGCCTGTTTGGCGCGGCTATGGCTTATGGCGTTTGGCTGAAATTTTTGAATTTTAGCTGTTTACGACAGAGATTACGGAGAGAGAGATACTCGCTTGCGATTTTGGTTAATACAGATGTTAAGCTTTTAACGTGTACTACAGTTAACTTGTAGACCCCGTCTTGAGAAAATACCCCATTTGAAAGTTAGGTACTGTAGCAAAAGCCAAAAGCCGCTAGCTTTGGTCGAAAAGAACATGTCTTATGTTGTGCTAGATTATTAATTGGATAACATGTAATGGGCTTTCAGGCCCATAAGGATTAGTAAAATTAATTCAACACCATCAGACTCAAGACTTAAAAAGTATAAAAGTTGCCTCCTAAACCTTCAAAATCCTTCCACCCTTACTGTTGTCCATAATTAAAAATGTTTGAATGCCATCATGCGGAACTGCATACAACAGCAGATGTGGCATTTTGACCTAACACAACTTTATATTTTGATTTACTAATATGTTTTTAGATTTAAGGCTATTTTTTAGTAATGAGCATTGAGCATGTTCCCAGTCCCTAGTTCTTATTATAGTTGTGAAAACCTGTCCAGACTGGTGGTCCGACTGGAAAAAACAGGACCAAAGACTGTTCCTGTCCAGTTCCCTGTGCTTAGGTGGAAACCAATTGGGCTGGGCCTTCTGTGTTGTCCAGGAAGGCAGTGACTTGTGTATGAACCTTCAATATCAACACACATACATTAAATTTGAACTAAAATTTATGAAACAAAGTTAATATATTGGTATTATGGACTGCCAGATGGACTGGTAAACCGGTAGCTGTACCGTTTTTTTTAATAACTATGGTTTTTATGCCTTGATGTGTATATGGTTGACTGGTGCACAGGAAAAGCTGTTATCATTCAGTGTTACTGGCTTAGTTGGTGAGTAAGCTTGAATGCTAGATGATTTCAGAAAAAAAAAGATATAAAAAAAGACCAGAATGCTAGATTATGTTATGAATAAGTTTCTCATTTGTGGATGGATGAATAAATTGATCTTTGGTGGATGTCCGTAACCCCTTTTACTATCAAAGCGACAACCTCTTACCACAAATAAAGTTGTAACATTTAAGCGAGTAATTCTTGTAACTCATAGCTCAATTCTTCATTTCATCCCACTCTTATTTCCTCTATGTTTGCTTCATATGAGATGCTCTATAGTAATATAGTTGACAACTGCTTTATTTTCTAACAGATTATTGTTATTTGATAGTTGTTAAACAATTTTTAGGTCATGGTTTTATATTTGTATGGAACCGTCCTTTTGAAAACCTTGCCTTTGCTTTACTAATCATAATGCAAATTTTGTTATCTAGTTATTCCAAACAAAGAGTGGAAGCCAAAATCAACAAACAAACCCACCCAGGCTGAAAATGTTACCCATGTACCTGTTACTGTGGTGACTGTTCCCCAGTCAGTTCCGGTATCAAATTCCACTCATAAGGAAGATCTCCCTTTGAAAGGGGACAAAAGGCTCGGTGATATGCAGTTGTCTGACAAGCAGCATGTCATTATTCCGGATCATCTTCAGGTTTCAGAGTCAGAAAAATATGGGCTCAGTTTCGGCAGTTTTGGCACCAGTTTTGAACAATCCCTGGGCTTTCCAAAAGACCCTGAAAGTGAGAAGAGCTCTACACCGGCTGAATATGAACCATCTCAGGAGGTGGATGAAGTTGTGGACGAACCTGCCACTAGGTTTGTATTTGAGTTCATGTCTTTGATGTTATGCAATGTTATTAAGTTGTTCAGTGTATGTTTGACTACTGTAAGTATCTTATGTTTGTTTAGTGAAAATGGTGCTTGCAGTTCTGAACTGGTGGCCCTCTTTGTCATCGAGCTGCACTGTAGCCGATGGGTGCTGCAGTGACACTGTAGTAGCCAAGATGCTGTTCACGTGGGTCCACCTACCCACATAATCCTTCTTAATAGTATATACTTATCCTATAAGTTAACCATATGAGTTTTCAGTTGGATTGGATTGTTAGAGATAAGTCTTAGTGGATAATTCAAGTCAGCCTTATAAAAGGCTACATATTATAGCTTATGAGATCAAGCAAGAAGAAATAATTAGTCTTTTCTAGTATCTCATCTCCTTGAAGCCATGTCGTCTCGGCCTTGGCCCTCTTCTGTGCGATATTTACCCCATGACATACTTCGTATGAGTTTGTACACATTTGCTTTGCGAGGGGGCCGTGGGCTACTGTATTTTATTTGTGTACGATCTTGGTATCAAAATAATTATTGTGGTCCTCTACTAACAATTAGTTTGTTAATTAAAGTGTCTCATGCAATTAAAGTTATTTTCTGCATTATGATTAACCTTTTGTCATCAGTACTGTGTACAGTCAGGGAGTTAGTAGCTTTCAGTTGCATATATCCTTAATTTTATTTGGTAACTGAACTGCAGTCATCAGGATGCATCCTCTACTGGTCAAACGGCAGCTGAGCCAGGTCTGCAGCAGCTGCCTGCTGAAATGACGCATAATATTTCACCTCAAGAGGTAGGTGATTCATCAAGTTCTCCCGAAATTGCAGAATCAGACCAATCAAAGGATGCACCAGCTTCACACATACCCCAAGATTCAATTGTTCAAAGCACTGCATCTTACCCAACATTTGCATTGGCACCACAAGCTCAAGGGAATCAGATTCCGTTACTAGAAACATCTGAATCTCAGGCATGTGCTTCATTTTTAAAGTATAACTTAATAATTATTTGTTTTGAGTCTTAATAAACACTGTCAAATTATGCATACAGGTGCAACAGCCAAATGATTTTTCTGCAATCTATTATGCACAACTCTACCGGCCAATTGCTGATGTTGATGGCCGTCTCTCACCATTTACTGCTCCTGGAGCTGCTATCAAGTATGGGAACATTTCGGTTCTGCCTGCTCAAACTGGCCAGACTCCTGAGGTTTGCATCTAGACCTTTTTGTCATCTCATATGCATCCCAGTGGCTGTGGCTGAGCTTGTTGATGTGGAAGCTTAGCCAATTAATGTAAATAATTTATTTGGCTGTATATATATAGCGCATTTCGTGCATCACCATGTTGTGGCAGTTATGCATCCATTTCCTTACCAACTTTTCAATCTCATAGTAAAATAGGTTAGGTACGAATGGTGTGTCTATGTGGTGCCAAAATTTCAAACACAAATCTCAATCTGGTGAAGATTTTTTTTGATATACACACAATGAATTGTATCGAGTATTCTTTTTCAACCTTTTTGCGAGTATTAGTTCGGCGCTGGTTACTATCATACACTACTATTCTTCCTATTTCATGTTTCTTCCATATAACTCTTTAAGATGATGGCTGCGCGAGTGTCACATCTTGCCTTCAAGATGATTCTGTCTGCTATATTCATGCCTATTTTCAGAATCCCTTAATATTAGGTATAGTGTATTCCCTTGCACAAAAAGGTATATTGCATTGCCATCACTTGATTTGATTATTTAGGGATATTTAGGGCTAATTTGGGCTGATGCAAAGTGATTTTTTCATGCCATTAATCATCAATGAACTTCATGTTTCATTAGTCTTCGAGTACCATTATATATGTAACTTTGCTGTTTACTTGTGGATTTTACATTGTCTAGGTCTGGCAGTAGTTCGTTTTCTGGATAGGTTAATAATTTCTGTTAGACACCTGCTTTTTGTGTTTCAGTTTAGTCTTTTGATTTCAATTTAGTTCCTAACTGTTTTGTTTTAGTTACCACAGGCAGTCAACTCATTGGTGCAGTCTTCATCTGGGTCCACTCCAACTGGCACCCCATCTCTTGGAGTTGTACCAAGTTCTAATGCTATTCCACAACAACCCCTTCCTGTATTCCGTCAGCCTGTGGGTGTACCTCTACCTCATTATCAACCAAGCTTTATCCCATATAATCAGTATATCTCTCAGTTGTATGTTCCACCGCATAGCCTTCACCATTTCATGGGTAATCCTGTGTTTCCTCAACCGCCTTCAACTGGAGGTATGTATCCACCTGTAAGTGCAGCTGTTGCTCTGCCAGTCAAATACTCAGCTACTGCATACAAGCCTGGTGCCACTGGAAGCCAGACACATGCTGTAATCCCTGGTGCCTATGGAACTTATGGTTCTAGTCCATCAATCTATACCAATAACACACTGGTGGCAAGTGGAACTGCGACAGAGAATGATGATGTCAGTGGATCACAATTCAAAGAAAATAACATCTATATTGCCGGGCAGCAGGTAAATGTTTATGCATATCTGTGAGCAAAAAGCTGTAGTTAAGACAACTTTATTTATTAGAAAGTTTTCTTGAAAGATGCTGTATGTCATTGACAAGTTCAAGAATTACGTCCTTGGTGCTGTAGTAATTATGGGGAGACTTTGAGTGTGGATATTTCTATTTAAGGGTACTAAATGTCAATTCACTGTTAAAAGTTTGGCCTTCTGATGTCTTGACACCCTAAATTTATGGCTAAGGAGCTCCAAATGTGATACAATTGCCAAATGTCAAGTTCAGTACTTGCTTCAAATTTATTGTTAGGGGTTTTCTAATGTAGGAACCTCATAAACAAATGCAATGGACATTATAGTTAGGTGTTTTCTTTTTTTTCTTCTCATGTGCTGACTTGCTTCAAATTTTTGGTTTAGTTAGTTTAAGTTCATTTGAATTTATTGGGTTCTCTTCAGAGTTCCAATTCAACTAAGTTTAGACACTTCAAGTTATAGAATTTTTTTGAATGAAAACAGTAGGAAAGGATCCTACTGTATATAAATTATATTAAATATAGTAAGTACAAAAAAACGTTACATATGTACAAAACAAAGGAAAAAGTTACAGGATTTTTTCTTCTTCTCACACTAAGTCATGTTGCTTATACTAATTGTTCATATCATTGACAATGAAAATGCCAAATTTAGAACCACGAAATTGTACCAATGACTTCGTGTAATCTCTGGTAGACTTGTTTCTTACTGCTTGGTATATGTTGATCAGAGTGAAGGCTCCGCTGTCTGGATTCCTGCACCTGGACAGGATATATCTGGTCTCCAGTCTGGCTCCTTCTATGGCCTGCCTCCTCAGGGGCAGCACCTGGCATTTGCCCCTGCTCAAGCTGGCCATGGTGCCTACGGAGGGATGTACCACCCAGCACAGGCTCTGGCTGGAGCAGCTGTTCATCCACTTCTCCAGCCATCGCAGACCATTGCTGGAGCTGTTGAAATGGTCGGGCCACCTGCCAATGGTTATCAGCAGCCACAACGTGCTCAGATGAACTGGGGTTATTGACTACAGGTAGTATATTCTTGCGACTAGCAACTGTAGGATGAAAAAGAGCAGTTATTTGTTGGATACCTCAGTGTGTTGGTAAAGGATGTTTTTGAGTTTTCAGCATAGAGGTGCCTGATCAAGAGTGTAAATATCATCAAGCATGGGTGATCTGCAGGGAAGGGTTGCAGATTCCCAGATGGCCTAGTGTTTGTCACTGGTTTGATTTGCAGGAACTGACCATTAAGACGAGGGTCTACGCAGGTTCCGTTCTTTTGCCTTGCCCCCCTTCATTTTAAGTTTGCTGCAAGAAAGCGCGAGTTTATATACTTTGGACTTCGAGTCATGAAAGTGAGCTAGTGGGGTTTTCATTCTTTCCGCTGCTTTACATGTAAAGTAAATTTTGGTGCTACGAGAACATATGTACTGTTGTACTGTGTAATACAAACAGCGGTATAAAACAACCCTATGTTGCAGCAAACAAGTCTTATTCTTCTCTTGCGTATTCTGGTTTACACTAATATTCTGATCTACCAACAGGAGAAAGGAACTTAGGGTGTATTTGGTTGCTCGCATATCTTAGCCTGGCCGGTACCAATGAACTCGCATGAGCGCAGCCAGGCTCAACAGATGCAATGTGCAGTAGTGGTGGGTTGATTGGTTGATTGCATCAATGGGGACAGGCTCTACGGGGACCTTGTTTGGTTTGCAGCATATGCGTTGGTATGGTGACCTCGCAGAAGACTTGGTAACATTACCAACAGTCCACTTAGGAAAAGAAAAGACCAGAAAACACTTGGTTCACTAAAATAAACATTTGCTAGAAATTAGAACTGTGCAATATGGGTAGGTTCTTTTTGACTGCGGTTGATGATTTTTGGTCTTAGTGCAAGCGTTTGTGTGAGCAAACTGAATATCGATAAGCTGTTTCGAAAAAGATATCTCTATAAGTCGCTTTATAAAGAATTTGTTTTGTTTGAGAAAGCTATAAGTTGAAAAAAGGTCTGTCTTCAGCAGCTGTGAACATACAAGATTGACACCTGTCGTCTCTTTCCCAAAAAAATTAACATCCTCCATCGAAAACATGAGATTCTAGGAGGGATACAAATAATAACTACCAAACAAGAAAATTAACCTCTCAACTAGAAAAAAAGAGGATTGTTGTTTGGCATATATTCACCGTCTTTTTATCTCTCTCTCGGATGTACGTACAATGAGCAGTTTTGCCATGCCTCCCAACAATAGAATAAGCAATACGGAACTGAACTAGGTCTCGTGGGCTGATTGCCTCTAATAGGCATGGTTTAGGTAAAGTTTCTACACTATCAGACCGTTTAGAACAGGCTGATATACAATACTTCCCCTTGGATATTTTGCTAATGCTATGTTCATGTCTTGTTAAAAATTCCTCTTGAAAACGAAGTGAGAAAAAAAGGAGAAGAAAAGAGCATATGACTCACATTTTTGTCATTGCACTTGTTGTCTTCTTAAAAACCTTCAATTGAGAAAATTCATTGGGACAAAAATAAGATAAAAAAGAGTATAACATTAGCCTTGATTGTGACTCATAGTCCCATTGTTTTGATCCTTAAAGATCATAATGATCAAGTGGTATATCTTTGCATAAACTTCATCGAACTTCAAGCGATTAGTTGCTCCCTGTGAACATTGGGAATATAGTGTATTCAATCTAAATATTTCAGGCCACATTTGCGCTTAAGACTCAAAAGTCTAGAGCATGAGAATCTATATTAGATATCGGCTGATGATAACCGTTGAAATCTTCTTATTCCATTGCTATATAAACATCCCTTTGAATTGATGGAGACAATGATTTTGTGAACATATCATAAATTTGTTTCTGCCAAATTCACAGCTCGCTGTTCTTATAGGAATCGTGAGTATGCAAAATTTATGCTCGATATTCTTTCTCATATTTACTCCTTCACAAAATCACTTTTGATCTCATGCAATACAAGTACTCATTATCCTCCTAGAGGACTATAGTGGAAAAATATGGTTACAATACCTTATTCTTGTTCGATACTATAGGATCGAATACCGCAATCAAGGGTGAATGATGGTCTCCGCTTTTCGGAATATCCTGACGGTCGATGAAGGTTTAGACCGCTCGATGCTCAGCTACTCGCTAGATCGCTTAGCTTCAACTTTCAACCAGTTGAATGTACTCGAAATCGTCAATCCAGAATCACGACTTCTTGATCACCTTTTGCGCATAGTCGTACGCTTCAACCTAACCGCAATCACCAGCAATCTTCATAAATCACAAACTAGATTGATTCAAGATGATATCTATTACTGGATTTCCATGGATTTACAAAGTGCCCTCACAAGTACCCCTAAAAGCCTTCCCGACAAAAGCCCTCAAAACTAGTCTCTCAAAGCCTTCAAAATTAGTCACCAAACCCGTTTATTAACCCATAGCCTTTCCCTACTTTTTATGGGTTGTAGGACCGGAAATGGCAACAGAGGGGAGGTGAATGGTGCCTTTTTTAAAATTTGCCCCCAAGGTATTCATAAAGATCTTAACTCTCCGATAGCTATAAAAGCTATGAAGACAAAAGATTCAACCATAATCCAAAGCTATTTAGCTTAACTGAACAGAGAGCAATTCCTTGCAGAGGATCAAAAGACCAAGGCAGTGACAAGCTTAATCAAAAAAACCAACAGTGGACAGCCTGCCAAAAGAACATAATTGAGAGGCAGAACCGAGAGCAAACGATAAAAATCGGCCAAGAAATGATCGGACTGCTTTTCCCATCGAAAATAACTCGCATAGTAAATACTCACGCCGAAAAATAAGTAGCGAGAGCTGAAAACTACAATGAGAGAAGGAAATAGCAGAAATTACTGCCGAGGACTGAAGCTAAACTGAAGAAGAAAAACAGTCAAAAGAACTGCTGGAAACTGAGTTCTGCACTAAACCGAAAAGGACTGGACTGCATGCTGCCGAAAACACCAAGAAAAGCTGGCCAAGACTGATGCAGAAAACCATCATCGGCAACAGCAAACTCAGGAAAAGAGGTCAGTTCGACTTGCAATTGATGTTAAGATTTGTGAGGCAGTAATCACTGTAGACCACCGAAAAACAGGGCAGAGAAAACTTTGTCGTCTTGGATCAAATCCTGGCTGAAAGGAACACAAACTGTATTCATCCGAAACTTGCAGATTTGCTGCTGAAAACAGAAGCTGAACTAAAAGAAGAAAAACAGCAAAAGAGAGCAGAGAAGTGTCAGAACTCAAGAAATTAAAACAAGCAGAATCACGACAAAACTCGTAGATCGAAATCGAAATTGGCAAATTAAACAAGAATATTTCTTAAGACCTGACATTAGTAAAAAGATTGGAAGGTTGCTTTGATTCTTTAGTCAGTGTTTTAGGACTGCAACATAAACATGTCATTGGTCTCAAAGAGAGTAAAGTGCAGTCCAAGAACAAAAGAACGCAAGAAATTCAGTTTTGAGCAAAAACTTGAAAAGATACAGGGGCAACACCAAAATACAAATTTCTCCTCAATCTTTCAACCTTTGCTCATGAAACTTTGAGGATAGCTAATAGATAGCATCAGGACTCTAGATATCAAGTTTCATGCCAAGAAGAGAAAGGAAAACAAAAAACACTTCAAACCCTAGAAATAGAAATACAAGAACAGAGAAGGCACAAAAGGCAAAACTGAAATCAAACACTTGAATCTTGGGATTTTAACTGATCAAACGATCTTGAGGCACTATCCCATCATAGAGCAACCCATTTTGGGCCTTCCCAACAAAAAACACCTCAAATCTCAAAAAGTCAGAAATCACTCAGAATGGAGAAGGAAGAACAGACAGGGCACCAGAGAAAAACTCAGATTTTCATTCATGAAAAGCAAGGAATACAAAGAACTACGTCCCCATACGCATGGACATTTGAACAAGGGATGATTACAAGATTTCTCAATTCTTCTCTACCCTCTCCATCTCTAGAGCACACAAAGAAGAATGAACAACACACAGCTACTCTGCCTCACGCAGGAACACTCAAAACAGAGGCTAAACAAACTCCTGCTGCTACTACCAACCCATACCAACTAAAGCCTAAAGCCAAAACAAACTCACAAAGCTTCTTTTGACTCTAGCAAATCCTAACTCTCTCTCAAAGTCATGAGGGGTATGCAGCCCCTCACACCTATTTATAGCCCTTGGCTAACGGGTCTCCAACCCGTTACGCCTGCTAAACCCGAACGGAGCCCGCTCCGCTTGCACCTCACGAAATTACCATTCCGCCCCCCCGCACCTTCCGGAAGCTTCACGCTCCTTGTCGCCCACGACTGCAACCACCTCGAGTTCACACCGTCTTCGACACATCTCGACTGCTTCGACCTCGACACCGCCTGTGTCTAGTCCGATCACCCGTGTCTCGCCACGACTCCGCCTCGACGTCCCGCAGCCCAACACGCATAAGAAACACATCAAATAGCACCGCTCGATACATGAAAGCATAAAACATCATACTTACCCATGATGAAGTCCAAACCCGTCGAATCATCGGAATATGCATCCTAATCCCATACGACCAAGTTTGACCAAATCCGACCGAGTCCGTTGCACCACGCAACGACATGGTCCGACCACACAAACCAAACTCGACTTTCCTAAACCGATGTCAATTACTCATCATACACATGGGATGACCTCCACATGGTCTCTCATGAGTTAACGTCCAAACTATGTTCACCTCGAACACGGACTCAAAATTTAATCTCTTCCGAAAACTAAGGGACCTGAAACCCTTTCGAACACATGTTTTATTCAAAATCCAAATCTTTTCAGTTATGGACTCCATCCACAACTTCTAACCACATGACGAAGCCTCCAAGACATCATCTCCTGTATCTTCATCACGCACCATCACCTCATGCATCGAAGCCTCTAGAACAACACCTCCTGTAGCCTCTCCACGCACCATATCCTCTCGTGTTGAAGCCTCCTGGACCACACCGCTCGTATCTTCTCCACGAATTACCACCTTTGATCTCCACATGTCAACCATCTCGCATGATATCCTTGACCGCCTGGACCTCAAATTTCTCCATCCTAGCTCCGGTTCTCCTCGTCACTGACCATGATTGTCTCCACGCCAACCCGCACATGCAAAGATCAAAGAAACATTTTCCTTGGCACAAGTTCTTCACAACTTGACTGACATCAGCCTACACACACAAAACACACCTTCAATCATCCATCATTATCAACCAGGTCATTCACGACCAGAATATCCAATGCTCTCCAGAAAATCAACTCACTACAATCAATTACAACTGCTATGCACAGACCGATCACTAACTTATCGAATACTCAAGTACTCGGGAATTCCTATCACTTCACTCAAAACACTTGGAGATCATACATATCGTAGTACTACCGACTACCAACCAGTCTCTGAACCATTGAGTACCGATCGCAATGTCTAATACACCAGATCACTTAATTGCTGACTACCGACCATAGTCCATTGTATCTTGTTCATTATGTCATATGACCAGTTCACTGATCATGGTCGAAGCCCACCGATTACCTGCCTTGGTCGGCTGCTTTGAGCGACTACCGTGGTCGATGGACCTTGGTCATCTGCTGTGGTTGACTGCTGCCTTGAAAACTTCCATCAATACAAGTGCATTGACCAAAACTTTTACAAATGTAAATTCCAAAGAAACTCAAATGTCAATTATTCATCATCACTAAATGCACGACCACCATATGGTCTAACAGATACTTAATCCAATTCCCTAATCATATGAGTCTTTACTTTTTGCAATTATCTCTGAGTGGTTCTTCCAAGATTACATCTAATGTCTATCCAATAGCCTTATAGTGGATATATAATATATGAGTATAACCGGTCCATATCTTGGCATAGTAGGAATTATACTATTTACCATAATTTTTCATGATGACCAATGTAATCAATTCCTGTAAAGGACATCAGAGGATACAATGATCATTGTTCCCATACCTTTTGATACGTTAATGCACCATATACTATCGGTAAAACAATCATGAATACATGAATCATTCTTGAATCAATTCGTGAAATATATGTGCCCTTTTGTGTGCCATCCATACAGATATGGTCCTATCATTTCTTTTAGGACATGCTTAGTACCATCCAATGGTATAGCATCATATTTTGCCAATTCATATCAAGCCGGTATGCAAGATATAAGAATAGAATCTCATGTTTCAGTACTCTATTCGGGTCTAGATGGTTCTTAATCCACTTCAAGGATTATATGATTTTTGGTGTCTTCAACACACGGGTTAATATCTATTAAGCCTCCTCAACAATCATTTGTAGGTGCAATGACTAGTAAATGAGTGATCTCTCAACATCCACTCGATCTCCATTTAGATATTAGGGTTTATTATCTTTCAGGTAATTATCACCTCTCTTATATCCTTCGTAGTTCTATTGACATCATTGTTAGATTCATACAGACATCATCCAATAACTCCTATCATGAACTCACAAGGACTAGTTACATAGGTTGTCCAACGGCTTGTACATGTTGCTTTTTCTATCCTTATCTCAATAAGGACTTACATCTCTACCGATGCTCTTATTTACTATATTTTCAATTCAATATTCATTGGCAAAGATATAATGTAACGGAAGATTAATTCATCATAACGATGCACACACACACACACACACATATATATACATATATATATAGGGAGTATATGATGCGGGGGATGCCCGATCTTCACGGAGGGGAAATATGCGAGATGAAGATAACTAGCTGCGAGCAGTTAAGATAGTAGTGCAACCTGACAATTCTTGAGGCCAACCACTGCCTATGCAATGACCTGCAACAAGTTTTCGCCCGACCACACTCTAAGTTCCCAATCCACACAACCACGCACGAAGTTGGAAACACAGAAAGGTTGCCGTCGAATGACCGCTTTTGCAATCTCACTAGGAAAATTACAAGAACAAAGGAAAAGAGAATTCTCAAGTTTTTGGTAGCACTTGGCTAACTATTCTGAAATCATATAGCTGAAAGTTGTCCCCTTAGAAGAAAGAAGAAAGGGGTATTTATATTAGGAACAACCCTCCTAACTAGGTGTGAACATACTCCAAAATGGGATCCATTTTCGTGTGCCCCTTTAAGTTCCCTAGGCTTAGAGAGGCAGTAATTTCATGTGGCCTCGCGCTGTAGTTATTGTCCCGGACAGCTAGTCTTGAAACATGCATATCTTTTGACTCAGGCCTCCAAATGATGCACCGTTTGTTGTGCTAGAAAGAGGACTTAATTTCCTATCCATTCCTGCTCCCCGTGCATGCTGGACACGCCCATATTTGTGTGGGAGTAGGTAGAAAGTTGGCAGTCAAATTCTGGTGCTGCACATGCAACGCTTGATGGCCTGAACAGCTTGCTAGTATTCTTGATGTCCAGTTCAGCCTTCTTCACATCTAACTCGTCATAGGTGGATGTTGTTAAACAATGTACTCCGGTAGCTAAGTCTCGATCCTTGTAATGTGCACCTTCTGCTTGAATTATCTCCGTAGGTGCAAACCTAAGTAAAATAAGCATACGAGACTTAGTCAGTATATAATTCTTGTCTACAACAATATTAGATTCAGCTAGGCACGCATTCACCTCTTGTTGTATTTGCTTAGTACGGTTCCTAGTCATGGGACCCAAATAAGCCTCTTTGTAGAAGCTTCAACTTGCGCTTGTGTAGAATCTTGTGGAGTAGATGATGAATGGGTTGAGCCAGGATGTCCTCATCAACCTTCCCTCTTAAAAGGAGTCGCCCTCGACTCGACTCTTCTTGACCAAAACATGGTGAAAGATCACCACATTGAATGTTGGACTCACAAAGATAATCATCTGGGAGCTCGATCTTGTAAGCATTGTCATTTATCTTGGCCAACACTTTGAATGGTCCATCTCCACGAGGCATTAGCTTGGATTTGCGCTTGTCCGGAAAGCGATCTTTGCGCAGATGTACCCATACCAGATCACCTGGTTCAAAAGTCACTTTCTTGCGGTTCTTGTTGGCCTTCGTTGCATAGGACTTGTTCTTCTTTTCAATCTCTTCTCTGTCTTCTCATGAATTTTCTTTACATATGCAGACGCTCGAAGCCTTCATATTACTTCTTTCTTGTATTGAAGTGGCAGCATGTCGATTGGTGCAATTGGTTTGAATCCATATACCACCTCAAATGGACACATGCTGGTAGTAGAGTGAACAGCCCTATTGTAAGCAAACTCAACGTGTGGTAAACACTCTTCCCATTCCTTTAAATTCTTCTTGATCATTGTTCGCAAAGAACGCCGAAAGTGTGCGGTTTACTACCTCTGTCTGGCCATCAGTTTGTGGGTGACATGTTGTTGAAAACAATAACTTGGTTCCTTGTTTTGACCAAAACGTCTTCCAAAAGTAGCTCATGAATTTCACAGCACGATCTGAGACTATTGTCCTTGGCATTCCATGCGACGCACAACCTCCCCGAAAAACAACCCAAAGAATGTGTGAAGCATCATCGTTTTATGACATAGAATGAAATGTGCCATTTTGAGAACCTATCAACAACTACAAACACTGAATCCCTTCCCCTCTTAGTCCTAGGTAGTCCTAAAACAAAATCCATGCTAATATCTTCCCAAGGAGCATTTGGAACAGTGCGGAGTATATAAACCATGGGGGTTCAGTTTTGACTTAGCTTTGTGACATGTGACGCATCGCTGCACAAATCTCTCAACATCCTTCCTCATCTTTAGCCAATAGAAATGGTCGGCCAACATTTCAAAAGTCTTCTCACAGCCAAAGTGGCCCATCAAGCCTCCTGCATGTGATTCCTGCAACAACAAGGGCCTAACTGAAGAATCTGGAACACATAGTTTGTTAGCCCTAAAAAGAAAACCATCATGCACATGATATTTCTCCCATCCTTTCCCATTGCGACATTTTTCATATGGTTCTAAAAAGTTATCATCAGCACCATACAAATCTTTTAAACTCTCAAGTCCTGGCACTTTTACTTCTAATTGATTCAACAAAGCATGTCTACTGGATAAAGCATCAGCAACCATATTTTCTTTGCCTTTCTTATATTTCACAATATATGGAAAAGTTTCAATGAATTCTACCCATTTAGCATGCCTTCTATTCAGTTTAGCTTGGCCTTCAGATGTTTCAAAGCTTGATGATCGAATGTACAACAAATTCTTTGGGCCATAAGTAATGTTGCCATGTTTGAAGCACTCTAACTAAAGCATACAACTCTTTATCATAAACAGAATAATTCAATTGTGCACCACTCAATTTTTCACTGAAATATGCCACTGGTTTAGTTTCTTGCATTAAGACACCACCAATGCCAATTCCACTAGCATCACATTCTATCTCAAAAGTTTTGGTAAAATCAGGTAAGACCAACAAAGGGGCTTCAGTTAATCGTTTCTTGAGCTCAAGGAAAGCTTTTTCTTGTGGCTCATCCCATTTAAAAACAACTCCTTTCTTTGTCAATTCATTTAATGGGGCAGCAATGGTACTAAAATCCTTTACAAATCTTCTGAGAAACCAGAAGACCATGAAAGCTTCTTACCGACTTACATTGATAGGAGGGGCCATTTCTTAATTGCTTCCACATTTGATTCATCAACTTCAATGCCTTGCCCTGAAACAACATAACCAAGAAAACAACCTTGTTTGTGCAAAATGAGCACTTTTCAATGTTAGCATATAGTTTTTCCTTTCTAAGAATATTCAGCACTTGTTTGATATGATCAGGATGCTCTGCTATGGATCTGCTATAGATTAGGATGTCATCAAAATATACAACAACAAATTTGCCGATGTACGCTCTTAAAACATGGTTCATTAATCTCATGAAAGTACTAGGCGCATTAGTTAACCCAAAAGGCATGACTAACCATTCATACAACCCAAATTTTGTTTTGAAAGCAGTTTTCCATTCATCACCTTCTTTCATTCTAATATGATGATACCCACTTTTCAAATCTATTTTAGAGAAAACAACAGAGCCACTTAGTTCATCTAGCATATCATCTAACCTAGGAATAGGATGACGATACCTAATAGTTATATTGTTAATGGCTCTACAATCAACACACATTCACCAAGTTCCATCTTTCTTAGGTACTAAAATCACAGGTACTGCACAAGGACTTAAGCTTTCACGAACATAACCTTTTTCTAAAAGCTCTTGTACCTGCCTTTGTATCTCTTTTGTTTCTTCAGGGTTGGTGCGGTAGGGTGGCCGATTTGGAAGTGAAGCTCCTGGAATGAAGTCAATTTGATGTTCAATGCCATGCAACGGAGGTAGACCAGCTGGAACTTCCTCCAAAAAGACATCCTTGTAATCCTGCAGGATATGTGAAATAGCATTTGGAAGACAAGTTAAGTTGTTAGTTGAAACCATAACATCCTTATACATGAGCACAAAGATCACTTGATCTGGGTTTTGTCTCACTTCTCCCAATTCTGATTTTGTAGCTAACATAACTAAGTTCTCTTCCTCTCTTTTCTTTTTATCTCTCATGTTTGGTTGGTGGCGCTCATTTACTGATTTGTGGATGTCACTCAATTTTTGTCTCTCTCTCTTTCTCAGTTCCTATTTTTATTTTAGAAACCTTCTGTATGTGCTCAGCCATGATTTGTTGCGGTGTCATGGGTCTAAGCACCAAATCCTTCCCTTTCCATTTGATGGTGTATTGATTGGTTCTGCCATAATGTTGAGCTGAAAGATCATATTTCCATGGTCTTCCTAAAAGCAAGTGACACACCTTCATGGGCACAACATCACACTCAACGGTGTCGATGTAATCACCAATTTTGAACTGGACCTTCACCATGTGTGTAATCTTTATTTCACCACAATCACTCAACCATTGCACGTGATATGGGTGGGGATGTTGCAGCAGCTTGAGCCCAAATTTTTCACACATATCTCTACTTGCAAGATTATGGCAGCTTCCTCCATCAACTATGTCTCAAATTCTGGAGCTTATCAAAGAGGTTTCTTTTATAATGCTTTGGGATGAATCTTGCTCTCATCTCTCTTTTCATTTCAGCCCAAGTAGCAATAACAGGTTCTCCTTCTTCTCGCTGTTTCTGAACTTGTTCCCACCAGATTAGAGCATAATCTTCAAACTCAAGAGAGGCCATTGCCAACTTCTTTTCTTCGGAGTAGTTGTGTAGGTGAAATATCTTGTCAACCTTTAACTCCCACATGACATAAGCTTCTGGATCAGATCCGCCATCAAACTTTGGCATGGTAAATTTTAGCCTACCAAACCTCTCCTGCTCGTGCCGTTCATGACCATAGTTTTGTCGTCGATGAAACCCATCATTCCAGTGTAGCCCATGTTCTTCTTCATTATATCCTTCATTAATATCAGCATGGTTGATATTTCCTCTTCCACGCCTCTTCCCGACCACCACCAGCAGCGCGCCAATATAATTCCGACGACCGCAGCAGACCTCCATTCCCATGACCAGGAGCGGTAGGTCGAGCGGCATAGGCAACAGCTCGGTTGCTTTGTTCTTGATCCAAACGAGCAACAACTTCCTCATCTGTTTCATCGAGCTCTTCGTCTTGTACACTTGCATTTCTGGGGGCTTGACGTAGCTCTTGGACAATTTCAGAAACAAGATTAGTTCACATTACTGTGAGGTTTTGGGTCAGTTGCTGATTGACATTGTCCATAAGTTGCTGGAGGTCTTCTCGGACAGCTTATCTTGCTTTTCTTCAACCGGTTCAAGACTTGCTCAATTCTCGCGAAGATGATCACGCTTAGGCGTTGAGGTGGAACCTGTGATGGGTTGATTGTGTTGCCCAACATCCTCAACATCATAATCTTCTCCGTTTCCTGCCATGATTAGTTGTACAAATATCTATATTATAGATATATGTATGAGGACGACTTGATTTTCACCTTCTCTTACCAACCGAAGCTCATGTAATTTCCAAGTGAGTGCAGAGTTGTGCTCCACTGTGGTGTCGGTGGTTGGTTTACAATAGGGTGATAATCAGGCGAATACAAGTTGAGAATTGCACAACCCGTGGCTATTTGTGGAGCTTGGTGGAGAATGATGCACAAGGAATACAATCTGAATTCTAGTTGTTGAAAAGCTAAGTAGCAATCCAAACTAGAAGATCAATGCCTAGTGCTGACCACAAGATATGAGTGATGTAAACGGATCAACGCACGCGTAAAGAAAATTCAGATTTGATGCAAACAAGGAGTATGTTCAGGATGCAAGTGTTGCAATCAAACCCAAGTAAAATTTTGCACCAAAGAAAATATAGCAAATTGGTTACACAACTTGATGCGAGAAATTTTAGCACTTATGCACATAAACAATCTGATCCTTCACTTTCTCCTTCACAATTTTCTCTCTTTTTTTTGCAATTTGTTTTCTCTCTCTTTTTTTGACACTTTTTTTACAATACTAACAACAAAGATCAGATATGACACTTGCACAACTTTACAATAGAAAATCAAACAAAAACCAGTAGCTATAACTTGATAGGATCAAAGTTTACGCAAAGGATGAATCGGTTACGCTCTTTCTTTTGTGGAGATTTTCAGGTATATGAAAAGGGCACAAAGGACACGCAAAGGATAATATGATCAGCAACTAAACAAAGACTCTAATGGACTGAAACTTAACGAAACTCACTAAAATAACAGATTGAAACAAAGGGCTATGGAAAATTTTTTTTGTGGCTTTTTGGTGGATAGGACGAACACAAAATATATGTAGCAAAGGGTAAAGAATCCTACCGTGGCAACGAAGGCTCTGAAACCAAGATGATGCGGGGGATGCCTGATCTTCACGGATGGGAAATATGCGAGATGAAGATAACTAGCTGCGAGCAGCTAAGATAGTAGTGCAACCTGACAATTCTTGAGGCCAACCACTGCCTATGCAATGACCTGCAACAAGTTTTCGCCCAACCACACACTAAGTTCCCAATCCACACAACCACGCACGAAGTTGGAAACACAGAAAGGTTGCCGTCGAATGACCGCTTTTGCAATCTCACTAGGAAAATTACAAGAACAAAGGAAGAGAGAATTCTCAAGTTTTTGGTAGCACTTGGCTAACTATTCTGAAATCATATAGCTGAAAGTTGTCCCCTTAGAAGAAAGAAGAAAGGGGTATTTATACTAGGAACAACCCTCCTAGCTAGGTGTGAACATACTCCAAAATGGGATCCATTTTCGTGTGCCCCTTTAAGTTCCCTAGGCTTAGAGAGGCAGTAATTTCATGTGGCCTCGCGCTGTAGTTATTGTCCCGGACAGTTAGTCTTGAAACATGCATATCTTTTGACTCAGGCCTCCAAATGATGCACTATTTGTTGTGCTAGAAAGATGACTTAATTTCCTATCCATTCCTGCTCACCATGCATGCTGGACACGCCCATATTTGTGTGGGAGTAGGTAGAAAGTTGGCAACAATTCGACCACAAGATGCAACGCTTGATGGCCCGAACTGCTTGCTAGTATTCTTGATGTCCAGCTCAGCCTTATTCACATCTAACTCGTCATAGGTGGATGTTGTTAAACAATGTACTCCGGTAGCTAAGTCTTGATTCTTGTAATGTGCTCCTTCTGCTTGAATTATCTCCGTAGGTGCAAACCTAAGTAAAATAAGCATACGAGATTTAGGCAATATGTAATTCTTGTCTACAACAATATTAGATTCAGCTAGGCACGCATTCACCTCTTGTTGTATTTGCTTAGTACGGTTCCTAGTCATGGGACCCAAATAAGCCTCTTTTGTAGAAGCTTCAACTTGCAGTTGTGTAGAAACTTGTGGAGTAGATGATGAACGGGTTGTGCCAGGGATGTCCTCATCAGTATATCTAGTGCTAATGGCTATTTCAGTGCTAAGGTGCTAATGGCGATGTGGACCATCTGATTTAGATTGTGTGGTTCAGATGGAGGTGGGTGGAAACACTATCCCTTAAACGCTTTTACAGAAAATCCACTGCGCTTTTAACAAAAACCCATCAAGTCCACCATTGTTGTTGTATATTGTAGCATTTCTATTTAAATGCAAAGCGTAGGGGCTTTTCTGCAAAAATGTTTAAGTGGGACGGAGTTCCCACCCACCTCCATCTGAGCCACGCAATCTAGATCGAACAGTCCACGTCGCCATTAGCACCTTAGCACTGAAATAGCCATTAGCACTAGATATGCTCCCCCCCCACACACATATGTATACACACACACACACATATATGGGAACATATCCAGTGCAAATGGGATATTCAGTGGTAATATGCAAATAGAATAGGACCGTTGGATGTATCCTTCTACGGCTTGGATTCATAGGGGTGGAAGCACCTAGTTCACTTACGCATTTTGCCACAAAACCCCCCACCTATTGAGGCCTTTTCACAAAAACCCCCTCAATAGCCTTGGTCCCCTCGGTCGATGCTTCTAGGGCTTGCACCGCCGCGTCACCCACTGGTGCCACTAGCCAGCAACCCCTTCCGACCCCCGCGCCTCTCGTGGCCCCTCCACCATGCCCCCAGCACCGCCCAATCTCCTCGCCGCCGTACCTCCATGGTTCTCTTGACTCCATCCTCGTCCTCCTGTGGATACCTCCCTGGCCCGTCACCCCCAGGCCCTTGGCTACGCCGCCTCCCTCCATGACTGCTGCCTCCCTCCGGACCTCAGTGATACCGTCTCCCTCCTCGGCCCACTGCCCCCTAGCCCTTGGTGTTTGCAGGTAACTCAGTAGTTTTTTGGCATGATTTAGGGTGTGATAACATTCCTTTGTTGGTTTCCCTTTGGTCAGTGTTCTTACATCCCAATATTGTGTTTCAGTAGCAACAGGAACGCAGAAGTGCATATTCAGGGTAACCTATGGGCCGAAGCAAGAAAACGAATGCATATGGTTGTCTAGGCAGAGAGCAAAGCAAGGCATCTCCCTTGTACTTTTCGAGAATTATCACAAGGTATCTCTTAATATAGCACTTCGATCCTAAATAGCGATTCTGAAAGGTGGTTAACAACATGTTATTCTTCTAGGCTTTGCCTTTGCTTTTTTTATTTTAGATGACATGATCTCACTTTGGATACACTAGTTCGCTTGCTCCGCTAAATATCTATTCAGTTTACATCATGCTGTGCCGCAAGCAACAAAATTCTAATGCAATTTGCGCTGCTAGTGTGTGCAAATGACATTGCAGTTGTTAACTCTCCTCTCTATTTGCCATCATGTTCCACTTTATACACAGTACCAAACTACCAATGCATCATTTGTGATTATCTTTTTCTGCATTTGCCAAGAATCAAATGGAAAAATTCAGAAGAAATAAGAGGTTTAATTATAGGAAATACACACCTAAGCTTGTAGATTGAACTAGGCAGACTTTATTTGTGAACTTGTAAGCTACTTTATTTTGTGAATGTTTGCAGGATATCAACTTTATCTCTCCGGTAAGCCACACTGAGTTTTGCAACCAGAACTTTCAGATGGCTTACGATGTTAATTGGGTCATGCTCACATCTGCTCCGAGACAGATTAGTCTAGGTTTCATATTGAGGCTCATCTTTGAGCGCCGGTGGCCATGCCGTCGTCTATGCGAGCTCTGGGACTGCATCAAAGCATCACAGGCTATCTAAATCGTAACTATGTAAATTCCGTTATCTAAGAAATGGAATTCGAGTTTCTCGTGTGGGAAAAAAAGAAGACTCAACAGGCAAATATAGAGCTTGTTTCCATTCTTCAGGAACTAGAAGAGACCATAGAAGAATAGAGAGTGGAAATATCTTAAATTTCTAAGGTCAAGAATCACACTGATCCTAATGTCTTAAAAAATGGGTTGTTAGTCAAAGACAGGGAATGAGCTAGGAAACTATCGATGAATGTAGGATCGGAAATGGCAACAGAGGGGGGTGAATGGTGCCTTTAAAAATCGCCCCTAGTATTCAACCGATCAAACAGTCGAAACAAAGAAAGTGAAACCTGACCGAGACCAAGAAGTACTGAACCCATAATATCACAAAAATTGAACTAGAGCTCAGATTAACACAATCGGCTTAACTGCAGAAAAGATTCCAATCCACCCATCTTGATGCCACAGTTTCAGTTTTGCTGGCGAAAACAAAGTTGACAACGGGTAAACAAACTTTAGCCGGAAGCCGAACTGTACCAAAGGAAGAAAATGCTATGTTGTCGAAAACTGAAGAAGAGATCAACTGCTAGTTGCGCCAGAAGGTTGGGAGAACAGCCGACCAAACCAGAAAGGAAAAAAGTAAAGAAGCTGTCGAAACTAAGAAAAGAACAAAGAACCGTAAGTACGAAAAGAAAAGGAAAAAGAAAAACTGAAAAGACAAATGATGATCGAAAAGAGGAGGCATCAGAACTCATCAAAAACTGGATTCAAGAACAGAGAAATAAATGAACTAAAAATAAGTTTCTTAGAATATGTGATGAGGACATCTCTACTATGCATTCATCTTCCACTCCAAGGGTGTGTAATAAAGCTAGTGATGAGGCTCCAACAGGTCCTGTGACAAGAGCAAGAGCAAAGATGCTACAACAACAGGTGCTTTTGTTTCTTAAAGAATTCCCTATTACTTTAGATGAGAATGGTATACTACCTAATGCAAATACATTGTGTGTTCTCATCTTTGAAGCAATGGATGAATAAGGACTTAAACTACAAGTTTTGGATACGATTTTCAAGCCAAATTCGGACCTCCCATGTGCTCAATCCAATTCAAACTCGGATTCAACTCAGGATTCAATTCGGATTCGGTTCGGGACAGCCTAACAGGCAGTTACTAAAAAGGCCATAACTTTCACAAACGGAGTCCAATTCAGGTGTTCTTGTACTCGTTGGAAAGATAATTTCAAGGGCTACGCAATGGATCCGGCCCACCTTCAAATTCATCACGAATAAAAAGTTATGACCGAAACATGGTGACGGTTTAATTTTAGGTTTTTCCTTTTGTGTGAGTTTGTTTCCAAATACATATAGGGATGAGTTGGAGTTGGTTTAGGACCTCTTGGCCAGCCAAGAGGTGGAGAGGGAACTATATATTGAGGGTTAGACCTCCATTGTAAGGGCACCACTTTTGATAATAGAATACTCTTGTTCTTTCTCATTGGTCGAACCAACTTGAGGGAAGAATTGGGAGTTCATCTAAATCAAGATCGCTCAACCTTCCGTTGGGAATTGGGAGCGATAGAACTTCATTTGGTGGTCGTGAAGTTCGACACGTGTGGTTGGGCGAATTATAGAGTGCTAACTCTTGCATTGGCAACGAGAGATCACTACGGTTCATCAAATCCACGTGAGTATCTTGATCCTACGTCGAGAAGATCGGGCGACCCCGTATCATCTTGGTATCAGAGCGCGGTTTACTCGGTAGGATTATTTACCCTTACTTTTAGATTGATTTACTTTTGTTCCTATAGTCCATTAAAACCGAAAATTGCCACAAAAAAAATCCAAAACCCTAGTTTTTGCATCTGTTAATTTTGTGAGTTTTGTTAGGTTTTGATCCGTTAGAATTTTGTTTAGGTGCTGATCGTTCGTGTTTATTTGCGTAGCTTAATCGTTGTGTCCAATTATAAACCCTAAAAAAATTTCTTTGCTACTCGTATACCACATAAGATTCTCCTCGCATTGCTACAATGATTGCATGCTACAAGATTGCCAAGATCTCCAAAATCTTGCTGTTATTTTTTTTTCATCAATTGAGACTAGCTGTTGAATATTGCATCTAGGGCTGCTCTTGAGTTTTTTACACCTTGCTGAATATTTGTGACCTGTGCAAAAAAAATCAAAGGAACAATTAAAGTTAGTTCGGCCTTAAAGAAAAAAAAGAAGAAAAGAAGACAAGTTTTGGTGGAACAACAAACAAGTGGTGCTGCGACCGTTGACTCCTTCTCAAGTTGTAAATGATAATGTACAAAAGATTGAAGTGCAAGTTGAGAGTGAGAAAGGGAGAGAACAAAAGAGTGTGATTCCACAAAAGTTGAGTGAGAACCACAAACCAAACCCGAGAGATAAAACCAAGAGTGAGGGAGAGAAAAACTTAGCCATGATAACCACTAAATCTGATTTGAGAGAGACGAAAGATGATCCCACCTTGATGCACCTTGTATTGTTGTACAAGGATGCATTGCTTTCTACTAATGATTTAACATCTCTTCCTAGTGCTGTTTCTCAAGTTTTGCAGGCTTACGACGACATGTTTCTGGAGGAGGTGCCTGTTGGTCTGCCACCTATTTGAGGGATTGAGCATCAAATTGACTTGGTTCCAGGAGCCCCTCTTCCCAACCGCCGCATCACACAAATCCGTAAGAAACAAAGGAAATTCAGCCAAGTGCGAGCACTTTTGGACAAAGGGTATGTACGCGAGAGTCTTAGTCCTTGTGCTGTTCCTGTTATTCTTGTTCCTAAGAAAGATGGTTGATGTGGATACGCACATGCTTAGCACTTTTCAGGCGAATACATTATTTAATTGGAAAGAAGTATTGAGCCGCATTAAATGTTGTCAGGTGAATTTGTTTCTTAAGAAGGGCCTGTTCTTTTTGGCTGTGGCTTGTGGCTTTTGGCTATGGCTTGTGACTTTTAAGCTGTTTGCATGAGAGATTACAGAGTAACAGAAATTCACGTGCGGTTTTTGCTGATATAAATGAAGTCAGTAAAGTATGTACTACAATTAACTAGTAGACCCTATCTTGAAAAAATACTCTATTTAGAAGCTAGTTACTGTAGAAAAGCCGAAAAGCAGCTTTTAGAAGCTGAAAAGAACAGGGCCGAAGTTTCTTTTCATTGATGATGAACTTGGAATACTACATCATGCTATTATTTTATGTATTCTTAGGGATTATTCATGTGAAGACTTGGGAGAGCAAAAGGGAGGAGCACAAGGACTTAAACTACAAGTTTGGATAAGATTTTCAAGCCAAATTCGGATCTCCCACGTGCTCAATCCAATTCAAACTCGGATTCAACTCAAAATTCAATTCGGATTCGGTTCAGGACAGCCTGACAAGCAGTTACTAAAAAGGCCATAACTTTCACAAACGGAGTCCGATTCAGGTGTTCTTGTACTCGTTGGAAAGATAATTTCAAGGGCTACGCAATGGATCTGGCCCCACCTTCAAATTCGTCACGGATTAAAAGTTATAACCGAAACATTGTGACTGCTTAATTTTAGGTTTTTCCTTTTGTGTGAGTTTGTTTCCAAATACATGTAGGGATGAGTTAGAGTTGGTTTTGGACCTCTTGACCAGCCATGAGGTGGAGAGGGAACTATATATTGAGGGTTAGACCCCCATTGTAAGGAGACCACATTTGAGAATAATGAATCTACTAAAGTTTGTTCGAGTTAGCATTGCTACCGAAGTTCCATAGGGAATTAGGAGTGATTTTCTTCAATCAAGATCGTTCAGCCTTTCCGTTGGGAATTGGGTGCACGATAGATCGTCGCTTGGTGGTCGGCGAAATCAACACGAGTGTGTTTTGGTGGATTAAAGAGTGTTCGTCCCTTGCATTGGCATTGGAGGATCATTACGATTCATCAAGACTCCCGTGAGTACCCATCCTACGTCGAGAAGATCGGGCGACCCCGTATCATCACGGTATCAGAGCGCGGTTTACTCGGTAGGATCTTATCCCTTTAAATTTCAGTTTATTATTTACTGTCCTATAGTCCATAAACCGAAACACACAAAAAAAATCCAAACCCTAGTTTCACATCTGCTATTTTCGTGAGTTTTATTATGTCTTGATCCATTAGAAATTTTATTTACGTGCTGATCGTTTGTGTTTATTTGCGTAGCTTACTATTTGTGTCCAATCCAAAATTAAAAAAAACCGATCGCTACAGTGCGTGAACAGTACTGCTACCATGCCGCGCGAAAAAACAAAATCTGCACTGCGGTTGTTTTTGTTACAGATATCCTTAATTTTTCCGTTCATCTTTGAGACTAATCTTTGATAATTGCATTAAGGGCTGTTCTTGATATTAATTTGCACCTGCAGAAATTCTATTCTTTTGTGGAAGGGAAAGCTAAACCTTAGTGCCAACAAGTTTAAAAAAAAAGAGAGAAGGAAAGAAAAAAAAGAATGAAAAAAGGCAGCTGACAAAAAAAAAGGGAAAGTGAGCATTGGCCAAATTGGGGTTAGCTAATTCTAATAAATAATTTTAGCTTATGTATTTATCTCCTTTGAGCAATCTTGTGCCCTTACATTTATATCATTGCAATTGGCTAGCGTTTCTCCTAGTACTTGGTGCAAAATGAGCTATCTAATCTTGAATTTCAGATTGCCTCTAGTTAGCTCATTCCTTTGTTTGCATCGAGTCACATTGATCTTTGCGTGTGCGTTCATATACTTCACTTAAATCTTTTGGATCAGCACATAGGCAATACTTTCTACCTTGGATTATTACCTAATTTTACAACATCGAGAAATCAGATCGTGTAGGATAAATACTTCCTAACCAAGCTCCACAAAATATCCTTTGCCGTGCAATTGTGAGTCACTTTTAAATCCGCTTGATCATCACTTGTTATTATAGTCACCACCTAGTGTATGTTTCTTTTGGCCTCAATTCACGTCGGAAAGGTAAGAACTTTACTTGGGAGAGGAAAACTGAGATTGAGTGAACTCCACATATTGCCCACATATTTGTGGTTTTGGTGTTTTCTTTGTACAATCTAACCATGGCAGGTGGAGAAGATAACTACGGTGATGAGATTAAAGCGGGGATGAAGGATTTCTGCATTGAGCTCAATCAACAAATGAAGGTGATACAAAAAAACATCGTGAATGATATTGTGCGAGCACTTCGTCCACAACAAGAAGAAGATAGCTTTGTTCCTTTCTATGGCAGTGATGATCCAGAGGAGTATCTTGAGTGGGAATGGCAAATGGAGAAAGTGTTTAGATTTCCGAAACTTTCCAAAGATCAAGAGGTGAAACGTGCCACAAGGGAGTTTAAAGGCTATGCTTATAGTTGGTGGCAACAACTAATTGGAAAACAATTCATTAAATCTTGGTCAGATTTGAAGGTGTTCATGAGAAGCGAGTTTGTGCCATCTTATTATGCGCAGGAATTGCTTCACCATTTGGAGAATATCACACAAGGTAGTAATACTGTCCAAGATTACTATTTTGAACTGCAAGATGCGATGTGTCGTGCCGGTGTCACTAGTCCATCAAGGGAGAAGGCATACTTCAAGGGTGGCTTGAATTCTGAGATCGCCGCTATACTTCAACATAAATATTTTAGTAACTTGCATGATCTTGTGAATTGTGCTATTAAGGAGGAGAAGAGACTTATGGAGACACGTACATCACGGTTCAATCCATGTCCATACTTCAGCTCTTATGGTTCCACTAGTGTGACACATGCGAAGATGACCAAGCATGGGACTTTCCCTTCGGTAAAGGAGACATCTTGTGCTGCCCCAATGATATATACAACAATTGAGATGCATCAAAACCTATGTGAGAATGAGAGCCACATAGCCAAATTGAGTGAGAGTGTTAAAAAGAGTGAGCTGTGTGATTCCACCATATGTGAGTTTGAGAGCATCCAAACTGAGAGTGTGAGAGATACACCAAAAGAAAAGAGAGAAGTAGAAGATGGACAAAGTGAGGTTGATTTTGAAACTAACACATTAATATCTACTTCTAGTGTTGTTTCTCACATTGTGCAGGTTGATATTAAAGAAGAGGAGTCAAATGTTCAACAACTGGCACCATTGGAGATAAACGATGAGAAGATAATCATAGTTAAAGATGAAGTACTTGCTGATCCGTTGTTACATCATAATGATTTAATACCTACAACACCTACATCAACAGAGGAGAACAATAAAGGTAACAATATTGGTGCTGAAATTAATTGTGAAACGGTGAGTACTTGTGAGAACTCATATATACGAATGAAAATTCCATGTTCTGAAATTTCTTTGCTCAATTTACATAATGTGGAATTGATTACTCATAAGGAAGTTCTTACGAGAATATCTCCTGATAATTCTTTATATTATATCATGTTTGATGATCCTAAAGATCTATCTAGTGTGATTGAGAATGTTGCTGAAATTTCATGTTTAAAATCACTAGTTAGTGCCTATGCATATACATATAAGCTCAATTTGATTGGACATTATGGTATAGATGATAAGTTTTATGTTTACCGAATATGCATTACATGTGATAAGTTTGCTGAATTGAAATTGCATATTTTTGATAAACAATCTTCTGTGCCATATCATAATCACAATGAGATGAGTTTCAACAATAGTGTTGCTTGTTTCATAAGATTTCTTAAGCCTACTTATTCATCCTTTAATGTACAATTATGTACAAATAATCAGAGTAGCGCAGTTGAAGCATGGAAGGAACTAAAAATTTTCTCCCCCATATTTGAACAACTTAATTTGATTTGGCCCATTAATGACTTGTCCATATGCCTAGCAAAGTCGAGGACGACTTTTTCTCATGGGAGGGAGAATGATATGAAAGACATTGTTGCAATGTATACATCATATGGTTGCCGTTATATTAATTTGTTTGTGTGGAACAACGAGAATAACACGATAATTGATTCGTACATATACCATGCATATGTGTTGTTTTTTTTATCTACTACGCCTTCAGATGTTCTTGATACGCTAAGCAAAAGAAATGTTGATGACAAATATATATACCATGCATATACGTTGTATTCTTTGCTTAGTACAATTTCAGGCTAACAAAAGCCGATGACGGCTTTTCTTGAAGAAGGGGAGGATGATGCGGATATATGCACATGCTTAGCACTTTTCAGGCGAATACATTATTTAATTGGAAAGAAGTATTGAGCCGCATTAAATGTTGTCAGGTGAATTTGTTTCTTAAGAAGTTTCTTTTCATTGATGATGAACTTAGAATACTACATCATGCTATTATTTTATGTATTCTTAGGGATGATTCATGTGAAGACTTGGGAGAGCAAAAGGGAGGAGCACAAGGACTTAAACTACAAGTTTTGAATAAGATTTTCAAGCCAAATTCGGATCTCCCACGTGCTCAATCCAATTCAAACTCGGATTCAACTCAGAATTCAATTCGGATTCGGTTCGGGACAGCCTGACAAGCAGTTACTAAAAGGGCCATAACTTTCACAAACGAAGTCCGATTCATGTGTTCTTGTACTCGTTGGAAAGATAATTTCAAGGGCTACGCAATGGATCTGGCCCTACCTTCAAATTCATCACGGATTAAAAGTTATAACCAAAACATTGTGACGGCTTAATTTTAGGTTTTTCCTTTTGTGTGAGTTTGTTTCCAAATACATGTAGGGATAAGTTAGAGTTGGTTTTGGACCTCTTGACCAGCCATGAGGTGGAGAGGGAACAATATATTGAGGGTTAGACCCCCATTGTAAGGAGACCACATTTGAGAATAATGAATCTACTAAAGTTTGTTCGAGTTAGCATTGCTACCGAAGTTCCATAGGGAATTAGGAGTTATTTTCTTCAATCAAGATCGTTTAGCCTTTCCGTTGGGAATTGGGTGCATGATAGATCGTCGCTTGGTGGTCGGCGAAATCAACACGAGTGTGTTTTGGCGGATTAAAGAGTGTTCGTCCCTTGCATTGGCATTGGAGGATCATTACGATTCATCAAGACTCCCGTGAGTACCCATCCTACGTCGAGAAGATCGGGCGACCCCGTATCAATGGTATTGGAGAATGTGCGTAGACTGTAGAGCTATTAACAACATAGCTGTTCTCTATCGTCATCCTATTCCTAGGTTAGATGATATGCTTGATGAGTTAAGTGGTTCTACTATCTTTTCTAAGATTGTCTTGCGTAGTGGATACCATTAAATAAGAATGAAACATGGTGATGAATGGAAAACTGCTTTTAAAACAAAATTTGGCTTGTATGAATGGTTAGCGATGCCTTTTGGATTGTCCAATGCTCCTAGTACATTCATGCGCTTAATGAACCATGTTTTGAGACACTTCATTGGAAAATTTGTGGTAGTTTACTTTGATGATATTCTGATATATAGCCGCTCTTTGGATGATCATGTTGAACACATCAAACAAGTGCTAGAAGTGCTTAGGCAAGAACGCTTGTATGCCAATCTTGAGAAGTGTACTTTTTGCACTAGTAGGGTTGTGTTCCTAGGCTATGTGGTTTCAGCTCATGGAATTGAAGTGTATGAATCTAAAATTGAAGCTATTAGAAATTGGCCAATTCCTGTGAATGTTAGTCAAATTCGTAGCTTCCATGGGCTTGCTAGTTCTTATCGGCGATTTGTGAAAGACTTTGGCACCATTGCTGCCCCATTAAATGAATTAACTAAAAAGGGAGTGATTTTCGAGTGGGGAGACAAACAAGACAAAGCCTTTTCTGAATTGAAGAAATGTTTGACTGAAGCACCATTACTTGCTTTACCTGATTTCACAAAAACTTTTGAGATTGAATGTGATGCTAGTGGAATAGGTATTGGTGGTGTTTTGATGCAAAAGGAAACCCGTTGCATATTTCAGTGAGAAACTTCATGGTGCACAATTGAATTATCATGTTTATGATAAAGAACTATATGCTCTTGTGCGTGCGTTGGAAATTTGGCAACATTATCTTTGGCCCAAGGAATTCATTATACATTCTGATCATGAAGTTTTGAAATACTTAAAGGGCCAAGCGAAATTGAATCGTAGACATGCTAAATGGGTAGAATTCATTGAGACCTTTCCATACATTGTCAAATATAAGAAAGGCAAAGAGAATGTGGTAGCTGATGCATTGTCTAGAAAACATGTGCTTTTAACTCAGTTGGAGGTAAAGGTACCAGGGTTGGAAAATTTGAAAGATTTATATGCTTCTGATCATGAATTGCAGCTCCATATTCTAATTGCAAAGATGGGAAAGGGTGGGATAAGTTTCATATTAATGATGGTTTTCTCTTTCGCATGAATAAGCTATGTGTTCCGGAGTCCTCGGTGCGTTTGTTATTGTTACAGGAATCACATGCAGGAGGATTGATGGGGCATTTTGGGAGAGAGAAGACTTATATGATGTTGGCTGATCACTTCTATTGGCCAAAGATGAGGCGAGTCGTCGAGAGGTTCGTTCAAAGATGCACCACATGCCATAAGGCGAAGTCAAAACTCAATCCATATGGTTTGTATACTCCACTTCCTATTCCTAGTGCTCCTTGGGAAGATATTAGCATGAATTTTGTGTTAGGATTGCCTAGGACCAAGAGGGGGAGGGATTCAGTATTTGTTGTTGTGGATAGATTTTCTAAAATGGCACATTTTATTCCCCGCCATAGAGCGACGATGCGTCGCATGTAGCTGACTTGTTTTTCAGGGAGATTGTGAGATTACATGGAATGCCAAGAACCATTGTTTCTGATCGCGACGTCAAGTTCATGAGCTACTTTTGGAAGACTTTGTGGGCCAAACTTGGGACAAAGTTGTTGTTTTCAACGACTTGTCACCCACAAACAGATGGACAAACGGAGGTGGTGAACCGTACACTTTCAACGTTGCTGTGTACCAGGATAAAAAAGAACTTGAGAGAGTGTGAAGATTGTCTACCGCATGTGGAGTTTGCATATAATAGGGCGGTACATTCTACAACTCAATTGTGTCCATTCGAGGTGGTGTATGGTTTCAAACCAATCACGCCACTTGATTTACTTCCACTCCCACTACAAGAACGTGTTAATATGGAGGCTTCCAAATGTGCTGATTTTGTGAAAAAGCTCCATGCCACAACCAAAGAGGTAATTGGAAAGAAGGTACGTGCTTATGCTTCCAAAGCTAACAAGTCTAGAAAGAAAATGCTTTTTGAACCAGGTGATTTAGTGTGGGTACACCTTTGCAAAGATCGGTTTCCGGAGAAGCGTAGATCCAAATTGATGCCCCGTGGTGATGGACCTTTTAAAGTTCTTGCCAAGATCAATGACAATGCATACAAGATTGAGCTTCCAGGGGATGACTATGGGGGGAGGATGATGAGGACATCTCTACTACGCATTCATCTTTCACTCCAAGGGTGTGTAATAAAGCTAGTGATGAAGCTCCAACAGGTCCTATGACAAGAGCAAGAGCAAAGATGCTACAACAACAGGTGCTTTTGTTTCTTAAAGAATTCCCTATTACTTTAGATGAGAATGGTATACTACCTAATGCAAATACATTGTGTGTTCTCATCTTTGAAGCAATGATGAACAAGGACTTAAACTACAAGTTTTGGATAAGATTTTCAAGCCAAATTCGGACCTCCCACGTGCTCAATCCAATTCAAACTCGGATTTTCAAGCTCCTTACAATGAGGGTCTAACCCTCAATATATAGTACCCTGTCCATCTCAAGGCTGGCCTAGAGGTCCTAAATCAACTCTAACTCATCCCTACATGTATTTGGAAACAAACTCACACAAAAGGAAAAACCTAAAATTAAACCGTCACCATGTTTCGGTCATAACTTTTTATCCGTCACGAATTTGAAGGTGGGGTCAGATCCATTGCATATCCCTTAATATTATCTTTCCAACGAGTACAAGAACACCTGAATCGGACTCCGTTTGTGAAAGTTATGGCCTTTTTAGTAACTGCCTATCAGGCTGTCCCGACCCGTATCCGAATTGACTCCTGAGTTGAATCCGAGTTTGAATTGGATTGAGCACGTGGGAAGTAAGAATTTGGCTTAAAAATCTTATCAAAAACTTGTAGTTGAAGTCCTTGGGCTCCTCCCTTTTGCTCTCCCAAGTCTTCACATGAATCATACCTAAGAATACATAAAATACTAGCATGAGGTAGTATTCCAAGTTCATCATCAATTAAAGAAAACTCTTTAAGGAACAAAAGCACCTGTTTGTTTAAACGCTTGGCTCCTGCCCTCGTCATTGGGCCCTCTGGTTCTTGGTTATCGTCGTGCATGCTTGGAGTGGAAGATGTATATGTAACAGGGATGTCCTCATCTGTATGTGCATGACCACCAATAGGAGAAGATGTATAAGTGTTAGGGATGCCCTCATCATCCTCCCCCTCTTGAAAAGGCGTCGTCCTCGACGCTGGATCGTCACCACCAAAGAAAGGTGATAAGTCAGAGACATTGAACGTAGAGCTCACGCCATAGTCATCACCGGAAAGCTCTATCTTGTAGGCATTGTCGTTGATCTTCGCAAGCACCTTGAAAGGCCCATCACCGCGCGGTAGTAACTTAGACTTGTGACGTTCTGGAAAACGATCCTTGCGGTAGTGTACCCAAACCAAATCACCTGGTTGAAAAACAATCTTCTTCCTTTTCTTGTTCACCTTCTCAGCATAGTATTTGACCTTGCGCTCTATCGCTTCTTTTGTCTTGAGATGCAATTTCTTCACATATTCAGCTCGCTTGGACGCCTCCATATGAGTATGGTGTTGACTAGGAAGCGGCAACAAATCAAGCGGCGTAAAGGGCTTGAAACTATAAGCTACCTCAAATGGACACATCTGCGTAGTGGAATGCACGGCCCGATTATAAGCGAATTCCACGTGCGGCAAACAATCCTCCCACTCGCGCAGATTCTTCTTGATCATGGTCCGGAGTAGCATCGAAAGTGTGCGGTTCACCACTTCTGTTTGACCATCAGTTTGGGGATGGCATGTTGTGCTGAATAACAACTTTGTCCCCAGTTTACCCCAAAGTGTCTTCCAGAAGTAGCTTATGAACTTCACGTCGCGATCCAACACAATAGTACATGGCACGCCATGCAGCCTCACGATCTCCCTGAAAAACAAGTCAGCAATATGCGACGCATTGTCGCTCTTGTGGCACAGAATAAAGTGTGCCATCTTCAAAAAACGATCCACAACGACAAAAACAGAATCACTCCCCCTCTTAGTTCTAGGCAGTCCTAAAACAAAATCCATACTAATATACTCCCATGGGGCATTGGGAACAGGTAAAGGGGTATACAAACCGTGTGGATTCAACTTCAATTTCGCTTTGTGGCAAGTAATGCATCTCTGCACATACCTCTCCACATCTCGCCTCATCTTAGGCCAATAAAAGTGATCTCTCAGCATAGACAACGTCTTCTCATGTCCAAAATGTCCCATCAATCCACCTGCATGTGATTCCTGCAATAACAGCAAACGCACGGAGGATTCTGGAACGCATAATTTGTTAGTGGGAAATAAAAATCCATCATGGATGTGAAATTTATTCCAGCCTTTTCCCTCTTTGCAGTGTGCATAAGGAACGGAAAATCATGGTCATAAGCATATAAATCACGCAAACTCGCTAAACCAGGGACGTGCACTCCTAATTGAGTTAAAAGTACACTTTTCCTAGAAAGAGCATCAGCTACCACATTTTCCTTTCCCTTCTTATATTTCACAATGTAAGGAAACGACTCAATGAATTCGACCCATTTGGCATGTCTACGGTTCAGGTTTGCTTGGCCCTTTAAATACTTCAATGCCTCATGATCAGAATGAATAATAAACTCTTTAGGCCATAAATAGTGTTGCCAAGTTTCTAATGCACGCACTAACGCATAAAGCTCTTTGTCATAGACCGGATAATTCAATTGAGCACCATTCAGTTTCTCACTAAAATAAACTACCGGTCTACCCTCTTGCATTAAAACACCGCCAATACCCAATCCACTAGCATCACACTCAATTTCAAAATTTTTAGTGAAATCAGGTAAAACAAGCAACGGTGCTTCAGTCAAGCGTCTCTTAAGTTCAGCAAAAGCATTTTCTTGCGCTACCCCCACACAAATTCAACACCCTTTTTAGTAATTTCATTCAAAGGGGCAGCGATGGTGCTAAAATCCTTCACAAAACGCCGATAAAAACCAGCGAGACCATGAAAGCTCCTTATCTGACTTACGTTCACAGGAGTTGGCCAATTTTTAATCGCTTCAATTTTAGACTCATCTACTTCAACTCCCTGTGCAGAAACAACATAGCCCAAAAAGATGACACGATCTTTGCAAAACGTGCACTTCTCTAAGTTACCAAATAACCTAGCCTCACGCAAAACTTGTAGAACTTGTCTAAGATGGTCTATGTGTTCAGATTCAGTGCGACTGTAAATCAGAATATCATCAAAGTACACAACCACAAATTTACCAATAAAATGCCTTAAAACATGATTCATTAAGTGCATGAATGTACTAGGTGCATTAGTTAAACCAAAAGGCATGACTAACCACTCGTACAACCCAAATTTCGTTTTAAAGGCTGTTTTCCACCCATCCCCTTCATGCATTCTAATTTGATGGTAATCACTGCGCAAATCTATCTTAGAGAAAATAACAACACCACTCAATTCGTCTAGCATGTCATCTAAGCGAGGTATAGGATGACGATATCGAATTGTGATGTTATTAATCGCTCGACAATCTACGCACATACACCATGAACCATCTTTCCTAGGAACTAAAATAACAGGAACAACACAAGGGCTTAAGCTTTCACGTACATACCCTTTGGAGAGAAGCTCTTGTACTTGTTTCTGAATTTCCTTTGTTTCCTCGGGATTGGTGCGGTACGGTGGTCGGTTCGGCAGTGATGCTCCTGGAATCAAGTCGATCTTATGTTCTATCCCACGGATTAGTGGTAGCCCAGCTGGTACCTCCTCTGGAAAGACGTCGTTGAAATCCTGCAAAACACGAACAACACCACTAGGAAGAGAAGTTAAGTCGTTAGTCAAAAGCAATGTTTCTTCGTACAACAGTACAACGTGCACCAAATTAGGATCCGAGCTGAATTCTCTAATCTCTGATTTGGTGGCTAACATCACTAAATTCTTCTCTCCCTCACGTTTCTTGCTATTACTCAGGTGGTTCTCTCGCTCTTGCGCACTCTCAACGTGCATCTCAATTTTCGGCATGGAAGAAATGACAATCTGTTGCGGTGTAAGCGGCTTCAAGACGACATCCATATTGTTCCATCGAAATGTATAGCGATTTGTACGCCCATCGTGAACAACGGAATGGTCATATTGCCGTGGCCGTCCTGATACGGGGTCGCCCGATCTTCTCGACGTAGGATGGATACTCACGGGAGTCTTGATGAATCGTAATGATCCTCCATTGCCAATGCAAGGGACGAACACTCTTTAATCCGCCAAAACACACTCGTGTTGATTTCGCCGACCACCAAGCGAAGATCTATCGTGCACCCAATTCCCAACGGAAAGGCTGAACGATCTTGATTGAAGAAAATCACTCCAAATTCCCCATGGAACTTCGGTAGCAATGCTAAACTCGAACAAACATTTAGTAGATTCATTATTCTCAAACGTGGTCTCCTTACAATGGGGGTCTAACCCTCAATATATAGTACCCTGTCCACCTCATGGCTGGACAAGAGGTCCTAAACCAACTCCAACTTATCCCTACATGTATTTGGAAACAAACTCACACAAAAGGAAAACCCTAAAATTAAACCATTACAATATTTCGGTCATAACTTTTTATCCGTGACGAATTTGAAGGTGGGGCTGGATCCATTGCGTAGCCCTTGAAATTATCTTTCCAACGAGTACATGAACACCTGAATCGGACTCCGTTTGTGAAAGTTATGACCTTTTTAGTAACTGCCTATCAGGCTGTCCCGAACCAAATCCGAATTGAATTCTGAGTTGAGTCCGAGTTTGAATTGGATTGAGCACGTGGGAGGTCCGAATTTGGCTTGAAAATCTTATCCAAAACTTGTAGTTTAAGTCCTTGTGCTCCTCCCTTTTGCTCTCCCAAGTCTTCACTTGAATCATACCTAAGAATACATAAAATAATAGCATGATGTAGTATTCCGAGTTCATCATCAATTAAAAGTCCTTAAGAAACAAATTCACCTGACAATATTTAATGCGGCTCAATACTTCTTTCCAATTAAATAGTGTATTCGCCTGAAAAGTGCTAAGCATGTGCGTATACGCATCACGTCCCAAGAGCAAGTGACATACCGTCATAGGCACAACATCGCAGTCCACGGTACCGGTGTACTTCCCAATAGAAAACTTCACACGCACCATATAGTTCACCTTCACTTCCTCTTTATCGCTCAACCATTGCACATGATAAGGACGCGGATGCGGCAAATACTTCAAACCCATCTTATGACACATATCCTTGGTAGCCAAATTGTGACAACTCCCGCCATCAATGATCACTTTGCACACCTTACCCTTATCAAGCTTTGCCCAAGTCTGAAATAAATTGCACCGCTGTTCGAGTGATGGCGATGGCATCACACTAAGCACCTTGGGCGTGCAAACAATGGAATACTGCTCAGTGTTAGGAAACTCAGGATCACACTCACATTGTTCTATATCATCAGTGTGCAAGACTGCCTGTGCTTCAGGCGACTCGTCATCGCTAGCCGAAACATAACCACCATCCTCTGTGATAAGCATAGTTCTGACATTTGGGCAGTCCCTCAGAAAATGGCCAATGCCCTTGCAGTTGTGGCAAATAACGTCACGTGAACGACCTGTCGACCCCATAGACGAGGTCGCACGAGCAGCGGGCGCCACAGGTCGATGCACCGGTGATGGTGTACTCTCTGGCTTCTTACTTGCCGAGCTGCGCATTGCCATATTACTTGTAGGCGAAGTGCTCCTGTTTGGTTGGCTGTTGTTATAAGGCTGTCCCGGACTGGCTGAAGAACGTGACCGGGTAGTGAACCGTGCGTCGTCAATCACTTGTCTCTCGGCTTCGCGTGCTTGGTGCAGCAACTCAATCATATCATTATAGGGATGGTGATTGACAATGCGATTGACAGCATGATTCATGCCAGCTAGAAATCTTGCCTTGGTCTGTTCTTCATTCTCGCAGACATCTGCATGTATCATGATAGTCTCCATTTCCTTATGATATTCATCAATTGATTTCATACCTTGTCGCAGCCCTGTCAACTTCTCAAATAGTGAGCGCTTGTAGTGGCGAGGTACAAAGCGTGCCCGCAAATGCTGCTTCATCTGCTCCCAGGTGATAATCGGCAACTCATGACGCTCCATGCGCTTACGGATGAATTGCTCCCACCAATGTGTGGCATAATCATCCAAGCCATTGGATGCAAGCAACAGCTTCTTCTCATTGGAATAGTTGTTCATCCGAAACAACTTATCAACTTTCAGCTCCCAAGTGAGGTATTATTCCACATTTGTACCACCTGAAAATATAGGAAGATTAAATTTGGGCTTAGCGACACAATCCTCGGCGTCGTCGTGGCGAGGACGCTGCACGTTGTTGCGGTGGTGGTGCTGTCGATCATCGTAGCCATCGACGGGAAAATCGTTATCCCAGCGCTCGACTGCGTCAGCCCAGCTCCGAGGTGCATGATGCACACCTCCTCCATGGCCACCCTGTGGTGCACCTGCACCCTGGCCACCGTTGCCTCGGCCAGCCCATGTGCCTGAGGGCGCCCCGCGGCTGCCATCCCGACGTTTGGCGGCACTGCCATGCGATGCGCCTGTCGCTGACGTCGCTCCTCATCTAGACGAATAGCACGCACCTCCTCGGTCTCATTGTGCAGAGCGATCGGAGGACCATGCACACTTGTGTCATCAGCTGGTGGACCCCCACGTAGATTGTGTTGTGCGAACATGGCACGTAGCTCCAGAAAGTTATTGTTGATGGTCGAACGTAATTGTGTAACCTCCTCCCCGAGCTCATCACGCACGCCATTGTCACCATCTTGAAATTGTTTTTGTAGCATCTCGCGCAACCGAGTGTACTTGGTCCACGTAACCGGCACCTCCGGATTAGGTGGATCCTCCTCGTGACCTGACATGGGAATGACTCACAAACAAGAAACGAGGTTATATCCGGGTTAGTAAAACAAAAACTGTCTCTAAGCTTGCAACTCACTGTCCTGAAAACAAGACAAGCTTACCGTTCCAAAGTGAATCAAGGACGGCAAATCGACAAATGTGACAGCGAACGACCTCCACCCGGTAATGTATGAGCGTAACCAAGAGCACGGGAGTACACAAACGGGTGTAGGTGGAGCTTGGACAGTTATGTGGATATCCTATGCAATCTGATATTCAAGGTATTGTAAAGCTAAGTAATGATCCAAGCTAGAGTATTTTGTCTATGTGCTGATCCAATTGGTTTAAGCGAAGTGTATGAACGCACACGCAACGATAAATGTGACTTCATGCAAACAAAGGAAAGAGCTAGAAAGAGGCAATCTGAAATTGAGATGAATAACTAGCTCGTTTTGCACTAAGTAGTAGGAGAGACGCTAGCCAATTGCAATAATTATGAATGTAAGGGCACAAGATTGCTCTATGAGAATAAGTACACAAGCTGAAAATATGAACTAGGGTTTTCTAGAAAGTTTCGGCCAACACTTTCTAATTTCCACTTTTTTATCAAATCGCAGGAAACTGTTAGGCTTTCTTTTTTTTAACTATGCCGTGGCTTACTCCTTTTTTTTAATTTGGCCGAACTAGTGTTGTCTTCCCTTTGCACAGATTCAAGAATTCAGCAAGCGTAAATAGTGCTCTAGAACAGCCCCAACGGCAATATCAAAAGCCAGTCTCAATTGATGAAAGGATATAAGTGATGCTCAACTACAACAATTCTTTCTTTTCACCAGCTAGTGTTTGGCACAAGGAGTGATTTTTTTTGAAACCAAACTGCAGCTAACTCTTAGTTTTGATGGAAGTGGATACTATCACAAACTCTCCCCCAAAGAGAATTCGAATGTATCTCTTGAAAGCAATTAGGACAGCAAGGAATTTAGGATTCAAAAGTAAATGCAATTACTCTTTTTGGTTGTTAATTGAGGGATTCAATCAACAATTTTATAGGGTTTATGTGGACACAAAGATCAAGCTACGCAAATGAGCACAAAGATCAGCACGTAAACTAAATTTCTAATGGACGAAAACTTAACAAAACTCACGAGAAATAACAGATTGAACTAGGGTTTCGGAATTGATTTTTTTTGGTAATTTTCGCTTTTCTTTGGACTATAGGGCAAAAAAATGAATCTAACTACGGGTAAATAAGTTCTCACCGAGTAAACCTAGAATCTGATACCATATGATACGGGGAGGCTCGATCTTCTCAGTGAGGAACCGTGGATAGTTGATGCGAAGTAGACGATGTCGCTAGTTGAACACTCGCGCCAATGCACGAACCCTCAACTCTTCGGAATACGCCCAAAACACACCGGATAATTGTTCGTCGCGAGACCACAAACGACGAACGCCAAGTCCCCAATTCCCATGGAACGACGGCATGACCTTGAATTGCAGAACGAACAATGGATCACCTATTTGATGCGGATACGCATATGCTTAGCACTTTTAAGTCAAATGATGAGGACATCTCTACTACATATTCATCGTCCACTTCAAGTGTGCATGGCAAAGCTATTGATAAGGCTCGGGAAGGACCTATGACAAGAGCAAGAGCTAAGCTACTTTAACAGCAGGTGCTTTTGTTCCTTAGAGATTCTTCTATTACGTTAGATGAGAATAACATACTACCTAATGCAAATATGTTATGCCTTCTCAGATTTGAAGCAACAGAAGATCAAGTGGAGAAGGACCAACCTACCACGAGTCATGAGAAGGAGAGTCCATGCGGGCAAGGAGCTATGATATATCTGTCCAACAATTTCTCAATCAAGCAGCCCATGCGGTTGATCAAGAAGGAAAGAAGCCCGATTGATGGGAGAGCAAAAGGGGAAGAAACCCAAGGACTTAAACTACAAGCTTGGATAAGATTTACATGCCAAATTCGGACTTCCCACGTGCTCAATCCAATTCAAACTCGGATTCAACTCGAATTAAATTGGATTCGGTTCGGGACACTGACGAGCAGTTACTAAAAGGAGTCCGATTCAGGTGTTCTTGTACTCGTTGGAAAGATAATTTCAAGGGCTACGCAATGGATCCGGCCCCACCTTCAAATTCGTCACGGATAAAAAGTTATGACCGAAACATGGTGACGGTTTAATTTTAGGTTTTTCCTTTTGTGTGAGTTTGTTTCCAAATACATGTAGGGATGAGTTAGAGTTGGTTAAAACCTCTTGGCCAGCCATGAGGTGGATAGGGTACTATATATTGAGGGTTAGACCCCCATTGTAAGGCAGACCACGTTTGAGAATAATCAATCTACTAAAGTATGTTCGAGTTTAGCATTGTTGCCTAAGTTCCATAGGGAATTAGGAGTTACTTTCTTCAATCAAGATCGTTCAGCCTTTCCATTGGGAATTGGGTGCACGATAGATCTTCGCTTGGTGGTCGGCGAAATCAACACGAGTGTGGTTTAGCGGATTAAAGAGTGTTCGTCCCTTGCATTGGCATTGGAGGATCACTGCGATTCATCAAGACTCCCGTGAGTATCCATCCTACGTCGAGAAGATCGGGCGACCCCGTATCACTATTTCTCTCTCAAAGTCCTCGCATGAACTTTGGTGTTGAAAGAACAAGCAATAGCTATGTTTCAATCTTATGCATAAAATTGGTCTCCTTACAATGAGGGTCTAACCCTCAATATATAGTACCCTGTCCACATCATGGCTGGCCAAGAGGTCCTAAACCAACTCTAACTCATCCCTACATGTATTTGGAAACAAACTCACACAAAAGGAAAAACCTAAAATTAAGCCGTCACAATGTTTCGGTCATAACTTTTAATCCGTGACGAATTTGAAGGTGGGACCAAATCCATTGCGTAGCCATTGAAATTATCTTTCCAACGAGTACAAGAACACCTGAATCGGACTCCGTTTGTGAAAGTTATGGCCTTTTTAGTAACTGCCTGTCAGGCTGTCCCGACCCGAATCCAAATTGAATCCTGAGTTGAATCCGAGTTTGAATTGGATTGACCATGTGGGAAGTCCGAATTTGGCTTGAAAATCTTATCCAAAACTTGTAGTATAAGTCCGTGGGCTTCTCCCTTTTGCTCTCCCAAGTCTTCACATGAATCATACCTAAGAATACATAAAATACTTGCATGAGGTAGTATTCCAAGTTCATCATCAATTAAAGAAAACTCTTTGAGGACAAAAGCACCTGTTTGTTTAAACGCTTGGTTCTTGCCCTCGTCATTGGGCCCTCTGGTTCTTGGTTATTGTCATGCATGCTTGGAGTGGAAGATGTATATGTAATAGGGATGTCCTCATCAGTATGTGCATGACCACCAATAGGAGAAGATGTATAAGTGTTAGAGATGCCCTCATCAGTCTAGGTCATCCAAAACTCCCCCTGAGTTCATGCCTAGTGCAATGGCAAGCCGTCTCATGAGATAGAATTGGTGAAATCAGTTTTTTCGCACAAAAGAGATATTTTTGCTTTTTAACAGATTGTACTAGCTTATGCATCATCAAGAGACTTAAAACAGCTCAAACTAAGGCTCAATAGAGATTCAACGCTCAACTCAGCCTACTAGACATGGCATGGATCATAAAAGGATAGCTCAAGAAAGACTAATCTCGAGTGCTAACATGACAAGTTTTAGTTTAAATTGAGCAAGTTTAATTAACTTATCATGGCAAAAGCTAGTTTACACATATGAAGTCATGATAAATGTAGCAAATAAGCACAAGTCATGGCAAGGTGTAAAGCATTTTAAACATGTCATCCATGTAGTTATATTACAATGCAGAATGACATGCAATAAATTCCAACTCCCCATCAAGATGTGATGCAGCTTTTAGTTCAAGTTGAGTTATGTCAACATTAAAATCTAGAAGTTCCCAAATGAACTCCCCCTGAACCAAAGCAACAAAAACGAGCTGGCAAAGAAATCAAGAAAGGCAGTCCTTAAAGCATAGACAAGATATAGAGACAACTATGGCTCAGACTGACTCTCATCTACCCTATATGACTCCAGGACTATCAACTGGACATCTAACAAACTAATGAGCAAACTGTACCCTGTCTACCAGAGAGTGGCCCAACCCTCGCTTAAGCAGTGGGTAAGCTCGACCTAGTAAGAAAAGAACCAGCTAATAAGCAGTATCCTAGAATCACAAGATAATAGTAAGAAGTCTAAGCAACTCGGCAAGAGAACCACTCTAACCTATGCTAGAAGGACTAAACCCAATGCACCCATATGCAAAATAATCAGAAAGGAGTAAGAGCATAATCAATATAGTAAAGCAGTAAAGCACAAACTCCCCCTCACAACAGTCCATAAGGACAAACCACCCCAAGCTCTCCCCGCAGAGCTGAAAACCTAGAGCTATCCAAAGGCTTGGTGAAAATATCAGCCAACTGGTGGTCACTCTCCACAAACTGGAGCACGATGTCACCCTTCTCTACATGGTCTCTAAGGAAGTGATAGCGAATATCAATATGCTTGGTCCGAGAATGCTGCACTGGGTTCTTAGCAATGTTAATCGCAGAAGTGTTATCACACAAGAGTGGAACACTAACTATGACTAACCCAAAGTCCCGCAAGGTCGAGGCCATCCAGCACCAGCTACAAAGAATCGGCTGCAAGAAACGCACTCGCCACTGCGGTGGACTGTGCAACACCGGACTGCTTCCTCGAAGACCAAGAAACGAGAGAAGTGCCAATGAATTGGCAGGTGCCAAAAGTGCTCTTCCTATCTATCCTACAGCCGGCAAAGTCTGCATCCGAGTAGGCCCGAGTAGGCTCTCAAGGAAAGACAGGAAGAGGAAGAGTACCAGATACCATAGTCAATGGTTGCTCGAAGGTACCGAAAGATGCACCACCTGGCGGTGAGATACGCGAGGAGAAGCCTGAAATCGAGCACATAGACACACGGAGAAGTGTATGTCTGGTCTCGAGGTAGTGAGGTATAAGAGGGAGCCAATCATGCTTCTGTACTCCTTTTGATCAACTGGCTCGCCATCCTCATCTGGATCCAGTGAAGCTGAGGTAGACATCGGAGTTGACACCAGCTTACCATCACTCATGTCAAAACGTCTCAAGAGGTCACGAGTGTACTTGCCTTGATGCAAGAAAGTACCCTCCCGAGTCTGCTTGATCTGGAAGCCAAGGAAGAAGGTCAACTCGCCCATCGTGCTCATCTCAAACTCGGTGCTCATGACATCCGGAACTGTGAAACCATAGTGATACGGGGTCGCCCGATCTTCTCGACGTAGGATGGATACTCACGGGAGTCTTGATGAATCGTAATGATCCTCCAATGCCAATGCAAGGGACGAACACTCTTTAATCCGCCAAACACACCGTGTTGATTTCGCCGACCACCAGCGAAGATCTATCGTGCACCAATTCCCAATGGAAAGGCTGAGCGATCTTGATTGAAGAAAATAACCCCAATTCCCTATGGAGCTTAGGCAACAATGCTAAACTCGAACATACTTTAGTAGATTGATTATTCTCAACGTGGTCCGCCTTACAATGGGGTCAACCCTCAATATATAGTACCCTGTCCACCTCATGGCTGGACAAGAGGTCTAAACCAACTCAACTTATCCCTACATGTATTTGAAACAAACTCACACAAAGGAAAACCCTAAAATTAAACCGTCACAATGTTTCGGTCATAACTTTTTATCCGTGACGTATTTGAAGGAGGGGTCAGATCCATTGCGTAGCCCTTGAAATTATCTTTCCAACGAGTACAAGAACACCTGAATCGGACTCCGTTTGTGAAAGTTATGGCCTTTAGTAACTGCGTCAGGCTGTCCCGAACAAATCCGAATTGAATTCTGAGTTGAATCCGAGTTTGAATTGGATTGAGCACGTGGGAGGTCGAATTTGGCTTGAAAATCTTATCGAAAACTTGTAGTTTAAGTCCTTGTGCTCCTCCCTTTGCCTCCCAAGTCTTCACTTGAATCATACCTAAGAATACATAAAATAATAGCATGATGTAGTATTCCGAGTTCATCATCAATTAAAAGAAACTCCTTAAGAAAGAAATTCACCTGACAATATTTAATGCGGCTCAATACTTCTTTCCAATTAAATAATGTATTCGCTTGAAAAGTGCTAAGCCTGTGCGTATACGCATCACATAGCATGAGAGGAGCCGGCAAAGATAATGTCATTGACATAAATCTGGACGAGAAGAAAGTCAGTGCCATGCCTACGAATGAACAATGTCTTATCCACCTTACCCATCTCAAAACCATGACTCAACAGATAGGACTAAAGTCTCTCATACCAAGCTCTGGGGGCCTGCTTAAGTCCATACAAGGCTTTGGAAAGCTTGTAGACATGGTTTGGGTATTTGGGGTTCTCGAAACCTGGAGGCTGTCTCACATAGACTTCTTCCTCAATAAATCCATTGAGGAAGGCTGATGCGGATACGCACAAGCTTAGCACTTTTTAGTCAAATACATTATTTCACTGGAAACAAGTATTGAGCCGCATTAAATATTGTCAGGTGAATTTGTTTCTTAAGGAGTTTCTTTTAATTAATGATGAACTTGGAATACTACATCGTGCTATTATTTTATGTATTCTTAGGTATGAGGGAGAGCAAAAGGGAGGAGCACAAGGACTTAAACTACAAGTTTTGGACAAGATTTTCAAGCCAAATTCGGATCTCCCACGTGCTCAATCCAATTCAAACTCGGATTCAACTCAGAATTCAATTCAGATTCGGTTCGGGACAGCCTGACAGGCAGTTACTAAAAAGGCCATAACTTTCGTAAACGGAGTCCGATTCAGGTGTTCTTGTACTCGTTGGAAAGATAATTTCAAGGGCTACGCAATGGATTTGGCCCCACCTTCAAATTCATCACGGAATAAAATTTATGACCGAAACATTGTGATGGCTTAATTTTAGGGTTTTCCTTTTGTGTGAGTTTGTTTCCAAATACACGTAGGGATGAGTTGGAGTTAGTTTTGGACCTCTTGGCCAGCCATGAGGTGGAGAGGGAACTATATATTGAGGGTTAGAGACCTCCATTGTAAGGGGACCACGTTTGAGAATAATGAATCTACTAAAGTTTGTTCGAGTTTAGCATTGCTACCGAAGTTTCATGGGTTATTAGGAGTGAATTTCTTCAATCAAGATCGTTCACCCTTTCCGTTGGGAATTGGGTGCACGATAGATCTTCGCTTGGTGGTCGGCGAAATCAACACGAGTGTGTTTTGGCGGATTAAAGAGTGTTCGTCCCTTGCATTGGCATTGGAGGATCATTACGATTCATCAAGACTCCCGTGAGTATCCATCCTACGTCGAGAAGATCGAGCGACCCCGTATCATCTTGGTATCAGAGCGTGGTTTACTCGGTAGGATATTATCCCTTTAAATTTCAGTTTATTACTTACTGTCCTATAGTCCATAAACCAAAAATACACAAAACAAATCCAAACCCTAGTTTCGCATCTGCTATTTTCGTGAGTTTTATTATGTCTTGATCCATTAGAAATTTTGTTTACGTGCTGATCGTTCGTGTTTATTTGCGTAGCTTACTCTTTGTGTCCAATCCAAAATTAAAAAAAAAATCCGATTGCTACAATGCGTGAACAGACTAGTACAGTACCATGATCCGTTCATCTTTGAGACTAGTCTTGGATAATTGCAGTAAGGGCTATTCTTGATATTAATTTACACCTGCTGAAATTTTATTCTTTTGCGGACGGAAAAGCTAAACCTTAATGCCAACTACAAGTTAAAAAAAAGAAAGAAGGAAAGAAAGAAAGAAAGAAGGCGGTCGACAAAAAAAAGAGGGAAAGTGAGCATTGGCCAAATTGGGGTTAGCTAATTCTAATATATAATTTCAGCTTGTGTATTCAATTCCTTTGAGCATTCTTGTATCCTTACATTCATATCATTGCAATTGGCTAGCGTCTCTCCTAGTACTTGGTGCAAAACGAGCTTTCTAATCTTTAATTTCAGATTGTCTCTAGTTAGCTCATTCCTTTGTCTGCATCGAGTCACATTGATCTTTGCGTGTGCGTTCATATACTTCACTTAAATCTTTTGGATCAGCACATAGGCAATACTTTCTACCTTGGATTATTACTTAATTTTACAACATCGAGAAATCAGATCGTGTAGGATAAATACTTCCTACCCAAGCTCCACAAAATATCCTTTGCCGTGCAATTGTGAGTCACTTTTAAATCCGCTTGATCATCACTTGTTATTATAGCCACCACCAAGTGTAAGTTTCTTTTGGCCTCAATTCACTTCGGAAAGGTGAGAACTTTACTTGTGAGAGAAAAGAGTGAGATCGAGTGATTTATACTAATCATCCATATACCTTGTTATTGCTTTGTGTTGTCTTTGCACAATCTAACCATGTCAGACGGAGAAGACAACTATGGTGGTGAGAACGAAGTTAATCTTAATGCCCCAGTGACTCGCTTTAAACATCAGGCATTGAGAAGTACATTGCAACAAGAGATCCAATCAGGCACCACTGCTAAGCACGTACAACTTAAGGCGGATATGCAGGATTTCCATATTGAATTCAACAACAAATGAAGGTGTTACACAAAAACATCGTGAATGATATTGTGCAAGCAGTTCGTCCACAACAACAAAAAGATAGCTTTGTTCCTTTCTATGGCAGTGATGATCCAGAGGAGTATCTTGAGTGGGAATGGCAAATGGAGAAAGTGTTTAGATTTCAGAAACTTTCCAAAGACCAAGAGGTGATGCGTGCCACAAGGGAGTTTGAAGACTATGCTTATAGTTGGTGGCAACAACTAATTGGAAAACAACTCATTAAATCTTGGTTAGATTTGAAGGCGTTTATGAGAAGCGAGTTTGTGCCATCCTATTATGCGCAGGAATTGCTTCACCATCTGGAGAATATCACACAAGTGAGTAATACTGTCCAAGAATACTATTTTGAACTGCAAGATGCGATGCGTCGTGCCGGTGTCACTAGTCCATCAAGGGAGAAGGCATACTTTAGGGGTGGCTTGAATTCTGAGATCGCCACTACACTTCAACATATATATTTTAGTAGCATGCATGATCTTGTGAATTATGCTATTATACAGGATAAGAGACTAATGGAGAAACGTACATCACGATTCAATCCATGTCCATACTTCAGCTCTTATGGTTCAACTAGTGTGACACATGAGAAGATGACCGAGCATGGGACTTTCCCTTCGGTAAAGGGGACATCTTATGCTGCCCCAATGATACATGCAACAATTGAGATGCATCAAAACGTATGTGAGAATGAGAGCCACATAGCCAAATTGAGTGAGAGTGTTAAAAAGAGTGAGCTGTGTGATTCCACCATATGTGAGTTCGAGAGCATCCAAACTGAGAGTGTGAGAGATACTCCAAATGAAAAGAGAGAAGTAGAAGATGGACAAAGTGAGGTTGATTTTGAAACTAACACATTAATATCTACTTCTAGTGTTGTTCCTCACATTGTGCAGGTTGATATTAAAGAAGAGGAGTCAAATGTTCAACAACTTGCACCATTGGAGATAAACGATGAGGAGATAATCATAGTTAAAGATGAAGTACTTGCTGATCCGTTGTTACATCATGATGATTTAATACCTACAACACCTACATCAACTGAGGAGAATAATAAAGGTAACAATATTGGTGCTGAAATTAATTGTGAAACGGTGAGTACTTGTGAGAACTCATATATACGAATGAAAATTCCATGTTCTGAAATTTCTTTGCTCAATTTACATAATGTGGAATTTATCACTCATAAGGAAGTTCTTACGAGAATATCTCCTGATGATTCTTTATATTATATCATGTTTGATGATCCTAAAGAACTATCTAGTGTGATTGAGAATGTTGCTGAAATTTCATGTTTAAAATCACTAGTTAGTACCTATGCATATACATATAAGCTCAATTTGATTGGAAATTATGGTATAGATGATAAGTTTTATGTTTACCGAATATGCATTACATGTGATAAGTTTGCTGAATTGAAATTGCATATTTTGGATAAACAATCTTTGCGCCATATCATGATCACAATGAGATGAGTTTCAACAATAGTGCTGCATGTTTCAAAAGATTTCGTAAGCCTACTTATTCATCCTTTAATGTACAATCATGTACAAATAATCAGAGTAGCGCAGTTGAAGCATGGAAGGAACTAAAAATTTTCTCCCCCATATTTGAACAACTTAATTTGGTTTGGCCCATTAATGTCTTGTCCATGTGCCTAGCAAAGCCGAGGACAACTTTTTCTCATGGGAGGGAGAATGATGTGAATGAAGGTACCGCAATGTATATATCAAATACATCCTATGGTTGCAGTTGTGTTACTTATTTTGTGCAAAACAATGCGAATAACACAACAATTGATTCATACATATACCATGCATATGTGTTGTTCTTTTTATCTACTACGCCTTCAGATGTTCTTGATATGCTAAGCAAAAGAAGTGTGGATGACAAATATATATACCAAGCATATACGTTGTATTCTTTGCTTAGTACAATTTCAGGCTACCAAAAGCCGAGGACGGCTTTTCTTGAAGAAGGGGAGGATGATGCGGATACGCACATGCTTAGCACTTTTCAGGCGAATACATTATTTAATTGGAAAGAAGTATTAAGCCGTATTAAATATTGTCAGGTGAATTTGTTTCTTAAGAAGTTTCTTTTAATTGATGATGAACTTGGAATACTACAACATGCTATTATTTTATGTATTCTTAGGTATGATTCATGTGAAGACTTGGGAGAGCAAAAGGGAGGAGCACAAGGACTAAAACTACAAGTTTTGGATAAGATTTTCAAGCCAAATTCGGATCTCCCACGTGCTCAATCCAATTGAAACTCGGATTCAACTCAGAATTCAATTCGGATTCGGTTCGGGACAGCCTGACAGGCAGTTACTAAAAAGGCCATAACTTTCACAAACGGAGTACGATTCAGGTGTTCTTATACTCGTCAGAAAGATAATTTCAAGGGCTACGCAATGGATCCGGCCACCTTCAAATTCGTCACGGATTAAAAGTTATGACCGAAACATTGTGACGGCTTAATTTTATGTTTTTCCTTTTGTGTGAGTTTGTTTCCAAATACATGTAGGGATGAGTTAGAGCTGGTTTTGGACCTCTTGGCCAGCCATGAGGTGGAGAGGGAACTATATATTGAGAGTTAGACCCACATTGTAAGGCAGACCACGTTTGAAAATAATGAATTTACTAAAGTTTGTTCGAGCTTAGCATTGCTACCGAAGTTCCATAGGGAATTAGGAGTGATTTTCTTCAATCAAGATTATTCAGCCTTTCCGTTGGGAATTGGTGCACGATAGATCTTCGCTTGGTGGTCGGCGAAATCAACACGAGTGTGTTTTGGCGGATTAAAGAGTGTTCGTCCCTTGCATTGGCATTGGAGGATCATTACGATTCATCAAGGCTCCTGTGAGTATCCATCCTACGTCCAGAAGATCAGGCGACCCCGTATCACTACGCCTTCAGATGTTCTTGATATGCTAAGCAAAAGAAGTGTTGATGACAAATATATATACCATGCATATATGTTGTATTCTTTGCTTAGTAAAATTTCAGGCTACCAAAAGCCGAGGACGGCTTTTCTTGAAGGAGAGGATGATGCGGATACGCACAAGCTTAGCAATTTTCAGTCAAATACATTATTTCACTGGAAAGAAGTATTGAGCCGCATTAAATATTGTCAGGTGAATTTGTTTCTTAAGGAGTTTCTTTCAATTAATGATGAACTTAGAGTACTACATCGTGCTATTATTTTATGTATTCTTAGGTATGAGGGAGAGCAAAAGGGAGGAGCACAAGGACTTAAACTACTTGTTTTGGATACGATTTTCAAGCTAAATTCGGATCTCCCACGTGCTCAATCCAATTCAAACTCGGATTCAACTCAGAATTCAATTCGGATTCGGTTCGGGACAGCCTGACAGGCAGTTACTAAAAAGGCCATAACTTTCACAAACAGAGTCCGATTCAGGTGTTCTTGTACTCGTTGGAAAGATAATTTCAAGGGCTACGCAATGGATCCAGCCGCACCTTCAAATTTTTCACGGATTAAAAGTTATGACCGAAACATTGTGATGGCTTAATTTTAGGTTTTTCCTTTTGTGTGAGTTTGTTTCCAAATACATGTATGGATGAGTTGGAGTTGGTTTAGGACCTCTTGGCCAGCTATGGGGTGGAGAGGGAACTATATATTGAGGATTAGAGCCCCATTGTAAGGAGACTACGTTTGAGAATAATGAATCTACCAAAGTTTGTTCGAGTTTAGCATTGCTACCGAAGTTCCATAGGGAATTAGGAGTGATTTTCTTTAATCAAGATCGTTCAACCTTTCCATTATGAATTGGGAGCGCGATGGAACTTCATCGGTGGTCGTGAAGTTCAGCACGTGTGGTTGGGCGAATTATAGAGTGCTAACTCTTGCATTGGCGACGGGAGATCACTACGTTTCATCAAATCCACGTGAGTATCTTGATCCTACGTCGAGAAGATCGGGCGACCCCGTATCCAAGGCACTCTTGACATCCATCTGGTAAAGCTTGAAACCCTTAGAAGCTGCAAAGGCAAGCAGGATTCTAATGGCATCAAGTCTAGCTACAGGGGCAAAGGTCTCCTCGAAATCTAGACCCTCAACCTGGGAGAACCCCTAAGCTACCAGTCTAGCCTTGTTTCGAATAACCACACCATCCTCACTCTGCTTGTTTTTGAACAACCACTTAGTCCCAAAGATATTGTGACCTCGCGGGGGCTCAACAAGCGACCAGACCTTGTTCTCTCGAAATTTTCTAACTCCTCATGCATGGCATTGACCCAAGACTCATCAGAGAGAGCATGACAAACGTCCTTGGGCTCGAATGACGCAAGAAAGGCAGAATGGAGACAGAAAAGAGACATGCCAGATTTTGAACGAGTGACTCGCTCAAAAAGGTCTCCAATAATCTGCTCAGAAGGATGGTCTTTTTGAATGTGTCTAGGAGGTCCAGGATGAGATGAAGAAGTGGCCTCTACCTCGTGAGCTGACGAGTAGAAACAGAGCCACTACCTCCAGAGGAAGCAGAAGGCATGGGCTGATCGCCTTGAGGTGCGGTGGAAGAGGGCACCTCAAGGGGTGGATGAAGGACTGGATCGTGTAGACAACCCTCGTCTCCATCATCCTCATCATCCACAAAGATGGTCTCGGACTGCTCTAAAGAACCTGAGATATCGGGCCTAGTCCCTGGACTGGCCTCATCGAGGGTCCCCTCACAGATCTCTACCATTTTACTAGACTCGCAGTTCCAGACCCTATAAGCCCACGAAGAAGTTGAGTAGCCTAGAAAGATCCCATCACAAGAGCGTGACTCGAACTTATCTAGGTTCCCGGACTTCAAAATAAAGCACTTGCAACCAAACACACGAAAATGAGAGACGCTGGGCTTTCGCCCATATCTCAGCTCATAAGAAGTGCGGTGCAAGTGTGCCCTCAGAAAAACTCGATTTGAGACATGGCACGCGGTAGCTATAGCCTCAGCCCAAAACTTCGCGGTGTAGAGTATTCATCAAGCATCGTCCTGGCCATCTCGACCAAGGTACGGTTCTTCCTCTCCACTACGCCATTCTGCTGAGGGACGTATGGAGAAGAGAACTGGTGCCTACACCTGTCTCATTGCAGAACCTCTCAAAGGAGGAATTCTTGAACCTGTCACTGCGGATCGCTCGTAAGGCACCCGGAAGTTCAACAGAAAGATTACTAAAAAGACCTCGAAAATGTGTAAACGTCTCATCCTTCGAGGCTAAGAAAAACACCCAAGAGTACCTCGAGAAGTCATCGACCATGACAAGGACATACCACTTCCCTCCTGCTGACTGCACTCGAGCTAGTCCAACTTGTCCATATGGAGCAGCTGTCCTGGTGCATCGGTCATAGTCACTGTGACTGGAGGATGTGAAGCGGCAACCATCTTGCCGTGCCGGCAAGGAGCGCAAACAAGATTTTTGACCATCTTAAGTTTCGGCAAAACCACGAATGAGATCGTGGCTGCTAACTCGGGTCAAATGGTCAAATCCTATATGACCAAGTCTCCTATGCTAGAAAGTCAAGTCACGGGACTTAGAAGCAACCAAACATCGGAGAGGATCACCAGAAGACTCAGAAAAATTAGCACGAAAAATCCTCCCAAAGTGAGAAATCCCGCAAACCAGACTACCTAAAGAATCAAGAATCGGTAAGCTGAGAGACTGAAAGCAAATTATATTGCAGCTTACTAACCAAAGCAACAACTTTTAAAACAAATGAAGCATTAACACGCTCCCCAAATAGGTTTAGTTAGATAATTTAATTATATTTCCAGAGAATCTAAGAACGCCTCATTGAACCTTCGTATCAAAAGTTATGAATTTTTCAAGGTGACTATCTGTAGAAGGCCGAGAGAAGATTTGAGTTTGGGTCAAGTTAAATATGTTGGGTTAGTTTAAGGGTGTTTTTATTTTATCCATAGACCCGTTTCTGTTGTCTTAGAAAATATTATATTAATGTTCAGGAGGACGACGGGTTCCCGGGGCTGCACCTTCTACTCATCCTCCGTTTTCGCGTGGTTAAGGCAAGTACATGTGTGGCCTTAAATTGATAGTGCATATCGAGTGTGATTGATGCTTGTTGATGATTGTTACAATGTTATGGATGTGTATGCTCATGAATATGTTAATGATTTGCTGTTATTGTTTTTGATCAATTGCAATCATTATGTTCATGAGAATTTATGATGCATAGATAGTGTGAATGCAAGTTTATTTATCGAGATATTCACATGCATGCATCATATTGATTATTGAAGTCTTGGTCACGAGATGACCAGCGTCCTGTGTCCCCGCCATGTTGAGGTCATGACGGGCTAAAAGTCCCCATACTCATGGAGTGTGGGCAATGGTCCCTGTACCGGATGTGCGGCATGGGTGAGCATTGACGGATGCTCACTACGCATTACCGGTAAAATGCGAAAGAGAAGAGAAAAAGAGATTTTTGATCATATTGCATACCATGGTTATTATTATGATACAATGCTGTTCATGGTTGATTATGTTACTATCTTATCATACTTGCTGAGTCATTGGACTCACTCTTGCTGTTGTTTTTGTTGTTGTTGTTTGTTTATTTTAGGTACCTTCACGAGATCAGCATGCATGGGAATAAAGAGGGATTAGTATTGTTGCACTTGCACGAAATATTCACCATGGAGAAGATAGAGAACTCTAATTATTATTTGTAGATTAGTTCAAGTGGTATTTGATTATGACCTTCAGATTAAGATGTAATAATGGATTAGAACTTCTTTATATTGCTTCCGCGCTTTACTTAAGTTTTATAGATGTTTCTGCTTAGTAACCAAATTACTTTGCTTGCGGTTATTCATACCTTTTGATAATACTTGTTAGAACTTTATTTTTATCAATAAACAAAGGAGGCTCTGCCGAAATTTTATAGAATGCCTTAGCTTAGTTTTATTATGTTGTTAGTTTGGTAGCATTCTAGGTCATTGTTTGGCTGGGGTGTTACAGGTAAACAAACTTTAGCCGGAAGCCGAACTGCTACCAAAGGAAGAAAATGCTATGGTGCCGAAAACTGAAGAAGACATCAACTGCTAGTTGCGCCAGAAGGTTGGGAGAACAGCCGACCAAACCAGAAAGGAAAAAAGTAAAGAAGTCAAAAGGCGAGAAAAGAACAAAGAACGAAGTACTGAAATGAAAAGGAAAAACAGAAAAACTGGAAAAGCCAAATGACAGACTGAAAAGAGGAGGCACTGTAACTACTGAAAAACTGGATTCAAGAACAGAGAAATAAACGAACTAAAAATAAGTTTCTTAGAATACGGGTCCAGTCTTCAATCTAAAAGGCCTACTGAACTTCAGGAAGCATAAATCGAATCAACAAAACTGGCCAATAGATAGACTCTTCTGCTGCCGAAACCAGAAACAATAATTACTGAAAAACGACCAAGAAAAACTATGGAAATTGATGATTGTTCACTGCTCTTTTCAGGTCAACTAATTAGCACTTCAAACCAATAGCAAAGAGTCCTCAGGGTGAAGATAAAACAGAAAAGAAGAGATCAAAGTAAAAGAGAAGTAACGGTTGATTCTGCTCTCAAAGTTGCTGCTGCACACACTGCTAGCAAGCTTTCATTTTGATGGCAAATAGGCAAGACTCGGCAGAAAAGAAAAACTTGCAAAAGAGAGACCAAACTGCACATGCCGAAAGACTCAAGAACTCAGAAAATAGTCACTGCAGCATAGAGAATGAAAACGGCAAAAGAAAACAAGAACCATCTACACAAAAACAGAACAAAGATCATAGCATAGTGAGGTGGATCACCATATCATTTTAAGCAGAGGTACTGAGACAAGAATGATTCTATTGAGGGGTTCAATAGCCAGTACACATACATGGACATTAGAACAAGAGAAATGATTACAAGACTCTCAATCCATCCTCTCCCTCTCAATCCTCAAGAACACCAAGAGCCTCACATGCTTCTTGGGAGGAACACAACACACACAAAGGGATGAATGAGCTCTAAAAACCTGAGGGGGTATGCAGCCCCAACACCTATTTATAGCCCTTGGCTAACGGGTCTCCAACCCGTTACGCCGGCTAAACCCGAACGGAGCCTACTCCCGCTTGTGCAACCTCGCGAAATCACCATTTCGCCCCTTCTGCACCTTCCGGGAAGCTTCCGCGCTCCTTGTCATCCACGACTTGCAACCACATCGAATCTCTGCCGTCTTCGACACATCCGACCGTTCTGACCTCGACACCGCCCGTGTCTAGTCCGGTCACCTCGTGTCTCGCCACGACTCCGCCTCGACGTCCTGCAGCCAACACAGACAAGAAACACATCAAATAGCACCGCTTGATACATGTAAGCATAATAACATCAACAAACCTGTCGAATCATCAGAATATGCATCCTAACCCCATTTGACCAGGTTTGCCCAAGTTCAACCTAGCCTGTCGCACCGCGCAACGACATGGTCCGAACCAACCAACTCAAACTCGACTTCCCTAAGCTGATGTCAATTACTCATCATATACTCGGGATGACCTCACATGGTCTCTCAATGAAAGAGGATGAAATCACAATGTTGAGAGAAATTGGATCGTGCAAAAAATACTGAAAATACATGTATTGGTTTTGATGTTGTTTATCTTGAATTGGAGAAAGAAATTGATATTTTAAGGGTCAAAATACAAGAGCTTGAGAAGGATTGTTTCGAACTAATAGATGAAAATTTGGTGCTTACATATAAGCTGAAAGAAAGTGGGCTGACAAAAGGGTAAGGTCCTCACATTTCAAACAATAGTGAATTGCAGGGTCCCCGTATTTCAAACAATAGTGGGGTGACAAAAGGGCAGGTTCCTCATTTTTTTGTTGCTGTTTTTGTTCTCAATGGATGTAACTGAGAATGACAATAATATGTATCAACTTTGTTGTGTCATGTAAAATTTTATATGCCGCAGTATTTGTTCTGTCAATCAGAGATGCTCTTACAATTTGTCAATTTCTTTTGTTGCTATGATAGTTTCATTCTCAGGTTGTTTCATAGGTCCAACAGGCTACATGCTTGATGAACCGCAAGCCTCAAGTAGCAATGAGATATACTCATTCAGTAGGAAGCTAATTCTCATTTTCACTCTCATTGATGCTTGCACACATTATCACGGTACCTTCTCATTTGCATCTAAACAAGCACAGAATAGTACAATTTGGGAAACACTAACAAATTCATATTGCTCTGAGAATATCACATTCTAACAACCCATAACAAAAAAAAAACAATACTACATTGAAGGAATTGAAAAACACTTGGTTTCGACTTGCTACAACAAAAAATGGTAAATCTTGGCTTGCACTACATCCTAATCCGATTAATCTAGGACAGGTCTCATGCTGTGCTACTTCTTCCTTCACAATATCTAGGCAAATTCAAGGCTACAACCAAATGTCGTACCTGTGCACAAATTGAACCACAAAAAACATCTCAATTAGCACTGTAAACTCGGACAACATGATACATACTATGGTGTAAAAAAAGGCAAGATTCTGCCATTCACCTAGCGCTAATTTGCCGGTAAACTAATGAATAATTCCAACTTGCTTGAAGGTAACATCTTCCATTTTCAGATGTATCATCCATCAGGAAATTATGCCTAGAAATATCATATACTGATGTACATCTGGTATGTAATGAACATGTCCATTGTAGGCAATGCTTCCGCTGTATTATGTTAGTATTATATCCATCACCAATACAAATGATTCCAATGAGTACTTGTCCAAACAAAGAACTTCTATCAGACCGAATGGTGCAAAATTGAAGAAATTGGCCAATAATATACTTTCTTTTCACAAGTTCATAGATTTCACAAAGTTCACAAATTTGATGAATTTCACAAACTCACGCTGCATCGGTGCTGGGCATCGGAGGTGAGGTGTCGGCTTTGGTTGTCGTCCGATTGGCGGATGGGATGGAGGGAGGCGATGCAACGCCAAAGGGGGAGAGTGTCGGCCGACGTAGGTGGCGGTGGTGTGGGGGAGGAGAGGGACAGCAGTGCTATAGGGAGGCAGTGGTACGACCATTGTGGTCCTTGGCGTTAGGCGCTGAGGACGAGGGGGGCGGTTGTGCTGCAGGGAGGGACGCTGCGTCGGGTGGTGGAGGGGCGACAATGTAGGGGTTGGCGACGACGCGACATTGGAGGATGACGGCGGCGGCACTACTCCTAACCCTAACCATAGGGGCAGCGGCGAAGAGCCTGGGTGGCTCCGGGGTATGGTGGAGGGTGGTGGAGGGGGGCCCGGATGGCGAGAGGCACAGGAATCGGAGCAAGACGGTGGCGCGCAAACCCTAGAAGCCAACCGAGCAGGAGACTAAGGTGGCCGAGGATGAGAATGGGAGGTAGGAGAAGGGAGGTGCCGACGCTGAGGATGGAGTGAGGCACGAGAAGGGGCGGTGCAGTGGGGGAGGGAGGCGACGGTGCTGTGGATAGAGGGGCAGGCGAAAGCAAAACGGAGAGGTTGGGAAGGGGACGGAGCAAGGGGGAGACTTGGGGGAGTTGAGGCAAAAGTGAGAGGTTTAGGTGGGGGTTTGTGAAAAAAATGCATGAGTGATTTGGGGGCTTTCACCCGTATGAATCCGAGATGTAAAAAGGTAGATCGGATGGCCCTGGTTTTTGTTTGCATGTTACCACTGAATAGCCCATTTACACTAGATATGTGGTCGTGCAAAAATAGCACACCCGCAAGTGCACGGGTTGCCACTGAAATAGCGGTGAGTGTCGTGTTCTCCACAGGGACTAGACTGAGGCTACTGGTGCTCAGCTAGAGCTAGGTAAAACGAAATGTGGGAGAAAAATAAACCTAAAACGACTGCCAAATGAACTCTAACTATCAAACGAACTCTAATTCGCACGAACGAAACTACGAACGAACTAAATAAACGTATGAACAAAGGACAACGGGACGAACTACCGTACGAATTGACATCGCACGACCGAACGAACAACACGATGATTGACTACACAAATGACGCACGAACAATGCTGATGACTACACGAACGAACATGACTACTGACCGACGACCTAACTAACTACCGACCACGAGGCAGAAGGAGGAAATCGATATGCACTGGGGGAGTCTAGAGAAAGAGGAGGAAGACGGCCGGCGGCTAACTAGACGACGGTGGCACGGACAACACAACAAAGAACTACAACGAACACTCGCACAATCTAACTATTGACAAACCGTAGAAAGGAGAAAAGAGGGAGTCTAGAAGCAAGAAGGGGGTCGAGACAGCAAGGGGAAGGGAACGGTCGCCGGCTAGCTAAATCGTGCAACATAAACATCACAGAAACTAACACAAACATCTAACACATAAAACGACTATCAGAGCTAAACATAGACCATAAATGACAATTGCTAACGCAAATTACTAACGTCAAATTTAACTAACACAAAGATCACTAACACCAACACCGACAACAATTAGCACTACTGAAAATACTACTAAACTACTAACAGAACACAAATTGCACAATTATCACATAGCATATATCACAATAACAGAACTCAAATTAACAAGGCACAATAACATACCCACTGATCTCATACATCACAGTGCATAATTAACAGAACCATTACAGTGTTCAATAATGCATCTCAAATCACAGTTTAACATTCACAGTTCATGTAGTAATAGTAATGAAGAAAACTAAACAAGAAAATAAAGGAAAGAGAGAGAGAGAGGATTTGGAGATAAACCGAGCAGCAGAGCAGTAGTAGGGAAGTAGAGAAGAAGATGGGGCCGTCGGTGTCGACGCTGAAGAGGAACCGGAGGAGTAGCAGGGGTCGGCGATGTAGAAGAAGACAGGGTCGTGGTCGCCGAGGTTGGTGTCGTGATGGCAGCAGAGGTGCAACGTCGGTGCCGTAGAGGATGTGGTGGAGTAGATGCGGTGTCGGCGTCGCAGAGGTGTGGTGCTGACGAAGAAGAGCTGAGATGGGAGGCGGCTGGAGCTGTGATGCCTGAGATGGGGGAGGAGAGCAAAAGGGGGCAAAGGAAGAAGAGAGGCGACGGCCGGTGGAGCAAAGAAGATGGGAATGAAGTCCGATGAGGAGAATGAACCCGATGTCATGTTGAAATTAATGATAACAATGCTTATGGGACTAACATGTTTATTGAGATGATTGAAAGGTTTATGCTGTGTGTCACTAATTTCAATGTTAAAAGGCCTTGTGAGCTTCAACCAATTGAATTTAATTCATTTTGTTAGGGTAGAGCATATCAAGCATTGTTATCATTTGTTTTAGCTTGATATGATTGAAAGGTTTCGTCCTGGGTTTTGATGATGTCATGAAAAAGGCATGAAAGATGACTAAGGATTGACATGGATCAAGACATGGCTCAAGGAAAAGATATAATTTAGCCTAAGGACCTCTTTTATAGCTTTTACCTATTTTGGCGTTTGGTGGAAAAAGATCGTATTCGTAGGATAGATGTCGTACTACTAAGAGGAGTCATGGCTAGTAGTCTAGTACATTGATCAAGTCTAGTACATGCATGCATCAGTGCATCCTACTGTGCACCAGTGTGTCAATTTAATAATTCAATTACCACAGACCTAATGCCCGCTCTGATACCAACTGTAACACCCCAGCCAAACCAATGACCTGGAATGCTACCAAACTAACAGTATGGCAATGATAAATAAATATGTTATACAAAATTTCGGCAGAACCTCCTTTAGTTTAACTGTCTAAATCAGAGGTTTCAACAAGCAGAATTAATAAAAAAATGACTATCATCATGTAATATGATCACGACTAAGCAAAATTGGCTTAAGGTTACTAGAACATCCATGGTTATAATATCTAGATAAAGAACAGGAGCATCATAAAAAGAATTCAAATCATTTATTACAATTTAAATCCAACAAGCAATAATCAACCATTACTTAAGTAGTTCATGCATCTAGTATTTAATTTTCTTTCTTTCTTTTCATTGTGGGTAGGTCGTGTAAAGTGCAACAAGACTACACTTTCCTTTTCCCCATGCATGTCGATCTTATAAAGGTAACTAAAATAAAATCACAACAAACAACAATGGTGAGTCCAACGACTCAACAAATATAATAAATGGTAACAACAACACACATGTACATCATTCCATAAAAACATCCAACAGTTACTTATCAACACATGATATGCATACATGTGCACCATTCCATAAGAACATCTAACTGTCACTTCAAAACACATGCTATGCAATATAATCAACAATATCTTTATCTCTTTCTCTTTTGCATTTTACCGGTAATGCAAAGTGCGCATCCGTCGATGCACACCCATGCATGTACCATCTGTTACAGGGACCAATTGCCCATACTCCACAAGTATGGGGACCTTTAGCCCATCATCAACATGACGGGGACCTTAGCAAATGCTTGGTCACCACATGACCAAGTCATCAATAAGTCAACATGAATGCATATGTGTGAAAATCTCAATTTAATAAAACTTGCATCCACAACAACTATGCACAAGGTGATGCGGATACGCACAAGATTAGCACTTTTCAGTCAAATACATTATTTCACTGGAAAGAAGTATTGAGCCGCATTAAATATTGTCAGGTGAATTTGTTTCTTAAGAAGTTTCTTTTAATTGATGATGAACTTGGAATACTACATCATGCTATTATTTTATGTATTCTTAGGTATGATTCACGTGAAGACTTGGGAGAGCAAAAGGGAGGAGCACAAGGACTAAAACTACAAGTTTTGGATAAGATTTTCAAGCCAAATTCGGATCTCCCACGTGCTCAATCGAATTCAAACTCGGATTCAACTCAGAATTCAATTCGGTTTCAGTTGGAGTTTGTAGGGATGAGTTGGAGTTGGTTTAGGATCTCTTGCCCAGCCATGAGGTGGAGAGGGAACTATATATTGAGGGTTAGACCCCGTTGTAAGGCAGACCACGTGTAAGAATAATGAATCTACTAAAGTTTGTTCGAGTTTAGCATTGCTACCGAAGTTCCATAGGGAATTAGGAGTGATTTTCTTCAATCAAGATCGTTCAGCCTTTCCGTTGGGAATTGGGTGCACGATAGATCTTCGCTTGTTGGTCGTGAAATCAACACGAAAAGTTTTGGCGGATTAAAGAGTGTTCGTCCCTTGCATTGGTATTGGAGGATCATTACGATTCATCAAGGCTCCCGTGAGTATCCATCCTACGTCGAGAAGATCGGGCGACCCCGTATCACAAGAGATACATTCGAATTCTCTTTGCGGGACAGGTTGTGATAGTATACACTTCCATCAAAACTGAGAGTTAGCTGCAGTTTGGTTTCAAAAAAAAATCACTCGTTGTGCCAAACACTAGCTAGCGAAAAGAAAGAATTGCTGTAGTTGAGCTTCACTTATATCCTTTCATCAATTGAGACTAGCTTTTGATATTGCCGTTGGGGCTGTTCTAGAGCACTATTTACGCTTGCTGAATTCTTGAATTTGTGCAAAGGGAAGACAACACTAGTTCGGCCAAACTAAAAAAAAGGGAGTAAGCCACGGCATAGTTAAAAAAAGAAAGCCTAATAGTTTCCTGCGATTTGATAAAAAAAAAGTGAAAATAGAAAGTGCTGGCCGAAACTCTGTGGAAAACCCTAGTTCATATTTTCAGCTTGTGTACTTATTCTCATAGAGCAATCTTGTGCCCCTTACATTCATAATTATTGCAATTGGCTAGCGTCTCTCCTAGTACTTAGTACAAAACGAGCTAGTTATTCCTCTCAATTTTAGATTGCCTCTTTCTAGCTCTTTCCTTTGTTTGCATTAAGTCACATTTATCGTTGCGTGTGCGTTCATACACTTCGCTTAAACCAATTGGATCAGCACATAGGCAAAATACTCTAGCTTGGATCATTACTTAGCTTTACAATACCTTGAATATCAGATTGCATAGGATATCCACATAATTGTCCAAGCTCCACCTACACTCATTTGTGTACTCCCTTGCTCTAGGTTATGCTCATACATTACCGGGTTCAGGTCGTTCCCTGTCACATTTGTCGATTTGCCGTCCTTGATTCACTTTGGAACGGTGAGCTTGTCTTGTTCTCAGGATAGTGAGTTGCGAGCGTAGAGAGAGAGAGAGAGCTATTTTGTTTTACTAATCTGGATATAATCTCGTTTGCTATTTGTGAGTTGTTGCCATGTCAGGTCAACAGGAGGATCTATCGGTTACATGGATGGAGTACACTCGCTTGCGCAGGATGCTACAAAAGCAAGTTCAGGATCGTGGTAATGGTGTGCGCGATGAGCTTGGTCCGTTCGGTATGAATTGAACAACTTTGGGGAGAAGGTTACGCAGCTACGTACGGACATGACAACAACTTCTTGGAGCTGCACACCATGTTCAACTACCTCGACGTGCATCGTAAGGATTTTGTCACTAAGCCCAAACTTCCTATTCCTATATTTTCAGGTAGTACAGATGTGGAAGAATACCTCAATTGGGAGCTAGAAATTGATACGCTATTTCGGATGCACAATTATTCCAATGAGACGATGCTATTACTTGCCTCCAATGGGTTGGCTGATTATGCCACACATTGGTGGGAGCGGTTTGTTCGTAAACGTATAGAAAGCCAGGAATTGCCAATTGTCACCTGGGAGCAAATGAAGCAGCATTTTCGTGCACGTTTTGTACCTTACCAGTACAAGCGTTCCCTAGTGGAAAAGTTGACAGGACTGCGACAAGGGTTGAAATCCACTTATGTGACACAAGAGAAGGCGACCAAGCATGGGATTTTCCCTTCGGTTCTGGCTTCATGTAGTATTGCTCCATTGTTTCATGAAGAGATTATGGTTACTCGTGATTGCTCCGTTGCTGACCCACAATCTTTGGGGGATGCGATGTATCCAAACCCATGTGAGAATGAGAGACAAATAGCCAAATTGAATGAGAATGATAAAAAGAGTGAGCTGTGTGATTTCATCATATGTGAAGTGGAGAGCATCTCCATTGAGTGTGAGAGAGATACACCAATAGAAAAGAGGGAAGTAGATGATAGCCAAAGTGAGATTATTGCTGAAATTAACAATTTACTCTCTACTTCTAGTGTTATTTCTTATATTGTGCAGGTCAATATTAAAGAAGAGGAGTTGAATTTTCAACGACCGGCACCGTTGGAAGTAAAAGACGAGGAGATAACCATGGTTGGGGATGGAGTGCTTGCTGCCTCATGGTTTTGTCATGACGATTTGATACCTACAACACCTACAATAACTAAGAAGGATGTTAAAGTAAACAATAACAATGTTGAATTGAATATACATCACGCAAAGTGATGAGGACATCCCTTCCAACGATACAACCACGCCTACTACGCAGCAAGGACCTTTGACTCGAGCTCGCGCACGACAACTTAATTATCAGGTAAAGTCGTTCCTTGCTGTCCCAACAAGTTCTCTGAATTGGGTGCTACTAACGTCTTGTGATGATTTTCTTATGCTTAGGAACTTAGGGATTGAGCCGGCTAAATGTAGAAGCAATCAAGATAACAATCACATGGATGTTGGAGCACACAAGAAGAAGGTCGGACCAAACGTTCGGACTGAACGTTCGGACCTACAGGAAGCGCCATATTGATTGGGCCATAACTTTTGATTCCAGAGTGCGTTGGAGGCTTATGAGTACTCGTTGGAAAGATCTCGAAGTCTACTTTCAGATGGATCCAACCTCATGACGAAATTCCACCGGAGCTGAGCAGAATTGACAAAGAGACGTTTGGCCTTCCAGTCTTGAGCTGAAACCCTTGTATCTCGTGCAGCCCACTAGGGGCCCATTCTAGCTTAGGGTTTACACCCTCCCACGCCTCCTTGCTGTTGCCCATGTATAAATACATGTAGCAGCCGCCGGGATGAACTTGGGTTTTGTTTAGATGCAAGTTTAGCTACTGCTACTTCCTAGTGAACGCGTGTGTCGACTAGACCACCTGTTTTGCTTGATTCAAGACCCCAACTCGTGATTCAGGTTTCATTTGGTTCAGATCCGTGAGTTTATTTGCTTGTTCATCTTGTTCTTGCTTGTTCTCGATTGCTAGCAGGTTCAAGGGTGTTCTTGGCACGGCAAGAACAGCCAACGTCGGAATCGGTGTACCTGTTGCTAAGGCGCAGCATCCTGTGATTGTTGTAGTCGGACAGCCAACGTCGATTCCACCCCCAAATCGAAGTTACCCCTCCTCTCATCGAAAGATCGGGATCAGTCCTGTCTTATCAAGTGGTATCGAGCTCAAGGTTGCTCGGTGAGAGATTTATTCATTCTTTACTTTACCTACAGTCCAAAAATACCCAAAAAAGACTAGATCTGAAATCCAAAAACTAGTTTGAGCCCTTGCTGTTCTACCTAGTTCTTGGCTTGTTGAGTTTGTGGTTGCATCGTGGTGTCAAGTGCTGGTTCTTAGGATCTAATCCATTAGAGTTTTGAGTTCTTGTCACGTTTTTGTCACCATTAGTTTTGCTGCCACTTTTTCCCCCTTTCTCGCCGCTGCAGTTATCCACTATTTTCGCAATTCCCACTTCTAGATCTGCACGAGAAGAAATCTGCTCTATTTCTTGCATGCGATCTCCAATTCAAGTGTTTAGATACATTCTGGAAAGCTTACTTTGTGCTCTTTCAGGGAAAATTAACCTTGCCACCAAATTGTTTCTAAGCGCTTTGCAATCGCTAGGGAGATTTCTGCATATCTGCTGAGTAATCTGTGCATCTAAAAGCAAGGAGGGTTATGTGAAGTAATTGTTTTGTTTGATTGTGCCAAACATAACTTTTGAGGCCCCTGAAAAGAATAGAAAAAAAAAGAAAAAAAAAACAAAGGAAGAAACAAGAAGGAAAAGAAGAAAGGAAGAACAAGAGTTCTTGTTGCTGCATTGCTCTCTTTGTATGCCTTGTTTGCCACTGTTTGGTGACTACGTTTGTGTCTAGGCTCACGTCTCTAACATGGTTTAGCCTAGGGCCAGCACAGTACCATTGTGAACATTTATTCAACTTGCTTTGGCTAACGTGGTTCTAGCTGTTCCTTGATTTTTTTTTTGCAGCCACCTATAGCTCCACAAATTATCTACTACGTCACAGGGCTGTGTTTGTGTAACATTTTGTGCTGTTCTTGCCGGCTGCCAACACCAACTTCCTAAGCATGGTAAGAACATGTAAGAACTTGATGGCACAAGATTGAGAGAATGGAGTTTGCTGCCACCTAGTTCCACTAGTTGATAGGACATTTTTTTTTCTCTTGTTCTTTTTGCTGCAAGCTAACCATGGCAGGAAATGAGGATGATGGCCAAGCTCATTCACCTCGAACAAGGGGCATCATTCAACACTTTGAACGCCAAGTGAGGGTGCATGCTGAACACCTTGATGAGGATGTTCGAGTTACCAACGAACGCCTTGGCCAATTGGAGGCCACGCAGATCGACACCAACACTAAGCTGACCTCAATGGAAAACACGCTTGGGGCTCTTAACATCTCTCTTGTAGGTATTTTGGAGCGTTTGGACAGGATGGACCAGGAGGGTCGTGATGGTACGGGACGGCGCAACAACAACAACACCGAGGGTAGCATTGCTGGGCAAGATGAGGAAGAATATTCAGCTGACACGGAGCTTGATGGGGAGGTAAATGGGCAACATAATCAGCAGTAGTGCCGCCGTCGACATGGTGGACATGCTCGTCAACCACGACGTGAGGTACGCGACAATGATGATTCTTTAGGGAAGATTAAATTTAGCATGCCCTCTTTTGATGGAAAATATGACCCCAATGCATATCTTACTTGGGAGCTAGCTGTTAATCAAAAATTTGCATGTCATGATTTTCCTGAAAACAAACGTGTTAGGGCTGCTACTAGTGAGTTTACTGATTTTGCTTCTATTTGGTGGAGCGAATATGTGCGCAGCCACCCAAACAACACTCCACAAACTTGGGATGCTATGAAAAGAGTTATATGAGCTAGATTTGTTCCTTTATCATGCACGTGATCTTTGCATAAGCTTCAGCTTTTGAGACAGGAAACAAATCTGAGAAGAGTACTATCAAGAGTTGCAAACAGGGATGCTTCGTTGTGGTTTGGTAGAAAATGAGGATGCAGCTATGGCTAGGTTCATGGGTGGGCTGAATCGGGAAATTCAGGATATTTTGGCTTACAAAGAATACAATTCGATCACTCGTTTGTTTCATCTTGCTTGTAAAGCTGAAAGGGAAGTACAGGACGGAGAGCTAGCACGAGAACTAACATTTCTGCAGGTCGTGCTACCTCTTGGACGCCATCCAACCCCGCTGCCCAACTGCATCGAGCAGCTGCCCATCTTCATCAAGCACAAATCACGTCCTTCGACAATGAACTCCTCACCATGCCCTCCCGAAACAACAAAGGGGGCAGCTGCTGCACCAACCAAGAGTTCATCCTCAATTGCATCTTGGGCGAACGAGACATTCAATGCCTCCGCTGCAAAGGTTACGGTCATGTGCGCAAGGACTGCCCAAGCGCACGTGTGCTAGTTGTGCGTCCTGATGGTGAGTATTCCTCTGCTAGTGATTTAGATGAAGAAACATATGCTTTGCTTATGGCTAACAATGTAGGGGAAGATGAGGAGCACAACAAAATGAGGAACACATTGGAACGGAACATGCTGAACACTATGAAAGCCTCGTGGTGCAGCGAGTGTTGAGTGCACAAATGGAGAAGGCTGAACAAAATCAGCGCCACACTTTGTTTCAAACCAAGTGTGTGATCAAGGAGCGTTCTTGCCGAGTCATCATTGATGGAGGGAGCTGCAACAACTTGGCAAGTGCTGAAATGGTGGAGAAGCTTGCATTGTGCACCCAGCCACATCCGCAACCTTACTACATTCAATGGCTGAACAAGAGCGGTAAGGTGAAGGTAACACGGTTGGTGAGAGTTAATTTTGCTATTGGTTCTTATCATGATTTTATTGACTGCGATGTTGTGCCTATGCAAGCATGCTCTATGTTGTTAGGTAGACCATGGCAGTTTGATATTGATTCTTTGCATCATGGAAAAACAAATCAATACTCTTTTATGCATAATGACAAGAAACTTGTTTTGCACCCAATGTCTCCTGAAGCTATTTTGAAAGATGAACTTGCTAGAGCTAGTAAACTAAAGAATCAGGAGCATGCTAAGAGTGAAAATCAGATTGTGGCAAATGAACTTGAAAAGCACAAAAAGAAGAACACCAAACCTGCCCACAATAATAAAAATGAGATCAAGCTGAAAGGGTCATGTTTCATTGCAACCAAATCTGATTTGGATGAGATTGATGCTAATACTGCTGTTTGCTATGCTTTGATTTGCAAACAAACTTTGTTTTCACTTGAGGAGATACCTTCTTCTTTGCCTCCTGCAGTCACTAACCTTTGCAAGAGTATGCGGACATTTTTCCAAAGGAGGTGCCACCGGGGCTGCCACCCACCCGTGGGATTGAGCACCAGATTGACCTTATTCCCGGAGCCTCATTACCCAACCGTGCGCCATACAGGATCAACCTCAAGAAACTAAAGAGATTCAGCGCCAAGTGCAAGAATTGCTCGATAAAGGTTATGTGCGTGAGTCTCTTAGTCCCTCGCTGTTCTGTTCTTTTGGTTCCTAAGAAAGATGGATCTTGGCGCATGTGTGTAGATTGCCGAGCGATTAATAACATTACAATCAGATATCGTCATCCTATTCCTAGGCTAGATGATATGCTTGATGAATTAAGTGGCTCAATTGTGTTCTCAAAAATTGATTTGCGTAGTGGTTACCACCAGATTCGCATGAAGCTAGGAGATGAATGGAAAACAGCGTTTAAAACTAAATTCGGACTATACGAGTGGTTAGTTATGCCTTTTGGTCTCACTAATGCACCCAGCACTTTCATGAGATTAATGAATGAAGTTTTACGCACTTTCATTGGCAGATTTGTTGTGGTATATTTTGATGACATCTTGATATACAGCAGATCACTTGAGGAACATCTTGATCATTTGCGTGATGTTTTAATGCTCTACGTGATGCACGCTTGTTTGGTAACCTTGAGAAGTGCACCTTTTACACGGATCGAGTCTCTTTCTTGGCTATGTTGTGACCCCACAGGAATTGAAGTTGATCAAGCCAAGGTCGAAGCAATACATAGCTGGCGGTTCCCACAACGGTCACACAAGTGAGAAGCTTTCTCGGGCTTGCTGGATTCTATCGTCGCTTTGTGAAGGATTTCAGCACCATTGCAGCCCCATTGCACGAACTCACCAAGAAGGGCGTTACATTCACTTGGGCTGCAGCACACAAGAGTGCTTTTGACACATTGAAAGATAAGTTAACCCATGCCCCTTTGCTCCAACTCCCTGATTTCACTAAAACTTTTGAACTTGAATGTGATGCTAGTGGAATTGGTTTGGGAGGTGTTTTGTTACAAGAGGGAAAACCTGTAGCATATTTCAGCGAGAAGTTGAGCGGGCCTAGTTTGAACTATTCTACTTATGATAAAGAATTGCTTGCTCTAGTTCGAACTTTGGAAACATGGCAGCATTATTTATGGCCCAAAGAGTTCGTTATACATTCTGATCATGAATCATTGAAACATATTCGAAGTCAGGCAAAACTGAACCGTAGGCATGCTCATTGGGTTGAATTCATTGAGTCATTTCCTTATGTCATCAAACACAAGAAAGGGAAGGAAAATGTAATTGCTGATGCTTTGTCTAGACGTTATACCATGCTTTCACAACTTGATTTCAAAATTTTTGGCTTGGAAACAATAAAAGAGCAATATGCCCATGATGGTGATTTTACAGATGTGTTGCTAAATTGCAAGGAGGGAAAAACATGGAACAAATTCGTCCTCAATAACGGGTTTGTATTTCGAGCTAACAAGCTATGCATTCCAGCTGGCTCTGTGCGTATGTTATTGTTGCAGGAAGCGCATGGAGGAGGGCTGATGGGTCACTTTGGTGTGAAGAAGACGGAAGACATCCTTGCTGATCATTTCTTTTGGCCCAAGATGCGAAGGGACGTGGAGAGATTCGTTGCTCGCTGCACAACATGCCAAAAAGCTAAGTCACGTCTTAATCCTCACGGTTTGTACATGCCTCTACCTGTTCCTAATGCACCATGGGAGGATATTTCTATGGACTTTGTTTTAGGACTGCCTCGAACAAAGAAGGGAGGATAGTGTCTTTGTGGTTGTGGATAGATTTTCTAAGATGGCACATTTTATACCATGCCATAAGACCGATGACGCTACTCATGTTGCTGATTTGTTCTTTCGTGAGATTGTTCGTTTGCATGGTGTGCCAAACACAATTGTTTCAGATCGTGATGCAAAATTTCTTAGTCATTTTTGGAGAACTTTGTGGGCTAAATTGGGTACTAAGTTGCTATTTTCCACTACTTGTCATCCCCAAACTGATGGACAAACTGAGGTTGTGAATAGAACCTTATCTACCATGCTTAGGGCAGTTTTGAAAAAGAACATAAAAATGTGGGAAGAATGTTTGCCTCATGTTGAGTTTGCTTACAATCGTTCACAACACTCTACTACTAAAAAGAGCCCTTTTGAGATTGTTTATGGTTTTGTGCCTCATGCCCCTATTGGCCTTTACCAACTACTGAGAGATTGAATTTTGATGCTAAACAACATGCTGAGTTGATGTTAAAAATGCATGAGACCACAAAAGAGAACATAGAGAACATGAATGCTAAATATAAACTTGCTGGTAGCTTAGGAAAGAAGCATGTTACTTTCGAACCGGGTGATTTGGTTTGGCTGCACTTGAGAAAGGATCGGTTTCCTGATTTGAGAAAGTCAAAGTTGCTTCCGAGAGCTGACGGTCCTTTTAAAGTTGTAGCTAAGATCAATGATAATGCATACAAACTTGAGTTGCCAGCAGATTTTGGGGTCAGCCCCACATTTAACATTGCAGATTTGAAACCATATTTGGGCACGGAAGATGAACTTGAGTCGAGGACGACTCAAATGCAAGAAGGGGAGGATGATGAGGACATCCCTTCCAACGATACAACCACGCCTACTACGTAGCAAGGACCTTTGACTCGAGCTTGCGCACGACAACTTAATTATCAGGTAAAGTCGTTCCTTGCTGTCCCAACAAGTTCTCTGAATTGGGTGCTACTAACGTCTTGTGATGATTTTCTTATGCTTAGGAACTTAGGGATTGAGCCGCTAAATGTAGAAGCAATCAAGATAACAATCACATGGATGTTGGAGCACACAAGAAGAAGGTCGGACCAAACGTTCGGACTGAACGTTCGGACCTACAGGAAGCGCCATATTGATTGGGCCATAACTTTTGATTCCAGAGTGCGTTGGAGGCTTATGAGTACTCGTTGGAAAGATCTCGAAGTCTACTTTCAGATGGATCCAACCTCATGACGAAATTCCACCGGAGCTGAGCAGAATTGACAAAGAGACGTTTGGCCTTCCAGTCTTGAGCTGAAACCCTTGTATCTCGTGCAGCCCACTAGGGGCCCATTCTAGCTTAGGGTTTACACCCTCCCACGCCTCCTTGCTGTTGCCCATGTATAAATACATGTAGCAGCCGCCGGGATGAACTTGGGTTTTGTTTAGATGCAAGTTTAGCTACTGCTACTTCCTAGTGAACGCGTGTGTCGACTAGACCACCTGTTTTGCTTGATTCAAGACCCCAACTCGTGATTCAGGTTTCATTTGGTTCAGATCCGTGAGTTTATTTGCTTGTTCATCTTGTTCTTGCTTGTTCTCGATTGCTAGCAGGTTCAAGGGTGTTCTTGGCACGGCAAGAACAGCCAACGTTGGAATCGGTGTACCTGTTGCTAAGGCGCAGCATCCTGTGATTGTTGTAGTCGGACAGCCAACGTCGATTCCACCCCCAAATCGAAGTTACCCCTCCTCTCATCGAAAGATCGGGATCAGTCCCTGTCTTATCACAAAGGTACTGATGTGACCATGCCACAATCACATACAACCATAGCGTCCAATATCAAGATTAAACTAAAGGTGAATTCGTTTATTCAGCTTCAATATATTTTAAATGAGAATATGATGCTACCTAATGATGAAAATATATATTTTTACAGCACCACATCAATTTTGCACCAATTCAAGGAAGAGTTCAACTTGGACACGTTTTGGAATCCAATTCGGCCTTCAGATCAATTTGGATTCAGCTTGACAGGCCCAACTTCAAATGTGCATAACTTTCATATACGAAGTCCGTTTGAGGTCCACGAGTACTTCATGGAAAGATTTCCTCATCCTCTTTCCAATGGATCTGGTCTCATCTCTAAATTCCTTCTGAGCACACCGGAATCGTCAAAAGAGTCCACGTTGGGCACGTACTAGAATCGGATTCGAACTGCTGCGATGTTGTCAAGTTCAAACGGACATAACTTTTTCATACGGACTCCGTTTGGGACGTTCTTGGACTTCATGGAAAGCTTATCAAGTCTACTTTCTAAAGGATTTAACCCCACCTTCAAATTTTATCCGAGCCGGCCGCAATCGTCGAAAGAGTCCACGTTGGGCACGTACTGGAATCGGATTCGAACTGCTGCGATGTTGTCAAGTTCAAACGGACATAACTTTTTCATACGGACTCCGTTTGGGACGTTCTTGGACTTCATGGAAAGCTTATCAAGTCTAACTTCTAAAGGATTTAACCCCACCTTCAAATTTTATCCGAGCCGGCCGCAATCGTCGAAAGAGTCCACGTTGGTTTTTGAGTCCGAGTCAAAGGGTGCTGCGCCACCTCCACTTGGGTCCGTGGACCTTGTAATGCTATATAAGAGCCATCTTTTCCTATGCTAGGACTTAGGTTTTGTTTAGATTAGTTTAGCCCCATGTGCAAACTCCACGTTGTCTCTTGTGTCGACTAGACCAACAGATTCGTGTTACAGAACCTCAACTATCTTGTGCGACTTTTATATCTAGCAATTTTTAGATTGCTCACTATCCTTGTTCTTGCTTGTTCTTTGATTGCATGCAGGAAAAGACCTTCGTGGTCAGGTCAACCGTGTTCTTGGCACGGTTGATAACAACTTGGAATTGGTTCAGCGATTGCTAAGGCGCAAGCGTCGTCGTACGGTTGTAGTCGGATCGCAAGGGTCACGTCCACCAAAATCAAAGTTATCATCCTATCGGAAGATCGGGACCCCATGGTTCCATCGGTTGGTATCGAGCTTCATTGACCGGTAGGAATTTCTTGTATCCCTAGTTAGTAGTTTGGTTTTATTTCCCATAGTCCGAAAAACTGTCCTACAAAAGAGTTAATTTCCTTGTCCAAACCTCGTTGTGCCTTTCAATCTATTAGTTTTGGTTTGCTAAATTGAGTTTATGTTCGTTTTAGCTTTGTCTAGTTGCTGGTCATATCCTTGATTCCATAAATATCAAAATAAAAAAAATTCCCCACTCCAAACCCTAATTCCAATTCGGCTGATTTTTCCTTTCTCTGCAGCCGCCACCAAAAAAGTCATAACTGATAAGACAGGGACTGATCCCGATCTTTCGATGAGAGGAGGGGTAACTTCGATTTGGGGGTGGAATCGGCGTTGGTGTCCGACTACAACAATCACAGGATGTCGCGCCTTAGCAATGTGTACACCGATTCGACGTTGGCTGTTCTTGCCGTGCCAAGAACACCCTTGAACCTGCTAGCAATCGAGAACAAGCAAGAACAAGATGAACAAGCAAATAAACTCACGGATCTGAACAAAATGAAACCTGAATCACGAGTTGGGGTCTTGAATCAAGCAAAACAGGTGGTCTAGTCGACACACGCGTTCACTAGGAAGTAGCAGTAGCTAAACTTGCATCTAAACAAAACCCAAGTTCATCCCGGCGGCTGCTACATGTATTTATACATGGGCAACAGCAAGGAGGCGTGGGAGGGTGTAAACCCTAAGCTAGAATGGGCCCCTAGTGGGCTGCACGAGATACAAGGGTTTCACTCAAGACCGAAGGCCAAACGTCTCTTTGTCAATTCTGCTCAGCTCGGTGGAATTTCGTCATGAGGTTGGATCCATCTGAAAGTAGACTTCGAGATCTTTCCAACGAGTACTCATAAGCCTCCAACGCACTCTGGAATCAAAAGTTATGGCCCAATCAATATGGCGCTCTCGTAGGTCCGAACGTTCAGTCCGAACGTTTGGTCCGACTTCTTCTTGTGTGCTCCAACATCCATGTGATTGTTATCTTGATTGCTTCTACATTTAGCCGGCTCAATCCCTAAGTTCCTAAGCATAAGAAAATCATCACAAGACGTTAGTAGCACCCAATTCAGAGAACTTGTTGGGACAGCAAGGAACGACTTTACCTGATAATTAAGTTGTCGTGCGCGAGCTCGAGTCAAAGGTCCTTGCTACGTAGTAGGCGTGGTTGTATCGTTGGAAGGGATGTCCTCATCAATAACTTTTGATTCCCTGATCCTTTTTGAGTGAGACCACCTCCATTAGATTCATAACTTCATTATCTATCTGCCTATAAAATTTTGCTTCAATCCAGCACGGCAGTAAAAAGATATCTGCGGTGCAAGTTGACCTAAAATTCCAGTTTGAATCTGCAATAGTCTGCAGTTGTGATTTTTGTGCGAATTTTTCAGTCGGTTTGTGGAACTTGGCCCCAAAACAAAAGTTGTGGAAAAAGCCGTCAGGAAACTGTGAAAAAAAGAATCATTGAAAAAGAGGCAACTGACAGAAAGTTACGGCCAAAATACCGACGTGCTGTCCAGTGGACAAAAATTTTCAGTTTTCAGTTTTGGGTTAATCCTTGTGTTCTTCAATTCCAAATTGCATTCTATTGAATTATCTTGTGTCTATCACTCCTATACTTTGTTATACACTTATTTAGCCTTCATCCATCGTTGTTTGATTAGCAACATAGGCTAAGTGCTAGATACGAACTATAATTCAATTATATGCAATTTCTGAAATTAATTGATTGTTCTCCAATGCTACATATTGAGCCTTCCAAGCTATACCTTATACTTGACCGAGTAGACCACGCCGAACCGTCTTTTGCAATCGCTGAACTAATCACCAAAGTCAGATTTATCACGAACCAGCCACCGGTTGCACCACCCGTTTGCTTTGGTAAGAACTTGTAAGAATTTGGTAAGAGCTTGAGAGATGTGTGACTTGATTTGAGCCTCCACATCCCAGTAGTTGATAGGAACATATACCTGTGATTTGTTTCCTTGCTTTCTACTAACAATGACAGGCTCGAGAAAATGGGTAGATTATGATGTCATCATGGGCAGATTTGAACTCGAAGGGAAACAACTACCGGTATACATCTTGCCACTCACCGCTGAGAGTACGTCTTCGGACTACTTCTTGTGGGTTACTATGTTGGATAGTTACTTTGAAAGACAAGATCTTGATCCTTATGAGAAGATGAGCATGGCAAGGACGACGCTGATTGGTGATGTGCAACATTGGTGGTCGAATCTCGAGTTCCACTACATATACACATGGGAGGAGATGAAGAAGAAATTGCAACGTGCTTTTGTACCTCCACCACCCACGGTCACAAGCGAGGTGCAACCTAAGGTAACTGAAAATGTTGATATTGTTTTGGCTCCTAATCCATCTGCAGATACCGCCGAGGTGCTTAAAGAGATGAAGGATGAACTGGTGCATCTCATGCCATTAGAGGAGAAGTTTGAGGTACCTACAGTATCTGATGAGGACGATAATGACAAAGGTACTGATTTGGTGCTACAACAAGACATAGAGCAACCTTGTGAGTATATACCTCTGTAGTTCAATCTTTTGATATTCCTTGTGTTAACTTGAATGAACCATGTGCTGATCTAAATTCTTATAATTTTGCACATATCGAATTAATTACACATAAGGAAGTATTTGATAGAATATCCTCGCGATGCATTGTGCTATATCATGCTTAATGAGGCCGTTAGTTTGGAATGTGCTATGAGGAAAGTTTCTGACCTTTTATATCTAAATTCTCTATCTAGCACGTACACCTATTGTTTTAAATTAATTGGGGATTATGGTGTAGACAATCAATTTCTTGTATATCGAATATGCATAACTTGTGATCACATGGATGAACTGAAGCTTGTTGTTTTGAACAACAACTCTTATATGCTGAATCTTGTTCATTATGAAAGAAAAATAAAATCTAGTGATCATTCAATGCTTATGTATTCTTCTATTGAACCATCTAACATTGACAATCTGAATAATGAAATTGATGTATGGAAGAATTTGCAAATCTTTTCACCCTTGCTAGATAAATTTGTTATTGCTCAATTGAAATATGATTATATAGATGAACTTTGCTTGATTCCAAAAGTTGTAGCTTTGCCCATATGTGCCATTACTACAAGTTCACAACTTCGAGATTTGAATTGCATAAATACTTGATTACATTTGCAAACCTAGTTTCAATAATTGCTGTGTGAGATTTTTTTGATTTGCTCATTAACTTATATGATTACTCTTGGGTTAATAATACAATGAGCTGTTATGATCGCTGTTGTTTTATAACATTAATTGTGTAACAACGAAGAACTGTTAAAACGATTGACATATACATATACCATGCATACACCTTGGCTTCGTTGCTACCCTATTTTCAGCTTATCAAAGGCCGAGGATGGCTTTGTTTGCAGGAAGGGGAGGATGATAAGAACATGTACCCTATGGAAACAACTATATTTGCTATACTTATTGTTCCAATAGCAAGAGCTCCTATGCATCACTTAAATTATCAGGTGAGCTCGTTTCAAGGAGGTTTTACTTTGTGTTATAAAAACTTATGATATTACATAATGAGAGCTTGCTGCATTTGTTATCATGTACCGAGATTTATGATCAAGATCATACAATACATGAGGCTACACATATGTTAAAACCGAGGACGGTTTTCTGTCAAGAAGGGGAGGATGATGTGACCATGCCACAATCACATACAACCATAGCGCCCAATATCAAGATTAAACTAAAGGTGAATTCGTTTATTCAGCTTCAATATATTTTAAATGAGAATATGATGCTACCTAATGATGAAAATATATACTTTACAGCACCACATCACTTTTGCACCAATTCAAGGAAGAGTTCAACTTGGACACGTTTTGGAATCCAATTCGCCTTCAGATCAATTTGGATTCAGCTTGACAGCCCAACTTCAAATGTGCATAACTTTCATATCTGAAGTCCGTTTGAGGTCCACGAGTACTTCATGGAAATATTTCCTCATCCTCTTTCCAATGGATCTGGTCTCATCTCTAAATTCCTTCTGAGCACACCGGAATCGTCAAAAGAGTCCACGTTGGGCATGTACTGGAATCGATTCGAACTGCTGCGATGTTGTCAAGTTCAAACGGACATAACTTTTCATACGGACTCCGTTTGGGACGTTCTTGGACTTCATGGAAAGCTTATCAAGTCTACTTTCTAAAGGATTTAACCCCACCTTCAAATTTTATCCGAGCCGGCCGCAATCGTCGAAAGAGTCCACGTTGGGCACGTACTGGAATCGGATTCGAACTGCTGCGATGTTGTCAAGTTCAAACGGACATAACTTTTTCATACGGACTCAGTTTGGGACGTTCTTGGACTTCATGGAAAGCTTATCAAGTCTACTTTCTAAAGGATTTAACCCCACCTTCAAATTTTATCCGAGCCGGCTGCAATCGTCGAAAGAGTCCACGTTGGTTTTTGAGTCCGAGTCAAAAGGGTGCTGCGCCACCTCCACTTGGGTCCGTGGACCTTGTAATGCTATATAAGAGCCATCTTTTCCCTATGCTAGGACTTAGGTTTTGTTTAGATTAGTTTAGCTCCATGTGCAAACTCCACGTTGTCTCTTGTGTCGACTAGACCAACAGATTCGTGTTACAGAACCTCAACTATCTTGTGCGACTTTTATATCTAGCAATTTTTAGATTGCTCACTATCCTTGTTCTTGCTTGTTCTTTGATTGCATGCAGGAATAGACCTTCGTGGTCAGGTCAACCGCGTTCTTGGCACGGTTGATAACAACTTGGAATTGGTTCAGCGATTGCTAAGGCGCAAGCGTCGTCGTACGGTTGTTGTCGGATCGCAAGGGTCACGTCCACCAAAATCAAAGTTATCATCCTATCGGAAGATCGGGACCCCATGGTTCCATCAGGTACGTAAGAGTGGGAACTCTAGTGTTCCTTTGAATATTCTATGTTCTGAAATTTCTTTGCTCAATTTACATAATGTGGAATTGATTACTCATAAAGACGTTCTTACTAGAATATCTCTTGATGATTCTTTATACTATATCATGTTCGATGATCCTGAAGAGCTATCTAGTGTGATTGAAAACCTTGCTGAAGTTTCATGTTTAAAATCACTAGTTAGTCCTTATGCCTACACATATACGTTCAATTTGATTGGAGATTATGGTGTAGATGACAAGTTCTATGTTTATCGAACATGCATTACTTGTGATAATAATGTGAATGAAGGTACCACAATGTATATATCAAATACATCCTATGTTTGCAGTTGTGTACCTTATTTTCTGCAAAACAACGTGAATAACATAACAATTGACTCATACATATATCACGTATATACGTTGTTCTCTTTGTTTCGTACATGTCTAGCAAATCATCATGCGCTACACGGAAGTTGTTTGAATGATAAATACATATACTATGCATATACGTTGTTTTCTTTGTGTAGCACAGTTTCAGTTATCAAAAGTCGAGGACGGCTTTTGAAGAAAGGGAGGATGATGAGGATATCCCTAGCACTTCTGACGTTGTTTATAAAGCAAGATCTATACTTCTCAAACAACAGGTGCAATTGTTTCTTAACAAGTTTCTTTGTGTTTTCCGTGAGAATTGGATACTACATAAAAACAATACGTTGTGCATTCTCAGGTTTGACAAGCTTCAAGTCTTTGGAACCGAGAGGGAGGCCGGAGCCAAAGCAATATAGGAGCGTAAGAAGGGGGTACCCATATCTGCTGCCTAGCAATGAAGAATAAGAAGGCCAAAGCAGTTGGCAAGGAGAAAATCAAACAGCCCATGCAGTTGATCAAGGAGGAAAAAAGCCCGGTTGATGGGAGAGCAAAAGGGAGGAGCCAAGGACTTAAACTACAAGTTTTGGATAAGATTTTCGGACCTCCCACGTGCTCAATCCAATTCAAACTCGGATTCAACTCAGAATTCAATTCGGATTCGGTTCGGGACAGCCTAACAGGCAGTTACTAAAAAGGTCATAACTTTCACAAATGGAGTCCGATTCAGGTGTTCTTGTACTCGTTGGAAAGATAATTTCATGGGCTACGCAATGGATCCGCCCACCTTAAATTCGTCACGCATAAAAAGTTATGACCGAAACATGGTGACGGTTTAATTTTAGGTTTTTCCTTTTGTGTGAGTTTGTTTCCAAATACATGTAGGATGAGTTGGAGTTGGTTTAGGACCTCTTGGCCAGCCATGAGGTGGACAGGGTACTATATATTGAGGGTTAGACCCCCATTGTAAGGGGACCAATTTTATGCATAAGATTGAAACATAGCTATTGCTTGTTCATGCGAGGACTTTGAGAGAGAACAAGGCGATCCATTGTTTGTTCTGCAATTCAAGGTCAAGCCGTCTTTCCATTGGGAATTAAGGACTTGGCGTTCGTCGTTTGTGGTCTCACGACGAACAATTATCCGGTGTGTTTTGGGCGTATGCCGAAGAGTTGAGGGTTCGTGCATTGGCGCGAGTGTTCAACTAGCGACATCGTCTACTTCACATCAACTATCCACGGTTCCTTACTGAGAAGATCGGGCCCTCCCCGTATCACTTTTTAAAGAATTCAGCCACAGATTCCACAAGAAGAATGGAGCATTCTCAAGCAACACACGAGCAACCAGCTCTCCTTCAAAGGACCACGGTCCAAATCAAAGAATTCACAACAAAACCATTAACACTCTCCAAATAGACATTTGGAGAATCCACACTACACAAGCCAAGAGTGAAAATCAATCGACAGACCATAACAATCATTTTCTTTTCCTAACTGGAAAAGAATACACCACAACATATAACAACTCAATTTGCAGATGACCTCTGCCATAAACACACAGTCTAACCAAGAATCGAGAGAGATTATTACTACTCGAGATATTATTAATTTCCCAATCCATTCCCCAAAAAAAATTAATTGCCATGAACAAAGGATTTCCAAATCATCGCCCAACACACCAACTAACAGCCATACATCTCTTAAAGGTCTTTGCAATCCAAATTGTTTACCCCTTTCTTGGAGAGGCAAAGAAAGTAAATTCCAGCACAAAGGAAGATGTTACCATCTGCAATAAACACAAGACCAGAAGAAATAGCAATAAATCTTGGACAACAAAAGATAAGATCACAGCTGAAGACACATGCCTCCTCAAAAGAAGAACAATATCAAATCTCAACCAATAAGAATACACTATTGCCATTCAAACTCAAGAAGCTCTTATGCGGCGAAAATATTGCCATTTGAGCTCAAGTAACTCTTATGGCGCGAGAATAAGAAGACCAGATGATGCTTGTTAAGAAGTCCAACTTGACTTCAACCTCCAATACTTTTACCACACTCTTTCTTTGATTACGGTATCACCTCGACAATCCCAAGAAAGAGAATTGAAGACCACAACACATTAATTCTTTAAGAACTAATAAATCCTCTCAACACGACACTTTGCTTAAAATAATTTCAGCTACCACATAAGTCGTGAGATCAAAAAGATCGCGTACATAATTCTCAAAACTTTTGATTTACATAGTATCATGGAAGTTATGATGCGGATACGCACACGCTTAGCACTTTTCAGGCGAATACATTATTTAATTGGAAAGAAGTATTGAGCCGCATTAAATATTGTCAGGTGAATTTGTTTCTAAAGGAGTTTCTTTTAATTGATGATGAACTTGGAATACTACATCATGATATTATTTTACGTATTCTTAGGTATGATTCATGTGAAGACTTGGGAGAGCAAAAGGGAGGAGCACAAGGACAAAATCTACAAGTTTTGGATAAGATTTACAAGCCAAATTCGGATCTCCCACGTCCTCAATCCAACTCAAACTCGGATTCAACTCAGAATTCAATTCGGATTCGGTTCGGGACAGCCTGACAGGCAGTTACTAAAAAGGCCATAACTTTCACAAACGGAGTCCGATTCAGGTGTTCTTGTACTCGTTGGAAAGATAACTTCAAGGGCTACGCAATGGATCTGGCCTCACCTCCAAATTCATCACGGATTAAAAGTTATGACCGAAACATTATGACGGTTTAATTTTAGGTTTTTCCTTTTGTGTGAGTTTGTTTCCAAATACATGTAGGAATAAGTTGGAGTTGGTTTAGGACCTCTTGGCCAGCCATGAGGTGGACAGGGTACTATATATTAAGGGTTAGACCCCCATTGTAAGGGAGACCACGTTTGAGAATAATCAATCTACTAAAGTATGTTCGAGTTTAGCATTGTTGCCTAAGTTCCATAGGGAATTAGGAGTTACTTTCTTCAATCAAGATCGTTCAGCCTTTCTGTTGGGAATTGGGTGCACGATAGATCTTCGCTTGGTGGTCGGCGAAATCAACACGAGTGTGGTTTGGCGGATTAAAGAGTGTTCGTCCCTTGCATTGGCATTGGAGGATCATTGCGATTCATCAAGACTCCCGTGAGTATCCATCCTACGTCGAGAAGATCGGGCGACCCCGTATCAAGTTATCAAATTCTTTTATTTATAGAATATTCAACATTATCACCACAACCACATATTGACCATCATTAGCATCAGAATAATACATTCTTAACAAGCATCATCATACCCACAAATCCCTTCATCATGTTTCTATTATCTAAATAAGATTGTAACTACTTGATCTAGGAAAACCTAGTGCATAAGCCACCACATTAGAACAAAGCTCTTAAACAAAATGATACTAGAACATGGCAATCTCGCAAAACATGCTAGTAAAAATTTCTTATTAGATTCCATATATTCGATTCTAATTGATGCTCAACTCTAATTTAGCACAAATTGATTGTACTCTAGTCATTACTAGCAATAATTGATTATTATTTTATCATAACAACATTCATGATCCTAACTCCGTTTTACAATCATAAAACTACCATGAGCATATATTCAACATTTCACGTCACGTTCAGAAATTAGAACGAAATAACTTTAAACTTCAATAATACCAGCTTTGTAAGACAAGATTCTACAAGTCAAAACACCAACCTTCATTTATTCCTTTATACATATTTCAACAATTTAGCATGGTGAAAGATAGATGAAAATAGCAACTGTACATGCTCATAAAGTATCTAAATAAAGACATATTAAAGGTTAATATTACCAAGGCAATATTCGAACACCTCCTTACTTAATAAATTCCAAACGGTCAGATTAATTACTAAAGACAAAGAAAATAATTCAATTTATCCAACATGATAGAAATTTAAACAATCATAACAATTATTCTAATTCTTTTTGCACATTCCTCAATAACTCCATGAGTTCTAATCATGAATAGACAAATTCATAATCATAGTTCTTCTAGAAACTATTACAAGGCAATAACAAATTAATCAAATACATTTCCAAGGATGCTAGTTGAAATTAATTATGCACCACGCTAACATCTCAACTTGATAATTCATACCTTATGAATTAATTTATATGATTACCACTTTCCACTTAAGCATAGCAAAACACCATAATGGGTTTTAACACTCTCTTTTAGAAAGGAAAGGAAATAAACTTCAACACTCAAAATAAACTAAAAGAAATACATAGATCCAAGGCTTTAACATATCAATGAGTTTTGCAACTCAAAACTTCCATTAACAAAGAAAGTACCAAGCGAACCAATAAACCATGATTCACAACAAGACAGAACTCACACGAAGGGACCAACCTTTCAAGTCAACAATAAGCACAGGTAACAAAAAGTATCTCATTAGTCCGGAAAGAAACAATAACTGCTTCAAGGAACAGGTAGAGACCAATTGCATACCCTCAACTGCAAGAACCATAAACTCAAAAGAAATTCATTAACTGCAATAGGCCAAGAATTGGCCGAAATCAACTTAACGATATAGCAATTTTTCTAAGAAACTCACCCCAACATCTGCAATTAAGTTACTTGAGGTATCTATATTGCTATCCCCATACTGCAAACAGTGAAATATTCTGGCAAAGTCAAAACAGCACAAACAACATCTACATCTTAACATTGACTATTCTCACTCATAACAGTCATAGGAGCAAATCATAATCATACAAGATTATTAATAAGCATAGAAGATTATCTCATAATGTAAATCATCAATAGAACATGTCAAAAGCATAAATGCAATGCTTGACCCATCCCATCCCGCTCTGATATCAACTGTAACACCCCAGGATCCACAATACCCTGGTATGCTACTAAAACTACTCCACAACTAGCTATTTTATAAGATAAATTAAACTGGCAACATTTACTAAACAAGATAATATAAGCGGAAGCATAAACAACTAAGAAATAACAGGATAGTGATAGCATTTCACTATTTAAAACATCCTCCAACATTTTAATCTAAAACATAGTTCACAAATTTAACATTATTAAGATAATGTAAACAAAGTTATGCAAAGGTATAGAATTCTTTCAACTTATTACAACATTAAACTATGATCCAAGTGCATCAGTGTGGTGCCGTTCTACCCTTCCCATGCATGCTCAATGTCCACCTATAGGGAGGGGGAAACAAGGGTGAGATAATAATCTCAGCAAGCAAACTGTTTAACATGCTATTCAAACTACAAACAATTATTCAACTTCAAATCACCAACAAATACAATAAAATATATGTATGATCATCCCACTACTTTATTAATTCTCACATCCACAATTGCTATCAACAATTAATACAAGTAAAAAAATCTCATGCCACAATCACGACTCTTACCAAACACAAGGGACGAATCCCATTCCACGACCACATCCACAAATAGCTCATATGAGCCAATTCCACATTACAGCTAGAAAGTTGTATATTCCACAAAATAACATCACACAATATGTTGCATATGTATGCAAATGATCTTTCCACAATGCAATGCATATGAATGCTTCATGATCACTCTTGCCTGGGCAGGAATTGTAGTTCATCGTATTACGGCAATATACGATGCTTCCGCGGACGAAGATGTGCATCGTCTTACGGCAATATACGATCTTTGTCAGACTGCGGTCGCGCTAAGTGCGGCGACATCCACATATGCAAATGACATGATATGACATGAATGATATGATAAATCATAAATCACATTAATTCATCCACAAGGAGCATTATCATGCTCTCAACATATCCACATCCACCACATGCTATTTTCATGTCCACATTATAACATTAAGCAAGAATTTCACATGTCTACTAGCATAATATCAACATATCAATGGATAAATACTTGCTACCATCTCTACAATTAAAATATCATACAATCATGGCATAATGTATCAAATTAAGATAATAATATAAATTGCAAGTAGAAGGAATATCAAGTTAAACGGTAGCAACCACCGCTACGTTCACTTGCCTCAATCCGACGAAGCGAAGATCAAAAAAATCAAGAGCGCTCAGGGACAAGACCACCTGTCCATAAGACAACTCTCAGCACACCACCACAGCATACAAGCACGACATAAACATAAAAACATCGCTAGAAACCCGAACCCGCACAATCTCTACTCCGCCCAACAAACCAACATAATACCCTCTGCAGCACTGCTTCACAATTTTGTATCTTAAAAAATATAAATCAAAATACAGCAAATGATACCTCTCTGGATTCGTGACTTAAAAACCTACAATTTTCATGTAGAACTCCTATTTTTATTCGGATGACAACTAGATGTAATTTAATGCCCAAAACAGAGGAAGAACTCTGTTCTGGCAGATTGGACAGCAGTATTCAAACGCGTGCCAACGACAGCACAGAGGTCTAAAAATTATGAAATTTATACAGAAGCTAGATCTCTAAATTACCCATAACTTTCTCAACTACGGCTATGTCCAGAAAATTCGTTTGCTATCTTTAATCTCTGGATTACCGTCGGACTGTACCAATCTGTCCGCCTGACGGATAGCGGTATTGCCTACTCCGTATCTCCCAGATCCCACGGTAGAAAAATTTGAAAAAAATACATGAGATACATCTGGATGTCCTCTACAACTTTCCTTTCTTCTCCTTCCTTCTCTTTTCTTCTCCTCCAATAGCAGCAGCACTTGGGGCACCAATGGCGACAATAGGGGAGGGGGCAAAGGGGCTGGGGCGCCAAGGGGTGGGGAGGGTCGAGGGACCAAGGGAGGGGGTTTATAAAGGGGTGTTAGGGATTAGGAGGGGGTACGGGCCGCCATTTGGGCTGGCTGGCCCAAAGCGGCTGGCCCACCCCTCCGGACAGCCAAAAATATCCAAATTAATTGTTTTAATTTATTTAATTCATTTTACAATGTCCTACAATTCATATTTTCCCTTCCCGCGATTTACCGAAAAACCGGCGACTCCTGCGATTGTTTCAAAAACTTACGCCGTAACGACGTTCAGGGTATTACATTAATGACAAATTTATTCCACATTTTCCCTTCTTCACAATTCAACAATATTTCTGCAAAATCAGCATCGTGCACATATTGCTCTTTAATAGTCTCTAATCCAAAAATTTTGAAGTCAAGTTGTGATAACATGGCATATCTCCTAGACAAAATTCTTTGGGCCATAAATAATGTTGCCAAGTTTCTAAGGTTCGAAAGAGGGCATATAACTCCTTATCATAAGTAGAATAGTTCAAACTAGGCCCACTCAATTTCTCACTGAAGTGTGCTATAGGTTTGCCTTATTGTAACAAGACACCACCTAAACCAATTCCGCTTGCATCACATTCTAGCTCAAAAGTCTTATTGAAATCAGGGAGTTGGAGTAGAGGTGCATGTGTTAACTTATCTTTCAATGTGGAGAAGGCATTCTCCTGTGTGGTGCCCCAAACAAATGGCACGCCCTTCTTGGTAAGCTAATTCAATGATGCGGCGATGGTGCTGAAATCCTTCACAAAGCGGCGGTAAAACCCAGCAAGTCCTAAAAAACTCCGCACCTGTGTGACCGTGTTAGGAGTCAGCCAACTCTGTATTGCTTCAACCTTGGCTTTATGAACTTCAATTCCCTGCGGAGTAACAACATAGCCAAGAAACGCGACTCGATCGGTGCAAAAGGTGCACTTCTCAAGGTTACCAAATAGGCGTGCATCACGTAAAGCCTTAAAACAACACATAAATGGTCCAAATGTTCCTCTAATGATTTGCTATATATCAATATATCATCAAAATAAACAACCACAAATTTTCCTATGAAAGCACGCAAAACCTCATTCATTAGTCTCATGAAAGTACTAGGTGCATTAGTTAAACCAAAAGGCATTACTCACCACTCATATAACCCGAACTTAGTTTTAAAAGCCGTTTTCCATTCATCGCCTAATTTCAAGCGGATTTGATGATGACCACTAAGCAAATCAACCTTGGAAAAAACAACAGAGCCACTCAATTCATCAAGCACATCATCTAACCTAGGAATAGGATGACGGTACCTAATGGTAATAATATTGATTGCTCTACAATCCACACACATGTGCCATGATCCATCTTTCTTTGGTACCAAAATGACCGGAATAACACAAGGGCTAAGAGATTCGCGCACATTCCCTTTATCAAGCAACTCTTGAACTTGGCGCTGAATTTCTTTAGTTTCTTCTGGATTGGTCCTATATGGTGCTCGGTTGGGCAATGATGCACCGGGGATTAAATCAATTTGATGCTCAATCCCACGTAGCGGTGGCAGCCCCTGCGGGATGTCCTTTGGAAAGACATCTTTGTACTCCTGTAAAATGTTAGTGACAGCAGGTGGCAAAGAAGAAGGTACATCCTCAAATGAAAACAAAGCTTCTTTGCAAATTAATGCATAGCAAACAGAATTACTAGCATCCAGTTGAGTCATATCAGATTTGGTAGCAAGAAAACAAGCACCTTTCAATTTAATTTCTTTATTTTTGTCATGAACAGATTTAGGTTCTTTCTTTTTATGTTGCTCAAGCTCTTTTGCTACAATCTGATTTTCACACTCAGTATTCTCCTTCTCTCTTCTAGCTCTAGCAAGGTCATCTTTAACAATTTGTTCAGGAGTCATAGGATGCAGCACAATTTTCTTTCCCTTGAACATGAGAGAGTATTGAGAACAAATTCTACCTTGGATGGATCTACAACAACTCCTCTTGCAAACATAATGTGTCCTAGGAAAGTGCCTTCCTTTAGCCAAAATTCACACTTGCTAAGCTTGGCATAAAGCTTATCTCCCTGAGCTTCTCCAAAATTAGTCTCAAGTGTTCTTCATGTTCTTCCTCCGTCTTGAAATAGATGAGGATGTCATCAATGAAAACTACCACATACTTGTCTAGGTATTCGATAAATATGTTGTTCATCAAGTTCATGACATATGCCAGGGCGCTAGTCCGTACAAATGACAGGAGGTGAGCTCACATAATCCATATCTAGTTGAGAATGCTTTCTCTGTCTGATATTTAGTTGATGGTATCTTGATCGTAGATCGATCTTGAAAAACACACATGCTCCTTTAAGTTGATCAAACAAATTATCTTTCATGGGAAGAGGATACTTATTTTTGATGGTGACCTCATTGAGGACACGATATTCCACACACATTCTCATGCTATTATCCTTCTTCTTGATAAACAACGCGGGTGATCCCTACTAGGAAGAGTTGGTCTTACAAATCCCTTATCTTGAAGCTCTTGTATTTACTTCATTAGTTCTTCCAGCTCATTGGCAGGCATACGATATGGCCTTTTGGATATAGACGAGGTGCCAGGTGCCAATTCTATGACAAACTCTAAATCTGTGTTTGGCGACATAACAGGTAATTATTCTGGAAAGATATTGGGGTATTCTCTTACAACTGGCACATCTTCTACTCCAGCACATTTCATACTTTTTATTATCAAAATAATATTCTGGGGCATAGGGTTGGCTATGACTTCTACTGGGATTCCTTGGGCATTGACTAAGGTGACTAATCACATGGCACAATGGATCTGACCTTGGTGTTTGTATAGCCAATCCATTCTAGGATTACATCTAGGACTTGGGAGTCCAGTACTGTTATGTTGTCTAGTATTTCTACATTGTTAATCTGAATTTATGTAACATCCTGAAAACTTAGAGGAACTGTGTAATAAAATGTTGTAAAATATTCTGTAGCGCATTATGTTGAGTTGGGTTTTTGAAAGTATTTTTCTGAAGAACTTCGAGGAAGAGCCCACCTCTTTAACTAATAGAGGATTCTAAATTTGAATTCGAATCTGAAAAGATGATCCATAGAGCAAACTTCAAAAGTTAACATAAGTAAGCTTTCAAGGAACCAAAGACAGATTTAAAATTTAGAAGTAGAAGTGGCAGAAGTGCATGATGAAAGCTTTTAGAAATAAGTATGGCAAGCTTAGATATATATATATATATATATATATATATATATATATATGTGTGTGTGTGTGTGTGTGTGTGTGTATGTATATATATGTATATATATGCATGCTTTTGCACCACGTAAATATATCTCCAATTATAAAAGAAAAGAGGAGAAAAATAAAAAGGAAAAAGGAAAAGTAGTCAGTTATAGGCATAAGAATATTAAATGAAATAGCCACTTTGTGGGGAAATAATTTTCTTAAGCCCAAAAATGTCCCTAGGGATTTCTGTGAAATTTCTAGAATTTTGGTGGTAATTTAGTATTTTCCGAATTATATTATGCCCTCATCATTTCGGAAATTCAAAATCAAAATAAAGCCCCAACCCCACCCCGCCGATGCGTGGATGGATGGATCCGCCCACGTCGCCCGGAGCCGCCCACCTCTCCTCGGGTTGATGCGCGTGCGGTCCCGGCGCCACGTCGCCACCAGCGCCATCACGCCCGCCAGCGACGCCTCCACCCGGCCTCTCTCTCGCGACAGCGGGCCCGCTGTCGTGGCCGCTTCCCTTTCTTCCTCCTCCTCACAGACGCCCGGACCCCTCCGCCACGACTGGCAACATGGGAAAGGCCACGACGCCGCCCGGCAGGATGCGCCCAAAGGACCGCCGTGACACCTCAACATTTCCCAGTGCAATTGCCCCAACACCACCCGAGCGCCGAGAGCCTCCTTCTTCCCAACTCCCCGACGGCCCTTGCAGGCGATTACGATCCTCGCCATGGGAGCTCGATTCCTTGCTCCCACACCATCTCCGTGATCGCCAAGCTTCTCCCAAGATCTCCCGAGCTCGCCGACGACCGTAGCTCGCCGGCCAGAAGCCCTCCACGAGCCGCCGCCGCTCACCGACCCACCTCCGGTGATCCCCGACCCTCCTCGTCATCGCCATCGCCTTCACCGCGAGCCCAAGATCGCATTTCACCACTTCCCGAACCTCGGTGAACCTCCCTCGCCGCCTCGGACCGCCTGCCCACCCCCGCACCCCCTTAAGAGGTAAAAGCACCCTTAAGGGGTGAGATGCGCTGCTAGCCCGGCTGGCTAGCGGCGCCCCCCTCTTTCCCGGCTCCCTCGCTGCGTTCAACCCCGCTCACACAGCGCCTTGAGGTGAGCCATTTCTTTTAAAACCCGTCGCTGACAGGTGGGCCCCACTTGCCAACGACCTGTCAGGGCCGCGCGGGGGTGGGTGTGAGCCGCTGCCGCCCGGGCCCCACGTGTCAGCGCCTGCGCAAGCGCGGTCACTAACAGTGGGCCCCAGCTGTCAGGTTTTATTAATTTTTAGATTTAATTAAACCGAAGGTATTCAAATGTGCATAACTTATTCATTTTAGCTCCAAATTTAGTGAAACCAATTTCTAAATTCATCTAAAATCAAGGGCTACCCAATGGAACCAGAACCAACATTTTGAAGCTTGTTCAAATTTTTATTGTGGTATTTGATTGTTGTGATGATTTTTTATCTAAATTTTCGCGCGTATAAAACGTAGCTTTCGAGGCTCAAGAAGAGGAAGCTGCCGCTGCCGTAGACTCCAACACCTCGAATCACGACCTTTGCATCCAAGGCGAGTCAATGCTTTGATCATTTTGAGCCTATGTTTTCAATAAAGTATTTTGGTTTAAGTATTATAATTTGCATGCTTATATTTATGTTGCAATACATGTTAATTTCAGATTTTAGATATATGCCCATGTTCTCTTGGTTTAGTATATATCCTTTGCAACACTTTTGGCTATGTGATCCTTGTCACCCTAGTAAAAGTAATAATGCTCCAACTCCTTTGAAACTAAGTCTATAATTATAAATGCATGCTTAGAGTTGTTTAGATAAACAAGGGTGTGAGAGCACCCTAGCATATCTTGCAAACTAAAGAAAGCAGTATTGGGCAGTCATTGTGATGATGACTGGTTTATGTTGGTATAAGTGTATTTTTCGTCCGAAAGAACCCTACATGCTTAATTATCTGGGCGGATGGTTGAGGGTGTGAGTGTTGAATGGTGCCGTGATAGCACAGATTTGTGATAAAGTGGTGCCGTGATAGCACAAGGGGATCGTGGTAGAACCGCCCAGATAACCATTAAGGACTGAATCTTGTGATGACCTCCCACGGTACAACATGTGCAACCACATGCTAGCAAAGTGTAGGCAGGGCTAACTAATTTGTGTGGACTTAGCAAGAGTTGCGTCGGTGTGAACACGGGCGGGTAGAGGATGGCCACATCCTCCGACGTGATGGCGCAAGAGGGGGCTTCTGGAAGGGTGGTCGTACCCGGAGGAAGTGGAAACCTTAGCGGTCGTAACTCTGCTAGGAAAATGCATTGTAAAAGCCCTGTGATAGTCTACTCAACCGCATGGCTAAGGAATCGTGTGGGGTAATGAGCAGACCTATCTCATGTGGGTAAAGTGTACACACTCTGCAGAGTCAAAACTATTCGAATAGCCGTGCCCACGGTCAAGGGCGGACATGGGAACTTAACTAGATATAGTTCTGTTTTGAAAATTTTGGGGATGGAAATGGAAAAGTGGAGGGCAGAGAAAGGCCCTTATTTAAGTTGTCCTGGATGTCGTCCCAGTGGTAAAGTAAGCGGCTATAACGCTGAAGCATGGTATGCGGAGCAGAGACCATGTAATGGTGGATGGTCTCTGATTCGATAGAAATAAATGTACATGTCATTGAGTATCATGTTTAAAATCCAACTGGCTAGGTCGTAGGGAGTTTTAAGTATTATAGTTCAAAAAGCACATTTTAGCAAACAAAATAACCTGAGCCTTCCCTTGTTGAAAGCCTTGCATACTACCTACTACATTCTGTGTGTTGACTCGCTGAGCACGGTGGTTAGTGTGCTCACTCTCGCAATACCAAAAATCCAGATTCGGGAGCTCAAGATCTGTATGCCTACGAGGAAGCACCTGCTGCAGATAGAGAAGACCACGCCGGGAATTAGAACGAATAATTCGCGCTTAGAACCTTAGGCATCTAGACTAAGGTGTGGATTCATCCAAATATTACTAGAGCTCTAGTGATATTTGTATGACCACTTTTGCCCTCAGTCCTTGCTTGTGGTTTAAAAGCCTACTCTGTACCGCTTCCGCTGCTAGACTTTTGTAATGTAAATATTTGGCCTGCTTGGCCCTATTGTAACAACTGCGCCTTTGTGAAGGCCTAACTTCACTTTTGCAATGTAATAATATTATGGCTTGTTGTGAATTCAAAATGATTCAGCAATGTATCTGTGTGCATTATCTACTGATCCAGGGAATAATGCAGTAAGGCACAGCAGATTCTGGATTGCAAAATCCGGGTCTGACAATTTAGGTCTAGGGAATTACTAGATAAGCTTTCATATCACCTCTGGTTGATTGGGTTATTAAAGGGTTTTTGAGAAAATACAGGAATGCAGTGTCTCTTGATGAAATCCTTGGAAACAAAAGAATACGAAGCTCCAGAATCAAACAAGATGTTAGTGAGTACTGAGTTGACAAGGAACTACAAAGTAAGACATCCTAGACTTCCTGGGATTCTTCCACTGTGATGTGATTAACATGGCCTCTACCGAAGGCTAGTGTTGGTCTGGCCGTTTGTGGTGTCTGCGACACTCCTTGGCCTGCTGCTGGTGTCATTGGGGCTCTAGTTGGAGTATTCGCAGGGTTGGTCTTGACTGGGGTCTGTTGCTTCTTAGGGCATCCGCTAGCATAGTGTCCCTTGTTACCACAATAAAAACAAGTGACTCCAGCTGCTAAACTGCTGCTCCTCTACTGAGGTCATCCTTGGACAGGGGTATAGTAGATAGGGGTTAACAGGGCGTGGCACTACAAGTGGTGCTCTAGGTGGTGCAATAGGAATGAATCTACCTGAGGTAGCGGGTCCTCGGGTCCTCTGGGAGTTTCCTTGGTAAGCCAGCTGGCATTTGCGGTTGTCCTCAAGAAACTTTCGCATGTTTTCAACCACAAGGGTTTTATCCACTAAGTGCTAAAAATCTGCAATGTAATAAACACAATGAAGATGATCATAACAAGGACCAACAATATCAAGGACCAATCACGAGAAGACGTGCTAAACAAATACATGATCAGGTGAATGCAAACCTAAGTTACATTTCACATTCTTGTGACTTGGTCGTACCCCCCACCTCTTCTTCTTTGATTGAACTCAGGTGCCTTGGAGAGGAACAGGGAGGTCCAGAAAACCAACGAGTTTTGCAATCATTATCTGCATGAATTATAATGTTTCCAACCAGCATACACCAGACCAATGGATGGCTTGTCCAGTCTAATTTCCTATGTTTCAAACCATGCATCATTTGGAGTTGTGAAAAGAAAGATATGGTCATTTTAGTAACAACTGCACATGCTGATAAATGCTGCGCGAAAACTAAAGACTTTTTGAAGGCTTGCGCACCAACCTGTCACGTTTTACTATACATATCTATATGGATGGAAAGATAATCAAGTCTATTTTCACCTCCAACAAACTATACGTCTTTTGGACTTCTGAGCAAAGAGTTATTGCTGTTTTACTAAAGACTGCGCAGAAGTTGAGCAGACGCGCGAGAATTTAAGATGACTCCTTGAATGCTCCAACCAGTTGGCCTTCCATTTTCCAACGTTATGATTTATGTTCATACCCAGCTAGGAGGGTTGTTCCTAGCATATATACTGATACGGGGTCGCCCGATCTTCTCGACGTAGGATGGATACTCACGGGAGTCTTGATGAATCGTAATGATCCTCCAATGGCAATGCAAGGGACGAACACTCTTTAATCCGCCAAAACACACTCGTGTTGATTTCGCCGACCACCAAGCGAAGATCTATCGCGCTCCCAATTCCCAATGGAAAGGTTGAACGATCTTGATTGAAGAAAAGACAATGTTACATATACCATTGCATTGGGAATTGGGAGCACGATAGATCTTCGCTTGGTGGTCGGCGAAATGTACACGAGTGTGTTTTGGCGGATTAAAGAGTGTTCGTCCCTTGCATTGGCATTGGAGGATCATTACGATTCATCAAGACTCCCGTGAGTATCCATCCTATGTCGAGAAAATCGGGCGACCCCGTATCATATACCCCTCTACTCCTATCCATAGGGAGAACTCACTTTTGGATATTGATCTATTAAGGAAAATGAGAGTGTTCTTGCTTCCTGAGTTCTTGTGATTCCCGTGAATTGCACCTAGCTTGTGCTTCTACGCCATCGAGCGTAGCTGTGTGAGTTAGTATTCAGGTTTGTGGACTAATGATTGTCTCGGATAGCACGCTACGGTTGGCTTCCTCGTCGTTGGGTTACAAATTTTCCCCAAACTACCATTCTTGATCCTGCGTCGTGAGATCGGGCAAGTCGGTGCATTGGCTCTCACGAGCTAGTGCACATCATCTGGTATCAGAGCCGGCGTTCCCACGGTAGGATTAATTTATCCCTAATTTCAGTAGTGGATTAGTTCCTATCCATTACCTAATTTGTAGCTTGCTTTTGATCCTAGCGTTCATGATACGGGGTCGCCCGATCTTCTCGACGTAGGATGGATACTCACGGGAGTCTTGATGAATCGTAATGATCCTCCAATGCCAATGCAAGGGACGAACACTCTTTAATCCGCCAAAACACACTCGTGTTGATTTCGCCGACCACCAAGCGAAGATCTATCGTGCACCCAATTCCCAACGGAAAGGCTGAACGATCTTGATTGAAGAAAATCACTCCTAATTCCCTATGGAACTTCGGTAGCAATGCTAACTCGAACAAACTTTAGTAGATTCATTATTCTCAAACGTGGTCCACCTTACAATGGGGGTCTAACCCTCAATATATAGTACCATGTCCACCTCATGGCTGGCCAAGAGGTCCTAAACCAACTCCAACTTATTCCTACATGTATTTGGAAACAAACTCACACAAAAGGAAAAACCTAAAATTAAACCGTCATAATGTTTCGGTCATAACTTTTAATCCGTGATGAATTTGGAGGTGAGGCCAGATCCATTGCGTAGCCCTTGAAATTATCTTTCCAACGAGTACAAGAACACCTGAATCGGACTCCGTTTGTGAAAGTTATGGCCTTTTTAGTAACTGTCTGTCAGGCTGTCCCGAACCGAATCTGAATTGAATTCTGAGTTGAATCCGAGTTTGAATTGGATTGAGCACGCGGGAGGTCCGAATTTGGCTTGAAAATCTTATCCAAATCTTGTAGTTTGTGTCCTTGTGCTCCTCCCTTTTGCTCTCCCAAATCTTCACATGAATCATACCTAAGAATACATAAAATAATAGCATGATGTAGTATTCCAAATTCATCATCAATTAAACGAAACTCCTTAAGGAACAAATTCACCTGATAATATTTAATGCGGCTCAATACTTCTTTCCAGTGAAATAATGTATTTGACTGAAAAGTGCTAAGCTTGTGCGTGTCCGCATCATCCTCCCTTCTTCAAGAAAAGCCGTCCTCGGCTTTTGGTAGCTGAAATTGTACTAAGCAAAGAATACAACGTATATGCATGGTATATATATTTGTCATCAACACTTCTTTTGCTTAGCATATCAAGAACATCTGAAGGCGTAGTAGATAAAAAGAACAACACATATGCATGGTATATGTATGAATCAATTGTTGTGTTATTCGCATTGTTTTGCACAAAATAAGTAACACAACTGCAACCATAGGATGTATACACTGCAATATTGTCTTTCATATCATTCTCCCTCCCATGAGCAAAAGTCGTCCTCGACTTTGCTAGGCACATGGACAAGTCATTAATATGCCAAACGAAATTAAGTTGTTCAAATATGGGGAAGAAAATTTTTAGTTCCTTCCATGCTTCAACTGCGCTACTCTGATTATTTGTACATGATTGTACATTAAAGAATGAATAAGTAGGCTTATGAAATTTTTTGAAACATGCAGCATTATTGTTGAAACTCATCTCATTGTGATCATGATATGGCACGAAGATTGTTTATCCAAAATATGCAATTTCAATTCAGCAAACTTATCACATGTAATGCATATTCGGTAAACATAAAACTTATCATCTATACCATAACTTCCAATCAAATTGAACTTATATGTATATGCATAGGTACTAACTAGTGATTTTGAACATGAAATTTCAGCAACATTCTCAATCACACTAGATAGCTCTTTAGGATCATCAAACATGATATAATATAAAGAATCATCTGGAGATATTCTCGTAAGAACTTCCTTATGAGTAATCAATTCCACATTATGTAATTTGAGCAAAGAAATTTCAGAACATGGAATTTTCATTCGTATATATGAGTTCTCACAAGTACTCACCGTTTCACAATTAATTTCAGCACCAATATTGTTACCTTTGTTGTTCTCCTCAGTTGATGTAGGTGTTGTAGGTATTAAATCATCATAATGTAACAACGGGGTTGTAAGTACTTCATCTTTAACTATGATTATCTCCTCATCGTTTATCTCCAATGGTGCCAGTTGTTGAATATTTGGCTCCTCTTCTTTAATATCAACCTGCACAATGTGAGAAACAATACTAGAAGTAGATATTAATGTGTTAGTTTCAAAATCAATCTCACTTTGTCTATCTTCTACTTCTCTCTTTTCTTTTGGTGTATCTCTCACACTCTCAGTTTGGATGCTCTCAAACTCACATATGGTGGAATCACACAGCTCGCTCTTTTTAACACTCTCACTCAATTTAGCTATGTGGCTCTCATTCTCACATAGGTTTTGATGCATCTCAATTGTTGTATGTATCATTGGGGCAGCATAAGATGTCTCCTTTACCGAAGGGAAAGTCCCATGCTCGGTCATCTTCTCATGTGTCACACTAGTGGAACCATAAGAGCTGAAGTATGGACATGGATTGAACCGTGTTGTACGTTTCTCTATAAGTCTCTTCTCCTGTATAATAGCATAATTCACAAGATCATGCATGCTACTAAAATATTTATATTGAAGTGCAGCGGTGATCTCAGAATTCAAGCCACCTCTAAAGTATGCCTTCTCCCTTGATGGACTAGTGACACCGGCACGACGCATCGCATCTTGCAGTTCAAAATAGTAATCTTGGACAATATTACTCCCTTGTGTGATATTCTCCGGATGGTGAAGCAATTCCCGAGCATAATAGGATGGCACAAACTCGCTTCTCATAAACGCCTTCAAATCTAACCAAGATTTAATGAGTTGTTTTCCAATTAGTTGTTGCCACCAACTATAAGCATAGTCTTCAAACTCCTTTGTGGCACGCATCAACTCTTGTTCTTTGGAAAGTTTCTGAAATCTAAACACTTTTTCCATTTGCCATTCCCACTCAAGATACTCCTCTGGATCATCAGTGCCATAGAAAGGAACAAAGCTATCTTTTTGTTGTTGTGGACGAAGTGCTTGCACAATATCATTCACGATGTTTTTGTGTAACACCTTCATTTGTTGATTGATTTCAATATGGAAATCCTTCATATCTGCCTTAAGTTGTACGTGCTTAGCGGTGGTGCCTAATTGGAGCTCTTGTTGCAATGTACTTCTCAATGCCTGATGTTTAAAGCGAGTCACCGGGGCATTAAGATTAACGTCATTCTCATCACCATAGTTGTCTTCTCCACCTGACATAGTTAGATTGTGCAAAGACAACACACAGCAATAACAAGGTATATGGATGATTAGTATAAATCACTCGTTCTCACTCTTTTCTCTCACAAGTAAAGTTCTCACATTTCTGAAGTGAATTGAGGCCAAAAGAAACTTACACTTGGTGGTGGCTATCATAACAAGTGATGATCAAGCGGATTTAAAGTGACTCACAATTGCGGCAAAAGATGTTTTGTGGAGCTTGGTTAGGAAGTATTTATCCTACGATCTGAATTTCGATGTCGTAAAATTAAGTAATAATCCAAGTTAGAAAGTATTGCCTATGTGCTGATCCAAAAGATTTAAGTGAAGTATATGAACGCACACACAAAGATCAATGTGACTCGACGCAAACAAAGGAATGAGCTAACTAGAGGCAATCTAAAATTAAAGATTAGATAGCTCGTTTTGCACCAAGTACTAGGAGAGACGCTAGCCAATTGCAATGATATGAATGTAAGGGCACAAGATTGCTCAAAGGAATTAAATACACAAGCTGAAATTATATATTAGAATTAGCTAACCGCAATTTGGCCAATGCTCACTTCCTTTTTTTTTGTCGGATGCCTTCTTTCTTTCTCTTCTTTTTTTTCTTTCCTTCTTTCTTTTTTTTAACTTGTTGTTGGCACTAAGGTTTAGCTTTCCCTTCCACAAAAGAATAAAATTTCAGCAGGTGTAAATTAATATCAAGAACAACCCTTAATGCAATTATCAAAGACTAGTCTCAAAGATGAATGGATCATTGCACAGTACTAGTACTGTTCACGCATTGTAGCGATCGGATTTGTTTTTTTGAATTTTGGATTGGACACAAAGATTAAGCTACGCAAATAAACACGAACGATCAGCACGTAAACAAAATTTCTAATGGATCAAGACATAATAAAACTCACGAAATAGCAGATGCGAAACTAGGGTTTGGATAATTTTTGTGTGTTTTAGGTTTATGGACTATAGGACAGTAAGTAATAAACTGAAATTTAAAGGGATAAGATCCTACCGAGTTAACCGCGCTCTGATACCAAGATGATACGGGGTCGCCCGATCTTCTCGACGTAGGATGGATACTCACGGGAGTCTTGATGAATCGTAATGATCCTCCAATGCCAATGCAAGGGACGAACACTCTTTAATCTGCCAAAACACACTCGTGTTGATTTCGCCGACCACCAAGCGAAGATCTATCGTGCACCCAATTCCCAACGGAAAGGCTGAACGATCTTGATTGAAGAAAATCACTCCTAATTCCCTATGGAACTTCGGTAGCAATGCTAACTCGAACAAACTTTAGTAGATTCATTATTCTCAAACGTGGTCCACCTTACAATGGGGGTCTAACCCTCAATATATAGTACCATGTCCACCTCATGGCTGGCCAAGAGGTCCTAAACCAACTCCAACTTATTCCTACATGTATTTGGAAACAAACTCACACAAAAGGAAAAACCTAAAATTAAACCGTCATAATGTTTCGGTCATAACTTTTAATCCGTGATGAATTTGGAGGTGAGGCCAGATCCATTGCGTAGCCCTTGAAATTATCTTTCCAACGAGTACAAGAACACCTGAATCGGACTCCGTTTGTGAAAGTTATGGCCTTTTTAGTAACTGCCTGTCAGGCTGTCCCGAACCGAATCCGAATTGAATTCTGAGTTGAATCCGAGTTTGAATTGGATTGAGCACGCGGGAGGTCCGAATTTGGCTTGAAAATCTTATCCAAATCTTGTAGTTTGTGTCCTTGTGCTCCTCCCTTTTGCTCTCCCAAATCTTCACATGAATCATACCTAAGAATACATAAAATAATAGCATGATGTAGTATTCCAAATTCATCATCAATTAAACGAAACTCCTTAAGGAACAAATTCACCTGATAATATTTAATGCGGCTCAATACTTCTTTCCAGTGAAATAATGTATTTGACTGAAAAGTGCTAAGCTTGTGCGTGTCCGCATCAGTTCAGAACCGCAAAAAAAATATACCCAGGCATTTCTTTTGCTAGTTTTGTTATTTAAGAGTGCATTACCAAGTTCTAATCCTTAGAGACGCTGTCTAGTATTTCTAGTCATTGATGTTTTGTTATGCACCATGCTAGTTTGTTTCATTTGGTGTTTCCGTAGCTTGCCAATTCAAGTTTGCAGTTTCCTCTCGTCAAGCTATTAGTGACATATCAGTTCGGATAAAAAAAAGCAAACAAAAAAGAGCAAAAAAAAAAAACGAAAAAAAGGTGTGCATTGAGAAGAAAAAAAGGAAAGGATGTGCTGCAAGAATCTACACTTGGCATTTTCAGAAGGTGTTTCTGTAGAGTTGGTGCAAAGACTAGCAATCTAGGCATCGATTTCTAGTTGGATTACTATTTGATTTTGCTACTACTAAATTTCAGCACTGTACTCCCTTTGATTATCACTTACCTAACTCCACCAAAACACCATTAGCGCTTTCCTTTACAATTGTGTTTCCACATCTGAGTTGCTACCACCAGTACAAGCAGCACGATTCGGCGAGGAGCATAAAAGCTTGGGTAAGCAAGAGGTGAGTTGTGAGTTGTCCACATATATACATATTTGTTGTCAGTCACAGCTAACATGGCAGGAACATCGGAGAGTGTGCATCATTCTCATTGTGAGGACGCCCAAGTTGCAGTGACGCGTCAAGAATTTGACCGTCAAACACAACATTTCGGACGGAGGCTCAATCGCGAGATCATGGCGCATGAACAGCGGTTGGAGGGCACTTTTGCGAGGATGCTCGATGAGCGTTTTCCTGCAGTGGGAAACAGGGGTCATGCCCAAAACCCCGCTGCCCCACTAGCCGACGACATAGAGGGCGGAGCTCTACCCGGTGATGCGCAGGGTAGGGGCGCCCTAGGTGAAGATGGACGGCCTTTCCGAGGTCGTGGTGCACGCGGATGTGGCCTTGGCCCCCGTGGGCACGACATAGGAGACTACTACAATGATGGTGGTGAAGCGCGTGACATTTTGGATCCACTGGGGCAGCCACCATTTCCTCGACGAGGTGGATACTGTGGTAATGGTGGTCACCCAAATGACTATCGTTACCGAGATGATCTGGACAGCATGGCGAAAGTTAAGATAAATGTGCCTTCTTTTACCGGACAGGAGAATCCGGATGCATATGTTGATTGGGAGGAGAAGTGCGATCAGACTTTCCGTATCCATGATTTCTCGATTCAAAGAGGGTAAAATTAGCTCAGAGAATTTTACGGTTATGCACTGACATGGTGGAATCAGTTACAGGAGGCACTATATGCAGCGGGTAATGATCATATCAACACATGGGATGGAATGAAACGTGCTATGCGACGTCGATTTATTCCTCAACATTACCAAAGAGATCTCCATAACAAATTGCAGCACCTTAGTCAAGGTTCCCGCACCGTTGATAATTATTACAAAGAAATGGAAGTATTGCTGATTCGTGCAAAGATTCAAGAAAGTGATGAAGCTAAGATGGCAAGGTTTTTGCGAGGTTTGAATGAAGGTATTGTTGATGATGTAGAGTTGTATCCCTATAACACAATGCAGGAACTAGTACACCAAGCCATGTGAGTCGAGAAGCGAAATCAGCGCCGCGGGCAATTTCGTTCTTTTGCGGGCCGCCCCGCTGTACCGAATTGGGGCCGTGGACAGCAGCTATCCAAGGGCCGCTCACAAGGGGCTGCAGGAGGAGGTGTGACTTCTGGGCTGCCGCCGACCACCACAATTGGTCGGCCCACAGCATAATCAGCATCTTCACCAGCATCTCGCCCCAGTGATAAGCATCCCGTTGCATCGGCGGGGACTCCTACACCGGCATCGTCATCTTCTTCACGCAGTCGTGATATTTAGTGCTTTAAGTGCAAAGGAAGAGGACACAAATCTTCGGAGTGCCCTAGCCGGAGGGTGCTGCTAGTAAATGATGAGGGTGAGTGGGAGTCTGAGAGTGACCCTGAGGATGATATTAATGCAAACCATGATCTTGCAGCTGAAGATGATCATGAGGATGATGTGGCTAGCACTTTGTTGAGCCATAACCATGTGGGAGGAGAAGCCTTGGTCGTATGCCGTTCTTTGAGTGCCCAGGTTGTGGAGGAAGATAAGGGGCAGCGGCATAACTTGTTTCATACACGTTGTTTGGTGAATGCGAAGGTATGTCGAGTTATTATTGATAGTGGCAGCTGCAATAATATTGCAAGTACGGAGATGGTTGAGAAGTTAGGATTGCAAACAAAGCGCCATCCACATCCTTATCATATGCAGTGGCTGAATGATTGCGGATCAATGAGAGTAACATGCATGGTAAGAATCCCTATTTCAATTGGCACATATCATGATGTGGTGGAGTGCGATCTGGTGCCCATGCATGCATGTCACCTACTGTTGGGACGTCCTTGGTTATTTGATCGTGATGTGCAAATCAGCGGTCGTGCAAACCGTCTCGTTTTTGTCCATAAAGGAGAGAAGTTTACATGGCTACCCATGACACGGAGGAGGTATTTGTGGATGAGCAAAGAGAAGGTTCAAAATAAGCGAGAGAGTGAGAAACATTCTAGTGCGAGCCACAATAATAGTAAGGGAGTGCATCCACAGCCAAAAGCTTCAAAGCCAAATATGACCAAGCCAACGGGAAAACAGGGATTAGTCATGATGGCTAGGAAAAGGGACTTAAAAGAATTGAGTGAACCTAATACTACGTTCTTTGTACTCCTATACAAAGAAGCCTTTTTATAGATTGACGACTTATCCTCTACTTTGCCTAGTGTTTGTCTTGATCTATTGCAGGCATATGAGGACGTGTTTCTCGATTAGGTACCACCCGGGCTGCCACCTAAGCGCGGGATTGAGCATCAAATTGATTTGGTACCAGGATCGCCATTGCCAAACCGGGCGCCATACCGCACAAATCCAGAGGAGACTAGAGAAATTCAGCGTCAAGTTCAAGAGCTTCTTAATAAAGGTTACATACAGGAAAATCTATCTCCTTGTGCTGTTCCAGTTATTTTGGTTCCGAAGAAAGATGGTACTTGGAGAATGTGCGTTGATTGTAGAGCAGTAAATAATATCACTGTTAGGTATAGGCATCCGATACCTTGACTTGATGACATGCTAGATGAACTTAGTGGCTCTACAATATTTACTAAGATCGATCTTCGAAGTGGGTTGATGAGGACATCCCTTCCAATGATACAACCACGCCTACTACGCAGCAAGGACCAATGACAAGAGCCCGTGCACGAGAGCTAAATTATCAGGTAAACTCGTTCCTTACTGTCCATAAACCCTCATCTCAGAATTGGATGCTACTAAATCATTGTGATGATTTTATTATTATTAGGAATGATGGAGAGGAGGCTAATGGATCAACCAATCAGTTTGGGCATCAAGATCACACAACAAGGAAGCACAAGATCGGACATCAAGTTCAGACTTCAAGTTCGTACAGCCAGGCAACATCAAATTGACGTGGCAATATTTCTCAACTCCGGAAGTTGTTTGAGGAATATGAGTACTCATCGGAAAGATCTTGAAGTCTACTTTCAGATGGATCCAACCTCATGACGAAATTCCACCGGAGCTGAGCAGAATTGACAAAGAGACGTTTGGCCTTCCAGTCTTGGGCTGAAACCCTTGTATCTCGTGCAGCCCACTAGGGGCCCATTCTAGCTTAGGGTTTACACCCTCCCACGCCGCCGCCGGGATGAACTTGGGTTTTGTTTAGATGCAAGTTTAGCTACTGCTACTTCCTAGTGAACGCGTGTGTCGACTAGACCACCTGATTTGCTTGATTCAAGACCCCAACTCGTGATTCAGGTTTCATTTGGTTCAGATCCGTGAGTTTATTTGCTTGTTCATCTTGTTCTTGCTTGTTCTCGATTGCTAGCAGGTTCAAGGGTGTTCTTGGCACGGCAAGAACAGCCAATGTCGGAATCGGTGTACCTGTTGCTAAAGCGCAGCATCCTGTGATTGTTGTAGTCGGACAGCCAACGTCGATTCCACCCCCAAATCGAAGTTACCCCTCCTCTCATCGAAAGATCGGGACCAGCCCCTGCCTTATCATGGGTACCATCAAATAAGAATGAAAGAGGGCGATGAATGGAAAACTGCATTTAAGACTAAATTTGGTTTATATGAATGGTTAGTCATGCCCTTTGGATTAACAAATGCACCTAGTACTTTCATGAGATTAATGAATCATGTGCTTAGATGATTCATCGGAAAGTTTGTTGTTGTATACTTTGATGATATTCTTATTTACAGCAAAAGACCGAGAGTGTGCTCATGCAGGTGGTCTTATGGGTCACTTTGGTGCTAAAAAGACCGAGAGTGTGCTGGCTGATCATTTTTTTTTGCCAAAGATGAGGCGAGACGTGGAACGATACGTGTTGAAATGCATTACATGCCATAAAGCTAAGTCCCATCTTAATCCCCATGGTTTATACATGCCTTTACCTATTCCTAGTGTTCCGTGGGAGGACATCTCTATGGATTTTGTGTTTGGATTGCCAAGGACTAAGAGGGGGAGGGATTCGGTATTTGTGGTGGTTGATCGTTTTAGTAAAATGGCTCATTTTATTCCATGTCATAAGAGCAACGATGCTTCACATGTTACCGATTTATTTTTCAGGGAAATCGTGCGTTTACATGGTGTTCCGAAGACAATTGGCTCAGACCGTGATACAAAGTTTTTGAGCTACTTTTGGAAGACGTTGTGGGGAAAGCTTGGTACTAAGCTGCTATTCTCTACTACCTGTCATCCTCAAACAGATGGACAAACTGAAGTTGTGAACCGTACACTTTCTATGATGTTGCGAGCGGTTCTTAAGCATAATTTGAAGATGTGGGAAGAGTGCATTCCACATGTGGAATTTGCTTATAACAGGGCGGTACATTCTACTACAAAATTATGTCCATTTGAGATTGTTTATGGATTTAAACCTATTGCTCCCATCAATCTTTTGCCATTGCCATTGCAGGAACGAGCTAATATGGATGCTAGTAAACGTGCTGAATTCATTAAAAAGATTCATGAGAAAACGAAAGCAAATATAGAGAAAGTATGTGCAACGAGCAAATAAAGGAAGAAAGAAGCTGGTGTTTGAACCGGGCGAGCTCGTTTGGGTGCACTTGAGAAAAGAACGTTTTCCACAGTTACGCAAGTGCAAGTTACAGCCCCGCGGTGACGGTCCTTTTAAAGTGCTTGAAAGGATTAACGATAATGCACACAAGATTGAGCTACCTGGAGAGTATGGTGTTAGTGCCACATTCAATGTCGCTGATCTATCCCCGTTCTTTGGCAAACCGTCCGAGTCGAGGACGACTCCTTTTCAAGAGGGGGAGGATGATGAGGACATCCCAATCTTTAATAAACACACTGAAGATGATCATAACAAGGACCAACAATATCAAGGACCAATCACGAGAAGACGTGCTAAACAAATACATGATCAGGTGAATGCTAACCTAAGTTACATTTCACATTCTTGTGACTTGGTCGTGCCCCCCACCTCTTCTTCTTTGATTGAACTCAGGTGCATTGGAGAGGAACAGGGAGGTCCAGAAAACCAACGAGTTTTGCAATCATTATCTGCATGAATTATAATGTTTCCAACCAGCATACACCAGACCAATGGATGGCTTGTCCAGTCAATTTTCCTTCGTTTCAAACCATGCATCATTTGGAGTTGTGAAAAGAAAGATATGGTCATTTTAGTAACAGCTGCACATGCTGATAAATGCTGCGCGAAAACTGATTGGGATGGCACGTTTTACTATACATATCCTATATGGATGGAAAGATAATCAAGTCTATTTTCACCTCCAACAAACGGTACGTCTTTTGGACTTTCGAGCAAAGAGTTATTGCTGTTTTACTAAATACTGCGCAGAAGTTGAGCAGACGCGTGAGAATTTAAGAAGACTCCTTGAATGCTCCAACCAGTTGGCCTTCCATCTTCCAACGTTATGATTTATGTTCATACCCAGCTAGGAGGGTTGTTCCTAGTATATATACCCCTCTACTCCTATCCATAGGGAGAACTCACTTTTGGATATTGATCTAGTAAGAAAAATGAGAGTGTTCTTGCTTCCCGAGTTCTTGTGATTCCCGTGAATTGCACCTAGCTTGTCGACGTAGGATCAAGATACACACGTGAATTTGATGAACCGTAGTGATCTCTCGTTGCCAATGCAAGAGTTAGCACTCTATAATTCGCCCAACCACACGTGCCGAACTTCACGACCACCAAATGAAGTTCTATCGCGCTCCCAATTCCCAACGGAAAGGTTGAATGATCTTGATTTAGATGAACTCCCAATTCTTCCCTCAAGTTGGTTCGGCCAACAGAAAGAACAAGAGTATTCTATTATCAAAAGTGGTGCCCTTACAATGGAGGTCTAACCCTCAATATATAGTTCTCTCTCCACCTCTTGGCTGGCCAACAGGTCCTAAACCAACTCCAACTCATCCCTACATGTATTTGGAACAAACTCACACAAAAGGAAAAACCTAAAATTAAACCGTCACAATGTTTCGGTCATAAATTTTTATTCGTGATGAATTTGAAGGTGGGGCTGTATCCATTGCGTAGCCCTTGAAATTATCTTTCCAACGAGTACAAGAACACCTGAATTGGACTCCGTTTGTGAAAGTTATGACCTTTTTAGTAACTTCCTGTCAGGCTGTCCCGAACCGAATCCGAATTGAATCCTGAGTTGAATCCGAGTTTGAATTGGATTGAGCACGTGAGAGGTCCGAATTTGGCTTGAAAATCTTATCCAAAACTTGTAGTTTAAATCCTTGTTCATCCATTGCTTCAAAGATGAGAACACACAATGTATTTGCATTAGGTAGTATACCATTCTCATCTAAAGTAATAGGGAATTCTTTAAGAAACAAAAACACCTGTTGTTGTAGTATCTTTGCTCTTGCTCTTGTCATAGGACCTGTTGGAACCTCATCACTAGCTTTATTACACACCCTTGCAGTGGAAGATGAATGCGTAGTAGACATGTCCTCATCATCCTCCCCCTCTTGAAAAGGAGTCGACCTCGACTCTGTACAATCTTGTCCAAAGAAGGGTGATAAAAAAGCAACATTAAATGTAGAACTCACCCCATAGTCATCCCCTAGAAGCTCAATCTTGTATTCATTGTCATTGATCTTGGCAAGAATTTTAAAAGGTCCATCACCACGGGGCATCAATTTGGATCAACGCTTCTCCGGAAAGCAATCTTTGGAAGGTGTACCCAAACTAAATCACCTGGTTCAAAAAGCATTTTCTTTCTAGACTTCTTAGCTTTGGAAGCATAAGCACGTACCTTCTTTTCAATTACCTCTTTGGTTGTGGCATGGAGCTTTTTCACAAAATCAGCACGTTTGGAAGCCTCCATATTAACATGTTCTTGTAGTGGGAGTGGAAGTAAATCAAGTGGCATGATTGGTTTGAAAACATACACCACCTCGAATGGACACAATTGAGTTGTAGAATGTACCGCCCTATTATATGCAAACTACACATGCGGTAGACAATCTTCCAACTCTCTCAAGTTCTTTTTATCCTGGTACGCAGCAACGTTGAAAGTGTGCGGTTCAGCACCTCCGTTTATCCATCTGTTTGTGGGTGACAAGTCGTTGAAAACAACAACTTTGTCCCAAGCTTGGCCCACAAAGTCTTCCAAAAGTAGCTCATGAACTTGACGTCGCGATCAGAAACAATGGTTCTTGGCATTCCATGTAATCTCACAATCTCCCTGAAAAATAAGTCAGCTACATGCGACGCATTGTCGCTCTTATGGCAGGGAATAAAATGTGTCATTTTAGAAAATCTATCCACAACAACAAATACTGAATCCCTCCCCCTCTTGGTCCTAGGCAATTCTAACACAAAATCCATGCTAATATCTTCCCAAGGAGCACTAGGAATAGGAAGCGGAGTATACAAACCATGTGGATTGAGTTTTGACTTCGCCTTATGGCATTTGATGCATCTATGAACGAACCTCTCGACGTCTCGCCTTATCTTTGGCCAATAGAAGTGATCAGCCAACATCATATAAGTCTTCTCTCTCCCAAAATGCCCCATCAATCCTCCTGCATGTGATTCCTGCAACAATAACAAACGCACCGAGGACTCCAGAACACATAGCTTATTCATGCGAAAGAGAAAACCAGCATTAATATGAAACTTATCCCACCCTTTCCCATCTTTGCAATTAGAGTATGAGCTGCAAATTCATGATCGGAAGCATATAAATCTTTCGAACTTTCCAACCCTGGTACCTTTACCTCCTACTGAGTTAAAAGCACATGTTTTCTAGACAATGCATCAGCTACCACATTCTCTTTGCCTTTCTTATATTTGACAATATATGGAAAGGTCTCAATGAATTCTACCCATTTAGCATGTCTACGATTCAATTTCACTTGGCCCTTTAAGTATTTCAAAGCTTCATGATCAGAATGTATAATGAATTCCTTGGGCCAAAGATAATGTTGCGAAATTTCCAACGCACGCACAAGAGCATATAGTTCTTTATCATAAACAGGATAATTCAATTGTGCACCATGAAGTTTCTCACTGAAATATGCAACGGGTTTCCTTTCTTGCATCAAAACACCACCAATACCTATTCCACTAGCATCACATTCAATCTCAAAAGTTTTTGTGAAATCAGGTAAAGCAAGTAATGGTGCTTCAGTCAAACATTTCTTCAATTCAGAAAAGGCTTTGTCTTGTTTGTCTCCCCACTCAAAAATCACTCCCTTTTTAGTTAATTCATTTCATGGGGCAGCAATGGTGCTAAAGTCTTTCACAAATCACCGATAAAAACTAGCAAGCCCATGGAAGCTACGAATTTGACTAACATTCACAGGAATTGGCCAATTTCTAATAGCTTCAATTTTAGATTCATCCATTTCAATTCCATGAGCTGAAACCACATAGCCTAGGAACACAACCTTACTAGTGCAAAAAGTACACTTTTCAAGATTGGCGTACAACGTTCTTGCCTAAGCACTTCTAGCACTTGTTTGATGTGTTCAACATGATCATCCAAAGAGCGGCTATATATCAGAATATCATCAAAGTAAATTACCACAAATTTTCCAATGAAGTGTCTCAAAACATGGTTCATTAAGCGCATGAATGTACTAGGAGCATTGGACAATCCAAAAGGCATCACTAACCATTCATACAAGCCAAATTTTGTTTTAAAAGCAGTTTTCCATTCATCACCATGTTTCATTCTTATTTGATGGCAGCCACTACGCAAGTCAATCTTAGAAAAGATAGTAGAACCACTTAACCCATCAAGCATATCATCAAACCTAGGAATAGGATGACGATAGCGAACAGTTATGTTGTTAATAGCTCTACAGTCTACGCACATTCTCCAAGTATCATCTTTCTTAGGAACAAGAATAACAGGAACAGCACAAGGACTAAGACTCTCGCGTACATACCCTTTGTCCAAAAGTGCTTGCACTTGGCGCTGAATTTCCTTTGTTTCTTCTGGATTTGTGCGGTACGGCGGCCGGTTGGGAAGAGGGGCTCCTGGAACCAAGTCAATTTGATGCTCAATCCCTCGTATAGGTGGCAGACCAGCAGGCACCTCCTCCGGAAACACGTCGTCGTAAGCCTGCAAAACTTGAGAAACAGCACTAGGAAGATATGTTAAATCATTAGTAGAAAGCAATGCATCCTTGTACAACAATACAAGGTGCATCAAGGTGGGATCATCTTTCATCTCTCTCAAATCAGATTTAGTGGCTATCATGACTAAGTTTTTCTCTCCCTCACTCTTGGTTTTATCTCTCGGGTTTGGTTTGTGGTTCTCACTCACCTTTTGTGGAATCACACTCTTTTGTTCTCTCCCTTTCTCACTCTCAACTTGCACTTCAATCTTTTGTACATTATCATTTACAATTTGAGAAGGAGTCAACGGTCGCAGCACCACTTGTTTGTTGTTCCACCAAAACTTGTATTGATTAGTTCTTCCATCATGAAGCACAGCACGATCATATTGCCATGGTCTTCCTAGCAGCAAGTGACATACATCCATAGGCACCACATCACACTCCACCGTATCACGATAAGTGCCAATTTCAAATTCAACATCCACGGTGTATCCTACATTCAACGAGCCTCTCTCATGCAACCACTGAATCTGATATGGATGTAGGTGTTTCTTGAACTTCAACCCAAGTTTATTGCAAAGCTCCTTGCTAGCCAAATTACGACAACTACCACCATCAATGATTACCTTGCAAAATTTGCCATCCTTGCTAACTTGAGCTCTTGTGTGGAGTAAATTGCAACGCTGTTCATGGGAAGCCTTTGGTTGCACACTCAACACCGTCGGCGCACACACAAGTATAGGGCCAACACCGGGGTCACAATACTCTATGTCTTGCTCTTCCTCATGTGCATCATCATATGTCCCTAAATCAGCATGGTGATCATTCTGTTCTTCACTTGCAGAATCATATTCCCCAGTCTCTAACATCAACATCACCTTGTTATTTGGGCAATCCTTTTGCATATGACCAAGGCCAAGGCATTTGAAACATTGTATGCCGCTACTTTTTGCTGTAGAACCCACAGAAGAGACACCACTAGCTGCTGGATTTGATGGCCTCCTTGCACTCGGAGTGGCTTCTTCTTTCTTGCTAGATGATGGGGGAAAGCTTGAACCACCACTTGGAACTGCTCTTTGGCTTATTTGTGATTTGGAACCATATCTTCCTCCGCTGGACGGTGTACGGGCAGCAAAGGACGTTGATCTAGCAAACTTAGCATCCTCTTGCAATTGTCGTTCTGCCTTTGTAGCTTGATGCACTAACTCATAAAGATTGTTGTAGGGTTGAAAATTGACAATTCGTTTGACTTGATGGTTCAAACCTGTGAGGAAGCGTGCCATGGTTTGTTCTTCTTGTTCTTGAATCTTGGCTCGAATCATGGCTAGCTCCATCTCCTTGTAGTACTCCTCCACAGAACATGCTCCCTGCTTCATATTCTGCAATTTATCAAATAGATCACGTTTGTAATGACGAGGAACAAAATGGGCTCTCATTTCTCGCTTCATCTCTTGCCATGATGCAACAGATTCGTCCGCTTTCTCAGCTCTTTGGGTGATCACTTGTTCCCACCAATCCAAAGCATAACCTTCAAACTCAAGAGATGCCAACTGTATCTTTCTCTCATCTGAATAGTGATGCATACGAAATATGTTGTCAACCTTTAATTCCCAAGTGAGATACTCCTCGGGATCAGTCCCACCTACAAATTTGGGCATGGAAAACTTGAGCTTGCCCAATCCATCATGTTCATTGCGTGGACGACGATATTGGTCATTGCGATGCAAAGCAAAATCACCATCCCATCCCATTGCATGTGCAGCACCACCACGACCACCACCAATGCCTTGGCCACGCCCTCCATGGCCTCCTCCTCCTCGTCCTCCAATATGTGGTGGACGCACCACGTTGGAAGCCACTCGATGTTGCAGTTCAGGAGGTACATGTGTAGCAGCGTCTCCTCCTTGAACACTTGCTTCATCGCCACCATTGCGAGCTTGTACGAGCCTAGTGAGGGCTCCAATGTCCTCCCGCAATTGGCGCACATTTTCATCAGCTTGTATCTCCATGTTTTGCATCTCCCGTGCAATTTGATCATGGAGTTGATCGAGCCCTTGGCGTAGCTCACGTTGAAAGTGTTCGCGGAGTGCCCTAAATTGATATTGCTTGACGAATGCTTGAGTTTCATTTGCCTCACCTGATACGGGGTCGCCCGATCTTCTCGACATAGGATGGATACTCACGGGAGTCTTGATGAATCGTAATGATCCTCCAATGCCAATGCAAGGGACAACACTCTTTAATCCGCCAAAACACACTCGTGTTGATTTCGCCGACCACCAAGCGAAAATCTATCGTGCACCCAATTCCCAACGGAAAGGCCGAACGATCTGGATTGAAGAAATTCACTCCTAATTCCCCATGGAACTTCGGTAGCAATGCTAAACTCGAACAAACTTTAGTAGATTCATTATTCTCAAACATGGTCTGCCTTACAATGGGGGTCTAACCCTCAATATATAGTTCCCTCTCCACCTCATGGCTGGCCAAGAGGTCCAAAATCAACTCCAACTCATCCCTACATGTATTTGGAAACAAACTCACACAAAAGGAAAAACCTAAAATTAAGCCGTCACAATGTTTTGGTCATAACTTTTAATCCGTGATGAATTTGAAGGTGGGGCTAGATCCATTGCGCAGCCCTAGAAATTATCTTTCCAACGAGTATAAGAACACCTGAATCGGACTCCATTTGTGAAAGTTATGGTCTTTTTAGTAACTGCCTGTCAGGCTGTCCCGAACCGAATCCGAATTGAATTCTGAGTTGAATTCGAGTTTGAATTGGATTGAGCACGTGGGAGATCCGAATTTGGCTTGAAAATCTTATCCAAAACTGGTAGTTTTAGTCCTTGTGCTCCTCCCTTTTGCTCTCCCAAGGTTTCACATGAATCATACCTAAGAATACATAAAATAATAGCATGATGCAGTATTCCAAGTTCATCATCAATTAAAAGAAACTCCTTAAGAAACAAATTCACCTGACAATATTTAATGCGGCTCAATACTTCTTTCCAATTAAATAATGTATTCGCCAGAATAGTGCTAAGCATGTGCGTATCCGCATCATCCTCCTCTTCTTCAAGAAAAGCCGTCCTCGGCTTTTGGTAGCCTGAAATTGTACTAAGCAAAGAATACAACGTATATGCATGGTATATATATTTGTCATCAACACTTCTTTTGCTTAGCATATCACGAACATCTGAAGGCGTAGTACATAAAAAAACAACACATATGCATGGTATATGTATGAATCAATTATCGTGTCATTCTTGTTGTAACACACAAACAAATTAATATAACAGCAACCATAAGATGTATACATTGCAACATTGTCTTTCATATCATTCTCCCTTCCATGAGAAAAAGTCGTCCTCGACTTTGCTAGGCACATGTACAAGTCATTAATGGGCCAAACCAATATAAGTTGTTCAAATATGGGGGAGAAAATTTTAGTTCCTTCCATGCTTCAACTGCGCTACTCTAATTATTTGTACATGATTGTACATTAAAGGATGAATAAGTAGACTTAAGAAATCTTTTGAAACATGCAGCATTATTGTTGAAACTCATCTCATTGTGATCATGATGAGGCACAGAAGATTGTTTATCCAACATATGCAATTTCAATTCAGCAAACTTATCACATGTAATGCATATTCGGTAAACATAAAACTTATCATCTATACCATAATTTCCAATCAAATTGAACTTATATGTATATGCATAGGTACTAACTAGTGATTTTAAACATGAAATTTCAGCAACATTCTCAATCACACTAGATAGTTCTTTAGGTTCATCAAACATGATATAATATAAAGAATCATCAGGAGATATTCTCGTAAGAACTTCCTTATGAGTAATCAATTACACATTATGTAAATTGAGCGAAGAAATTTCAAAACATGGAATTTTCATTCGTACATATGATTTCTCACAAGTACTCACCATTTCACAATTAATTTCAGCACCAATATTGTTACGTTTATTGTTTTCCTCAGTTGATATAGGTGTCGTATGTATTAAATCATCATGATGTAACAACGGGCCAGCAAGTACTTCATCTTTAATGGTGCCAGTTGTTTATTATCTCCTCATCGTTTATCTCCAATGGTGCCAGTTGTTGAACATTTGACTCCTCTTCTTTAATATCAACCTGCACAATGTGAGAAACAACACTAGAAGTAGATATTAATGTGTTAGTTTCAAAATCAACCTCACTTTGTCCATCTTCTACTTCTCTCTTTTCTTTTGGTGTATCTCTTACACTCTCAAACTCACATATGGTGGAATCACACAGCTCACTCTTTTTAACATTCTCACTCAATTTGGCTATGTCGCTGTCATTCTCACATAGGTTTCGATGCATCTCAATTGTTGTATGTATTATTGGTGCAGCACAAGATGTCTCCTTTACCGAAGGGAAAGTCCCATGCTCGGTCATCTTCGCATGTGTCACACTAGTGGAACCATAAGAGCTGAAGTATGGACATGGATTGAACCGTGATGTACGTGTCTCCATATGTCTCTTCTCCTCCTTAATAGCACAATTCACAAGATCTTGCAAGTTACTAAAATATTTATGTTGAAGTATAGCGGCGATCTCAGAATTCAAGCCACCCTTGAAGTATGCCTTCTCCCTTGATGGACTAGTGACACCGGCACGACACATCGCATCTTATAGTTCAAAATAGTAATCTTGGACAGTATTACTACCTTGTGTGATATTCCCCAAATGGTGAAGCAATTCTTGCGCATAATAGGATGGCACAAACTCGCTCCTCATGAACACCTTCAAATCTGACCAAGATTTAATGAATTGTTTTCTAATTAGTTGTTGCCACCAACTATGAGCATAGTCTTCAAACTCTCTCGTGGCACGTTTCACCTCTTGATCTTTGGAAAGTTTCGGAAATCTAAACACTTTCTCCATTTGCCATTCCCACTCAAGATACTCCTTTGGATCATCACTGCCATAGAAAGGAACAAAGCTATCTTCTTCTTGTTGTGGACGAAGTGCTCGCACAATATCATTCACGAAGTTTTTATGTATCACCTTCATTTGTTGATTGAGCTCAATGCAGAAATCCTTCATACCCACTTTAATCTCATCACCAGAGTTATCTTCTCCACCTGCCATGGTTAGATTGTACAAAGAAGACACCAAAACCACAAATATATGGGCAATATGTGGAGTTCACTCAATCTTACTTTTCCTCTCCCAAGTAAAGTTCTTACCTTTCCGACGTGAATTGAGGCCAAAAGAAACTTACACTTCGTGGTGGCTATAATAACAAGCGATGATCAAGCAGATTTAAAAGTGACTCACAATTGCACGACAAAGGATATTTTGTGGAGTTTGGTTAGGAAGTATTTATCCTACACGATCTGATTTCTCGATGTTGTAAAATTAAGTAATAATCCAAGTTAGAATACTTTGCCTAAGTGCTGATCCAAAAGATTTAAGTGAAATATATGAACGCACACACAAAGATCAATGTGACTCGATGCAAACAAAGGAATGAGCTAACTAGAGGCAATCTGAAATTAAAGATTAGATAGCTCATTTTGCACCAAGTACTCGGAAAGACGCTAGCCAATTGCAATGATATGAATGTAAGGGCACAAGATTGCTCAAAGGAATTAAATACACAAGCTGAAATTATATATTAGAATTAGCTAACCCCAATTTGGCCAATGCTCACTTTCCCATTTTTTTGTCGGCTGCATTCTTTCTTTCTTTATTTCCTTCTTTCCTTTTTTTTAACTTGTAGTTGGCACTAAGGTTTAGATTTCCCTTCCACAAAAGAATAAAATTTCAGCAGGTGTAAATTAATATCAAGAACAGCCCTTAATGCAATTATAAAAGACTAGTCTCAAAGATGAATGAAAAAATCAAGGATATCTGTAACAGAAACAGCCACAATACAGAGATTTTTTTTCGCGCGGCACTATAGCAGTATTGTTCACGCACTGTAGCGATCGGATTTTTTTTTGAATTTTGGATTGGACACAAAGAATAAGATACGCAAATAAACACGAACGATCAGCACGTAAACAAAATTTCTAATGGATCAAGACATAATAAAACTCACGAAAATAGCAGATGCGAAACTAGGGTTTGGATTTTTTTGTGTGTTTTTTCGGTTTATGGACTATAGGACAGTAATTAATAAACTGAAATTTAAAGGGATAAGATCCTACCGAGTAAACCGCGCTCTGATACCAAGATGATACGGGGTCGCCCGATCTTCTCGACGTAGGATGGATACTCACGGGAGTCTTGATGAATCGTAATGATCCTTCAATGCCAATGCAAGGGACGAACACTCTTTAATCCGCCAAAACACACTCGTGTTGATTTCACCGACCACCAAGCGAAGATCTATCGTGCACCCAATTCCCAACGGAAAGACCGAACGATCTTGATTGAAGAAATTCACTCCTAATTCCCCATGGAACTTCGGTAGCAATGCTAAACTCGAACAAACTTTAGTAGATTCATTATTCTCAAATGTGGTCCCCTTACAATGGGGGTCTAAACCTCAATATATAGTTTCCTCTCCACCTCATGGCTGGCCAAGAGGTCCAAAACTAACTCCACAATGTTTCGGCCATAACTTTTAATCCGTGATGAATTTGAAGCTAGGGCTGGATCCATTGCGCAGCCCTTGAAATTATCTTTCCAACGAGTATAAGAACACCTGAATCGGACTCCATTTGTGAATGTTATGGCCTTTTTAGTAACTGCCTGTCAGGCTGTCCCGAACCGAATCCGAATTGAATTCTGAGTTGAATTCGAGTTTGAATTGGATTGAGCACGTGGGAGATCCGAAATTGGCTTGAAAATCTTATCCAAAGCTGGTAGTTTTAGTCCTTGTGCTCCTCCCTTTTGCTCTCCCATGGTTTCACATGAATCATACCTAAGAATACATAAAATAATAGCATGATGTAGTATTCCAAGTTCATCATCAATTAAAAGAAACTCCTTAAGAAACAAATTCACCTGACAATATTTAATGCGGCTCAATTCTTCTTTCCAATTAAATAATGTATTCGCCAGAAAGTGCTAAGCATGTGCGTATCCGCATCATCACCACTCTCATCATGGTGTTCACAATTGCACAACAACGGTTATTTAGTGGGGCTTGGTATGGAAGTGTATATCCTAGCAATCTGAAATTCTTGATATTGTAAAGTTAAGTAATAGTCCAAGCTAGAATACTTTGCCTAAGTGCTGATCCAAAAGATTTAAGTGAAGTATATGAACGCACACGCAAAGATAATGTGACTTGATGCAAACAAAGGAATGAGCTTACTAGAGGCAATCTGAAATTAAAGATTAGATAGCTCGTTTTGCACCAAGTACTAGGAGAGACGCTAGCCAATTGCAATGATATGAATGTAAGGATACGAGATTGCTCAAGAAATTAAATTACACAATCTGAATTTATGGACTAAGAACTCACCCAAATTCGGCCAATGTTTTTTTTCTTTCCTTTTCTTTTCTTCTTTTTTTTCTTTAAGGCCGAACTAACTTTAATTGTTCCTTTGATTTTTTTTTGCACAGGTCACAAATACTCAGCAAGGTGTAAAATACTCAAGAGCAGCCCTCGATGCAATATTCAACAGCTAGTCTCAATTGATGAAAAAAACAACAGCAAGATTTTGGAGATGCGCGAAGTACTGTACCAATGTACGGAGTACTGTAGCGGCGCACAGTAGCAAAGAAATTTTTTTAGGGTTTATAATTGGACACAACGATTAAGCTACGCAAATAAACACGAACGATTAGCACCTAAACAAAATTCTAATGGATCAAAACCTAACAAAACTCACAAAATTAACAGATGCAAAAACTAGGGTTTTGGATTTTTTTTGTGGCAATTTTCGGTTTTGAAGGGATAAGATCCTACCGAGTAAACCGCGCGCTGATACCAAAATGATACGGGGTCGCCCGATCTTCTCGACGTAGGATCAAGATAATCACGTGTATTTGATGAACCGTAGTGATCTCTCGTTGCCAATGCAAAAGTTAGCACTCTATAATTCGCCCAACCACACGTGCCGAACTTCACGACCACCAAATGAAGTTCTATCGCGCTCCCAATTCCCAACGGAAAGGTTGAACAATCTTGATTTAGATGAACTCCCAATTCTTCCCTCAAGTTGGTTCGGCCAACAGAAACGAACAAGAGTATTCTATTATCAAAAGTGGTGCCCTTACAATGGAGGTCAAACCCTCAATATATAGTTCTCTCTCCACCTCATGGCTGGCCAAGAGGTCCTAAACCAACTCCAACTCATCCCTACATGTATTTGGAAACAAACTCACACAAAAGGAAAAACATAAAATTAAACCATCACCATGTTTCGGTCATAACTTTTTATTCGTGATGAATTTGAAGGTGGGGCCAGATCCATTGCATAGCCCTTGAAATTATCTTTCCAACGAGTACAAGAACACCTGAATCGGATTCCGTTTGTGAAAGTTATGGCCTTTTTAGTAACTGCCTGTCAGGCTGTCCCGAACCGAATCCGAATTGAATCCTGAGTTGAATCCGAGTTTGAATTGGATTGAGCACGTGGGAGGTCCGAATTTGGCTTGAAAATCTTATCCAAAACTTGTAGTTTAAGTCCTTGTTCATCCGTTGCTTCAAAGATGAGAACACACAATGTATTTGCATTAGGTAGTATACCATTCTCATCTAAAGTAATAGGGAATTCTTTAAGAAACAAAAGCACCTGTTGTTGTAGCATCTTTGCTCTTGCTCTTGTCATAGGACCTGTTGGAGCCTCATCACTAGCTTTATTACACACCCTTGGAGTGGATGATGAATGCGTAGTAGAGATGTCCTCATCATCCTCCCCCTCTTGAAAAGGAGTCGACCTCGACTCTGTACAATCTTGTCCAAAGAACGGTGATAAATCAGCAACATTAAATGTAGAACTCACCCCATAGTCATCCCCTGGAAGCTCAATCTTGTATGCATTGTCATTGATCTTGGCAAGAATTTTAAAAGGTCCATCACCACGGGGCATCAATTTGGATCTACGCTTCTCCGGAAAGCGATCTTTGCGAAGGTGTACCCACACTAAATCACCTGGTTCAAAAAGCATTTTCTTTCTAGACTTGTTAGCTTTGGAAGCATAAGCACGTACCTTCTTTTCAATTAGCTCTTTGGTTGTGGCATGGAGCTTTTTCACAAAATCAGCACGTTTAGAAGCCTCCATATTAACACGTTCTTGTAGTGGGAGTGGAAGTAAATCAAGTGGCATGATTGGTTTGAAACCATACACCACCTCGGATGGACACAATTGAGTTGTAGAATGTACCGCCCTATTATATGCAAACTCCACATGCGGTAGACAATCTTCCCACTCTCTCAAGTTCTTTTTTATCCTGGTACGCAGCAACGTTGAAAGTGTGCGGTTCAGCACCTCCGTTTATCCATCTGTTTGTGGGTGACAAGTCGTTGAAAATAACAACTTTGTCCCAAGCTTGGCCCACAAAGTCTTCCAAAAGTAGTTGGTTCTTGGCATTCCATGTAATCTCACAATCTCCCTGAAAACAAGTCAGCTACATGCGACGCATCGTCGCTCTTATGGTGGGGAATAAAATGTGCCATTTTAGAAAATCTATCCACAACAACAAATACTGAATCCCAAGGAGCTCTAGGAATAGGAAGTGGAGTATACAAACCATGTGGATTGAGTTTTGACTTCCTACGTTTCAAACCATGCATCATTTGGAGTTGTGAAAAGAAAGATATGGTCATTTTAGTAACAGCTGCACATGCTGATAAATGCTGCGCGAAAACTGAAGACTTTTTGAAGGCTTGCGCACCAACCTGTCATGGTTTACTATACATATCCAATATGGATGGAAAGATAATCAAGTCTATTTTCACCTCCAACAAACGGTACGTCTTTTGGACTTCCGAGCAACGAGTTATTGCAGTTTTACTAAAGACTGCGCAGAAGTTGAGCAGACGCGCGAGAATTTAAGAAGACTCCTTGAATGCTCCAACCAGTTGGCCTTCCATCTTGCAACGTTATGATTTATGTTCATACCTAGCTAGGAGGGTTGTTCCTAGTATATATACCCCTCTACTCCTATCCATAGGGAGAACTCACTTTTGGATATTGATCTAGTAAGAAAAATGAGAGTGTTCTTGCTTCCCGAGTTCTTGTGATTCCCGTGAATTGCACCTAGCTTGTGATTCTACGCCATCGAGCGTAGCTGTGTGAGTTAGTATTCAGGTTTGTGGACTAACGATTGTCTCGGATAGCAGGCTACGGTTGGCTTCCTCGTCGTTGGGTTACAAATTTTCCCCAAACTACCATTCTAGATCGACGTCGTGAGATCGGGCAAGTCGGTGCATTGGCTCTCACGAGCTAGTGCACATCATCTGGTATCAGAGCCGGTGTTCCCATGGTAGGATTAATTTATCCCTAATTTCAGTAGTAGATTAGTTCCTATCCATTACCTAATTTGTAGCTTGCTTTTGATCCTAGCGTTCAGAACCGAAAAAATATACCCAGCCATTTCTTTTGCTAGTTCTGTTATTTAAGAGTGCATTACCAAGTTCTAATCCTTAGAGACGCTGTCTAGTATTGCTAGTCATTGATGTTTTGTTATGCACCATGCTAGTTTGTTTCATTTAGTGGATTGACTCCCGTGTGCATCCTAAACTCTGAGCTCGAAACTGCCCCTCCTATACAGGGCGGGGAAGCGGTCAGCCTGAGTGTCATCTTTGTCTCTCCTGTAGATGACGGCCTCCACACACCACTACAAACGCATATGACTATAGCACCAAATATTAAGATTGAACAAAAGGTGAATTCGTTTCTATCTATTACTACCAATGTTATTCATGAGAATAAAATAATTTCACATCATTCCAGTAAGGCAGTTAAGAGATATATGCGGTGAAAGTTGACCCAAATTTCTGAAATGAATCTGCAACAGTCGACAGTTGTTAATTTTGTGCGAATTTTTCAGTCAGTTTCCAGAACTTGGACCTAAATCAAAAGTTGTAGAAAAAGCCGTCAGGAAACGGAAAAAAAGAATCATTGAAAAATAGGCAACATAATAGAAGTTACGGCCAAAATACCGACGTATATCCAAAGGGACAAAATCTTGATTTTCGATTCGGTCATCCTTGTGTTTTCAATTCTAAATTGCATTCTATTTAATTATCTTGTGTTTATCACTCCTATACTTTTTTATACACTTATTTAGCCTTCATCCATCCTTGTTTGATCGGCAACATAGGCTAAGTGCTAGATACAAACTATAATTCAATTCTATGCAATTTCTGTAATTAATTGATTGTTTTTCTTTGCAACAAAATATATAGCCTGTCCAAGCACCACTTCTCAACTAACCGAACAGGTCTCGATGTATCGATAATCGCTATACCAATCACCTTAGTCAGATTTATCACGAACCAGCCACCGGTTGCACCACTTGTTTGCTTTGGTAATAACTTGTAAGAATTTGGTAAGAGCTTGAGAGATGCGTTAGTTTATTTGCACCTCCATATCCTAGTAGTTGATAGGAACATATAATTGTGATTTATTTCCTTGTTTTCTACTAACCATGGCAGGTTCACGGGATGATTATGAGATAGATCCATATCTTCTTTGAGCCATTGACCGGGAGCTCAAAAACATTCGTGAGGAAGATGCACGCTTGAGACAAGTTTCTTCACCATGGGAGGTATATGATCGTCATAGTATGTCCTGTAAAACTAAAATCACTTTGCTATCCTTTGCTGGTGAATTTGATCCTGATGCCTATATGACTAGGTGATAGCACTAGATAAAGAATTTGAATGTTATGATTGGTCTGATAGGCGAAAGATTAGAGCTGCCACTAGTGCTTTTATTGATGATGCAATACTTTGGTGGAAGTATTTTGGTAGATATGGTCAAGTGCCTCAAACTTGGAATGCATTAAAGAAACTTTTGAGAGATCAATTTGTTCCTAAATATCATGCTGATTATTTGCTAGCTAGATTGCAACGTTTAAAATAACGAAGTAGAACTGTAAGAGAATATTATCATGAATTAAAAACTCATTTGTTGCGTTGCGGCTTGGAGGAACTGCTGAAGCTACAGAGAATAGATTCTTACGTGGGCTTAATAAAGAAATTCAGGATCTTCTTATTCACGAAGAATATAATTCTCCCCCTCATTTGTTTATACTTGCTTGTAAGGTTGAAAGTCAGATTGAGGAGAAATTGAGAGTTCTTGATCATAAGAAACATGAGAACAAACCTGTGTTTGTGTCTTTTTCTGTGACTGACAACTTGTAGGTAGTTGGAACCATGTCAAAGAAGAGCATGAGCTGATTGAACCATCGACTCCATTGGTTGAGATTGAATATGAGGAGATGGATGCACCTACATCATCTGAGGGGAGCGAAAAAGGTAAAGATCATGGTGTTATCATCGCTCACAGTGAGTATGCTTGTGAAGAACTACAATTATGCACTGTTCATGCTATTTTAGAGCAAAACTTAGTGGAAAACAATTCTGACATGCCCATATTTCAAGTAAAGAATTCACACTGCATTGATTTGAGTGTTGAGAATGAGTTGAGTGCACCTTGTCAAAAAATAATTGAATTGCCTGCTGTTTTGAGTGATTCATGTGATGAATTAATCGCATACAATGATCATGTGGTTCTGGTTAGATATAGAGAAGTTTGACTAAAATTTCTCCTGCTAATTCATTGGGTTACATCATGTTGGATCTACCTATGAAATTGTCACATGCTATGGAGAAAGTTTCTGAGCTTGCATGTTCGAAATTCTTGTTTAGTGCCTACACCCTGGTTATAAGTTTAATTTGAATGGAGATTATAGTGTAGAAAATCAATTTCTTGTATATCAAATATGCATAACTTGTGATCACATGGATGAATTGAAGCTTACTATTTTGGACAACAATTCTTGTGTGTTGAATCTTGTTCAATATGAGAGGGAAGTAAAATTTAGTACTCATCCAAAGTCTATTTGTTCATCTCTTTTTGCACCATCTAGTATGGACAATCTGAATAAAGATGATGAATTTTTTCACCCTTGCTAGATAAATTTGTTATTATTCAATTGAGATATGATTATATGGAAGAACTTTGCTTGATTCCAAAAGTTGTAGCTATGCCCATATGTGCCACCACTACAAGTTTACAACTTCAGAGATTTGAATTGCATAAATGCTTCACTTACATTTGCAAAACTAGTTATAATAATTGATGTGTGAGAAATTTTGATTTGCTCATTAACATATATGATTACTCTTGGTTAATAATACAATGAGCTTTTATGATCGCTGCTGTTTTATAATATTAACTGTGCAACAACGAAGAACAACTAAAATGGATGATATATACATATACCATGCATACACATTGGCTCCTTTGTTACCTTATTTTCAGCTTATCAAAAACCGAGGATGGCTTTGTTTGCAAGAAGGGAAGGATGATAAGAACATGTACTCTATGGATACAACCATATTTGCTATGCTTATTGTTCCAATAACAAGAACTCCTACGCATCACTTAAATTATCAGGTGAGTACATTTCAAACAGGTTTCACTTTGTTTGACAAAGAACTTATGATATTACATAATGAGAGTTTGTTACGTCTATTGTTATATACTGAGATTTATGATCAAGATCATGCAATACATGAGGCTACACATTTATTAAAACCGAGGACGATTTTTTTGTCAAGATGGGGAGAATGATGTGACCATGCTACAAACACATACTAGCACCCAATATTAAGATTGAACAAAAGGTGAATTCGTTTCTATCTATTACTACCAATGTTATTCATAGAATAAAATACTACCTCATGTCACTACTTTGTTCATTCTCAGCTTTGACAAATGGAATACTTTCAAACCGAGAGGAAGGCCGGCGCCAAAGCAATGGAGAAAAAACAAGGAAGAAGAAGGCCAAGGAGAAGCCATGCAGTGGGAGGGCAAAAGGGGAGGTCCAAGAACTTAAGTCCCAAGTTTTGGATGAGTTTTCCAAGCCCAATTCAGAATTTCCCCAAGCCCAACCGAAATCAAACTCGGAATCAACTCAGAATTCAATTCGGATTCGGTTCGGGATAGCCAGACAGACCTGTAATAAAACGGCCATAACTTTCACAAACGGAGTCCGATTTATGTGTTTTTGTGCTTGTTAGAAAGATTATTCCAAGGCCCAACAATCTGACGCTGATTCAGCCTGACAGGACCGACTTCCAACATGCATAGAATTCACATCCGGATTCCGTTTAGGATAGGTGAGTACTTCTTGGAAAGGTTATCAAGTCTACTTTCTAACAGATCCAACCGTATCTTCAAATTCCATCTGAGCCGGCTGCAATCATCAAAAGAGTCTACGTTGGTTTCTGAGTCCGAGTCGAGAGGGTGCTGCGCCACCTCCACTTGGGTCCATGGACCTTGTAACCCTATATAAGAGCCACCGCCTCCCTATGGTAGGACTTAGATTTTGTTGAGTTTTGGTTTAGCCCTTGTGCAAACTTCTGTTCTTCAGTTGTGTCGGATGACCACCTGTCAAGACAGCCATCGGAATCCCTCCTTTTGAACTCAATAAAAATATTTGCAATTTCAGATTGCTTGTTATCTTGTCCTTGCGTGTTCTTCGGTTGCGTGCAGGAATAGACCTTCGTGGTCAGGTCAACCGCGTTCTTGGCACGGTTGATAACGACTTGGAGTGTGGTTCAGCGATTGCTAAGGCACAAGCGACGTCGTTCGGTTGTAGTCGGTTCGCAAGAGTCACCTCCACCAAAAACGAAGTTATCATCCTATCGGAAGATAGGGACCCCATTGCCCCCATCATATTTCAAGCAAGTCCTTGGATTAGTAGCTAGCTCACACAATATAACATCGACAACTATCACATCCATACATGCGTAACAATAAAAGATGTACTTAATATTATATAGGCAAGCATAAATATATCTTATGATAAAGTTTTACGTAACGGGCCACAGGCCAAATGAAATTGTTCATACCAAAGTAGCTGAAAAGTAAGTAAACCAAAAGGGCCTCCACGATCTGCCACAGGTAATCAATTAGTACTAAACCTAGTCCTGGCCTTCATTTTCCATGTCATAGCTAGAAGCATGGATATATCTATACACCAGGTCATCACTCCCGTCATCTAAAACCACATATTAAGTAGCAAAGTACAAAAGTACTCAGCAAGTCCCTATAGTAGAATGCCAGTGTGTATATATCTCTCTCTACATGCAAGGCTTATCCAAGCGAAGGTCTTATGTCTCTTTTAGCTTAAAGCTAATTTCTCAAATATACTAATGTAATTAGTTAACAAACCTATAACTTAGCCATTAGTACATTAACACAAATATCCATTTTTGAGTCAAGTTCATCATGAGAGCGAAATCCATCCGCTTTCATTTCCATTCCAAATTAAGTTATCACAACCATTACCAAGTAACCATTAATTGATGAAACCTACGCAAGTGTGACGTTCCTACACTTTTGCCGATGTCTAGGGGCACAACAATTCGAATTGATTTTTAACACTCTACAGAGGATGCACAACTTTACCAACAAGATATGATTAGCTCATAATATTGGTCACTACACGCTTCCATAGGTGTGCGACTGAGAAAATCATAACAAGGGTTTTACGATGCTTAATTTTGATGCTTACTCCCATCCAGGGTGGAATCCTTTAACACTGGCGATAGTGGCTATTCCCATCCTAGGTTATTCCTCACCCACAGAACATTCCCATCTCAGCCAACATTTTCAATGAGGGACCCTGTTTGATGCGGATACGCACAAGCTTAGCACTTTTCAGTCAAATACATTATTTCACTGGAAAGAAGTATTGAGCCGCATTAAATATTGTCAGGTCAATTTGTTTCTTAAGGAGTTTCTTTTAATTGATGATGAACTTGGAATACTACATCATGCTATTATTTTATGTATTCTTAGGTATGATTCATGTGAAGACTTGGGAGGGCAAAAGGGAGGAGCACAAGGACTTAAACTACAAGTTTTGGATAAGATTTTCAAGCCAAATTTGGATCTCCCACGTGCTCAATCCAATTCAAACTCGGATTCAACTCAGAATTCAATTCGGATTCGGTTCGGGACAGCCTGACAGGCAGTTACTAAAAAGGTCATAACTTTCACAAACGGAGTCCGATTCAGGTGTTCTTGTACTCGTTGGAAAGATAATTTCAATGGCTACGCAATGGATCCAGCCAACCTTCAAATTTGTCGCAGATTAAAAGTTATGACCGAAACATTGTAACGACTTAATTTTAGGTTTTTCCTTTTGTGTGAGTTTGTTTCCAAATACATGTAGGGATAAGTTGGAGTTGGTTTAGGACCTCTTGGCCAGCCATGAGGTGGAGAGGGAACTATATATTGAGGGTTAGACCCCCATTGTAAGAAGACCACGTTTGAGAATAATGAATCTACTTAAGTTTGTTCGAGTTTAGCATTGCTACCGAAGTTCCATAGGGAATTAGGAGTGAGTTTCTTCAATCAAGATCGTACGTCGAGAAGATCGGGCGACCCCGTATCACTTTCGACAACCTCAGGAGAGCAGGCATCAAACTCAATCCGGACAAGTGTGTCTTCGGCGTGCAAGTAGGCAAGCTCCTGGGATTCCTCGTGTCTGGGCGTGGCATCCAGGCGAACCCCGATAAAGTCGACGTGATCCTCACTATGGAGCCACCTAAGACGACACGAGAAGTCCAGAGGCTCGCTGGCCGCATCGCCACGCTAAGCCGCTTCCTATCCAGGGCAGCAGAGCGGGGCCTGCCATTCTGCAAGATCCTTCGCGGCTGCGATGGATTTCACTGGCATGGCGACTGCGTGAAATCCTTTGACGACCTCAAGAGGCACCTCGCAAGCCTCCCCACTTTGGTCGCTTCGGCGCCACAGGCTCCCCTCCTACTTTACCTCACCGCTACGACAACAGCGGTCAACGCCGCCCATGTCCTTGAGGAGGGTGCCATTCAGCGCCCCGTATACTTCATCTCTGAGGCCCTCCAGGGCGCCAAGACGCAGCATACGGAGCTAGAAAAGTTGGCATACGCGCTGGTCATGGCCTCGAGGAAGCTTCTGCATTATTTCCTGGCCCATCCAATCACGGTGCCATCCTCGTTCCCTCTGGTGGAGATGCTGCATAACAGAGTCCATAGGGCGCATTGGCAAGTGGGCGGCCGAGCTCGCGACGTTCCCCTTGACACACGCCTCGCGAACGACGATTAAATCCCAAGTGCTTGCGGACTTCCTCGCGGAATGGACTCCGCCTGCCCAGCACGTCCAGCAGCCAGAGGACCCGGTGTGGATGCTCCACACCGACGGAGCTTACGGCGCATCCGGCGCTGGCGTAGGCGTAGTGGTCACTACACTGTAGGGGCACCGCCTGCTATACTCAGCGCGCCTTGGATTCCCAGCCACCAACAATACGGCCGAGTACGAGGCGTTACTCTTCAGCCTCGCGAAGCTTAATGCCGTTGGCGCGCGACGGGTTCTCGTCTTTACCGACTCGCATCTGGTGGCGGGCCACGTGGACAAATCATACCAAGCCAAGGACCCCAAACTGGCTACGTACCTAGCAGTTGTAAGAGCAAAGGAGCGACACTTCCTGGGCATCACGATCAAGGCCATCCCTCACGCAGATACTGAACAAGCTGACATCCTCGCAAAGGCCGCTAGTCAGCAACTTCCCCTCCCCGAGGGAGCATTCTATGAGGTCCTGCCCGCGGCAGCCATCACTCAGGACAACCGCGATGCGGCCCTCTTCCACCAGATTACCCAACAAGGTGACTGGCAGGAGCCCATCCACGGTTTCTTGCAGGGCATCGCGGAGCCAGATGACCCCGTAGAGCTCTAGCATCTGCAGCATCACGCCCGATCCATACAGGACTCTACGGCTCGCACATCACGCCGAGGTCGCTAGTCGGCAAGGCATTCAGGCACGGTTTCTACTGGCCAACCGCCGTTGCTGACGCGCAGGACCTCGTGCGCCGGTGCCAAGGCCGCTAATGGATGGGGCGGGTCATCCGCAGACCCCCGACGAGCTTGCAGGCTATTCCTCCAGTGTGGCCGCTGGCACGGTGGGGCATCGACATCGTCGGGCCACTTCCCCAGGCCCAAGGGGACCTTCGGTTCACTGTAGTCGCCTTCGAGTATTTCTCAAGGTGGCCAGAGGCTGTCGCTCTGGCTAGGATAACTTCTGCGGCCATGCAGCGCTTTCTTTGGCAAAACATCATATGCCGCTTCGGAGTACCCAGGGAGCTCACCATAGACAACAGTCTGCAATTCGACTCTACCTCATTTAAGGAGTTCTGCGACAGTATGGGCATCACGCTCAGATTCGCTTCGGTCGGGCACTAACAGTCTAATGGAGCAGTCGCGCGGGCAAATGGTGCCATCTCCGCCGGAGTCAAGAAGCGCCTCGTCAGACTACCAAAGGGTAAGTGGACGGACGAGCTCCACAGCATCCTATGGTCCCTCCGCACAATGGTGACACGCCCGACAGGATTCACGCTGTTCAAACTCCTCTTCGGTGATGAGGCAGTGACGCCCAAAGAAATTAAGGCGGGCTCGAGGAGGGTCCTCGTCCAGGCGCCAGCGGAAGAGCGCCAATTGTCCCTGGATCTTCTCAACAGAGATCGAGTAAGCGCCACCCAGCATGTTGCGAAGTACACGCGTCAAATGGCCCACGCGTGACCGCACCGTATATTCATGGGAGTTCCAGCCAGGAGAACTTGTCCTCAAAATGGCGCTCCATGCGGAGGCCATCGGCAAGCTGGAGTCCAAGTGGGAGGGCCCATACATAGTAGCTGCAGTGTTGCATTGGGGAGCTTATGGCCTCGCAACGCTGGAAGGGCAGACACTTCACCACAAAGGATTGCAGACAGGCTGCGGCGATACTATGTCTAGGGCCGAAGGAAAGACTGTAGCAAGGTCAGCACCATGCTTGTTGTAAGATGCTCGCTCGCGCCAGCGGGAGATTAATAAAACCAACCATTTGCAGACCTATTTTCTCTACTACTTAAAAATTGGAATTGGTGGCAGTCCGTCCGTCCTCCCCATTCCCCTCACAGAGCTAAACCGCGCCGACGTGTGGGCCTCGTTCTCCACTCACGCGTTCTCCGCCCGTCTCCGATCCCCTTCCTCCATCCCGCACCGCCCCGCACCGCCTGTTCTCTCTCCCGCTCGCCCTCGCCTCCAACCGCTCGCCCTCGCCTCCTCCCCTCGCCTCCCGCTCCACCCTCGCTACTCCGCATAACCGCTCGCCCTCACCTCCTCCCTCGCCTCCCGCCCACCTCGCCCTCCGCATAACCGCCGCCATCGCCTCCTCCCCTCGCCTCCCGCCCACCCTCGCTCCTCCACAACTGCCGCCTCCTCCCCGCCTCCCCGCCCACCCTCGCCTCCTGCTCCCCACCCCGTGCCGCCACCGCCACCTTCCCCGCCCGCCTCCTCCTCCTCCTCCCTACCCTACGCCGCCTCCTCCTCCTCCTCCCCGCCTCCTCCACTCCGCACCCGACGCCGCCGCCACCGCCCGCCATCGCCTCCTCCAGTAGCGCCGCCGCCTCCCAACCTCCGCCGCTGACCAAGACACGCTAAGGACGACCGCTCCGGTCGCTTCGCAGACTGTGTGCCTGTTGGATCTAGGTCACCCAGACCACCACCATCCCGAACCCTCTCTCCCCTTCACTGCCGCAGCCTCGCTAGAGAGAGAGAGAGCGCAGTGAGAGAGCTCCGGGAGAGGGCGGCGAGATGGTGCAATGGCTGACCTACCGGAAGCGGCATAGCTACGCCACCAAGTCCAACCAGACCTGCGTCGTCAAGACCCCTGGTGAGATCAGTGGCTCCTGCGATTGCTCGTACTATTGGCTAATCTTGCAATCGTTGGGATAAGAATCTTGCTGCTTATATTTTGACTAGAATTAGATGGATTAGAGTATTTTAGAATATTTATGTTTTGTCTTGACGACATTGGATACTTGACATTATTTGGGCACATAGCGGCATTAGAACAAAAAGGTGGTGACAATGATTGTTCATAGTTGACATACTTCCTATTATTGTAACTATTAACTAAATATGCTTATGGTGAAGCTGCAGGAGAATGCCCAAGAATCTGTAATGGTGAATCTGCATATTAGAAGAACTATTGACTATGGTACTATGGTGCTCTACATATCAATTTACATGAATGGGGCAGTAAACTGGCCCTATTCATTGAAGAATCATGTTTCTTTACTGCTCAATACTGTTTTGATGTCCTTTCCTGGTATGTGGAGCTATCTTGCGTGTTGTCGCTCTTCGCTTGGTGATTTTTATAACATGCAGTGCGTGAAGATGTATACAATTTTCATGATGCAATTGCGGTAGTTGATGAATTTCAGAAAAAAAAACTATGTTCTTTTCTTATATTTTCCCCAAAAAATTTACTAATTAAGTGTTCTTTTCTCTAATGTGTAGGCTAAGCGGTGGCGGCAAGGGGGACTTCACCAACTATGGATCCAATGCCGGCGCTGACGCGTTCACGAACTACTCCAATATCAGCATAGGTGTGATAGGTTGATGGCTAGAACCACAAGTGCATTAACTCTTAAAGAAATGTTTCTGTATGAAAACATTAATAAATAGGTATAGGAGAAAATGAACCTGCTCATCAAGCATAACATGTTATTTTGGGTGGTAGAACTAACATGTGGGGTGATGTGTGCAGGAAATGGTTATTTATGTGCCTCTGCCCACCACCATGCTGTTGCTTGGAACAAGCAGGATATTCATTCCTTTTGGATTTCCTGTTTGATTGGTACAAGGCTATCTAGGAAGGTTATGTGCTTGGGTCAATTTAGGACGGTATGGAACAAGCGGTTTAGGAGGTGAAATGGTGAATTTATTTGCTTGGATCAATTAATTGGTAAGAAACATCCAGCTGAATGATTATGCTGATAAAACTCTTTGGGCTTGGGAAAGTAAAGGTCATTTCTCAATCAAGTCTGTTTGTGCTTATTTGGCTAAATATGTTCATGTTTATAGTAACAAACTGATCTGGAGAGCTAAGTTGTCTCTTAAGATCAAGATTTATATGTGCTTGCTGTTTAGAAATGCTATATATTAAGCAAAGACAATTTGAGAAAAGGAATTGGCAAGGTAACCCTTTATGTTGTTTCTGTGATCAAGTGGACTTGTGGTTCTAGCCATCAACCTGTCACACCTATGTTGTTTCAGTGATTTTGTCACGCAACAACAGCACCTTCAAGGGGTACGCCAAGATCAACGCAAATTCCATCCAATGCAACAGTCTTATCAGAGTGTGACATGCTCATATGCTGATCTAGACTCGCTTGCTTTATGCCAAGACACATGTAAGTATGTAGTTTACTTCAGAATGATGTTAAAAGATTACTTCCATCGGATCTCGAACTAAACTCTTAATGCAAGACTCTCCCAACCGAAATGATCGGTGCCATTGGTGAAGTCAGCCTTCTATACTTAAGTAACAGAGGGATGAACTCGAAAGAGATAATCGAATGCCTATTCGCTTGCTTTACACCAGTGAAAGAGTAAGTATATGAAGTGTCACCTTTACGTTCGAGTCCCGACAAGATAAGAGCAGATTTTGTCTTGTCGATTACTAAGATGAATTTTTGGAAGTGTTCTTCCAACCGAGATGATTGATATGATGGTGAAGTAAATAATCCTTCGAGAGAAAAGCAAAGGGGAAGAAACCTAGAGCGAAATGGACAGGAAGGAGAATGGGATTCGCTTGTTCTATCCCTTTACCGAGTGAGTTGATGCTACTTTTTTGTTGTCACAAGAAACTTTTTACTTCAAGATTTTGTGAAATATTGTTCATAGTTGTTGACCAGATTAAGCATGTTTTGACGAAGTCAAGAAGGGCAAAGATCTAAGAATGTTGTGGAGAGTGTGACTTATCCAATTCTTGATGCAAATTGTCCCACAATTGAAGAATCAGAAAATGGTTTATCGCAACGAAAATCGAACACAAAGACCATCTATAATATCTCCATACCATGACGCCGAGGAACACGAGTCATGGAACATCCAAGCTTCTGTTGTAAACAAGGTCAATCAATGAGTCACACCTCCAGAGCCCTTGCCACCGAGGGTGTCACAGTTAATTTTGAGGTAAAATTCCCATTGTACTTATGGTCATTACCATGCTCATTTTTGTGACGTATGGGTTTCATTACTTCTTATTCGGGCCACCCTATTCTCCTAAATTTATGGTTACGACACCAGCTAAAAATGAGAAGCGCCGCGTTACTAGAAAAAGAAGGGGCTTATACAATAAGGAGGATTATATACCAACAGATAGAGAAGACAAGAGGCAAGTTAGGAGAAGAGAAACGCGGGTACTGTATGATGAGGATATTGTCCTTCCTAATGAGTAAGTAGAACCTTTAGCTTGTACAGGCTTTTCCATTTGTTGCATTACCTATTCCTAATTGCTTGTATGCATCCTAGGAGCCAGTTTGTCTACCTTATGCTTTTCTTATCAACTTAAGCAAGGTTTTAGGATTTTTTCGATAATCAAGTGCTCATTTGTTTTTCATATAGATGTTAAGCAAAAGGCAGATTGGCTCATGAAGCTTAGGGGGTGTTCGTATTGGCTACGGCTGATGGTTTTTAACTGAAAATAGATATTAGTGGCCGAAAGAAGTGGCTTTTAGAAGGAGAGAGCGAGCGGTGGGAAAAGTGAGGGGGAGATGCGTGCGCGAGACAGGAGCAAGAGTGAGGTGCGTGATACGCCTGTGACCCTTTGCCTTATCCTCGAAGCGAGATAGAAGTGAGAGGAGTGAAGAACCCGCTTTAAGAAACCAGGTGTTCATATTAACTTCTGACTTCTCTAATTAGAAGCCAAAGACAAAGCCAATACGAACACCCCTTAATCTCATTCGTGACCCTGACATCCTCCTCAAGGCCCTCCGTACGGAGATTAATTTCGCGCCTGAAATGTTGTATGATTCTCTTCATACGAGGAGTATGAGATGTATCCTGATCTGGAAACTCTCCAGAATCTGCCATTGTTAGCAAAAACACAAGAATATATCCGTAGGATGTGGTGGTTCAAAAAGTCGCTCGCACTCAAACCTTCTATCGAATTCTTACCAATTCTTACCAAGCACATAGTGGCGATCGGCAACCAGCGATGACAATATATCTGCGAAGATTGGATAGAGCGATTGCTAGGTGAAGCTCGTTCTGTACGGTGTAGAGAGGTATAGCTGGGAAGGGTCAAGTTTGGTAGTAAGGAGTAGAAATAATCAATTCAGAAAATGCAAGTTGAATAATCGCTCAACGACGCAGATCTGGTCGGGTCCTAGGCTAGACCATACTAGAGACGCGAGCCTAGAACACAAACGAAATACACCACGCAGAAGAAACTAGATGACGCACACACGGAGTTCTAAGCTCTAAAAGGATGTCGTCTTCACGGGAACCTTAGAATCACTTGTAGAAGGGCTCCGTTAATTTTGAGCAAATTCAGAGAAACTTGAATTTTTCTCGGTTCGTGGGCCCGTTTTGAGGCCCTAAATGACCTTTTTGGGGTCGGTTATCACAGATATGGGCTCGTTCTTCGTGCCACAAGTCGGTCGACTTTTGCACCGCCACAAGATCTAACTTTAAACGAGTATTTTCTCAAGATGGGGTCTACAAGTTAAACATAGTACACGTTAAAAGCTTAACATCTGTACCAGCCAAAATCGCAAATGAGTATCGATCTCTCCATAATCTGTACCGTAAACAGCCAAAATTAAAAATTTTCAGCCGAAAACCATAAGCCGCAGCTAAAAAGAACAGGCCCTATGCCTGGAGGCTTGCGCGGATCTAAAATCTCCAGATTTTTCAGCCTTTCCAACAGATCAAGAATCGCCTCAATCGGAGGTCGTATGCAAAAGTTAGGTGTTTCTCTCTCCTCTCTCCTTCTATTTTTTTATGCCACGGCTCTTTTAATGCGGCTGCCTGTTCCTTCTCTCTCTTTTTGTTTTCTTTTTTTTCACACACGACGCGGCTGAAACCTACTCCGAAACAAACTCCGAGATAGTGTCCTCATCAGAATCCGAGTTTGAATTGGATTGAGCACGTGGGAGGTCCGAATTTGGCTTGAAAATCTTATCTAAAACTTGTAGTTTAAGTCCTTGGGCTCCTCCCTTTTGCTCTCCCATCAACCGGGCTTCTTTCCTCCTTGATCAACTGCATGGACTGTTTGATTTTCTCCCTGCCAACTGCTTTGGCCTTCTTGTTCTTCATTGGTAGGCAGCAAATATGGGTACCCTCGTTCTTGCGCTCCTCTATTGCTTTGGCTCCGGCCTCCCTCTCGGTTCCAAAGACTTGAAGCTTGTCAAACCTGAGAATGCACAACGTATTGTTTTTATGTAGTATCCAATTCTCACGGAAAACACAAAGAAACTTGTTAAGAAACAATTGCACCTGTTGTTTGAGAAGTATAGATCTTGCTTTATAAACAGCGTCATAAGTGCTAGGGATATCCTCATCATCCTCCTTGCTTCAAAAGCCGTCATCGCTTTTGATAGCTCGAAAATGTGCTACACAAAGAAAACAACGTATATGCATGGTATATGTATTTATCATTCAAACAACTTCCGTGTAGCGCCTGATGATTTGCTAGACATGTACTAAACAAAGAGAACAACGTATATACGTGATATATGTATGAATCAATTGTTGTATTATTCGCGTTGTTTTGCACAAAATAAGTAACACAACTGCAACCATAGGATGTATTTGATATATACATTGCGGTACCTTCATTCACATTATTATCACAAATAATGTTTTTTCGATAAACATAGAACTTGTCATCTACGCCATAATCTCCAATCAAATTGAACGTATATGTGTAGGCATAAGGACTAACTAGTGATTTTAAATATGAAACTTCAGCAAGGTTTTCCATCACACTAGATAGCTCTTTAGGATCATCGAACATGATATAGTATAAAGAATCATCAAGAGATATTCTAATAAGAACGTCTTTATGAGTAATCAATTTCACATTATGTAAATTATTGTTTGGTCTGTAACCATAACAACTTGGGATGACTTCATGTGTTGAAGATCATCAAGTCAAGATGCGAGAAAACTTGCTTGATGTGTTGAAGGCTATTAAGATGAAGGCTTCATGTGTTGAAGGTCATCAAGGGATGCATCATGAGTTGATGCAAGATGATCATGTGTTGATCAAGTCAAGTGAAGACCATCATGTGTTGATAGAGTTGATGAAAAGATGCATTATGTGAGTTAATGCATATCGAGACGATAACCCAAGGCAAAGGTATGAATTAGCTAAGGCTAAGGATGTGTTCCTAGTCTTTTACCGGTCTTGGTGTTTGGTTGGAAGACCGGATTGCTAGTATAGGTTGCCGTACTATTAAGAGAGGTCATGTCTAGTTTGAGTCTCATCATGTGTTGATGGCTCAATCTCATCTCGTCTAGCTCATTGTGACATGAGGCTTGCATTTGCGAATGTGTTTTGCAAATGGTTGAAGCTCATGTGTTGAACTCTTTGCAACATGCGACTATACATTTCAAATGTGTTTTGGAAGTACTTGAAGTCCATGTTTCTATTCTTTGTGATATGAGGCTTATATTTGCAAATGTGTTTTGCAAATGGTTGAAGCTCATATTTATTCCTTGTGTCATGATTCCAAAAGTGTGTGAATGTGTTTTCCACTTGATGGAAATCATGTGTGATCCTTGTGTGCATGATATCATAGTTCGCAAATGTATTTTGCAAAATCTGTTGAGATATTTGCACTGCTCAGGAAAATCGTAACTACCGGCTCTATGTGAGCGGTACTACCGTAGATCAGAAGTACCGGTATATGTTGCAGTACTACCGAATGTGAGTGTGGTCGTCTCTATGTGAGCGGCTGGTCCAGTGAGCCGAAGTACCGACTTTGTGTGAGCGGTACTACCGTAGGGAGCGAAAGTACCGACATGTGTTGTGCGGTACTACCGGACGTCGGAAGCTCCGGAACCTCCTACGGAACCTTTTTTCCAGAGAGCACCAACTTTGGGCTCGGCTCGAACGGAAGTACCACGCCGACTTTGCGGTACTACCGTTGAGCGGAAGTACCAGCAAAATGAACGGCGGTACTAGCGCGCCGGCAGTGTAACGGCTAGTTCAGAAGCTCTGACACAGCCGTTGCAGTGTCGTTAGAGCTGGAGCGGAACTACCAGCCATTGGTCGGTGGTAGTTCCGCCCGTCCTGATTTTCAGGAAGTTGGCTCCAACGGCTAGTTTTTTTGGTGTGGGGTACAAATACCCCCTTGTGTCCGTTTGGAGAGGTTGCTGGTTGACTTATTGGTGCATGTGTTGCACTCCTTAAGCTAAAGTGAGGTTCTCCTCTCAATTATGCATGTGTTGCACTTTGTGAGGTGTGAGAGAGGTTCTAGATTGCATGTGTTGCCTCTCGAGGTGTACTTTGTGTCCAAGTGAGCTTGTGCATTCATTGCATGTGGTGAGAGTCAGGTGAGGGACTTGACTTGTTACTCTTGGAGTTTACCGACTCCTAAACGGTGTTGGAGACATCGTGCGCAGTGATCTTTTCAAGAAGATATCAGAGCTTGGTCTCTAATATATTAGGCTTAACCACCTAGAGAGTATAAGGATGGCGACTAATGGGATCATGCACCTAGATGAACCACCTCAATTTAATGGCCTAAATTATAATGATTGGAAAATCCGCATGATATGTTATTTTAAGGCCATGAGCCTAAAAATATATGGCGGATTGTAGATGTGGGCTTTTCTCCTCCTAAGGATCCTTTTGCTCCAACAATTAAGGATGAGAAAATGCTCACATCTCGACGCCCAAGCTACTAACGCTTTATTTAGTGGTTTGAGTGTTGAGGTGTTCAATACTATATGCAATCTCGATAATGCTCACGATATGTGGACGAAAATTCAAGATAAATATGAAGAGTCACATAAACTGATGAAGATTGCATAAAAGAGTGGATGTCGGGAGAAGAATGCTCAACCTCTAGCTTCGATAATGATGAATTCACCATTCCCTCCACATCAACTCGATGTTTTATAGCAAAAGGTAACAAGAAGGTAAATTTGATGATAATGATGATGCACCTTCTTATGATGAGTTGATGGACATGCTAGAAGAGTTAAATGAATTCCTTGGGAAAGAAAAAACTAAATATAAAATTTTAAAGAATGAACATGTTTCCCTCCAAAATAATTATGACAAGTTAAAAGAGGAACATGAAATTCTCCTTCTCAAGGATTATTCTAAGCAAAATGTGGATATAGGAATTGCATGTAATTTGCTAGATGATATGCCATATGTAGTTCCTAGCTCTAGCAATTCAACTAAAGTTAGCATATCCACATCATGTGAGAATTTATTAGATAATATGCCATGTGTAGTTTCTAGCCCTTGCAAGTCATCTAAAATTAATGTATCTACATCTTGTAATGATTTGCTTGATTTACCTTATTGCTCAAAAATAGATGGTACTACTTCCTCTATGCATGTTGAGACTAACCTTGTAGAGGAAAACAATGAGCTCAAGGCCCAAGTCATAAGTTTGAAGAATGACTTGGAGAAAAGTTACAAAAGGAAGGCCTCTCTTGACAAAATATTGGAAAGCCAAAAATTGTCAAGTGACAAGAGAGGTATCGGTTACACCTCCAAGAAAAAGGTGAAGAGCATTCCAACGCAACATGAAGAACAATTCAAGAAGGTCAAATGCTTTGGATACAATAAGTTTGGCCACTTCGTCTCTAAGTGCCCCAACAAGGTGGAAAATGAGAAAAATCCAACAATGAAGAGGCAAACCGGCAATGAGCAAAGCAAGAAAATAAGAAGAGGTAATAACTGTCAAACTTACTATAATTGCCGGGAGAAGGGACATTTTAGTAAGGATTGTCCCAAAGGTATCATTCCTAAGCCATTTTTATTCAATGAACATTATTTGCTTAGGAAAGATAAAAATAGCAATGTTTTGCTAGGAATGTTAGTTCACAAAGATTAAATGTTAAGGTCATTTGGGTGCCCAAATCTATTATGACTAACATTTATGGATCCAACCAAGTTTTGGGTACCAAAATGCGCTTCAATGCTTAATAGGTACTTGGAGAGGCATTGGAGGCTTGGCTCATTCATGAAGAGGTGTATTCCACCATGGGAAAAATGAAAGCCAAGCTTGAAGATGATCATGCCACATCATGAACCAATGTCATCTCAGTGGTAAGTATCTACATTAAAGTATTTAGCCCCTAGCCTTGTTTTGGTTGCATTGCATGAAAATCATTTAAAAGGGGTTATCTTGCTCTTATGCTAAAATTTTATCATTGTGAATAATGAGCAAAATGCTAGTGGCACATCAAGGGGGAGTGATAAATCATACTCATGTGTATCACATCTCCTATATTAATTAAGTGTTATATTGCTTTTCAAAATTGAGCCATTTAGCAAAAAGTCAAAATCTTGAAATAATAAGTATATCTTTGAAAATCTAGTTGAAAAATGTATACAAATGCATTTCAAAGGTTTTACAAAGGTTTTGGCTTTAGAAAAAATTATTTTAAGTAAAATTGAGTTTGCAACCCAAAACTATCAATCTAGTATCTTGTTTTGGCTTTAAACTCAAAATTTGGCTAAAATCAATTCTAAAAGGAATTTGAAAATGTGTTCAACACCAAAAACCTAGAGTTGGCTATTTCAAACATTATTGGTATTCAAAAGTTTTCCAAAAAACCAACCAATCAAAAGTTATTTGGTTTTGAAACTCATCTAAAATCTTGAGTTGACCTAAGTGGTCACAATCTAGCACTTAAGTGAGTTTTGCCATTTGAGCTAAATTTACTGACATATATTAGCTCACAAGGGTATTTACAACTCATACATATAATTGAATGCTTAAGAAACCCCCAAATTCTCATTTTTGCATTCTTGAGAAAATCATTGAAAATGAGTTTGTTTTGCAAAATTGAAAGATTAATTTGTTAAAAACTATATTGAAAAGAATTTTAATCTTAGCATATAGCTGGAAATGCTCCACAAGTAGTTTTTGTTTCTGTGTGAAAAACTTTGGAGCAATATACAACAATATATCAAACCTCTCCTCAAATTTCAGATCTTATTTGTGCTTCCAGTCAAAATCCGAAAATACCGCAGTGCTTTGGGTGGTACGACCGCTAAACGGTACTATCGCAGTTTCAACAGCGGTACTTCTGATATTTCTGGAGAATGGCTGATTTGTTTCAAAATTTGATTTCAAATTTCCTCAGTCATTTCCTTTGCTCCTCTCAGTCAAGTTGATCATTGTTAATCCTTGTTAGCCACCCTCAGGTATTTCTTGACTGCATATGCCATTTTGCTCACTCCTTGATTCCTTTTAATTAAAATGCCATCCTTTCTAAAGAGTGGTAGACATTTTAGATCATCATGACCTTGGCATGTTCTTCACTCTTATTCTTACAAGTAACATCATCCATATCCTTCAAGTGATATCACTTAATTGTGAAAATTAAGTGGTATGCTTATTTCCTCCAAATAATGTCTTTTGGATTGATATCATATTATTCTTGGCAAGAAAATATTTCTTAACCAAGCTCTTCACATATATGATATCATTGATTTCCAAATGATATTATTTTTCAAATGGTATCTACTCTTTTGACTTGGTATCTCTTTCCTTTGGAAAATAAGTGGTATCATTTTTCCTTCAAAGTCGCATCACCAAAAAGGGCGAGATTGAAAGATCAAGCTCTGATTAAATTGATTAAATGGGAGATTGAAAGATCAAGCTCCAATTGAGTTGGTTTTGGTGTTAATGACAAATGCTTTTATAATGTATTGTTAATGACAGATACTTTTATATTATGTTGGTGACAATGACAAATACATATATGAGACTAATATGCTTGTTTAAGTTCATTTATGCTTTAGTCTCATTTGGATGGAAAGGTGAAATCAAAGAGGTATGTATTCGAAATCACTCTCTTATATATTAATGCATTCCTTGATCCAAAATATATATTGAACTCCACTAATTGTTCAAAATGAATATGTGCATATGTATTCATTATATACACATGTATGCACACATTTAGGGGGAGCTCTCTCTATGTTTTGAAGTTTCATAAGTATTGATCCATGCTTCTTTTAATGTGCATATTTGCGGTCTTTACTTTGAAATACATTCTTGAGCATATATAGCTTGTGTAGTTAATATATACTTATGTGAAATCGAGTTATCAACTAACTCCTCCATTATGTGTTAATGGTTGAATAGTCAATGACAACCGGATAAGTAAGCTTTGTTTAAAATCTTATCTTAGAGTATACAAATTGTTGTGTACAAGTTGTATACTCGTAAATCAATTTTTATATCTCATGATTTGTTGAGATTGTCATGAATTACCAAAAAGGGAAGATTGTTGAATCTAGTCCCTCCATTATGTGTTAATGGTGAAGTTTGGTAATTGATGACGATTGTTTTGTGGACTAACGGTTTCCATGAGTTGGATGAATAGGTTAGGTTTCACAAATGAGGATGACTTGGGATGACTTTATGTGTTGAAGACCATCAAGTCAAGATGCGAGAAGAAAATAGCTTCATGTGTTGGTCGGTATATGTTGCAGTACTACCGGACGTGAGTGTGGTCGGCTCTGTGTGAGCGGCTGGTCCGGTGAGCCGAAGTACCGGCAAATAGAAAATGTCTTGAATTGTTAGCAATAATTTGTAGAAAATTTTTAGACCGCCTATTTACCCCCCTCTACTCGGCCTCCTCGATCTTACACCCTGGGAGGCCCCCGCGGCCCGCCCTACTAAGGCTACCAGGGGAAGATGGCACCCATCCACAGTCCCTGTGGGGACCTGACTCCCACGGGTATCCGTCGGGGAAAAAATAGGTTAAGTATTTTTTTAAAAAATAGTAATATGATTTTATTAATTAATTTATAACTATTTAGGCATACTTTTTTAAAAAATAGCTTTAAAATATATATTCTAGCATATAGATTCAGGTTTTAGTCAAATATACAAGAAAAGAATACAATCTCCCATATTAAAAACTATAATGTACTATTTAAAAATTATTTTTTATATTTACTGGGTCCCTGTGGGGGAAGGGCGACCCCATCCCCGCCTCATTAGCATAGCAGGCCCCTGTCCTGTTCCCTCGCGAGGGGAGATCACCCCCACCCCTCCCCCATGGGGATATTCCCTGTGGGGCCCGCCCCACAGGGGAATTGCCACCCCTAGCTATTCCCAAGTGTAGATTTATTTGACCAGTTAGTTGAGCAACCACGACTGGACAAATCCCTCAAGAACTATGGACAAATAGTTTGTTATCACATTGTCAACGCCTCCAGCGGCTCTAATGGTAGTATGTGAGACCGATTCCTTCGATAGTCGTACTAGGGAACTGGTGCTCTAATCTAGTCGTGGACACTCACGTGGTGTTTTCTACCTAATGTTTAGTTCAGGTGATGTCGTAGATCACCCGATCCATGTGCTCGTCCCCCATAACAAGGGAGAGGAGTGGCTTCATTGTCGAAGAGCCTTCTTCCCTCATGGCTTATTTGTCAGAATCTTTGAGGGGGTCTTGCACCATCTATTTAGTTGTTATCATCTCAACCATGTTGGCTTCTGCTGTGACACCCCGACTTAACAAAAGCCAAAATGTCACCCATAACTACTTTCGCTACCAATTTTAACCAATAGATAAGCATTGCCAACAACTAGGCTTTAAGAATAAATCTTCAACATAATAATGAACACAAATTTCAGCAACACAATAAACCATAAATTGAATTTAATATGAACCAAATAGCTACTATGAGGAATCATAAATAGGTTTAACATAAGGAACACATAAAATAGCAATATTATGAACCATAAGGAAATAAGGGAAACCACAAATCTGGAAGATTAAGCTCCATTAAGTTGGTTTTAGTGATAATGACAAATACAATTATGAGATTTTGGTGATAATGACAAATGCATTTGTGAGATTAACCCTGTTTATTGATTATGATATTATTTAGTCTCATATGCATGAAAAAGGTGAAATCATTGAGGTTTGTATTCGATATCTTTCTTATAATCTTATTACATTCCTCACATCCAAACATATGATTAAATGACAAATCTATATGTGAGACTAATATGTTTGTTTAAGTATATTATAGCTTAGTCTCATTTGGATAAAAATGTGAAATCAAAGAGATAAACATTCGAAATCATATTTTTATATATTAGTACATTCTTTGGATCCAAAATATAGATTGGACTCCACAAATAGTCTAAAATAAATATGTGTGTATATCTTCATTACGCATACTTGTATGCACACATTTAGGGGAAGTCCACTCTATGTTTTAAGATTTCATAAGTATTGATCCATATTTCTTTTAATACACATATTTAGGATTTTTACTTTGAAACACATCCTTTGAGTATATATATAGATTGTGTAGTATATATACTCATTTGTAATCGGGTTATCATCTAACTTCTCTATTATATGTTAATAGTTGGATGATTAATAACAACCAGATAAGTATGTTTTGCTTTGAAAGCTTATCTTAGATTATACAAGTGTTGTGTATATGTTGTATGCTCGCAACTCAATATTACTATCTCATTATTTATTGAGATTGTCATGAATTACCAAAAATGGAAGATTGTTGAATCTATTCTCTCCATTATGTGTTTTGGACTAATATTTTCCATGAGTTGGATGAATAGGTCAGGTTCCACAAATGAGGATGATTTGGGATGACTTTATGTGTTGAAGATCATCAAGTCCAGATAGAAGATGGCTTCATGTATTGAAGGCCATAAAAAAGATGCATCATGAGTTGATGCATGTCCAAGAGGAGATGATCATGTGTTGATCATCAAATCAAACGAAGACCCATCATGTGTTGATGGAGTTTAAGAAGTGGATGCATTATGTGTTGACGCGTGTCAAGACAATGACCCGGACTTGAAGTGACGATTTGTGTTATTAAGCTTCAAGAGGATGCTTAAGGCAAATGTATGACTAGCTAGGGCTAAGGATGTATTCCTATTCTTTTACCAGTCTTGTTATTTGGTTGGAAGATCAGGTTACTAGTATAGGTTATCGTACTATTAAGAAGGGTCATGTCTAGTAGCTTAAGTCTCATCATGTGTTGATAGCTCAATCTCACTTACTCTACTCTCTTTATTATGATGTTTATATTTGCGAATGTGTTTTACAAATAGTTGAAACTCATGTATAAAATCCTTTTAACATGGGGACTATACGTTCCGAATGTGTTTTGCCAGCGTTTGAAGTCTATGTTTCCTACTCCTTGTTGTATGCGGCTTATATTTGCAAATGTGTTTTACAAATAGTTGAAATTCATATACAATCCTTGTACCATGTGACTTAGGTTTGCGAGTGTTTTCCAAATGTGAGAAGTCCATGTACCAATATTTGTGTCATAATTTCAAAAGTGTGCAAATGTGTTTTGCAACTTGTTGGGAATCATGTTTGATCCTTGTGTGCATGATACTATAGTTTGCAAATGTGTTTGATCCTTGTATCTGCACTTGTCAGGAAAATCGGAACTACCGCGTGTATGTAGCGGTACTACCGGCGGTCGAAAGTACTGACTCTGTGTGAGCGGTACTACCTGACATCGGAGATACCGGCATGTGTTGCTCGCTACTATCGGATGCAAGTGGTTCGATCAGCTCTATGTGAGCAATCTGTCCGGCCGGCGGAAGTACCTGCTCTGTGTGAGCAGTACTACCGGCAGGCGGAAGTATCGGCGTGTGTTGCGCGGAACTACTGAATTTCAGAAGTTTCGGATTTTACCACGATACGTTTTTTCCAAAGAGACACCTATGTGGTGGTCTTCTCCTCCCCGCGATAGCGGTAGTTCTGCATGTGTGGAGCTGTATTTGCGATGATCGGAAGTACCAGAGAATGAACGGCGAAACTTTTCGTTTTTGACTGTAACGGCTAGTTTTTCTGACCATTGGGAGGGGAGCGGAAGTACCGGCCTTATAACCACAATACTTTCAATTTCCCTGATTTTTAAGGGATTTCGCTCCAACGGCTAATTTTCTTATGTGTGGTATAAATACCCCTTGTTCCCGGTTGGAGTAGAGGTTGCTAGACCCATTCTATTCCCTCAAGTTAGTGTGAGATTCTCTTCTCAATTATACATGTGTTGCACCTTGTGAGTAAGGAGAGTGATTTAGAGTACATGTGTTGCATCTAGAGTTGGACTTAGTGTCCATTTAAGCTTGTGCATTAGTTGCACGTAGTGAGAGTCAAGCGAGGGGCTTGACTTATTACTCATGGAGTTTGCCGACTCCTAGACGACGTTGGAACAGACGGGTGGCACCCACATGATAGATCGAATGGCCTTGATCTAGTGTGGAGAGAGCGGACCGCCACCAATTCCTTCTTTTAGGTAGTAGAGATAATAAATATCTTTGCTACTTAAAAGGAGTTGGTGAGTGCTGAGTGATGTGTTCTTTAGCTCCTCCCACTTCTCCTCTCACATCCTCTTATACCCTAAAAATCTCTAACAAAAAGTCACCCTATAACAAATAAATTAAGTACTAAATTTTTTTGCCTACCACAAATTCCTTCTTTATGGATCTCCGTCATCCTCGCACATCTCTTTACTTTTCAGTCACCACCAATGATAAGGTTACATCAGACATTGATATAGCTAGGTCATCCATCACCATCGAATGAGCCCACCTCTGTTTGCCCCAATATGGTCCAATTTAGTTGTAGGCGACATGACAATGCCAATGGCTAGCTGAGATCGTGGTGTAAGACAAGCTCAGCAGTGGAGCCTAGAGCAGGGCCGAGATCATAGTATAAGCCAGGCCTATCAACATTAGCTTGACATGTTGGCTCATATATTTTTTTTGTTAGCAATGCACTAGCATTAAATTAGTGGAGATTGAAAAAGTTGAGAAAAAATTACCAAGAATGTCACTATGTTACGCTGTGTAGCCTAAAAAAGGGAAAATTCTATTGGTGCCATTGAAAAAAGTGTGCAATTTTGGTTATGCCATCGCAAATTGTGTAATTTCATTTGTGCCATTGAATTTTTTGCCTCTATTTTGTTTTTGCCACTTCCATCAGTCAATGCCCTTTGACCGTTAACTTTCGCTTGTTTCATAGCTGAGTGGACCGAAATATCCCCGCCAAATCCATTACAAATGTTCCAATTGCTAGCATTGTAAGAAATTGGCTGAGATATCAGCCAGTGGAGTGGGGTTTTTTAGAACAATGACAAGGCATGTGCCTCTAGACTCTAGTTAGAGTCAAGATTGTCAAAATTACAATGATGTAACAACTTTATTTCTGTAATGCACTATACTATTACTTTTTAATTAATATATAAGAGTAAGTTTTACTTTCCACCAGACAAGACCGACAAAGGGATTGAAAATAGAAAACTAGCTGCCGGAGTAGAAACATAAGAAGTTGCAGTAGTGGTGTCAGGGAGGAAGGCGCGCCGATGATGGCGGTGAAGGGGAGGTAGTCGAAGCTCAGGAGCAACAACAGGCGATGCCATGGAGGAAGATGTTGCCAGTGCTAGAACCAAAGGGGAAGAAGGCTACGAGGGTCGTTGTCATTGTCGTTGAAGTTGCCATCGCGGTCGATGTCGATAGCCGCCAACACAACGGTCAGCAGTCAGGAGCAAGTGAGCGCTGGTGGTGGGAGGAGTTGGGAAAAGAGGTGAGGAGGAACTCGAGATGGATTTGGGGGCATAGGAGATGGTGGCATTAGGCGTGGAGGGATGGCGCGCTGGTGGCAGGATGAATTGAGAAAAGAGGTAAGGTGGAGCTTGAGATGGGTTTGAGGGCACATGAGATGGTGGTGCTGGGCGCAGAGGGATGGTAGAGCAGAGGTGACCGACGTAGTTGGAAGGGAAAGCAGCGACGTTTGGCGGAAATAATGTGTTGTGGAGGTTGATTCTAACCCATGCGACAGTGGCAACAACATCAGTTTGCCAAGATCATCGCTTTGCGCTGATGTCCAGGCTCTCCTAACAGCTGGCTACGTCCACGCTCTACAAACCTTGCACCATGGTTGTCACACATGTAGGACTACTAATTGGTTAAGCTCAATCCAAAACTAACCCAACCTATATAAAGTCAACCTCCCACCCTAGCCCAACCCACTAAAGATTTTTCATAACCCCACCCAACCTAAACCACCTTTCACTTAAATCCAACTCAACCCAAACGACCTTCCACTTAAACCCAACCCAACCCGAACCTATGGGTTCAACCCACTTCCCAGCCCATTTACCAACCTATCACTTATTCACGAGATAATGCCGCAGCCGCTAATTGGAGATGGATGATTAGATAGTTTTTCTTGCCTTTGCTATTTTCCCAACCGGGTTTCATCTTCTGGGACGTGGTCACCGGGATCTAAGGCTGCCACTAGGTAGGGTATGGGCAATCCAAATCTATATCCAATTTTATCTATACCCATCTGAAGTGATATTACCCATATCCAAATGAAAAGGGGTATACCCATTGAGTTTGGGTAACCCAGTGGGTAAATGAGAATGAAAAGAAGGGGTTAACGAAGAGGCTTATGAAGGAAATTTTCGTAAAACTTCAGTATTTGGAATTTCAATCTCGTGTTCACACCATAGAAGTTTCTCAAAATTAATTGAAATTTATTAGAGATGATTCTGCGTGTAGAGGAGTTACTCTATGCAAATTGGTAGAACAAGACGCACACGTGGGCCCCACATACTTTTATAGGAAGCTTTCGTAAAATTTCGATGTTTAGAATTTCAACCTCGCGTTTACACCACAAAAGTTTCTCAAAATCAATTAAAGTTTATTAGAGATGATTCTGCATGTAGGGGAGCTACTCTATGCAAATTGGTAGGACTAGATGCACACGTGAGCCACACATACTTTTATAGGAAGCTTTCGTAAAACTTAATTATTTGGAATTTCAACCTCGCGTTCACATCACAAAAGTTTCTTAAAATCAATTGAAATTTATTGGAGATGATTATGTATGTAGGGGAGCTACTCTATGCAAATTAGTAGGGTTAGGCACACACGTGAGCCTCACATACTTTTATAGGAAGCTTTCGTAAAAGTTCGATAGTTGAAATTTTAACCACGTGTTCACACTACAAAATTTTTACGAAAAATTTGTTGTAAATGATTTTGTCTATATGGGGCTACTCTGTGCAAATTAACGAACATAGGTGCACAGGTAGCTCTCACATGTTTTTATAGGAAGGTATAACTGAATATGGATAGTCCAAACCCATGGATAGTCTAAGTGCCACCCCATTAAGCCACGCCACTGGTTGACTCGTTCACAACCCATTCTCAACCTGAAATTTCTAAACCCACCTCACCCCAATCCAACCCTTTTGTGAGGTAGTCCAACTCAATCCAGTAGTTTGCTCTTCCAACCCATTTCTGCCCATCCAAAGCTAACCAAATTAAGGGCCCACCTCCGTTTAACCCATTTGAACTCAACCCATTAGCACCCCTACGCACACGGAGGATGGCCTACTTCTTCTTGACCTCAGCCCGAAGGTAATGTCCCCTCCTATATTTCTCTAGCGTTCCTCAAGTAAAATTTTGGTTGGCCACCATTTTTCTCCATGTTTGCCAAATGCTAGCTCAACACTCTGGAGTAAGATTTTGGCTTAGTTCTTTTCCATTTATGTCTTATGTTATAATAACTAGCTTTCAAATGATGTGTTTTTTCAAGGCGGGGTCAACAGAAAAATTGTAGTAAAAAGTATACTGAATTTAGCTATACCGACCAAAATCGCATGTGACTATTTTTCTTTGTGTATTGTCTCTTGCGAAAAGCTAAAATTCAAAAATTTAAACTATAAGCCATAAACCACAGCCTAAAATAACTCACGTTTCATTAGTTGCTGCTAGGTGCTTCGATGAAATTTCCCATGCGAGCATATGTGTTAGAGACCCAGGCTTGCTTAGAAGAGAGAAAGGATGTATTGTGGATCCTATCCGTTGATTAGATTGTGCATCTGTGGGGGAAAAACATTGCTTAATACTACTTGGAATGTTGGATAATAGTTGTAGATGAAAATCTTATGGGACTTCTGTTGGACAATAATAGTACCCTCCATCTTGTGTCTCAGCCCATTTGTTAAAGTAATGGTTCCACAAGGTATTTCCATCCGCTCAGCTGTGAAAAGTGAAAACTAACAATCAAAGCATATTGATTGACGAAAGTGATAAAAATAAAATGAAGACAAAATATTGATGGTACAAATGAAATTACACGATTTATGACGAGATAATCAAAATTACACACTTTTTCAGTTACACCAATAAAATTTCCCCTAAAAAACTTTGGGGAGGTCCTCATATGTGCGCCGGCCGCTGCCGGCTCCTGATTGTGGGCGATCACCTGCCGTCCGTCCGTCCGTCCGTCCTGCTTCAACAGTCGTGCGGCTCCAGATCCGACTGCCCACTGCCGTTGGGCCCCACCAGTCAGGGAGGCGGCCCCCAACTCCCCAAAGGCATGCAGCAGACGCCACCACGCTCCTCCGACCCCATCGATTCCCAACCCGCCGCTCCCCTCCTCCAAATCTCCGCCATTCTCCGCCCCTCCTCACCGGAGACCCCTCTCATCGGCCGGAGACGCGGCCGTGGATCGTCGCATTCGGCCAAGAAATCGCCGCTCTTCCGAGGTCTTCCCGGATCCCAAGCTGTCCCCAAGTCCAAGATCCAGAGTACCCTTCTTTCGCTCTGACTGTGGCAAATCTTGGTGTTTTCTGCAGCTTAATGCCAAGTTGGGGCAAGACTATAGCTTCCGTGGAACAAGGTGATCTCGAATTCTCGATCCCCATGGGTGGATTCGGGGGCAACTGCAGGGTGGGGGTTGTGCTCTTCTTCTCCGCCTGGATCACGCTCGCGGCGCTCAACAGGCTGGTGCGGCCGGTGCCGAATGGCTGCATGATGACCTACATGTACCCGACCTACATCCCCATCTCCACCCCCAAGAACGTCTCCTCCGACAGGTACGGGCTGTTCCTGTACCACGAGGGGTGGAAGCAGATCGACTTCGAAGAGCACGTCAGGAACCTCGATGGCGTGCCCGTGCTCTTCATCCCCGGCAACGGCGGCAGCTACAAACAGGTGAAGATGTTTGTATTGCTTGTTTTTCCTTCTTGAAATTCACTTCAGAACGAAGCATTGCTACTTGCTGGCCCCAACTATAAATTGCACAAAGGAAGGGACGCTAGTAAAGTTCTGGACATGAACAGTATGTTGATGCACCTCATGATTCATGGGCTCGTGGCTGTTGGTGCACTGCTGTCCTAAAAGTCATAAAAAGCTAAGACTAATGTAACAACTGGATTAGCCACATATGCTGCTGATAGTTTAGAGAACGGAAATGAACTACACATTCTTTACTGTTTTGTACCCTGTTCATCCTTAACTCCTGACATTATTCTGGCGAGCTAATGCAGCCCATTTTAGTGGAAAAGAACATGAATTGGTCAGTTAGGTCCATATTTGAAATTGACATAATCATGTCTGTTCTGCCCATGATGCTATTTCAGAAGGATAGGCCAATTAAATGCTTAGAAAATACGGTGAGATGCTCGACATTAACAAGTTATGCACTTATGAGTTTGCTTATTTTATTGTGAATGTATAGTACTGCTGTTAGTCTGCTACTGATGATGTGGTGATTGTTTCTTCTATTATCACGTTGTGCATCTAGGTGCGATCATTGGCTGCGGAATCTTTTCGAGCATATCAGAATGGTCCACTTGAGCCTACATTTTATCGAGAAGCATCTAGTACCTTGTCAGTAAATGAACTGGAAGATTTTTCAGTTCCATCACGATATGGCTGTATTCTGGATTGGTTTGCTGTTGATCTTGAAGGGGAACACTCTGCAATGGATGGTCGCATACTTGAAGAGCATACTGAATATGTTGTCTACACCATTCACAGAGTAACCAATCCTAACTTTTAATATCGGATCTTAGTATAGATTGTAGTTGTCCCTTCACTCATAACTGTCATAATTTAAGCTTCTATTATCATCCCCACCAAGTAGGAAAATTTCTACTGAACTGCATTTGTAAAATGTGCAATAACATTATGTTTCTGCAAACAAATGCCACAGAATTTCTTTCGAACTGCTTCTAATTTATGTCTGTATTTAGCTCCCATGTACATACTAATGCTTAAGGTTTTCAGATTGGTTTCAGTGAATATGCTTGAGCATGATTTCTTTCAATTGATTTTATCTGCAACTGGTCTTGTGCTTTGTAGATCCTTGATCAATACAAAGAATCTCATTTAGCACGATCAAAGGACGGTGTTCAGTCCTCTGGTAGCTTGCCTTCCAGTGTTATACTAGTTGGACATTCAATGGGTGGTTTTGTGGCTCGAGCAGCTCTTGTCCACCCGGGTTTAAGGAAATCAGCAGTGGAAACCATACTGACACTCTCCAGCCCACACCAGTACTATCCCTCCCTCTGTGTGTGTGTGTGTGTGTGTGTGTGTGGTGTTTTTCTATGCGTTGTGTTGCTTGTGACTGGGTGGATGAGCGAAGTGTTACTCATGATGTAAAATGTTTGCTTATCCAGGTACCCTCCTATTGCACTGCAGCCGTCTCTGGGTCAGTTTTTCTCCCATGTCAATGAAGAATGGAGAAATGGATACAAGACAGGACTATCACGTACAAGCAGCCCAAGACTCTCGAATGTTGTTGTTGTCTCTGTATCAGGTGGCATCCATGATTATCAGGTATCCTTTTTGCTGCTAGTATATTTTCATTTTGTACAGAATCTTATGCAGATTTGATTATGTCCATGATATCTTCTTCAATAACAAGATGGACTGATCTGTAAATATGTAAGATCTATGACTGCTTGTTTCCCAATATGTGATACACCATAGAGACTACACAATCCTCACAAAATTTAGAAAAAGAAGACCATGTCTATAATATAATAAAACCTATATTCATTTTTCATAATTTTTAGTCCCCTGTAATTTGTGATGTAGATGCTATGCCTCCTTTTTCTTTTACGAAAAAGATGCAAGCCTCTATAAGCAAGTTTAAGGGTATGTCTCAAAAACTCTATATTTTCTTAGCTGCCAATCTTAAGTATTTGCATATGTCTAAAGTTACCACTTTCTATTTTGGAAAATTGAAATTAAATCACTTTTGTTCTTGTGCCAATGATAAATATGCATATTTAAAATGTGACCTTACTTCTACTGGTAATTTTCATGTCATTTTTAATTTTAAAAATTTCATAGGATCAGATTATTGATTTCGCATCACAATGATTATTGCATGGATTTTTGTTGGATCCTTGATGTATGCATGCTTTCAATGTTTGACACTTCAACATTGAGTGATCACTGTGTGACATTAACTATGGTTGTTTCTGAAGTAGAGGCCAATTGAATGGTGAGTTTCCATTCATTTTGATTCAGGTTAGGTCAAGGTTGGCCTCGTTGGATGGCATTGTACCTTCTACTCATGGCTTTATGGTAGGGAGCTCTAGCATGAAGAATGTTTGGTTATCGATGGAGCATCAATCTATCCTCTGGTGCAATCAATTAGTTGTACAGGTCGAAACTGTGTATTCATGTCAAATTCTCTTAGTGCTCTGCAGTATTTTTCAATATTTTACTTATGTGGATTTGAACCTTGTGCAGGTTGCACACACTCTTCTTAGCATGATAGATCCTGTGAATGGACAGCCATTTTTGAGTCCACAAAAAAGAGTTTTTGTGTTTGCAAAAATGCTCCAAAGTGCAGTTCCTCAGTCTTTGAGTTGGATGACTCATGTTTCGGGTTCTCAATCTTCAAATGTTCTTGCGAGTGATATCAGAGATGCTAGTGGTACATCTTGTCCATTTCCTTATTACATCATTAATCATTTGCACAACTGCAAATTGATTGCTTAGAAGATGAAATATTTGTGGGATGTGTCACCTTATTGATGCGCACATAAGGCTTGGCTAGGTCAAAAATATTCTTGTCATTTTTTGAATATACTGAAAGAGTATCTAGCATCTTTTTTTTTCATAAATATAGTTTTGCTGTCTGTAAAAAAGTTCTGTTGTGATTTGTGAGAGTAACTGTTCTCTTCTAAAATCATTTCCATGTATACAATGTGCTAAGAAGGTTTCTTTGGTCATGGTTCTAATTCAGTAATTTCACTGATCTTTTTAAGTTCCTGTTTTGTTCAATCTGACTTTACTGCTATAATGTGAGGCTCATGGAATTGCTAGTTTAGTATGTTGTAGAGAGCATGTCAAATTGATAATTTAGTATGACATGGTTATATTGCATGGCAAATAGACAGTTCAATTTTAATAGAGAATTCGTCACCAATAATTTCTACATCTTTCAACTTTTTTAGATATAGCGCAGTACATATGTCCAAACACCGTAGTATTTTATTTGACCTAATGTGACAGGTAATCGTAGCCTCATAGGGCATTATCAAATTAAATGGTATCAAAATCTCATGCAATTCTTGCTATCTTAACATAACAGAGTATATTTTATTGTAGAATTACAGCGAAAGGATTCACTTTCTTGCCCGTCATCTGTTCAATGGACAAGTGATGGCCTTGAAAAGGACCTGCATGTTCAGTCAAATTCGGTTACTGTTTTAGCAATGGATGGCAGGAGAAGATGGTTAGATATTAAAAGGCTGGTATGTGGAACTGGCTTACTAGTGTTTAACCAGTGTCTTATTTGTGCTGTATGTTCTATCACGGAGGACTTTAATCAAGGAAGCTTATTCAAAGTTCTGTTTATTGTTCTAGACACCTTATTAGAAGTTTAGATGGAACAACTTCGTAAGTGAACAAACTTTTGACTGGTTAATTGGTTTCTTGTGCAAGGGATCGAATGACAGAAGACACTTTGTTTTTGTAACAAATCTTGCTCCATGTTCTGGAGTGAGGCTTCACTTGTGGCCAGAAAAGCATCATTCGTCCGTACAAAATGAAGTACCTGCCAGTAAAAACATAGTGGAAGTTACTTCGAAGATGGTCCAAATTCCTGCAGGACCTGCACCAAAACAGGTAATATTTCTAGTTGTTCACCTCTTATGTACCTACTACCTACTTACTGACATTCTATATTTGTCTGATTCTTGTACACCAGTTTCTTTGTTACACTACAGATGGTGCAAGTGAATTTTCTGTTCCCAACATCACTCTGTATTCTTAAACTATTAACTGTAATATCTACAAGACTACATCTTATTTTCCTATAGTATGTTAGGCCATTGTCTAAGAAAATGGCGTTTACGTTTTCAGTTCTGCAGATGGATATAAAAATAGCTTTTTATAGAGTTTGTGCTTCTATATTGTGGTATCAACGTTGCGCAGTTCCTCCTTCCCTTTGTCCTCATCTATGTGTGTGCAGTCACTTGTATGTTTATGTAGAGTACAACAAAAAAAATGTTGCATCAGGGTGCTTTTTTTCTTTCCTTTCCTTTCTTTTTACCTTTTTGTTTAATGGTGTCAGTATAATACACATTTTTATTATCAAAGCTGATTTGCCTTTGTCCACTGCAAGTAAAACAATTTGTTCCTGTTTGCACATCGCCATCATTGTTGTGATAATTATGTGTTACGCTTTTTGAGAAGGTTGAACCTGGGAGCCAAACTGAGCAACCACCTCCTTCTGCATTTCTTCTACTTAGTCCAGAAGAAATGAGTGGTTTCCGCTTCATGACTATATCAGTGGCACCTCGACCGGTATTCCCTTGTACCATTCCTGTTTTCTCCTAAAATGTTTTGGCGCAATTAATTGTACTTCTGGTTTTGTTGTTAGTCAACTTTTTTAGATAGTTTGTCTTGAATTTTTTCCATCCTAAACTTTTTATAAAAAAATTGTTGTTTCCACTAATAAAAATGTTGTTTAGGGCCGGGATGCCCCCATATGCGATACGGGTACGGCGATACAGATACGGTGATACGATATTTTTCAAAAATAAGGATACGTCGATACGGCATTTGAAAATAAAAAAATATAAACATGCTACGAGTGAGGGAGAAAGAGAAACTGAGATTACCTTGATGAATTAAATGCTATATATTCTATTAATCAACTGGGCAAGATAGCACTTTCCAGTTGGTACTTTTGGCAGCATGCATCAGATTTCCTTGTATGCTGAAAAGTGAAACTGAAAAATATAAATGAGCAATTGGATGTGTAGATCTAGATTATAAATTGAAAAGATTGATTTGGAGCAAAAATCTTACAGTGCTTAAACTTCTCAATTCCAAAGGCTAATCCCTTCATGTACACGGTCATCAATCATCATTTCATCATTTCCAGTATATGTTCATCAGAGGCATGGAGAAAATCTTGCATTCTCATGTCATTGACATAACAAGCCGATTCTTGTATGCAAAGAAAATCATGAATCGCCTAACATCAACTGCAACTCTGTAACCACTTACAGTCTGTAAGTCTATAATCTTCAACAATCAACATTATACACAAGCAATATATATTTGTGAAGCATACCTTAATGTTAAAACCAGCTTTAGCAATGATTTCAATAAACATCACACTGAGATTTTTTGTCTTGGATTCCCCTTCCTCTATGGAGACTTGCCTATTGCATGAGAACTTCAACAGAACTTTAGCTTTCATAATCTGCTGGAATGTACTAACAGTGGGAGCATTTAGGAGACCTGCCTGTTGCATGAAAAGTATTCGAGAGCAGGGGGAGCGGGGAGTGACGGGAGCAGAGGGAGCAGCGGCGGATCTCCAGGCTACTACGGTTAAGGCGATCGCGTGGACCAACTCGGCGACGCCATCTAGGAGGTGGTGGCGTGAGGGGAGGAGGCCGTCCGGAGGGTGGAGGCGGTGGGGTTCTGGGCGGACCAAAGCGGCCGGCGAAGGTCGATTGAGGCGGCCATGTGGCGGGGGGGGACCTCGAGCGGTGGTGTGACCTCTAGGTGGCGGAAATGGAAGTTCTCCGGCAATGGCGACAACGAGGAGCTTTGCCGAGGGAGAGGGGCGACACGAATGAGGATTGAGGACGACACGAGGGGCGTGCGATTAGGGTTAGGGCGTCGGGATTTCTGCGAGAGAGGCTGGGCTGGCGTGGGCCTGTTGGGCCGGCCGGGTCAATACGAATCGGCGACGTATTATGGCATATCAAAAACTTGTCAATGTATTTTTCATTTATTTTTCGGGTGAAATTCTCCGATACTCCACCGATACCGTATCGCACCATATCGATACGTATCGCCGTATCGGATATGTATCAAGCACGGGTACGGTGTTCAACAGGCGTATCGGTGCTTCCTTGGTTTAGGGTATAGCAATGCAACGAAGAAAAAAATAAACAATATCTAAAATATTGTGGTACTAAAAGTCCTCTACTCAAGCATATTTAAGTTCTCAGAAATATATCTTGTGAGATCAGGCTCAGTTTAGTCTTATCTAGATAAGAATTCAGTCTAAAAATCCTGTTTCATGCAAGGTTGTCACGGTGCTCTGGCAAGTCGTGACGAGCATGGGGCGCCCGCCATGGCGAGAGTTAGACGGTGGTAATAAAAATAACAAATAATACCTTATATGGCTGAGAATTAAATAAATATACCTGATATAATACCTTAGGGGTTTAACAGGGTTACAATGTAATAAAGAGATCACAGGAGTCAGGTGCATGGTTATTAAGTCGAGTCGAGTCGCCAAGGGACTGACTTGCCGACTACTTGTCGACTTGCATTAAGACAAAACTACATATATTTGCTACAAGTTGTTCCATTAAAAAATAGACAAAGCATCAAAAATGCATATTGTCATTTCATCACAACAAAAGAAACGGTCAAAGATAGTTAATACATACCTCCTTGGCAGTTGGCATTAAGCAGAGAATGCAATAGAATGCTGTAAAGAAGTGAAGTTCACCTGAACTCTTCCTTCATATGAGATCAGTGTGCCGCCTTTCACATCAGCCAGTGTTTTCAGGGTAACCTGAAAAAAGGTTGTATAACTTTACTAGCCAACCACATGTAATCTTACTTCATCAGATATTACACAATTACATACCTCCATGCAATATTCATTCTGCTTGTGGATCAAATGGTTCAATATCTCTGTTCAATAGCATCGGTCCAGCACCATGCATTTCAGGGTAAGCTGACCAGTGACCAGTTACCACAAACTTCCACAGTTCCACTCGCCTACACAAAATAAAAATACAGCACAGCAATGGCAAGAATGTAGCATACTAGCATGCACCAGCTGGTCCAGCACTCTATGAGTCCAGCACTATGCATCTCTGATCTGTATACCATATTACCATCCAAAATCCAAATACAGAGCAATGCTATTGCAGCATTGCTAACTGCCAACTGGACTGGACAATCTTCCCGGGCAGTGTTCAAGAAGGCGCTAGGCGCTAGGCGGGCGGCAAGGTGGGGCCTAGCGCCTAGAGGGCCTAGGCGGGGCCTAGACGGGGCCTAGGCGGTGGAATTAAAACTAAGGTTTATTAATATCCTCATGTCGCGACACTTTCAAGTGTCTAAATAGAAGAAGTACAAAGAAAAAGGACTTTATTGTAATTTCGAAAAGAAGAGGACTAAATTGCAAAATGTCAAACACAAGTTACACCACCCCTATCTAGCGTCCGATGCGCCACCCGCTCCGCGTTCTTTCGCGTGGCTCACCGCCGCTCTCCTCTCCTTCCCCATCTCCTCTCTCCATGACGGCGATCATGATCCGGCTTCTTTGCTCCGCCTCACCTCCCCCTCCTCCTCCTCTTCCCCATCTCCTCTCTCCCATGACGGCGATCGCGGATCGGACGGCCTCTTTGCTCCTGCCGATGGCGTAGCTCCAGTGGATCCGGCGGATCCGGTGCGGCGACAGTAGATCCAACATGGCGATGGTGGAGGCAATGGATCCGGCGGGCGACGGCGGATCCGGCGGCGCGGCGACAGCAGAGGCGGATCCGGCTGCGACGACGACAGATCCGGCCGCGGCGACGGCGGAGGCGATGAATCCGGCGACGGCAGATCCGGTGACGACGACGGCCGACAACGCCTCGCCACCTCCGCCGCGCTCGCGCCTCGCTTCGCCGCCGTAGTCGTCGCCTCGCCTAGGCGGCCGCCACCGCCTGGCCGCTTCCTCCCCGCCCACACCCGGCGGCCGCGGGTGGCCGCCAGCGCTTAGGCCCCTAGCCGCCGCCCCCGCCTTTTAGAACACTGTTCCCGGGACATTTGAAGAACAGAGCTTGAGAGCAATGCATACTATATACTAGTATACTACTTCTACTCATCTACATTCTACAGATCTACTACTAATCTACTACTGCAACTCTGCAAGTCTACAAGACTAGTAGTACAACAGTACAACACTTCTACAAGTCCTTGCGGCTTACACTATAGCCATGAGCCCATGAGAGCAGACAGCAGAGAGTAGCAGACAGAGCAGGGTAGTGACCACAACACAACTTTACAATACTACAAGACACTAAGAGATCAAGGGAAGGGATCAAGGGATGAAGCCATGAAGGGAAGCATACCTGGTGAGGTGAACCCGGCTGGGCCGCTGGGGTTGACGGCGAGGAGAGGAGGAGCGGGAAGGGATTCCGCTGGGGGTGACGGCGAGGAGCGGAGGAGTGGGAAGGGATTCGATTGGAGGCGAGGAGGAGGAGGTGGGATTCAGCTGTGGATGACGGCGACGAGTGGGAACTATGGGATTTGGTCAGGTGGGGTGACGGACGGTGGGATTTGGTCAAAGTGGAGGCGACGACGAGGAGGTTGATCCGGCCTTGGGCGACGACGGGAGGTGGGATTCGGTTGGGGCGATGGTGGATTCGCCAGCCACTGCGGTGCGTCGTTCTTGCCGTCTCGCTGAAGTTGTGCGGTGCTTTTGTGTCTCCATGCAGACCTCGTGCGGTGAAGTCGTCCTAAAACCAGCCCAAACCGGCTAGGCGAGCGCGATTTCTCCTGTGCGTGGCACATGTCGGCCGACTACTTCCTCCCAGTCAGAGACCAGTCGCTCCAAGTCGGCCCAGTTGGTGGCAAATCACCCGACAACCTCAGCTAGTCGAGTCGCTGCATCCAGTCGTGCGCCGTCGGCCGATTGGACGACTAGTCGTTAGTCGTTGACTTAATAACAGTGGTCAAGTGCAATTTTTCTGTCAAAAAAAAAACAGCCATCTCCCCACCACCGCCTCCCTTTCCTCCTCGCATAGCCCCTACCCGTGCGCCCCTCATGTGGCGCTGCCTCTTCTCCGCCCTCCTCTCCGCCTCCTTCCTGCGCGCATGCGGTCTGCAGCCTCCTACCCACCGCTTCTTCCTCCCTGCCGCCCCCCCCTTCGGGCTCCTCCTACCCCTGCGCCTCCTGTGGCGGCAGCAGCCCCCCGTGATTCGCATCATCCTCTGCCGCCGCCGCCGAGGCTGTCACCTCCGAGGAGGTCGAGGAGCTACACCACGCGCTCGAGGAGGTCGTTTGGGTGGAGCCGAAGCCAAAGCCCTTTCGGTAGATAGCGAGGAAAGGGGAGGAGGGAGGAGTGGACATGGTGGAGCAAGCGAGGGAGTCAGGCGGTTGCTGCGGTGGTGGCGCACGGGATCTACATATTAAGGAAATGCTGCATCGCCCAGCTATCCCAAGTGCTAGCCTAAGCTCCTAGGCCTGGGTGAACGGCCTCGGCGTCTGCCTTCAGCCGCCAGGACGCCTAGGCGACACCATGACAACAATGGTTTCATGTTCATTCTAGAAATGATGCATTAGGATGATGTTGCTTTACCGCTGAATAATTCTTAGGCAATTCTCCGGATAAACTTTTATCATAAACTTGCTACTTTCACTTGAATTCCAGATATTTTTGTCCCAGCCGAAGAGAGAAACCGACCTGTTAATCTGCTTTTATTATTTTTATGTGGTATCTTACACTGCACGCTTGTACATCACACATGCAAGTAGGATTGTGATTACCAATTACCAACATTACTTTGGATAAGAAAAAAAGGTTAAAATGTATCCTATCATCCTATGTTGATCACAGACAAGCTGAGATCAAGTATCTATTGTTGGTTAATAGTGGGGCATTTCTCTAGTTTACTTGATTTAATATATAGAAGTTTTAAAAGAATAAGACGCATATAATCCACCAGCAAATATATGGTTTTGCAAAGATAAAATGTGGTTTTGGCCCCTCTGCTTGTGGGCTTAGTTTGGTCCCTCTACTTTCAAAACTTATTCATTGCTATCCCTTTTGTTAAGTGTCAGCATGACCAAATATTGTTTGTTTTAATGGAGATGACACATAAACAATGTTTTGCGTGTCTGTGTTTATTAGGGACTTATTTGTTTGTCTTGAATATGACTATACAGTTTGATGCATTAATTAGTAAGAAACAAGGAGTTGCAGAATGCCTATTATGTGTTATCTCCATCGTTGTAGGCAGCATGTAGGTATGGCAACTCTTATGTCCATCCCTTGTAATAGAATGGCCAATTGGAGGGACTAATTTGGGTAACATTAGATGAATGAAAATCACGTTTTTACCCTTTTGGTATTAAAAATTTGCACTTGCCCACCTATGCTGTCAGTTTCGTCTGTTGGCTCTGTAAGTTTTACGAAGCAATGTGCAACTGAAAATGAAAAGGAAAAGTTTCCCTTCAGGCTTGAAAATGGGAATAGGGACTTTATTTTCACTTGGTAAACTGGCCATTTACTTGTCCTATTCACATCAAAGGTATGCTATGTACGATGGCAAGTCATATAAAATTTAAAATAAAAGGTGGGTATTTGGAAAAGTACGGATTCCCCATCTTCAACATCTTCAGTATATGAATGTCATGAATGCATAGATTTCAAAAGGACAAGTTTGTTCTCATGCGTGTCAATGAACTCAAAATAATAGCCCAGTACATTGGGACACTATATATCACATCAATGCACTAATAGTTCCATAATATGGATTTTTTTATGTTTTCTAAATCTCTACAATAACAACAACAAAGCTTGTTGTCCCAAACAATTTGGGGTAGGCATGCTTTCTAAATCTCTACGCAACTTCAAATTTAATTTGATATCCCATTCTGTGCATCTTCCAGTAAATTTTGCGGTTATGCTTTTTTTTTATTAATGGAGGCACATTGTAAATGTTTTACTTGCTGATTGAATTTTTAAAATCGCTGCTTGTTCTGATCTTTAGTATCCAGACGATTTCAGGCAGACCTCCCCCCGCAGCTTCTATGGCAGTGGGACAGTTCTTCAATCCAGAGGAAGGAACAAGCACACTTTCTGTTGGCAGAATTGTCCGCTCCAGCTATGCTCCTGAAGTTAGTGATTAGAATTTTATTAAAATATAGATTTTGATGTGTTGTCTACTGTATGCTACCGAATGTGTTGAAACTTGTATTTCTTGATCTCAGGAAATATTTTTGACAGAGGATCACCCACTGGCTTTAAAGGTGTCATTCTCTGTGAGCCTTGGTCTTCTACCAGTTATATTATCACTGAGAACTTCTGGATGTGGAATAAGAAATATTGGTGACCAAATGGAAGCTGAGAAAAACAGTGAGCTGTTGCTTCTCTGTAACTCTGTTCATATACTGAATTTTTCATAGCAATGTTTTTTGTATCATTGGCCTAGTCTTTACTGGTAACTTGGTGGTAGTAGTAATAACTAATAACAGCCAGGATGCAATCTATTCTGGCCATTATGCAAGACATAACCTCTATGCTGGTCTGCAGACTGATTATCATATTAGTAGCCATCCAATACCATACATCAGCTTGTATACTGGCTGTTGTACCAGACTACCAGTAATGCTTAGCAGTTTGAAGAACCTTGGTTACGCATTGTTACCACCTAATAACTTTCATATGTTGGTATGCATTGTAGACCTTTGTAAATTGCGGTGCTTCCCACCTGTTGCTTTGGCTTGGGATTCTGTATCAGGCCTACACATTATTCCAAATATCTACTCTGAGACCCTAGTGGTTGATTCATCACCTACTACTTGGGATTCACACCAAGGGACTGAGAGAACTACTGTGCTAGTGTTGGTGGGTTATCTGTTGTGACTTCTGATTTTTCAACGTGAAAGTAAGCTCAGCAGTGACACTGGAAAAACATATATTATGGAAATTGACACTCCAATATTTTTGGCACTTGTGATGCACCAACCATTTATTACGCCTGCTTATATATTTATGTTCTACCTTCTAAACTATCATTTTACTAATTGCTTTAATCCATGTGTCTTATCACTCTCTTTAGCCACCGTGCACCAGCTGTTAGCCCATTACCATCTTCTAACATGTGCTCTGCTTCCACATGCGTCTTATCACTCTCTTTAGCCACCGTGCACCACCAGCTGTTTGCCCATTACCATCTTCTAGCATGTGCTCTGCTTCCACATCTGCCTCTTATCCACATCGCTGGTCATGCTGCCATTGCCACAAATTGTCCTGCTTGAGTCACTGACCACCTCACTGTGGTCGCCAATCTATAATGTCTACCTTCCCTAGTTCCTATGCTACCAGTCTCCACAATTGCAATGCTGGTCCCCTAGTGAGCTTTGCCGATTACCAAGCCTGCATTGTCGGCCATGGCACCAACTCCCAGTAGCCGTGTACCACATTTGAGCTGACACATAGAAATGTTTCTCTCCAAAATTTAAAAATTATAATATTGTAATATGATATTGTTAATTTCCTATTAATATTGATTTTGCAGTCTCACAACAATTTTGAAGTTTTGGAGTGTCCATTTGCACAATATGCATTTCCCAAGTGTCACTGAGCTAATTTTCTCTGTTCAATTGTCTGTTTTTTAATTTATCCACTGTTAGGAACTAAAATAAATAATTTCTCAACTTTGAACATGTTACAAAAAGTCGCTTCAAATTTTGTAGGCTGACCCGCATTGCTCATACAAAGTCAGTCTTCGTGCTTCACTTGGTGCTGCTGCAAGCAGATTCTTTTTATTGTACTCATCAGAGGTAATCTTATTATGCATAGACACTTTGATCCATGCATTATTTCAGGCTGTTGTCCTTATTTCTGAGTTGCACTCATATTCTGAGGATATATTGTAATGTTACTGTCTGTTAGATCACATTGATTATTAAAAGCCATAGATTTACTAACTGATCAACATAGTAAATGGTTATCAAGATTATAAAAAAATTATTATTTGTTTAGACCACCTTGGCATCCAGGCAGCCTAGGGATGGCACCATGGCCGATTGCCACACCTGGAGGGAGGTAGGTTGAGATGGAGAGACCTAACTTTAGCTCCCACTGTCACCAGCTGCTTCGTTGCCAGGGGAAATGAGAGCAGCATAGTTATGAATACCGGACTGACGAGTGCCGGCTAGGCAATCGGTTCACCGGTTGGACCGCTGGTTTTTAACAATAATAATATTATAAAAAATTGTGATTATTAAAATGGTAAAATCGATTTGTAAATACTTAAACACAAATTTTAGCTTGTATGATTGGATATCAACTATCATGATTTGGGTTGTATGAGTACATGCAATGAGAAAATCAAGCCAAATAAGATTGCCGGCCGGCCACTGTAATTTCGGAGTGGTAAATGCCATTTGATGACAACAGCGAACAAAACAAGAAAAAAATCTAGAAAAAAAGAATAGGAACAAAGCAAATCACAAATCGATGGACTAGTTTCAGCACTTCCATCAGATCCTTATCCACGCTTGATCGTGGTTCCAGCTTCCCGACTCCAAGGCCACGAGCCACCAAAACGAGCAGTTGTCGCCACTGATCTCGCCGGACAGCTGGAGCTCCGCGCCATCGCCTCCTCCAGCCTCATAGCAATATAGCATCATGTATTTAGCTCCTAATGAGATTGGCTTGCCGGATTTTGGGATGGACTTGGTTGGGAGGAAGAGAAATGGGAGAGGATAGAAAGATTGAGACTTGAGAGGGGAGGCGGTGGCATGGGAGCTAGAGCTACCTTCTTCAGTCTTCCGTCCAAGCCCAAGACATATTTCTTCTCGTCAATACAGACCACCTGGTTCCTTCATAACCTCCCAGTTCGTCATTTTTCTTAAAAACCGACCGGTTCAGCTGGTTTTCTAGTCCAATTGCATAGACGGTCTTTGAAGTAAACCGAGCTGTGGTCATCGATTCCGGTTTTTTCTGGTTCAACCGCCGGTCCGGTCCAGTTTTAATAAATATGATTGGGGGGCTTCCCCTTCCTTTAGCCTCACCTAGGTTTCCTTGGAGTACAGTTTTTTTCCCAGTATTTCATTTGGCCAAGGGCTATTGATCCTTCCTGTTTGCTGGGTTAGCTGCGCACCGCATCTGGGTACTGCAATGTAGGACACTTAAATGATGTAACTTGCAGTTGTAAGCAACAATGACCATTAAATTTAGTGATATTTAGAGATCATGTAGGCCTTGTTCAACCAGTCAACCTTTCACATGCATTGGTTTGTGGCTTTGTGCATTATACAAAAACCTTGAAAACAAACAGCTCGGTCTTGATTGCTCCTGGGCCACAATTTTCGCCAACCTGTAGAAGAGAGATACTATAGCTTTATCTACCTCTTCCTGAATAGGCCATGTATATTTACCAGTGGAATTTTAGGAAAATCTGGATGCTTATTTTTTTTATCGCTATACTATCAGCCCATCTTTTTGCACTGGTTGTCTAGGAAATGTTCCACAGTATGACATTGATAAATATCCAATTATCGTTCTCTCATTTTACACCTTCTACGAACTTGCACCATATCTACATCGAATTGCTAGTTAATATAGCCAGATAAATACATAAGATTGCCCATGGTTACTTGCTAAGCTGTATTATTTTATCTTCTGCAGATTCTTGGTTTCATGGTTGCTGTTATATTTTTTGGCCTGATGCGGCAATCGTCAGCATGGGAACATGATTCTTCAGTGCCATCTATTTTGTCAGCTATAGAGTCTAATCTGAGATCGCCAAGCCCATTCGCGTTCCTTTGCTTCATGCCAATACTTCTGTTTCTTGCCTTTTTAGTTTTCAGAACAGAGCAAAACCCTCCATTTGGAACCTTCTTGTTTGTTACCATCATCTGCTATATAGTTGCTAATGGTTTCACAATTTTGTTGATACTAAGTTCAAAATTGATTCTTTATGTGGCTGCAATTCTACATGTCTTCATCAAGAGACGGTCAGTACACACTAAATACAACTTTGTTCTTATTAATAACAGTTTTTATGTTTCTTCTGTTCTTTCTTGTTAAAGGTGCAGTGGCTTAAGATTTGACTGGTACTGTTCATAAGCTTGGAGTCTTAAAATTGCTAGTTATCTTTTGGATGGAGATGGTTCATTTGATCATTGGACTTGCTTCTTGTTTAAGTACATAACTTTTATTAGAAGATCCTTATTGATTAAATATAGCAGTCCTCAGCATCATCTTTTTGATGCCTTTTTTGTAAGATTGTGCTGGACTCGTGTACCTGTAATACATGTATTACTAATGCTATTGGCTTACAACTTCTCCATCAAGTACAGAGCATCTTTGAGGAAGACGGACAGTTTGATTTCAGAATTGCCAGTCTTGTTTCTAGTGCAAAAGGAGTAGCCATTACATTCTTTCCAGTAGAGTTTAATCTACTGATTGGTTTATGGTTATTACCTGTGTAAAACTTATCTTTTACTTATTTTTTAGGAAGAAAATTCTTTCTTTCTTGCCCACAGTTACCTTAGAAGCAGTTGTTTTTCCTGAAGCACACATTATATGCAACTGCTGTATCTTTTACTTACGAATTATGCACATTGGGTGATTGTTCTGCACAGGGGAAAAAATCTGAGAGTATAACTAATGGCCTTGTAGCATTGAGTTTCTGAAACTAGTCTATGTGTTTAAAACTGAACATGCATCATTTTTCTATTACTTATTTTGTAACAATGATCTACAGCTGGCAATCATGGGAGGTTGGTGTTCAATCTGCGTTTATTCGCCAGTTCCTCGCTTTCTCATTCTCATTTCAGTCACTGAAGGTAAGTTCCTTCTGGAAGTAGAGAGTATATGCAGGCGGGCCTTTATATTTTGTTCATTTTTTTCTTGTTGGCTCTCATATTCAGATACTAACTGATGTACACTTGAAAAAGATTGTGCAGATGATTAAGAACAATCCAAATATAATTGTAGCATTGGCTACCATACCTCTTGTCTGCTTTCTTCATCCAGCAATCGGCCTTGGTCTATTACTTGTCTCACATGCCTTCCATGCTCATTCAACCCTTTGCAGGTACATTTTAACTTCGTTGACATTCACTAGTTGTAATTACTAAAATTCTCTAATGAATATTTTTACTGTGTATGGAAGAGCATTTTGTGAGTGGAATATACTTGACTTGCATTTTCTGCAGTAGTATCTTGAATGCATGAACATATGGTCATGTATATCTATTTCATAAACAATTGCAATTGCTCAACTACTAAAGTCGATGCTTTGGTCATGCAACAGTTTCTTAGCAGCTTCGTTTCGCAGTATCGTCCAGAAAAAGGACTTGTATAAATCCAAGGTGGGTGATAATCCTATTATGCTATCCAAAAGTAAACCAGATGGCCTCCAGCAACTTCTGCCGATGGATGATAGCCCAACAGCTGCTAAAAGCTTTACTGATAGTCAGCTAGAATTGTTTGACTGCTGGCATGGGATCATGATGTTGCATCTTCTAGCTACACTCATGTTTGCGCCTTCACTTGTTGCCTGGCTGCAGGTTTGTTGTTCTTACATAACTGAATATTATTGGACAAGTTACTTGAAGTTTCCAGTTTTCTTTAGTTGTTGGCTTGTCAGTGATGACTGATGACATGCGAATAACATGTTGAATATGCTTCCTCATACTGATTTTGCCAGCAGCACCAGCAACCAGTCATCTCAATGGACCAAATAGCCATTAGGCAGTGTCTCTTTCTTCATGCAACATCATAGATAAAACTTGGTCCTGTTAAAAACAATGAAATTTATGGTGTGTTTGGTCCATCATGGGTTCATCCCATGATTTTCGTGGGATAATCCCATCCCTCATTTTCTATCAGCATTATACTTATGAGGAATGAGGTGGTGATGGACCCCAATCCATTACATTCCTTACACAAACAAGTGGGTTAGGATCAGAATTAGAATCGGATGGTCCATTCACTGTCAGGTTCCTGAAACCAAACACACCGTTGGTTCTCATTTTCAACCTGTCTTAGTCTGTACTTAATAAATCAGTAATGTTGGTTGGAATGTTGTTCTTATTATGCACTTCTAAATATATATGCACATATGCTAGAATCAGTGTTACCTGGACACGCAAGTCTGAAAATTTTTCCTGCGTCGACACGTGTCCCGGTGTCAACGCATGTCAGACACGGGGTGACACGCCTCAGATTCTTCTCCGGCAAGTCTCCCGGTCGCCCGTGCTATGCCACGCTTCCTCTTGCCCGGATCCCGCCAAGCTGGCTGACGCCGGATTCCGCCGCCGCCTCTCCCGTGGACGCTGCCGCTGGATCCAGACTCCCCGCGCCAGATCCCGTCGTCGCTGCTCCCATGGCCGCCTGTGAGGGAGACATCAGGCAGCGGGGTAGGCCGTCGGATCCGGTGGCTAGGAGGTGACAGGTCGGGCCAATGGTGCCCGGCGAGAGAAAGGAAGAAGAGAAGGGAGACGGCCGGTGAGGGTGAAGGAGGAAATGGAGAGGGAGAGAGGAAGAGGCCGGTGAAGGAAATGGAGAGGGGGAGAGAGAGAAAGAAGAACGTGACCGGCTCAGGGGTATTTTTGGTTTTTTGTTATTTAGTCCTCGACCTTCCTAAATTTACGAATAGATCCCTCCATCAATGGATTTCTTTTGATTTGGACCTCCTGAGCTCCGTTTTTGACGCAGTTTAATCCTACACGTCCTCCTGAGCTCCGTTTTTGACATGGTTTAATCCTACACGTCCGCGGTGATGTGTGCATCTGTTCAAAACAGTCCTAGCACGCTAATTTTGAAAATATGTATTTATATCCTATTTAGTGATCTAAAGTATATTCAATATAATTTAAAAATAAATATACATATTATGCGAATCCTGAATCTTATTTTCTAAAGTTTGCTTAATCGGACACTCGAATCGAGTCGACTCTGACCATGGTTGTCACGGCGTCGCCTAGGCGACGCCAAGTCGCCTGGCCCGGGAGGAGACGCCGGGAGGATCGCCTCGCCTTGCTCGAACCCTAGCCACCCTTCTCTCCTCTCGGCCGCCCTCCTCCCTTGCCGCCTCCTCCCTCCTGCCCGCCTTCCTCCCTCCCCTGCCTCTCTCAAGAGTGTTCGTGCTCCCGCCGAGCCGAGGGAGGCGGCGGCCGGCGGGAGGCGTCGGGAGGAGGCGCGGGGAGGAGGTGGTGCGGGGAGGAAGCTTTGGGGAGGAGATCGGCCGGGAGTGGGAGGCGGGAGATCGGCCGCGCCGTCGGGAGATCGGAGTCGGCGACGCGAGAGAGAGGGAGTCGCGACTCGCGAGTCGCGAGACGCAACGCGAGAGAGAGGCGAGGACTCAGAATGAGGCGAGACCGAGAGTCGGCAGCAGTTTTACGCGACACGGCGAGACCGAGAGTCGAAGAGTTGGAGTCGGCAGCAGTGTAACGCGAGACGGCAGTATATCCGTCGCCAACTCGCCATGCCCGTCGCCTAGGCGTCCAGACGCCTCTCGCTCGCCGTGGTCGCCGACTCCGCCGTGACAACCATGACTCTGACACTCATGTCCGAATCCTGGTAACACTGGCTAGAATGCCAGATAACCAAAGCCAATATTGTGTTATTTATCATACCTTCTTAAATTTGAAGTTGGGACTGCTGTTTTCAAGACTGGGATGTAATTGGATAACACTTAGCAGACAATTCCTTTTTTGGCCCATTACTGTTTCAAAGAAACTACAGTCTACACAGTGGGCAGCCTGACACCTCATCTGCAAGCTTGCGTTGTAGGGAAATTCAGTAGACTCAGTGAGGGTGTTTTCTCCATTTCTTTGAAGTATGTTTTTGAATAATGTGTTTACATGCAATAAAATGGGAAATGCAGCTGGAATTTGTTCATTTTCTTCATGAAAAGCCTTGACCTGGCATAAATGTCCTCAAAATAGATTTTTTTATGGTCAGTAATACTGGATACTGGTTTGTATAGCTGGTTAACAGGTTTCAATTTTCTACCTCTAAGATCAGGCTTTGATACATTGGCTCCAACATAAATCGCACCATGATCTGGGATACAGATTTTTGCCAGAATGTGGCTACTCCAGCAGGATATCCCCAATGAAAGCAAATCACATTCCTAGCACTCTATCAAAACTTGCCAACTGTTGATTTAGGAACCGATATATTTTCTATTTTATTACTCGGACATTCTGCAAAACACCCCACAAAAACATTGATAGGATACCACCATGCTATGTATGTCCTATGCTGCTTAATCAATGGTGATTTAAATCGGTTCCTGTTCTTTTTTGTACAGAGAATCGGAATGGGGCAGAATTTTCCCTGGTTTGTGGATTCTGCACTCTGTGTTGGTGTTATTCTGCATGGACTTTTCGGATCACAACCAAATGTCAGCTGTATATCTTTCAAGCTACCTGGACGGAGAGGACGCGAAGTTGGATTGAGCTTTCTCTACCTTTTAGGTGGCTATTATTCCTTTGTTAGTTCCATGGCATTGGTGCCTTACAGAGCGCTGTATGCCATGGCAATCATTGGTTTCATCTGTCTTGCTTCCAGAATTGTTGAGACAAGAAGTAGGGTGAGAGGTGATATTAGTTCCAGAAAAATTCGGAAGCATTCACATAGACACTGACACTCACCTTTGGGAGTGTATTTTTTGTTATAGCGTGGGATACATTAGTGTATAATAGCATCTCTTGGTTTTCGGTCTATGGTTGCAAACTGCAAAGCATTGCTTGCTTTGATGGTGAGGCCAGTTTTGCCGAGTGAGATGAGGGTTGATTGTTGTTTGCACTGTTGTGGCGGAGTTCCAAAGAGAATAAGATTGTGATGGTCTGGAGTTTGTACTTGTAACCGATAGGTTAACGAACAGCTTTTTAATCCCATCATTTCACTTCGTTTTTCCTGTGACGGTTTTGTCATGAAAGATGAATCAGTGATGTAACGGTTTTGATTGTACATTGTTGAATGCAAGCATGATATATAATGGTTGTCATTAAAGATAATGGATTTGCTGTGTGAGAGACGACATATGGGGACAGTTCTGTAGTTTGGCTTGGTTTGCTTTCTTCCCCCATTATTGTCGTTTTGTTTTTTTAACAGAAAAAGATGTACTAAATTGAAGTTGCCTTATAGAAGGATGGGCACATGAGAAGCAAGTTAAATTTCATACAAAATAAGCAGCATTGAGCACATGAAGAGCAGGTTACCGAAGTTGCATTTGCCATTTGTCCCCTCTAGGAAGGGACAAGCAACCAAGCAAGACATGCCGAGTTCTTAAAGAAGACTGCTGAATGTTCAAATGTCATCTCATACAAGGTTATGCAGAACCGAACCAACTCAGTCAAAAACTGGTCAAAATGTTTTGGTGCAATCAGCGTACTCGGTGTATGTTGTGGTTACAGACTAAACAGAGATATGGTAGTGGAGATATTAGGTGAGCAATGCTTTCTCTGGGTGTGAGAGACTATGTAAGAGGTGCTCCTATGTTTGTGATGAGTAATTGACATGTGTACTAAAAGTTTGTGAAATGGATTAGCTCTGCTGTCCCCAAATTTCTTTGTGCGGAACTACCGTTGTTTACACGTCGGTACTACCGCTCTGCTGTACTACCGCTTTGGGGAGCGGTACTACCGTGTGTGCGCAGACCAGTGCTGTGACTTCTGTTGAGCGTATAAAGTTTGAGTTTAATTTGTGTGGTTCGTGCGTGAGTTAACAACTAATGCAAATATTAATTCCATTGTCTTGAGCGGTGCTATGTGATGTGTTTTCTTGTCTGTGATGGCTGCAGGACATCGAGGCAGAGTCCTGGCGAGGCACGGGATGACCGGTCTAGGCACAGGCGGTGCTGAGGTCAGAACGGTCGGGATGTGCCGAAGACGGCGAGACTCGAAATGGTTGTGAGGCGTGCACAACAAGGAACGAGGAAGCTTCCCGGAAGGTGCAGCAGGGGTGTTTTGGGAAAAACGCAAGACTACAAAAGCGGAAGCGGATTCGGTTCGAATTAGTGGATAAAGTAATAGAGTTGTTGGCACTAATGGGTAAAGTGTGTTTGTGAACCCATTAGTAGAGACTATAAAAGGAGAGGGAGAGGTATGGGAGGAAAGTGAGAGTTAGGGTTTCTATTCTCTCCATGTGTTGTGTGTCTCCTTTTTCTTTCTGTTGGGAGTGGGTGAGGCTGGCAGAAGTCTGTTGTCTCTTGTCTCCCCTGTGTGTATGTTCTTGTGTTCCTGATTTTCTTCCGAATGTACATGCGTATGGGGATGTATCTTGGAATGAATTGGTTGTAGCAACTCTTGTGATCATTCATCTCTTTTAGTCTATTAGAAAAATCGTGGTTTGAGATGATTTTGAGTTGCTCAGTTCATTCTCTGTTCTTCTTGGCCCTTCTCATTTCTTGCATCCTTTGGTGATTTCTTGATTTTTCTAGTTGTTGTTTGTTGATACTATGAACTAGGGAGATTATCAAGATCACCTGAGCATCCCATTTTCGAAATCAGAAGGAAGAATCATCAAGTCTCATTTTCCCAAATCGGACGTTGTTCTTGGCTCTTTACTTCGGTTTTCTAGGGTTAAGGGGCAGAGCACAAGTGCCCTCCTGATTTTCTAGTGGAATCTTGAAATTGGTTCTTGGCTTATTCTTTTGAGATTGTTTCTTTGCTATCCTCAAAGTTTCCTAGCCCAAGAATCCAAGAATCTTGCAAATTTCGGATTTTGGTCACTCCTGCTGAGTTTTCCCAAGAAATCTGATTTTCCTATGATTGTTTGATCTTTGTCTGCAATTTCTTCTCAATGAGGTCAATATGCTGTTTAGGATGATGTCCTATTCAAATTGACCCGAGAAGAGCAGCAAATCGTGAGTATTTTGGATTTTGGTCAGATTCTGCGCCTGCTGTTCTTTAGTCTGTAACATGCGGTACTACCGCAGTTTCAACGCCGGTACTACCGCTCGACGGTACTACCGCTTGCCTCGACGGTACTACCGCTCACTGACAGAGTACCTCGGTAGTACTACTGCTCGACTCAACGGTACTTCCGGCGAGCGGTACTACCGCTCGACACAGAGGTACTACCGCTCAACGGTACCACCGCTCGCCACAGCGGTACTACCGCTTGAGCGCAGAACAGCTCTGAATCTGCTTTTCTTGACTGATTCTCTCTGGATTTGTTTTAGTTTGGTTGCTGTGATTTCCAGTGAGTGTTCATCTTCTGTGTGGATACTTGAGGGGAGGATTTTATTTTTGAAGGCACCATCTCCCCCCCTCTGTTGCCATTTCGGTTCTACAATTGGTATCAGAGCCGGTTAGCTCTTCCTCGTAGATCTTAACCGGTCTCTATAGCCATGGCAATGGATAAGTATTCCACCAAGCCTCCGATCTTTGATGGCATCGATTATCCTTTTTGGAAGAGCCGGATGGAGACCTACATCCAGGCTCAGGGCTACGCCATCTGGCGGAAGGTCAAAGTCCGGTATGCTGTTCCTGCAGATGAGAACATCAATGCCGGAAACATGGCTGATGTTGAGGCAAATGCAAAGACAAGAAACATCATAACCCAAGGTCTGAGCAGAAGCGAATTTGATCGTATCTCTCATCTGACGTCGGCCTTCGACATCTGGGTGACCCTCGATGCATACCATGAGGGCACCACCCGGATCAAGATGCAGACGACAGACAGATTCAAGCGAGATTACAACAAGTTTGAAATGCTCGCTGGAGAGTTCCTGGATGAGTGTTTTGCATGATTTCACAAGATTCTGAGCAACCTCCGAGCGGTCGGTCTCACGTACCCGACTCGGACAACGCTCGACAGATGTTGTCTGCTCTTGATTTGCGTGTTTGGGAAATGAAGGTGACCACGATTAAAGACACGACCGACCTCTCGATCTTGACTCTTGATGTGTTGTACTCACACATCAAGACTCACGAGATTGACATAGTCTCTCGTAGGTCGAAGTCGCAGTCGATGGCCTTAGTCACCGATCCCACTGCTTTACGGACCTTGGACTTCTCTTGAGATTCTCTCTTGCTGCTCTATGTGAAATTGCTGATGATCAATTAGAGCAGCTTCCAGAAAGCCAACTCGCTCTCTTAGCTAGAAAATTTTTCCACGCATACAAGAGAGTGAGGGATAGAAAGAGAGGAGGACCGATTATCTGTTTCGAGTGTGGTGGCCCCAACCATATTCGGGTGAATTGCCCCAAGCTGGAGAAGGGCAAGAACGATTACGGCAGCGTGAGCAAGAATGACTACATTGACACAAACCGCAACAAGAAGTCTCCAGCTCATGTCCAAGGCAAGAAGAAGTTCCGCAACCTTGGGAAGGCCAAAAAGCTCTTCCACCGCGTCGTCACTACTTTCGATGACCTCGACCTTAGCGAGGTGGAGGGATGGAGCAACGATGATGGGACGGGTGATCAAGAACCCAAGGACGACGATGACTTCTCCGGCATGTGTTTCATGGCCCTTGAGGGCGACGTGAGAGACAGCGAGCTCTACTCCGACTCCGACGAGGTATACCCCTCTTACAACCAGCTTAATGATGACTTTCTTAAGCTAGGTAATTTCATGCTAGATCTAGAGCTCAGTGTAGCGAGTTGGAGAAGAAAGTAAATAGATTGTCACGGGAGCTTACTTCACTTATATCTGCTCCCTCCCGTGACGAATGTGATACATGCTCTACCTTGATTGGTGATATGGAGAAGTTAATGACCTCTCATGATAGTCTGTCCTCTGAATTTGACATAATTAAGGTGGAGAATATTAGTCTTCTTGCTGAATTAGAGATGACTAGGATTGTTGTTCCTTCATCTACTGTTGAGACTACATTCTGCACCTCATGTGAGGATAAGGACAATACATTTAGAGGTCTTTATACCATACTTCTCGATCTGTCTGAGACTTGTGAAAGTTGCAATAACTTGAAGATGAATTTAAAAAGGGCAGATCATAACATTGCTGAGTTACAAGCTTTTCTACTTGAGCCCATTGTTTCATGTATGAACTGTCCCAAGTTGACTGCTGAGCTTGAATCTGTTTCCAAACAGTTTCAAGAGATGATTGATAACAGTAACAAATTGGCTCAATATGCTTCTAAGGATCCTGTTAGCTCACAATGCAACAACTGTGATAAACTAAAATCTGACTTGATGCCTTAGATGACAAATGTGTGAAGCTAACTAAGGACCTTCTAGAGAATCCATCATTTGCGTGTAATGTATGTGATGATGTTGGGAAGGAGCCCAAGGGTAAGGTATAGACGCTTAGCAACGTGAACCAAATGACTAGCAGTAGGACTGTCCCTTCTGAGGCGGTTGTACGTGCACATGCCTTATGTTCTTCTGCTGTTGGTTCTTCCTCTACTCCCTTACCTTCTGCTGTCTCTCATTCCCCTTGCTCTTCTTGCACCTCTCTCTTTCGGAAGTGTCAGTACCTTATGAACACTCTTGAGAGGTTTGTAGGAGACAAGAAGAAGCTAAATCTTATTCTAGACCAGTCCAAGATTTGCAAATTCAATCAAGGTCTATGATATGATTTTCTTGAGGATGTGAGGAAGCATCCACCTGCTGCTTTCAGACCCATAGCAGCAGGTGTGATCAAGGTCAAGCCCAAAACTAAGAAAGTGCAATTCAAGTCAGCGGGCTTTGTCCAAGGGATTTCTGACAGCAAGGTGATTCCACCTATTGCTTCGGCCTCTCAGAAGGCGAAGCCCCATCGTGCTACTTCTACCTCTCAGAAGGTAAAGTATCATTGCACCCTCTGTCAGAAGGATGGACACTTGGTCGAGCGATGCTTCAAACGCGCGAAGATCGCGCGTAGAGATCGTGTTGATGCTCTTAGGCGTATTCAGGGTCAGCCCCAGATCTTGAGTGCACCTAAGACCAACACGAGGTCTAGGACCATTCAGCTTGATGGGTTTGGGCAGCATCGAGGACTTGGATTTTCTGAGTTTTTTGGTTTTCGTCCTCGATATGCCCCTGGTCGTGACTTTTGCCATTCTGAGGGTAGATCTCGTTTCCCCGTCGAGATGGCTACCCGCGGCGTGATCAGCGTGTTGCCGGTGCTCTGACTCGCTCTCCCATAGCGGTCGGACCCAGCAACAGCTTCAGGTCTGCACATAAACCTTCTGCTTCTTTGAGCGACAGAGTGCGTAGGGTAGATAGAGGTCAGCCGTGTGTAGCTACTTCTTCTGCTCGACGTGTTACTCAGTATTCGGTGCCAAAATCTATTTTGATTTATTCCAGTGCTGAGACTTCACTCTATGTTTGACTCAGGTTCGCCGGGCTGGGAAGGGAGATGTTTGGCTTGTAGACAAAGATTGTTCTCGTCATATGATCGGAGACTCCCGTTGGTTCTCTTTCCTAGCCCGTCCTCCAGATGATGAGACTATCACCTTTGGAGGCGCTTTGTCTAGGCGTGTCATCGCGAAAAGTACTGTGCGCATTAATGATTCATTTATTTTGAAAGATGTTGCCTTAGTAAGTAAGTTGCAGTACAATTTGCTCTCAGTTTCCCAGCTTACCGATGACGATTTCGAGGTGAGCTTTAAGAAAAACGCTTGCAAAATTCTTGATTCTTCGGGGAGTGTTGTTTGCGGGATTTCTAGATTTGGGAGGATCTTTCGTGCTGATTTTGTTGAGTCTTCTGGTGATCCTCTTAGGTATTTAATTGCTTCTGTGTCCCGCAACCTCACTTTCTGGCATAGGTGACTTGGTCATATTGGATTTGACCATTTGACCCGAGTTAGCGGCCATGATCTCATTCGTGGTCTGCCGAAACTCAAGATGGTCAAAGATCTTGTTTGCGCTCCATGCCGGCACGGCAAGATGGTTGCCATTTCACATCCTCCAGTTATAGTAACTATGACAAATGCACCAGGACAGCTGCTCCATATGGACACTATTGGACCAGCTAGAGTGCAGTCAGCAAGAGGGAAGGGGTATGTTCTTGTCGTGGTCGATGACTTCTCGAGGTATTCTTGGGTGTTTTTCCTAGCCTCGAAGGATGAGACATTTTCACATTTTCGGATGCAAGTGCTTCCATGTGTTTGGATGCAAGTGCTTTATCTTGAAGTCCGGGAACCTAGACAAGTTCGAATCACGTTCCGGTGATGGTATCTTTCTAGGTTACTCGACTTCTTCGCGGGCTTATAGGGTCTGGAACTGCGAGACTAGTAAAATGGGAGAGACCTGTGAGGTGACTTTCGACGAGGCCAGTCCGGGGACTAGGCCCGATATCTTAGGTTCTTTAGAGCAGTCCGAGACTATCTTTGTGGATGATGAGGACGATGGAGATGAGAGTTATCTACCTGATCCAGTGCCTCATCCTCCCCTTGAGGTGCCTACTTCCACTGCACCTCGAGGAGATCAGCCCATGTCTTTTGCATCTTCTGGAGCTAGTGGCTCTGTTCCTACCTCATCAGCTCATGAGGTAGAGGCCACCTCTTTGTCTCTTCCAGGACCTCCCCGACATATCCAGAAAGATCATCCTTCCGAGCTGATGATTGGAGACCTCTTTGAGCGTGTCACACGCTCAAAGTCTGGCATGTCATATTTCTGTCTCCATTCTGGCTTTGTTGCCACCTTGAGCCCAAGGATGTTTGTCATGCCCTTTCTGATGAGTCTTGGGTCAATACCATGCATGAGGAACTAGAGAATTTCGAGAGAAATAAGGTCTGGTCGCTTGTAGAGCCCCCTCGAGGTCACAATGTCATTGGGACCAAGTGGGTGTTCAAGAACAAGTAGAATGAGGAGGGTTTAGTCATTCGAAACAAGGCTTGACTGGTAGCTCAGGGTTTCTCCTAGGTTGAGGGTCTCAATTTTAAGGAGACATTTGGCCCTGTAGCTAGACTTGAGACCATTAGAATCCTGTTTGCCTTTGCAGCTTCTAAGGGTTTCAAGCTTTACCAGATGAATGTCAAGAGTGCCTTCCTCAATGGGTTTATTGAGGAAGAAGTCTATATGAGACAACCTTCAGGTTTCGAGAACCCCAAATACCCAAACCATGTCTACAAGCTTTCCAAAGCCTTGTATGGACTTAAGCAGGCCCCTGGTGCTTGGTATGAGAGGCTTAAGTCCTATCTTTTGAGTCATGGTTTTGAGATGGGTAAGGTGGATAAGACCTTGTTCATTCGTTGGCATGGCATTGACATTCTACTCGTCCAGATTTAGGTCGATGACATTATCTTTGGCGGCTCTTCTCATGCTCTGGTTTCACAGTTCTCGGATGTCATGAGCACCGAGTTTGAGTTGAGCATGATGGGTGAGTTGACCTTCTTTCTTGGCTTCCAGATGAAACAGACTCGGGAGGGTACTTTCTTGCATCAAGGCAAGTACACTCGTGACCTCTTGAGACGCTTTGACATGAGTGATGGTAAGCCGGTGTCAACTCCGATGGCTTCTACAGCTTCACTTGACCCAGATGAGAATGGCGAGCCAGTTGATCAAAAGGAGTTCAGAAGCATGATTGGCTACCTCTTGTACCTCAATGCCTTGAGACCAGACATACACTTCTTTGTGTGTCTTTGTGCTTGGTTTCAGGCTTATCCTCACGTGTCTCTCTGACAGGCGGTGAAGCGCATCTTTCGGTACCTTCGAGCTACCATTGACTATGGTATCTGGTACTCTTCATCTTCTTGTCTTTCCCTTAGAGCCTACTCCGATGCAGACTTTGCGGGCTATAGGATAGATAGGAAGAGCACTTCTAGCACCTGCCAATTCATTGACACTTCTCTTGTCTCTTGGTCTTCTAGGAAGCAGTCCGGTGTTGCACAGACCACCGCAAAGGCCGAGTAATGTTGCTGCCGCCAGTTGCTGCAGCTAAGTGCTTTTGATGGCTTCGACCCTACGGGATTTTGGGTTAGTCATAGACAGTGTTCCACTCTTTTGTGAAAACACTTCTGCTATTAACATTGCTAAGAACCCAGTGCAGCATTCTCAGACCAAGCATATTGATATCAGATTCCATTTCCTTAGAGACCATGTAGAGAAGGGTGACATAGTGCTCCAGTTTGTGGAGAGTGACCACCAGTTGGCTGATATCTTTACCAAGCCTTTGGATAGCTCTAGGTTTTCAGCCTTACGGGGAGAGCTTGGGGTGGTTTGTCCTTACGGAATGTTATGAGGGGGAGCTTTGTGCATCATGGTTTATTCTATTTATTATGCTCTTGCTCCTTTCTGTTGCATATCATTGGGATGCATTTGGGTTAGTCCTTCTAACAAAAACTAGAGTGATCTCAATTGTAACTATCCATTAAAAATAGCAACCACACAATAATTAGAATAGTAGAGGCGGATACAGCTGCTAAATGAATGATCATGCGAAAACACACTGTATAAATGATGTGAAGAACTTTGTTAAGATGATATTGGACGTGTGAAAACTGAATGACTTTGTATAAATGAATGAATGATCATGCGAGACATGAGGCGGACGGAGGCGTGTTGGCCTAGCTCCTCCCTGTTCGCGTTCCTCCATGACGCACAATGCCAGCCGAAGAAGTTAGAGGGGGGCATTCTCAATTTCAGCAGCGTCAACTTCGTTCTACGGTCCCAGTGCTCGCAGATCTTCCCCGCCAATTCCACCCAGACGAAGTGGGAACAAAACTGGATGAAGCGGAAGTTCTACCTCCGTGTGGTGAGTGGCAGCGGCCTCGAGTGCACGGGCTGGCCAATATCATTCAATACGTCGCTGGGTGTGACGATCGACGACGAGGATAGGTGGAGAGCGCGGAGGCTTGTAGGAATCACCCTCTGCTTGAACATGCGCGACCTAGTCGAGGAGTTCGTCATGTATGGTATGGCACCGCTTGCCGAGCGGTGGCGCGTCGAGCCTGGGGGCCTCCGTCGCGACGGTTTTCGGCCATCCGTGTCCTCGCTGCCGAGGCCTTCCAATCCTCGTAAATTTCGGCCGTCCGTTATCACCCCTTTTTTTCTTTTTTTTCTAACCTCGCTCCGCCTTGCCTGTAGGGTTTGCCGTCGAAGACGCGAAACGTGTGGTGGTCGTGTTCTTTGAACCGTATGCAGCCAAGGAGCATAGCCTGCGTGAAGCCGCAACGAAGGAGGCAAACCTGGGGCGGATAAACCGGGCGTGCGAAGCTTTGGGTATCCCCGTGCCGGAGAGCACCATTCCAGCCTCGGGCTGAGTGCGCCGTCGCGACGGCGATGACACGAGGAAGGGGTCGCCCTCTCGGCGGAGGACTCGGTCCCCCGCGGGCGTATCTAGCTCGGCGTCTGCCGTTCCCGTTAACCTTGTCGGAACTGAAGGGGTGACGGTCGCCGACTCCTACTCGACGAGGTACGCCAATTCGGACCTCGAGGTAGGGATGGAGGAGGCGGACGTCGGTGTGGAGTCCTTGGTTGGCACCAAGGACCAAGGGTGCAGCGCGGACACGCAGGAGGGCGAAGCGTCCTCGGCCGCGCCGATTGCCGAGGCTGAGTCCTCGGCCCAGCCTCTGGAAGCGAAACGGCCTCAGACACGATCGCCTTTGCGGCCCGAGAGGGGGTTCACTGTGGCGACCGTGATCGGGGGCCTATTGGGGTCTGACTCCGACATAGAGGCCACGCGGAACGAGGAGCGTGTTGCCCTAGGCGGCTCTGGGTTTCCCGCGGTTCCTTCTGAGGCCGAGGGGACATTCCGACGGACCTCACCGGTTGACGTCGAAGGTAAGCTTGACTCGCCTCGTATGATCCTGCAAGGCTTCCCTAGAGTTTTCTGACCGGTCTTCTCTCTATTAGCGGAGGAACAGTCTCCTGGCCTTGGCAACCCTCGGGGGATGGAGACGCCCCAGGGGAGGCATCGACGGCCGGACCTCCGAGGGACAGGGACGTTCCAGGAGTGGCCTCGACAGCCGGACCCTCGAGGGACGGAGGCCGTATGATCAACGTCGGTGGACTTCATCCCTCGGTCGGAGATGCTGCGGGCTTGCTAGGGGCCACGGATAGAGCGGTCGTGGACTTGGATTACCAGGCGCTACTGATGTCCGAGTTGGAGCTCCTAGAAGGTGCGCTAGAAGCCTCAGAGATGAGGGTGAGTGCTTGACTTAGGCGATGTGCACCATCGACTCGGCATTTGCTAATGAGTGCATTGTGCAGACCATCATCCTTGCTCGAGCCCTGCAGGCGGCACGCTCCCGCGAGAGGTTGGTGCTAGAAGACCGGTTGCTTGCGCCAAAAGGCCTGTCTTGCGCACCAAGAGGCCCACTCCGTCAGGACGGCGCATCCGGTTCACGGAGGCGGAGGTGCGGCGATCTCGAATGACCGGGCGCTCGCGGCGGAGGCACAGCGTGTGCCTGCCGTGGAGCGCGGCGACTTCCTCCAACAAATCACCGCGTTGGAGGAGGAGAAGGGCCGCCTTGCCCCGGCTATTGGGGAAAAGGATGGGGCTCTGGGCGAAGCCTTGGTTGCAGTGTGGGATGCCATGCTGGCTCTGGAAGGCACCCTTGAGGACCTCTCCGTCTACATGCCGCCTCGCGCCTTCGGTCCCAAAAACCTATCGCGGACGCCTCATCAAATCGGGGAAGCTTCCGGCCTCGCCCTCAGCGCCGCCAAGGCCTTTGGTAACCACTGCTCCGTCGTGACTTCGCGCCTAGCCTTTGCGTTGCTTCAGCACCGAGGCTGTCGACACGTCGATGAGCTGGTCGACCCCCAGCTGGAGATGCCAACTGGAGTTGGGGTGATGTCGGGTGCCGTCTATGTCATCCGCGAGACCGTCTGGGCCTTGCACGACCAGATCTGGGGCTACATCGGGGAGGCCACGGCGAAGGTAGCGCTACGATGGAGTCGGCATGGCAAGGGGAACTTCGGACAATGGCTTGACGAAGTCCCACGGCGCAACGAAGGCGTTCCCGTCGTCCCAGGGCATGGCACGGACCCACAGGTGTGATATTGGGGTCCTAGTGTGTAGGCGTGTGTTGTGATGCATACGCTCTTTTTGTAAGCTGGCGCCCTATGGCTTCCCTCTTTATGAATAAAGCGGAAGTTACGCCTGTGTTCTGATTACTTGTGCTATCTTTGCTTCGGATAGCTGCTTAATAGGGGCTAGTTGCTGGCCTCTGACCGCGTGACTCGGCGGTGTCTTCGGCATTGGGGGTGGGCCGAGGGCTCGCTGAACTTTTGGGCGAGGCGGTCCTTGGTGAGTAAGCCTCGAGAGTGTATTAAGGTGGAGTCGGACGAGTAGCGGTCCAAAGTACTCGAGGGCGCTTGTAAACATTAGCTCTGCACAAATGTCATTGCCCATTGTCCTTGCAAACATTCTTTTATGAGTGCAATAAAGACCTTGGTTGGAGTACGAGTGCTTGTCGCTTTTCATGATCGCGCTTGTCTCCGACTCGTAGGAGCTCGTAGGAACTTATAGGGCTTTGCGCCCGTCCCGTACACCTCGAAGTGGTGTGGTGGCCGCGGAGCTGGCGCCTAGCCGAAGTAGACGCTCCAGCGCTCCATCCCCTACCCTTCGAAATGGTGGCAGCGGAGCTGGCGCCTAGCCAGAGTAGACACTCAAGTGTTCCGTCCCCTACCCTTCGAAATGGTGGCAACGGAGCTGGCGCCTAGCCGAAGTAGACGCTTCAGCGCTCCGTCCCTACCCTTTGAAATGGTGGCAGCGGAGATGGCGCCTAGCCGAAGTAGACGCTCGAACGCTCCGTACCCTACCATTCGAAATGGTGGCAGCGGAGCTGGCGCCTAGCCGAAGTAGACGCTCGAGCGCTCCATCCCCTCCATCAGCTTCACCAGGGCCCCAGCAACCCATTTTGGCGCTCCCCTTCACCTCCCCAACAGCCCCTCGGCGACGCCACTGTCGCCCATCTCCGGCTCCCGAGCCTCCCTGTTCCGGAGGTAAGCCCGTCGGTTTAAAGGGTATTATTACCCTATATGGGTAAGAAACGCCGCGAATCTCCCCTGGCTAGCAGCGTTAATCTCTTTCCCCCCCGGGCTCCCTCCGCCACATGCGTTCGAGCCCCCGCTCACGCAGCGCCGAGGTTGAGCCCATTTCTTTTAATTCGCCGGCTGACATGTGGGTCCCACCTATTAGCGATCGCCCAGGCGCGCGTTCCACCGACAGCCGGGTCCCGCTTGCCAGCGACGGAAGGGGGAGAGAGGAAGAGCAGCTGCCACCGAGCCCCGCCTGCCAGCGCCTGCGTGAGCGCAGTCACTGCTAGTGGGCCCCACAGGTCAGATTTTGATAATTTTAGTATTTTAATTGAACCGAAAAGCTTTAAATAGGCATAACTTATTCATTTTAACTCCAAATTGAATGAAACAAATTTCTAAATTCATCTAAATTCAAGATCTGTCCAAAGGAACCAAAATCGTGATTTTTGATACTCATTTGAATTTAGAAAATAATTTAGAGACACTCATAAAATTTAAATAGGATGTAAAAGTAATGATGTGAGAGTTAAATTTGGATTAGTCATCGAATGAATGAATAAGGTGCCTTTAGTATTTATTTTAAAATCTAAATTAATTAAAGGTATTAATAAAGAAAAGTGGTTTTGGTTAATTATTCGAATTAAGTAAAGATACCCTTAATAAAAATTGAAATAAGTGTCCAATATCTAACATGTCATCTTAAATAAACCTTAAAAATAATAAAGTTTTGCTAAAATAACAAATGTTAAAAATATAACCTTATATAACCAACCTTGCCTCACACTAACCGAATCGCCCATTAACTCTAATAAAACTAAATCAAAATTATTCAGATTTATTTGGATCTTTTGAGTTATTTGCTTTTATTCGTGTTCAGTCATTTAGCACGTAATTAGAAATTGGAGTCATGAAGAATCGAGGGATCAAGCGTGAACAAGAGCGAAGTGAAGATAAAGACCATAAGCTCCAGAGAAAGCATTGTGTGAGCTGAAGACCATGATAACCATGACAGTGTAGTCAATACTTTGATCATGTTGAACCTACATTTTCTGCAAATTACTTTGGTTTAAATTATCAAATTGCATGTTGCTATTTTATATACAATACATGTTTAATTCAAGATTCTAGATATATATGCCCATTGTATGCATTGATTAATATTAAACCTAATTTGGAATATTGAATATGCGAACCTTGTCGCCCTAGCAAAATTATAATAGTAGCCTTTCGAAAATAAGTCCCTAATTATACGCCATGCTTAGTACTGCATTGATATTCGGGGGCGCTGAAATGCCCCAAGCATCATTATCATTTTTAAACATGAGAAATTTTGATTGGGCAGTCATGGTGGCAATGACTGATATGTGTTGGATATGATTATTTTATGCTCCCAAAAACCCCAACTTGCTTAAATATCTGGGTGGATGGTTTGGGGGGCTGGTGTGTGGTGCAGTGGAAGCACAAAATGGTTAGTGGTAGAACCTCCCAGATACCCCTAAGGATCGAATCTTGTCATGACCTCCCACGTAAAACAGTGCAACCACAAGTCTGTAAATTACAACTTGGCCTAGTAGATTTTTCGAACCCTGAAAGTCATTCTCACAGGAGGAGGAGGTGAGGTAATGCAAGCGACTGTCTGTGTGACGGCTTGAATGGGACACTCGCAGAGGGTGAAGTTCTGCTGTGGTGGGCTAGCAGGGGCAAGGCCAGCTGCTAGACATTCAGAAGGAGAACATCCCGCATAACGTATAGGACCCACCGCAAGTGGGAGCGACCCATAGGGTGAAATGATGGAAGGGGCGAGGTACTTTGAAAAGTCACTGTGATGGTCTGCTCAACTGCATGACTAAGGAATCATGTGGGGTAACGAGTTGACTGTCTCTTGTGGTGAAAGTGTACAAACTCTGCAGAGTCAAAACTATTCGAATAGCCGTGCCCACGGTCAGGGGCGGACATAGGAAATTAACTAGATGTAGTTCTATTTCAAAATGATTTGTGGGTGGGAATGCAAAAGTGGAAGGCCGCGGAAGGCCCTGATTTGTGTTGCCCTAGGTGTCGCCCCAGTGATAAGTTAAGCGGCTATAACGCTGAAGGATTAAGCATATGGTGCAGATGCCATGTAACGGTGGATGGAATCTGAATCGCTAATGTTATTGCATTCTCATACAGTCTCAGGGAATTTCTATGTATTATATTTCAAAAGCAAATAATGATAACACTTCTCCTAAAATAAAATATCAGGAAGACTAAATGGAGTCGTAAGAAAAGAAGATGACTGTTGTGGTAAATACGTAATAATGATTGGTGGATTCATGTCGATTATAAATAAGGGAATGATAGAAAGGAGTCTAGGAGAAATAAATTGGTGGAGTCTAAATGAATAGATAGGCTAGATAGATGATTTAAATGCTTTTTGGAGAATTAAAAGAGTATAAAGGTAATCGCTGGATTTAATGTGATTAATAGGATTTGATCTAGATGGATGCATTGAATTTCTTGTTGGATTTAATGGGATTAATAGGATTTGATCTAGATGGATGCACTGAACTTCTTGCTGGATTTAATGAGATTAATAGATTTGATTTAGATGGATGGATTGAATTTGTGGAAATTTGGAAATATGATAATTGGGGTATAAATTTGATCAATGATATTCTTGGTGGATAAGTACTGATGAATTAGTTAGAGATAAATAATGAAAAATAAGATTGATTATGGAAAAGGCAATTTATGGTTTTGGATCATTAGCAGAAAGGATTCAATTAATATAAAGTGCGGATACGAATGATTTCGGTGGATTAAAAAGTAATCATGTTAGAGAATCAGTAGAATTCAGAGGTGAGGAGTTGGTGAATGGCGATTACAAGATTGGATTATTAGGAATTCGGAATACAAAAGAAATTGGTGGATTCAAAATAAATATATAGAAAGTATATGATCGGTGGAATAACTAAATGATGTCACTCACTATTTGGAGTCTTAGACAGCAATCAATCTGGAGAGAATATGTTCGGTGGAATAAGTAAATAATGAAGCGTGTCCTTGGTGGAATAGGTCAATTATGGTAATCGTCGTGTAGAGTTCTAGATAGTAACTTTAACACTATGATTCAATAATGACAAAGCTACCAAAAGCAATTTATAGCAAATAAAGTAACCCGAGCCTTTACTTTGATAAGCCATGCATATTATTTATTTGCATTCTGTGTATTGGCTTAAGGAGCACGGTGGTTAGTGTGCTCACACTCGCTCTCATAACAAATCCAGAATTAAGAATCAGATCATTGCGCCTCAACAACACTATGGGTCATGATGACAAAAAAGATGAAGATGTCAAGGGCTAGGTCGTGAACCTCCAGTCGGCTGCCTGTGGGCACGTCTTGAGGGTTCCCCTGTGTGCTTCGTTCTTCCGCTGTTGCAATTTAATGATTTCGGACTAATCGGCCCATGTGTAAGTTTACTAATATATTTATGCTTCCGCATGGTATGTATTTGATATTCATTTTCTGTATCTGTGAGCACTATCTACTGATCCAGGGAATAGTGCAATAAATCACAGAGGATTCCGGATAGTAAAATCTAGGGTCTGACACTGGGATTGCTGCTCGCGGGCCTGAATCTGCTTGGGGCCCTCCTAGGGCTGCTGTACGTGGGCCACGACGGGTGGCCTCGCGTCCAAGGTTCCATCCCTGGCAGTGCTCTGGCGGAGCGCTACGATGGCGGTGCATGTCCGCGTGTTGTGGCCACCTCGGCCATGCACCTCGCATCACGGCTCCGGTCACGCCCTCACCCCCGGCCTCGGCGACCCCGCCCGCGACCGGCGTGGGTTCCGTCTTCAGAGCCGCTCTCAATGTTGAAGACGTAGCGGACCTTCTAGGATTTACGCTGGCTGCGCTTGGACTTGTCACCCGACGGGTCCTTGTGCTTGGCATCCTTGCGCTTAGGGGCGTCCTTCGAAGACTCTTGCCTGCGTTTGCTCTTGGAGGAGCTCTCCTTCGGTGAGTCTTCGTTCCTCGTCGGGCCTTCCGCTTGATTAGTATCGGAGTCGTCGCCTTTGCGCCATCGCGCATCCTCCTTCGCCCTCGCATACTCCTCCATCTTATCGAAGAGCTTCACGACCGTCTTGATTGGCTTACGCGTGTTGTACTCGGCCAACGGCCCCAGGCGGAGGCCCTGTATTGCTGCATTGATAATGGTTGTTTCGTTGACGTCCTTGACCTGGCAGCGGACCTTCGCGAATCATTTGAAGTATTCTCGGAGCTTCTGCGAGGGTTTTTGCTTCACGGCGAAGAGCTGATCTGCATCGACGCGTTCGACGTAGTTCCCTTGGAAGTTGTTATAGAGGCGATCGTGGATCTGCTCCCACGCGAAGATGGAGTTCGGCTTTATGGTGAAAAACCAAGAGAGCGCCACTCACTATAGCGCGAGGGGGAGCCCCTTCGCTTTGGTAGTGTCGTCTCCGCTCGCTGCTTCGATGGCGGCCTCGTACACGCGCACGAACTCCCGAGGGTCCGTGTCATCCTTGTACGGCTCGATGACGCTGGGGAACTTGATGTCCTCCGGCCATGCCGATTGCTGCAGGCCCGAGGAGAGGGGGAACTCTAGATCCGCGCGCTGCGGGGCGACACGACTGGAGGTGGGGGCGTCGCGGCTGTCTGCCCGCTCTGGGGTGGGCTCCGGGGCGGCCACCGGCGGGACTTGTTGGCTCCGAGCCTCTTGTATACCCCGCATGGCTCCGCGGAGGTCCGCCATCTCCCGCTGCATCATGCTGAATGCCGCTAGTAGAGCGTTCTCCACTGTCAGCGTGGCTGCGGTCGTTGGAGCGGCGGGTTGCACCGTCGGTGGCAAAGAACCACGGCTTATGCCGGAACCGCTCGACACGTCGATGCGGTGGGCTCGGAGTCGGTGATGGGGCCGCGTCGCGGTAGAGGCCATCTGCCGCTTCCGCACCGGGCGCAGCGGCGATCGTCGCGTAGCCCGGGCGTCGGCGTCAACACTCCCGACCGTCCGATCGGCACCCACGCCGACCGCCGCCAATGGTTGGGCGACTGTCGCGCTTCGGGCGTCGAGGTCGGCAGGCATGCGGCGCCGTCGCCACACCCGTAGCCGCGGCGCTGTCGCCCGCACCCGTAGTCGACGTGTTTCCGAGTGCTTCTTTCGTACTCCTCTTCTTCTTTGTCGCCGCCGATGATGAAACCTTTCTTGGTGCCATCCTTCTTCAGATCTTGGAGCTTGCTCTTGTCGTCCCAACGGACGGCACCACCTGTTGTGGTTAGACCAAACAGAGAGATAGTAGAATGGTAGTGGAGATGTTAGGTGAGCAATGCTTTCTCTGGGTGCTCTCCAGGTCCAGCACAGCTTTATATATATATTCACATGGGGAGTATTTTACAATTGTATCTTTAAACCTAAGTATCTCTCTCAAGGGTATTTATGTCATTATACATGTCCTATGTTGGGCTTTACAGCCTTCTAACAGGTCGGCTGGACTTAGGTGGGGGCTACCCCTACAACAGTGTACATCAGGAGTACACAAATTTGGTGTTAAAAACTGGCCAAGATTTGGTATGGAGAAGAAAGCAGAGGAGCAAGGCGATGAAGCAGAGTAAGGTGGAACAGAGAATGTCTTCACGGATGGATTAGGATAGTGTGAAGTTATTGTAAGTGAAGGGTGGACATCCATCGTCAGTGAGTGAGCTGAGAGTTGGAGAGCTACTGCCTCCGTTCTTTTTTACTGACCTCTTAAAATCCGTGTCATTAAATTTACGTTTTTCCCTTGGTTTCTTAAAATTTGTACCGATAAACTTTAGAACCAATAAAGTTAAACTATATAGATTGGCTATACGAAAATTATATCATTAGATTTATCATTAAAAATATTTTTATAATATTATTAATATATTTTAGTGTATCATTACTATTATAAAAGAACGGGTTGATGATTGTACGTTCATTCTCCCCTAACCGCTCTATTTCTTTAACTTCTTATCATTCTCCACTTTCCAACCGATCAGAGCATCTCTCTTCTATAGCACGATTATCTATACATTCAATAAGTCCCGTTGCAACACACGGATACGTAACTAGTAAGTTATAAATAGTAACAGTCAAAAGTAAGTTGTATTTTAAAGGCTATAAAAAATAAAAAACGTAATGTAAAAATGAGTACGCTACTGTGTATCGTCATGCCTTGTCCATGAACTGAAAGAAAAGTTCTCCCCGTCTATTTCTTCTCTCTCTTTCTTGATCCTCAATTATTGGCTGAGTTCACACTATCTGTTGTGATTGATTCGAGACGATTCTCGCCGATCGGTCATGACAATTAACAACTTGGTAACTGCGCCGTGCGCGGCTCTCTACTCGGCTAGATCAGTAAATCCACTGCGAAGGAGGACGAACGCCCGCAAGGTGTTCGTTAAAATTCCTGAACCGGGTTCGACCAGGGAGGAAGGAACACCACGGCGCTAGCGATTTGTTGAACAAGAGGACCAACTGAACATCTCAAAATTCTCAAGAAACACTGCATACAGTTGGAGAATGAATGATGAACATGGGTATTTTTGTTGATTGGTGAGCTATCCTAGATTGCATGATTATAGCCACTTATTAATCTCCCATCCATTTAATTACAAAAATCTACCCCTCTCAACCAGGATGCCCCTCACATCTCCCACCAAAAATGGGATGCACTGAAATTAAAAAGAAAATAAAAGAAAAAAATCAAGAATCACAAGTATCAACAAATTGGAAGCAAGGGATCAGAAGCAAGAAATTGACCATATGTATGCTCATCAATGCCCATTAATTGTAAGCTCCTCTTTCATGCATGCATGCACACTTCACTTATCCCTCAGCCTGCTCCCCCTGTCCACCGCCGTCCTCTCCTTCCTCGCCGCCGTGGCGGCCGCCTTCTTCGACGCCGACAGCGACCTCGTCATGGCAACGCCTTCGGCCTGAGCGCGCTCTGCATGGTCGCCCCTCGCCCGGTGCACGTCCGACTTGTGGTCGGCGGCCGCCGGTTCGTCCTCTTTGTTTCTAGCAGCGTCGACGGAGGCCCGGTCCGGTACGGCGACGCCATGGCTGCCGCCCGCGCCACCGCCGCCGCCAATGGCCCTCTCCTGCTCGACGAAGAGCAGCTGCACGATGGTGCGCAGCGGCATCCGGTCGTTGGATATCGCCTGCGCTCGCACGTCCGGCGACAGCTTCCGGCAGTCGATCTTCCGGCACAGCCGCTTCTTGTCCGCCTTACTCAGCTCCGGGTGCTCCTGCAAGTACGCCATTGATGAACTCAATTCGACCAAATGATCTCATAAAAGTTTACATATTTCTCAGGATTTTTAAGTTGTGATTAATTTCTGACCTTGAGATAGGCGTCGATGGCGTAGTAGAGGCCGTCGTGGTCGTTACGGGCGATGTCCGGCAAGCACTCGGCGAGGGCGATGAACTTGCCGACCGCGAAGTCGTGTTCGAGCGCGATGGTCTGCAGGTACTCGTCGAAGATCCTGACCACCTTCTCCATGGCGGCGCTCATCCGCCGGCGCTCGTCGGGCGGCGCCGGCCGCTGGAACTGCGCCAAGAAGTGCTCCAGCACAGCCTCCGCCGCGCCGACGTCGTACGCCTGCTGGTCCGACGGCAGCGGGATGAGCAGGTCGGTTGCCGTCGCCTCGTCGAGCTGAGACCCGGCCTGCCGGATCAGCTGCGCCCGCATCGACGACGACGCGCCGACGTAGTTCGCCACGCGCAGCAGCCGCAGCAGGAACCGTCCGGTGACCGACCCCGCGTCGCCGGGGATCATGGTGACGATGGTCTCCAGCACGCGCCGCTGCATCGCGAGGTCCTCGGCTGCCGCAGAGGAGCTCTGCGCGTGGAGGCCGCCGTTGGCGGCGGCGCTGCCGCCGCCTCCGCGGCGCAGCGGGTCCGGGAGGTGCTTGCACGCGTAGACGTGCAGCGCCTCGCCGATGAGGGGCTGCGGCAGGAGCCTTGCGGCGCGCACGGTGGAGGTGACCGAGCGGAAGACCTCGATGTCCAGCTCCGAGATGTCCTCCGTCCACCAGTCCTTGGGGACTGACTGGTGGGGCTTCTTCGTGTACCCCGGCCTCGTGTATGTGTAGGACCATGTAACCTGTACACACATGACAAATTGACAAAGAGACAATGTCACGAGAGAGTAACATTCTTTTAACAACCATTTCTAGATGCCACTGATTATAAGCAAGTAGTAAGTGTTATGTTGTATGCACACGTTTGTTTGTAAATCGGAAATTTCGCAGCATGTTATAGAAATCAGTATAAATCATGAAAGATTCCTATGGAATCCCTACGGTATTCCCGCGGATTTCCCGCCTTCCAAATATGGTGGTCCTGTGCTTTTGAGTTTTTGTTTCTTCGAAAATTGAAATAAACGAAACAGTTTCTTAGCATAGTCATATCGATGTCTCCATCATCTGGTATCATCTCAAAAAACAGATAAAATTTATCAACTACAGAAAAAAAAATCATTAGCTATAACTAAGAGAACAGATCCCAGAGCCGATATATGTACCAGGGTGACCCAAGAGGTTAGCTGGCAAGACCAATTTTGGGCTAGGCAAGACCTGGATGGGCCAGTCCAGCCCGGGTCAGGCTCATTCACGCAACTCATTGAAACGACATCAGCCTTCCAAATGTTGGCGCCAAATTAACCACTACTGGGACAATGCGAGAACAGAGCAAGCTAGCACCAACCTTCGATGGTGGGAGGAGGATCTTCTCAACGATGGAGTCGATGCAGGGCTGGACGATGCGGTTCTCGGACCACCCGGACATCCGCCACGCCGCCTGCAGCGCGGTGATGGAGTCCTTCCACCCGTGCAGGATGCAGGACTCGAAGAAGGACTCAAGCTTCGCCACCAGGTTCCCCTTGGCGACGGATTCGGTCATCCGGAGGAACTTGGCGGCCAGCGTCGCCGGCACGAAGTTGTTGGCGCTGATGTTGATGGAGATGCCGTAGCAGAACTTGGCGCAGAGCTCGAAGGCCTCCTCGCCGCCAGGGATGTCGTGGAGGGCCACGGGAACCGGCTGGCTGCCCTCGTCGTCGGTGTCGGAGCAGAGGCGCTGCAAGAGGCCGCACTTGAGGAGGAGAGGGAACTACAGGTAAAAACACCTGAAATCAAGACGTTGGACATTGGAAAGGGAAAGGAGCAAAATTGCTGCCCTACTGCTAGTTATGTAATTAAGATCAGCATTTTTTGGGGTGATACTTTTTATACTTCAAGAACTGTAGTCCTGAAACTATGATTGCTAGTTTTTTTTACAGGAAAAAAATGTTTTTTAGTTGTTCATTGCTATTTACTTACCAAGAGGTATGACGTTATCTGAAGTTCTCATTTCGTGTGTACTGGGAAATCGTAAGTGAATCATAGCAAATAACACTGCAATGTTGAACCAACTGAAACTAGTGAAAGCACTGTCTGTTTTGTTCTTATTTCTTTGTTCATTTTTCAGAAAGGCCTGTGCTCTAGATATTTGCTTGCGTACTTGATTAGGCAGGTCGCAACCGGTGTCATCGGTAGTAGCATTTTCATAGTGGTAACGGAATTTTAGTTGCAATTAATGCGGAGAACAGAAAGTACAATAATTCAGATTTCTCACTGAAGTTCAGAGTAATTTTGCTAGAGTCCAAAGCTACTTTGTCAAAAGCTATCGTGAAGTTCTAATCTAAAAGTGAGATGCAATTATAGAAAAACAGTTTCAAAGTGAATTTCGACGTGTAGATGCTTGTGACATGCTTGATTTCTAGTATTAGTCACCGGTGTGGCCATGTCATTGCTACCACAGAACATCGCCGCTCACCAATCCCGATGACCTTATGTCACCAAGCCATCTCCGTAGTGATACAGATAACACCCTTAGCCTAGCATGCAAAAGAATTGCTCCCTACTTCTCCTCTGTGCCAAGGTTGTCCTTTGGCCTCACTACTCCGCCACTCGTCATCGGTGAGCCACCGCTCTAGTGCACCTCGCCGACCATTTACACCACTTGTAGTTAGCATTTGAACTTCACAGCCCGTTTTGCCCCACAGCCAGCACCTCGGCATTTTCCTTGCCACTGGTGAGCACAGCAAGGACTACTACCCTAGCTCCTCCGTTCTAGCCATGAGCTCTGTCTGATGACAAGTGAGCCTGTGTACTTAATGATTAATCATATGTTTACTGCTAGTAGGTAAACCCACTAACATGCGACTGATAGTAGGTCCCACCAAGATTAAGAAAATCCAATTAATCTTTGATTTAAACTTTGAGGCACTAACATGGCGCCCCCACACCCTTACGACCTATGTAAACTTGCTCCGTAGACCTAAGCAAGTAAATGCAACACAGACATTGTCAACGAACACTCGAGACATTGTGTAGCAATGGCAATGGTAACATGGGTTACCACTAGAAACAGAAACATGTTTTATAAATTGGTGGAGACTCAGGAGAGTGGTTCAGATGAGACCGGTGCCATAACGCACGAGATTTGTATTTGTTGGTTTGTCTCGTCTAAGTCGATTAAGGACCGAATCTTGTGCCACTTTTTTCTGCACCTAATCATACAACTACAAGTCAAGTATGGGATTGACCTGACCATCTAATTTGCTTAGTTTTGATGTGAACTCCTATGTAGTAGTTTCGTAGGTGAATCTTTATTGTGATTATTCTAGGAGTGAACCACACTGGTCACTGCCCCTATGTGGATTTCTTTAAACGTGAAGGGCTTTAGACTCCCTAATAAGAGTGGTCTCACCTCCAAAGTACGAGAAAGCATCAAGACTAAGCATCGTAAAAGCCTTATTATGATTTTATCAATCGCACGCCTACGAAAGCGTGTAGTGTCCAATATTACAAGTTAATTATATCTAGTGGGTAAGGCTATCCAACCTTCATAGAGTGTTAAAAATCTATTTGAATAGTCATGCCCCCTGTCATGGGTAAAATGTAGAAATACCACACTTGCATAGTTTCCATAAAATAATGGTTATTGGTTAATGATGGTTATGGGTGAAAGTATGAGGAAATGGTTATGATATTTTGGTGTGAAATTGGAATTTGTTTGGTGATCATGGAATGGATATGGTATCTTGGTATGTAAATGGATATAGAAAGGTACTTATGGAATGGATATAGTTGACAACTGTGAAGAGAATTCGCTCTCATGAACTTAATTAAACTAAACACTTTGATTTTATGTTGAAATGGCTAGGTCATAGGTTTGGAAACTAGCTATAGTGTGATATTTGATAAACTAGCTTTATGCTAAAAGAAACATAAGACCTTCCCTTGGTTAAATTTTGCATGTAGATATTTACATATACACTTGTATTCTGATATAAGGACTTGTTGAGTACTTTTGCACTCATTGTTGCTTAACTATATGAATTTAGTGCTCAATGAATGATCTACTGGTGGACATTTGTCACCATACATCGAAGGTTGAAGACGATGCCGAATACTAGGTCGTGTACCCCAGTCAATTACCTATGGGCATATCCTGAGGGACTCTACTACCATGTATTTTTCTGCTACATGACTTCATATATATTTGGCCTCCCTAGCCTGTGATGTAAGACCTTGGCCATCTGGCCCATTTATATTATTTACTACTATACCTTTTTATTTAGGAAGAAGTCCATTTTTGGCCCTTGAACTCTAGTCAGAGTCCAGTTTTCACCCTGAACTTGAAAATCAATTGTTTTTCACCCCTAACTTTTAAATTCGAACAAATAATCCCCTGACCCAATTCCACCCATGTTGAGGGTAAAAACAGCCGGTTTTCGAGTTCAGAGTGAAAATTGGACTCTGAGCAGAGTTCAACGCAAAAATAGACTTTTTCCAATAAATAAATTAAAGAATTAATTTGTTTTCACCTATGCACCTTTTGTATTGTTGATCTACTTCAAATTTTTTGCATTCTCCACTTCAAGGCTTCACCCAAGAGGTGAACACTCCACTATATCGGTATAAGTTTAGTTACAGATGCATTGCATTTCACTGCATTGCATCGTATTGCATTGCAATGCATTACACTGCAGGAAGGAAATAGGGAATCGTGATATAGGTGCAAAGATTATGGTTACAACTTACAGATATGTGTTTTACTAGCATTTATAGAGATTGTCTTACAGCTCCTAGATATAGGGTTTGTTGAATTGCCATATTATTGCCATTATTTTATTATGTGATTGCTGGGTCTTCGGACTCACCCTTGCTTTGTTATTTTTTTAGGTGTATGGTGAAGGTGACATGCATGGGTGGGAGTAGCACACATACTGTAACACCCCGGCCCTCCATAGGGCCCAAGATGCTACCACCACACATTTACTATTTCAAAAGTGTTGCTAATCCCAATTTTTAGCAGCACCTCCACTGTTTTTTTAATACCCATAGGGAGAAGACAAAAAAATAAATATAGAATAAGATAATTGCAATAATCCAACTACTTCATATTTCACAAACCATAACAAAAACAGACTTTGGGCTCCACGACCATGGAGACCCACCACCACGGCTCGCAAGCAAACTAAACCAAATGGCGAGCCACAAAAGACTTAACACTAGGTTAAACATAAAAACTCAGTGTAAGGCTAAACTGTTATTTCATATGTGCAGTGCCAAAAGGACTATCCCCATTCCATGCATGTCGCCATCATTCACCTAAAAACAACGACAAAGCAAGGGTGAGTCCGGAGACTCAGCAAGCACACGATAAAACAGTAACATCACTTTCACAATTCAATCGATTTCACGATCTATAAATTATAAATCAACGCTATGTCTGTAAGTTGTAAATCAATTCTATGTCTATAAGCTGTAAATCAATTCTATGTTTGTAAGTTGTAAATCAATTCTATGTCTATAAGCTATAAATCAGTTCTATGTCTGTAACTATAAATCAATTCTATGACTGTGAACTGTAAATCAAATATGTAACTGTAAACTGTAAATCAAGTCTATGACTATAAACTATAAATCAAATCAGAATTGTGGCCTAACTCAAATCAGAATCAGAAGCTGTAAATCAAATATGTAATGTAAACTATAAATCAAATATGTAACTATAAACTGTAAGTCAAATCTATAGCTGTAAACTATAAATCAAATCTGTAACTGTAAACTGTAAATCAAATCTGTAACTGTAAGTTGTAAATCCACTTTGTAGCTGTAAACTGTAAATACACTCTGTAATTGTAAACTGTAAGTCAACTCTGTAACTGTAAACTATATCACGTTCTCTGTCATTTTCAAGCAATGCAATGCCATGCAATGCATCTGTAATGCGTTTGTATGCATCTATAACTGTAGCTTATACCGGTATAGCGGAGTGTCCACCCGTCGATGGACCACTCATTTGCCTCATCCTCTTTCATAAGAGGTCTCAACCTCTACTCCCGTGGAGTGCCTACCTCTGTATGTCTTATTCAAGAGCACTCCGGACTAGTCATATGACTTTCTCACCGACCTGGATCTTATGCATTTTGCATGATGCAATATGCTTTAAATATGGATATCTAACCATAAACGATACTCATCAAGGTATGATTAGCACAATTCATATACATCATCTCATAAATACTAGAATTCATGGTATGGAAACATGAATAACAAACATACATCACAATTTACTGTTCTACCATGCACTTGCCTGTTAACCTGGCGGACGGTGCGTGGACGGCACCAGACTCAAACCGCCACCCTAAGCAAGCATTAACTATTTCAATTCATTGCTAATGCAATACATTCATATACGAGCAAATGATATCGCTCTAACGTCCAATCCAACATAATCAAACCCTATCCCACCGGGCAACTTCTCATTGCCCCGATGCTTAACCAGTCTGTAAAATTAGTGATTTCATTATTTATACTCTCCAATCAAATTCTACACGCTTAATCTCACTTTAATCTATCATACTATTGACCCTCAATTTCTTCTCTCCTCCTCCCTCTTCTACCACGGATCGACCAGATCTATAGTGGCAATACCGATTTCACCGTTCATGCATTCATATTAATAAACGATATCTAACTGGTCACATGCATCGATTATAACCATCGACATATTACTTATGCATGACTTGGCAAATAAGTAGGGAGAAGGGTTTTCGAGGCGTTACCCTGGCCTTGAGAGACTGGATCGAGGCATTACTTTTCATTGACCGGATATGACAGATCTGGCAGCGGGTCACACTTTCCTTTCTTTCCTCTCTTCTCTTTCTTCCTTTCCTCCCTTTTATCTTTCCAGCCGGCACCCCTGGCTTTCTTCTTTTCCTTTCCTTTTTCCTCCGTCGGCCACGCTTTCTTCTTCCTTTTTCTCTCTTCACTCCGCCGGCGCTCTTCCCCTTTTTTCCTCCATCGACCGGCTGGCGCCTCCCTCTTTCTTCTCGCACAGCCGGTGATTCTTGCGTCTCCTTCCTTAGCCCGTCGGCCGGCTCCTGCCTCTCGTCTTCTCATCGCTCGGGCAACTCCCTCCTCTCCCTCACCAGCCGGCTCCGCCTTGCCCTCTCACGCGGCGAGCGGCCGGGTCAAGCATGGGAGCGGCGGTGAGCTACAGGGTGGGGGAAGGCGAGGTGCGTTCGCGAGGTGGAGCGGCGGCGATAGAGGACAACGAAGGCAAGACGCATCCGGGGAGCGACGGTGACAAACGACGACGATGCGTGCGAGGGCGGCGCGGGCGGCGACTTCGCCGACGAAAGGTGCGGCGAGCGCAGGTGAAGTGGTGGCGGCTGCCAGAGAGCAACAAGTGATGACGCCGGGGCTAGCGAGCGACGGCGACAGCAAGCACGAGGGAGAGGTGCGTAGAGAGAGACGACGGTAGGGAGAGCACATGAGGAGGGGAAGGCAACTCAGCTTTTGCCTCCTCCCCCGTTGCTCTCTCTCTCTTATATGGGCATCAAGATGGGCCGGGCTGGGCTTCATCCGGCCCAGGTATTACACATATATTCCCACGTGCAACAGTAATTCACAAATCACCTCTACATATCATGATCAGACTTTGATAGTTAGTGGTAAGGTTGTGTCTTATTAGAACTGCTTTATATTGTGTGGCTTATGCCTTTCTGCTTAATAGTGGGTAAATGGTATAGTTTAAGTGGTGGTAGCATTCCGGGATCAGGGGATGCGCTGGGGTGTAACATCCTAGTTGCAAAGAGCACCATCAACCAAAAGATTGTCCTAAGAACTAGAGGGCCTGTAGATGTTGTGGTGAAAAGGGACATCACGCAAGTCACTATCATGTGAACTGCCCTAACTGCGATGAAGACCACCAACCTGGAGAATGTCCGATGATCAAAGTCACATGTTTTCTCTATAAAGGCCAAGACCATTGCCCCAAAAACTGCTCTATGAGGCTACTGTTGACCAAGGCGGTCGAACTACAATGAAAAAGTTTCCAAGTCACCTTAAGACTTGCTACAGTAGGAGCTTGCAAGGCAACTTCATGCACCCCATGACCTTCGGTACCTCTCCTCTCTCCTGCCTCCGACTTCTCTCTCTCTCTAATCTACTGGAATCTTTGGGATGAGATTCTTTTCAGGGGTAGGTTGCATAACAACCCAAATTCGAGTCAAATATAAAATTTCATAAATTTCACGAATTTTAAAATCTTTTGGTGCATTTCAAAATTTTCCTAAAAGCGTTATTTTGTATTTAAAGTTTCAAATAAATTCATTTGCTCCAAAATGATATTTGCAAATATTAAAATCAATTGTGTGTTCACCAAAAATATTTAAAATATTTGTTGTGCTGTAAACCTTTTTCCCAAAAATTAAATTCAAATTCAAATAAAAAATATAATAGGCAAAATTCTAAAATTTAGACATGTGCTATTCGAAAATATCAAAAATCCATGTGTTGCAAAACCCTTAAAAACTTCAAATTCAAATTCGAATAAAAAATTATTATTCAAAAGCCAAATCCTTTTCTTTTTTCTCTCTCTCTTCCTCTTGGGCCAAAATCCAGTACTAGCCCAGCCCAAATTTTCTTTTACTCCCATCGGCCCGCTTTCCCTTCTCTCTCTCTCTCTCTTCCTTATGGCCCAGTTGGCCCATGCTGCACCCCCGCCCAGTGGCGGAGCTATGATTTGGTTACGCCCTAGGCTTAGTGATGGAATGATCTAGACTATTTGGGTTGGACCATGAAAATGTTACCCAGGCTTGACTGAATTTACCCGGGCTGTACACTAGATATTTTTCCACACCCCGAACTGAAGCCTATCCTGCCCGGGGTGTGGCTCCACCCCTGCCCCGCCTCTATGTCCCTCTCGCCGGCTTGATTGCCCGTGCTGGCCCAGCCGCACGCCTCCCCTCCCTTCCTTCCCCCCATCCGTGGGCCACTCGCAGCTGTGGCCCACCCGACGCATGTGCCAGCCCAGCAAGTAGCTAGCCCACACCATCTCCTCTCTCTCCATCCCTCTCTCACACTCACTGAAAACTGGGGCACCCTGGCCCCACCTGCTAGTGCAAAAGCACTATTCTTCTTCTCCAAGACTCATACTCTCTGTGCTTGCCCTCGTGCTCTCTCCCCATGTGTGTGCTCACATGCATCAAAAGGAAGAGACATAGAGGACTGTTGGCTCGAGCCCCATGCTGTAGCTTACGCAAGCACACTGAGCTCATGCGCGTGCCCTCAATGCCTCCCTCCTCATGTTCTCTATTTAAGCTGCATCCCAGGCTCCCTCTCGTCCCCTCTTCCTCTTTTAGCCCAATCGATTTCAGAGGCATGCCGTACTCGTGTCGCCTGCCATGCTCGCCTCATGTTCTAGCCTCCTTGGCGAGTCTCCCTCTGAACCGTTCGAGTCACAGTGTGTTCCACACCACTATTAGCATTTCCTCTCAATCAATTTCAGCTTCTTTTTTAAGGAATTCATGGCACCATCGACTTCGCCAAAACCGACCGAACTCACCATCGCCGCTTCTTCCCCAGTGAGCCCTAGTCCAATTCCCCTCTCCTAAAGCATCCTCGCAACCCCCGCTTCCTCATCGAAGTGTTAATTTGGGTCCTCCTCCTGTGTGCTGCCTCCATGGTTAGACCGTCGTGTTGTCCCAGGTCGCTCTTGCCAGCCTACCTCAGCCCTACTCTGCCTTCACTGTCCTCGATGAGTTCCCCTTGATGTGACATGCTTAATTTCTAGGATTAGTCATCACCGTGGCCATGTCACTGCTACCACGGAACCTCACCGCTGGCCAACCCCAACAACCTTAGGTCACCGAGCCACCTACCGTAGTGATAACGTTAACCCCCTTAGCCCAACATGCAAAGGAATTGCTACCTACTTCTCCTCTATGCCAAGGTTGTCCTTCGGCTACACCGCTCCGCTGCTCATCACCGGTGAGCCATCGCTCCGATGCACCTCGTCGACCATTTCCACCACCTGCAGGTTGTGTTTGAAATCTGTAGCGCATTTTGCCCCACGACCGAGCACCTCAGCGTAAGACCTTGCCTTGGTGAGCACAACAAGGACTACTTGTGTAGACCAACCTGTGGACCGAGTCCATATGGACCATGACCCTACTTGTCAGCTGCCGAGTTATTTCCCTTAAGAAAAATAAGTAAAAATAAAATAAAATCCTGGCTAACCCTACCTGCCAGGATTATTTGATTTTCTGGAATTTCCTCTCTGGTCAAAATTTGAAGAGCTAGTTCTCCCTTGTTTTAAATCCAAATGACTTGGTTTTTGTTTCTAAATTCATATAAATTCAATATATTTCCAACAAAATTAAAATAATATTTTTTTAGAGTCCATTTGAATTTTATTTGAATTCATGCTGAATATGGATATTTGCATGTTTGTAGAATTTATCAGTTCAGACGTCCCTGTCACTGCCGAACAAGAACCTACACTATCTACTGTTGGGAAAGGCAAGTCCTTATGATTGAAAATGGTGAACCTAGTTTTCAAATGCAACTACCTTGTTTTGAAATTACAAATTGCATGCTTCATCATCATCATCATCATCATCATCATTATTCAATCAAAGGTTATGTTAAATGTTGATGCTTAGTTATAAATGTCGTTGATGTGTATTATCCCCTTCCTTGATTATTTATATTATCTTTACCATGTCACTTGGGATACTTGTTATAATAATACTCCATCTTGGTTAAACTAAAAATAATGGTTGAGCTTAGAAATGTATTAGTGGTAAATTGGAATACAATGCAAACATTGACAATATACACTTGAGACATTGTATAGCAATGAGAATTTTAACGTGGTTTACGACTAGAAACATGAACATGTTTTATAAATTAGTGGAGATTTGATGCGTGGTTGGGATAAGACCAGTGCCACAACGCACGAGATCTGGATTTGTTGGTTTGTCTCACTTGAGTCAATTAAAGACCGAATCTTGTGCCTCTCTTTTCTATATTTAATCGTACAATCACAAGTCAAGTATGGAATTGACTTGTCTAACTAATTTGCTAAGTTTTGGTGTACACTCTTGTGCAATAGGTTTGCAGGTGGATTTCTATTGTGATTATTCTAGGAGTGACTCACGTTGGTTCCCCTATGTAGATTTCTTTAAATGTGAAGGGTCGTAGACTCCCTAACAACGATGGTCTCAGCTCTAGAGTAGGAGAAAGCATGGGTTGTATGGTCTCAGCTCTAGAGTAGGAGAAAGCATGGGGACTAAGCATTGCAAAAGCCTTGTTATGATTTTCTCAGTCTCATTCATGCCTATGCAAGCATGTAGTGATTGACATTATGAGTTAACCATATCTTATGGGTAAAGTTGTACAAGCTCTGCAGAGTATTAAAAATTTATTCGAATAGCCGTGTCCCCAGTCATGCTCAAAGTGTATAAATACCACATTTGCGTAGTTATCATAAAATAATAGCTATTGGTTAATAGTAGTTATAGATAAAAGTATGAGAAAATGGTTGTGATGTCTTGGTATGAAAGTGAAATTTGTTTGGTGATCATGGAGTGGATATATTGGTATAAAAATGGATATGGAAAGATGCTTATGGAAAAGATATGGTGGACAATTATGAAGAGAATTCACCCTCATGAACTTGATTAAGTTTCACACTTTGATTTTAAGTTGAAAAGGCTAGGTTATAGGTTTGGAAACTAGCTATAGTGTGATGTTTGACAAACTGATTTTATGCTAAATGAAACATAAGATCTTCTCTTGGTTAAGCTTTACATGTAGATATATATGTACACTTGCATTTTGATATAAGAATTTGTTAAGTACTTTTGTACTCAGTGCTCAAGGAATGATCTGTCGGTGAACATTTGTCATCATATATCGAAGGTTGAAGATGACGCCAAATACTAGGTCGCATATCCTAATCGATTGCCTATGGGCATATCTTCCTAAGACTTTGTATGTATTTGGCCTCCCTATCATGTGATGTGAGACATTGGCCATTTGACCCGTTTATGTGTATTTACTACTATACCTTTTATTTACATGTATATATGGATTGACACGTTTATGTTTATTTACTACTATACCTTTTATTTACATGTATATATGGATGTGATATTTTTATTATTATTGTATTGTATAAGCTAGCTACTAGTTTAGAGATTAGCTTAGAATATATAGAAGGTTCGAATGATCAAATCTGGGTCGCTGCACCCTGTCACTAACCGTTGGGATCTACAATCAAACAATAACTTTTCACCGCTTGGTCACTTCAGACTTTGCAAGTTAACTACTCCCAACAGTGGCGGCATTCACGAGACAGGACTAAAAAGAACTGGACATTCTATTCTTCCAACTTGCTTAACTAGGTTTGCATGTTATTCAGAAGAATATTTTGAAGCGTGGATCTGAAAAGGGCGTGACACGCATTCTTTATGCGCTTCGTTTTGTACGTGAACCTTGGCAATTTTGGTAAAGCAGATCCTCAGTCCTATGAACCTAAACCAACGTAGGTTTCAGTCCTATGAACCTAAACCAACGTAGGTTTGTCATTGATAAAAGATGACTAAACAAAGATTTGGTTTGGGATCATCATTAAGCTTTGATGTATGCTAATCATTGCGAGCAGCGACTTAGTAAAGGCACCTTAGTTCATGTCATCATTAGGTCAGTGACATTTCTTAAGGAAAGTAAATGATAAAGGGCAACATGTGACCGGATAAACTATCAGAGAAAGATGGATCTGGTTCAGAGCCTCCCATCCTATACCATGTCTTTCCAGTGTCTTAACAATTCAGAGTGGCTATAATATTTGCAAGCCTTTACAAGTGAGTGCAATTGGAGTTGATGGCCAGGAATAATTTTTTGATCAACTTTGTGCTTTTGATATGGAACAAAATCTTTTCAGGGGAGATGATCCTCACATCAGATTAGGTGACAACTTAAGGTATTTCAGTTGACTAATTAGTTTCTATAAACTAATTTTGAGGCGATAATTCTACGGCAAGTATGTATTTGCTTCAAATATTCAAAGGATGGGCCATTTAATTAGAACTCCATGAAGAATACAATAAATGTAAAGGCTAAAATGATGGTTATTTTGCATCAATGAGCTACATGCATACCTTGTGCAGCTGATACTTTGTGTTGTTGACATGTATAATGAGATCGGCAGGTATGTCTGACACTACTGACCTGCCAAGCCATAACAATTCAAAATTGTTTAAGCCATGCATTAATTCTTGACATTGTAATGTTTTATTGGTATCCTCTCTCCTAACGTGTTACACTGAGTAAATTTAAATATGGAAAAAGTCTATATAACACCCTGAACATTTCTTGAAAGTCTATTTAACACACTGAACTATGAAACCAAACATTTGACCCCCCTCCCGAACTTTGCAATCTAGTTCAAACAACACCTTGACCTGGTTTTCGCATGGTGATATCACCCCACATGACACGATGAGTGGACGGTTTTACTACGTAGAATGACACGCTAACCAAATTTAGGTAAATGACAGATAAGGCCAAAATGGCTTCTCCTTCAAATCGAAATAGAGAGGAAGGGAGCTACAGTGGCGATGGCCATGGAAGTGCAGCTAGGAGCTCGGTGGAGGAGAAGCCTATGTGCGCCTCACCTGTCATTGACCTAATTTGGTCAGCATATCATCCTATATAGTAAAACCGCCCACTCATTACACTACGCAGACAATGTATTGGCCTGCGAAATGGGGTTAAGGTGTTATGTGAACCGGACTGCAAAGTTCACAGGGTCAAATATCTGGATTTATAGTTTAATGTACTATATAGATTTTCGAGTAAAGTTCGAAATGTTATACGGACTTCTTTCTTCAAATATTTTTTGAAGAGATGAAAATACGACATGGCATTTACCTGACGGCTTCTTCGGTGTAGAATGTGTCAGGCTTTGTCCCAAGCTTCATGTACTTCATTGTGAAGTACTTCTTGATCCCCTGCTAACTATGCTCAATATTTCAGAAAATACTAGAATCTGAATGCTGCTACTAAGCAGTCGTGATGTTCAGAATCTGCATTGAACAAACGGTAATCCTAACTGTTAAACTAAACCTGACCAAAAAATGCCCGCTTTTGTCAACTTCTTGGCCAAAAACAGAGCAAAGTACTATGGTGAGTGTTTCTTTCTTCAATTATTTGAAAGAATATTAATTGAGAAATAATATGAAAGAATAATGGGGAACTTGGCATAAATTTTCTGTAACTTTGTCAAATAACCAGCTCATTGATTTCAAACTTGCATAACTCAGAACAGAGGACAAATAATCATGATACTCTAGCCAGGATTTCTGATAACCACTGCTACCACTTGTTTTCAGAACCTTGGCTAGAACATAACAGATAAGTGCTTTGAAATTAAAATATTTGAATAAACAAGTGCTTATGAAATCACAAAACTTGACGCGAAAGGAACATTAAGATGTGATAAAAGCACAACTATAAAATGCTAGTAGATTGGTCAAAACTTTTAAAACTAAAAAAAAACTCCCTCAAAGCAAAACAGATGCAATGTATCATGCATACTAAAGTGGATCGATCCACACCTTGATGAAATAAAAGAGAAGCTCTGAAACATTAAGATCTGCCAGCTAAAAAGCTTAACCTCAAGCCTATGGAAAATGTGAGGGGACTGAGACGTGGCCCTTCTCCTTTAGGGAAAAGGCACAATCAGCCACTGTCAATATATAGGGTGGGTTCTTTTTGATTGTAGCTTACGTTTTTTAGCTTAAAATTTTAAATTTTGACACTCTCGTGTGGTCTTGCTCGATATAGATGAATTCAGTACAGTGTTTACTATAATCGACTTATAGACCTCGTTTTGAAAAAACACACCATTTAAAAGCTAATTATTATAACATAAACCATAATCTATAAGCCCAAAAACCCCAGCCATATACTCTATGGAAGATGAGCTTTCAGGACCACACCTTCAATTGTGTGCGTGTGTTCTTTCCTGATATCTATCTTTCGGTGAGCCCCATCCTAGAGCTATCTAAGCCGTTTCACCTTCAGAATATCTTTGAGAAAAAAAGTGTATATTATTGATGTGTTTTTTGTATGCATTTCCTTGGGGTTTATGCAAACATGACTTCACAACTGGAGTCATACACACGCATGGTGGCATTTTAGGGGTCTTCTGATTTGATTAGCCTAATTCACCTTTTGTTGAGGGTGTGTTGATGTGACTTGTGCCATCATCCAATACAAAAACAGGGTGCTGGCCACATTAGTGACAAAGGTGTGAGAGTTAGATCAGGTCTCATCAGAGGCAGCTTTTTAAGGAAGCAAAAATCCAAGACAAGGTAATTAAGAATTTCCTCACAGGAGAGAGAGGCCACTTGGTTGATGGTGAAATAATAAATAAATTAATACATACTTTTTCAGGAGAGGGAAAAAGCCAAAAGATGGGAGCTGGGGATCCCTGAAACCTGGTGTGTTAGTTTTGTGCTTGTGTGCCTAGCATTTTCTTGAGTGCCCAAAGCATCAAGGCACTAAGGAAGACACATGGGGCCTCCATGCAACTCATGTCCCTTGAAGCCTCATCATGCACCGAACTCCAGCTTGTAGCATAAACATTCAGAGAGCGAGCGAGCGAGAGAGAGAGAGAGAGAGAGAGAGAGAGAGAGAGAGAGAGAGCAGGGGTTTGTGTGCCATAAAAAGTTAGGAGAACAAACAGTGGTGATTGCACTAATGCTCTGTGCTGCTTTCAGATGGAATAGTGCTCACCTCAAGCAGCTCTCACCCCACAAGGCCCCATCATACATGCATGACTTGTCACTTGCTCTTGCTCCCTTTTGCTGTTCTCCCTTTTTCTGCACAAGATGTTGGCAACTTGGCATCATCCCAGTATCCATTTATGTATGCAGTCCTCAGGGTGCAAATGCAGGCTTGCCATGATCAGCACCTATATGGGGTTTGATTGAGCACATGGAATTAATGGATAAATTCTTTGGATTGTTTTCAAACTTATGAATAGTAGCTGCAAGTTTTCAGACCGTGACACGTTTCGGTTTCTCATAATTCTGAATGAACTCACTAACTAGTGGGATGTGGACTGAAAAATCAAGTGCAGCTAGCATGAAATGTACAGCAGATGCCAGGTTCAATGGAAGAGGGGGTTGGTGTGGGAAAGAATTGCATGATGGAAAGGACCATGCAAACACATGGATTTAATGTTTGCAGCTGGTGCCTTGGCAAATTAGTACAAGTTAATACAGCTAATGCTTAAGAAAAGAAATGAAAATAAAAATGGTTCCTTTCATAAATGAACAGGAAGTGCAAACGAAGACAAAGAAGAAGAGATAGAAGGTAGTTACTAGATGCGAGTGACAAGTGAACGTCATCGTACTTTTCCAGTATGGGTGATCTCCATGGAGAATTTTACATCTCAAAACGGCCAAAAGAAAACTACATGTGCCTTTGGATATATTTGTCTCTCTAGAAATTGGGATGAAAGAACTCAGGAACTTCAATTTCTTGGTTAAGAAATCTTTCGTCGCGAGGAAAAGAATGAATCGATGCACTCGCGGTTTAGTTTCTGAAAAATTCACCATGGATCTAAGGCCCTGTAGATGGACTGACTGACTGACTGATGCAAACGTGCATGCAAGCGATGGCAGTTAGTAGAGAGAGAGAAAGATCACCTTAACTGGGAAGCACGCATGCAGCTCGGAGATGTCCTCACTGATCCACAAATCTTGCTCGAGATGTTTGCAGGGTTCTTGGACGCTCTTTCTTCCTCAGGGGAGAGAGAGAGAGAGAGTCTTGGGATTCTTGCAGTATGAGTGTACAGCATCACAGGGTGTGTTTGGCCTCCATGAGTTGAGGAAGTTATATGAAGGTGGGATACTGACACCCCCTCCCTCAAATGCCTCCCCTCTCCAATGTCCTACACAAAAGATTCTCTACTTATTGGGTGAAATCATGAGAGAGAGAGAGAGAGTGGCGACGGGAGAAAGAAGAGAGTGGTGGCCAGGATCTTGTTGCCCCCACAACTCGACGGAGGATAGTGTATTAGTGGCATCGATCACTAGGCACTAGCTCGATCGACCTCCCAATAGGCCAAAAAAGCAGTATGATGAGTTTATGGGAAAACTTGAGGAAAGGTACTGTTTGAGATGTTGGTCAGAATGAATGGTTTAGCACAAGTTAGATAACAGTTAATTGATTGTTTAGTATCTCGTATAATAAAATGGAACTTTATGCTGCTTTATTTTCAGAGGCACGGGCTCACATTGCCTCGTCTCTTCCTCTTTTTTTTTTTCTGAGAAGAAAACATAGAAGTAGACCAGCGCATTGTTGAAGTGGTTGGCCGCATTGTTTACACCAAGGCAACAACCCATGTGTCAATGAGGTGGCACTGCACGTGTCAAAGTATGAGTAAAATGTCCAGCTTCCCTCAAAATTTTTGAAATTTTGGGTACTAATTACTGATCCAGCGCAATTTTTGGGAAAAAATTGCTGTTAAAGAGTGATGGTAAGGACGGGACAGTGGTCTGGTGGTGGAGCTATGATGTTCGTTCTCACCTATTTGGGTTTGATCTCTAGAATCGATACGGTGTGCTTTATTTAATTAGAGTACATATACATGTGTGTTCAGTGGTAAAGTATGTGTCTGCTCTTTGTGAGGCCCTGGTGCTTCTGTAAAAATTTTAGCATATGTAGCGGATGTGCACGTGTGTGTACATACATGGTGTGAGTAAGGTGTGTATACCATGTAAGTCCGCTGTGTATTCCCTCTAAAAAAAGAGCCAGATGGTGGGACTAGGATAGTCATCCCAAGGTGGATCTGGTTCCATCCCATTCAAGTGTTGGCTTTTCATTTTTGTCTAGGATAACTCTAGGCTTAAATAAGACTAGATGTAGAGGGAGTGCTAAATTTTGTGAAGAGTACCTACCTTATCTCAAAAGCAAAATCTTATTTGCATGATTGCATCAACCTTTTCTTAATATGGAATTTTTAGTGGTGGGTACATGAAACTCATCAAAAAATAAAGCGGGAAACCATTTCCACAAACTTTCCTAATATAAAGAAAGCAAAAGAATTATAAGACACAAAAATAAAAAATAGTTAATTAACACACCAAAATCTAACAAAATTTATTGACATTTGGAATTATGAATTTTAGAATGTTCTCGAATTTTGAGCTATAATTATTGCATTTAATAATTGATAACATTATGTACATAGGAGCCAAATTTGTTTTTGAGGCCGCAGGAGCAAAATTAATTCTGAGGGGCCGTACTAAGACAAACTTGCTAGAGTAGCTTCTTTTTTTGTATGCTAATAGGGACCACGTGAGAATGTCCAAAAATATTTATGATGAACCATTATCAATATGTGCTATGATGAACCATTGTCAATGTGTGCTGAGTTAAAATTCAAATTTGCGAAAATCTTGCATGTTTGCAGACTTGGTATCAGACTTGGGCGGTCTGATCAGCTATGGGGGCTATCTGATCGCAAGTTCCGTGTGATCGGATTTTGGGAGCAATCAGGCCACCGATGTGGTGCGATCGGTTTTTAGTTGGCGACTAGTTTTTTCAGAGAGGTATTAGCTTGTATGCGCAAGAAAATTATGAGCGGTCCGACTGAAAAATGGGTTGCGGTCAGACCAGGTGTGGACAAGCAGTCAGACTGGCCACTCAATGGTGGTCAGACCAGTTGTGACTAAAAGTATCCAAGAGATTTTGGATATCTGTGGGTAATGGTCATAGGTTGAGTTTTGAAGTCCTAGGTCTTTGCATTTATGATGAATGAAGCATGTTGAACTAATGTGGGTAAAATTGTGAAGAACTTTGTTCAAAAATGATTTCTTGGTCTTGAATATGTAGGGAAGCTTGGAGTCAACTATGATCAACTGCGAGGACTGGGACTACGCTATTGGAGGAGTTGAGGGTCAAGAATACTAGATGAGATGGTTAAGCTCAAACGTGGCACAAGGTAAGCAATGAATGTTGAAGGAAAAGTTTGAGTGATAGATTGTACCAAATGACTTGGTAGGTCCAAGTGAGGCATGGTCTTGTGAGAGTTAGAGCGGGAGATACTTGCCGATACGTGGCAAAACGACTTAAACCACTTTCCCAAGTGCCACTCAAGAGTCACAGTTTCATCTAACACAGTTTTTTGTATTTGGTCAACTACCAAAATACCCTCACCCTGACCCGGTCTTCTCATTCCCTTGCAAGCAATCGCTATGTTTGTCACATGTAGGTGTACCAATGAGATGCTGAGAGGATCAAGTGGATCAAAGGCTAAAAATTTAGCAGGTTCAGGCTCATGTACTTTAAAAGCGTGCATAAGTTAAGTATGAGTGTAAAACTCGTGTTGTGTAGGGTTAACGGGTTTCCCCCATTTATGCTAGTTGATAAGATCTATTACGGTAGATGTGGGTAGGATACCGATATATTTAATGGGTTGGGGATAGAGGCTTGCAAGCCAACTATCCCAATAATTTCATTCTTGAGTTCTAAGGTTAGGGTTTGAGAGAGAAGAGTGAGTGTTGTGATATGCTCTTTTGTCCTTATGGAGTGGCTGTAAAACCTTTACCTTTAAGTAGCAATATATCAACTTTGTTCATCTCTTATGAAGTATTCTTGTCTTGGTTGATTTGTTCTTATTCTTGTGAGTTTTTTTTCTCTTCTCTCCCCTTGTTAATCTTGCTGCGTGCTAAGGAGATCAAATCCCATCAATTTACACACCTTGGTTTCCAAGATTTTAAAGTTACTTGGTTCGTTCTTGTTTTGGAGCCATTCTTAAGAAATAGTGATCCAAGGGTTTTGGCTTCTACTCTTTGGGTGGTCTTGCTTGCAATGACATGTGAAAACTTATCTAGAGCCATCTTGGATGTTCTTAACCAACGAGCAAATTGGTTCTCAAATTTTTGATATTTGCCTGGTTTTGGTGCTACCTTGCATGTTTTGAGGAACGATTGGAACTTTGACCAAGATCCATGTGATCTTTGGATGGAATAAGTTTTTAAGACCCTCAGTAAGAAGTGTTCTAAGTTTATAATCATTGGATATGGATTTTGAGGTTTACACCAAATTTGGTTTTGGCTTAGGTTGATATGTTGCTCTAGGAATAAAGAAGCGTTCAGACCAAGCTCCAGTCAGACCACCCACTAGTCAGACAACACCTCTAGTGGTGGTCAGACTGATTAAGTGCCAAATTTGTGAGTCCTCATTGTTTTAGGTTGTTGTTTGGATTTAGGCTATCAAATTTGATCTTTGCAGCTCCTTAGCTATTGGAGTGAAATATTTTTAGATGCTTAGAGGAAGATTTTGAGAAGGCATCATTCACCCTTCTCTCTATGGCCATTGCCGGTTCTACATCTACTACATCCAAAACTTTCGCGGTGTAGAGTATTCATCGAGCATCGTCCTGGCCATCTCGACCAAGGTACGGTTCTTCCTCTCCACGATGTCATTCTGCTGTGGGACGTGCGGAGAAGAGAACTGGTGCTCTACATCTGTCTCATTACAGAACCTCTCAAAGTAGGAGTTTTTGAACTCTGTGCCATTGTCACTGCGGATCGCTCGTAAGGCACCCAGAAGCTCAACAGAAAGCCTACTGAAAAAACATCTGAAATGTGTAAACGTCTCATCCTTCGAGGCTAAGAAAAACACCCAAGAGTACCTCGAGAAGTCATCGACCACGACAAGGACATACCACTTCCCACCTGCAGACTGCACTCGAGCTGGTCCAACTGTGTCCATATGGAGCAGCTGTCCTGGTGCATCGGTCATAGTAACTGTGATCGGAGGATGGGAAGCGGCAACCATCTTGCCGTACCGGCAAGGAGCACAAACTAAATCTTTGACCATCTTGAGTTTCGGCAAACCACGAATGAGATCGTGGCCGCTAACTCGGGTCAAATGGTCAAATCCAATATGACCAAGTCTCCTATGCCGAAGGAAAGGTCGGGGACTCGAAGCAAGCAAACAACGGAGAGGATCACCAGAAGACTCAGAAAAATCAGCACGAAAGATCCTCCCAAAACGAGAAATCCCGCAAACCAGACTACCCGAAGAATCAAGAATTTTGCAGTTGTTTTTCTTAAAACTCACCTCGAAATCGTCATCGGTGGTCGAGAGACGAAAGCAAATTGTCTGCACTTACTAACCAAGGCAACATCTCTCAAAATAAATGAATCATTAATGCGCTTTGTACCTTTGGCGATGACGCCCGGATGAAGCATCTCCGAAGGTGATCGTCTCATCACCGGAGCACGGCAAGGAAGAAAACCAGCGGAATCTCCGGTCATATGTCGTGAACACCGGAGTCTACAAGCCAAATCTTTCCTTCCTCGCCGTGAACCCGAGTCAAGCAGTAAAGTCTCGATCTTGGGATAAATCAAGAGTGATTTTGGCACCCAATCTTGAGTAATCGTCGGCGATGAAGTAGTCAAGCACGATGACCTCTATCTACCCTCGCCTCTGTCACTCAAAGAAGCGGAAGGTGCGTGTGCGAGACTGAAGTCGTAGCCGGTCCGATCGCTACGGAAGAGCGAGTCGGCGCACCGGCGAGAAGTCGATCACGCCGGGTAGGCATCTCGATGGGAAGCGAGATCTACCCTCGAGCGGTGAAAGTCACGACCGGAGGGAGCATGAGGACGAAAAACAGAAAACTCGGAAGAACCAAGTCCTCGATGCTGCCCAAAACTACAAACAGTAGCAAGCCTAGACCTCGTGTTGGTCTTAGGTGCACTCAAGGTCCGGGCGACCACGAATACGCCTAAGAGACTCAACACGGTCTCTTCGCGCAATCTTGGCGCTTGAAGCGATGGTCAATCAAATGTCCATCCTTCGACGAAGGTGCAATGATACTTCACCTTCGAGAGGCGGTAGCATGAGATGGCTTCGCCTTCGAGGGCGAAGCTACGGTGGAATCACCTTCTCGTCAAATCCCTTGAACAAAGCCCGCTGATTTAAATTAAACTTTCTTGTTCTTGGGCTTGACCTCAATCACACCTGCGGCTATGGGTCTGAGCACGACAGGTGGACGCTTCCTCACATCCTCAAGAAAATCATACCCTAGACCTTGATTAAACTTGCAAATCTTGGACTTGTCTAGAATAAGATTCAGTTTTTTCTTGCCTCCAACGAATCTTTCAAGAGTGTTCATAAGGTACTGGCACTCCTGAAAGAGAGAGGTGCAAGAGGAGCAAGGGGAAGGAGAAGTGACAGCAGGAGGAGAGGAAGAAGAACCAACAGCAGAAGAGCGAATGGCACGTGCGTATCTTTCCTTATGCACGGCCACCTTAACCTTGAGGGCTTCGCAGGACACACAGGGGGCAGTCCTAATCCTAGCCATTTGGTCTTCGTAACTCTTCCTAAACGTCTCTACCATGTCCTTATCCTTTTCCAACACCTCGGCCACGAAGGCACAAGCAGGACGTGATTTTTCTAGGAGGTCCTTAGTTAGCTTCACACATTTATCATCCAAAGCAATCAAGTTAGATTTTAGTTTATCACAATTTTTGCATGGTGAGCTAACAGGGTCCTTAGAAGCATACTGAGCCATTTTCTTATTATAGTCAATCATTTCTTGAAACTGTTTTGAGACAGATTCAAGTTCAGCAGTTAACTTAGGACAATTTACACATGAAGCAATAGGCTCAAGTAGAAAAGCTTGTAACTCAGCAATTTTATGATCTGCCCGTTTTAGATTCATCTTTAAGTTATTACAACTTTCACAAGTTTCGGGCAGATCGAGAAGCAATGTATAAAGACCTCTAAAAGCATTATCCTTATCCTCACATGAGGTGTAAGAAATAGTCTCAACAGTAGAAGATGAAACAGGAACTACCCTACTCATCTCAAGCTCAGCAAGAAGACTAATATTCTCCACCTTAATCAAATCAAGCTCAGAAGACAGACTAGCATGAGAGGTCATTAATTTCTTCATATCTCCAAGCAAGGCAATGCATGTATCACAATCATCACGGGAGGGGGCAGATATAAGTGAAGTAAGCTCCCGTGATAGTCTATCTACTTCCTTCTCCAAGTCGCTACACCTAGCTCTAGATCTAGCATGAAATCCTCCTAGCTTAAGGAAAGCTTCATTAAGTTGGTCATAGGAGGGATATACCTCGTCGGAGTCGGAGTAGAGCTCGTTGTCACTGATCTCGCCCTCAAGGGCCATGAAGCACATGCCGGAGAAGTCGTCGCCGCTATCCTTGCGTTCTTGATCTCCCGTCCCGTCGTCGTCGCTCCATCCTTCCACCTCACTGAGGTCGAGGTCGTCAAGTGCGGTGAGGACGCGGTGGAAGAGCTTCTTGGCCTTTCCAAAGTTGCGGAACGTCTTCTTGCCTTGCGTCTGAGCTGGAGGCTTCTTGTTGCGGTTCTTGTCGGTGTAGTCGTTCTTGCCCGAACCGCCGTAGTCGTTCTTGCCCTTCTCCAGCTTGGGGCAGTTTGCCCGAATGTGGTTGGGGCCACCACACTCGAAGCAAATCACGGGTCCTCCTCTCCTTCCGTCCCTCCTTCTCTTGTAGGCATGAGAAAATTTCCGAGCAAGGAGAGCCAACTGATCATCCGCAAGCTACTCTAACTGATCATCGATTCGTCACGAGAGCGACAAGGAGAAACCGCAATCGAATCGGAAGAAAGGCCCAAGAAGAAAGCGGTATCGGTGACCAAGGCCATCGATCGTGACTTCGACCTCACGAGACAACGTCAATCTCGTGAGTCTTGAGGCGCGAGTACAGCGCGTCAAGAGTCAGGGTCGAGAGGTCTGTCGTGTCTTTGATGGTGGTCACTTTCATTTCCCAAACACGCGGATCGAGTGCGGTGAGCATCGGCGGCGTTGTCCGAGTCGAGTGCGTGTGAGACCGACCGCTCGGAGGTTGCTCAAGATCTTGTGAAACGTGCAAAACACTCATCAAGGACTCGCCATGAGCATTTCAAACTTGTTGTAATCTCGCTGAATCGATCTGTCGCACCGTCTTTATTTGGGTGGTGCCCTCATGGTAAGCATTGAGGGTCGCCCAAATATCGAAGGCGGACGGAAGATGAGATATGCGGTCAAACTCACTGCGACTCGTGCCACAGGTTATGATGTTCCTTGCCTTAGCGTTTGCCTCAACGTCAGCCATATTTCCGGCATTGACGTCCTCATCGGCAGGAACATCAAACCGAACCTTGACCTTTCGCCAGATGGCGTAGCCCTGAGCCTGGATGTAGGTCTCCATCCGACTCTTCCAGAAGGGATAGTCGATCCCATCGAAGATCGGGGGCTTGGTCGAGTACTTGTCTGTCACCATGGCTCACAGACTGGTTAAGATCTATAAAAAAAAGCTAACCGGCTCTGATACCAATTGTAGGACCGAAATGACGACAGAGGGGGAGTGAATGTCGTTCTCTTTAAAAATCGCCCCCGAGAATACGGAAAATTAATTCTGCTGAAAACTGCAACGCATGCGATACTAAAAAATTCAGCATAAATCAGAGAGTAATCAGTAAAAATTTCAGCTAAAAATATTGCCGTTTGGTCTGCATGCAAAATCGTCAAACATCGTGAAAAGAAATAAAGAAAAGTGAATCAAACGAAATCGACCAACTCAAGCGTAGCAAACCAAAATCGAAAAGAGTGCGGTTTGTCCGAGAATACAATCGGAAGTTTTGTTGTACTCTACCGAACCGAGTAGTGCAATGAAAAATAGAAATGAAGATGCACTAGCCGAACCCAAAGCAGAACTGCATCTTCGCCGGTTTAGCCAGAAATGAAAAGCGCCTTCTTCGCAGAAAGAATTAATCAAGACGAAATCGAGACTGCGGTATACACAAAATCAAGACCAAGACAGACTTGATACTACACAGCAAAGGACTGCAAATTTTAAGCCGGACTAACTACAGAATTTTAATGCAGAACAGCAGACTGAGCAGGAACACACAATCGGCAAGAAGCTGACAGGGACACTAAACAGAAATTACTACTACTGTCTAAACCGGAACCTAAAGTCACAAAACACAGCAGAGAAATGCTACCACCAGACAGAAGGATGAAGACCCTCGGCTGACAAAAGAAGACAGCAGACCGAAAGAGAAATCAAAGGCTGAAAAGAAAAAGGAGAACTGAAATCTGTTTGCGAGAAAAAGAAAAGGACTGACCAATAACTTATGACAAAAGCGAAGACTCAAAATAGTCTTGCATCCAGCCCAAAAAATAGACTGAAGAAGGAAATCAGTGAATTTTATGCCACAGCCAAAACACAGAACTGCAGTTGGAGATAGAAATTAATGAAACAACCGTAAGTTCATTTGCTGAAAATTGACTGCAGACTGCATTCACAGCAGCTGAAAGTTTTGTCACTACAGAGAGTACCGATGGGAAGAGGAAAACAGAGTAAAGATTAAACATGCGCTGCTCTTCTTGAACCCAGTTAACACTCAGGCACAGAACATCAACCAAGAGAGAGAGAGAGAGAGCCCACAGCCAACTTGAGAAACAGAGAAGAATATGTAGCAACGCACAGAGAAACACAAAGACAGAAGTCAAATCGATTCATCCCCATACATGCTTGCAAACAAGAACTCACATACACATGGAGAGATACAAACAAAGGACACTCTCACACACTCTCTCAATCCTCAAGAACACCAAGAGTCTCACATGCTTCTTGGGAGGAACACACACATGGAGAGCAAATGAAAACCCTAACTCTCTCCTCAAGTGTCCTAAGGGGTATGCAGCCCCTCACCTCTATTTATAGCCCTTGGCTAACGGTTCTTCAACCCGTTACGCCGGCTAAACCCTAACGGAGCCGTCTCCCTCTTGTGCAGCCTTGCGAAATTACCGATTCGCCCCCCGCACCTTCCGGAAGCTTCGCTCCTTGTCTCGCACGCCTCGCAACCACCTCGAGTCCACGTCGTCTTCGACACATCCCGACCGTTCTAACCTCAGCGCCACCTGCGCCTAGTCCGGTCCACCGTGTCTCGCCACGACTCCGCCTCGACGCCCTGCAGCCACACAGACAAGAAACACATCAAATAGCACCGCTCGACACATTAAAGCGTAAATAGTATAAACAAGTCTAAACCTGTCGCATCAACAGAATATACAACTTAACCCATACGACTAAGTTTGACCAAAAGTCCGACCGAGCCCGTTACGCCACGCAACGTCAAGGTCCGAACCAACCGACTCAAACTCGACTTTCCTAAAACGCTGTCAATTACTCATCATACACAACGAGATGACCTCCACATGGTCTCTCAGTCATCATCGAGGAATGTCTATGAGCTTAGCCCACCATGAACCATGCCTATGACACCTAGGCCCCATGCATCAGTCCTGTTCTGTGAACCCAGTGCACTGTAGCCCATGAACTACGCCCACAGACTCAGTCCATAGACCGATGGCCCATATGTTAGTGACCCTAGTCAAATTTCTTTAGGAAAATTATTTGGCTGAAAACCGAAAAGCCTCATTGATGTCATAAATCCAATTTTCCTTTAGGAAAGTAAATCTAAAAAAAGATAAATAGTGTATTTTCCTTTTTCTTAGATTTAAACCTTCCGAGAGCCTGTTCTTCTCCGTTCGAACTCCGATTGACCCGATTCTTCTTCCTAAATTTATATAAAATTGAGCTCTATCTTTTGGTTCTATTTTTTTAGTTTTTGGATTTTATTTGAATATATTTATATTTTATTTTCTTTCTCTTTCGTTGGATAACATTTTCGAATGAGTATTGCAGGAACTAAAGTTCAGGAGTTGGTAACTGAGCAAAGCCAAGGCAAGTCATGACATTTGATCATATTGAATCTATTTTTTTAAATCTATTATTTATTATTTTGTTTTAAGTTATCATGCATTGCTAATTTATTACAGACCCTTGTAATTGGTAGTTATCGACCAATTTGATTAATTCCTCAATTGATAATTTGAATGCCATTATTCCTTGTCACCATCAGATGGGTAATTATGTAGTGATACAATACTAGTATCCAATAATTAATACCATGATTCCATAGTCATGCTTATTGTTACATTGGGCTTACTATCACAAACTGATCAATTAATTAATTTTGACTTAATGGGATATTGAATCGTGGTGGTTAGCCACAGTTGTAAAATTTGGATACCATGACATTGGTATGTCAATGGTCTTGGTTAAATTAAAATGGTTTCATTGGGAAAATGATCGTGTAGTAAAGTAGGTGTAAATAGCACATTGGGATGTGGATGTTTCGCCTAGGTAATGTCTAAGAACTTAATTTTGTACGTTATTGATCTGAGTCTTATCGTACAACCACATGTTTAGTGTGAGATGGATTTGGCTGATTAATTTGTAATGTTTTAGCCTTAATTTTACCATTGAGACATTCTGTTGGTGTAATAGGGGGCTAATGCAGGTAGGACTATTAGCCTACTCAGTAGTGAATCCTTAGTAGGTGTGATTATTTCGAGATTGAGCATTGTAAATGCCTTGTTGTGATCTTCTTGATCAGCATGCCTAAGAAAGCGTGTTATACCAGTGACACCACAAGATGGTCATATCATGTTGGTAAAGTTGTGTAGCAGAGTGTAAAACTATTTGAATAACTGTGTCCTTGGTTATGGGCAATGCTTGATGGTTTCGCATGAGAAGTAGAGATTTCATAAAACATAGATTTGGTTGGTTTGGGAAGTGAATGGGTAGTTCACTTTGTGGTTATTCAATTCCATTGAATTAATTACTTACTAATCATTTTATAACTCCATTGAATTAATTACTTACTAATCATTTTCAAATTGTGCATTTTAATCTATTTATTGTATTTACTCTAAGTTGTTACTTTCCACAAAATAACCACTAAGCCATAACTTGATAAGCCTTGCATAATTATATTGCATCTTGTTACAAACGACTTACTGAGAACTCTATGTACTCACGACTATATCCATTGTTGTTTAGTTGCTGAAGAAGAACAATATCAGTTAGAGGTACCTGAAGCAGGATTTTTCGATGACTTCTCGGAATAGGACTTCGCTTCCTAGTCGATTGCCTATGGCATGTCAAATGGCTATTATACTTATCATTATTTTTTCGCTGCTAGATTTTGCTAAGCTCTTCAGGCTATTACTTGTAAGATTGGCCATAAGGTCAGTACTCTGGTACTTATTAATATTTGAGTCTTTCTTAGTTAATCGTGATCACGGTCAAAATTTATCAATGTTTCCACTGTGTAAACTAGCATGATTCTGGACTGATGCACAATACACCAAAAGGTCCAGATTTTCAAATTCGGGTCTCGACTATGGATCAAATTGGTGAGAAAGCTATATGTAACATCCCGAAATTGGGTTATTTCAAAAATATGAAATATTAAAATCATTTCCTGCATTTTGTTGGCATTTAAATTTCTTTTGAATATTTAGTTGAAATCTTTTTGAGATTTGTGGCGTGAAAAATTTAATATCAAAGAATAACCCCAAATGCATGTAATAGGAAACTAGAATTTTAAAAGCGAATCTGAAAAGATGATCCATCATAAGGAGTGAGAAATTGGAATTAAAATATAAGATCTCATTTTGGACTCAAATTCAAGATTTATAGAATGACATCAAAATGAATATTAAAACATATTTCTAAAAGGTTTCGCTAAGAAAATTCCTCCTTTTAAGTTAATTAGCCTACAAAACCCAAGTTTGGCATTCAAAAATTTATATGTACAATTTATAGCAAAAATTAAATAAAGTCAAAAACAGAGGACTATTAGATTTTGGGTCTAGAAAATTTAACCCAAAACCGTGAAATAAAATTTCAAGTATTAAAATCAATACCCTTAATTAGAAAATAGAAATTCAAATTCAATATCCAAATTCCAAAATTAAGATGTAGGCCCAGTGTTAGTAAGCTGCCAACAAATAAGTCTTAGTGGTAAATTTTGCTGAATAGCAAATGTTGAAATATGACCCTTGCTAACAGACTTTGCCCAGATAAAATCATAAGTCTAACCTGACTCGTGGAACTTCCTAAATAAATACAAGAATAATAAAAGAGATTATTAATAAAAAGACCGAGTCGTCATATTCTACCACCAACCTTGTCTCAAACCACCCGAACCGACCATTAACTCATAACAAAACTAAATCAAGATTATTAGGATTGTTTTGGATCTTCTGAGTTATTTGCCTTTATTTGGATTCAGTCATTTAGCGCGTAATTAGAAATTAAAGTCCTGAAGAATCAAAGGATCAAGCATGATCAAGAGCAAAGTGCAGATAAAGACCAGAAGCTCCAGAGAAAGCATTGTGTGAGCTCAAGACCGCGGTAAACCGCGCCAGGCGAGTCAATACTTTGATCATGTTGAACCTACTTTTCTGCAAATTACTTTTGTTTAAATTATCAAATTGCATGCTATTATTTTATATGCAAGTATATGTTTAATTTAAGATCCTAGTTATATGACCATGTTTACCTTGACTAATATTACACCCTCTTTTGAATACTTAATTATGTGAACCTTGTCACCCTCTTTCTAAAATAAGTCCGTAACTATATGCCATGCTTAGTATTGCTTAGATATTCATGGGCGTGAGAACGCCCAAGCATCACTTTCAAACATGTGAGAATTTGGTTGGGCAGTATTGTGATGATGACTGGTATATGCTGGTATGAATATTTTATGTTCCTAAAAATCCTACTTGCTTGAAAATTTGGGCGGATGGTTCGAGGGTGTGAGTGTGAAAGTGGTGCAGTGGAAGCACAAAAAGGGATAGTGGCAGAACTGCCCAGATAACCCTAAGGACCGAATCTTGTGATAGCCTCCCAAGGTACAACAGTACAATCACATGCTGGCAAAGTGTAGGCATGGCTAACTAATTTGCATAGCTCTAGTGTGGTTACGTCAAGGTATGAACACAAGTAAAGGGATGGATGGTCTCATCCCCGCCTTTGCCCGTGATGGCTCACAAGGGACCCTTCTCGAGGGATGGTCGCATCCTACAGAAGATAGACCTTAGCGGGCGTAACCACAGGTAGAATTATGCATTGTAACAGTCCTGTGATAATATACTCAACTGCATGGCTAAGGAATCATGTGGGGCAACGAGCAGATTTATCTCTTGTGGGTAAAGTGTACAAACTCTGCAGAGTAAGAACTATTCGAATAGTCGTGCCCATGGTCAAGGGCGGACATGGGCACTTAACTAGATATAGTTCTATTTCAAAAACTTTGTGGGTGGAAATGGAAAAGTGGAGGGCAGAGAAAGACCCTTATTTGAGTTGTCCTGGGTGTCGTCCCAGTGGTAAGTTAAGCGGTTATAACGCTAAAAGGTTAAGCATATGGTGCAGAGACTATGAAACGGTGGATGGAATCTGAATCGCTATTACTATTGCATTCTGTCACAATATGTTTTCGTTTAAATGGCTAAGTCGCAGGAAGTTTCTATGTATTATATTTCCAAAAGCAAACATTGGCAATACTTCTCCTAAAATAAAAGGCCAGAAAGAATAAATAGGGTCGTAAGAAAAGAAGAGAACTGTTGTGGTAAATACTTAACAATGCTTGGTGGATTCATGTCGATTATAAATAAGGTAATGATAGAAAAGAGTCTAGGAGAAATAAATTGGTGGTGTCTAAATGAATAGATAGGTTAAATAGATAATTTAAATGATTTCGGAGGATTAGAAGGGTGTAAAGGTAATTGTTGGAATTAATGGGATTAATAGGATTTGATCTAGATGTATGAATTGAATTGGTGGAAATTTGGAGATATGAGAATTGGGGTATAAACTTGATTAATGATAATCTTGGTGGAGAAATACCGGTGAATTAGTCAGAGTTAGATGATGAAAAGTAAGGATTAATTATGGGAAGAGTAAATTTCAGAATTGGATTATTAACAAAAAGGACTGAATTGTTAGAATATTTCTGATACAAGTAATTTCGGTGGTTTAAGAAGTAATCATGTTAGAGAATCATTAGAATTCGGAAGTGAAGAGTTGGTGATTTGTGATTGCAAGATTGGATTATTAGGAATCCGAAATACAAAGGTATTGGTGGACTCGAATAGAGAATATGTATATAGAAAGTGTATGTTCGGTGGATTAAATAAATAATGTCGCTACGTTTAGTGGATTAAATAAATGATGTCACTCGCTGTTTGGAGTCTTAGACAGCAAGCAGTAAAGAAAATATATCTTTGCTGGATTAAGTCAATTACGGCAATCGTCGTGTGGAGTCCTAGGTTGCAATCATAACACTAGGGTTCAATAATGATAATGCTACCAAAGAGAAATTGCTGGCAAATAAAACAACCCGAGCCTTTCCTTTGATAATCCATGCATACTATTTAATTGCATTCTGTGTATTGACTCGCGGAGCACGATGGTTAGTGTGCTCACACTCGCTCTCACAACAAATCCAGAGTCAAGTATCAAATCACTGTGCATCAGCAACACTGCAGATCCTGATGACAAAGAAGATGAAGATGTCAAGGACTAGGTCGTGAACCTCCAGTTAGCTGCCTGTGGGCAAGTCCTGAGGGTTCCCCTGTGTGCTTCGTTCTTCCGCTGCTATAATTTTCTGATTTCGGCCTAATCGGCCCATGTGTAAGTTTACTATATTATTTATGCTTCCGCATGATATGTATTTGATATTCATTTTCTGTATCTGTGAGCACTATCTACTGATCCAGGGAATAGTGCAATAAATCACAGAGGATTCCGGATGTAAAATCTGGGGTCCGACACTATATGTAGGACCGAAATGGCAACAGAGGGGGTGAATGGTGCCTTTAAAATTAAAAACCTCCCCTCAAGTACTCACACAGCAGAAAAGAACTCACTGAAAATCACAGATTGGGAAAAGAAATCAAATCCAGAGAGTAAGGAAAAATTCGCAAGATTCTTGGATTCTTGGCTTGAGAAACTTTGAGGATATCAAGGAAACACTCCCGAAAAACACAGAGGGTTGCCCAAAAATCCAAAATTCCATTCCAACTCTGATCCTTTGGCCAAGAGGCTTTGTAGATATCTTAGCAATAGTCACTGGACTTCTACAAGCCAAGATTCAAGCCATCACAGAGAAGGAAACAAGATTCAAGGCAAAACCCTAGAAGTGGGTCATGAAGAACAGAGAGAGCCCAAAACCGAAATCCTGAGATTAAACTTGATTTGCTCTTAGGAAAACTCGATCAAAAGACCTTGTGGCACTATCCCATCATAGAGCAACCCATTTCACACCTCATGGGCAAGAAACAACACAAAAAAACGGAGAATCAAGAACTCGCCCAAAAAGGAGAAGCGAAGAACAGAGAGCACGGGAATAAAAAGAAACTTCAGATTCTCATTCCGGATTACAAAATGAGTACAAAGGAGTCCCGATACGCATGGACATTCGAACAAGAAGAAGGATTACAAGACTCTCAACTCATCTCTCCCTCTCTCAATCCTCAAATCACCAAGAACTCTCCATAGTTCTTGGGAGGCACTCACAGGGAGGAGAGGATGAACGTGGGAGCAGCACCTCTGCCCTCAACCACTCTTCAACAACTAAAGCCTAAAGCAAAACAACCTCTCCAAAGGTTCTTTTGACTATAGCTAACCCTAACTTTCTCCTCAAACCCTAGAATGCCTGAGGGGTCATGCAGCCCCTCACCTCTATTTATAACCCTTGGCTAACGGGTCTCCACCCCGTTACGCCGGCTAAACCCGAACGGAGCCCGCTCCCACTTGTGCAGCCTCGCGAAATGACCATTTCGCCCCTCCTGCACCTTCCGGGAAGCTTCCGCGCTCCTTGTCGTTCAAGCCTCGCAACCACCTCGAGTCTCCGCCGTCTTCAACACATCCCGACCGTTCTGACCTCAGCGCCACCTGCGCCTAGTCCGGTCACCTCGTGTCTCGCCACGACTCCGCCTCGACATCCTGCAGCCAATACAGACAAGAAACACATCACATAGCACCGCTCGATATGATGGAATAAACATATGCCCTAATTACATAAGCCACCCAAACCAAACTCAAATTTTATGCCCTGACTGTTCTGTCTGCGCACACGCGGTAGTACCGCCGGTTCCATTGCGGTAGTACCGTCGGCCGGTAGTACCGCAGTTGAACCTGCGGTAGTTCCGCTCAACCTGGGAGCAGCAGACCTGATCCATTTTCCAGATTTTCAGCACACGAGTCAATTACTCATCACAAACATGGGAGCACCTCTCACATGATCTCTCACTATATGACTAGTCTGGAATGCTCTTGAGTAAGACATATTTTAGCAGACACCTCCATGCAATGAAAATAGAGGGTGTACATCGATGGGTGTTCCCTCAGCTATACCAGTATGGGCTCAAAAGGTGCATGTGGACATGGTATTGTATTGCATTAAGGTTTGTTGATGATAAGTGAAGAAGAGATGGTATTGTGGTAAATATTGATTATTATGCATATTGATGCTATTGTTTTATTATGCATTTGCTATCTTGGACTTACTATCACCCATGTTGTTGTTTTTGGTGAACGATGGAGGCAATATGCATGGGGTTGGAGTAGCACTTGATCAATTCATGCACCGATGTTACTACACTTATAACATTTAGATAAATAGCTATTCGTTGATAGTGATTTGGTTTATGCAATCTCTTGCTTTTGGATAATAAGTTCCTTTAGAGCATAGAGCTATTAGTTTGGGTGCAATCAAATATAGTATCATTGTTTGGTTTCAATAATTGGATTATCTTCATTATTATTAATGCTTCAATTAAATGTTAAGTTTTGTTCCATTTAATGTCATCATGTTTATGCTAAGTTTAATATTTTATGAAAGATTGATTACTGTATTGATGTTAGTAGTATGTGAAAGATGGTTTAATTTGGGAAGGGATGGAGTTGGCCGGTGGTGACATTTTAGGCTCATGTTGGGTTGAGGTGTTATAGACTGGTTTTGTTTACAGGTCGATTTCGGGTGATAATCTAGAAATAATGTTTCTCTTTTCCTTGGTAGAGGAAAATGGTGTTTCTTATGTACTTTTATATTGTTAATGCAGAGATACGTAGTGCAAACCAACAATCAAGTGCAATATTAAGGTCTGGACAGGAAATTAACATGAAAATGTTCGACTCAAAATTATTCCCTCAAGTGAAGGTGTCAGTTATTGTTTTTCGATGACGGGAGTTGTGGATCCAATAATGGCGATGGACTTGCACCAAAATAAAGGTAACATTTATGGATCATGACAATAAAAATTTACTTCCATCGTTTCACTATATTTGTACACGACCTTGAAAATATTCGTGTCAACATATTTTATCCATTAATGGAATATAATGTTGGGATACAGGTAGGCTACAATAGCGCAGATTAAAATTTTCTACTGCATAAACCAAGAAGCCATGCATGTAAGATATCATAGATCGTTACCACTAGACGATTCATTGAAGAGCGCATCGGTGTAGAGGTAGTAGCCGATCGTCCTCCGACCAACCATCTCCTCCTCGCGGTCGTGCCGATTAGCACCGTAGTCACAGCAGTGCCTCTATCGAGGTCCACACGTCCAGGGATAGAACACCGTGCATCAGTGTGCTAGCACCAGCATGTACGGTAAGGGTTATGAGAAGTGCCGACTAGGGTTTCGACGGATGTGTTTGGGATACCTCCCTTAGCCCCACACCCTATTTACATAGCCTCCAATCAGATTCTTATCCGATACGAGTAGAAATTAAATCCGACTCGAAAACTATCATCTGGACCCTGCTCGTTCTAGCCTATTAAATGTGTGGCCCTGTAGATTCATGTATATTTGGCCATGGGCCGAAAACCGCTTTTCGGTCTATAAGTCGGTAGCAGTCCCTAACAGTACATAACGACTCCTAAATATACATAAAGATCATATCGGATGAACATATATGGTGCTTATGTACCGATCCCTTTGCCTCATGATACCTGATCGAACTCAAGGCGAGAAGCGTGCCATCCTATGATAGTTCGATCCTTCATTCGAACCTGTAGTGGATTACTTAGTTGTGATTGACTCCTCAACCACATTTGGCATGGCCATGCACTTCCTTAATCCATCCACATCGAGGGGTTTAGAGATATCTCTCCTGTTAAATAGGAGAAGCAAATTCTATTTGATCGCTCATATTTCCTCGTATGTTTCATAGTAAACTCGAAAGCTATCTTTATGATCACCAAGTCACGGAGTAGTGCTTGGTAACCCCTAAGTAAACTATTACACATGTAGGAAATAATGACAATCTTAGGTCTAGGATTCTATATGCACTATGTATGAGACCAACTGATGATACTTAAGAATATAACAATTCCCGCAGCGTCTCATGGTGAGTTAATTTAACATCATGTTCCCTAACATATGTCTACGTTATTGATTTGATATCCTATATCCATGATCTGTGAAACATGATCATCAATCAATACATGTACTGATCTATAAATCATAATTGTCCAACATAATGATATAAGATCAACGATAATTTAGAATAACATCAAAACATGAATAAAGAGTTCCACGAACAAGTCACATACTTGTTGATTAATACAAAAAACATTTATTTAAAGGATAAAATAATATATTATTTAAAAGATCATAAATATAGAAGTGATACAATCATCTCCATGATTGCCTCTAGGGCATATTGGTAACATGTAAAGTGTATGTGTATTAAGGGAATGCAGAGTGTAGTATTGTAATTGTCTGTCTCTCTACCCCTGGTAAAATGCTTTGGAGGGAGCTAAGTGGTTGTGGTTTGTCATTTAATAGAGATATATATGGTCATTTCTCATTAAGTGTTTTTTAGATTTAGTACTATCTTAGTATGTATGTATCTTAGTATATATGTATGTACTAACTTAATTGTTGGTTTGCACTTGATATATTAAATTATTAATATCCAGCTTAATTTTGGTTAGCCCTCACGCCTAGTGGAGGAGTCACATTCAAGGTTGCAGGATCCATTGACCAAACAACCTTTTTAAAACACCCGGTAAATATGAGAGTTAATGCAGAAGTCTAAAACTTGTACAAGACAATTTTTGACAGATGTCTATTTATTTTGAGATTCAAATTTTGTAATTTTTACGAATAATTAGATCTTGCTGATTTTTATAAGATGCCGATACGAGTTTTTATAAGATCTTGCGACAATTACGGCGCGATGTAAAAATATCAAAGATTCTTGTGTTCCAAACACCGCCCTTTCCTATAAATTTACTATGTTCTTCTGTTTTGCCACTACATTCCTACGCCCTTCTTGTGTTTTTCTCATCAATCTGTTTTCCATTCCTGCATTCCAAATTAATAAACCTAAGTCTGGACTCTTCACTAGCTAGCACGTGGAGGATGTACAGCCTTGACCTAGGCGCAGCCCAAGCCCAGCCCAGCCCGGTCCAGCCCAGCCCACCATCTAACTGGGCCTATTACTTGTATATAAAGGACTTGAGCAGGTGACGATGCGCCTGATCACTATCAGACATGTCATATATAGGTGATAGGACGCCACCGGCCGCTAGTGCATACATAGATTCGGCTACGTGCACAACCGTCCACTCCAGGCAAACCCTCTGCCCTAAGATATTACTAACATTGCCCAACAAGTTTCCTTCTCACGCGAAAGTGATTCTAGGCTACAAACTCTCACGAATGCTGCAATGTGCAAGCAGGATATGCAGTTCCGAGGATCAAGCATGGGCATCATATCAGCATGGAACCATGCATGGCCAAAAAGAGGCGGCCTCATGATTGAGGGCATGTTCTTTTCCTCCGAAACTAGCGGCTTTTGACTTTTGCTACAGTATCTAACTTTTAAATAAAGTATTTTCTCAAGACGGAATCTACAAGTTAAACAATATACACGTTAAAAGCCCAATATCTGTACCATCCAAAATCGCAAGTGAGTATCTCTCTCCGTAATCTGTACCGTAAACAGCTAAAATTCAAAATTTTCAACAAAAAACTATAAGCCGCAGCCATTGCCAAATAAGCCCGGATTCCTACACAAGGAACTGCCCAATACAAGGGAAGGGAAGGGAAGCTGCAGGCTAGCAACAAAGAGCAAGCTGGCTTAGGGCCTGTTTGTTTCAGCTGGTGAGTATCCAGCTAGTCAGAATCTGGAGAAGCTGGATAACCCCAGCTTCTGGCTACTAGTTCATTTTCTGGATTCTGTAGCTTCTGGCTACTTAGAATTTGGATGAAAATCTGGACTGTTTATTTGAGCTGCAGATTCTAGGTGTAGCTGCAGTTGCCAGAAGCTGAAACAAACAGGCCCTTAATTAGCTGCAGTGTTCACTTTTCACAGTAGTGGTGGGAGACACTACTGCCCCACCTCATCAGCTCCACCACCACCACCACCACCACTAACACCACTACTACTACTTCTACATGCAACACCAACTGAGATGAGCAGCAGGGATATTCCATGTCACAATCCGCACCCTCCGGCTTGCTCGATCGCGCTGTCGGCGACACCAGGAGGGCAGGCCGAACATCGACAGCGATAGGGCACTGCCAATCCCTCCGGTTTGATGTTGTCCCCCTCTGCTAGCTAGGTAGCCAGCCTTTCCTCTCCGTCCGTTTTCCCTAGCTCCCACACTTCTGCATGCACTTGATGTGTATCTGGAAAGGTGGCTCCGATGGTTGCCAGTATCTTGTCCTAGGTTAAAAGGGGTTCGAAGGGGGTTGTATCTAGGGTTTTAGCTAGACCTGTGTAGGACATGGCCGGCGCACTGACGATGGGTAAGTTGGTGGTCAGATTAATTCTGACCTGGAGAAAACACAACTGAAGATTGCGATAAGTGATTATGTTTGATATGCGCGTAGGTAGAGTACTTCAAGTGATGAGGCGGGTTGGGAGCTGCAAAATTTATCCAGGAATATTGTAGATTCCATGTTTAATTCTGCTTGCTTGCTGCGGGATGAACACGAGATCACAGGCATTCTTGCCTTGCAAAAGTGTATGGGCTTTCAGCTAGCTAGCCATTGACGAACGAACACATTGGCAGGGAACACAGCATGATATGCTGCTGTTGCTGCAGATCATTGGATTTGACAGCGCATCCCGATCCAAGGGTTTTTTTGTCAGAAAAGTGGGGCGACGAACTCATGGTAAACAAGGAATGGAGCAGTTTGCTAGTTGTGATAAAGACAGGTGTTTCTTTTTCTTCAGAAAGGACATGAAGGTGTTTCCTACTGCATTTCTTGTTTCTGATATCTGAATTCATGACTTTTTGTAAAAAAAAAGGAAAACAATCGATTAATGTGAAAAATCTGCTGAAACATCTGTGATAAAGAAACCAATAGAAACGTTGCTAGAACCATTCGATCATGCAGGTGTTTTTATGATATGGCAAGTGCACGGATGGATTAAATTCTTGTTGCAAGTTGCAATGGGCAGAACCCAACTAATATATAGTATCACTAACTTTTACAGGTGTTGGATAAAATTAAAATTAAAGTTATTTGGAATTAAATTTGGACAAATTGAAGAGTGACTAAGGAATGATCTCGATCGAAGCATTATCGACCATGTACATAATTTTTAGATATCACATCATCTATGTATCCAATCAATGTTCAGATGGTTTGTTTTCTGAAAATGTCCATTCATGTATGTGTATTGTACTTCCAGCTGAGTCAAGAAAAGAAGTGTAGTATATTTTATTTTCTGATTGAATATGTACTTTTTTCAGTTAAATATGAACTTATTGACTCATTCCATTTCTTAGTTCTTAGCATTTCAACATCATGTCCATCTATGCCCAGCTACACTCTTTAGTTTCTCTGTTTTTAAGTCCTTGTCTGCGACAGAGTCACATGCATGTTGATATATAGGGTCGGGTCTGTACTGTACATCCCACGGATTCTTTTTTTACTTACGAAATTTAAGAGAAAAAGGTTGTCAGAGATTAATCAAAACTATTACAATTAAACCACACATGTTCTTCTAATGCACAGTTACTCCCCACGGGTTTGAAATCTTCTAGTCAAAGTATTCCTTCTTTTTATTGAGAGAGAAACATTAACAGTCTAAGTATTCTTTCAACTAGCTAGTCGACGAATGTTATCTTTAGGAGATGATTTATTAATCCTCAGTTTCTTTAGCTTCAAGATGCAAATACATACCAAGCAAAAATATATACTAATAGTTCAATTGCACTCATCTGTCTCGGCTGAAGCAATTTGCAGTGTGTGCTTAGGCACTTCGGGTCGAGGCCCAGTTTGCATTTGCAGGTTTGTCGCTGTCTTTTGGGACACACACACAAAGTTTGCGTACGACATGCCCCCTGATTGGGCTTACAAGCTGTATCCAAACTTGTGCTGTCGATCAATCAAAGGAATCTGGAATTTTTCGATCAAGCTGTATCTCTCTTTCTTTTTTTTCCTCTCTTCCTCCTGTATCTGAACAGCTTGTCCTGCTCTGAAAAATATGAGTAGGAAATGGACCGGAGCAAACACGCCGGCTTGGCGTTTTCGGCCCGATGGGCATGTCAGGTTAGGCCCACGTGTGGCCTGTCGTGTCTTCTTCGTTGAAGCGTACATAGGCTATCTGGCTAGTTTATTTTTATTACATGCACTAAAAAAAGTTTATTTTTATTATAAGGTAGATGTCCATGTGCGTACACCACTGTACACATACACCGTATTGCATACACACATGAGTACGTACCCTTAACACACGTTTAGAAATAGGTAGGCTAGAGATAGATACATGCGCCATTTCACGGAATTCCCGCTATGCATTTCGGTTAATCCGGAGAGGTGAGGCTAAAACAATCCTATGCTAATCTTACTCACATAATGATTATTGCTTTTGACCGGTGTCCCATATATAAACCCACGAGATGTGCCAATAGCAACCAAAGCAACAGACAATCTAATCGAAAGGTAGAAACAATTTAGAGCACACAAGAGGATTACAGGCTAGGATTGTCAGACTTCAAGCGTTAAATACATGTAATCCTCCTATATATACTGTACTAGTTCACAATCAGGGATTAGTACACACATCTATACACATTGCATTCATACAACTTACAATAATAGGTTATACATATGCGATATATATCAAGTTTACAGTAAAAAGGCTGACTGGCCAAATAAATATAAGTACGAACAGAGTGCAGCGGAAGGTAAGGTAAATAAACCAAAATGCATTCAGCGGTATACCATCCATTCTCCATAGGCAACCGATAAGTATTAGGCTCTACCATGACCCGTCATCGTACCATTCGGTACTGGCACAAAGTAAGCATCATCAGGGATTGTTTCTTCTCCATTTTTTGAGCAACAAAATAAGTAAGGTTGAGTACATTGTGTACTTAGCAAGACTTGTAGTATATCATAACATATTATATAAATGTAAGGCTAAACAAAGGATGAGCCTCTACTCTACAAGTTATTTTCATCATAAAGCAAGTTTTCATTTACAATATCGATAGGTAATTTGCAATGAAAATTTAAAGAGCAATTGCTATGTAAAGAAATAACAGGTATATAACTTTGAATAAGAGTAAATCATAGTCCTCCTCAGTTGCAATCAATGAATAAATTTTGGCCATAGACATAGCACATACGTCACAACATACTATCCAATCATTTCCATCAAAACCGTTTTGTCATAAAATAAAACTAGACTCAGTGTAGCTGCACCAAGTATGCTCATGACTACGAGCACGACTATTTAAATAGTTTTACACTATCGAGAGGTTGTACTGCTTTACCCATATTAAATAATCAACTATTATGTCAGTCACTACATGCTTCCTTAGACGTGCGATGAAGTGATTATCATATAACCTTTACATCATCTATATTTTCCTTGTACCAGCCTGATGAATGACAAACCATCACATAGTTGTGTCCATCCCCCAAATGAGGCATTCACCATTGTATTGGCAAGCTTTGGTCCCAACACCTTAGTGAAGAGAGTCCCTACGAGCAAACCTTCCTAGAATACCTTCACAACTATGGCATACCAAAATGCAAGGCTAGTTCTAGATAACTTAGTTAGCTAAAGCTAGAGCCCATAATAGCACATGTGATTGTACAGTTAAACTTAGATGTGAGACAATAGAGTTCAGTCCTTAATTGACCTGGGTGAGAATCTCTCCCAATATATATGCGAGATCACACTCTCACATTTTTTTAGTTTATAATATAACTCGCCAGCATCAAAATTGAGGTTTTATTTTATTTTTATATGAAACTAACAGAGGTTACCCCTCTAGTCCAACCTTTCAAAATTGCCTATTTCCACGTGCATGTTTTTCCAAACATCTAAATTTAGTGAAAATTAGGGTGTGGCTAAGCATCTAGATGGTATACATAAATGTAATATACCCAAATTGTATTAGTTACTGTCTAAACTATGTTCTAAAGGCTATAATAGTGAGGATATCAATATCACAAGGAGGATCGATGCAAACAATAGGAATTAACTGTCGTTGCCCACAAGTATAGTGATTTACAAAAAACTGACATGCATGCATACTATTTTTTGCAAACAATGTACGCATAATATTTTTTGCAAACAATATACAATAGTTCAAATAATAGGATCAATAAGGTCAAAAGGGGTGCTTACCTTGCTCTGGGTTCTCGGAGTGTTGCTCGGGTATGTTCTCATAGTCTTTCGGCATGACAGTATCTAATTGGTAAAACTAAATGAGCACAAATAAGAGCCAAATAAATTCAAACAATGGTCAAATTCAAATATTTTTTATATATTCAGATAGAGAATGATTTTAGAAAATTTTAGAGACAAAAATTTCTAAGTTTGGAGTTCATATGCAAAGTACATGAATTTGAATTTTGTTCAATTTTATAAAATCCTAAAAAAGAAAAAGGTGACGTCGAAAGCGTATTTTCCACAAGAGTACACTTTCCTACTGAGAAAGCAAATTTTCACAGAACTAAAAGCCACTTTTCTTATTTTATTTATTTTCTAAATTTTCTTACATGTGAGCCATGCATGTCAGTCTCTCAAGTTTTATATCATGTTTAATGTATTAAAACACTGAGTGGGTCCCATATGTTAGTGACACATATTTGAAATCTCAGTTTATTTAAAATGCATAACTAATTTTGGTTGGACCCACCTGTCATTGACTGATTACATTTAAACTTGTCATTAGCACTAACTATTTTCTCTTACATGGGGAAGCTCTGGGCAGTGGAGGCAGTGCAAGGGGAGCTCCGGTGCGACGTCATGACGGCGAGGAGTGGCAGTGGCTTGTTGGGGTTGCAAAGGCTTCACAGTAGGGGACTCGCTCTTGTGCTAAGGTTTAGTGTGCTGGGCTCAAGGTGCCATCGAAAAGCTATAGAGGCTAGACGGGGACCAATGGTCACCAGAGGCAGCATCGGTGAGGTTCCCATGGCAGCGCCATGGTCGGCCACAGCAACAACCTAGAAAGCTATGGCCATTGGCCAAATCAACCAGCGTGTGAGCACTAGGGGTCTGCAGGAGGCTCACCGAGGGTTCGACCAAGGCTGAGGTGGTCAAAGACAGCTTATCGACGGTGAGCAGCAGCAATGAAGAGGAGGATCTTGGTGCTAGTGTTCCTCGACGATGGAGAGGCTACAAAGGAGCTCGCATTAGCTACCTAGCACCATGGAGATGGGGTAGAAGTGAGGGATTGAACTATGGCTCACTGGAGCTCCTTGAATCACCAGAGATGGCAGCGATGGACAAAAAATGGAGAAAGCTTGACCTCAACGATTCTCTATGTTTAACAGCAATTAAATGAGCACGAAGCTCAGAGGGGAAGTGAGGAAGGTTATGATGTGGTCGGGGAGGAAAGAGACTCACCGGAGAAGCTAGAAAGCGGTTTTGGGCTCATTGGTGTTGAGAATGACGTGCTTGTTGTTGGCGATTTAGAGAGCTAGAAGCTCGAGGAATGCGCAAAAATGAACGAGTGGGCGAGCTAAGGAGAAATGAGTGCAATGTAGAGCTTAAATACTAACAAGAAGATCACAGGTAGAATTGTTTGTCTCACACAACTATGGTGAGAAAACGTGAGCTCGTGCGCATCTCCACCACGTGGACAAGCAGAGGGGACAAAAGACACGTCTCACAAACCTTGAACATGTTGATCCTAGTTTACAAATAAAATTATATTGTTTCAAATTATTCAGCATGCTTATGATTATTCAATGTATTTAAATTCTAGTTTTAAAGACTTAGTTAACACCTACTTGTTATGACCACATTTGACGTTGAATACCTAATACCTTCTCACCCTAGAATAAAACTCTAGTTAGTACACTAGTATTAGCTAGAAAACTTTGTAGCAATGCTTAGTCATGCCTAGAGATAATCTTAGACTTGGGATAACTTTTTCACATAAAATGTTGATTACTGAAAATGTATTCTTGACTTTGGTAAGTCAAGAAGGTGTATAAAATATTTAAAAATAAAATATAAAATTTGGTTTAGACTTAGACAAATGGTTAGGTGGTGGGAGCTTATTGGCACAACATGGGTACTTGGTGGCACTACGTGGGGTGCTTAGCATAAGGGGTATGTGGGAAGTCTACCCAAGTTAATTAAGAATCGATCTATGAGTACTTCTACAAAGCCATATCGTACTACCACAAAGCTGGTATGAGATAGACCTTGCTAACTATTTTATGAGGTCCCAATCTGAGTCTCACTATAGGTTGAATGTGAGCATGGTGTAGGTCATGAGAAGTCTCACACGGTACAAGACAGGGCCCCGATCTAGTGGATTCTTTATTGGGGTGACCAGGTTGGCAGCTTTGCATTGTAAAAGCATTGTGATAATCACTTAGTCACACGCCGATGGTAGTGTGTAATGGCCGACATTGTAAGTTGATTATCTCTTATGGGTAAAGTTGTATCACCTCTACAGAGTGTATGAACTATCTTAGATATCCGTGCCCACGGTCATAGACATGTCGAGTAAAGTTTTTCGTGGATTAAACTTTGTTTTTCATCAGCTGGTTTAAATGGAAATATTTGAATCTTTTTAGAGAAAGATGGCTCGGGTGGGATACCCTAGGTTAGGTTAGTGTTAGGTTGGACCTGCACTAACGGTGTTAATTTATTTAAATTATTGCATTTACTTATTGTATTAAAATTTAGCAATTTATATCTATTTATTGTATTTGTTCAAACTTGGCTTTACGCTCAAATAACCCTATTATACCTTCACATCTTGTTATTACATTAATAATGCATTTTCTCATGTAACTTGCGGAGTACATTTTTGTACTCCTCCTTGCTTAATTATGTTGCTCATAGGAGGAAGACTTCAACTATGGTGAGGATCAATATGAGTAGGCCATGTCTTACTATCAATTGCTCGTGGAAAGGCTTGTTGGGCTTCTTCGCTTTATCTACTATCTTCCATTGTTATTTACCTTTTTATTTAGCCTATGGGTCGTGGAAATTTAAAACATGGCCATAAGACATGTACTCTTTTTGTTAATAATAAAGTTGGTCATTATGCATGATATGTATCCCTATTATCACTATATGCACTAGCTTTTTCTGAACTAGTGTGATGACACAGAGGATACAGAGGTGTTGTTTCTGGGTCCAACAGAGCTGATTCACCATATAGACTTATTTTAATAGAAATATATAATTCTAAAACTCTTATAAAAACTTATCTCTCCCATTCTTTCACTTAACTATGTTCTTTTAAAATTGTTTTCTAATTCCTTTTCTTCTCAAATATTTTAGATGGCTGAGACTCCCACCAAAATCTCTCATGGAATACAAGCGGGACACTTGGCTACCCTGCCTATGTGGAAGCGCCTTTGGCAGCTAAAGTTCAAGGCGCGACCAATCTATTAGAGGTACCTTTGGTCCTACGGCGATCAAGAATGCTAGAGGGGTGGAGGTTTGATCTTTGCCAACATAAGAGATGATGTCACCTTCCACACCTTTGATGCTCCACAAACCTGGGATAACTTCTTAACGGGTATCCAGGATGTGCTCGGGAAGCCATTTGCCAGCTGAGAGACATCTATGAGGTGGAGTTAAGGGGCAGTGCTTTTTGGTACTATCCCAGCAAGTACCCCGCTAGCTCCAAGCCTCTTGTGACCACGAAGGATGAGAACAACCCCAGGTTTGTGCACCAGATGGAGCTCACCAAGTCCCTAGACTACCTATACTAGTCTACCTTGAATAAGTTAAGCTTCATCACATGCCACCTCTACAGGGTAGAGGAGGAGATAGCTTTGATCCATGCTAGCAATGACGACTCCTCAATGCAGGGAGATAACATCGAACTGCCACCGAAGAAGCGCCACACCAGAGATAAGCAGAAGTACTTAGCCTAGTTCAAGTCAGTCCCTTAGGTTAACCTAAGTTAGAGTCTTAAAATAATAAAGAACATTGCTTATGAGCTGTTATTCCCTTGTCAATAGCTACAAGATTATCTTATTATTATAATTATTATTAAATAAAGATGCTTTTGCTAAGTTTGTTTCTTTCATTTGGAAGTTTACTTTAATTTTGTTTGTGGGATGGACATAAAAACCCCTCTTACTTTCTTCCTACATTTCCCTAACCTTTGGAAGCACCAAGCAGATGGTGAACACCAGGAGCAATGGCAACGACAGCGGCAACAACAACAACGGAGCTCAAGGAAGTCAAACCGCTCCCATCCCTCCACTATCACCTGCTAATGGACCCAACTGGGCCCAAATGATGGCCAACCAGAATCAACTCATTCAATTGCTGGTGTATACCATCAACAACCTCGCTTAACCTACTATTCCAGCTCAGGCCCGACAATCTAGATTGTCAGAGTTCATGAGGATGCATCCCCCAATCTTCTCTAGCAGTACTAAGCCAATGGATGCGAATGATTAGCTCTGAGCCATCGGGAAGAAGCTGGACATCATACAGTGTAGTGATCGGGAGAGAGTCCTTTTTGCCTCTTACCAGTTGAATGGACCTACTTTAGAGTAGTGAGACATTTTCATCGCCGCTCACGCCCATGCATAGGCCATCACCTAGGATGAGTTTGTGCATAATATTTGCAAGGCTCATGTTCCTGTTAGCATCATTACTCTTAAGAAGTTCAGAGCTCTGTGCCAAGGAGGATATACAGTAAATGAATACCTCTAGAAGTTCAATCAGCTGGCATGCTACATGCCAGAAGATGTTGTCATCGATGAGGTGAGGCAGGAGAGGTTCTTGGAGGGCCTCAGTGATAACATCTCTATACAACTGCTCTCCAATGACTACTCTGACTTCCATCAACTTGTCAGCAAAACCATTCGCCAAGAAGGCAAGCATGTTGAGACGGAGAACCACAAGAGGATGGCCACTCAGAAGGTCAACCCAGGAAGTTTCCCCAAAGCTCATGGCACCCCACCACATTCAAGCAACATCAGACCAATAGCAACCTAGGTGCCTTTCCAGGCAAACCGCTCTGCTCCTTAGACGATCTACCCCTTCCTATCGGTGGGCTAGTGCAGAAGAACACCACCTTGTATGATGGAGTGGCATTCTTCTACTGTAAGGAGATAGGGCATTTCGCCAAGGTCTACCCCAAGAAGCTCTAGGCTGCTGCTAATTCTAGATAATCAGGAGATCAAAACTCTGGGCAAGTCTCCAAGAAGCCCCAAAACTTTGTAAAATGGCATGTGAACCACACCACCACAAAGGAAGCCCAAGCTGCACCGGACGTCTTGTTGGGTATGTTTCAAGTAAACTCAGTGCCAGCATCAGTTCTATTTGATTCCGGTGCTTCGCATTCTTTCATTTCCAAAGCTTTTATGGTTAAGAATGGGTTGGACTCAATTCCTCTTAGCAATCCCATGATAGTTCATTCCCCGGGAGCAAAAATGAGAGTTAAGACCTTATGTTCAAAAGTGGATCTGCTCATTGAAGGAGTGCCATTTCTCGCTGAGCTGACAGTTTTGGACTCCCAACTATTGTATGTTATTCTTGGTAATGAAGTGGTTATCCAAGAATAGGGGACAAATAGATTGTGCCACATGATCTATTACCCTCACCAATGGTCAACGAATGAAGTTACCTTCGCACCAGGAGTCCCTAAAGTAGAAGAATGTAATCACCTCCATAGTTTAGAAGAAGTAGATTCAAGAACCTGAGGATAAAGGCTATGTTTGTCCAAGCTCATCACCTTGGTGAACACCCGTTCTCTTTGACAAGAAGGAAGATGATAGTATGAGAATATGTGTGGATTATAGCATACTCAGCAATGCCACTATCAAGAACAAGTATCCATTACCCAAGATCGATGATTGTTTTGATCAATTAAACGGAGCTAGTATAACATCCTAGTTTCAGAGACTTTTTTAAAGCTTTCTTAAAAAATAACCATTTGGATTTTCTTCAATTAATTAAAGCTTAATTTGAATTTTTGGAAATTAAAAAGATTTAATGTGAATAAAGTAAACATCAATTAATTCAAAATCAATTTTATTTGAGTTCCTTGTGTTGTAAGGAATTTTTCTTTATTTTTTGGATTTTGGAGTTTATTTGCTATTTGTTTTTTAGCTCAATTTGAATTATCCTAATTTCTAAAATTTGAAAATCATTTCAAATTATGGATTTTCCTTTGGCCGAATTTCTCTCTCCGGCCTGATCCATTTCCCCTCGTGGGCCTATTTCCTCGTGTGCCCCTTGGCCTAGCTCGCCTCGCTGCCACGCATCGTGCATCCCCACTTCACCCATGCCGCTCGTTGTCATCCTCTCTGTGTCCTTGACCAAACAGTCCCGCCTCGCTGCCACGCATCGCACATCCCTACTTTGCCTATGCCGCTCGTTGTCTTCCTCTCTATGTACCTGACCAAACGTTCTCGCCTATCAGCTTCGTCTTCCTCATGCCGTGATCGAGTCACACATTGTTCCTCCGTCATAGCCATCGTGGACTCCACGCCAACTTCACCTTCGACTCTCCTTCCCTGGGTATAAAAGGGCACTCTGGGCACCCTAGAACACATCCTTGAGTAGCCTCGCCTTGCCTTGTCTTCACAAGGAAATTGAAGTTGAGTCGTTGCCACCTTCATCATCTCCGACGAGCGATTTCGCCGCCTCCAGCGAGTCTCTAACCTTGCCATCTTCTCCCTTTGCTCTGCCGTGCTCCCCTCTACCCTTTCGTACCTCACAGAAGATAAAGCCTTGTTGGCGCCCTTCACTACCATGGTCTACCCTCCTCTGATACTCAAACCTTACCGTCTGGCTAAGTCGATGACCCTGAGGTTCCGCACTAAGCTCTTTAGCATCACACTGTTGTCAGGAACCCATTGCGCGCGTCGCCAACTCTCGCCGGGTCCTCTCGTCGAAATTTCACCAATGGCCACACCTCATTTTTGCCTCTTTCACCACTGATGATCGTGTCATGCTTACCTGATTAATCTGACCTAGTGGATGAGATCACCATGCTCCAATGATGCTCATGGTCACCTCACCATCGTCTAATTCGTTGTCGTTCTTTATCGCTGGCGTTGAGCCCATCGGCCGTCGTTCTATTCCATGTGGCTCATGAGGTGTCATGCCACATCAGTGCTCAGATCTCATGTGTCTGCCACGCTAGAGCCATGTCAGCCTTAGTTGCCAGCTTAGCACACCGCACTGCACCGCCACATCATCAGCCTAGTCAGCAACCATGTCATTGCTATGTCAGAGCCACATCATCACCTTTGCACATGTGTCTACCCAGTCAGCCTGCCATGTCAGCCAAATCCATGAATTGGCTCAGTGGACCTAGTCTACCATGGATCAAGCTACTATCATGTGACCCCACATGTCAGAACACTATTCCATAGACCCAGTTCACTGTAGACCTGTGAACCGTAACCGTGGACTTGGTCTATAGACCATGGGCCTACTTATCAGCCAAACACCTATTTTTCCAGAATTATTTTATTTTGGAAAATCCAAAAATCTATGGGGCCCATCTGTCAGCCCCTAGATTTTTATTAATTAATTCTGAAGGGAATATTCTATAGAATATTCTCCTTTCTCTCTCAATTTCTGGGAATTTTTTCTTGATAAATATTATAAGAGTTTGTTCTCCTTCAAACGAACTCTGTTGAGCTGATTCTTCATTGTAAATTCATCTAAAATTAAGCTCTATCTTTTGGTTCTAGTTTTGTTATTTTTGGATTTTATTTTGATTTTATTTTGATTTATTTATGTTTCACTTGCTTTCTCTCTCATTAGATAACATCTTCGAAGGATCGGAAGCAGGGCTTGAAGTTCAAGAATTGGTAACCGAGTAAAGCCAAGGCAAGTCATGACCTTTGATCATGATTAACATATTATTTCAAATCTATTATTTATTATTTTATTATAAGTTACCATGCATTGCTAATTTATTACAAACCATCTAACTGGAAGTTATCAACCAATTTGATTAATTCCTTAATTAATAATTTGAATGCCATGATTCCATTCTCACCATAGGATGGGTAATTATGTAGTGATGCGATACTAATATTTACTTGGGTGGAACGTTTAGTATGCCATGCATATTGTACATTGTGCTGATCATCACATGTTGTTCAGTTAATTAATTTTGACCTAATAAGATATTGAATCATGATAGTTAACCACAGTTATAAAACTTGGGTGCCATGACATAGGTGGTATTATTGGTGTTGGTTATACAAAATGGTTTTTACTTGGGAGAGTGATCATGCATTAAAGGGGGAAGTGTTGTCATCTCTTTGGGATATGGATGGCTCACCTGGGTAATGTCTCAGGACTTAACTTTATGTGTCATTGATCTGTTCCTTACCGTGCAATCACATGTCTAGTATGGGATGGACCTAACTAATTAATTTGTAATATTTCAATCTTGATTTCGTCATTGAGATGATGTGGATGGTTAATTCATTTATGGGCAATTTTTCCATGTGGCGCAAGCGGGGGCTCTTCCGACTAGGTGGTAGCCTACTCGGTTGCGAAACCTTAGCGAGTGAGCTCAGTTTGAGATTGAGCATTGTAAAAACCTAATGATAATCACTTAGTCGCACACCCAAGGAAGTGTGTATTGCTGACATAGTGAGTTGATTATCTCTTGTGGGTAAAGTTGTGCAATCTCAGTAGAGTGTAAAACTATTTGAATAGTCGTGTCTCCGGTTGTGGATAATGCTTAGTAATTTCAAATGAGGGGTAGAGATTTCATAAAACTTGGATTTGATTGGTACAAGAAGTGAATGGTCAATTCACTTGTGGTTTACCCGATTTCCTTTGACATAGTTATTCATTACTTGTTTCCAAATAATGTATTTTAATCGATTTATTGTATTTACCATAAATCATTGCTTTCTGTGAAACAACCACTCAGCCACTCTTTGATAAGCCTTGCGTCTTGTTTCAAATGACTTGCTGAGTACTCAATGTACTCATGGTTATATCCTTTACTGCTTAGCTACCAAAGGTGAATCATATTTGACACAGGTATTTGAGAAGGAGTTCTTCATCGACTTCATGGACCAAGACTTCGCTTTCCAGTCGATTGCATGTGGGCATGTTGAATGGCCACCTTGTTTCTCGTTGTTTTATGCTGCTAGTTCTTGTTAGGCCTTTTCGGCTATAATTTGTAAGCTTGGCTATAAGGTCATAACTCTAATAAGTAATAATATTTAAGTTTTTAGTTAATCATGATCATGGTTAATATTTCATCTATGTTTCCACTGTGTGCACTAGTGTGATCTTGGACTGGTGCAGAATACACAGAGAGGTCTGGATTTGCATATTTTGGTCTCGACAAAGATGGTATCAAAGCCATATTGATTGTAGGACGAGGCCCTAGTGCCTTAAGGATCTATAAAACTCATAAAGATTAAATAATAAAAATCTTAAGCTTCCTTGCTTCATCCTCTTCTCTCTTAGTATCTTCATCTTGCCTATATCTGAATTGTCAAGCTTTGTGATACAGGGTCGCCCGATCTTCTCGACGTAGGATCAAGATACTCACGTGGATTTGAAGAATTGTAATGATCCCCCGATGCCAATGCAAGAGTTGGCACTCTATAACTCGCCCAATCATATGTGTTGAACTTCACGACCACCAGATGAAGTTCTATTGTGCTCCCAATTCCCAGCGAAAATGTTGAACGATCTTGATTTCGACGAACTCCCAATTCTTCCCTCAATTTGGTTTGGCCAACAGAAAGAACAAGAGCAATTTGCTGAATCAGTCTATTATAAAAAGTGGTATGAACATAATGGAGGGGGTGGCGGCTACTTAAAGTCAACCCTAACCTCACGCACGTGCACACCTGGGCCTAAGGCTAAGTTCAATGTGGTTCGGCCTGAAGGAACCGAAAAAAAACTCTACTACTGATACGGGTCCTAAAGCAATTCGGAATTGAACACTAACTAGTTACATGGCTGGATTAAACAATCTCAACCCATCATTGGCACGCAGGCTCACAAACTCCTCAATTGACAGATTCGGTTTATCTCCTTGGTAGAGTAGCGTATGGGCCTCTTCTTCTCGTCTTGGGCTGCGTGGAGCTTTCCCTCCTTTTGACATGTGACCGCATGGGCCTCCTCCCTTGTGGTCGCATGGCTCTCTTTCTTCTTGGGATTGGCTAGTTGGTCCTTCCCTCCTTGTTCTTCCATTGCTTTAAATCTGAGAACACACAATGTATTTGCATTAGGTAGTATACCATTATCATCTAAAGCAATAGGGAATTCTCTAAGAAACAAAAGTATCTGTTGTTGTAGCAGCTTAGCTCTTGCTCTTGTCATAGGACATGTTGTTGGAGCCTCATAATTAGCTTTATCACGCACACTTGAAGTAAAAGATGAATATGTAGTAGAGATATCCTCATCATCCTCCCCCTCTTGAAAAGGAGTCGACCTCGATAATGTACAATCTTATCCAAAGAAGGGTGATAAATCAGCAACATTGAATGTAGAACTTACCTCATAATCATTTCCTAGAAGCTCAATCTTGTATGCGTTGTCATTGATCTTGGTAAGAACTTTAAATGGTTTATTACCACGGGGCATCAATTTGGATCTACGCTTCTCCGGAAAGCGTTCTTTGCGAAGCTGTACCCACACTAAATCACCTGGTTCAAAAAGCATTTTCTTTTCTAGAGTTGTTAGCTTTGGAAGCATAAGCACGTATCTTCTTTTCAATTACCTCTTTGGTTGCGGCATGGAACTTTTTCACAAAATCAGCACGTTTAGAAGCCTCCATATTAGCATGTTCTTGTAGTGGGAGTGGAAGTAAATCAAGTGGTATGATTGGTTTGAAATCATACACCACCACGAATGGACACAATTGAGTTGTAGAATGTACTGCCCTATTATATACAAACTCCATATGCAGTGGACAATCTTCCCACACTTTCAAGTTCTTCTTTATCATGGTACGTAGCAACGTTGAAAGTGTGCAGTTCACCACCTCTGTTTGTCCATCTGTTTGTGGGTGACAACTCGTTGAAAACAACAACTTTATCCCAAGCTTGGCCCGCAAAGTCTCCCAAAAGTAGCTTATAAACTTGATGTCACGATCTGAAACAATGGTTCTTGGCATTCCATGCAATCTCACTATCTCCCCGAAAAATAATTCAGCTACATGCGATACATCGTCACTCTTATGACAGGGAATAAAATGTGCCATTTTAGAAAATTTATCCATAATAACAAAGACTGAATCCCTCCCCCTCTTGGTCCTAGGTAATCCTAACACAAAATACATCCTAATATCTTCCCAATGAGCACTAGGAACCGGAAGCGGAGTATACAAACCATGTGGATTGAGTTTTGACTTCGCCTTATGGCATGTGATGTATCTTTGAACGAACCTCTCGACATCTCGCCACATCTTTGGCCAATATAAGTGATCAACCGACATCATGTAAGTCTTCTCTCTCCCAAATGCCCCATCAATCCTCCTGCATGAGATTCCTGCAACAATAACAAACGCACAGAAGAATTCGGAACATATAGTTTATTCATGCAAAAGAGAAAACCATCATAAATACAAAACTTATCCCACCCTTTTCCATCTTTAGAATTAGAATATGGAGCCGCAAATTCATGATCGGAAGCATATAAATCTTTCAAACATTCCAATCCCTGTACCTTTCTACACAATGCATCAGCAACCACATTCTCTTTGCCTTTCTTATATTTGACAATGTATGGAAGGATCTTAATGAATTCTACCCACTTAGCATGTCTACGATTCAATTTTGTTTGGCCCTTTAAGTATTTCAAAGCTTCATGATCAGAATGTATAATGAATTCCTTGGGCCAAAGATAATGTTGCCAAGTTTCTAACACGCACACAAGAGCATATAGTTCTATATCATAAACAGGATAATTCAATTGTGCACGGCCCCAACGATAATTCAATTATGAATTCCTCACAATGATAAACTGCACGGCCCCAACGATAGGGTCAATCCACCTTTACTTCTATGGTCAACCCAGGACACTTGGTTAGGCTTAACCTCCTAGTACCATAGTCTATTACTCCCTAATGTCTTGCTAGCCAGTCCATCCCTAGTATAATACCTAAGGTCTAGGAGTTCAATACTATTAAGTCTGCTAGGAAACCAAACTCTTCCATGGTGACTTCTACCCTAGGCATAGTAAAGTAGCGGTGATAATCCTAGCAGGTGAGCTAAGTACCATTGGTTTCTTTAGTGGGTAGGTAGGCAGCCCAAGTTTGTCCACATATCTCTTGGCTATAAATGAATGTGAAGCCCCAGAATCAAAGAGAGTATGTGTTGGTATTAACTTGATAGAAAACGTACTTATCAGAACACCTGCAGCTTCCTGAGCCTCCTCAGCGGTAATGCGATTAACCTGGCCACGGTTGGGAGTCGAGGTAGTCTTGCTGGGTTGAGGAGGCTGATACCCCTTGCTAGGTGCTGATGCTTGGCCACGGACAGGACTGGTCCCTATGTTAAATTTCACGGGAGTAGTCTATTTGTGCGGGCATCGGCTAGCAAAATGCCCTTTCTCCCCGCAGCTGAAACAATTATAGTTGACAGCATAGTTCATTCCGGTGGATTGGGAAGTCGGTCGTGGAGATTGGGGCGCTGGGGTTGGGGCTTCGGGTGGACTTGGCCTGGAAAAAGAGGGATTGTTGAAGAATTTCTGTATGAACCTCCCCTGGGGTCACTAGGCCACTTGCTTGTGCTTGCGGCTGGCTTCCAAGTTCTTCCTCTCATTCTCTAAGATCAATGTCTTGTTCACCAGTTGATGGAAACTGGAGAAGTCTTGAACGATCAGCTGTACACGTAGGTCCTCATTCACGCCCTCGAAGTATCTGTCAATCTTTTCAACCTCGTCCGCCACATCTTTTGGGGCATAGCGGGCGAGTTGGTTGAACCTAGTAAGGTATTTACTAACAGACATATTTCCTTGTTTTAGGGTGCGGAATTCATTCTTCTTCATTCTCATTACCCTGCAGGAACAAAGATGGCTTTGAAGGCTGTCTTAAACTCTATCCATGGAATGGCCTGATGGGCATGCTGGGTGCGAGGGGCTTGCTTGTCTTGATCTGTTCCTCCTTCCCCTTCTGCATTTCCTCTTGTAGCTATCCCTTGCATGTCTGCTTCTCCCTTAGAGTCATCTTCAGTTATGGCATCTTCGTGACCTCGAGCAGATAAATAGTTCTCCCACCAAGCTGCTGTGGCACCCAGGAGCTGGTGGGCGGTGAAGACCACTTGGTCTTCATCTGTACAATATGCAAGTCGGAGTTTACTTTATGTATCTCTAAGCCAGTCTTCGGCCTCGAGAGGTTCATCTACTGAGGAGAAGGTCAGAGGCCGAGTCCTTAAGAAGCTAGCCAGCTTTGAACTGTGGCTGCAAGCGTTGACTTGCTGATCGGCATAAATATCTTGCAGAATCTGTCTTTGTTGTGCCATGACCTGCGCCATGGTGGGGTTGACCGGCGGGGGTGGAAGGTCGACTCCTTGGCCATGGCCTCTACCCCGGCCTGCAGGCGGTGTTTCTTGATTGGCATCCACATCGGCCTGGACGTCGGGGTTGGAGTTAGCCTAGGCTCGAGTGACTCTCTAAGTGGCCATCTGCAAGTATAGCTTTGCAATTTAGACACTCGTGCTAGACAAGTGGGGTATTAGCCCGTAAAAGTTATGTAAAAACCAACCAAGTAAAATAAACAGCAAAACAATTTTCAACACAAGGCCTAAACCTGGCCACACATCATTCATAATTAAAAGGTCACATAGCTCAGCTCATATAGCCCTCAGGCTAAGCTGAGCTTCACAGTTACATATAACACTTAGAGTTCTTAACACTCACAACTATCGTACTGGTGGACTAACATAGCTTCCTACTATTACGGGGGGTTAGTGCTTACTATCATTATACAACACCTAGCAACCACTATGCTAAACTATCTACTCCTCCATGAAACTAGCTCCCGAGCAAAGGGGTTGTAGACCAGTGACTGAGAGCGAGAACGGCTACCATTGAAGTCCAACGAATCTGAGTATGAGCGGGAGCAACTGCGGTCACGGCGGGCCCCCCAAGTAGATGGCTGACCGGGGTCCAGGGGGTCGCACTCTCTTGCGAGTGGTGAGCCTCGTGTGAGGCCCACTAGTCCACGGCTGGGGTGGAGCAGAAGCCATAGCAGCAAAGCATGGGACCTGTGCGACGGCAGCGATGCAGACTATGGTCAGCGTGAGTTCGGCGAGAGCGGTGGCCTTCTCCTTCTCTGCCTCTGCAAGTGCCTTCTCGCACTTGGTGAGCCACTTGGGGAGTGTCTCCACCTGACTGTAGCTGGCAAGTAGGAGCTGTCGAAGATCGGTGATCTCCTCGAGTGCGGCAGTGTAGGTAGCCCCCATGGCTCGGGTGAGATGCACCTGGTGTGTAAGCATCGGGTTGTCTTCCGCCATCGGCATAAATGTCTCATTGTAGCTGGCCCCTTCCTAGCGGGAGGGATAGTAGTGGAACGGAGACTGCAGTAGTGGGGACCCGTGGATGTCGCATAGCCGAGCCGCGGCTAAGTAAGCAGTGTCCTGAACAGGAGTCGTAACGGTGCTCCTCCTATGTAGGGTCCTAAAGACAAGAGGTGGATCGTTTTCATCTAGAGCACAGATGAAAACTTCCATAAACTAGGATTCCCTTGCTCCTTCGGTGGCCTTACGCCTCCGGTATATGGGTTGGTCCTTATAGCCCAAATAGTGCAGCAGCTTGCGTAGGATGCTCGCAAACTCCCCCTCATGTTGTCCATGAGCAAAGTAGTCCCACTGACCCTCAGCTGCTCCTCTAGACATCTGTAAGTTAAAACACTAGTGTTAGTATCTTTTCAAAAATTTCAAAGAAAGGTGGATGAGATCAGATCTAGGAAGGATAAGAAAGGAAGTAATACGCTATATTTTTAGAAATACCTTTTTACTATTTTCAAAATTTTAGTCCTAGGGCCCTACCTAGTAACCATGCTAAGATCTTTACCCTATAGTCGTATGCACTAATAACAACTCTGTCGGACCCAGATTTCTCAATCCAGAATTCTCTGTGATTCACTGCACTATTCCCTAGACCAGTAGGTAGTGCTCATAGGTACATTGCTGCATCAACTCATACATCGCATGAAATATATCAAACCAAAATATTACATATTAGAGTTAAATTACACCACGTCGGGCGACAGTTTACACAAGGGCCGATCAGGCCAAATATTTACAATACAAAAGACAACAGCAGAAGCATAAGCAAAAGTAACAACATTCATCCACACGCAAGCGACTGAGGGGTAAATGTGTGCAACATATATTATCTAGGCCTAGATAATATATGTGCACACAATCTCCATTAAGTCTAATTGTCTAGGACTTGAACTCGCAGATGTCGTCCTAATTTTCTTCATTGGCTCCTCCATCCGTGGTAGGGGTGTCCTCGTAGACATAGTGGTCTTGGGTCCCCAATTAGCTCGGCATCATTATGTCGCGCCTCGCCATATTTAGTCTTTATAGAACCCGTCATTAAGAAAAATTCAGCAACCTCGTACCGTGACTAACCACGCTCTGATACCAAGATGATGCGGATCCACCTAGCAAGCTAGCTGAACCCCGTTGCTTTGGCCCTGATCTTTCACGATACGCCATGTTGGATGCTCTCTCCAAGATAAGCCTTCTCCCACGCACACCACAGCACATGAACGAAGGGTAGAGAAACCGAAGTTTCAGCGAGTAGAATCCAACACCACAATTGGATTCAATACACCAAGAGCAATTCCTCGATGGAAATCTCAAGAACACGCCAACAATGGCCACCAAACCATGGTGATTTTCTGATTTCTATTTCTCAAATCATAGCCTCCTCCCAATGGGGCTAAGGCCCTGGCCTTATATTGGTGCATAATACACGGCCTTGATTACAACTCATGCACTACTTGGCCTAAGGCCGAAACAAACTCCAATGTGAACTAAAAAGGAAATACCTAAACTGCTACCTCTGGTTTCTCTCTCAATTTGCGACTTTACCGTGAGGATTCCATAGCTGGCACCTCATCCATTGTGTGGGTATTCAAAATAGCTTTCCAACGAGTCCAAGAACGCCCAAATCGGACTCCGTTTATGAAAGTTATGGACATTTTAGTATCGGTCTGCCAGCTGTCCCAATCCGAGTCCGAATCGGTTTCAAATCTTTATATGTTTTGTTTTCTTGTTCAAGGGGCTTCCAAATCCATTTGGAACCTGAAAAAGAGTCCTTCTCAACCTTTAGAAAGTCATGGTGTGATCGCATTTTACTTTTATTTGCATTGCAATACTCGAACTCTTTATGTTTGGCAAGTCTCGCGCGTCTCTCCGGACAGCTCGTGCAGCATCCAATGAAATTGCCATAACTTTGTGTAGGAAGCTCCAAATCAGGTGCCGTTTGATTTGTTGGAAAATAGACTTCATTATTTTTCCAAATATGTCTCTTGTGCATATTAGAAATGATGAGGACATCCTTTCCATGCATACAACCATGCCGCCTCCACATCAAACTGAAACTATGATACAAGGACCAATGACTAGAGCGCGAGCACGTCAACTTAACCATCAGGTGAATGCGTTCCTAAGTTTGCATACAAATGTTTCAAAGAATGGAATACTACTTAATTCTTGTGATGATTTAATTGTCCTTAGGAACCATGGGGAAGAACCACATGAGCTCAAGTATAGAAGTGGAACCATCAAGTGCAAACCAAGTCATGTTCACAAGTTTGACTCGGATTCGGCCTTTTTGACAGCGTCTACTTCAAACGGCCATAACTTTTGATCCAGAAGGTTACTCGGGGCCCGTGAGTACTCGTTGGAAAGCTCTTGAAGTCTACTTTCAGATGGATCTGGCCTCACCTCTAAATTCCATCCGAGTCGGTCAGAAACTGCAAAACAATTCACATCACTTTTCCGGTCCGAGTCAAAGTGGGCCTTGGGCCTTGTAATTCGAGTCCTTTTCGGCTTCCTTGTGTTTTGGCCGACCCTCCACCTTCCGTGTCCCTTAAATAGTCAGCCGCACCCTCTTCTAGGGTTTGGGTTTTGTTTATACTAAGTTAGCTTTTGCTACTTTGCCTTGTACTCGCGCGTGTCGGCTAGACCGCCCGAATACTTGTCTTCGGAACCCCACCGTTTTTTCTGTTTTCGATTGAATCTTACATCGTTATTTGCAATTGAGTTGCTGTTCATCTTGTTCTTGCTTGTTCGTCGATTGCTTGCAGGAACAAGAACCCTCGTGGTTAGGTTGATCGCGCGCCGACAAGGTCACGAACAATCTCTGGAGTTGGTGTATCGATCGCTAAGGTGCAACGTCCTTGGATGGTTGTAGTCGGGTCGTCAACGTCATCTCCTTCCCCAATCGAATCTACCACTCTCATCGAAAGATCGGGACCCCTAGCGCTATCAGTTGGTATCAGAGCTCAAGGTTGATCGGTGAGAGATCTTATCTAGTCTTTGCAATTTTTACCTACAGTCCAGAAACCCAAAAAAAATAGCAGATTAGATCTATTCCCCAAAATCCGAAACAAGGTTGAGCCTTACGCTATTGCTGCATAGTCTTTGTTTGTTGAGTTTTCGGTTGCATCGTCGCGTCCTTTGCTGGTCTTAGTGTCTAGTTCCTTTAGAGTTTCGAGTTCTGTTCATGTTTTGGACTCACCGTTGCGCTTAGATCCGAATGTCATAGGAGGGAAGAAAAGGAGGATTCGGTTACTCGGGAGATTTTGCCCTAATTGGTCTTGGAGTAGGACACGAATTGGATTCAAGCGCATCGTGTAAAAAGAGAGAAAAAAAAGTGAGACAAGAAGGAACAGGCAGCCGCATCTAGAAGAGCCGCGGCATTATAAAAAAACAGAAGAGAGAGAAACCTAACTTTTGCATACGACCTCCGATTGAGGCGATTCTTGATCCGTTGGAAAGGAAATCGGAAGATAGAGCGAAAAGCCTCCAGGCACATACGCGGCAGCTTTGACCCCAAAAAAGGTCGTTTAGGGCCTCAAAATGGGCCCGCAAACCGAGGAAAAATCAAGTTTCTCAGAATTTGCTCAAAATTGATGAGCCCTTCGCACGTGATTCTAAGGTCCCCGTGAAGACGGTACCTTTTTCGAGCTCCGAACTCCGTGTGCAACGTCATCTAGTTTCTTTCGCATGGTGTGTCTTCGTTTGTGTTCTAGGCTCGCGTCTCTAGTACGGTCTAGCCTAGGACCAAGACGCAGTATCGTCGTTGAGCGATTATTCAACTTGCTTTGACTAATGTGGTTCTAAGTTATCCTTTGTTCACTCTCGGCCACCCATAGCTCCACAGATTTGGCTACCACCTCACGTGGACTAGTGACCGAGGCGTGATACACCCAATTTCCGGAGATATTGTCTTGTCTTGTCGGTGCAATCACCTCCCGCTTGCGTGGTAAGAACTTGTAAGAGCTTGATGAACAGGTTGAGAGTGTGCGACTTGATTTAACCACATCTCAAGAGTTGTGAGGGCATAACCTGCAGTTTTATTATTATTTTTCTCTTCTTGGTTTGTTCTTGTCTTCTAACAATGTCGAGAACCAGTGGGCACGAGGGCGCGCCACATTCCCCTCGGACTAGGGCATCATACAACACTTTGAGCGCCAAATGAAGCCGCAAACCGAGGGACTTGATGAGGATGTAAGGGTCACCAACGAACGCCTTGGCCAATTGGAGGTCCGCGAGATCAACACCAACACTACGCTTGCAACATTGGAGGCTTCCGTTGGCACCATCAACGCTTCACTTGCCGAGATTTTGAGACGTCTTGATGAGAGGGGCGTGCATCTCCCGCTGCACCAACTCGGTACTCGTGCCAATAATGGTGTCGTGGGCGGGGGTGGGCGAAAATGGTGGAGACGAATATGCGGTGACACGAGATTGATGATGATGAGGACGCCACCGTCATCGTCAACCACGCCGGAATGAGGTACGTGAGAATGATGAATCGCTTGGTAAGATTAAGTTCACTATACCACCTTTTGATGGAAAATATAACCCTGATGCTTATATCACTTGGGAATTGGCTATTGATCAGAAATTTGCTTGTCATGCATTCCCTGGAAACAAAAGGGTTAGGGCTGCTACTAGTGAGTTTATCGATTTTGCGTCTGCTTGGTGGAGTGAATGTTGTAAGAAAAATCCTTTCACCATACCACCAACTTGGGATGCATTAAAAGAATCATGCGAGCTAGATTTGTTCCCTCATATTATGCACGTGATTTGTTACATAAGTTGCAACAATTGAGGCAAGGTAGTAAAAGCGTGAGGAATATTTTCAAGAATTGCAAACAGGCATGCTGCGTTGTGACTTAGAGGAAATCAAGAAGCCGCTATGGCTAGGTTTATGGGTGGTTTGAATCGGGAAATTCATGATATCTTAGCTTACAAGGAATATAACTCTATCACTCGTTTATTTCATCTTGCTTGTAAAGCTGAAAGAGAAGTACAGGACAACGCGAGCACTAGGACTAACGTTTCGCAGGTCGTGCAAACATTTGGTCTCAACGTGCATCCGCCGCACCATCAAGCCAACCCCTACACCTTCTTCCTCCAACAGAAGCCACGGTTTTCATCATCAAATTCGGCATCTCGGGCATCCGAAGCAACAAAGGGACAGCCCAAGCACATGCGAAGAGCTCTTCGTCCGCTGCATCTACGGACGAACGAGAGATATCCAATGTCATCAATGCAAGGGGTATGGCCATATGAGGAGTGAGTGCCCAACCAAGCGTGTTTTGATTGCGAGAGATGATGGTGAGTATTCTTCTGCTAGTGATTTGGATGAGGATACATATGCTATGCTTGCGGTGACCATGCGGTAGTGGGAAGGATCAAGAAGAAGAGCACATTGGTCTTTGAAGATGCAGAGCGCTATGAGAGCCTCATTGTGCGGCGTGTGTTGAGTGCACAAATGGAGAGGCGGAGCAAAATCAGCGGCACATCCTTTTCCAAACAAAGTGCGTCGTGAAGGAACGCCATGCCGAGTGATAATTGATGGAGGGAGCGCAACAACTTTGTGAGCTCCGATATGGTGGAGAAGCTTCGTTGAACACCAAACCTCACCCACAACCTTACTACATTCAATGGTTCAATAACAGCGGCAAGGTGAAGGTAACACGAATGGTGAGAGTAAATTTTGCTATTGGTTCTTATCACGATGTTGTAGAATGCGATGTTGTACCTATGCAAGCATGCTCTATGTTTGTTAGGTAGACCGTGGCAATATGATAAAGACTCACTGCATCATGGTAAGACAAACCAATATTCTTTTGTGCATCATGACAAGAAAATTGTGTTACATCCTATGTCTCCAAGCTATTTTCAAAGATGAGATTGCTAGAGCAAGTAGAGAGAAAATCGGAGCATAATAGGGTGAAAATCAGATTGTTGCAAGCGAACTTGAGCAACATAAAAGAAAACTCTAAATCTGTTCATAAGATGAAAATGAGATTAAATTGAAAGGTGCATGTTTTCTTGCTACTATGTCTCAAGTGACCGAGCTGATGCTAGTACTTCTATTTGCTATGCCTTACTTTGCAAACAAGCTTTATTTTCATTCGAGGAGGTACCTTCTTCATGCCTCCTGCATCACTAATCTTTTGCGAGGAGTACATGGATGTCTTTCCAAAGGACGTGCCACCGTGGTTACCACCGGTCGAGGATTGAGCACCGATTGATTTGATTCTCGGGCATCTTTGCCCAATCGTGCGCCATACAGACCAATCCGGAAGAAACTAAGGAGATTCAACGTCAAGTTCAAGAATTGCTTGATAAAGGCTATGTGCGTGAGTCTCTTAGTCCTTGTCTTGTTCCGTAATTTTAGTGCCTAAGAAAGATGGCTCATGGCGTATGTGTGTGGACCGTAGAGCGATCAATAACATTACCATTAGATATCGTCACCCTATTCCTAGGTTAGATGATATGCTTGATGAATTAAGTGGCTCTATTGTCTTCTCTAAAGTTGATTTGCGTAGTGGGTACCACCAAATTCGCATGAAATTGGGAGATGAATGAAAACAGATTTAAAACTAAGTTCGGTTTGTATGAGTGGTTAGTGATGCCATTTGGTTTAACTAATGCACCTAGCACATTCATGAGATTAATGAACGAGGTTTTGCGTGTTTTCATTGGTAAATTTGTAGTGGTCTATTTTGATGATATATTGATATATAGCAGATCACTAGAGGAACACCTTTGCCATTTACGTGATGTTTTTGATGCTTTATGTAATGCACGTTTATTTGGTAACGTTGAGAAGTGCACATTTTGCACGGATCGAGTCTCTTTTCTTGGCTATGTTGTTACTCCACGGGGCATTGAAGTTGATCAAGCCAAGGTTGAGGCAATACAGTTGGCCGACTCCTAAAACGGTGACGCAGTGCGAAGTTTTCTAGGACTTGCTAGATTCTATCGTCGTTTTGTGAAGGATTTCAGCACCATCGCTGCACCATTGAATGAGCTCACTAAAAGGGGTGCTGCTTTACTTGGGGAATGCACAGAAGACGCCTTCAACATATTGAAAGATAAGTTAACACATGCACCATTACTCCAACTTCCAGTTTTAGTAAGACTTTTGAGCTAGAATGTGATGCTAGTGGAATTGGATTAGGTGGTGTCTTTGTTGCAAGAAGGTAAACACATGGCATACTTTAGTGAAAAATTGAGTGGGCCTACTTTGAACTATTCTACTTATGATAAGGAATTATATGCTCTAGTTCGAACTTTAGAGACATGGCAACATTATTTATGGCCCAAAGAATTTGTCATTCATTCGATCATGAGTCATTAAAGCATATTAGAAGTCAAGCAAAATTGAACCGTAGGCATGCAAAGTGGGTTGAATTCATAGAGTCTTTTCCTTATGTCATAAAACACAAAAGGGAAAGGAGAATGTTATTCTTGATGCATTGTCTAGGAGATATACCATGCTCTCACAACTTGACTTCAAAATTTTGGATTGGAAACAATTAAGGAGCATTATGTGCATGATGATGATTTTAAAGACGTGTTGCTGAATTGCAAAGAGGAAAACGTGGAATAAATTTGTCCTAAATGATGGATTTGTGTTTAGAGCTAACAAACTATGCATTCCGACTAGCTCCGTTCGTTTGTTGTTGTTACAGAAGCGCATGGAGGTGGGCGATGGGGCATTTTGGAGCGAAGAAGACGGAAGACATACTTGCTAGTCATTTCTTTTGGCCAAAGATGAGGCGTGATGTGGAACGTTTTGTTGCTCGCTGCACTACGTGTCAAAAGGCTAAGTCACGACTTAATCCTCACGGTTTGTATATACCTCTACCTGCTCCTAGTGTGCCTTGGGAAGATATTTCTATGGACTTTGTTTTAGGACCGCCTAGGACAAAGAAGGAAGGATAGCATATTTGTTGTTGTGGATAGATTTTCTAAGATGGCCCACTTCATACCATGTCATAAAAGTGATGATGCTACCAATATTGCCGATTTGTTCTTTCGTGAAGTTGTTCGTTTGCATGGTGTGCCAAATACAATAGTTTCCGATCGTGACACTAAATTCCTTAGCCATTTTGGAGAACCTTATGGGCTAAATTGGGGACTAAGTGTTATTTTCGACTACATGTCATCCCCAAACCGATGGGCAAACGAAGTTGTGAATAGAACGTTATCTACCATGCTTAGGGCTGTTTTGAAAAGAACATTAAAATGTGGGAAGAATGCTTGCCTCATATTGAATTTGCTTATAATCGTTCACTGCATTCTACTACAAAGTTGTGCCCTTTTGAGATTGTCTATGGCTTTGTGCCTCGTGCTCCTATTGATTTGCTACCACTTCCATCTTCTGAGAAGTTAAATTTTGATGCTAAACAACAGTCTTGACTTGATGTTGAAACCGCATGAGACAACAAAAGAAAATATTGAACGATGAATGCTAAATATAAACTTCTTGGCGAGAAAGGAAGGAGGCATTTAACTTTTCAACCGGGTGATTTAGTTTGGTTGCATTTGAGAAAAGAAAGATTTCTGAATTGAGGAGGTCTAAGTTGATGCCTAGAGTGATGGTCCTTTCAAAGTGTTGGAAAAGATTAATGATAATGCATATAAACTTGAGTTGCTGCAGATTTTGGGGTTAGTCCCACATTTAACATTGCAGATTTGAAGCCATACTTAGGAGAAGAAGATGAGCTTGAGTCGCGGACGACTCAAATGCAAGAAGGGGAGGATGATGAGGACATCCTTTCCATGCATACAACCATGCCGCCTCCACATCAAACTGAAACTATGATACAAGGACCAATGACTAGAGCGCGAGCACGTCAACTTAACCATCAGGTGAATGCGTTCCTAAGTTTGCATACAAATGTTTCAAAGAATGGAATACTACTTAATTCTTGTGATGATTTAATTGTCCTTAGGAACCATGGGAAGAACCACATGAGCTCAAGTATAGAAGTGGAACCATCAAGTGCAAACCAAGTCCTGTTCACAAGTTTGACTCGGATTCGGCCTTTTTGACAGCGTCTACTTCAAACGGCCATAACTTTTGATCCAGAAGGTTACTCGGGGCCCGTGAGTACTCGTTGGAAAGATCTTGAAGTCTAATTTCAGATGGATCCGGCCTCACCTCCAAATTCCATCCGAATCGGTCAGAAACTGCAAAACAATTCACGTCACTTTTCCGGTCCGAGTCAAAGTGGGCCTTGGGCCTTGTAATTCGAGTCCTTTTCGGCTTCCTTGTGTTTTGGCCGACCCTTCACCTTCCGTGTCCCTTAAATAGTCAGCCGCACCCTCTTCTAGGGTTTGGGTTTTGTTTAGACTAAGTTAGCTTTTGCTACTTTGCCTTGTACTCGCGCGTGTCGGCTAGACCGCCCGAATACTTGTCTTCGGAACCCCACCGTTTTTTCTGTTTTCGATTGAATCTTACATCGTTATTTGCAATTGAGTTGCTGTTCATCTTGTTCTTGCTTGTTCGTCGATTGCTTGCAGGAACAAGAACCCTCGTGGTTAGGTTGATCGCGCGCCGACAAGGTCACGAACAATCTCTGGAGTTGGTGTATCGATCGCTAAGGCGCAACGTCCTTGGATGGTTGTAGTCGGGTCGTCAACGTCATCTCCTTCCCCAATCGAATCTACCACTCTCATCGAAAGATCGGGACCCCTAGCGCTATCAAGAAACCTCAGAATTGGTATTCAAAGCTTCTTGAACATTGTGCACAGAACTGCAAGCACTAACCAAAGTTGTAGTGCTACATGGTGCCACATCATCCTCCCCTCCTTGAAGCAAAGCCGTCCTCGGCTTTGGGGTAATCTTGGGAGCTTGCTTCTTCTTGGCTGTAATTTCTTCGTCAACATGAATAGCACTCTCCAATTTTGGTTTTAACACATGCTTCTTTCCCCCATGTACAAAAGTGTATGTGTTGGACCGGCCCTCATGCATAGCATTGTGATCATATTGCCATGGTCTTCCTAACAATAACCCACATGCATCCATTGGAACTACATCGCAATCCACCTTGTCAACATAGTCACCAACAACAAATGGAACACGAACCTTGTGAGTTATCTTTAGTCTTCCGGAGTTGTGTAGCCACTCCACATGATGTGGTTGAGGATGCCTCCACGTGGACAGCCCTAAAGCATACACCAAATCTTTGCTAATCACATTGGTATAACTTCCACCATCTATGATCAACTTGCATGCTTTATCTTTGATCTTGCACTCCGCATGGAAAACACTCCACCGCTATCCTTTGGTTTCAGTTTCTTTACTTTGCACCTTTCAGACCAAAAGATTAACACCATTCAATTCTGGATCACAATAGACAACATCCTCCTTGGAATCGTCGGATTTTTCGCTTTCAGAATCACTACTAGAACTTGTTGAAGCATAGCCATCTTTGGTGAGAAGCACTCTTCGTTGATTTGGGCAATCACGCATCATATGACCCCTTCCCTTGCACTTGAAACACTCAATTTCTCTAGCACAAGCATTAGAAGGCAAACTAGAATCAGTTTTAGTTGCTTCTTTACCTCTGTTGCTTGCCTCCTTTGAAATAGCACCATTTGAACGACTTGATGCCGCCACTGTGGAGTGTGAACCCACATCATCGCCTTGCTGTAATGAATGCCTCCATGACTATGTTTGAGTGTTAGCATGTCCACCCTTGGCTTATTTGCGCTTCAATTGTTGTTCAAAGACGTTCGACTTGATGCACCAAATCTTGAATGTTGTAGTAATGGACCATCTCCACCATATCTTGCACATCCTCATTCAACCCATTAAAGAAACGTGCCATAGTAGCCTCATCATGCTCCTCTGTCCCTGTACGAATCATCAATATCTCCATCTCTTTATAATATTCATCAACACTAGAATTACCTTGACGTAGTTGTTGTAGCGGGTGTACAAGGTCCTCGTGTAGTGTGCTGGGACAAAACATCGCCTCAAAATATTCTTCAGTTGTGTCCAAGTATTTGGACGAGCTCCTACGCGACACAATTGGTTCCACCAAACAAGAGCATATCCAGTGAACTCAATTGTTGCCAAACGGATCTTCTTATCCTCAGTATAGTGATGGGTGTCAAAAATTTGTTCGACACGCATCTCCCAATCCAAGTAGTCCTCCGGTTCAGCTTTACCATTAAATGATGGGATAGAAATTTTTATCCGCCCAATTCCATCATCCACGGCAACACGCTGAGCAAACCTAACACCATCATGCATACCTCCACCATGGGCAGCACCTCTGCCACGCATGTCCCTACCACGGTCAGCACCACGGTAGTACTGAGCATGGCGCGGTTGTGGAGCAAAGCCCGCTGCACCATCAAAGAAATCCTCATGTTCGTTGTCTTCATATGGTCCACGTCGTTCGAGATATTGAGGTCTCCATTCAGCATGCTGAAATTGTGGTGGCTGGTTGCATAGCGCTTCCGTCAAAGCATCAATTCGTGCCCCCAAATCATCAACCTTGCCTTCAAGCTTTCGGTGACAACTTAAGAAGTAGTCACGTGTCGCTTCAAATCCAATTCGTACCTCGGGCGGCAAAGACGCCGCATATTGGGGCACCTCCCCAATTAGCTCGGCATCATTATGTCGCGCCTCGCCATCTTTAGTCTTTATAGAACCCGCCATTAAGAAAAATTCAGCAACCTCGCATCGTGACTAACCACGCCTCGATACCAAGATGATGCGGATCCACTTAGCAAGCTAGCCGAACCCGTTGCTTTGGCCCCGATCTTTCACGATCGCCTTGTTGGATGCTCTCTCAAGATAAGCCTTCTCCCACGCACACCACAAAGACGTGAACGAAGGGTAGAGAAACCGAAGTTTCAGCGAGTAGAATCCAACACCACAATTGGATTCAACACACCAAGAGCAATTCCTCGATGGAAATCTCAAGAACACGCCAACAATGGCCACCAAACCATGGTGATTTTCTGATTTCTATTTCTCAAATCATAGCCTCCTCCCAATGGGGCTAAGGCCCTGGCCTTATATTGGTGCATAATGCACGGCCTTGATTACAACTCATGCACTACTTGGCCTAAGGCCGAAACAAACTCCAATACGAACTAAAAAGGAAATACCTAAACTGCTACCTCTGGTTTCTCTCTCAATTTGCGACTTGACCGTGAGGATTCCGTGGCTAGCACCTCATCCATTGTGTGGGGCTTCAAAATAGCTTTCCAACGAGTCCAAGAACGCCCAAATCGGACTTCGTTTATGAAAGTTATGGACGTTTTAGTATCGGTCTGCCAGCTATCCCAATCTGAGTCCGAATCGGTTTCAAATCTTTATATGTTTTGTTTTCTTGTTCAAGGGGCATCCAAATCCGTTAGGAACCTGAAAAAGAGTCCTTCTTCACCTTTAGAAAGTCATGGTGTGATCGGATTTTACTTTTATTTGCATTGCAATACTCGAACTCTTTATGTTTGGCAAGTCTCGCGCGTCCCTCCGGACAGCTCGTGCAGCATCCAATGAAATTGCCATAACTTTGTGTAGGAAGCTCCAATCAGGTGCCGTTTGATTCGTTGGAAAATAGACTTCATTATCTTTCCAAATATGTCTGTTGTGCATATGATTTCCAAAGAAAAATGTCAAATGTGTTCAATTGCTAAAAATGTTCAATGTACTCCAACAATTGTATCATTCTTGAACAAATAGCACTCTAGTTGGCTCAACACTAGCTTCTCGATTCCATTTAGCTTATTGACATGGCTTGCATCATTTGTGGATATCATTAGCTAGACTAAAATCTTGTTTGACTTGACTTGCTAAGCACTTCAATTAAAAATTCAGATTATACCTTCTGTTGCTTAGCTTCACTTTACATACTTAGTCATGATCTTTATAGCATATTTGTATGTTATGACTTGATGTAATGCATGATGGTCATTTTGGATAATTTTCATGGCTCCACATACTTAAAAATGATCAAATCAGCCTTTCATCCATTTTCATGACTTTTTCTCCTTCTTTCATTCTTGATGGGTTTATTGCCAAAAGGGGGAGAATAGTGGTAGAAAAAGCCACGTTGGGAGCCTTGAGGAAAACTTGTTCTTTCTTTTGCTCCTTCTGTCGACATGGTCATTAGGTTCATTCTTCTTCTTTAGACCATGTTGGACTCTTCAAACTCAACTTAATATGCTTTTTCGGTGTTTGTCAATATACTCATCAAGGGGGAGATTGAGAGACCATGTGGAGGTCATCCCGCTGTGTATGATGAGTAATTGACAGCGTTTTAGGAAAGTCGAGTTTGAGTCGGTTGGTTCGGACCCTGACGTTGCGAGGTGTAACGGGCTCGGTCGGACTTGGTCAAACCTGGTCAACATGTTTAGGATGCATATTCTGTTAATGTGACTGGTTTGGATTTAATTATGCTTACATGTATCGAGCGGTGCTATTTGACGTGTTTCTTGTCTGTGTGACTGCAGGACGTCGAGGTGGAGTCGTGGCGAGACACGAGGTGACCGGACTAGGCGCAGGTGGCGCTGAGGTCAGAACGGTCGTGATGTGTCGAAGACGACGTGGACTCGAGGTGGTTGCGAGGCGTGCGAGGCAAGGAGCGCGGAAGCTTCCGGAAGGTGCGGTGGGCGAAACGGGAATTTCGCAAGGCTGCACAAGCGGGAGACGGCTCCGTTAGGGTTTAGCCGGCGTAACGGTTTGGAGACCCGTTAGCCAAGGGCTATAAATAGAGGTGAGGGGCTGCATACCCCTTAGGACACTTGAGAATGAGTTAGGGTTTTGAGAGCTCATTCATCTCTTGGTGTTCTTGAGGATTGAGAGGGCTTTTATGTATTTGCTCTCCATCTGTGTGATCATCATGTAATGAACTGGATGTAGAAACTCTCATTTCAATCATCTTTGGTTCTGTATCAAATCCTGCACTTGAGATGATTTGTGTTCCAAGTTTCCTTTTTCAGAGTTTGGGTTTCATTTCTTTATTTGAGCTTGTCACCATCTCTTCTTGATGTTCTTTTGCCTTAGTTTTTTGTTGTTCTTGTTTTCTGGCATCTGGAGCATTTTCTCTGCCTACTTGGTGACGTTTTGAGTCCTTGTTCAAGGAACTGGAAGATAAATCTGTTGTTTCATCTCCCTTTCTTTTTCTTGAATTCTTCTTCTCCGTGAATCAAGATGAGATGGACTGTTCTTGAAGAAATACTTGTCTTCATTCTTCTGATTTAATCCCTGTCCGAACTTTACCTTGTCTCTTGTTTTTCTTTGTCTTTTTCTTTTCTGTTGGGTCTCGGGGACAAGCCCTGCTGCTGAGTCTTCTTTGTGTCTGACATTAAAGTATTCACTGTTTTGCCTTATTTCAGTTTTCACTGCAGTCCTTGCGTCTGGCTGCTTTTCTTTCCTGCAAACAGTTGGGACACAGTAGCTAATCTTGTTTGAAGCTTTCGGTAGCAAACAGGCTGCAGTTTTTGCATCTTTTTCAGTTATCCTTTTCTGCTTCCTTTCCAAACAGAAAGTGTTTACTCTTTGTCTTTTTGATCAGTTTCGGTTCAGCAGCTTCTTTTTCCTTCTTTATCGCTCTCGGCCAGTAAGAAAGATAATCTTGTTTCTGTGTTTAAACTGCAGGATTTGGTTCCGACTTTGTCACCTCTTGAGTTGGTTCGGTTTTGTAGTTTTGAATCTCTGTATCTTCTGGCCGGTGAAGAGAAACAACAATTCAAGCAAATTCTCTGTTTCGTCAGGACATCTTCTTTAGTGCTTTTCTTTTTATTTCTTTCCTGATCTTTGACGATTTTGCATGCAGATCAAACGGCAATATTTTCATTGAAATTTTCTTGACTACTCTCTGATTTATGCTGAATTTTTCAGTGTCGCATGCGTTCCAAATTTCAGCAAGATTAATTTTAATTTTCTGTGAGGTGCTTTGTTTTGCATCCTTTTGAAAAACAGTATACGAATTCTCGGGGGCGATTTTAAAAGAGAACGACATTCACCCCCCTCTGTCGCCATTTCGGTCCAACACATGGCGATGCAATGCAAAGTCACCATCCCATTCCACCACTTGCGCAGCACCACCACGGCCACCACGTAGGCCTTGTCGCGCCCTCCATGGCCTCCCAAAAGTCCTCCTCATCCCCCGAGTGGTGGTGGACGCACCACGTTTGCCACCACTCGGTGTTGCAATTCAGGAGGTACATGGACATCAGCTTCTCCTCCTTGAATATTTGCTTTATTGCCACCATTGTGAGCTTGTATGAGCCTCGTGAGGCCTCCAATGTCATCCCACAATTGGTGTACGTTTTCATTAGCTTGTAACTCTAAGTTTTGCACTTCCTTGCGATTTGATTAGCAAAGGCATCATACTTCTCATCGAGTTGCTCAAACCCTTGGCATAGCTCACGTCGAAAGTGTTCACGGAGTGCCCCAAATTGATATTGCTTAATGAATGCTTGAGGTTCATTCGTCTCACCACTCTCATCATGTGTTCTCCTCCTCCTCACATGGCTAGTTATGTAAGAAAAAAATAGCTGTGTATAATAGTGCTTTATGGAAATCATTCAATCTCACTATGTTCTCTTCCAAGTAAAGTTCTTACCCTTCCGAAATGAATTAACACCAATAAAAACTTACACTGGGTAAAAGTGACAACAGCACAATGATGATCAAGTGAATTTAAGAGTATTCACTACTTGCACAAAAACGGTTATACAGTGGAGCTTGGTATGAAAGTGTTTATCCTACACAATCTGAATTCCACGATTTTGTAAGATTAAGTAATAATCCAAGCTAGAAACCTTGCCTAAGTGCTGAACCAATAGGTTTAAGTGAAGTGTATGAATGCACACGCAAAGATCAATGTGACTTAATACAAACAATGGAATGAGCTAAAAGAAAGTAATCTAAAAAGATGATAACGAAATATCTCGTTTTGCACCAAGTACTGGGAGAGACGCTAGCCAATTACAAGAATGTGAATAGAAGGCACATGATTGCTCAAAAATTTTAGATACTCAAACTGAATTTATGGACTAGAGCCACTCACCCAATCAGTCGTCTCTCACTTTTTTCTCTCTTTTTTTTGCTCGCCTCTTTTTTTTTTGCTACCCTGCCGCTGACCCAAATATCTTCAATTCACTTTTCTGAGTCTATTGAGATATATGGGTCACAAACTTTTTGTGGAAGGTAGGTGTATAAAGGTAATTAAAAGAGTTACTAAACTTTGAACTCTCTCTCTCTCTCTAAACTTTGAAAAAAAATTGATCGGCTGAGTGGGTGATGTTCAATCAAGAGTTACTATTTTCGGAGCAGCCCTGATGCAATATCAATAACTAGTCTCAATTTTTCAAAGGATTTAAGTGAAGCTCGATCTGTATTATGTTCGGTTATTGCGCAAGGCAAGGCAATCAAGGAGGTAATTCTAAACACAACTCTTCTCTTGGATTTCGAATATCACTTCCCTAGAGTTGGTTTCGGATGGCAAAATTCCAAACGGATTCGGAAGTGGGTAGCTAGCCAAAACTGACTAGGATTCTAGATTGTACTCAGATTGCTCTTGAAAAAGTTGTAGACACGGACTCAACCTCAAGAGTAAATTGAATCTACTTTTTTTGGATGCTAATTGAGGATTTCAACCAGTGGATTTTTTTTAGGTTTCACGTGGACACAAGATCAAGTTACGCGAATGAACACAAAGATTAATCTAAAGGACTAAAACCTAATAAAACTCACGCGAAATAACAGATTAATCTAAAGGTTTGGATGCTTTTTTCTGGCCAATTTTTGGTTTTAATGGACTATAGGATAGAAATAAATCAATCTAAAAGTAAGGGTAAATAATCCTACCGAGTAAACCGCCCTCTGATACCAAGATGATACGGGCTCGCCCGATATTCTCGACGTAGGATCAAGATACTCACGTGGATTTGAAGAATTGTAGTGATCCCCCGATGCCAATGCGAAAGTTAGCACTCTATAATTCGCCCAATCACACGTGCTGAACTTCACGACCACCAGATGAAGTTCTATCGCGCTCCCAATTTCCAGCGGAAAGGTTGAACGATCTTAATTTCGACGAACTCCTAATTCTTCCCTCAAGTTGGTTCGGCCAACAGAAAGAACGAGAGCAATTTGCTGAATCAATCTATTATCAAAAGTGGTCTGAACATAATAGAGGGGGTGGCGGATACTTAAAGCCAACCTTAACCTCACGCACGCGCACACTTGGGCCTAAGGCCAAGTTCAATGTGGTTCGGCCTGAAGGAACCGAAACAAACTCTACTACTAATACGGGTCCGAAAGCAATTTGGAATTGAACACTAACTAGTTACATGGTTGGATTAAACAATCTCAGCCCATCATTGCCACGCAGGCCCACAAACTCCTCAATTGATAGATCCGGTTTATCTCCTTGGTCGAGTAGCGTATGGACCTCTTCTTCTAGTCTTGGGCTGCGTGGAGATTCCCCTCCTTTTGACATGTGACCGCATGTGCCTCCTCCCATGTGGTCGCATGGCTCTCTTTTTCCTTGGGGCTGGCTAGTTAGTCCTTCCCTCCTTGTTCTTCCATTGCTTCAAATCTGAGAATACACAATGTATTTGCATTAGGTAGTATACCATTCTCATCTAAAGCAATAGGAAATTCTCTAAGAAACAAAAGCACATGTTATTGCAGCAGCTTAGCTCTTGCTCTTGTCATAGGACCTGTTGTTGGAGCCTCATGACTAACTTTATCATGCGCACTTGAAGTTGAAGATGAATATGTAGTAGAGATGTCCTCATCACTTTTGTTGACCACTTCCTACCTTCAAATTTTGTAGATGTCATTCTGCAATTCATACGTCAGTGATGAAGGTGATTTTTGCGAGGAGTTGTGGCTCATGCTCTATGACTTGGGTTACACTCGTTGCCCTTAGTTGCATTTTCACTACCACCAGGGATGATAGAGAGGTTTGGAGGGTCAAAAGCACCATTTTCTTTGAGAATGGATAGGACAATTGCCCTTATTGTTTCACAGTGGACCAAGAAAATTTCAAGCTAGGATGTCAAACAGCTGCCTAAGTAGCTCTCGCATGCTTGAGTTTCACTCATCGTCATTCGTTGGTTGGTATTTCTTATCATTACTTTCCCTATCGCAAAAAGGGAGAAGTCTTTAACATGTTTAGGAGTCCAGAAGGAGAGATAGATCCTAGTTTTGTTCATATGGCTTCTCTCATCAAGGCGCAAGATGGCACCTACAACCACATGGATTGGACTTGGAGAGCACTTATGCAAAGATGAGAGATGCCCAGATGGAGTTGTCACAGCTAAAGGAGCTGCATCAAAATTGGCAACAACTACAAGGATTACATCAGGAGTTGATACGAGAGCTAGAGCTTGTGCACTTAGAAGAATATCTACCTCAGACATCGTAGGAGCAGCAACAATCACCACTTTCTTCCATGGAGCTGCCACCACATTTCCAGATGTTATTCCAGAAGTGCCGCCAGACAGAGATGTGGAGTTCTCTGTTGAGCTAGTTCCTGGTGCTCATCTATATCCAAGAGACCTTATCGGATGCCTGCTAACAAGTTCATGGAGTTGAAGAATTAGATTCAGGAGTTGCAAGATAAATATTATGTCAAACCTAGTTCATCGCCATGGAGAGCCCTAGTGTTGTTTATCAAGAAGAAGGATAGTAGTTAGCAAGTGTGTGGGGATTATCATGCACTCAATGGTCACTATTAAGAATAAGTATTCTTTATCTAGAATCAATGATCTGTTTGATCAGCTTAAAGGAGCCAGAGTGCATACTAAGATTGATTTGAGATTAGGATATCATTAGCTGAAAATTTGCCAAGAGGATATATGCAAGACTGCATTCTCTACCCAATATGGATTGTATGAGTTTGCAGTGATGTCCTTTGGTTTAACCAATGCCCCTACCTATTTCATGTATTTGGTGAATAAGATGTTCATGGGATGGTTGGACAAGTTTGTTGTTGTATTCATCATTGACATCCTAATTTATTCTAAAGATGAGAAAGAGCATGAGGAGTATTTGAGGCTAGTGTTGCAAAAGCTCAGAGAGCATAAGCTTTATGCTAAGTTCAGTAAATATGAGTTTTGGATGAAGGAAGTTATTTTTCTAGGTCATGTTATGACAACACAAGGTGTTGCAGTTGACCCTGGAAAGGTAAAAAGGTGTTCAATTGGAAGTCGCCTACTTTAGTGCCACAAGTCAGGAGCTTTTTTAGTATGGCAAGATATTATCATCGCTGCATTGAAGAATTTTCTAGGGTAGCAAGGCCGCTTACGTAGTGTTGAAGAAAGAAAAGAAAATTGTTTGAATGCAGAGTGCGAGAAGAGTTTTCAAAAATTAAAGAAATGATTGACCACTGCACCCTGTTGGTTTTGCCAGATATTAACAAGGATTTTGAGATTTACTATGATGCTTCCCATAAAGGATGGGATGTGCGTTGATGTAAGACAGAAAAGTAATAGCAAATGCTTCTCGTCGGTTAAGACCCCATGAAGAGAATTATCCTATGCATGATTTGGAGTTAGCAGCTGTTGTGCAAGCTTTGAAATTTGGCACCATTATCTCATGGGTAATCGTTGTGATATCTATACATATCATAAAGTATATCTTTATTCAAGCTGATCTTAATCTAAGACAGAGAAGATGGTTGGAGTTAATACAGGATTATAACGTTGGGATTCATTATCACCCAGGCAAAGCCAATGTGGTAGCAGATGCCTTGAATAGAAAAAAGTCATTGTAATACCATGATGATTAAAGAAAGTTAGCGGGCTTTACATGAGGACTTCTAGAAGATTAATTTGGAGTAAAGAAGAATTTTTAGGTATGATGGAGCCACAATCTACTTTGGGTGCTCAGAATTGCAAAGCACAAGTTGATGATGTGGATATCAAGAGTATCAAGACTAACATCAGAAAAGGTAAAGCCTTAGATTTCATAGAGGATGAACAAGGTACCATGTGGTTGGCCATCACATGACGACAGTGCCTGATAATAGATGTGCGTGGATGTTGGGTAGTTGGCCGTATAACGTAGGTGGGCTCGGGCAACTCCTTAGTGGGTGCAAGTACGACATCCTCCCCGTACAACAGCTCCTGTGTGAAGAAGCCTTGGCCAACCAACGGGGCGATGTTTTCCTAAAGCCTCGCTATCCTCCGATATGCCTCCAAAAGCTCGTGAGACACATGATGGAGATATACATCGAGTGAACTTACTAAGCCTGCGAGATCGGGAGTGATGAAACTTATGTTAGGCACATGGTAGACATTGCTCTCACTATTTCCTAGTCATGAGGGAAAATAGTAGAACATGTCCTCCATGTCAGGAAGGTTGTGACGTAGGTGAACAATGGCGATGTAGGCCGCATCGTAGAGTGAGATGAGAGCACTTGAGCCTCACCCTAAGTTGTGTAGGGTGAGTACAAAGTTGTACTCCATAAGTTACATGGAAAATGCAATAATAATGCATGGTCAACAAAGGAAGCCATATATGGCTATTTGAGCGCAAAACAACATTTAAGGAAATACAATAAGTAGATATGAAATTACAGAATTTAATACATTAATATTTAAAAAGTAATATCGTTAGTGCAAGCATCGACCATACACTAACCTATACTCAGGCATCCCACTAGGACCATCTTTCTCCAAAACAATTCCTTATTTCTATCTAAAACTATTTTATGAAAATAAAGTCTAATCCGTGAAAAACTTTACTTAGCTAGCCCATAACCATAGGCACGGCTATCCAGGATAGTTTATACACTCTGCAGAGGTTATACAACTTTATCCATAAGATATGATTAATTCATATTGTTGGCCATTACACGCTTCTCTAGGCATACGACTGAGTAATCATAACAAGGCCATTACAAAGCAAAGTCATCAACCTGGTCACGCCTCCACTAAGGTTTCACCCTAATAAAGAATCCACCAGATCAAGGCCCCCTTTTGTGCCATGTGAGACTTCCCACGGCTTACGCTATGCTCACATTTAGCCTATAGCGAGACTCAGGTTGGGACTCGTTAATTAGTCAGTCAGGACTATCCTAAACCAGTCTTGTGGTAGTACAAAAGGGCTTTATAGCAGTAGCTCATAGACCAGTCCTTAATTTGACTGAGGTGTTGCCCATATACCCCTTATGCCTGGCATCACCATTGTGTCACCGAACAACAACGTGTGCCAACAAGCACCCACCACCATACCATTTGCCTAAATCTAACTCAGGTTTTATATTTTATTTTGAAATTTTTCATAAACCTTCCTGACTCACCGAAGTCAAGAATACATTTTTAAAAGCTTGTCATTTTCTCTGAAAATGGTATCTCAATCCTAAGATTATTTCTAAGCATATCTAAGCATTTGCTACAAAAATCTCTAGTCATACTAGTGTACTAACTAGAGTTTTATTCTAGGGTGACAAGGTATTGAGGAATCAATCGGCTTGTTCTTTTTTGTTGCAGCTTGTGACTTTTGGCTGCGGCTTTTGGCTTTTGGGCTGTTCATGCGAGAGATTACAGAGTAACAGAAACTGTCGGGACCCGGAGCAACAACTCCAAGACCCTCTGTGTAAATCGCACTAGTCCAGGATCAGCTAGTGCACACAGTGAACAACAAAGATAAATATCGACCAAAATGATATTTATTAACTAAATATGGGCATGAATGCCAAAGTTTACATCAATGGCATATAAGCCAAAATTTAAATAATAGCAGCGGAAGAAAAACACCGAAGTGGAAGAAGCCCACTGAGCCTGCCCACAGGCAAACGACAGTAAGACGCGGCCTACTTGTCCAGATCTTCACCGTAGTTGAAGTCGTCTTCCTCTGTGTTGAGATAGCAAGAGTGAGTACAAACTTGTACTCCGCAAGTCACACGAGAAATGCATATAATGATAAAGGCTTCAAAGGAAGGTCGATAGGGTTAGTTGCATAAACAACATTTAAAGATATATGGTAAATAGATTGAAATTGCTGAATTTAATATAATACGTAAAACAATAATTGTAATTAAAAGTATTACCGTTAGTGCAGCTCGACCAAACACCAACCTATCCACGGGCATCCCAACCGGACCATCTTTTCCAAAAACATCTCGTATGGATTCCATCCATCCACACGCTTCCAAACACTCATGGATTCCATCCATCCATAAGGTTTTCATAAATCATTTTGAAAAACAAAGTCTAATCCATGAAAAACTTTACTCAGCATGCCCATGACCGTGGGCACGGCTATCCAGGATAGATTATACACTCTGCAGAGGTTGTGCGACTTTACCCACAAGACATGATCATCCCATATTGCCACGCGATAAGCACACTTCCTTTGGTGTGCGGCGAGGAGATCATGACAAGGCCTTTACAATGCAAAGCCTTCAACCTGGCCAAGCCAACACTGAGGTTTCACTACAACTTGAATCCACAAGTTGGAGCCCCCTCTTGAGCCAAGTGAGACTTCTCATGGACTACGCCACGCTCACTTCCAACCTACGACAAGGCTCAGGTTGGGACTCGCAAATTAGTTAGCCAGGACTGTCCCATACCAGTCTTGTGGTAGTACGATAGGGCTTTGCAATAGTAGCTCACGCAGGCAGGTCCTTAATTGACTTAGGCTCAACCACATACCCCATGTGCCCGACAATCAACACTGTGTCTCCGAACAACAGTGCATGCCTGCACCCACCACCTAACCATTAGCCTAAGTCCAAACCAGATTTTATATTTTATTTCCAAATATTTTATAATCCTTCTTGACTCACTGAAGTCAAGAATACATTCCAAAAGCTTATCATTTTATGTGAAAAGATATCCCAAAACAAAGATTATGTCTAAGCAGGTCTAAGCATTTGATATAAAATTCTCTAGCCAATACTAATGTACTAACTAGAGTTTGATTCTAGGGTGACAAGGTATAAGGATGTGCAAGGTCAAATGTGTCAATAACAATTAGGAATTAACTAAGATTAAAACTGGAATTTGAAATACTTGAATAAACATATGCATGCAATATAACTTAAAACAACATAATTTTATTTGCAATCTGGGATCAACATGATCAAGGAGTGTGACTTGCCTTGTTCTTCAAGTGGGTGTGAACCTTCGTCGAGAAATTCTTAGAATCGTCAAGTCTACACGCGAAGAACCAAGCGAATAAACTCAAATAAAATCCAAAAATTATAAAATATATATTGAGGAATAGATTATGATCTTAAATGAATTTAGGAGAAAGAATCAATGGATTCGGAGTTCGAATGAGGGAGAACGAATATCTGGAAGATTTAGGTATCACATGAAATGATAACAAAATCCGAGAATTACTTTTTAAACAGAACGAGATCGAATGGTTGCGAAGTGGTGGCGAACGGACAAAATAGAACCCCGGCGACGAGGCGAAGGTGGTGGCGATGGAGTGCGGCGTCGAGCGGCGGCAATCATCGGCGGTGAGGGAAAACGGTAGAGAAAAAGGAAAACTTGGTATCTTGGTGCTCGGTGAAGCGAATCCAAAACTATTTGACAGGTAGCTACCTAGGATGGTTTGGCACGATATGACGCGAACGGATTGGTGAAAAACGCTACCGGATGAATAGGGACACGAGATGCCATTGGCGGCCACGGCGAGGTGTCGGAGGCAAAAATTTGTGGAGGCTTTTCGGGGAAACGGAAGGAAGCACGGCGTAGAACGCGGCGAGTCGAACTCAACGGTACAGACGGCTCGGCCAACGGACATCGGATGGTGACGAAACATGACGGAGAAGACATTCGGCGACCGGCAGGTTGGCATCGGCATTCCGGGCAAACGGAGAGGAGTTAGAGGGTGAGGTTGGTGGCGAAACGAAGAGGAGAATGTCAGGAACACAATGCTCACCTCGGTTTTGATCCAACACGCACGGTCGGCTCGCAGCGAGGAGAGGAACGACGGCGTGGTTTGGTCACGGTGGTCCGGTGATGCTCCGGTGATGCTCCGGCGAATGCGAGGAGAGCACCGCGTAGAACGCGAGGAGGCGAAGCCAACGGTATGGTCAAAAGTGACCGGACTCCACTGTAGGCGGCGCAATCGACCGAAGAACGCCAATTGGTACACAAAAGAAAAATGGTGATTGTGGAGAGAAGAAAGGAAGAGAGGCTTTGAGATTTCGGGGGTTGAGTGAGGTGGAGAAGGGGCACCCGGTGCTCCCTTTTATAGGGGCAGAGGTGGACGGGAGAGGGAGATCAACGGCCATGCCATTTAGAGCACCGGTTTCAATTCCGTGTAAATACTCATAAATGGGAGGGGAAACGGTGGGGAATTGAAAGCCCTTGATGAGAGGATTTGAATGCACTTTATTTCACAAAAAACCGTTAAGAAAATCAACGGGAATCAAAGAATTAAAGCCGGCAGCCATGGCGCGCCTGCGCGTCGCGAGCGCAGCGAGCTCTGGAAGATGAACAGTACCCGCGGGGTACTGTTCACTCTCTCTCCACTCTCTTTTTTTTGTTTTTTTGTTTTTAAGATTTTGAAATTGAGCTCAAACAAACTCCGAAAAATCTAAAAAAAATTCTGAAGATTCCTTGAGACTCAAAGAACTCAAATAAAATATTTTTAGCAAATATTAATATTTAATTTAATTTTATTAAATAAAAAATACTAATTAAGCTTTAGTTTAAACCAAATAAATTCAAAATTTTCAAAAATTTGAAAATAGGGTATAAATGGATAGATTAGAATTTTATATGAATTTAGAAATTTGAATGGGCTTAATCGGAGTTAAAACGAAAAAGAACGGGCTCTCGAAAGTTTGAAAAGAGAGAAAAGAATAAACCGATTTTCTGGAATTATTTTTGAACTGAAAAAATGAAACTATGACGTCATCAAGGGAAATGATTTTGAAATGAATTATTTTTCTATGGAAAATAAATTTATGACGTCAGCAAGGATTTTGATTTTCTGGCCGAAATATTTTTGTAAAGGAAAATGATTTATTCACTGATAGGTGGGACCGGGTTATCAGCGAGAGAGAAGAGAGAGGAAAGAGCGGATGATCGAATGAGCGATGCGGCGCAAGGAGGAAATCGGGATCATCAGATGGAGAGTGAAGGGTTTAAGTGAAGATGGACGCACGAGATTAGCTCAAAGCATGGAGGATTAAATTTGATTTAGATTTTCAGAAAACACCAGAAAATTCAATAAAGCTCAGAAAAATATGAAATTACATCCAAAAATTCCAGAAAAATTCAAAGAACTTCCTGGAGACATTTTGGACGTAATAAAAATATTTCCAACTACTGTTGGTATTTTAATTTTCATACTTCAAATACTTTTTATTTTCAAAATAGATTTTAAAACTCTAGAAAAACTCAGAACACCAAATAAAGGCCGAATAAATCCAAATAATTAATTTGAATTAGGATTTTTATAGAAAATCAAAATATCATTGTATTAAGTTTTTACTTTAAATTTTTTTTTAAATCCCGCTTTCTAAAAGCAGAAAATCAAGGCACAACAACATTCAAACTTCACACATCCAAAACTCTTATTTTTATTTTAAACCAAATTAATTTAATTTAATATTTATTTATTTTCAAAAATTGAAATAAACAGCTAGGTTGTTACAGAAACTCACGTGTGGTTTTTGCCGATATAAATGAAGTCGGTACAGTATGTACTACAATTAACTTGTAGACCTTATCTTAAAAACATACTCCGTTTAAAGTTAGTTACTGTAGAAAAGCCGAAAAGTAGCTTTTAGAAGCCAAAAAGAACATGGCTAATATCAATGAAGGTATTAACAAGTAGGCATTAACTAAGTTAAAAGGCTGAATTGAAATACCTTGAATAAAAGTATGCATGCAGAATTTGAGCCTGATCGGATGGCCACTGAGGGACCCGAACATTTAGAGGCATGCCCCTTATCATGTTACGAATCCTATTTGTGGTTGGATCGACCCTTGCCCTTTGGGGAAATTGGTTTCTCCGTTGAGCATAATGCTATGGGGGATAAGGCTTCCTCTTCAGCCTTATCTGTGGTGCAATCTCTAGGATCACCATCGGATGAAAGCATGGTCTACTCGTAGTCGTAGCAAGCATCCATGTCGAGATATGCGTAGTCGGCTAGATCAAATAAATTGTCCTCGTTCCACTCTTCTGCCATGAGGACATCATAAAGAAGAGAACTTGCCGACAAGGAATCACCAGAGTTTGGACGAAGATCCCCACGGACGACGCCAATTATCTATGATTTAGTATCATCTTACGTACAATTATTTGGATTCAGGGGATCTTTCTACGACTTGGCTATGATCACACAGAGAAGGACACAGGGATTTTATACAGGTTGGGCTTTCTTCTGAGAGAATAACAACCCTACTCCTATGTGGCTATTTCTCAGTGAATTGATTACAATTGGGAAAGAAAGTAATACAGAATGACTCGTGCTACTTCTGTTGCTCTCATATCTCTTCTGTAACACCCCAAGATCCACAATACCCTGGGATGCTACTAAAACTACTCCACAACTAGCTAATTTACAAGATAAATTAAACTGGCAATATTTACTAAACAAGATAGTATAAGCGGAAGCATAAACAACTAAGGAATAACATGATAGTGATAGCAATTCACTATTTAAAACATCCTCCAACATTTTAATCTGAATCATAGTTCACAAATTTAACATTATTAAGATAATGTAAACAAAGCTATGTAAATATCTAGAATTCTATCAACTTTATTACAGCATTAAACTATGATCCAAGTGCGTCAGTGTGGTGCCGTTCTACCCTTCCCATGCATGCTCAATATTCACCTATAGGGAGGGAGAAACAAGGGTGAGATAAAATCTCAGCAAGCAAACTGTTTAACAGGCTATTCAAAGTACAAACAATTATACATCATCTTTTATAATTCCATACAAGTACAACCACAATACATGTCCATAATTATTAATCACCCTAAACTACCATAAATCATACCTCTTCAATTTCAGATTTAACTGGCATATGAATGCAGTCATTTTATCCACCATTAAATGCAAATGAAACATTTAATCTTTCACAACTACAATAGATTAATCATCAACATTTATTCTTCCACAAATAACAATATTATATCCTCAACTTCAAATCACCATCAAAGACAATAAAACATATGTATGATCATCTCACTACTTTATTAATTCTCCTATCCACAAATACTATCAACAATTAATGCAAGTGAAAAGAATCTCATGCCACAACCACAAACTCTTACCATACACAAGGGACGAACCTCATTCCACGACCACATCCACAATCCTCATACCACAAATAGCTCAAATGAGCCAATTCCACATTACACTAGAAAGTTATATATTCCACAAAATAACATCACCACAATATATATTGCATATGTATGCAAATGAAACTTTCCACAATGCAATGCATATGAATGCTTCATGCTATGCTCCACATCACTCTTGCTAGGGCACGAATTGTAGTTCATCGTATTACGGCAATATACGATGCTTCCGCGGGCGATGAGGTGCATCGTATTACGGCAATATACGATACTGTACCGGTACGGTCGCGGCTAAGTGCGGCGACATCCACATATGCAAATGACATGTTATGACATGAATGATATGATAATTCATAAATCTCATTAATTCATCCACAAGGAGCATTATCATGCACTCAACATATCCACATCCACCACATGTTATTTTCATGTTCCACATTATAACATTAAGCAAAAATTCCACATGTCTTCTAGCATATTATCAACATATCAATGGATAAATATTTGCTACCATGTCTACAATTAAAATATCATGCAATCATGGCATAATATATAAAATTAAGATAATAATGTAAATTGCAAGTAGAAGGAATAACAAATTAAACGGTAGCAACCACCGCTACGTTCACTTGCCTCAATCCGATGAAGCGAAGTAAAATCAAGAGCGCTCAGGGACAAGACCACCTATCTAAAAGACAACTCTCAGCACACAACCACAGCATACAACACGACTAAAATAATTAAGATGTCGCTAGAACCCCGAACCCGCACAAACTCTTCTCCGCTCAACAACTCAGTAAATTACCCTCTGCAGCAGCACTGCTTCATAATTTCATATCTTTAACAATAATGATCCAATACAGCAAATGATACCTCTCTGGATTCATGACTTAAAAGCCTACAATTTTCAAGTAGAACACATATTTTTATTTTGATCACAGCTAGGGTTAATTTAATGCCCAAAATAGAGGAAGAACTCTGCTCTGGCAGACTGGACAGCGAAACTAAATCGCGTCCAAACGACAGTACATGGGTCTAAAAATTATGAAACTTATATAGAAACTATATCTCTGAATTATCTACAACTTTCTCAATTACGGCCATGACCATAAAAATCATCTACTATTTTTAAAACCCGTATTACAGTCGGACTGTACCAATCTGTCCGCCTGACGGACATCGGTATTACCGACTCCGTATATCCCAGATCCCACGGCCACAAATTACGAAAAAATTATAGGAGATGCATCTAGATATCCTTTACAGTTTTCCTTTTGGGAGAGTCCGCAGAAAAATTCGTTTACTAGGTAAAAACCGCGCGAACAGTCGCGCTACGCGAATCAATCTACTAACAGACAGCAGGTAAACCCTAATCGGACAATTAATCTATAATCTCCCATCAAAATCCGTGCCAAGAACCCTAATTATTCGTAAGAACAGAGGGTTTGGGATGGAGAAAAATTACCTAGATGGAGAATCACCACTTTTTCCTCCTCCTCCTCCTCTTCTTCTCCTTCCTTCTTCTTCTTCTCCTTCTTCTCCTTCTCCTTCTTCTCCTAGCACCAAGGGACAAGGGGGGTGGCTGTGGGAAAAGAGGGAGGGGAGGTGAGGGGCGAGAAAGGGAGAAAAGGGGAGGCTCTAGGGTTAAGGGGAGGGCGCACCCCTGGGCCTTGGCCCAAGGGTGGTCGCCCACTCCCAGCGATCAACCGAATTTTTAAAATAATTTTTATATATTTTATTTCTTTTCCAATGTTCTACAATTTATATTTTTCCCTTCCCGCGATTTACCGAAAAATCGACGATTCCGCGATTGATTAAAAACTTACGTCGTAACGACGTTCGGGATATTACATCTTCTCCCTGACATCAATCCTTATATAGCATGTGAAAGTGGTGGTGGTTGCTCCTTGCCAAGAGACGTCTTAATGTTTCGGATAATAACTGTCTAACGGGAGTTATTGTCAGAGATGTGATATCTCGCTTGTCGTCCGGCGGTTATCATCAGGAGTAAAGAGAGATTATGTGCAGTTATTTCAGATAATAAGTACACACGTTAACTGCCTTATCAAATAGGCCCACGATGTAATGTGCTTGTCGTAGACAAGCTAGTTGAAGTTAGGCTAGTCGTAGGAGGATCTACAACCACAGGGTGATCGTAGAATGACTTACGACCATATCATGCTCACAGAAAGACTTACGATCACAAAGCAGTCATGAAAAGACTTACAACCGAGGAGTGGTCGTAAAAGGACTTACAACCAAGGAGTGGTAGTAGAATGACTTACGACCATCTAGTTAAGTTTCTCTCTTACAAATAAGCGGTATACTAAAGAGTACTAGTTATGTACCCGTACGTTGTAACAGAACTTATTGAATATATAAAAAATCATGCTATAGAAGAGAATTGCTCTTATCAGTTGGAAAATGAAGAATGGTAAGAAGTTAAGGAAATAGAGCGATTAGAGGAGAATGAACGTGCAACCACCAACTCGTTCTTTTATACTAACTAGTCACCTGCTCGTGTGTTGCAACGAAATTTATTGGATATATAGAGAATTATACTATGGAAGATGGCTATCAGTTGAAAAGTGCAGAGTGATGAAAAGTTAAGAATGAGATGGTTAGAGAAGAAGGAACGGACGACCACCAACTCGTTCTTTTATAATAGTAATGAAGAGTATGATGACGTAATGACATCAATTACAAATAATTACAATTTGAAGATTATTATATCCTCATCAATACTAATTTATATTTAGATATACTAATAAAACTATTAGATTTTTAACGAAAAATCTAATGATATAATTTTTATATAGTTAATATATATAGTTTTAAACGTAGTGGCGATCAAACTTATAAAAGTATGACGACACGGATTCTAAAACATCAGATGAAAAAAGGAGGAAGGGAGTAATGGATTTCACATATCTGGTCGCTCCAACAGAAGGAATATTCTTTTGTTCATGGCAATTTGGCAAAAATTAGCACATTTGAATATTATCCATGCCATGGACGAAAAAAATTGTAGAGAAAATTCCTTACATGCGATTCAATAATTCCTCCTATGCTATTGGTTTGCCAAACAGATGATGCCTCTGTGCCATCACCGTTGCTCCCGTCAGTTCCTAGCCGCTAAGTCCAAAAGCCAAGTCAGTTTTGTCGGATATCACCCATAATGCCCTCCTCTTGCAAAGTCCATGGAAACTACGGCTAATGTAAGAAAAACTAAAATTAATTTAGGATCATAAAATTCAAATTTGGAAATAGAAACAACCAATGAAATAACTTTATTAATAAATAATATTGCAAATTAAATTTAATTTGCAATATATAAATTTCAAGATATATGAATTCAAATTTGTAGATACAAACTAAATTAAATTTGAAACAAATTTAAATTTAAATAGAGTTAAATTTGGAATAAATTCAAATTCATACTCAAATTAAAAAATTTAAACTTAACCCAAAATAAACTTAATTTTAGAATAAATTCTTCATACCTAAATTAAATTTGTATGTAAAGTTAATCTGAAATAAGTTAAATTGCTCATTAAAGTAAAATTGAAAACTAAGATTAGATGACAATGTAATTATATTCACCAATAAAGTGGAATTGGAAACAACATTAAATTTTTGAATCAATACCAAATTAGAATTATGTAAACCAAACTCACTATTTAAAGTATATTTGAAGTAAATTAATTTTGAATTTGGGTGGCAACATTGGGCGCCTAAAAACATTTTGGGATGGCACAGATTCATGGTGGCATAGAAGGAAATCCCACTTCATGTTCACATGGGCAAAACGGTCTTTTCATATCCTTAATGGCTCGGAACTAATTGAAAACTAAGATTAGATGAGAATGGAATTATATTCACCAATAAAGTGGAATTGGAAACAACATTAAATTTTTGAATCAATACCAAATTAGAATTATGTAAACCAAACTCACTATTTAAAGTATATTTGAAGTAAATTAATTTTGAATTTGGGTGGCAACATTGGGCGCCTAAAAACATTTTGGGATGGCACAGATTCATGGTGGCATAGAAGGAAATCCCACTTCATGTTCACATGGGCAAAATGGTCTTTTCATATCCTTAACGGCTCGGAACTAACGTGAGGCTGAGGGTGATGGCATGGAGGGCATCAGTTTTGCAAAGCAATGGTATATAAAGAATAATGAGCTATTCAGTGAAAAATAGTAGATTTAAGGATTATTTATTAGTGGGACACTAAGAATTTTCTCAATTTTGTAACATCGCTACACATGAAGGGCCAAAAATACAATACCAATGCTACGAGTTCCCGATGCTCCTACGGTCCTACCCATCACTGCCGCAAAACAAAACATTGCTTATAAAGAAAATAAAAAGAAAATCAAAGCTTGCAAAAGGAAAAGGCCGGCCCCAGGCCCCACCATGGCAGCCAGCCAGCGGGGAACACCAGTGAGCAGCTGCCCAGGTCCCCAACGTCACCAACCGGTTCAGTTCAACTCAACAGCCGAAGAAACTCTCCAAAACCATTTCAATTTCAAATTTCCTCCTCCTCCGCCGCACCCACCCACCTCCAGCCCCAAAACCCAAACCCTAAATCCGCCTTCCCCCACCCACGCGAACCGCCGCCGTCTCCGATCCGCCTCGAGGTTCGGATCCGATGGGGTTCGTGGATCCGGCGGCGCCGCTGCTGGCGACGTGTGGCGGCGACACCGTGAAACTGTTCGACGTCACGGTCGAGTCCAGCGACCCCTGCGTCCTCGCCTACGCCCCCGCCCCCGCCCACCCCGTCAACGCCGTCAAGTGGAACCACACCAGTCAGTGGCCAACTCACCCCCCCCGGATCTCCCGAATTTGGTTGCTTTTCTTGCGTCGTTTACGCGAGGATCTCCAGGGGCGAGCTGGCGCTTCGAGCCGTTGGGATCCGTAGTGGCCGGCCAATTTGATCCGGTCTCCACCGGTATGGAGTGGGGCTGTGCCGGTAGACTGTAGTGTAGGACTGTGCCCTGTGCCAGCAGCATCTGGCGTTCTCACCGACTTCTCAAATTTGGTGTCGTCCTATCTTCAGTTAATTACCGAGTTTCTTTTTTAACCTAGAGACGTAGGATCAAAATGCAGTTATGCTTATTGAACAATACGTTGAGTGTAAATAATGAAGTGGTCTTTTGGAAATATTAGGATTGATGGATAGGTATACTATCTTTGCTAACAGTAATTTTATTTGTAGTTTGTCAGGGCTCTATTTACCTAGAGAAGATGAGTACTGTTCCATCTCATGATATAAGCAGCAAAATAGTTGTGTTCTAATATTATTATATTAAAGTACACATTTTATCTGATGCCTTTTCTTATACGTTTAGAGTAATTATACAGCGTATTTATTTTCTGTTGGAGCATGAGCTAGTAAGCAGTTCCATAGACCTTGCATTTTGCATTATCGTGCACATGCATTTGTGTTACTCTTGTTTCCTTAGCACTCTAATTCTTATAATAGCTCCCTGCAGTTCTTAGTTCCTGTTTGAGAGGGCTTAGCATCCTCCAGAGGCTAGCATCTCTAAAAATCTGTGTAAATGGGCTTCAGCTTCCTTATGCCTAAGAAGCCACACCCTGTTTGTAGGAGCTTCAGCTTCTGTTGGTTTTAAGCTGAGTTTGGAGCTCCCCCAACAGGGCCTTGATATAGTATTCTATTCTTGGTTCATTAGCAAAATTAGCCCCTGAAATGTTGATTTAGCAAGTTGTCCTCTTAACTCTTGTGGAGTTACTTGCAATATATCCTGTAGCTATCAGACCAAAGGTTAACTTCCAGTCTTCCCATGAACAATGTTAGTTATTTATTTTCCATGCTCTACAATAGTAGATTGTCAGCAACCAATGCCTGTTTTCTCACTGTGTATTGAAATCTAAACAAAGAAAGCATACATAATGCATATTGGTGGAAGACAGGATATCTATTTCTATCTTGCAGTCCATGATAGACAAATTTGTTCATGCAATGTTTAAATGCTTGGCATCTGTTATGAAACTGTTCTGGAGTTGTTTTTGTTTTACTGCAATGTCTGTTAAGTTACTATGAGTCTAACAATGTGTTCCCCTAGCTGACTAACCTTTCACAAGAAGTTAAAGTTAATATCCTGAAGAAATGGTCCATAAGTGCATTGCATGATCAAGCTGCAACTGCAAGTAATAGCACTGACTTCCATTTCTTTTTAAACCTGCAGATCTAATTGTAGCAAGTGCTGGGGATGATAAGAAGATCTCATTATGGCATAAAAAAGGTCAAAATGTTGGTCAGCTACCAACATCAACTGTTGATCGTGGGGATGACATTGAGGTACCACTGCATTCTTACGATTTTGGGAACAATTTTTATATGCCATTGCAAAGTTTCTATTCCTAAAATGCCATTGCAAAATTTCCCTTATTTGCCACTCCTACAAAACAATCCCCTCCATGAAATTGTTGACCATTTTCCGATAGTCAAGCCGTGACGGAGGTGAGAAAAGACCATTTTGTCCCTAGGTCCACATGTCATCCTCATCTCCCTCCTCTCTTCTCCCCCTCCATGCCTCGTTGCTGATCTGATCTCTACCTATCGTACGGCCTTGTCTCTGTGAAGAGCACGCACCCAGTGCTAACCGACGATGTGGTCGCCATGCCATTGTGCTGCCCTTCGGCCTCGAGTACGTTGGGGTGTTTGATGGCCACTTTGGCGTGCCATCACCGAGCACCTGAAGGCACGGCTGGACGGCACCGTCGCCGAGTAGATCAAGCAAGAGTTGCTTATCGAGACCCCGTGGGTCTTATGACCACATCGTGGGCTGGTGGAGGACGAAACCTCGCTGGAGTTGAAGACTACCGCCACCGCCATTGTTGGAGCTCGGGGTTCGCTGCGTCGCTGATTCGGTGAGCCTCTTCACCGTTTGCCACCGCCATCAGTTTCGTCTCGTTGTCCGCATCCTAGATCCGCTATCCCTTGCTCTGATTCGTAATCGCTGCGTCGTCTTTCCTACCATTCGAGTTGCGCTGCCGCCACCTTGGGCGAGCTTGTGTGTGCACCCACGCCATCGACCGATGTCGTAGAAGCACATGCTCTGCCACATGCTCGGCCTTCTCACATCCATGTCCGCGTTGGGCTCCAACATCAGCGACGAGAGCATCAGAGAGAGAGAGAAGGAAGGGGAGAGAGAGGAGTGAGGAGAGGAGAGAGATAAAGGAAGACAGGGGCATTTTGGGCATTAAGGAGGGCTTGCAATGGCAAAATCTAACGGAGCTGACGGTAGTGGCATGGATGGGATTGTTTTGCAGAAGGAGTGGCAAATAAGGGAACACCAATTTTGCGATGGCGTTTTAGGGATCCAAAAACTTTGTAATGGCATATATAAAAAATTTTCCCTATGATTTTGTGATCCCATGTTTTGCTTGACAACCATGCATGTGGTACTCATTTTTATGTACTCCCTCCGTTACCTAATACATGTCATTTTAGCATATTGCATGAGAACCAAGACATGAGTGCCAAAGACCATAGTATCCTTACGCCCTGCTCATTTGAGCTTCTACTTCTGGCCTCTAGCTTCTTAATTTCGTCTTTTTTGGCTTTTCAATTATTTTTTGGGCTTTTTTGCCTTTTCTTTTCTCCCTTATTTCTTTGCATTGTCCGTGATGATATAACTTTTTTAATTTTTTTAAATTTAATTACGTTAAAAAAGCTACTAGTAGCTATAGTGTATTTCCAACCGCTACAATGTAAAAAAATCATAAGCCTGAGCTTTTAAGCTCAAATGAGCACCACTTATTCAATGACTTAGGGCCTGTTTATATTGGCTTTTGCTGATGTCTTTTAGTTACGGCTGATGAATAGTAGTGGATGATGATGTCACGTGCGCGGTACTGTAGCACATGTACTGCTCACTGAGGTAATGTAGCGCACGTGTGCTGTTCATAGTGGTACCGTAGCACATGTGTACTGTTCACCTATGATTAATTTCGTTTCTTATAGATTAGACTGATTTAGTTAGTTTGGAAGCTTATCTGTAGTTAGTTTGTTTGTTTGTTTAAGTTAGAGATTATTTCTTAGGGGTCAGGTCAAATTATCCCTATAAAAGGGATGGCATTGTATCTTCTTTAATTAAGCAAAAGTGGATAAACAAGTCCTTAGTCCCTAAAGTCTAACTGTGGTCGTTCGCTTGAGCAGCTATTTTAGATCTATTCTTCCCTCAATCAGTGCTGTCATTGCCTAGCGCCGTTCTACTTCAAGTCGTCGCCATCTACCTCTTCGACGGATAATTACCCCTTTGTTGTGTTAGTTCATAATAATTGGTATTAGAGCTAACGCCATGACTTCTACTTCCGAGTTATCCCTACTAGACAATCTAATGGAGCAGATGACAATGATATTGAAGATCATGCACCAGTGTTCTAAAAGGCGGTGGCGGCGCCTGAGGCCCCGCCTAAAGCTGGCGGCCACCCGCGCCTCTAGGGGTGTTGGGCGGGGATGAAGGAAGCGGGCGGGCGCTGGCGGCGGCGGCCGCTTGCGGCGGCGGCGGCGGCGGCGGCGGCAGGCGGCGTGAGGGAGGAAGTGCCGCTGCGCTGCCGTTCGCTCCCGTGGCCGCCGCCACCGGATCCGACTCCCGCGCCAAATCCGTCGCCGCCACCGCCGGATCCGGACTCCGCGCGGATCCGTTGCCACCGCCCGGATCCGGACCGGTGGATCTGGAGCGGGTGATGACGGCCAAGATGATGACGGTCGGCGTCGATCGGTGGTGGAGCAGTGGCCGGCCGGGGTTGAAGAAGATCCATGGAGGCGGTGAGGAGAAGCGATGAGAGAAGAGAGATGGCACGCCGGTGAGTCGGCCGACCTCGCCGTGATGGATGTGGAGGAGAATGGGGGTGGAGAAGAAGCGGTAGCTACTGGGTTTTAGGAGATGGGATTTCGGCGATTTGCAAAATAGCCCTCGTAGTATCTAGGGTTTACAAATAGATCCTTCTCCCAATTCATTTTCACATATTATCTTTATTTTTAATTCGACCGCCTAGGCCCCGCTTAGGCCCTCTAGCGCTAGGCCCCACCATGCTCCCGCCTAGCGCCTAGCGCCTTCTTGAACATTGTCATGCACCAACAGATTCACTTACCCCCATCGGAGGAGTTTATTGCCCTATGTTATAGCTCGAGGATGAGCTGTTTCACCGGGAGGGGTGTAATGTTACGTCTTGTGATTACTATAGCACGCTGTCTTGCTCCTTTGTGGGACTGTAGTGCATGTGTACTATTCACCATGGTACTGTAGCACTCGTGTACTGTTCACCCGTGATTAATTTCCTTTCTTAGGGATTAGATTGATTTGGTTAGTTTGGAAACTTATCTTCGGCTAGTTTGTTTCTTTAAGTTAGAGATTAGTTCTTAGGGGTCAAGTCAAGTTATCCCTATAAAATGGATGCCATTGTATTTTCTTTAATCAAGCAAAGATAAATAAACAAGTCTCTAGTTTCTAAAGTCCAGCTATGGTCGTTCTTTTGACCAGCTATTCTAGATCTATTCCTCCCTTAATCGATGCCCTCATCACCTAGCGCCGTTCTACTTCAAGTCGTTGCCGTCTGACCTCTCTCCGACAGATGATTACTCTTTTGTTGTGCTAGTTCAAAACAGATGAATAGTAGTGGCTGATGAATAGTAGTGCATTACGTAAGAAAAATGATGCAATGAAAAGAACTACAATATTCAAATCGCCACAGAATTGTGATATAATAAAATTATAAAATACAATTTATGCTATAATATGTGAAAGCGAAAAGTAGTGGCTGATAGAAGCGGTTCATAGAAGTTGGGGCGTTCATATTGGCTTCTGCTGCCCTTAATTAGAGTAACCACACTTAACTCCCACATGCATATGCACTTGCCCCTAATATAAATCTAAAAACATGGTTGCCCCCTAGTATAAATCTAAAAGCATGCTTGCCCCCTAATATAAATCTAAAAGCATGCTTGCTCCTTACTCTACAAAAATTACACTGTATTGCTTAGTAATGTTTTGCGTTAAATTTTTCTACCCTGCACCTCTTGAACTTTCACATATGGTAGCTTCTCCTCCACACTTCTTTATTTCTCTGTGCCCCTTCCACATGTGCTTCACATGCCATTGGTGTTTTTCTCTCTTATTTCTTCATTGGAGGGTTCAGATGGACTTCGCCGTTCTTTCCCAACGAAAATGGAAAGGGCTGTATCACATCGAGATGTCGATTCGTTTTCCGCCCCAAATGAGATGGGGAATTAGTCACCTCTGTCCCTTCATCTTTATGAAAGGAATCGAGGCCCGGCCCGGCTCGCGTCGTTCCAACAACCGACGGGGAGCACCTCAGTATACGATCGCGCGCAGTAACTGGGAGTATTGAGCTTTCTCTTTTTTGTTGCCCCCTTTCCCCTGACATTTGTACTGGCTGCCTTCACTACTGGACAGTTAGCTGATAACATCTTGAATATTTTTATTTCCTAATTATGAGCCTGTGCCTGAACTCAACAAATTATGTTTTTTTTGGTCAGGAGTGCATATATTCGATCAGTTTTAGCAACAAAGGTTCTCGATATCTTTGCTCTGGTGGGAGTGGCCATATTGTTAGGATATGGGATTTGCAGCGGAAGAGATGTATTAAATGGCTAAGTGGTCACACTGACACTATTACCAGTGTAATGTATAATTACAAAGATGAACATTTGGCATCGATCAGCATGAAGGGGGATCTCATTCTTCATAATCTTGCTTCTGGAGCACGCACTGCTGAACTTAGTGATCCAAATGGACAGGTAATTGATTTACTTCTCTGTGTTCTCTGTAAAATGATCGTGTGACATAGTAGCTTCGAACATTACCAGAATTCTGAGTTTTTTCCCTCTAAATTTCTTACGTTGGTTGTATACTTTCTGTAAGGCCAGGTTTTGAGAGTGCTCGATTATTCACGAAATAGTAGGCATATATTGGTGACAGCAGGAGATGATGGTTCTGTGCATCTTTGGGATACAACTGCGAGGTCTCCAAAGGTACCAATATTACATGGGAGCTGCTTAGGTTGAACTTGTTCTTCTAGTGTTCATCTTAAGACAAGAGTTGCCATTTTTATATAGATAACATAGAAATAGAATGCAACATTGAAGATAGCAAGTTGTGTAGGTGATAAGGAAAGCTAAGTTTCGATATTCCCTTTAAACTTTTAAGGTATTCTGGTAATGTGTATTATAAATCATTTTCGTTTTGTAGTACTTCAAGCATCACTTCTTTTTCGAAACAAGGAAAAGGAATGTACAAATCATCCATGCTTCGCAATATGTCCTTTTTTTTATTATGATAGAGAAAGCAATGCTTGCTATGCCTTCTTCCTCAGGACTCCATTTATTGGGGTCTCGAGTTTGGACATCCTTGCTTCATTTGAAATTTGACAACTGAGGTTTGAACCAAAACAGAGGCAGTTACACCAAGGATCGTTAGTATTTAACTAAGCTGGGATGATAATTCACTTATTTATTGACTGACATTCGAAAAAGACTTGTTAAAGTAGATTCTTCTACTTTAGGGATCTAAGACCTTCTTTGGAGATGGTTCATTTTATGTTACTAGTAGTTGCAATCCAGTTAAATTAATTGAGAGAGAACTTTTAATCTATTCATACAAGTACTGGTTCACATTATTAGTTTCAGTAAATTTTGAGATCAGTTATTTGAACATTCCCTTATATTTGGAATGACTTGATGTGCTGTCCAGCTTTACCATGCTGGGTGCTTGCACTATTGCTATTCTGGAATTGACTGATGCCATCGTGCAGGTCTCATGGCTGAAACAACATTCTGCACCCACAAGCGGTGTTTGTATCTCACCCTCCAGTGACAAGGTTTCTATTAGTAAATACTGTTGGTGTTTCATGTCTGAATTAATACTGATTTGCCTGTAAATAAGGGTTATATTATGTCCTTGTAGATAATTGCTACGGTCGGTCTGGACAAGAAGTTATACACACTTGATTCAGGGTCAAGAAGACCAACACACACTATTCCTCATGATGCCCCATTCTCATCATTGGCATACAATGATGATGGTACTATATTGGCAGCAGGCACTAATAGTGGGCGTGTTGTATTCTATGATGTTCGGGGGAAACCTCAGCCATTGACCATTCTTTGTGCATACAATAGCTCAGAGGTGGGAAACCAGACATTTCTCTTTTCCCTCATTGGTTTCTGCAAATTATTGTCAACTTATAAATAATGCTGTTCTCTGGTAGTTTGTATAATGAGTTTGTACACATATTAGTACAGCACATCCACTTATATAAAAGTATGCCAATTGCCACTATTGATTTTCTTAATTAGTGCAGCACATGTGTTTGTTGATACCTGTAATAGTTAAGTATGACTGGAACTTCTATATTTGGTTATAAATGAGTGGCAGAAGCACAGTCTCTTGTTATGATTTTGATGTATTTTCGGAATTACACTACTAATGATCTAAAGAGAACAAATGTTTCATTCCTTTCAAAACACAACCTCTAGGAGAAAATGGAGTTGTTATTAGTTGATGGATGGGGAGTTTGTTACTGTAGTCAAATTCCGTAAACTTAGTATGAAATAAACTTACTGTGAAGTATGAACAATTTAGTCTTTCTATGAACTTCTTATGCCATACTTACATGTTATTTCCAACTCTTCTATTGTATCTAAAACATGTGCAAATTAAGATTTTGTTAACTTGCTCTGGTCTTCTGGAGTACTCAATTTTGGTAATCATATCAGTGAGGTTTGACAAATTTTGCAATAAGGTATTGCCTGCTTGCACTATCTGTTGATTGTGCAGCTTACACAGACTTTATTTATTTGTTTTTGCTGATTTGTTGTTATGTCAACCTAACAACTTGCCTCTTTAAGTCAAACACGGTGCAACAAACCGATATGGGCCTTTATGTAAAACTGCTTCACAAATATTTGAATATCTGCTTTTTCGAGTTCTTTAACATTTCTGATTTTACAATTCTCATCAGGCTGTGACAGGTTTATGTTGGCAAAGGTCAAAGCCCGTCATTGTTAATGAGAACAGTTCTTCTGAAGTTGCCCTTCTTGGGGGAACTAGTGAAGAATCTGTTCTTATGCCAGATCCCTTGCCTTCAGCAATAACTTCAACTTTTCCTTCTGGAGCAGTCATTCCAAGTCTTCGCTCTTCTTTGACGGCGAACACAAGTGGATTTCTTTCTACCTCAAACTCTTCTACCGTGGAGGAAACTTCGTATAGGACTCGTCCATTGTCTGGCGGACCATTATCGAAGCTACAGGCTCCTCGTGGTAACTTCAATCAAAAGGATGATATGGATGTATTTTCTCCACTTGTTGATGTCCAGCCTTTCACACCATCCAGCGGCACCTGGTGGGATGAGCATGGGGGTGATGAAACAAAAAAAGATGATAAACCTGGAGAGAAAAAATCGTCAACAACTAGGAAATTTCCGTATATTGAAGACAATAATGAGCCACATCCAATCTCAGATTGGAGGTCTATTTCCAATTCAAGACAGGTTCCATGATTTATTCTGGGTTCTTCTCATAAAACCTATATTATTGTTTGACAGGTCAGGATGACCAATTAAGCCTTCTTAATTTTGTTATAAATGTTTTCATTCTACAGGATGATGCTTCGTCTACAACCACTACAACCATGCCATCATGGAAGAGCGAACCATCTATCTCCTCACCTGAGACATCAACTGGAAATGCATTACCAGATAGGCTAACTCATCGTCAACAAATCTCACGCTATGGGGCTTCAGCCTTTCAGACTGGTAGCTTGGCATTTGCAGGCTTACAAGATTCAGCTTCAACCACCAGTCACACATTGAAAGGTTCTCTGACAAGTAACATTTTAATGAACCTACAAAACAAGGGCATCTTGAGCAATGCACACTCCTCTCTGGACACATCATCCGCTGGCCTTCAGAGTTCACTTTCCTCATCCTTTGTGTCCATGACCGTCTCATCAGTGAATTCTGATCTGCCAGGAGCAGCGCAATCCAATTCTTCATGGAGACCCTCAACCTTTACTGATAGAATGAGCACTTCCTCTGTTTTTAATGAAGGATTAGCTTCAGCATTTGGTTCACCAAAATCAAAAAAGACGGGAGCAGAAACAAAAGATGAACTGCTCAATAATCTCTTAGCAAGACAAGATGCAGCAACCGCCTCTTCATCTGGAAGCCTTCTAGCAAGCAATGTAAGAATTACTTGTTTACTTGTGCGACTTGTATGACTAAAAAGTAAGAACAGCATGATTTGCTAATGGTGTGGCTACATGTTATTTTATAGGGGGTATTGGCACCACAATTGCCAACCTCAGGTTTGTCAACCGATCAACAGGGAGCTTCTTCCTTCTCACTTCAGTATGTGCAGCGCATGCTTGAGGAATCTCTAGGGTCTGTTCACAAGTCCATCCATGAGGATGTGAGAAATCTGCACATTGAACTTCTAAGGCAGTTTCACATGCAGGAGGTAAGAAATTTCTAGGGTTGATTTCGTGTAGTTCCTTTGGACTTTCTGCTTCCTGTTTCCACTTGATAGACCCAGTTTCAGTTCCCTCCTGCCAACTACCTCATTCTGTTGTCAATTGCAAGAACCTATGCAACTTGCTCCAATGCCATGTAAGACCCGCATAATATGTTTTGTGTCTGGTGAACTCACCTAGATGGTGTCAAAAGAAGCATTGGCATGTGGGGTTAGACGGGCTGCACTTATTTTTTGAAAAGAAAAGAAGTATAATAGTTACGGACATGTGATGATCACAGTCCCCCTGTTTAATTTGTCCCCCTGTTTATTACCTTGGATTTTCTTCACCACCCTCACTTAGCGGATTCCCTTTTTCAAAATTATGTCATACTTACCAGATATACTCATTTTGTTGGACTGTGTAGTGTATGTACACTGCCAGTGGAATGCCAATGGTTGATCAGCCAGCTATGATGAGTGAGCTAGCATGTCAGCTGTAACAGCTATAGCCTATAGGACCACCCAAGGTCATGTATGGTAGATGTATTAGACCATCTGTCATCATGATAATATGTTCAGTAAATGCGGCTACAAGATGATAGATTGGTGAAACACATGAAGCTCTTGTTATTGTCTCGAGATCACGCATATCTTAGCAATGCAGAATTTTACTGACTTGCTGGTATGTCATGGATTGTTACCACTTAGTTTCATTAGTCCTTTTTTCGTTAAAAAAGAGGGCATCATGCTTTTCTTTTCTGTGCTTGCATTCCTTTGGCACAATTGGTATTACCAGGTGAGTTCATGAAAGTAAATTTGTTTAGCTACCACAACGCCTTGTCTGAACTTGTGCTTTGGAAGCTTTCATCTGGTCACCTTTCTTCATGCTTTTGTACCTATCATCTTAAAACTTTATGTAGGCTAGTCTGTTCTTTGAGGGCTTGATCTTTTCCTTTATCCAGCTAAGGTTCAATACATTTTATTTTGACATAATGAACCTTCCTGCAACGAGCAGATGGAGATGTCGGGCGTGCTGAACTTGGTCCTAGAGAAACTGGAAGGGCTAACAAAGGAAGTGCAGCAACTAAGAAGGGAGAACCAGCAGCTCCGGCAGCAGCTTCTGTAATCTGTCTTTTTTGGGCGGTTAATTTGGCATTGTTGTGCTTTATAGAAGAGTGCAATCCACACCGGCTTTCGATAAAGGCCCGACGGTGCTTCTTACATTTGATTGTCTGTTTGTCAAGTTCATGGCAAATAGAAAATTCATGCTTGACACGGTTGTACATAGCATAACCCTCTTTAATTTAGAAGAATATTTGATTTATCTGTTTGTTGTGTCATGTTGGGCTGTTTCCTTGTAATCTTCTTGGTTGTATCTGGTTTGCCTGATTTAGATGTCCTATGTGAAATGCTAACAGAGCGAGAGATTTTTACAATGAAACTTTCGCTTAATCTTGTTCTGTATTTCATTTACGATGGGGCTGGTATTCTTAAATTTATATTTATCGTAGTTTACTTTAGCTGCAACAGCTGTGATTAGTTAAATGTTGGAGCGAAGTACAGCATATAATGGAAAGCAAACTGGCGTCTATGTTTTGTATGCTTGCATGGTGAAAGTACAAGCTGGCTGATGGCGCGGACGGTATGGGCCATCCGGTTTTCATATCATGTGCCGCTTATTGCTCATATTATCATCATTATTGTTATTATAATTATAATAATTATAGTAATTATAATAATCTTTATTGATTCAGAGACACTGAGAAGTCCAGCAGTGCAGGGGGTTGAGCTCCTACCTTCGTGCCGAATGACAGCACAATCAAATGGTCCTTTTTATTTCCTGAAGAATCATCATATACGGACATCGTGGCATTTCCTCCAGGTTCTTATTAACCACCTGCTGACAATCAGAGGCCACGGAAATATTCTCTCAGGCTCAGATTGCAGTCCATTGCCAGCGCAACTAGGGCAGTCAGAATAACTCAAGTTCGTTAAAAGCTACTCCAGCCCAATCACACAACTCATTAACCTTCTAGTTTCTTAATTCCATCTTTTTTTAGTTTTTTGACTTCTTCTTTTTTTCCTCCTTATTTCTTTTGCATTATCTGTGTTGATATAATTTTTTATTTTTTATTTTATTAAATTTAATTATTCAAAAAACTAACAGTTATTATAGTGCAAAAAAAAAAAACCAAAAAACCACAGCTTATAAGTCAGATGGAGCATGGCCTTACTGAACCAATCCTTAATTAAACACACATTTAATCTCTGTTCCAAACAGTTTATGACTTTTGACTTTTAGAAGCTGGTTTTTAAATGGAGTAGTTTCTTAAGATGGTTTTTATAACCTGTTTATAGAAGTTACTACAGGAATAACTTCTCAATAGAGTGTTCATTATTCTCTCAATTCTCTCGCAATCAGCTAAATCTAAAAATCACAATACTTTTGAACAGAGCCTTAGTCGCCGACTTCCTTTTAGAAACACAGCGCAAACTAACAACATACTCCGGCCCATTTGGAGAAAAAAAAGAGAAGTGAATGGTTTGTGGAGGATTTATACGCAAAATTCCTATTCTATACGAATTTTGGAGGGGAACAAATAGGAGGCCTTACCTTTCGTTTTCTCCTTATGTTCCATGAATTCCTTTTTTTACATGTGTGACATCTAAGCGGCGCTTTCGAAGTTTCCTTGTGTTTTTAGAAATCCAGGGACATAACACCCAATTCCTACGGTTTGCCTGTTCCTATTATTTTCAATTCTGCCGAATTCCTTTTGCACAAGCAAACACCCTGGCTCCATTTTTCATAAGAGAAAATATACAAAACGCTATACCATTCCACGCGTTTCCAATAGCACACCTATTCACTTCCCCACCTTTTCTCTCTCTCCCAACAACAACGCAACACTAATTTCTCCCCGCTCCCTCTCTTCCTTCCTCCTTGCCGCTGTCATTCCCTCACTTCTTCGCCACCGGATCCGACGGTCTGGAAGGGTGCCGCCGTCAGATCTAGCGTCGGAGAAGGAAAATCCAGCTCCCCCTCTACGGATTCACCCTTCTCTCGGGCATAGAAGAAAGTCAGGGAGAGACGGTGGCCCATGGTGGCGGTGGTGGGGCCGATGGGCGGGGTAGGAGAACGGTGGGTGGAGCCGAAGGGTGGTGGCAGTGGCGGCTATGGCAATTAGATTGGGTGGGATGACACGACGGGGAGGGGTTAGAGGGCTGCGTGGTGAGATGATGACGGCGTCGCTGTCCACGGGTGGTGGTGGAGAGGGCAGGGGCGACGAAGGAGGCACACAGAGCTATCCAAGGCGCCACGGTGATATGATACCACTCTATTTTAACGATATACCGTTTGCTAGTTGCTCGGTTTTTTTAAAGGAAAGAATCCGAAACCGTTGCTATTTACAGCCACAACGGTCCATGTCTATTTTCGGGCCCACCCAATATCAATCTCTCTCCAGACAGTAAGATTGAGGAGATTTAAATAAAAAACCCAATCGTGAGGTCGTTTGCTTCGCCTGGTCATCTTCGTTTCAGCTCACCCGTGCCGTGTGCGCACTAATAAGTGCACGCGGTTGTTTGTCTCCGTCCGCCGCGTCAGCTCGTTCCCTCCGTCGGTCTCCCCAATCAAAAACCTAAACCAACCCCAGCAAATCCACCGCTCCCACCGCATCGCTGCCTACGGGCGACGAGATTCCTCTCCCTTCCCCGCCTGGCCTCCTGCCGAATCGAGCCCCATCCCGACCCCATCGCCTCCGCCGGCGAATCCGGTAAGCGCCCGATCTCCTCCGCTCCTGCTAGATCCGCCACCGATTTGCTCGCTGCCCGTCCGACCGTGCTTCCGACGAGTTCTTGCGGCAGGCAATTCTTTGGCGAAGCTGACATAGTTTATTGCGATTTGGCGGCGGGCTCCGCTTCCGATTCCGCGCGCGGTTGTTGCTTAGTCCGAGCGGTAGGTCGGGAGCCTCTGATTCCTTCCTATTTGTGGAGGAGGGAGGCAGGGAGGGAGGACGTTGCGTTCAAGTAGAGGATGATGCGGGAAGTATTGTTAGGGTGTTTAGTTTGACTTCGTAGGAGTGGCTGTTCTCTGGTGTGTTTAGGGCGCTGCCGCGGAGTTTCTTTCCACTTGGATTCTATGTTTACTTGCTCTGTTTCTAGTTGCAAATTTGTCGCCCCCTAGGCTTGTGAGCCCTTGTGATATCTAGGTGTGTCATTGGTTCTTGGCTTCAAATTTGGACTGCTGCTCCTTGTATCCGTATGCCGGTCTCGGGAGTAGGGGTGCAATCGGAGCGGATACGTACGTATATCGCTTATCCTGTATCATATTCCATATATTTTTCGTCGGAGTCGGAGTCGGACACGGATAATGTCGAATATCTATTTCTCCATTCCGTATCCGTTCCATAATCTTTCGGATGGTCGGTCAGACGGAAATTATCTGTTTCTTTGCACAGGACATTAGACAGTATGGTATAATCAGAGCGAATATAGAGAGACTAATTACTGAGACGTTGAAGGAAGAACACTCAGTACTCCCGCTTGTTTAGATGTGATAATCTGACTATATGTTATTTTGCTCCTAGGTGAAGTCACAACAGACTTCTTCATATCATTTGACATACGGATATATACACACAGATATCACTTATCTCGTATCATATTCCATATTTTTTTCTTGAAGTCGGAGTCGGACACGGATAGTGTCGGATATCTATCTACCCCTTCCGTATCCGTTCCGTATGTCTTCGGTCGGTCGGACGGAGGGAAATTATCCGCTCCGTTTGCATCCCTACTCGGGAGTGGCAAGTTTGTGATATCGTGCTGTTGTTTCTTGGCTGTTTACGCTGCTGCTGCTGCTCTGGTTGTTTCCGAGTTATTTTGAATTGACCGGTGAATGACGATTTGTGCTGTTCTTTCACCTCGCAGGTTTTGAGTTAGTTTTATTGGAGGCACAACCATGTTCAACAGGATATTTGGGAAGCCCAAGGAGCAGGCCAATGCCAGCGCGTTGGCCACTCTGGATAAGTTAAATGAGGTGAGGTGACCTTTCTTCTTTTTGTTTTTCTGATATTTTCTACTGCATCTGTTGAGATGCGGCTGTTTTACCCTCGTTTGGTGATCTTGTTTGGGTTGCCTACCCTGAATAGTTAGTTGTACGATTGCACTTTTAAGAGTCTGGCTGCCATTCTGTATTATAATGGTAGGGTTTTATACTTTGTTCAACAAGCACTTCAATTTAGTGTATAGGAATTCTCATGTGATGTTAGCTTCACCTGAATTTATTGGATGTGCAAGCTTAGTTCCGTGGCATTTGCAGGACCCATTCCATACCAAGCTTTGTGTGATCAGCATCACAATACGCTGATCCTTTTTTATTTTCTGTCATTGTATTTGCTCCTGAAGTTGGAGCCAGTTGGAACCTTCAACCCCTTAGCCTCTTAGGGAGGGAGGGGAGGGTCTTTATATGTTGATCCAACTGGTGAACTATGATCACGACATCATGTTACAACAGATAGATTGTGACACTGTATGTCTATGCTACAAAAAATGAAGTTCTGATATCTTGCTTTATGTATATTTAGACTCTTGATATGCTGGAGAAGAAAGAGAAAGTGCTAGAGAAAAAAGCAGCTGCTGAGCTTGAGAGGGCCAAGGAATTCTCAAAAGCAAAGAATAAAAGAGGTATGGTTAATCACCTTAGCGCAACTTGTGATATATACTTGTGATTTGACGATACAATCTTTAGCATTTTTTCCCCCTGTATATGTTGATCAGAGGCACTATGCTTTTCTAAAGTACATCTAAAATCGGCATCAAGTTCTTTTGTACGCATGCTGCGCTGTCAACTTAAAAAACATCTATCCTACTTTTGCATCTATTGCCACTTATTTTATGTGGTGCTTGGTGCATGGGATCGATAATTATGTTTTGAATCTGAAACATAGTCATTGTGGTTCTCATTGTTAAGACCATCATTTTGACATGGTCTTCAGTCTATCATGTTGCTTGAAGCCCTGATGATGCTTCTGATTATTAACATTCTATTGTTTGAGATGCTTCTGATTATTAGCATTCTATCGTTTGACATGGTCTGCATGTTTCTGCATTTTAGTTAAGGTTCAAGAAAGTCCTAGGCGCTAGGCGGGCGGTGGCCCGACGCCTAGCGCCTAGGCGGATTAGGTGGCACCCAGGCGGCCAGCTTGGGACCGGAGAAGAGAGGGGAGAGGGGAAGGCGGCGGCGCGGGAGAAGAGAGGGGAAGGCGGCGGCGCGGGACCGGAGAAGAGAGGGGAGACGGGAAGACCACGGCGCAAGAGAAGAGAGGGGAGAGGGGAAAGCGGCGGCACGGGACGGGAGTACCTCGATTCGATGGCGTAGATGGAGGGACAACCGCGATTCAGAGGCGGCGAGGTTTACTTAGCGGCGGAGATGGTGGGACAACCTAGGGGCGACTGGATGGCGTCAGGTGCACGGGCTTCTTATCCGCTCGCCTTAGCATACGCCTCATGCCGCCCGCCTAGGACTGGCTAGGCCGAGGACAAGCTTTGACCGCCTAGCCGGTCCTAGGCAGCCCTCCCACCTAGCCTGCCGCCTTGGACGAAGTCGCTGCGACGGCCCTCCGCCGAACGCCTAGGCGGCGCCTAGTCTTCGCCTAGGACTGATTTCTGCAACATTGATTTTAGTGCAGTGCACACGCATAGGACGCAAATGGTACATAGTGTTATCTGCCAAGCAACCTTCACCATCATGTTGCTTGAAGCCTTGATGATGCTTCTGATCATTAGCTAAAATACAGCTTATATTCAATTTTAACTGTGTTTATTGTTTTTCTTTCAGTTGAGCTAATGTTGATTATCTTACGCATTGTGAACTAGAGTAATACAGAAGTGCTTTAATATAAATTAAATCATTATTTCTTCATCAGCGGCTATCCAATCCTTGAAAAGGAAAAAACTTTATGAGCAGCAAATCGAGCAGCTTGGGAATTTTCAGTTGAGAATCCATGATCAGGTTACCTCCCAGTTACTACTTAGCATCTTGAGTTTTTCTGTTCACTGTATGTCATGTATGTTTATCATATAGCAATCATGTTATACAGATGATCATGTTAGAAGCTGCCAAAGCTACGACAGAGACCGTTGATGCATTGAGGACTGGAGCTGCAGCTATGAAAGCAATGCAAAAAGCAACGTGAGTATTAGTTTAAGTCCATTTTAATTTTAGGTTTGGCCCCCTAATTGTTTCAAGGAATTGAGGTTTCAAATTGACTATTTACCTTGTGCCTGCAGAAATATTGATGATGTCGATAAGACTATGGATGAAATTAACGAACAGACTGAAAACATGAAACAAATACAAGATGCTTTGTCAGCTCCTCTTGGAGCTTCTGCTGATTTTGACGAGGTAATTCGCTGTACCCATTCAAGATGTATAATCTTGGGTATATACCTCCCCCCCTCCCCCCCTGTTGCACTTAATACCTACTGCACTAAAAAACTGACAGGATGAACTGGAAGCGGAACTGGAAGAACTTGAGGGAGCAGAGTTGGAATCTCAACTTTTGGAGCCTGTTGCAGCTCCGCCTGTCCATCCAGTGCAGGTCCCAGCCAACAGGCAACCAACTCGTCCTGCTCCACAGAAAGCTTCAGCTGAGGAGGATGAGCTTGCTGCACTGCAAGCTGAAATGGCATTGTGATCAGGTTATTGATTTATCATGGGTCTTTTTCATCCATGCGATCTTATTCATTTGAATTTTCTGTGTCTTCATTGTTCAGACCCTGTTTCAGATGCCAATAGAAATAGATCATGGGATGATACGAATGCTTACTAAAGGACTTCTTGAATTGTATAGTAACTAGTACTCCATTCTCTTTTACTTGCCGTTTTGGATGTCGACATGTTTCTCCGATACACACCTTTAATCATTACTTTTTCTAATTATTATATATTAGCAAACATTATTTAAAATGTGATGATAGAGAAGTACTTTTGTTGATAAATCTATTAATATCACTTCCATGTAAAAGTCTTCTATGCAAGGTTTCAAATCTCGGAACCGGGGGTATTCCTGGCCAGCGACTGTAATGGTAACCGGCTGGTTACCGGAAATTCCGGGAAAAACCCAGACGAAATTTATATTTCAATTTTGAATTTGGACGGTTTGAAACCGGTTACCGGAAAAAACCGGAAAACCCACTTAAAAACCCGGAAAACCGGTTAAAAACCGGGAAAAGGTAGAGAAAACCTAGCACAAAATGTTGGGACTAGCATATTTATATATATTTAGTTACTAAACCAACCTAAGAAGTGCATTTGTAACCACCGGGACTTTTGGCCGGCTTTTCCATTCCGGTTGTCACCAGGATTTCCGGTTACCGGCCAATAACCGCTGGTTTTTGGAACCCTGCTTCTATGTATATTAGCAGCCTTGGTTTTAAAACGTAGACTGCACTCATTCTAGGGCGGCATCTATTTAGTATTTAAGAACGAGGGAATAACTGGTAGGCATCTAGGCCCGCCCCATAAAGACTTGGCCCAGATCAATCATGTGGAAGCCAATCTGTTTTAGCATTCCTCATTTTGCTGCTGTAGTTTTTTTTCTCGATAAAAGGTGTATCTTATGGCATGGAGCATATGCTTATGAAAGTAGTGTTAAGCCGATGTGATGTTATCTCTCGGATCTACTAAATATTGGATCCAGTTGTTGTCAAGACAACTTAATTTTTGCTGACCTAACGCTAATAGATTATATTTTTCATGTAAGTTGAGCTGTGGTTGATAACCTTGTTTCACCCAGGTTACAGGTTGCCCTCTTCTTTTTTGGCTACTTAACAAGCAACGAGAATTGTAATTTGAAAAATCAAACATTTTCACAATTTGCTTGGAATTACCTTGTTTAATATCATCAGATTGTTCTTGTTTTAGCGTGTTTGGGACAGATGACAATGGAAGAATCTTTTAGGGATTTGATTTCCATGGAAATGTCATTATTCAACTCCTGTATTTTTTGTGTGCTCCTAAGCTACTTGTTTCCCGTGTTCAGTATTAACCCTGATTGACAACCTGCAGGTTCCCAATGAAGAGGTGAAATGTACGGATGATTGGCTGTACGCAATGAGGTTGCAAGCGAGTCTAGCTACACATATATTTGCCCGTGTGTTTATAATGTTGGGGGATACTTGGCATCCAAAGCAAAAAAAGGCTGCTCCAGTCCAGTGTGTTTTCAGTGGTTTTGGGGTCTTGTTTTCCATAGACAGAGTTTCAGTTAATGTGTCACGGTTAGCTCCATCCAAGCTAATCATCCAAGCCATGCAACGCTCTTTGTTGTTGTACAATATTTTTCATTGACCCGTATTATCTGGAGCCATATAAAAAAGTTGGAACATATAAATCCCCAGGGTACACAATTGATGCGTTGGTTCTTCTCGCGCTGTTTCTTATTTCCCCCTTGTAAACAGCAGGTCCTTATCTTGTTCTGTGGATACCGGTCTGTCTCTGGGCCTGTTCTTCAGGCCACAAGCCGGTCGGCTTTTAGCAGCCGCTTCAGTATCTAACTTTTAAACGAAGTATTTTTTCAAGATGGGGTCTACAAGTTAAACGTAGTATACGTTAAAAGCTTAACATCTGTACCAGTCAAAATCGCAAATGAGTATCGATCTCTCCGTAATCTGTATCGTAAACAGTTAAAATTCAAAAATTTCAGCCAAAAGCTATAAGTCGCAGCCAAAAAGAACAGGCCCTCTGTAATGGAGTATGTTACTGCTTTTTTTTTTTTTGACGCCAAGAAGGTGCCATCTCTGCTTTCGACCCTGGTCCTGTGGTTCGCTAGTAGCTGACATCGTTATTGTCCATGCTCCAAGTTTTGAAGATTACCTGTGCTTTGCAGGTTTCATGTTCGTGGTCGCTTTGAACTTCCATTTAATCATCCAGTAATAAAAGCAACAAAATAAACTAAACAACCAGTAGCCGTTGTTTCAGGGGGAACAATTGCGTCGGACCGGTCAGCCTGGCCCTATTTTCCCGGGCTCGAGCCATATGTTTCTGGCCTGCAGGCCTATGCCGAAGCCCAAAAAAACCTAACTAAAATAATAAAAACGATATTTTGTTCAGATAAAAATAATTTTTATTCTAAAAATATTTTTCCGGATTTTCTAGGATGAGCTTTTCGATGCCAGTCTCGGCCGCTGTTTGGACAGGTCTACATTGGATCAAGACACAGCGATGATAATTATTCATTAGGGATTTTCTAAGATGTGCTTGCACAAGACACATAGCGATGATAATCTTAAAGCAATCCTTGCTAACCGTCTCTCTCAAGGTCTTCCTGACATTATTCATTAAGGAAGACAAAGGACATGGCTTTCTATTCCTTCGCTGAAAGTCTAAGCGCCTTGTTTTTTTTACTGTGGGTAATGGTCTTTTGTTGTAACTGAATGTTTTTTATGTGTTTTTTAAGATAGCGGCGGAAAACAAAAACGTCGACGCAGATGACGTACATAATTTTTAATTCGAATCAAAGAATCCGCTTAAAAAGTAGCTCCGTTTGTTCCGATTTTCAAGAAGCCAAAACCAAAAATCTAAAATAACAGGACCAAACTCTAGTCGTATTTAAAATCGAAGGGCGACTTTCCTGGTGCAATGTAGGAAAGTTACATACCGAATGTAGCAAGCTTCCGCTTCTGTCTTCTACTTTCTAGCTTCTTAATTTCGTTTTTTGGTCTTTTGGTTTTTTTGGGTTTTTTGCTTTTTCTTTTTTCTCCTATTCCTTTGCATTGCCTGTGATGATATAACTTTTTTATTTTTTAAATTTAATTACGTCAAAAAAGCTAACAGCAGGTATAATGTATTTTTAGCCACTACAGTGCAAAAAAGGTAGAAGTCTGAGCTTATAAGCTCAAATGAGCACCACCGAATATATGACTCGTCTTAGCTATACTAACCTATCATGTTCGAAACACGACGAAGCTCAAACTCAAGACAAATCAAAGACAAATGAGGTTTTGAATTTTTGTTTGATGTTATTTTTAAGTATATTATTTTGCGTCACCCGACACAAACAAATGTCATCACATGATGGCGGTCTAACCAACCTCAGGTAGATTCCTTGGTTCTGGAGTTTCTGCGTCTTTATCCTCATTTTAGCATCTGGTGACAGCTATCAATCTTGAGATGTAACTTGGTTTAGTTTCTACTTCTTTGACTATATCTCACCACTAAGCGGTTTGATGCAGGTTTTGCGTTCTGTGCTTTACCTTTGCCCTTGATTTATACCTTGCATATCCTTCAGGGCTTTGTAGTTGGAATGGTGGTTGCCTTGAGGATATGATCACTTCTTGCACGAGTCTCTCTTAGGCATATTTTAGGTCTTCTATGTTGTGTTATTCTCCAGTGTAGATCGAGCTTGCTTCTTTAGTCACTAGTATCTAGTAGTGGGGTTTCTAGTGTTTTAAACTCTCTCCTTAGTTATGAGTCATCCCTCTTTTAGAGACAATGTGGAGTAAATGGCACAATTTTATTTTCTTTTAGTCATTCTAGCCATTTCTTGTGAAGAAGGAGTTTGGGGACTGACTTTTGCCAATTTAATGTTTTGAGCTATTTCTTCCCTTACAAGTGTTTTTAGATGTCTTATCTTGCAGCTTGTTTTAGGGAGAGCTTGATGCTCTTTTGTTTCTACTAGTGATATCTTGCATTTGGTATCTTCTTATAGTTAGTAGGTTTTATCTTCTTGGTTTCTTTTTGCAACATGCATCTATGACATTGCATTGTGAGATATACATTTAGATATGAGTTTTGACAATTACTCAATTGTAATGTAATTCTAATATAATATTGCTCAATGTCACGTTATGCCTAATTAGCTAACTCTGTCATGCTTTTGTATGAATGATTAAGGGCATGTTCTTTTCCTCCGAAGCTGGCGGCTTTTGGCTTTTGCTACAGTACGTAACTTTCAAACGGAGTATTTTCTCAAGACAGGGTCTACAAGTTAAACGATGTACACGTTAAAAGCCCAACATCTGTACTATCCAAAATCGCAAGCTAGCATCTCTCTCCGTAATCTATACCATAAATAACCAAAATTCAAAAATTTCAGCCAAAATCCATAAGCCGCAGCCGTTACCAAACAGGCTCTAAATCTTTGTCATGCTAGCTTAATTTACAAACTTAAACTAAAATTCACAAGTTATATCAATTTTCACAATTGATATCTTTTAAGTTTGCAATAATGGATCTTTTGACTAGTTTACTGTCTAGTGATCCTTCTATAATATATGCTATGTCCAAAAGTACTTTTTTAATTTAGAATCTAAATTAAGCTCTAGATTAAGCTATGCAAACGAATACGAGAAAAAAGAATCGGCAAAAAAAGCTCAAAAAGATAAAAAGCAAAAAAATAAAATTTAAAAATAGTGAAAAATAAGTCAGAAACTAAAAATTCAAACCAAAATGAGAGAAGCTTTATCATGAATACAGGCACATGGTGAAATAGCACGAGCGACAGCCGACACGCAGGCCTACCACTCACGAGCGCACGCGCACTCGTGGGAGGAGGTGGTTTTCCATGGTTCGGTGACCGACACGCACTGCTGGACAACAATTTCACATAATCCCGTTTTCACGTACTCCTGTTCTTTTAATTTACACACAGCTCCCGGTAGATTAGTTTCGGGATATTACAGCAAAAGTTTATGAGAAGTAAATTCATTTCAATAAAGAACTAATATAGTTCAATTTAAAACTCAAATTAGGTTTAAAATTCAACTTAACTTATTTGACATGTTACGAATCATAAAAAGATCACTAGAATAAAACAATCACAAAACCCAATAAGACAAAACTTAATTGAAGTTTTCACATTTAAGCAAAGTTATCATGACAAAGCTAAGCTACACATAGAAAGACATGATAAATCTAGCAAACTAGCATAAGACATGGCAAGATATAAAGTATGATATTATGCCACATAAGAATAATAGTTAAAACTCCATTTAATTATTTTACGATGCAAGTTTCTGAATTTAAATATGCATTATGATACAATAAATGCAAAAGAGTCAAACTCCCTATCAAAATAGGCCAAAATGACTAATAACCACCAACTCTCCCCTCAAAGAAGCAAAACAAAAAGAATCAAGCCTTAGTGAAAATATAAGCAACTTGCTGCTCTGACTCTACAATGTGAAGCACGAGATCACCCTTCTCTACATGGTCTTTAAGAAAATGGTATCTAATACAAATGTGCTTAGTCATAAAATGTTGCACTGGATTTTTGGCAATGTTTATGGTACTAGTTTTGTCATAGAAGAGGATAACACTATCTAAGGCTAACTCATAGTCTCGCAGAGTAGATAATATCCAGAGAACCTAAGAGCAACTACTAGCAGCAGCTACATACTTCACATCAGTAGTGGAGTATGCAACAGAGGACTGTTTCCTAAATGACCAAGAGATAAGAGATGTATCTAAGAGGTGAGATATGCCAGAGGTACTTTTCCCATCTATTCCACACCTCGCAAAATCAGCATCAGAAAAGACGCGAAGAGAGAGTGCAGAATCAGAAAATACCTGAATCCAAAATCAAGAATATCTTGAAGAAAGTGACGTACTGCTTGACAATGTGAGGCACGAGGGGAAGCATGAAATCGAGCGTACAGGCACATAATAAGTTGTATGTCCGGCCTTGACACTATGAGGTAGAGGAGGGAGTGATCGACTGTGGAACTCCTTCTAGTCGATGGGCTCTCTATCCTCATCAGGATCCAACATGGTAGAAGTAGAAATTAGAGTGGACATAGGCTTGCTGCTTCCCATGTCAAAGCATGAAGAGGTCCTTTGTGTACTTACTTTGATGAAAGGTCTCTTCTTTTAGTTCCTTGATTTGAAGACCACGGAAGAAAGCTTGCTCATCATACACATTTCAAATTTTCTGCTCGAATTCCTTGCTTATAAAATATGTAAATCTAGACACCAAAGCATGAGAAGAACTACCAAATATAATATCATCCACATAAATCTGGACAAGTAAGAAGTCACTGCTGTGCCAAAAGTAAACAAGGTTTTATCTACCATTTCTATTTTGAAATCATTTTTAAACAGAAAACTCTTAAGCCTACCATACCAAGCCCTAAAGTCTTGCTTCAATCCATACAAGCCTTTAGAGAGCTTAGACACATGGTATGAGAACTTGAGACTTTCAAAATCAAGAGACTACTTGACATAGACCTGTTCATCTATAAAACCAAGCGAAAAGCACCCTTGACATCTATTTAAAATAATTTAAAGTCCTTAGACACTGCGAATGCTAGAAAAATACGAATAGCTTCTAATCTAACTACAAGTGCTAAGGTCTCCTCAAAATCTAAACCCTCTACCTGGGAAAAACTTGAGCTACAAGCCTAATCTTATTGTGAATTACTAACACATCCTCATTTTGCCTATTTTTTAAAACCCATTTTGTATCAATTATAGGGCATGTTCTATTTTTGGTTTATGGCTATGGCTTATGACTTTTGGCTGAACTTTTTTAATTTTGGACTATTCGCGATAGAGATTACTGAGTGAGAGAGAGAGATGCTCACTTGCAATTTTGGTTGGTACAGATGTTGGGCTTTTAACGTGTACTACAATTAACTTGTTGACCCCGTCTTGAAAAATTACTCCGTTTGAAAGTTAGGTGCTGTAGCAAAAGCTAAAAGCCGCAAAGAATAGGCCCGTATTATGATTAGGAGAGGGTTCAACTAAGGCCCAAACTTGATTTCTTTTAAAGTTTTTAAGCTCTTTATGCATGGAATTGACCCAAGAGGAATCAGATAAAGTATGGGTGATATCTCAGGGCTCAAAAGCACAACAAAAGTAAAATATGCATAAGAATCTAGAGAGATAAATTTGGAGCGAGTGACTCGCTCGTGGAGATCCCTAATCATCTGCTCCAAAGGTGTCGTCGCTGAATGTGAAGCGGAGGTTCTGGTATAGACGTGGTCTTTATCTCATAGGCTGTGAAGGTAAAAGCAAATCTACTTGAAGCATTGGTGAAGGTGGGAGGAGACTGCTCTATCAAAGCTAGAGTAGTGGAAGTAGGCTTTCTAACCAAATCAGGAGTGACTATAAGAGGGATTGGGTCCTCATCCTCTATGTAGAGGTCATCGTCAATGAAGGTGCTCTCCTATTACCATGTACCTATGTACCTACATTGTCAGGTATAGTACCAGGATTAGCCTCATAAAAATTGACTTCACAAGTCTCAATGATCTTGTTAATATGCAAATTAAATACATGATAGCTATGAGAATAAGTAAGATATCTAACAAAATGCCATCATAACATCTAGATTCAAATTTATTTAAGTTGTCATGTTTAAGAATGAAGCACTCGCAATCAAATATCTTGAAATGAGAGACGCTAGGCCTATAACCAAACCTAAGATCAACAATAGTCTTGCCTATAGACGATCTCAAGAAAACCCTATTGGACACATAGCATGCAGTAGAAATCGCCTCAGCCCAAAACCTCCTAGGGGTGCTATGCTCATCTAGTATGATCCTAGGCATCTCCACAAAGGCTCTATTATTTCTCTCCACTACCCCATTCTATTGGGAGACTCTAGGTGAGGAGAACTGGTGCTCTAAACCTCTCTCAGTGCACAAAGTGGCAAAAATGAGTTCTTGAATTATGTGACATTATCACTCCTAATGGCTCTCAAGGCTACTAGGAGGTCAACTGTTAATCTAAGGGCTAACTCTCTGAAGTAGCCAAATGCCTTATCCTTAGAAACAAGAAAATGCACCCAAAAATACATATAGAAGACACCTACAATGACAAGCACATACCATTTCCCTCCTGCAGACTGGACTCTAGAAGGACCAATAGTGTCTAAGTGCAAAAGCTGTTTAGAGTCATTAGTCATCACTAAGGTAAGAGGATGATGAAAAGTAGAAATCATCTTACCATGTCTACAGGGTGTGCAAACTAGGTCTCTATAACTCTCAAGCCTAGGCAATCATCTAACAAGGTCCTTGCTACTGATGTAGTCAAGTGATCGAAGCCTATATGTCCAAGCCTACACTGCTACAGAAAAGGTCATCACAGATGGTTCAAAAACGTCATCACAGACGGTTTTGTGAACCGTCTAAATTTATGGGTCAGTGATAATCGAACGTTATCACAAATGGTTGTTGAACCGTCTGTGATACATCAATATCACAGACAGTTTGTAGCCGTCTGTGATGTTCTGTTTTACCCCTAAATCTATTTCTGTTTATTGGCTAGCCTTAGGAAATGCTAGCCATGCCCTCTGAAACAAGCAGATGAACAAGTATATGTATACATACAATTCAGATCTCAATTCATTTAACAAACATAAAACATCCAATTCACATCACATTTCATTCACAAACATAAGGCATCCATTTCGCAAATGAATTAATTGAAATGAAATAAAATATTCATTAACAAATTCACAATTACAGTGTGATAAGAACAATAAAAAATCATTGTGCGCAGTGGAACTCTCCATATGATCAGATGACTTTAGTCCACAAAAACCAAGCGAACTCTCCTCGAATTTTTGCAAAGTCCAGCTGTTTCAATGCAGATGTAGAGATGGGCGCAGCTTATCGATAGGAATATCAACGCTCTTACATATATAACCTGACAAGTATGAAATAAATGTAGGAAGATTGACAAACCTTAGAATTGTTGATCTTCGAGGAATTGAGGAGTAGTCTCATATGGTGGCACACGAGAATCCACACGTGTTACCCGACTGCTATTGGTGGCACTGCAAAAAATAGAATGTGTTAAATCAAAAGGCATTACTGCTAAGTGTTGTATAGGATTAATTAATGTGTAGCTAGCGAATACCCGAAAATTGCGAGAATGTTTCAAGGGCTTGGCCCCTGTCGTCGAGCCACGTGTTTGTTGAATGTATGTGGCGAACGACCTTCGTTATTCGAAAAAGTTAGATTAGTCATTCGGAAGGAAAAAAGAGTACAATATACAATGTACTTACCTATCGAGTATTTCGGCGATAGCTGTGTACTTGGATTTGTTCTTACTTAAAGAATCAAGGTATATAGCCTTGTTCCATTTTGGTATAATTACAATTAAAATCCAATGGAAGTGCTCATTGTTGTAACATCCCAGCCAAACAATGGCCTAAAATGCTACCAACTCCTAGCCAAAATTAAAACTTCTAATAATTATTCCAAAAGATTCGACAAAGTCTTATCTAATAATTAGCCAGAAACAGTTCTATTTCCACAATAAAGAACGGAAGCGATATCAAATAGTTCTAATCATTATTACATTTAATCTGATGAATAATAAAATGAACCAATTAAACTAACCAGCCACTAAGATTATAATGACTGTCTTTATTTCTTATTGAAGGAATAGTGCATGTGCATCTGGACTAGTCATTCATGTCCCCATGTATGTTGATCTCACATTGGTACCTAAAATAAATAAACAACAACAAGGGTGAGTCCAACGACTCAACAAGTATAAACTGTAACAAAAGCAAGCATGAACATTAACTGTCAAGTTAAACATGTTTCATATGAATTTTATGCTATGCAATATGATCAAAAGTCCATTCTCATCTCTTCGCATTTTACCGGTAATGCGGAGTGTGCATCCGTCAATGCACACCCATGCACAGCACCCTCGGTGCAGGGACCAATGCCCACACTCCACAAGTGTGGGGACCTCGACGCTTGATCACCACGTGACCAAGACTTCAACAATTCTCAGCATGATGCATATATGTGAATGTATCAACAAGATAAACAGGCATTCAACATACTATGCATCAATTTAATCTCATAAATGCCATAATGTAAACAGAACATAAATAGCATTATCAACTCATAACTTTACTAAAATTCACAAGTAAAGCATTCATAACTCAATCATCACTCAAAACATCCAATAACATCAAATCACACGGATAAACCATATCAAAGTTATACCTGCCTCAACCGCGAGACAACGAAGAACGAGTAGAAGGCGAAACCCCCGGAATCCGCTCTCCTCCTGAATAATTAATTAATAATTACTAACATAATAGTAACGGGTTTCTAGATACAAAATACCAAGAACCTCAATTACCCCAACAATTTATCTCAATTAAATCCCCAACTCCCTCGGCCAACTCGCCCATCCACGAGACGGCGACTTCAAAATTCATAACTTCCGAGACGTAAATCCAATTAAGCGTTCTCAGATTTTCTGGAAAGATAATTAAATTATCTAAATAAACCTAGTTGGGGAGTCTCTCTGATTCTGCCATTTTCTACCTGATCCAAACGATCATAACTTCCATCCAGAAACTCGGAATCCGGACTTCTTTATCTCTATGGAAAGCTAAGAAACTTATCTACAACTTTCCCAATTTGAAGGACTCCTGAATCGCCACAATTCCCGTCGCACAAACCGATCTACTAAAATCATCCGAACTACCCGATCTGCGAACGTACCGCACTAGAAAATTCATAACTTTCGCTACGGATCCAATAACGTGTTCTAGTACTCCCTAGAAAGATAATCACATCCTCTACAATTTTCTAGAAGGGGTCCGGACACGAATTCAACGAATCTACCCCAAAACTGCCGACTAACAACTTCGTCCCGACCCGAAAACCGATTTAATCTAACTCGATTAAAACTCATCTAGAGATTAACAGGATTACCCTTGACGACACGTCGACGAACACGTCGACGAACATGACGAACACGATGAAGAACACGGCGCACTCGCCGCGATCTCCTCCTCTCCTTCCTCCGGATCCACGCGGTGCGGCGGACGGACGAAGACGACGGCGCGTGCAAGACACGGCCTGACCTAGCGGCGGCTTGCCACGGTCGGCGGTAGGGCGCGGCGGGAGGCGGGCGGGCGGCCTGGCGCGGCAGCTCGCCACGGGCGCGCAGGGCTCCGGCAGTGGCGCGCAGGCAGCAAGGGCGCCGACAATTTGGTTAGGCGGTAGCGGGGCAATGGGGGCGGCGGCTGCATGGGGAGGGTGGGGCTAGGGTTAAGGTGGCCTCCCCTCTTGGGCCAAGGCCTAGGCCCAGGTTGTCTCGCATTTTCAAAAAACCCCTCAAAACAAACACTATTTTAATCTTTCTCCCCATGTCCTCCGCTTTAATTTAATTAAGCAATTAAATACAATATTCTGGGGTATTACAATTGTATGGCATAAGAAGAAATTCCTTATCACGGTGAACCAGCAGTGTTGTTGTAATATAATTCTCGACGAAGGATGCATCCTCGTTGATGGTATCAATAGCGACCAAGTGTGGGTCCAGGAAACCAATTGGTAATTTCGATGATCTAGCTTCGGTCAAGCATGAATCTATATATATACGTAAAAGCAATAAATTGTGACATATATCGGTATGGCGTGAGCAGAGACGTGATTGTACGGACTTACGTCGTCAAAATCGAGCGAGTGAGGTGTCGAGGCGTTGAGCGTGAAAAGATCAAATATATCGTCAAAGGTCACCGCGAAGACACATTCCTGAACTTCGTGCTGGAAATGTTCTGCTTGAATTTGACAAAGATACCGAGCACCGATTCGCCTCGGCCTATTGGACCGCATATACCAAGCGTGTAATGTTTGGCAACTAAGTCCTAGGGTTAAGAGGTGATCTTCCGGGAATATCATCGGCTCGCCTAGCACGAATTTGCGGGCCAATGGCAGGTACGGGATATCGTCATCATTCTTCGTCTTTGATTTGCCCTGGCCACTGCCTCGACTGTAGGTCGACTTTATGGTAGTCGACTGTAATGGTACAGACGGTGCAAGTTGCTTTGACGAGAATAGCACTCGTGGAGATAGCACCAGTGCAGGTAGCTCTGCTTCGCACTACCCTTGTGGAGATAGCACCAGCGCTTTTAGCTCGGTTCGTCTTGCCTATACGGTCCGACCCACCGGTGAAGAAGCCTCGAGGAGATGTCGCATTTGGGCCCTTTGGATGAATGTTCCAATGGCCGCCCTAGAGTCACGATCTCGTCGTTGGGGCCTTGGTGGCGGAAGACCTCAAAATTGGCATGCACACCATCCACATTAACTTTTGCGTAGCCTGGCGCTAAAGGTTGATCGTGCACCACGCCCCCATACCGCACTAATATGCCCGCCCCAAGCGTACAAGGGAACAGAGGCACATCTCACTTGGAGCCTGGACTTCGTAGGCTCCTACATAACGATACAAAATTAGCTACTCCAATAGGCCTATCAATGGAGAAAGCATTCGAGAGATAATAATTTTTACCTAGATGTTGTCCACAGGAAATCTGGCCACGCTTTTCGTCTGATTGGACGTGCAACTACTCGGACGGTTATGCGGGCTAGCTACCATGGGAGCGGTGGCCTGCTGACTTTCTATATGTTTCCACACCTCATCTCTGATTACATCAGCCAGCTCACCCATTATCTCCTCTCTAAGAGATGCCTCGAACTCTTCTCGTTGCCGCTCCTCACGCTCGGCTTGGTTCTCTTCCTACGCCGATACATTTCGGAGTCATCTTGGAAACTATGTTTCCAAGGAACGTAAAGCCCAAGGCCTCTCGTACGGCCCAGGTGCTCCTTGTTTCCCAGGGCCACGGAGAGCATATCATTCTCCCTTGTTCCCTGGAATGATCCCAGGGTAGATTCAAAACTCAGCTCTTCCTGCAAGAGCACGACATGTCATTTCAATTGCATGCAAGTTCGGAGTAATTACAAGATATGTAGTTCGATCGATATCTTACCGAATATTGGGACATTTCTTGGTCTCTGAGTTTCGAAAGGAGATGTCCCCCGATGTCGTTGTAGATGACCTTGCTCTAATCCAATTTCGAGCGTGCTCATCCGGGATATTGGAAAATGGCGGGCGATGTCCTATTGGGCGCCAAGTCATCCTCCGTCCTCCATCATGGATTTTACCCGCATACCAGTATGCCAAGTCGTGGGGTGTGTGTTTTTTGCTTGGAGGGCCTTATGTGCCACACTTGTACTTTTGAAATCTTAAGTTGTCTTCATCGCCTTGAACTCTTCCCATTGTGGTTCCAGGAATGGGTATTTATGAATAGGCGTTTTGTCCGTCTCCACGTATTTCTTGACAAGCGTGCCCTTGAAGTTCTTCCATGCTTTGCACGCCGCTAGGTAGGTTTGTCGTTGCACGACGTCTTGGTGTTCTTCTGGGATCTCGAACGATGCCAAAATTTCAGTCCACAGCTCACGTTTCCGAGTCTCAGGAACGTTCTTCCACGAATTGAATGTGATCTCAATTCACTCTCGTGCAACTATTCCGATCAATGTTCGGAATGCGCTTACTACTTTGTGAGGAAGGAGAAGGACCCCAGATGCATCGACCGCTGTGATAGTAAATCGGCCCTCAGGCTTCTTCGATAGCCCTCTTCCTTGGCGTCTTGATGTTGGAGCGGACGCCTCCGACGATGGTGTTGAAGAATACGCGGATGACATGTTGCTCAATTTGTGGGTCTATTAGGATAAAATAAGAAAGTGATCATATTGAATTGGAAGAGAGGAGAGGAGTAGAGGGGAGGGGAGAAGGGAGGGGGTGATGTGGACAGAGAGAGGGGATGATGTGCCTATCTTAGTACCTACTGTAGTTGCTAATACTATAAAGTCTATGTGGTATATATGTGTCACTTGCTTCATGCCCTTTGAAGGTCTATGTGGCATATATTATTACTACAAGGTCTCTAAACAAAGCTCTATGAAGCAAATGGCACAAACCAGTGTATCAAGTTCATTGAATCGGATACACTAGAGTGTACCACTTGCTTCATGCCCTTTGAAGGTCTATGTGGCATATATTATTACTACAAGGTCTCTAAACAAAGTTCTATGAAGCAAATGACACAAACCAGTGTAGCAAGTTCATTGCACCGGATACACTGGAGTGTGTCACTTGCTTCATGCCCATAGAAGGTCTACGTGGCATATATTATTACTACAAAGTCTCTAAACAAAGTTCTATGAAGCAAATGGCACAAACTAGTGTATCAAGTTCATTGAATCGGATACACTAGAGTGTACCACTTGCTTCATGCCCTTTGTGTTGGTGATATGCCCTAGAGGCAACATGGAGATGTTGAATATATCACATACTATGTTTATGATACATTGCTTTGTTCCTTGAAATAGACATTATCATTATTGATCAATGAGTATGTGACTTATTCATGAGACTCTTAATGCCAAAATGTTGATATTTCTAAATGATCCCTGATTATATTTCATATGAGGAACAAATATGATTCAAAGATCAGCATATGTATTGATTGATGATCATGTCTCATGGATCATGGTATGGAGATACCAAATCAATAATATGGACATGTGTTAGTGAACATATGTTGGATAGACCCGCCATGAGACACTGCAGAGATTCCATGTGTCATCGGTTGGTCTCAAGTAGTGTTTATGTGGAATCCCTAGACTTGAGATCATCATGGTTCCCAGCATGCGTAGTAGCTTATTTTGGGACTACTAAACACTACTCCATAACTGGGTAGTCATAAAAGTAGTCTTTGGGTTTGCTATGAAACATGTAGTGGGATGTGAATGATCAAGATAGAATTTGCCCCTCCTTATGGGAGAGATATCTCTGGGCCCCTCGATGTAATGGATTATGAAAGTGCATGGCCATACCAAGGTGATTGAGGAGTCAATCACGAGTTTATAATCCATCACGGAATCGAGAGAGTGATTGAGCTATTAAGAGGATGACACAGATCTCGCCTTGAGCTTAATCTATATCGTGAGGCAAAGGGATTAGTACATGAAAACATTACAGTTTCAGCCGATATGATCTTTACGTAAACTTTGGGGTTAATATGTCTTACTAGAGGCCGCTATTAACGGGGTGACCGGAAGGTGTTTACGGTCGCGACCAAGTATCGTGAACCTCTGGTCGCACACTTAACGGGTTGGAACACTAATTCGAATGTGATTCGGATGTGGGCTCAATTTGGATAGAGATCCGGATAGACTCCTATTGGGCCTCGGTCCACGAGGCCCAAATGAGGAGGTCTATATATATGGAGGCAAGGGGCTGAGAGGATGCATCTGATAATTCCCGAGCTAAACTCTAGCCGCCACCTCCAGAGCCAAACCCTAGCCGCTCGCGAGTGCTGGTACACTCGCGATCGGCGTTCCAGCCCCGGACGTGTGGATACCGGTGGGGCGCTGCTCGTTGCGGTGTTGATCGGCATCAACAACCTCTGATTGGATCCGCTCGTGGTGTGGTTGATCGCGTGGAGGAGCGATCGGTTCGGGACGATCGGCTACTTCAACTACTACCTCGACGCGCGTGGTTGGATCGGCTTCTCCAACTCTTCTTCATTGCACTGCGTCTAGTGGTAACGATCCATGATCCCTCCTTAAGCATGATGTCCTTGTGTGCGCGGTAGAAAAGTTTTGTTTTCTGCTTTCGTAGCCTTCGCGCCATCCATTACTTTGAAGGTCTATGTGGCATATATTATTACTGCAAAGTCTCTAAATAAAGTTCTATGAAGCAAATGACACAAACCAGTGTATCAAGTTCATTGCACCGGATACACTGGAGTGTGTCATTGCTTCATGCCCTTTGAAGGTCTATGTGGCATATATTGTTACTACAAAGTCTCTAAACAAAGTTCTATGAAGCAAATGACACAACCCAGTGTATCAAGTTCATTGCACCGGATACACTGGACTGTGTCACTTGCTTCATACCCTTTGAAGGTCTATGTGGCATATATTATTACTACAAGGTCTCTAAACAAAGTTCTATGAAGCAAATAGCACAAACTAGTGTATCAAATTCATTAAATCGGATACACTAGAGTGTACCACTTACTTCATGCCCTTTGAAGGTCTATGTGGCATATATTATTATTACATGGTCTCTAAACAAAGTTCTATGAAGCAAATGACACAAACTAGTGTATCAAGTTCTATGCACCGGATACACTGGAGTGTGTCACTTGCTTCATGCCCTTTGAAGGTCTATGTGGTATATATTATTACTACAAGTCTCTAAACAAAGTTCTATGAAGCATGTGTCTGTACTCTATGAAGCTCTATCAGAACTGATCAATACAAGCATGCTCTATGTGGCCATACAGGGAAACATCTTACTTTTAGTCATGAGCAAATCATAGTATCACATAAAGGGCATGAAGCAAATCATAGCATCACAAGGGTACCTTAGTCATGATCAAATCATAGCATCACAAAAAGGGCATGAAGCAAATCATAGCATCACAAGGGTACCTTAGTCATGAGCAAATCATAGCATTACATAAAGGGCATGAAGCAAATCATAGCATCACAAGGGTACCTTAGTCATGAGCAAATCATAGCATCACATAAAGGGCATGAAGCAAATCATACATCACAAGGGTACCTTAGTACTTATGCGTCGGGGAGGCGACGGCCGGCGAGGGCTCGGGGAGGCGGCCGGAGGCGACCAGAGGCGACGGCCGGGCGTGGAGGCGAGCCAAGCGATGGTCTTCGAATGCGGACGGCTCGGGGAGGTGGCTGGCGAGGGCTAGGGAGGCGGCCGACGAGGGCTCGGGGAGGCGGCGGCGAATAGACAGATCGGGATTTAGATGTAGAATATAACTGCAGCATACGGGAAAAACCTTAGCCAGAGGTATTTATAGGGAGGCTTATTACAGAGGGTTCTGCACGTAGAACCGTCTGTGATATCAATATCACAGACGGTTCTAAGTTTAGAACCGTCTGTGAGAACCGTCTGTGATAAGCCTTTACCCGACTGTAGTTATTAAGACAAACACCAACCAGCTACATTCATGATCAACCACCAAACAGCTGCATCCATATACAACACCAACCAGCTGCATTCACACAGTGTATTTCTTTACATATTTTCTCATTCTGAAAATTGACTACATCACACATTTTCACATATACATCACACAAATGCATTGTTATATACATATATGCAAATGCCCACATATATGAAGCACATTCTCATTGTACTTGCTTATTTCCTTTAAAAATGAGCCCTTCATGATGATCAATGCGTACGTAACTAGTTTCGTCACGTTGTTCGTCGTCGACCCTTATGCCATTTCCAAAAGAAGGTAACTCGTAAAATTGATTGTATTTTTCCTTGTCCACTACATTCTCTACTCCGACAATTCTCCTTTTTACATAAAGAACTACATGGTGTTTCTTATTTGCCGGTTCGGTTACATAGAAAACTTGAACAACTTGGTTGGCGAGTACGAATGGTTCGTCTTTGTACCCGACACGTTGGAGGTCCACGGTAGTGACACCGTACTTGTCAACCTTCACCTGTGGGTGATGCACCCAATGGCAGTGAAATAAGGCGATCTTGAAAACCACGTAGTCGAGCTCCCAAATCTCTTCTATGAACCCATAGTACGAGTTTCTCGACCCATCGGTACTGAACGCATCTATGCGGACACCGCTGTTCTGGTTTGTGCTCTTTACATTCTGAGACTGCGTATAGAATGTGTACCCATTTATGTCATATCCTTGCCATGTCACAACTGTAAATGTTGTCCCTTTTGCCAACCATGTCAGCATCTCACTTGGCGAGCTCCTAGCGATTTGCTCCTTCAACCATTGGTTGAACTGACTGTTATGTTGCCTCATGATCCAAACATCCGGCCGCTCCGGATTTTGTTGCCGAAGCACATTCTTGTGCTGGTTGACATAAGGCGTCACTTCAGTCATGTGTTGCAAGACCGCGAAATGGGCTTGAGTATACGTGTCCATATCTGCAGTGATTGCTTTCCTTCCTATAGTTCTGATACCCTTCAACCTCCCCTCATGACGAGATTGAGGTACACCTATCGGTTGAGTCTGAGCCATATAATCGACACAAAACTCAATGACCTCTTCGCTTGCATAACCTTTGATGATGCTGTCCTCCGGTCGAGATCGATTCCGTACGTAGGACTTGAGAATTCCCATGAACCTCTCAAATGGGTACATGCTACGTAGGAGTACGGGCCCGCACATTTTTATCTCCCACACAACGTGAACAATGAGATGGACCATGATATCGAAAAACGAAGGAGGGAAATACATTTCAAGATGACATAAAATCATCACCACCTCGTCCTGCAGAGCATCTAGTCCTTCGGGATCGATGACCTTATAAGCAATTGTGTTAAAGAAATAACATAGCCTCATGATTGTCTCTCGTACTTTGATCGGCAAAATATTTCTAATTGTAATAGGGAGCATCTATGTCATCAGCACATGACAATCATGAGACTTCATGCCATTTAACTTCAAATCTTGCATCGAAACAAGTTTCTTCACGTTGCCGGAGTAACCAGACGGAACTTTCACACCATGCCAAGACCGCACGATTACATTCTCTCGGCCTTGGACAGATGTAACACGCAGGGGAAGGTACGTTCGTCCATTATCTGTTATTGTCGGTGCTAACTCAGGCCTCATGTCCATATCAGCCAAGTCAAGACGTGCGTTGACGTCGTCCTTTGTTTTGCCACGAATGTTTAGTAAGAGACCAATCAAGCTGTCACATACATTCTTTTCTACGTGCATGATGTCGATACAGTGTCAAACATCTAGGTACTTCCAATAAGGTAAGTCCTAAAATATTGATCTCTTCTTCCAGGTGTTCTTCTCATGAGCCCACAATTTACGTCCCTTTCCGAGGACAACATCTAAATCATTAACCATATCATAAACCTCGTGTCCCCTTAAAAGCCTTGGAGCTGAATCATCTTCCTTCTCTCCGTCAAATTGTTTTTTCATCTTACAGTATGGGTGAGCCCTCCGAAGGAACCGGCGGTGACGCATGTAGACCGTTTTGCGTGAGTGCCTCAGCCGCAAACTCTCGGTATCATCTAAACAGTGGGTACAAGCTTTGGCACCTTTTGTACTCTGGCCCGATAGGTTAGCAAGGGCAGGATAATCATTTGTGGTGCAGAACAATAAGGAGCGCAAAGTGAAGCTCTCTTGTTTGTATGCATCCCATACCTGTACCCCTTCGTTCTATAGTACTTTTAGATCTTCCACCAACGGTGCTAGGTACACATCGATATCATTCCCTGGTTGCTTTGGCCCTTGGATAAGTATCGACAGCAAAATATACTTTCGCTTCATACACAACCAAGGAGGAAGGTTATAGATGCAGAGAGTCACGGGCCATGTGCTGTGTCGGCTGTTCACGTTACTGAAAGGATTCATTCCATCTGTACTCAGTCCAAACCTTATATTTCTTGGTTCTGCACCAAAGTCTGCGAAACTCCTATCGATGTTTCTCCACTGGACGGAATCAGCAAGGTGTCTTAGCATTCCATCCTTCTTGCGCTCCTCCGAGTGCCAACGCAGCAGTTTTGCCTCCTTTGGATTTGCAAAAAACCTTTTCAAACGGGGAATTATAGGAAAATACCATGCCACCTTAGCAGGAGGTCCTTTCTTCGCCTCTATTCCCTCACCGTCATCTGATTGATTGTTTCGTTTGTATCGGCATGCATTGCACACCGGACATACATGCATGTTTGCATACTCTTTACGGTACAAGTTACAGTCGTTTGGACATGCATGTTTTTAGGCAGCTCATTTCCCTCCGGAAGCATGTCCGCTAAAAGACCTAGCAGCGCCGTGAAACTCTTGTCGGACCAACCGTTGCTTGCCTTCAATTTCAACAGTTCAAGCACGGCCGACAACCTCGTGTACTTGCAGCACGTGAACAAAGGTTTCTCCGAGTCCTCCATCAAGCCCCGGAATTTAACATACTCTCTCTCATCATAGTTCTCTTCTACTTCGCGAAGCATCTGATCCAGATTATCATCGTGCAACCTATCCGAATGTGAACCACAATTGACATCATCCGGCGGCATGTCATTCACTTCACCGGCGATGTCATCCGGCAGCATATGATCATTCACTTCGCCATGACTGGTCCAACACGTATAACCCTTTTTGAAACCCCTCCGAATCAAGTGCGCTTCAATTTGCCCTCGGTTCTTAAACATCTTTAAATTCTCGCAGTCAGCGCATGGACAGTACATATATTCCACCCCCTTATTCAACATATCCTCCTCGGCGGCTCTTGTAAAAGCAGACACGCTATTAATGTAATTAAAGAAAAAAATACTTAAATCTAAATTGTAATGCAATTAAAGAAAAAAATAAATTTCCTCACTAACCATATCTAGAGCTACCAGGAAAGTATGAATGAATCTCCAAAGCTCAATCTCTGCCTCTTACCACCAAATTAACTGGCCTGAAATCGCCTAGCTTGCCTCCTGAGCGAAAGAGTGCACAACAGTAGCTAGATCTGGATCAAAATGAAGATAGATGCGGTCTGAGCAGTGCAATAAATGCTTAGTGGCATTATCACAGACGGTTTTTAATTAAAAACCATCTGTAATAATTTTTTATTAAAAACCGTCTGCGATAACCAGCTTAAAAACCGTCTGCGATAACCAGCTTAAAAACCGTCAGTGATAATCTGGGATTATCACGAGGCGGTTCTTATCTGAACCGTCGTGATACTAAAGTATCACGAGGCGGTTCATCGCTGAGATCGCTCGTGATACTCCTTTTCTCCGACGCCGCCAACACAGACGGTGTTCAAATTAAAACCGTCTGTGTTAGTATCGGTCACAGATGGTTTTGTCAAACCGTCTGTGATTGGCCGTCTAGTATTAGCCTTTTTGTAGTAGTGCTACGATGTCATAAAACTAGATAATGAGAATCAGAAGCCATAAGACACCTAGGACCAAAGATAGAAGAGATACTAAAAATAGCACTAAAGATCCTCTCAGATCTAAAGATCCCAAAAAGAAACTCACACGAGGAATTTAGAACTCTACACTCTCCACTCTTGAATCTCACTTCTAGTATATTATATCTTAGCTTACTTACCAAGGTGATATCCTGAAACATGAATTTATTGTTGACGCACATAGTGCCCTTTCCTATCATGGTCCCAGTAGAGCCATCCTTACTCACTGCCAGATGCACAAGTGAGGGAGGAGAACCATCAAGAATCTCTGATCATGTGTCATGAACACCCGGGGTCAACAAATCACATGTCCTCCTTGCTCACTCGACGGACCTCATCGGGATCACTATAGGGCTCGTCGTAGGAGGATTCGACGTTGGTGCCACCTTTGGCCATGAATCATATGCTAGTGAAGTTCTGGGTCTTCTTCTTGCTATGTGATTCATGCTCATCATCCTCCATCCCTGAGTCCACATCTTTCATGTCGATGTTATCAAGAGTGGCAAGGAACTAGTTGACGAACTTGTGGTAGTTGGACTTTGCATCACGAGCTTGAGGACGCCTTCGGAAGTCCTTCTCCTCCGTACTCTTTAGCTTAGGGCACTTGGCCCGAATGTCTTTAGCTCACCACACTCAAAGCAAGTGATTGGGGAAATCTTCATCTACGTAATTTTTCCCCATCCCAAATCCTCTATTTTATGGATTAATTAGGGTTCTTGGCATGGATTATGAAGGTAGTTAATAGATTAATTGCCCGATTAGAGATTAGATGATGTCTGTCTGTAGATTGATTCGTGTAGCGCGGCTTATCATGCTGATTTGATCTAGAAAACGAATTTTCCTGCGGGTCTTCCCAAACGGAAAGTTGTAGAGGACTTCCAGATGCGTCTCTTTTATTTTTTTTTTGGATTTTTCTACCATGGGATCTAGGAGATACGGAGTCGGCAATACCGCTGTCCGTCAGGCAGACAGATTGGTACAGTCTGTCAGTAATCCGGAGTTTAAAAATAGTAAAGAAATTTTTTGGTCATGACCGTAATTGCGAAAGTTGTAGATAATTTAGAGATATAGCTTCTGTATAAATTTCAGAATTTTTAGACCACTGTGCTGTTGTTGACACGCGTTTGAATACTACTGGCCAATCTGCCACGACAGAGTTCTTCCTCTGTTTGGGCATTAATTTACGCCTAGCTTTGATTAAAATAAAAATAGTTGTTTTCCATGAAAATTGTAGGTTTTTAAGTCGTAAATCCAGAGAGGTATCATTTGCTGGATTTGGATCATTATTTTTAAAGATACGAAATTGTGAAGCAGCGCTGCTGCAGAGAGTAATTTGTTGAATTGTTGAGCGGAGAGGAGATTGTGCGGGTTCGGGTTTCTAGCGATGTTTTGTATATTTATGTCATGCTTGTATGCTGTGGTTGTGTGCTAAAAGTTGTCTTATGGACAGGTGGTCTTGTCCCTGAGCGCTCTTGATCTCTGTTGTACTTCGCTTCGTCGGATTGAGGCAAGTGAACGTAGCGGTGGTTGCTACCGTTTAACTTGTTATTTCTTCTACTTGCAATTTACATTATTATCTTAATTTAATACATTATGCCATGATTGCATGATATTTTAATTGTGGAGATGGTAGTAAATATTTATCCATTGATATGTTGATATTATGCTAGAAGACATGTGAAATTCTTGCTTAATGTTATAATGTGGAACATGAAAATAACATGTGGTGGATGTGGATATGTTGAGAGCATAATAATGCTCCTTGTGGACAAATTAATGTGATTAATGAATTATCATATCATTCATGTCATATCATGTCATTTGCATATGTGGAAGATTTGTGGTGGTTTAATAATTGAGGACATGAATTGTGGTTGTAGTTGTATGGAATTATAAATGATAATGCATAATTATTTGTAGTTTGAATAGCCTGTTAAACAGTTTGCTTGCTGAGATTTTATCTCACCCTTGTTTCCCCCTCCCTACTGGTGGACATTGAGCATCATGGGAAGGGTAGAAACGACACCACACTGATGCACTTGGACCATAGTTTATTGCTGTAATAAAGTTGAAAGAATTCTAGACCTTTGCATAGCTTTGTTTACATTATCTTAATAATGTCAAATTTGTGAACTATATTTTAGATTAAAATGTTGGATGATGTTTTAATTAGTGAATTGCTATCACTATCCGGATATTCTTTAGTTGCTTACGCTTCTGCTTGTACTATCTTATTTAATAATTGTTGCCAGTTTAATTTATCTTGTAAATTGACTAGTTGTGGAGTAGTTTTAGTAGCATCCCAGGGTATTGTGGATCCTGGGGTGTTACACTATTGACTCTATCTTGGGGAGATGCGAGATAAAAGTAATCTCATGTGTCTTCAACCACGAATAGAGTTTATCCATGGTAAACTCACACATGACAATGTTGTCATTGATGAAAGTGACCTTCATTCCCCTAATCTTTATATCAAATGCACGCAACATATGGCATGCATACTATGAATCAGAAAAGGTCAAACCAATAGCACAAAGATCATGAATAATCTTGTTGAACCTTTCTCATAACTCATCCAATGATTCCAAGTTTTTGCTCAATCTTTGAGTTCACTTTCTTCAGTTGGCTCAGCCTTACTTCCTTGATCATGGTAGAGCCCCCATGCTAGTTGTTGTAGGGGTGGCCCCTACCTAAGCCTAGCTGGCATGTTAGAAGATTGTAAGGCCCAAAATGGAACATGTACAATGACATAAATGCCCCTAAGGGGGTACTTGAGCGCAAGGGTATAGCTGTAAAACACTCCCCATGTAACTATGTAGGACCAAAATGACGACAGAGGGGGGGTGAATGTCGTTCTCTTAAAAAACGACCCCGAGAATTCGGAAAATTAATTCTGCTGAAAACTGGAACGCATGCGGTACTAAAAAATTCAGCATAAATCAAAGAGTAATCAGTAAACATTTCAGCTGAAAATATTGCCGTTTGATCTGCATGCAAAATTGTCAAAGATCAGCAAAAAAAAAAAAAGAAAAACGACTAGACTGTATGCTGCCGAACTGAATCAAAGAGTAGAGATGAAATGAAGAAATCAAACGCTACAGCAGGGAATGTGACTGCCGAATGGTTTTTCAGACAGACATGCAGTCTTTGCTGCTGCCTGAAAACTGACAAAAAAAATTAAGACTATTGTCGACAACATTCAGTATATGCAGAGGCCAAACTGAGGGATAGAAATTGATTAAGTGTTTGGCTCTCTTCTCATTTCAGTTGAGCATAACTGCAAACTAAATACCAAAACAACCACTGGGAAAAGACATTGCAGGAAAGAGAGATTCAGATTTCAGAACTGAATCAGAGCAGGCAGTAGCTGCCGCAAGAAAGCACAGTAGAAACGGATGAACTGAAAAACCAGGGAAATTGCCAAACATATGTTTCTCTTCTTGGACCAAAGAAAATAGAAGTACCAACTAAATATTTATCTAGAGAAATCAATGAAACAAGAAATGCATATGGTCATGCTGGCCGAAAAATTGAAGGCAACTGAAGATGAAAGTTCGGCACTCCTGACAAAAATTCAGTGAGCTGCACTAAATTGCAAATTCCTTCTCAATCTTTGATCCTTTGGCCATGGAATTTTGAGGATATGTGAGCAATATCCTCAGGATTTGACAACCCAAATCTTAAGCCAAGTTAAGAAGAGAATCAAAAACTAGAGCTAACCCTAGAATCTGAAAATCAGGGTGCAGAGAAGAACAGAGAACAGCTACGGAATTAATAAGACAGAGGAGCACAGAAAGAAGAGAAAACCGGGATAGATCAACCACAGTCCTTCTCAAATGGATTCATTTCATAGAGATGACTGAATACGCAGGTATTTTGCTATAGCCAACTCATCTCGCTGCACCATACATGATTGAGAGGGAGACTCAAGAACACACAGAGTCAAGAACTCCTCTCCTGCTCTCAAGAACACAAGAGCAAACTCATGGAGAAAAAACAAGAACAGGGGAGAAGGAGAACTCTCAGGGCACACCCTCACGCAGGAGACAATCACACTGCTTATTGCTCTAGCTCATTTCTTTTCATGTCTAAGTGAGTAATTACTACAGCCTCCCTCTCCTCTTTTTAAAGGCAAGGCCTCACCCTCATATGGAAATTCAAGAAGTGGCATACGAAGCCCACTCCAAGACCACATGCACACATGAGGCAAGAAGTCAACACAACCTTTTGGAGGGAAAAACCAGCCCCTCCACTCATGCTTGAGTCAATTCTCCAAATTGCCCCACAAGCACTTTCCGGAAGCTTCCATAACCGGCGCCTTGACCATCTTGACCTTGACTCCTCCCTGAGTCTAGTCCGGTCCGCTCCGCTGCAGCCCGTTGCTTCCATCCGACATCGACCGAGACCTCCGACTCCACGAGTCTAGTCCCGTTCTCTCGTCGTCGATCGTTGTGTCCATCACCGGTAGCTCGACCGGTTCCTCGTCTCCGACTCGCAACCACCTCGAGTTCACGTCGTCTTCGACACATCCCGACCGTTCTGACCTCAACGCCACCTGCGCCTAGTCCGGTCCACCGTGTCTCGCCACGACACCGCCTCGATGTCCTGCAGTCAACATAGACAGGAAACACATCAAATAGCACCGCTCGATATATGTAAGCATAATCAAATCCAAACACGTCGCATCGCCAGAATCGCCTCTAAACCCGTACGACAAGTTCGACCAGGTTCGACCGAGCCCGTTACGCCACGCAACGTCAAGGTCCGAACCAACCGACTCAAACTCGACTTTTCCTAAAACGATGTCAATTACTCATCATTCTCAACGGGATGACCACCACATGGTCTCTCAAACTATATATATATCATCCAGGCCATGGGGAAATCCAAGAGCATTGCCCACCTAACTCTCCACTACCATACTCTCTCTCTGTTTGGTCTGTAACCACAACACTAGTCAACGAGGGTTTTCTAGATCTTATGAGAAAACCTCAAGTGAGCAACTCGCTCAAACTTAGATCGATTAAACCCTTAAATTAGAAAATTACGAGTCTTGTTGTTTGCCTCTACATCCGGTGTATTCACCTGATCATCGGTGGGCACAACATATGGATTCTTGACTTTAATTCAAATTGCATGCCCTTGAGCCTCGATATAGGATTGCATATGAGCCTTCCAATAAGAGAAATCAATTCCATCAGAAACAGGTGGCATAGTTAAATATTTGCTAGATGCCATGGATCCTAAGACTAGTTAAGATCTATGAGAAAAGATATTTGGACTCTGATACCATTTACAGGACCGAGAATAACAACAAAGGGGGGTGAATGGTATTTTGAAAAAAAAATCTAAGTATTCACCAATCATTCACCCCAATAATTACTGAGATGTGGAGATCATGTTGGATTCAATCACCAAAGCTAGTAACTCAAGAAATCAAAAACCCAAAAAACTCAGGGCTTAGGCGGCCAGGCCAGCTGCCTAGGGGTCTGACAGTTAACTAAACGTTGGTCTGATCAGCCTTAGGCAGTCTGATCGGAGGGGGTATGGTCTAACCGCTCTCTTATTCAAGAACTAAAAATTTCAGCATGAGCCAATGCAATTTTTGGTGCAACTAAAAAATTCAAGTCCAAATGATAGGAAATTTTGTACACACCTTGCTTAAGCTCTCAGAAATCTATTCTATCTGAGGATTGCAAGAATGCATGAAAAAGTTCAGACCTTTCTAAAAAACAAGCAAGATTGCATCAAAATCAGACAAAAAACCAAAAACAAGGAATATGACTTGCTCATAGGTAGAAAATGGCTAAGATGGCTCTAGATATATTCCTACATGTCACAGCCAGCTAGAACTCCCTAAGAATTAAGGCAAAAACACTCGGATAAAAAAAATATCACGAAGAGGTCAAAATCAAGTAAAATCGATCAACTTAAAGAACTTACCAAACCTGATGCTTAGATGGATGGAGATTTATTTTCATAAGCCATTTCCATCACTTATTTGTCCTTGGCATCTAGTAAAATCAAGAAGGGGTGAGAAGATAAAATCAACAAAATCAAGAGCAAATTAACCAAAACATGAAGGATCCTTAGGAAAGGAATAAAGTTGATGAATTGCTACTTGAGGATGAAGGTATTACAACTACTCCGCCTAGAGGATAAGATAGCACACCACAACACTCACACTTCTCAAACCCTAACCCTGGAACACTTAGCTTTAATAAGTAAAACTAGGATGGTTAACTAGCAAGTCTCTATTCTAACCTGTTAAATAGAGAAGTAACCAGCACCTATCTAAACTTAATGAATACTATCCACTAGCATATATGGGAGAAACCTGTTAATCCTATATAACATGGGTTTTACTCACACACAACATTCATGCACTCTTTTCAAAACACATGGGCCCGAATCCGCTAAGTGCTTAACCTTTGATCTAATTTGATCTTCTTGCTTATCCATGACCTAAACCGCTTTCCCAAACGCCACTCAAGATCCGCGGTTTTGATCCAAATTAGTTTCTGGTGTTTAGGTAAACTTACCAAAATACTCTTTCTTGATACGGTCTTCATATTCCCTTACAAGTAATCACCATACTTGCTACGTGTAAGTGCACCATTGGCTTTCTATATCGGTAAGTCTCTCCTGTTTCGGTTCCACTGGACCACGCCTCACTTAGACCAACCAAACTACATGGTGCAACCTGTCACTCGAGCTTTCCTTCAATATTTTTCACCTTTCTTGTGCCATGCTCAAGTCCAGCCATCTCACTTGGCATCCCCGACCATTCTGGGTCTCAGCTCATCCATGAGCGTAGCCTCGATCCTCACCATTGACTATGGCTGACTTCAAGTAATGTGACTGTAATACCCCGGAAAATATTTTATTAATTGTTTAATTAATAGAGAGAGGGACTTAAGTGAAAAGATTAAAAATTAAAAGAGTTTTGGGGGGTTTTCTGGAAAATTAAGACAACCTGGGCCTAGGCCTTGGCCTGTGGGATTTTCTAGGCCCAAGAGGGAGGGAGGTCACCATTTAAAACCCTAGGCAGCCCCCCCCTTGCCCAAGCCGCCGTCCTGCGCCCTGTCTTTGCCGCGCCACTTGCCGCCGTCGCCCCGGCGCCGCGCCGCCGCCTGCTGCCGCTGTCTCCACCGTGCCGCGTCGTCGTCCTCGCTGCATCGTCGTCGCCGCCGTCGTCGTCTCCTCCCCCGGCGCGCCGTCGCCGACATTCGTCGCTGTACCGCGTGGATCCGGAGGAAGGAGAGGAGGAGATCGCGGGCGGGTTCGTCATCGTGTTCGTCGTCGTGTTCGTCGACGTGTTCGTCGTCGTGTCGTCAAGGGTAATCCCTGGTAGTCTCTAGATGAGTTTTTAATCGATTTAGATTCGTCGGTTTTCTGGGCTGCTGGGACAGTAGTTGTTTCTCGCCAGTTTTGGATTAGATCGGTCGGGATTCAGGTCTGGACATCTTCTAGAAAGTTGTAGAGGGTTTAATTATCTTTCTAGGAAGTACAAGAACACGTGATTCGGATTTGTGTAGCGAAAGTTATGAATTTTCTAGTGCTACTGTTCTGCAGATCGGGGTACTTCTGGACAGAGTTTAGTAGATCGGTTTGTGCGACGGAAATAGCTGCGATTCAGGAGTCCTTCAAATTGAGAAAGTTGTAGATAAGTTTCTTAGCTTTCAATAGAGATAAAGAAGTCCGGATTCCGAGTTTCTGGGCGAAAGTTATGCCTATTTTAGTGCGCTGTCCAGAGAGTCTGACGTGAATTTGGATGCTTTAGAAAAGGGTTTGGATCGGTTAGTATATGGCCGAATCAGAGAGTCTCCCCAACTAAGTTTTTGTAGATAATTTAATTATCTTTACAGAAAGTCCAAGAACTCTTAATTTGGAGTTACGTACTGAAAGTTATGATTTTTCGAAGTCGGCTGTCTGTGGTTGGGCAGATTTGGCCGAGGGGAGTTGGGGATTTAATTGAGATAAATTGTTGGGTTAATTGGGGTTGCTGTTATTTTATATCTAGAAACCCGCTACTGTCATGTTAGTAATTATTAATTAAATATTCAGGAGGAGAGCGGATTCCGGGGGTTGTGCCTTCTACGCGCTCTTCATTTTCTCGCGGTTGAGGCAAGTATATTTGTGATGTGAAAATCTGTGTGTTTATGGATTTGTTGAATTGTTTGGATGATGGTTGAATCATGACTGTTTAAATTGTGAGTATGAGTAAGTGATGAATTGAGAATGCTATTTATGTTCTGTTTACATTATGGCATTTATGAGATTGGTTGATGCGTAGTATGGTGAATGCTCGTTATCTTTTGATACATTCACATATATGCATCATATTGAGAATTGTTGAAGTCTTGGTCATGCGGTGATCAAGCATCGAGGTCCCCACACTTGCGGAGTGTGGGCAATTGGTCCCTGTACCCAAGGGTACAGGCATGGGTGTGCATTGACGGATGCACACTCCGCATTACCGGTAAAATGCGAAAGAGATGAGAAAGAGGAGATTTTGATCATATTGCATAGCATGATGTTCTATGTTAATTGTTTAACTTGACGGTTAATGATCATTGGTATTGATGTTGATATACTTGCCGAGTCATTGGACTCACTCTTCTTTGTTGTTTATTTGTTTTAGGTACCAATGTGAGAATGGCATATATGGGATCAAAAGGGATTAGCTTAGTTGCGTGCACTATTCCTTCAATAAGAAATAAAGACAGTCATGATAATCTTGTTGGCTTGTTAGCTTAATTGGTTCAATTTATATTCCATCAGATTAAATGTAATAAAGACTTAGTATCATTGGATATTATCTTTCCGTTCATTATTTAGAACTTGTGCTATTCATGCTTATTTAAACTGCCATCTGGTTAATAAACAAAGGAGGTTATGCCGAAATTTTTAGGTAACCTATATTAGTTGTTGTTTTATTGTGGATAGTTAGTAGCATTTCAGGCCTATGTTAGGTGGGGTGTTACTGATTGGTATCGAGCGGGCTTTAGGTCCGTGGTAATTAAACTATTAAATTGACACCTTGGTGCAGTGGGATGGGATGGGTCAAGCATTGCATCTATGCTTTTGACATGTTATACTGATGACTTACATTATGAGATAATCTTGTATGCTTATTGATAATCTTGTATGATTATGATTTTGCTCCTATGATTGTTATGAGTTGGAATAGTCAATGAGATGATGTAGATGTTGTGATGTCTTGCCTTGGCATTGCCAAATTATACCATTGTTTGTAGTATGAGGATTAGCAATGTAGTTACCTCAGGTAACTTAATTGCAGGTGTTGCGGGTGAGTTTCTTAGGAAAGATGTTATTATCCTTAAGTTGAATTCGGCCAATTCTTGGCTGATTGCAGTTAATGAATTTCCTTTGAGATTGTGGTTCTTGCAGTTGAGGGTATGCAATTGGTCTCTACTTGTTCCTTGAAGCAGTTATTGTTTCTTTCCGGACTACTGAGATACTTTGCTACTTGTGCTTATTGTTAATTTGTAAGGTTAGTTCCTTCGTGGGACTTTTGTCTTGTTGTGAATCATGACTTATTGGCTCGCTTGGTATTTTCTCTTGTTAATGCAAGTTTTGAGTTGCAAAACTCATTGTTATGTGAAAGCTTTGGATCTTTGTATTTCTGTATCTCGAGCATTGAAGTTTATTGTTCCTCTTCTTTTTGAAAGAGAGTGTTAAAATCCTTTATGTTATTTTGCTATGCTTAAGTAGAAGGTGGTGATCATCTAAGCTAACTCGTATATTATGAATTGTCAAGTTGTGAAGTTAGCGTGGTGCATAATTAATTCCAACTAGCATCCTTGGAAGTGTAGTTGATTAATTTTGATATTGCTTGTAATAGTTTATTAAAGACGATGATTAAGAAATTGCCTATACATGATTGGAACCCATGTAGTTATTGAGGAGAGTGCAAAAGAGTTACAATGATTATTATGATTGATTAAAATTCTATCATGTCGTTAGTGATTAATCTAACTGTTTGGAATTATTAAGAAGAAGGTGTGGGAATATTGTCTTGGTAATATTAATCTTTAATATGTCTTTTATTTAGATACTTTATGAACGTGCACAATTGCTAGTTTCATCTATCTTTTACCATGTTAGATTGTTGAAATATGTATAAAGAAATAGATGAATGTTGATGTATAGACTTGCGAAATCTAGTCTTACAAAGTCGGTATTATTGAAGATTAAAGTTATTTCGTTCTAATTTACGAATGTAAGGTAGGATACGAGAATCTATGCTCATGATTGTTTTATGATTGTAAAAGCGAAGTTAGGATCATGAATGCCGTTGTGATAAAATAATAATCAATAATTGCCGATGTGACTAGAGTACAATTAATTTGTGCTAAATTAGAGTTGAGCATCCACGAGAATTGAATATCTGAAATCTAGTAAGGGATTTATGCTAGAATGTTTTGTGAGATTGTCATGTTCTAGTATCACCTTGTTTAAGAGCTTTGTTCTATTTATGTGGCTTATGCACTAGGTTCTCCTAGATTAAGTAGTTGCAATCTTATTTAGATATTAGAAACATGATGAAGTGATTTCTTATGTTTCTTTTGGAAAAGTTTAAGAAGGAGTTGAGGATATGATGATGCTTGTTAAGAATGTAATGTTCGATGTTAGTATGTTGGTCAATTTGTGGTTATGATGGTAATGTTGAAGGTTCATTAAATAGAAGAATTTGAATAAATTCCATGGTACTATTTAAATCAAAAGTTTTGATAGTGTGTATGCGATCTTTGATCTCATGACTTATGTAGTAGCTGAAATTGTTTAAGCAAAGTGTTTGAGGGGTTTTATTAGTTCTTAAAGAATTAATGTGTTGTGGTCTTCAACTCTTCTTTGTTGGAATTGTTAAGGTGATACCGTAATCAAAGAAGGTTGTTCTCTTTGTTAAAAGGAAAAGTTTGATGAAAGTTTTGGAGGTTGAAGTCAAGTTGTGTAATCTTTGTGAAGTGTGTTTGACTTCTTATTTTCGCGGCTTAAGAGTTTCTTGAGCTCAAATGATAATAATGTATTCGTATTGGTTGAGATTTGATGTTTTCTTCTTAAGGAGGCATGTGCTTTCAACTGTGGTCTTATCCTTTGTTGTCCAAGATCTTTGTTTTTCTTGGTCTTGTGTTTATTGCAGATGGACTTTGTGCTGAAATTTCCTTCTTTTGCTTCTCCAAGAAAGGGGTAAGCAGTTTGGGTTACAAAGACCTTTAAGAGGTGTATGGCAACTGGTTGGTATGGTTTTGTGATTGGTTTGGGTGAGATTGTGGGTATCAAGATGCTTGAGATTTTTGGAGTGATAAATTGATGCTGTCGACTAATTCTCGGTGAGGATTTGATTTAAAAGAAGATGTTGTCCTTGGGGCTAACTAGTTATATTGTCGCAACTAGAAGAACCTAGTCATGGTTCTTGAGTGTTACGTTCATTTTGCTGGAACATTGGAATTATTGAAAGTATGAGAATCTTGATCAATTTTATTGGACCATCATGATTGGGTACTTTGCAAGGATTAGAAGGACGATTATGATGGTATAGTGATGAGATTATAATTATGAAGAAGTCGGATTGTTATGGGAATTTTTGGGATAGTAGAAATTGTTGAAATTACTGTCATGTATTTTCCTACAGATAATCAGGTTGAGATTATGTTTTCATGTGGCTGTGAAGGGTTGAGCATGATTGATTGTGGAGATGTTAGTCACCGAACTTGAGAGCCTTGTGTCAAATATATCAAGTACATATATATATAATAGTCCTAGAGATGGAAAATTTGGGTGGATGTTCTATACTAGAACCTTGGAGGCTAATGATGTGGTGTGAAAATAGTGCAACAAGTGGATTCTAAATAGTTGATGCTCATTGATAGTATTCTTTGGGTGTAGTAAATGAGTGTGGGAGCCGAGAAATTCATGTTGATTGTCCTTAAGATTTGTGGTAAAGTGATGGTGGGTGAGAATAACGATGAGATGCATTAGAAATTATTCGTTAAAGTAACATGTGGGTAGAGGAGTTGACTAGAGTATGTTATTGTGAGAATAGTAGAGTCCCTCTACAAAAGTGTGTTGGATGCACTCGGTTTGAACATAGAGTTGATGTTGCCAATTTAAGAGAATTGAACTAGTAGGGTATGGGATGATTTGGAACCTCGTGATTCAAGAGGAAGTTTATTCCTAAAAGAAAAAGAAATGGACGGGTTTGATATTTGAGTGATTCCCCGTTTACGTATATGTTGCTTATGTGCAAACTACCTACTTGAAAGTGGGGAGGTTTTTTGTGCTGAATCCTCATTTTCTCTTCTTTTGATTTGATCCTTTTTTATGGGGAGTTGGTTTTGTGAGGTTGCGACGAGAATTCTCTATGTTCAGTTGAATTCTATCTATGAAAAAGTGGGTTTACCTTGAGCCCTGTGGTGCGCCCGTGTTTAAGGGGGTGCTCATTGCTAAGGTAAAGAGATCGATTGAGCGTGGAAAGCTCGAGATTTATGGGTTGTGCAGATTGTGTGGTTTGATACCAAAGGGAATGTTAACCCATTGTGTATTTAATTGCTTGGTTAGTTGCGAGGATTCGAGGTTGACCGCTTTGGGTCCAAAAGATAGTTGAGCGAGTGGACTTGGTGAGATAGAATCATTGGATGCCGTGACGAGCGGAAAAACTATGTGAATGTGAGAAGAAGGGATCGGGAATTTGAAGTGGGGGATCAGGTGCTTTTCAGAGTATCTCCTACCTAGGGTGTGGTGAGGTTCGGTACCATAGGGAAGTTTAGTCCAAGAAACGTTGGACCTTTCACCATACTAGCGGATTGGGAAGTTGGCTTACCGCTTGGATCTTCCCGAGGCTATCTTGGAGTGCATAATGTGTTTCACGTGTCCATGTTGAGAAAGTACTTGCGAGACCCAGAAGTTCACATCGCTCTAGAACCTTTGGTTATTGAGCAAGATTTGTCCTTTGAGTCCAAGCCAGTGCGGATTCTAGAAAGGTCAGAAAAAGTGTTGAGAAACAAGACTTTGCTATATGTCAAAGTGCTTTGGTCGCAGCAGACCGAGCGGGAGGCAACTTGGGAGCTGGAGTCTCGCATGCTGTGCAGTGCCGGCGTTGTTCACGTCGGTGCGTGTTTTACTAGTTGGTTGTTTTGTTTCCTGTTGTGGTTGCAGTTAGAATTCGGGTCGAAATCTGTTTAAGGAGGGTAGAATGTAATACCGGAAAATATTTTATTAATTGTTTAATTAATAGAGAGGGACTTAAGTGAAAAGATTAAAATTAAAAGAGTTTTGGCGGGTTTTCGGAAAATTAAGACAACACGGGCCTAGGCCTTGGCCTGTGGGATTTTCTAGGCCCAAGAGGGAGGGAGGTCACCATTTAAAACCCTAGGCAGCCCCCCGCCCAGCCGCCGCCCTGCCGCCCCTGTCTTTGCTTGCCGCCATGGCCGCCACATGCCGCCGCCGCCGCCGCCCGCGCCGCCCTGCTGCTGCTGTCTCCACCGTGCCGCGTCGTCGTCCTCGCTGCGTCGTCGTCGCCTTCGCCGTCGTCATCTCCTCCCCCGGCGCGCCGTCGCCAACATTCGTCGCTGTACCGCGTGGATCCGGAGGAAGGAGAGGAGGAGATCGCGGGCGGGTTCGTTGTCGTGTTCGTCGTCGTGTTCGTCGACGTGTTCGTCGTCGTGTCGTCAAGGGTAATCCCTGGTAGTCTCTAGATGAGTTTTTAATCGATTTAGATTCGTCGGTTTTCTGGGCTGCTGGGACAGTAGTTGTTTCTCGCCAGTTTCGGATTAGATCCGTCGGGATTCAGGTCTGGACCTCTGCGAGAAAGTTGTAGAGGGTTTAATTATCTTTCCAGCGAGTATAAGAACACGTGATTCGGATTTGTGTAGCGAAAGTTATGAATTTTCTAGTGCTACTGTTCTGCAGATCGGGGTACTTCTGGATAGAGTTTAGTAGATCGGTTTGTGCGATGGAAATAGCTGCGATTCAGGAGTCCTTCAAATTGAGAAAGTTGTAGATAAGTTTCTTAGCTTTCAATAGAGGTAAAGAAGTCCGGATTCCGAGTTTCTGGGCGAAAGTTATGCCTGTTTTAGTGCGCTGTCCAGAGAGTCTGACGTGAATTTGGATACTTTAGAAAAGGGTTTGGATCGGTTAGTATATGGCCGAATCAGAGAGTCTCCCCAACTAAGTTTTTGTTGATAATTTAATTATCTTTACAGAGAGTCCAAGAACTCTTAATTGGAGTTACGTACTAAAAGTTATGATTTTTGGAAGTCGGTTGTCGTGGTTGGGCGATTTGGCGAGGGAGTTGGGGATTTAATTGAGATAAATTGTTGGGTTAATTGGGGTTGCTGTTATTTTATATCTAGAAACCCGCTACTGTCATGTTAGTAATTATTAATTAAATATTCAGGAGGAGAGCGGATTCCGGGGGTTGTGCCTTCTACGCGCTCTTCATTTTCTCGCGGTTGAGGCAAGTATATTTGTGATGTGAAAATCTGTGTGTTTATGGATTTGTTGAATTGTTTGGATGATGGTTGAATCATGACTGTTTAAATTGTGAGTATGAGTAAGTGATGAATTGAGAATGCTATTTATGTTCTGTTTACATTATGGCATTTATGAGATTGGTTGATGCGTAGTATGGTGAATGCTCGTTATCTTTTGATACATTCACATATATGCATCATATTGAGAATTGTTGAAGTCTTGGTCATGCGGTGATCAAGCATCGAGGTCCCCACACTTGCGGTGTGGGCAATTGATCCCTGCACCGAGGGTGCAGGCATGGGTGTGCATTGACGGATGCACACTCCGCGTCTGGGTAAAATGCGAAAGAGATGAGAAAGAGGAGATTTTGATCATATTGCATAGCATGATGTTCTATGTTAATTGTTTAACTTGACGATTAATGATCATTGGTATTGATGTTGATATACTTGTGAGTCATTGGACTCACTCTTCTTTGTTGTTTATTTGTTTTAGGTACCAATGTGAGAATGGCATATATGGGATCAAAAGGATTAGCTTAGTTGCACGTGCACTATTCCTTCAATAAGAAATAAAGACAGTCATGATAATCTTGTTGGCTTGTTAGCTTAATTGGTTCAGTTTATATTCCATCAGATTAAATGTAATAAAGACTTAGTATCATTGGATATTATCTTTCCGTTCATTATTTAGAACTTGTGCTATTCATGCTTATTTAAACCGCCATCGGTTAATAAACAAAGGAGGTTATGCCGAAATTTTAGGTAACCTATATTAGTTGTTGTTTTATTGTGGATAGTTAGTAGCATTTCGGGCCTATGTTAGGTCAGTGTTACGATGATGATGGCCCGATCTTCTAAAAGGTACTGATAAGTTGATTGTGGAGATCTCGACGTTGATGATCCAAAGGCTCCGACCAAAACAGATCGAACCCCTCGCAATCACTACAACACTGCTTAGATGGTTATCAATCGTGCTGAACGCGGTTGACCTCGCCAAGAAGTCTATCTCCTGCAAGCGAATCGAGAACACAAGCAAGAGGGTAAAAGATGCAATCTGAAATTGTATTGCGAATAAAGATTAAGTTCACAAGTTGGGGTTCCTCAACCGAACGTGCGGTGAGACTGCTAAGCAGAATAATCTCTTAAGAAAACCCGAGGAAAACTAAAAAGGTGCGGCCTCCTTAAATAGGAGAGGGGGAAGCCGCACTTATCTAACGAAAAGGGTGCGGTACTATTCATGGATTACTGTTTGTGTGAACAGTACGGCCGGCCCAAATAGACTAAGTGGTGATACAAGGCCCAAGGTCCACTTTGACTCGGACAGGAAAAGTGACGTGACTGGTTTCACAGTTTCAGATCGGCTCGGATGGAGTTTGGAGGTGAGACTAGATCCATCTGAAAATAGACTCCAAGATCATTCCAACGAGTACTCATGGACCCCGAGAAGCCTTCTGGATCAAAAGTTATGGCCGTTTGAAGTAGACGTTGTTACAAAGGCCAAATCTGAATCGAACTCGCGAATAGGACTTGGATTGCACTTGACGGTTCCACTTATACACTTGAGCTCGCGTGGTTCTTCCCTATGGTTTCTAAGGACAATTAAATCATCACAAACTTTAAGTAGTATGCCATTCTTTGAAACATTTGTATGCAAACTTAGGAACGCATTCACCTGATGGTTAAGTTAACATGCTCGCGCTCGAGTCATTGGTCCTTGTATCATAGTTTTAGTTTGTTGAGTTTGTTGTGGAGTTGGCACAATTGTATCTATGGAAAGGATGTCCTCATCATCCTCCCCTTCTTGAATTGGAGTCGTCCTCGACTTAAGCTCATTTTCCGCGCCCAAGCAAGGTCGCAAATCTACAATGTTAAAGGTAGGGCTAACCCCAAACTCTGCAGGCAAGTCTAACTTATATGCATTATCATTGATACGTTCAAGCACTCTAAAAGGACCATCTGCACGAGGCATGAGTTTAGACTTTCTCAATTCAGGGAATCGTTCTTTACACAAGTGTAACCACACAAGATCACCAGGTTCGAAAGTAACATGCTTGCGTCCTTGACTACCAGAAACTTTATATTTAGCATTCATAATCTCAATGTTCTCTTTAGTTGTCTCAAGCATCTTACGTATCAAATCAGCACGTTGTTGCACATCAAAATTTACCTTCTCAGAAGCTGGAAGAGGCAACAAGTCGATAGGTGCACGAGGTATGAAACCATAAACAATCTCAAAAGGGCATTTCTTTGTGGTAGAATGCAGCGAACGATTATAAGAAAATTTCACATGAGGCAAACATTCCTCCCATATTTTTAAGTTCTTTTTAAGCACAGCCCTAAGCATAGTAGACAATGTTCTATTGACTACCTTAGTTTGTCCATCGGTTTGGGGATGAAAAGTAGTGGAAAATAACAGCTTAGTTCCCAATTTACCCCACAAGGTTATCCAAAAATGACTAAGAAATTTAGCATCACGATCTGAAACTATCGTATTCGGAATACCATGCAAGCGAACAATTTCCTTAAAGAACAAATCAGCAACATTTGTAGCATCATCACTTTTGTGACATGGTATAAAATGAGCCATCTTAGAAAATCTATCCACGACAACAAAAATACTATCCCTCCTCTTCTTTGTTCTAAGAAGCCCTAAAACAATGTCCATAGAGATATCTTCCTAAAGTATGCTTGGAACAAGAAGAGGCATGTATAAACCATGAGGAGTAAGTCGTGACTTAGCTTTTTGGCGCGTGGTGCAGCGGGCAATGAAGCGTTCAACGTCACGCCTCATCTTTGGCCAATAAGAGTGGTGGGTCAGAATGTCCTCGGTCTTCTTCACGCCAAAATGACACATCAATCCTCCTCCATGCACCTCCTGTAATAACAAAAGACGAACAGAGCTAGCTGGAATGCATAGCTTGCTAGCACGGTATATGAACCCATCATGCACCACAAATTTATTCCAACCCTTTCCCTCTTGACAATTAAGCAACACATCTTTAAAATCAGCATCATGCACATATTGCTCCTTTATGGTCTCTAACCCAAATATTTGGAAGTCCAACTGTGAAAGCATGGTATATCTCCTAGACAATGCATCAGCTATCACATTTTCTTTGCCCTTTTTAAATTTAATGATATAGGGAAAAGATTCAATAAACTCAATCCACTTAGCATGCCTGCGGTTCAGGTTGGTTTGACTTTGAATATGCTTCAAAGATTCATAATCAGAATATATTACAAACTCTTTGGGCCATAAATAATGTTGCCATGTTTCCAAAGTTCGAACTAGAGCATATAATTCTTTATCATAGGTAGAATAGTTCAAACTATGACCACTTAATTTTTCACTAAAGTAAGCAACAGGTTTCCCTTCTTGAATTAACACACCCCCAAGACCTATGCCACTAGCATCACCTTCTAATTCAAAAGTCTTGCTGAAATCAGGAAGTTGAAGCAAAGGGGTGTGTGTTAGCTTGTCTTTGAGAGCGTCGAAAGCTTGTTGTTGTTTGGAGGCCCAAGTAAAAGGAACACCCTTCTTTGTAAGCTCATTCAGCGGTGCAGCGAGGGTGCTGAAATCCTGAACAAAACACCGATAGAAACCAGCAAGCCCGAGAAAACTCCGCACTTGTGTGACCGTTTTAGGAGGCGGCCAACTCTGGATAGCGATGATCTTGTCTTGATCAACTTCAATATCCTGTGGAGTAACAACACAGCCAAGAAAAGAGACTCGATCCGTGCAAAAGGTGCACTTCTCAATATTACCAAACAAACGTGCATCTCTCAAAGCATTAAAAACAGCACATAAATGATCTAGATGTTCTTCATATGACTTGCTATAGATTAGGATATCATCAAAATAAACGACCACAATTTTTCCAATAAAGCACGCAAAACTTCGTTCATCAAATGCATGAAAGTGCTAGGTGCATTAGTTAAACCAAAAGGCATCACTAACCACTCATATTGCCTGAACTTAGTTTTAAATGCTGTTTTCCATTCATCTCCTAATTTCATTCTAATCTGGTGGTAACCACTACGCAAGTCTATCTTTTTGAAAAGAATAGAACCACTCAACTCATCCAGCATGTCGTCTAACCTAGGAATAGGATGACGATACCGTATTGTGATATTATTAATGGCTCTACAATCAACACACATACGCCAACTATCGTCTTTTTTAGGAACCAAAAGAACAGGAACATCACAAGGACTAAGGCTTTCCCGTACGTACCCTCGGTCCAAAAGATCTTGGACTTGTCACTGAATTTCCTCAGTCTCCTCCGGATTGGTCCTATACGCCGCACGGTTTGGCAAAGTCGCTCCTGGAATTAAGTCAATTTGGTGTTCAATCCCTCGAATAGGTGGCAGCCCTGGGGGTATCTCAGCTAGGAACACATCCTTATATTCCTGCAAAAGGTTAGTGACAACAGACGGCAAAGAGCTAGATGTATCATCAAGTGAAAATAAAGCATCTTTGCATATCAAAGCATAGTATGGCATATCATTATGACAAATTTCAGCAAGATCAGATTTGGTTGCAAGCATGACACAACCCTTTAATTTAATTCTCTCGGTCCTAGAACTAGGTGCCAACCTCTCTTTCTTAGGTGGGAAAACATTCTTCACTACTTGCTAATTTTCATATTCATGTTCAAGTTGTTTTCTCTCATTTTCAGCTAGCTCTTTGTCATAATTCACAATTTCAGTAGGTGTCAAAGGTTGCAAAGTTATTTTCTTTCCTTTGTGCATAAGAGAGTACTTATTACTTCTACCATGATGAGTTGCATCGGTATCAAATTCCCATGGACGACCTAATAAAAGTGAGCAGGCTTGCGTAGGTACTACGTCGAAATCAGCAACATCATGATAGGAACCAATGGAAAAATGCACTCTCGCGGATTGTGTTACCTTCACCTTACCGCTGTTGTTGAACCATTGAATGTAGTATGGGTGAGGATGCGCACGTGTGGGCAAGCCAAGCTTCTTGACCAATCCTGAATCCACCAAGTTATTGCAGCTTCCACCTTCAATTATAACACGAACACGACAATCCTTGATGAGGAACATCTAAAACAAATTATGACGTTGTAGCTTCTCCTCTTGCTCTCTTTGAGTGCTCAATACTCGCTGCACAATTATGGTTCTATAGTTCGCCGTAGCAGCGGCATCTAAAATCTCCTCACCATCGCTATCTGCCTCATGATCATCACCAAGACCTGCAAGGTTAGCTGCAAGAGCATATTCATCCTCAACATCACTAGTACTTACATAACCACCATCTTCTGTCGTGATGTACGCCCGCTGACTTGGGCAATCTCTCATGATGTGACCCATCCCTTTACAACGGTGGCACACAATGCCCGTCGTACGGCCCGTGGAAGCAATCGATGAAGAGCTCTACGCTGGTGCTTGCACACTAGTAGATTTGCTCGTCTCGGGTGCGCGTGATGGTGGCGGCGGTGCTGCTGAACGCGCCCTACTCACAGAGGGGGCAACAGCTCGAAAAATAGGAGGTGGGCCTATCTTGGCTTGCCTAGGCGTTGATCTCGATGTAGACGTACTTTCAAAGTTGCTCCTTGTCCTTTGTTGCCTACCCTGCAATTCCTTTTCTGCCAAACAAGCAAGCTGGAACAATCTATTGATATCATTATACTATTTGTAATCAATTATGTCCTGAATTTCACGCCTTAAGCCCTCATAAAAACGAGCCATCTTATCCTCCTCATCCTCTACAACATTACAACGCAACATGCCTATTTATAGTTCTTGATAATATTTCTCGATAGATCTATTACCTTGGTATAAGCGCTGCAATTTCTTACGCATCTCATGTTTAAAAGCAGGAGGAACAAATCTAGCATGCATAGCTACCTTCAATCTATCCCATGTATCAGGTGCTAAACTAGAATTAACTACTTGAGTCCACCAAATGATAGCAAAATCTTGAAATTCACTAGTTGCTTGTCTGACTCTATGCACTTCAGGAACTAGATGGGCATTAAATTTTTGTTCAACTGTCATCTCCCAATCTAAATAAGTTTCAGCATCATAAACACCCGCAAAAGATGGTATGGTAAATTTAAATTTAGCAAATGGGTCATCATTAATACGAGCATTATGGTGCTGAAAATTATTACCTCCCATACCGTGATGGTTTTGATGTAGGCGGTGTCGTTGGCGTGCATCTTGGCCGATTCACCATTCTTTCAAGCCGTGCAGTGAGTGCTGCAATACTCTCATTGATGGAGCGCTGCAATGTAGCTGTCGTAGCTTGAAGCTTCCTATCGTTGTCCTTATTAATGGTAGCGCGTTTTTCATCCAAGAGCGTCATGAGCTCTCCCTTTACAACACACTCTTGCGCATCAGACGACTCACCTGTCATGGTTAGTAGAAAACAAAAGACAACACAAAGATATTATCCCTACCAACTACTAGGTGGTGAAAGGTGGAATCACAAACTCTCAAGTGTCTTACCACACTCTTACAAGTGTTCTTACCAATGTAGTAGGTGGTACAATCGGTGGCTGGTTCGTGACACCGTGTCGAGCGTGGGTACGATTGCAAGAAGAGACCTGTTCTGATCAAAAGTAGGTGGAGCTTGGAAGGCACAATATGGTAGCAAAAGGATCATCAATAATCAGTTCAGTAAATGCAAGTTGAATGATTGTTCAAAGTACTCGTCAAAGGTTGCTGATCCTAGCCTAATCGCAGCTAGCCAATCAAGCCCTACGCAAGGAAGTGTATGTACGTACACGCAATGATCAATGTGACTTGATGTAAGCAAAGGAGAACCTCACAACAAGTTCTAGGAGAAACGCTAGCCCACTACTCAAACTTCTTTCTAAGGGCACAAAATTATTCGCGCGTGTAGAGCACAAAACAACGATATCAGTAAAATGCGAACAACCCTCTAGATTAAGCAGATACAACATCTAGTCTTAAACGATGAAAAGGCAAAGTTTTATATGGCTTATATATGCTCGTTTGAAAGGTTTCGACATCCTGAACTTCGTTACGGCGTAAGTTTTTAAAACAATCGCGGAGTCGCCGGTCTTTCGGCAAATCGTGGGAAGGGACAAATAAAATTTATAGAACATTGAAAAATGAATAAATTAAATTAAAAATCCAGAGTGGGCTGCCTGAGGGAGTGGGCCGACCGCCTGGCAGTGGCTCAAGGGGTGGTGCACCACCCCAACCGCACCCTCCCTTTAACCCTAACCCCCCCCTACCCCCACAGCCGCCACCCTCCCTCTCCACCCCTTTGGGCGCCCTCCCTCCTGTTTGGCACCCCATCTTTCCCCCACAAGCTGCTGCCATTGGAGCCAAGGAGAGGAAGGAGAAGGAGAAGAAGGAGAAGAGAAGGAAGAAAAAGAAGAAGAGGAGGAAAAAAGGGGTGATCCATCATTTAGGTAATTTTTTCCAACCCAAACCCTTTGTTTTTCAGAATAATTAGGGTTCTTGGCACGAATTTTCAAGGGGATTAATAGGTTAATTGCCCGATTAGAGATTACCTGTTGTCTGCCTGTAGATTGATTCGCGCAGCGCGCCTGTTTGCGTGGTTTCGACCTAGGAAACAATTTTTCCTGCGGACCCTCACAAAAGAAACGTTGTAGAGGACTTCGAAAAGCATCTCCTGTATTTGTTTCGGAATTGTTTACCGTGGTATCTGGAAGGTACAGGGTGGGGAATACCGCTATTCGTCAGGCGAGCAGAATTGGACAGACTGTTATTAATCTGTGATTTTGAGGTAGTAAATGATTTTTATGATCATGGACGTAATTGAGAAAGTTGTAGAGAATATGGTATTCTAGTTGCTATAGAAAATTCAGAATTTAGACCCATTTACTGTTGCTGGGACGCATTTGAATGCTGTTGTCCCGTCTGCCAGAACAGAGATCTTCCTCTATTTTAGGCATTAAATTACACCTAGCTGTGATCAAAATAAAAATATGTGTTCTACATGAAAAATGTAGGCTTTTAAGTGATAAATCCAAAGAGGTATCGTTTGCTGTAGTTGGATCAATATTTTTAAAGATACGTAAATGTTAAGCAGTCTTTAACTGCGGTGAGTAATTCTTTGTAGTGTAGTGTGTGTCTTGAGAGTTGCTTTTTGGACAGGTAGTTTTGTCCCTGAGCGCTCTTGTTTGTGCTTCGCTTCGTCGGTTGAGGCAAGTAAACGTAGCGGTGGTTGCTACCGTTTAACTCTTTATTCCTTTTACTTGCAATTTATATTATTATCGTAATTTGATACATTATGCCATGATTGCATGATATTTTAAATGTGGTGATGATAGCAAGTATTGATCAATTGATATGTTGATAAACTGCTAGTAGTCATGTGAAATTTTTGCTTAATGTGCAAATGTGGAATATGAAAATAAACATGTGGTGAACTTGTGGATGTGGATATGTTGTGAGCATGATAATGCTCCTTTGAGGATAGATTAATGTGATTATTGATTATCATATCATATCATGTCATTTGCATATGTGGATGTCGTCGCACCTAGCATATCGTATCTTAGGTACAACATCGTATATTCTTGTGTCGATGCACCTCTTATCCGCTAGGAGCATCGTATATTGTCGTAATACGATGCACCTCCTATCCCGTGTGGAAAGAGTGATGTGGAGTATAGCGTGAAAGCATTCATTTATATTGCATTGTGGAAAGATCATTTGCATACATATGCAATATATTGTGGTGAAGTTATTTTGTGAAATATTCAACTCATTGTTGTAATGTGGAATATAGAACTTCATAGTGGTTGTGGTTGTGGTCGTGGAATGGGGTTCGTCCCTTGCATATGGTAAGGGTTGTGGTTGTGGCATGAGATTCTTTTCTCATGTATTAATTGTTGATAGCAGTTGTGGATGTGAGAAATAGTAAAGTATTGAAGTAAAACACACATATGTTTTATTGTTTTTTGGTGGTGATAGTGGTTGAGGTTTTAAAGTAGTCAAACAAGAATTATTTGTTAATGCTTTACCGTCATTGATGGTGATTTGAGGTTGAGGATATAAACATTGTTAATTGTTGAAGATTAAATGTTTCATTTGCATTTAATTGTAGATAAAATGACTGCATTCATATGCCAATTAAATCTGAAATTGAAGAGGTTTGATTCATGGAAGATTGTGGTGGTTTAATAATTGTGGACATGAATTGTAGTTGTGGTTGTATGGAATTATAAATGATGATGTATAGTTGTATGTAGTTTGAATAGCCTGTTAAACCGTTTGCTTGCTGATATTTTATCTCACCCTTGTTTTCCTCTCCCTATAGGTGGACTTTGAGCATGCATGGGAAGGGTAGAGCGACACCACACTGATGCACGTGAATCATATCTTTATGCTGTAATAAAGTTGAAAGGGTTCTAGACCTTTGCATAGCTTTGTTTACATTATCTTAATAATGTTAAATTTGTGAATTTGTTGTAATGCCCCAGAATGTTTATTAAATTACTTAATTAAATTAAAGCGGAGGACGTGGGGAGAAAGTTTAATTTAATGCTTGCCTTGAGGGGTTTTCTGAAAATGCGAGACAACCTGGGCCTAGGCATTGGCCCAAGAGGGAGTCCTCGGCCCAAGAGGGGGGAGGCCACCTCTTACCCTAGCCCTCACCCCTGCCCAATGCAGCCGCCCCTAGTGCCTGCCGCCGCCGCAGCTAGTCGCCGGCGCCTTTGCTGCCCTGCCGCCCAGCCTACGGAGCCCTGCCGCGCCCGCTGCGAGCTGCCGCGCCAGGCCGCCCCTGCCCGCCTCCCTGCCGCGCCGGGCTGCCGCGCCTGCCGCTGGCCGTGGCAAGCTGCCGCGCCAGGCGCTGCCGTGGCCGCCTGTTGTCTTGCGTCTGCGTCGCTGCACCGCGTGGATCCGGAGGAAGGAGAGGAGATCGCGGGCGTGTTCGTCGTGTTCATCGTGTTCGTCGTCGTGTTCATCGACATGTTCTTCGTCGTGTCGTCAAGGGTAATCCCTGTTAGTCCCCTAGATGAGTTTTTAATCAAGCTAGATTCGTCGGTTTTCTGGACTGCCGGGATAGAAATTGTTAGTCGGCAGTTTTGGGGTAGATCCGTCGGGATTCAGGTCTGGACCCCTTCTAGAATATTGTAGAGGACGTGATTATATTTCTAGGGAGTACTAGAACGCGTTGTTGGATCTGTGTAGCGAAAGTTATGAATTTTCTAGTGCGGCTGTTCTGCAGATCGGGGTAGTTCTGGACACTTTTGTGTAGATCGGTTTGGGCGACGGGAATTGTGGCGATTCAGGACTCTTTTCAATTGGGGAAGTTGTAGATAAGTTTCTTAGCTTTCCAGAGAGGTAAAGAAGTCCGGATTCCGAGTTTCTGTGTGGAAGTTATGATCGTTTTAATGCGCTGTCCAGAGAGTCCGTTGTGATTATTGATGTTTTAGAAAAGGGTTTGGATCGGGTAGAAAACTGCAGAATCTGGAAGGCTCCCCAACTAAGTTTATTTAGATAATTTAATTATCTTTCCAGAAAGTCTAAGAATGCTTAATTGGATTTACGTACTGGAAGTTATGAATTTTTGAAGTCGGCTATCTGTGGATGGGCAGAGTTGGCCGAGGGGAGTTGGGGATTTAATTGAGATAAATTGTTGGGGTAATTGGGGTTGCTGATATTTTGTATCTAGAAACCCGTTACTGTTATGTTAGTAATTATTAATTAATTATTCAGGAGGAGAGCGGATTCCGGGTTTCGCCTACGCTTTTTCTTCGTTTTCTCGCGGTTGAGGCAAGTATAACCTTGATACGGATTATCTATGTGATTTGATGTTATTGCATGTTGTGAGTGATGATTGAGTTATGAATGCTTTACTTGTGAATTTTAGTAAAGTTAAGAGTTGATAATGCTATTTATGTTCTGTTTACATTATGGCATTTATGATATTAAATTGATGCATAGTATGTTGAATGTATGTTTATCTTGTTGATACATTCACATATATGCATCATGTTGAGAATTGTTGAAGTCTTGGTCATGTGGTGATCAAGCGTCGAGGTCCCCATACTTGTGGAGTGTGGTGGTGGTCCCTGTACCTAAGGGTGCAGGCATGGGTGTGCATTGACGGATGCACACTCCGCGTCTGGGTAAAATGCGAAGAGATGAGAAAAGGAACTTTTGATCATATTGCATAGCATGAAATTCATATGTCAAATGTTTAACTTGCCAGTTAATGATCATGCTTGCTTTAATTACAGTTATACTTGCTGAGTCATTGGACTCACCCTTATTGTTGTTTGTTTATTTTAGGTACCAATATGTGATCAGCATACATGGGATCGTGAAAGGGCTAGTCCAGTTGCACGTGCACTTTTCGTTCAACCAGAAATAAAGATATTTATTATAATCATTTTTGTTGGTTAGCTTAATTGGTTCTTTTATCCTTCGTCAGGTTAAATGTAATAATGGTTAGAACTATTTGTTATCGCTTGCTTCATTAATTTGGATTTAGAACTATTTACGCTTATCTAGAGTTGCTATTAATGAATAAATTGATAAGACTTTGTCGAGTTATTATGGAATAGTTATTAGAAATTTTATTATTAGCTAGAAGATGGTAGCATTTCAGGCCATTGCTTGGCTGGGGTGTTACAGTTGGTATCAGAGCGGGCTGTAGGTCCGTGGTAGTAAAAAATATTAAATTTGACACACTGTGCACAGTAGATGGGGATGGGTTTTGCATCGCATCTATAAATATTGCTGTTGATTATGATTATTGATTGTGTGTTGTGTGGCTCTATATTTATTTATGTTATATAGAAATGGCAAGGGGTAGAGGCCGTGGTCGTGGTCGTGGCCGGCAGAGCCGGACGAGACCAGTTGTACCCCACTTTGAGGCATGAACTCTGCGCCAGAGAGGCCGGTTCGTGGGATCGAGAGAAGAGGTTGCTTCAGGTTCGGGGAACGGTCTCCACCCTCGCACCCGCAGGCCGTGCGTGCGGCCATTCCGGCGGCCTTGCCGGCAATGGGTGTGATGGGTTTGCATCAGTGGAATGCGTTGAGGTTGGACACCTTCGATGGACTAGGGTTGCGTCACATTGAGAGGCATTTGGAGGTGTTGGGACTGACATCGAGCAATGAGCTCGGTTTGTGGCTTTCGGTGAAGGCGGCGGATCTCGGTGGGAAGGAGTCCTGTCGGCGGATCTGCGCCTTGGGCCAGCGACTTGGGAGGTGTTTACAGAGCAATTCAGGAAGAGATTTTACCCCGCCTCGTTCGTGGAGAGGATGGAGGTGTCGTTGAACAACTTCAAGCAGGGCAAGATGTCGGTGTCCGAGTATGAAGTGGGATTTCATAACATAATCCGCTTCGTACCTTTTGTGGCTACCAATGATGTGGAGAAGGCCAAGAGGTTTCGCAGAGGGCTCGAGCGGGAGTTTCACCAGTCTTTGGGAGCTTTGGAGCTTCGTGATTTTAGCTCTTTGGTGGAGCAAGCTAGAGGCATGGAGTTAGAGATGCAGCTTGGGGAAGGACTGCAGGGGACTGGTGGTAATGCGACTCTTGAGGGTTCAGAGAACAGTCAAAAGAAGAGTTTTGGCAGTGGTGGATCGGCGCTGAAGCCAGTTCACAAAAAGTTCAAAGGGTCGCAGAATTCTTTCAAGTCTAAGTTCAACAAGTCCCAGGCGTCTTCCACTTTTCGTCCTTCAGCTGGTGCTCCGTTGGTACGTCCGGTCCCGGGTCAGGGGATGAAATGCTTCAAGTGTGGTGATGGGCATCGGGCGTCAGAGTGTGCTTGGTCGGGAGCTTGCCGCCATTGTGGTCAGGAGGACCACAAAGCTTTGGTCTGTAAGCGTAACCCCGCCAGTATCATCAAGTGGGAACCAGTTCAGGCAGCACCTTTAGCTCCAGCAGCTTCTTCTCGGGTGCATGCGGATGTTAGCAATGCCCTACCCGATCTCACTACCCTTCGCCTGGAGGGATGTCTCCATGGTACTTTTGGCCGCCTCCTCCTGCGGCGATGTTTCCAGCAGTGGCGCCTTCAGCTCCTCCTGCAGCGGCGGCTCCGCCAGATCCGGTCTTCTGGCGCCCGGCACTCAATCACTCTCCCACGCCTTGCCGATGGCCGAGCCGGCGGTCGTCCCGATGTGGTGACAGTGCGCTTTTGGTGGACTCGGTGGAGGCTTTTGTTCTGCTTTGATTCGGAGCTACTTTTCCTTTGCATCCGTAGAGTTTGCTAGTCGGGCGAGTTGAGTTTGCGTCTATTTCTCGATCTGCTTTTGGTTCATTCACAGGGAGTTCTTTCTAGCTCCACAAGATGTCCGGTTGTGTGATTACCATAGATGGAGAAAACTTTGTTGCTAATCTGATGGTTATGAGAATGGAGCCGTTCGATGTTATTTTGGGCATGGATTGGTTGCATAGTTACCGTCTTTGTCATATCCTGCTTACGGAGGACGAGAACTCTGCGATCGCCGTCGGGTCAAGAGATAGTGTTTCAGGGTAGTGCACCCTCCTGTACACCCAGTGTGTTGGCTAGCCTTTTTCCAGGTAGTAGAGCAGTAAAGAGTGGATTTCTTTTGTCCCTTGCGGAAAAGCCAAATTCCTCTTTGATTGCAGAGCAGATTCCGGTGGTCCGAGAATTCTTGGATGTTTTTCCAGCAGAGTTGCCAGGGATGCCACCTCCGCGTCCGGTGGAGTTCAGAATTGAATTGGTGCCGGGAGCACGACCAGTTTCTATAACTCCGTACCGATTGGCTCGACCATTCCAAGAAGAGCTAAAGAAACAGTTGGATGATCTGAAAGCAAAGGATCTTATTCGTCCGAGCGTGTCTCCATGGGGAGCACCAGTGCTCTTTGTCAAGAAGAAAAATGGGAGTTGGCGCATGTGTATTGACTACCGTGCTCTCAACCAGCTGACCATCAAGAATAAGTATCCTTTACCCCGTATTGAGGATTTGTTTGATCAGTTGAGGGGAGCTAAGGTATTTTCAAAGATTGATCTCCAGTCGGGATACAATCAAATTCCTGTCCGAGAGGAGGACATTGAGAAAACGGCGTTCTCCACGAGGTATGGGCATTTTGAATTTAAAGTTATATCTTTTGGACTAACAAATGCCCCTGCCGCTTTCATGGAGACAATGAACAGGATGTTGCATGAATATTTGGACGACTTCGTGGTCGTATTCATTGATGATATCTTGATTTATTCAAAGAGTGAGGCAGATCATGAACGGCATCTGAGGCAAGTGTTGGCAACACTAAGAGAGCATAAGTTCTATCGAAGCTCAAGAAGTGTGAGTTCGGGTGACTCAAGTGGGGTTCTTGGGTCACATCATCGATGATAAGGGAGTATCGCTTGATCCTAGTAAAGTTTCTTGGTGGTGGATTGGGAGAGGCCAACCAATGTCAAGGAGGTGAGGAGCTTCCTCGGGTTGGCGGGTTATTATCGGCGCTTTGTGCAAGATTTCTCCATCATCGCCAAGCCCTTGTTGAGGCTCACTCAGAAGGACATGAGATTTCAGTGGGACGATGATTGTGAGCGCAGCTTTCAGATTTTAAAGGAAAAGTTGGTGACCGCTCTGTTCTCTCCGTTCGGAACCGAGGAAGCGATTCACGGTTTTCTCCGATGCTTGAGAGTTGGGTGAGATGTGTGCTTATGCAAGATGGTAAGGTTTTGGCTTACGCATCAAGGCAGCTGAAAAAGCATGAACAAAATTACCCTACCCATGATCTAGAGCTGGCTGCAGTTGTGTTTGCGTTGAAGCTTTGGAGGCACTACTTGTACGGCGAGACTTATGACGTGTTTACCGATCACAAGAGTCTCAAGTACATCTTTACCCAGAAGGATCTGAATTTGAGGCAGCGCAGGTGGTTAGAGCTGACTAAGGATTATGATCTCACGATTAAGTATCATCCAGGCAAGGCCAATGTGGTGGCCGATGCTCTGAGTCGCAAGGCGCCTTTGCTACTGGATTGTTTGATTGCTGATTTTGATCGTATGGGGATATCTTCTTCGCTATGCGAGTACGGCCCGAGTGGAGACCCAGTTGATCCTAGAGTCAGCTATACCAGAGCGAGTGCGGGAGGCACAACAGACCGATCAGCTGCTTCAGAGGGTTATGAAAAGGTTGGAGATGGGTAAGGAAGGGGATTTCAGCTTGGATATGTCAGGTGCATTGCGCTTTAAAGGGCGCTTATGTGTACCGCAGAAGGCGGGGGTTAAGGATGACATTTTGAGAGAAGCTCATCGCACCCCGTATATAGTTCATCCGGGAGAGACCAAGATGTATCGTGATTTGAAACAGAATTTCTAGTGGAAAAGGATGAAGGTGGATATTGCCAATTATGTGGCCTCATGTGGTATTTGTCAGCAAGTGAAGGCTGAACATAAGAGGCCAGCCGGATTATTGCAGCCATTAGAGGTTCCTCAATGGCCGTGGGATGATATTTCTATGGATTTTGTGGTCGTGTTGCCTCGGTCGCGAGAGGCAGGGACGCATTTGGGTTGTTGTGGATCGATTCAGCAAGTCGGTACTTCATTCCTATCCGCACAACCAACTCGGTGAGTGATCCGCTCCTATTTATGTTCGGAAATTGTGAGGCTTCATTGTGTGCCTAAGACCATAATTTCGCGAGAGATGCCAAGTTTGTTTCAAGTTTTGGGAGAGTTTGCGAGTGCTTTGGGCACTCGGTTTCGTTGAGCACGGCTTTTCACCCGCAGACAGATGGGCGATCGAGGCGGACCATTCGCACTGGAGGACATCTTTGAGGTCTTGTGTATTGTCTTGGAAGGGTAGTTGGGAGGATCAATTACCTTTGGCGGAGTTTGCCTATAATATGATTACCACTCAAGTATCAAGACAGCTCCATTTGAGGTTTTGTATGGTCAGAGTGCAGTCGCCTTTGCCGGGAAGCGGTGGGCGAGAAGGCGCCTTGGGACCGGATTGGGTCCGAAGACCGTTGAGAGAGTGGTTTTGGTGAGACAGAACCTTTGGCCGCCCAGAGCAGGCAGAAAAGTTATGCAGATGTGAGAAGGAGGGACTTGGAGTTTGCAGTGGGAGATCAGGTGCTCTTGAGAGTATCTCCTACCAAGGGTGTGGTGAGGTTCGGTACCAAAGGGAAGCTTAGCCCGAGGTACGTTGGACCTTTCACCATACTAGCGCGGATTGGGAAAGTGGCTTACCGTTTGGATCTTCCCGAGGCTATCGCGGAGTGCATAATGTGTTTCATGTGTCGATGTTGAGAAAGTACCTGCGAGATCCAGAACTTCACGTCGCTCTAGAGCCATTGATCATTGAGCAGGATTTGTCCTTTGAGTCCAAGCCGTCAGACTCGGAAAGGTCGAAAAAGTGTTGAGGAACAAGACTTTGCAGTATGTCAAAGTGCTTTGGTCGCAGCAGACCGAGAGAGAAGCAACTTGGGAGTTGGAGTCGCGCATACGCGAGCAATACCCGGAGTTGTTCACGTCAGGTGCGTGTTTATTGCTTGTTGGTTGTTTTTGTTTCCTGTTGTGGTGGCAGTTAGAATTCGGGATCGAATTCTGTTTAAGGGGGGTAGAATGTAATACCCCAGAATGTTTATTAAATTACTTAATTAAAATAAAGCGGAGGACGTGGGGAGAAAGTTTAATTTAATTCTTGTCTTGAGGGGTTTTCTGAAAATGCGAGACAACCTGGGCCTAGGCCTTGGCCCAAGAGGGAGTCCTTGGCCCAAGAGGGGGGAGGCCACCTCTTACCTAGCCCTCACCCCTCCCCATGCAGTAGCCCCCCTAGTGCCCTGCGCCGCCGCAGACTAGTCGCCGGCGCTTTTGCTTTCTGCCGCTAGCTAGCCTCGCCGAACCCCGCGCCTTGCCGTGAGCCGCCAGCCAGCCGCCCGCCCGCCTCCTGCTGCGCGCCGCCGGCCCGTGGCAAGCTGCCGCGCCAGCGCCGCTGTGGCCTTCCACCGTGTCTTGCCGTCGCCGCACCGCGTGGATCCGGAGGAAGGAGAGGAGGAGATCGCGGGCGTGTTCGTCCTGTTCATCGTGTTCGTCGTCGTGTTCATCGACATGTTCTTCATCGTGTCGTCAAGGGTAATCCCTGTTAGTCCCTAGATGAGTTTTTAATCAAGTTAGATTCGTCGGTTTTACGGACCGCCGGACGAAAATTGTTAGTCGGCGATTTTGGGGTAGATCCGTCGGGATTCGTGTCTGGACCCTTCTAGAATATTGTAGAGGACGTGATTATATTTCCGGGAGTACTAGAACGCGTTATTGGATCCGTGTAGCGAAAGTTATGAATTTTCTAGTGCGGTACATTCGCGGATCGGGTAGTTCGGACACTTTTGTGTAGATCGGTTTGGGCAACGGAATTGTGGCGATTCAGGACTCTTTTCAATTGGGGAAGTTGTAGATAAGTTTCTTAGCTTTCGGAGAGGTAAAGAAGTCCGGATTCGAGTTTCGTGTGGAAGTTATGATCGTTTTAATGCGCTGTCCGAGAGTCCGTTGTGATTATTGATGTTTTAGAAAAGGGTTTGGATCGGGTGAAAACTGCAGAATCTGGAAGGCTCCCCAACTAAGTTTATTTAGATAATTTAATTATCTTTCCGAGAAAGTCTAAGAATGCTTAATTGGATTTACGTCTTGGAAGTTATGAATTTTGAAGTCGGCTATCGTGGATGGGCGAGTTGGCCGAGGGAGTTGGGGATTTAATTGAGATAAATTGTTGGGGTAATTGGGGTTGCTGATATTTTGTATCTAGAAACCCGTTACTGTTATGTTAGTAATTATTAATTAATTATTCAGGAGGAGAGCGGATTCCGGGGGTTTCGCCTTCTGCTCGTTCTTCGTTTTCTCGCGGTTGAGGCAAGTATAACCTTGATACGGATTATCTATGTGATTTGATGTTATTGCATGTTGTGAGTGATGATTGAGTTATGAATGCTTTACTTGTGAATTTTAGTAAAGTTAAGAGTTGATAATGCTATTTATGTTCATTTACATTATGGCATTTATGATATTAAATTGATGCATAGTATGTTGAATGCCTGTTTATGTTGTTGATACATTCACATATATGCATCATGTTGAGAATTGTTGAAGTCTTGGTCATGTGGTGATCAAGCGTCGAGGTCCCCATACTTGTGGAGTGTGGCAATTGGTCCCTGTACCTAAGGGTACAGGCATGGGTGTGCATTGACGGATGCACACTCCGCATTACCGGTAAAATGCGAAGAGATGAGAAAAGGAACTTTTGATCATATTGCATAGCATGAAATTCATATGTCAAATGTTTAACTTGCCAGTTAATGATCATGCTTGCTTTAATTACAGTTATACTTGCTGAGTCGTTGGACTCACCCTTGTTGTTGTTTGTTTATTTTAGGTACCAATATGTGATCAGCATACATGGGATCGTGAAAGGGCTAGTCCAGTTGCACGTGCACTTTTCATTCAACCAGAAATAAAGATATTTATTATAATCATTTTTGTTGGTTAGCTTAATTGGTTCTTTTATTCTTCGTCAGGTTAAATGTAATAATGGTTAGAACTATTTGTTATCGCTTCCATTCATTAATTTGGATTTAGAACTATTTCTGTTTATCTAGAGTTGCTATTAATGAATAAATTGATAAGACTTTGTCGAGTTATTATGGAATAGTTATTAGAAATTTTATTATTAGCCAGAAGATGGTAGCATTTCAGGCCATTGCTTGGCTAGGGTGTTACATATGTCTTAGATTGAAATGTTGGAGGATATTTTAAATATTGAATTGCTATCACTATTCTGTTATTCCTTAGTTGATTATGCTTCCGCTTATACTATCTTGTTTAGTAATTGTTGCCAGTTTAATTTATCTTGTAAATTGGCTAGTTGAGGAGTGGTTTTAGTAGCATCCCAGGGTAATGTGGGTCCTGGGGTGTTACAGTTGGTATCAGAGCGGGCTTTAGGTCCGTGGTAATTAAATTATTAAATTGACACACTGGTGCACATTAGGATGGGATGGGTCAAGCATTGCATTTATGCTTTTGACATGTTTTATTGATGATTTACGTTATGAGATGATCTTGTATGATTATGATTTGCTCCTATGACTGTTATGAGTGAGAATAGTCAATGATAAGATGTAGAGGTTGTATTGCTGCCTTGGCATTGCCAGATTATACCACTGTTTGTAGCATGGGGAACAACAATGCAGTTATCTCAGGTAACTTAATTGTAGATGTTGTGAGTGAGTTTCTTTAGAAAATTGTTATCTTCCTTGAGTTGATTTTGGCCAATTCTTGGCCTATTGCAGTTAATAAAATTCTCTTGAGATTGTGGTTCATTGCAGTTGAGGGTTTGCATTGGTCTCTACCTGTTCTTTGAAACAATTATTGTTTCTTCTCGGAACATTTGAGACACTTTTGCTCCTTGTCAATATTATTGATTTGTAAGGATGTTCCATTCGGGAGTTTTGTCTTGTTGTGAATCATGACTCATTGGTTCGCTTGGTATTTTTATTAATGAAAGTTTTATGTTGCAAACTCATTAATATGTGAAAGCCTTGGATCTACGTATTTCTTTTAGATTATTTCGAGTGTTGAAATTTATTTCCTGTCCTTTCTGAAAGAGAGTGTTAAAACCCTTTGTGGTGTTTTGCTCTGCTTAAGTGGAAGGTGGTAATTATATAAACCAATTCATAAGGTATGAATTATCAAATTGAGATGTTAGCGTGGTGCATGATTAATTTCAACTAGCATCCTTGTAAGTGTAGTTGATTAATTTGATATTGTCTTGTAATAGTTTTTGAAGAACTGTGATTAAGAATTTGTCTATACAAGATTGGAACTCATGGAGTTATTGAGGAGTATGTAAAAGAATTGGAATGGTTATTATGATTGTTTAAATTTCTATCATGTTGGATAAATTGAATTATTTTTTACTTTAGTAATTAATCTGACCGTTTAGAATTTATTCAGTAAGGAGGTGTTGGAATATTGCCTTGGTAATATTGGCCTTTAATCTGTCCTTTATTAGATACTTTATGAGCATGCACAATTGCTAGTTTCATCTATCTTTCACCATGCTAAGTTGTTGAAATATGTATAAAGAAATAGAGGAAGGTCGATGTATTGACTTGTGAAACATTGTCTTATAGAGCTTATAATATTGAAGTTTGAAGATATTTCGTTCTAATTGCTGAACATAAGATGAAATGTTGAATCTATGCTCATAATTGTTTTATGATTGTAAAACGGAGTTAGGATCATGAATGTGTTATGATAAAATAATAATAAATTATTGCCAGTAATGACTAGAGTACAATCAATTTGTGCTAAATTAGAGTTGAGCATCAATAAGAATTGAATATATGAAATCTAATAAGAGACTTATACTAGGATGTTTTGCGAGATTGCCATGTTCTAGTATCATCTTGTTTAAGAGTTTTGTTCTAATATGGTGGCTTATGCACTAGGATTTCCTAGGTTAAGTAGTCGCAATCTTATTCAGATAATAGAAACATGATGGAGTGATTCCTTGTGTTTCTTTTGGAAAAGTTTGTGAAGGGATTGGAGGTTATGATGATACTTGTTAAGAATGTATTATTTTAATGTTAGCATGATGGTCAGTATGTGGTTGTGATGATAATGTTGAATGTTCTATAAATAAAAGAGTTTAATAACTTCCACGATACTAATTAAATCAAAAATTTTGATATTTGCGTACACGATCTTTTTGATCTCATGACTTATGTGGCAGCTGAAATTGTTTCAAGCAAAGTGTCGTATTGAGAGGTTTTATTAGTTCTTAAGGGACTAATGTGTTATGGTCTACAAATCTCTTTTGTTGGAATTGTCATGGTAATACCCTAATCAATGGAAGTTGCTCTCTTGTTAAAAGAAAAAGTGTGGTAGAAGTATTGGAGGTTGAAGTCAAGTTGTGCAATTTTTTTGGTGTGTTTGACTTCTTAATTTTTTTTCGCCGCATAAGAGTTTATTGAGCTCAAATGGCAATAATGTATTCTTATTGGTTGAGATTTGACATTTTCTTCTTGAGGAGGCATGTGCCTTCAGCTGTGATCTTATCTTTTATTGTCCAAGTTTATTGCTATTTCTCTTGGTTTTGTGTTTATTGCAGATGGTAAGATTTTTTCCTTTGTGCTGAAATTTACTTCTTTTTGCCTCTTCTAAGAAAGGGGTAATCAATTTGGGTCGCAAAGACCTTTAAGAGGTGTTTGGCATCTAGTTGTTGGGGTCATGCGATTGATTTTGGTGAGATTGTGGGTGTGATCTGAATTTCGAGTAATTCCATTGGTCGAGAGCTTGGCTAGAATGTATTTTTGTGGATGCAGTACAGTGTCTCTGCAAGGGTGTGGATGATGTACTCAGTTTGAGCGCATTGTCGGAGTTGCCAACTTAAGATAAATGAGTTGGTGTGTTGGGGCGATGATTTGGAAATTCTTGGTTCAAGGAAGTTAAATTTCCAAAGAGAATGGATTGAGAAATTAATAATATCTCGAGCAGTAATATGCTCTCTTGATTCTTATTTAAACTGTGTGTTTATGGCAGAGGTCATCTGCAAATTGAGTGGTTATATGTTGTGGTGTATTCTTTTCCAGTTAGGAAAAGAAAGTGATTGTTTTGGTCTGTCGAGTGATTTTCACTCTTGGCTTATGCAGTGTGGATTCTCCAAATGTCTATTTGGAGAGTGTGAATGGTTTTGTTGTGAATCCTTTGTTTTGGATCATGGTCCTTTGAAGGAAGGTTGTTTGCTAGTGTGTTGCTTGAGAATACTTTATTCCTCTTTTGGTTGGGTTCCTTTTGCAAGGTTATTGTTTGTGCTTCGAGTAATGTTATAAGTGGAATCTTTGGTCGAATTCTTTAAAAGGGGTATAATGTATTATCCCGATTATAATAAATAGATGTGTAGGACCGAAATGGCGACTGAGGGGGTGAATGTCGTTCTCTTTAAAATCGCCCCCGAGAATTCAGAAAATTAATTCTGCTGAAAACTGGAACGCATGCGATACTAAAAAATTCAGCATAAATCAGAGAGTAGTCAGTAAAAATTTCAGCTGAAAAAGATGTTGTTTGATCTGCATGCAAAATGGTCAAAGAACTGCTAAAGAAATAAAAGAAAAGGATTAATAGCAGGCTAAAACAGAGATAGAATGTTTTATTAGGAAATCATCCCAGACATCAATCAGCCAACACATATTTTTCTCGGGTGAGTTTCTGGGCGTGAGAGTCACACATGCTGTAGACTGAAAACACTCAGCCGGAATAGAAATTCAGTAGCAGCCGAACATTTGTGCAGACCAAGGATGCAGACCGAATCAGCACAAACTAAAAGGAAGTAATCGGCAAAGTTAAAGAAACAGTGACTACTTTTCAACTGAAAGCAAAGAACACAAAAGCAGAACAAGATGGTGGCTGAAAAGGATAAAGAAGATCAAAAGAAGAAAATAGCCAGGGGACAGGGTGACCAGAAGGCAGCTGAAAAATCAAACACAAAACGAGAGGCCTGATTTTGCCGAGATGAGAGCTGCCGCCAACAATAACTAAAGCCAGGCTGAGTTATCAGAAGACTGAAAAAAAATTTGGCCTAATCAAAAAGCAGACTTGAAGAAGTCTCACAGTTCAAGAAGAAATACTTCACAAGATTTGACGCTGCAGAGAAATTATAACAATTTGGACACTATGGGCACAAAGTATTTCAGCTGGAAATGACCACAGACCGAAGAAATAAAAACTCAGAGAAGATAGATAGCTATATCAACTCAAACAAGGTGTCTCATATTGAGATTGATACAAGGACGTGAAAGCTTACAAAGGATGTTCACAACCATTTTTAGCTCAAGAACACACACAAAGAAGAAAAGAGAGAACCCACAGAGAAGAAATAGAAGTCACAAGACACAGGGAGAATAAGAACAAAGGATAAAATTCTTAGATAAATTCATATCCATGAAAGATTACAAGAGAGACCCCAAACTACGTCCCCATACGCATGGACATTAGAACAAGAGGAATGATTACAAGACTCTCAATCCATCCTCTCCCTCTTAATCCTCAAAAACACCAAGAGCCTCACATGCTTCTTGGGAGGAACACAACACACACAATGGGATGAATAAGCTCTCAAGTGTCCTAAGGGGTATGCAGCCCCTCACCTCTATTTATAGCCCTTGGCTAACGGGTCTCCAACCCGTTACGCCGGCTAAACCCTAACGGAGCCATCTCCCGCTTATGCAGCCTTGCGAAATTCTCGTTTCGCCCCTCCTGCACCATCCGGGAAGCGTCCGCGCTCCTTGTCGTGTACGCCTCGCAATCACATCGAATCTCCGCCGTCTTCGACACATCCGACCGTTCTGACCTCAACGCCACCTGCGTCTAGTCCGGTCACCCCGTGTCTCGCCACGACTCCGTCTCGACGTCCTGCAGCCAACACAGACAAGAAACACGTCAAATAGCACCGCTCGATACATGAAGGCGTAAATAGAAATCAAACCTGTCGAGTCATCAGAATATGCAACCTAAACCATACGACTAAGTTTGACCAAAGTCCGACCGAGCCCGTTGCACCACGCAACGTCAGGGTCCGAACAAACCTACTCAAACTCGACTTTTGAAAACAGATGTCAATTACTCATCACTCACAATGGGATGACCCTCACATGGTCTCTCAAGAGGAAAATGTTTCAAGAAGGAGGATGGTATTAGATGGTGGCTTGATAGTTTTGTGAGAGTGGCAGGATCTGTTGGCCGCTTAGAGCCGGCAGAAAAGTTGCGAGTGCTTGGCATTGACCAGCACGTGTCGTGGACTCGTCAGAGTTGATGTGGAGGCCCTCTTGACGAATCAGTCCGAGCAGGAGGTGACGTGAGAGCTTGAAGTTCAAATGTAGAAAAAGGACCCGAATTCTTCGAGGCGGGTGAGAACCCGTAGTTGTTGTTCTCATGGGATGTTCTATCCTTGGGATGCTCTTTCTTTTGGTTGTTCTTTTCTTCATTGCTCTTTTCTTTGCTGTTCTCTTAATTTGTGGTTTGAGGAGTTAGATTCGAGGACGAATCCTTTTTAGGTGCAGAGAATGTAATATCCCGAACATCGTTGCGGCGTAAGTTTTTAAAACAATCGCGGAGTCGCCGGTCTTTCGGCAAATCGCGGGAAGGGAAAATAAAATTTATAGAACATTGAAAAATGAATAAAATAAATTAAAAATTAAATTAAAAACTCAGAGTGGACTGCCTGAGGGAGTGGGCCGACCACCACAGGTCGAGGCCCAAGGGGTGGCGCACCACCCCAAGCCGCAACCCGTCCCCTTTAACCCTAACCCCTCCCTTCCCCCCACAGCCGCCACCCTCCCTCTCCACCCCTTTGGGCGCCTCCCTCCTGTTTGGCACCCCATCTTTCCCCACAAGCTGCTGCCATTGGAGCCAAGGAGAGGAAGGAGAAGGAGAAGAAGGAGAAGAGAAGAAAGGAGAAGAAGACGAGGAGGAGAAAAGGGGGTGATCCATCATTTAGGTAATTTTTACCCAACTCAAACCCTCTGTTTTTCAGAATAATTAGGGTTATTGGCACGGATATTGAAGGAGATTAATAGGTTAATTGCCCGATTAGATATTACCTGCTGTCTGCCTGATTCATACAGCGCGCCTGTTTGTAAAGTTTAGACCTAGGAAACGATTTTTCCTACGGACCCTCCCAAAAGGAAAGTTGTAGAGAACTTCGAAACGCATCTCATGTATGTTTCTCGGAATTTTTGGCCGTGGGATATGGGAGTTACAGGGTCGGGAATACCGCTGTTTGTCAGGTGAGCAGAATTGGACAAACTGTTATTAATCTGTGATTCTGAGGTAGTAAATGATTTTTATGATCATGGCCGTAATTGAGAAAGTTGTAGAGAATCTGGTAATCTAGCTTCTGTAGCAAATTCAGAATTTTTAGACCCATGTACTGTTGCTGGGATGAATTTGAATGCTGCTGTCCTGTCTGCCAGAACAAAGATCTTCCTCTGTTTTGGGCATTAAATTACACCTAGCTGTGTTCAAAATAAAAATATGTGTTCTACATAAAAAATAGGCTTTTAAGTGATGAATCTACAGAGGTATCTTTTGCTGTAATTGAATCAATATTTTTAAAGATACATAAATGTTAAGCAGCGCTGCTGCAGTGAGTAATTTGCTGATTTGTTGAGCGGAGAGGAGTTTTTGCGGGTTCGGGGTTCTAGCGACGTCTTTAATTATTTAGTCGTATTTGTATGCTGTAGATGTGTGCTGAGAGTTGTTTTTTGGATAGGTGGTTTTGTCCCTGAGCGCTCTTGTTTTTGCTTCGCTTCGTCGGTTGAGGCAAGTAAACGTAGCGGTGGTTGCTACCGTTTAACTCTTTATTCCTTTTACTTGCAATTTATATTATTATCGTAATTTGATACATTATGCCATGATTGCATGATATTTTAAATGTGGTGATGATAGCAAGTATTGATCAATTGATATGTTGATAAACTGCTAGTAGTCATGTGAAATTTTTGCTTAATGTGCAAATGTGGAATATGAAAATAAACATGTGGTGAACTTGTGGATGTGGATATGTTGTGAGCATGATAATGCTCCTTTGAGGATAGATTAATGTGATTATTGATTATCATATCATATCATGTCATTTGCATATGTGGATGTCGTCGCACCTAGCCGCAACTGTACCGGTACAGCATCGTATATTACCGTAATACGATGCACCTCTTATCCCGCTAGGAGCATCGTATATTGTCGTAATACGATGCACCTCCTATCCCGTGTGGAAAGAGTGATGTGGAGTATAGCGTGAAAGCATTCATTTGTATTGCATTGTGGAAAGATCATTTGCATACATATGCAATATATTGTGGTGAAGTTATTTTGTGAAATATTCAACTCATTGTTGTAATGTGGAATATAGAACTTCAAGTTGTAATGTGGAATTGGCTCATGTGAGCTATTTGTGGTATGAGGATTGTGGTTGTGGTCGTGGAATGGGGTTCGTCCCTTGCGTATGGTAAGGGTTGTGGTTGTGGCATGAGATTTTTTTCTCTTGTATTAATTGTTGATAGCAGTTGTGGATGTAAGAAATAGTACAGTATTGAAGTAAAATATATATATATATATTATTGTTTTTGGTGGTGATAGTGGTTAAAGTTTTAAAGTAGTCAAACAAGAATTATTTGTTAATGTTTTACCGTCACTGATGGTGATTTGTGGTTGAGGATATAAACATTGTTAATTGTGGAAGACTAAATGTTTCATTTGTATTTAATTGTGGATAAAATGACTGCATTCATATGCCAATTAAATCTGAAATTGAAGAGGTTTGATTCATGGAAGTTTGTGGTGGTTTAATAATTGTGGATATGAATTGTAGTTGTGGTTGTATGGAATTATAAATGATAATGTATAGTTGTTTGTAGTTTGAATAGCCTGTTAAACCGTTTGATTGCTGAGATTTTATCTCACCCTTGTTTCCCCCTCGCTACAGGTGGACTTTGAGTATGCATGGGAAGGATAGAGCGGCACCACACTGATACACGTGAATCATATCTTTATGTTGTAGTAAAGTTGAAAGGGTTCTAGACCTTTGCATAGCTTTGTTTACATTATCTTAATAATGTTAAATTTGTGAATTATGTCTTAGATTGAAATGTTGGAGGATGTTTTAAATATTGAATTGCTATCACTATCCTGTTATTCCTTAGTTGATTATGCTTCCGCTTATACTATCTTATTTAGTAATTGTTGCCAGTTTAATTTATCTTGTAAATTGGCTAGTTGAGGAGTGGTTTTAGTAGCATCCAAGGGTAATGTGGGTCCTAGGGTGTTACAGTTTTATATAGCTTATATATACTCGTTTGAAAGGTTTTGATGAGATCTACAACTTTCTCAACTTGGCGAAACCCAAATTCCGAAGGGAACATCAAATAAATCACCAAAGACGGAAAACCAAAATCTTGTGACGATTTCGGGGTTAAAGATGACCAATTTTGGGGGTCTTGGAGGGAGACTGGCCAAAGCCAGTCATTTGTTTTGGATTGGTCTCGTCGTTAGCTTTTCAAGGAGTACAAGAACATCGAAAATAGACACCGTATGCAAAAGTTATGCCTGTTTTACTGAAGGTGTGTCGGAAACGAACTCAAATTCGATTCGGTCTCAAATCAAACTTCTATAACTTTTGATCCTGTGGCAAAACTTGCTCAAATTTTTTTCTGGATGCTTATGGATGTATCAAGAAGGACTCTACCAAATTTCACTATATTTTGAAAATGTTTGATAACTTTTCAAATTCCGGTCAAAGGGGACACTCTTTATCTTTTTTCTCCTTTTTTTCTTTTCTTTTTTTTCAAACTCCGAAATCAAACTCTCTTTTTTTTCTCTGAGTCCGAAACCCTAATTTGTTTTCTTGGACAAGCATGAAACTAGCGAGAGGCGCGGCAGGGGATGGCAGGGTCACGGCAAGGGTTGGCAGCGGATGGGGTGGCAGTAGATGGAAGGCCGTGGCAAGGATGGCGGCGCGGCAAGGAACAAGAACACACAACGACAAAACTACACAAAGGAACACGAGATGCAACTAGACTATGACGAACTGGACTCTGACTAAACTAGTAATCAGCAACTTGAACACGACAATGTAACCAAAAATTCAACGAGCAATACTGAAAAGAAAAATTGCAATGGCACAAGGGGTGTTAGGACAGCGGAAGAACACTATGAACAATTATTTTTATAGGCAAATTTTCTGGAGTTTTTTGGGACGATACGATGAACATAAACTAATCTAAAAGGGATGAATTATCTCACGGGCAACCGTTGCTCTGATACCACCTAATGTGACGATGGCTCGATCTTCCGAAAGGTACTGATAAGTCAATTGTGGAGATCTCGACGTTAATGATCAAAAGGCTCCGACCAAAACAGATCGAAGACCTCGCCAAGAAGGCTATCTCCTGCAAGCGAATAGAGAACACAAGCAAGAGAATAAAAAATGCAATCTGAAATTGTATTGCGAATAAAGATTAAGTTCACAAGTTGGGGTTCCTCAACCGAACGTGCGGTGAGACTGCTAAGCAGAATAATCTCTTAAGAAAAACCCGAGGAAAACTAAAGGGGTGTGGCCTACTTAAATAGGAGAGGGGGAAGCCACACTTATCTAAGAAAAAGGGTTCGGTACTATTCACGGATTACTGTTCACATGAACAGTACGGCCGGCCCAAATAGACTAAGTGGTTATACAAGGCCCAAGGCCCACTTTGACTCGGACTAGAAAAGTAACGTGGCTTGTTTCGTAGTTTCTGATCGGTTTGGATGGAGTTTGGAGGTGAGACCAGATCCATCTGAAAGTAGACTCCAAGATCTTTCTAACGAGTACTCATGGACCCCGAGAAGGCTTCTGGATCAAAAGTTATGGCCGTTTGAAGTAGACACTGTTACAAAGGCCGAATCTGAATCGAACTCACGAATAGGACTTGAATTGCGCTTGACGGTTTCACTTCTACACTTAAACTCGCGTGGTTCTTCCCCATGGTTTCTAAGGACAATTAAATCATCACAAAAATTAAGTAGTATGCTATTCTTTGAAACATTTGTATGCAAACTTAGGAACGCATTCACCTGATAGTTAAGTTGATGTGCTCGTGCTCGAGTCATTGGTGCTTGTATCGTAGTTTCAGTTTGTTGAGTTTGTTGTGTAGTTGGCACAATTGTATCTATGAAAAGGATGTCCTCATCACCAAGCCTCTGTGCATATCCAAAGATAAATAAATCGTTTTCGGGCACAATTTCTTTACAACTTGACTCACATTAGCAGAAACATGCATCATGCAATATATATGCACTGAACTAAGTCAAACCAAATCAACCCACGACCAAAAATCCACTTTTCAGTCGAATTAAAATAGGATGACCGATTATAACACTGACGCCAGCTGGTTAGACCGGTAGTACCGGCCAATCTAACCGGGGGGCCGTTCTGACTGCCTCCTCTAGCCGGTCAGACCGCCAGATTTGCAAACTGTCTAAAAAATAGTAAATTTACAAAATTCAAAATTTCACTTCTCTAACATAATAATAGTTTATCACAATAAATCCTGTACCTTCTCGTACCGTCCTTCACTTCCATTTAGTTACTAGTGGCAGGCCTTCACACCGGGGGACATCTTTTTGACTTCTGGCCTACATAATCCCATGCTTCTCATTGTAGCATTTATAGTTTAATACAGTGTTGTTACTTTCTTTACTAATTGCAACTATTTAACGCACAGTCCAATAAATATCAAGCCAACAGACGTAGCTCATTGTAAATCAGTGTTACACAAGTTTATAGTTTAATACAAACATTTTTGGTATAGTCAGTAACCAGAAATCTGGGTTAAATACGAATAAAAAGTTTGAACCAAAATTTGAATTACAATTTCGGTAACTGGCCAAAAATTTCGGCAACCGGCTTGAATTCAAATTTGACCTTTTTTCTTGCCGGTTTGCTGAGGAACTAGGTCGCTGAGAGCCCGAGTGTTCTTGATATCAATTAATGGCGGTAACCGGCCGGGATTTTTTGCCCTGATCCAGGTTACAACTCTGTTCAAATTGTCGCAACAAAATTGAAAGTTGGGCTCAACAGGCAGTCAGTTTTCCATGTTGCAGCTGAGGTTTTAGTTCCGAGTTTTCAGGTCTTTCTTCGGTTACTAGTTCTATGGCCATGCTTTGCAACAGAAACGCAAACTATTTAAGCAAGTATTTCAATAAGTCAGCCTCCTGTTTTGTCTCCAAAAAACCAATGCTACAAGTTACTACAACTACACAAATATGCAAGCTAACATGATAAGAATTCTTCAAGCAGGAAATAGAAAAACGAATTCAATTATAAAATCTAATATGCAAAAGATCTAACAGGTAGCCTCTTTTCTCCCCAACAAAGAGAAACTCAACTTTTTGCATAATTAGGTCGGGAATTGATCTCACCCTCCGAACAGTGATAAATATGTAATTTGACAACAAGTCCGAAGCCAATCTCTTCAAACCAGATGGGATTAAGAAATCTGGATATTAGTCAAATGTATATATGGCACGAGCAAATAGTTTGGGTTTTCGAAAATTTCCCTTTCAAGCTTTGGAAAAATTACTAATATATATAAGCTAATCATCCAACTATGAAATAAATATACCTTGGTAGACCTCCCAACTTGAGGTACCAAGGAAACTACGAAAATGAACCAATCCAATATACCAACCAACATAGATGGATCTATTTGGACACCAACATCAGATGAAATTAGCCTTTTGCTATATATAGTTATAAAACAATTCCTTTCGTCCTTAGGAATAAAATCTCAGAATGGTTCCCATGTTGCAGATTTGAAAGGAAAGTAAGCAGTCTACTCACATAAAAATACTATACTACAATCAATTTATAGACCCCGTCTTAAAAAGACATTCTGTTTGAAAGCTAATTACTATAGAAAAACCGAAAAACAACTTTTAGAAGCTGAAAAGAAGAAGCCTTTCATATCCTCCTGCAACTTGGATAGCTAGAAAAAGAATTCTGAGTTAGCTAAATGTATTTATCTGAAATCTCACTATAAAGTTCCTGAAGCTGCCATACTCCTAGCACATCAGACCTTGGAATCTGAATAGCAACCAGATCTATCCATCACAGTACATGGCAGGTCTATTGTAACATAGGAAGAAAAGGCAAAAACTCCAGTTGATATTCTCAAGCTCTCAAGGATATCCACACGAACGTCAGCAGGTGTTACTAATCAGGTCTAAATAATGAAAAGAAGGAATACATCTCTTTGACAGAAAGCAATAACATCCTACTTGTAGAAAACTATCAACACAGTTTTGTTGGTAATACACACATCCGTAGGATTGTATTCTATGGATCACCTAGTACATTCCATTATCCAGCTCATAGCTACGTTGGAAGGCCTTAACCTAGTAGTACACACAGCTCAATCTCAAGAGCGACTGCACCAGGAGGTTTCCTCACGATCCCAATACTAAAAGCACAAATAACCAGCCAATGGTGCTTTATAACAAACATTTCATCAATGCTTAAATGTGCATGGTGCATCATGATAACTGACAAAAATGTCTCCTCAACCAGAAATGCCAAATAGATTGCTGGTCTTCTCAGTCGTGAGTGATTGATTGAATGTGCGCAATCACTTGCTCGATGATCTCAAATTGGCATCTTCCCTTCAGGATTGTATTTGCACAATCAAGTGCATGGCGCTCACACGATGCTCTCTTGCTGGGATCCTTAATTGACTCGATATCCTCGACGTGAGCAATTCCAACTACTCTCCTACACATGGTTTATAGGAAACAAAAGTCAAGTAGGAACCATTCATAAGGCACACGTATATGCACAAAATTTGAAATATAAGGGTACTCTCTTAAGTTCTCTGTGCTTTTTTTCACTGCATAACATTCCTGAAGTGCCTCAAACCTATTGACTTTTCAGCTGCAATAATCAAAGCTGGTCTTTTGGAACATTTGTTTTACGATGCATCATTATGAAAAAGAGGCACTACATCAACACTGAAATCTGAAAACTCTGTATTGGCCTAACTTAGTGCAGCTTTGAGTCTTAGTTAAAAGAGCAACTTTGATATTTCATCGTAGTCAAGAAGTAAATAAGATTCAGCCCATAACTGAATATTATTTAGAAATTTATTACGTAATTACCTGGCCGCAGCAAATCCAAGACTATCATGATATAGACTTGTCATGTACTACTCAATTTCATTCTTCTACAAGAGATAAGCATCATATTCAAAACATTTATCCTACCGAATTTCTGAATAAAAAGTAGGCAGGAGCAAGAAGACATGTGGTTGCCATTACTTTAGCAGAGGTGAAACAAGGTAAACCACAAAAAAAAAATATTTTTGTCACATCAATAAACCACAAAGAATACATTGCTGGATCAGGCAACTGCATGGAAAAACAAACATAGTTAATTAACAGAAAAAGCCTTTTGCATATGAGCGTGCCATATAGTACAATTAGTGTTAAAAAGGGCCACAGAAAAAATCCATACATACTTGACGATCATTTGCTTGATCAGCATGGCCATCCTGTGCAAAGTATGCCAAAATCAGGTTGCCCAAGAAGGCCCCAATGTCGAAACCCATTGGTCCATAGAAAGCAAACTCTGGATCAATCACCTGGGTAGAATCTGTGGTCACCATGATGGAACCAGTGTGGAGATCTCCATGAATCAGAGCCTACGCTCTCTCAATAAACCTGGAGTTGCAAATCACATAAGAAACACAGCATATGTAACATTGATTTGTATTCAGAGAGCTAATTACATTGATTTCAATTTAGCAATTTCCAACTTCAGCGCATCATCCCCTCAAACTGCTTCAGTATCTTTATCAAGAGAAGGCGAGGTCCAGCGATTGTATTTGGAGACCATGTATGGGTCCGAGAAGACAACTTGCTCGTTGAGCCTACACAGCTCCTCATTGGCACAATATCGAGCAACTGCACTTCATGCATCGCATGTCATCAAGTTGATTCTTTTCCCTCGTTTACAGGCACAACAATGTAACTGTGACTTTAAGTCAAACATGTAAGTAGCTCACCTCCTTTCTTATGATCCGTAGTGGAGTTATAGAGAAAGGACATGAAGAAGAGCATCTTAGCCATGTAATCCGACATGTGCTCGGCGAGCAGCGGGTACTCGACGTCGGCGATGAGCCATTTGCGGAGGATGATGTCCGGGGGCTTAATGCAGCGCATCCCTATCAGCGACATGGCACAGTCGAAGTGGTAGACCTCCGGTACGTTGTCTGGGCACAGGCGGCCGTGCTCCTGCGGTGCGGAGGCCTCGAAGTAGACGCGCTCCCTCGTCATCGGCCATGAGTCCCCGAAGCAGCGGATGTACGGGAGCGCCTGGATTGGATCGCCGGGTCATCAGGGAGGAGGTTGTGGGATTGACGGACAAGCGTGTGTGGGTGTGGTGCTCAGAGCGCGATGGTAAGTTGAGTGAGGGCAGGGACCTGCTTGACAACAAGGGAACCGGCGTCGGAGAGGACGATGTAGACGAAGTTGAGGTTGCCGTCGCCGACCTCCTTAATGGTGAGAGCGTCGAGGCGGCCGGCGAGGCAGGCGGCGATGGCAGGCGTGGCCTTGATGTAGGCCACCAGGGACGCCTCGTCGAGCGGGCGGAAGCCCTGCGCCTCCTCCGCGGCCATGGCTGGTGCGGATGCGAGCTAGAGAGAGAGAGAGAGATGGGCCACCTAGGTGGGGGGCATTGACGAGAAAATTGTATTTTTGCGGCTTCGCAATTTTACCCTTCCAATAGTTGATTTTACAAAAAAATTATCAAAACATTTGCTTCTTGTTTTCTTTGCTATTTTCTCTATTTCTCTTTTTTTCCTTTTTCTCTCTTATAATCAGCCACGCAAAAGGACAAATCTACCCATGAGCAATTTCACGTACTTGGAAACCCAATCGATGTAGGCACCGATCGGTGCGGCCAACCACTTTCATATCAAGATTCGAAATACCATCAGATGAACTACCAGGGAAGATATACCCCATGCTCCCTACCGTGTCATTCATCGGCTCACTGTAGATTGAGTTCCCGTGCGTTCTAATTTGCCCATGGGTAGATTTGTCCTTTTGCGCGGCTGATTATAGGAGAGAAAAAGGAAAAGGAGATAAATAGAGAAAATGACAATGAAAACAAGAAGCAAATATTTTGGATGACATTTTTGCGAAACCAACGATTGGGAGGGTAAAGTTACGAAGCCCACTGTTTCGGGTGGCAAAAATACAATTTTCTCGGGCATTGACGATGTTCCTGCGCACCACCCTGGGCACTCCGCCATTGCCATTGTTCCCATCGCCCACGATTAAATCCCGAAGGCCTGAGCTCAGGTCCTTCTCCCTCTTCTCCTTCTTGGCCCTGGCTGTGGCGGAGAGCGCCACGAACACATTGAGGAGGAAGCCGTCGAGCTTCTGGGTGAGGAAGGAGTTGGTGTTGAGGAAGGGCTGGCGGAGCTGGACGTAGCTCATCAGGTTCTGGAGGAAGAGCGTGTCCACCGGTTCTTGGGATCAAAGTCATCTGGCAACCTTGGCCTTTCGAACCATCGCCACCGCTGAGCTGTCCGCCGCTATGACTGGGTTGGGGGGGAAGATGGAGTCGGGAGAGGCGGCATGGGCCGGTGGGGGTCGGTCAGACACAGCGCACCCCGCCGGATCTGGGAGAAGAGGCAGCGGCTAGGTTGATGGGAGGCGAACGGAAGAAGGATTGAGGAGGCGGCCAAGAATACGCGGTTGTTCAGAGGGGCGAGGGCAACAGAGGAAGGATCGAGGAGGCGAAACCACAGGGGCGCAGTTTTTCTCAACAGCTGGGACTTGCCATTGGGACGTGTCAGCAATTAAGGAGAGAATGGTAGGACAGGACGGCAGATAAATCATCAGAATCTATCAACATAATTTACTCTTTTAAGTAGTAGAGATTCGGACTGAAGAGAGATTATTTTGTTCAGGCCTCTGGTTGCTTGCTGCAATGCTTTGTTCAGGTCTTTGGTTTCAATCACATTCAGCTTGTTTGTTCATATTTCAAGCTCTAGACATCATACCATGTTTCAGGTTTTAAAATTCAAGCTTTCCATTGACAACAAAGTACAGTAGTTGTATGTCTGACACTCGAGTGTGCAATTGGCAGCTTGAAAACTAATCAAACATGCTTCCTGGGCCAAAACCAACGCAGATTATTAAACTGGAAATAGAGGAACTTCCACAATGAGCTAACCATTAAACTTTTTTTTAAACATATCGCTGACTATTAAACTTGAAGCAGAGGAACATCCATACTGTTGCATTGCAGATGAAGTTCGATTACAATGTCAAACTGACTTGAAGCATTACACATCCCCAAGACCCCAACCACGCAGGGCCGACAACATATTTTTTCAACATTGTTGACATGCTAAAATCCAACTAAACAAACTATGATTTGCAGCAGAAACCCTCTAGTAGAGTGTGCCAGAATATACCTCTAAATTACAGCCAACTTCTGAAAGTTTATCAGCAGCGAACCTACCTGCTTCGCCTGCAAGTAGAAATGTCATCCCAGTAGATCACTTCGATCATGCTAACAATGGAGCATCGTAGGACTGAAAAATAGAACTACATAATTTATATAAAAAAACTACACATTTCTCCCGTTATAAACCGCACCTGAACCAAGCAGGAAAGAACAGCATTGTTAGGGATGTTTCCCCTTTTTCCGTAGGCAATGTGCACTCCTGTATGTAGTGCTGAACATGCTGCTGGTCTTGTTCAGGTTCAGGTTCCAGGTTTCAGGCAACATCTTACATGTTTGTTCATGTTCCAGGTTTTTGCCATGGCATCATGTTTTAGGTTCACAATTCATCTGTCAAACTGACAACCAAGTATATAGACCTGTTCTTTTCAGTCGTGTCTGATGACTTTTGTCTGCGTTTTTCGAGGAGACGACAAAACTGACACACTGCAGCTCGAACTGTAGGAGCGGAGGTGAAAGACAGTGCACACGAGAAAGAACCACAGCAAATAAGAACACAAAAATTTGTTTAAGAGGTTCGGCAAGATGCCTACGTCCCCGAAAGCTGAATTACAGCAGCTCCGTCGGTACGAGAATTTTCTTATTATCTCACATAGGGTTACAAAGCTCAACGGTACATAAATACCCGGGGTACAATTACATGTTTGCCTTGTACCCTTACTGCTTTCCAACATCGTCCCTTCACCTGTACATACATGAACCATACACAACATGAACAATTAATCACATGCTTCCTGGGCTGTGAGCCAACGCTGACCATAAAACTTTAAACGGATGAACACTGACCATGCTATTCCATTAAAAGACGAAGTGGCATTACAGCTAGATGAACTAAACGCATTACATATCCATGAGCAGTTGGCAACATTGTTGACATACTACTAGAAGCAACAGGGACCTTCTGCTAGTTAGCTCGTACAACAAGTATATGCCTCCAGGAAACCTGGTTTCCTGCTATGCCTGCAAATACAGGAACGCTACCTGGATCCAAATTCCAACCGTCATTTCAACGAATAACTTCGATCATGTTAACAATGGAGACAAAACATGATTAAAAAAGTTCGTGAGGCATGACAGAGAAAGAAAAAGACTTAATTCCAAAGATCGAAACACTCATATGGAAATCAGAATGACATTAGCAAATTCATGTAGAGCGGTTAAAGTAATGAAATCAACTGACAAAGTGACAAGTAGTGTCATTTCTGTCTGAATGATACCAGTGGACAGGCATTTTTCAGTTGTCTTTACAGCAGTCTTGCACATTTTCAGTTCACCAAGCACGTAACACTGCTAGCCGAGCAAGCATCAAACGACCAAAAATAAAAAAGGAAAAGATTGACTGACCAAATCAAGTAATATAATCTTGCTCTGGAAAAAAAATCAAGTAATATAATCTTTATCTATACAGTACATTTTTTATCTCATCTATGCAGTACAGGTTGGTTAAACTGCTGGACAGATGCTGCATCAGACCAGAAGGCAAGAGGTTTATGTGTCTTTATTAAATCATGAAATAGAAAGTTGTAGGCTTGCGAAAGACTGCCATGTGCCATGATCGACTATTTGACTAGAGGATAATCCATAACTCACTGAACATTAGGCAGAAATATTGGACAATCATATTATTACTTCAAGCGTTCACTTATATGAGAAAGTATTATAAAGTGAAAATGTAAAATCACCAAGAACAGATTTGGTGCAAATCGGTCATTAAGTTCTCTATTAAATAGAAAAGCCTAAATTTATTCCAAAAGTTCTCACTTCAATATGCCCATGGCATTCTTAAAAAAAATAAGTAATATGCAAGCAGTAACACAAATAGTTCAATCAAGACCAATAAAAAAATTAGGTTGAATTTCGCCCGTCAGCAGTAGTCATCTTACCATCACATAGGGGAAGACACTGAAAAGTACCTGCATTTTCCACAGAAAGATACTCAAAATAAATTTGATGCCTAACTATGTCCCCATCAATTTTACATTTCCTATCATAAGGAACAAGGCATGCATGAACTGGAAATCCATTGAACATGATCAGCAGAACACAAGAACTGGTAAATGACTTGCACTATGAGAAATTTAACATTCTAATGTGTGGAGTGGGATAATATCAGAAATCAGCTGAAAGCCAATTTAATAAATGAGTAAGGTACATATTGAGTAATAATTTGATCGTGCAATTACGAGCGCCCTACACATCCTTATAGATTCACTCACATGCACGAGTTAAATTATCACCCTTGCATATAGGCTACATACATTGTCCTCAGAGGTGGGTGGAGGATTTCCAATTATAGTACTGGGGCTGTGCTCACCAGCGGTCATGCATTGGTCTCAAGATAGTTATATAGGTGGGGACTGGAGGAAATAAGATTATACAGTTGTTTGAAAAACTACATTCACTTTAAATTTGAGACTGGCAACGGATCAATTACTGACAATTCCATTATGTTTGCATCAGTTGTTGTGACTTGTAAGAGGGCTCAAATAATTACCATTAAGTACACTTTTGTCATAATTTAAATGAAAAATTGTCATGTGTTGCTGCACTCAATGTGCATGAGCCACCTGCAGGAGGCAGCAGATTGCAGAAGTGGCCATCATGTTTTGTTTTGTTTTTTTGAAAGAGCAGTGGCCATGATGTTGTGCATTTATTTAAGTTCGAGAATCCAGATAACCACCATCGAGAATAAATGATTTATTTACAGGTAACGTATCACAAAAATAAATTTCAAAGTTAAATTTTATCAAAGTTGATTGGTCAGTTTACCACTGGGATACTGATAAATATGCTTTTAAGGCTACAAGGTGGGGGAGGAACAGCAGAACCCAAGGAATTAGGCTGGCCGGTGGGATTGTTTGATGGCTAGAATTTACATAACATTACCAAATAGACCTCAAAGAAAAACTGCAAGCATGCAATGTACAATTCCTGTATATGGTATGTAATTGGGTGAGAAAGATACGCATTGCACTTAACATTTTTATTAGTATCTTGCAAGTTAACATGCAAATCCTGTTTTATTAATGAGAAGCACTAATCTTGCAAAATCTACAGTGTGTCACCAAAAGTAACTTAACCATACAAACAAAATGGGGGCAAAAATGCACCTCATGGCGGCCTCACACTATGTGCAGTACCTAGACTTCAGATGGTGTCTTTGCATCAATGGACAGGGCATGCAACCCGCTCTTGAGCTCATCTTGAAGGAGATCATACACAGCCCGGTGTCTCTTGAGCATGCTCTTCCCCTCAAACTCCTTCGATACCACCCGCACATTGAAATGTGTCTCCCCATTGCTCCCTGCCACCCCAGCATGCCCCTTGTGGAGGTGCGAAATGTCCTCAATCTCGACCTCAATCGGCAAAAGAGCCCTCTCCAGACTCTCCCTTATCCTCTCCTTCCTCCCACCCCCAAGCCTGCCATTCCCTTCCACCACAGCAGGTGGCACTTCCTCAAATTGCTCCTCCACACGCCTCTCCGCCTCCAAATACTCCTCTTCTTGCACACCAAAGGCCACGAACTCAGGCTCTTCCTTCTCCACGGCATGCAGTTCGGCAAGCTCTTGGACCAATTCTTGGCTGCCAGTCTCCTCCTCGCTCGCTGCGTCACCACCTGCGGCGATCTCCAGCGCCTTGCGTTTTATCAAGTTGAGCATGTTGAGCAGCCCGCTGTTCCTGGACGGCGATAGGCTCTGTCTGATCCCGAGCAACTCGATGAACTCCACCGGCACCATCGCGACATCCCGCACAGGCGCGCCGGAGAGCCCGAGCACGAGCAGCGCGGCGAGTCCCTTGGTGAGCTGCGAGTCGGAGTCGGCTTGGAACCTGACGCAGCTAGGTGAGTCCCCCTCCGGCGCGGCGTGGACCCAGACACGGGAGACGCAGCCCCGGACGCGGTTGGCGTCGGTCTTGAGCGCCGGGTCCATGGGCCGCAGCCGCGCGGCGTAGGTGAGAAGCTGCTTGTAGCGGGTGCGCGGGTCGGGGACGGACTGGAAGAGCTCGACGATTTCGCGGAGCGCAGGGGGCAGCTGTGCCGGATCGACAGAGCCGGAGGGCGTGGAGGAGGAGGTGGTCGGGGAGGCGGTGGACCTGGCGGTGAGGCGCTGGAAGGAGACGGAGGAGGAGAGGACGAGCAGGTGGGGCTTGGAGAGGAGAGGCCTGGGGGGTTTAGAGAGGAGGCGAAGGGGCGCCGACGAGAAGGTGGCGGCTGCGGACGCCATAGATGGAGGGCGGCGGAGGAGGCGGCGGTTGTGGAATTTTCTCTGAGGTAGTAAATGGCGCTGAGTGCCGGGGCCACGTTACCCAAGCAAAACCGACCTAGGTGATGTTCCAGAATGTTCGGGTGAAAAGGTGGCTACGGCCCATGTGACGGCAGTTTCTGATGCATTTTGTAAACGAATTAGCCCTTTTTATATGAAAAACTCTGGCCCATTGAACTACAAAGCCGAGCATTTAACGTTGAATAATAACAATAATATCGGCAATTTTGTTTAATTTGGTTTCAACAAGCTTTTGAATCAGCCTCCCCCCTTTTTAATCCTGAAAATTCCAGTAAGCTTTTTATTTCAGAAAAAAAATAAAAAGATATTTAAAATCTAAAATCTAAAAAATTGAGATGGTACAACATCTGCTCTTTATACTTAGGTCCCACTTGTTTGGGATTGGACTTCTGGCTTCTGGCTTATTTTTTCACTATTCCTAAATTTCGTCTTTTTTGACTTTTTGGATTTTTTAGCTTTATTGCAGGTTCTTTCTTCCTTACTCGTTTGCAATATACGTACTGGGCTAACTATTTTTTCTATTTTTAAATTTTTTAAATTTAATTATGCCAAATAACACATCATCAGTTACAGTATAATTTTAGCTAGCTAAAATCAAAATTCAGCCATAAACCATAATAAAATAAATCCAACTGAGCACACCCTTACTTTCCTCCCCAACAATTCATAATACAAGCAGCAAGGAGATAGAGCAATCTCTTCGATTTGACAGCCATTACATGACGCAGCAACCAGCTGGTTGTTGCATGGGCTCTGGAATGCTGTAAACATAAGGTGGTGGTGAAAAGAACAGCACGTCGGTCTCGTCCTTCTTCTTCTCCCACTCTTCTTCCTTCTCTCCGACCGGCGAAACCGTGACAATCTCAGCATATCCGCTTTGCTTCCTCAGAGCTTCGATCAGCTTGATCGGGTCGATACCGTCACCGACAACGGCGATCTTGTCGTCCCCGTCGATCTCCATGGACGAAATCCCTGTAATAAGAACTTATGGTGATATGAAGTTAGGGTGAGAATCTAGGGACCCATTCCCAACAGAATATTCATTCATCTGACAGCATATATTTCTTCCTTAAACGGGTATAAGGAGTGCATGGTCATCAATATCTATAACAAAGCTAGACATCAACACACCCTAATTACCCTCTACAAATTAAATTATGAACTTGCCAGGATGTTTAGCGACCAGTTTCATCACTTTGGTCTTCTTCTTGGGGTCCTCCATCTGCACCTTCATCACCACCTTTTGCTACAAAGACAAATCAGCAAATTTAAGCCACACGAATCTCGAAGCGAGTTTTGCTGCAGACATCTGTATAGTATGTTCGTTGAGTATGATGAGGGCCAAACATAAGAGAAAAGATTAAAAGACAATTTGTACCTTTACCATCTTGGTAGTAGGGATCTACAAATAGTGTCTCCTGGTCTGAAGCAGTAGAGCTAGCTGTTCTTGGTAGTGGATGATCAGTGAATCTTCAGAGCTTGTTGCCATGGATTTATATACAGGACCTATGGATCTAAGGAGACCTTCTAAATGACAGTATTCATTATTATTACCTACCATTTTTACTGTAGCATGGAGTACGACTGTTTTTCTTTGTTTTACTTGACCGTGGTTGACTTAGGTTGTCATATATGGACTTCGTGGTCCTCCACTCCACATATGCATGACTTATATATTTACAGGTCTTATTAGTTTTTTCTTGATTTAGCTAGCTTAGATAGTAAGTGATCAAGTTGTTCACGATTGATTAAAGTTGGTTCTTATATTACCATTTGGAATCGTTCACTTTTAATAAAAATTCGTCCTATTATCCTAAGATTTGGAATTGTTGACGTTTGATCATACGTATGAGTTGGTAGGTTTCTTCTTGATCTCGGTATACTGGTTCATTCCCGTTCTTCGCATTATATTATTTCCTCAAATCGTCGACAAGTGCCCTGGTATTAAGATCATGTTGCCAACAAACAAGTACTGACGAACAAGAAGCAGTTCCCGTTTTCTCTCAGCTTTATTAATTGATGTGATGTGGTCTACAATGAGTATAGCCCTACCCCTGTATTTACAAGGGGCTAAGGGAAAGTAAGGGCGTGTTTTTTTACTGTAGCTTGTAACTTTTAGCGACGGTTTATGACTCGTGGTTTGTGGTTTTTAGACTGTTTGTGTGAGAGATTACAGAGTAACATTGTGGTTTGTGGCTTTTAGACTGTTCGTGTGAGAGATTACAGAGTAACAGAAACTCACGTGTGGTTTTTACCGATATAAATGAAGTCGGTACAGTATGTACTACAATTAACTAGTAGATCTTATCTTAATAAATACTCTATTTAAAAGTTAGTTATTATAGAAAAACCGAAAAATAACTTTTAGAAACCGAAAGAACATGACCAATCTCATCTTAGCTAAGTGTGACAGGAATATTCCACAACAATTAGATCTACTTTTCTTGAATTTAATTTGCTGAACTTTAGGATGGTTGTACTGTCTCTTAGTACCATATGAGAGCCAATGAGAGTGACTGCAATGGTTTGTTAATTAAGGACATGTCGCTTCCTTTGAAATTATCAAATAAAGCTTACACTATAGTTCAGTTAACTTTGACCGAAGACCACTAGCTCTTGACATGGAAAGTGACTTATATGACTCAAAAGAACAATTAATATGTGCGCTGTAAAATCTCCACTTACCTGCCTATTTACGCACGAACCAGTACCTTCTCCCACTTTACATGTAAATCAAGTTAGCACTTTATGTTGTCCACTAATATTAATTGCCGTCTCGTGGCATGTTTGTAACGTAAAAATTTCACATTAGTATATATAACTTGTTAAAAACCAATCAACTTTAGAACAGCAATAATGTTAGGCAATTCTCTTGCTGCTAGCTAGCAAGCTTATAAGAATGCAGTCAACAGTGACTTGTAGGTTATCACGTCGGTCACAAAAAGTGATATTTTAGATATTGACACGGTTCCCAAATTAATTTAATTAACTTTGACCGCAAATATTTATTGTAATTATTTATAACACTGAATAAAATTATGTCATGAAATTATGTTTGAGACAAATCTACATATATTATTTTTATGTGCTCAATGTTAATATTTATAAAAATACTGATAGCCATAGTTCAAAATTTTGATTACATATATCGCTAGACGTCACTTTTTTTACTGAGGGCGAGTATTTTCTCATCCATGTAGTTCAGAAACAATTACATCAGCAAATGCGTAATTAGGCGCTGCATCAGCAAATGCGTAACTTGAATATATTCTTTTAGAGCTAATTGTCAACTAGCAGATTTTTAAGGATTTAATATAACAAAGATTAAGCAACGCAAAAGACACTAAGATCAGCACCAAAATAAGTTTTCTAACGAACTAAAACCTAATCAAACTCATGCGAAATAGTAGATTAAACTAGGGGTTCGGATTTTTTTTTGTGAAGAAAATTTTTGGCTATAATGGACTATAGGACATCAAGTAATGACTAAAAATTAAAGGGATAAAATCCTACCGAGTAAACCGCGCTCTGATACCAAGATGATATGGGGTCGCCCGATCTTCTCAACGTAGGATCAAGATACTCACGTAAGATTATAAGAATTGTAATGATCCCCTGATACCAATGTAAAAGTTAGCACTCTATAATTCGCTGAACTACACATGCTAAACCACACAGAGGTAGCAGCTTGTACTGTATTGGAGGATATGTTATGGGTTGGACTGGCCTTTTTTCCCAGCTCTTCTAGACATCTGCTATGTCAGTTCAATGTTGTTGTGCTTATTGCAGGTGTGCCATTAGTTCGCTCATTTACCTACATTGTTCACCGGTTAAGGTGATCTTACAAAAATTTACTTGGAAGCACTGACGGGTTCATAGAAAAAGAAACCGCCTTCAGAGAATTTTGGGAGGTACATGTTGAGTTTTGTGGTAACATGCTATCAAAAATGAGTTTAGACAATAGCATTCCTGCTTTCGCATTTCCCCTAAAAAAACACAGCTACATTTGGTTCGTCGCATTGGATTAGAGATGGGCATATTTTATGCCTGTCGTTGTTTATTGATGCTGGGATGTGCAAAATGTGTAAACATCAGATTTGGATTTGTTCTCCCAATTATCATGAATATTGAGGTTCTCAGTACTCAGTAAAGCATGGTTCTTTAGGTTCTAAAGTTTCTTCTTTTATAAAATAGAGCTGTTACTGATAACATAGTGCTACTTACCGGTATATCATCATGTTGTGGTAATGTTCTTTAATTGGCTGCCTTTGAGGTCAGCCTATTCATACCCAGCTGTTCTGTGTGTTCCTGCTCAGTTTATTCTTTGTTAGAAATAATTTTGACTTAGAGTTTAAAATGCAGTAGAGTCTATCTTCGTATGTAACTTAAGTTAAAGTTGTGTCCAACTTAAAGTCTGAATACGTATGCTATTAGGAGAGTATTAGCCTATATATTGAGGATGTTTGTACCCAGTTTTGTAAGAGAGAGAAAAAAGCAAAGAAATAAGGGGAGTAAATAAGAGAATAGAGAAATTCAGAAATTCTTCTGTGTTCTCTTAGTTTATTTGAGATGTGTGCGCTTTCTCCTGGATCAAAGTTGTAACAAGTGGTATCAGAACATAGCCAAGAATCGAGTCACTGGAAAAATCATCTTGGCGATTCCGTTTCAACGCATCTCGCGCGGCGCTCCAGAGACGCACGTCGCTCGTCTTCGCGCAGCTCTCCCGGGAAAAGACACGTGCGGCACGTCCTTCTATTTTCTCGGTCCAGAGAAAGTCAAGCAGCAGCACCAGGCTTCCTTTCGGGTCTTAGTCAGCGCACGAGACAGGCAGCAGTGCTCTCGAGGCGAAGCACAATTCTTGTGCTAAGAGAGAAAACCCTTGCATCCGGATGAATCAACAGTGCTTTGATGATGAGTTGAGTCAGGGACATTGAGGAGATGTGTTACCGTTCTGTGTCAAGTATGAGTTTAGTAAGTCGTAGTTGAGACTGACTACCTTAATTGTTTTAGAATCTTTGCATCCAGATGAACCTGTACCGGTTGAGTTGAGTTACTACATATAGCTTATATATAGAACGCTTCATATGAAGGCGTGGCTGGTAGTTCATAATGCATTAAGACTAAAACTAGAGTATGTCAAGTCAAGATTAAAGGGGAGATTGTTAGAAATAATCTTGACTTAGAGTTCAAGACGTAGTAGAGTCCGTCTCCGTATGTAACTCAAGTTGAAGTTGTGTCCAACTTGAAGTCCAAATACGTATGCTAGTAGAAGAGTATTAGCTTATATATTAAGGAGGCTTGTACCCAGTTTTGTAAGTGAGAGAAAAAAGTAAAGAAAGAGGGGGAGTAAATGAGGGAATAGAGAAATTCAAAAATTCTTCCATGTTCTTTTAGTTTATTTGAGATGTATATGTTTTCTTCTGAATTAAAGTTGTAACCACTACTACAGGAAAGAAAGGTCATCACAGACGGTTCGAAAACATCATCACAGACGGTTTTGCGAACCGTCTGAATTTATGGGTCAGTGATAATACGAGGTCATCACAGACGGTATTTCAACCGTGCGTGATAGCTCAAAATCACGACGGTTTTAGTTAAAACCGCTCGTGATATGATGATAATCACAGTCGGTTGTTAAGTAAAACCGTCTGTGATATCTGATAATCCCAGACGGTTTTTAACTAGATTATCAGATATCACGCACGGTTTTAGTTAAAACCGCTCGTGATATTCCTTCTACCCTAAATCTATTCCTATTTATTGGCTAGCCTCGGAAATGCTAGCCATGCCCTCTCGAAACAAGCGATGAACAAGTATATAAGGCATCCATAAACATCCAATACACATCACATTTCATTCACAAACATAAAGTATCCACTTCGCAAATGAATCAATTGAATTGAAATAAAATATCCATTACACTGCATTACAATGCAATAAAATTCATGGTGCAGTGGAACTGTCCTTCCGACTTTATGACTTGAGCCACCAAAAGTACGCCAACTCTCCTCGAATTCGTGAAATATCGGGTTGTTCCAATGCGGTTGACGGGATGTACGCAACTCGTGGATAGGGATATCAATGTGCGTATATATGTAACGTGATAAGTATGAAGTAAATATGGAAAGATTGATAAACCTTGAATTGGTGATCCTCGAGGAATCGAGGAGTAGGTCCATATGGTGGCAAACATAGAATCCACATGTGTTGCCCGTGGCGGTGGTGGCACTTCAAAAATAGAATGAGCAATAATTCAAGAGGCATTAATGACTGCTGCATAGGATTAATTAATGTGTAATAGCGAATACCTTAAAATCTCGAGTATGTCTCGTGCCTTTGGCCCTTGCTTGAGACACCCCATTTCAACGTACATCGCGAACGCCCTCGTGATTCAAAAAGTTAACCTTAGTCATTCGAATGAAAGAAAGAGTACAATATAGGTATGTATGGAGAAAATAAACTTACCTATCGATTACTTGGGCGACAACTGTGAAGTCCATTTTATTCTTACTTAAGGAATCAAGGTAATATACCTTGTTCCATTTTGGTACAATGACTATTAAAATCCAATGAAAGTTTTGATTGTAGGGCATAAGTATATAATCCTTATTGTGTTGAGCCCGCAGCCCTGATGCAATGTACCTCTCGACGACGGACATATCCTCGTCGATGGTATACTGGCGACCATGTGTGGGTCCAAGAAACCAACCGATGATGACTGGGATGTTCTAGCTTTAGTCCGCACGTGTCTACATATACACACACGAAAGCAACAAATTATATATGGCATTTATCGGTATGACATGAACGGAGACTGTGATTGTGCACACTTACAACGTCCAGCATCGAATGAGTGAGACGTCGAGAGCGTTGAGCGTGAAAAGATCGAATAAGTCCTCGAAGGCGACCACGAAGACACTGTCTTGGAAATCGTGATGGAAATGCTCCAACGCGAATTTGACAGTGATACCTGATCTCCGTTCGCCCTCTGGCTTATTGGACTATTCCATGTACCACTTGTGCAATTGCTGGCAACTAATTGGTAGGTGTTGAGGCCCTTTTCTCGAGCAACGGCTCGCCAAGCACAAATTTACGGGCCAATGGCGTGCGGGCCAATATCATCATTGGTCTTCGTGCTTTGCCCTTGCGCCCTTCGCCTCGGTACTGTGGCGACTTTACGGTAGTCGACTTTAAAGGTAGCAATGGGCAAGTTGCTCGACGAGAAGAGCACTGTGGAGATAGCACCGGTGCGACTAGCGGTGGTGGAGACAAGTCTTGCGGTGGAGATGGCACCGGTGCACGTAGATCCGGTCCCGCCACGGTGAAGAAGCCTCGAGGAGATGTCGCTTTTAGGCCACCGGATGAATGTTCCAATGGCACGCCCTAGAGCCACGATCTCGTCGGTGGGCGGCTTGATGGCGGGACGACCTCAAAATTAACATGCACACCATCCACATGAACTTTATGAAGCTGGCGCTAAAGCTTGACCGTGCACCACGGCCCCGATACTGCATCGATATGCACGGCCCCAAGCAACGTACAAGGGAACGGAGGCATATCTCACTTGGAGCCCGCACCGTGGCTCCTACATAACGATCTGAATTAGCTCATCGAATAGGCCTATCAATGGAGCAAGCATTCGAGAGATAATAATTATTACCGAGGATGTCGTTCACGAAAATCGGCCTCGGTTTGCGTCGGATTGGACGCGCAACTACTCGGATGGTTGTGCGGGCTAGCTAGCATAGGAGCGGGGGCGGCCTGCTGATTTTCCGTCTGTTTCCGCACCTCATCTCTGATTTTATCAGCCAGATCACCCATTATCTCCTCTCTTAGAGTAGCCTTGAGCTCTTCTCGAAGCCGTGCGTCACGCTCGGCTTTGTTTCTCTTCCGACGCCGATACATTTCGGAGTCATCTTCGAAATCATGTTTCCATAGAACGTAAAGCCCAAGGCCTCTCGTACGACCCGGGTGCTCCTTGTTTCCCAGGGCCGCGGAGAGTATATCTTTCTCCCTTGTTCCATGGAATGACCCTTGGAAGATTCAACAATCAACGCTTCTGCAAGAGCACGACATGTCATTTCACTGTGCAAGTTGTGGAGTAATTACAAGCTACGTAGTTCGATCGATATCTTACCAAGCTACCGAGACACTTGCTGGTCTGCAGGGGTTTCGAAGGAGACATCCCGATGTCGTTGTAGATGACCTTGCTCTAATCCAATTTCGAGCGGTCATCCGGATATTGGCAAATGGCGGGCGATGTCCGCTGTACTGCTTCGTCCTCCCTCCTCCACTGTGGATTTTACCCGCATACCCGTTGTGCCAAGTCTGTGGGTGTGTGTGTTTTTGCTGGAGGGCCTTGTGCGCCGCACTTGTACTTTTGAACTCTTGGTTGTCTTCATCGCCTTGAACTCTTCCCATTGTGGTTCCGTGAATGGGTATTTTTGAAAGGGTGTTTCGTCCTTCTCCACGTAGTCCTTGACAAGCGTGCTCTTGAAGTTCTTCCATGCTTTGCATGCCCCTAGCAAGGCTTGTCGTTGCACGGCGTCTTGGTGTTCTTCTGGGATCTCGAACGATGCTAAAATTTCTGTCACCAGCTCACGTTTCCGAGTCGCAGGCACGCTCTTCCACGAATCGAATGTGATTTCAATTCGTTGTCGTGCAACTATTCCGATCGTTCTTCTCCATGCGCTTCTCGCTTTGGGAGGAAAGAGAGGACCCCGATACATCGACTTGTGTGATGGTAAATCGTCCTCGTGCTTCTTTGATAGCCCTCTTCCTTGGCGTCTTGATTTTGGAGCGGACGCCTCCGGCGATGATGTTGAAGAATGCGCGGATGACATGTTGCTATTCGACAATTTGTGGGTCTATTAGGATAAAAAATTTGCGATATAAGCATAAATATAATTCCTCTATAATTATATAAGCACACCAATGACATCAATCCATATATACAAATCATAATGAAAATATAATCATATGAACTGAACAAATCATTCAAGATATAGCACATATTCGACATGTCAAGTATAAATGCATGTATCAATTAAAACTAGCAATAAGCTCAAGAATTAATTGATTATTTGTGCTCTCATTGTAGGGTTACACAAGATTAATCTTGGCCATCCCGCTACTCAATCATATACTTTTCATCGATTGGTTATTATATTGCTGAATTCAATCTTTGAGCTCTTAACCTTGTCACTTTCAAATTAAAAGACAACAAGTGACAGTAATTAAAAGACAACAAGTGACGAGAATTAAAAGACAACAAGTGACGATAATTAAAAGACAACAAGTGATGATAATTAAAAGACAACAAGTGACGAGATAATTTAAAGACAACAAGTGACGATAATTAAAAGACAACAAGTGACAAGAATTAAAAGACAACAAGTGACGATAATATATTCTTCAAAGCTCACGATTAATAATAGTTGCATGATATGAGCATGAATCAAAAGACAACAAGTGACGATAATTAGAGCTCAAAGATTAAATCCTCCAATCTCGAAGATAAGATTTTAATCATCATAGAGCAACAACCGATCCCACAAGCAATCTATGTCCTTCAAGACAACACGTTGAGCCATCAACCACATTCACAGATCAAAAAATAGCGATGAAGTGAGCGATGAACGGAGATGGGGAATGGATTCAACCGAAGAGTAGAAGTAGCAGAGGGCACCGAGGAGGTGGACGGCGACGGGTTCCGCGGCGGCGACGGGCCGAGGAGGAGGACGGCGACGGGGTTCCGGCGGCGACGGGGCCGAGGCAGGAGGACGGCGACGGCAGCGAAAGGACGGCGGCGGCGACGGGCCGAGGGAGGAGGACGGCGACGGCAATAAAGGACGGCGGCGGCGGGGTTCCGCGGCGGCAACGGGTCGGAGGCACGGCGGCGGCGGGGCGATGGGCTTGATCGGGATCGCTAGAGCGACTAACCCTAGTGGGGGGTGCGCGTGGGGTTATATAAGGAGAGTATCACATACGGTTATTAGTTTATAACCGTCTGTAATAATATATATCACAGACGGTTATTAATTGAGAACCGTCTGTGATATGTCGCTCGACAGTGGGGCCCACCGGTCGGTCTCGAAAAATAAAAGAAAGGCTCAACCTCGGCGCTGCGTGAGCGGGGCTCGAACGCCGGGGGAGGGAAAGGAGTGGCGATCGTAGCCAACCCGCCGCCGGTTTTATCTCACCCCTATAGGGTGATTTTTTCTCTTGAGGGGTGCGCGGTTCTCATTGATAATGACGGTTCTCAATTGATAACCGTCGTGATATATTATCACGCACGGTTATTAATTGAGAACCGCTCGTGATATGTCGCTCGACAGTGGGGCCCACCGGTCAGTCTCTAAAAAATAAAAGAAATGCTCAACCTCAGGCGCTGCATGAGCGGGGGCTCGAACACGCGCCGAGGGAGCCGGGGAAGGAGTGGCGCGGTGAGACAACCCGCCGCTCGGTTTTATCTCACCCCTATAGGGTGATTTTTTCTCTTGAGGGGTGCGCGGTTCTCATTGATAATGACGGTTCTCAATTGATAACCGTCAGGATATATTATCACGCACGGTTATTAATTGAGAACCGCTCGTGATATGTCGCTCGGCGGTGGGGCCCACCGGTCGGTCTCTAAAAATAAAAGAAAGGCTCAACCTCAGGCGCTGCGTGAGCGGGGGCTCGAACACGCGCCGAGGGAGCCGGGGGAAGGAGTGAGCGACGGTAGCCAACCCGCCGCTTGGTTTTATCTCACCTCTATAGGGTGATTTTTTTCTCTTGAGGGGGGTGCGCGGTTCTCAATTGATAACAGACGGTTCTCGATTAATAACCGTCTGTGATAATATATCACAGACGGTTATCAATTGAGAACCGTCTGTGATATGTCGCTCGACAGTGGGGCCCACGGTCGGTCTCTAAAAATAAAGAAAGGCTCAACCTCGGCGCCGCGTGAGCGGGGCTCGAACGCAGGGGAGCCGGGGAATGAGTGGCGGCGGTAGCCAACCCGTCGCTCGGTTTTATCTCACCCCTATAGGGTGATTTTTTTCTCTTGAGGGGGGTGCGCGGTTCTCAATTGATAACAGACGGTTCTCAATTGATAACCGTCTGTGATATATTATCACAGACGGTTATTAATTGAGAACCGTCTGTGATAACCCGCTATAGTTACCAACCAGCATTCATATACATCACCTACCAGCATTCATATACATCACCTACCAGCATTCATACACATTTTCTCAGATAAACATCAATTCACATATACATCACATACATGCATTGTTATATACATAAATGCAAATTCACATATACATCACATGCATGAATTGTCATTTTCAACATTCACCTAAATATCACACATTTTGAACAATTGGGTGTATGACTCAATCCACTTGCTTAGTTACTTTAAAAATTAGCCCTTCATGATGATCAGTGCGTACGTAACTAGTTTCGCCACGTTGTTCATCATCGACCCTTATGTCATTTCCAAAAGGAGGTAACTCGTCAAATTGATTGTATTCTTCCTCATCCACTACATTCTCTACTCCGACAATTCTCCTTTTTCCATGAAGAACTACATGTCATTTCTTATTTGCCGGGTCGGTTACATAGAAAACTTGAACAACTTGATTGGCGAGTACGAATGGTTCGTCTTTGTACCGACACGTTGGAGGTCCACGGTAGTGACACCGTGCTTGTCAACCTTCACCGTGGCGATGCACCCAACGGCAATAAATAAGGGGATCTTGAAAAGCACGTGGTCGAGCTCCCAAATCTCTTCTATGAATCCATAGTACGAACTTCTCAACCCATCGGCATCGAACGCATCTATGCGGACACCGCTGCTCAGTTAGTGCTCTTTACATCCCGATCCTGTATAGAATGTATACCCATTTATATCATACCCTTGCCATGTCACAACTCAGAATGTTGGTCCTTTTGCCAACCATGTCAACAACTCACTTTATGAGCTCCTAGCGATTTGGTCCTTCAACCATTGGTTGAACCGAGTGTTGTGTTGCCTCATGATCCAAACATCCGGCGCTCCGGATTACATTGTCAAGCACATCCTTGTCTTTGGTCAACATAAGCGTCACTTCATCATGTGTTGCAAGACGTGAAATGGGCTTGAGTATACGCGTCCATATCCGGAGTGATTGATTTCCTTCCGATAGTTCCGATACCCTTGACCTCCCTCATGACGAGATTGAGGCACACCTATCGGTTGAATCGAGCCATATAATCGACACAAAACTCAATGACCTCTTCGCTTGCATAACCTTCGACGATGTTGCCCTCGGTCGAGAACGATTCCGTCGTGGGACTTGAGAATTCCCATGAACCTCTCAAATGGGTACATGCTACGTGGAATACAGCCCACACATTTTATCTCCCACACAAGGTGAACAATGAAATGGACCATGATATCGAAAACGAAGGAGGAAATACATTTCAAGATGACATAGAGTCATCACCACATCGTATTGCGAGCATCTAGTCCTTCGGGATCGATGACCTTCGAGCAATTGTGTTAAAAATAACATAGCCTCATAATTGTCTCTGGACTCTAATCGGTAAAATATTTCTAATTGCAATAGGGAGCATCTGTGTCATCGACACATGACAATCGTGAGACTTCATGCCATTTAACTTCAATTCTTGCATCGAAACAAGTTTCTTGACGTTGCGGAGTAACCGACGGAACTTTGACACCATGCAAGCAATCGCACGATTCTGCTTTTCTCCACCTTGGACAGATCAGTAACACGCAGGGGAAGGTATGTTCGTCCATTGTCATTGCATGTCGGTGCTAACTCGGGCCCGATGTCCATTTCACCAAGTCAAGCCGTGCATTGACGCCGCCCTTTGTTTTATCACGAATGTTCGAGAAGAGACCAATCAAGTCATCACATACATTTTTTCACGTGCATGACGTCGATGCGATGTCGAACATCTAGGTACTCCCAATAAGGTAAGTCCCAAAATATTGATCTCTTCTTCCGGTGTTTTCTCACGAGCCCTCAATTTGCGTCCCTTTCCGAGGACAACATCTAAATCCTTAACCATATTATAAACCTCTTTTCCCTTTAAATGTCTTGGAGTGAACTGTCTTCCTTCTCTCCGTCAAATTGTTTCTTCATCTTGCGGTATGGGTGAGCCCTCAAGGAAGGAACGGTGGCGCATGTAGACGGTTTTGCGTGAGTGTTTCAACCACACACTCTCGGTACCATCTAAACAGTGAGTACAAGCTTTGGCACCTTTCGTACTTTGGCCCGATAGGTTAGCAAGGCGGGATAATCATTTATGGTGCGTAACAATAAAGAGCGCAAAGTGAAGTTCTCTCGCTTGTACGCATCCCATACCGCACCCCTTCGTTCCATAGTACTTTTAGATCTTCCACCAATGGTGCTAGGTACACATCAATATCATTCCCAGGTTGCTTTGGCCCTTGGATAAGTATCGACAACAAAATATACTTTCGCTTCATACACAACCAAGGAGGAAGGTTATAGATGTAGAGAGTCACGGGCCATGTGCTATGTCGGCTGCTCATACTACCGAAAGGATTCATTCCATCTGTACTCAGTCCGAACCTTATATTCCTTGGTTCTGCACCGAAGTCTGCAAAACTCCTATCGATGTTTCTCCATTAGGCGGAATCAGCAAGGTGTCTTAGCATTCCCAGGTGCTAGGTACACATCAATATCATTCCCAGGTTGCTTTGGCCCTTGGATAAGTATCGACAACAAAATATACTTTCGCTTCATACACAACCAAGGAGGAAGGTTATAGATGCAGAGTCACGGGCCATGTGCTATGTCGGTGCTCATGCTACCGAAAGGATTCATTCCATCTGTATCATCCGAACCTTATATTCCTTGGTTCTGCACCGAAGTCTACAAAACTCCTATCGATGTTTCTCCATTAGGCGGAATCAGCAAGGTGTCTTAGCATTCCATCTTTCTTGCGCTCCTCCGAGTGCCAACGCAGCAATTTTGCCTCCTTTGGATTTGCAAAAACCTTTTCAAGCGGGAATTATAGGAAAATACCATGCCACCTTACCAGAGGTCCTTTCTTCACCTCTGTTCCCTCGCCGTCATCGATTGATTGTTACGTTTGTATCGGGATGCGTTGCACACGGACATACATGCATGTTTTCATACTCTTTACAGATGCAGGATACGATCGTTCGGACATGCATGTATTCTTTCTACTTCAATTCCCAATGGACAAAGGACCTTCTTGGCTTTATACGTGGTTTTAGGCAACTCATTTCCCTCCGGAAGCATGTCCGCTAAAAGACCCAAAGAATAGTGAAACTTTGTCGGTCCAACTGTTGCTTGCCTTTAATTTCAATAGTTCAAGCACGGCCGACAACCTCGTGTACTTTGACCGCAACACGTGAACAAAGGTTTCTCCGAGTCCTCCATCAAGCCACGGAATTTAACATACTCTCTCATCATAATTCTCTTCTACATCGCGAAGCATCCGATCCGTTGTCATCGTGCAACCTATCCGTATCCGAACCACAATCGACATCATCCGGCGCCATGTCATTCACTTCACCGGCGATGTCATCCGTGACATATCATTCACTTCACCGGCGATGTCATCCGTGACATATGATCATTCACTTCGCCATGACCGGTCCAACACGTATAACCCTTTTGAAACCCTCCGAATCAAGTGCGCTTCAATTTGCCCTCGGTTCTTAAACATCTTTAAATTCTCGCATCGGTAGCATGGACGATACATATATTCCACCCCTTATTGAACATATCCTCCTCGGCGGCTCTTGTAAAAGCGACACGCCATTAATATACTCTTCACTCACACGGCTCATGGCATACATCCGAGTTTCGGTCCTCGTTACGTACATACATAACAACTCAAGATTAAAATTAGCTTAACTAATTACTACTACATATATACCGCCACATGTATTATATTGAGGTTTAATTTGCTAGCTCAATTCATATTATAAACACAACACTATTATATAACCAACAATTTTACAAATTAACCATCTTCAATAACACTCACCAACTACTTAAATCTAAATTGTAATGCAATTAAAGAAAAATAAATTATCTTACTAACCATATCTAGAGCTAGCCACCGGCAGAAAGTATGAATTGAATGAATCTTCAAAGCTCAATCTCGCCTCTTCCCACCAAAATAATCGGCCTCAAATCGCCTAGCTTGTCTCCCGAGCGAAAGAGTGCGCGGTGGCTAGATCCGGATCGAAATGAAGACAGATGCGGTGCGAGTGGAGCAATAAATGCGTAGTGGGGATTATCACGACGGTTTTACTAAAACCGTCGTGAATTATCACGACGGTTTTGTACTAAAACCGTGCGTGATAATAAGATTATCCGCACGGTTTTAGTACAAAACCGTGCGTGATAATTTGGAAATATCACGAGCGGTTCATAGGTATGAACGTTTGCTTCTTCCACTTCTTTTCTTCATCCGAGGCCCGCTGCCGTGTCTTGAGGAATGCCACATCGAAGACCGGTTCTTGACCGACTCTAGGCGTCGTGATCCGAGACCGAGATGAAGAAAAGAAGTGGGAAGAAACAGATGGATAGTCGCTCACCAAGAAGTCGGGTATGTCATTGCTCACCAAGAATCTGAAATGTCTTTTTTGAACTTTTGTAATAAAATTGCCTTGAATTTTGCGGAAAAAGAAGGATTGTCGGAGTGGACATCACATCTCGACGAGAGTCGGCATCGTCGAGGAACATGCAAATACAGATGCAAGCACAAAACTCAACAACACATTCGGATCGATCTATTATACGGGATGACAAGCTAACAAACCCTTCGTGGCACGACGGTCACACTAAACAAGACACACTTACGACACTTACGGCAAGAGTGTGTTCTTTAGTATGAACCGTTCGTGCCGCGATGGAGGTGCTAGCTCACAGCGGAGGGGAGATATGCGCATAAGCTAGCTAGTGGATGAACTCACGCGTGACTAGTACCGGTGGAAAGGTTGATGGGGAGTTATTAATAAGGGCCTGGCCGTGGGAGGAACTGGTGCCAGCCATTCGATGTGGAGAGAATAGACGGGTGAGATCGAAATCCTGTGTATACGCCAATTATTGGTGACATGTGATTATTACACACCAATTATCAGTGACATGGGATTATTACAGACGGTTCTTAACAGGAACCGTCTGTGTTATCTGACTTTTCACGAGCGGTTTGTGTTAATAACCGTCAGGAACTTTCCTGACGGTTCTTGCGGGACCCGTCGTATTAATGAGATATCACGACGGTTTTAGTAAGAAACCGTGCGTGATAAAGTTATATTATCACGCAGCGGTTCTAAATAAAAGCCGTCGTGATAGAAAATATCACGACGGTTCATAGTTAATAACCGCTCGTGATACTAATTTTCTCCGACCCCACCGGCCTGAGCGGTGTCCAAATGAAAACCGTCTATGTTAGTGTCGATCCGCAGCACGGTTTCGTCAAACCGTCTGTAATTTACCGTCTACTATTAGGCTTTCTGCAGTAGTGAACATTCTTGTTATTCTTTTGTTGATTGGCTTACCAATAATCTTATTTTGTCTGCAGCTTTTCTACGAACTATGTTACTGTGTAAATCAGTAATTATTAGAGCTAACATGTTTGCTTTGAGGTCAGCCTAATAGGCAGATGGCAAACAGGAAGTGTTGATGCTACGCTCCTGTCTTTTTGGTAGCCATTTGATGCGTGTGCTCCCGCAACACTCCTAGAGTTGCTGAGGTTGGACTTATGTGCTTCAGAGGAGCTCTTTTTGGGGGTCATCATTGATAGGAACAACTGTAAGCTTCTTCTATAACACTGTATTTTTTATCACACGAAACGGTCCTATAGTCTTACGGTAGAAGATACGTGAGTACTAGGATGGAAACGGATGGAATAGATCTAATAGTCTTAAATACGAATATAAATCTATATTTTTAAAATAAATATGAATATGAATTCGAATATTTTTAAATACGGATACGGATATTCTCAAATACAAATACGGATATTTTTGAATATGGATTTTCTCGGATACGAATATCGGATAAAACGGATTCCTAGCGGTTTTGCCGATTTTTGACTGGTTGCCAGTTTTAAACCACCTAAATTCAAATTTTGAATCACAAAATTTGTACGAATTTTCCATGGGTTCTAGAAACAGATCGAATACGAATCGAATAGTCTCGAATACGAATACGGATTCGAATATTCTCAAATACGGATACAAAAATTTATGAATACGAATATGAACATTTTCGAATACGGATTTTGTTTATCACATTCGCGTTTTCTCGTATACAAATATTGGATAAAACGAATTATCTGTTATCGTTTTTCACCCCTAGTGAAGACCATGGTCTTGTGCTATCGTTGATCAGGCAAAACAAAAACAGGTGTTCTTTGCCCCATTAATCACCAGCACTATTATTTCTTAGTTGGCCTATTAATCCATGGCTTAGATTATCAACTGATGCCTTTTCCTAAAGGTACTATTGACTAAGCTGTGTGTAGTGCTCTTAGTTAGTATGATCATTTCTCAGTCAGCTTAGCTGATTATTGATGCAAATTAGTCAACAGTAAACACTGCCATTTCTTAGTTGCCCTATTGATCCATGGCTTCTATTATGAACTGAGGATATTTTCTTTTCCCCCATTTAATCACCGGCACTATCGTTTCTTAGTTGGCCTATTGACACAGGATTATATTATGTTATATGTTCCTCCTTTATTCTTACATCTATGTTATAAATTTGTCGTGTGCATACTATAAATGATATATGAAGCTACTGGGCATAAATATTTTTTTTGCCTCACTACTGTATAAGGCACGGATGAGTTCTGGTGCGGTGGAGTGTAGGGCTGGATGAGTGTGAGGTAATTGGGTTTGATCCCAACAAACGCAGCGGTGATATCCTTTTTCAAAATAAAAAAAAAATCAAGGCATGGTCAAAATAAAGTGAAGGTGAGTTAGCTAGCGCTCGGAAACAAGTTTGATTATTCAAAGATTTGATGAAAAATCAGGAGAAATGAAACCATGACACCAAGGAGAACTTGTTTTAATCTCAGTATAATAGTAGGAACTGCATAGTCAGCATATTAGTCGATCGTTTAATTTAGGGAGATTGGAGCATTTGCCCCATACATAAACATGAAATTTGATGATTTGCCCCATTTGTCTCATTGACATGTGGGCCTTGGACCCACATGTCATTGAGACATCACAGGGCAAATCATCAAATGCAATGAAAGGTGTGGCAAAAGATCAATTACCTCTTTAATTTATCACCCTCATCTAAGACTCATTTGCCACTCCCGTTGCTGCCATGTCACCAAGCACACTTATCCCCAGCAGATCTTCATGACAAGTTGTTGAGGAGTTAATGATGATCTCAAATGATCTTCAAGATGAGCAGATCGATGATGTGATAAACGATCTACATGATGCAGCAATCTGATGGCTGCCTCGGCTCGTTGATGTACAGAGGATACGTCACAATCTTGGGCCAGGTATCCTCCTCTTTCTTCTTCTTCTCGTCGACCGCCGTGACCGAGTCTATGCCGGCGTGCCGCCTCATCCGCTTCCTCAGCACCGTGATCAGCGCAACGGCGTCCACGCCGACGCCGACCACCTCAACCTTGTCGTCCCCTTTGACCTCGACGGACGAGACTCCTGCATCCAAGAAAGCGAGACGCCTACCTAAGCAACTTGTAGTAATGCGTTGTGTTACTAAAAGCAGGGAGAACCTTTCATAAAAAAAAGTAATATGTTGTGTTTGATTTATAGTGACATGCATGATGTTGGTTAAGAGTAACGTGATGTTGTGAGAGTAACATTTGATTTGTTACGTGATGCTGATAGTAAATGAATTTCACATGAAAACAGCTCAATTTCTACAGAAATCATGAAAATTTCCTCGCACAAAACGGGGCCTAAAAGTGTTCCTATTAAGGAAAACTGTATGGATATTGGATGCATTAATTATTGCGCAAGAGGAGCGATAAATTACGTACACTCTACAAGAAAATTACGTACACACAGGTTCCTCCATAATTTTGTAGTCTGCAAGTTAAGCAGCTTGAGAACAAAAGCAGCAAGAAGGCATTACCATACTGTTTAGCAATTAGTTGCATAACTTTGGACTGCTTCGCCTTGTTCTCCATGTGCACCTTTATCACCACCTTTTGCTATATAGCCACATGAAAAAAGATAAACAAATAAAAGCTTAGTACACTATTCGCATAACTTTGGACTGCTTGATGATGTGCCACCTAGTATATGCATATATGCAATATAGCATATAAAGGTACATTTTTAATTGGCCTTTTAGCTCCATAACCATATATAAAACCAGAAAAGGTTAAGGTGAGAACTAGAAGTAGATGTTTTATTTTTTTTCATGGCTGGGTTCTTTTAGACTGTGGTTTTAGCTTTTTGGCTTATAGTTTTTGAATTCTGGTTATTCGCGAGAGATAGTACGCAGAGGTAAATAGTCGTATGCGATTTTAAACTCGATATAGTGTCTACTATAATCTTTCTATAGACTATACTTAAAAAAAATATACCGTTTAAAAGCTAGCTACTATAGCAACCTAATCCAAAGTCTAAGCATAAGTGGAAAAGAATAAACCTACTCGACCGTAGACTATAGAGTAGTAGACTGGGAGATCGGTTGAAAAAATGGTGTAGCAAATGTGGCAAAGATGCCGTCGGCTGTGGTGGTGGTGGAAGCGCAACGGACCGTGGAGTTGCTAAGGATGGCAGGCCTACGAGGTGCTGGTAGCGGCAGCGTGGGAGGAGCATATTTCACTAAAAGACTCTTTGGTTTATGTCTGTAAATTAAGGAGGAAGCAGCATGAACAAGGGAGAACAAACGGTACCTTTGACATCTTAATGGGCTTACTCTGCCGGCAGCCGCAGCGCAAAACCGTTCCTGCCGTCAAGCAAGAGCCCTGTTCATGTGCGTGTACTGATCACCGAACGGCAGTGCACTACTATATAGACCTGTCCTTCGACTGGAAAAGTCAGGTCGACATGCTAGTGCAAGATTTTGCGAAGACTCGATCTAAGGTCGTGCCGTGCGTACCACGACGTCCAAGGTTTTATGTCAACTCGTCTTCGTCATTGGACCCATCTGTTGGAATCTAGTGTCTACCAGTCTCAAGTCGGTTTCCCTCAAGTCTTTTCGAGTTACTAGAGTTGTTCGGTTCCTAGCTACAAAGGATTTTTGATCGTCTTCGATCGGACGGCTATATTTGTGTGCTTACATACTTTTTTTTTAGCATAGTACTAGGCTCTGGTTCAAACGTGGGAAATTTTTTTGAAACACAAGATTCCATTTTTTATGGTACCCAGTCCAAGTTTCTGTCGGTACCACAAAATAAGCTTGTTACATCAAGCCAACTCCCAAATAGCTCATGGCATCACTGCAGGTCATTTCGAAACAACTGTATACCTCATAGAGCGTTCCAAGATGCCCCGGCGTTTCGTACACTTCGGTCATGTTTAAATGTCTTATCTAACAACAATAATAGTCGCTGCACGTGCACGCGGGGCTAACATTCCAGTGCAAGCCTCCATCGGTGGCAGAAAATTTCTCGGCGTGCTAGCCGACAGCTCTGGCTCACACTTAGAACGTTCAGCACCGTTTTTTTTGGTCCATTGCTCCATGTGAATACTAGGACCGATGGCGGAGATTCGAGGGAGAATGATATTTTTTTCTTTTTTGGGACTATTCTTTTCGGTTACGGTTTATGACTTTTGGTTGAAATTTTTGAATTTTGGCTGTTTACGGTACAGATTACGGAGAGACAGATACTCACTTGCGATTTTGGTTGGTACAGATGTTGGGCTTTAAACGTGTAGATCGTTTAACTTGTAGACTCCATCTTAAAAAAAATACTTCGTTTAAAAGTTAGGTACTGTAGCAAAAGACAAAAGCTGATTTTAAAAGCCCAAAAGAACAGACCCTTTAGCTAATACAGAATAAATTTTTTTGGCTTCTTCACTCAATTAGTTATGAGAAACTAATAAGATCAGATACACAATAAAAACAAAAATAAAAAGCAGATGCCAACGAACCAAGGGAACAAAAGAAGTAACAAACATGCCAAGGCATTAGCTACTTAACAAAGTTTTGACTTTTGCCACAATGGATCGACAAGCTACTTAACAAAGTTTTGACTTTTGCCTAAAATATGGAAACTTACAACAGAACTACGCAAACGGAGGCAAACATCAAAGACTTGATATAGAGTTGACTAGATGGATGTGATCTAGTTTCTAGGAGGTTATTCCATCATCTACACATCATTTGGAACCAGCAAGATCAAAGAGAGAGAAAATACAAACAAGAAAACCAAGCAAATTTTTGTACAAGGAGAAATCTATGACGAAACTCATTTGGATCTTTATTTCACTTGGAGGTGAATGTTTAAAGATACTCTATTCTTAGAGAACGGAGCTCCCTCTCTAAGAAAGCACATACATAAAGTTTCCCACTTAGAAACTTTAAACAAAAATGAAGAGTTTCACCCCAGCGATGATGAGTAGATGTTAAAACATTTGATACAATTGTAATTATTCAATTGTGCTTAAGCAAACAATTCATTCAAATGTACTTCATTCAATTGTTTAATTCATTTATATCAATTGTGCTTAATCAAATAATTCATTCAAATGTACTTCATTCAGTTGTTTAATTCATTTATAATACCTGTGTAATAATTATCGTGTGCTATTTATGTGAATTGTTTGCTTGTTTTCAGAGGACATGGCTAGCATTTCCTGAGGCAAGCTGAAAAATAGAAAATAATTTAGTTATTCAATAGCTATCACAGACTGTTTGTAACACCAAACCGTTTGTGATATAAAATATATCATAGATGGTTTTTTGTATTAACCGTTTGTAATATGTAAGATATCACAGAAGGCTATGTTTGAGAACCGTCTGTGACAGGTAACGTATCACAGACGGTTTTTGGTATTAGCTGTCTGTGATATATCAGATATTACAGACGGTTATGTTTAAGAACTATCTGTGATGCCTGATATATCACAGACGGTTTTTTTGAAAAACCATCTGTGTTGTAATTATCACAAACGGTTTGAGAGCCGTCTGTGATAATCACATATTATCATAGACACATAAATTCAGATGGTTCAAAAACCGTATGTGATGACGGTTTTGAACCGTCTGTGATGACATTTTTTTGCTGTAGTGCTAGAAGTGGTGTGGGAAAATCCAACAGACTTAAATATTGTTTTGGTTGGCTTAGGTGGGGGAACCTCTATCTTACCACTCTCAACTGCCCTCACAATCTGGACGAATGATTCTTGGTATGTTAAGTTAGTTGAAGTCTAGACCTCTATGGGATGTGCTAACTTTGGATTGATCTATGATCATATTCAAGTTCTTTATGCTGCTAGAGAGTTTCTCAAGGGTTCTCTTCAAATAGTGGTGGCTGGCCCATGAAGGTGGTGCACAACTCTCTTGACAACAACCCAACTCCTCTTGCGGCCCAAGTATTTGTTTTCAGCCCGTGTGAACCTTCGGCATCGCCATCACCTCAAAACTGAACCAAAACGAATACTAAAGCCCAAAACACCCTTAATATGTCTTATTATAGATACAAACTAGCCCATATCACATGGAACTTGGCCAAAAACTCGAATAAACTAAGAATTGAAGACTGGACACAATCAAGCTTCCAAAGCGTAGTCTTCTCCCATCTTCAATTCGGAGGTTGAAAACTTGATTCCAGCATCTTAGTGACTTTCCCACTGATATAATTGAAGTGTTATCGTCTTGTCTTTTTGGACCTTCTCTTGTTGCGCCGGCCTCCCTCACCTCCCACTTGGTAGTACCAAGTTCTTGCTCACTTAATAATCTAAGAATACACAAATTGGAAGTATTAGATAGAAAGCTATCCTTAGTAGTGAAATTAAAGGAATTTATGATCAGATTCACCTGTTTAGTGAGTTCCCTTGCTCTAGCTCGAGTGATTGGTCCCTTGTACAATTGTTGCAAAGTTTTAGCCATATGTCCAATACTAGTTTTGTCATTGTCGTTGTTGTTTGAATCTGATGATGGAAGTGATGATGGTGTAGATGAAGCCTTAATAATAGTGATGTCCTCATCACTTTTGCTAATAGCCACTTTTCTAGTTTCAGGATGCCACAATTTGTATCCTTTCAAATCAGTTTTATAACTAAAGAAGATGCACTTAACCGCTCTAGGCTCAAATTTAACGTTGTTAACATGAGTATAAGTAGGACAACCAAATATTCTCAAGTTTGAATAATCTGCTGGAGAGTCAGATCATACCTCAATTGGATTCTTCTTATCAATGGCCAAATTAGGTGACCGATTATTCAAATAACAAGAAGTGGAAACGGCTTCAACCCAATAACTCTTAGATAATCTAGAGTCTGACAACATACAACGTACCTTCTCCATTATAGTTCTTTCATGCATTCGGCCACACCATTTTATTGAGGAGTATTTGGGATGGTATAATATCTCACAATACCTTCTGATCTGCATAAAGCTTCAAAATTTTCTAGAATAGAACTCCAAACCATTGTCGGTACGCAGCTTCTTAACATATTTGTCAGTTTGTCTTTCAATCATAATCTTCCACTCCTTGAATGTCTTGAATACATCCAATTTGTGCGTAATGAAATATACCTAGAGTTTTCTTAAGTAATCGTTATTGATGGTCAACATGTAGCTTGCAGAAACCATAAGTTTCATCTTTTCTTTAGCATACAACACTTCATAAACTCCACTGAGAGTAAGAATATCTCAACTATATAGAATAATATCTCTGAAGGTAGAGTATGAACTCGGCAGTGAACATAGCAGAATAAGACCCAAATCTTCATCATCATTTTTACCTCCGTAGACTCGAGGTCAGAAACAACTTCCTTGAAAACTGTCAGGTGGTTCAACAATGAGGCTCCCTCCGCAATCTTCTGAGGATAAAGTTTCTGTTTCAGATGCATCTTGGTGGCTAAATCCTTGGTCATACAAATCTACTCTAACTTCAGTCGTAATCAACAACAGATGTCTCCTCCAAAACCGCCAATAGAATATTATTTTATAAATAAAAATGAATCTAAGATAAGATCTTATAATCTTTACATTGCTTCTCATCAGCGGACAATGCCATTAACATCTTGCCGATACCTAAAAGGACATCATATAAATCTAGCTGAGATAAAACACTTCACATCTTTATTTGCTACAGAGAAAATCTTATGTCACGATCTAACAGTAAAAGATCATACATCAGAATTGTCATGTGGAATAAATCTAAAATTTACTAGTACAAATTTATGTATACCTAGTAAAAATAGCGTAATTAAAAACTCCTAGTACACTCTCGGGTGGGTGTAGAAAAGTTTGCTAGAAAAATAAAAAATATCAGCCTCTCGTTTTTTTTTCTCTGTCCTTCCTGGCGGTTGCTGCTGGCTTTGCTTCCGATCTGAATGACTTTTCGTTGATGTGCTGCCTGTACGTTGGCTGCCTCCGCGCGGACCATCGGGCCGAAGGCAGCTGCTGCTTTGACCGGCAGCGACGCGGCACCGAAGAAAAAAGATGTTAGGAAACTGGGCCCACGGTTAAGAGTCCTGATATGATTGAGCATCCCATCATCTTCTATAAATAGAGAGTTATACCCCTTCATTATGTACATATGAAAGAAAGTAATAAAGAAAGACCAGGAGTTCTCTCTATCTCTCTGTGTGTTCAATCTATTCTTCTGTGATTCTGTGATTGATTCGTTCTTGTTCTAAGCAGAGAACCCGATCGGACTGGTCGCCAGCGTCGGTTTCTCAACACGTTATCAGCACGACTTCGCTCTGGTGAACGAAGGTAATCATCGAAGCACAGATTGATTTTTCTAGATCGCTTTGAATCTGTATTTTCTTTTCGCGTTCTAGATTGATTTTCTACAGTGCAAATCCGGCCTAATCTACCGTGAGCAGACCTGAAGTCGCCGGCACAATGCCGATTGGTAGATTGTGAAACGGGGTAGATGTTGATTGCACTGTAGATTAGAACGATGCAAATCCGCCCCAAATCTACCGTGAGCAGATCTGAAATCGTCGGCACAATGTCGATCGGTAGATTGCGAAACGGGGTAGATGTTGATTGCATCGTAGATTGAAACAAAAATTTTGTATGGTTTTGTTTGATCCTGTATGATCGCTATACGAAAAAAATTCGCATCATTTTCTTCTGTTTTGCTCTGCACGGCATCACACACAAAAAGGTGCCGACCGCCGCCGCTGCTTTAGCGTCGTCGGCTTGACGCCACCGCCCGCCGCCTCAAAGACGAGGCGCTGCCGCCGCCCGCATGGCTCGCCGACGCACCAACCGCCTCGGCCGGCTGTAGCCGTTCCGCCTCGCCTCCGCTTGCTGTAGCGGTCGGCCACATCGCCGGCTGTAGCCAGCGCAGCCCGCGTAACCGGCGCCCGAACGCGCCGCCTGTTCGGCTCCTCGCTGTGCGCACATGAAGCCGCCAGCGCCCACCGGTCCGACCTCTCACTCGCGCCGTCCGGCTGAAGCCGCCACGTCGCCCGGCCAAGTCACCGTGCACCACCACGGTCCGAACCGCACGTCGCCCGGCCGCCGCCTCGGCGCCCGCCGCGGCGCCGCCGCAGCCTCGGCCTCTTCGCCCGTCGTCGTCACGCATGGCGCCGCGCCGCGCTAACCGCCTCGGCTCGAAGCCACGCGCCGCCGCCGCGCCGCGCGCCTCCTCCGCATCCGCCCGCAGCCGCCTCGGTCGTTGTCCCGCGCGCGCCGGCGCGCTCGGCCTCGCCGCCCGCACTGCGCGTCGCCTCGGCTTTGTCGCCGCATGCACGTCGCCTCGGCTTCTCCGCCGGTCGCCCGAACCCGCCGCGCCACCGACCTGCGCCCAAAGCACCGCCGCCGCGCGCAGAGCAGACGCTTGGCCCGCTACTTGGCCGCCGCCGCCATCCGGTCGCCCGTCGCTTGCGCCGCCACCGAAAGGATTGGGGGTAGGGAAACCCTACCCCGTGACTTAGAATGGCCTGGAGGGCCTAACAGGCCACATGGGCTGGTCGGCCGAGGGAAAATAAAACGGGTCGAAGGCCCGGCCGAACGGGGCTTCGGCATATTTGCTGAAAACACCCTGATGTTCTAGAAATCACGGACGAGCCCTTAGATTTTGCATATGGATCCTGTATTTTGCAGAAAGATCCTCGTAATACCGAAAATTACGAAAAAGTCCTCAGATTTACGAACGGGTCCCAAATTTTTGCAGAAAACCCTCGAAAATCGTGAAATTGCAAATTTTTCTCTCGAACTAAAATTTAGCATCGACCCTTGGAAATTGCAGAATTCGCTGAAAATTTATATTCTAGCATAAAAGGGCCTCGGGAATCCGAATTTTGAATTATTTTTAGCATTTGAAGCTTATTTATTTATGCCATTATTATTTTCTATATTTATTTACGGTTTTGGTTAATTGTAATTGTTTAAATTGCTTTTAATCACTGAAATTAGCAGTAAATTTATAGAAAATTATGAAACATTACGAGAATCTTTTGTACCATTTATTTACCAGCAGTAAATTATCCCATGCATGTTTACCTGAAGTAAACTTAGATACACATTTACATGACTAGCATCACGAACAGGAGTTCGAGGAGTCGCCCAAGACGACCAAAAATATCGATGAGGGCTTAGATGTCGAGATAGTACCTGGAGCCAAGAAGCTCCGCGCAGCTATTGGGATTGGCGGACAGCATGACGCCCAACCCATTACTGAGGAGAATGATCAAGCACTTCATTTTCTCAGGCACCACTTCTGCCCTACTCTCAAGAATGAGTACATGGCAGAGAAGAGCGCACTAGCACTCTGGACCGCACTCAAGAAGCGGTTTGAGAGGCTAAAGTACATTATTCTTGCTCAAGCAGAACAAGAGTGGATTAGACTGAGCTTTGTCGACTTCAAGACGGTTGGGGAGTACAATTCCGCTTTGCACAGGATTTGTACCAATCTTCAACTCTGTGGCAAGCAGATCACAGACGTGCAGAAGATTGAGAAAACCATATCCACCTTCCACCCCAATGCAGTACAATCCGCACGCAACTAGCGTCAAGACGGCTATAAGGTGTATGCCGAATTGATTGCTATGATGCAGGCTGCGGAGGCTTAGGACGAAGTTCTCTGCAAAGAACTACGTCACTCAGCCACCTGAGAGCTCTGCTGGCCATGAAGCCAACGCCGGGAGTAATAAGAGAAAGGGAAGGAAGGGTAAGATCGCAGCCCAGAAAGGCAAATTAGACGCTCCACGTGGGACTAAGGCTAGCAAGCCAAAACGGGATGGCAAAGGGCAGCATGAAGCCCACTTTGCATCGGTTGAGTTGGAGAGTTTTGAGAAGTCGTCACACGATGGAGGTTGAAACCATCACGACAACAGCAACCCCTTTCAACCTAGAAGCAGCCAATGCTATAGTTTCTCTTGAAGAGAATGTCAATCCCGAGAAAATAGCAGAAGAAGTCTGATGCACAGAATACATTTAGACTTTAAATGTCATTCTTTTGTGTTAAAAGGACAAGTTAGAATTTGCATGGATGGTACTTTAGCATTTAGTTTTCTCGTGATGGTTGGATGATTTTGGAATAATTCATTCATTTATTCAGTTTATGATGGCATGATATGTTCTGATATTGAAGTATTTTATGCGCTGATTGCCTTCTCATGTATATGAATAAAATAATCTATATTAGAACATGTGTAGCGCCCTATGAAGGAAGTGTGCATAGCTAGCAGCGGCACAACGAATACCACCTTAAGAGAGACTAAATTTTCAGTCGATTCGTAAGAGCACTGGTAGCCTTACGACAATCGCCGGAAGCGATGCTTGTATAATTGGTTTAGGAAGAGCCACAATTATACTCCCCATGGGCACAATTTTGGTCATTAAAGAAGCCTTATTGTACCCAGAATCGACTAGAACTCTCCTAAGTTTTAAGGATATTCGCGCAAATGGTTTTCACGATGAGACTGAAGAAGAGTACGGTAAGGAATACCTGCTCATTACGAAGCACGAAGAGAATGGAAAAAGGGTATTAGAAAAACTTCCTTTACTAGAAAATGTGCTATATTATACCAACATCAAGACACTGCACTGCACACCGTCACGAAGACAAGATTAGAAACTCTGAACTCTTCTGTCTCTGGCATGACAGATTAGGCCACCCAGGTCGTAGAATGATGAGAAATATAATCAACAATTCCCAAGGGCATAATATTAATGTGAAGAATTTCCCGAATCCTGAAGATTTTGTGTGCCCTGCATGTGCCACCGGGAAATTAAGTACTAAACCCTCCACTCTGAAAGTGAAGGATGAAATCCCTACATTCCTGGAACGCATCCAGGGAGACATTTGCGGTCCCATTCAGCCCATCTAAGGGTCATTTAATTATTTCATAGTGCTCATTGACGCTTCCTCGAAGTGGTCATATGTGGGTTTGTGGTCCACAAGAAACCACGCCTTTGCAAAATTGATCTCGCAGATCATTCGCATCAGAAATGTATTCCCTAATCATCACATCAAGTCCATCTGGATGGACAATGCTAGAAAATTTACTTCAAAGGCATTTGATGATTATTGCATGGCGATTGCAGTTGAGCACTTGGTACCGCATGTCCATACCCAGAATGGTTTGGCAGAGGCTTTAATTAAGAAAATTAAATTTATTGCCCTACCCCTTTATAGAATTGGATTTTACCAGCTACATGTTAGGACACGCAGTCCTACATGCAGCGAATCTCATCAATTTTAGACCATCAGCCTACAACATCCATCAGCCTATGCAACTAGCGCAAGGGTCATCACCGAAAATTTCCCAACATTAGGGGGAGGAAATCAACCCCTTGATGAAAAATGTCGAGAAATACATGCACATGGCCCGTGCACTAGTGAAGCAAATAGAAGTCCAGAAGACAAGAGAAGTCCAGAAGACAAAAGAAGTCCAGAAGACAATTGATTTGCAAGCATTAGCAAATCAGCTGCCTGATCACTTTAGTGATTTGAAAAGCGTGACTAAGTCGCATGTGCCTGCACGCACTGCACCGGAGAGGGTTGAAATATCAAAGAAAGCAGAAGGTATCCCTAATCTTGTCCAGAGGCCTTAGAAAAATAAAAAAGAGGACGAGAACCCCGGTTCCTCGAATCCTAAGTAACCGGGGACGCCTGGTGAAAAAGGATAAGAAGGACTTACCACAGCCGATCATTGAAATTCCCCAGAATGAGAAGGGGAGCCAGTTGAGACCTGGCACAAGTATGACACCTTCATAAAAGGGCATACCGGATCTGAATATCCCCATCGACATGGATGTGTGCGCACACATCGGAGTCGAAAAACTAAAGGGACTTGCCACCGCAATTGGAAGAAGCGATGTGCAAGGGGAAGCTCCAGAAGAAGCAACCGCTCCAGAAGAAGCGACTAATGAAGAAATAGCTATAAACTATGTGCACTCGGGAGAGTCCATGAACAGGACAACAGTCAATATCGATATATACTTTGGAAAGAAAATTGCCACAATCATCGATCTTGATCCCGAGCCTACATCGCTCGCTGAATGTAAGAAAAGATCAGATTGGGAAGATTGGAAAAAGGCAATAGCAACTGAATTGCTATCTCGGAACAAAAGAGAGGTTTTGGGCCAGTGTCAGCACACCTCCCCATGTGCACCCGTAGAGGGCACAAGTGGTATTTGTTCGAAGAGAAATAAAAGAAACAGTAGTGAGATACAAAGCAAGGCTAGTAGAACAATGTTTCACTCAACGTCCTGAAGTTGATTATGAAGAAACCTACTCCCTAGTCATGAGTGAAATTACCTTTAGATATTTGATCTCAATGACAGTAAACTTGAACTTAGAAATGAAATTGATGGATGTTGTGACTGCATACCTTTACGGTAATTTGGATTCGGAGATTTATATGAAGGTCCCTCTCCCAAACCAAGACAGAGCAAATAGAAATGCATGCGGTGTGAAACTCGAGAAAGTCATCAGATGGATTGAAGCATTCTGGAAGAATGTGGTATAATCGCTTGAACTACTTTCTCTGCAAGAAAGGCTACACAAACAATGTAGACTGTCCTTGTGTATTTATACGGTGATCCCAGAATGGATTCTGTATAATCTCTGTGTATGTAGATGATCTGAATATCATCGGGACAGCAGAAGATATAAAGGAATCAAGCTCCTACTTGGAGTCAGAATTTGAAATGAAAGATTTGAACAATACCAAGTTCTGCTCAGGCCTGCAGCTTGAGCATGTCCCTGAAGGAATCTTGGTACATCAGTCGACCTACACCCAGAAGGTGCTTGAAAGGTTTGGCTTCGAGAAGGCATACCCATCGAAAGTACCAATGATCGAAAGGTCTTTACAGCAAGAAAAAGATCCTTTCTGACCTTGAGAAGAGGGGGAGGAAGTCCTGGGACCGGAATTCCCATACTTGAGTGCAGTAGAAGCACTCATGTCCTTAGTAAACTGCACTACATCGAACATTGCATTTGTCGTGAACCTCTTAGCAAGGTATAGTGCAGAACCCACCAAAAGGCATTGGCAGGGCATAAAGGATATCTTCCGATATCTCCAAGGAAGCAAGGACCTTGGATTGTTCTACAGAAACAACCAAGATCTGAACTTGGTTGGCTATGCGAGATCTTTGGGTACTGTCGACCCACATCTGCAATGTCACAAACATGCTATGTATTCCTGTGTGGTGGAACTGCAATTTCCTGGAAATCATCTAAGCAAAGTCTCGTAACGACTTCGACGAACCACTCAGAAATTATAGCACTGTATGAAGCCACACGAGAATGTGTTTGGCTCCGCAGAATGGTTCACCACATCCAGCAGTCATGTGGGATGAACATTGTGCAAACACCCACCATTATCTATGAAGATAATGCAGCTTGCGTAGCACAAGTGCAAACGGGCTATGTGAAGAGTCATCTCACTAAGCATATCAACCCTAAGTTCTTCTATGCACATGAATTGCAAAAGATGGACGAGATTAAAGTACTGCATACTAAGTCTTGTGAAAATCTGGCAGATATGTTCACTAAATCACTCCCCGCATCTAGCTTTGAAAAGTGCGTGCGAGGGATTAGAATGATGAGACTTAGAGAAGTGCAGAATTCAGGGGGAGAATTCTCTCAAGCCCGTTAGTAAAATCTTGATCACGAAGATCAAGTACCCAACGAAATAAAGTCCTGAAGACTAAACGTATTTGGGTGAATTGTACTCTTTTTCCCTTTGACGAGTTTTCCTGAAGTTTCTCAGCCAAGGTTTTTAATGAGGCAATCTGTGCATCGCAGCAGCACATGTATCATGTTCTCTTTCTCTAAATTTTCCCACTGGGTTTTTATGGAATTTTGATGAGGCATGAGCATGTTGGGTGAGTGCCCAAGGGGGAGTGTTAGAAAACTGGGCCCACGGCCAAGAGTCTTGACATGATTGGGCACCCCACCGTCTTCTATAAATAGAGAGCCATACCCCTCATTATGTACACATGAAAGAAAGCAATAAAAAAAGACCAGGAGTTCTCTCTATCTCTCTGTGTGTTCAATCTATTCTTCTGTGATTGATTCGTTCTTGTTCTAAGCAGAGAACCGGATCGGACTGGTCGCCAGCGTCGGTTTCTCAACAAAAGAAACCGCGACGCGGTGATTTCGGGACGCGCCTCGGGAGCAGTGCGCGGAGGACTCACGATGGTCCGAAGCTGGTACGCGTGAACCGGAGCGCTGCGTGAGATGCGCCGACAAAGTTTTTTCTTCCGATCTGATCCCCTGTGCTTCGGATCGACCAAAATTTCCCCCTCAAATCTCTCGAACTCTAATTTTCTATGCTTCGATATTACTTATTACAAATAATACATAAAGAATATAGATAAAAGACACAAACTTTTACATAAAAAAGAGCATACAACTTTCGCATAAAAAAGAGCGTACTAAGTCAAAACACTGTAATAAAAAGAGACTACAATAGAACGCTTGATCTTGCTAGAGGCTACTAGGATACATATATAGAACGAGGGAAATGGATCCTACCCAGAGAGAAAACCGAATCAAAGTCGGTTACTACAGATTGACACCATGTCTGATACAACCTGCATATGACTCAGACACCTATTATGCCATATCTGATATGAGACGATACAATATTCTACACAGACACTGATACGGGGGGGGGCGATCTTCTCAGTGAGGAACCGTGGATAATTGATGCGAAGTAGACGATGTCGCTAGTTGAATACTCGCGCCAATGCACGAATCCTCAACTCTTTGGAATACGCCCAAAACACACCGGATAATGGTTCGTCGCGAGACCACAAACGACGAACGCCAAGTCCCCAATTCCCAATAGAACGACGGCTTGACCTTGAATTGCAGAACGAACAATGGATCACCTATTTCTCTCTCAAAGTCCTCGCATGAACTTTGGTGTTGAAAGAACAAGCAATAGCTATGTTTCAATCTTATGCATAAAATTGGTCTCCTTACAATAGGGGTCTAACCCTCAATATATAGTACTCTGTCCACCTTATGGCGGGTCAAGACGTCCTAAACCAACTCCAACTCATCCCTACATGTATTTGGAAACAAAATCACACAAAATGAAAAACCTAAAATTAAACCGTTACCATATTTCGGTCATAACTTTTTATCCGTGATGAATTTGAAGGTGTGACCAGATCCATTGTGTAGCCCTTAAAATTATCTTTCCAACAAGTACAAGAACATCTGAATCGGACTCCGTTTGTGAAAGTTATGACCTTTTTAGTAACTGCCTGTCAGGCTGTCCCGAACCGAATCCGAATTGAATTCTGAGTTGAATCCGAGTTTGAATTGGACTGAGCATGTGGGAGGTCCGAATTTGGCTTGAAAATCTTATCAAAAACTTGTAGTTTAAGTCTTTGGGCTCCTCCCTTTTGTTCTCCCATCAACCGGCCTTCTTTCTCCTTGATCAACTGCATGGGCTGTTTGATTTTCTCCTTACCAACTGCTTTGGCTTTGTTGTTCTTCATTGCTAGGCAGCAAATACGGGTACCCTCCTTCTTACGCTCCTCTATTGCTTTGGCTCCGGCCTCCCTCTCGGTTCCAAAGACTTGAAGCTTGTCAAACCTGAGAATGCACAACGTATTGTTTTTATGTAGTATCCAATTCTCACGGAAAACACAAAGAAACCTGTTAAGAAACAATTGCACCTGTTGTTTGTGAAGTATAGATCTTGTTTTATAAACATCGTCATAAGTGCTAGGGATATCCTCATCATCCTCTCTTTCTTCAAAAAAAGCCGTCCTCGGCTTTTGATAGCCTGAAAATGTGCTACACAAAGAAAACAATGTTTATGCATGGTATATGTATTTATCATTCAAACAATTTCCGTGTAGCGCATGATGATTTGCTAGACATGTACTAAACAAAGAGAACAACGTATATACGTAATATATGTATGAATCAATTGTTGTGTTATTCGCTTTGTTTTGCACAAAATAAGTAACACAACTGTAACCATAGGATGTATTTGATATATACATTGCGGTACCTTCATTCACATTATTATCACAAGTAATGCATGTTCGATAAACATAGAACTTGTCATCTACACCATAATCTCCAATCAAATTGAACGTATATGCGTAGGCATAAGAACTAACTAGTGATTTTAAACATGAAACTTCAGCAAGATTTTCAATCACACTAGATAGCTCTTTAGGATCATCGAACATGATATAGTATAAAGAATCATCAAGAGATATTCTAGTAAGAACGTCTTTATGAGTAATCAATTCCACATTATGTAAATTGAGCGAAGAAATTTCAGAACATAGAATATTCAAAGGAATACTAGAGTTCTCACTCTTACGTACCTTTGCGTGATGCATATTCAATTCAACACCATTATTGTTACCTTTAACATCCTTCTTAGTTATTGTAGGTATTGTAGGTATCAAATCGTCATGACAAAACCATGAGGCAGCAAGCACTCCATCCCCATGTTAGAAATTGGCCCATTTAATTATGGCCTATTTCCTTAAATTCCAAAGCATGCATGGTTTAGTACCATATTGCTAAGGAAAGGTGGGGAAGAACAATTTATAAAGTGGAGTCCTCACCACTCCTTAAATATGGATAAAGATGGTATGTGCAGGTCTCTGTCTAGTCACACACGCACGCACGCCTTGCAGATACGCCAGCGTATTTTCGTGTGAAAATCGCGTGACTTGTGACTTGCGACGCGCGACCGTGCCGTGACGTGGCGAGCCACTTGGCAGACCAAGTCCATCTCTATTTTTGCTGAACTCTGCACCTCTCTCTCTCTGTTTGAATGCGATTCAAACGTTTGAATTTGAGGCTTTATTGGGGTTTTGATGACAGACAGTTACCAGTGGATAAATGACTGGTTGAATGTGTCAGTTACCAGTGGGTAAATGGCTGCTTTAATCATGTCAGTTATCAGTCTGTCTATTTATATGCCTGGAAACGTCCAGAGTATGTGTGAGAAACTCACTGCCTCCACCTCCTTCCTTTCTGCGATTCTGTGCTCGAGTACTGTGCTGTCTGAACCACGTCGACCTTTCTTCCCGGCGTGCACCTGGAAGAAGGGAGAGCTGCTATCTCCGAACCATTGCCGCAGAGAGTACCTGCACGAGGCGGCAATAAGGTTTCTGGGCAGCGCATCTGCGCGACCGCTCACCGCTGCGCGACATCTACGTTACGCCTGCGTCTAGCTGCGCGCTTCTGTTCTTCTTCAGTTAACAAGTCGTTCGTGCGCACGTTCGACTTTGTTACTATATTTTATTGAGTATATTCTGAAGTATGTTGAGTAGCCTGCTGTTAGTTGTGAGTTCTGCATCATTAGTTTATTGTATTTGTCTCCTACTAAAACTTGGAATTAAAATATTGCCTACATCTTCAACAATCCAGAAACATTATTGCGAATTTTGTTGCAATACAGAAATGGCTAATGCTTCTGATGCGATGAAACCTGAGAGGTTTTCTGGTCAGAACTTTCGTAGATGGCAGACTAGAGCCAAGTTTTGGCTCATGTCTTTGGGGATGTGGTGGGTTATCCACCCGCAATATCCATTTACGATTGAGCAGACCATGCAGTTTGATATCTGAACAATCTGCTCTTGGTCGCATTCGACTGCTCGCGGATCGACTCTATGATGTGTACATGGACTTCAAGTCCACCACAGAGTTGTGGGATGCACTAGAGCACAAATATGCAGAGGCAGAGGCAGGTCGCTGGCTCTACATATGTAAGCAATTTTTCGACTTTAGCATGGATGAGGGTAAGTCCGTAGTTGGACAAGCTCATGATCTCTAGCTACTAGTCGGTGAGATTGCACACTTAGGCTGTGCGTTGCCTCCAAAGTTTGTGGCTGCGGGCATCGTTGCAAAACTCTCTGCCTCCTGGCGGGATTTTGTTACTAGCTTAAAACATAAGAGGGAAGAGATTTCTGTTGAAGATCTCATTGCAGCCCTCGATGTGGAAGAAAAAGCAAGAGCAAAAGATGCACCTAGCACATCTGGTCAGAACAATGCAAACATCATATAGAAAAGGACTGTTGCTAAGAAATACAAATCCAATAAACCGAACAAGACAACTAGTTTTAAGAAGAAAACCGAGAAAAAGGATTTGAAGGACATCACCTGCTTTGTGTGCGGAAAAGACGGTCATATGGCGAAGGACTGTCGCTTCCGCAAGATTAGAGATGGTGAACAACCAAAGAAGAAGGCTGTTAACGCGATCATAGGCGAGGCCTCGACTTCAGGAGGGTATGGTAATCCACCTGTCGTCTTTTTAGCATGTCAATCTATTGAGTGGTGGATTGATACTAGTGCTAATGTTCACGTATGTTCTGATATTTCCTTGTTTTCTTCTTATTAGGCAGCAGGGGCTTCCTCCATCCTAATGGGAAACGGGTCGCATGCTTCTGTTCTTGGTGTTGGCACGGTGGATCTGAAGTTTACTTCAGGGAAGACTGTCCATTTGAAGAACGTGCAGCATGTTCCCACAATAAAGAAGAACCACGCTAGTGGTTCTCTCCTATGCAGGGATGGCTATAAGCTAGTTTTTGAGTCAAATAAAATTGTAATGTCTAAGTTTAGAAAGTTTGTTGGTAAAGCCTATGAGAGCGGAGGCTTGTTCCGCCTAAGTATTTTAGAGTCTTGCTATAATCTGAATATTGCAACTGGTTTAAATAAATGTGAGGCAGATATTTGGCATTCTCGTTTCTGTCATATTGGCTTTGATAGTATTGCTAGAATGTCCAGATTAGATTTAATTCCAAAATGTGAAATTGTCAAAGGGTCAAAGTGCCAGTCATGTGTGCAAGCAAAGCAACCTCGAAAACCCTTTAAGGGATTAGAGGATGAAAAGAACTTGGCACCTTTAGACCTTATTCATTCAGATTTGTGTGAAATGAATGGATTATTGACAAAAGGAGGCAAAAGATATTTTCTAACTTTTATTGATGATGCAACACGCTCTCGCTATGTGTATTTGTTTGAAAACTAAGGATGAAGCTTTAAATTACTTTAAAACTTATAAGGCCGAAGTTGAGAACCAACTAGAAAAGAAAATAAAAAGATTGAGATCTGATCATGGAGGAGAGTATGTCTCTCATGAATTCTCCCAATTCTATTATGAGCATGGAATAGTCCATGAATTTACACCACCATATTCGCCCCAATCAAATGGGGTAGCTGAGAGGAAAAATCGGACACTAACAGATTTGGTTAATGCCATGTTAGAGAGTGCCGGTATGCCTAAGGCGTGGTGGGGGGAAGCTATTCCAACAACAACTTTCGTCCTAAACAGAGTAATCACTAAAAAGAGTGAAATTACTCCGTATGAGGGATGGAAGGGGAGAAAACCTAATGTTAATTTTCTACGAACTTGGGGGTGTTTGGCAAAAGTCAATATACCATTGCGTAAAAAGAAAACTTGGACCAAAAGCGATCGATTGTATTTTTCTAGGATATGCTCATAATAGCACGGCTTATAGATTTTAGTAGTTAAATCGAAACTCACGAGATTGTTGCTAATACAATAATGGAGTCGAGATGCTTCATTCTTTGAGAATATCTTTCCTATGAAAATACCAGGCAATACTTCACGAACACGAATGTTCAATCGATAATATTGAAAGTGAGAATAATCAAACTTCATACTTCCTCCATTTACGAACCAATATGTGATATCCGTGAGGAGGATAACAATCTAGTCATGAAGCTCCTCGCGAAGCAAGAGACAAAGGGTTGAGAAAACTTTTGGTGACGACTTTATTGTATACCTCGTGGATGATGTGCCAAAGACCCTTTCTGAGGCTTATGCATCTTCGATCTTGAGTATTGGAAAGAGGCGGTCCGTAGCGAGATGGACTCTATCATGGCTAATGGGACTTGGGAGATCACAGATCGTCCTATCGTGTAAACACAGAGGATGTAAGTGGGTCTTTAAAAAGAAACTAAGGCCTGATGGAACTATTGAGAAATACAAGGCAAGACTTGTGGCCAAGGGTTACACCCAGAAAGAGGGAGAAGATTTATTTGATACCTATTCTCCTGTCGCCAGACTAACTACCATCAGAGTGCTCCTTGCGTTAGCATCTTCCTATGTTCTACATGTTCATCAAATAGATGTGAAGACAACTTTTCTTAATGGAGAGTTGGAGGAAGAGATCTATATCGATCAACCTGATGGTTTTGTGATTTCTGGACAGGAAAATAAGGTATGTAGATTATTGAAATATTTGTATGGCCTAAAACAAGCACCTAAATAATGGCACGAGAAGTTTGACAAAACTTTAACATCCGCTGGCTTTGTTGTGAATGAAGCTGATAAATGTGTGTATTATCGTTATGGTGGGGTTCAAGGAGTTATCTTATGTATGTATGTAGATGACATACTTATATTTGGAACAAACACTGCCGTAATTGACGAGGTCAAATCTTTGTTATCTCGGTGTTTTGATATGAAAGACTTGGGAGAGGCAGATGTTATTCTGAATATTAAATTGATCAAAAGCAAGGATGGGATCACTTTGAATCAATCCCATTATGCTGAGAAAATATTGAGCCGGTTCGGCTATGAAAATTGTAAAGTATCTCCAACACCCTATGATGTGAGCATTAAGCTTCGAAAGAACCATGGTTAGGAAAAGATCAATTAAGATATTCACAAATTATTGGGTCACTAATATATTTAGCTGGTGCCACAAGACCTGGCATTTCATTTGCTATGAGCAAATTAAGTCGGTTTATTTCTAACCCAGGAGATGATCACTGGGAGGCACTTGAAAGAGTGTTGCGCTACTTGAGAGGCACAACATCCTTTGGAATACATTATATTGGACATCCTTCTGTTTTAGAAGGATACAGTGACTCTAATTGGATCTCTGATGCGGATGAGATCAAAGCTACAAGTGGTTATGTATTCACTTCAGCTGGTGCTGCAGTTTCATGGAGATCTTGCAAACAGACCATTTTGACGAGGTCAACCATGGAAGCAGAACTTGTAGCACTTGACACAGCCACAGTTGAGGCTGAATGGCTGAGAGAGCTTGTATTGGACTTGCCATTGGTTGAGAAACCAATTCCTGCAATCCTGATGTACTGTGATAATCAAACAGTGTTGGCCAAAGTCACAAGTACAAAGGATAATATGAAGTCCTCTAGGCGTGTGAAGCGTGAGGCTTAAATCGTCGAAAACCGAGAAACTCGGGAGTGATTGCTGTGAATTATATTCACACCGAGAAAATCTGGCGCACCATTTTACAAAGGGATTAGCACGGAAAGCGATTTCCGTTGCATCTATGGACATGGGAATGAGGCCCATTTAAGTTACATCACAATGGTAACCCATACCTTATTGATCGGAGATCCCGTGACTTAGGCAATGGGAAAAATAAATTGATGTTGTAACAAGATAGTACATATTTACTGTACCCATGTCCTTAAAAAAACAATGTACTTTCGACTGTTTGGAAGGTTGGCATAAAGTCTTAATGTATTCTGTTGTCCAAATGAGGAAAAGATATTAGCCTGCAGGATACCTAGAAAGAATACACCTACTTGAGCTTAACTGTGTGGTCGCAGTTCACGAGAATGGGGCATTCTCTAGAAAGCTCATGAGCAGATAAGGGAGCATGACCATATAACGCTCCGTTTAGGCGTGGTTCATTGGCAGCCTAGTACTAGTTGAGATTTCAAGTGAAATCTGATCACGAAAAGCTGTAAATTCGAGGCATAGTCCATTCATCAGCTGTGAGAAGATGAATCTTGTCATTCTAGGTGCAAGTTCAACCCGTACGGGACTTACACTAAAAGACTAGTATATTAACAGTACTTCAGCACAATATCTTTGTTATATATTTACTTCTTGCTTTGGAATTGGTGGGGGATTGTTAGAAATTGGCCCATTTAATTATGGCCTATTTCCTTAAATTTCAAAGCATGCATGGTTTAGTACCATATTGCTACGGAAAGGTGGGGAAGACCAATTTATAAGGTGGAGTCTTCACCACTCCTTGAATATGGATAGAGATGGTATGTGCAGGGCTCTGTCTAGTCACCTCTGTCTACTCACACACACGCGCACGCACGCGCGCGCGCATATAATGGTATGTGAAAATCGCGTGACGTGGCGAGCCACTTGGCAGACCAAGTCCATCTCTATTTTTGCTGAACTCTGCACCTCTCTCTCGCTCTGTTTGAATGCGATTCAAACGTTTGAATTTGAGGCTTTATTGGGGTTTTGATGACAGACAGTTACCAGTGGATAAATGACTGGTTGAATGTGTCAGTTACCAGTGGGTAAATGGCTGCTTTAATCATGTCGCTTATCGATCTGTCTATTTATATGCTGAGACGTCCGGTATGTGTGAGAAACTCACTGCCTCCATCTCCTTCCTTTATGTGATTCTGTGCTCAAGTACTGTGCCGTCTGAACCACGTCGACCTTTCTTCCCGGCGTGCACCTGGAAGAAGGGAGAGCGGCTATCTCCGAACCATTGCCGCAGAGAGTACCTGCACGGGGCGGCAATAAGGTTTCTGGGCAGTGCATCTGCGCGACCGCTCCGCACCGCGACATCTACGTTACGCACCGTGTCAAGCTCGCGCTTCTTCTGTTCTTCTTCAGTTAACAAGTAAGTCGTTCGTGCGCGTTCGACTTTGTTACTATATTTTATTGAGTATATTCAAGTATGTTGAGTAACTCTCTTTGTTAGTTGTGAGTTCTGCATCATTAGTTTATTGTATTTGTCTCCTACTAAAACTTGGAATTAAAATATTGCCTACATCTTCAACACCCCAACCGTGGTTATCCCCCCGTCTTTTACTGCCAACGATGCCGGTTGTTGAAAATTCAACTCCTCTTCTTTAATATCGACCTGCACAATATGAGAAATAACACTAGAAGTAGAGAGTGAATTGTTAATTTCAGCAATAACCTCACTTTGGCTATCATCTACTTCCCTCTTTTCTATTGGTGTATCTCTCTCACGAGTAACCACAATCTCTTCATGAAGCAATGGAGCAATACTACATGAAGCTAGAACCGAAGGGAAAATCCCATACTTGGTCATCTTCTCTTGTGTCACACAAGTGAACTTCAACCCTTGTCGCAGTCCTGTCAACTTTTCCACTAGGGACTGCTTGTATTGGTAAGGTACAAAATGTGCACAAAAATGCTGCTTCATTTGCTCCTAGGTGACAATTGGCAATTCCTGGCTTTCCATACGTTTATGAACAAACCGCTCCCACCAATGTGTGGCATAACCAGCCAACCCATTGGACGCAAGTAATAGCATCCTCTCATTGGAATAATTGTGCATCCGAAATAGCGTATCAATTTCTAGCTCCCAATTGAGGTATTCTTCCACATCTGTACTACCTGAAAATATAGGTATAGGAAATTTGGGCTTAGTGACAAAATCCTTACGATGCACGTCGGGGTAGTTGAACATGGTGCGCACTCAAGAAGTTGTTGTTGATGTCCGTGCGTAGTGCGTAACCTCCTCCCAAGGTTGTTCAATTCATACCGAACGGACCCAAGCTCATCGCGCACACCATTATCACGATCCTGAAGTTGCTTTTGTAGCATCCTGCGCAAGCGAGTGTACTCCATCCATGTAACCGATAGATCCTCATGATGACCTGACATGGCAACAACTCACAAATAGCAAACGAGATTATATCCAGATTAGTAAAAATAGCTCTCTCTCTCTATGCTCGCAACTCACTATCCTGAAAACAAAACAAGCTTACCGTTCCAAAGTGAATCAAGGACGGCAAATCGACCAATGTGACAGCGAATGACCTCAACCTGGTAATGTATGAGCGTAACCAAGAGCAAGGGAGTATACAAACGGGTGTAGGTGGAGCTTGGACAGTTATGTGGATATCCTATGCAATCTGATATTTTCAAGGTATTGTAAAGCTAAGTAATGATCCAAACTAGAGTATTTTGCCTATGTGCTGATCCAATAGGTTTAAGTGAAGTAAATGAACGCACACGCAAAGATAAATGTGACTTAATGCCAACAAAGGAATGAGCTAGCGAGAAGTAAACGAAGAGTGCGATGTAACAAGCTCGTTTGGCACCAAGTACTAGGAGAGACGCTAGCCAAATGCAATTGAATATAGGAGGGCACAAGATTGCTCAAAGAAAAGGGTTACACAATCGAAATATGGATGCGACGGTACTATAGCGATCGGACATTATCTTGTGATTCTTGTAGCAAAATATTTTTCTTCTGTAGCAATCGGCAAAGATTTTTTAAATTTATTTTTAGCCGTGGCTCTTTCTATATCTTGAACGCTTTTCTTTCTCTCTTCTTTTCTTAATGGCCGAAAATGTGTTGTGCTACTTTCTTGATTGCGCAAGATCCACAATTCAGCAAAGTGTAAAGTAAAATCTAAGAGCAGCCCAAAGCAATATCAATAGCTAGTCTCAAAGATGAAAGGATATAAGTGATGCTCAAAGAAACCAAAGTGGTTCGGACATAGCTGGAGCAAGTTGGAGCACCACACGAGGTGCGACTAGGGTTGCTAATCCGAGCCGAAAGCAACAAAGACAAAGTTGGTATTTGTTATTTTGGGTGCTAATTAATGGAATCAATCAGCAATTTTCTAGGGTTTATGTGGACACAAAGATCAAGCTACGCAAATGAGCACAAAGATCGAGACGTAAACAAAATTTCTAATGGACGAAAACTTAACAAAACTCACGAGAAATAACTGATTGAACTACGGTGTTGGTATTGCAATTTTCGGTTTAATAGACGATAGGATAGAAAACGAATGTAACTACGGGTAAAGAAGTTCTCACCGAGTAAACCTAGAATCTGATACCATATGATACGGGGGGGCCCGATCTTCTCAGATAGGAACCGTTGATAGTTGATGCGAAGTAGATGATGTCGCTAGTTGAACACTCGCGTCAATGCACGAACCCTCAACTCTTTGGAATACGCCCAAAACACACCGGATAATGGTTCGTCGCGAGACCACAAACGACGGCTTGACCTTGAATTGCAGAACGAACAATGGATCACCTATTTCTCTCTCAAAGTCCTCGCATGAACTTTGGTGTTGAAAGAACAAGCAATAGCTATGTTTCAATCTTATGCATAAAATTGGACTCTTACAATGGGGGTCTAACCCTCAATATACAGTACTTTGTCCACCTTATGTCCGGCCAAGAGGTCCTAAACTAACTCCAACTTATCCCTACACGTATTTGGAAACAAAATCACACAAAATAAAAAACCTAAAATTAAACCGTCACCATATTTCGGTCATAACTTTTTATCTGTGATGAATTTGAAGGTGTAGCTAGATACATTACGTGGCCCTTGAAATTATCTTTCCAACGAGTACAAGAACACCTGAATCGGACTCCGTTTGTGAAAGTTATGACCTTTTTAGTAACTGCCTGTCAGGCTGTCCCGAACCGAATCCGAATTGAATTCTGAGTTGAATCCGAGTTTGAATTGGACTGTCCGAATTTGGCTTGAAAATCTTATCCAAAACTTGTAGTTTAAGTCTTTGGGCTCCTCCCTTTTGCTCTCCCATCAACCGGGCTTCTTTTCTCCTTGATCAACTGCATGGGTTGTTCGATTTTCTCCTTGCCAACTGCTTTGGCCTTCTTGTTCTTCATTGCTAGGCAGCAAATATGGGTACCCTCCTTCTTTCGCTCCTCTATTGCTTTGGCTCCAGCCTCCCTCTTGTTTCCAAAGACTTGAAGCTTGTCAAATCTGAGAATGCACAACGTATTGTTTTTATGTAGTATCCAATTCTCACGGAAAACACAAAGAAACTTGTTAAGAAACAATTGCACCTGTTGTTCGAGAAGTATAGATCTTGCTTTATAAACAGCGTCATAAGTGCTAGGGATATCCTCATCATAGATACGGTGAAGGGCCCGATCTTCTCAGTGAGAAACCGTGGATAGTTGATACGAAGTAGACGATGTCTCTAGTTGAACACTCGCGCCAATGCGCGAACCCTCAATTCTTCAGAATACGCCCAAAACACACCGGATAATGGTTCGTCGTGAGACCACAAACGACGAACGCCAAGTCCCCAATTCTCAATGGAACGACGGCTTGACCTTGAATTACAGAACGAACAATGGATCACATATTTCTCTCTCAAAGTCCTCGCATGAACTTTGGTGTTGAAAGAACAAGCAATAGCTATGTTTCAATCTTATGCATAAAATTGGTCTGCCTTACAATAGGGGTCTAACCCTCAATATATAATACACTGTCCACCTCATGGCTGGCCAAGAGGTCCTAAACCAACTCCAACTCATCCCTACATGTATTTGGAAACAAACTCACACAAAAGGAAAAACCTAAAATTAAACCATTACCATGTTTTGGTCATAACTTTTTATCCGTGACAAATTTGAAGGTGGAGCCAGATCCATTGCGTAACCCTTGAAATTATCTTTCCAATGAGTACAAGAACACCTGAATCGGACTCCGTTTGTGAAAGTTATGACCTTTTTAGTAACTGCCTATCAGTCTGTCCCGAACCGAATCCGAATTGAATTTTGAGTTGAATCCGAGTTTGAATTGGACTGAGCACGTGGGAGGTCCGAATTCGGCTTAAAAATCTTATCCAAAACTTGTAGTTTAAGTATTGGGCTCCTCCATTTTGCTCTCCCATCAACCGGACTTCTTTTCTCCTTGATCAGTTCTGCATGGGCTGTTTGATTTTCTCCTTGCCAACTGCTATGGCCTTCTTGTTCTTCATTGCTAGACAGCAAATATGGGTACCCTCCTTCTTACGCTCCTCTATTGCTTTGGCTCCGGCCTCCCTCTCGGTTCCAAAGACTTGAAGCTTGTCGAACCTGAGAATGCACAACGTATTGTTTTTATGTAGTATCTAATTCTCATGGAAAACACAAAGAAACTTGTTAAGAAACAATTGCACCTGTTGTTTGAGAAGTATAGATCTTAGTTTATAAACAACGTCATAAGTGCTAGGGATATCCTCATCAGACACGATACAAATTCGAATCAACATCAACATGCACAGACTCATCTTACAGCTTAGAGTTTCGTTACGAGCCCCTAAAAATGATCCTAGTCTCAATAATAAAATAACCGAATGCATCCATCTATGAAGAATCTGATCGGAGAACTAGAGTTTGTATGAGAAGATATTATATATTGATAATTGCAGCAGGAACCATAAGTTGTAGGGGTATCAACGGATCGAATACAAATCAAATAGTCATGTACGGATACTAGATAAAACAGATAACAAAGATATGGTTGACACTATTTTGAGTCTCAATTTATTGAGTATGAATCGAATAGTCCGGATACAGATACAAAATAAAATGGATAATCCGAATTTAATTGACACCCCTAATAAGTTGGGCAGTTTTTTCAGACTTTTTCCTTAATAAGTTGGGCAGCTTTTTCAAACTTTTTCCTTTGCAGTGGCATATCCACATCTTATAGCATATCAACATCCACCCCTACCTGTGAGAGGTGAAGGGGGCAGCTTCCATGGTCCGGGGAGGGGCCATGGACATGGAGGCTGTGGTGGAGGAGCACCTCACGACGACGATGACTTTCTTCACTACAACGATGGCTACCATCGTCGTAACCACTACGACGATGGTCGACCAAATGAGGAGAAGATTGGTAAGATTAAATTTACTATGCCAACATTTTCATGTACACATAGCCTTGAGGATTACCTCACTTAGGAGCTCAAGGTGGATAAGGTGTTCCGCCTGCATAATTACTCCGAAGAGAAGAAGATACACATGGTTGCACTTGAATTCACTGATTATGCACTTATATGGTGGGAACAAGTTCAAAATCAAAGGAGAGAGTACGACGAGCCTCCCATCACTACATGGAAGAGATGAAGTACCACATGAGATCAAGGTTTGTTCCTAAATATTATAAACGTGATTTATTTGATAAACTGCAGCAAATGAAGCAAGGAACTCTCACGGTGGAGGAGTACTATAAAGGGATGAAAATGGCCATGATTCGAGCTAATGTATATGAACAAGAAGAACAAACAATGGCTTGATTCCTTGCTGGTTTGCACCTTTCCATCAAGTGCATCACTGAATTTCAGCCTTATAACAACCTGGTGGAATTGGTATATCAAGCAACCAAGGCTGAAAGATAAGTTTAACACGACATAAGAGCAACAAGAATATCATCCTACATGCTCCGTTCAGTACCTACAGAAGGTAAAACCGCATCTTGTTTCAATTCTTTTAAAGCTAACACATCTAGTGGAAGTTTTGCTCCTAGTACACGCGCTACACCAAGCGGGAAGAGTGCTACAACACCAATTGCCAAGAGGAGTCCAACACCTACTTCCTTATCTTCCGTGGGTTCTACGGCCAAGAGTAGCTCCATTCAATGCTTCAAATGTCTTGGACGAGGACAAATACAAAAGAATTGTCCAAATAACAAGACCATGTTGCTATTGAAAAATAGAGAATATGACTCTACTAGCAAGGAGAAAGGTGAGACTTTTGCTGATTTTGAAAGATTTGGAGACGTACATGAGGGAGGACAAGGGGAGGATGCGAATGAAGATGGTGTTTGCGATCCTGAGACTGGCCCTACACTTGTGTGTACACCAACGGTGTTGAGTGTGCAAGCAAAATCAAATCATGAACAACGCTGCAATCTTTTCCAAACACGGGCACAGGTGAGTAAGGATGGTAAGTGTTGCAAAATCATTATTGATGGTGGAAATTGCCACAATTTAGCTAGTAAAGATCTTTGTTCTAAACTCGGTTTGAAATATAAGAAACACCCACATCCATATCAAATTCAATGGTTAAACAATAATGGTTCTATGAATGTTTGGTATACAGTTGATGTTAGCTTTCAGATTGGTTTTTATCGTGATATTGTAGAATGTGATGTTGTGTCCATGGAAGTATGTCACTTGTTATTAGGTAGGCCATGGCAATATGATCGTTCTATGATTCGTGATGGAAGAACTAATCAATACAAGTTCATGTGGAATAATAAATAAATATTGCTACGACCCTTAACTCCTTCTTAAATTATACATGATAACATGCAAAAGGTTGAGATGAAAGTGGAGAGTGAGAAAGGGAAGGAGCAAAAGAGTGCGATTCCATAAAATGTGAGTGAGTGCCACAAGCTAAAACTGAGTGGAAAAAGAAAGGGTGAGGGAGAGAAAAAGTTAGTCATAATAGCCACTAAATCTGATTTGAGAGAGATGAGAGATGATCCCACTTTGGAGCATTAATTTGTGAATATGTTAATTGACCTTTTCCTAACCCCTAGTTCTTTCGAAACTTAATGCTCGCATCATATGGTGTTGGAGAAACTTTACAGTTTTTAAAACCGAACCGGCTCAATATTTTCTCAGCATAATGGGATTGATTCAAAGTGATCCCATCATTGCTTTTGATCAATTTAATATTCAGAATGACATCTGCCTCTCCCAAGTCTTTCATATAAAAACACCGAGATAAGAAAGATTTGATCTCGTTAGTTATGGCAGTGTTTGTTCCAAATATAAGTATGTCATCGACATACAGATATAAGATCACTCATTGACCCCACCATAGCGATAATACACATATTTATCAACGTCATTTATAATGAAGCCAACGGATGTCAAAGTTTTGTCAAACTTCTCGTGCCATTATTTAGGTGCTTGTTTTAGGCCATACAAAGATTTCAATAATATATATACCTTATTTTCCTGTCCAGAAATCACAAAACCACCCGGTTCATCCATATAGATTTCTTCCTCCAACTCTCCATTAAGGAAAGCTGTCTTCATGTCCATTTGATGAACATGTAGACCATAGAAAGATGCTAACATAATGAGCACTCTGATGTTGGTTAGTCTGGCGACAGGAGAATAAGTATCAAAGAAATCATCTCCCTCTCTCTAGGTGTAATTCTTGACCACAATTCTTGCTTTGTACTTCTCTATAGTACCATCAGGCCTTAATTTCTTTTTATAGACCCACTTACAGCCTATAGGTTTGCACCCGATAAGACGATCTATGATCTCCCAAGTCCCATTAGCCATGATAGAGTCCATCTCACTATGGACTACCTCTTTCCAATACTCAGCATCAAAAGATGCATAAGCCTCCGAAAGAGTATTTGGCACATCATCCACAAGATATACAATAAAGTCATCACCAAAAGTTTTCTCAACCCTTTGTCTCTTGCTCCTGCGAGGAGCTTTTGCGACTATACTGCTATCCTCCTCAGGAATATTACATATTAGTTCAGAAATGGTGGGAAGTTCAGAAGTTTGATTATTCTCACTTTCAATATTATCAGTTTGAACATTCTCTATTCGTGAAGTACTGCTTGCTATTCGCATAGGAAAGATATTCTAAAAAAATGAAGGATCTCTAGACTCCATTATTGTATTAGCAAAAATCTCAGGAGTTTCTGATTTAACTACTAAAAAACTATAGGCCGTGCTATTTTTAGTATATTCTAGAAAAATACTATCGACTGTTTTTGGTCTAAGTTTTCTCTTTTTTTGCAATGGTATATTGACTTTTGCCAAATACCCCTAAGTTCACAGAAAATTAACATTAGGTTTTCTCCCCTTCCATCCCTCATATGGAGTAATCTAACTCTTTTTAGTGATTACTTTGTTTAAGACGAAAGTTGCTATCAGTACAGCTTCCCCTCACCATGCCTTAGGCATACCGGCACCCTCTAACATGGCATTAACCAAGTATGTTAGTGTCTAGTTTTTCCTCTCAACTACCTCGTTTGATTGGAGTGAATATGGTGGTGTAAATTTATGGACTATTCCATGCTCAAAACAGAATTCGGAGAATTCATGAGAGAAGTACTCTCCTCCACATCAGACCTCAATCTTTTTATTTTCTTCTCTAGTTGGTTCTTAACCTCGGCCTTATAGGTCTTAAAGTAGTTTAAGGCTTCATCCTTAGTTTTTAGAAAATGCACATAGCAGTAGCATGTTGCATCATCAATAAAAGTTAGAAAATATCTTTTGCCTCCTTTTGTCAATAATCCATTCATTTCACACAAATCTGAATGAATAAGATCTAATAGTGCCAAGTTCTTTTCGTCATCTAATCCCTTAAAGGGTTATCGAGGTTGCTTTGGTCGCACACATGACTGGCACTTTGATCCTTTGACAATTTCATATTTTGGAATTAAATCTAATCTGGACATTCTAGCAATACTATCAAAACCAATATGACAGAAACATGAATGCCAAATATTTGTCTCACATTTATTTCTCTAGTCAAATAAAATTGTAAGGACATGAATGCCAAATATTTGCAACATTCAGATTATAACAAGACTCTAATATCCTTAGGCGGAACAAGCCTTCGCTCTCATAGCCTTTACCAATAAATTTTCTGAAGTTAGACATTACAATTTTATTTGACTCAAAAACTAGCTTATAATCATCCCTGCATAGGAGAGAACCGCTAGCGAGGTTCTTGTTTATTGTAGGAGCATGCTGCACGTTCTTCAAGTGAACAGTCTTCCCTTAAGTAAGCTTCAGATCAATCGTGCCAACACCAAGAACAGAAGCATGCGACCCGTTTCCCATTAGGACAGAGGAAGCTCCTGCTGCCTGGTAAGAAGAAAATAAGGAAATATCATAACATACATGAACATTAGCACCAGTATCAACCCACCAATCAATAGATTGACATGCTGAAAAGACAACAGGTGGATTACCATACCCTCCTGAAGTCGAGGCCTCACCTATGATCACGTTGACAGCCTTTTTCTTTGGCTGTTCATCATCTCTGATCTTGCGGAATCGACAGTCCTTCGCTATATGACCGTCTTTTCCGCGCACAAAGTAGGTGATGTCCATCAAATCCTTTTTCTTAGTTTTCTTCTTCTTAAAGCTAGTTGTCTTGTTTAGTTTGTTGAATTTGTACTTCTTTGCAACAGTCTTTTTCTCTATGACATTTGCATTGTTCTGGCCAGAGGTGCTAGGTGCACCTTTTGCTCTTGTTTTTTCTTCCACATCGAGGGCTGCAATGAGATCCTCAACCGAAATCTCTTCCCTCTTATATTTCAAGCTAGTAACAAAATCCCGTCTAGAGGCAGGGAGTTTAGCAATAATGCCCGCAGCCACAAACTTTGGAGGCAACACACTGCCCAGGTGAGCAATCTCACCGACTAGTAGCTAGAGGTCGTGAGCTTGTCTAACTATGGACTTAGCCTCATCCATGCTAAAGTAGAAAAATTGTTCACACATGTAGAGCTAGCAATCTGCCTCTACTTCTGCATATTTGTGTTCCAGTGCATCCCTTAACTCTGTGGCGCACTTGTAGTCCATGTACACATCATAAAGCTGATCTGCCAGAACAGTCAGAATGCAGCCAAGAGCAGTGTTGTTCGCATTTACAAACTGCATGAACTGCTCAATCGTAAATAGATACTATGGGTGGATAACCCACCACAACTCCAAAGATATGAGCCAAAACTTGGCTCTAGTCTGCTATCTACGAATGTTTTGACCAGAAAACCTCTTAGGTTTTATCGCATCAAAAGCACTAGCCATTGCTATATTGCAACAAAATTCACAATAAGGTTTCTAGAATATTGAAAATATAGGCAATATTTTAATTCCAAGTTTTACTAGAAGACAAATACAATGAAGTAGTGAACCAAAACTCGCAACTAACAGCAGGCTACTCATCATACTTCAGAATATACGCAAAGAAAATATAGTAACAAAGTCGAACGAATGAGCGAACAACTTACTTTTGAGCTTGACGAAAAACAGGAAGCAGCGCAGGCTTGATGTAGTGCAGAACGTAGATGACGCAGTGAAGCGAGCGGACGTGCAGATGTGCTGCCCTGAAACCTTATTGCCGCCCCATGTAGGTACTTTCTGCGGCAATGGTTCAGAGATAGCCGCCCTCCCTCCTTCCAGTGCATACCAGGAAGAAAGATCGGCGAGGTTCAAATGGCACGGCACAACATCATAAACTTGTAAAGAAAAAAGTAAAGAAAGAATGGAGATGGAAAACTCTCTGTTTCTTCCTGGATGTCTCCAGGCCCTTTTAAGGGCGGTAGTTACTCACTGGTAACTGCTGCGTTTAAATAGAATTACTCGCTGGTAACTGTCTCATCAAATCACAAATTAAACAGTGTAAACTCACTAGTAATTGTCTCATCAAATCACATTATGATATTTAAGCAGTATCATGACCAGTTAAAAAGTGAGAGATGATGCACAGTTTAGCAAAAATAAGGTGGACTTGGTCTGCCGAGTGGCACGCCACGCCACGAACCACGCGATTTTCACGCGAAAAAGTGCGAATACGCGCTGCGTGTGAGTAGCCAAAACCCTCCTCATGCCATCTCTATCCATATTCAAGGAGTGGAGATGACTCTACCTTATAAATTAGTCTCCCCTATTTTGATTTAGCAATATGGTTCTAAACCATGCATGCTTTGGAATTAAGGAAATAAGCCATGCTCATATGGGCCAATTTTTGACTGGTTCTACTTAATTCGGTTTTTTTTGGCTTATTTTTTTTTATTATAACTGATTTATTTTATAGTATATTTATTGATAACTTTTTTATTGGAAATCAGAAGTTCGATTAGGCTGAAAAGCTGTGGCTTATAGCTGAAATTGCACTGTAGCAGCTGAAATTTCACTATAGCTAAAGGTGGCTTATTTGACGTAATTAAATTTTAAAAAAAATAAAAATAGAAAAATATGCTAGCTTATTACGGACAACGCAAACGAATACGGAAAAAAAGAACCGGCAAAAAAGCTCAAAAAACCACAAGTTTATATAAAGACGAAATTTATAAATAATAAAAAGTAAGTCAGAAATCAGAAACTGATACTAAAATAAGCAGGATCAAAATCAGTAACTGAAACTGAAACTGAAACGAGGTAGGCCAAAGCTGAAACAGGCCACACAGGAAAAAAAAAGAGCAGGCTGCGGCTATGTCTTTGCGCGGGCCACGTGCTGGCACCAACAAATCGAGCGGCAGGCCATGCTTAATGCTGGGTGCAGAGGCAACGCGCGGTAGCACACGGGATGGAGCAGGTGCGGGACGGTGGGCCCGCTGGGAGTATGTGGGCTTGCAGCAAAAGTGGAGACAGAAAATCTGGACGTGGCAGGCGATATGTGATCGCAGTATGGTGGGTGGTGCGTATGCCTCGGATTTGGTGGGGAATGCTTGGATGGTTTTTTTTTCAGGTTTTCTGGATAATTGGCGGCGATGTGGAAGGAAAGGTAGGGTGTCGGTGGCTCGGAAAATAAATGAGGCGTCTGTAGCAGAATTTTGCTGGCGAAAAAGAATTGTGCCGAAACTTCGTGGATGAAAATTTTGGTACTTTCTACTTTTATAGACGCAATACGGCAACAGCTAAGGATAATCTAACACATGAATCAAAATTTAATAAAGCAAAGCTAAGAACAAACCAAAACATAAAAAGTCTAGGTGAATGATTATATTTTTGTGATGCAATTTTCTAGATTATAGGACTAAAAATAAATATAATAATAGCTAAGAATAAATAATTCGATTGTGTCAATCCGACGCTCTGATAACAAAATGACTTGGAGGTATCCAATCTTCATGATGTAAAATCAATGATAACTTTAGATTCATATAATCCAACGAATGATGGTGCTAACCACTGTTAGAACAATTACCTACACCAACCACTTTTAGAACAACAACGTAGATGCGTACAACACAACCTTCTATAGGACATGTTCTTTTCAGCATATTCCAGTTTATAGCTTATGACTTATGATTTTTCTTAAACAAATAAATATGATAACTTCTCTGCCGCCATTTTAAAGAAGATTATCAAGATAGTATTTTAGAAGTGGTTTATCAGCTTTTGATTTATTCACACAATCACTCGTATTAAGATCAAAAATCATAAACTGTAGTTATAGTTTGTATGTCACAGCAAAAAAATAATACCACATGAGACACGGTGGGACCCATGGATTTGGCTTGACATCATAAATGCACTATGTGGGGGGCATGCTGCATGCATCCATTAATAAAGGAATAATCTTTGTCTTCTCTTCACGTGGATCAAGAAGCCAATCGAGACAGCGTTGCAGCTCTTCGGCTCGCGTACGTGACATGGAAGAGGTTCCGCTCCAAAGACTTTCGCTTTTGGATGCATCCATTAATAAAGGAATAGTCTTTGTCTTCTGTTTTGGCTTTTGATTTTTAAAAGTCAGAAGATATTAAAAATATGTTAGTTTTTACTTTTACTTTTTTTGGTTTTTTTGGCAGCGATGGGCTGATCGGGTGAAGACGACGCCGACGGCGACGGCGACGATGAATCGGCTGGATCTGGTGAGCGGGGTCAGATCGAGCGAGATAGCATTGGATCTGGCGACGGCGGCTCGAGAGAAGGTGGCCCGGGCGGCGGCGGCTCGAACAAAGGTGCCGGGCGTGAGTGGCCGGCGAAGGGGCGGCTCGGGCGAAGGTGGCCCTGACGGTGGCAACGGCTCGGACAGAGACGGCCTAGACGGCGGCGGCGACAGCCTAAGCAACGGTTGCTCGGGCAGAGACGGCCAAGGCGGCGACGACTCGGGCGAAGGTGGCCCTAGCGGTGGCTGCAGCTCAGACGGAGACGGCCTGGGGGCAGTGGCGACGGCCTATGCAACGGTTGCTCAGGCAGAGACGACCAAGGTGGCGGCGACAGAGGCAACGAAAGAACAAGGTCAGAACCCTAACTCTGATACCATATTATAAATATTGTGTGTATATTCATGAGACTCTAAAGCAATATATATAGGGAGTACAAGGGGATATACAGAGCAATATGCTATATACATACAGATAAGGAAACTAAGACATATAAGAAAACAAATAACAATCATATTATATCCTTAATATTTCTGTCAATTTGTCGATTCTCGTTTAGACAAATTGACAAATTTATGTCATAGTGATAGCGTCATTCTCATTCACAAATTGACAATCGCAAATATCATTCACCGAAAAGTGACAAATATCATTCATCACTGATAAATTCACAAATATGAAATATCGTTCAGACATTCACAACCAATATCATGAAATCATATTTCATAATTACTCTAGTAATGCAAAATTCATATGACCAAAGTAGATGTGTTCCTTACATATTGATGGTCAAAAACTAAATATGTCAGTCTGACTATATGCAGTGATTATTCGATGTATGACTCTTCTTATTACTGTCAAGTGCTTACTTCGGGTAGGTGATTAGATCTGCGCTGAACACTCATTAAGACCCAGCCTGAGCTCTCAGTGGTCGGTTCAACTATACAGCAGTGATAAATTCACAAATACGAAGTATCATTCAGACATTCACTGTCACCGACAAATAGACAAACTACAAAATACAAATACCTTTCTATCTTCAGACTTCAGTAGTTCAGTTCTTCACGTCTTCAGTTCTTCTGTTCTTCAGAGTTCAGACTTCACTAATCACTACTTCAGCAGTTCAGCGTCAGCCTGCGCCTTGGCCCTTGCGGCATGCCCAGTGGCCCGACCGCCCGAGTGCCCGTCTGCCGCCTGCCCCTCATCCCCTACGCGCTGCGCCCCTTGCCGCCCCGTCCGCGGTCCGCCCGACTGCCTGCCGCCCTGCGAGGCGGCGGCCCGCCCCGTGGCCCCCGACCTCCACCACGTCCAACCGGCCGCGCCCGCCCTGCTGGCTTGCTCAGGCGCTCAGGCTCAGCTGCTCTTGCTACCCACTGCCGGAGTGCCGGATTGGGCAATGGAATGGGGATTGCGGAATGATAATATGAGAATAGGGTTAGGGGAGATGGGGAGTGGGGAGAGGCTACCTGGGATTCATCTCTGGCCTCTGGGAGCTTGCGGCGTCGGCAATTTGGCCAAGTCACCCGCCGTAGCGTCACCCACAAGACAGTGCCCACCTCCGCCTGTCTGCCGCCCGGGAACTCGCCCCTGGGGGCTACGCCAGTGCCACTGCCCAGGCTCGTCGGGCGTTGGCTCCGCCATAGCTGTTGTCCTTCGGTTCGGTCATCGCCATACGGATCAAGATACTTCATTTTATTTATGTTCTGCCTTCTCTTTATTTAGATGTTGAAAAAAAAACCATATCAGCCACAATCTCTTGCAAGAGAATCTTTGACAACTTCTTAGAGTAGGATTTCGCTTTCTAGTCAATTGCCTATAGGTATATTGAATAACTACTATACTTATTTTTATTTTTTACTGCTAGTTTTTGTTAAAGTCCTTCTGGTTTTTATTGGTATGTTTAGTCATAAGGTGGCTATTTTGATAAGTAATAATATTCGAGTCTTTCTTAGTTAATCATAATCATGGTCAATATTTCATCTATATTTTTATTGTGTACACTAACGAGGTTCTGGACTAGTGTAGAATACACAGAGAGTTTGGATTTGCATATTCGGTCTCGACAATGAGTGATCATATAATAAAGGGGTGCAGTTAGCACATTGGGATATGGATGATTCGCCTAGGTAATGATTAAGAACTTTGTGCGTCATTGATCTGAGCCTTATCGTGCAACCATATATCTAGTATGAGATGAAGCTGGCAAATTAATTTATGATATTTCAACTTTGGTTTCGCCATTGAGATAAATGTGAGTGTGGTTGTAGCCATCAGCTCACATAGGTGCAAGAAGGGACAGCTCATTGAGCGTCAGGCGCTCCTTTACATGTCTACGAGCGGTCACAAAGTCACGCCACGAGAGCGGTAACTTGGCCAGGATGACATTAACTTGGAACTTCTCTGGTAGGGCGCAGTCGTACTAACTTAAGTCACGTACATGGAGTTGAAGCTCGTGGAGCTGCTCCATCACAGACCGTCCCATTATCTCCTTCAGAGTATTTCTCATCAAGCTCGTCCCAGAGTTGCTTGGCATTCGTGAAGTTGACATAGACGTCAAACAGACGATTAGACATGATGGCCAGCAAATGGGCTAATACTGCATTATTAGCCTCTTCCCAACGCATTGTTTCAGGGATCTCTAGCGGAAACACCGGAGGACTTGAAAAATGACCCAGAAGAGTCTAGGATTAGTCAGCCATAGCTTGGCCCTCGCCTGCCAACGCTTGAAGTTGACTCCGTCAAAAACTTAGGGCTTTACGACGTCAGATGAGGAAGCCATTTCTTTAAATATAGGTTTTCTGGATTGTTGTAATATTTGCGGTATAAGCATATTTTCTATTTTAATTTCAATAATAATTACGATAATAATAAGCACCCAAGCACGGCATATGAATGACTTTAACAACACATTGATATAAGCATCAACAAAGTCATTGTAAAAAGAGTATATACTCAACAGGAATATCATATATGAGTTCGACATCAGCATGACATTAGTAACATTAATGTATTTACATGCTAATATTATTGAAGACTTAACATATATGATCAAAACATGCATATGTTCAGACTTAAGGATATAACATGCTGCCATCAAGTATAGCCAAGCACAAATGACTAAAACCAGCATGTTTTATTGATTATAATTGCTCTCAGATATAGGGTTACACAAAACTTTAATCTTGTGCCGTTCTGCTACTTTGGTCTATACTCTTCACAAATTGAATATGTTAATTGATAATCAAATTGTTGAGCTCTAGAAATCAGTATGTCAATTTTCAGATTTGAATTAACATCAACAATTGCTTTCGGCCAGCAGGAAGACAGCTACTAGAGATCACAGAGCAGTATTTAGAGTAATCAAATGATTTAACCTGATTTCAGATGTTATAATCATAGTTTAACAGATTATACACCAAACATACTAACTAATCAAGATGCTGCCAACATATAATAGGGATCACAGTATGAAATAAACCGAAAGCATCAAACTGAAAACAGGAAACTAATGACAGTAAAGACAAATATCTAGAGCTCAAATTTGATCATTCAATTTCAGTATTAGACCTCAATTATCCTCACAGAGCAAATCACAAGCCCACAAGCATCTCTTTCTATAGCAAATTTCTGTAAGAACAAAGATGAACAACTCACAGGATAGTGATATTCGAAATCACTTGAAGAAGTCGAAGATAGCTGTAATATCCTGATCGTCATTTCGGTGTAAGTTTTAAAATAATCGCGGAGTCGCCGGTTTTTCGGTAAATCGCAGGAAGGGGAAAATATAAATTGTGGAATAGTGTAAAAGGAATAAAATAATTAAATAAATAAATTAATTAATTAAAATAATTAATTTAGATATTTTGGGTTGTCCGGAGGGTGGGCCACCACCCAAATGGGGCCGTACCCTCCCAAACCCTAACACCCCTTTATAAATCCCTCCTTGGCCCCTCCACCCTCCCCACCCGTTGGCGCCCCCACCCTTTGGGCGCCTCCCCTTCCTCTCTTGCTGCCATTGGTGCCCCCCAAGTGCTGCTGCCATTGGAGGAGAAGCAAAGAGAAGGAAGGAGAAGAAGGAAGGAGAAGGAATGAGAAGAAGAAGAGGAGGAAAAAAGTGGGGTAATTCTTCATCTAGGTAATTTTTTCTTATCTCAAACTCTCTGTTTTTCAGAATAATTAGGGTTCTTGGCATAGATTATGAAGGTAGTTAATAGATTAATTGCCCAATTAGAGATTAGATGTTGTCTGTTTGTAGATTGATTCGCGCAGCGCGGATTATCGCGTGGTTTTGACCTAGTAAACGAATTTTTCTGTGGACGCTCCCAAAAGGATAGTGTAGAGGACTTCCATATGCATCTCCTGTAATTGTTTCGTAATTTTTTGTCGTGGGATCTGGGATATATGGAGTCGGTAATACCGCTGTCCGTCAGGCGGACAGATTGGTACAGTCCGACGGTAATTCGGAGTTTAGAAATAGTAAACGAATTTTTTGGTCATGGCCATAATTGAGAAAGTTGTATGTAATTTTGAGATCTAGGTTCTGTATAAATTTCAGAATTTTTAGACCTCTGTGCTGTTGTTGGCACGCGTTTGAATACTACTGTCCAATCTGCCAGAATAGAGTTCTTCCTCTGTTTTGGGCATTAAATTACATCTAGTTGTGATCCGAATAAAAATAGGTGTTCTACATGAAAATTGTAGGTTTTTAAGCCATGAATCCATAGAGGTATCATTTGCTATATTTTGATTTATATTGTTAAAGATATGAAATTGTGAAGCAGCGCTGCTGCAGAGTCTGTTGAATTATTGCGCGGAGAGGAGATTGTGCGGGTTCGGGTTTCTAGCGACGTTTAAAAATACTATGTCATGTTTGTATGCTATGGTTGTGTGCTGAGAGATGCCTTTTGGACAGGTGGTCTTGTCCGTGAGCGCTCTTGATTTTACGTAGCGGTGGTTGATACCGTTTAATTTGTTATTCCTTCTACTTGCAATTTACATTATTATCTTAATTTGATACATGATGCCATGATTACATGATATTTTAATTGTGGAGATGGTAGCAAATATTTATCCATTGATATGTTGATATTAGGCTAGAAGATATGTGGGATTCTTGCTTAATGTTATAATGTGGAACATGAAAATAACATGTGGTGGATGTGGATATGTTGAGAGCATGATAATGCTCATTGTGGATGAATTAATGTGATTAATGAATTATCATATCATTCATGTCATATCATGTCATTTGCATATGTAGATGTCGCCGCACTTAGCCGCGATGTCGACCGTCTGACATCGTATATTGTCAGTGTCGATGCACCTCTTCGCCCATGGAAGCATCGTATATTGTCGTAATACGATGAACTACAATTCCTGCCCTGGCAAGAGTGATGTGGAGCATAGCATGAAGCATTCATATGCATTGCATTGTGAAAAGATCGTTTGCATACATATGCAACATATTGTGGTGATGTTATTTTGTGGAATGTACAACTTCATAGTTGTAATGTGAAATTGGCTCATGTGAGCTATTTGTGGAATGAGGATTGTGGTTGTGGTTGTGGAACGGGATTCGTCTCTTGTGTATGGTAAGGATTGTGATGGTGGCATGAGACTCTTTTCTCTTGTATTAATGGTTGATAGTGATTGTGGATATGGGAAGTAATAAAGTAATGGAGTAAGATATACATATGTTTTATTGCCTTTGGTAGTGGTAGTGGATGAGGTTTTAAAGTAGTCAATTATGTTTTAATTGTTTATGCTTTACCGTCATTGGTAGTGAATTGTGGTTGAGAATATAAAAGTTGTGGTTTTTGGAGGATTAAATGTTTCTTTTGCATTAAATACAGGATAAAATGATTGCATTCATATGCTAATTAAATTTAAAAATTTAAGAGGTATGATTCATGAAAGTTTATGGTGGTTTAATAATTATGAACATAAAGTGTAATTGTGGATGTATGGAATTATAATGATGATGTTTAAATTGCTTGTAGTTTGAATAACTTGTTAAACTGTTTGCTTGCTGAGATTTTTATCTCACCCTTGCTTCCCCCTCCCTACAGGTGGACCTTGAGCATGCATTAGGAAGGGTAGAGTGGCACCGCACTGATGCACTTGGATTATAATCTTAATGCTGAAATAAAGTAGAAAGAGTTCTAGTTCTTTGCTTAGTTATCATATTGATGAATGTTTCTCCTTATTAATGTTGAACTTGGAATTGTTCCTTTGGTTATTATTGATTATGAATAATGAATTGTTATCTTTATTTTGTTTATCTTAGTTGTTTACGCTTCCGCTTATATTATATTGTTTAGTAATTGTTGCTAGTTTAGTTTATTCTACAAATTGGCTAGTTGTAGAGCAGTTTTAGTAGTATCCCAAGGCATTGTGGGTCCTAGGGTGTTACAATAGCAAGGTGCGATGAAATCGCTGTCCCAGAAAACCTATTAACACGCTGTGGCAAGCAGGGAGATGGTTCACGGAGATACAATGCCGCTCTCCCTCTCTCAGCCGAAGTCAAGAAGGAAGCCGAGGTACAGGGATGCCGCACAAGCCCACACGGTAGTTCCGGCCAAGAACCACACACAATCTCAAATCAACACTCCAAATCTCTCGGTGAATATCTTGGTCCAAGCTCACATCAAGAACCCTAAGAAGGGTCAAGTCTCTTGGCTACCTGCAAAGCACGGAGAACCGGCCAACAGCCCAAAGACCAAGGATTGCCGACGGAGATTGAAGTAGGAAGGGGAAGGAAGCTCACTCGGTTTTGGGACAATCGGAGAAGAGGAGAGGCCGGGCTTTTATGGAGGAGCCAAGAGAGAGAGGGACGGCGGGCGCGGTGGTGGCGCCAAGCGCCCGCGCCGACTCGCCTCCGTCGCCATCGCCTCACGACCCGCTCGGCGCCATCGCCCGAGACCGGCTTGCGCCATCGCCGATCAATCGGCGCGTCGCTCGTAATCAAGACGCGATCGGAAGGAGACGAAACGTCTCCCCCTTATCTCCTCACACTGCCACCGACAGGTGGGCCCCGAAAAACATTTCCCTTCAATCGGGAAATTACGAAAAAGCTCTCAGTTTTACAACAGTCCCCACCAATTTACCAATTGGTAAAGGATTCTCAATGTCTTGTTTAATATACAGCTGTTCGACTGTGGGTACCTTTTGGGTTTGAACCCAAAGCCTAGAGACAAGGACTACGACTCTGCACAGACAAAAGAGGATTTTTGCCTTGATCCAATGCCTTGGTGTCAGAGCTTTCGCTCAAGTCACATTCTGTACTAGGCGGCTTGCCCTTTCCCTCTCTGTTTGGGACGTTCCGGTCATGTCCCTGTATGAGCTCATGAGTGCTTAAGAAAGTATACCCTTATCTTCCTTTGATTGCGACCTCACATTCACACTCACGTAGGTGAACACTTCTAGGAGTCCTGTAGGACGACTCCATAAGTCATATAGACCTTGAGTTCGTTAAGAGTCAAAGCTCAACCTTCCATACAGAAAGAGCATTGCAGCTAATGGGACCCGTTAGATGTGCTCTCTAATCTCACACAGTTTGTTGTCCTAGAGCCTAGTTCACGAGATCTCTGATCTTCGAGGATAGGTTACCACCGATGTGAGTCTTCATACGGGTATAAGCCCCATTCCCTGAGATGCTGCAAGGATGACCTTTTGCGCCAATCCTTTGGTGAAAGGATCTGCCAAGCTCCTTTCAGACTGGATGTATTTTACAGAAATAACATCCGTCTCTCTGGCATGCCTTACCGACTTAAGTCGTCTCTTTATGTGTTTTGAGGACTTCATATTATCCTTTCTACTCTTTGCCTTAACCAGGACGGTTTGGTTATCGCAGTAGATTAATATAGCTGGAATATGTTTTTCTAGCACAGGCAGGTCAGAAAGGAGTTCTCGAATCTATTCTAATTGATTTTCAACTTCAGCTTTATAGATTTTGAAGTGTTCAAGTGCTTCATCTTTAGACTTAAGTAGATAGATATAACAATACTTAGTCGCATCATCTATGAGAGTTAAGAAGTATCGTTTGTCACCTTTAGTTAATATTCCATTCATCTCACAAAGATCAGAATGAATTAGTTCAAGTGGAGAAGTGCTTCGCCCTTCGACGCTATGAAAAGATTTTCGTGGCTGCTTAGCTTGCACGCACACTTCACATTTTGAACATTTCTCATAATTATAGCTTGGAATTAAATTCATTTTGCTTAACCGCATAATGGCTTCAAAATTAACATGACACAACCGTGAATGCCAAATATCATGAACTTTATTGCATAGGGAAACATTAAAAATATTTACATTGTTCAAATCAAGAGTGGATAAGCGGAACATGCCTCCGCTATCATAGCCTTTGCTCACAAAGTTACCAAACTTGGTCAAGATGACCTTATTGGACTCGAATACAAGCTTTATTCCTTGCCTGCATAGCATTGACCATTTCGTAAGACCGAGAGTCATTCTTGGCACATCTGATACATCTTTGAGGATGAGTGTTTTGCCCGAGGTAAGCTTCAGGCAAACCTGTCCAATCCCACGTCTTCGCTGGCGGCTCCGTTGCCCATTAGGACGGATCCACCACCTTCACCTTGAAATGAAGAGAAACAAGATCGTTCAGCACATATATGTCTAGTAGCACCTGTATCAATCCACCAATCAATGGATGGACTTGCCATAAAGGCATGAGGTACGTACTCTTCCAAGCTAGAGCTTACTAGGGCGACATTTGCTTCGGCCTTATGGCCTTTGTGCTGACCAGGAGATGGACCCTTGCCTTTACGATTGCGGCAGTGATTGGCCTTATGACCAGCCTCTCCGCAAACAAAGCAGACAATCTCCTCATTTTTCTTCTTCATTTTCTTTGGTTGGAGCTTGAATTGGGGCTGACTCTTGAATTTGGGTTTCCTAGGCCTCCAGTTCTTTTGACTTCCACCTGTTGAGCTTGGAATTGAGCCTTTCCCATGCCGTCACCAGCTCTGGCACGCTCTTTGACATTGATAGCAGCTGACAGCTCATTGAGCATCAGGCGCTCCTTTATATGTCTACGAGCGGTCATAAAGTCACGCCACGAGGGCGGTAACTTGGCCAGGATGACATTAACTTGGAACTTCTCTGGTAGGGCGCAGTCGTACTAACTTAGGTCACGTACATGGAGTTGAAGCTCGTGGAGCTACTCCATCTCAGACCGTCCCATTATCTCCTTCAGAGTATTTCTCATCAAGCTCGTCCCAGAGTTGCTTGGCATTCGTGAAGTTAACATAGACGTCAAACAGACGATTAGACAAGATGGCCAGCAAACTGGCTAAGACTGCATTATTAGCCTCTTCCCAACGCATTGTTTCAGGGATCTCTAGCGGAAACGCCGGAGGACTTGAAAAATGACCCAGAAGAGTCTAAGATCGATCGACCATAGCTTGGCCCTCGCCATAGCGCTGAAGTTGACTCCGTCAAAACTTGGCTTTCTGACGTCGATGAGGAAGCCATTTCTTTAAATATAGGTTTTCTGGATTGTTGTAATATTTGCGGTATAAGCATATTTTCTATTTTAATTCCAATAATAATTACGATAATAATAAGCACCCAAGCATGGCATATGAATGACTTTAACAACATATTGATATAAGCATCAACCAAGTCATTGTAAAAAGAGTATAGACTCAACAGGAATATCATATATGAGTTCAACATCAGCATGGCATTAGTAACATTAATGTATTTACATACTAATCTAATTGAAGACTTAACATATATGATCAAAACATGCATATGTTCAGACTTAAGGATATAACACGCTGCCATCAAGTATAGCCAAGCACAAATGACTAAAACCAGCATGTTTTATTGATTATAATTGCTCTCAGATATAGGGTTGCACAAGACTTTAATCTTGTGCCGTCCTGCTACTTTGGTCTATACTCTTCACAAATTGAATATGTCAATTGATAATCAAATTGTTGAGCTCTAGAAATCAGTATGTCAATTTTTAGTTTTGAATTAACATCAACAATTGCTTTCGGCCAGCAAGAAGACAACTACTAGAGATCACATAGCAGTATTTAGAGTAATCAAATGATTTAACTTGATTTCAGATGTTATAATCACAGTTTAACAGATTATACACCAAACATACTGACTAATCAAGATGCTGCCAACATATAATAGGGATCACAGTATGAAATAAACCGAAAGCATCAAACTGAAAACAGGAAACTAATGACAGTAAAGACAAATATTTAGAGCTCAAATTTGATCATTCAATTTCAGTATTAGACCTCAATTATCCTCACAGAGCAAATCTCAAGCCCACAAGCATCTCTTTCTACAGCAAATTTCTGCAAGAACAGAGATGAACAACGCACTGGGTAGTGATATTCGAAATCACTTGAAGAAGCCGAAGATAGCAAGGCGCGATGAAATCGCTGTCCCAGAAAACCTATCAAACCGCTGTGGCAAGCAGGGAGATGGTTCACGGAGATACAATGCCGCTCTCCCTCTCTCAGCCGAAGCCAAGAAGGAAGCCGAGGTACAGGGATGCCGCACATGCCCACACGGTAGTTCCGGCCAAGAACCACACACAATCTCAAATCAACACTCCAAATCTCTCGGTGAATATTTTGGTCCAAGCTCAGATCAAGAACCCTAAGAAGGGTCAAGTCTCTTGGCTGCCTGCAAAGCACGGAGAACCGGCCAACAGCCCAAAGACCAAGGATTGCCGACGGAGATTGAAGTAGGAAGGGGAAGGAAGCTCACTCGGTTTTGGGACAATCGGAGAAGAGGAGGGGCCCGGGCTTTTATGGCGGAGCCAAGAGAGGAGAGGGACGACGGGCTGCGGTGTGGCTGGCGCCGAAGCGCCCGCGCCGCCTCCGCCTCCGTCGCCATCGCCTCACGACCCGCTCGGCGCCATCGCCCCGAGACCCGGCCTGCGCCATCGCCAGATCCAATCGGCCGTGTCGCTCGCAACCGCACGCACAGGGAGGAGACGAAACGTCTCCCCCTTATCTCCTCACACTGCCATCGACAGGTGGACCCCGAAAAACATTACCCTTCAATTGGAAAATTACGAAAAAGCCCTCAGTTTTACAACGGGATAATCATATCAAACATGGGTATTTGAGGAGGAATGCTTCGACAACTTCACAGGCAAAGACTTCGCTCCCTAGTCGACTGTCTGGGGCATGTAGAAAGGACACTATATTTATCTTTATTTTTTGCTGCTAGATTTTGTTAGGTCCTTCGGTCTATTATTTATAAGTTTGTCCATAAGATCGCTACTCTATTAATTAATAATATTTGTTTCTTTCATAGTTATTCATAATTATGGTTGATATTTCATCTATGTTACAATGTGTGCACTAGCGTGATCCTGAACTAGTGCAGAATACATAAAGTCCAGATTTGTATATTCGGATTTTGACATATCCGGAGGAAAATCATGTGTTTTTAGCATGCACTTATTCTTCATTAGTAGGGGAATTTGATGTGCTCATACAGCTAAATAAGTTTTGAAGTGCTGAATACATCAGAATCCTAAGTACTGAAAAAAAAGATCATCGCTAGCTGCTGCTCAATTAACTCTATTTGTAACTAGTAATGGGTGTATTTGCGGACTATTCTGGCATAGGCAGAAGTATCCCATGGTATAGAGTTTACACAGCTGACTGGCACATGCAATGAGGGTGGCAGATCTGGAAGGAGCGCAACCGGCGGATTTTTGAAGACCAACTTGGTTCTGTACAGGGCGTCTTCTCGATCATCAGACATCAAGGATGAGTTCGCGTTGTGGATGTTCGCCGACGCTAACCTATCTCGCTAGTAGTCAAGGCCCGAGCGAATGCTCGTATTCCTAGCTTAGCTTGTTCTTAGGTTTGTTTCTTTTTCTTTTCCCTTGTTCTTCTTCTAAAAGCCATTAAATAAGCAGCTCAACTGCACGTTCGTAAAAAAAAAAAAAACTAGAAGTAGCTACACACAGTTGGATCGAGGTATAACCACATAAAAAAAACCAAGAACCCCACTTCTTTTTTTTACTGCGGGGTAAAATTTTTACTTCAGGGAAAGCTTCAATTGAATAAGGCCCGCATTTGTTGGGTCAACAATTCTATGTCTAAACTGGCCGCGAATCTTCTTTTGTCTTGGAACCGATGGGCCTATCTAAAACTAATTAGAATAATACAAGGGAAAGTCCGAAATGTAAGAAACGGACATATATGATAGTTGATGGTAATTAGAGAGAAGTGAATAATTACAATCTACAATGAAAGTTTTTTGCTTAAATTTCCTATTTTCTGATTATCCAACCTGTCATCCAGTAAAAACAGAAAAACAAAAGACAGCATAAAGAAAAGCAATTTTTTTCTTGGTACCGCAGCAGCTGTAACTACAGTATTTATTACTGTAGCAAATAATACAAAGTCGGAATATGTGGCTTTGAGCTTGCTGCTCTCTGTGGAAAATTTAATAACTTCTGCTCTGTCGCTCTCAAATGCCGATGCTGCGTGCTGATTGGAAAACTTGACGTTGCTTTTGCTGATGCCGCTTGCTTCTTGTCCGCGCACGCCAACGGACGCCGTGCGCGAGTCCGATCGATGACGCCTCGCTCGCCATGCGTTGCTCGGAAGCGATTTTTGCGGAGGACGTCACTTGAGGCTCTTTCTCTCAGTCGAAGGATCAAATTTAACAGCGGATGTGCCCCATAACATTTTCCTCCGCGTTGCTTGTTGCGTGCGAGACATGTGTGGCTCACCGACCGAGGGAAGACTGAGCGCGAAGACTTGGGAGTTGATGACCAATCTTGATGCTTGCCTGTCCTGTTCTCCGTGATAGCAGCTGAGCGTCTGCGCAAGCCGTCTCTCCTTGATCCGTGCTTACGTGAAGAAATCACGAAGCCACGAACACAATGGAACCACAATAGATGAATTTCCTTTTTTTTTTTCAGACCAGACCTATTTTATTACTGGATTAATATATTTATAGCTATAAAATGTCATTCTAGCATCTTAAACTTTAGCGTAAAAAACATATCTATCTAGTCTTAGAGTTAGCACTTAACTCTACCTCTATTTATAGTCTAGCGCTCAACCATGAGTTCTTATCCAATTTTAATAAATAACAAACCCGAAATCCTTATGTAACACGGATTTTTTTTAACTTCTGTCACTATCCAATTTGGAACACTCCAAAATTATCATATGTCATAGCCTCCGAACCACATCTCTATAACTCTAACATGTATCATCCATCTTTGATCTTCTTGCGCTCTAGCCCTAACCAAGCATAATTGTCTCCTCCAGTAACCTTAACCCTCTAGACCATAACGTTACACCAAGTTATCTCCTAATTCTCGCCGTAGATCAGGATCGACTCTAAGTTACTTTGCACATACAAAGATCAAAGTAATATATTTTTTCGGCATAAAGTTCTTTCTAACTTGACTGATATAAGTCCACATATATCACATACCTTAAAAAACATCAATAAGCAATATTATCAATTATTAATTATTATAAATATTCTATATTTAGCAATATGGTCTAATAGAATATACCAGGTCGATGAAAAGTGTACTAAAAGAATGGATGCTAAAAGGATCAACAGAATATACCAATGGATGAAAATGCAGGAGCGATAGAGAAGACTTTGACTTTCTGCTTTCATATGAATATGAGGTGATGGCAGGCAGTCTTATCATTCCGCTGGCCATTCATCTAATCAGCAAGAGGTACTTGAGGTATGATGCTTTTCCTTCTTATCTAGCTGAATGTGTTCACCCATGCATGTTCCTTGTTTGAAGAAGACAAACTTCTTTCTATGCTTCAGATCACCCATTCTTTGTTTCATGTGTGGACTCTAAATTTGTTCAACTTAGTTGGATGCTCTATATTGAAAGTTTGCTAATTATAGAGTGCGATTATGGGCCTGTTTTTTACGGATTCTAAAAGCGGCTTTTGGTTTTTGTTACAGTATCTAACTTTTAAATGGGGTATTTTCTCAAGACGGAATCTACAAGTTAATTGTAGTACACGTTAAAAGCCTAACATCTGTATCAACTAAAATTACAAACAAATATCTCTCTCCGTAATCTCTGTCGCAAATAGCCAAAATTCAAAAATTTCAGCCAAAAGCCATAAGTCGCAGCCAAAAAGAACATATAAATGCATGTTTTACTCAAGCTTGATTTAAATCTCAGATAAAGATGCAGCTGAAACTCAATGTTGTCCACAGGTCTAGTACACCCATATGCTTTTCCATTGGCAGGATGTCGCCTATGCTGGCACCCTCTGTATGCAGTGGCGAAGGATCTGGCACATGCCATCTTTCTGCACCTATTTGCGACACAGAACTACTGCAACAATTTTATGGATACTTAAATTCAGGCAGCAATCTTGTGTTGCAACTTGGAGGCAGGCCCTTAAAAAGCCACCATAGAATCAGATATGGCAAATCAGAAGAGAAGAATGATTCAAAAAAAAATTTCCTAAGTATCTACTCTACATAGTAGAAACACAAACTCATGAGCTTAGCAAAAGCCTAAAGCCAAGGATCACAAAGAAATCCAGAGACCTCTAGCTCAACTGATCTGACCGCTAGCTTGCAAGTGGTCTGACCACTGGCTAGAATGACCGACCGCACTCTGGTTGGACAATTCAATTCATTGTGGTCTGATGGTTAGCCGAGAGAACAGTGCAAACAACACCACATATGATCTAAGAAAAGATCTAACTCTCAAACCACAGATCCAAATGCAATGAAACTTGACACAAACCCTCTCTAGGATGTAAAAAACATATTCCAATCATGAATCATGAAGATCGATGCAAAAGTTTTGACCTTTATATAAAACAAAGAGAGTTGCACCAAAACCGAGCAAATAAGGGAAACGTTGATTTGCACTTGCTCGTGAGTTCTTGATGATCTAGATGACCTTGATTGTGTTCTCACATATCATAGCAAACTAGATCATAGCATAATTCAAGCCAAAACCGTCACAAAGAGCAAAATCCCCAAATCACCTCTCTCTTGAGGTAAACTGGGCAAACTCAAAAACTTCCTCTAGAAGGCAACTAGATAGATATGATCTGATCTCTAAGAGATATCTCCAGTCTTACATATCCTTAGTACTAGAAAAGATCAAGAACAGAGAAATTCAAACAAGAAAGCCAGCTAAATCAAAAGCAGAAGGAGGAATCCATGGCACCACTCACTTAGGCAAATATTGGATGTTCATTTCACTTAGAGAGAAATGTTTTAAAGCCACTCCCTCAAAATAGTAGAGCTCTAAGTCTAGAACATAGACACATACACAAAAACAGCTCCAACCCAGGAAAACCCTAATTCCCTCTCTCAAGTTCTAAGTGTTATCTCTGTTCTCAACACATAAGGCTTATATTGTGGAGACTTCCACCTCACACTTAACCCTAAATGACCAGTTACTTCTTAGTGGATCACACCACTTACAAATAGGGAAACCCGATAATCCACACATAAACAGATTTTACATTACACACACTTACACACTTTTCAAAGCACAACTTTCATAAGGCTCCATAAGCCCATTAACACACTCAATCCTTAAAAACATGACCCAAACCATTTAGGCTAACATTGTGGTTTTGCAAACCACCAATTCACCTAATATTGGACAATTTCCTCAATTTTCACCCACCAGTCTTCACGAAGATGCGATGCCCAACGCCTGGTTGCCAAGATCATATGCCTGTGCCGAGAAACGTCACCACTTGAAACGCACAAGTCCAATTGGTATACTACATGCACTCACTACCTCTTCACGACCCTTTTCTTCCATACTTATGCATTTGAGATGTTGCTCCACCCGGACTTACGTGACATGTTATGGCCTCAGGACCCCTTCCGTAGTCTCGGTATTGCCACTAGCCATAACGACCATTAAAGCACCTGTACACCAAAGAACAAGAAATCAATCTGAGTATAAATGACATGCACTTGACTCTCAACAGTAAAACATATCATGAATGGACACACCATAAGTCACACTTACATAGAAACCCCATAACTAACAACTGCATAGACACCACAATAACTCACAACCCAAAACAATCTTAACTCAACACACTACAACAGGGCCAGTCTGACTGTGGCCACCAAGCCAGTTAGATCGCCAACATCACTTGATCAGACCGCCATTCATTGGCCGGTAAGACCGCTTCTCTCTAATAATTCCACATTTACAATGCTGGTACTACCATACCAGGTCTTAGAACAAAAAACTCCAAAAGACGTTCTCTAAAAAATAGCTACCACGAATAAAGGATTGGTACTACCATAGGCCGATCATGCCATTAGGTTCAAAAAGCAACATTTCAAACTATAATTTCTTAAAATTAAACTCAAATAATAAAAAAGATATAAATAATGTTAAATACTTATCACTCTCATGAGATTACCGCCCCGTGGTCTTATAGCTACAAAATAATACGTGGCTATAGATGTTTATGGGCTTCAGGTTTAATTTTAAACCACTCGAAGCTTTCCAAACAAGTCAGGCCTCTAAATTGTCATCTCGGAGAAGTTCACTTCCAGAGGAAGGTAAGCACCCCAAATTGGGCTTACATATATTTTTCCTGTTCCCTTGTTGCTCGTCATGACCACGTTTTGGGCAGTCGGTAGGGCCGTAGCGCTCTTGGTTTGATATATTCAAATCTGATGAGGCTTGAAGCCTTTGGTTAGGGAGTCATCCACTCATCCTCTCCTCTACTATGCCTGTCGTTCTCGTTTGTCTCTTTTTTTTTTTTTGATTTGAGGTTCCTGTTCCTGCTATTTTTGAGGGATCATTATGCCATTTTGATCACATTGCTAGACCACACAGTGATGGATGCCAAAAGTGAGCTGCATTTCATATTGTTTCTGTGGCATGGTTTGCAATGCTTCAGATACGTTAGACTAGAAACCCCATAAGATTGGACCTGCATTTCGGATTGAGTTTGTCTATACCCTCCTACGTACTTTTATGGTATAAAGTAATATTGAAATTTTCAAAAAAAAAGGAGAACTTACAAGCAATAGTGTTTGACTTATTGTATTTTTTACCAAACTTCATGATCTAATTCTTAATAAATTAGGAGAAATAAATAAAAAATAAGACCAAGTTCAGAACAAGATGGGTGAAATTATTACAATTAAATGTTTTGCTACATTTGTATTTTGGTTTGTCTTAATCTATAGTGATTTAGGGCAATGTAAGTATTTCTTTCCAAATTTATTCAAAAATTTATAATGACACTTTGTACTACTTTACACCATAAGTGCAATATCCGCAGGATACCAGCCCTATTTGTAATAGGAAATATACCTTACAAACTGCTTAGTTCTCACTCAGCTCAATTATTTGGTTGTGAAGTAATTTTAACCATTGTTCCTATTTCTTGTCCAATGTTTCATCAATTGGCTACCTCTTTTTTTTGCTGATGGTTCTTCAAAGGCTCCTCATTTTCCACTTGTTACAATTGGGTTGCTCTTTTTTTGCTATATGTTTCCTAGGGGATCATCTTTTTTAAAATAGTTTCAGGTATTACTTATACTCACTGCCAACAGGATAAACTACCTGTTCATTTTATAAAACTAGATTAAGAATTATGACTGAATCAATGAAGATCCAACAATATTTAAGTTGTTACATGAATACAAAAAACATATAACATTGTGTATAAAATTGTGGGCATCAAAATTTTCTAAACTACTTAATTGAGTTACAAAATTAGAATAGTGAAAAATTTGCATCCTTATATATAGGTTAGTAAGCCCCATGGTATATGTATGAATGGATGCATAGGTATAGTTTCATCTCTTATTTTCTAAATCAATCATAATATTCATAAATAATGTTTCTAAAAATTTCAATTATACAACTCATTAAAAAAAAGGAATTTCAATTGTATTAAAGCTTAGTTCATTATCCATTGAAGTTTTATTTCACTGATTTATTTTATAGTTTCTTTGTTACTTTAATAGGTATTTTGGTGTGTTATTAATGAAATTATGGTTCTATTTGAAATTAGTTTGAAACAAATGGGTCTATTATTCAACATTTAACAAAATAGTAGGACCTAATTGGCACAATTAAAAAAGAGGGACCAATTTGGGGCAATTGTGCGGAAAGATGGATCAGATTGATGAAATTGAAAAAGCAGGGACTTGTACGGAATATCGAATTAATAAAAGAGAGGGACTATTGGTGATTGTCTGCGAGTGAACATGACAAATTTGCTTCAGACATGTCGTCCTTACCTTCTTATGGTGTTTAAATCTCTTTGTAGATTGGTTGTCTAGGAGGATCCAACTTTGCAAGACTCATCAATTTCAATTTTCATGGGTGGTGCCAGACAAGACCATATTCTTGACCCAATCTGGTGAGACCTATTTACTGTGTCTGCAAAAATTAAAATGATTCGTATAATTTGATAATGATCTAATTTGATGACTATCCATTGTTTATATGTTTATTTAAGAGTATCCATTGTTTATATTGATGTGTATCGTTTAGCATTATCCATTGTCAGCAATAATATGTACTTCGGTCCAATTTAGGTGTTGTTACAACAGTATGGTTTTGATTTGTACATATTAATCGTTTTAATTTTCTAAGTCAATTTCTTTGAACAAACAGGCCCCATGGTCCAACATTGGTGGTGCTAGACTTTTGACTTTTCAAAATTAATAAGATGTCATTTTGACCACTAATATTTATCAACATATATTTGAAAAAAGTTATACTAGTATAATATTATGAAAATAATTTTTGATAATTTTGCTCGTATCATTTTCATATCCAAACTAGATGCGTGTATGATTTGACTGCATGCATTTTAGGCCAACATTTATATGTATTTTGATATCTTTGCTCAAAAATTTATATGACTTTTTTTGTGAGGGATGATTTGTATGTGTAGGACCGGTATGGCAACTGATGAGGGTGAATGGTACCTTTGAATTTTTCCCCCAAGTATACATTTATCTTCACTTCAATAGCTATAAGAATCTATGAAGGTCAAAGACCAAACATCATAAGAAAACATCCAAGCGAAAATTGAGCAAAATGAACATTGATGTGCCCAAGCGGTTAGACTGGATGAACATTACCGATCAGGCCGAATAAACAGTAGCGGTCAAGCTGGTGAATAGCAAAATGTACGCAAGAATAGTTAAAACAACACTATTTAAAACTACAAATCCATGAAAATTTTGATCTGTAGATCTAAACGACTTGAAACTTTGTATGAACATTCTCTATGATGTCACGAACCTATTTCAACCAATGATCGAGATAATCCTTATCAAAGTTGTCACACCTTTTTCATTTGAAAGAAGGGTGCACTAAAATCAGGTAGAAATCAAAAACAGTGAATATCACTTACTCATGGTAGATGATGGTCAAGATGGCTCTAAATGTGTTCTCATGTCTTAGCAAGCTAGAATATCCAAGGAAGTGAGCTAAAGAGAACAGGATCAAGAAATCACTTTGAGAGGCTAAATTAAGCAAAAATTAGGCAACTTCAAGAAATTACCAAATCTGATGTCCAGATGGATGGGGATTGATTTTCAAGGTATATTTCCATAAGAGATCAAGAAGGGGAGAGAGAAGATAAAAAAACAACCAAATAAAGAGCAAATCAACGAAAACAACAAAGATCCATAAGAGATAAATAAAGTTGATATATTGCTACTTGATGATTAATGTTTTACAGTCACTCTACCTAGAGTATAAGGAAGCATACCACTAAACTCACACTTCTTAAACCTTAACCCTAGAACACTTGGCTTCAATGAGCAAAGGTTGGATAGTTAACTAGCATGTCTCCATCCCAACCCGTTAAGTAGATAGCCAACCAGCTCTTATTTAACCCTAATAGATACTATCCACTTAGCACATATAGGAGAAAATCGTTAACCCCACATAACACGAGTTTTATTCAAACACTACACTTATGCATGCTTTTCAAAGTATATAAGCCTAAATCCACTAAGTCCTAAGTGTTTGATCCATCTTGATCGTCTCAACTTCTCCTTGACCTAAACCTCTCTCCTATGCACCATAATTTTGATACAAGGTAGTTTTTGGTATTTTGATCAACTTACCAAAATAACATTTCTTGACCTGGCATTCATCTTCCATTGTAAGAAATTGCCACGCTCACCACATGTGGGTGCGCCACTGGCTTGCCAACGCAAGTTTCCCCCGTTCTGATTCCATTGAACCATGTCTTACTTGAACCAACCAAACCACATAGTACAACACGTCGGTCGAACTTTTCTTCAACATTTCCCGCCTTCCATCTTCCTTGTTCTATGCTTGTTCTTTACTATTTCACATAACATCTTCGATCAGTCTAGGCCTCGGATCCTCCATGAGCATAGGCCCAATCCTCACTATTGACCATGGTTGACTCCAAGTGACTCTGCACATTCAAAGACTAAGAATTCATTTTTGGACATAAGTTCTTCACAGTTTGACCCACGTTAGCTAAAACCTGCATCATGCAATACATATGCATTGACCTAGATTAAACCAAAATATCCAAAAACCACAATTCAACTAAAATAAAAATGCTTTTGTCGGTCAGACCGCTAGCCTTGGCCGATCTGACTGCTAGTGGCGACCGATCTGACTATTAGGGTCGGTCGGTATGACCACTAGGACAGCAACAAAACTAGAAACTAATTTTTTGCAAAATTCAAATCCCAAAACCTCCAATATGATAATGCTTCATCACAATAAAAACTTGGACCTTCTCACATAGTCATTCAATCCTCCCTTGATGAACTCATTGGTAATTTCTCAAAATGCAAATAGGAGGTGATTTTAGACATAGAAAGAGGATATTGCAAATAAAAGCTCAAAAATGGTCAAACAGGCATTGCAAGGATTGAGAATGACCATATGAGCTAAAAATGAATTGAAGCTACCAAAAATGGAAGCTTTCTACAAAAAAAAAATTCAAATCCACCAAATGAGATGAGAAATCTCATTCTAGGTTCATATGAAAGAACAATTATTCTATTTGACCTTAGTCATGGTGAGAATAGATCGAAAGATCAAGACAATAATAGCAAAATATTAAAACTCCAACTTAGCAAGATTTTGCATAAAAACTCTAAACCATGCTCTCTATATATTTTTACCAATCTTTCTCCCCTTTGACAATAGAGTTATTAAGATGTACGGAAGATATATGGAAGAAGATAGAGTATGAATGAAATAAAGTAGTTACATTTTATTCATTATCAGCATAAGGAACCATGGAAATTATCCAAAGTGACTCTATAAGTATTACACTAAGCTACATTATATGAGGAAACTATCTAGATAATGGCAAACCATATATAGCAAAACTAAAGCCAAATATATAGCAAAACTAAAGCCAAATAAGCAGTGATATAAATTAAATAGATGTTTAGCATGTCAAGTTACTCAAGATTATAGTTTAGCCAAAAGTATTAAAAAATGAGCCAAGCCATGTCAATAAACTAAATGGAACTAATTCAAGCATTGGAATTTGAGCATAATTAGCATAATCGGCAATTTTGAAACATAATTTGGTCTTATTTTAGTAAAGCAAATCCTAGAGTAGGAGTCATCCATAACTGCCTCCTAAGCTTCAACTATTTTTCATATTTTTGCTTTTTATAGCCATATGCAAGATTTCAGGTCTTACTATGACTATTCCAAGCAAGAAGCTTAAATGAGTGGCCTTGGTTATCCAAACTATTTTGAGTTCATGCCTAGTGCAATGACAAGTTGTCTCATGACAAAGAAATTAGTGAGATTAGTTTTTTGCACAAAAAGATATCATTTTTTAGATATCATTTTTAATTCAAGAACAATGAACTACTCCTTAGTCTGTAAGCTATACTCAACTCGAGCCGCAAATCCTAGGAGAAGTAAACTCATGCTTCAATAAAAAACCTAGCATAACTCAATTTAAATCTCAATTTAGGTTCAGGACTCAACTTAGCATATTTGACATGATATGAATCATAAGAGGATTATTAGAGCAAAAATAGTCATAAGATCCAACATTGACAAGATTTAGTTTAAGTTTCTCACATTTAATAGAGTTAGCATGGTAAAACCTAAGCTACACATAGAAAGACATGATAAATCTAGCAAATTAGTATAAAACATGGCAAGATGTAAAGCAAGATATCATATCATGCAAAGATAATAGTCAAACTCTATGTAGTTATATTACAATGCAAGTTGCAGAAATTAAATATGCAATATGTTACCATGGATGCAAAAGAGTCAAACTCCCCATCAAAACATGCCAAAATTATGGTATCTAAGTTAATGTGCTTGGTTCTAAAGTGTTGCAGTGGGTTTTTTTTGTAATATTTATGGTGTTAGTGTTATCACAAAAGAGAGCAAAACTATCTAAGCCCAACGTATAGTCCCGCAAAATAGATAAGATTCATAGAACCTAAGGGAAACTACTAGCAGCAGCCACAAACTCCGCCTCAGCAGTGGACTATGCAAGAGATAACTACTTCCTAAATGACCAAGAGATAAGAGATGTGCCTAGGAAATGACAAGTGTCTGAAGTACTCTTCCTATTTATACTACACCCTACAAAATCAACATAAAAACACGAAGAGAGATTGCAGAATCAGAAGAATACTAGAGTCCAAAGTCAAGAGTGTCCTAAACGTATATGAAGATACGACACACTGCTTGACGATATGAGGCACGAGGGGAAACCTAAATTCGAGCGCACAGACACACAACTAATTGTATATCTGGCCTCGAAGCCGTGAGGTAGAGGAGGGAGCCGATCATGCTGTGATACTCCTTTGGTCCACAGGCACTCTATCCTGATCAGAATCTAGTGTAGTAGAAGTAGGTATTGAAGTAGACATAGGCTTACTGCTTCCCATATCGAAGTGCTGAAGAAGGTCCTGTGTACTTGCTTTGATGAATAAATTTCCTTCTTTCAGTACTTAACTTGTAGAATAAGGAAGAAAGTCAGCTCGCCCATCACACTCATTTCGAATTTTCTGCTCATAGAATCTAAAAATCTAGACACCAAACCATAAAAACCACCAAATATAATGTCATCCACATAAACCTAAATAAGCAAGAAGTTACTATCATACTTGAAAGTGAACAAGATTTTATCTATCATTCATATTTTAAAATCATATTAAGCATAAAACTCTTAAACCTGTTATACCATGCTCTAGAGCTTGCTTCAATCCATACAAGGCTTTGAAGAGCTTACACACATGGTTTAGGAACTTGGGATTTTCAAAACCTGGGGTTACTTGACATAGACCTTTTCCCCTATGAAACCTGGGGTCAAGCTCTTCATGCATGACATTAACCTCAGAAGAATCAGATAAAACATGGATGATATCTCGGGGTTCAAAAGATGCAACAAAAGCAAAAGGTACATGCGAATATGGAAAGATAAACCTGGAGCATGTAACTCACTCATACAAATCTCCAATCATTTACTCCTGAGGGTGTCGTTGCTGAATGTGGAGAGGAGGTCCTGGTGCAGATGTGGCCTCTACCTCATGGGCTGTAGACGTAGGAGCAGAGCCACTTGAAGCGACGGTGAAGGTGGGAGAAGGTTGCTCTGTTGAAGCTGGAGTATTAGAAGCAGGTTCTTCAACCATCTTAGGAGTGACTAGAGAAGGGATTAGGTCCTCATCCTCTAGGTCAGGGCCGTCGTCGATAAAAATGATATCCTAATTACCATGTACCTGTGTACCTGCACTGTCAGGTTTAGTACCAGGATTTGCCTCATCAAAAGTGACTTCATAAGTCTAAATGATTTTGTTAGTATCCAAATTAAATACACAAAAGCCATGAAAGACTTGAGCAAGATATCTAAGAAAAATACCATCATAATATATATATTCAAATTTATCCAAGTTGCCATGTTTAAGAATGAAGCATTTGCAATCAAATATCTTAAAATAAGAGACACTAGGTTTATTACCAAATCTAACCTCAAAAGAAGTCTTTTCTATGGACAATCTCAAGAAAACGCTATTAGACACATAGCAAGAAGTAGAAATTGCCTTAGTCCAAACCTTCTAGGGGTGCTATGCTCATCTAGCATAGTCCTAGCCCTCTCTATAAGGGATCTATTCTTTCTCTCTACAACCCCACTCTGTTGGGAAACTCTAGGTGAGGAGAACTGGTGCTCTAATACTCTCTTAGTGTAGAAAGTGGAAAATGATGAGTTCTTGAAATTTGTGCCATTATCATTCCTAATGGCTCTCAAAGCTCCTAGGAGATCAACTACTAATCTAAGGACCAACTTTCTAAAGCAGCCAAAGGCCTTATCCTTAGAAACAATAAAAGATACCAAAGAATACCTAGAGAATTCATCTACAATAATAATCCACATAGTGCAACCCGTCGTTCAAACTTTCCTTCAATATTTCTCGTCTTCTTTGTGTCATGCTTGAGCTCAGCTATCTTGCACAACATCCTTGATCATTCTTGGTCTTGGCTCCTCTATGAGTGTAGGCTTTGTCGGGACCCCAGATTTCCGAATTCAGACCCTCTGTGTATTACAGCACTAGTCCCAGATCAAAGCTAGTGCACACAGTCAAACAGTGATGATTTCATAACCAACAACGAATATTACAATAATAAAGAGTACAGACCGGAAGGTCTCTTCATTACAACTAAGGTTTCAAGACCTCGCAAATAAACAAAACACAGTGGAAGCAAAATAAACTTTGATAAAGACCCATCAATACGCCACAGGCAATTGACTGGGGAAGCGCAACCTAGTACTCTGGAAATCCTTCGTCGAATCCACACGCAAAGTAGTTGTAGTCTCCTTCCTGAGCTTCGTATTCCTCTGAGATTTTATTTTTAAGTGTAACATGTGAGTACATAAAGTACTCCGCAAGTCTTGAGAAAATGCAGTAGATGTAAGACTTAACAAAAAGGGTCATATGGTTATTTTGCACAAAGTAATATTTTATTTCCAATACCACTAAATATTTTTGATGGCAATAATTTAAACAAAGCAATTATCTTGACTGAAACTATTAAGCATTTTTATAGTGAAGGTTCTATCCACCATCACTAGATAACTGGCTCCATCTGCCAAGGCTCAAGTCTACGGGTTCCATCCACCCACACTGGCTTCATCCGCCAGGACAACCCCGAGAGTTCCATCCACTCTCGGATTCCCAAATCTTTACTTCAAAACCAAAAATAAAAGATCTACCATGTGAATGCATTCCTTACTAGCCCTTGACCATGGGCACGGCTATTCGAATAGTTTTAACACTCTGCAGAGGTTGTACAACTTTACCCACAAGAGATAAGTCATCTTAATAGCCAACATGCTTCCTTAAGCATGAGACCCAGATAAAATATCACAAAACTTTTACCTTACTCTAGTCTAGCTAGTCACTACCCGCTGAGGTTTCACCGCTGAAGGGTTAAATCCACCCAGACAGAAGCCCCCTCTTGCGCCATATGAGTACAGTAAACCCTGTCCCTCACTGTGAATAACCAGTACACCCTGGCACCCACTTTCCACTTGTGGTACATAAACTAGTCTACTGTAAATTAATCAGCTAGGTCATACTCATATAGACATGTGATTGTACGGTAGTGCTTAGTTTGGACAAACACAAGTGTCGGTCCTTAATTGACTAGGGCGGAACATACACTTTACAAGTTCTCGTGCTAACCCGCACCAATCCAATCTTACCATCCGTCCAAGTCTAAAACATCTTTTACCTTTTATTTTAGTTTAAGAACATCAACATCTTATTATCACTAAATAAAAAGATGAAATCATTCATATCAATTTTTCCACCCGAAGGGTTATTCTGACCGACTAGCTTGTCTAAGCAATTACTACTGTTCTAAAATTATTATAATAATCTCAATACTGAGACGAAAGAAACCTATGGTGACAAGGTACATGGTTGTCAATATCAAATGAGGGCATAACAAAATTGAATTTAACTAATTCCTTAAGACAAAGATTATCATTTTATGTAACATAGCAAATGCATTAGATTTAAAATAATAGAAAGTATTTCTCAAACATAGGTACAAAATGTTCAAAGGAGACTTGCCTTCGTGTGCAATATATTGACCTTCTTGCTGCTGGTCTGAGAGTTCTTCGACAACATCGGGTTCTACGCGCAAAATGATAATACAAACGAATAAATAAATACAAATAAAATTACAGAAATATAATATTTTTACTGAAAGGAAGTTTATAATTTTATATGAATTTAGAAAAAAGTTTCAACGGATTCGGAGTTCATACGAGGGAGGATGGATGTCCGGAAGATTAATTGGAAAAGAATTTATTGGAAATAAAATGTTTGAGCTTAGAAAAAATAGAATAGATTTTATGGGGATTTTACAAAGTTTGAATTTGAATTTTGGAGGTGCACAGAAAATTTGGGATGGAACTGAGGTTTTGAAAATGAACTAGGTGTTTGAAATTTAAGTTTTAAATAAATTTTCAAAATTCAAAAGGATGGTAGAAATGGATAGTTTGGAATTTTTATGAATTTAGAAATTTGAATGGGCTCAATCGGAGTTAGGATGAAGGAGAATGGACTCTCAGAAGTTTAAAATCAGAGAAAATGAATAAACTGGATTTTTGGAATTATTTTTCTAAAGGAAAATCGAATTATTGCGTCAGCACTGAATTTCTTTTCGGCCAATTGTTTTTATACTGAAAAATCGGATTTATGGCGTCTGCCCTGGGGGTAAACCCCACTGACAGGTGGGTCTCGGTCCATGGACCGAGTCCACGGGCGAGTGGGTTTGCCGAGGTGGCACGGGTGGCGGGCTTGCGCTGACGCGGCGGCCACTGGGCGCCACATGGATTGCCACATAGGCATGGCGTGCGAGCGTGGCCGTCCGGCCGGTGGTGACGCTCGGGAAGAGAGCTCGCTGGCGGTCGGTGGCACGGCGATGGCCGGCGAAGGTTGGAACGGGAAGATGGGGGCCGAGGGGAGTGGCTCACCTTGTCGCGGGCTCGGCGGGCGCGGGAGAAGGCGGTGGCGAGCAAAGGCGGCGGAGCGCCGCAGGGCTTCAGCAGGCAGCGGGAGCAGCACGGGAGGAGAGGGAGGAGGGGGAGGTGGTGCGGAGTGAGAGGAGGCGGGTTAGGTCTTTATAGGGGTGGATGGAGGCGGAGGTGTTGCGGATTTCTCACGGAGTGGGGAGTGGCGGCGGTTTGGGCGATTTGGGGAAGTGGGAGGTGGGGTAGTGGGGCGTGGGTGCGTGAGGGCGGAGGCGGTTAGGGAGTTGGGCGGCGCGCGCGGGAGAGAAGAGGGTGCCGGGTAGGGCAGAGGATCGGCGGCAGCGTGAGGTGGAAGAAGGGCGGGGAAGGGGGCAAAGCCGACAGGCGGGCCCAGCCTGTCAGCGAGGCCGAGAGGGACACGAGGGGCGGACGGAGCGGATGGGCTCGGGGAGTGACGTGGCGGGCATCGGGGCCACACACGCGGCGGGTAGAGGAGAGGGGAAGGCAGGATCCGGGCGGCTACATGGGCAGCAATCCGGCCGTCCACGTGGCGGCCGGAGGAGGGGTTGGGGTTTTTATTTTTAGGATTTGATTTCAGATTTTTCAAAAAATTGCCAGGAAATTCAAATAAGCTCCGAAAAATATGAAACTACTTCCAAAAATTTTATAAAAATTACAGAGGATTCTGGAGATAGTTTAGACTTAAATAAAAATATTTATATCCTATTTTGGTATTATATTTTTATACTAAGAATTCTTTTAATTCTAGAAATTGATTTTTAAATTTTCAGAAAATTTCAAATAAGACCCAAATACTTTGAAACATTTAATTTGAATTTAAATTTTCAAAGATCACAAATTTTGGGATGTTACAGGCCTGATCCTCGCTATTGACCGTGGTTGATTCCAAATGACGCTGCACATCCAAAGACTAAGAAATCGTTTTTGAACACAAGTTCTTTACTATTTTACCCACGTTAGCTAAAACATGCATCATGCAACACATATGCACTAATCTATGTCAAACCAAAATATCCCATGACTCAATTTTCTAAAAATCGCAATTAAATCTTACTAAAAATGCTTCTGCCGATTAGACTGCCAGCCCTAGCCTGTCAGACAGCTGGTGGCGACTAATTAGACTGCTAGGGTCTGCCGTCAGACCGCTAGAACTACAGTAAAACTAAAAATTGATGTGTTGTGGTTATAGACCAAACAGAGAGACGGTAGTATGGTAGTGGAGATGTTAGGTGAGCAATGCTTTCTCTAGGTGCTCCCCAGGTCCAGGACAACTTTATATATATTCACATGGGGAGTATTTTATAATTATGTCATTACACCCAAATATCCCTATCAAGGGCATTTATGATATTATACATGTCCCATTTTGGGCTTTACAACCTTCTAACAGGCCGGTTAGGCTTAGATGGGGGGCCATCCTTACAACATGATGTTTTTGCAAAATTCAAATATCAAAACCCAAACCATTATGGTTTGCAAATTCCAATTCAAATTTTGATCTTCTTATCTGGTTTTCTTATTCAAATTTAAATTTTTTTAGATTTTTTGGTGATTTTAGACAGTTCTTGCACAATCGGTGAAAATGAGAACAAACCATTGAACGGTTTTATTCCCTAAAATAGTTTCCTAGATCCTTGGGCTAATTATATACGATTCAAAGATATCAACTCTTTCCTTGTGTTTACGTGAATAGAGCTAAAGCATCTGGATGGAGTTGTTAGATCCACCCAAATTAATTTAACATTGTTAACTATGCAGCGGTGCCTTTACCGAAGTCCACACGTTCAGAGATAGAGCACCATGCGTCGATGTGCTATCAACAGTGCGTACGGCAGGGGATACGAGAGGTGGCGGCTAGGGTTTCAGCGAGTGTGTTTTTAGGATACCTCCCTCAGCCCCCGCACCTCTCCTTATATAACCTCCAATCGGATCCATATCCGATACGAGTAGAGATCGAATCCTACTCGAAAACTATCATCCGACCCCTTATCGATCCAACCCATTAAGTGTGTGACCCTGTAGGTTCATGTGTATTTGGCCATGGGCCGAAAACTTCTTTCTGACCCATAAGTTAGTAGCGGTCCCTAGCAGGACATAATGACTCCCAAACACACATAAAGATCATATCGGACGAAGCTATATAGTGCTTATGTACCAATCCCTTTACCTCATGATACCAGATCAAACTCAAGACGAGAAACGTGCCATCCTATGATAGCTCGATCCTTCACTCGAACCTGTAGTGGATTACTCGGTTGTGATTGACTCCTCAACCACATTTGGCATGGCCATGCACTTTCTTAATCTAACCACATCGTGGGGGCCCAAAGATATCTCTCCTGTTATATAGGAGGGGCAAATTCTATCTTGATCGCTCATATTCCTCCGCATGTTTCATAGCAAACCCGAAAAGTACCTTTATTACCACCTAGTTACGGAGTAGTGTTTGGTAACCCCTAAGCAAACTATTACACATGTAGGAAATGATGACAACCTCAAGTCTAAGGATGCTACATACACTATGTATGAGACCAACTGATGACACTTAAGAATATAACAATTCTCGCAGTGTCTCATGATGGGTCAATCCAACATCATGTTCTCTAACATGAGTCCACATTATTGATTTGATATCCCATATCCACGATCTGTGAAACATGATCATCAATCAATACATATGCTGATCTACAAATCATAATCGTCCCACATAATGATATAAGATCAGGGATAATTTAGAATAACATTAAAACATGAATAAAGAGTTTCACGAACAAGTCACATACTTGTTGATCAATATAAAAGATATTTATTCAAGGGACAAAAATAACATTTTATTCAAACATTCCTAAACATAGAAATGATACAATCATCTTCATGATTGCCTCTAGGACATATCACTAACACTCATGGCCAATGTCGACAGTGGTTTCTGTTAGGCGAGCACGTTACCTGTGCTTGCCTCCATCTGTAGATAGCCCAGGCGGCAAGGAGATTAGCTACCATAAAATTAGGGATAGACTTCTATGTTCAGTTTTTCTGTTCATGCCGTTCAATAGAAGTCTCAAGCGCGATTCCTGTTCGTCTTCATGGTATCAGATAAGGTCCGATCCTACCTCTCCAATCCATCTTTGTCTTCATCCTCTCTCTGTGACGCCTCGCCATGACTGCCCCTTCTGATGCAAACAACACCGGCTCCGATGCTGAGGCTGCTCGCCTCGCCACTCTGGCCAAGGTCGACCTCGACTCCAAAACTGCGCTGTGGACGCAGGCTGTCAGTGTCTCGAGCGTTAAACTCCTCGTCCCCATCACCCTTGATCTCCAAGCCGGCAACTACGCCCAGTGGCACGGCTTGTTTGATGTCGCTCTCGAGAAATATGCTCTCGATGATCACCTACGTGCCGCCACTTCCTCATGTCCAGACGCACAGTGGCTCCGCCTCGACGCTCTCGTCCGCTCCTGGCTGTACACAGCCATTACGCCCGAACTACTTGCCATGGTCATGGACTCCGCAGCCTCAGCGCACATGATTTGGACTCGATTCGAGGGGCTCTATCGCGACAATGCCGAGACGCGCGCCATCAATCTCGAGCAGGAGTTCTACGGACTCATGCAAGGCTCGATGTCCGTCGCCAAATACTGCCGCAAGCAGAAGGCTCTCGCCGACGAGCTGACTGCAGTTGGCACGCCGATCATCGACAAGAGCCTCGTCCTCAATACCTTGCACGGTTTGAGCCCGCGTGAAGGACCGAAATGGCAACAGAGGGGGGGTGAATGGTGCCTTTAAAACTTCCTCCCAAAGTTCTTCTTCTCCTTTAGCTAGAGAGCTAAGAAGTCAGAAAAACAATGCGCAACCGAACACAGCAACAATAAAACAAGAAGTCGTAACCGAAGACAACCGTAGTCGTAATCGTGAAACTGTGTCGGGTTTTGACCGTGGTCGAAGGAACCGATCGTGCGAAACTTGGACGAAAGATGACATGATCGGCACCGAAGCTGCAGCAAGACGACCACCGAAACTCGTCGTGGTCGTAAGACCAAAAATTGCGAGCTGCACAGTAAATACTGTTTTGTCAGGCGCACGACCACAGAGCAAGAATTTGAAGAACTTTTGATTTACAAATCCAGAACGCAAGAAACTTCAAACTTAGCAAGGATATGATCTCTAGAAGTAGATTTGTCAAGAAAATCAGAGATCTAAGCAAGGAACAGAGAGAAGACCAAAGTCGAAAAACAGAATAGAGCACGGAGGCTAAGATCGAGAATCAAGAGATTTCTCGATTTCAACTCGGCTCTCGGAATGAAATGGCCAAATGGTCTTTAGATAGATTCCCTGTTCTGAGCAAAGAAACACAAGCCAAAACTCAAGTAGAACACAAATAACAGTCGTAACAAAAGAGAGCAAATAGATCAAACAGATCATCTCAGAACACAAACAGAGAAAGATACGAGAGATGAATCCAATCTTTTCTATTGCACATGGAGGTTTCTGACCACTCCATCGGAGGTACACGAGCATCCATGCTCTACCCAGAGACAACTCACACAATAGAACAATAAGGCTCAGAGCACTCGGGGGACAACCTCACTTTGCTCCTGAGACCTAACCTCTCTATTTATAGTCTCACTAACGGGTCTCCACACAGAGACAACCCGCTAACCGAGTGGTTAAGCTTTGCAGGCCTCCAAGGCTTTACCCGTTCCTCTCAGGCAACGGCTCCACTGCTTTGCCCGTTAGCGCCACCAACTCCATAGAGCTCTCACAGAGCCTCTCCGGTGGTCACAAGTGCTTTCCCGGTGGACGCCTTCCCAGCCTTTGATATTTCTCCAAAATGCCCCTCCGCGCCTTCCGTGAAGCTTCCTCCACCGCTTTGCTGTCCATGCTGTCAGCCCACCTGGCACGACACGTCCTCTTCGGCTTTTCCACGTCGTTCTGGACCTCAACAACTCCCTTGTCTAGTCCCGACCTCCTAAGCCTCACCAAGACCGCCTCCGGTTCCCGCAACCAACAAAGACAACAAAACCATCACATAGCACCGATCCACACAGAAAACACAACCGCTCACTCAAACCGAGCTCAAGTCTTTCCACGAAAATAGACTTTACCAAACCTTGTCAAAAATGAACAAACCAGTCCACAAGGTCCATGACTTCACAAGGAACCCAACCGACCAAACCTCACCGTAATCGGACACCATATGAGCCCACACGACCGGTTTGAATGAACCCGCACGACCACGGTCAATCTGCCGACAACGTGGTCGAACACCCGACCGCACAACGTGATCGAAGACCATAGCCACGACTACCGACCACATTCGCACCCGTGCTAACGTGGTCGTGGCTCGATCGCCAACATGGTCGTGCCGCCAGCGATACAACGTGGTCGAATGCCCGAGACCACAACGTGGTCGAACGCTCCCAATTGCCAACGTGGTCGTAAACCCTTCCGACCATGGCCAAAGAACTCGTCTGTTGCTTCTACCGAATCTGATTACCACCAACGTGGTCGTCGCTACCCGTGAGACTTCGATCACGTTCAAATTCGCGGGGACACCACAGTGTGGTCGTGCGCCGTCCGGTACCGACTTCCGATCTGCGGCAACATGGTCGTAAATGCCCGAACACTTTCGACCACAACCAAAATTCCCGAGGACACCGCAACGTGGTCGTAGACCACCCGATTGAGTTCAACGTGGTCGTATAACCTTCCGACCACGACCACCGTGGTCGTCAAAGACTCGGAAGAGTTTCGACCACGACCAAACGTGGTCGCATTTAACCGTGGAGCGATCGTACCCGACTTGGACATCGACTGGGGCTAAGACTTCGCATAAGAAGCCCAAAACAAACTCAATTTTCCTTCAAACAAGAGTCAAATACTCATCACAAAGATGGGATCATCTCCACATGATCTCTCAATCTCCCCCTTGATGAGTATATTGACAAACACCGTGAAATAAGAAGTTGAGTTTGTAGAAGACGACATGGTCCAAAGAATGAAAATAAAATTATGACCATGTCGACAGAGAGAACACTAGAGTAATAGAATAAAGAGCAAATTGATCTCCAAAGCTCTAGCAAGTTCCCAGAAAGAAATTTTCTCTTTTTCTCCAATCTATTCTCCCCCTTTTGGCAATAAACACATCAAGTATGCAAGAGAGAGAATAAGTCATAATGATGGATGGAATGGTGATTTGATTACTCAAAGTATGCGAGCCATGAGAATTATCCAAAATGACCAAAATGTATTACACCAAGCCATAACATATAAGTATGCTTCAAAGATCATGACTATGTATGTAAAGTGAAGCTAAGCAACAGAAGGTATAATCTGAATTTTTAATTTGAAGTGCTTAGCAAGTCAAGTCAAACAAGATTTTAGTCTAGCTAATGATATCCACAAATGATGCAAGCCATGTCAATGAGCTAAATGGAATCGAGAAGCTAGTGTTGAGCCAACTAGAGTGCTATTTATTCAAGAATGATACATTTGTTTAAGTACACTTGAAATTTTAGCAATTGAGCACAAATGACATTTTTCTTTAGAGATCACATGGTTGTTTTCAACCATCTTTTATTCACCATGTGCTAGACCTCAAGCCTTATGCGACCACTTCAAGCAATGAGCTTAAGAAGATGATCTTGGTCATCCAAATCTCCCCTGAGTTCATGCCTTGTGCAATGGCAAGCAGTCTCATGAGAAGGAATTGGTGAGATCAGTTTTTTCGCACAAAAGAGATCTTTTTGCTTTTAATAGATTGTACTAACTTATGTGTCATCAAGAAACTATATAGCTCAATCTATTGCTCAACTAAGATTCAAGACTCAACTCAGCCTATTTGACATGGCTAGAATCATAAAAAGATAATACAAAGCTGACTAGTCTCAAATATGAACATGACATGAATTAGGTCAAAATTTAGCATTTTAATTAACCTATCATGGCAAAGACTTGACTACACATAAAAATCATGATCGATTAGCAATGGAGCACAAATCATGGCAAGATGTAACATAAGTGAAAATATGTCATGAATGGATAATAATCAAGGCTCCATGAAGTTATATTACAATGTACATGCGAAAATCCAGCCCCTCAATATGTGATGCAACTTTTAGTTCAAGTTGAGTTATGTCATCATTAAAATCTAGAAGTTCCCAAATGAACTCCCCCTGAACCAAAGCAATAAAGATCAAGAGCTGGCAAAAGAAGCAAGAAAACATGCAGTCCTTAAAGCATAGATAAGATAGAAAATACTAATGACTCAGACTAACTCTTATCTACCCCATATGACTCTAGGATAACAGCTGTCGAGAAAAACACACACTAGAGAGCAAACACGTACCCTGTCTACCCGAGAGTGGCCCAACCCTCGCTAGAACCTAAAAAGACGTGAGTGAGCTCAACCTAGTGAGATAAGAAACAGCTATCCTGGAAGCATAAGATAAGAGCAAGAAGTCTAAGCAACTCAGCAAGAGACACACTCTAACCTATGCTAGAAGGACTAAACCCAATGCACCCGCAGATGCAATGCAGCAGTAAGGAGATAGAAGCATAAATAATATGATAAAGCAATAAGGCCCAAAGCTCCCCCTCACAACAGTCCATAAGGACAAACCACCCCAAGCTCTCCCCGTAGAGCTGAAAACCTCGTGCTATCCAAAGGCTTGGTGAAGATGTTAGCTAACTGGTGGTCACTCTCCACAAACTGGAGCATGATGTCACCCTTCTCTACATGATCTCGAAGAAAGTGATATCTAATAGCAATGTGCTTGGTCCGAGAATGTTGCACTGGGTTCTTAGCAATGCTAATCGTAGACGTGTTATCGCAGAAAAGCGGAACACGGTCGATAGCTAACCCAAAGTCCCGCAGAGTCGAGACCATCCAAAGGACCCAGCTACAACAATCGGCCGCAAAGAACGCACTCGGCCTCTGCGGTGGATCAGGCAACACCGGACCGCTTCCTCGAAGACCAAGAAACGAGAGAAGTGTCAATGAACTGGCAGGTGCCTGAAGTGCTCTTCCTATCTATCCTACAGCCTGCAAAGTCTGCATCCGAAAAGGCCCTAAGGGATAGACAGGAGGAGGAAGAGTACCAGATACCATAGTCGATGGTAGCTCGAAGGTACCGAAAGATGCGCTTCACGGCCTGGCGGTGAGACACGCGAGGAGAAGCCTGAAACCGAGCACAAAGACACACGGAGAAGTGTATGTCCGGTCTCGAGGCAGTGAGGTACAAGAGAGAGCCAATCATGCTTCTGAAATCCTTTTGATCAACTGGCTCACCGTCCTCATCTGGGTCTAGAACGGCTGTAGAAGCCATCGGAGTCAACACCGGCTTTCCATCACTCATGTCAAATCGTCTCAGGAGGTCTCGAGTGTACTTGCCTTGATGCAAGAAGGTACCATCCCGAGTCTGCTTGATCTGGAAGCCAAGGAAGAATGTCAACTGACCCATCATGCTCATCTCAAAATCGGTGCTAATGAAACTAGAGCATTAGAAGAGCCGCCAAAGATAATGTCGTCGACATAAATTTGGGCGACGAAGGTCTTTATGGCCGGCGAATGAACAAGGTCTTATCAACTTTACCCATCTCGAAATCATGTCTCAAAAGATAGGACTTAAGCCTCTCATACCAAGCTCTAGGAGCCTGCTTAAGTCCATACAATGCTTTGGAAAACTTGTAGACATGACTAGGGTATTTGGGGTTCTCGAAACCTGGAGGCTGTCTGACATAGACTTCTTCCTCAATGAAGCCATTGAGAAAGGCACTCTTGACGTCCATCTGGTAAAGCTTGAAACCTTTGAAGCTGCAAAGGCAAGCGAAATTCTAATGGCCTCAAGACGAGCTACAGGGCAAAGGTCTCCTCGAAATCCGCACCCTCAACCCAGGAGTACCCACATGCAACCGCCTAGCCTTGTTTCGAATGACTACCCCATCCTCACTTTGCTTGTTCTTCAACACCCATTTGGTTCCAATGATATTGTGATCTCGAGGGGGCTCAACAAACGTCCAGACCTTGTTTCTTTCGAAACTTTCGAGCTCCTCATGCATGGCATTGACCCAAGACTCGTCAGAAAGAGCATGAGAAATGTCTTTGGGCTCAAAAGAAGCTACGAAGGCAGAGTGGAGACAGAAAAGTGACATGCCAGACTTGGAGCGTGTGACTCGCTCAAATAGGTCTCCAATCATCTGCTCAGAAGGGTGAGATTTTTGAATGTGTCTTGGAGGTCCAGGCTGAGATGAAGAAGTGGCCTCTACCTCGTGATCTGACGGGGTAGGAACAGAGCCACTAGCTCCAGAAGAAGCAGAAGGTAAGGGCTGATCACCTCGAGGTGCGGTGGAAGAAGGCACCTCAAGGGGTGGATGAGGGACTGGATCGGGTAGACAACCCTCATCTCCATCATCCTCATCATCCATGAGGATGGTCTCGATCGCTCTAGTGAACTCGAGATATCGGGCCTAGTCCCTGACCGCCTCATCGAAGGTTACTTCACGTGTTTCTACCATTTTACTAGACTCGCAGCCTGCACCCTATAAGCCCGCGAAGAAGTCGAGTAGCCTAGAAAGAGTCCATCACAAGAGCGTGACTCGAACTTATCCAGGTTTCCAGACTTCAGAATAAAGCACTTGCAACCAAACACACGAAAATGGGAAACACTAGGCTTTCGCCCGTATCTCAACTCATAAGAAGTGCAAGTGTGCCCCGAGAAAACTCTGTCAAACATGGCACGCGGTGGCTATAGCCTCACCCAAAACTTCCGCGGTGTAGAGTATTCATCGAGCATCGCCCCGCCATCTCGACCAAGGTACGGTTCTTCCTCTCCACAACACCATTTTGCTGAGGAACATATGGAGAAGAGAACTGGTGCTCTACACCTGTCTCACCACAGAAGCTCTCAAAGTAGGAATTCTTGAACTCCGTGCCATTGTCATCGCGGATCGCTCGTAAGGCACCGGAAGCTCAACAGAAAGCCTCTTGAAAAGACCTCGAAATGTGTAAACGCCTCATCCTTCGAGGCCAAGAAAACACCCAAGAATACCTCGAATAGTCATCGACCACAACAAGAACATACCACTTCCTCCTGCCGATCAGACTCGAGCCGGTCCAACTGTGTCCATATGGAGCAATGTCCTAGTGCATCGGTCATAGTAATGTGGACCGGAGGGTGAGAAGCGGCAACCATCTTACTGCGTCTTGGCATGGAGTGCAAACAAGATCTTTGACCATCTTGAGTTTCGGCAGACCACGAATGAGATCATGGCCGCTAACTCGAGTCAAATGGTCAAATCCAATATGCCCAAGTCTCCTATGCCAGAAAGAAAGGTCACGAGTCTCTGAAGCAACAAAACACCGGAGAGGATCACCGAAGACTCAAAAAATCAGCACGAAGATCCTCCCATAACGAGAAATCCATAAACCGGACTACCCAAGAATCAAGAATTTTGCAGCGTTTTCTTAAAACTTACCTCGAAACCGCTATCGGTGGTCGAGAAACCGAAAGCAAATTGTAATGCAGCTTACTCACCAAGGCAACATCTTTTAAAACAAATGAGTCATTAATGCTCACAGTACCTTTGGCGATGACGCACCCAGATGAAGCATCTCCAAAGGTGATCGTCTCATCACCTGGAGCACGGGCAAGGGAAGAAAACCAACGGGAATCTCCGGTCATGTGTCGTGAGCACCCGAAGTCTACAAGCCAAACCTTTCCCTTCCCTGCCCGGCGAACCTGAGTCAACAACAGAGTAAAGTCTCAGTAATGGGGTAAATCAAGAGTGATTTTGGCACCCAATACTGAGTAACACGTCGAGCAGATGAAGTAGTCAAGCACGACTGACCTCTATCTACCCTACGCTCTCCGTCGCTCAAGGAAGAAGAAGGTCGTGAATGCACTCAAGTCATTCTCGGATCCGACTGCTATGGGAGAGCTAGTCGGGGCACCGCAACACACCGGTCACGCCATGGTAGTCTGTCTCGATGGGAAAACAAGATCTACCCTCGTGACGGCGGAAGTCACGACCCGAGGGAGCACGAGGACGAAAAATGAAGACTCGGAAAACCAAGTCCTCGATGCTGCCCAAAGCTACTAACAAGAGCAAGCCTGACCTCGTGCTTGGTCTTAGGTGCACTCAAGGTCCGGGCGACCACGAATACGCCTAAGAGACTCAACACGGTCTATACGCGCGATCTTGGCACGCTTGAAGCATCGGTCAATCGGATGTCCATCCTTCCGATGAAGGTGCAATGATACTTTGCCTCCGAGGGGCTAAAGTAGCATGAGATGACTTCGCCTACGAGAGGTCAAGTCGCAGTGAACTCACCTTCTCGTCAAATCCCTTGGACAAAGCCCGCTGATTTAAATTGAACTTTCTTGTTCTTGGGCTTGACCTCGATCACACCTGCGGCTACGGATCTGAGCACGACAGGTGGATGCTTCCTCACATCCTCATGAAAATCATATCCTAGACCTTTTTTAAATCTGGAAATTTTAGATTGGTCTAGAATAAGGTTAAGCTTCTTCTTGCCTCCTACAAATTTCTCGAGAGTGTTCATAAGATACTGACACTCCCGAAAGAGAGAGGTGCAAGAAGAGCAAGGAGAAGAAGAAGAAACAACAGGAGGAGAGGAAGAAGAACCAACGGAAGAAGAGCGAATAGCACGTGCGTATTTTTCCTTATGCACGGCGACCTCAACCTTGAGGGCTTCGCAGGACACACAAGGGGCAGTCCTAACTCTAGTCATTTGGTCTTCGTAACTCTTCCTAAACGTCTCTACCATGTCCTTATCCTTTTCCAACACCTCAGCACAGAAAGCACAAGGAGGATGTGATTTTTCTAGAAGATCCTTAGTTAGCTTCACATATTTTTCATCTAAAGCAATCAAATCAGATTTTAGTTTATCATAATCTTTGCATGGTGAGCTAACAGGAGCCTTAGAAGCATACTGAGCCATTTTCTTATTGTAGTCAATCATTTCTTGAAACTGTTTTGAGACGATTCAAGTTCAAGAGCTAACTTAGGACGCTTTATGCAAGAAACAATAGGCTCAAGTAAAGAAGCATGCAACTCAAGAATTTTATGATCCGCCTGCTTTAGGTTCAATTTCAAGTTATTGCAATCTTCACAAGTCTCAGGCAGATCGAGCAACATGGTATAAAGACCTCTAAAAGCATTGTCCTTATCCTCACATGAGGTGCAAGAAATAGTCTCAACAGTAGAAGATGAAACAGGAACTACCCTACTCATCTCAAGCTCAGCAAGAAGACTAATGTTCTCCACCTTAACAATGTCAAGTTCCGAGGACAGACTATCATGCGAGGTCCTTAGTTTCTCCATGTCTCCAAGCAAAGCACAAGATGTATCACAGATCGTCACGGAGGGAGCGGATATAAGTGAAGTAAGCTCCGTGACAATCTATCTACTTCCTTCTCTAACTCGGTACACCTAGACTTAGCTCTAGCATGAAAACCACCTAGCTTAAGAAAAGCATGATTGAGCTGATCGTAGGTGGGACATACCTCATCCGAGTCGGAGTAGAACTCGCTGTCGCTGATCTCGCCTTCAAGGGCCATGAAGCACATGCCAGAGAAGTCGTTGCCGCCATCCTTGGGCTCTTGGTCCCCCGTCCCATCGTCGTCGCTCCATCCCTCTACCTCGCTGAGGTCGAGGTCGTCGAAGGCGGTGAGGACGCGGTGGAAGAGCTTCTTCGCCTTCCGGTTGCGGAACTTCTTCTTGCCTTGGACAGTCCGAGGGCTTCGTGTTGCGGTTCTTGTCGGGTAGTCGTTCTTGCCCGAACCGTAGTAGTCGCCTTGCCCTTCCCGCCTTGGGGCATTTTGCTCGAATGTGGTTGGGGCCACCACACTCAAAGCAAATCACTGGTCCTCTTCTTTTTTCGTCCCTCCTTCTCTTGTAAGCATGGGAGAACTTCCGAGCTAGGAGGGCCAGCTGTTCATCCTCTAGCTACTCTAACTGATCATCAGTTACGTCACAGAGAGCGGCTAGGGAGAACCCACAAAGAGAATCGGCGAGAAGAACCGAAGCGGCGGTGGGATCGGTGACTAAAGCCATCGATCGAGACTTGACCGACGAGAGACTATGTCAATCTCGTGAGTCTTGAGGCGCGAGTAAAGCGCATCAAGAGTCAGGGTCGAGAGGTCCGTGGTGTCCTTGATGGTGGTCACCTTCATTTCCCAAACCCTAAGATCGAGTGCAGAAAGCATCTGTCGAGCATTATCCGAGTCGGAGTATGTGAGACCGACGGCTCGGAGGTTGCTCAAGATCTTGTGAAACCGAGAAAAGCACTCGTCGAGGGATTCACCAGCAAGCATCTCAAATTTGCTGTATTCGCGCTTGAACTGGTCCTGTCGAACCGTCTTGATCTGGGAGGTGCCCTCATGGTATGCATCGAGGGTCACCCAGATGTTGTGAGCGGACGGCAGGTGAGAGATGCGATCAAACTCGCTCGCTCGGCCTCAGATGATGATGTTCCTCGCTTTTGCTTTGCCTCAACATCGACCATATTCCGGCATTGATGTTCTCATCGGCAGAACAACAAATTGTACTTTCACCTTCCGCCAAATGGCATACCCCGAGCTCGGATATATGTTTCCATTCGGCTCTTCCGTAGGGTAATCCAGCCATCAAAGATGGGCGGCTTGGTGGAATACTTGTCTGTGCCATGGCTCTTTGAGACCGGTTAAGATCTATGAAGAAGAGCTAACCGGCTCGGATACCAATTGAAGGACCGAAATGGCAACAGAGGGGGGTGAATGGTGCCTTTAAAACTTCCTCCCAAAGTTCTTCTTCTCCTTTAGCTAGAGAGCTAAGAAGTCAGAAAAACAACGCCAACCGAACACAAAGAACAATAAAACAAGAAGTCGAATCAAGACAACCGTAGTCGTAATCGTGAAACCGTGTCGGGTTTTGACCGTGGTCGAAGGAACCGATCAGGCGAAACTTGGACGAAAGATGACGTGATCGGCACCGAAGCTGCAGCAAGACGACCACCGAAACTCGCCGTGGTCGTAAGACCAAAATTGCGAGCCGCACAAGAATACTGCTTTGTCGGCGCACGACCACAGAGCAAGAATTTGAAGAACTTTTGATTTACAAATCCAGAACGCAAGAAACTTCAAACTTAGCAAGGATATGATCTCTAGAAGTAGATTTGTCAAAAAAATCAGAGATCTAAGCAAGGAACAGAGAGAAGACCAAAGTCGAAAAATGTAATGTAGCACGTGAGGCGGAGACCGAGAATCAAGAGATTTCTCCGATTTCAACTCGACTCTCGGAATGAAATGGCCAAATGGTCTTTAGATAGATTCCTGCTCGAGCAAAGAAACACAAGCCAAAACTCAAGTAGAACACAAATAACGTCGAACAAAAAGAGAGCAAATAGATCAAACAGATCATCTCAAGAACACAAACAGAGAAAGATACGAGAGATGAATCCAATCTTTTCTATTGCACATGGAGGTTTCTCTGACCACTCCATCGGAGGTACACGAGCATCCATGCTCTACCCGAGACAACTCACACAATAGAACAATAAGGCTCGAGCACTCTGGGACAACCTCACTTTGCTCCCGAGACCTAACCTCTATTTATAGTCTCACTAACGGGTCTCCACACGAAACAACCCGCTAACCGAGTGGTTAAGCTTTGCAGCCTCCAAGGCTTTACCCGCTCCTCTCGTGCAACGGCTCCACCGCTTTGCCCGTTAGCGCCACCAACTCCATAGAGCTCTCACGAGCCTCTCCGGGTCACAGAGCTTTCCCAAGAGACGCCTTCCCCAGCTTTGACATTTCTCCAAAATGCCCCTCCGCGCCTTCCGTGAAGCTTCCTCCACCGCTTTGTCGTCCATGCCGTCGACCCACCGGCACGACACGTCCTCTTCGGCTTTTCCACGTCGCTCGACCTCAACAACTCTCTTGTCTAGTCCCGACCTCCTAAGCCTCACCAAGACTGTCTCCTGGTTCCTGCAATCAACAAAGACAACAAAACCATCACATAGCATTGATCCACACAGGAAAACACAACCTGCTCAGCTCAAACCGAGCTCAAGTCTTTTCCACAGAAAATAGACTTTACCAAACCTTGTCAAAAAATGAACAAACCAGTCCACAAGGTCCATGACTTCACAAGGAACCCAACCGACCAAACCTCACCGTAATCGGACACCATATGAGCCCACACGACCGGTTTGAATGAACCCGCACGACCACGGTCAATCTGCCGACAACGTGGTCGAACACCCGACCGCACAACGTGATCGAAGACCATAGCCACGACTACCGACCACATTCAGACCCGTGCTAACGTGGTCGTGGCTCTGATCGGCCAACATGGTCGTACCCGCTAGCGATACAACGTGGTCGAATGCCCGAGACCACAACGTGGTCGAACGCTCCCAATTGCCAACGTGGTCGTAAACCCTTCCGACCATGGCCAAAGAACTCGTCTGCTGCTCGGTGAACTGATTACCACCAACGTGGTCGTACGCTACCTAGTAGACTTCCGATCACGTTCAAATTCGCCGGGGACGCCACAGCGTGGTCGTACGCCGTCCGTTTGACTTCCGATACGCGGCAACATGGTCGTAAATGCCCCGAAACACTTTCGACCACAACCAAAATTCCCGAGGACGCCGCAACGTGGTCGTAGACCACCCGATTGAGTTCAACGTGGTCGTATAACCTTCCGACCACGACCACCGTGGTCGTACAACACTCGGAAGAGTTTCGACCACGACCAAACGTGGTCGTACGAACCAGGGAGCGATCGTACACGACTTGGACATCGACCAGGGCTAAGACTTCGCATAAGAAGCCCAAAACAAACTCAATTTTCCTTCAAACAAGAGTCAAATACTCATCACAAAGATGGGATCATCTCCACATGATCTCTCACCGCGGCTCGCGCACATGCGCACGCTCATCTCTATGAGCGTCCCGTTCCATCCTTCCTGGAGACTCGCTCGGCCCTCCTCCTCGAAGAACTGACCACGCCAACCGAGTCTTCTGACAGCAGTTCGACTCCTTCGGCTTTCGTCACCACCTCCGGCGCCAACTCCTCCAAGGACTCCTCCGGTGGGTCTTCTTCTACCAGCAATGGCCAAAACCGCACCACCAACTCCGGCTCCAATCACAACAATAATCATCGCCGCAACAACGGCCGCGGCAACGGTGGAGGCGGCCACCACGGTGGTAGCGGCGGCAGTTAGGGTGCTAATAGGGCGGCGCCAACCCTAGCACCCACAGCTCCGCTCCTTGGCCCTCGCTGCAAAATCCCTGGTTCAGATCCATTCGACTGTGGCCTGGCCAGGGTCAGGGTGTCTTAGGCCCCCGGCCGGGTGCTTTCACTGCTACTGTCCCACCTCCGGCACCGTCTCCCAGCGTCCAGTGGCCATCCGCGCCGAGCTCGCAGTGGCCTGGTATGCCGACGCCCTCCGCGCAGTACGCCTACGCGCTCCTACCTCCTGGGATCAACACCACCTCTTGCAGGCATTCAACACCATGCAGCTGAACCCTCCCTCTTCGGATTGGCTGATGGATTCTGGGGCATCTACGCATATGACCTCAGATCAGGGTAACCTCTCGTCTTTCTCTAACATTCTTTCCACTGCTTCCTCTTATGCCATCGTTGGAAACGGGTCTCATGTTCCAATTACCCACACTGGCATGGCTTCCCTTAATTTTCCGTCGCGTTCTTTTCGTCTAAACAATGTAATTGTCACTCCCTCTCTCATTAAGAACTTGATTTCCGTCCGTCGCTTCGCTATTGACAATCATTGTTCTGTCGAATTTGACCCCTTTGGCCTTTCTGTGAAGGATCTTCAAACCAAGAACGTGATCATCAGGTGCAATAGCCGTGGTGACCTTTACCCGCTTCATTGGCCGCCGCCTGCTCCCCATGCATTCCTCCTCCACATTGTGGCATCGACGTCTCGGTCACCTCGGGGCATAGGCCTTATCACATCTTGCCAGTACATCTCATATTTCATGTAATAAAATTTCGAAAGAATCCTTATGCCATGCATGCCAACTTGGCCGACATGTGCGTCTTCCGTTTTATCCTTCGTCCACTCGTACTACTAAAGCTTTCGAGTTAATACACTGCGATCTTTGGACCTCGCTAGTCCCCAGTATTTCGGGTTACAAATATTATCTCGTTGTGCTTGATGATTTCACTCACTACTTGTGGACGTTCCCAGTTCGACTGAAATCCGAGGTGTTCGCTATTCTTCACAACTTCCTTGCTTATGTCCGCATTCAGTTTTCCTCTACCGTTCACGGTTTCCAGTGCGACAATGGTGGAGAATTAAACAATCAAACCATGCGTCTTCATCTTCTCTCACATGGCATTGCACTCCGCATGTCATGTCCACATACATCTCAACAGAACGGTAAAGCAGAACGTATTATCCGTTCTACCAATAACATTCTTCGGTGTCTCCTCTTTCAGGCCAGCATGCCTCCTCAATATTGGATCGAGGCCCTCCACACCGCCACTTACCTTCTTAACCTCCACCCCACCAAGTCGCTCAACTTCGGTACTCCTCACCATGCTCTTTTTGGATCACCTCCCGAGTACTCTCATCTTCGCGTTTTCGGTTGTACGTGCTATCTGAACCTGTCCACCAAAGCTCCTCACAAGCTCGCTCCGTGCTCCGCGCCTTGTGTTTTTCTCGGCTACCCCACAAATCACAAGGGATACCGCTGCCTTGATCTTTCCACGAACTGTGTCATCATCTCTCGTCATGTCACCTTTGACGAGTCCTCTTTTTCGTTCGCGGAGCAGCCACGACTATCGGTTCCCTCCGACTTTGATTTCTTGTCAATTGCATCACATACATCTTCGGCTGCTCCTCAACCCATTGAGCGTCCACACTCCCCACCGCCCACCGCCACGCCACCCACCGCCCCCGCCACGCCAGATCTATGTCGCATGCAACCGCAAAGATCACACCTTCCGTCTGCCGTGTTGCATCCATCTAACGCGTCGCATGCAAATGCAGCATCACACCTTCCGTTTGCCATGCCGCATCCAACCACCGCGCCGCTTCCACCTGACACTACTGCCGTTCCACCACCACCCACATCACAACAAATCATTCCACCTGTGAATGATCACATCATGACCACCCGTGGTAAACACGGTTTTCGTCTCCCAGTGGATCAACTCAACCTCCATGTGGTCGCCCCATCACCAATTCCGCGCTCTTATCGCATTGTTCTTAATGATGATAATTGGCGTCTGGCTATGCAGCAAAAATTTGATGCTTTACGTGCTAATCACACGTGGGATCTTGTTCCCCGTCCTGCTGGTGCTAATATTGTTACAGGAAAGTGGATTTATCGGCACAAGTTGAAGCCTGATGGCTCCTTGGACTGATACAAGGCTCGGTGGGTACTTCGGGGTTTCTCTCAGTGGCCCAGGGTCGACTTCGGCGAAACGTTCTCTCTGGTTGTTAAACCGGCCACCGTGCGCACTGTTCTCACTCTTGCGCTCTCCAATGGTTGGCCGGTCCATCAGCTCGACATCAACAACACCTTCCTCAATGGCACGCTTGCCGAAGTTGTTTACTGTCAACAGCCATCTGGCTTCATTAACACCTCGCGCCCCACACATGTCTGCCGTCTGAACCGATCGCTCTATGATCTCAAGCAGGCCCCGCGCGCCTGGTTCAGTCGCATCGCCGCCTTCCTGGCGTCCTTGGGCTTCACCGCATCCAAGGCCGATCCGTCTCTCTTCATCTATCGGTGTGGCACCGACATGGCGTACTTGCTGTTGTACATCGACGACATCGTCTTGACAGCTTCGACGATCACACTACTACGTTCACCTGATTGACTCCCGTCGACGTGAGTTCTCACTCAAGGACATGGGGGCTCTCCACTACTTCCTCGGTGTCTCCGTCGAGCGCACCAGCACCGGCTTCTTCCTCTCCCAGCGTCAGTATACTAAGGATATCCTGGCTCGAGCCGGCATGAGCAACTGCAAGCCTTGCAACACGCCGGTTGACACCTCCGCCAAGCTTTCCTCCACCGGACCTCTAGTGGCATGCGCCACTGACTATCGGAGCATCGTCGATGCCCTTCAGTACCTTACGTTCACGTGACCGGACATCGCTTATGCGGTACAACAGGCGTGTCTCCACATGCATGATCCTCGGGAACCACATGCGAACATCCTCAAGCGCATTCTCCGCTACCTCAAGGGCACCATCGACCACGGACTTCAGCTTCATCGCACCTCATCGGCATCTCTCACCGCTTACACGGATGCCGACTGGGCCGGCTGCCTCAACACGCGGAAATCTACATCAGGTTATGCAGTCTTCCTCGGGGACAACCTTGTCTCATAGTCCTCCAAACGGCAGCAGACGGTATCACGGTCAAGCACCGAAGCAGAGTACCACGCTGTCGCCAAGTCCTGTTGGCTTCGACAACTTCTGGCGGAACTCCATCGTCCTCTTCAGCATGCGACAATTGTCTTCTGCGATAATACCAGTGCAGTCTATCTCTCCACTAATCCTGTCCAACATCAGCAGACGAAGCACATTGAGATAGATCTCCACTTTATTCGCGAACGTGTAGCCCTCGGTGAGGTCCGTGTGCTACACGTCCCGACGTCTTCGTAGTTCGCAGACATCTTCACGAAGGGCTTACCAACGGCCGTCTTTAAATAGTTTTATTCCAGTTTGAACATCTGTCCTCCTCCGGTTCCAACTGCAGGGGTGTTAGGCGAGCACGTTACCTGTGCTTGCCTCCATCTGCAGATAGCCCAGGCGGCAAGGAGATTAGCTACCATAAAATCAGGGATAGACTCTATGTTCAGTTCCCAACCAAATACGGTTGCGTCCTGTACTTATAGGGGGATTTGCTCATGTGCCCCAAAGTTTAATGGCGTTTGCTCAAATGCCCCATGATGTCTCAACGACATGTGGGTCCCGGACCCGCATGTCGATGAGACATCATCGCATTCGAAGAAACGCCATTAAACTTTCGAAGTGGAGCAATTTTTCCGTACTTATATACTCATGCCGTTCAATAGAAGTCTCAAGTGCGATTCCTGTTCGACAGTGGTTTCTTGCTCGACCGTGCCTCCTCCACCTGATTCACCTCCTTGGTGCCTTGCAATGTCAAAGTGCGCAACCTCGCCCTCGATTCCATTTGCGGCGATGGCTGCCAACATGCTGCCGATCTGGATATGGAAGTGTCCCTATTTCAATTGCGCCCCTCGCCTGGTATATCTTCGATTTGTGGGTTTGTCAACAAATCCGTAAGCCCCCGTTCCCCACCCTTGATTTCCTCACCCAGAATTCGTGATCGGGATTTGTATGTGGGGTCTGGGTGAGCAGTACCTAAAAGAAGGTCGTTCAAATCCTGACCTCCAACAAACATGAGGGTAAGTTCCAGTTCTTCAAGATGCAAAGTGACCTCATCGAGGACATCATCAGTGAAGTAGGCCACTCTTACTACCATGGCTTCAACAAGGCCATCCAGAACTACTCCCAGGTCCGGTCGACTCACCAGGTCACTTAATTCTTCATTCATTTTCGTCCGCAGAGTGGAGTTGTTACATTGGCATACCATGATCCTTGTGTCTAGACGCAAGTCGATGGCTAGGTAGATGATGGTTTTCTATGAAATGGCTTGAAGGGGCTGCACCCTAGATTAGTTTATGTCTTACATTAGCATTTGAGAAGTTGGATTAGATAGATTCAAGTTTACATCACAACTTGATTTTCAACTTTGGCCAAGGAAACGCGACTATCTATTGTAGGGAATTTTCTATGAATTTGTAGATAGGATCATTAATTCATGCAATCTTATTGCATGGGTAGTTAGATGGATCGTTAGTAAACCGTAGTTGATTGTTACATATGTTGATTGTGGATTCGATAAATCTTGGAATACCCTAGATGAAAAGCTACAATTGACCCGTGTGCTGTGGTTATATTTGATTGTACGCAATTTGTGTCAACCAAAGTATTGATTTTTGTTGCAATGCAAGGGCACATTACTAATATCAAAAGAACCGAAGTAGGACAGAAAACAAGAAGTTTCAGCAAACCAAAGATATCGGAGACTAAGCTTCATTCAAAATGGCTTTTGGCTTCTGGCTTTTAGCTTCTAGAAGTTAGAAGCTGTTTTGAATGCGTTAGCTTCTTAACATGGCTTTTTTTTCTTTTTTTCTTTGCATTGTCCTTGGAGATATAATGTTTTTTTCATTTTCCCTCTTTTTTCTTCATTTTCCTTTAATTGAATGCGTCGGCCAAAAGCTAATAACTACTGCAGTGCGTATTTCAATCAAAAACCAACAGCTACAATCAAAAGCCATCAACAAAAGTCATTTTTGAACAGGACCTAGATGACAAAAGAAAATTGAACAGGGACAACCTCTTGTTACGTTGGTGGGTGTTGGTGGAAACATAAACCCACGTTGATGCACTCTAGTTACAATGAGGTACCTATCCACAAATATTCCTTCCAATTACTCTGCTAATATGATATAATATCAATTCAGTCATTACTGCGTCCTCTTTTACTGAATATTGGACATACGCAGTCAAGAACACACCAATGACCATTTGATAGTCATGACTTAGCAGTTAACAGAACAAATATCCAGAATAATTGTTATCAATGTAACAACAAAAAGTTCAGAAAAAAAAAGATCAGACCAAAGGTAAGGTTCAAAACATCATTTTGAAACCATTACAAGAAGTGTGACTTTGATAAGAGATAATTATGTTTGCTTTTTTTAATTCTAGAAAGCAATTTATAATAACACAAGCATGGTAGCATTACTAATCTAAAGTTCCATTACACAGACAGGATTGGATCATGAATTCATGACACACAAGATCTCCGAATCCAGTTTAGCCTGACAGGTTTACAAAATATTTCAAACTCCACAGTCATGGCAGACGCCTTCATTTTTGTTATCCTTCAGAAAATAGCTTATACATTAGGCGGAGAGGCAGTGAAGGTCATAGGCTCACATCTGGGGACAAAAGTATCAATTCTGTCTCAAGTTGAGAGCAGTATGAGGCAGCTTGAAAGCGAATTCATTGTGATGCAAGCTTTTATCAGTCAAGCGCATACACAACCTTTATGCGATACTGTATATGATGCCTGGGTTGCTGAAGTAAAGAAGGTCGCACATGATGCTGAGAATGTCATCGATGAATATGCATATCTGATAGGGCAAACAGCCGTAAAAAGCAGCTTGTTAAAGAAATGGTTAATTCATTCCGGAAACATCTCTGCATGGTGCAATATTGCTACAAAGTTTAAGGGGATTGAAGAACATCTTCATAAGCTCACAAGCATAAAGGATCGTTATGGCATTTCGATCAATCAACAACAAGGTTACCCTAGTCATCAGAGGCTCCAGCTAATGTATTTTGACACCGAAGATGATATTATTGGGAATGAAGAAGAATCAGCATGGATCATGGATCAGTTGACACATGGGCATGAAGCTCGTACAGTGATCTCCATTTGTGGTATGGGTGGGTTGGGCAAAACAACACTTGCCCATGGCATCTACAAGAAGAATGAAGTTAGAAAAAAGTTTGACTGTGTTGCATGGATTTCAGTGTCCCAAAGCTACAGAGTTGAAGAGTTAATGAGGAGAATACTAAAACAGCTCCTACAGGAGAAAGAGAATATCCCAGATCAGTTTGATGCAATGGATGAGGAAAGCCTAGCAGAAAGACTAACAAGTTACATGCAGGATAAAAAATATTTAGTTGTCTTAGACGACATGTGGAGTCGAGATGCTTGGACATCATTAGATCGAGTATTGGTTACAAACAAAAAAGGAAGCAGAGTTATCATTACAACTAGACTGGAAGATATTGCTTCCATAGCAGATGGTGAACACTGTATGCAAATAAAAATTCTAAGACAGAAGGTAGCATGGGATCTGTTCTGTGTAAAAGCCTTTCCAAGACAAGAAGGAAAGCAGTGTCCTCAAAGTCTGATTCACTGGGCAGAAAAGATTGTGAACAAGTGTGAAGGCTTACCACTTGCTATTGTTGCCATTGGTAGTCTCCTGTCCCACAAAAAGGTAGATGAGCAAGAATGGAAATCATTCTATGCTCAACTACACTGGCAACTAAGTAACAACACAGAGCTGAATTTTGTGGCAAATATTCTTAATCTCAGCTTCGATAACCTACCAGGATATTTAAAAAACTGCTTCCTTTATTGTAGCTTGTTCCCTGAAGATTATGCGATTAAAAGGAACCAGATAATTCGGCTATGGATTGCAGAAGGATTTGTTGAGGAAAGGGTACCAGAAATTACAATTGAGGAAGTAGCTGAAGAATACCTCACAGAACTAAGTCAACGTTCACTTCTTCAAGTTGTAGGCAGAAACGCATATGGAAGAGCAAAGAAGTTTCAAATGCATGATCTAGTGAGGGAAATAACAATAACAAAATGTAGAAGAGAGAAGTTTTCCATTCTTATGAATAATCCTCGCGTTACAGAACTTGGTGGTGAAGCACGTCGAATTTCTTTACTGAAAGGTGGGGATGGTATAGAACCAGGTGAGGGTGTGGAAACTATCCGGACCTTTATTTCATTTGATAAGGAGATAGCACCTGCTTGTCTAGAGAATGCATTTGCAAATTTCAGATTGCTGAGAGTTTTGTCCTTGAGATTTGCAAACTTTGAGAAGCTGCCGAATGTTGTCACCAATCTATTCAATTTGCACCACCTTGATTTATCTTTTACAAAAGTTAAAAAGATCCCCAAATCACTGTGTAGGTTGAGGAAACTGCAGATGTTGGATCTTTGGTTTAGTGGTGTAGTGGAACTGCCACGTGAAATAAAGATGCTTACCAAGCTACGATACCTGAGCACCTGTGTCATCCATGATTTGGGCTACAGAACCTTTGACCGTTTCCAAGCAACTCAAGTGCCTTATGAAATCTGTCTTCTCAAGGATTTACATATACTCAAATGCATAGAAGCAAACAAGAATCTACTTGCCAATCTGGGGAAGTTGACACAGCTACGAAACCTTTTCATCATGAAAGTGAGGAATGAGTATATCAAGGAATTATGGGCCTCCATCAAAAGGATGCCCAACCTTGTTAGGTTGGGTGTGGTCTCTTATGACAAGGATGAGGTTCTTAATCTGGACAATTTGGATCCCCTCCCAGATTTGGAAAGATTATGCTTGAAGAGCAGGTTGCAAGGAGGGTTAATTCCGTCAATGTTCTGCAATTTCAGTAAACTCAAGGCCCTACAAATGGAGTGGTCCAGGCTGGCAGTTGATCCACTTCCTTCTTTTTCACACTTGTCGAACCTCACTGAAGTTAAGCTTTGCAGGGTGTACGATGGGCAGCTAATGACCTTTCAGAAAAGCTGGTTTCCAAAGCTAAAGAGATTGTCCCTAGTTGACATGCAGCAACTTAGCTGCATCGAATTCAAGGCTGGCACCTTGCAAAGCCTAAACTATGTAAAACTCGTTGGTTTAACAAATATGCTAGTTGTACCAGCAGGATTTCAACATCTGACATCACTCGAAAGGATGTTCCTTCAAGATATGGCAGAAGAATTTGTACAGAGGGCACACGGAGAGGATTGGGTTTACATTCAGCACATCCATAGCATACGGCATCGTATTCCATCTGGGACAGTGCAAATTCATTGGTAAGGATGTTTCTTATTTACTTTATGCACAATGCAGCATTTATATATGCCTTCTGATTTTCATACACAGTAAAAAAAATCCAATGATTGGCATGAGCAACAGACTGATCAAATTTACCAAGAACAGTCTCAACTTCACATGTGGTCTTTAGTCCTATTTTGCTGCAAACCCTTAGTAAGCATAGAATGGTTGCCCCAAGTTTGCTACCAAATTAAAAATTACATAGAAAGAGCATACGTTTTCCAGGCTACCAACTACAACTAATTGAATATAATTATTTCAAATAAAATATTTTATGCCTGAGTGCTTAGCATTATTGTGCAGCATGGAACAACTTGACAGGGCTATTTACAGTACAGTTTAACAATATCGTAGATCAATAATATTGGGTTATGTGTATCTTCTCTTCAGTTTGATACTTCAAGGTGTTCGAACTAAAATTTGTAGTAGTCTCAGAGATCTTTCATTATTTTCAAAGAATAAGGCAGACTACAAGTACATTTTTTTTGGTGAACGTATCACCAGGACTAATTGTTGAAAATCTAGCACAACTGAGAAAGCAATAGTGGGTAAAAAAAAACTGAGAAAGCAATTACCAATTTCCTGCGTTAAAGTTTTTTTCTCATGGACATGCAGTGCACAAATAAACGGACACATGTCGCTCAATCAAGTGGCGAAAGGATGAAGCATTTGGTAAGTATAATTATTGTTCCATATTTGGTAAATGAGATCGTGTGACCAGTGAATTGAATAACTGATATAACTTCTTGTCACAGGTGATAAACAGAAAGGCAACGTATCCTGTACACAGAGTCTTCTTTGTGTACTCATGCACTGGGCCATCCTGGACTCTCCGATGGTGATCCTAGAGACAAGATACATGCGGGCACAATTTGCAAAAATACGCCTGCCTCTCCCTGCGAATTTTTCGAAAGCCCCCGTCGCCTCCCGACACCAACTCACCTCCCTTTCTCATCCCAATCCCCATCTCCCAAGCCCTCTCCACGCGGCGGCAGCGGCGGCATCCACAGTCGACGGCGACCACCATATACCCATCTCTGTGAGGCGGTGACAACGTTGTGCGTGCCGGGCGGAGGCCAAAATACAGATCTTCATGCCAGCGCTCAGCTCCACCATGACCGAGGACAAGATAGTCTCCTGGACCACCGGCGGGGACAAGCACCACAGGGAGGAATCCGTCGTGGAAGGTCTCTACGTCCATCTCGGTGGCGGTCAAGGAGATGATCTTGCCATCGGTCATGGTGGAGCTGAGCACCAGCAAGAAGATCTCCGGCGCTGCCGCCACATGGAGATGGGGATGGGGTGGTTGCCATCGTCGCCGCACAGAGATGGTTTGGGTTTAGGAGATGGGGATTGGGATGGGGAAAGGGACATGGGCTACACTGGGTTTTTTTTTTGCAAATTTACAGCGAGAGGCGGGCGGTTTTGTGCAAATTGTGCCCTCTTGGATCGTGTCCATTGGATCTCGATCGGAGGGTCGAGAATGGCCGAGTGCATGGTACACGAAGGAGGTTGTGGCTGTGTGCATGACATACGTTGCCAAACAGAATAATGTGGCTGATGTTGGAGCACTTTTACCTCAGAATTTGTTGCCTGTTTCATAGATCATCACAAGACATCTCAAGTTAACAACATTTCATTTTGTTCAAAGTAAACATCTACGTTCGGTGAGGGGGCATATGACACTTTTTTTCAGAATTGTGTGTTTGTTTGGTGCTTAAACCACATTGGTTTGAACAATTGCACCTATTGAACTAGATGTGCCCCCTCCAACAAATATTTATGAAGCTACATACTCATAACTGTATGTACTACTTAATATGCAACAGCATAATTCAGTAATAATCGTTGAACATTTTCTTACCCACGGTGTCATCTATTGTAATCGTTATCGGTTATTTCTGCTGTATGAACAAAGCACGAACATTTGCTGGTTTCGCTAATATCAACGCAACTTTTTGATGAAGTTTTCAACTTGTGAAGATCTTGAATGATTGTGCAGTCTAGCTTTCTAATGATTGCAATACTTCGATTGGCCCCCTATTAATTCAAATATTAGAGTATTTTAAACGTGAACAAATCCTTCCTTTTAACAGAACTTTAGCAAAGCTTATATTGACTAAACTGAACTTTTTTGTATTGACAGTACTCTTATGATTTCATAGCTTATCCTTGTGAGGCTAACAGAATTAAAAAAAAACTTCTATAGAAATTCTATTGTACAAGTACTTCTATAGATGATTTGGTACAACTAAAAGCAAAACAGAAAATCTGAATACATAGGAAGAACTGCAGATCTTTGATTGCGTGAAGAGTGGGCACTTAAACTCATGACATCAAACACCACAATCTTATGCTCCATCACCAGGCTACAGGGCTGGCCCCATTAGGTACAAACACTGCACCATTCTATCTCCGCTCTGGAGTGGAGAATATGTCAAAATAAGTATCCAAAAGACTAGGAATTCTTCGCGACACCGAGGATCAGGTGTGCGGCACCATAAGAAGCCGCTTCGTTCACCAGAGTTTTTCGGATAGACAATCCTCCACAGATCTTGAGCTCCAAATTGATCTGGTGCATGTAAATGGAACAGCAAAATAATGAGAAATTTGAGGCAACCTTCCATTAAAGATCAGTGAGCCGCAAAATGTTGGTAGTAAAAAAAACTAAGGGTGACAAAAATTTGTCTGCAAAAAAAGGGTGTCCAAAATTGCAAGGCGTCGAAAAAGAGAAGACAAAAATCGAACCATCCAGTAATTAAAATTGGTAGCATGAGTGATATGGCAAAGGTGGAAAGTCTGAACCAAAATTGAATGGGCCAGTGATCACCACTGAAAAAAAGACCACGAGCAGCTCATGAATAAAGCAGAAAGAGGAGAATTTTGCTCTGCAGCTGAGTATTGGAACGACTGCGGCTGAGTATTGGAACGACTGACCTGCTTGAGGTTGCAGAATCCATCTTACACGGCGAGCACCAACACGAGGGAGTCTGCGGCCTTGCTCCTCTCCTCCAATCCCAACCGTCGTACATGCAGTATTCGGTCTAACATTTGACATGACTGAAATTTGGACAAGGAATTAACTAACCCATATTTGCTCAAGAGTTGGCGAGAAAATGGAGTCCGGTGTCATGTGAAAGGAGGCACCCGAATCTAGAACCCAAGAGGTACCTAGAGGAGACGTCTGAGCTAGACTGCAGAACCTGGTGAGCTTTGAGAGAGCTGCTGAAGTAGAGCCTAGCAGAGCTGCTGAACAGAGTCACCTTTCTGAGCAGAAGCTGATGGCTGGTCTGTCCTCCTGTGAAGGAAGGGCTTGCGCCCCTTTTGTCGCCCACCCCCGTGCCTTGTTCCGCTTTTTCACACCGCACAACTCTGGTAGTCGTGCCTGAAGTTCTTGTAGCCGTGCCTTGTTCCGCTTTTTTCACACCGCACAACTCTGGTAGTCGTGCCTGAAGTTCTTGTAGTAGTTACACCGAGACAAAGCTCTTCAGCCCGAAGCATCGAAAGGGCCTCTGTAACAGTCGGCCGTGGAGAGCGGCTCAGCATCGCTGCTCTGCTGGTATCGCTCACGCAAGTACTCCTAGATCTGTCGAGTAGACTATAGACCAACAATGTCTGGCTGGATAGAGTCATCAACACTGACCACCAGGATAGCACGAACACGGGGCTCGTGAGCACACCAGCGCTCGAAAGCATCAATGGCATACTGAAAAGCCTCACCAGCAGCGTCAGCAGCAGTCATTGCCTCCTTGGCTGCCTCATATGCTGCAGAAGTAGACTGCCTAGGAGGTTGAATCGATGGTGTCGGAGAAAGGCGTGCACCGGTGACATATCCCTAAAGGCGGAGACCATCAAACGTGATCTCCATGAGAGAAGACCATAACATGTAGTTCGTTACATAGAGCTTTGTTCCCGAGAATGGGATTGCAGCAGATGGAATGGAAGCCATCGGTAGGCGCACTGGACGACACGGTGACCAAGGCAACGAATTCTAACAGGCAGCGCTGGACGGCGTGACGGTTAGATCAACATTATATTTTTCTCTTTTTTTCTCTTGTTTTTTTTTCTTTTTTTCAAAGCTACAAAAACTACGTAGCTTCGCTTCTTCGCTTCGGCAGAAGCAGAAGAACGACTCGCTCGGGCGTCGCCGAGGCGACGAGCGGGCGGCCGGCGGAGCGGGTGGTCGGCGGAGAGGCGGCCGACGGAGCGACGATCGCGAGCGGTGGTCGGCGAGCGTATAGCGGCGGCTTAGTGGCCGTTGGCAACGTGGAGGCATGTAGCGATCGGGTGAAGACAACGGCGGCGGCGGCGACAATTGATCGATCGGATCGGCGGCGGGTCGATCGAGCGAGATAGCACGGATCCGGCGGCGGCTCGGCGACGGTGGCCCGGCGGCGACCAGCGGCGGCTCGGCGAAGGTGGCGGGCGGCGGTGGCGGCTCGGCGAAGGTGCCGGGCGGAGGTAGCCGGGAGGCGGGCGGCTCATGCGGAGGTGGCCTGGCGGTAGCGGCTTGATGGAGACGGCACAGGCGGCGACGACGACCTAAGCAGCGGTTGCTCGGGCAGAGACAGCCCAGGCAGCGGCGGCTCGGGCGGCGACAGAGGCAGTGGAAAAACAAAGTCATAGCCCTAGCTCTGATACCATATTATGAATATTGTGTATATATTTATGAGGCCCAAAGAGCAATATATATATGGAGTACAAATGAATATACAGAAGAATATGCCATATACAGATAAAGAAACTAAGGCATATAAGGAAACGAATAACAATCATATTCTATCCTTAACATTTCTATCAATTTGTCAATTCTCGTTTAGACAAATTGACTCATTCAGACAAATTGACAAATTTCTGTCATAGTGATAGTGTCATTCTTATTCATAAATTGACAATCACAAATATCATTCACCGAAAAGTGACAAATATCATTCATCATTGATAAATTCACAAACATGAAATATCGTTCAGACATTCACAACCAATATCATGAAATCATATTTCATAATTACTCTAGTAATGCAAAATTCATATGACCAAAGTAGATGTGTTCCTTACATATTGATGGTCAAAAACTAAATATGTCAGTCTGACTATATGCAGTGACACTGAAGTACGATGTATGATTCTTCTTATTACGGTCAAGTGCTTACTTCGGGTAGGTGATTAGATCTCCGCTGAACACTCATTAAGACGCAGCCTGAGCTCTGAGTGGTCGGTTCAACTATACAGCAGTGATAAATTCACAAATACGAAGTATCATTCAGACATTCACTGTCACCGACAAATAGACAAACTACAAAATACAAATACCTTTCTATCTTCAGACTTCAGTAGTTCAGTTCTTCACGTCTTCAGTTCTTCTGTTCTTCAGAGTTCAGACTTCACTAATCACTACTTCAGCAGTTCAGCGTCAGCCTGCGCCTTGGCCCTTGCGGCATGCCCAGTGGCCCGACCGCCCGAGTGCCAGTCTGCCGCCTGCCCCTCATCCCCTACGCGCTGCGCCCCTTGCCGCCCTGCGAGGCGGCGGCCCGCCCCGTGGCCCCCGACCTCCACCACGTCCAACCGGCCGCGCCCGCCCTGCTGGCTTGCTCAGGTGCTCAGGTTCAGCTGCTCTTGCTACCCACTGCCGGAGTGCCGGATTGGGCAATAGAATGGGGATTGCGGAATGAGAATATGAGAATAGGGTTAGGGGAGATGGGGAGTGGGGAGAGGCTACCTGGGATTCATCTGGGAGCTTGCGGCGTCGGCAATTTGGCCGCTTCGACGGGACACGGGACTGGGCGAGCGGCCTTATGGGGTTATGGCCGAATGGCCTGAGACCTGAGTGAGCTGGGCTCAGCCGGCAGAAATGCGTTATGCTTATGCGTGCGGTCTGCCCATGAGACCGAGACGGCCCAGCACCAGCAGCGCCCAAGCCCAAGTCACCCGCCGTAGCGTCACCCACAAGACAGTGTCCGCCTCCGCTTGTCTGCCACCCGGGAACTCGCCCCTGAGGCTATGCCTAGGGATGCAAATGGGTCAGATTAATCCCGACCGATTCGGTACCGAATTCGATTGGTACCGAATTCAGAAAAAAAATATGGGTTATGATATGGTAACAGCAATATCCGTCCGAATCGTCTTCAAGTTTGATTTCAGGTTAGTGCTACTATTTGACGTTTCATTTTCTTTTGCAATGATAACATAAAATCTTCCACATCAGCTATTAAGTAGTAATATCAAGTTCTTGACAGTACGTCCTTCTACTCCATTTGTTGTACTGCATGCTTTCCTTACAAATAAGTAGGGGTGCAAACGGCTCGGGTTAATCCCGACCGATTCGGCACCGAATCCGGAGAAAAAATACGGGTTAGGATATGGTAACAATAATATCCGTCCGAATCCGATCTGTTTGCACCCCTAGCTACGCCAGTGTCACCACGGGGCACTATTTCTCCTATTGCTCAGCACCGGTGAATCTGGCGTACCTGTGCTCGTCGGCGTTAGCTCATCATAGTGTTGTCTTCTTGTTCGGTCATCGTGATACGGATCAAGATACTTCATTTTGTTTATGTTCTGGTTTCTCTTTATTTAGCTGTTGAAAAAAAAACCATATCAGCCACAATCGCTTGCAGGAGAATCTTTGACAACTTCTTGGAGTAGGATTTCGCTTCCTAGTCAATTGCCTATAGGTATGTTGAATGACTGTTATGCTTATCTTTATTTTTTACTGCTAATTTTTGTTAAAGCCCTTCTGGTTTTTATTGGTATGTTTAGTCATAAGATGGCTACTCTGATAAGTAATAATATTTGAGTCTTTCTTAGTTAATCATAATCATGGTCAATATTTCATCTATATTTTTATTGTGTACACTAACGTGATTCTGGACTAGTGTAGAATACACAGAGAGTTTAGATTTACATATTCGGGTCTCGACAATGAGTGATCATATAATAAAGGGGTGCAGTTAGCACATTGGGATATGGATGATTCGCCTAGGTAATGATTAAGAACTTTGTGCGTCATTGATCTGAGCCTTATCGTGCAACCATATGTCTAGTATGGGATGGAGCTGGCAAATTAATTTATGATATTTCAACTTTGGTTTCCCCATTGAGATAAATGTGGGTGTGGTTGTAGCCATCGGCTCACATAGGTGTAAGAGGGGACTTTACAATTAGGTGATCAATCTACTCGGTAGTGGAACCTTAGCGGACAGAATTGGGTTGAGATTGAATATTGTGAAGGCCTTGTGGTAATCTTTTAGTCGCACACTTTGGTAGTATGTCAGACGGATAATATAAGTTGAATATATGTTGTAGGTGAAGTTGTATAACCTCTGTAAAAGTATAAAACTATTTAAATAGTTGTGTCCTCGGTTATGGATAATATTCGGTGATTTCATATTAGGGTTAGGCTTTCATAAAATCTTGGTTTGATTTGGTTGGGAAGTAAATGATTAGTTCACTTATGGTTCATTCAATTCCTTTGAATTCATTATTTATTTACTTGCTCATTTTTAAAGTGTGCTTTCAATCTATTTATTATATTTACTTTAAATTATTGCTTTTTATAAAGTAACCATTCATCTATCCGCTTCTTGTCCGCGCACGCCAACGGAAGGTAAACTGACGCCGTGCGCGAGTCCGATCGATGACGCCTGTTTGCCGAGGAAAAATCACGCCTCGCTCGCCATGCGTTGCTCGGAAGCGATTTTTGCGGAGGACTTCACTTGAGGCTCTTTCTCTCAGTCGAAGGATCAAATTTAACAGCGGATGTGCCCCATAACATTTTCCTCCGCGTTGCGTGCGAGACATGTGTGGCTCACCGACCGAGGGAAGACTGAGCGCGAAGACTTGGGAGTTGATGACCAATCTTGAAGACTGAGCGCGAAGACTTGGGAGTTGATGACCAATCTTGATGCTTGCCTGTCATGATCTCGGTGATACCAGCAGAGCGTCTGCGCAAGCCGTCTCTCCTTGATCCGTGCTTACGTGAAGAAATCACGAAGCCACGAACACAATGGAACCACAATAGATGAATTTCTTTTTTTCTTCAGACCAGACCTATTTTATTACTGGATTAATATATTTATAGCTATAAAATGTCATTCTAGCATCTTAAACTTTAGCGTAAAAAACATATCTATCTAACTTTAGAGTTAGCACTTAACTCCACCTTTATTTATAGTCTAGCGTTCAACCATGAGTTCTTATCCAATTTTAATAAATAACAAACCCGAAATCCTTATGTAACACGGATTTTTAACTTCTGTCACTATCCAATTTGGAACACTCCAAAATTATCATATGTCATAGCCTCCGAACCACATCTCTGTAACTTTAATATGTATCATCCATCTTTGATCTTCTGACGCCCTAGCCCTAACTCAAACATAATTGTCTCCTCCAGTAACCTTAACCCTCTAGACCATAACATTACACCAAGTTATCTCCTAATTCTCGCCGTAGATCAAGATCGACTCTGAGTTACTCTGTACATACAAAGATCAAAGTAATATCTTTTTTCGGCATAAAGTTCTTTCTAACTTGACTGATATAAGTCCACATATATCACATACCTTAAAAACATCAATAAGCAATATTATTAATTATTAATTATTATAAATATTCTATATTTAGCAATATGGTCTAATAGAATATACCAGGTCGATGAAAAGTGTACTAAAAGAATGGATGCTAAAAAGATCAACAGAATATACCAATGGATGAAAATGCAGGAGCGATACAGAAGACCTTGACTTTATGCTTTCATATGAAATATGAGGTGATGGCAGGCAGTCTTATCATTCCGCTGGCCATTCATCTAATTCAGCAAGAGGTACTTGAGGTATGATGCTTTTCCCTCTTATCTATCTGAATGTGTTCACCCATGCATGTTCCTTGTTTGAAGAAGACAAACTTCTTTCTATGCTTCAGATCACCCATTCTTTGTTTCATGTGTGGACTCTAAATTTGTTCAACTTAGCTGGATGCTCTATATTGAAAGTTTGCTAATTATAGAGAGCGATTATGCATGTTTTACTCAAGCTTGATTTAAATCTCAGATAAAAGAGGCAGCTGAAACTCAATGTTGTAGGCAGCTGAAACTCTGTTGTCCACAGGTCTAGTACACCCATATGCTTTTCCATTGGCAGGATGTCGCCTATGCTGGCACCTTCTGTATGCAGTGGCGAAGGATCTGGCACATGCCATCTTTCTGCACCTATTTGCGACACAGAGCTACTGCAACAATTTTATGGATACTTAAATTCAGGCAGCAATCTTGTGTTGCAACTTGTAGGCAGGCCGTAAAAAAGCCACCGTAGGATCAGAGATGAATGATTCTTTAAAATTCTTTCTATCTAAGTATCTACTCTACGCAATAGAAACACAAACTCATGAGCTTAGTAAAAGCCCAAAGACAAGGATCACATAAGAAATCCAGAGACCTCTATCTCAACTGATCTTACCGCTAACTTACAAGTGGTCTAACCGCTTGCTGGATGACAGACTGCGCTTTGTTTGGACAATTCAATTCCTTGTGGTCTGACAGTTAGCTGAGAGAACAGTGCACATAGCACTACATATGATCTAAGAAAAAATCTAACTTTCAAACCATAGATCTAAAGAGCATATCACAACACTCACACTTCTCAAACCCTAACCACAGAACATTTGGCTTTGATGAGCAAAGGTTAGATGGTTAACAAGCAAGTCTCCATCTTAACCCGTTAAATAGATAGCCAACCAATACCTATCTAACCCTAATAGATACTACCTACTTACCACATGTGAGGAAATATGTTAACCTCACACAATACGGGTTTTATTTACACACGATACTTATATACACTTTTCAATGTACAAAAACCCGAATCTGCTAAATCCTTAACCTTTAATCCATCTTGATCTTCTCAGATTCTCCTTGACCTTAACCGCTCTCCCATGTAGCTCAAGCTCTGTGGTTTTGATTTAATGTAGTTTTCGGTATTTTGGTCAACTTAGCAAAATGCCCTTTCTTGACCCAATCTTTATATTCCATTGCAAGCAATCGCCATGCTCTCCACGTGTTGGTGCATAGTGTGGCTTGCCACGCGGCGATAAGTCTCTTCCGTTCCAGTTCTACCAGACCACGCCTCACTTGGACCAACCAAACCACATAGTGCAACCCGTCGTTCGAACTTTCCTTCAATATTTCTCATCTTCTTTGTGTCATGCTTGAGCTCAGCTATCTCGCACAACATTCTTGATCGTTCTGGGCCTTGACTCCTCTATAAGTGTAGGCCTGATCCTCGCTGTTGACCATGGTTGATTCCAAACGACGCTGCACATCCAAAGACTAAGAAATCGTTTTTGAATATAAGTTCTTTACAATTTGACCCACGTTAACTAAAACATATATCATGTAATACATATGCACTAATCTAGGTCAAGCCAAAATATCCCATAACTCAATTTTCTAAAAAAAGCAATTAAACCAAAATTAAAATGCTTCTGCCGATTAGATTGCCAGCCCTAGCCAGTCAGACGGCTGGTGGTGACTGATTAGACTGCTAGGGTATGTCGGTCAGACCGTTAGAACTATAGTAAAACCGAAAATTGATGTTTTTGCAAAATTTAAATATCAAAAACTTCAATATGATAATAGTTTATCACAATAAAAACTTTAACCTTCCTTCGCTATGGTTTGACCGCATGCGTTTTAGGATACCAGTCTTTTTTTTAATGAAGTATATGTTTGGGTGCATGTGTAGCCTCTCCCATGTGGAAGTTCGGCACCATCGAATTTTGGACCCTAGGTAAATATTTATTAGTACTAAGCATTGATAGATGGATATGCACGGTTCAAAAAATTGGTGAAAACAGCCTTTTGGAAACCCAAATCATTATGGTTTGCAAATTCAAAATTTGATCTTCTTATCTGGTTTTCTTATTCAAATTTAAATTTTTTAGATTTTTTGGGTGATTTTTCGACGGTTACTGCCTGTAGCCGGTGAAAATTGAGAACAAACCATTGAACGGTTTTATTCCCTAAAATAGTTTCCTAGATCCTTGGGCTAATTATATACGATTCAAAGATATCAACTCTTTCCTTGTTTTACGTGAATAGAGCTAAAGCATCTGGATGGAGCTGTTAGATCCACCCAAATTAATTTAACATTGTTAACTATGCACAACAGATCAAAATTTTGTACTCGCTACTTGCAGTGACCCATTTCTACCACTGAAAAGTGAAAATTTGCACCTTTTCCTTTTCCTTTTTTTTTGCCATGCGAGGCCTAATTCCGTTAGCCAAGGCTAAGACCAAGAGAGGTAAAATTGTCATTTTTTCACTTTTTCTTTGGCTCAACTGGCAGAATTAGGCCTATATGGAAAGAAGCAAGCATCCGACGGTAGTAGCAAAAATAAAATATTGCGTAGCAAAACCAAGAATGAGGTTCCTTCAAAGTGAAAAATGTACTGTTCCAACTTATCATACAGGCCGTAGATATATTGCTGCGTGGGCCCTAGAGCCTAAATAATTATCTACAAGGTTAAGGAACAGAGAAAGTTTAAAAGCACGAAGGAAAAAAAAGCTTTTCAAATAATTTTTTTGAAAAATCTCTACTAACATAAGGGAGCAGTTTGTCCACCGTCCTCGCTCCCCGTATGTGCGGCGCGCTCATCTCGTCCTAGCGCAGTGCAACCGCACACCCTCCTTCTCCGAACTGCTCGACCTCATGTCCTCCATCTGGACCTCCTCATGGCCAATGTCGACGGTGGGTTCTTGCTCGACCTTGCCTCGTCCACCTGATTCACCTCCTTGGTGCCTTGCAATGTCAAAGTAGCGCAACCTCGCCCTCGATTCCATTGGCGGCGATGGCTGCCAACATGCTGCCGATCTGGATATGGAAGTGTGCCTATTTCAATTGCGCCCCTCGCCTGGTATATCTTCGATTTGTGGGTTTGCCAACAAATCCGTAAGCCCCCCCGTTCCCTACCCTTGATTTCCTCACCCAGAATCCGTGATCGGGATTTGAATGTGGGGTCTGGGTGAGCAGTACCTGAAAGAATTAAGGTCGTTCAAATCCTGACCTCCAAAAAACATGAGGGCAAGTTCCAGTTCTTCAAGATGCAAAGTGACCTCATCGAGGACATCATCAGTGAAGTAGGCCACTCTTACCACCATGGCTTCAACAAGGACATCCAGAACTACTCCCAGGTCCGGTCGACTCACCAGGTCACTTAATTCTTCATTCATTTTCGTCCGCGGAGTGGAGTTGTTACATTGGCATACCATGATCCTTGTGTCTAGACGCAAGTCGATGGCTAGGTAGTTGATGGTTTTCTATGAACTGGCTTGAAGGGGCTAGACCCTAGATTAGTTTATGTCTTACATTAGCATTTGAAAAGTTGGATTAGATAGATTCAAGTTTACATCACAGCTTGATTTTCAACTTTGGCCAAGGACTCTAGAACGCGACTATCTATTGTAGGGAAATTTCTATGAATTTGTGGATAGGATCATTAATTCGTGCAATCTTATTGCATGGTTAGTTAGATGGATCGTTAGTAAACCGTAGTTGATTGTTACATATGTTGATTGTGGACTCAATAAACCGTGGAATACTCTAGATGAAAAACTACAATTGACCCGTGCGCTGCGGTTATATTTGATTGTACACAATTTGTGTCAACAAAAGTATTGATTTTTGTTGCAATGCAAGGGCACATTACTAATATCAAAAGAACCGAAGTAGGACAGAAAACAAGAAGTTTCAGCAAACCAAAGATATCGGAGACTAAGCTTCGTTCAAAATGGCTTTTGGCTTCTGGCTTTTGGCTTCTAGAAATCAGAAGTTGTTTTGAATGCGTTGGCTTCTTAACATGGCTTTTTTTCTTTTTTTCCTTTGTATTGTCCTTGGAGATATAATGTTTTTTTTCATTTTCCCTCTTTTTTCTTCATTTTCCTTTAATTGAATGTGTCGGCCCAAAGCTAATAACTACTGCAGTACCTATTTCAATCAAAAGCCAATAGCTACAATCAAAAGCCATCAACAAAAGTCATTTTTGAACAGGGCCTAGATGACAAAAGAAAATTGAACAGGGACAACCTCTTGTTACGTTGGTGGGTGTTGGTGGAAACATAAACCCACGTTGATGCACTCTAGTTACAATGAGATACCTATCCACAAATATTCCTTCCAATTACTGTGCTAATATGATATAATATCAATTCAGTCATTAGTGCGTCCTCTTTTACTGAATATTGGACATACGCAGTCAAGAACACACCTATGACCATTTGATGGTCATGACTTAGCAGTTAACAGAACAAATATCCAGAATAATTTTTATCAATGTAACAGCAAAAAGTTCAGAAAAAAAGACCAGACCAAAGGTAAGGTTCAAAACATCATTTTGAAACCATTACAAGAAGTGTGACTTTGATAAGAGATAATTATGTTTGCTTTTTTTAATTCTAGAAAGCAATTTATAATAACACAAGCATGGTAGCATTACTAATCTAAAGTTCCATTACACATGCAGGATTGGATCATGAATTCATGACACACAAGATCTCCGAATCCAGTTTAGCCTGACAGGTTTACAAAATATTTCATACTCCACAGTCATGGCAGACGCCTTCATTTTTGTTATCCTTCAAAAAATAGCTTATACATTAGGCGGAGAGGCAGTGAAGGTCATAGGCTCACATCTGGGGACAAAAGTATCAATTCTGTCTCAAGTTGAGAGCAGTATGAGGCAGCTTGGAAGCGAATTCATTGTGATGCAAGCTTTTATCAGTCAAGCGCATACACAACCTTTATGCGATACTGTATATGATGCCTGGGTTGCTGAAGTAAAGAAGGTCGCACATGATGCTGAGAATGTCATCGACGAATATGCATATCTGATAGGGCAAACAGCCGTAAAATGCAGCTTGTTAAAGAAATGGTTAATTCATTCCGGAAACATCTCTGCATGGTGCAATATTGCTACAAAGTTTAAGGAGATTGAAGAACATCTTCATAAGCTCACAAGCATAAAGGATCGTTATGGCATTTCGATCAATCAACAACAAAGTTACCCTAGTCATCAGAGGCTCCAGCTAATGTATTTTGACACCGAAGATGATATTGTTGGGAATGAAGAAGAATCAGCATGGATCATGGATCAGTTGACACATGGGCATGAAGCTCGTACAGTGATCTCTATTTGTGGTATGGGTGGGTTGGGCAAAACAACACTTGCCCATGGCATCTACAAGAAGAATGAAGTTAAAAAAAAGTTTGACTGTGTTGCATGGATTTCAGTGTCCCAAAGCTACAGAGTTGAAGAGTTAATGAGGAGAATACTAAAACAGCTCCTACAGGAGAAAGAGAATATCCCAGATGAGTTTGATGCAATGGATGAGGAAAGCCTAGCAGAAAGACTAACAAGTTACATGCAGGATAAAAAATATTTAGTTGTCTTAGACGACATGTGGAGTCGAGATGCTTGGACATCATTAGATCGAGTATTGGTTACAAACAAAAAAGGAAGCAGAGTTATCATTACAACTAGACTGGAAGATATTGCTTCCATAGCAGATGGTGAACACTGTATGCAACTAAAAATTCTAAGACAGAAGGTAGCATGGGATCTGTTCTGTGTAAAAGCCTTTCCAAGACAAGAAGGAAAGCAGTGTCCTCAAAGTCTGATTCACTGGGCAGAAAAGATTGTGAACAAGTGTGAAGGCTTACCACTTGCTATTGTTGCCATTGGTAGTCTCCTGTCCCACAAAAAGGTAGATGAGCCAGAATGGAAATCATTCTATGCTCAACTACACTGGCAACTAAGTAACAACACAGAGCTGAATTTTGTGGCAAATATTCTTAATCTCAGCTTCGATAACCTACCAGGATATTTAAAAAACTGCTTCCTTTATTGTAGCTTGTTCCCTGAAGATTATGTAATTAAAAGGAACCAGATAATTCGGCTATGGATTGCAGAAGGATTTGTTGAGGAAAGGGTACCAGAAATTACAATTGAGGAAGTAGCTGAAGAATACCTCACAGAACTAAGTCAACGTTCACTTCTTCAAGTTGTAGGCAGAAACGCATATGGAAGAGCAAAGAAGTTTCAAATGCATGATCTAGTGAGGGAAATAACAATAACAAAATGTAGAAGAGAGAAGTTTTCCATTCTTATGAATAATCCTCGCGTTACAGAACTTGGTGGCGAAGCACGTCGAATTTCTTTACTGAAAGGTGGGGATGGTATAGAACCAGGTGAGGGTGTGGAAAATATCCGGACCTTTATTTCATTTGATAAGGAGATAGCACCTGCTTGTCTAGAGAATGCATTTGCAAATTTCAGATTGCTGAGAGTTTTGTCCTTGAGATTTGCAAACTTTGAGAAGCTGCCGAATGTTGTCACCAATCTATTCAATTTGCACCACCTTGATTTATCTTTTACAAAAGTTAAAAAGATCCCCAAATCACTGTGTAGGTTGAGGAAACTGCAGATGTTGGATCTTTGGTTTAGTGGTGTAGTGGAACTGCCACGTGAAATAAAGATGCTTACCAAGCTACGATACCTGAGCACCTGTGTCGTCCATGATTTGGGCTACAGAACCTTTGACCGTTTCCAAGCAACTCGAGTGCCTTATGAAATCTGTCTTCTCAAGGATTTACATACACTCAAATGCATAGAAGCAAACAAGAATCTACTTGCCAATCTGGGGAAGTTGACACAGCTACGAAACCTTTTCATCATGAAAGTGAGAAATGAATATATCAAGGAATTATGGGCCTCCATCAAAAGGATGCCCAACCTTGTTAGGTTGGGTGTGGTCTCTTATGATAAGGATGAGGTTCTTAATCTGGACAATTTGGATCCCCTCCCAGATTTGGAAAGATTATGCTTGAAGAGCAGGTTGCAAGGAGGGTTAATTCCGTCAATGTTCTGCAATTTCAGTAAACTCAAGGCCCTACAAATGGAGTGGTCCAGGCTGGCAGTTGATCCACTTCCTTCTTTTTCACACATGTTGAACCTCACTGAAGTTAAGCTTTGCAGGGTGTACGATGGGCAGCTAATGACCTTTCAGAAAAGCTGGTTTCCAAAGCTAAAGAGATTGTCCCTAGCTGACATGCAGCAACTTAGCTGCATCGAATTCGAGGCTGGCACCATGCAAAGCCTAAACTATGTAAAACTTGTTGGTTTAACAAATATGCTAGTTGTACCAGCAGGATTTCAACATCTGACATCACTCGAAAGGATGTTCCTTCAAGATATGGCAGAAGAATTTATACAGAGGGCACATGGAGAGGATTGGGTTTACATTCAGCACATCCATAGCATACGGCATCGTATTCCATCTGGGACAGTGCAAATTCATTGGTAAGGATGTCTCTTATTTACTTTATGCACAATGCAGCATTTATATATGCCTTCTGATTTTCATACACAGTAAAAAAATCCAATGATTGGCATGAGCAACAGACTGATCAAATCTACCAAGAACAATCTCAACTTCACATGTGGTCTTTAGTCCTATTTTTCTACAAATCCTTAGTAAGCATAGAATGGTTGCCCCATGTTTGCTACCAAATTAAAAATTACATAGAAAGAGCATAAGTTTTCCAGGCTACCAACTACAGCTAATTGAGTGTAATTATTTCAAATAAAATATTTTATGCCTGAGTGTTTAGCATTATTGTGGAGCATGGAACAACTTGACAGGGCTATTTACAGTAGACAGTTTAACAATATCGTAGATCAATAATATTGGGTTATGTGTATCTTCTGTTCAGTTTGGTACTTCAAGGTGTTCGAACTAAAATTTGTAGTAGTCTCAGAGATCTTTCATTATTTTCAACTACAAGTACATTTTTTTTGGTGAACGTATCACCAGGACTAATTGTTGAAAATCTAGCACAACTGAGAAAGCAATAGTGGGTAAAAAAAAAACTGAGAAAGCAATTACCAATTTCCTGCGTTAAAGTTTTTTTCTAATGGACATGCAGTGCACAAATAAACGGACACATGTCGCTCAATCAAGTGGCGAAAGGATGAAGCATTTGGTAAGTATAATTATTGTTCCATATTTGGTAAATGAGATCGTGTGGCCAGTGAATTGAATAACTGATATAACTTCTTTTCACAGGTGATAAACAGAAAGGGGAGGCAACGTATCCTATACACGGAGTCTTCTTTGTGTACTTATGCACTCGGCCATCCTGGACCCTCCGATGGTGATCCTAGAGACAAGATACATGCGGGCACAATTTGCAAAAATACGCCCACCTCTCCCTGCGAATTTTTCGAAACCTCCGTCGCCTCCCGACCCCAACTCACCTCCCTTTCTCATCCCAATCCGCATCTCCCAAGCCCTCTCCATGCGGCGGCAGCGGCGGACAGTCGACGGCGACCACCATATACCCATCTCTGTGCGGCAGTGACAATGTTGTGCGCGCCGGGCAGAGGCCAAAATACAGATCTTCATGCCAGCGCTCAGCTCCACTATGACCGAGGGCAAGATCGTCTCCTGGACCACCGGCGGGGACAAGCACCACGGGAAGGAATCCGTCGTCGAAGGTCTCGACGTCCATCTCGGTGGCAGTCGAGGAGATGATCTTGCCATCGGTCATGGTGGAGCTGAGCACCAGCAAGAAGATCTCCGGCGCTGCCGCCACATGGAGATGGCGATGGGGTGGTTGCCATCGTCGCCGCACAGAGATGGTTTGGGTTTAGGAGATGGGGATTGGAATGGGCAAGGGACATGGGCTACACTGGGTTTTTTTTGCAAAATTTACAGTGAGAGGCGGGCGGTTTTGTGCAAATTGTGCCCGCTTGGATCGTGTCCATTGGATCTCGATCGGAGGGTCGAGAATGGCCGAGTGCATGGTACACGAAGGAGGCTGTGGCTGTGTGCATAACATACGTTGCCAAACAGAATAATGTGGCTGATGTTGGAGCACTTTTACCTCAGAATGTGTTGGCTGTTTCATAGATCATCACAAGACATCTCAAGTTAACAACATTTCATTTTGGTCAAAGTAAACATCTACGTTCGGTGAGGAGGCATATGACACTTTTTTTCAGAATTGTGTGTTTGTTTGGTGCTTAAACCACATTGGTTTGAACAATTGTACCTGTTGAACTAGATGTGCCCCCTCCAACAAATATTTATGAAGCTACATACTCATAACTGTATGTACTACTTAATATGCAACAGCATAATTCAGTAATAATCGTTGAACATTTTCTTACCCACGGTGTCATCTATTGTAATCGTTATCGGTTATTTCTGTTGTATGAACAAAGCACGAACATTTGCTGGTTTCGCTAATATCAACGCAACTTTTTGATGAAGTTTTCAACTTGTGAAGATCTTGAATGATTGTGCAGTCTAGCTTTCTAATGATTGCAATACTTCGATTGGCCCCCTATTAATTCAAATATTAGAGTATTTTAAACGTGAACAAATCCTTCCTTTTAACAGAACTTTAGCAAAGATTATATTGACTAAACTGAACTTTTTTGTATTGACAGTACTCTTATGATTTCATAGCTTATCCTTGTGAGGCTAACAGAATTAAAAAAACTTCTATAGAAATTGTATTGTACAAGTACTTATATAGATGATTTGGTGCAACTAAAAACAAAACAGAAAATCTGAATACATAGGAAAAACTGCAGATCTTTGATTGCATGAAAAGTGGGCACTTAAACTCATGACATCAAATACCACAATCTTATGCTCCATCACCAGGCTACAGGGCTGGCCCCATTAGGTACAAACACTGCACCATTCTATCTCCGCTCTCTAAGAACAACCTGATGTCAAATTTCCCTTTTTATCTTTCGTATCCATGGCCTTTTAATGCTTACACTAGACAATGTCAAATGCCACTTTTATCTTGGAACATTTGAAGTCTATCCAGTTGATTGTGTTGAGCAAAACCGGGCTTCAAAAATACTTTTCAGAGTGGAAGCACATGGTTTCTACTTGTCTGGTGGTATTGAACTTTCAAATTCTCTGTTAAACAGAACTGATTCTATACCCTCCCTCTCTCCTTTGTGCCTCTCTGGAGCGAAATTTTGGTATGTTGAATTACTGTTTAAAGTTTTTGACTCTTGTTTATCTCTTCAGTGTATTTTTAGTATATAGCCTATGTTTAGTTCGAACCCAACGGTTACTATATTTTGGTAATGTAGATCAGAATTGGAAGACATTTGGTTTGTTGCCAAACATCACTGGCATGTGAATTCATTTTCTCGCCAACTCTTGAGCAAATATGGGTTAGTTAATTCCTTGTCCAAATTTCCGTCGTGTCAAATGTTAGACCGAATACTGCATGTACGACGGTTGGGTTGGAGGAGAGGAGCAAGGCCGCAGACTCCCTCGTGTTGGTGCTCGCCGTGTACGATGGATTCTGCAACCTCAAGCAGGTCAGTCGTTCCAATACTCAGCTGCAGAGCAAAATTCTCTGAGAGATCATGTGAGAGGTGCTCTCATGTTTGTGATGAGTAATTGACACGTATTCTGAAAGTTTGAGTTTGATTTGAGTGGTTTGTGCGTGAGTTTGCGACTAATGCAAATCTTGATTCCATTATCTCGAGCGGTGCTATATGATGTGTTTTCTTATCTGTGATGGCTGCAGAACTTTGAGGCGGAGTCGTGGTGAGGCACGGGATGACTGGACTAGGCACATGCGGTGCTGAGGTCGGAGCGGTCAGGATGTGCCGAAGACGGCGAGACTCGAAGTGGTTGCGAGGTTTGGACGGTAAGAAACAAGGAAGATTCCCGGAAGGTGCAGCAGTGGCATTGTGGTAAATGCGCAAGGCTGCAAAAACGGAAGCGGATTCGATTTGAGTTAGTGGATAAAGAACAGAAGTTGTTGGCGCTAATGAGTAAAGTGTGCTTGTGAACCCATTAGTGGAGACTATAAAAGGAGAGGGAGATGCATGAGAGCAAAATAGTAGTTAGGGTTTTGCTTTGTGCTTTCTCTTTTCCATTTTTCTGTTGAGGAGTGGTTGGACAGAGCAGTGTGTGTTTTGCTGCTGTTCCCCCTTGCCCTCCTGAGTGAGTAGTGTGGGTTCTTGCTCTCCTTTGGGTGTGTTGGAGAGATGGTAGAGATGGATTGAGTTGGACACAGAAGAACTCTTTGTAATCATTCATCTCTCAAATCCAATTAAGGAATCATGTATTTGAGATGTTTTGGTTCTCAGTTCATTCTCTGTCTATCTATGTTTTTGCTCTTCCTTGCAATTCTTTGTTGATTTCTTTATCCTTTAGCTGTTGAATGTTTATTCTTTGAAATAGGAATACTCTCTAGGTTGTTTGATCATTCCATTTTCGAGAGGAAAAAGTAGAATAAAAAAGGTTTCTTTTCTCCCAAATCCTGCGCAGCTTTTTCTCTGTTCTTGGATATTCTAGGGTTAGGAGACAGAGCACTTGTGCCCTCTTGATTTTCTAGGTGGAAACTTGAATTTGGAGGTTGGCTCATTCTTCAGAGATTATATCCTTATTAACTTCAAAGTTTCTTGAGCCAAGAATCATGAGTATTTTGGATCTTGTCACTATCTGCTGAGTTTTTCCCAGAAAATCAGGATTTCCTATTTTTGTTTGATCTTTGTCTGCAATTTCTTTTCAATGAAGTCAATATGCTATTTAGGATGATGTACTGTTAAATTGACTTGAGAAGAGCAGCAAGATGCGATGAATTTCTTGTTTTTCAGCAAACTCTGCGTTTTCTGTTCTTCAGTCTGTAGCGTGCGGTACTACCGTTTTTTCAATGTCGGTACTACCGTCCTTCGGTACTACCTCTCCTTTACGGTACTTCCACTCAGCGACTGAGTGCATAGGCGGTACTACCGCTCGGCTCGACGGTACTACCGCTCAGAGGTACTACCGCTCGTCTCGGCGGTACTATCGCTTGCGGTCAGACCAGCCCTGAATCTATTTTTCTGGCTTGTTTGATGATCTTCTTTACAGTTTCCAGTGAGCGTTTACCTTCTGTCTTCATAACTTCTATAGCTATTGGAGAAGAAGGGTTTGTGGATACTTGGGGCGGATTTGAAGGCACCATTCACCCCCTCTGTTGCCATTTCGGTCCTACAATTGGTATCAGAGCCGGTTAGCTCTTCCTCGTAGGTCTTAACCGGTCTCTAGAGCCATGGCAATGGACAAGTATTCTATCAAGCCCCCGATCTTCGATGGGATCGACTATCCCTTCTGGAAGAGTCGGATGGAGACCTACATCTAGGCTCAGGGCTCTGCCATCTAGAGGAAGGTCAAGACCCGATATGTTGTTCCTGCCGATGAGAACATCAATACCGGAAACATGGTCGATGTTGAGGCGAATGCTAAGGTGAGGAACATCATAATTCAGGGTCTGAGCAGAAGCGAGTTCGATCGCATCTCTCATCTCATGTCGGCCTTGACATCTGGGTGACCCTCGATGCATACCATGAGGGCACCACCCAGATTAAGACGGTACAATAGGACCAGTTCGAGCGAGATTACAACAAGTTTGAAATGCTCGCTGGAGAGTCTCTTGATGAGTGTTTTGCGAGGTTTCATAAGATTCTGAGCAGTCTCCGAGAGGCGGTCTCACATAACCCGACTCGGACAACACTCGACAAATGCTCACGGCTCTGGATCTACGTGTTTGGGAGATGAAGGTGACCACTATCAAGGACTCGACCGATCTTTCGACCCTGACTCTTGACGCATTGTACTCACGCCTCAAGACTCACGAGATCAACATAGTCTCTCGTAGGTCGATGTCGCAGTCGATGGCCCTAGTCACCGATCCCAGTCCTGCTTCTAGTGTTTTCTCCGATAATGCTACTGATTTTTCCCTAGCTGCTCTTTGTGAAATAACCGATGATCAAATAGAGCAGCTACCAGAGGACCAGTTAGCCCTTCTAGCCAGAAAGTTCTCCCATGCCTACAAGAGAGTGAGGGATAGGAAGAGGAGTGGACCGATTATCTGTTTTGAGTGTGGTGGCCCCAACCACATTTGGGCAAACTACCCCAAACTGGAGAAGGGCAAGATCGACTATGGCGGTTCAAACAAGGACGACTACACCAATAGGAACTGCAACAAGAAGCCTCCAGTTCGCGGCCAAAACAATGAGAAGAAGTTCCGCAACCTTGGGAAGGATAAGAAGCTTTTCCATCGTGTCCTCACCGCCTTCGACGACATCGACCTCAACGATGTGGAGGGGTGGAGTGATGACGATGGGAAGGACGATCAAGAACCCAAGGACGGCGATGATTTCATCGGCATGTGCTTCATGGACAACGAGATCGACGTCAGCGACGACGACCTCTACACCGACACCAATGAGGTAGATCCATCCTATCAACAGCTCAATGATGCATTCCTTAAGCTAGGAAGGTTTTATGCTAGATCTAGAGCTAGGGTTGGGGATCTTGAGAAGGAAATAGATTGTCACGGGAGCTTACTTCACTTATATCTGCTCCCTCATGTGATGAATGTGATGTATGCTCTTCCTTGCTTGGAGATATGGAGAAGCTAAGGACCTCCCATGATAGTGTGACCTCTGAGCTAGATATTCTTAAGGTGGAGAATGATAGTCTGCTTGCTGAACTAGAGATGAGTAGGTTAGCTCCTTTTTCATCTACTGTTGAGACTATTTCTTGCACCTCATGTGAGGATAAGGACAATGCTTTTAGAGGTCTTTATACTATGCTTCTTGATCTGCCTGAATCTTGTGAAAGCTGCATTAACTTGAAAATGAATTTAAAGAAGGCAAATCATAAAATTACTGAGTTACAAGCTTTTCTACTAGAGCCCATTGCTTCATGTATGAACTGTCCTAAATTAACTGCTGAACTTGAATCTGTTTCAAAACAGTTTCAAGAAATGATTGACCAAAAGAAGAAAATGGCTTAGTATGCTACTAAGGATCCTGTTAGCTCACCATGCAATAACTGTGAAAAACTAAAATCTGATTTGATTGCATTGGATGAAAAATGTGTGAAGCTAACTAAGGACCTTCTAGAAAAGTCACATCCTGCTTGTGTCTTCTGTGCTGAGGTGTCGGAAAAGGATAAGGACATGGTAGAGACGTTTAAGAAGAGCTACGAGAACCAAATGGCTAGGATTAGGACTGCCTCCTGTGTGTCTTGCGAAGCCCTCAAGGTTGAGGCGACCGTGCATAAGGAGAGATACACATGTGCTATTCGCTGTTCTGCTGTTGGTTCTTCTTCCTCTCCTCCTGCTATCTCTTCTCCTTCCCCTTGCTCCTCTTGCACCTCTCTCTTTCGGGAGTGTCAGTACCTTATGAACACTCTTGAAAAATTCGTTGGAGGCAAGAAAATGCTGAATCTTATTCTAAACAAGTCCAAGATTTGCAAGTTTAATCAAGGCCTAGGATATGATTACTTAGAGGATGTTAGGAAGCATCCACCTGCTGTTCTCAGACCCCATAACAGCAGGTGTGATCAAGGTCAAGCCCCAAACCAAGAAGGTTGAATTCAAATCTGCGGGCTTTGTTGAAGGGATCTCTGACAGTAAGGTGGCTACACATGTTGCTTCGACCTCTCAGAAGGCGAAGCTCTATCATGCTACTTCTACCTCTCAGAAGGTGAAGTACCATTGTACTTTCTGTCAGAAGGATATACACATGATCAACAGATGCTTCAGGCGCGCCAAGATTACGCGGAGAGACCGTGTTCAGGATCTTAGGCATATTCAGGGTCAGCCCCAGACCTTGAGTGCACCTAAGACCAACACGAGGCTTAGGGTTGATCACTCTGAGGTGTTTGGGCAACATCGAGGACTTGGTTTTTCCGGTTTTTCTGATTTTCGTCCTCGATATGCCTCTGGTTGTGACATCCACCGTCCTGAGGCTAGATCTCGTTTTCCTCATCGAGATAGCTACCCGCGGCGAGATCAGCATGTTGCTGGTGTATCGACTCGCTCCTTCACAGCAGTCGGATCCAGCAACAGCTTTAGGTCTGCTCATAGACCTTCTGGCTTTCTGAGCGACAGAGAGCGTAGGGTAGTTAGAGGTTAGTCGTGCCTGACTACTTCTTCTGCTCGTCGTGTGACTCAGTATTGGGTACCAAAGTCTGCTTTGATTTATCCCAGTACTGAGCCACAACTGCTCTTTGTTGACTCAGGTTCACCGGGCAAGGAAGGGAGATGTTTGGTTTGTTGACTCCGGATGTTCTCGACACATGACTAGATACTCCCGTTGGTTCTCTTCCCTTGTCCGAGCTCCAGGTGATGAGACTATCACCTTTGGAGACGCCTCGTCTGGGCGTGTCATCGCTAAAGGTACTTTGCGCGTTAATGATTCTTTTGTTTTAAAAAATATTGCCTTAGTGAGTAAGCTGCAGTACAATTCGCTCTCAGTTTGCCAGCTTACCGATGACGGTTTCGAGGTGAGCTTTAAGAAAAACGCTTGCAAAATTCTTGATTCTTCGAGGAGTCTGGTTTGCGAGATTTCTATATATGGGAGGATCTTTCGTGCTGATTTTGTTGAGTCTTCTGGTGATGCTCTCAGCTGTTTAGTTGCTTCTGAATCCCGTGATCTCTCTTTCTGGCATAGGAGACTTGGTCATATTGGGTTTGACCATTTGACTCGAGTTAGCGGCCATGATCTCATTTGTGGTCTGCCCAAACTCAAGACGGTCAAAGACTTAGTTTGTGCTCCTTGCCGGCACGGCAAGATGGTTGCCGCCCTCATCCTCCGGCCACAGTGACTATGACCGATGCACCAGGACAGCTACTCCATATGGACACAGTTGGACTAGCTAGAGTGCAGTCAGCAGGAGGGAAGTGGTATGTCCTTGTCGTGGTCGATGACTACTCGGGGTTTTCTTGGGTGTTTTTCTTAGCCTCGAAGGATGAGACGTTCAGTCATTTTCGAGGTCTTTTTAGTAGGCTGTCTGTTGAGTTTCCAGGTGTCTTACGAGCGATCCGTAGGGACAACAGCACGGAGTTCAAGAATTCCTACTTTAAGAAGTTCTGTGATGAGACAGGTGTAGAGCACCAATTCTCTTCTCCGCACGTCCCACAACAAAATGGCGTCGTGGAGAGGAAGAACCGTACTTTGGTCGAGATGGCCAGGACGATGCTCGATGAGTACTCTACACCGAGGAAGTTTTGGACTGAGGGTATAGCCACCGCGTGCCATGTTTCCAATAGAGTTTTTCTCAGGGCACACTTGCATCGCACCTCTTATGAGTTGAGATATGGGCGAAAGCCCAGTGTATCTCATTTCCGTGTGTTTGGATGCAAGTGCTTTATCTTGAAGTCTAGGAACCTAGACAAGTTCGAATCACGTTCCTGTGATGGTATCTTTCTAGGTTACTCGACTATAGGGTCTGGAACTGCGAGTCTAGTAAAATGGTAGAAACCTGTGAGGTAACATTCGATGAGGCCAGTCCGGGGACTAGGCTCGATATCTCAGGTTCTTTAGAGCAGTCTGAGACCATCTTTGTGGATGATGAGGAGGATGGAGATGAGGGTTGTATACCTGATCCAGTTCTTCCTCCCCCTGAGGAGCCTCCCTCTTCCACAGCACCTCGAGGAGATCAGCTCATGCCTTCCACATCTTCTGGAGTTAGTGGCTCTGTTCCTACCCCTTCAGCTCATGAGGTAGAGGCCACTTTTTCATATCACCTTGGACCTCCCCGAAATATCCAGAAAGACAATCCTTCTGAGCGGATGATTGGAGACCTCTTTGAGTGAGTCACACGCTCAAAGTCTGGCATGTCACATTTCTGTCTCCACTCTGCCTTCGTTGCCACCTTTGAGCCCAAGGATGTTTGTCATGCTCTTTCTAATGAGTCTTGGGTCAATACCATGCATGAGGAATTAGAGAATTTCGAGAGAAACAAGGTCTGGTCGCTTGTAGAGCCCCCTCGAGGTCACAATGTCAATGGGACCAAGTGAGTGTTCAAGAACAAGCAGAGTGAGGAGGGGTTAGTCATTCGAAACAAAGCTAGACTGGTAACTCAAGGCTTCTCCCAGGTCCAGGGTCTCAATTTTGAGGAGACCTTTGCCCCTGTAGCTAGACTTAAGACCATTAGAATCCTGCTTGCCTTTGCAGCTTCTAAGGGTTTGAAGCTTTACCAGATGGATGTCAAGTGTGCCTTTCTCAATGGGTTTATTGAGGAAGAAGTCTATGTGAGACAGCCTCCAGGTTTCGAGAACCCCAAATACCCAAACCATGTCTACAAGCTTTCCAAAGCCTTGTATGGACTTAAGCAGGCCCCTAGAACTTGGTATAAGAGGCTTAAGTCCTATCTGTTGAGTCATGGTTTTGAGATGGGTAAGGTGGATAAGACCTTGTTCATTCATAGGCATGACACTGACCTTCTACTCGTCCAGATTTATGTCGATGACATTATCTTTGATGGCTCTTCTCATGCTCTGGTTTCACAGTTCTCGGATGTCATGAGCACCGAGTTTGAATGAGCATGATGGGTGAGTTGACCTTCTTCCTTGGCTTCCAGATCAAGCAGACTCGGGAGGATACTTTCTTGCATCAAGGCAAGTACACTCGTGACCTCCTGAGACACTTTGACATGAGTGATGGTAAGCCGGTGTCATGTAATATCCTGATCGTCGATACGACGTAAGTTTTTAAAATGATCGCGGAGTCACTGGTTTTTCAGTAAATCGCGGGAAGGGAAAAATAAAAATTGTCGAATAGCGTAAAATGAATAAAATAATTAAATAAATAAATAAAAAACTCTGAATGGGCTGCCTGGAGAGTGGGCCGACCGCCTTGGGCCAAAGGCTCAAGGGGTGGCCGCACCCTCCCCTCCCCCTTCCCGAAAAGCCTAGCCACCCCCTCCTCCTCTAGCCACCACCCCTTTCCCACCCCCTTGGCCGCACCCTCCCTCCAGAATGTGCCTCCCCTCCCTAACAGCTGCTGCCATTGGTGCCAAGGAGAAAAAGAAAGGGAAGAGAAGAAAGGGAAGAGAAGGAAGAAGGAGAAGGAGGAGAAGAAGAGGAGAAAAGAAGAGGGGTGATCCCAAGGGATCCTCTAGGTAATTTTTTCTAATCCCAAACCCCTCTATTTTTAGAGTAATTAGGGTTCATGGCACGGAATTAGAAGGGGATTAGCAGATTGATTACCTGATTAGAGATTTCCGGCTGTCTGCCTGTAGATCAATTCGTGCAGCGTGTCTGTTTGCGCAGTTTGATCCTATGAAACGATTTTTCCTGTAGATCTTCCCAAAAGGAAAGTTGTAGAGGGCTTCGAGACCCATCTCCTGTATTGTTTTCAGAATTTTTGGCTGTGGGATCTGGGCGTAGCATCGTCGGGAACACCGCTGTGTGTCAGGGGTGCAGATTGGGACAGATTGGTGTTCAAGTGTGATTTAGGGGTAGTAGATGATTTTTATGATTTTTGTTGCAATTGAGAAAATTGTAGAGAACTCCGTAATCTAACTTCTGTATAAAAATTACACTTTTTAGATCCTTGCACTGTGGTTGGGACGCGTTAGAATCTTGCTGTCCAGATTACTAGAACAGAGAACGTCCTCTGTTTTGCACGTTAAGTTACACCTTGCTAAGAAAATAAAAATATGTGATCTACATGAAAAGTGAAAGTATTTAAGTGAGGAATCCATAAATATATCATTTGCTGTAAATGGAGTAATATTGTTAAAAATACAAAAATATTAAGCAGTACTGCTGCAGTGGGTAGATTGTTGAATCATTGAGCGGAGAGGTTTATGTGTGGGTTTGGGGTTCTAGCGACATCTTTAATTTTTAAGTCGCGTTTTGTATGCTGTAGCATTGTGCTGAGAGATACCTTTTGGATATGTGGTTTTGCTCCTGAACGCACGTGATTGCTTCGCTTCAACGGTAGAGGCAAGTAAACGTAGCGATTGTGCTACTGTTTAACTCGTTAATTATTCTACATTCATATTAATTAATTCTCTAAATTTGAGGTGCTATGTCATTGTTATATGCTTCCTTAATGTGGTCCAGATGGTAGTATTTTTAAGAATTCAATTGTTTATGATCTTGATGGTTTAATTGTGGATATGCGGAATTGTTCTTGATGAATCAATATAGTTGTGGGGTAGAAAACTTTACGAGTATATTGTTGTCTAAGTGGTAGTATTCTTAGTGAATACTTGTAGTTGTGATGGTAGAAATTATTGATCAATTGATATATTGGATAAATTGCTTGTAATCATGTGGAAATTTGTTTAGTGTGCTAATGCGGAATATGAAAACAAATATGTGGTGGATATGTAGTTGTGGATATGTTGTGAGCATGTTGATGCTCCTTTGAGGTTGGAACTCATGTGGTTTATGATTATCATATCATTCATATCATATCATGACATTTGGATATATGGATGTCGCCGCACTTAGCCGTGACTGTACCGGTACAACATCGTATATTGCCGTAATACGACGCACAGTCTTACCTTGTTGGGTAAGGGTGCTGTGGAGCATATGTATTCATATGCATTGCATTGTGCAAAGATCATTTGCATACCTATGCAATGTATTGTGGTGAAGTTATTTTGCATGCAAATACAACTTCATAGTTGTAATGTGGGATATACAACTTCATAGTTGTAATGTGGGATATACAACTTCATAGTTGTAATGTGGAATGTACAACTTCATAGTTGTAATGTGGAATGTACAACTTCATAGTTGTAATGTAGAATTGGCTCATGTGAGCTACTTGTGGTATGAGAAATGTGGATGTGGTCATGGAATGGGGTTCGTCCCTTATGGTTTGGTGGCGGTTATGATTGTGGCATGAGATTCTTTTCTCTTATAGTATTGTTGATAGCAGTTGTGGATGTGAGAAATAATAAAGTAGTAAAGTAAAACATACATATGTTTTATTATCTTTGGTGGTGGTAGTGGTTGAGGTTTTAAAGTAGTCAAATAAGATTTATTTGCTATTGTCTTACCGTTGTTGGTGGTGATTTGAGGTTTAGCATATAAAAATAGTCATTGTGGAAAATAAAATATTGATGATTAAACTGTTGTAGTTTAATTAGCTTGTTAAACAGTTTGCTTGCTGAGATTTTTATCTCACCCTTGTTTTCCCCCCTTACAGGTGACCATTGAGCATGCATAGGAAGGGTAGAGCGGCACCACCTTAATGCACTTGGATTATAGATTTATGCTGTAATAAAGATGAAGAGATTCTAGCCTTTTGCCTAGCTATCTCGTCAATGTTTACTTTAACTTAATAGTGTTAAACTTGTGAACTATTCTTTGGTTAGATTGCTGTAGGTTGATTTAAATTATTAAATTGATTATCACTATCCTGTTTTGCTTAATTGATTATGCTTCTGCTTATCCTATCTTGTTTAGTAATTGTTGCCAGATTATTTTATCATGTAATTTGGCTAGTTGTGGAGTGGTTTTAGTGGCATCCTAGAGTAATGTGGGTCCTGGGGTGTTACAGTTGGTATCAGAGCGGGCGTTAGGTCCGTGGTAATTAAATTACTAAATTGACACACTGGTGCACAGTAGGATGTGATGGGTCAAGCATTGCATTTATGATTTTGACATGTTGTATTGATGATTTACGTTATGAGATGATCTTGTATGATTATGATTTGCTCCTATGACTGTTATGAGTGAGGATAGTCAATGATAAGATGTAGAGGTTGTAGTTGCTGTCTTGGCATTGCCAGATTATACCACTGTTTGCAGTATGGGTTAGCGATGTAGTTACCTCGGGTAACTTAGTTGCAGATGTTGTGAGTGAGTTTCTTTAGAAAAGTTGTTATCTTCCTTGAGTTGATTTTGGCCAATTCTTGGCCTATTGTGGTTAATGAATTTCTCTTGAGATAGCGGTTCATTGCAGTTGAGGCTTTGCAATTGGTCTTTACCTGTACTTTGAAGCAATTATTGTTTTTTTCGGACTATTGAGACACTTTTGCTACTTGTGAACATCGTTGATTTGTAAGTGTTGTGGCTACAGGCCAAACAGAAAGAGAGATGGTAGTGGAGAGTTGGTGAACAATGCCCTCTTAGGGTTTTTCCCTCCTGGATTCCATACATATATATGGTTACATGGGGAACACTTTACAACTATACCCTTACATCCGAATACCAACTATACCCTTACGTCCGAATACCCTCCATAGGGGTATATGTGCCATTGTACATGTCCTATCTTGGGCCTTACTGCGTCCTAGCAGGCCGGTTGGGCTTAGGTGGGGGCCACCCCTACAACAGGAGCCTCTCTTGGTGAAGAGCTTCACAGGCCGAAGCCATGTAGCCTAGTCATTTGGCCCGCTCCGTCCCTTGCGGCCTGTGACCTTGGATGACCCTGGATGGGACTGCTTCTTGTCGGTGGAGGCGAAGGCTTTGGCGCAATCTATGAGTCGGCGGAGTCAGAGACTTCGGCGGGTTTCATGTGTTGGCGGAGTCGGAGACTTCGGCGGATTCCATGTGTTGGCGGAGTCGGAGACTTCGGCGGATTCCATGTGTTGGCGGAGTCGGAGTTCTGCCATGGATACCCCTGAGTGTCGAGGCCGCCCTCGACCGTGGAGCCGTTCGGAAGCGAACTCGAAGCTGGGGTAGAGGCGGCCCATGCTGCGGACATGTTGGGACACGGGGCAGGTCGAAGAGGCGGGTGCGGGGTCTTGGCGAGGATGGTTCCGGAGGTGGATCGTCGCGGCGGTACCCTCGGGTCGCACCAAGAGGTGTGTTCGATCGTGACACATCAACTGTCTTTGTTGGGTTGTGACGTCTCAATGGCAGTGGGACTCGCGCGGCTTGATTGGGGAGCTGTGAAATTTAATGGACCACCTTGGGTAGCGTGCATGCAGTTTCCCGAGGACGGGACAGGTGTGCCGCACACCCTTTTGACCGTGGCGCCTTACCTGCCACCGACTGAGCTTTTGCTGGTTTGTCTTCCGCCGATTTGGGCGGTTCCAACCGGGTGGAGGTGGGTATAAATGTGTCGCTACCTCAACTCCACCTTTCCGCATCGGATGGGGCATGTTCTTGCATGAGACAAGGTTTGCCTTGTTCTTGTAGGTAGGCCATCTTTTGTCCGCGTTCTCAAAGAACGTTGGTGGACGAGAGGCGGCGTATTTATAAGAACAAGCCAGAGTGTGTATTAGCTTAGTATTTGCGTTCTGGGCTGGCGGTAGGAGCTCCCCGGCGGGCCGCGGTCATGTATGAGGCAAGGTTTGCCCTGTTCTTGTAAGCAGGCGGCCTTCGGTGTGAAGGAGGCCTGTTTATAAGAACAAGCCCAAACCTATCTTGAGTTAGAACCTGCGCTTCTCGGTTGTGGGGCCATCGATGTTCGAAGTGAAGATGGCCCTTGGCGCAGCTGCATTGGTTTGGTCGAAGTGTGCTCGGACTGGAGGTCGAGGTCTGTGCACCGTTGGACGGTTCGGAGGGGGCGCGCGTAGGCTTGTATAAGCGCAGCGAGGTGGCGCTTGGTCCTACTACATTGATGACCCCGAGAGTTGTGCCGACACCTGCCAGAGGGAGCATCACTTCCTGCGGCCTATACCTTTTCCCGAGGCCGTGGGTGCGCGGTGGGTGGTGATTCGCGCGTCGTGCGCCGTTAGGGCGTCGTACAGTCGCGTTCGCGCGAGCACGAGGCGTGTCGGTCATCGTGCCAGTGGGGCATGTAGTCGTGGGAGGTGAACGGTTCTCCTAGCGGTAGTGCAGGCAGCGAGGGGTTAAAATATCCCCTTGCATCGCCATATCCGCTCTCTCCCACACGCTTCGTGGTCGGTTCCTCAACATTGCTTGTTTCGTGTTGGCCGTAGTGCTGCTTCTATAGACACACACTTTAAACTCCCCTAGGGCCATGGCGCATGATGAAGACATCACTGAGCAAGTCTGTGACTACGCCATCCCCCGACGGCCCTCCCCCCTTGAGGTGTCGTATGCGCTCGAGGGGCGCGATTCGACGGTGGGGTAAAAATGGTGGATGGCTGCGGAGAAGATGGAGGGTCCATGCTCCTGCGTCTTGGGCCCGACGCTTGCAACGGAGGAGACGATCGATACGCTGCTGCGTGAGGGAAAGCTGGCCGAGCGCGTCGTTGTTCGCGTTTCTTCATGACGCTCGATGTCAGCCGAAGAAGCGAAAGGACGGGTCGTTTTCCAACTTCGGCAGCGTTAATTTCGCCCTGCGCCCGGTGTGTAGGAAGCTTTTTCCTGCCAACTCAACGCGAGGGAAGTGGGAACCGAATTGGATGAAGCGGTGGTTCTACCACCGCGTGGCAAGTGGTAGCGGGCTGGAGTGCTCGGGGCGGCCGGTGGCGTTCAAAACTACTCCCGGCGTGGCGATTGACGACGAGGACGCGCGGAGGGCGCGGGGACTCGCAGGGGTCACCGCCCGCTTCAACATGCGCGACCTTGCCGAAGAGTTCGTCATGTATGGCATGGCGCCGCTTGCCGATGGATGGCGCATCGGGCCTGGGAGTGTACGGCGCGACAATGTTCATTCATCCGTATGTTCGCTGCCGAGGCCCGTCGAACCCTGTAAGAGGTTTTTTTGAACCCATTAGGCTTATATTTGACCTTCGCTTATTGCTGCATGTAGGGATTTCTTTGGCGGACACGGGTGTCTGGCCGTGTTCTTGGGCCATACGGCGGAGAGGATGACTGCGGCGGTGGCTACCGTGGGCGGGGTGGGTCGGATAAATCGAGTGTGCGTGGTGCTGGGTATTGAAGTGCCGGAGCGTATCACTCTGGCTCCGAGCCAGCCTCGCCACTGGGACGGTGATGCCACGAAGGAGGTTCAATCGCCCCGTCGCATGATTCAGTTCGCCGCAGGTGTTGCCGGTGCGGTGAGCGCGAGCGTTTCTGGAAGTGCCGTGGGTGGCCTAGAGGCTTCGCGGGCCATGGGGTGCGCTGAAGCTGGGACACCATCTACGGAGGCTGCAGGAGGGGAGTCTCCGATCGCGGTGGTTATCGAGGCGGGGTCACCCCGTACCTTGTAGGCAAAGCGACCACGCGTACGATCCCCTGTCCGGTCCCTGAGGGGGTTCGCTGTGGCGACCAGGATCGGGCGCCTGTAGGACTCGGACTCCGACACCGAGGCCCCCAGACTCGAAGTCTTGGGGGTTCCTCGTGGGCTGCCACGACCGAGGCCGAGGAATTATCAGGGTCAGGCCCCAGCCCGAGTATTACCCTCCGAGGAGGTTCGGCTTCACTTAAGGAGGCCGGGACCCTTGTGACGCTGGGGCTGAGACGGTGCCGGCCGTTGTCGCAGCCCCCATTCCGGAATGCGGGGAAGTACCTTTGGGCGGGGCGGTCATCACCTCTGAAGTTGTCGTGAACGTTGCCCATACTAGCCCGATGACTATGGCCCGTCGTCCGGTGGTGTCCAGGGCCGCGGAGGCGAGCATTGATGTAGACCACCAGGCTCTGCTATCGAGCGACTCGGAGTTCCTTGGGGGCGTACTGGAGGCCGCGGAGTCGAGGGTGAGTGGCTGATTTCTTGGCAAAATGTGGTCCTGTGGGAGTTGACCGACCACTTTCTTGCAGACCCTTGGCCTGAGGCAGGCGCTGCGGGTAGCTCACGCTCGCGAGCAGGGCGCGTTGGAGGATCGGCTGCGTGCTGCCGAAGAACCCTTCGTGCATCGGAGCAGGTGCATTCCGTGAAGGATGGCCATATCCAGCGCTTGGAGGCGAAGCGTGCGACGGCTATGACATACGCCGAGGCACTCGTGGCCGCGGCGCGACGCGCGGCCGTGGAGGAACGGGACAGCCTGCTCCAGCAGATTGGCACGCTAGAGAGGGAGAAGGGTTGTCTTGCCGCGTCGCTTGGGGAGCGGAATCAGGCTTTGGGCGAAGCCTCTGCGGTTGCATGGGATGCTATGTTGGCTTTGGAGGGCGCCCTTGAGTATCTTGTCGCCGAGGTGCCCCCTCGCACGTTCAGACCCGAAGAGCTGTCTCGGACGCTGAGGGGGATCGGGGACACGGCCAACCTCTCTCGCAACGCTGCGGTGTCTTTTGCCAACCATTGCTCGTATGTGACCTCGTGCCTGGCATGTGCACTACTGAGGCTTCGGGGCTGCCAGCATGTCGCGGAGCTGGCTGATCCCCAGCTGGAGATGTCGGGCGCCGTGCGCGCCGATCGCCCTGCCGTTCGTATTTTTCATGAGCGGATTTGGGAGTACCTTGGGGAGGCCACGACAAAGGTGGAGCTGCGGCGAACCATGTACGGCGAGGGGAGCCTCGGGCGCTGGCTGGACGAGGTCCCACAGCGTGACGAAGGTGATATCGGCGCTTCGGGACGCGACGCGGGTTGAGAGGTGTGAAATTGGGGTTTGCCCGTGTTGGTGTGCGTTGTAATATCCGCACCTATTTTTAGTAGAAATTGTGGACTGGCCGCTGTGTTATGACTAACATGTTCCTATGTTTGGGGCAGCTGCCTGACAAGAACCGGCCGCTTGTTTCAGACCTTCTGACCCGACAGCGTCTTCAGCACTAGCGACGGGCCGAAGAGTCTCTGGATTTTTGGGCAAGTTGTGTCTCGTCAGGCGAGTAGTCGGCGCGGAGGCCCGTGAAGGAGGAGCCGGTCGAATAGCGGTCGTGGGTGCTTAGGAACGCTTGTGTGTTTGCATTTGCTTGTCCCTTTGTGAGCACATTGGAGTGGCTTGGACAAGGGTTGTGGTGTAGTTGTGCATGCTCGCTATCTTTTTGTGCCCGTGTGTTGTGAGATGCGCCGGGTTTACTTGCGCGCATGTTCACGTGCTCCACCCCCACCTCCCGAAGGGGTGGCAATGGAAGTGGCGCCTGGTTGGGGTAGGCGTAGCAGCGAGGGTGGCACCTATCCAGAATGTATGCGCAAGTGCTCCGTCCCCTATCTTTCGAAGGGGTGGCAGTGAAGGTGGCACCTAGTCGAAGTAGATGCGCGAGCGCTTTGTCCCCTATCTTTCGAAGGGGTGGCAGCGGGGATGGCACCTAGTCAAGTAGATGCGCGAGAGCTCCGTCCCCTATCTTTCGAAGGGGTGGCAACGAGGGTGGCACCTAGTCGAAGTAGATGCGCGAGCTCTCCGTCCCCTATCTTTCGAAGGGGTGGCAGCGGGGCTGGCACCTAGTTGAAGTAGATGCACGAGCGCTCCGTCCCCTATCTTTCGAAGGGGTGGCAGCTAATGGATCGCGAGTAGGCTACGAGAGCAGAAAACAAAATTTTCTACCGCGCACACAAGAACATCATGCTTAAGGAGGGATCATGGATCGTTACCACTAGGCCTTGCAGCGTGAAGAAGAGTTGGAGCCCGATCCAACCACGCGTCAGTAGTAGTGGAAGTAGTCGATCGTCCGAACCGATCGTCTCCTCCACGCGATCAACCACACCACGAGCGGATCAATCAGAGGTTGTTGATGCCGATCAACGCCGCAACGGCGGCGCCTCCACGGTATCCACCGTCCGGAGTGGAACGCCGATCGCGAGTGTACCGGCACTCGATGACGGCTAGGGTTTGGCTCGGAGGTGGCGGCTACGGATTAGCTCGGGATTATCGGTGCGTTCCTCGGCCCTCGCCTCCATATATAGACCTCCTCACTTGGGCCTCGTGGACCGGGCCCAATAGGAGTCTATCCGGATCTCTATCCGAATTGAGCCCATATCCGAATCACATTCGAATTAGTGTTCCAACCCGTTAAGTGTGCGACCACAGCAGGTTCACGTATACTTGGTCGCGACCGAAACACCTTTCGGTCACCACATTAATAGCGGCCTCTAGCAAGACATATTAACCCCAAAGTATACGTAAAGATCATATCGGTGAACTGTAATGTTTTCATGTACTAATCCCTTTGCCTCACGATATAGATTAAGCTCAAGGCGAGACTGTCATCCTCTTAATAGCTCAATCACTCTCTCGATTCCGTGATGGATTATAAACTCGTGATTGACTCCTCAATCACCTTGGCATGGCCATGCACTTTCATAATCCATTACATCGAGGGGCCCGAGATATCTCTCCCATAAGGAGGGCAAATTCTATCTTGATCATTCACATCGCACTACATGTTTCATGGCAAACCCAAAGACTACTTTTATGACTACCCGATTCACGGAGTAGTGTTTAGTAGTCCCAAAGTAGCTACTACGCATCTTGGGAACCATGATGATCTCAAGTCTAAGGATTCCACATAAACACTACTTGAGACCAACCGATGACACTTGGAATCTCTGCGGTGTCTCATGGCGGGTCTATCAACATATGTTCACTAACACATGTCCATATTATTGATTTGGTATCTCCATACCATGATCCATGAGACATGATCATCAATCAATGCATATCTTGATCTTTGAATCATATTTGTTCCTCATATGAAATATAATCGGGATCATTTAGAAATAGCAACATTTTGGCATTAAGAGTCTCATGAATAAGTCACATACTCATTGATCAATAATGATAATGTCTATTTCAAGGAACAAAACAATGTATCATAAACATAGTATGTGATATATTCAACATCTCCATGTTGCCTCTAGGGCATATCACCAGAGTCTCCCACTTGCACTAGAGTCAACCATGTGGGTATCTAATACCCATTGCCCTAGTGTGAGCCTCATGCTTTGGTGGGAGCGGCTTTGTCAGCGGATGCGCAATGTTCAAATCCGTGTGTACTTTGCATATCTTAACATCGCCTCTCTCACAATCTCGCGGATGAGATGAAATCGCCGTAGAATGTGCTTGGACTTACAGTGCGATCTAGGCTCCTTGGCTTGCAAATGGCTCCTTGTTGTCACAATGAGGTCCATTGGGTGGAGGCACTAGCCATCACACCAAGCTCGAAACAAATTTCTTGATCCAAACGACCTCTTTAGCGACTTGAAGCCGCTATGTACTAAACACATTGTAGAATCAACAACTGTCTCTGCTTGGAACTCTTCCACTTACCGCACCGCCATTCGAGCGAGAACACAAATCCCGATTGCGATCTAAAATCATCTTTGTCGGTTTGGAAGCTAGCATCGGTGTAACCATTTACAACGAGCTCTTCCTCACCCCATAGACGAGGAACACATCTTTAGTTCTTCTCAAGTACTTCAAGATGTTCTTTACTGATAATCGATGACTTTCACCGGATCGACGGTATCTACTCGTAGCACTTAAAGCATCTGAGACATCGGGCGTGTACAAAGCATGGCATACATAATGGATCCAATAGTGAAGCATATGGAATCGCATTCATTTTATCCGCTCATCGGTGTACTAGGACACGATTCTTGCTAAGATTTATACCATGTGACATAGGTAGGAAGCCTTTCTTGGAATCACGCATGTTGAACCTTTTCAACACCTTGTCAATGTCGTATCTTGGCTTAATCCAATCAGCCTTTTGATCTATCTCTATAGATCTTGATGCCCAGAATATATGCGCCTCTCCTAAGTCTTTCATAGAGAAACTACTTTTCAATGAAGACTTAATGATTCGAGCATAGGAATGTCATTCCGATCAATAATATGTCATCCACATATAAGACCGTAAACACGAGTGCGCTCCCACTAGCCTTTTGTAAACACAAGGCTCTTCTTCGTTCTTGATGAAACCAAACCCTTTGATTACTTCATCGAAGCGAATGTTCCAACTCGAGATGCTGCTTTAATCCATAAATGGATCTTTGTAGCTTGCATATCTTTCTAGGCGATTGCGGATCGACAAAACACGTGGGCGTGTCATGTACACATCCTCACTCGATTTCCATTAAGGAAAGCTGTTTTGACATCCATTGCCATATTTCATAGTCGAAATAAGCGACAATCGCTAGAATGATCCGAATAGACTTTAGCATTGCGACGGCGAAAAAGTTTCATCATAATCAACACCTTGAATTTGTTTGAAACCTTTGGCCACCAATCGCGCTTTATAGATGTGAACATTTCCATCTATGTCTATCTTTTCTTGAAAACCCATTTGCACTCAATGGTTTTAACACCATCGGTGGATCAACCAAGTTCCAAACTTGATTCTGTGCATGGATTCAATTTCGGATCTCATGGCTTCAAGCCATTTCTCGTAGTCTGGTCCCACCATCGCTTCTTCATAGGTCTTAGGTTCATCGTTGTCTAACAACAATATATCCCGTTGTTGAGTAGTCAAGAACATGTACCTCTCGGTACACGACGTGACCTCTCGACCTCGTGGTGCGGTGTGTCCACAGCAGGTTCTTCAACAGTTTGTTCATCTGTTGTGGTTACGTAGGGCTGAAAACGTTTTCGGTGTTTCTCGAATTTCTTCAAGTTGCACCATGCTCCCTCTCCCTTCTTGAGAGAAACTCTTTCTCTAAGAAGACACCATCTTGGGCGACAAACACTTTGCCTTCTTCTTGATTATAGAAGTAATATCCTTTTGTTTCCTTAGGATACCCGATAAAGAAGCATTTATCGATTTGGGGTGAGCTTATCGATTGTAAGCGTTTACATAAGTCTCACATCCCCAAATCTTAAGAAAAGACAAGCTAGGACGTTGTCCCGTCCACATCTCATATGGTGTCTTTTCTCTGATTTTGATGGAACTACTGTTTAGTGTGGCGGTACATTTCAGGCGTACCCCAAAAAGACAACGGAAGATCACCGTGGCTCATCATGGGCGCACCATATCTAATAAGGTGCGATTTCTCGTTCAGATACCCCATTCCATTGAGGTGTTCGGGGCGGAGTCAATTGTGGAACAATTCCACAATCCTTGAGATGATTACCAAACTCATGGCTCAAATACTCGCCTCCACGATCGGATCGTAGAAACTTGATTGTCTTGCCTAAATGATTTTGCACTTCATTTTGGAATTCTTTGAACTTTTCAAAGGATTGAGACTTATCTTCATCGGTAGATATAGCCATATCTACTAAAGTCATCGATAAAAGTTATGAAGTCTTGAAAACCACCTCTGGTGTTGAGCTCATTGGTCCACATACATCGAATGTACGAGTGCCAATAAGTCACTTGCCCGTTCACCTTGACCGGTGAAAGGTGCTTTTGTCATCTTGCCAAGTAAACAAGATTCGCATGTCTCAAATGATTCAAAATCAAATGAGTGCGAATACCATCTCTATGGAGCTTCTCCATGCGTTTCTCATTTATGTGACCTAGCGGCAGTGCCAAATAAGCGTGGGATTCAAATCATTCGATCGTTGCCTCTTTGTATTAATGTTATAGACCGATGACTCTTCAAGAGTAAGAACATATAACCCATTCACCAATGGAGTATGACAATAGAACATATCTTTGAAATAAAGAGAACAACCATTGTTCACGGATCTAAAGTCATAACCTTCGCTTGTAAACATGAGCGAAATAATGTTCTTGGAAAGAGATGGAACACAATAACAATTATTCAATTCCAAAACTAATCACGAAGGTAAAGACAATGGCATGGTGCCAACACCACCGCACAACTTTTGCTCCATTGCCAGCGAAGATCCACTTCGCTCCTCCTCAAACTTCTACTTCTTCTTAGCCCCGCAACGATTTGCAAATGTGAGCAACCGATCCGGTATCAAATACCCAAGAATCGAAGATGAAGTAGCAAGATTGATTTCTATAACATTTATACAGGAGCGGAAGTCGTACTTCCTTCTTTTCTCAAGATCCTCCAAGTACTTTGGGCGGTTCCTTTTCCAATGTCACGATTGCTTACTGATGGTAGCAATGCGCATCGAGCAGGACCCTTCTTGACTTGCTTGGCCTTAGAACCGCTCGCGATCTCATCGGGAGCTAACTTTCTTTGACCGCGCCTTTCTTTACATAGGGCTTGCCCTTGCCTTTCTCGCATCATCATCACATGATGGCTGCTTTTCTTAATGCTTTCCTCGGTGATTTTAGCATCCCATGCAACTCGACCAAGGTCTTGTCCATGTTGTTCATGTGATAGTTCGAATGAATGGCTCAAAGCTCGAGGGAGCGATGAAGAATCACATCGATAGCCAACTCTTGGCTAAGGGAAAACCAAGCTTTTCGGACTCTCAATGTAGCCAATCATCTTAATCACATGAGGGTCGACGGATTCCCTACGCAAGCACTTGCACGCAAACAAGGACTTTGAAGTGTTGAACCTCTCGGCCCTTGCTTGGTTCTCAAACATACCACGCAACCCCACAATGATATTGTAGGCATCGTGTTCTCATATTGCTTCAAGCTCGAGAGGACATTGTGGCAAGCATGAGACAGCTCACATCAAGGTAATCATTCGTTTGCTTCTCATAAGCTTTCCGTGCAGCCACGGTAGCATTATCGGGCAAGTCATCGGGATAAGGAGACTCAAGGACATGCTCCTTGCGCTCTTGCTTGACAACAATTCTCGGGTTGCGATACCAATCCAAAAGTTTGTTCCATTGAGTTTTCTTTCTCAAGAATAGATCGCAAATTAAAAGAACTGGATGCGGCATTAGTTGACATGATCTACAACAAAGAATATGCAAAGTTTAGCACTATGTTCATGTTTGATCTTCCATTAAACAATTTAACAAAGATACTCCCACTATATGTTTTGTAATCGTCTTCCTCTAACGACATATAGTGGTCAAGATCCATGTTCATCTAAGTTCTAGTGAGCTTTGGCATCACTTTGCTAGAAACCTAGTGGCGTGGGTAAGCAACACTTGCTAATCACATCTTATGTGACTCTTGTTTGTTGGGTGGCATCCAATGCCCGGCTCCCAACACCATGCCCCAAGGCCCAAATCTAATTTGATAGCCTTGTCAAGTAAACCAATACTTATGCATGTGGATGTCCGACATCCACCCTATTAGATCAAGATAGTTGATGGTACTGCGCTTTGGCGAGACCTACCAAACAATGATCATGATTCTTATAAGCGCGACAATTGGAAGGGCATCAAAACAAATTCTTAATTTTTCTTGAGAGAAGCTATTCTATCATGAAAAACTAACCCTTAGTTGGTATGGCATGAAAGAATAGTATGACAAGAAATAAACATCACATGCATATAATCACATTATCTTGTGAATGGTATGGCATTTTGTATCGTAGTGGTCGCCATCGCCATGGTTCCACGGTGATATTCTTCGCCACACTTCTTGTCCTCTTTGTCATCATGCTTGAAGCCTCCATAGCAAAGAACTAAACTATTATAACTAATAGGTAGCAAATGAATTACATGAGGAGCTCAAGCATCACAAGTCGACACGCAGTCGTTATACAATTAAAAACGACCTCAACCCTACTGTGATTAATACGACACACAGAGCGCCAAAACACATGCATCACATATGCATCTATGCCATACCATTCACATCATTCCACAAAAACAAGTTAGCGTAGAACATATTCTACCGCCCTTACATGAATGTGTTTCTATAACAATCTATGCGTGTGCATAAACGGCGGTCCCATTGGCGGTCGTGAGCGGGGGTCGAGGGGAGCCGCCCCATCGGGTTCAGGCGCGCCACAACTCTCACGGAATTACATAGATCGCATCTATGAAATCGCTATGAAAATCTCATCGGGCCGATCAAATCAACCCAAATCCGAGCCATTCAAAATGTCTCAATTTTCATTAGATCAATCATCGCGATCGGTATGCTTGAGGAGACCGCAACACAAGACCTCGATCTGTTGGCTCAATCTCATCGATTGTCTTGCGCAGATTAGCCCCGATGGTGTTACCGGTAGGTGAGGGCAAGTCGCGCATACATCAAGAAGGAGCACGAACTAATCTTTTGGCCACATGATGCTATCAACTCATACATATTCCAACCCCTTATGGTGATTGATCTAGTCCGTAATAGATCAATCTATTACAACCGCATATCAACATATCGCGATCCGGATCGCAAACTAAGCAACCTGGCTCTGAGACCACTAATGGATCGCGAGTAGGCTACGAGAGCAGAAAACAAAATTTTCTACCGCGCACACAAGAACATCATGCTTAAGGAGGGATCATGGATCGTTACCACTAGGCGCCAGCAGCGTGAAGAAGAGTTGGAGAAGCCGATCCAACCACGCGTCAGTAGTAGTGGAAGTAGTCGATCGTCCCGAACCGATCGTCTCCTCCACGCGATCAACCACACCACGAGCGGATCCAATCAGAGGTTGTTGATGCCGATCAACGCCGCAACGAGCGCCGCCACCGGTATCCACACGTCCAGGTTTGGGCGCCGATCGCGAGTGTACCGGCACTCGCGAGCGGCTAGGGTTTGGCTCTGGAGGTGGCGGCTACGGATTAGCTCGGGATTATCGGTGCGTTCCTCGGCCCTCGCCTCCATATATAGACCTCCTCACTTGGGCCTCGTGGACCGAGGCCCAATAGGAGTCTATCCGGATCTCTATCCGAATTGAGCCCATATCCGAATCACATTGAATTAGTGTTCCAACCCGTTAAGTGTGCGACCACAGCAGGTTCACGTATACTTGGTCGCGACCGAAACACCTTCCGGTCACCACATTAATAGCGGCCTCTAGCAAGACATATTAACCCCAAAGTATACGTAAAGATCATATCGGCTGAACCTGTAATGTTTTCATGTACTAATCCCTTTGCCTCACGATATAGATTAAGCTCAAGGCGAGACCTGTGTCATCCTCTTAATAGCTCAATCACTCTCTCGATTCCGTGATGGATTATAAACTCGTGATTGACTCCTCAATCACCTTGGCATGGCCATGCACTTTCATAATCCATTACATCGAGGGGCCCGATATCTCTCCCATAAGGAGGGGCAAATTCTATCTTGATCATTCACATCGCACTACATGTTTCATGGCAAACCCAAAGACTACTTTTATGACTACCCGATTCACGGAGTAGTGTTTAGTAGTCCCAAAGTAGCTACTACGCATCTTGGGAACCATGATGATCTCAAGTCTAAGGATTCCACATAAACACTACTTGAGACCAGCGATGACACTTGGAATCTCTGCGGTGTCTCATGGCGGGTCTATCCAACATATGTTCACTAACACATGTCCATATTATTGATTTGGTATCTCCATACCATGATCCATGAGACATGATCATCAATCAATGCATATGCTGATCTTTGAATCATATTTGTTCCTCATATGAAATATAATCAGGGATCATTTAGAAATAGCAACATTTTGGCATTAAGAGTCTCATGAATAAGTCACATACTCATTGATCAATAATGATAATGTCTATTTCAAGGAACAAAACAATGTATCATAAACATAGTATGTGATATATTCAACATCTCCATGTTGCCTCTAGGGCATATCACCAACAGCAGCGGGGTTGGCACCTAGTTGAAGTAGATGCGCGAGCGCTCCGTCCCCTATCTTTCAAAGGGGTGGCAGCGAGGTTGGCACTTAGTCGAAGTGGACGCGCGAGTGCTCCGTCCTCTATCTTTCGAAGGGGTGGCAGCGAGGGTGGCCCTTAGTCGAAGTGGATGCGCGAGCGATCCGTCTCCTATCTTTCGAAGGGGTGGCAGCGAGGGTGGCACCTAGTCGAAGTTGAAGGACCGAAATGGCAACAGAGGGGGGTGAATGGTGCCTTAAAAATTCTCCCACAAATTCACACCAATCTTTTCTCCGATAGCTAAATAGTCGTGAAGAGGAAGATTGATTTCTCACCGGCGAGAGAAAAATCGAGTGATCTCTGTGAGAAACCAAGAAGATCGAGAGAAGAATACTTGTTGGTCGGCGAGAAGGCCGACCATGGTCGAAAGATCTTCTGCGTGATCGAAGACACACCGAGAAACACTGCGTGGTCGAACACGGTCGTGAGAAATAAACAATGTAGTCGTCACATCAAAGACCGTGGTCGAAAGAGTCTCTAGAGATAGAACCAGAGAACGGTTGTGGTCGTAAAACGAGAAATGAAAACCGGCGGTGAGAAAAGCGCGACCACCGCGATCAGAGGCGACCAGCGATCGTAGTCGTGGCGAAGAAAATGTACGTGGTCGATAAACCGAAAGCGGACGTGACGATGATTACAATGGTCGACAGGCGCACTACCGTAAATCAAGATTCTGAAGAACTTTTCGCACAGAGATCCAAAATAAGATCTAGAAGTTCCCAAATGAACTCCCCCTGAATCAAAGCAATAAAAGGAGCTGGCAAATAAATCAAGAAAGGCAGTCCTTAAAGCATAGATAAGATAGAAAACTAATGACTCGGACTAACTCTTATCTACCCCATATGACTCGGGACAACGGTGTCGGGTAAAACACACACTAGAGAGCAAACACGTACCACAATCTGCAGGGTGGCCCAACCCTCGCTAGAACCTAGAAGAAGTGAGTGAGCTCAACCTGGTGAGATAAAAAACACTATCCCGAAAGCACAAGATAAGAGCAAGAAGTCTAAGCACTCAGCGAGAGACACACTCTAACCTATGCTAGAAGGACTAAGCCCAAAGCACCCGAAAATGCGATGCAACAAGAAGGATCTGAAGCATCTGAGAATATGATAAAGCGATAAAGCCCAAAGCTCCCCTCACAGCAGTCCATAAGGACAAACCACCCCAAGCTCTCCCAGAGTGAAAACCTCGTGCTATCCAAAGGCTTAGCGAAGATATCGGCCGGTGGTGGTCACTCTCCTGGCAAACCAAGCACGATGTCACCCTTCTCTACATGGTCTCGAAGAAAATGATATCGATATCGATGTGCTTGGTCCGAGAGTGCTGCACTGGGTTCTTAGCAATGCTAATCGCAGATGTGTTATCGCAAAAGAGCGAAACACGGTCGATAGCTAACCAAAGTCCATGAGTCGAGACCATCAAAGGACGACTATAGCAACTGGCTGCACAACATACTCGGCCTCTGCGGTGGGCCATGCAACAGGATGCTTCCTCGAAGACCAAGAAGCGAGAGAAGTGCCAATGAGCTGGCGGTGCCGAGTGTTCTTCCTATCTATCCTCTGACCGAAGAAAGTGCGCATCCGAAAAGGCTCTAAGGGATGAGCGGAGGAGGAAGAGTACCGAGATACCATAGTCAATGGTACCTCGAAGGTACCGAAGATGTGCTTCACCGCTGGCGGTGAGATCGCGAGAGAAGCTCAAACCGGGCACAAAGACACCTGAGAAGTGTATGTCGGTCTCGAGGCGATGAGGTACAAGAGGGAGCCAATCATACTCCGAACTCCTTTTGATCAAGCGGCTCGCCGTCCTCATCGAGGTCAAGTGTGGCCGTAGAAGCCATCGGAGTTGACACCGCTTTCCATCACTCATGTCGAAGCGTCTCGGGAGGTCACGGGTGTACTTGCCTTGATGCAAGAAAGTACCCTCCAGTGCGCTTGATTTGGAAGCCAAGGAAGAAAGTCAACTCACCCATCATGCTCATCTCAAACTCGGTGCTCATGACATCAAGGCTGTGAAACTAGAGCTTGAGAAGAGCCGCCAAAGATAATGTCATCGACATAAATTTGACGACGAAGGTCATTGCCAAGCCGGCGAATGAACAAGGTCTTGTCAACTTTACCCATCTCGAAATCATGCTTCAAAAGATAGAACTTAAGCCTCTCATACCAAGCTCTAGGAGCCTGCTTAAGTCCATACAACGCTTTGGAAAGCTTGTAGACATGACTAGGGTATTTGGGGTTCTCGAAACCTGGAGGCTGTCTGACATAGACTTCTTCCTCAATGAAACCATTGAGAAAGGCACTCTTGGCGTCCATCGGTAAAGCTTGAAACCCTTAGAAGCTGCAAAGGCAAGCGAAATTCTAATGGCCTCAAGTCTAGCTACGAGGGCAAGGTCTCCTCGAAATCCGGACCCTCAACTTGGGAGTACCCACATGCAACCAGTCTAGCCTTGTTTGAATGACTACCCCATCCTCACTTTGCTTGTTCTTGAACACCCATTTGGTTCCAATGATATTGTGATCTCGGGGGCTCAACAAGCGTCCAAACCTTGTTTCTTCGAAACTCTTCAGCTCCTCATGCATGGCATTGATCCAAGACTCGTCAGATAGAGCATGAGAAATATCCTTGGGCTCAAAGGAGGCAATAAAAGCGAGAATGAAGACGAAATTGAGATAAGCGATTTTGAGCGGGTAACACGCTCGAAGGGTCTCAATAATGCTTTCGGAAGGATGAGATTTTTGGATATGTCTAGGAGGTCGAGGATGAGATGAAGAAGCGGCCTCTACCTCGTGAGTGACAGTAGGAGCAGAGCCACTAGCTCGGAAAGAGCGAAGGCATGGGTGATCACCTTGAGGTGCGGTGGAAGAAGGCACCTCAAGGGGTGGATGAGGGGCTGGATCGGGTGACAACCCTCGTCTCCATCGTCCTCATCATCCACGAAGATGGTCTCGGACTACTCTAAAGAACACGAGATATCGGGCCTAGTCCGGGTGGCCTCATCGAAAGTCACCTCACGGGTTTCTACCATTTTACTAGACTCGCAGGTTCGGACCCTATAAGCCCGAAGAAGTCGAGTAGCCTAGAAAGATCCCATCATAAGAACGTGATTCAAACTTATCTAGGTTTCCAGACTTCAGAATAAAGCACTTGCAACCAAACACACGAAAATGAGAAACACTGGGTTTACGCCCATATCTCGACTCATAAAGTGCGGTGCAAGTGTGCCACGAGAAAACTCTGTTCGAAACATGGCACGCGATGGCTATAGCCTCACCCAAAACTTCAGCGGTGTAGAGTATTCATCGAGCATCGTCACGGCCATCTCGACCAAGGTGCGGTTCTTCCTCTCCACGACGCCATTCTGGCGTGGGACGTGCGGAGAAGAGAACGGTGCTCTACACTGTCTCACCACGTAACATATCAGTAGGAATTCTTGAACTCCGTGCCATTGTCACTGCCGATCGCTCGTAAGGCACCTGGAAGCTCAACGGAAAGCCTCTTGAAAGACCTCGGAAATGTGTAAACGTCTCATCCTTGAGGCTAAGAAAAACACCCAAGAGTACCTCGAAGTCATCGACCACGACAAGAACATACCACTTCCCTCCTGCAGATCGCACTCGAGCCGGTCCGATTGTGTCCATGTGGGCAATTGTCCCAGTACATCGGTCATAGTCCTTTGGACCGGAGGGTGAGAAGCGGCAACCATCTTGCCGTGCTGGCATGGGCGCAAACAAGATCTTTGACCATCTTGAGTTTCGGCGGACCACGAATGAGATCGTGACTGCTAACTCGGGTCAAATGATCAAAGCCAACATGACCAAGTCTCCTATGCCAGAAAGAAAGATTGCGGGACTCAGAAGCAACCAAACATCGGAGAGGATCACCAGAAGACTCAAGAAAATCAGCACGAAAGATCCTCCCATAACGAGAAATCCATAAACCGGACTTCCAGAAGAATCAAGAATTTTGCGGTTGTTTTCTTAAAGCTCACCTCAAAGTCGTCATCGGTGGTGAGAAGCGGAAAGCAAATTATCTGCGACTTACTAACCAAGGCAACATCTTTCAAAATAAATGAATCATTAATGCATACGGTACCTTTGGCGATGGCGCCCCAGATGAAGCATCTCCAAAGGTGATCGTCTCATCACACGGAGCACGGGCAAGGGAAGAAAACCAGCGGAATCTCCGGTCATGTGGCGTGAACACCGAGTCAACAAGCCAAACCTTTCCTTCCACGCGTGAGCACGAGTCAACAAGAGAGCAAAGTCTCGATCTTGGGATAAATCAAAATAGATTTTGGAACCCAATCTTGAGTCACACGTCGGCGTAAGAAGTAGTCACACACGATGACCTCTAACTACCCTCGCCCTCAGTCGCTCAAAGAAGCGGAAGGTGCGTGAATAGACACAAGGCATTGCTAGATCCGGCGCTATGGGAGGCGAGTCGAAATCGCAAGCAACACGGCGATCTCGCCGGGTAGCCATCTCGGCGAGGAAAGTGAGATCTACCACGAGCGGCGGAAGTCACGACTCGAGGGAGCATGAGGACGAAAAACAGAAGACTCAGAAAAATCAAGTCCTCGATGCTGCCCAAAGCTACCAACAGTAGCAAGCCTAGACCTCATGTTGGTCTTAGGTGCACTCAAGGTCTGGGGCTGACCCTGAATACACCTAAGAAACTCAACACAGTCTCTTCGTGCGATTTTGGCGCGCTTGAAGCACTGGTCAATCAAATGCCCATCCTTCGGCGGAAGGTGCAATGATACCATATACGAGGGGTGAAGTAGCATGAGATAGCTTCACCTTCGAGAGGAAGGCTGCGGTGAAGTCACCTTCTCGTCGAGATCCTTTGAACAAAGCCCACTGATTTAAATTGAACATTCTTGCTCTTGGGCTTGACCTCAAACACACCTGACTCACAGTGCGAGCACGACGGTGGATGCTTCCTCACATCCTCACGGAGATCATATCCTAGACCCTGTTTGAACTTGCAAATCTTTGATTGGTCTAGAATAAGATTGAGTTTCTTCTTGCCTCCTACAAATTTCTCAAGAGTGTTCATAAGATACTGACACTCCCGAAAGAGAGAGGTGCAAGAAGAGCAAGGAGAAGAAGAAGAGACAGCAGGAGGAGAGGAAAGAGAAGAGCAAATAGCAGAAGAGCGAATAGCACGTGCGTATTTTTCCTTATGCACGGCCACCTCAACCTTGAGGGCTTCACAGGACACACAGGGGGCAGCCCTAATCCTAGCCATTTGGTTCTTGTAACTCTTCCTAAACGTCTCTACCATGTCCTTATCCTTTTCCAACACTTCAGCACAGAAAGCACAAGAAGGATGTGATTTTTCTAGAAGGTCCTTAGTTAGTTTCACACACTTTTCATCTAAAGCAATCAAATCAGATTTTAGTTTATCACAATCTTTGCATGGTGAGCTAACAGGAGCCTTAGAAGCATACTGAGCCATTTTCTTATTGTAGTCAATCATTTCTTGAAACTGTTTTGAGACAGATTCAAGTTCAGCAGTGATAACTTAGGACAGTTTGTGCAAGAAACAATAGGCTCAAGTAAAGAGGCATGCAACTCAGCAATTTTATGATCTGCCCGTTTGAGGTTCAATTTCAAGTTATTACAATTTTCACAAGTCTCGAGCAGATCGAGCAACATGGTATAAAGACCTCTAAAAGCATTGTCCTTATCCTCACATGAGGTGCAAGAAATAGTCTCAACAGTAGAAGATGAAACATGAACTACCCTACTCATCTCAAGTTCAGCAAGAAGACTAATGTTCTCCACCTTAACAATGTCAAGTTCTGAGGACAGACTATCATGCGAGGTCCTTAGTTTCTCCATGTCTCCAAGCAAGGCAATGCATGTATCACAGTCGTCACGGGAGGGAACATATATAAGTGAAGTAAGCTCCCGTGACAGTCTATCTACTTCCTTCTCTAACTCGGTACACCTAGACTTAGCTCTAGCATGAAAACCACCTAGCTTAAGAAAAGCATGATTGAGCTGATCGTAGGTGGGACATACCTCATCCGAGTCGGAGTAGAGCTCGCTGTCGCTGATCTCGCCCTCAAGGGCCATGAAGCACATCCCGGAGAAGTCGTTGCCGCCATCCTTGGGCTCTTGGTCCCCCGTCCCGTCGTCGTCGCTCCATCCCTCTACCTCACTGAGGTCAAGGTCGTTGAAGGTTGTGAGGACGCGGTGGAAGAGTTTCTTCGCCTTTCCGAAGTTGCAGAACTTATTCTTGCCTTGCATCTGGGCTGGAGGCTTCTTGTTGCGGTTCTTGTCGGTGTAGTCGATCTTTCCTGAACCGCCGTAATCGTTCTTGCCCTTCTCCAGCTTGGGGCAGTTTGCCCGAATGTGGTTGGGGCCACCACACTTAAAGCAAATCACTGGTCCTCTTCTTTTTCCGTCCCTCCTTCTCTTGTAAGCATGGGAGAACTTCCGAGCTAGGAGGGCCAATTGTTCATCCTCTAGCTGCTCTAACTGATCATCAGTTACGTCACAGAGAGCAGCCAGGGAGAACCCACAAAGAGAATCGGTAGAAGAACCAGAAGTTGAAGTGGGATCGGTGACTAGAGCCATCGATTGTGACTTCGACCGACGAGAGACTATGTCAATCTCATGAGTCTTGAGGCGCGAGTAAAGCGCGTCAAGAGTCAGGGTCGAGAGGTCCGTGGTATCCTTGATGGTAGTCACCTTCATCTCCCAAACCCGAAGATCGAGTGCAGAAAGCATTTGTCGAGCATTATCCGAGACCGACCGCTCGGAGGTTGCTCAAAATCTTGTGAAAACGTGAAAAGCACTCGTCAAGGGACTCTCCAGCAAGCATCTCGAATTTGTTGTATTCGCGCTTGAACTGGTCCTGTCGAACCGTCTTGATCTGGGAGGTGCCCTCATGGTATGCATCGAGGGTCACCCAGATGTCGTGAGCGGACGACAGGTGAGAGATGCGATCAAACTCACTTCTGCTCAGTCCCTGTATGATGATGTTCCTCGCCTTTGCGTTTGCCTCAACATCAGCCATATTCCCGGCATTGATGTTCTCATCGGTAGGAACAACAAATTGTATTTTTCACCTTCCGCCAAATGGCATACCCCTGAGCCTGGATATATGTTTCCATTCGGCTCTTCCAGAAAGGGTAATCCAGGCCATCGAAAATGGGCGGCTTGGTGGAATACTTGTCTGTTGCCATGGCTCTTTGAGACCGGTTAAGATCTATGAAGAAGAGCTAATCGGCTCTGATACCAATTGAAGGACCGAAATGGCAACAGAGGGGGTGAATGGTGCCTTAAAAATTCTCCCACAAATTCACACCAATCTTTTCTCCGATAGCTAAATAGCTGTGAAGAGGAAGATTGATTTCTCCTTTGAACGAGAGAAAAATCGAGTGATCTCTGAGAAACCAAGAAGATCGGAGAAGAATACTTGCGGTCGGCGAGAAGGCCGACCATGGTCGAAAGATCTTCTGCTGTGATCGAAGACACACCCGAGAAACACACTGTGGTCGAACACAGTCGGCAGAGAATAAACAACAGAAGTCGTCACATCAAAGACCGTGGTCGAAAGAGTCTACCGAGAGATAGAACCCGAGAACAGCTGTGGTCGTAAAAACGAGAAATGAAAACCGAGCGGCTGAGAAAAGCGCGACCACCGCGACCGAGACGACCAGCGACTGTAGTCGTAGCGAAGAAAATGTACGTGGTCGATAAACCGAAAACAGACGGCGAACAATGATTACAGCGGTCGACAGGCGCACTACCGTAAATCAAGATTCTGAAGAACTTTTCGCACAGAGATCCAAAACACATAAAACTTGAATCCTAACAAGTATGAGATCTCTAGAAGTTGATTTTCCAAGAAAAATAGAGATCTAAGCAATGATCAGAGAGCAGTTCAAAATCAAAGACTGAAACAGAGGACCTCAGGCGGAAAAGCTGAGCGGCACGGAAAGATTGCAGTTCGACTTCTGCTCTCGGGAATGAAGTGGCTAAATGGTCTTTGGATAGATTCCCGATTACGGCGGTGAAACACGTGCCAACTCTCAAGGAAAACACATACAACAGTAAGAACAAAGAGGGGGCAAATGAACCAAACAAATCATCTCAAGAACAGAAATATAGAAAAATACAGAGAGATGAATCCAATCTTTTCTATTGATCATGGAGGTTTCTGACCACTCCATCGAGTACATGAGCATCCATGCTCTACCGAGACAACTCACGCAAATAGAAAGAAAAGCTCAGAGCAACTCAGGGGACAACCTCATTTTGCTCCTGAGACCTAACCTCTCTATTTATAGTCTCACGCTAACGGGTCTCCACAGACAACCCATTACAGAGAACTCCAGTGCTTTACAGGCCTCCAGTGCTTTGCCCATTACCCAGTGGCAACGGCTCCACTGCTTTGCCCGTTTGCACCACCAACTCCACAGAGCTCTCACAGAGCTTCTCCAGCGGTCACAGTGCTTTACCCAGTGGACAGGCTTCCTCCGCAGCTTTGACATTTCTCCAAAATGCCCCTCCGCTGCCTTCCAGGAAGCTTCCTCCACCGCCTTGCTGTCCATGCTTTGTCGACCCACAGCACGACACGTCCTCTTCGGCTTTTCCACGTCGTTCTGGACCTCAACAACTCCCTTGTCTAGTCCCGACCTACTAAGCCTCACCAAGACTGTCTCCTGGTACCTGCAACCATCACAGACAACAAAAACATCACATAGCACTGATCCACACATGAAATGACACTCTGCACAACTCGCAGAGCTCAAGTCTCTTTTCTCAGATTTTAGACTTTGTCAAACCTTGTCAAAATCATGAACGAACAAGTCTAAAAGGTCCACAACATCACCAGGAACCCAGCCGACCAAACCTCACCGTAATCGGACATGAAATGCACCCTTACGACCGATTTTAGTGAACCCGCACGACCACAGTCATCCAGCCGATAACGTGGTCGAATGCGGTTTCAACCACGTTCATTTCTCGTGCTAACGTGGTCGTAGCTCTCCGAGCGCACAACGCGATCGAACGCCCGACCGCCCATCGTGGTCGAAGCTCCGATCCCACAACGTGGTCGAAGCCTCGAGCTCCCACAACGTGGTCGAAACTCGAGCGCCCACAACGTGGTCGTGATGCCCACCAACCACGGCCAAAGTGGTGGTACGGGCTTCAACGTGGTCGTAGACCTCTCGGCCGACTTCCGACCACGCCCAAATTTGCCGAGAGAGCCGCAGAGTGGTCGTACGCCTTCCAATCTCGTTCCGACCGCTTCAAACATGGTCGTACGGTCCAGGAGAAAGTCGTACACGACTTGGAATCGGCCAGGGCTAAGACTTCGCATAAAGAGCCCAAAACAAACTCAATTTTCTTTCAACCAAGGGTCAAATACTCATCACAAACATGGGATCATCTCCACATGATCTCTCAGAAGTGGATGCGCGAGCGCTCCGTCCCCTATCTTTCGAAGGGGTGGCAGCGAGGGTGGCCCCTAGTCGAAGTGGATGCCCCTCTGTTGTAACAGGGGGGCTAGGGGCCAGCCTCTGCTGACTTGGCACGCCCGGCTCGTTTATGGGAACGCGCTGATGCCCAGGTGCCCCGTCCATAATGTGGGGCACTTCGTAGTATCTTGGGGGACTATCCGTGCCACATTTTGCTCCGTAGGGTACGAGCGAAGGCGGGCCTCGACACTACATTTTATTTAGACTCCGTAGAGTGCGTAGAGACAACATCTGCGTCTTATTTAGACTACGCAGAGTACGTGCAAAATTAATGCTTGCACGTGCGCGAGGATTTTCGCGTCTTGTTTATACTTAGTAGAGTGCGCAGGGATAACATCCGCGTCTTATTTAGACTCCGTAGAGTACGTGCGGAGGTAGACCTCGACGCTACATTTTATTTATACTCTGGAGAGTGTGTGCGCGCGGAGGCGTCCTGTAACATCCCAAAATTTTGAGTTTTGAAACATTTAAATTCAAATTAATTATTTTAAAGCAATTGGCTTTTATTTGGATTTTCCTGTGCTTTTTTGAATTTTATTTCAAAAATTTAAAACCGGAAAATGTATTTTAAATATTTTATTAAAGTCAAAAAGGGTGCATTTTATTTTTCCTAACCTTCCTAGAATTGTTAATTAAATTTTGAGAATTGTCTGGAATTAAACATCAATTTTAAAACATAAAAGGAATTTTATAAAATTATTAAAAGCAAATCTGAAATTAAAAATATTTTTATTAAGTCTAAGATATCTCTAGGAATATTCTATGAATTGTCTCAAAATTTTAGACATTATTTATTATTTTTCTAAGCAATTATAATGTTTCTAGTATTTTTCAAAAATTTAATCCGAAAATTAAATCCGAATTAATCTCGGGCCGCTACGTGTCGCGCCCAGATTGAATCCATCTCTCTCGACGATTTAATCTCAACCCTGCATCACAACTTACCCCTTCATTTAAATGCAACGCACGAGATCAATCCACTTGCCACGTGTCGCGCATCCGACGGCCCGTACCCCTTCACCCTCACTCTCTCTCTTTTTCTCTCACCGACGGGTGGGCCACACATGTCATATGTTTCTTCAACCTCCTCTTCTTCCTCCTCCCACTCTCTCTCTCTCTCCTCCATTAGAGCTGAAATTGGAGCTTCAATTCCGGCCGAATTCTCCGCTTAAACTCCCGATTAAATTGCGCAATAAGAGACCCAATCAATCCCCTCTAATTGCCGACCGTTTCCCCTCAATTACTTACCCATTCACAGCCGAAAATCACGCCGTTTTCCTTCTCCGGCCACCGGCCTTCCCCTCCTCTTTCCCATATAAACCCCCAGGAAACTCATTCCACTTCCCTCTCCCCTCCACCTTTCCCCACCTTGGCCGAGTCTCCCGCCTCCACCCCGCCGCCAGCGCCACCGCCGTCCTCCTCTCTCCGCCACCCCCTCCGCCACCTCCCGAGCCGCCACGGTAAAACCGACTCCCCCTCCTCTTTCACCGCCGCCTCCTCGTGGCCGGCGAGCTCCGTCTTGGCCGCCGAGCCCGCCGCCCGCTCGGCCACTTCAACAGCGTGCGCCCGGCGTGGCCGCCAGGCGTGTGTGCTGCGTGGCCGCCACGTCACCGGGCATGCCACCTCGGCGCGGCTCGCGTCGCGTGGACTTGGTCCACGGTGGGCCAGCCCACATGTCGAAAATTCAAAATTCAAAATTTTGCTGACATCAGCATTGCGTCATAAATCCTTTTTTATTTAGAAAAATATTTTGGCCGAAATTAAATTATTTTCTGACGTCATAATTATGATTTTTCAGTACAAAAATAAATCAGGAAAATCTTTTTTTCTTTTTCTTTCAATTAAAACTTCCAGTGGCTATAACTTTTTCATTTTAACTCCGATTTGAACCGTTCAAATTTCTAAATTTTTCTAAAATCATGAACTACCCAAATGTAGACTCTTTTTCAATTTGTGAATTTTATTTGAATTTATGTGTATTTATTTGCTTTGTTGTTTTGTCTTTTTCGCGCGTAGAATACGACGTCGCCAAAGAATTTGTCGACCCGCAGCAAGAAAGTCAAGACACCGCACACGAAGGCAAGTCTCCTTTGAACATTCTGAACCTATGTTTATGAAATGTTTTGATTATTTTAAATTTAAAGCATTGCTATGTTACATAAAATGATAATTTATGTTGTAAGGATAATAGTTAAGCCGATAATTGTTACGCCCTCATTTGACATTATCAGCCATGTACCTTTGACACCCTAGGATTCTTTTGACTCAGTATTGAGTTTATTAATTCATTGCTAAATATTAGAACGGCAGTGAAATGCTTAGTCGTGCTAAATAACTTTGGTAACCTTGGAATGGGAAATTATATTGATCTAGAATTTTTGTTCAGAAATTAGTGGCGATTGGTGTTGCCACTGTTACTTCAAAAATAAACAAAATGTGAAAGTGGTTTTAGACCGGGGCAGATGGTTGGATTGGATTGGTGCGGTTAGCACGAGTCTTGTAAAGTGTATGTTCCGCCCTAGTCAATTAAGGACCGACACTTGTGTTTGTTCAAAGTAAGCACTACCGTACAACCACATATCTATATGGGTACGACCTAGCTAACTAACTTACAATAGTTTAGTTTAGGTACCACCAGTGGAAAGTGAGTGCCGGGGTGTCTTGGTTATTCACGATGAGGGATGGGTTTCTTGTACTCATACAGCGCAGAGGGGCTTGATGGGTGGTTTAACCCTTCAGCGGTGAAACCTTAGCGGGTGGTAACTAACTAGACTAGAGTAAGGTAAAGGCTTTGTGATGAATTATCTGGGTCTCATGCCTTAGGAAGCATGTTGGCTATTAAGATAACTTATCTCTTGTGGGTAAAGTTGTACAACCTCTGCAGAGTGTAAAACTATTCGAATAGCCGTGTCCATAGTCAAGGGCGGGCAAGGAATGTATTCACATAGTAGATCATTTGGTTTTGGTTTTTAAAGTAAAAGTTTTGGGAGCCGAGAGTGGTTGGAACTCTCGGAGTTGTCCTGGGGGATGTAGCCATTGAGGGTGGTTGTAACCCATTGATTTAAACCTTGGCGGTTAGAGCCAGTGATCTAGTGTTGGTGGTTGTAACCTTCACTATTTAACTTGATAGATTCTGTTAAAATAACTACCTTATTTAAATTGATGCCTTCCAAAAATATCTAATGTTATTTGAAATAAAACATTGCTTTGTGCAAAAGAACCATATAACTCTCCTTTATTAAACCTTGCATCTATTGCATTTTCCCAAGATTTGCGGAGTACTTTATGTACTCACATGCTACACTCAAAAATAATAACCAGAGGAATATGAAGCTCAAGAAGGAAACTTCGACTACGGTGTGTATGGATTCGACGAAGGATTTTCGGAGTACTAGGTTGCGCTTCCCCAGCCAATTGCCTATGACGAATTGTTGGGTCTCCGCTGGATTTATCTTTTGCTTCCGTTGTGCTTTATGTTTCGTGTGTTGCGAGGTCTTGAAACCTCATTTGTAATAAAGAGGCCTTTTTGGTCTGTACTCTCTATTATTGTAATAAAACGTTGTTGGTTATGTATTTATCACTGTTTGACTGTGTACTAGCTTTGATCTGGGACTAGTGCTGTAATACACAGAGGGTCTGGATTCGAAAATCATCCGCGTCTTATTTAGACTCCGTAGAGTACGCGCGGAGGCAGACCTCGACGCTACGTTTTATTTATACTCTAGAGAGTGTGTGCGCGCAGAGGCGTCCCCCCGCTGCATCTTATTTATACTCCGTAGATTGCGTGCGGCGCGACCTCGGCCTTCGTCTTTGTTTAGACTCATACCCGTGTTTTGTTCACGAGAGAGTGCAGCAGACGCGTGTCTTTGTTTAGACTCATACCCGTGTTCTTGTTCACGGAGAGTGCGCGCGCAGACGCGTGTCTTTGTTTAGACTCATACCCGTGTTCTTGTTCACGGAGAGTGCGCGCGCGGACGCGTGTCTTTGTTTAGACTCATACCCGTGTTCTTGTTCATGGAGAGTGCGCACGTATACGCATGTCTTATTTAGACTCCAGAGAGTACGTGCGGAGGCAGACCTCGTCGCTATGTTTTGTTTATACTCCGTAGAGTATGTGCGGAGGCGTCCCTCCCATGCGTGGCTTAGCTGAGAATGAAAATATTCTTGCGAATAATGAACTTTATTAAATTCTCATTTGCGCGGGTAAGCGATTACAAGGGATAGGGTGCTAACCAGAGATCACGCGAGAGCGATTCATGCGAGGGTCGAAGCGACCTTGCCCTGACCTGGCTGGCCTACGGGTCCTGCTGAGCTTCACGAGGTGGCCCTTGGGTACCGAGCTCTAAACGTCGGGCCATGTCCTGGTCGCCGTGGGTGGTGATGATGGCTCGCGGGCCTGGGAGCTTCATGCATAGGAAGCCGTGATGTGGGACCGCCCCGAAGGTGTTGAGGGTCGGCCGCCCCAATATGACGTTGTAAGGGTATTGGATATCAACGACGTCGAAGGTGACGTCTTCGCTCCTTACGTTGTCGCCTTGGCCTAATGAGACTTGCAGACATATCTGGCCCAGCGCCCTTAGGGGTTGACCCCCGAAACCCTGCAGCGGGGTCCCAGGGGGCCTAAGCGGCTCCGGGGGATTCCCATCTGGTCGAAGGCTGCTGCGAACAGGATGTTCGCAGAGCTTCCTCCATTGACTAGGGCGCGCTTGACGTCACATCCCGCGATGGTAACTTGGATAACCAGGTGGTGCGTGAAGGTGTGACCTCGCCTCGTGCCCAGTACGGTGGTGCCTGTGCCGGGTATGCCGCCACGTGGTGTAGCCTTCGTGCGTAAGCTTTCCGCTGGCACGTCGAGGCACATTCCAACAAGCAGCCTCCGGAGATGACGTTGATAACCCTGCGCTGGGCTCCCTCTGGAGCTTGGATTCGCAGGAGGCCCTCCTGAGCTTGGTGCATATGGGCTTGGATCCGCGGTGGGTCCTCATGGTGCCGTAGCGCCTGACCTTCCGGGGGATGTTGGACCTCGGGGTTTCTATCCCTGAGCACGTTCTGCCGAAGTGCTGCGATAGTGGTGCACGCGCGCGTGTCATGGCCACCCCGACCATGTATCTCGCACCACTGGGTACGGTGCGGGTCGTTGTGTTCCGCGCGGGTCCCCTCCTTGCGGCCCTGGTCGCGCCCCCACGCCCGGCCCCGACGGGCTCTGCCGCCGCGGCCGGTGGGGGTGCTGTCTTCGGAGCCTCCGTCAACATCAAAGATGTAGCGAGGTCTTCGAGACTTCTGTTGGTCACGCTTAGACCTGTCATTTGCAGTGTTTGTGTGCTGGGAGGTCTCCTCGGGCGGTTCTTGCCCGCGCTTGCCCTTCGGGAAGCCTTTCGTAGGCGAATTTCCTCCTGCCGCAATCTCCACCCAGCTGGGGCCGCGCTCGTCGCCTCGACGCCGGCGCGCGTCTTCTTCTGCTCTAGCGTATTCTTCCATTTTGTCAAAGAGCTTGGCCACCGTTTTGATTGGCTTTCGCGCGTTGTACTCAGCCAGCGGCCCCGGGCTAAGACCCTGTATAGCTGCGTTAATGATGGTTGTCTCGTTGACGTTCTTAACCTGACAACGGACTTTCGCGAAGTACTTGAAGTATTCCCAGAGGCTCTCGGCGGGCTTCTGCTTGACCGTGAAGAGTTGATCCGCGTCGACGCACTCGATGTAGTTCTCTTGAAAGTTGTTATAGAGGCGGTCGCGGATCTGCTCCCATGCGTAGACGGAATTTGGCTCGATGGTGAAAAACCAAGAGAGCGCCACTCCCTATAACGCGAGGGGTAAGCCCTTCGCCTTTGTGGTGTCGTCTCCGCCTGCGGCTTCGATGGCGGTTTCATTCACACGTACGAACTCCCGGGGGTCCGTGTCGCCTTTGTACGACTCGATGGCACTGCGGAACTTGAAGTCCTCCGGCCATGGCGACTACTGCAGGCCTACCGAGAGGGGGGACTCCGGGTCCACGCGCCATAAGGGGACGCGGCTGGACGTGGGGGCGTCGCGACTGTCAACCCGCTCTGGCATGGGCTCCAGCGCGGCCACCAGTGGGGTCTGCTGACTCCTAGCCTCTTGCATATCTCGCATGGCTCCCCGGAGGTCCACTAGCTCTTGTCAAAGCGTGCCAATGGCCGTCAGCAAAGCACTCTCGGCTATCGGTGCAGGCGGGGTCGTTGGCGCAGGCGGGGTCGTCGGCGCACTCGTTCGTGTCGCCTGGGGCACGGGGACCACGGCCTGCACTCCTGGGTCGCCCGATGCATCGGCACGGTGGGCTCAAAGGTCGGCGGTGGGGCCGACGTTACCGTCAGAATCGCTTGCCACTCCCACAGCGTCGGCGGTGGCGTCTGCCATTGTGCCAGCCGTAGTAGGGTCGATCGTCGTGCGCGGAGCGGTGCGAGTCGTCGCGCCGATGGTAGCGGGGTCGATGGTCGCGTGACAGGCGTCGATATTCACTACGGCCACGGCCACGCCGTTGTCCGCGCCCGCGGCTGCTGGTGCTGAGGCCCTGGTGTTGACCCGAGGCTCCGTCGTGCTTCCCTTCCTCGCCGCTGTCGATGAATCTTTTCTTGGTGCCATCCTTCTTTGGATCTTGAGGCTTGCTCCTATCCTTCCCCACGGACGGCGCCAACTGTTGTGGCTACAGGCCAAACAGAAAGAGAGATGGTAGTGGAGAGTAGGTGAACAATGCCCTCTTAGGATTTTTCCCTCCTGAATTCCATACATACATATGGTTACATGGGGAACACTTTACAACTATACCCTTACATCCGAATACCAACTATACCCTTACATCCGAATAACCTCCATAGGGGTATATGTGCCATTGTACATGTCCCATTTTGGGCCTTACTGCGTCTTAGCAGGCCGGTTGGGCTTAGGTGGGGGCCACCCCTACAACAGTAAGGTATGAATCATCAAGGTGAGATGTTAGCGTGGTGCATAATTAATTTCAACTAGCATCCTCAGAAGTGTAGTTGATTAATTTGATATCGCCTTGTAATAGTTTCTGGAAGAACTGTGATTAAGAATTTGTCTATACTTGATTGGAACTCATGGAGTTATTGAGAGTGTGCAAAAGAATTGGAATGATTATTATGATTATTTAAATTTCTATCATGTTGGATAAATTGAATTATTTTTGACCTTAGTAATTAATCTGACCGTTTGGAATAATTAAGTAAGGAGGTATTGGAAAATTGCCTTGGTAATGTTGTCCTTTAATCTGTCATTTATTAGATACTTTATGATCATGCACAATTGCTAGTTTCATCTATCTTTTACCATGCTAAATTGTTGAAATATGTATAAAGAAATAGAGGAAGGTTGATGTATTGACTTGTGAAACCTTTTCTTATAGAGCTTATAATATCGAAGTTAGAAGATATTTCGTTCTAATTGCCGAACATAAGGAGAAATGTTGAATCTATACTCATAACTGTTTTCGAGATTGCCATGTTCTAGTACTAGCTTGTTAAAAGAGTTTTGTTTCACTAGGCTTTCCCTAGATCAAGTAGTTGCAATCTTATTTAGATAATAGAAACATGATAAAGTGATTTCGTGTGTTTCTTTTGGAAAAGTTTACGAAGGGATTTAAGGATATGATGATGCTTGTTAAGAATGTATTATTCTGATGTTAGTATGATGGTCAGTATGTGGTTGTGATGATAATGTTGAATGTTCTATAAATAAAAGAATTTGATAACTTTCATGATACTAGTTAAATCAAAAGTTTTGAGATTTGCGTACGCGATCGTTTAGACATCATGACTTATGTGGCAGCTGAAATTGTTTTGAGCAAAGTGACGCGTTGAGAGGTTTTATTACTTCTTAAGGGATTAATGTGTTGTGGTCTTCAAATCTTTTTTATTGGAATTGTGAAGGTAATACTGTAATCAAAGAAAGTTGTTCTCTTTGTTAAAAGAAAGAGTGTAGTAAAAGTATTGGAGGTTGAAGTCAAGTTGTGCAACTTTTTGAGGTGTGCTTGACTTCTTATTTTCGCTGCATAAGAGTTTCTGAGCTTAAATGGCAATACTGTATTCTTATTGGTTGAGATTTGATATTTTCTTCTTGATGGGCATGTGCCTTCAACTGTGATATTATCTTTTGTTGTCCAAGATCATTGCTATTTGTTTTGGTCTTGTGTCTATTGCAAATGGTAACATCTTCCTTTGTGCTGGAATTTACTTCTTTTTGCCTCTTCTAAGAAAAGGGTATTCATTTTGAGTTGCAGAGTCCTTTAAGATGTGTATGGCAACTAGTTGGTGTGGTCATGTGATTGATCTTGGTGAGATTGTGGGGGTAAAGTTGTTTGACATTCATAAGAGCCCTGGAAATGGAAAATTTTGGTCTGGTGTTCTATGTTGAAACCTTAGAGGCTCAACGTCTCTGTGTGGGAATAGTGAATCAGAGTGGAATTCAAATAGTGTGATGATCGGATAGCATCCTTGGGGTGCAGTAAATGAGTATGTGTGGTTGTGATATGAATTTCGAGTTGTCATCCTTAAGGGATTAAGATGCTTTAGGAATTATCTGTCAAAGTAAATGATGAGGACATCACTTCTTTGGATATACACAACACTCCTCCACTTGATATTCAAGGACCAATCACTAGAGCTCGCGCCCGATAATTGAATTTACAGGTGATTCAAGGACCAATCACTAGAGCTCGCGCCCGACAATTGAATTTACAGGTGAGCTCGTTCCTAAATACTTCTTTTTGTTCATTTGAGAATCGATTACTACCTAATGATTTAATTATGGTTAGGAACCATGGAGAGGATCAGGAAGTACTTGGAGAAGGGCTACGAGGCGCACAAGTCCAGCAAGGGTGGTCGAATCATGTTGGATGTCCAACTCAAGCCGACTTGGAATCCAATTCGGAGTCCAGGACCAGGCCGCACTAAAACGGACGCCCAGATCGCATCCGGACTCCGTTTTGGACGTTCCACATATGTATGGAAAGCTGAGAAGACAATATTTCCAATGGCTCTGGTCCCATGTCAAAGTTCCTTCCGAGTCAACGGGAATCATTGAAACAAGTGGACATTCAGAATCTGTCAGGGTGCTGCGACACCGTCTTTTGGGCCGTTCGGCTTTGTATCGTGTTAGAGTCCATTAAGGACGCGTCCAGGGGTTTTGCATGCCCCTTACTCCTTTATATACAGCCGCCACCCCCACCATTAGGGTTGGGTTTTGCTTAGATTAATTCTGTTTTTGAACAGTTTCACCGTTCATCGGTTTGCGAGACCCCAACTTTCGAGTGCTAAATCAATACAGCTGCAATTCAGTTGTGATCTTCCTTGTTCTTGCTTGTGTTCTTCGATTCGTAGGCGAGGATTCGCACGGTTGATAACCTGAGGAGACGTGGTGCTGCGATTGCGGGGTTCGGGACGTGTTGTTCGGAAGCCGGATCAATTTGTGTCGCGACTCCACCAAATCGAACTTATCCAGAACCTGTTGGAAGATCGGGACCCCGTTCCTATTAAGTGGTAATCAGAGCTTGGTGTTCCTTCGAGTTGAATTTACCCCACCTTTGTTGTTTCGTTTTCATCCTAGAGTCCAAGAAAAAGCCCTACAAAAAAAATTGTAGTCATAGGTTATTTCCTGTCCTAGATCTCGTTTAGCCTTTTGCACAATTTGATTCCAGAGTCTGTAGTGTTGAGTTTGTGTCCTTAGTCGAGTTGTGTTGCTGGTTTAGATCGTGTTTTGTTTCGGGTTGTCTTGCTTCTGCTACCTTTTATACAAACCCTAGTCGGATTGTCTTGCTTCCGCAACCTCTCATACAAACCCTAGCCGTCAATTTTTGTTTTCCCACCCATATCCCACCCTCTGTTTGAGTCATCCATCGTGTCTCGTGATCGCCCAGCACCATCCCCCGCCTTTCCCCGCGCTTCCGGCCCCAATTTCCACCAATTGCCTCTACCCGATTGTAGTTTCGGCCTCCACAAAAACCATAACTCGGAGGCCCTACTTCAAACGGCCATAACTTTCGCATACGGACTCGAAATCAGGCGATTTTTTTTGAAGTCGGGTTCGGCGAATTTATTTTGCCCAAATTCGGCCTGGAAAGTGAAGTACTCGAGCTCCGAAATTTCATCATCGAATTTTTAGCACATTCATCATTTTTTGTAGGCCACACCTTACATCACATTGACATGAAACTTTGTGTGCTTCCTATTCCTGTGCTCTGCTTTGCGAAAAAAATACAAAAAAATAAAAAGAAAAAAAGAAATTTTCGGCACCTAGAATAGTGCTGCGAGTGCTATCCGTGCCCAAAAAAAACGTGACAGAGCTTCATTTGTTTTGTGCTAATACTGAATTAAGTTTCATTGCCTGGCCATCCTTATTCACTCCTTGTTCTTCATATTATACCCGCTATAGGACACATTTAGACCAGCAACTAGGACCAGTGCTTTGGACGTTTATTCAGCATTACTATCTGTTATTTCTTTGTGTTCCACTAATATATTTGGCCTTCCAAGCTCCATATACCTACTTAGGATAGCACGTTTTGACCCTTGCAATCGCGGATCACACTCTCCAGGTATCCTTTGCCTTGCTTTGGTAAGAACACTTGTAAGAGCTTGGTAAGCTACTTCCTTTGTGGATTCCCACTGCCCTTCCTTTGTAGTTGATAGGGATAATCCTTTTGTTTTCCCTGTGTTTCCACTAACTATGGCAGGAGACGAAGGGGACGGGACACCGGTCGATTTCAACGAGTGTGTTAGTCGCGGCCAGCTACAAGCTGCGCTCGACAAACAAAACGCTGATCTCGGCGCGAGATTAGACACCATCGTCGCTGCCATTGCCCAGTTGAACACCACGGAAGGCATTGAGCGGGTGGAGCGGCGGATGGCTGACTCACTGGTCGGATGGACACATTAGAGGCACGCCTGCCACCTATCAATGACGGCCATCATCATGATGAAGCCACAGAGTATGATGCAGATGGCAACATTGATCGGTGGGCGACACAAGATGCACGACTACGTCGTCGTCTTCAGCAAAACCGACATGGTATGGGAGGTAATAACCAGAACCGTCATGGTAATGACGACCCTTTTGCTAAAGTCAAGTTTTCCATTCCATCTTTTTCTGGTCTTTATGATGCTGAAATATATCTTGATTGGGAGATGACGGTAGAGCAGAAGTTTAATTCTCACTTAGTTCCTGAACAACATAGAGTTAGACAAGCTACTAGTGAGTTTAAGGACTTTGCTATTATCGGTGGAATGAACTAAGTACCATGCGCTACAACCCGATACATGGGAGCGGTTAAAAGAAGCTATGCGTGTCGTTTTGTTCCTCCCTCATATAAACTTGAATTGAGAAAAAAATTGCAGCGCTTAGAACAAGGTGATAGTTCTGTTCAAGACTATTATGCTGAGCTTCAAAAAGGTATGGTGCGTTGTGGGGTTGTTGAGGACACGGAGGATAAGATTTGTCGTTTCTACGGGGGATAAGATTTGTCGTTTCTACGGGGGGTTACGGCGTGAAATTCAGGACATTGTTGATTATAAAGAATTTACTCATCACAACCGTTGTTCCACCTTGCTATGCTTGCGAAAAAAAATTGCGGGGCGCACGAATCAACTAAGGCACGCACTGGACGACCCTTCTACACGCCGCGAACGACTACATCGATGGGACTGCCCAAGTCTTCTTCGCATTTTCGTTCTCCTCCACCACCTTTGAACAAGATGGCAGCAGCGCCACATAAGCCACCTTCCACGACACGCCTTGCAGATTCTACAAAAAATTCTTTGCAGGGCCCAGCCAAGAGTTCTTCTTCCGTGGCTTCAACGGGCCGCTCCTCCGGCATTCGATGCCACCGCCCATGGACTTGGTCATGTGCGGAAGAATTACCCTAGCCAGCGAGCATACATCGCCACGTAAGATGGAGGCTACATCAGCACCGGATGTCGAGGAGGATGATGATGTTGCTGCGCCTCGGACGACAATGGCGGTGGTGATGACGACCTCGTCCTTGGTGGGCGTCCACACGACGCTTCGAGCATCATTGTGCAATGAGTCCTCGACGCGCAGTACAACAACCCGATAAACTTCAACGCCATAATTTGTTTCAGACCTTCTTTGCAATCAAGAACCGGCGTGCACGTGTCATCATTGATGGAGGAAGTTGCAACAACTTGGTGAGTTCTGATTTGGTCAAGAAGCTTGGCTTGACCACGCGACCGCATCCACATCCATACCATATTCAATGGTTAAATGACTCTGGAAAAGCTAAGGTAACGCAAACATGCCGAGTCCATTTTCCATTGGTGCTTCGTTAATCATGTTGATTGTGATGTGGTTCCCATGCAAGCATGCTCTCTTTTATTGGGTCGACCTTGGGAATTTGATAATGATGCTTTACACCATGGTAGTAGTAACACATACACTTTTATGCATAAGGAAAGAAAGTTACTTTACGCCTTTGACCCCACCGAGATTATAGAGGCCGATAGGGCGAGAGCTGCTGCTGCTAATGATCCAAAGGAACATGATAAATCTGAAAAATAGCAAGTACTCCATTTGAAAAATTCTGTTATGCTTGCCACAAAATCAGACCTTGCTGCAATTGATGATGTTAATGATACATGCTATGCTTTTGTGTGCAAAGATGCTTTATTTTCTCTTGATAATATGCCTTGCACTTTGCCTGCTCCTGTCACTAACCTTTTGCAGGAGTTTAGAGATGTTTTCCCTGATGAGATACCTCCAGGACTTCCACCCATTCGAGGATTGAACACCGATTGATTTGATTCTGGGCGAGCTTGCCAAACCGTGCGGCGTCTGGGACCAATCCAGAAGAGACTAAGGAGATTCAGCGCCAAGTCCAAGACCTTTTGACTGTGGGTACGTCGTGAGAGTCTTAGTCCTTGTCTTGTTCTGTTCTTTTGGTTCCCAAAAAAGATGGTTCTTGGCGTATGTGTGTAGATTGTAGAGCCATTAACAACATTACTATACGGTATCGTCATCCTATTCCTAGGCTAGACGACATGCTTGATGAGTTGTGTGGTGCTATAATTTTCACAAAGATTGACTTGCGTAGTGGATACCACCAAATAAGAATGAAACTTGGCGATGAATGGAAAACTGCTTTTAAAACTAAGTTCGGCTTGTATGAGTGGTTAGTCATGCCTTTTGGTTTAACTAATGCACCTAGCACTTTCATGAGATTAATGAACGAGGTTTTACGTCCTTTCATTGGCAAATTTGTGGTCGTTTACTTTGATGATATCTTGATTTATAGCAAGTCCATGGATGAACATTCGACTCACTTACGTGTTATTTTTAATGCTTTGAGAGATGCACGTTTGTTTGGTACCTTGAGAAGTGCACCTTTTGCACGGATCGAGTCTCTTTTCTTGGGTATGTTGTGACTCCACAGGGAATTGAGGTTGATAGAGCCAAGGTGGAGGCGATATGGAGTTGGCCCACGCCCACGACAGTCTCCCATGTGTGGAGTTTTCTTGGCCTTGCAGGATTTTATCGCCGCTTTGTCAAAGAATTCAGCACCATTGCGACACCGTTGATTGAGTTGACAAAGAAGGAGTTGTGTTCCATTGGGGCCATCACAAGAGGAGTCCTTTAATCTTTTGAAGGACAAGCTTACGCACGAACCATTGCTCCAACTTCCGGATTTTGGTAAGACTTTTGAACTCGAATGTGATGCTAGCGGAATTGGTATTGGTGGTGTTTTGATGCAAGAAGGCAAACCTGTTGCCTACTTTAGCGAAAAATTGAATGGTCCTGTTCTTAATTATTCCACGTATGATGAAGAATTGTATGCTCTTGTTCGTTCTTTAGAGACGTGGCAACACTATTTATGGTCTAAAGAATTTGTCATTCATTCCGATCATGAATCACTTAAGCATATTCGTAGTCAAACCAATTTGAATCGTAGACATGCTAAGTGGGTTGAATTTATTGAATCTTTTCCTTATGTCATTAAACACAAGAAAGGGAAGGATAATGTGAATCTTGATGCTTTGTCTCGACGCTATACCATGTTGTCTCAACTTGATTGTCGCATTTTGGTCTTGAAACTATTAAAGAACAATATGCTTTTGATGCTGATTTTAAGGATGTGTTGTTGCATTGTGAAGAGGGTCAAGCATGGAATAAATTCGTGATCAATGATGGGTTTTTGTTTAGAGCTAACCGCCTATGCATTCCAGTTGGATCTGTTCGTCTTTTGTGACGCATGGAGGCGGTTTGATGGGACATTTTGGTGCTAAGAAGACAGAGGACGTTCTGGCCACACACTTCTTTTGGCCAAAGATGAGGCGAGATGTTGAGCGGTTTGTGGCTCGCTGCACTACATGTCAAAAGCTAAGTCTCGCTTGAATCCACATGGTTTATATATGCCACTTCTGTTCCTTCTATTCCGTAAGGCGATATTTCTATGGACTTTGTTTTAGGATTGCCCAGGACTAAGAGGGAGGATAGCATTTTGTTGTTGTGGATCATTTTCTAAGATGACTCACTTTATACCATGTCATAAAACCGATGATGTCGTTCATATTGTGACCTCTTTTCAAAGAGATAGTTCGTTTGCATGGTATGCCTTCTACTATTGTTTCAGATCGTGATGCCAAGTTCTTGAGTCACTTTTGGCGTACTCTATGGAACAAGTTGGGTACAAAGTTGTTGTTCTCTACCATATGTCACCCACAAACTGATGGCCAAACCGAGGTGGTGAACCGCACATTGTCTACCATGTTGAGAGCTATTTTGAAAAACAATTTGAAGCTGTGGGAAGAGTGTTTGCCGCATGTTGAGTTCGCATATAATCGAGCGGAACACTCCACCACCAAGGTAAGTCCTTTTCAGGTAGTGTATGGATTCAATCCCCGTGCCCCTATTGATATTTTACCTTTGCCTACTAGTGAGAGAGTTCATAATGATGCTAAGGAGCGTGCTGATTTTATTATCAAAATGCATGAGACTACTAAGGCAAACATTGAAAAGATAAATGAAAAATATAGGATTACTGGTAGTAAAGGTAGAAAGGAAGTTAAACTTGAACCGGGTGATTTTGTTTGGTTGCACTTGCGAAAGGATAGATTTCCTGAATTAAGAAAGTCAAAATTGATGCCTAGAGCTGCTGGTCCTTTTAAGACAGTTGAGAAGATAAATGATAATGCATATAAACTTGAGTTGCCTCCCGAGTTTGGGGTTAGTCCCACCTTTAATATTTCAGATTTGAAGCCATACTTGGGAGAAGAAGATGAGGCTGAGTTGAGGACAACTCCGCTTCAAGAGGGCACTTCTTCGGATATACACAACACTCCTCCACTTGATATTCAAGGACCAATCACTAGAGCTCGCGCCCGACAATTGAATTTACAGGTGATTCAAGGACCAATCACTAGAGCTCGCGCCCGACAATTGAATTTACAGGTGAGCTCGTTCCTAAGTACTTCTTTTTGTTCATTTGAGAATCGATTACTACCTAATGATTTAATTATGATTAGGAACCATGGAGAGGATCAGGAAGTACTTGGAGAAGGGCTACAAGGCGCACAAGTCCAGCAAGGGTGGTCGAATCATGTTGGATGTCCAACTCAAGCCGACTTGGAATCCAATTCGGAGTCCAGGACCAGGCCGCACTAAAACGGACGCCCAGATCGCATCCAGACTCCGTTTTGTACGTTCCACATATGTATGGAAAGCTGAGAAGACAATATTTGCAATGGCTCTGGTCCCATGTCAAAATTCCTTCTGAGTCAACGGGAATTGTCAAAACAAGTGGATGTTCAGAATCTGTCAGGGTGCTGCGACACCGTCTTTTGGGCCGTTCGGCTTTGTATCGTGTTGGAGTCCATTAAGGACGCGACCAGTGGTTTTGCACGCCCCTTACTCCTTTATATATAGCCGCCACCCCCACCATTAGGGTTGGGTTTTGCTTAGATTAATTCTGTCTTTGAACAGTTTCATCGTTCATCGGTTTGCGAGACCCCAACTTTCGAGTGCTAAATCAATACATCTGTAATTCAGTTGTGATCTTCCTTATTCTTGCTTGTGTTCTTCGATTCGCAGGTGAGGATTAGCCTTCTTGGCGAGGTCAACCGGGCTGCGCACGGTTGATAACCTGAGGAGACGTGGTGCTGCAATTGCGGGGTTCGGGACGTGTTGTTCGGAAGCCGGATCGATTTGTGTCGCGACTCCACCAAATCAAACTTATCCAGAACCTGTTGGAAGATCGGGACCAGTTCCTATTAGTAAATCCATTGGTCGAGGGCGTGGCTAGAATGTGTTTTGTGGAGACAGTAGAGTCTCTCTGCAAGGGTATGGATGATGTACTCAATTTGAGCGCATTGTCGAAGTTGTCAACTTAAGATAAATGAGTTAGTGTGTTGGACGATGTTTTGAAAATCCTTGGTTCAAGAAAGTTAATTTTTTTTCAAAGGGAATGGATTGGGAAATTAATGATACCTCGAGCGGTAATAAGCTCTCTTGATTCTTGTTTAAACTGTGTATTTATGGCAGATGTCATCTGCAAATTGAGTTGTTTTATGTTGAGGCGTATTCTTTTCCAGTTAGGAAAAGAGAATGATTGTGTTTGGTCTGTCGAGTGATTTTCACTCTTGGCTTATGTAGTGTGGATTCTCAAAATATCTATTTGGAGAGTGTAAAAGATTTTGTTGTGAATCCTTTGATATGGATCTTGGCCCTTTGAAGGAAAACTGGTTGCTAGTGTGTTGCTTGAGAATCCTTTATTCTTTTTTTGGTTGGGTTCCATTTGTAAAAGTTATTGTTTGTGCTTCGAGTAAAATGTTATGAGTGGAATCTGTGGTCGAATTCTTTAAAAGGGGTACAATGTATTATCCCGATTATAATATATAGATGTAGGATCGGAAACGGCAACAGAGGGGGTGAATGGTGCCTTTTAAAAATTTGCCCCCAAAGTATTCACCACACACACCAGGTATGTGGAGGCCCTCTTGACGAATCAGTCCGAGCAGGAGGTGACGTGAGAGCTTGAAGTTCAAATGTAGAAGAAGGACCCAAGTTCTTCGAGGTGGGTGAGAACCCGTAGTTGTTGTTCCCTGGGGATGTTCTATCCTTGGGAAGCTCTTTCTTTTGGTTGTTCTTTCCTTGATTGTTCTCTTGATTTGTGGTTTGAGGAATTAGATTCGAGGACAAATCCTTTTTAGGTGGGGAGAATGTAATATCCTGATCGTCGATACGGCGTAAGTTTTTAAAATGATCGCGGAGTCGCCGGTTTTTCGGTAAATCGCGGGAAGGGAAAAGTAAAAATTGTGGAATAGCCTAAAATAAATAAAATAATTAAATAAATAAATAAATAACTCGAGTGGGCTGCCTGAGACTGGACCGACTGTCTTGGGCGAAGGCCCAAGGGTGGCCGCACCTCCCTCCCTCCCTCCCCAAAACCCTACCCACTCCCCCTCCCTCTAGCCGCCACCCCTTTCCCACCCCTTGGCCGCCCCCCCATCCAGACTGCGCCTCCTCCTCCCCTAACAGCTGCTGCCATTGGTGACAAGGAGAACAAGAAAGGGAAGAGAAGAAAGGGAAGAGAAGGAAGAAGAAGAGGAGGAGAAGAAGAGTAGAAAAGAAGAGCGGTGATCCTAAGGGATCCTCTAGGTAATTTTTCCTAATCCCAAACCCCTCTGTTTTTAAAGTAATTAGGGTTCATACCACGGAATTAGAAGGGGATTAGCAGATTGATTACCCGATTAGAGATTTCCTGCTGTTTGTCTACAGATCAATTCGCGCAGCGCGTTTTTTTGCGCAGTTTCAACCTATCAAACGATTTTTCCTGTAGATCTTACCAAAATGAAAGTTATAGGGGACTTTGAGACCCAACTTTTTTATTTTTTTCAGAATTTTTGGCCGCGGGATATGGGTGTAACAGAGTCGGGAACACCGCTGTCTGTCAGGGGTGCAGATTGGGACAGATTGCTGTTCAAGTGTGATTTAGGGGTAGTAGATGATTTTTATGATTTTGGTCGCAATTGAGAAAATTGTAGAGAATTCAGTAATCTAACTTCTGTACAAAAATAATATTTTTTAGATCCCTGCACTGTGGTTTAGACACGTTAGAATCTTACTGTCCAGATTGCCAGAACAGAGAACATCATCTGTTTTGTGCATTAAGTTACAAATTGCTAAGATCAAAATACAAATATGTGATTTACATGAAAAGTGAAGGTATTTAAGTGGGGAATCCAGAAATATATCATTTGCTGTAAATGGATTAATATTATTAAAGATACAAAAATATTAAACAGCGCTGCTGCAGTGGACAGATTGTTGAATCGTTGAGCGGAGAGGTTTATGTGTGGGCAGATTCTAGCGACATCTTTAATTTTTAAGTCGCGTTTTGTATGCTGTAGCATTGTGCTGAGAGATACCTTTTGAACAGGTGGTTTTGCTCCTGAACGCACGTGATTGCTTCGCTTCAACGGTAGATGCAAGTAAATGTAGCGGTTGTGCTACTGTTTAACTCGTTAATTATTCTACATTCACATTAATTAATTCTTTAAATTTGAGGTGCTATGTTATTGTTACATGCTTCCTTAATGTGGTCCAGATGGTATAATTTTTAAGAATTCAATTGTTTATGATCTTGATGGTTTAATTGTGGATATGCGGAATTGTTCTTGATGAATCAATATAGTTGTGGGGTAGAAAACTTTACGAGTATATTGTGGTCTAAGTGGTAGTATTCTTAGTGAATACTTGTGGTTGTGATGGTAGCAATTATTGATCAATTGATATGCTGGATAAATTGCTCGTAATCATGTAGAAATTTGTTTAGTGCACTAATGCGGAATATGAAAACAAATATGTGGTGGATATGTGATTGTGGATATGTTGTGAGAATGTTGATGCTCCTTTGAGGTTGGAATTCATGTGGTTTATGATTATCATATCATTCATATTATATTATATCATGACATTGCATATGTGGATATCGCCGCACTTAGCGCGATCGTCTGACAAACATCGTATATTACCAGTGTCGATGCACACTCTTACCTTATTGGGTAAGGGTGCTGTGGAGCATACGCATTCATTTGCATTGCATTACATTGTGGAAAGATCATTTGTATACCTATGCAATGTATTGTGGTGAAGTTATTTTGCAGGCAAATACAACTTCATAGTTATAATGTGGAATGTACAACTTCATAGTTGTAATGTAGAATTGGCTCATATGAGCTACTTGTGGTAAGAGGAATGTGGATGTGGTCATGGAATGTGGTTCGTCCCTTGTGGTTTGGTGGGGGTTGTGATTGTAGCATGAGATTCTTTTCTCTTGTAGTATTGTTGATAGCAAGTGTGGATGTGAGAAATAATAAAGTAGTGAAGTAAAATATACATATGTTTTATTGTCTTTGGTGGTGGTAGTGGTTGAGGTTTTAAAGTAGTCAAACAAGATTTATTTGCTATTGTCTTACCGTTGTTGGTGGTGATTTGAGGTTGAGGATATAAACGTGGTCATTGTGGAAAATAAAATGTTGAGGATTAAACTGTTGTAGTTTAATTAGCTTGTTAAACAGTTTGTTTGCTGAAATTTTTATCTCACCCTTGTTCCCCCTTACAGGTAACCATTGAGCATGCATGGGAAGGGTAGAGCGGCAACACCTTAATGCACTTGGATCATAGATTTATGCTATAATAAAGATGAAGAGATTCTAGCCTTTCGCCTAGCTATCTCGTCAATATTTACTTTAACTTAATAGTGTTAAACTTGTGAACTATTCTTTGGTTAGATTGTTGGAGGTTGATTTAAATTATTAAATTGATTGTCACTATCCTGTTTCGCTTAAATTGATTATGCTTCCGTTTATCCTATCTTGTTTAGGAATTGTTGCCAGATTATTTTATCTTGTAATTTGGCTAGTTGTGGAGTGATTTTAGTGGCATCCCAGGGTAATGTGGGTCCACTCTTTTGTGATAACACCTCTGCCATTAACATTGCTAAGAACCCAGTGCAACATTTTTGGACCAAGCATATTGATATCAGATTACATTTCTTTAGAGACCATGTAGAGAAGGGTGACATAGTGCTCCAGTTTGTGGAGAGTGACCACCAGTTGGCTGATATATTTACCAAGCCTTTGGATAGCTCTAGGTTTTCAGCATTGCGGGGAGAGCTTGGGGTGGTTTGTCCTTATGGACTGTTATGAGGGGAGCTTTGTGCATCATGGTTTATTCTATTTATTATGCTCTTGCTCCTTTCTGTTGTATTGCATGTGGATACATTAGGGTTAGTACTTCTAGCATAGACTAGAGTGGTTCTCTTGCGTAGATGCTTAGATTGCTTCCTCTCATCTTATGTTTCTAGGTTGCTTCTCTTCTCACTAGGTTTAGTTCACTCGCTTGCGATCTAGCGAGGGTCCGGCCACCCTTGGGTAGACAGGGAACGTGTTTACTCCCTAGTGTATTGGTAGACCAGCTTTTAGTCCTAGATCCATATGGGGTAGATGAGAGTCAGTCTGAGCCATAGTCATCTCTATGTCTTGTCTATGCTTTAAGGACTGCCTTTTGATTTCTTGCCAGCTTCTTATCTTATTGCTTTGGTTCAGGGGAGTTCATTTGGGATTTTCTGAATCTTAATGGTGACATAACTCTACTTGAACTAAAGGTGTTTCACATGTTGAGAGAGAGCTGGATTCTCTTGCATAGTCATTCTGCATTGTAATATAACTACACGGAACCTTGATTATTATCCTGTTATGACATGTTTACAATGCATTACATCTTGCCATGATATGTGGTTACTTGCTAGATTTATCATGACTTTATATGTGTAGACTAGTCTTTTAAGATCTAGCACACGACTAAACAAAAATCTAGTTGGAAACAACCATGAGTTTCTAAAAGAAAAAACAAGTCAATTGTGCTAAATTTGCTTAATTACAAAATGATCAAGTGCTTGAACAAATGATTCATTCCTGAACTTGTAGCACACTAAGTTGGCTCAATTCTAGCTTCTCGGTTCCACTTAGAATATTGACATGATTTGCATCATCCTTGGATACCTTTAGCTAGACTATAATGTTGGATAACTTGACATACTAAGAAATTTGATTAAATTTCAGATTATGACTTATTTGGCTTAACTTGTCTATACATACATTGTCATGATCTAGATAGCATTCTATAGTGTTATGGCTTGGTGTAATACTTCAAAAGTCATTTTGGATAATCTTCATGGCTCTAATACTTAATTTGAATAAAATACAGTCATTTCATCCAAAATATGACTTATTTTCCTCCATACATCTTGATGATATTATTGCCAAAAGGGAGAGAATAATGGAGAAAAAGCTATTTTATGGGAATTTTCTAGAGCTTGAGGAAAACTTGCTCTTTCTGTTTTGGCTTTAGTATTCTCTTTTGTCAACATGGTCATAAGCTTTTTTGCTTTTCTTTTGGACCATGTATGACTTTCAAACTCAACTTTATATGTTTTTTTGGTGTTTGTCAATATACTCATCAAGGAGGAGATTGCGAGACTATGTGAGAGGTGCTCTCATGTTTGTGATGAGTAATTAACACGTGTTCTGAAAGTTTGAGTTTGATTTGAGTTGTTCGTGCGTGAGTTTGCGACTAATGCAAATCTTGATTCTATTATCTCGAGCGGTGCTATGTGATGTGTTTTCTTGTCTGTGATGGCTGCAGGACTTAGGTTGTGATTATGTGTTGTTTTCGGCCAGCAGTCTTCTCACTGCAGTCTGTATTTCTCTACAGCATTTCGGCTGTGTGTAGCATTTCGGCTGTGTGTTTTTGCTCTTTCTTTTCAGTCTGCGTTCAGTCCCTTGCTGGTCAGTTCTCAGTGGACTGCAGCCTGCAGATTTCAGTTTATATTTTTAGTTTCGGTTGTCATTTCTTGTGCTGCTTTCGGTCTGCAAAAAATTGTGACTTTTTGTCTCTGCCGAAAATATGCCTTATAGTTCACTCTAGTATTTGGATTAAGATTCAAAATATGTTGGCGTGAGAAGAACAGTATGCCATTCTCAGTTTTCGATCAGTTCAGCATGGTTTCAGTTTCTTTTTGTTGGCTGCAGTACTCCTTTCGGCAGTGCAGTATTTTCTTTTGTCTCCTCTCTGTTTTCGGCAGCAGAGTACCTTCTCAGTTTCAGTTTTTCAGCAAAGCGCCCTACTGTTTTTCACTGGTTTCAGTCTGCAGTAATTTCAGCACTTCAGTTCAGATTTCAGCAGCAATTTCAATAGAGTTTTGCTCTTGATTTCTTGTCCGATTTGTGTCTTTTGGTTTTGCTGTTTTCAGCAGTGTGCTGCAGTTTTAGGCAAAGTTTTTCTTCATACTTTTGAGAGCTGCCCCATTTTATTGCTCCTTGTTCTCATTTGTCCTGACAGCAAAGAACTCTCTCTCAAATAGTCTTGACTCGTTCTTCCTCCATGCTTGTCCCTTGCATAGATTTCCAATGAGCGAATTTCTTCTGTCTGCATAGCTACTATAGCTATCGAAGGAGAAGAATTGTGAGAATACTTTGGGGGCAATTTTGAAGACACCATTCACCCCCTTTTGTTGCCATTTCGGTCCTACAGACTGCATAATGCATTTCTCAGGTTGGTTTACGTATTTTTTGTGCTAGATTACCTATTGTATGACTAAATATGCATCAATCCCAAGTTTTTTATCGGCTTTCCGGGTTTTTAGCAGTTTTCCCGGTTTTCAGCGGGTTTTCTGGTTTTTTCCGATAACTAGAATGGTTACCAGTTTGAAAATAGCCCGAATTCAAATTTTGATATTTAAATTTCTACTGGTTTTATTCTGGTAACCGGCCGGTTACCGTTACCGGCCGCAGGGCAGGAAATTCCCAGTGCCGGGTTTCTATACTTGGATATAAGTATATAACTGTACTTCCAGATACTAATGACAAGGCAAATGGAAACAAGATAACCATAAGGGAAGATATATCCAAGATAGTAAAATAATAATATCAGAAAAACTCAGAAAATAGTTCCTACTAATATAACCAAATATAGTAACTTCTAAAGAAATTACCAAACACAGTAGTTCAACAACTGAGTGATTGACAACAATCACAACATTAACGAGAAAAGGTAGAGATTAAGGTGCTAAAATGGCAGCAATATGAAACGAGCAAATGTATATGAAATAAGATCTACATCCATCTTAAGTATATGTTAGTTACAAAAGCGAAAGACAAAAGTCCAATAGTTTTGCTTTATGGCAATAAAAATAGGTTAGAAATTATGCCATTAAAGTAGCCAATGTCCTTCATCCCAGTTAAGAAAAGAGTAGTGTCACAGTGAACTTCTAGGGTACCTGTCTTGCTGTATGCTGGCCAAGTGGAGCCGTAACCACCGGAAGATCATATTGTTCAAGATAACTCCAAATAGCATCTTTCAAAAGGGGTGAGACTTTGATAATGCAGTGATTGTATTTCGCAAAGCACCCTACACACAAAAAGATCATATTGTTCAAGATAAGTGCTTTTGAATTCTAGCTATTCGCAAGAGATAATGTAAAGAGAGAAATAGTCATATATAATTTTAACCAATATAGCTGAACTCAGTACACTGTCTAGTATAATCAACTTATAGACCCCGTCTTAAAAAGATATACCATTTAAAAACTAGTTATTGTAGCAAAAGTGAAAAGCCTTAAGCCACAAGCACTTTCGAACCCAGCCCGTAAGTGCCAAATTAGAAAGGGCGTGTATTCAATGCGAACCAACTCGGTGCTAACATGGTTAACTATTTCAATTTACGCATTAAATCAACTTGAAAGATTATCAAAAAAATTACAGATGTAACCCTTATAGTGATCTACAAACATACAAAAAAACATGATTAAAGGGAGGAGGGAGGGGGTACAAAAGCTGTTGTTCACAACAAATTTCTCTTTGTTTTTTTTGCTTCTTGTATCAGAAGTTGTGCTATAGTGTGAACTTTTTACATGATTGTAGAAGATTTCGAGGGCTACCTTTACAACTTTTTTAGAACTGTTTGAGTTGATTTAATGCCTAAACTGAAAAGCTTGGCATGCCTAAACTGTTTGAGCGGGTATGGCTAAGCACTGGACATCCCCAATTAAATATGCTACAAATTTCAGTAGATACTTCCTATACAGATAAAGTTCATTTCTGAATTTATATACACTCATATGTCATATTATCGTATTATGATTCATATATGGGAAGTTCATATCCACATCCATATTTTAATATGGACTCAGAAAAATATTATTGTCCAGATGATAACTGTTAACCATACCCGCTCTCTATTAGATTCAGTAATAGGAATTCTCAAATAATCTCCAGCCAACCAACCCCCCACCCCTTACACACACACACACACACACACAAAAACTTCCGTAAGCACTGTAATCTCATGACGATGTTCACTCAATTTTCTGGTCTTCTGGGAGATGCAGCACTGTAGTTATCTTATGCTTGGCAGGGGCAATAGGCAAAGCCACCTTTGTATAATCAGGATCCACATAAAACATTTCTTCATGCGCAATAGCAATATACTTTTTTAATCTGGAAGTCCGCAACCAACACATCGATTAAGGATAATAGCTAAAAAAGTTAAAGAAGCATATATATTGTGTGAATAATTCATTTCTTCTTAATTTCTTTACCTCTGCTGACATTCTGCAGTAGGTTTATTGTGATTACAGACCAAACAGTGGGTGAAGGGGGGCTACGGGTAGACCACAAGGGGCTAACCGAAGCCTCGCACACCATGGAGATGAAAATGGGAATTTGTGCTCGTGTTAGAAGTTTATGCTATCTGCATTAGTCTGAAAAAGAGTCTTTTGTCCCCATGGCGCCCCAACACACACACACATACACACACGCACACATATATATATATATCTACTAATTAAAAATTGGAGTTGGTGGCAGTCTGTCCGTTCTCTCCCACCCCTCTTCACAAAAAAAACTACGCTGACACTTGGGTCCAACTCACAAAAACCGCCGAGTGAATTCTCCCCTCACCGCCGAGTCACAAAAATTGGAGTTGCTGGCCAGTTCTCCCCCATCTCCCCAGTCCCCACGTTCTCTGCGTGACCACCCTCGCCTCCTCCCCACCCCGCGACGCTCGCCCGCCTCCTCCCCACCCGCGACGCCACGCCTTGCCTCCTCCCCACCCGGCGACGCGCGCCCGCCACCTTCCCCACCCAGCGCCGCGGCGCCCGCCCCTCCCCACCCCACGCCGCCTCCTCCTCCTCCTCTCCCTACTCCTCCGCTGTGCCGCCACCACCTCCTCCCCACCCCTCCGCCTCCGCCGCCTCCTCCCCTCCGCCCGCCTCCTCCTCCCACTCCACGCCACCGCCTCCTCCTCCTCCCACCCCGTGCCGCCTCCTCCTCCCTCCCACCCCACGGCTGCCTCCTCCTCCCCACTCCTCCGCTCCGACGCCTCCTCCCCGCTCCTCCACTCCGTCACCGCCTCCTGCTCCTCCCCATCCGCGCCGCCGCCACCTCCTCCTCCCCTACTCCTCCGCTCCGCCGCCTCCTCCCTCCTCATCTTTCTCCCGAAAAACCATGCCGCGCCCCTCTGGCGCGAGGAGGAGAGGCGTCGGTGGCATTGAGGTGGTGGGTGGTGGTGGTGCGTCGGTAGGAGTGGGTTTGCGGCTTTGGCTTCGGCGGCGAAGGGGAGACGGAGAGCACCATGAGGGGATACGGGAGATGGGGCGCCGTGCGTCTGGACATGGACGATGCGGTGACCGTGGCGGCGGTGTCGAGACATCTGGCGAGACTACGCCATCGAGGAGCAGCTCGTCAGGCCGTGGACCGTCGCCGTCGCGAGGTGAGCGTGGGGTGGGAGGGGTTGCTAGGTCTAGAGACTATAGCCCGCCCGATCCGCCTGGTTCATTTCTAGCACTCTTCCGAAGTGAAGGATAGGCTTTCTGATCCGCTGTGGCCGCCTGGGCCTCGGGTTTCTCCGTTGGAGACAATGTTTGATGGGGACGTTACGGCGTTTTGTTGCTTCGATGATCGAATTTTGATTTTTTTCACATTAGTATGCTTCCAAGCTGGTTTCTCATCTTGTATGTAGTGATTGATGACAGCAAAGAGTAGATAATTTGTTAGGGATGCTTGAGTTTGGACGGATCAAACTTTGCTATGTTTCGATTATGTATCCCAGAGTTTTGCCAAATTAATTTGGTCTTTAGCTATGTGGTAGTTGAGACTGACAACAATTTTTAGCCTGATCATAAGAGGGTAGGGTAGGATTTGAGCCAAATGCAGATGGAAATGCGTGATCACGCTTCGAAACAAGGAGAAATTATTGACTGTAGATGCTTGAACTAAAGCTGCTTTGATTGTTTGGGAGCATAATTTGACTTGTTTGGTGTGTGGCAGTGGTTACAATTTGTTGAGGGATCGACACTACAATAAGGAATTTTCCTTCACAGAGAGAGAGAGAGAGCGAGACACACTACCTCCTGGCCTTTTGCCACCAGTAATCATATCCCAGGAGCTTCAGGTTCAACGATCCTCGATTCCTTTCTTCATGAACGACTTCAATCATGTGCACCTTTCTTTCTGACCCATCGTGCTCTGATCTTATCAGGAGAGGAAGATCATGCGTAACATCCGCCAGTACTAGCTGCCCCTGCAGCGCTACATGGCTATGATGGACCTTCGTGCTCGCTCACTAAGTTTCCTTACTGTTCATGGCATAGCTGATGTGAGTAATCCAATCTGGTCACACTGTTCTTTCAATCCATATTGTAGGAGGGGAATGAGAGGCTTTTCTACCGCCGCCACTGATCCGCCATCCTCCTCCGCTTGCTCAGCGCATCCGTGCCCAGATCCGGTCATCATCGATAGCGTTAGAGGTAGCGGTGCCCGTGTTCTTGCCTACGCATGGCTTCGGCAGTGGTGCTCCGGCGACGACGACACTCGGTCTGCACATCCTATCGACCCCGTCACCCCGGTCATTGGATGCAAATCCGCATAAGCGTTCAGTAAAGAATAACCTCGTTCTTTTACTCTTGTTCTGCTAGCTTCATGGTATCTCTATTTAACCTAGCATGGACTTTGAATATCCCGGTTCACAAAAAAATCTACCCATGTGTACAAGATGATTCTATTCAGCCTATTCAATTCACATATATTATTTCAGAATATGTTTTATTGTTTCTTCAATTATTTTAGTTGCTTGCTTAATCTGGTATATTCAAAGTGGTCCCTTAATCCGCATGCCATTAGTTCACCACGAAGGGTGTCGCCTGGTTGCCGTCAACATCAGTTTACCCTGACACTGAGATCTTAGAAACACACTTTTTCCTGTATTAGGTCCAAATATGTCTTCCCTTGTCTTTGCCATTCTTTTGTGCAGCCAAGAGGTTCTTCGTGTGTGCTCACCGGAGGCGACTTCTCCATTGGCGCTTTCTTGCAAGTTCCAAAACTTTTCTGTTTTGCAAGTTACATCCTTTACTGTATGTTCACTTCTCCACCTTGTAATATTCACAATCCATCTCTCATGCTTTATGAAGCTACTGCAGGATTAAAACTAACTAAAATATAAGTATATAACACATGGTATTGTGAGATTGGATGGTACAACTGTGCAGAGACAAAATGAGTAGGAATAAAATGGTCAATTCGTAGAATTCATGACAGTTGAGATGGAGCTGATTCATACAATATAATCGGATTAGCTTTCAAGGGCTAAGTGACATTGGTTTTGCAATCATGCATACAAGGCGAGCTTTTTTATGCGGCTCTAGCTTGTTGTGTTTTAGGATATATAGGGTTGTTTCTCCTAAGAAGAACTTAGTACCCTATGCAGAAAAAGAGTGGCTCGACTTCTAAAATCTCACATGATTCCTGTCATTTCTTCTACATCCAACATATTGTGTTATTAATTTGTGCTACATATTTGTTCTTGTAGAAGTAAAACACTATCTTTGTAATGCAGGTGGTATGGGGGAGAATTTCAATGCTTGATGCACAGAAGAGGCTGTTAGCTAATGCATTGGAAGATGTTGATAATCAATTTTTCATCTTGCTTTCGGACAGGTTTTGAATGAGTCCTCTACTTTTCGTGCGCACTATTCGCATTGGTCAGTACATGGAATCAAGACAGAAACAAAGGGCATTTGATATTGGTCATTAGGTTTGACCTCTTCACTACTTATTAGTTATTGCCAACCGATGTTTCCTTATTTCTTTCCTGTTATAGTGCAGATAACATTGCAGGAGATAAAGTAATTCTTCACTGGTCTCATCATTGTTTTTGTGATTGCATTGGATATGATGAGTATTAAATTGTTTCTTATTGTCTACAATGAAGCAAGCATAAATGTGTCTATATATCGACATGTTTGTACCTTCTGATTTAACTTAAGCAAGCAGTAACACTATAATGCCAAATGCAGACATTGTTGTGCATATTCTTGCATCTTTTTTATGCTTCTGTGTTTCATTGTTTGGAATGGTGAATAGACCTGAAATATCTATCATGTGACCTGTTTGATAATATGGTCCAAATTGTTCAGGACATGATTTTTGCCTTTTCGCAGGGTGCTAAACTGGAAGCATGGAAGGAGAAGTTCTCTTCAAACGCATTTGCTTGTAAGGTATAATAGCTTGAGTCTCAAAATATAGTTATGAGCGCTTGAATATACAAAACAATATTTTGATCCTATTGTTTGGGCTCTTATGCACATTACTTATCTAACAAATAAATGTCCAATCATATCACTCTTTTGTTGTCTATCTGCACGTATTTTCTTGTTATGCACATTTCATTTTTTAGGGATATGAAATGTTAAAGTGCTTGGTTATTAATCTAAGTAGGATATTCAACAAGGTTGAGGACCTATGTTACAATTTAATCTTTGATAATCTTTTGAAATTATAGTTATTAATCATCACATAACTTGCTACACTTGTCATTTCATGGATGCCTTATGATTGCATCTTATTCTATATACATTGTGTTCTTCAATATATCTCATATGGTCTTGAGCATTAGCGATGTCAATTGTCTCAAGTGTGTAGTTTTTCTTTTGTTTTTTTTTTGGGTCAATGCTCTACAATTATTAGTTTGCAGCTATGGAGCAAAAGGTTATTTGTCACCAATCTTCTTGTTAGTATGTGCACAAGAAATTGTTAGTATATATATTGTGTTCCAATTGGATTTCTATTGCAACTCTGCTACTTTGCAAATTTCACAGGTTCATTACTTTATCAACAATTAGATGTTTATTACTATGAACAATCATGTTTGTGTTCCATTGGTTCCATAGATATGACTGCAATTGATACCTTAACAATTTATAACACTTCTCGTATGATGTCCTCGTTTCTTTGTGTTATGCTTATGGATGTGTATTTCAAGCATTCTGGTGTTTAGGTGCTAATTTGAATGATTTGCTCCTCCTGTTGTGCAAACTACAATTATTTTCTTTTTTAGGAGTGCAAGCTGTAAATTCGTCTACATGGTTAATTGGGTTATCAACTGGTAGTGTATACTTAGGCATCATGCCTTGACATTTTTCTTGATGCTTCCTTTCTACTAAGTGTAACCTATGTTTCTACCTGCCTTTTCTGTTGGTTGAGACCTTTCCCACAAAGTATTCATTTATCTTATTCCTTTTAACATCTAGGTATCATAATGATATATGATTGATGTGGTTGTACCTTTTTTTAACAAATAAGAATGGCTCATCTAATGATTTATTTCCTGGCTTACATTTGGCTTTAGTTTTTCATCCTGATCAGATCAACCCAAGGAATTTGATATTGTTTCTGTCGGCAAAGTGCAGCTCAGACTATTGCAACATGATCACGTCGGTTTGTCAAATTTTTTATGTTGTTCTTGACCAAGGTCAATTCTATGTTGCCCTATTGTATGCTCTCTGAACAATGCAATTATAACTGACATTCTACTCTCTTTTTTGTGTATCATAATTTTATGTCCTAATATTAAGCATTCATATTTGATTCCATTTAATCCATAAAATGGTCATGTATGCTTGCTACACAATTAAGGGTCATGTATGCTTGCTACACAATTAAGCCTATCATAACCCTTTCTATTGCATTCATATAAGCCATTCGAAATCTCGATAAGATTAGCATCTATTACAGATATTGAAAGTAATATCTAGTCAATCTTCGTACAAAATATGCGTGTAAGATAAAACTGATGTTCATGATATGGTTTTGGATCACGTTTGTTGATATTTATCACACTCTTTTGGTATTCCGTTGCAACGCACGGGTAACTTACTAGTATATATATATATATATATATATATATATATATATATATATATCCATGAGGGCTTGTTACATAAACACCCTTGCTTGGGTCAATACTTACAGGGGCAAATACGCTATTTCCCCCACTTGGAGTTACATAAATAGCTCTATCTGGCTCTATATTCGTGGAGCTAAACGTGTCATTTCTCTAGCCTAAGGTGCTTGCTAGGCCAACTGCCTGATCCACTGGTGCAATGGACCGACTGGGCCAAGGTACGGACCACTTCTCCCAGCAATACTTTCTATGGGCCGAAGCCATGCTGGCGTCACTTGGTCCCCTCCGTCCCTTTGGCCCATTGGAAAGCCGTCCATTTGCCTTTGTGCCAAAGTGGTGCCAACCGGGTCGGCGCGCGTGACCCCCGAGGCCACTTTGGTCGTGGCGATAGTGCTGGTGCACGTGTGGCGGCGGTAGGTTTCTTGATTCGCGTGAGACGATGTGTCGCGCCCGTCCTGACTAGGTGCGCGTCCCCTTAATTCCCCCGCACCCTGCATAGGCATTAACTGCTACTGTCGCATCTTCCTTTTAAGCACGTGCGACGCCCCGTTTTTGCCATTTGCTTCCTAATTTTCCTCTCGCTCTTCTTTCATTCACCGTCGCTTTGGTTGTTGCTATGTTCATTGTTGTTATGGCGCCGCCTAGGCATCGTGATGGAACTAGGTGGATGCCATGGACATTCGCCGTGACTTGGGGTGGAGGAGGTGGTGAGGGGCAGCAGGGTGAGGAGGCTGCGGGAGGGAGGCTGCGGAGGAAAGAGGCACCGGGAAGGGAAGGAGGGGCGGGGAGGAGGGCGGGAGGCGAGGCGACAAGGGGAGGTTGCGCTGGGAAGAGGAGAGGAGGTGAGGCGGTAGGGGAGGACCAAAGGAGGCGACGTGCCGAGGGGAGGACGCGCTGGGGAAGTACAGTATGAACCGTTTGTGATGTAGTCGTCCAGTATAGCCTCTTTTATAGTAGTGTCGGTATCAAGCCCTGTCAAGTACACAAGACTACAGAAAATAAAGAAAACCATTGAAAGCGTCCTTCAGATCTCAAATTAGTCTATAACTGGAATGAACATGATCGGTAGATTACCTGCAACAGAATGTACAGAGAGGTTATAAAATCTCTCCTGTCCATGTGCGAAAGGCCAGCCGCAAGCCTATATATATTTCCAGTGGCTCTCGACCATATAGAACCGACTACAAAAGCACCACCATGATAGAAGTTGAAACATAGATGGTATATATATAACTAGAATAAACTTCAGTTCTGAAAATTATACCTCTCTGTTGGCAGCAACTAGCAAACGAACACACTCAATCTCATTAAGATTGAGCTCATCACTCAACTTAAGGGCCTGAAAATGCACAGATGAAAATTTTGACTTGTGAAGAAAACAAAGGGGAACAGCCCACGTGTTATCACAGACCAGAGGGCATACAAAGATTGATAAACAAAAAGACAAATCATGGAGATTTATAGGTGCAACCACAGGAAACCATCCCAGATAAATTGACACCCTTTTCGGAATTGCCTGAATGTTTTGTACAAATAAATTGATATTCAAAATCATCCCTTTCGTATCGGAATCAAGGAAATTTGCTACCTATGGAATTGTCGAATATGTGCAGCGCAGAAGTTCAACAAAGCTGCTAATGCAATACCATATATATATGATTATTATTGTTACCACAGATGCAAATTCAAATTCAGCACTAAACACACGAAATCCAACTCCAAATAAAGCACTTATTGAAAACTCTGAGATGCTTCTTCCAGCATCAAATTTTAGCTCTAAGACGCTCCATGTCCATCCCGAACACAACAAAGACCTCCATTTTGTTTCTTTCTCACATTCATGAATCATGATCGATCACCATCTCTTGGACCAGTACTCTGTCCCTCCTTTTCACCGCCGTCACCGCTGTCGCTGTCCTCCTCTTCGACGAGTATCTTCTTGCAGGCCTCGTAGCACATGAAGGAGATGCCGGCAGCGGGCATGAGCTTGATGCAGCTGGGGCCGAGGCCGCGGTAGAGGCCGTCGACGCCCTCCTTCCTGAGGATGCAGTACATGGCATGCAGGACGTTCTTGTACACCTGCCTCCCGCCCACAGCGCCCACCTGCATCTGCTTCCGCGCCACCTCCAGCGGGAACGTGGCCGTGCTCGCGATCGCCCCCGCTGCCGACCCGATGAGCAGCGTCGCCACGTTGCCGACGTCGTCCCGCCCGGACGCGCGCCTGTACAGCCGCCGCAGCTGCTCGTAGACGTAGAAGTTGGTGGCTGCGTACGGCACCACGCCGATCAGGCTCGGCGCCAGCCCGCGGTACAGCTCCCCCGGGCCCTCCTCGCGCACGATCTTGACGAACGCGTGAAGCAAGTTGTCATACGCATCCTTCTGCGTGCATGCATACACGAGATGGTAGTGATTAGCACTGCAAATTTCCAAGCTGTTACTTGTGGAAGAAGTAGAATTATTGTGTTCACCTCGATGGTCAGCCGGGTCTTGATCAGCTCCATGGGATAGGTGCACAGGGTTGAGGCGACTCCGGCGAGCGCCCCGGCGACCAGCGGCGTGGGGATGGGGACCTTCGGTGGCTCGCCGGCCTCCGGGGTAAAGTACTTCTTGGCCGTGTCATAAGTGAAGTGCTGCGCCGCCACCGCGTCGTGGAATCAATCAGAGCAAGACAACCATGAGCATTGCATCTATGTATGGAAGAATTGATCTCTAGGAAGTTGCAAGTTCGAACATCTGGTGGCTTGCCTCGATGGCCTTGCTGGGCGCGACGCGGAGGACGTTGACGGCGTTGCCGCGGAAGAGGCCGGTCCAGCCCTCCGTCCGCATGATCCACCGGAACACCCCGGCCATGGAGTCGGCGCCGCAGCTGCCGACCATCAGGTGCGTCCTGATCGTCTCCAGAGGCGCCACGAAAGTCCTCGACACGGCGCCGGCGATGGCTCCGCTGACCAGACGCCGCAGGTGTGGATTGGCGATCTTGACCCTCATCTTCCTCAGCCCCAGCACGCCCTGCTGCTTCTTTGCCTTCTTCTTCGTCTTCTCCTTTGCCTCCTCGGCTTGCTGCCCGACCTCACTGGCGGCGGCAAGCAGGCGCGCAACGTCGCAGTTGTCGGTGGGTCTAAAGTTCGTGCCCTTATCCCGCGAATCGCGCGCCGCCGGAGGTGCGCCGGGGGACACGTTGAGACCGACGCTAGCGAACAGCACCCTGCGAGGAAACTCCAGGCTCTTGGCATCTGCCTGCGAGTTCCACGGGAACGCGAGCTCCGGGACCGGCAAGAACCAGCCCTTCCTGTCCACGGCCAGCACGCCACCCATGTTCCTGGTCACCATCGTCGTCACCGCCATCGTGGCCGCCATGGGTCCGAAGTAAAATTCTTGCCTGAAAATGGCAAAACATGTAAGGTGGCAACGGTGAAGAAACATATAAATCGCATTTGTTCAACAACAAATCAAGGATTGATTATTATACCTCGAGGAAGGAAGCCAAATCTGATGGGCTAGCTAGGTAGCTGTGCCTCTTGAGGACGTCACTCACTGGCCTCTCTTGTTCTTGAGCTCTTGGGGGTAGGGCGCGCGTCCTTTTATACCCATTTCTCCCACTCCATCAGCTGCTGAATCTGTAGGCTGAGAAGGGCAATTTGGTCAAATGATAGAGGGGGTACTCGCGTATGCATGCCAGAAGGACTACTTCGTTTGCTTGGCACGATGGTTTCCGTACATTTCATGCATAGCTCCCATCTCTGTCCATGGACTACTCGCAACAGAAAAGGCACAGCTTTGCCAGTTCAATTCCTTCTCCGGGAGGAAGAGGCCAGGCCGCCAGGGGAAACCATTGGTCTCTTACCGGCGGCTGCAAGCAATGGTCACGCTTCAGACGCTGCTTCTGGGTGAGCATGCATGTGTGGATGCATGCATGCATACGTTCCAAATCACAAATCCTCTTTAGCGTTTAAAGCCGTAACAGATGAAAGACGTATCTCGTGTACGCTTTGTCTTGGACTCTTGGTTGTTAGAAAGACGGTCGCGGAAGGCGTACGTTAGGATGCATGAGACCAAGGAGCAAAAGGAGTGACGAGCCTCGCAGCCGCGCTGAAACGTTGGGCGATCACGTAGTTTGCTGTTATGTTATACTTGACAAGTGAGACAAAAAAATAATACAGCCAGATATTGCAGACCTCTGCCGTTAAAGCTGCACCAAAAGAATCCAGGCCTGTTCTTTATAGTTTCTAAAAGTGGTTTTTGGCTTCTGCTATAGTATCTAACTTTCAAATGGGGTATTTTTCAAGACGAAATCTAAAAGTTAATTATAGTACATATTAAAAATCCAACATCTGTATCAACAAAAATCACAAACGAGTATCTCTCTCCGTAATTTCTGTCACAAACAACCAAAATTCAAAATTTTCAGCCAAAACCATAAACCCACAGCCATATCAAATATGCCCGCACCTGTTGATACACAGAAATCTCAAGCACTGCCTGCTGGTTAATAAATCTGGACCTCTTTCTTTTTTTTCCTGATTGGATCATTGGCCATTGGGCACCTGTGACAACTGTCAGCGCCGAGATCGATAATACTGCAGTAATTAAAGATGACGCTATTACAGATCTTCTACTATCACCTAATGAGCTATAAGTGGCGTGTTATCTCGGCCAGAACTGGCCCTCATCTGATCCTGTCATGGGATGCCTATATATAGCGAAGTCAATCTTATCTGCCATCCGTGCTTGTTTGGTCGTGTTGCAGGTTCTTCAGCTAGCAGCAATAACTAGCAAATGAGTTGACGCCCTCGATTTGAGGATATAGCCAGCCTCAAAATCATCTTATTGGAAGTTTCGTAGGCAATGCTTGTCGTCAAATTCTTGCTGAGTGAGCAAACCTGTGATAAGATTCGTTAGCCTATCTGCACCAGAGCCTGGGCGGAGATCTTGTGTTGCACAGAGAAGTGACTGTCCGTCCACCAGGCACAAACCCATCCTCCCGACGACCCAGCAATTCCTTATCGATCCTGTCTAGCACCGGGGCATTTCTCACAAGATTCCTTGCGAAGGATGCAGCATTGCTATTAACCATACTACGATATCATAGATTGTGAGGAAGTGAGGGTGTTGCTTTGGTGGGTTGTCCCAAGATATGAAATGAAGATCATGGTTCACTGTGGTGTTGCGGAACTCTGGAACATTGCAGATGACTCTGGAAGTAACCCTCTTGTGAAGACAGAAAGTTGGAGTAATACAACATCAGGATGGTCCTCGGCAGATTATCCCATCCCCATAAGCAGAATTCAACAAACTGATGAGTAAGCATCATCCAAGCCGAGCCTGAAGAAGGATGGATGCAAAGTGACATCACATTGCTACAGAAATAACAGCTATTCATATTCTATGAAACACAAAGTGAAAAGGGCGAACATTTTTTTTTTTGTTCCAACATCCAAGTATGAAAATAAATAGGTTTTTGTGAGAAAGTAAGCAACGTTTGTGTTTCTCTATGCTCCTTGTAAGCCACTTCTCCCAAACCACATTCTAGCACATGATATTTGGAATGCGACATTTGCGACCCAAAAGAACTACCAGTGCAATGGCAATATCGACATGTTGCACTTAAGTGCTTCTGCTTTCCACAACAGAATAGGAGGCATAAGCTCAATAAGCTCAGTTGCATGCTAGCATATAGAGAAGGGACAAATAAATCGCTTGATCTTTGCAGCAACCTCTTACCAGACGGATCAGTAAAACTTAGCAAGGGAGACTAGCTACTTGATTAACATCCGCTGCATCATGTAGCTGTTTTCACTAGTGTTACTTACGGAGGTTTTCACCAGTTCATTATCACATAAAGTAATTATCACATAAAGTAATGAGGAAAATGTTGGGAATTTGAGTTCCATCTGTTTATCTTGATAATATATAGCTTGGAGACTAGGAGGAAAGAGGAATCCACAGTACAAAAAATCTACATGTTTTGCCAGATTGCTAAAAGATGTAAATATAGCAAACTTAATAACATAGATAACAGAGTAAGTTTTCTGTCATCGGTAAGTGGTTCATGCCGTGCAGAATTTCTATTACATTTCCACAGCCAGTACATTAGTAACATTAGACATTGATACTGCAATAAGCAAGACTCGTTCTCTAGCATGTAACTCTTCACCTGAGGATGAGAGCAGTTAGTACAAGTATACCACTGAATTGCTCAGTAGAGAGACATTTTACTCAGCACTACTTTTGAGTTTTCACACCTCCATTAGTGGAAGGCAATCGATAATAAGGAGTATCCATGCACATTGCACGACTAAAACAAGTCACCCCTAAAGGAAAGAGATCAGGCATATAATTCAATGTTCTGTTTTGCATATCTGAAAACAAAGAAAAGTAGTGAACTAAAAAGCCTTAAAGGGCTGGGAAACGAACCCTAATTGATCAAGAAAACAGAACACCATAATGCTGACTAGTAACTCACCAGTAAAGAGCTTGAACGCAGTCGGCACACTCCTCTTCTCTGTAATCCAGAAAATATCCGACTTCTTCGGGCTGTATAGCCCCGGGTCAATGATCACCGGTTTTGCCGTCTGATACCTATGTAAACAAATTTAACCACCAGACAAATTTTAAGCACAAACAGAAACTCTTTCAGCAAACTAGTTACTTACTCTTTCCATCCAATGTCACTGGTATGCTCAATGAAGTTAAGCTGCCTTGGCAAATCTGAGAGCGCATACAGGAGATCTGCAAAAGGAGAAAACAAGTCGGAAAAACAGCAGCTGGTTGATTTGAATATATCTCATGCCTAAATACTACTCCTAAATCTATTCCTAATAATTGCCGATCACAAAGAACAAATGCAACAACCCACATGGATATCCGAATTGGAATGGCCAAACCAAATCGGAATCAGAGGCACTGAGAAGTTAAAACGCCACCATATAAAGAAAGACAAGCCTAAGACTTGGTGGCTCCCTCAGATACCACCTCCAACTCAGTACAGATAATCTAATTTAACCTACCTCCAACGCCAAACACCATTCGCATCATAATTTAACAAAACTAGACATCAACACACTCTAATTACTCTCTACAAATTAACATATGAACTTGTCAGGATGTTTAGCGACCAGTTTCATCACTTTGGTCTTCTTGGGGTCCTCCATCTGCATCTTCATCGCCACCTTTTGCTACAAAGACAAATCAGCAAATTTAAGCCACACGAATCTCAAAGCGAGTTTTGCTGCAGACATCTGAATAGTATGTTCATTGTGCATGATGACGGCCAAACATAAGAGAAAAGATTAAAAGACAATCTGTACGTTTACCATCTTGGGAGTAGGGATCTACAAATAATGTCTCGTGATCTGAAGCAATAGAGCTAGCTGTTCTTGGTGGTGGATGATCAGTGAATCTTTAGAGCTTGTTGCTATGGATTTATATAGAGGACCTATATATGGATCTAAGGAGACCTTCTAAATGATGGTAGTCATTTCTTATTATTACCTACCTTTTGTAAAATCATTGATGGTAATCAGAGGGATAAATGATTATAATATACATAAATTTTAACTAAGATTTTTTAAGGAAATTAACTATGGTATTTTAAACGTACAGTATTTCGCATATCAGTTTTTGTAGACAACAGAAAACTTTCCCATCTTGCACTGGAAGCAGAGTAGCAAAACAGAGAAACTAAAGTTTATATGAATAACCGAACAGAATGTAAACAAGCACCATGGCTCACAGAAATTGCTTGAGTTAGTTTCCCTTTCCTAATTTGCAGAAATTTAGATCAAACACAACACAAATCTGCAGAAGTCTATTTTTTCATACAACCACGCTCAATTCTAAAGAACTGATCAGCAAAAGGCGAACTCCCTAGCCAATAGACCGTATGCATATAACTGATATGCTTGTTCTTTTTTGTTGTAGTTTATGGTTTTTTGCTACGGTTTATGGCTTTTAGGCTGTTCGTGCGAGAGATTATAAAGTAATAGAAACTCATGTGTGGTTTTTGCCGATATAAATGAAGTAGGTACAATATATACTACAATTAACTAGTAGACTCTATGTTAAAAAGATATTTCGTTTAAAACTTAGTTACTGTAAAAAAATCGAAAATCAACTTTTAGAAATCGAAAAGAATAGTTACCATACGAGGATCTGTGTTAGATGCAAAACAAATAAACGAAAAGGCAAGCGTCAGATTAGAACTAAGCAAGAAGTCGAATTCTAACCAAGTCAAACCAATCTGACATTGGAATCGTAGACGCGAAGCATCCAGAAAAGAAAAAATGAAACAGCAGCCGGACAAAGTAGTAGTACATCGGATCTTCTGATAGGGAAGTTGGCAGCACGGTCGTAGCAGATTAACCACGGAAAGGTGTAGGACCGAACAGGCATAAGAGAGGGGTGATAGGTATAAGAAAGGAATAAATGGTGTCTTCAACTTTTCCAAAGTATTTACATAATCTTCTTCTCCGATAGCTATAGAAGTTATGAAGCAAGAGGATGAAAGCACACTAAAAACCGAGAGATAGATCAACCGAAAATAGAATAGACCCAGCAGCTAGCCGAGAGCGGACCAGAGCTACCGAACAGATTTACTGCGGTCGAACTAAAAACAGAGGAACCGACCAAGAGTTAGTCTGTCTGAAATCAAGTGGTTGAACGCCAACACGTGGTCGATCGAGTGTTACTTGGCCGAAGACAGCCTGAAGCGAAAAGACCGTGCGACCGAAAACAGAAAGCACAATAATTATTGCGTTGTCGAAAATAGAACAGAGGAAGCGGAAACGTACGACCGCCGAGACTAAAAACCGAATATCTTTAGATTCTCGGATCAATCGACCAGGAGACTTCAACTACAGCAGAGTAACGACCTTAGGTCGAGAAATCACAGAGCTAACGAAAACTCTTCGTTGTGGTCGAGCAGAAAGACAAGGTCGAAGATGAAACAGAGGAGGTCGAGGGGCGCACGACCGCAAAACCAAAACTGCATTCAAAACCTTGCTCTCAGGAATGAACTAGCCAAGGGGCTTTGAGAATGCTTCCCAGTTCAGAGCAGGTCGAGACTAGAGCAATCCAAAGACAGCAACTTCTCAAACATAAGAGAAAGGAAGATGGGGCAGATAAAACATGAACAAGACAATCAAACATCAAATAGACAGAACAGCTCAGATAGAGGTAGCGAGATGAATGATTGCTTATATGGAGGTTTCTACAGCCACTCCATCCGAAGATACAAGAGCACACTTGCTCTACCCAGAGAACAACTCACGCAAAATAGAAATGAAATCCCAGAGCTTCTCGGGAGCAACCTCACCGAGTCCTGATGCTCTCCATCCCTATTTATAGCCTTTAGCTACCGGGGGAACTCGTTAAACCCCCAACTAACACGGGGTATTGTAGTGTGCTTTACCCATTAGCAGAAATAAACTTCAGTGCTTTACCCGTTAGCACCAACAACCTCCAGAGCTTTGCAGAGAACCGTTTCCCTTTGCAGGTTTTCCGCATTTCTCCAAAATGCCCCTCCTGCACCTTCTTGGAAACTTCCTCTACCTCGCCGACCATGCTTGCAACCATCCGGTGCCTAAGTCATCTTCAGCTTCACCAGATCGTTCTAGACCTCGACACCACCTGTGTCTTGTCCCGACCATCCTAGCCTCACCATGACGTACCTCCAAAATCCTGCAAGCATCACAGACAAGAACACATCACATAGCACCGCACAAAACATTGTGAACAATAATCTGTATCAGAAGGAATAACTCGGGAAAAACAATCTCAGATAGTCATATACCCCTACGACAGGTCAAAATGACAAACCATGAAGTGCACAAGACCTCCGACCGTTATACGAGTCGATGCGACCACATCAGAACTCCATACGACCACTTGATCAAAAGATATGACCATCCCAGCAAGTTACAACGTGGTCGAAGCCCTTCCGACCACGTCCGACCGCAAATCGACTTCATCTGACTACGACCGACCGGTTTTGAGTGCTTCCGACCGCTACCCGCGATAGCGTGGTTGAAGACCGTCGACTACTCAATGTGGTCGTCAGCTCGACCGCCGACTTCCGACCGCAACAGTCGAAGCTTCGACTTCCGACCGCTTCTCACGATAACGTGGTCGAAACCCGCCGACTTCTCAGCATGGTCGCCAGCCGACTACCGACTGCCGACCACAGCGCGTTACAACGTGGTCGCAAGATAATGTAGTCGAAGTCTGTTGACTTCGCAGTGTGATCGCAGTCGAAGACTGCTGACTTCACAGTGTTCGAAGCCGAAGTCTATCGACTTCGCAGCGTGATCAAAGTCGAAGATTGCCGACTTCGCAGTATGATCGTAGTCGAAGACTGCCGACTTCGTAGTGTTCGAAGCCGAAGTCTGCCGACTTCGTAGCATGATCGAAGTCGAGGTCTGCCGACTTCACAGTGTGTGAAGCCAAAGTCTGCCGACTTCGCAACGTGGTCGAAGTTGAGGTCTGCCGACTTCGTAGTGTGCGAAGCCCAAGTCTGCCGACTTCGCAGCGTGGTCGAAGTCCCAACTTCCGAAGGTCCAGAGGGCATTCGACCACGGGCAACGTGGTCGTATTTGCTGCCGACCATTGCGAACGTGGTCAAACAAGCTTCTGACCACGCCGGGGAGCTAGGACTTGGTAGAAAATGCACAAATCAAACTCAATATTTCTAAAACAAGAGTCAATTACTCATCACAAACATGGGGTTACCTCCACATGGTCTCAATCTCACCCTTGATGAGTATATTGACAAACACAGAAAAAACATAAAGATGAGTTTTTTTTGTTTTAACCAAGAAAGTCACACATGGTCTAGAAAGAGTGACAGTGAGACTTATGACCATGTTGACAAAAGAAAAATGGAGCAAAACTAGAAAGAGCAATTTTTCCTCAACAACTCCATAAAATCCCCCTTTTATGCCTTTTTCTTCATTATTCTCCCCCTTTTGGCAATAAAATCATCATGATGCATGGAGAAAAAATGAAACATGACTTGAAAGGAGTGACTGAATGTTATTCATTTTAAGCATTAAGAGCCATGAAGATTATCCAAAATGACCTTTTGAGTATTACACCAAGCCATAACACAAGAGAATGCTATCTAGATCAAGAAGCTAGCATTGAGTCAATTTAGAATGCTATAAGTTTAAGAATGAGACATTTGTTTAAGTACTTGTCTTTTTGTAATTGAGCAAATTTAGCACATTCGATATGATTTTCCTTTTAGAAATTCATGATTGTTTCCAACCAAATTTTTGTTGCTTAGCCATGTGCTAGATCTCAAGCCTTATACGACCAATTCAAATAATAAGCTTAAGAAATGATCTGGGTCATCCAAAACTCCCCCTGAGTTCATGCCTAGTGCAATGGAAACAGTCCCATAAGAAAGAATTGGTGAGATCAGCTTTTTGCACAGAGATATTTTTGCTTTTGCTAAATTTAGTTCAAAAACATAGAGTTAACTCTAATTCATGCTTCATCAAAGAACTAGCAAAGCTCAATCTAAAGCTCAACATAGATTCAAGACTCAACTTAGCCTATTTGACATGAAATGAATCATAAGAGGATAACTAAAGACATACTAGTCACAAGATCTAACAGACCTGATTTAATTTAAGTTGTGCACAATTAATCAACCTATCATGGCAAAGACTAGACTACACATATAAAGTCATGATAAATCAAGCACCCTAGCACAAATCATGGCAAGATGTAATGCAATTTTATCAGTCATAACAGGATAATAATCAAGGCTTCATGTAGTTATATTACAATGCAGAAAGATGAAATGACATGAAATGCAGCAGCTCCCCCTTAGCATGTGAAGCACTTTTAATTCAAGTTAAGTTATGTCATCATTAAGTTCTAGCCAAACTCAAATGGACTCCCCCTGAACCAACGTAATAAATACGAGAGGCTGGCAAAGAAATCAAAGAAGGCAGTCCTTAAAGCATAGATAAGATATAGAGAATACTATGGCTCAGACTGATTCTCATCTACCCCATATGACTCTAGGACTATCAGCTGGTCTTCTAACACACTAGGAAGTAAACACGTTCCCTATCTACCCAAGGGGGCCCAACCCTCGCTGGATCTGTAAGAAGTGAGTGAACTCAACCTAGTAAAAGGAGACACAACTAATAAGCAACATCCTAGAATCACAAGATGAGAGGAAGAAGTCTAAGCAACTGAACGAGAGAACCATTCTAATCTATGCTAGAAGAACTAACCCTAATGCACCCCCATGACATGCAGCAGAATGAAACATGAGCATATAAGAAAAGTAAAACATAAAGCACAAAGCTCCCTCTTACAACAATCCATAAGGACAGACCACCCTAAGCTCTTCCCGCAAGATTGAAAACCTCGAGCTATCTAAAGGCTTGGTAAAGATATCAGCCAACTGGTGGTCACTCTCAACAAACTGGAGCACTATGTCACCCTTCTCCACATAGTCTCTAAGAAAATGATATCTGATATCAATGTGCTTGGTCCTGGAGTGCTGCACTAGGTTCTTGGCAATGTTAATGGTAGAAGTGTTATCACAAAAGAATGGAACACTATCTATGGCTAACCCAAAGTCCCACAAGGTCGAGACCATCCAAAGAACCTGACTGCAGCAACTAGCAGCTGCAACATACTCGGCCTCTGCAGTGGACTGTGCGACACTGGACTGCTTCCTAGAAGACCAAGAGACAAGAGAAGTGCCAATGAACTGGCAAGTGCCAAAAGTGTTTTTCCTATCTATCCTACAGCTGGCAAAGTCTGCATCGGAGAAGGCTCTGAGGGAAAGATAGGAAGATGAAGAGTACCAGATACCATAGTCTATAGTAGCTCGAATGTACCAAGAGATGCGCTTCACCGCCTGGCGATGAGATACGCGAGGAGAGGCCTGGAATCGAGCACACAAACACACGGAGAAGTGTATGTCTGGCCTCGAGGTAGTGAGGTACAAGAGGGAGCCAATCATGCTGTGGTACTCCTTTTGATCAACTGGCTCACCATCATCATCTGGATCGAGTGAAACTGATGTCGCCATTGGAGTTGACACCGGCTTGCCATCACCCATGTTAAAGCATCTCAGAAGGTCATGAGTGTACTTGCCCTGGTGCAAGAAAGTACCCTCCCGAGTATGCTTGATCTGGAAACCAAGGAAAAAGCTCAACTCGCGCCATCATGCTCATCTCAAACTCTGTGATCATGACATCAGAGAACTGGAAAACAAAAGCATGAGAAGAGCCGCCAAAGATAATGTCATCCACATAAATCTAGACGAGCAAAAAGTCATTGCCATGCCTGCGAATGAATAAGGTCTTGTCTACCTTACCCATCTCAAACCTATGACTCAATAAATAGGACTTAAGCCTCTCATACCAAGCTCTAGGGGCTTGCTTAAGTCCATACAGGGCTTTGGAAAGCTTGTAGATATGGTTTGGGTATTTGGGGTTCTCGAAACCTGGAGGCTGCCTAACATAGACCTCTTCCCAATATACCTATTGAGGAAGGCACTCTTGACATCCATCTGGTACAGCTTGAAGCCGTTAGACGCTGCAAATGCAAGCAAGATCGTAATGGCCTCTAGCCTAGCTACAGGGGCAAAGGTCTCCTCAAAATCTAGACCCTCAACCTGGGAGAAACCCTGAGCTACCAGTCTAGCCTTGTTTCGAATGACTACCCCATCCCTGCTTGTTTTTGAAGACCCACTTGGTTCCTATGACATTATGACCTCTAGGGGGCTCGACAAGCGACCATACCTTGTTCCTCTCAAAGTTCTCTAACTACTCATGCATGGCATTGACCCAAGACTCATCAGAAAGAGCATGACACACATCCTTGGGCTCAAAGGTGGCGACAAAAGCAAAATGGAGACAGAAGTGAGATAAGCCAGATTTTGAGCGTGTGACCCGCTCAAAGAGATCTCCTATCATCTACTCTGAAGGATGGCGATTTTGGATATATCGGGGATGTCCTGGATGAGAAGAAGTGGCCTCTACCTCATGAGCTGATGAGGTAGGGACAGAGCCACTAGCTCCAGAAGATGTGGAAGGAATAGACTGATCTCCTTGAGGTGCGGTGGTAGAAGCAGGCACCTCAAGGGAATGATGGACTGGATCAGGTAAACAACATTCATCTCCATCCTCCTCATCATCCACAAATATGGTCTCAGACTGCTCTACAGAACCTGAGATGTCGGGCCTTCTTGACTGGGTGGTCTAGTTGACACATGCAAAAGATACAAGTTGCAACGAAGGCAAACTAAACATAAACAAAATCTAAGAAAACTAGAGGGGTGCGGCCTTCTTAAATAGGGGAGGGAAAGCCGCACATAACTAAGAAATAAGGGGGTGATACTATTCATGGAGTAGTGATAGTACGGGCCAAGAGAGGGTGCCTTCCCCTTGGGCCCAAGCATTACAAGATCTAATTTGGACCAAACGGGTGATACATCATCTTCTTCTGATAATTGTAGTGCACACAGAAGGTATTTGGAGGTGAGGCTAGATCCATTGTAAAGAGAACGAGATATGCTTTCCATTAGTACTCGTGGACCTCAAACAGATCCTGTATGTGAAAGTTATGCACATTTGAATTCAGTGCTATCTTTATAGGCCAAATTGGATTCCAGAACATCTTCAGCTTGAACTATTGTTTGGTATGTGGAGTAGCGATCGTATCCGAAGGGTTGATGTCCTCATCAGACAAGCACCCCCTTTGACCATATTAATCCCACTATTTTAATTATTATATGTTATTTGCAAAATCTATCATACATATGTGTATATTTCATTAAAAATCCTATATTGTGGTTAATAGTAGCTATATGCACTGTATGAATTGATCCTTCTTGCAAATGTGATACACTTACTTTTATAGCCTTTAGGACATGATTTATATAGTAGCTAATGTCAAAATTTAGGTATATTACATTGAGTATATGGTCTAGATGATTAGTCACGCACTAGTATTCACTAAGTTTGTTATCTCAGAAAAACTTGTGTGTGGTTATGGTGGATTTGAAAAGTTGGACCTAAATAGGAACCTCTAGTAGTTTGGTATAAAATAAAATAAAATAACCTATATTTAGACACAAGTGAGTTATAATGTAAACTGAAAAATGTGAGGAAGTATCTCACACATTGACAGGGGAGATTCTCATATGGATCAATTAAGGACCGAACGTTATTGCCTCACATCTAGGTCTAACTGTATAACTATATTTGATATATGGGCTCTGGCTTTATCTGACTAAGTTTTCTAGGTCTAACCTTACATTTTGATACGCTAAAAGAGTGAGGGCATTTCAGAAAGGTTTGCCTGTAGTGGCTCCAAAGTTTGCTAATACAATGGTGCATGTCCACTTGGGGGACGGACCTAAGTGAGGGTCCTCACTTGAGGGATGGACCTAAGTAATGGTTGAAATGCCCATTTAGAGGATGGACCTAAGTGAGGTTCGACATTCATCGGGCTTGTGTAAGGTTAGGACTAGATGATGTAAAGACTATATGATAATCAATTTCGTCACACTCCTAATGAATTATGTAGTTGCCGATAATATATTTAATTATCTCATGTGGGTGAAGTTGTACAACCTCTCAAGAGTGTTAAAAACTATTTAAGTAGCCGTGCTCGTGGTTATAAGCATGCTTGGATACTACCACAATAGGTATAGCTTTGTTTTTACAAAACTATTTCATTAGAAATGATGGGATGGCATGTACGTATCGCGTGTGTCATGCCCATGGTTAGGAATTGACCGATGTTTGCAGCCAAGGATGGCAATGAATCCCTGTGATTTAATGTTATTAAAGTTATATTAATATTATTTCATTACATGTTAAATATTCTTTATAATTCCGTTGTAAATTACTACTTATCGTATTGCAAAGAAAATAGCTTCATACTGAAAATAACTTGTAGCATAGAGGCTTATTTATTTTTGGCCTTGCATTTATATATATGTTATGATACACTACAAGTCTTGCTGAGTACACAATGTACTCACTACTACAGAAAACCGTATTACAGATGGTTCAACAACGTCATCACAGACGGTTTTCTGAACCGTCTGAATTTATGGGTCAGTGATAATCGAAGGTTATCACAGACAGTTTTCAAACCGTCTGTGATGTAAATATCACAGACAGTTTGTAACTAAAAACCGTATGTGATTATCAGCTATCACAGACGATTTTTAGTTACAAACCGTCTATGATTATCACCTATCACAGACGGTTTTTACTTACAAACCGTTAGTGATTATGTCAGCTATCACAGGTGGTTTTTAGTTTCAAACCGTCTGTGATATTCTTTTCTACCCCTAAATCTATTTCTGTTTATTGGCTATCCTCAAGAAATGCTAGCCATGCCCTCTGAAACAAGCAGATCAACATGTACATGTATACATACAATTCACATCTCAATTCATTTCACAAACATAAAACATCCAATTCACATCACACTTCATTTCACAAACATAAAACATCCATTTCACAAATTAATTAATTGAAATACAATAAAATATCCATTAACAAATACACAATTACAAAAGATCTACATTTCATTTGCACTTAGATGATAACATTGCATTATTTATTGCTCTATCACTCCGGAATCGAGGTCTCGCGAAAGGAACAGTCCATAATCAACGAACTTGTCAGGCTGCACAAGCAATACTTGGATGGTGATTGCCAAACCTTAAAGTATAAAGTAATTATGGGAAGATTGACAAACCTTAGAATTGGTGATCCTCGAGGAATCGATGAGTAGCTTCATATGGTGGCAAATGTAGAATCCACACGTGTTGCCCGGCGACTGCTGGTGGCACTGCAAAAAATAGAATGTGTTAATTCAAGAGGCATTACTACCAACTGTTGCATAGGATTAATTAATGTGTAATAGCGAATACCTTAAATTTTCGAACATGTGTCAGGCCTTTGGCCCCTTGTGTCGAGACACCTACCGTTGCAATGTACATCGTGAACACTCTACGTGATTCGAAAAAGTTGATCTTAATCATTCGGAAGGAAAGAAAGAGTACAATATAGGTATGTATGGAGAAAATGTACTTACTTATCGATTACTTGGCTGAGAACTATGTACAATTACTATTAAAATCCAATGAAAGTCCTGATTGTAGGGCACAAGTACATATTCCTTATCGTGGTAAGCCACTAGAGCTGCTGCAATGTACCTCTCGACGAAGGGTGTATCCTCGTTGATGGTATGCATGGCGACCAAGTGTCATATGAGCAAATCATAATCATGCAAGATCATCTCATAACGCAAATCATCAATACAACATGTCAAAAGCATAAATGCAATGCTTGACCCATCTCATCCTACTGTGGACCAGTGTGTCAATTTAATAATTTAATTACCACGGATCTAAAGCAAGCTCTGATACTAACTGTAACACCACAGGACCCACATTACTCTGGGATACTACTAAAACCACTCCACAACTAGCCAATTTACAAGATAAATTAAACTGACAACAAATACTAAACAACATAGTATAAGCGGAAGCATAAACTACTAAGGAATAACAGGATGGTTATAGCAATTCAATATTCAAAACATCCTCCAACATTTTAATCTAAAACATAGTTCACAAATTTAACATTATTAAGATAATGTAAACAAAGCTATACTAAGGTCTAGAACCCTTTCAACTTTATTACAACATAAAAATATGATTCACGTGCATCAGTGTGATGCCGCTCTACCCTTCCCATGCATTCTCAAGTCCACCTGTAGGGAGGGGGAAACAAGGGTTAGATAAAATCTCAGCAAGCAAACTGTTTAACAGGCTATTCCAATTACAAATAATTATACATCATCATTTATAATTCCATACAACCACAACTACAATTCATGTCCACAATTATTAAACCACCACAAACTTCCATGAATCATACCTCTACAATTTCAGATTTAATTGGCATATGAATGCAGTCATTTTATCCATAATTAAATGCAAATGAAATATTTAATCTTCCACAATTAACAATGTTTATATCCTCAACCTCAAATTACCATCAATAACGGTAAAACATTAACAAATAATTCTTGTTTGACTACTTTAAAACCTCAACCACTATCGTCACCAAAAACAATAAAAACATATGTATGTTGTACTTCAATACTTTATTATTTCTCACATCCACAATTGCTATCAATAATTAATACAAGAGAAAAGAAACTCATGCAATAATCACAACCCTTACCGTACACAAGGGATGAGCCCCATTCCACGACCACATCCACATATCTCATACCGCAAATAACTCACATGAGCTAATTCCACATTACAACTATGAAGTTGAATATATCACAAAATAACTTCACCACAATATATTGCATATGTATGCAAATGATCTTTCCACAATGCAACGCATATGAATACTTTCATGATATGCTCCACATCACTCTTTCCACGCGGGATAGGAGGTGCATCGTATTACGGCAATATACGATGCTCCCAGCGGGATAAGAGGTGCATCGACACGGTAATATACGATCTTTGTCACCGGTCTGATCGCGGCTACGTGTGGCGACATCCACATATGCAAATGACATGATATGACACGGCAATCTCTGTTCTGGCAGACTGGACAACAACATTCAATTGCGTCCCAGCAACAGTACAGGGGTCTACAAATTCTGAATTTTCTACAGAAGCTAGATTACCAGATTATCTACAACTTTCTCAATTACGGCCATTATCATAAAAATCAATTACTACCTTAAATTCACAGTTTAATGTCGGTCTGTACAAATCTGCTCACCTGACGAACATCAGTAGTCCTGACCCTATAACTCCCAGATCACACGGCCAAAAATCTGAAACAAATACAGGAGATGCGTTTCGAAGTCCCCTGTTGGGTTTGGGAGGGGGTACGGGCCCCCTGTTGGGCTGGCTGGTCCAAAGCGGCTGGTCCACCCCTCCGGACAGCCCAAAATATCCAAATTAATTGTTTTAATTTTTTTTAAGTTTGGACAATTATGTAATTTAATTTTCACCTCCCGTGATTTACCGAAAAATCGGGAAACTCCGCGATTATTTTAGGAACCTACGCCGAATCGACGATCAGGATATTACATTCTCCCCACCTAAAAAGGATTCGTCCTCGAATCTATCTCCTCAACCTATGAGACAAAAGAATAATCAAGGAAAGAACAACCAAAGGATAAAGCATCCCAAGGATAGAACATCCCAAAGGAACAACAACTACGGGTTCTCACCCGCCTCGAAGAACCCGGGTCCTTCTTCTACATTTGAACTTCAAGCTCCCACGTCAACTCCTGCTCGGACTTATTCGTCAAGAGGGCATCCACATCAACTCCGACGAGTCCACGACATGCGCGGGACAACACCGAGCACCCATATCTCTTCTGTCGGCTCTGAACGGCCCACAGATCCTGCCTTTCTCGCAAAATTCCCCGCCACAATTATCAAGCCACTATCTAATACCATCCTCCTTCTTAGAATATTTCCTCTATTTATTATAATCGGGATAATACATTGTACCCCTTTTGAAGAATTCAACCACAGATTCCACTCATAACATTACTTGAAGCACAAACAATAACTTTGCAAAAGGAACCCAACCAAAAGAGGAATATAGGATTCTCAAGCAACACAGTAGCAACCAGCTTTCCTTCAAAGGAGCACGATCCAAATCAAAGAATTCATAACAAAACCATTTACATAGATATTTGGAGGATCCACACTGTATAAGCCAAGAGTGAAAATCATTCGACAGACCAAAACAATCATTTTCTTTTCCAAACTGGAAAAGAATGCACCTCAACATAATACAACTCAATTTGCAGATGACCTCTGCCATAAACATACAGTTTAAACAAGAATCAAGAGAGCATATTACTGCTCGAGATATTAATAATTTCCCAATCCATTCCCTTTGGAAATTTAACTTCCTTGAACCAAGGATTTCCAAATCATCGCCCAACACACCAACTCATTTATCTTAAGTTGGCAACTTCGACAATGCGCTCAAACTGAGTACATCATCCACACCCTTAGAGACTCTACTGTCTCCACAAAATAAATTATAGTCAAGCCCTCGACCAATGGAATTACTTTGACATATAATTCTTAAAGCACCTCTAGCGACGTTGGGCTCGGGGACCGGAGGCGGCTAGCGACGGGATCTAGGGACGGCGGCGGCGACGGGCTCGATCGGGAGAGCGACTAAGTCACTGTGCTTGGTTGGTATTGCTAATAAATCTAGTGTACGCGCAAAACCCTAGCGGGGGGTTATATATAAAGTCTTATTACAGACGGTTCTATTTAAGAAACGTCTGTGATATCAATATCACAGACGGTTCAAAACTGAGAACCGTCTATGATAAGCCTTTGCCCCCCTCCCCACCGGTTGTAGTTATTAATATAACTACACCAACCAGCATTCAATAAGACCTCACAGAGTATTTCTTTACAACAGCCCAATGAACATAGGGATACATTTGTAAGACTCATTCTCAAAATTTACCTATATATCACACATTTTCATATATACATAAATACAAATTCACAAATACATCACACACATGCATTACGGCCCAAGGGAGGGGGACGGCGACGGTGATGGGCCCGAGGGAGGGGGACGGCGATGGCCTCGGGGGGGGCGGCAGCGGCGACGGGGGCTCGATCGGGAGAGCTCGCGGGCTCGACGGAGGCGGCTGGCGACGGGCTCTAGGGACGGCGGCGGCGACAGACTCGATTGGGAGAGCGACTAAGTCTCTGTACTTGGTTGGTATTGCTAATAACTGCAGTGTACACGCAAAACCCTACCAGGGGTTATATATAAAGGCTTATTACAGACGTTTTAAGTTTAGAACCGTTTGTGATATCAATATCATAGACGGTTCTAAACTTAGAACCGTCTGTGATAACAAATATCACAGACGGTTCTAAACTGAGAACCATCTGTGATAAGCCTTTGCCCACCTGGCTGTAGTTATTAATATAACTACACCAACCACCAACTAGCATTCAATAAGACCTCACAGAGTATTTCTTTACAATAGCCCAATAAATATAGAGATACATTTGTATGACTCATTCTTAAAATTCACCTATATATGACACATTCTCACATATACATAAATGCAAATTCACAAATACATCACACACATGAATTATTGTTGTATACATAAATGCCAATTCACATATACATCACATACATGCATTGTTATATACATAAATGCAAATAACCACATATATGTCGCACATTCTTATTCCACTTACTTATTTCCTTTCAAAATCACCCCTTCATGATGATCAATGCGTACGTAACTAGTTTCGTCACGTTGTTCATCGTCGACCCTTATGCCATTTACAAAATGAGGTAACTCATTAAATTTATTATATTCTTCCTCGTCCACTACATTCTCTACTCCGACAATTCTCCTTTTTCCAAGAATAACTACATGGCGTTTCTTATTTGCCGGGTCGGTTACATAGAAAACTTGAACAACTTAGTTGGCGAGTACGAATGGTTCATCTTTGTATCCAACACATTGGGGGTCCACGGTAGTGACAACGTACTTGTCAACCTTCACCTGTGGGAGATGCACCCAACGACAATGAAATAAGGGGATCTTGAAAACCACGTAGTCAAGCTCCCAAATCTCTTCTATGAACCCATAGTACGAGTTTCTCAACCCATCGGCACTGAACGCATATATGCGGACACCGTTGTTCTGGTTAGTGCTCTTTATATCATGAGACTGTGTATAGAATGTGTACCCATTTATGTCATAGCCTTGCCACGTCACAACTGTAAATGATGGCCCTTTTGCCAACCATGTCAGAATCTCACTTGGCAAGCTCCTATCGATTTGCTCCTTCAACCATTGGTTGAACCGACTGTTGTGCTGCCTCATGATCCAAAGATCCGGCCGCTCCGGATTCTGTTGCCGAAGCACATTCTTGTGCTGGTCGACATAAGGCGCCACTTCAGTCATGTGTTGCAAGACCGTGAAATGGGCTTGAGTATACGTGTCCATATCTGGAGTGATTGCTTTCCTTTCGATAGTTCTGATACCCTTCAGCCTCCTCTCATGACGAGATTGAGGCACACTTATCAGTTGAATCTGAACCATATAATTGACACAAAACTCAATGACATCTTCGCTTGCATAACCTTCGACGATCTTGCCTCCCACGAGATCGATTCCGTACATAGGACTTGAGAATTCCCATGAACCTCTCAAACGGGTACATGCTACGTAGGAATATGGGCTCACATATTTTTATCTCCCACACAACGTGAACAATGAGATGGACCATAATATCGAAAAACGAAGGAGGGAAATACATCTCAAGATAACATAGAGTCATCACTACCTCGTCCTGCAGAGCATCTAGTCCTTCGGGATCGATGACCACTTGAGCAATTGTGTGGAAGAAATAACATAGCCTCATGATTATCTCTCGGACTTTGAATGGCAAAATATTTCTAATTGCAATAGGGAGCATCTGTGTCATCAGCACATGACAATCATGGAAATTCATGCCATTTAACTTTAAATCTTGCATCGAAACAAGTTTTCTTCACGTTTCTGGAGTAACCAGATGGAACTTTGACACCATGCAAGCACTGGCACAGTTCAGTTTTCTCGGCCTCGGACAGAGTGTAACACACAGTGGGAAGGTACGTTCGTCCATTATCTGTTTCTGTCGGTGCTAACTCAGGCCTGATGTCCATATCAGCCAAGTCAAGCCGTGCGTTGACGTCGTCCTTTGTTTTATCACGAATGTTCAGTAAGAGACCAATCAAGCTGTCACATACATTCTTTTCTACGTACATGACGTCGATGCAGTGTCGAACATCTAGGTACTCCCGATAAGGTAAATCCCAAAATATTGATCTCTTCTTCCATATGTTCTTCTCACGAGCCCTCAATTTATGTCCCTTTTCGGGGACAACATATAAATCCTTAACCATATTATAAACCTCTGTTCCATTTAAATGCCTTGGAACTGAACCATCCTCTTGTCTCCGATAAATTGTTTATTCATCTTGCGGTATGGATGAGCCCTCTGAAGAAACCGGCGGTGACGCATGTACACTGTTTTGCGTGGGTGTTTCAGCCACTCACTCTCGGTACCATCTAAACAGTGTGTACAAGCTTTGACACCTTTTGTACTCTAGCCCGATAGGTTAGCAAGGGCAGGATAATCATTTATGGTGCAGAACAATAAGGAGCACAAAGTGAAATTCTCTTGTTGTATGCATCTCATACCTGTACCCCTTCGTTCTACAGTACTTTTAGATTTTCCACCAACGATTACTAAATTTTATCGATATCATTCCCAGGTTGCTTTGACCCTTGGATAAGTATCGACAGCAAAATATACTTTCGCTTCATACACAACCAAGGAGGAAGGTTATAGATGCAGAGAGTCACGGGCCATGTGCTATATCGGCTGCTCACGCTACTGAAAGGATTCATTCCATCTGTATTCAGTCCAAACCTTATATTCCTTGGTTCTGCACCGAAGTCTGCAAAACTCCTATCGATGTTTCTCCATTGGGCGGAATCAGTAAGGTGTCTTAGCATTCCATCCTTCTTGTGCTCCTCCGAGTGCCAATGCGGCAGTTTTGCCTCCTTTGGATTTGCAAAACATATTTTCAAACGGGGAATTATAGGAAACTACCATGCCACCTTAACAGGATGTCCTTTCTTCACCTCTGTTCTCTCGCCGTCATCTGATTGATCATTATGTTTGTATCGGGATGCGTTGCACACCGGACATATATGCATATTTGCATACTCTTTACGGTACAGGATACAGTCGTTCGGACATGTATGTATTCTTTCTACTTCCATTCCCATTAGACAAAGAACCTTCTTGGCTTTATACGTGGTTTTAGGCAACTCATTTCCCTCCGGAAGCATGTCCGCTAAAAGACCTAGTAGCACCATGAAACTCTTGTCTGATCAACCGTTGCTTGCCTTCAATTTCAACAGTTCAAGCACGGCCGACAACCTCGTGTACTTTGACCTGTAGCACGTGAACAAAGGTTTCTCCGAGTCCTCCATCAAGCCCCGAAATTTAACATAGTCTCTCCCATCATAGTTCTCTTCTACATCGCGAAGCATCTGATCTAGATTGTCATCGTGCAATCTATCCGAATCCGAACAACAATTGACATCATCCGGCAGCATGTCATTCACTTCACCAGTGATGTCATCCGGCGGCATATCATTCACTTCACCAGCGATGTCATCTGGCAGCATATGATCATTGACTTCGCCATGACTGGTCTAACACGTATAACCCTTTTTGAAACCCCTCCGAATCAAGTGCGCTTCAATTTGCCTTCGGTTCTTAAATATCTTTAAATTCTTGCAGTCAGTACATGGACAGTACATATATTCCACCCCCTTATTCAACATATCCTCCTCGGTAGCTCTTGTAAAAGCAGACATGCCATTAATGTACTCTTCACTTACACGGTTCGCGGTATACATCCAACTTCGGTCCTATGTTATGTATATATATAACAACTTAGTATTAAAAATTAAAATAATTAATTATTACTACATATATACCACATGCATTGAGGCTTTGCTAGCTTAATTCATATTATAAACACAACAGCTATTTCCCCAGCAATCGCTGACGGTATATAACCAACAATTTTGACAAATTTATCCTCCCACATGACGGGAACTGATCATGTATGGTCAAGTAGATGCAAACCATCTTCAATAACACTCACCAAAACATAAATCTAAATTGTAATGCAAAGAAAAATAAATTTCATTACTAACCATATCTAGAGCAACCAGGAACATATGAATCTTCAAAGCTCAATCTCTGCCTCCTCCTACCAAATTAATTGGCCTGAAATCGCCTAGCTTGCCTCCTGAGCGAAAGAGTGCAGCACCAGCCAGATTTGGATCGAAATGAAGACACGTGCGGTTTTGAGCGGCACAATAAATGTCTAGCGGCATTATCACAGACGGTTTTTTATTAAAAACCGTCTGTGATAATTCTGAGATCATCACAGATGGTTTTTAATACAAACCATCTATGATATTTTAGTATCACAGACTGTTTTTAATAAAAACCATCTGTGATACTAAAATATCATAGACGGTTTATCGGTAAGAACCGTCTGTGCTAATAGTTTTCTCCGACGCTATCAACACAGACGGTGTCCAAATTAAAACTGTCTGTGTTAGTGTCGGTCACAGACGATTTGATAAAACCATCTGTGATTTGGCGTCTAGTATTAGGTTTTCTGTAGTAGTATATCCTTTTTCGAAAGAAAAAAATTAAGGCATGGTCAAAATAAAGTGAAGGTGAGTTAGCTAGCGGTCGGAAACAAGTCTGATTATTAAAAAATTTGATGAAAAATCAGGAGAAATGAAACCATGACACCAAGAAGAACTTAATTTTAATCCCAGTATAATAGTAGGTACTGCATAGTCAGCATATATAGTCGATCGCTTAATTTATCACTCTCATCGAAGTCTTATTTGCCTCTTCCATTGCTGACATGTCACTAGGCTTATCCCCAGCAGATCTTCATGACAAGTTTTTGAGGAGTTAATCATCTCAAATGATCTTCAAGATGAGCAGATCGATGATGTGATAAACGATCTACATGAGGCAACAATCTGACGGCTGACTCAGCTCGTTGATGTACAGAGGATACGTCACAATCTTGGGCCAGGTATCCTCCTTCTTCTCCTCCTTCTCGTCGACCGTCTTGACCGAGTCTATGCCGGCGTGCCGCCTCATCCGCTTCCTCAGCACCGTGGTCAGCGCCACGGCGTCCACGCCGACGCCGACCACCTCAACCTTGTCGTCCCCTTTGACCTCGACGGACGAGACTCCTGCATCCAAGAAAGCGAGACGCCTAATCAACTTGTAATAATGCGTTGTGTTACTAAAAGCAGGGAGAACCTTTCGTAAAAAAAAAGTAATATGTTGTGTTAGATTTATAGTAACATGCATGATGTTGGTTAAGAGTAACGTGATGTTGTGAGATTAAGAGTAACATTTGATTTGTTACGTGATGATGATAGTAAATGAACTTGTAATAATGCGTTGGATGCATTAATTATTGCGCAAGAGGAGCGATAAAGGTGTGAGACTCGTAGGGGTGGAAACGGATCGGATACAGTCGAATAGTATCAAATACGAATACAAATCTATATTTTTAAAATGAATACGAATACAAATTCGAATATTCTTAAATACGAATACGAATATTCTCGAATACGAATACGGATATTTTTTGAATACGGATTTTCTCGGATACGAATATCGGATAAAACGGATTCCTAGCGATTTTGCCGATTTTCACCGGTTTTTGACCGGTTATCGGTTTTAAACCACCTAAATTCAAATTTTGAATCACAAAATTTGTACAAATTTTTCATGGGTTCTAGAAACGGATCGAATACGAATCGAATAATCTCGAATACGGATACGGATACGAATATTCTCGAATACGAATGCGAATACGAATACTCACAAATACGGATACGAATATTCTCGAATACGAATACGAATATTTTCGAATACGAATTTTTGCTTACTATATTCGTGTTTTCTCGAATACGAATATCGGATAAAACGAACTATCCGTTATCGTTTTCCACCCCTAGAGACTCGTGTAGTTTTTTTATTTGACACGATCTTTAATGTTTACTCCACAGCGGAGAGCTGAATTAGCAGCTTATTTGGGCGATACTGCCTCAAGTATGCACAGTTATCTATACAAGAAAATTACGTACACTCTACAAGAAAATTACGTACACACAGGTTCCTCCAAAATTTTGTAGTCTGCAAGCTAAGCAGCTTGACAACAAAAGCAGCAAGAAGGCATTACCACAATGTTTAGCAATTAGTTGCATAACTTTGGACTGCTTCTCCTTGTTCTCCATTTGCACCTTTATCACCACCTTTTGCTATATAGCCACATGAAAAAAAGATAAACAAATAAAAGCTTAGTACACTATTCGCATAACTTTGGACTGCTTGATGATGTGCCACCTAGTATATGCATATATGCAATATAGCATGTAAAGGTACATTTTTAATTGGCTTTTTAGCTCCATATATAAAACCAGGAAAGGTTAAGGTGAGAACTAGAAAAAGATGTTTTTATTATATTTTTTCATGGCTGGTTTTTTGAACTGTGGTTTTAGCTTTTGGCTTGTGGTTTTTGAATTCTGACTGTTCGCGAGAGATAGTACACAGAAAGAAATAGTCGTATATGATTTTGGTCGGTATAGCTGAACTCGATACAATATCTACTACAATCTTTCTATAAACACCGATTTAAAAAACACAACGTTTAAAAGATAGTCACCATAGCAATCTAAGCCAAAGCCTAAGCATAAATGAAAAGGAATCACTCCTACTCGGCCATAGACTATAAAGTAGGAGACTGGAAGATGGGTCGAAGAGATGGTGTAGCAACATGGCGAAGATGCCGTTGGCCGCAAGAGGCTACGGCGGGTGATGGTGGTGGAAGCGCAACAGACCGTGGAGTTGCTAAGGATGGCAGCAGGCCTACGAGCCTAAGAGGTGCTGGTAGCGGCAGCATCGGCGGAGGATATCACTAATTTTGTAACAAAATATTTCACTAAAAGACTCTTTGATTTATGTCTGTAAATTAAGGAGGAAGCAGCATGAACAAGGGAGAACAAACGGTACCTTTGACATCTTAATGGATCTCACTCTGCTGGCGGCCGCACCGCAAAACCGTTCCTGCCGTCAAGCAGAGTGCTGCGGCAGTGCACTACTATATAGACTTGTCCTTCGACTGGAAGAGTCAGGTCGACATGCTAGTGCAAGATTTTGCAAGGACCTTATTGATTAGAGCGTCGAGCACGGCGTTTTTGTCTGACTCGATCTAGGTCGTGCCGTGCGTACCCCACGATGTCTTCGTCACTGGACCCATCTGTTGGAATCTAGTGTCTAGCAGTCTCAGAGCCTGTTCTTTTCGGCTGCAGCTTATGGTTTTTGGCTGAAATTTTTAAATTTTTGCTGTTTACGGTACAGATTACGGAAAAACAGATACTCGCTTGCAATTTTGACAGGTACAGATGTTGGGTTTTTAACGTGTAGATCGTTTAACCTGTAGATCTTATCTTGAAAAAATACTCCGTTTGAAAGTTAGGTACTGTAGCAAAAACCAAAAACCGCCGGCTTCGGAGGAAAAGAACAGGCCCTCAAGTCTTCCTAGAGTTTTTCGGTTTCCCTTAAGTCTTTTTGAGTTACTAGAGCAGTTTGGTTCCTAGCTACAAAGGGTTTGGATCGTCTTCGATCGGACGGCCATAACAGTGTGCTTACGTACTATTTTTTAGCCTAGTACTAGGCTCTGGTTCAAACGTGGGAACTTTTTTGAAACAGAGGATGTTTTCCACCTCGGTTCCATTTTTTTATGGTACCCAGTCCAAGTTTCTGTTGGTACCACAAAATAAGCTTTTTACATAAGCCAACTCCTAAATAGCTCATGGCATCACTGCAGGTCATTTCGATTACATCAAGCCAACTCCTAAATAGCTCATGGCATCACTGCAGGTCATTTCGAAACAACTGTATACCTCATAGAGCGTTCCAAGATGCCCCGGCGTTTCGTACATTTCGGTCATGTTTAAATGTCTAATCTAACAACAATAATAGTCGCTTGCACGTGCAGGCGGGGCTAACATTCCAGTGCAAGCCTCCATCGGTGGCAGAAAATTTCTCGGCGTGCTAGCCGACAGCTCTGGCTCACACTTAGAACGTTCAGCACCGGGGGTTTTTTTTTTTGTCTATTGCTCCATGTGAATACTAGGACGGATGGCGGAGGTCCGACCGAACGATTTTTTTCTCTTTTTTTAACTAATACAAAATCAATCCTTTTTTACTTCTTCACTTCAGTAGCTATAAAAAACTAATAACATCAGATGCACAACGAAAATAAAAACAAAAAGCAGAAGCTAACGAACTAAGGGAATAAAAGAAATAACAAACGGGCCAAGGAATTAGCCGGCTGGTTTGACCGTAAGCATCACACCGATCTAACTGGGTCTGGGCTATCTGACTGCTTGGGTCACACTGGTCTAACTGGTCCTAGGCAGTCTAATTGCTCGGGTCACAACGTCTGACTGCTCGCCGTTCCCGAAGAGAGAACAGCCTACCACCAAGAGCTCAAAATAGCCTAACTCATAATTTATTGAACCAAATGAGTTAAAACCATAGTTTCCTCAAGGTCCTAAGAATCTATTCCATTATTAGATCGACAAGGTACTTAACAAATTTTTAACTTTTACCTAAAACAAGAAACTTACAACAAAACTGGGCAAAACGAGGCAAACATCAAGCACTTGCTATAGAGTTGTCTAGATGGATGAGATGTAGTCTCTAGGAGGTTATTCCATCATCCACACATCCTTGGAAACCAGCAAGATGAAGGACAGAGAGGAAATTCAAACAAGAGGACCAAACAAATCATAAGCACAAGGAGAAATCTATGACGAAACTCACTTGGATGAAAGTTGCATCTTTATTTCTCTTGGAGGTGAATGTTTAAAGATACTCTACTCTTAGAGGACAGAGCTCTCTCTAAGAAAGCATACACATAAAGTTTCCCACTTAGAAAGCCTAATTGTAATTCTAAAAGTCTTAGCCAAGACTCCCAAAGCTTAGCATGTAAACCAACACATCTCCCTCTTTATATATATGAAGGCTCACAAGAAATCCAAACCAGTACCTCTACTTAGGATTCATCCATTTATACAAGCTAACCTATTAATCCAACACCATACTGGGTTTTACACACACAAGCTTTTCAAAGCGGCTCATCAAAAAGTGTGTTGATAGCCCGAAACGCCAATCCAATCCATCAAAATAACTCCACATGCTTTGATACACAGCCCGTAGTGTCTAATGACTAGCCTTCATGTCTTCACGTATTCGGACTCCCCCGAATCATCTCTATATGTATCGGCCTCATCACTTGACGCACCACATGTACCAACTCACCTCATTGCGATCCTCGTCTCTTCTATGCTTCACACTTGAGACACGTAGCATCATCCAAATTTATCCGACCTCATGGACCTCAGCTCTCTCATCTATTCCCGGTCCATTTCCATTGACAGTTGCCGCTCTCCAAGCAACCCTACACATCCAATACCAAGCAATCCGATTCCTAGCACAAGTTTTAAGCACTTAATGATGAGGACATCTCTACTATGCATTCATCTTCTACAACAAGGGTGTATAATAAAGCTAGTAATGAGGCTCCAACAGGTCCTATGACAAGAGCAAGAGCTAAGATGCTACAACAACAGGTGCTTTTATTTCTTAAAGAATTCTCTATTGCTTTAGATGAGAATGGTATACTACCTAATGCAAATACATTGTGTATTCTCAGATTTAAAGCAATAGAAGAACAAGGACAGAAGGACCCACGGGCTAGCAACAAGGAGAAAGAGAGCTATGCGACCACGAGGAAGGAGGCCTATGCGGTCACATATCAAAAGGAGGGAAGCTCCATGCAGCCAAGACTTGAAGAAAAGGCCATACGCTAATTGAGGAGTTTGTGGGCCTACGTGCCAATAGTTTTATATAGCAGCCTCCCCCTATTGTTCGGGGACCACTTTTGATAATAGAATACTCTTGTTCTTTCTGTTGGCTGAATCAACTTGAGGGAAGAATTGGGAGTTCATCGAAATCAAGATCGTTCAACCTTTCCATTAGGAATTGGGAGCGCGATAGAACTTCATCTTGTGGTCGTGAAGTTCAGCACGTGTGGTTGGGCGAATTATAGAGTGTTAACTCTTGCATTGGCAACGGAAGATCACTACGGTTCATCAAATCCTCGTGAGTATCTTGATCCTACGTCGAGAAGATCGGGCGACCCCGTATCATCTTAGTATCAGAGCGCGGTTTACTCGGTAGGATCTTATCCCTTTAAATTTCAGTTTATTACTTACTGTCCTATAGTCCATAAACCGAAAACACACAAAAAAAATCCAAACTCCACCATAGTTTTTGCATCTGTTATTTCTCGTGAGTATCTTGATCCTACGTCGAGAAGATCGGGCGACCCCGTATCACGTAACTCACGTTAGCCAAATCATGTATCATTTAACACAACTCAACTATCCAACATCACCCATGTCGTGCATACACTCACTCAACCCAACTCAAAACTCACTCTGAACCTGTAGGGTTGACCTGATTGCCAACCCTAGGCTGGTTAGACTGCCCAGCTCCTCTCAACCTCACTCTGGTAATAGGGAATCGGTCTAACAGCTGGCCAAACTCTGGTCAGACTGCTGACCACATGCTAGTTTGGCTGCTTAAGACCACTAGAAAACACCATATCTGAAATTTTGGTTAAACTTTATCTAGTTTCAGCTTAGAACTCCAAACCGAGTGACACCTAGTGCAAACACATCCTCAACATATACCTACACAAGTATTTGGTGTCCATTTTCCAAAAGGCAAAAGGCTGGTCTGACTGCTCCATAGCCACCAGTCAGACCAACGTTTTCAGGCTAGTCAGACTGGTTAAATCCTAATAGCAACTCTAAAAACTGAAAAACATCAAAACCAAACTCAAACTTTGACAGAACTTGCACGTCAAAATCAAATACTCATCACAATCATGAGGTGACCTCCATATGGTCTCAAACTCTCCCCCTTAATGAGTAATCTGACAAACACCCCAAAAGGCAAGAGTTTGAGTTTTTTTTTACAAAAGAAGCTCACAAGTTGCAAAAATCATGCATGGTCTATTTTCAAGAGAAAGAAATAAACATGACCATGTTGTTAGGAAATAGAGAAGAGCTAACAGAAGAAAGAGCAAGTTTTCGATGAGAAGCTCCAAAGACCTCTCAAGCAAGATTTTTTTATCATATTTGCCATGTAAGGTTTTAGTGAGAGTTTTAATTTCAGTGGTTAACTTAGGGAAATTTTCACAAGAATATTCGATCCCATATTGAAGCAGTTTTTTAGTTTGAATTGTTAGTTTCTTTTCAAACATTTCACATTTAGAGCAAGGTAAACAAGATCTAGCACTAGTAATGTCACCGGCTACTAAGCAACAAGAACATGAACTCGACTTGATATCAACTATTTTAGTCTTACCATTTTCTAGTTATTCTACCAAAGATGACTTCAATGTGAGACAAAGAGCTACAACTATCGTAATTAGGAATATGAGATCTAAGTCTAGAAATTTTCACGTTCATGAATTCAATTTCAAACTCAGATTTCTTCGACTTCTTCATGACATGCTTAAGAGCCTTATCTTGCTCAAGATAACTCTCAAACAACTGATCACGTCAAGCAAGAAACTCATCATAGGAGTAGCTCACCTCACTATTCTCAATGTCAAGATCATCATCATCGCTAGTGATGAAGCATATGCCAATAAAAGTCCATGGCCTTCTTCTTATCCATCTTCAGCTCCTCCTCATAACTATTGGAGTCAATGTCACTCAAGTCTCGATGTCCAAGAGCTACAACCATGGTCATGGCTACTTTTTTGAGCTTGGTCTTGTACTTGTTCTCAAATTGAGGCTTCTTGAAGCTCTTCTTCTTGGTGTACTCAACCTCTCCCTTGTTTTTGAGCTTGGGGCAGAATGCCCTGATGTAGAAACAAGTGATTGTGCCACCTCTTCTCTCCCTCATATTTCTGTAGGCTTGGTTAAATTTTCTGGAAATGAGGTCTAGTTCTTCCTTTGGGATGCTCTCAATCTGCTCACCACTCAAGACTGAAAATAGAACAACAAAAAGTCAGAAACTCCAGAAGAACCAAAAGAAGAAGAAACGCTAGAAGACACACCCTTCTCAGGATTTGCTACCAAAGCCATAGAGTGATCCTTTTGCTTCTTCTTGTCCCGAGCAATCTCATAAGTTTTTAACTTAGAGTAAAGGGAATCAAGAGTCAAATCACTAAGTTTGTTACACTCTTGTATGTCAGTACCCTTTGAATTGCACACCGTAGAGACAAGAACACTCAAGATAGTTCTAGCTTTCCCATAATCAGACAAGTCCATACCCACGAACCTCAATTGACTCACCATCCTATTGAGCCTAGCAAATAACTCATCAATAGATTCGCTAGGTTTTGTATCAAAGGCATTGAACTCAAGCTTGTAAAGATCCTAGTGTTGTTCCTTGATCTGGGACAAGCCCTCATGAATGGTCTCAAGTGTCCTCCAGATCCCATACGCAATAGGCAAATGATAAACTCTATCATACTCATTCCTACCCAAGCCAGAGAAAAGAATGTTTCTTGCATTGTCATTGTTCTCCACATCAGGGGTGTTCCCTGGAGTAATGACATCATGCACATGGAATGGATCTTGAACCATTTACCAAATTGCTTGACATTGGCTCTGAATATAGCATGACATCCTATTATTCCAATAGGGACAGTCGACTCTATCGAAGATAGGAGACTTTGCCGAATACCTCTCTACTGCCATACTTCAAAGACAGACAAAGATCTTATAGATAAAGAAGTCATCAGGCTCTGATACCACTTCTAGGACCGATGGCAGATATTGTCCAGGGGAGGGTGGATGATATTTTCCTCTTTTTCAACTAATACAAAATCAGCCAAATTGGCTTCTTCAGTCAATTAGCTATGAGAAACTAATAAGATCATATGCACAGCATAAGCAAGGAAAAAGCGGAAGCCAACAAGCCAAAGGAGCATACAAGCAACAACCAGACCATGGCAACAGGTGGCCAGTTTGATCGTTCGGGTCACAATGGTCTGACCGCTCGCCGTTCTAGAAGAGAGAACAACCCACCGCCAAGAACTTAAAATGGCCTAACTCCTAATCTACTCAACCAAATGAGTTGAAAAGTGAAATGCAGCTTCCTCGAGGTGAACCTATTCCATCAATGGATTAATAAGCTACTTAACAAAATTTTTGACTTTTTCTCAAAACATGGCAACCTACAACAAAATAGGGTGAACAGAGGCAAACACCATGAACTTGCTATAGATGGATAGGATCTAGTCTCTAGAAGGTTCTTCCATCATCTATAGAGAAGAAATCCAAACATGAAAACCAAGCAAGTCAAAAGCACAAGAAGAAATCAATGGTGAAACTCACTTGGATGAAATATAGATCTTTATTTCACATGGAGATGAGTGTTTAAAGCCCCTCCACTCTTGGAGGATATAGCTCCCTCTCTATGGAGTACACACACTCAAAGTTTTTCCCTTGAAAACCCTACCTTAACTCTCAAAAGTTTAGCTAAGACTCCCAAAACTTAGCACCTAAACAAACATATCTCCCTCCTTATATATGAAGGCTCACAAGAAAACCTAACCAATGCCTCTAGTTGAATTTTATTCACTTACATAGGTTAACCCGTTAACTCAATACCATACCAAGTTTTACACACACATGCACGCTTTTCAAAGCGGTTCATCTAAAGGGCTCCAATAGCCCAGAACACCAATCCAATCCATCAAAGTATCTTCATATGCTTTGACATGTAATTCATAGTGTACAATGACTAATCGTGACATATTCACGCATTCAGACTACCCCGAACTGTCTCTACATGTATGACCTCATCACATGGTGCACCAGATGCACCAAGTCACATCAACACGATCCTCGTCTCTTTTGTGCTTCACGCTTGAGACACGTAGCCCAACACGGACTTACCCGACCGCACGGACCTCGTCTCTAGTCCATTACGGTTGACAACCACCGCTCTCTAAGCAATCCTTCATATCCAAAGACTAAGCAATCAGATTCTGAGCACAAGTTCCATACGCTTGACTCATGTTATCCAAATCATACATCATGCAACAAAACATAAAAATCCAACGGCACTCATATCATGAACATTTACTCAACTCAACACAAAACTAACTCTGAACCAACAAAGTTGGTCTGAGCGCCAACCATAGGCTGGTCAAACTACCCAAGTCTTCTCAACCTCAACTCAGTAATAGGGGACCGGTCTAGCTGCTGGCCTAATGACGGTCTGATTTCTTAAGACCACGAGAAGACAATATATTTGGAATTTTAGTTAAACTCTATCTAGTTTCAGTTCAGGACTCCAAATCAAGTGACACCTAGTGCAAATACATCCACAAACATGCTTAAACAAGTATTTGATGTTTATTTTTCAAAAGGTATAAAGCCGATCTAACCACTCCATAACTGTCGATCAGACCGGTTAAATGCTGATAGTAACTCTAAAGACTGAAAAGTTTCAAAATCCAACTTAAACTTCAAAAAATTTTATACATAAAAGTTAAGTACTCATCATAACCATAAGATAACCTCACGGAATCCATACGTGAGCTTCTCGTCGCCCTGGGAGGCGAAGTAACTACAGTCCATTCCATTCGTTGTCAAATGCTGTACACCAATCACCAATTTCTACGCGCGGAACGTTCGAAAACTCGTCGGAGAAGGCCTAGCGAGAATTATCAAATGCACGCAGGCGTCTACTTCAGAGACAGGACGTGGACTCGGGTTTATTTTGACTACAAGGACTCCCAATTTTGTTTGTTTATCCGTGGAAGTCTCCTCGGATGTTGGCTGCCAAGGAATCGTTGTAGGTAGAGTGCATTTTAATTTTACGTTGTTGAGAAGGTACCATGCTGCACTGAAGAAACCAAATCCATAGCTAACGTCCAATCACTGTACATGACAATCTTACATGGTACCCACACGCGTACCATCCATTGGAAGTATTTTTGCGAGAACCAAGGACCTATACGCAATTTCAGAAAAACCGGAGGAAACCACCTCCTCCGGCGTCGAAAATCCCCCGCCACGCGGCGTGCATGTGCTGGGGGACGTGGCTCGCCGAGGGGGCCGGAATCCCCCCGGTCATAAGTAGGTAAGTATTTGCCTGTGGCCGTCGGCTTCAAAAAATGCATTGGCCTCCAGGCTGCCAAAACAAAAAAAGGAGAGAGAAGGGGGGAGGCGTGTATTCTACTTCTCTCAGCCATCCAGATTGCAAAGAACGGTTCAGATTTTTTTGAGATTTTAATTATTTTTACTTTTAGTTTTTAGTTTTTTTACTTTCATCGTTTTCTAGTTTTTTTCTTATATTTCTTTATATTATCTGTGTTAAAAAACTTATTTTTTAAAATTAAAAAATAGGTTATTTTAACACAGATAATATAAAGAAATATAAGAAAAAAAGTTAGAAAAAGATGAAAGTAAAAAACTAAAAATTAAAAGTAAAAATAATCAAAATCTTAACAAAAATCTGGACGTTCTTTGCAATGATTGCTCCACTGTCGTGCCGTCAAAGCCTCTCACCCATGGATGGCTCCTGGCGTTCGTTGTGCCGCGTCATGGAGGAGGGCTGGCAAGAAAGCGAGGCGAGGCAAGCCGAACCCATGTGGCTCGGTCGAGGGCTACTTAGGTGGTGATCGGTTCATTTGGCCCGAAAGCTTATGGTCGAAACATCAGAATCGGTGAAAAAAACATGAGTGAGAGAGGCTTATTTAACATAATTAAATTTAAAAATTGAAAATATAAAAATATGTTAGCCCATCACGCACAACATAACGAATATGAGAAAAAAAGAACCGATAAAAAGCTTAAAAAAGTCAAAAATTTAGAAAAAGACGAAATTATAAATAAGACAAAAATAAACTTAAACCATAAGCTTAAGCCATATTGAACGCTGCCTTAAGCCCCAGCGCCCTCAGTGATGGCCAGCTCCCGCCACAAGCTCGGACAAGGTAAGAGACCTTGGTTCTTTCACCGGATTCTTGATTCCCCAGCCCTTTTCCGCTTTGGGCGTGGATGCGCGTACGTGTGATCCCTTGTGGACCGAGCACAGGGCATTGGGGATACGCGGCTCAACTGGGCGCTTGGGAGTAGGCGCCAGGGCGCTCGGGCGGAGGTAGTCAGAGCGCTCGAGAGGTCGTCTTGCGGGCATGTAGCTTTCGCCAGGGCGCTTGTACTAAGTGGTTTTGGCAGGGCGCTGCCCTCGAGTTGTTTTACAAGGGCGCCAGTGTTTCGTTACCAGGCGTAAGGCGCGAGCAGTATTTGGCAGGGCGCTCGCACCAGCGGTTTTGAGAGGGCACTAGCTTTTCTGGCCGGGAGATTGGAGCATTTGTCTTATATATAAACATAGAATTTGATGATTTGCTCTATTTGTCTCATTGACATGTGGATCTTGGACCCACATGTTAATAAGACATCATAAGGCAAATCATCAAATACAATGAAAGGTGTGATAAAAGATCAATTACCTCTTTCTGGCCAGGGCACATGTTCTTGCTGTTGGGGTGTTCGGTTGCTTTTTGCCAGGGCTCTCCTCGAGGGCATTTTTGCCAGGGTGCTCCTTGCCAGCGCCTTTCTGCCCAGGGCGCAAGGCAGCTCTTTGCCAAGGCACTTCATCCACCTTTGTCAGGGCGCCGAGTACACATGCACCTTGTGGAATGGAGGTCGCCGGGGCACCAAACGAGGGCCACCAAGGTGCGAAGCTGTGCCGAAGGTCTGAACTAAGTCCATAGGCGCCGGGCGTCGGTGACCCTTTGCCAGGGTGCTGGCAAGGTGTCAAGGGCTCTTGCTGGGGTGACAGTCCTGATTTAATCTTTCGGATGCAAAACAATTTTGGCTGTCGGCGAAAGGAATGAAAGAACGAAATTTCGTTCATTTCGTTCGAATTTCGGACAAAAAAATCGAATTTTTGGTGAAATTTACCCAAAATTTGAGAATTGAGATAAACACCTTCTCATGCAGCCCTTCATTCTTTCCTTTGACGCCGCATCTTCATGTGCTTTCATTCGCCATCATCGGCCATCCATTGCTGCTCCGCCTGCTCCAGTAGCACCATCAGCGACACCCTCCTCTCCCCTTGTGCCGCCGCCGCAGGCAGAGCGAACGACCGCCGACGCGACCTCGGGGAAGATTGGGGAAAGGGGGAGGTCAAGCGCTGCTATCGAATCGATCGGGGAGAGAGCTGCACCGCCATCGAATCGATCGGGGAGGGAGATGCGCCACCATTGAATCGATCGGGGAGGGAGCTGCGCCGCCGTCAAATTGATTAGGAAGGGAGTTGCCCCACCTTGGCCGCTGCCCGCCGCTTGTCCCCGCCTTGGCCGCCGCTCGGTGGAGGATGGGGATTGGGGGCTAGGGAGGCGCTCGACGCTTGTCCCCGCCTTGGCCGATGCCCGCCGCTTGTCCCATCTTAACCATCGCCACCGCTCGGTCTTGGTGGAGGAATGGAGGATGTCGAATGGGGTGAGGGTTAGGGTTTATACGCCTTGCGACTTCATCGCGTGGAGCGACCGAGCGGATGCGCTGGTGTTGGGCCTGGTGGGCTGGGGCGCTGGAGTTTTGGGCTGGGGCGTGCGGGTACGGCTCGTCCCGACCGATTTCAAATTTGTGCGAAATATTTGATTGGGTTGGAGTAATTTTGTTGACCAGCGAAAGCCGCGAAATTTCGCCAAAATAGCGAAATTTTGGACGAAATATTTTTCCCTGGGTGACAGTTGTGAGGGTGTTTGGTCGCCTTAGGCTGGCTACCAGGGCGTCGAACACGAGGGCATCCAGCTGTCGGATGTTGGAAATAATCTTGTTTTCTTTGTTTCTTAGACGAGTCGAGTGTGTATACGTGTATGAGGCCGTGTGATTGTATAAGACGAGTTGGTCTCTGTGTCTTAGATATCTCCGTATCTTAGTCAATGTAATAAATATATAAGTAGAGAGAGATAGGCTTGTAAAGTAGAAAGTCAAGAAGAAAAGAAAAAGTCAGCAAGAGAGCGATCGGTTGTGATCGGAAGTTGAGGAGGAAGAGAGAATATAGAAAAGCGAAGTGCTTTTGTGCCCTGGAATATCGACTTGTGTTCTTGGCTTGTTTTCGTGTTATCATCACCATACACGAAGGCAAGAGGAGCTGCGCATGGGAAGTACTCGTACTCGAAGTATCGAGTACCGTGTACATGGGAAGTGTTCGAAGTTTATGAGCGGAGGAGTTCGTGGTTGAAGTTGAGCATGGTTGTAATGAGCTTAAAGGTGTGGTCGTTATGAGTACGACCTGGAAGACATGGTCGTTACGAAGACGTTCTGATCATAACAAGGTTACGAGTACGAGCAGATCGAGAAGACGCAGTCGTAAATCGGAGTGGTTGTGACTCGACTATGAGTACGTGCACAACAAAGGAGTGGTTGAAACAACAGACAATGTGGTCGTTACCACAAACAACGTGGTTGTAAACGACTTTGAGTGGTCGTAAACATCAACTAGGCCAACAATTGGTATTAGAGCCTATGGGGACGAAGCGATGGCCGGCAATGCTGGTGATCCATCAAAGTCAGGAGCGCTCATCAAGGTCACAAGCAACGAGATCGATCCATCGAAGACAGCCACAGTCGTCAAGCCGATGGCAAGAAACGTGTCGATCTCGATCCAATACCCGATGTTGAGCGAAACGAATTATGACATATGGGCCGTCAAGATGAAGATAATCTTTCGTTTACTTGGGGTATGGTCAGCGATCAAAGGTGGAGATGAAGACGGTGACAAGGATCAAGGTGCAATAGTGGCCATCTCGCAAGCGGTACTAGACGACGTGATGATGTCGATCGCCAAGAAGAAGACGGCGAAAGAGGCCTGGAATGTACTTAGGGAGATGTGAGTAGACGAGGATCGCATCAAGAAGGCACGTGGTCAAGTGCTCAAACGACAACTGAGCAAGTTGTAGATGGGAGACTCGGAGACGATCATCGAGTACTCCATGAAACTCACCACGCTAGAGGGTGAGATCTGTTCGCTCGGTGCAAAGCTGGAAGAAAGCGACGTTGTTGAAAAACTGTTTATTTCGGTTCCTGATAGATTCCTCTAGATTATCAAAATGATCGGGCAGTTTGGTGATGTCGAAACGATGTCGGTCTCGAAGGCGATCGGTCGTCTCAGAACCTTCAAGGAAGGACTCAAGGGTTGAGGCACTTGAAGGATGAATGAGAGAAGCTACTCTTTACCCAAACCAAGTGGGAAGCGAGAAACTCGAAGACAGAAGGAGGGCTCTAGTAGCGTCGAGAAAGGAGGATGTTACGAGAATGGTCAGGGACGCGACCGCAGACAAGGTGGTGGTGAAAGATCACATGACAAGTCACATATAAAGCGCTTTGAATGTGATGAATATGGGCACTATGCGTTAGAGTACCGCAGCCATATAAAGTGTTTCAATTGCGATAAGTATGGTTACTACGTTTCGGACTGTCGAAGCAAAAAGGGTGAGGAGGTAAACCTCACCAAAGTGGAGAAGGACGATGTACCGGCACTACTTTTTCCTTATGTGTCGAAGAGACACCGGGCATGGTGATCTTGAACGAGAAGAACATAGTTTCTAAACTACACATGGAGGAAGGCAACAATGATCACACTGATTGGTAGTACCTGGACAATGGAGCCTGCAATCATATGGTAGGTGATCGCTCCATGTTCCATGAGCTCGATGAGAAGATTTCGGGCAAAGTTAAGTTTGGCGATGGCTCCACAGTTGAGATAAGAGGCAAATGATCGATGTTGTTGCACTGCAAGAATGACGATCAGAAGTTGGTGTCTGAAATTTATTTTATACCGAGTATGTGCAATAATATACTCAGTCTTGGGCAGATGAGAGAAGGATGCAGGATGGTGCTGCAGGATGAGTTCTTGTGTGTCTATACAAAGAACAATGATCTGTTGATGAAAGTGAAAAGATCTTCGAACCGATTGCACAAGATTTTCTTCAAAACATGTAAATGGGCTTGTCTGAAGAGCAGCCTAGAGGAGCCAGGCGGCAGCAAAGAGCAAGCTTAAGAGGGTAGTCAGCATGACGAGTCCCAAGGGTTAACTACGCCAAGCACGGAAGCAAGTGGCTTGGGTCAACGTCGTGGATTCCATGAAGAACTTATACCCAAAACAATTTCTTAGTCTCTGGATGTGTAGGGAAGCTTGGAGGAAACTATGGTCAATGATGGGCGATCAAGACTAGGTCAGGGTTGATCAATATCCAAAACGGTCAAGGAGGTCATGTAGGATGGTTGGGCTCAAGCATGGCACATGGTTAAGTCAAGGGATGTGTTCGTGGGAAGGTTCAAGCAATGGGTTGGATCAAGTAACTTTGTCGGCTCAAGTGAGGCGTGGTCCAGATGTAACACCCCAGCCAAAAGAATGACCTGGAATGCTACCAAACTAACAACATAATAAAGATAAACTAAATTACCCTACAAGTTTTAATGAGAACCTCCTTTGTTTATTGTCTAACTCCGAGGTTCCAACAAGCATAATCAAAGGATATAATTAATCGAAAGCAATATAAGCTATACTAAGTAGAACAGCTATAAAACTTAATTAATGAGCGGAAGCAAAATAAGCAAGTTCTAGTTCTTTGTTACAAATTAACCTCTTAGTCATAAGCCAAATCTCACTTGAGCTACTCAACAAATAATCTAATTTCTATATTCCTCCCATGGTGAATAATTCGTGCAAGTGCAACAACTCTAGTCTTCCTTTAATCCCATGCATGCCAATCTCATGAAGGTACCTAAAACAAACAACAAACAACAACAACAACAAAGAAGAGTGAGTCCAACGACTCGGCAAATATAATAAGTAATTACAAGAACAACCATGAACATCATCTCACAATTTAACCATCAATCATATAATGAACCATGCTATGCAATATGATCAACAATCTCTTTATCTCTTCTCTTTCGCATTTTACCGTGTCGCGGTGTGCATCCGTCAATGCACACCCATGCACTGTACCATCGTCTGAGGGACCAATTGCCCATACTCCACAAGTATGGGGACCTTTAACCCATCATGACATCAACATGGCGGGGACCTCGGCGCTTGGTCATCTCGTGACCAAGACTTCAAGATATCGGCATGATGCATATATGTGAATGTCCCAATAAATAAAACTTGCATTCACCATATCCATGCATCATAACTTCTCATAAACAACTTCAATTGCAGCATAATGCATATATGTGAATGTCTTAATGAATAAAACTTGCATTCACCATATCCATGCATCATAAATTCTCATAAACCACTTCAATTGCAAATACCATAAACAGTACCAACATGTCATTATCCCAACCAAGATCGCATACACTCATAATACCGATCAAACATCCACAAACCATCATTCATCAACAATCACACTATAAAATTTCAACCATCATTATACTTGCCTTAATCGAGAGAATACGAAGAACGAGCGAAGGTGCAACCCACGAATCCGCTCTCCTCCTGAATAATAATTAATAATTACTAACGTAACAGTAACGGGTATTTAGATACAAAATATCAACAACCCCAATTACCCCAACAATTTATCTTAACTAAATTCCCAACTCGCACAAACTCCTCTCCGCTCAACAAAATGGCAAGAACCCTTCTGCAGCAGCGCTGCTTCACAATTTCGTATCTTTATAAATAATGATCCAAATATAGTAAACAATACCTATCTGGAATCATGACTTAAAAATCTACAATTTTCATGTAGAACTCCTATTTTTATTCGGATCAGAACTAGATGTAATTTAATGCCTAAATAGAAAACTTTCTGATCTGGCAAACTGGGCAGCGAAACCAAATCGCGTCCCCACGACAGTACAGAGGTCTAAAAATCCCGAAAATTACACATGAACTAGAACTCTGAATTATCTACAACTTTCTCAATTACGAACCTAGCCATAAAAATCATCTACTATTTTTAAAATTCGAATTACAGTCGGACTGTAACAAACTGCCCGCCTGACGGACAGCTATATTCCCGACACCGTATCTCCCAGATCCTACGACAGAAAAATCCGCAAAAATTACAGCAGACGTATCTAGAACTCCTATACAATTTTACTTTTGGGAAGAACCACAGGAAAAATCGTTTACTAGATCAAAACCGCAAAACACGACGCGCTGCGCGAATAGATCTAGAATCAGCCCGCGAATAAACTCTAATCGGGCAATTAATCTATAATCCTCCATTAAAATCCATGCCAAGAACCCTAATTATTCCTAAAAATAGAGGGTTTGGGATGAGGGAAAATTACCAATCTGAAGAATTTCCCCAAAATTTCCCTCCTCTTATTCTTCTCCTTCCTTCTCCTTCCTTCTTCTTCTTCTTCTCCTTTCTCTCCTTCTCCTTCTCCTTCTCCTAGGGATAAGGGGGGTGGCCGTGGGGAAAAGAGGGAGAAAAGGGCTGCGCCCAAGGTGGGCAAAAAAAAAGGAGAGGGGGAAGGGAGGGGGTTTATAAAAGGGGTGCTAGGGTTTAGGAGTGGGTATGGGCCCCATTTGGGTTTGTGGCCCAAATCGGTGGCCCACCCTTCCGAACGACCAAAATATTTAAATGAATTGTTTTAATTTATTTAATTTATTTTACAATGTTCTACAATTTATATTTTTCTTCCATGATTTACCGAAAAACCGGCGATTCCGCGATTGATTTAAAATCTTATGCCGTAACGACGTTCGGGATATTACACCAGAGGGAGCCAGAAATAGGAGAGACATGTTGATAGGATGGAAGGTACTGATCAACCTACACACGACATGCATGGTGGCTTGCATGACAAGAAGACGGGGTCGAGGAAAGGCTCTAGGAAGCTTCATCGCGGGCATTTTGAAAAATGTCCAAAACCGGGCTTGAGGCCTATACAAAAACCACGGTGCAGGAGATGCAAGGGAAGTAGTTTAGGGTTTGGCTACGATTGTGTGTTGTGTGGATCAATCCTAGGCATGTTAATGGGATGATCTTGTAAGCGCTTTGAAAAGGATGCGAGTGAGTGTGCTAGGACATCATGTCCTTAATTAACAAAGCATTGCAGTCATTCTCATTGGTTCTCATATGGTACTCAAAGATAGTACAACCATCCTAAAGTTCAACAAATTAAATTCAAGGAAAATAAATCTAGTTGTTGTGGAATATTCTTATTACACTTAGCTAAATATGGAATGTTGCTTCCTTGAACATCATGTGCTGGTTTAGCTATTTAGACCCACTAAAAGGGCTGATTTATCTATGTAGAGGAGGGGATAGCTAGGGATAGTAAGAGAGAATAGAGGGAAAACTTATAGGCTTAGACCAGTTCCTCCTCTTCATGGAGTGGGGCTTGCGAAAGGCCCTTTGTAAACCAACAAGCTATAAGAGTCATTCCTCTTCATGCAATAGATCACATTCTTATAATCCTTGTGCTTTTGTCTCTCTTTACACGAGCTCTTGCTCTTGGATTTGGTGATTTGGTTCTTCTTAGTTTCTCTTGATCTTGCTGTGATTCATAATAAGTAAGAGGCACTAGTAGATCCTTGGGATCAATTTTTGTTCATCTAGATCACTTCTATATCAAGAATCAAGATCTTGCGCGATCATTGCCTTGTTTAGACCAAGATTTGGGTTTTCTTGACTGCAGAAGTTTTGGTCCAAATCTTTACCCAAATTACCTTGCTAGGACATGGTAGAGTTGATGTGGAAGTCATCATGACATAGATCCTCACGAGTAAGAAGTAATTTGCAATTTATGGTGTTCTTGTTACCTAGATCATCTTATTGTTAAATTGAATGGAGCCATGTCCAAGAAACCTTGGTTTCTTGATTTGAATATATTTGTGATAACTTGAGGAAGGTCTCTACTAATTTTGGTTGCGTTTGGGAGAGACTTGCTCAAGATCCATTGATTTGGTTTTTTGCCTTAAGGAAGTTCCAACTGGGAATAGGGAAGCAATCACACGACATCGCCTAGGTGGTGAGACTGACCAGCGGTTAAACCAGCTAGTGGTTAGATCAATATGTAGCCTACAGTCAAACCGACCAGTAGTATGACCAGCAAGGCTATTGCAGTATGACTGGTCAGGGTTCCACATTAGATTTTACACCATTTTGATCGTGGATTTTGGTAGGCTTTGTGTGGGAGGTATAATTTGATCTTGATAACTGCAGTAGACATTTGAGTGAAGATTGAATATTTGAGGAAGGAAAAATCTTATGTAATTATTCACCCCTTCTGATTGCCTGCATCGGTCCAAAAGTGGTATCAAAGCCCGGTTAAACTCTTCCTCATAGATCTTAACCAGTCATAGAGCCATGGTATTAGAAAATTATTCCACCAAGCCTCATATCTTTGATGGGGTCGAGTTTCCATATTGGAAGGCGAGGATGACCACCTACATCTAGGCCCAAAGCCATGCTATCTAGGAGAAGGTCAAGAGTTCCTATGTTGTCTTTGCCGATGATCATATCACTCTGACAAATCTTACAGATGTGGAGGCAAACAACAAAGTAAGGACCCTCCTGATTCAGGGACTTAGCATAAATGAGTTTAATTGTGTGTCTCATCTTAGTTTGGCTTATGGCATTTGGACGACCCTATGTGATTACCATGGGGGTTAACTGCCACTAAGGAAGTGCATCAGAACCAGTTCAAAAAGGAATATCCAATGTTCGAGATAAGACTTGAAGAATCTTTGGATGAGTATTTCTCTCACTTTCACAAGATTCTTAGCAACTTGCGTGCTGTCAATTAATATTTTTTGAATCTGAAAATACATGGCGAGTGCTGGGAGCCTTGGACATGGCAGTTTGGGACATGAAAGTCATGTCTAACAATGACACCACTATTATGAGTGAGCTAACCATGGATAAGCTTTTTCAAGGCTCAAGACTCATGAGATTGACTTGTTCTCTTGTAAGAGCAAGTCATAGTCGATGACGCTTGTAGCTGATCCCGTTAAGGGTCCTTCTAGCTCATCTGAGTCTGCTTCTGTTGGATTTTTCTTGTCCGCTTGCATGCTTTGAGTGATGATCGACTTGAGCAGTTTCCTAAGGATGACCTAACCCTCCTGTCCACCAAATTCACAAGAGTCCTCAACATAATGAGGATGTGGAAGAAGGGTGGAGGAAGTTAGTTCCGGTGCTATGAGTGTAGGAAGCTAAACCACATTCGAGCCAACTACCCCAAACTAGATGGCAAGGACATTAAGGAGGAGAAGGAGCACCACCGATGTCCACCACCTTAGGATGCAAAGGCTAAGAAACACAACTACCACAAGGTAGCCCACTAGGTCCTTTCCGCTCTCAAGTAGCTTGACTTGAGCGATGAGGACTCAGGGACTGAAGGCGACGAGGATGAGCCATGAGGAAAGAAGAAGGTTGTGGACTTCACCGGCATGTGCTTCATGGTGGGAGATAATGACGTCTCAGTGTGGATGAACTCTACAGTAAATCCCTTGTACGGTGAGATGCCTCATGATATCCTTTGACTAGATCGTGATCTTAGGAAAGGAAAAAAGAAATTGACTAGTCATGACTTTGAGATTGAGAGCTTGAATGCTGAACTTGCTAGGTTTATATCACTTATCCCTGATGATGATAATTATGATTTTTGCTTAGTTTTGTACTTTGATTTAGACAATCTAAGAACTGTTCATTCATTTATTCTTGGTCAGTTTAGAATAGCAAATGAAAAGATTGAGAAAATGAATACTTGTTTTAATGTTGACACTACTATTCATGCTTATTTTGTTGATAAGTTGCTAGTCACTAGTGATAACCTCACTAAAATAAAATGCTATCCATCTTGTTGGTTCCTTAGTATATGGTTCTCATGCTAAACAACTCAAACATGCTAAAACTCAAATTGCTCAACTTAAGTCTAACAACACTTCATATTCTTAGTAGTTGAGGATATGAATGCTATCGCTTTATCTTTCGCTAAGTGCGCCTTGCTAGATTTGAAACTTAGTAGTGCCATGGGCAAAATTGCTGAATTAACTAGAACTATAGATAATCTCACTACCAAAGAAAAATTTGCTAAATCTTCTGCATTGAAGAAGTCTGAGATAGGTCACGATCTAGATGAGTTGTATTAAGCATTTAGAGTAAAGTTTCATCAGCGGCTTATGAGAGTGAAGAATGCTCCTTGTGTGTCATGTGAGTCTCTTAAGTTGGAGATAGCTATGCATAAGGAGATATATACTAGAGCATTGAAGAAGAGTGAGTGTAGCTCATGTGTGATCTTAGCCAAAGAAAATGCCTATCTTAAGAAAACCCTAGAGTGCTTCTCTAGTAGTAAGAAAAACCTTAGCATGATCTTAGAGTATGCCATGAAGAATCAACATAAGGTAGTGAAGGTTCTAGAGAAGAGCCTATTTGAGTCAGTTATTGAGCCAAGGAAGATTTTCTTTAGGTCTGCAGGTTTTGTATAGAGTTCCTCTCTCACAATTTATGCTTCTCAGGCTTCATGTCAAATCCTCATTGAGTCAAGTATTCTTGTACCTATTGTGAGAGGGATGGGCACTTGCATCGATTCTACTTTAGGCGGGCTAAGAAGAAGGAAAGAGAGAGAGAGAGAGAGCTCTTAAAGCTAAGTGTGCCCATGTAGCCTAAAGTGGTATGTAGGACCGAAATGGCAACAGAGGGGGGGTGAATGGTGCCTCTTTAAAAAAAACGTCCCCAAAGTATTCTCACAGTTCTTCTCCTCCGATAGCTATAGTAGCTATGAAGACAGAAGTTCGATGCTTACTGGAAGCCGAAGACAATTTTGCCGTAAACTGAAGCTAACACAACAGCCCAAATAGTACACTCAAACAGCAGCCAAAAAGCAGGCAAACTTCTGAACCGAAAACTACAGACAGTAGACCGAGATGAAGTATTCGAAGACTAGCAAATCCTGGCCAAGAAATGAATAGATCGGAGAGGAAATAGAGAGCCAAGAAAATTAGAAGCTTCAGGACCCAAATTAAAAGAAGAAGAGCGATCTTTCACAGAAAAGAAATGCTCCACCAGAAAAAGAAAAAGCAATAGTATGAAAAGAGAGATTAGCACAACAACTCTTGACAAAAGAAGTCGAAGCAAGAAAGACAAGCGGAGGAGCAAAGAAACTAAAATAGTAGCTGAGAAAGGTCTATAAAAGACCAACCGAAAATAGAAAAGAAGAAAGACTCCCCAGCTGAACCTGCCAACAAAAAAAGGCAAAACCGAAAGAGCAGTCTGGCTGCCTGATCAAAACCGAAAAACAATTGTCTGAGAACTGACTGAAAATAGAAGAGATGACTCGGCAGGAGGCAGTTCTGAGGAGACAGACACAAAAGATAAAGTCTGGCAAAGGAAATGAGACCCAACACAACAAGAACCTGATCAGAAAACAAAACTGATTCCTGCTGCTGCAGCTGCACTATTGATTGAAGTAAGAACCGGCAAAGAACTGAGGCTGCTGCCGAACAAAACGAGAAGAAAAACTTAGTAACTGTAAATACTTGAACAGTAGGTCTGAGAATAGCCGAAGTTCTTCTCTGGATCAGACAAAAACAGACAAATAGCCAAGTGCAGTCCTGAGACTTTAACTCACAAAAGGGAATAATCTCAGGAAGAGAAAACACATAGCTAATTCACTTTTTCGGCTGAGACAGCAAGAGAACTGGAGCTCAATCTTTGAAAAAGAGCTAAGACACCAAGAAACCACAGCACAGAGAAGAACAAGAAAATAAAGCAACTTAAGAAAGGATTCCCAGAAGAAACAGATACAAGACTGATTGCATAGATGAAAGATTACAAAGATTTTCTTCAGTCATCACATCCACACACATACATGGAGAACAAGGAAAACCCTAACTCTCAATCCATCCTCTCCCTCTTAATCCTCAAAAACACCAAGAGCTCTTCATGCTTCTTGGGAGGAACACACACAAAATGGAGAGCAAATGCACAAAAACCCTCAAGGGGGTATGCAGCCCCCAACACCTATTTATAGCCCTTGGCTAACGGGTCTCCAACCCGTTACGCCGGCTAAACCCTAACGTAGCCCGCTCCCGCTTGTGCAGCCTTGCGAAATCACCATTTCGCCCCTCCTGCACCTTTCGGGAAGCTTCCGCGATCCTTGTCGTCCATGACTCGCAACCACATCGAATCTCCGCCTCTTCGACACATCCGACCGTTCTGACCTCGACACCGCCTGTGTCTAGTCCGGTCACCTCGTGTCTCACCACGACTCCATCTCGACGTCCTGCAGCCAACACAGACAAGAAACACATCAAATAGCACCGCTCGATACATGAAAGCATAAATAGCATTTGTGACACAATATTAAGCCCAAACTTGTCAAATCATCAGAATAATCATCCAAATCCTATTGACCAGGTTTGACCAAGTCCGACCGAGCCCGTTGCACCCCGCAACGACATGGTCCGAACCAACCAACTCAAACTCGACTTCCCTAAGCCGATGTCAATTACTCATCATACACATGGGATGACCTCACATGGTCTCTCATGGTCATAGAGCCTTAGTTAGACCCAAGATTGTAGAGGATTTGCTTGGTGGGTTCAGGTCAGCTTTCGTCTAGGGCTTGGTTACTAGGAGGGTAGGATAGGTCCACGAGTGTCTACTAGATAGGGTGAGCACCAGGTTTTTGCTAGGCCTAGGTGAGAGTTTAGGAGGAGACTAGGTAGAGATTGTTTGGGGGTGTGTCCTCAGGGTATTCAGGCTTTGCATCATTCTACATCTATTTCAACTTGTAAGGCTAGTGTTGTTATTCTTGCTCATCGTGTCTCTCGGTACTAGATTTCTAAGTCCTTTATTACTAACCCTAGTACTGAGACATCGATACTTTCTTCTCATGTGATGTAGGTCTGACGAGCAAGGAAGGAGAACATGTGGCCAGTGGATTCTGATTGTTCTAGACATATTACCAAAGATTCAACATGATTCTCCTCCCTTGTGCATCCAACGATGAGTTGATCATATTCGGGGATGGTTCTACCGGGACTGTGATGGCCAAGAGCACAATCTGCGTTAAAGATAACTTCTTGCTTAAGGATGTGGCCCTGGTAAACAGCTCAAATACAATTTGCTCTCAGTCTTGCAATTAATTGATCATGGTCTTCAGGTGAGTTTTAAGAAGAATATTAATAGAGTTCTAGATCAATCTAGAGACCTAGTCTTTATGATCTCACATCTAGAGAAGGTTTTTAGAGATGAGTTTTCAGAGTCTTCTTCTGAGCTTAGGTGTCTTGTTGAAAGCATGTAGGCCCTTAAAATGGTTTTAGTAATTAATGACATTATGTAAATATGGAACTAACATGTTTACTGAGCATATGAAAAGTTTAGTTCCGATGATAAATGTGAGATGCATTCTAAGGGTCAACATGAAGATCAAGATGGATCAAGACAAAGGTAAAATTAGTCTAGGATCCTCTTTTGGTTTTACCGGTCTTAGGAGAAAGACTAGAAGATCGGATTATAGATTAGATATCGTACTATTACGAGGGATCATGACTAGCAGCTTGACTTTATGTTCTTGTGCCATTGAGATCAGTTTAGAATCATGCATGCACTCAAAATAAATTTGATAACCAAATTGTGCTTTGTTAGGAATATCGGAAGTACCAAAGTGAAATTAGCCGTACTTGCGCTTTCCGAAAGTTCCGGCAAATCAAGCAGAACGTTTTTTCCAGAGAGCACCTATGAAATCACTCTATCTCTCTGAAAAACGGAAGTATCAGAGTTTCAATGGTGGAACTATCACAGAGTGGAACTTTCCAAAACTCGGAAGCTCCGAAAAATTTTGGGCGGTACATTTTTTCCAGAGAGCACCAATTTTGGGGCTCCAAGACAACTAGAAGTACCAAGCCAATTTTGGAACTACCGAAGATCAGAACTGTTGTGTTTACAACGCCGGTCATACCACGCTGAATTTCAACGACTAGTTTTGACACTCTGTTATAGCCGTTACTGTTGCGTCAGAACGAATGCGGTAGTACCAGCCGATGAATGGCGGTACTTTCGCTCGTCCTGATTTTTTAGGATTGTTTTATGCAACAGTTATATTTGGTTGGTGGGAGTATAAATACCCCACCATCTGCTCAAGGACAGGGGTCAGAGACTATTGAACATCCTTGAGCATTGAGTATTCACTTCACACCTCTATTTCACCTTGTGCATTCATTTGAGATAGTTGATCAAAATCAAGTGCATTTCATTTCTATATTGATCCTTTGGCACTTGATTGCTGTCAAGTGAAGCTATCATTTATTACTCTTGGTGCTTGTCAGCACTTAGACGGCTTGGAGCGAGATTGCGAGGTGATCTCTTCAGGAAGATTGTGAAGAGGCCTGACGCCAAATTGTGAGTGGTTTGATGTCCACCATCTCCGGAGCGGAGGAAGGACAACAACTAGTTGGTTGAGGAGTTGAGGCTTAATTCGTGGAGGCGGTCCAAGTTGTTTGGGCTATCCTCATGGAGCCGGTCCAAGTTGCCTGGGCTATCCTCAACGTGGAGTAGGGAAAACTGGAAAGTTTCCAAACACCACGGTAAAACATCGTGTGTCAAATTGGTTACTTCTTTGTCTCTAATTCCACTTGTGTTTCTAGCATATTGTTATCATTGTGATTGCCATACTTTTGTGCTAGAGATATACTTGTAGAGACTTGTGCTTGTGGTGCCTTAGATATACTTGTATTGTGTAGTTTTGAATTGCTTCAAGTTCTTGCTAGATTATTGACTGTAGTAAATTACTTTTAGAAGGCAAGAAATTTTATAACCTCCTATTCACCTCACCGCTAGTTGGTTATTCTTGATCCTACAAGTGGTATCAAAGCTTGGTCTTTCATTTATTAGACTTAAACTTCTGGAGAGAAAAAGGATGACTAGTGAAGGGATCTGTAATACCCCGGAAATTGTTTAATTAATTGTTTAATTAATAGAGAGGGACTTTGTGAAATAATTAAATTTATAAGAGTTTTGAGGGTTTTATGAAAATTTAAGACAACACAGGCCTAGGCCTTGGCCGGTGGGTTTTTCTTGGCCCAAGAGGGAGGGAGGCCACCTCTTAAAACCCTAGGCAGCCCCCAACCCCCTGCGCCTCCACCCCCTGCGCCTCCACCCAGCAGCCGCCGCCCGTGCTGCCCCGACGTCTTCTTCCGGTGCGCCGTCGTCGTCTTCATCGTCGTCGTCTCCTCCCGGTCGCGCCGTCGCCGGCGTTCGTCGCTGTCACCGCGTGGATCCGGAGGAAAGAGAGGAGGAGATCGCGGGCGTGTTCGTCACCGTGTTCATCGTGTTCGTCGACGTGTTCGTCGTCGTGTCGTCAAGGGTAATCCCTGGTAGTCTCTAGATTGGTTTTTAATCGAGTTAGATTCGTCGGTTTTTTTGGGCTGCTGGGACGGTAGTTGTTTCTCGGCGGTTTTGATCTAGTTTCGTCAGGATTCAGGTCTGGACCCCTTCTAGAAAGTTGTAGAGGGTTTAATTATCTTTTCAGGGAGTACAAGAACACATGATTCGGATTTGTGTAGCGAAAGTTATGAATTTTCTAGTGTTACTGTTCTGCAGATCGGGGTAGTTCTGGACAGAGTTTAGTAGATCGGTTTGTGCGATGGAAATAGTTGCGATTCAGGAGTCCTTAAAATTGAGAAAGTTGTAGATAAGTTTCTTAGCTTTCAATAGAGGTAAAGAAGTCCGGATTCCGAATTTCTGGGCGAAAGTTATGCCTGTTTTAGTGCGCTGTCCAGAGAGTCCGATGTGAATTTGGATGCTTTAGAAAAGGGTTTGGATCGGCTAGTTAATGGCAGAATCAGAGAGTCTCCCCAACTAAGTTTTTGTAGATAATTTAATTATATTTCCAGAGAGTCTAAGAACGCTTAATTGGGAGTTACGTACTGAAAGTTATGATTTTTGGAAGTCGGCTGTCTGTGGTTGGGCAGATTTGGCCGAGGGGAGTTGGGGATTTAATTGAGATAAATTGTTGGGTTAATTGGGGTTGCTGTTATTTTATATCTAGAAACCCGCTACTGTCATGTTGGTAATTATTAATTAAATATTCAGGAGGAGAGCGGATTCCGGGGGTTGTGCCTTCTACGTGTTCGTCATTTTCTCGCGGTTGAGGCAAGTATATTTGTGATGTGAAAATCTGTGTGTTTATGGATTTGTTGAATTGTTTGGATGATGGTTGAATCATGATTGTTTAAATTGTGAGTATGAGTAAGTGATGAATTGAGAATGCTATTTATGTTCATTTACATTATGGCATTTATGAGATTGGTTGATGCGTAGTATGGTGAATGCTCGTTATCTTTTGATACATTCACATATATGCATCATATTGAGAATTGTTGAAGTCTTGATCATGCGGTGATCAAGCATCGAGGTCCCCACACTTGCGGAGTGTGGGCAATTGATCCCCATGCCGAGGGTGCAGGCATGGGTGTGCATTGACGGATGCACACTCCGCGTCTGCGATAAAATGCGAAAGAGATGAGAAAGAGGAGCTTTTGATCATAATGCATAGCATGAAATTCATATGTAAAATGTTTAACTTGAGAGTTAATGTTCATGCTTGCATTTTTACAGATTATACTTGCTGAGTCATTGGACTCACTCTTCTTTGTTGTTTTGTTGTTGTTGTTTGTTTATTTTAGGTACCTTCACGAGGTCGACATGCATGGGAATAAAGAGGATTAGTATTGTTGCACTTGCACGAAATATTCACCATGGAGAAGATAGAGAACTCTAATTATTATTTGTTGATTAGTTCAAGTGGTATTTGATTATGACCTTGATTAAGATGTAATAATGGATTAGAACTTCTTTATATTGCTTAGTGCTTTACTTAAGTTTTATAGATGTTTCGCTTAGTAGCCAAATTACTTTGCTTGCGGTTATTCATACCTTTTGATAATATTGTTAGAACTTCATTTTTATCAATAAACAAAGGAGGCTCTGCCGAAATTTTATAGAATACCTTAGCATAGTTTTATTATGTTGTTAGTTTGGTAGCATTTCAGGTCATTGTTTGGCTGGGGTGTTACAGGATCGCTATTGGAAAGGCACCTCTTTTTTATGGCTCAAACTATTCATATTGAAAAATTAGAATGTCTATTTATCTTAAGATCATGAGTCTGAACATATGAAAAATTGTAAATGAGGGTTACGTCATGCCTCTTGACCTACTACATCCCACGGAACAAGATGGACATAATACTCATTTAGATGCTCAAGCTATGAATGCTTTATTTAGAGCTTTGAACACAGATGAGTTCACTAGAGTGAGCAATCTGAAAACCGCTCATGCTATTTGGACTACCCTCTTGAAAATCCATGAGGGAACATCCACGGTCAAATAAGCCAAATTGCATAGGCTTAGGAGAAATTTACAATGTTGACTCATGAGGATATTAATAAAATGTATTCTCGTCTAAACAACATTGTAAATGAGCTCAAAGGCCTATGCACTATTGTAACCGATGCTGATATTGTGAGAAAGATGCTTAGGGCTTTGCCAGAGAAGTATGAAACATTGGTGACAATCTTTCTCAACTCACCTGAGTTGACAAGAATGATGCCAACATAACTTTTGGGTAACCTCATAACCAATGAGTTGTACAAGAAGGACGAGGAGGGGCTCTTACAGCAATCCTCGTCCAAGGGCAAGAAGATCATCGCTTTCATGGCTAAAGTGGTGTCAAGCGATGAGTCCGAGAATGATGAGAAGAACTCTGAGGAGGAGTTGACTCTCATTGTGAGAAAAATAAAGAAATTCATGAAGAGGCACTCATACCGAAGCGCTAGCCATGAGAAGGACAAGAAGGTGTGCTCTCACAATGACAACAAGTGTTATAGCAACATCCGTTGCTATGAGTGCGATAAGAAGGGGTACAATGCCTCTCAATACCCCACGAAGATGGATGACAAGGAGAAGTCATCTAAGAAGGACTTTAACAACAAGAAGTTTTTCAAGAAGCTTCACAAGGATGGTAAAAATGAAGCTCACATTGGAGAATGAGACTCTGATGAGGAGTACATCGACTCCGACTCAATTGAGGATGAGTCCACTAAGAAGGGATTTGTTGGCATCGCCATCAAAGAAGCTTCATCACTTTTCTCATCTCCAATATGCCTTATGTCAAAAGGAGAAAAGGTAAAACCCTTGAATAATGATGAACCTTCTTATGATGAGCTTATGGATATATTAGAAGAACTAAATGAATATCTTTGAAAAGAAAAGTCAAAATTCAAGGTCTTAAAGAAAGAGTATCTCTCTCTTAAAGACTCTTATGAGGGGCTAAAAAAATCATGACTCGCTTATCCAGGATAATTTAAGCAAGTCTTACACTAGCATTGGAATTACATCTGACATTTTTGATGACATGCCTAGTGTAAAAATTGCTAAAACTAGCATCTCTACCTCATGTGATAGTGCTTGGAACGCCATGTAGTTCTCATGTTGATTCTAATCATGATAATTTTGAGTCACATGATGCTAAGCTTTTTATTAAGAATAACAAATTAAAAGAACAAGTGACCAAGTTTAATAAAAACTTGGAGAGGTGCTTCAAAAGTAAAGCCACTCTTGATAAGCTATTGAGTGAGCAAAAATGCTCATACAACAAGGAGAGACTTGTGTATGTACCCAAGAAAGGTAACAAACTAGCAAGCAAACCCACAAGTTTTGTAAGGCAAAATGGTAAATATTGCCTCAAGTGCTAGGAAATAGGACATCTGCAACAAAATTATCCTATTGGTAAGACTCCATCCATAGGAATTTATGATTCTTGCTATATGCTTATGAAATCTAAAGATGGTAAGGTCATTATTCGATTTGTTGGCACTTCAATTTTAGGCGCTAGATCACACAAAAGAAAAAGAAAAAGAAAATGAATTGGTTTCGAAGGTTTTCGATTTGGAAATCTTTATTTGGTTGATTTCTCATCTAGCGAGTCTTGCTTAAAAACTTGTTTATTGGCAAAAACTTCTTTGGGTTGCTTGTGGCATAGAAGGCTAGGTTATGTGGGTACGATTCAATTTAAAAAGCTTTTCAAACATAACTTAGTGGTTGGCTTGAAATATGTGAAGTTTGAGAAATATTATGTAGCGCTTGCCAAACCGGGAAGCGAGTAACAAACTCTCATCCGTCCAAAATTATCATGTCAACTTCTAGGCCATTGGAGCTCTTACATATTGATTTGTTTGGGGCAACAATCTATAAGAGCATCAGAGGCAATAGCTATTGTTCAGTCATTGTGGATGATTACTCCAGATACACATGGGTATTCTTTCTCTATGACAAGGCCGAAGCCTCCGATATTTTTAAAAGTTTTTCTAGAAGGGCCTAAAATGAATTTGATTTCAAAATTAGGAAAATTCATAGTGACAATGGTTCCGAGTTCAAAAACACTAAAATTGAGGATTTTTGTGATGAACTTAGAATAAAGTATGAACTTTCTACTACCTACACTCCAGAGCAAAATGGGGTTATAGCAAATGACAAGGACAATACTTGATGAATATAATACTTTCAATAATTGTTTGGTGGAAGCTATTAATACCGCATGTTATGCAATAAATCACTTTTATTTGTATCGTCTTTTGAAAAAGACCTCTTATGACCTTCTCATTGGAAGAAGACCAAATATTTCCTACTTTAGAATATTTATATGCAAATGCTATATTTTAAGAAAGGGGGTTCGGCTCTCTAAATTTCAAATTCGATGTGATGAAGGATTTTTGCTTAGTTATTCTTCAAATAGCAAAACTTATAGAGTCTTTAACAAAAACTCCAATTTAGTTAGTAAGCTATGCGTTACATTGAGGGGATGGAGGTGATGCTATTAGCTCAAGGAATTGAGAAAGCGCTCACCGAGGACGACGAATCGACGGCGGAAGCGAAGAACAGCCGATTCCACGAAAAACTCAATTCCCGCCGATTGGCTGTAAGAAAAATCAAATAAAAATGGTGTATGAGTTGCTGGGATGTTAAGATAGGAGATGATGCGAGCAAAAGTTTGAAAAACTTCACCGGAATGATAAATGCCCAAATCGACGGTGATGGCCAACGTTCGGGAAAATAAGAAATTCTTCGTCGTCGGAGCTCTGAAGGTGTTGAGATTTTGAGGGAATGAAAAGGGGTAGCAGAGCTGAGATTTTGAGGGAATGAAAAGGGGTAGAAGAGATGTTGGTGTGCCAATTTGTACCCTCTCTCTTGATTCGAATTGCTCGGAATACGAGAGATTTCGGTGACGGTTTCGTGTTTTAGAAACAGACACAAGAAATGGCAGCAAAACACTAATGGAAGGTGGTAACGGATGCATTGACTTCGGCGATGAATGCGCGGTGTTGCTAGGATCGAAACGCTTCAGACGGAACTGAATTCGGACTCTTGGTTGGAAAGTTATGGTTGAAAGAACGGAAACTATTTTTTTGCGTTCATTTCTAATCGCACAGGCGACAGACCGAGCTTGACGAAGATGAATAGTGCCCGAGTAACTGTAGCATGAACAGTACCTGAGAGGAGAGAGAGAGAGAAAGAGAGAAAAGAAAAAGAAAAGAATAGGTCAAGGAAATTTAGATTGGGCCCAGAAAAATAAAACAGACATTTTTCTGGTGATTCAGAATTTTAGATATTTGATTTTGAATTTTTGGAATTTTGAATTTGAATTTGAATTTGGAGATTTGAAATTTTAGTGGGAGAATGGAAATTGGAATTTTGAGGTTTCTTCTAGCACTACACAAATAATCCAAAAAAAATCCAAACACTTTAAAATAATAAAATTGACATTAAATTTTTAAAGAAAGCGAATTTTTGGGATGTTACAGCTACATCAGAGTCTGCTCAGAAGGTTAGAGAAGGTCGAGGCAAAGCAATAGCTTCTGAATCTGAGACTGAGTTAGCTCAGCAAGAGAGTAAACCTCTTGAACAATCAGATGAAGAGATGCTTGAGCAGGGTGAGCCTCAATTTGACCTCAGAAAAATCACAGGTGAAGAGTATGCCACCTTGCATCCAGTTTGTTCTTCCCAATAACTCTATCAATCCAAGGTTTCATACCAAGTTTCAAGAGCAAGTATATGAGCAGTTGTATGGTCCAAGTAGGCAATTTGCTGACCACAAGTATGTTGATTGGGACAACCTAAACTCAATCGATAAATATGATGTGACTTATAGGTTGTTTCAGAGGACTGGAATTCAAACTCTAGTGGCTCTAAAATGTGACTACAACGATGATATCATCAGACAATTCTATGCCACCCTGTACATCTCTTCTGACTTCCAGCATATCTCATGGATGATTGGGGCCCGCTACTTGGACAACAACAAACATGAGTTTGAGGTTGCCCTGAGGACAAAGTCAAGTGCTTATGAGAAGGTTTATGATAGGCATGCACTTGAGCTTCCTGCCATGACTGAGTATTACGATCGGAGTACAAAATTTGTCCCAGGCAAGCTAGTTGACCTCCTTCCTATTCCCAGTCTGATCAACAAGATTATTAAACATACCATTCTTTCCAAGAGTGAGAATTATGATGCTATAAGAGGCCATGCTCGGAATCTCATTAACTACATTATGAATGAAAGAAAATTTGATATGATTGATCTAATAATAGGGAAAATAGCATCTTCCAAGAATGATAGGATCAAGCGAATTAACTATGCTCCATACACCATGACCTTGATCCTTAAGACAATTGAGTACCATGGAGGTTTGGGCTCAGTATATAAGCCCTACAAGCCAAGAGCAGAACCACCCATCCCTAGACCTCCTCATCCTCAAGCTCAATAGGCAGAGACTGCAAATGCACCAGTAGAAGAAGAGCCAGTCACACTTTCTCAGATATATTTTGCTATGCGGAGAATAGAGGAACACCAAACTCAGACCAATGCTCAGCTTGCTTCATTGACTACCACCGTCTCTTCTCTTGGGGATAGGGTGTCCTCACTTGAGCATGCAGTAGCTCGCCCTCCATCTCCCCTCAAGGGTCACAGGAGTAGCCTTTTTGGTCATTTGATACCAAAGGGGAAAAGATTGAAGAAGAAGGAAGCCACGAAGTTTATCTATCTTACCTACTGTGTATATATACGTGTCTTTGTGATGGAATGGACTACTGGTGTCTTTTGTCATTTATGAGTATGAATCAGAAACATGATCATGTTCTATAAACGTTTATGCTTTTTATAATTGTGAACATGCTCTATGTTATGTCCTTGATGTGTTGAACATGAAGTTTTGAATTATTCTTGCAACGTGTGATTCTTCTAAATTGTCTTATTACAAAATTGTCTATTCCCTCAAGTTCAACAAACAAGGGAACATACGCCAATTTTTTTAAAAAAATCTTACATGCGTTTGCAAAATATTTTCACATTCATATGCACATGTTTAGGGGGAGCCTTCCTTGTATTGACTTTAAAAGCAATTAATTCTCTAAAACTCATGTGAGCTCATTGCAAGACTTAATTTTTTTTAAGCCACCAAAATGTATACAACTCGTTTCCATACAAGTGGTATACTCAAAAACTTATTCTTCTCACATAATATTTGAGTTGTCATCAAATACCAAAAAGGGGGAGATTGAAAGCATTAAGGCCCCTAAAAATGGTTTTGATAATTAATGACATTACGTGAATATGGGACTAACATGTTTACTAAGCATTTGAAAGGTTTAGTTCTAATGATAAATGTGATAGGCATTCCAAGGGTCAGCATGAGGATCAAGATGGATCAAGACAAAAGTAAAATTAGTCTAGGATTCTCTTTTGGTTTTATCGGTCTTAGGAGAAAGGATGGAAGACCGGATTATAGATTAGATACCATACTATTAAGAGGGATCATGGCTAGCAACTTGATTGTATGTTCTAGTGTCATTGGGATCAATTTAGAACCATGCATGCGCTCAAAATAAAATTGATAACCAAATTATGCTTTGTCAGAAATATCGGAAGTACTGAAGAGAAATCCGTGGTACTTTCGCTTTCCAGAAGTTCTGGCAAATCAAGCAAAACATTTTTTTCCAGAGAGCACCTATGAAATCACTCTATCTCTCTGAAAAATGGAAGTACCAGAGTTTCAATAGAGGAACTACTACTGAGTGAAAGTTCCACACCTCCTGAACAGTACTACCGGAACTCAGAAGCTCCAAAAAATTCAGGCGGTACGTTTTTTCTAGAGAGCTCCAATTTTTGGGCTCCAAGACAACTAGAAGTACCACGCCAATTTCAGAACTACCGAAGATCAGAACCACCACATTTACAACGTCGGTAGTACCGCGCCGAATTTCAACAGCTAGTTCTGACGCTCTGTTATAGCCGTTACTGTTGTGTTAGAACAGATGCGGTTGTACCAGGAGATGAACGGCGGTACGTCCGCTCATCCTAACTTTTTAGGATTATTTTATGCCACAGCTATATTTAGTTGGTGGGAGTATAAATACTCCCCCACCTGCTTAAGGACAGGGGTTAGAGACTCTATTGAACATCCTTGAGCATTGAGCATTCACTTCACACCTCTATTTCAACTCATGCATTTATTTGTGGTAGTTGAGCAAAATCAAGTGTGTTTTATTTCTAGATTGATTCTTTGGCATTTGATTGCCATCAAGTGAAGCTGTGATTTATTACTTTTGGTCCTTGCTGGCACCTAGATGGCTTAGCGCGAGATTGTGAGGTGACCTCTTCAAGAAGATTATGAAGAGGCCCGGCGCCGAATTGTGAGTGGTTTGGTGTCCACCATCTCCGGAGCGGAGGAAGGACAACTACTAGTGGATTGAGGAGCTGAGGCTTAATTCATAGAGATGGTCCAAGTTGCTTGGGCTATCCTCAACGTGGAGTAGGAGAAATCGGCAAGTTTCTGAACACTACGGTAAAACATCGTTTGCCAAATTGGTTACTTCTTTGTCTCTTAATTCCACTTGTATTTCTAGAATATTGTTATCATTGTGATTGCCATAGTTTTGTGCTAGAGATATACTTGTAGAGACTTGTGCTTGTGGTGCCTTAGATATACTAGTATTGTGTAGTTTTGAATTGCTTTAAGTTCTTGCTAGATTATTGACTGTAGTAAATTACTTTTAGAAGGAAAGAAATTTTATAACCTCCTATTCACCCCCGCTCTAGTCAGTCATCTCTGATCCTACACTTGTGGCTTCAGAATCTAAAGATCTTGTTTTCTTGCATGGTAGGTTAGGTCACAATGATTTGGTCACTTGACTAGGGTCAGTTGCATGGATCTCATTGAAGGACTACCTAAGTTTAAGGGAGATAAGGATCTAGTGTGCTCACCTTATAGACATGGTAATATGATTGCTTCTTCTCACCCATCCCTTGTCATGGTAATGACTGATGGTCATGGATAGCTTCTTCATATAGATAACATATGTCTATCTAGGGTTCAGTCTACATAAGAGAAGTGGTACGTGCTTGTCATTTTGTATGATTAGTCTAGATACTCATGGGTTTACTTCCTGGCCTCTGAGGATGAGACATGTGGTTATTTTAGAAAGTTGGCCCTTAGATTGTCAGTTGATCTTCCTAGATCCCTTAGAGTCATTAGGAGTGACAATGGCATTGAGTTCAAGAATGCTTCCTTTTCTTCCTTTTACACTAAGCATGGTCTAGAACATTATCTCTCCTCTCCTAAAGTTCCACAATAGAATGGGGTAGTTGAGAGGGAGAACAGGACTCTGGTTGAGATAGCTAGACCTATGCTAGATCGGCATGCAATGTGTAACATCCTAAAATTTTAATTGCATTTTATTGGTTTTTCTAGAATTTATTTGGTTTTATTTGGATTTTATTTCAAAGCCTAGAGTAAGAAAATTTATTTAAGTATTTTCTTTAAGCTAAAAAGAGTTTATTTTGGTTTTTCCTAAGTTTTCCTTGATTTATAGTATTTTTGAGAATTTTTTAGAATTTAAAAATCAATTTCAAACCAAAAAAGTACTTTTATAAAAAATTAAAAGACCAAATTTAAGTTGGAAATATTTTTCTTAAGTCTAAAACATATCTAGGAAGTTATGAAATTTTTTCTAAAATTTTTTAGACTTTATTTACTATTTTCTAATTTTGGAAATAGTTGGGATCGTTCATTGCCCTATGCTGAGTTCTCGTACAACAACGAGTTATCGTGCCGACTTATGGATGGCACCTTTGAAGCAATCAGATGGCAAGAAGTGCATAACGCCTTTACTTTGGGAACAACCCGTAGAATTTCAAGATGCTGTACCAACCCTACTTAAAGATGCTGAAGAAAAAGTAAGGAAGATCAAGGATAGATTGAAGATAGCCCAATCCAGATAGAAAAGTTATGCTGACAATTGTTGTCGAGACTTGACCTTTAAGGTTGGAGACTACGTGTATCTTAGAGTATCTCTGCTCAGAGGAGTCAAAAGGTTTCAAGCTAGGGGAAAACTTGCACCAAGATTTGTGGGACCATTCTAGATCTCAAGCCGCAAAGGGGAAGTTGCATACCAGTTGAGTTGTCAAAAGCATGTCAGGAGTGCACAAAGTTTTCCACGTCTCTCAGCTGAAGAAATGTCTCAGAACACCTGTAGAGCAAGCAGACCTGGAAACCCTTGATCTTCAGGAGGATCTCACCTACCAGGAGCAACCAATCAAGGTTCTTGAGACAACAGCACGTCAGACCAGAAGAAAGGCCATCAGATTCTGCAAGTTTAGTAGAGCAATCACACATAAGACGAAGCGACATGGGAGCGAGAAGAAGACATGAAGGCCAACCATCCCCATCTCTTTGCTAGCTAATTCAAATCTCAAGGGCGAGATTTCTTTTAAGGGGTAGGTTTGTAACATCCCAAAATTTTAATTGCGTTTTATTGGTTTTTCTAGAATTTATTTGGTTTTATTTGGATTTTATTTCAAATCCTAGAGTAAGAAAAACTACTTAAGTATTTTCTTTAAGCCAAAAAGAGTTTATTTTGGTTTCTCCTAAGTTCTCCTTGATTTATAGAACTTTCTAGAATTTTCTAGAATTTAAAAATCAATTTCAAAGCTAAAAAGGTATTTTTATAAAAAAAATAAAAGACCAAATTTAAGTTGGAAATATTTTTCCTAAGTCTAAAACATCTCTAGGAAGTTATAAATATTTTTCTAAAATTTTTCAGACTTTATTTGCTATTTAATCCTCCCTCTCTCCTCGGCTTGACCCATGTCTGGCCTAGATCTCATCCTTCCCGCCCAAGCTAATCTCGGCCGTCCACTGCCACTTACCCCTTCACCTCTCGGCCGACGGCCCCGATCTCCTCCTTACGCCATGTGGAGAACATCCGGTTGTCCGCTTCCCTCCTCTCCCTTCTCTCACTCGCCGACATGTGGCACCCACCTGTCATATACTTCTTCCACCTCCCCCTTCATCCCCAGCGAGCCGACCTACCATGGTCGACCTCCCCAAGCTTAAATTCGACCGTTTTATTCATTTAAGTCCCGAGCTAATGCACTTTTTGAATGCCTTCTTCACTCCTCACTTCCTCGTGCCACGTAGACCGTCCTCTGCCCCTTCACCGAGCGAAGCCGCCACCAAAAGCCCCTCGTTGCCGATGCCCTTGCTCCAACGCCGCTAGGACTCACCGCCGGCCCATCTTCGAGATCCTCGGACCCCGCGCCAAGGTAAGGTCGCCTCCCCGCCCTCTCCTCTTGTTGTTGCACACTTCGGCCGCCGCCTGGCGCCGGAGCGCCGGCGAGCCCATGGGCCAGAGCATCAGTGCCTGTGCTTGCGTGGCAATCGCATTGCAGCCCAGTGACGGCCACGTCGGCTTCGGTTGCCCCATCAGCGTAACCCTGCCACGTCAGCAGTGGACCATGTCCACGGTGAACCAAGCTAATCCATGAACCCAGTCCACCATAAATCCGATCCCACCTTTTAGTGAAATAAAATCATTCTCAATGTAAAAATAATTCAGCCGAAAAATGAAATTTGATGCTGACATCATAAATTGATTTTTTAGTATTAAAATAATTCCAAAATTAAGACTTTTTCTTTTCTTTAGTTTTAAACTTCTAGAAGCTCGTATTTCTTCATTTTAACTCCTATTTAACCCGTTCAAATTTCTAAATTCTTCTAAAATCCTAAACTATGTATTCCTAGACTGTTTTTGAATTTTTGAACTTTATTTGAATTTTGTTTGGATTTATTTTGGTTCTTCCTGTGTAGACTTCGCCGAAATTTATAGAGTTTTGCTCAAGATCCATCAATTTAAGTTTTGCGCTAAGGAAGTTCCAGCTGGGAACTGGGGAGTGGTCACACTGGCATCTCTCAAGTGGTCAGACCTATTGCCGGTTAAACCGACTGGTGGTCAGATTAGTGTGTAGCCAACAGTTACATCGGCTAGTAGTCTAACACCCATAAGGCTGTTGTGGTCTAACAGGTCAGGATGCCAACACCAGGTTTTGCACCATTTTGATTGTGGATTTCAGTAAGCTTTTGTGTAGGAGGTGTAATCTGATGTTGATGACTACATTATTCATTTGTGTAAAGATTGAATACTTGGAGAAAAGAAAAGCCTTCCATGATGATTCACCCTCTCTCTGATTGTTAGCATCAGTCCAATAGTATTCAACAGACTATGTCTTCGACGTCACACACTTGGCATAATAACTTCCTTCTCTTTTTTATGATTTTCTCTCCCATCAAACATCAAAATCCCATAACTTCTGGATGCAAACTTCAAATTGAGTGAAACTTGTTTCTAAGTTTTTCTAAAACCATGATTTTTATAATATGCTAAAATAATTATGTTTTTCCTCTATTTGAATTTATTTGGTATTTATTTGTGTTATCTGTCTTTATGCGATATATTCCGATGTAGTAGAAATGGTTCAAGGTTGATCTAGAGCAAAAGACAAGTGTTCAATAGTAAGGCAAGCACCCTATTTGATAATGTTAATCCCATAATTCAATGTTATATATTTTGTTTTCTCAAACTATTATGCATGTATGTATGTTTGGTAAAATTGATATGTTGGTAATGTTGATAGTTATACCGACTTATTACATTTATTCTACCTTGAAAAGTTGATATACTCACTGTTGTCACCTTAGTAATAATACCCATAGCTTGTATGATTAATTGTGAAATTTTAAAATGTGAGACCATGTGGAGGTCACCCTATGGCTGTGATAAGTAATTGACCTTTGGATTATAGTTTATATAGAGGTTGAGTTTGGTTTTTGAGGTTTGTACAGAAGTTGGCTCTCTGTCTGTGAGGTCTTAAGCTCTTACGACTTGGTGGTCGGTAGAGGCTTTTACGACTTGGTGGTCGGCAGAGGCTTTTACAACTTAGTGGTCGACAGATGTTTTACGACTTGGTGGTTGGCAGGAGTTCTTACGACTTGATGGTCGTAGCTTCTGCTGGTCATGATCGATAGTCGTAGCTCTGTCTGGTAATGAATGATAGCTTCAGTGCCTGAACGATCTTATATGATCGATAGTCGTAGCCTGTGATCGATGGTCATAGCTCTACCTGGTCGTGATCAATGGTTGTAGGCTGTGGTGTTTGGCAGTCATAAAGCCTGGTGATTGAAGTCATAGCCTGGTGATCGAAGCCGTAGCTTGGTGATTGATGGTCGTAACTTACTACCTGGTCATGATCGGCAGTCGTAAGCTGTGTTGTTGGTAGTCATAAGCTATAGCGATCGATAGTCGTAGTCGGTGTAAGCGGTGCTTGTAGCGATCTGTGCGGTAGTCGTAGCTTGTGTCCTCGATGGTTGTAGCAATCTGTGTGTTCGATGGTCATAGATATTGGTTGTAAACAGTCATAGTTTCTGCTGAATGTGAGCAATAGTCATAGCAGTCTGTATGCCTGCGCGTTTGATGGTCGTAGCATCAGCTACATGGTCGTAGCAGACTGCTGTGTGGTCACAGGCTGCTGGAAGGATTTCATGGGCTATGAGTACTTCTTTTCTTGTGCATCCGAGTACTCATAAGTCATATCAGACCAGTCACTGTGCTGAGTTTGTTCACTAGAATTATTGGTGTTTTGGTCAGGGTTGACCAAGGTGTTTGTTGCTTTGTGCATATGAGGTTATTGCTTGGTTCTAGGATTAGAATCAATATTTTGGATGCATATATTTTGTTTGTGCTAATGGGTGATCTTTATGTATGGTGCAATGCTACGTGATGGTTTGCTTATTGGTGTTGGTTGCAGGACTTCGGAGCTAGGTCATGGTGAGGCGAGGAAGGACTGGGAGACGCTGAAGATGATCGAGGCTGGTGAGATGGTTGCAAGCTTGAACGACGAGGAACCGGAGCGGGAGCTACCACCGGTGGTGGACATGACAGGCAGCGGTGAGGTGAACCGGGACTAGGCTTAGGGAGGAATCGAAGTCTAGACGGTCAAGGATGCTAGATGCAGTCATGCGTGAGAAGCACGTGATGTGACAAGTGACTCGGGTCGTTTGCATGCGAGGACGGTTCGGTGGGATCTGGACACGTGAGAGGCTTGATGACAAGTCATTGGGACCACATGTAAGCTGCTTTGAGAAGCGTGCGTGAGTAAAACCCGGTGTTAGGTGGGGTTAACGGGTTATCTCCGGTTTGGACTAATGGTAGGATCCATTAGGTCTAGAGTTCACTTGTGAGACTATAAAAAGGGGAGAGGAGGCAAGAATTAGGGTTGAGAAGGTTGGCTAAGCCTTGGTGGCTGGCGCCTCTCCCTCCCATGGGAGTAAGGTTAGAGAGTGGGTGTGGCTTTAGGCTTAGAGCTTGGTCCTCCCGAGGGGAGTGGCTATGAAACCAATATCTTAAGTGAAAAATCCAGCAATCTTTGGTCTACCCTTTTATGTATCTGTCTATTTGAGTTTGCTTTGTTCTGAGCTTTCGGTTTGCTTCTTTCTCTGTGTTCTTCGTTCTGTTCCTCTCTCTTCTTGATCTAGAGGTCTTCTTGGCTTATCTCATTAATGCTCTAAATCGTAGTGATAGCTGGGAATATAACCAAAGCCATCTTGGTTATCCTTGACCCACGAGTGGTTTTGTTCAACGACTTCATTTTAGAACATAGTTCATGTGCGCTCTTGATCAAATAGCAAAAAAGTGTTAACTCGGTTAATAAGTTTTCAATTCAAGATTGGAGTAGCCTCTTGAGACCTTAAGCAATTTGCGTATAAAGTTTCACGGCCATTTGGTATTTTAATCAAAAGATATGTGAAATTTAGATCTTGCGGTCGTGCGTTGCTCTATTCTTCCGAATCATTTCCGACCACTTCCAGTTTCAACCATGGTCAAGACTCAGATTGCATCGCGTGTGATTTTGACCACACATGTTTTCGATTGCTCGATGGTCGTAGATCTCATGGTCGTGTGCCCCCACTGCATTTTGAGTTGTTTACGACCATAGTCGGTTACAAGTGCTCGATGGACTTTGACCACGTCTCATGACTGCTCTATTTTGAGATTGTTCTCTTCTCTCTTGATCTTTTCTTGATCCAATAGTTTGATTTGATTTCTTCGATGTACCTGCTTGCTGTGACATGTAGGATTGGACTCAAAGCCATCTTGGCTATTATCTTTTCACGAGCATGGTCGGTTCATCTGTTCGATCTCAAGTGCCTATTCTTGTGTGCCTCTAATCAAATCTCGAAAAGGTCTCAACGTGCTTACTAAGTTTTCAATCCAAGATTGGATTAGCTTCCTGAGATCTTAATTTATTTGCGTACAAATTTTCGAGGCTATTTGATCTCTGAATCAAAAGATTTGATGTTTTTAGATCTGGTGGTCGTGCACCTTTTCTGTTACTGCTAGTCGTTCACGACCACAACTGATCTCCTCAATGGCCTTAAGTAGTGTGGTTGGGTGTTTATGACTGCTCCTAGTTTCGATCGCTCAATGGTCGTAGATCTCTCAGTCATATTCTGAACTATTACGACCACACGCTGGTTTTCGATTGCTCGTGTTTTCTGTCCGTTCTATGGCCATCGACTATAGTGGTGTCGACCATTCATTGGCCTTTGAACACGTAGTTTACGATCATGTCAGTCTTTGACAGCACTGGTTTTCGACCACTCATTGGTCTTGAACTACGCTGGCCTTTCAACCGCAAATTGGACATCGACAACATTCGTATTGACCACATTAGTCTTCGACAACGTTGGCGTTCGACCACGTTGTTTTCGACCATGTTGGTTACAACCACGCTGGTTTCGACCACGTTGGTTACGAATACGTTGGTTGTGACCACGTCGGTTTTGACCATGCTGATTTCAATCATGTTGGTTAGACCACATTGGTTTCGACCACGTTGGTTTCGACCATGCTGTTTTCGACCATGTTGGTTACGACCACATTTGTTTCGACCACATTGGTTATGACCACGTTGTCTGCCTTTCGACCACGTTGCTTTTCTTTGCTATCTGGTTGCGTTCAGTTTGGCTAACCGGTGCTTTCCAACCAGTAGTCGTAATCAACCATGTTGTGCTTCAGTCGAGTGGTTGTAACTCGACCATGTTATGTAGATCTGGTTGTACTAAGCTCTGTTCTTCTCTGGTTTTCAACTGGTCTTCACTTACTAATCTTCATAGCTTTGTAGCTATCAAAGTAAAGGATTTGTCAATATTTAGGAAAAATTTAAAGGCACTATTCACCCCCCCTCTGTTGTCTATCTGATCCTACATAAAATAAGTATAAGTGTAATACCCCGGAATATTGTATTTAATTGCTTAATTAAATTAAAGCGGAGGACGTGGGGAGAAAGATTAAAATAGTGTTTGTTTTGAGGGGTTTTCTGAAAATGCGAGGCAACCTGGGCCTAGGCCTCGGCCCAAGAGGGAGTTCTTAGCCCAAGAGGGGGGAGGCCACCTTTTAACCCTAGCCCCACCCTTCCCCCATGCAGCCGCCCTCCATTGCCCCGCGCGCCTGCCGCAACCAGTAGTCGGCGCCCTTGCTGCCCTGCCGCGCCAGCCTGCCGGAGCCCTGCCGCGCCCGTGGCGAGCTGCCGCGCCAGGCCGCCCTGCCCGCCTCCCTGCCGCCGGGCTGCCGCGCCTGCCGCCGGCCGTGGCAAGCTGCCGCGCCAGGCTGTGCCGTGCCAGCGCTGCGCCGTCGTCTTCGTCCGTCCGCCGCACCGCGTGGATCCGGAGGAAGGAGAGGAGGAGATCGCGGGCGAGTGCGTCGTGTTCTTCATCGTGTTCGTCATGTTCGTCGGCGTGTTCGTCGTCGTGTCGTCAAGGGTAATCCTGTTAATCTCTAGATGAGTTTTAATCGAGTTAGATTCGTCGGTTTTACGGGCTGCCGGGACGAAGTTGTTAGTCGGCAGTTTTGGGGTAGATTCGTCGGGATTCAGGTCTGGACCCCTTCTAGAAAATTGTAGAGGACGTTATTATCTTTCCAGGGAGTACTAGAACACGTTATTGGACCTGTGTAGCGAAAGTTATGAATTTTCTAGTGCGGCTGTTCTGCAGATCGGGGTAGTTCTGGACAGATTTTAGTAGATCAGTTTGTGTGACGGGAATTGTGGCGATTCAGGAGTCCTTCAAATTGGGAAAGTTGTAGATACGTTTCTTAGCTTTCTATAGAGGTAAAGAAGTCCGGATTCCGAGTTTCTGGGTGGAAGTTATGATCGTTTTAGTGCGCTCTCCAGAGAGTCTGACGTGATTGTTGATGCTTTAGAAAAGGGTTTGGATCGGGTAGAAAATGGCAGAATCAGAGAGGCTCCCCAACTAGGTTTATTTAGATAATTTAATTGGCTTTCCAGAAAGTCTAAGAACTCTTAAGTTGGATTTACGTACTGGAAGTTATGAATTTTTGAAGTCGGCTGTCTGTGGATGGGCAGAGTTGGCCGAGGGGAGTTGGGGATTTAATTGAGATAAATTGTTGGGGTAATTGGGGTTGCTGATATTTTGTATCTAGAAACCCATTACTGTTATGTTAGTAATTATTAATTAATTATTCAGGAGGAGAGCGGATTCCGGGGGTTTCGCCTTCTACTCGTTCTTCGTTGTCTCGCGGTTGAGGCAAGTATAACTTTGCTATGATTAATCTGTGTGATTTGATGATTTGGATGATATGAGTGATGATTGAGTTATGAATGCTTTACTTGTGAATTTTAGTAAAGTTATGAGTTGATAATGCTATTTATGTTCATTTACATTATAGCATTTTGAGATTAAATTGATGCATAGTATGTTGAATGCTGTTTATCTTGTTGATACATTCACATATATGCATCATGCTGAGAATTGTTGAAGTCTTGGTCACGTGGTGATCAAGCGTCGAGGTCCCCACACTTGTGGCGTGTGGGCAATTGGTCCCTGTACCCGAGGGTACAGGCATGGGTGTGCATTGACAGATGCACACCGCGTCACGGTAAAATGCGAAGAGATGAGAAAGGACTTTTGATCATATTGCATAGCATGAAATTCATATGAAACATGATTAACTTGACAGTTAATGTTCATGCTTGCTTTTGTTACAGTTTATACTTGCTGAGTCATTGGACTCACCCTTGTTGTTGTTTGTTTATTTTAGGTACCAACGTGAGATCAACATATATGGGGACATGAATGACTAGACCAGATGCACGTGCACTATTTCTTCAATAAGAAATAAAGACAATCATTATAATCTTAGTGGCTGATTAGTTTAATTGGTTCATTTTATTATTCATCAGGTTAAATGTAATAATGATTAGAACTATTTGATATCGCTTCCGTTCTTTATTATGGAAATATAACTGTTTCTGTTTATCTAGACTTGCTATTAATGATTGAATAGATAAGACTTGGTCGAATCTTTTGGAATAATTATTAGAAGTTTTAATTTTGGCTAGAAGTTGGTAGCATTTTAGGCCATTGTTTGGCTGGGATGTTACAATAAGATGTAGTTTCTTAGCCATGTATAGTTTGTCAGTATATTAGCCATTGATTGGTTACACTTTTAAAATATGGGTTTGGTTATGTTGTTGGACCAGTGGTTACCCTGATACTTTACTTAAAAAAGAAAACCAAAAAATTATGGTTTTAACTTAGGCAAGATGGTTATATAACTTGTGGTGCGAGAGGGAACTCGCATATAGTGGTAGGTTGTTCGAGACTCTTGCTTGAGTTGGTTAAGAACTGTAAACTTATGTGTTAATGATCTAAACCTTTCGTACAACCACAAGTATCTTTATGGGAAGGCCCTGGAATAATAAGTTGTTTGGATCTAATCTTGCACCCGTGGTAGATCAGAGTTGTGCGAGCACCCAGACGGTGGCTCGTGGTGGTTCCTATCACAATTGTGTATGTAGCCAAAACAACTGACACAACAGTGGAGTCATCGGGGTTCAAATGTTGTTCTAACTTTCGAGAGCCAAAATTCATCAGGCAGGGCAAGATTGCAATCGAGCAATGTAAATGACTTGTTATGATCTAGCATTGGTCACGCTGTTCGTATCTTATGGGTAAAGTGTAAAACATCTGCAAAGTATAAAATCTATTCGAATAGTCATATCCACTGTTATGGACAAAGCTTAGTGGGTCGCTAAGACTTGTCTTATGTTTTCACAACTTGATTAGGAACGGAAGGTATCCATTTATTTGAAACTTGATTATGAATATGTGAATGCACTGCTTATGGCTATATAGAGCCATTTATAATTTATGCTTATATTACCTGCTTGTTACATTGTACCTGATTTGATTGTACGAGAAGGATTTGACCCAAGCAACCAAAATGCTACCTGCTTTAGTCAGTAACTTGTATTTTTTTCTTCCTAAAATCCTGCCAATAACTTGTACTCCGTTCAAAATTGCTGACTTTTTGGCTGATTACGAGAGCGATTGAGGGAGCAAGGGACACTCACGTTAAAAAAGCATTCCGTTCAAATCGGCTCTTGTAGTAACTTCTACAGATAATTTATAGAAACCAATTTGAGAAGTTATTCTATTCAAAAGCCGGTTTCTAATAGCCAAAAGCCAGACACTATTTAGAACAGAACAACAATGCGTCAGGATGCTATTGGCAATGGGTGCTAAAAAGTGAAGAGGCCCATAATGCAACCGTAGCAAAGTGAGATGTGAACTCAGTTGCCTAGTTTAAGGTAAGACTTGTATATATTTTTCAGTGGTGCACTCAGAATAAGAGGAAACTTGGGGAAAAAAGAAAGAAAATTTATGGTTTGTTTGGATAGGCCGTTTCAAATAGCTAAAAGCTAAAAATTATTTGGAACAGAACAATAATGCAGTCAGCCTACTAGTGGCAATGGGTACTAAAAAGTGAAGAGGCCCATAAATGCAACTGTAGCAAAGTGAGATGTGAACTCAGGTGCTCAGTTTAAGGGGTGCGCGCGTGCACACACATATATATAGGACGCTGAAATTGGGTACCAGGGTGCCCGGGCACCTTGATTTCAAATGCGCGAATTCAACCTAAATTCGGGTATATTTTTTGAAAATATCAGTTTTAGGGTATATACCCATCTATAATAATTCAAATGAAACATATACCTTTGAAAAAATATACTCGAATTCAAAGTTTTGAACAATTTAGATCACATGTTTTGTTGATTTATATATATAATCGCACATACTACAATCAAACTATCAATAAAAACGCAACTACGCTTCAAATTTCGATTCGAACTTGTTTGAACTAGTTAGTAAACTAGTTAAACTTGATATCTAAGAAATTTTAAAATTTTTCGTACGCGATATATACCTATTTTAGCTTTATGGGGCCCGGGCACCAAGGAGCACTCTTTATTTTACTATATATATATATATATATATATATATATATATATATATATATATATATATATATATATATATATATATATATATATATATATCGATGGCATTATCGAATCGAAGAAACTCAAGAAAAAGATATAATGATATTTATTATTTTAGTTTCTTCACATAGCTTTTTTTTTCTTTCTCCTTTGTATTATCTATAGAGATATAATGATATTTATTATTTTTATTTATTTTTTTAATTTAATATCTGAAAAATCTAATAGTAACTGCAGTGTTATTTTAGCTAAAAAAACAAAAAACAACTGCACTTTTAAACAAGGCATCACGGCGCTTCAGCTTTGGGCTGGTCTACACGGGTTCAGGAAGTCCTGGAGGACTGGAGGAGGTTCCCTCAGTCCATGCTGGACCTGGTCTACTGCGCCACGTCAGGATCCCTCAGATCCACATGGCCAAGGTCGAAGAAAGGAAATACCTCTAATGCCCCTACTTGTGTAATGTCCTTGGAGTGTGTACTTTGTAGGGATAAATTGGTAACTTCCCTTCCCCTTCATCGTGGCCCCACAAATACGAGGTGTGGCTGCTAGGAAAGGGGCGGGCAAGTCGATCTCATTTTAACACATTTTAGGCGGTGCTAGAACTAACTTTGCTTTTAAGTTTGGCTATGAGTTTTAGCTAAATTATACTATAGTGGTTATTAGTTTTTTAAAAAAAAATTAAAAAAATTAGAAATAATGGAACATAAAAGACAAAAGGCTAAAATAAAGCAAAATTAGAAACTCACATGTTCTAAGTGATTTCTAGCTTAAATTAGTCGGAAGCCAAAAAAAGGCTAGAAACTGAAACCATTTAGAGCGAGGCCTCAGTAGCGTACGTGTCCATTTACTCGTTCCCTTCTTCCCTCTCTAGGTTTCATTCTTCGAATGCATTCTTTTTTGTTACGACTTATAGCTTTTAGATGTAGCTGATGATTTTTACTCTAGCATAAGCACTTGTATAAATGAACCAAATATCGATAAATTGCTTTAAATGACCGATAGAGAAGTCGTCCTATTTATTTATTTAAAAGAAATCATAAGCTATAATATGAAAAGGTTAGAACCTTTGTCTCTTCACTACAACATATTGAAATTCAAGGATCTCAAAGTCTTACCAAGATAAAGGCTGGGCCGAGCCATGTCGTTATGCTACAATCCCGACTGGATCAACGGGCCCGTGGTATATTGATCAGTTTCTTTCTTGGAATTCTGCCTCTTTATATTGGCATTTGTTGATGATTTTTGGCTATATCTGATGAATAGTAGTGACTAATAGAAATAGTTGATAGAAGCAGCGATGAATAGTAATGGCTGATGAATAGTAGTGCATTATATAAGAAAACGGTACAACGAAAGGTGCTACAATATTTGAACGTTATGCAACTTATAAAATTGTGATATAATAAATATAAAGTATATTACAATATGTGAGAGTGAAAAGTAGTATTCGATAAATATTAGTGGCTGATAAAAACGGTTTATAGAAGTTGAAACAATCGTATTGGTCTCTACTTCTATAAGTAAAAATCAGAAGCAGAAATCAATATAAACATATTTGATCTATTAGGTTCGGTTGATATTTTCGGCTGGGCAATTGTTAGACCCCAGATTTTACATCCGGAATCCTCTGTGATTTATTGCACTATTCCCTGGATCAGTAGATAGTGCTCACAGCTTCAGAAATGAATATCAAATACATATCAAGCGGAAGCATAATTAATATAGTAAACTTACACGTGGGCCGATTAGGCCAAAATTAGAAAAATTGCAGCAGCGGAAGAACGAAGCACACAGTGGAACCCTCAGGACTTGCCCACAGGCAGCCAACTGGAGGTTCGCGACCTAACCCTTGACATCTTCATCTTCTTTGTCCTCATGATCTGTAATGTTGCTGATGCGCAGGGATTTGATTCCTTGACTCTGGATTTGTTGTGAGAGCGAGTGTGAGCACACTAACCACCGTGCTCATGAGCCAATACACAAAATGCAAATAAATAGTATGCAAGGCTTATCAAGGAAGGCTCGGGTTGTTTTACTTGCCAGCAACTTCTCTTTTTGGTAGCATTATCATTATTGGACCCTAAAGTTATAATGGCAACCTAGGACTCCACACGGCGACTGCCATAATTGACTTAATCCACCAAAGACATATTTTCTTTACTGATTGCTGTCTAAGACTCCAAACAGCGGGTGACATCATTTAGTTAATCCACCAAAGACATATCTATTCTATATACATATTACCTTATTCAGATCCACCCATACCTTTGTATTCCGGATTCCTAATACTCCAATCCTGCAATCACTAATCACCAACTCTTCATACAATTCTAATGATCCTCTAACATGATTACTTTTTTTTAACCACCGAAATCATTTGTATCAGAATATTCTAACAATTCAATCCTTTTGTTAATAATCCAACTCCATAATTTACTCTGCCAATATTTAACCCTTATTTCCATCATCTATCTCTAACTAATTCATCGGTATTTCTCCACCAAGATTGAATCAAGTTTATATCCCAATTCTCATACCTCCAAATTTCCACAAATTCATTTCATCCATCTAGACCAAATCCTATTAATCCCATTAATTCCAGTAGTTACTTTTACACCCTTCTAATCTTCCAAATTCATTTAAACCATCTATCAAGCCTATCTAATCATCTAGACTTCACCAATTCATTTCTCCTAGACTCCTTTCTACCATTCCCTTATCGACATGAATCCACCAAGCATTATTTAGTAATTACCCCAACTGTCCTTTTCTTTTCTTGAGCCCTATTTATTTTTCTGGCATTTTATTTAGGAGAAGCATTGCCATTATTTGCTTTTGAAATATAATATATAAAACTTCACGAGACGTAGCCATTTGAACAAAACATAATGTGACAGAATGCAATAGTATTAGCGGTCCAGATTCTATCCACCATTTCATAGTCTCTGCACCATATGCTTAACTTTTCAGCGTTATAACCGCTTACATTACCACTGGGACGACACCCAGGACAATTCCACTGGGACGACACCCAGGACAACTCAAATAAGGGCCTTTCTCTGCCCTCCACTTTTCCATTTCCACCCACAAAGATTTTTGAAACAGAACTATATCTAGTTAAGTTCCCATGTCCGCCCTTGACCGTGGGCACGGCTATTCGAATAGTTTATGACTCTGCAGAGTGTGTACACTTTACCCACATGAGATAGATCTGCTCATTACCCTACACAGTTCCTTAGCCATGCAGTTGAGAAGACTAGCACAAGGCTTTTACAATGCATTTCTCCTAGCAGAGTTACGACCGCTAAGGTTTCCACTTCCTCCGGGTACGACCACCCTTCCAGAAGCCCCCTCTTGCGCCATCACGTCGGAGGATGTGGCCATCCTCTACCCGCCCGTGTTCACACCGACGCAACTCTTACTAGGTTGATGCAAATTAGTTAGCCCTGCCTACACTTTGCTAGCATGTGGTTGTACTGTTGTACCTTGGGAGTTCATCACAAGATTCAGTTCTTAATGGTTATCTGGGCGGTTCTACCACGATCCCCTTTTTGTGCTATCACGGCACCATTCCATCACAACTTGTGCTATCACGGCACCATTCAACAAATCACACCCTCAACCATCCGCCCAGATAATTAAGCAAGTAGGATTTTTGGGAACATAAAATATTCATACCAACATACGTCAGTCATCATCACAATGACTGCCCAACCAAATTCTCACATGTTTGAAAATGATGCTTGGACGTTCTCACGCCCATGAATATTTAAGCAATACTAAGCATGGCATATAATTACGGACTTATTTTCAAAAGGTTACTATTATACTTTTGCTAGGGTGACAAGGTTCACATAATCAAGTATTCAAGGAGGGTGTAATATTAGTCAAGGAAAACATGGTCATATAACTAGGATCTTAAATTAACATGTATTTGCATATAAAATGATAGCATGCAATTTGATAAGTTAAACAAAAGTAATTTGCCGAAAAGTAGGTTCAACATGATCAAAGTATTGACTACTTTGGCGCGGTTTACATGGTCTTGAGCTCACACAATGCGTTCTCTGGAGCTTCTGGTCTTTATCTACACTTCACTCTTGTTTACGCTCGATTTCTCGATTCTTCAGAACTCCAGTTCTAATTACTTGCTAAGCAACTGATTCAATATAAAGGCAAATAACTCAAAAGATCCAATAAATCCGAATAAACTCAATTTAGTTTTATTATGAGTTAATGGGTGATCCGGGTAGTTTGAGGCAAGGTCGGTGGCAGAATACGATGATACGGTCTTTTTATTAATAATCTCTTTTTATTATTTGTATATTTATTTAGGAAGTTCCATGAGTCGTCGGACTCATGATTCAATGTCTGAGATTAGTGCGACATTATTTTGATGAGCGCTATATTCGGGGCATACGTTATATTTAAGTAAGGTACACAATTTTCAGTCTACCGAATTAATATTATAGTCTGGGTTTATAACACGTTGTGGTACGATATTTTATGTACCCTTAGTTACCACTAGGCACAGTTTTACTTTGGTTTAGGACTCATTTATACATGTCCTGATTTGTCATTTATATATTTATGTTCAACATTATTAAGTCTAATGTTAGGATTTAATTAATGGCACCCTTATTATTTCATCTACATTTTAGTTATTATTATGCTTAGCTTTATTTCTAATATAACTCTATTTACCTAGGCAAGGCTTATCATACAGGGTCATCTCTTAAAATTACTATTTTAATTAATAGTTAGTCCTTCAAATATTTATGCAAAGCACATTAGTCACTAACACATAATAATTGATTCATGATTTATCATTTAATAAGCTCATTTATATCCTAATAAATTTTATTAGCCACTCTAAATTATTTTCTAAATTTAAATGAGCTCCAAAAATTATACTTTTGGTTCTATTGGACAAACCCTGAATTTAGATAAATTTAGAGATTTGTTTCATTCAATTTGGAGTTAAAATGAATAAGTTACACTCATTTAAAGCCTTTCGGTTTAATAAAATCTAAAATTATGAAAACCTGACATGTGGGGCCCACCGGCAGCACCCACTCACGCGGGCGCCGACAGGTGGGGCCAGCTGGCAGCGGCTCTGGCCTCTCTGGAGCTTCCGTTGCTGGCAAGCGGGGTCCGGCCGTCAGCCAGACCTGGGGGAGGCGGTCGGCGACAGTGGGGCCCACTGTCGGCCGGCGTTTAAAAGAAATGGCTCAACCTCGGTGCTGCGTGGCGGGGCTCGAGCAGCCGAGGGAGCCGGGAGAGAAGAATCACCGCGATAACCAAGTGGTCTTGAGGCTTTGCCTACCATATATGCACGATAATACCACTTAAGGTATCTGGTGGTGGTGAGCGAGGAGGCCGAGGCCGATGAAGGCGGTGGCGGCGGGCGAAGGGTGGCCGGAGGGTTCGGGGTCCACCGAAATGGGTTGCCCTCGGGTCGGTGAAGGTTACGGGAGCGTCGGCGGGGTCGGGTCTGTGGAGTGGAGGGTGGCCTTGTGAGAGGCGAAGAGAGGCCTTAAGCCGAGGTACGGTCCCAGTGAGGAAATGGACGGGTGTGGGAGCATCGGGGAGTAAAGGGATGCTCCCATAGAAATGGCCGAGGGAGGGACCACGGCGGCCGGGGAGCACCTGCAGCCTGTGAAGGGAGCCGGGAGAAGCTTGGCCGATGGTGGGGATGTCTTCACCGTGCTCTAAGGGAGCTCGAGGCAAAGGAATTGGGCGGTGGCGGCACAGTGCGATGGCGAGCCGGCCGCTACCGTGGGGAAGAAGGGGCGCCGTGAGCTATGAGGCATGGGAGCTCGATTGCTCGCAGAGGAGGAAGAGGAAAGGTGGCGGCGTTTGGGAGCTTTAGGGGTTCTTATAGGCGGCAGTGCGGCTAGCCACAGCGAGCGTGGGCGCACGACGGGCTATCGGGCGGCGATGGCGGGGGCGTGCAGGGGCATGGTGCCGCGTGGGAAGGAACACCCACGGTGCAGAGGAGGCGGGACACAGGCGCGGCAGTGCGCCGGGACAGGGAGGAGAAGGGGGCGGTGTTGCGGGAAGAGGAGGGGGTCCGTGGGGAATGAAGGAGGAGGAGGCCATGTGGGCTGGGCCAGTGACCAGAGAGAGAAGGGAGGAGAGAGGAGAGAAAGAAAGGAGGGGCCCACATGGAAGAGAGAGGCGAGGAATATAAAATGATAAGGAAAATAAAAGCTTCAAGCAACGCTTTAAAGTTTGGATTTTTAGTTTACATTTCTATTTCACTTTTAAGATTATTGCTCTCTATTTTGCACATCATTTACAAGTTAAGCTTTTAAATTTTAGCTATTAAACAAGTTTCTATTATCATTATTATTTAGGTTATATGTGCATATACAAACATACATATTTTGTTTCTTATATGGCTAAACTTTTCTTTGCATAATTTGTAGATATATATATCTATGTATTTTAGTTATTCACTTTTATTGCTCTTTATGCCATTACTCCCAAATATGAGATTTTATATTTTAATTCAAATTTCTCCCTCCTTATGATGGATCATCTTTTCAGATTCGTATTTAAAATTTCAGTTTTCCTATTATTTGTATTTGGGGTTACTCTTTGATATTTAATTTGTGTGCCACAAATCTCAAAAAGATTTCAGCCAAATATTCAAAAGAAATTTAAATGCCAACAAAATGCAGGAAATGCTTTTAAAATTCCATATTTTTGAAGTAACCCAATTTCGTGATGTTACAGCAATTCTTTTCTTGAAGCATGGAAACTGGTACTTTAATTCGGTTTGAAAATTTCTGAACTCTCTCTTTTACTAGTACACACTTTTTGTTTAATTACGCACAGTTCAATTAGAAAAGATTCAAGAAATTATGCCCTATTTTAGTAATCTGTTTATTTTATTAATAAACCATACAAGAAAAATTTTCATGTTCTCAATCTTATTTCTCACAGCTAAAACATAACCATCAAATGTCTCCTCATATCCCTATCGATGGTAATCTTTGAACAACCATATACTGTATGTTGTTTGGGTTTCAGACTGTCCTATCGCAATTCGCAACTGATAGTCCAAATAATAGTAGAAAAGTCAGAAACAAGGATTTTTTTTTTTTACTGGAGACTTGACCCGAGTCCTCGATTATCCAAGCCAACGGCTCTATGCCTTTATAGAGTGGGGTTGGGCGTGCTTTTGGGCCAGCCAAAGCACGGCCGGCCAGCTGACGGCCCGGCCGACATGGCGGGCCGTGTTGCAAGACGCAAGACGAACGCCGGGCGGGCCGGGCTGAAAACCACCCGTTGGGCGGCACGGCGCGACACGGTGAACCGTGGGTGCTTGGGCCGGCACGCAACGGGGAGCACGAGCGGCACGGCGGGCACGCACGGCACGCCGGCGCCACGGCCGGGCCTCCTCGGCCTCTACCTCGCCTCCCAGTCCACCCTCCGTCGACATCTCTCGGTCATCCCATATTCCCCACAAGGCCACAGGTCCATCACACATCACAGAGCAAAGAGAGGAGTAGAGGGAGGAGGTGTCTGCTTCGGATCAGGAAGGAGCCGGATCCGGGCCGTGAGCCCACGGATCCGGCGGCGGCACCGTAGGGCCGGCGGGGCTAGCGGCGCGGCACGGCCGGTGGGGCCAGCGGCGCGCCCGGCCGGTGAGTGGAGGCGAAGGACCGGGGTAGGAAGAGCCGTGGCACAGACCGGAGGAACCGAGGCGGCATCGGTTGAAGTCGGCGGCGGAGAGGAAGGAGTGGAGAGGAGGAGTGAGATCTGAGGCGGGGAGGCGGAGAAGCCGAGAGCGGCGTCGTGAGAAGAATCGAGAGCGCGGGGACCGGTTTCAGGGAGGAAAAGGGATCGGGGAGGAGCCGAGGGGCGATGGAGTCGGGATCCAGAGAAAAGAGAAGAGCCGTGCGGGTTGAAAAGAGAGAGGAGAGAAAAGAAAGAAAAGAGAGAGAGAAAAAGGAAAGAAAAGGGAAAATAGAATTAGAGGATTAGAACATGGCGGGCTAGATTTATGGTAGCTAGAAATGCTCATTTATGAGTACATTGTAAAATTGGTATAATAGATTAGTCGATGTTAATTAAATTAATTGATTGTATTAAGGAACCTCAGAACGGAATTTAGCCGTAGCACCGGTATAGGCATTGTTGTAGAAATGAACAGAGAGTTGGCACAATCTAAAATATTAAGGTAATACCTTCGACTATTATGTACATAATTATCGTCGGGGTAACGAAGAGACTCCAAGCTTTATCGTAAACGCAAGCAAGCATTCCTTTGACCACTGCATAAGATTAGAATATAAGAAATCACCAACTTCGTTCGTGTGGACAAACCGTACCAAAACGTGTCAACCAACATCCCGTTTTACGGACAGACTAGTAGCTCTATCAAAGTGTTATAATCTCCACATGGGTAAGTAGCCGACAACATTTGGGTGGAGATGAAACGGGACAGATGAGCCTTACTACTCGGGGAGGAGGTTGCATCGAGGACGAGCCGTATGATGGTTACACCATATACGAGGATCGGACGACTAGAGTCACGGAGCGGCCGGACTCTATCAATAGGGTACCTGTAATATTAGGGTATTGTAGTTGTTAGCAAAATGCACAAATTGCTCCTTCCCACCCTCTTGGGAATATCAATTCCTATCTCTCATTTTCCTGCTCAATCTCAGCCTCTTTCTCCTCATTTTCTTCTCCAGCTCTTACAGAAAATAAGATTTGTTGGTTTTGAAAGGATTCCAATTTATTAATTTAGAAAACTACTGAGCATACGCATGTACATACTTCATACTTCAAATTCAAGTACATCTATACTCCATACCCCTACTAGAAGTACATATGAGCTCTATACTCCATTGTAAAGAGAGAATGACATAAGACAATAGTATCGAATTTTAAGTAAGTTTTTAATAAGACGGGTATAAGAGAAAGGAAGATGGCGGCCACCACTACCATTGTCGCCATCGCTTTCGTCTTGTATAGTTACTTTGAAATTTGGGCTTGGTGGCACGCAGACGAACGCCACGGTGGGCTTTGGGCGTGCTTGGGCACGACCAAGGCGCCACGGGCGGCGCAGACGCAAGACGATAAGATGACTGGGCCGAACCGGCACGATACGAAGCGGCATGAAGCACGATAGGCTTGGGCCGTGCCGGCGGCCCAAGTCCCAGCTCTATGCCTTTATGTAACGCAGACTTGCAGTCCTGCCGCAGTTACAGTAGCCAGAATCGTACCTGAAATCCCTTTTACCGACTTGCCCTTTTCTACTTGAGTAAGCTCACACTAACTAGTGCCCAGTATCATCACACACACTTCGTCGTCGTCTTCTCGCCCACCAACTCCCAAATCCCACCCAAAGATCCCATTTTGATCCAAGATACCACTCGCAGGCAGCTAAAGATCGCGGCTTTCGGCTCCCGATGGCCGCCCTTGCCGCGTTCCTGGCCTTCGTCTTGGCCCTGTCATGCCCCCAGGAGCGGCGGTTCTTGGCGGCTGACGCGGCGGTGGGGGTGAACTGGGGCACCCTGTCGTCGCACCGCGTGCCGCCGCAGGTGGTGGTGGACCTGATGCGCGCGAACCGGATCGGGAAGGTGAAGCTCTTCGACGCCGACCCGGGCGTGCTGCGCGCGCTCGCGGGCAGCGGCATCGAGGTCATGGTCGGGGTCACCAACGGGGAGCTCGCCGCCATCGCGGGGTTCCCGGCCGCCGCCGACGCGTGGGTCGCGCAGAACGTGTCGCGGTACGTCGGCCGCGGAGGAGTTGACATCCGGTGAGTCCCGGGGCTAGGTTGGGCGCTTTATTTAGATCTCTTGCAATGGAGCATTTAAGCATAAATAGTGATTCTCGGTTGGGGTTTCTTGTTGTTTGAGCGGGCAATGCAGGATTTGTTTAGCTAATTTGTGTGTAATATAATTGGGTTAGATACTTCATGTTATTTCTATTTGAAATGTAGTTGTTGGATCTCTTCAGCTTTAGTGTAATATGTTTGTTGAGTTGAGCTCATTTGATTGTTTTGATGCCATATGTGAGATATTTATATGTTCTTTGGTGAACATGGAGATAAGCAGTTTGAGGTAATGCCTCTTCGAAATATAGCCCGAGGTTCAATACCACCCATTAATGGGCACGAAGATGATTGCCTCTTTGTAATATAGTGCTTTGATCTCTTTGGCTGTAGTTGAGTATGTTTGCTTAGTTGGGCCTATTTGATTGCTTTGTTCCATTTTTTTTTTTTTTTGTGATTGGTTAGATTCGATGCTATGCTCTTTGAAATGTTACCTGCGGTCTTTAGTGGTAGGCATGAAATGGGTTAGCCCTGGATCTTTTTTATGTCCTTGGATTGTACTTTCAATTTTGAGTGGAAACTAGTGCCTCCTTGATTTAATTTAGTTGCATTTGCTCATGAGCTGTTTAGTTCAATGTCAATGCTGAGGTACTGTTGTTGTAGCAGTAGTAGTTGTTTCTATTTGCAATGGGATGCCTGGTTTGATTTACTTGAGCATTTACTACATGTTGTTTATATGCCTTTTATTTGCAATCCTCAATGCCCAATTTATTGATTTGTCACAGAATTCAATTAGACATTTGTAAATGTTTCTCTTATAAATGTAGTGCTGCTTTCTTTTTTTGAAAAAAATGTGACCACTTTATGTTGTAGAGTACACTGATGGCAAAATTCTGTCTCTTTGTTGATTGATTATAATTTACTTTTAGATTTTAAGGCCTTACTAAGTTGTATCCAAAGTCTACTAGTACAAACAACGACCCCTAAGCTGCTGACGCTTTGAAGACACTGAATTGCCTTTCCATGAGTACTACATATTGGATAAGACGCCTTTAAGACACTTTTAGATTCAAACTAATGTCTCTGGTTGCTAGTTCTCATTATCCTGTTTGAAGGCTAGTTCTCATTTGGAACGTTCCCTTAAAAGAAAATTTCAGCTGAGAGCAACGCCACATGGTGCCATCTCTTTATATTCAGTTTTACATAGTGGACTTCTGGAAACAACTGTTCTCAGCTTTCTCTTAGTAGTCTCTTTCTGCTGCTACCATGGCAACAGTGTGAGAAATGTATCAGAAATTGAAATTGGGGGGCCTAGTGATTTGGATTGTCCAATTTGTGTCCTCCACTGTTCACTAATGACGGATTTAGATTCAGAAGATCGGTAGCATTGCTGCCTTTGCAGAATGTACCCCAGTAAAATTGATATTTGCTAGTTTGGGATAATAATGCTTGTAGTGAAGTAATGATGATTTCATAGTTACTTTCATGTGCTAGTATCTAAGGATTAATTTATTTTTTTGCCAAATTTCATGTGCAATATTGAATGAGGTCTGTCTGGTCTAGATTGACCTTGTTTTGCATTTTAACCTTTTAAAGTGATATAGCTATTTGGTAATTGACTATTTCTGATTTATTGATTGTGTTGACGAGTAATAACTCTACGAATTTTTTATACAGATATATTGCTGTGGGAAATGAGCCTTTCCTGACAAGCTACCAGGGTCAATTCCAGTCATACGTTCTTCCAGCAATGACAAACATTCAACAATCACTGGTGAAAGCTAATCTTGCTAGCAATGTAAAGCTAGTAGTCCCATGCAATGCTGACGCTTATCAGAGTGCTTCTGTCCCATCACAAGGAGTATTCAGGACTGAACTGACTCAGATAATGACCCAGCTCGCCGCTTTTCTCAGTTCTAGTGGAGCTCCATTCATGGTCAATATCTACCCATTCCTCAGTCTTTACCAGAGCTCTGACTTCCCACAAGATTATGCCTTCTTTGAGGGATCCTCTCACCCAGTTGTAGATGGCCCAAACGTGTACTATAATGCTTTTGATGGCAATTTTGACACATTAGTTTCTGCTTTGAGTAAAATTGGCTATGGGCAAGTGCCAATTGCAATTGGTGAGGTTGGTTGGCCAACTGAGGGAGCACCAAGTGCAAACTTGACTGCAGCAAGGGCATTCAACCAAGGGCTTATCAATCGTATTGTGGGCAACAAAGGAACTCCACTGCGTCCTGGTGTACCTCCAGCTGATGTCTATCTTTTCAGCCTTCTTGATGAAGAGCAGAAGAGCATACTACCTGGAAACTTTGAGCGACACTGGGGGATCTTCTCATTTGATGGACAAGCCAAGTACCCATTGAATCTCGGGTTAGGCAGTCCGGTACTGAAGAATGCGAAAGAGGTGCCATATCTTCCGTCACGGTGGTGCATCGCAAACCCTGCTCAGAATCTGGACAGTATTGCAAATCACTTAAAGCTTGCTTGCACTATGGCTGATTGCACCACTCTCTACTATGGAGGGTCGTGCAATGGCATCGGCGAGAAGGGCAACGTTTCTTATGCTTTCAACAGCTACTATCAGCTGCAGAAGCAGGACGCAAAGAGTTGCGACTTCGATGGGCTTGGGATGGTAACGTACCTTGATCCGTCCATGGGTGATTGCCGCTTTCTTGTTGGCATTGATGATAGTAGAAGCTCTTCAGTTGCCTCTTGCGGTGGCAGCTGTGGGGTTTGTGGTGTGTGGATTTTGGCCTTCTGGGTGTTCATGTACGTCATAATGTAGCCTGACGCCGACACTGATTTGTTAGGGCATGATACGTGTGCCTTGTGAAAAAGTCTCACCGTTCTTTTTCACTTAATGTTTTTTTATTTTTTACGGTCTCCTAGATGCGATTTTGGTGGCTACTTTTTATAATTACATTAAAATGTACTAATAAAATTATAACACTATAAAAGTTTTTTTACAGCAAATCTAATAGTATAATTTTTATATAGCTAATATAAATTGTTTTAAATTTATTGGCCATCAAACTCTATAAATTTTGAAAAAAAACGGAAGGAGTAGCTTGCATTCTTGACTTCTAGATTTAGGAAACGCGGGGCATTCTTGCCATATATTGAAACTAGATTATTGTGAGATTAAGGAGACATTCTACTCAATCTCTCTCTCATGTACACACAAACATATATATATATATATATATATATATATATATATATATATAGTAAAAATATTAAGTACTATTGGGTGTCCGGACACCTTAATCCATAATCAGTCCGATTTAACCACGCACGGTGGCGGAGAATTCCGATTAACGGGTTGGTCGGGGCGCTCGACCCATTGCTTCAGCCGACCGCAGGAAAATGGAATCCCACGATATCCGCCGGCCGGCCAGCGCACATCACGGATGCAATAATTACATTGATTTGTGAATGATCTTATTATGCTTCCTTTTCCACCTTCTATATCAGACCACACTCCTAATACTCCATCGTTATTCATATGACCATGGATATGTATGTATATGTTATGATGAAAAATTCACACAAGATATTCACCTGAATTCCTATCATGACGTACAAATTCGCCGCTCTTAATCATTCTCTGCTACATATAATAAAAATTGGAAAATCATTCCGCGCGGCGTATAAAAAATAATGGAAGTCAACATACGCGATTTTTCTATGCCTTACGTCTCAAACATCCATTCAAGATATCATTTTGTTGTCCGATTGAGTTGAAAAATTCACATAAGATTCTCAACTTAACCGCTAACATCATGTGTGAATTCGCCGCTCAAATTCATTCCATGCGGCGCTTAAAAATTAGTGAAAGCTAACACAGTTTTTTCTACGTCGTTAGTAGACCTCTTAAAATAGTTTTTTGGGTATAATACCCGTTTATGCAGTGTATAAAAATTGGTGAAAGTTAACATAATTTTTCTTATGCTGTAAGTCCACCACTTAAAAATTATTTTGAGAACATGATACATCACAAAGTAATTTTCGAGTATAATACTCGTTTTGAGAACATGATTCATCATATATTCGTTTTGCATGAACCACATACTTTTAAATTTATGATTAATATTTTAGTATAATACGCATTTTGCATATACCACAGATTTTTAAATTTATAGTACAATGAAAAAAGTCATCACTTCAGCAGGCAATCTGTGCGCGAGACAAATTGATGGCACATTCATTACCAATCCATGATTGACGATAAATCTGGTGGCACATTAATGAGATTGCCAAATGCTGTTGTTTGAATATTAACGTATCTGATCAAACATGATGCATATCTTTGCCGTTTCGATTGCTAATGGGTTTACCCGTTAATCTTATACCTACTCTAAACTAACACATCTCAATACGATCGGACGATTGATAGGTTAGGTGTCCGGACTCCTTGGAGTCCCATTTCGCCTTTGAAAAAATATACTCGAATTCAAAGTTTTGAACGAATTTAGATCATATGCTTTGCTGATTTATATATGTAATCAGCACATACATACAATCAAACTATTAATAAAAAAGGCAACTACAGTTCAAATTTCAGTTCGAACTTGTTTGAACTAGCTAGTAAACTAGTTAAACTTGATATCCAAGAAATTTTAAAATTTTTCGTACGCGATATATACCTATTTTAGCCTTATGGGGCCGGGCACCAAGGAGCACTCGTTATTTTATTATATATATATATATATATATATATATATATATATATATATATATATATATATATATATATATATATATATATATATATATATATATATATGTGTGTGTGTGTGTGTGTGTGTGTGTGTGTGTGTGTGTGTGTGTGTGTGTGGTGAAATTTCTCCTTTGCAATTCTGCACTTTGTCTCAGTTTCCCACCTGTTGAGTACATCAGCTTTACTAAACAGTCTTTGGGCTGTGCCTTTTGACTTCTGAATTCTGGCTATTCGTAAGAAAGATTGCAAAGAGAAAGATAGTCATATGTAATTTTGGACGGTACAGTTAAAGTTAATACCGTGTATACTACAATCGACTAATAAACTCCGCCTTAAAAAATATACCGTTTAAAAACAAGTTACTATAGCTAGTACAAAAGGCAAAAAGTATAAACTGAATGAATCCACCATATATCACATGCCAAGTGATGTTTTATTGGCGACTAGTGGTTTTCTAGTGTACATTAATGCCACGTTCTTTTTGGGTGGTGGCTGGTAGTTTTTTGTTACGTCGATGAATTTTATCTGTATTTTCTAATACAGTAGTAGAAGGCGGAGACAACGATGTAGACGATACATATGATTTTAGACTTAGGAAACCATTTAGAGAAACTGCTTCAAGAAACCATCGTATTTGTTTCGATTTTCGGAGAAACTAAAATCCAAATGAATTGGATTACATGCTCAGAGAAGAGCAGTGGAGTACAACATTATTCCAGCCTACTTTATATCATATTTTCCATATTACTGATCAACATGCCTGAGCATGTTCTTTCAGCGCGCCGATGGCGGCGGCGTAGGCGGGCAGCGGTTTTCGCCACAGCATGCATGGCCACAGGTTACCTTTGGATGCTGCACCAGCCAGTAGGCAGCAGCACTGGCATGCTGAAACGAAACGAATCGAAGACGAAGTTCAGAAAAAAGCCATAAGATGATGTGAACATGCCAACAGCACAGAAACATGAATGACTAACTAATCTGCTATGCTGCAGTTCTACTTAAAAGAAACAAACTTCCCAAGAAGGAGAAGAACTAAATTAACATAATGGTGGCATGTTGATGTTTAAGGAACACCAAGAAAAAAACAAGCCTAAACATAGAGAAATAAATAGACAGTTTCCTGATTCTTGACTTACGCCGTGAAGCAGTGACGGTTGCGATGAAGAGTGCAATCAGCATGAGACAGGACAATGGCAAGAATAGTGTTCTTCCTCATGTCTCGTCTCTTTTTTCTCGATGCTTCAGAGTTGAGAGCTTTCAGGATATCTATATCTAAATATGGAAATGTGATATGTATATTGTGAAAATATGATACGACTTCTTATCCATGCTGGACACTATACCAGATGTGGCACTGAGCGGTATATGTACTAAGCCATGTCAGATGTGCATCCGACTCTGATTCAGTTTTCTTCTCCGTTCGGGACTCTGATCCTTAGCATATATTCATACCTCTGTAGATCATAGAGATGGTATGAGAGATTTGTTGTAAATATTTCCTTATATCGTGAATTATGTCTTCATATGTTCATGATTTTTTAAAAGATTTTATATGTTAAATTTGTGTCTCGTTCTTTTGATCGTCTATTTTTATTGTGTGTTTTATAACAAATGATACCATGTTACAAGATATTTGACTGAAAAAATCATCCGATGCACTACTCGTGTCCAGCAAGTTTCATCGAATCCGACTATATCCCGAGGCGTAGGTTCAATTTCGTTTTTGATTGGAAGTCTGAGGAGAAGTTTTCGATTGTTACTTTTTTCTGAGCCATTTAATTAAAAAATAAAAATTATAATATCTTCATAGCTAATGCAAAGAAAAAAGAAGAAAAAACCAAAAAACTAAAATTAAGAAATTAATATATTTATTTTAATTTTAGATTTTTAAAAACTAGAAGACAGAGCCGAGTAACGGGACCCAAAAAAGCCATCCATCCAGCAAGAGACAGCAGCCAAAACAAGAAAAGCTCGCGCGAAGCCTGCAGTAGAACCAAAAAAAAAAAAATCGTCGAAACCTATCACCCGACAGCAAAGATTCCTTTAGCATTTTTTTTTTGTTTGGTTTCAAATGAAATTGCTAATTACACCAAGCATGCTTACCAGAACAGGGTCCTCAATTCGTCTCTACTCAATTCCGTTCAACATCTCAACTTCATTCTGAACGTCGACCCATGCTCCATCTTGACGATTGTTCCAACGCCAATTTTCCAACATCATCGCTCACGCCACCTATTTATCTTACGTGAATTTTGATGAACTTTCTTTCTGACTAGTCTTCTTGAGTTGTCAAATTTCTTCAGTTTCCTTTTGAGCAATTTTGATTTGTTCTATCAAGGACGGTTGCACATCCAATGCTGCTATTAAGCCCTGCTTAGTTATCGCTAGATTTAGTTATTGTATTTCTTTCTGTAGTCGAGGTTGACATTCTAATATAATAGTCATACCATGATATATTCTTTGACTCAATGCATCTGCTTCCACATTAACTTTCCCAGTAGATAATATCTCTATATCTTCAAAGCATGTATTAATGCCACTAACTACAGGTTATATGTTAGACAGTTTTCTTCATGTGGTCATAGTTGTCTTGAAACATAAGCTATAGCTCTTTCGTCTTGCATTAATACACATTATAATCCTTGTGTAATACCCCGGAAATTATTTAATTAATTGTTTAATTAATAGAGAGAGGGTCTTTTGTGAAATAATTAAATTTGTAAGAATTTTGAGGGTTTCAAAATCTAAGGCAACCAGGGCCTAGGCCTTGGCCTGTGGGTTTTAGGCCCAAGAGGGAGGGAGGCCACCTCTTAAAACCCTAGGCAGCCCCACCCCAAGGAGCCGCCACCGCCTTCCTGCGCCTCCCTGCCTCTGTGTTGCCGCCGCCGCCGCCGTGCGCCTGCCGCCGCCGTCGCGCCTCCTGCCGCCTGCTGCTGCGCCATCTCCACCGTGCCGCGTCGTCGTCCTCGCTGCGCCGTGGTGCCTCTGTCTTCGTCGTCGTCGTCGCCGTCGTCGTCTTCGTCGTCGTCTCCTCCCCGGAGCGCCGTCGTCGTCGTTCGTCGCCGTGCCGCGTGGATCCGGAGGAAGGAGAGGAGGAGACCGTGGGCGTGTTCGTCACCGTGTTCATCGTGTTCGTCGACGTGTGCGTCGTCGTGTCGTCAAGGGTAATCCCTTGTAGTCTCTAGATTGGTTTTTAATCAAGTTAGATTCGTCAGTTTTCTGGGCTGCTGGGACAGAAGTTGTTTCTCGGCGGTTTTGATCTAGTTTCGTCGGGATTCAGGTCTGGACCCCTTCTAGAAAATTGTAGAGGGTTTAATTATCTTTCCATGGAGTACAAGAATACATGATTCCGATTTCTGTAGCGAAAGTTATGAATTTTCTAGTGCTACTGTTCTGCAGATCGGGGTAGTTCTGGATAAAGTTTAGTAGATCGGTTTGTGCGACGGAAATAGTTGCGATTCAGGAGTCCTTCAAATTGAGAAAGTTGTAGATAAGTTTCTTAGCTTTCAATAGAGGTAAAGAAGTCCGGATTCTGAGTTTCTGGGCGAAAGTTATGCCTGTTTTAGTGCGCTGTCCAGAGAGTCCGATGTGAATTTGGATGCTTTATAAAAGGGTTTGGATCGGTTAGTAAATGGCCGAATCAGAGAGTCTCCCCAACTATGTTTTTGTAGATAATTTAATTATCTTTACAGAGAGTCCAAGAACGCTTAATTTGGAGTTACGTACTGAAAGTTATGATTTTTGCAAGTCGGCTATCTGTGGTTGGGCAGATTTGGCCGAGGGGAGTTGGGGATTTAATTGAGATAAATTGTGGGGTTAAATTGGGGTTGCTGTTATTTTATATCTAGAAACCCGCTACTGTCATGTTAGTAATTATTAATTAATTATTCAGGAGGAGAGCGGATTCCGGGGGTTTCGCCTTCTGCTCGTTCTTCGTTGTCTCGCGGTTGAGGCAAGTATAACATTGCTATGATTAATCTGTGTGATTGAATGATTTGGATGATATGAGTGGTGTTTGAGTTATGAATGCTTTACTTATGAATTTGAGTAATGATTATGAGTTGTTAATGCTGTGAATGTTCTGTTTACATTATAGCATTTATTTGAGATGGAATTGATGCATAGTATGTTGAATGCCTGTTTATCTTGTTGATACATTCACATATATGCATCATGCTGAGAATTGTTGAAGTCTTGGTCACATGGTGATCAAGCGTCGAGATCCCCACACTTGTAGGAGTGTGGGCAATTGGTCCCTGTACCCGAGGGTACATGCATGGGTGGGCATTGACGGATGCACACTCCGCATTACCGGTAAAATGCGAAGAGAGAATGGACTTTTGATCATAATGCATAGCATGAAATTCATGTGTAATATGTTTAACTTGAGAGTTAACGTTCATGCTTGCATTTGTTACAGTTATACTTGCTGAGTCATTGGACTCACTCTTGTTGTTGTTTGTTTATTTTAGGTACCAATGTGAGATCAACATACATGGGGACATGAATGGCTAGTTCAGATTCACGTGCACAATTCCTTCATTAAGAAATAATGATGTCTTTATTAGCTTGTTTGGTGGTTAGCTTAATTGGTTCATTTTATTGTTCATCGCTTTAATTGTAATAATGATTAGAACTATTTGTTATCGTTTCATTGTTTGTTATGGAACTAGAACTGTTTCATTTATCCGGTTTATTATTAAGCATTGTTTAGTTAAGCTTTGTTTAATTAGTTTGGATTAATTGTTAGAAGTTTTATTATTAGTTAGAAGATGGTAGCATTTCAGGCCATTGTTTGGCTGGGGTGTTCTGATTAGTATCGAGAGCGGTCAGTGGGTCCGTGGTAGTGAAAATATTAAATTTGATACACTTGTGCACGATAGATGGGGATGGGTTTTGCATCGCATCCGTATCATTCTTCTTGTTTCGATAATTAATTGTGTGTCATGTGTGACTCTATATTTATTTATGTTATATAGAGATGGCAAGGGTAGAGGTCGTGGTCGTGGCCGGCGGTCGGCCGGACGAAGCCGGCTGTGCCCCGCCAGCTGAACGAACTCTGCCGGAGAGGCTAGTCCTGTGGGATCAGAGGAAGAGGTTGCTTCAGCGGTTCAGGGAAACCAGTCTCCACCCCCTGCACCCAGAGCGCGCTGCGTTATCCCTGCGACCTTGCTTGCAATGGGTGTGATGGGTTTGCATCGGTGGAATGCGTTGAGGTTGGACACTTCGATGGACTAGGGGCGCTTGATTGATCTTGCTAACGGTTGCGTCATATAGAGACATCCGGAGGTGCTAGGTCTCATCATCCGAGCGGCGAGCTCGATTTGTGGCTTTTCAGCTGAAGGGGGCGGATCTCTGGTGGGAAGGAGTCCTGTCAGCCAGATCTGCTGCCCTTGGTCCAGCGACTTGGGAGGTGTTTGCGGAGCAGTTCAGAAAGAGATACTACCCTGCTTCATTCGTGGAGAGGATGGAGGTGTCGTTGAACAACTTCAAGCAGGGTAAGATGTCGGTATCCGAGTATGAAGTGGGATTTCACAACATAATCCGCTTCGTACCCTTTGTGGCTACCAATGATGTGGAGAAAGCCAAGAGGTTTCGCAGAGGACTCAGGCAGGAGTTTCGCCAGGTGCTAGGAGCTTTGGAGCTTCGTGACTTTAGCTCCTTGGTGGAGCAAGCTAGAGGCATGGAGTTAGAGATGCGGCTTGGGGAAGGACTGCGGGGACGGGTGGTGCGACTCGGACGGTTCGAGAGAGCGATCGAAGAGGAGCTTTAGCGATGGTGGATCGTGGCTGAAGCGGTTCACAAGAAGTTCAAGGGGTCGAAATTCTTTCAAGTCTAAGTTCAACAAGTCCCGGCGTCTTCCACTTTTCGTTTCCCACCGGTGCTCGATGGTACGTCCGGTCCGGATCGAGGATGAAATGCTTCAAGTGTGGTCTTTGGACATCGGGCGTCGGAGTGCTTGGGCGGGAGCTTGCCGCCATTGTGGTCAGGAGGGCCACAAAGCTTCGGTTTGCAAGCGTAACCCCGCCAGTATCATCAAGTGGGAACCGATTCGAGCGAACCTTGGCCCAGCAGCTTCTTCTGGGTCTGCATGCGGATGCTAGCAGTGCCCTACTCGAACTTAGGCGCGCCCGTCTCACTACCCTTCGCACGGAGGGTGCCTCCGGTACTTTTGGCCGCCTCCTCCTGGGGCGATGTTTCCAGCGGTGGCGCCTTGACTCCTCCTGCAGCGGCTCACCGTATCCAGTCTTGGTGGCACCCGGCACTCAGCGTCGGGCCTCCCTCGCCTTGCCGACGGTGGCCGGCAGTCGTCCCGATGTGGTGACAGGTACGCTCTTGGTGGACTCAGTGGAAGCTTTTGTTCTGTTCGATTCCGGAGCTACTTTTTCCTTTGCATCCGTAGAGTTTGCTAGTCGGGCCAGGTTGAGTTTGCAATCTATAGCTCAGTCTATTTTGGTACATTCACTGGGTGGAATTCTTTCTAGTTCCACAGTTTGTCCGGGTTGCATGATTACCATAGATGGAGAGCATTTTGTTGCTAATCTGATGGTTATGAGGATGGAGCCGTTTGATGTTATTTTGGGAATGGATTGGTTGCATAGTTACCGTGCTGTCATATCCTGTTTTTGGAAGACAGTAACTTTGCAATCGCCATCGAGCCAAGAGTTAGTGTTTGAGGTAGTGCACCCTCCAGTACATCCAAAGTGTTGGCTAGTCTTTTCACGGTAGTAGAGCGATGAAAGTGGATTTCTTTTATCCCTTGTGGAAAAGCCAAATTCCTCTTTGATTGCAGAGCGATTCGGTGGTCCGGAATTCGTGGATGTTTTTCAGCGAGTTGCGGGGATGCCACCTCCGCGTCCGGTGGAGTTCAGAATTGATTTAGTGCCGGGAGCACGACCAGTTTCAATAACTCCGTACCGATTGGCTCGACCGTTCCAAGAAGAGCTAAAGAAGCAGTTGGATGATCTGAAAGCAAAGGATCTTATTCGCCCGAGCGTGTCTCCGTGGGGAGCACCAGTGCTTTTTGTCAAGAAGAAAGATGGGAGTTGGCGCATGTGTATTGATTACCGTGCTCTCAACCAGCTGACCATCAAGAACAAGTATCCTTTACCCCGTATCGAGGATCTGTTTGATCAATTGAGGGGAGCTAAGGTATTTTCAAAGATTGATCTCCAGTCGGGGTACAATCAAATTCCTGTCCGAGAGGAGGACATTGAGAAAACGGCGTTCTCCACGAGGTATGGGCATTTTGAATTTAAAGTTATGTCTTTTGGACTAACAAATGCCCCTGCCGCTTTCATGGAGACAATGAACAGGATGTTGCATGAATATTTTGACGACTTTGTGGTCGTATTCATTGATGATATCTTGATTTATTCGAAGAGTGAAGCAGATCATGAGCGGCATCTGAGACAAGTGTTGGCAACACTAAGAGAGCATAAGTTTTATGCGAAGCTCAAGAAGTGTGAGTTCTGGGTGACTCAGGTGGGGTTCTTGGGTCACATCATCAGTGGTAAGGGAGTATCAGTTGATCCAAGTAAAGTTTCTTCGGTGGTGGATTGGGAGAGGCCGACCAATGTCAAGGAGGTGAGGAGCTTCCTCGGATTGGCAGGTTATTATCGGCGCTTTGTGCAAGATTTCTCCATCATCGCCAAGCCCTTGTCGAGGCTTACTCAAAAGGACATGAGGTTTCAGTGGGATGATGATTGTGAGCGCAGTTTTCAGATTTTGAAGGAAAAGCTAGTGACTGCTCCTGTTCTCTCTGTTCCAGAGCCAGGGAAAGCGATTCACAATTTTCTCTGATGCATCAAGAGTTGGGCTAGGTTGTGTGCTTATGCAAGATGGTAAGGTGTTGGCTTACGCATCGAGGCAGCTGAAAAAGCATGAACAGAATTACCCTACCCATGATCTAGAGCTGGCTGCAGTTGTGTTTGCATTAAAGCTTTGGAGGCACTACTTGTACGGCGAGACTTGTGACGTGTTTACCGATCACAAGAGTATTAAGTACATCTTCACCCAGAAGGATCTGAATTTGAGGCAGCGCAGATGGTTAGAATTGATCAAGGATTATGATCTAACCATTCAGTATCATCCGGGTAAGGCCAATGTGGTGGCCGATGCTCTGAGTCGCAAGGCGACGCCTGCTACCCTGGATTGTTTGATTGCTGATTTTGATCGTATGGGGATATCTTTCATTATCGCGTGCGACCAGTGGAGACCAGTTGATCTTAGAGTCGGCTATACCGAGCGAGTGCGGGAGGCTGTGATCTAATCAGTTGCTTCAGAGGGTTATGAAACGGTTGGAGATGGGAAAAGAAGAGGATTTCAGCATGGATATGTCAGGAGCATTGCGTTTTAAAGGACGTTTATGCGTGCCGCAGAAAGCGGAGGTTAAGGATGACATTTTGAGAGAAGCTCATCGCACTCCGTATACTGTTCATCCGGGAGAGACTAAGATGTATCGTGACTTGAAGCAGAATTTCTGGTGGAAAAGGATGAAGGTGGGTATAGCCAACTATGTGGCCTCGTGTGGTATTTGTCAGCAAGTGAAAGCTGAACATAAGAGGCCAGCCGGTTTGTTGCGACCATTAGAGGTTCCTCAATGGCCATGGGATGATATTTCTATGGATTTCGTGGTCGCGTTGCCTCGGTCGCCGAGAGGCAAGGATGCAGTTTGGGTTGTTGTGGATCGGTTAGCAAGTCAGCGCACTTCATTCCTATCCGCACAACCAACTCAGCGAGTGATCTGGCTCCTATTTATGTTCGGGAAATTGTGAGGCTGCATGGTGTGCCTAAGACCATAATTTCCGACAGAGATGCCAAGTTTGTTTCCAAGTTTTGGGAGAGTCTGCAGAGTGCTTTGGGCACTCAGCTTCGTTTGAGCACGGCGTTTCACCCGCAGACAGATGGGCAGTCAGAGCGGACCATTCAGACTCTGGAAGATATGCTGAGGTCTTGTGTGTTGTCCTGGAAGGGTAGTTGGGAGGATCAATTACCCCTGGCAGAGTTTGCCTATAATAACAGTTACCACTCAAGCATCAAAGCAGCTCCATTTGAAATCTTGTATGGCCATAGGTGCAGGTCGCCCCTTTGCTGGGAAGCGGTGGGCGAAAGCGATCTTAGGACGGATTGGGTCCAAGACCGTTGAGAGAGTGGCTTTGGTGAGGCAATTTGTTGGCTGCCTGAGTAGGCGAGAAGAGTTATCTTGATGTGAGAAGGAGGGACTTGGAGTTTGCGGTGGGAGATAAGGTGCTCTTGAGAGTATCTCCTACCAAGGGTGTGGTGAGGTTCGGTACCAAAGGGAAGCTTAGCCCGAGATACGTTGGACCTTTCTCCATACTAGCGCGGATTGGGAAGTTGGCCTACCGTTTGGATCTTCCTGAGGCTATGCGCGGAGTGCATAACGTGTTCCACGTGTCCATGTTGAGAAAGTACTTGCGAGACCCGGAAGCTCACATCGCTCTAGAACCTTTGGTTATTGAGCAAGATTTGTCCTTTGAGTCCAAGCCGGTCGACTCGGAAAGGGCGAAAAAGTGTTGAGAAACAAGACTTTCTTGTATGTCAAAGTGCTCGTCGTAGCGAGACAGAGAGAGGCAACTTGGGAGTTGGAGTCTCGCATGCTGGCAATGCCGGCGTTGTTCACGTCAGGTGCGTGTTTTTGCTAGTTGGTTGTTTTGATTTCTGTTGTGTTTGCAGTTAGAATTCGGGGTCAAATTCTGTTTAAGGGGGGTAGAATGTAATACCCCGGAAATTATTTAATTAATTGTTTAATTAATAGAGAGAGGGTATTTTGTGAAATAATTAAATTTGTAAGAATTTTGAGGGGTTTTCTGAAAATCTAAAGCAACCTGGGCCTAGGCCTTGGCCCAGGTGGGTTTTTTATGCCCAAGAGGGAAGGGGAGGCCACCTATTAAAACCCTAGGCAGCCCCACCCCAAGGAGCCGCCACCCCCTCCTTCCTGCGCCTCCCTGCTGCCCTGTCTTTGCCGCCGGCCGCCGCCGTGCGCCCGGCGCCGTCGCCTCCCTGCCGCCCTGCTGCGCCGTCTCCACCGTGCAGCGTCGTCGTCCTCGCTGCGCCGTGGTGCCTCTGTCTTCGTCGTCGTCGTCGCCGTCGTCGTCTTCGTCGTCGTCTCCTCCCCGGAGCGCCGTCGTCGTCGTTCGTCGCTGTGCCGCATGGATCCGGAGGAAGGAGAGGAGGAGACCGCGGGCGTGTTCGTCACCGTGTTCGTCGTGTTCGTCGACGTGTGCGTCGTCGTGTCGTCAAGGGTAATCCCTGGTAGTCTCTAGATTGGTTTTTAATCAAGTTAGATTCGTCGGTTTTCTGGGCTGCTGGGACAGAAGTTGTTTCTCGGCGGTTTTGATCTAGTTTCGTCGGGATTAAGGTCTGGACCCCTTCTATAAAATTGTAGAGGGTTTAATTATCTTTCCAGGGAGTATAAGAACACGTGATTCGGATTTGTGTAGCGAAAGTTATGAATTTTCTAGTGCTACTGTTCTGCAGATCGGGGTAGTTCTGGACAGAGTTTAGTAGATCGGTTTGTGCGACAGAAATAGTTGCGATTCAGGAGTCCTTCAAATTGAGAAAGTTGTATATAAGTTTCTTAGCTTTCAATAGAGGTAAAGAAGTCCGGATTCCGAGTTTCTGGGCGAAAGTTATGCCTGTTTTAGTGCGCTGTCCAGAGAGTCCGACGTGAATTTGGATGCTTTAGAAAAGGGTTTGTATCTGTTAGTAAATGGCCGAATCAGAGAGTCTCCCCAACTAAGTTTTTGTAGATAATTTAATTATCTTTACAGAGAGTCCAAGAACGCTTAAGTTGGAGTTACGTACTGAAAGTTATGATTTTTGGAAGTCGACTATCTGTGGTTGGGCAGATTTGGCCGAGGGGAGTTGGGGATTTAATTGAGATAAATTGTGGGGTTAAATTGGGGTTGCTGTTATTTTATATCTAGAAACCCGCTACTGTCATTTTAGTAATTATTAATTAATTATTCAGGAGGAGAGCGGATTCCGGGGGTTTCGCCTTCTGCTCGTTCTTCGTTGTCTCGCGGTTGAGGCAAGTATAACCTTGCTATGATTAATCTGTGTGATTGAATGATTTGGATGATATGAGTGGTGTTTGAGTTATGAATGCTTTACTTATGAATTTGAGTAATGATTATGAGTTGTTAATGCTATGAATGTTCTGTTTACATTATAGCATTTATTTGAGATGGAATTGATGCATAGTATGTTGAATGCCTGTTTATCTTGTTGATACATTCACATATATGCATCATGCTGAGAATTGTTGAAGTCTTGGTCACATGGTGATCAAGCGTCGAGATCCCCACACTTGTAGGAGTGTGGGCAATTGGTCCCTGTACCCGAGGGTACAGGCATTGGTGGGCATTGACGGATACTCACTCCGCATTACCGGTAAAATGCGAAGAGAGAATGGACTTTTGATCATAATGCATAACATGAAATTCATGTGTAATATGTTTAACTTGAGAGTTAACGTTCATGCTTGCATTTGTTACAGTTATACTTGCTGAGTTATTGGACTCACTCTTGTTGTTGTTTGTTTATTTTAGGTACCAATGTGAGATCAACATACATGGGGACATGAATGGCTAGTTCAGATTCACGTGCACAATTCCTTCATTAAGAAATAATGATGTCTTTATTAGCTTCTTGGTGGTTAGCTTAATTGGTTCATTTTATTGTTCATCAGTTTTAATTGTAATAATGATTAGAACTATTTGTTATCGTTTCCGCTGTTTGTTATGGAACTAGAACTGTTTCTGTTTATCCAGATTTATTATTAAGCATTGTTTAGTTAAGCTTTGTTTAATTAGTTTGGATTAATTGTTAGAAGTTTTATTATTAGCTAGAAGATGGTAGCATTTCAGGCCATTGTTTGGCTGGGGTGTTACACCTTGTTTTAAAACATCACAATAGATTTAAAAATCTTTTTAGGGTTGGGAAGTATCAAAACTAGGGGTGTGGTCAATTTGGTCTTCAACTCCTAAAAACTCTTTACATTTGTTTATCTATTCAAATGGCTTATCCTTCTTAAGAAGTTGAGTAAGTGAACATGCTGTCTTCGAGAATCCTTCTTTGAATCGGCGATAGTAGCATGCCAGTACTAGAAAGCTTCAGATCTCTATCACTGTCTTTGGTTATTTCCACTCCATAATGGCTTTTACTTTCTCTAGATCAACTTTTATTCCTTCCTTTGTAATAATTTGTCCCAAGAAAGCAACTTCTTTTATCCAGAATTCACATTTGATAAAATTTGCATATAATTGATGTTCTCGTAACTTGGTTAAGGTGATATGCAAATGCTGCTGATGTTCTTCTTTATTCTTGGAGTATAGCAGTATGTCATTTACAAAAACTACCATAAAATGATCCAACTAATCCATGTATACTTGATTACTTGATTCATCAAATTCATGAAATATGCCAGTGCATTTGTCAGACCAAAAGGAACTACTGTGAATTCAAATAATCCATATCTTATGGTGAAAGCGATCTTCTCTCGATCTTGGTCTTTGATCTTGAGTTGATGATTCCGAAATTGCAAATCTCTTTTGGAAAATACTTTCCCTTAAGTTCATCAAATAACTCATCAATTTTGGGTAAAGGATATTTATTTTTGATAGCTATTGCATTCAGTCCTCTGTAATCTATGTACACTCTTCTTGGCAAATAATACTAGTGTTGACCACGGTGAAACACAAGGATGAACAAACTCTTTGTCTATTAACTCATCGAACTGTTTCTTGAGTTCCTTTAGCTAACTTGTTGACATTCTGTATTTATATTTAATGACTAATTTGGTTCCTGAAATTAGTTTTATAACAAGTTCAATCTATCTATTTGTAGGTCTCCCTGGCAATTCTTTTGTAAAAACATCTGGATATTCTTGAACTACTAGGGCTTGAATTACCCCCTCTACTATCATGTTGGTAATGCTTTTCTTCATTTCTTGTATCAAAGTATGATTAGTCTCCACTGTCACTTCCTATCCTTCTAAATTAACAAATGTCACTGACTTTCTTTCATAGTCCACTTTGGCTTTATGTTTTGTTAGCCAATTTATTGCCATTATGGCATCCAATCCTCTTATCTCTAATATTAACAGGTTAGTTTCAAATCTAATCCCTTGTATCTCTATATTCAAATCACTACACCCAAAGAGATTTCATCTTACTTCGAGGTGTTTGAAACACATAGGGATTTTATAAAGAGGCAAAAGGTAGCTGATTTTCACAGCAAACACCAAAGAAAGAAACGAATGTGTAGCTCTAGGGTCAAATAAAACCAATGAATGCTTCGAATGGATTGATAACGTACCAACTATAACGTCTGTAGATCCTACAACTTGGCTAAAATATGGTTGACCCATCCCTGAATCAGTCTTGAAATGCCTCTTCCTCTTGTTGTTGGTGGTCTTATTAGTCTTCTTGTTGGATTCCTAGCCTACATCATTCCTCCTTGATTGGTTGGTGTTGCAGTGATTGGTTTGGGGGCTGGCTACTGCCCTTTAGCTTGCATTTTGGCCACTTCAGATGGCAAGTCTCTCTTTGGACACTGACTTTTGAAATGACCAATTTGTCCACATTGGAAGCATGTTACTACTCCTAGAGGGCAATTCTTTTGGTAATGGTTCCCTCCACATGTATAGTATTGAACCATAATGGGTTGAGGGGCATCGAACTATGGTCTTGTTGCTGCCATGGCTGGTCTTCTCTGTTGGTACTGGAGAGGTAGTGATGTCATCATCCTTTCACGGGGAGCATTTGATGATGATGCCCTTTGTACTGCCTTTCTCATTCAAGTGTTTTCTAGTTCTCCTCTGGCTTCTTTTGATACTAGGAGTTTATTCACCATAGATGACAAATCTTTGAAGTCCAGAGTTTAAATATGAAACTTCGTATATTTCTACAGTCCCTCATTGAATCGCTCCATCTTGTTTTCTTTTTATTAGTGTCTCTTGGGGCATAACGAGCTAGGTGATTTAATGGTGCAAGTATTCAGTCACCGAGCGTCCTCCTTGCTTAAGTGTAAGAAACTCTCGGCATTTCACAGCAACAACATCGGAAGGTATATGAGCTTGATGAAATGCATCTTCAAATTCTTTCCACGATATGTGTATGCTTGAATGCAATGTTTGGTAGTTCATCCACCATACTATAGCTTGACCTTGTAGTTAGTGAGAAGCAAATTAAGTCTTCTCCTTTTCATTGCATTGTATTGTATTGAGTTTTTTTTCAATATCCCTGATCTAATCATCTGCTGCCATTGGATCAGATGATGTTGAAAATATGTATGGTCGGGTCTTTTGAATGTCCGACCACTTAGATGTTATTGTCCCTTCTTGATTAATTGTCACTCCTAATGTAGTCCTTGTAGTTGCTTGTGGTCTTGCGGCTATTTGCTCAGATAGTCTTGTTTGTTGCTTCATCATTTGAGTTTGATTCTATTCTACCTGAAATCTATTCTACTCCATCATGGTTAACACATATGCAAGGTTGGGTTGGTTTTCAGCTGAGTTCACTTCACTTGCATGGTTGTTTCCTTGGGCTCTTCTTGTTCCTATCATTGAAACTCTAATTTGGAGTTTGTTTTTGCAGCGGTTTTTGGGAATGTCAGATAAATTAGTAAGAATTTGAATAGTGGATGAGGGTTGATTGAGCAAGGTAAAGATTAAAGTGAATGGAGAGAGACAAAATTTTGATGAGATTGAGATACAGATATTAATAGCAATCAATTTATAGATTAATTAACACAACATTTTATTTATTTCACACAAATTGTACATACACCGTTCTTAAGGTATATATTACAACTTGTTTTACACACAAAAACTATTTACAAGGTTTACACTTCTACTCTAGCGTAATTTATAAGCTACACCTTAGCTTATGGACTTCTTCAATTTTCACCCTCTAATGGTAGATTGTTGGACATATGCCACACACGTTCCACTAGATCTTCATCCATTGGTTCCTTTCCCTTGACCTGAATGTCTTTGGCTTCAACCTTCTTCTTTGCATCAGAGGAGGATCTGTGAAACAGATGATGATACTAATGAACATTTATGATTGGTTGTGGTTGATCATTTGTCTTCTTCGTGGATCTTCCCTAACATGTGTTGGAACATACAGTGAGTCCCCACATTCTGACATCTCTGTAGCTTCGACCATCTGTTGTCAGCGTAATTCTCTTAGTAGAATATACACTTCATGCTGGGCCGGATATAATTGGAAATATAATTCTTTGTACTCTCCCAACATTCTAGAATACAAGGCTTCTTGATACATAGTGTGTTGAGTCACTTCATCTATACTTTGGTCTTCATCTACTTCTGGCTAGGGCACTAAAAAATTGATGCCATTGTTGAAGTCTTGTGGAATCATGTGATATGGTGAATTGTCAAACTCCTCATCATAATATCCTCGGAGGTACAATACTGCCTTTCGAGCTGCATCTTGGAGGGTGTCCTTCTCTTTAATTCTATACCCTATGAATTTGTGTCATGTATATGGTCTGATGCTTAAGGGAGTCAAGATAACCCAGGCCTTCCATTGATATAATCTCCCCAGAATAAATGTCTCATCAGAGTGGAATATTGGACGATAACAGTTGGTTGTATACAGGAATTGTTGCATCCTCCAAAGTCTGACTGCCCATCCTCTCAATTATTCTAGCTTCGAGTAAATGTAGTACACCATTTGCTTAAAAATGACAATTTGAAATTAGACAAGAAATGGATATAAATCTTTTACCAAATGTAAAATTGAATTTAATTGAATCGACAACAAATAAGGTAGCTCTTATTTGTACTCTCACTCACACAATTCTCAACGTACATCCAGCTTCAGTCCATCTATGCTACACATGTAACAAATGGGTGTAAAATTAGATTATTAGCACTACTATAGCAAATCAGACTAGCTACTTAATTACACGCATCTATATTAGGTAGCTACCTAGCTAAGTAGCTAGCCATGTATTCATGACACAATAATATTAAGCAAGAATATATTGAAGTAAATTAGGAGTACTTACCCATTCTGAAAATAACCAAAGTAATATTATGTTTCTAAACTTAGCTAGCTAGCTATCTAGATCTAAACAAAAACCTAGCTATCATCTCTTTCAATTACAAGGCATATAAGTTATTAGAAGCAATTGAGTGCTAACCTCTTATCACTCAGAAGACGTATATAGATCTACAAGCGATATGTTTTCACCAAACTCCCCAAAGCCAGCCGCCATGTAATATCCCGAACGTCGTTACGGCGTAAGTTTTTAAACAATCGCGAAATCGCCGGTTTTTCGGTAAATCGCGGGAAGAGAAAATATGAATTGTAGAACTTTGTAAAATGAATTAAATAAATTAAAATAATTAATTTAGAAATTTTGGGCTGTCCGGAGGGGTGGGCCAGCCAGCCCAAATGGGGGCCCGTACCCCCTCCCAAACCCTAGCACCCCTTTATAAACCCCTCCTTGGCCCCTCCTCTCCCTCCCCTTGGCAGCCACCACCTCCTCTCCACCTCTTGAGCCTCCCCTCCCCTATTGCTGCCATTGGTGCCCCAAGTGCTGCTGCCTTTGGAGGAGAAGAAAAGAGAAGGAAGGAGAAGAAGGAAGGAGAAGGAGAGGAGAAGGAAGAAGAAGAGGAGGAAAAAAAGTGGGGAAATTCTTTATCGTGGTAATTTTATCCCATCCCAAACCCTCTATTTTAAGATTAATTAGGGTTGTTGGTATGGATTTTAATGGTAGTTAATAGATTAATTGCCCAATTAGAGATTAGCTGTTGTCTGTCTGTAGATTGATTCGCGCAGCGCGGCTTCTCGCGCAGTTTTAATCTAGAAAACGCATTTTCCTGTAGGTTTTCCCAAAGCAAATTTGTAGAGGACTTCCAGATGCATATCCTGTATTTTTTTCGGATTTTTCTACCGTGGTATCTGGGAGATACGGAGTCGGCAATACCGCTGTCCGTCAAGCGGACAGATTGGTACAGCCCGTCGGTAATCCGGAGTTTAAAAATAGTAAACAAATTTTCTGGTCATGGCCATAGTTGAGAAAGTTGTGGATACTTTAGAAATCTAGCTTCTGTATAAATTGTAGAATTGTTAGACCTCTGTGCTGTTGTTGGCACGCGTTTGAATACTGCTATCCAATCTGCCACAACAGAGTTCTTCCTCTGTTTTGGGCATTAATTTACACCTAGCTGTGATTAAAATAGAAATAGTTGTTCTGCATGAAAATTGTAGGTTTTTAAGTAATGAATTCAGAGAGGTATCATTTGATGTATTTCGATGTATATTTTTAAAGATATGAAATTGTGAAGCAGCGCTGCTGCAGAGAGTAATTTGTTGAATTGTTGAGCGGAGAGGAGATTGTGCGGGTTCGGGTTTCTAGCGATGTTTTGTATATTTATGTCGTGCTTGTATGCTGTGGTTGTGTGTTGAGAGTTGTCTTATGGACAGGTGGTCTTGTCTCTGAGCGCTCTTGATCTCTGTTGTACTTCGCTTCGTCGGATCGAGGCAAGTGAACGTAGCGGTGGTTGCTACCGTTTAACTTGTTATTCCTTCTACTTGTAATTTACATTATTATCTTAATTTGATACATTATGTCATGATTGCATGATATTTTAATTGTGAAGATGGTAGCAAATATTTATCCATTGATATGTTGATAATCTGCTAGTAGACATGTAGAATTCTTGCTTAATGTTATAATGTGGAATATGAAAATAACATGTGGTGGATATGCATATATTGAGAGCATGATAATGCTCCTTGTGGATGAATTAATGAGATTTCTGAATCATCATATCATTCATGTCATATCATGTCATTTGCATATGTGGATGTCGCCGCACTTAGCCTCGACCGTCTGGTACAACATCGTATATTGCCGTGTCGATGCACCTCTTCGCCATGAAGCATCGTATATTGCCGTGTCGATGAACTACAATTCCTACCCTGGCAAGAATGATGTGGAACATAGCATGAAACATTCATATGCATTGCATTGTGGAAAGATTCATTTGCATACATATGCAATATATATTGTGGTGATGTTATTTTGTGGAATATACAACTTTCTAGTTGTAATGTGGAATTGGCTCATGTGAGTTACTTGTGGTATGAGGATTGTGTATGTGGTCGTGGAATGGGGTTCGTCCCTTGTGTATGGTAAGGGTTGTGGTGATGGCATCAGATTCTTTTCTCCTGTATTAATTATTGATAGCAATTGTGAATGTGGAAAATAATAATGTGTTGAAGTAAGACATACATATGTTTTATTGCCTTTGGTAGTGGTAGTGGTTGAGGATTTAAAGTAGTCCAATAAGATTAATTTGCTAATGTGTCGGGACCCGGATTTCCAAATCCAGACCCTCTGTGTATTACAGCACTAGTCCCAGATCAAAGCTAGTGCACACAGTCAAACAGTGATGATTATATAACCAATAACGCTTTATTACAATAATAGAGAGTATAGGCCGAAAGGCCTTTTTATTACAAATGAGGTTTCAAGACCTCGCACTCACACAAAAGATAACGTACAGCGGAACCAAAAGTAAATCTAGTGGAGACCCAACAATTCACCACAGTCAATTGACTGGAGAAGCGCAACCTAGTTCTCCGGAAAGCCTTCGTCGAATCCATACGCTCCGTAGTCGAATGTTCCATCTTGAGCTTCATACTCTTCTGAGTATTATTTTAAGTGTAGCATGTGAGTACATAAAGTACTTCGCAAGTCTTGGGAAAATGTAATAGATGTAAGGTTTAACAAAGGGGGGTTGTATGGTTCTTTTGCACAAAGCAATGTTTTATTTCAAATACCATTAGTTATTTTTGGAAGGCATCAACTTAAGTAAGGTAATTGTTTAAACAAAATTTATCAAGTTAAATAGTGAAGGTTACAACCACCAACACTAGATCACTGGCTCTAACTGCCAAGGTTCAAATCAACGGGTTATATCCACCCACACTGGCTATATCCGCCAGGACAACTCCGGGAGTTCCAACCACTCCAGGTTCCCAAAACTTTTTATTTTAAAACCAAAACCAATGAGCTACCATGTGAATGCATTCCTTGTCCGCCCTTGACCGTGAGCACGGCTATTCGAATAGTTTTACACTCTGCAGAGGTTGAACAACTTTACCCACAAGAGACAATTATCTTAATAGTCAACACGCTTCCTTTGGCGTGAGACCCAGATAAAATATCACAAAGCTTTTACCTTACTCTAGTCTAGCGGACACCACCACGAGGTTTCACCGTCAAGGCTTAAACCACCCATCGAAGCCCCTCTTGCGCCAGTATGAGTACAATAAACCATGTCCTCATTGTGAATAACCAAGACACCACGGCACCCACTTTTCACTGGTGGTACCTAAACTAGTCTATCATAAGTTAATCAGCTAGGTCGTACCCATATAGACATGTGGTTGTACGGTAGTGCTCAGTCTGGACAAACACAAGCGTCGGTCCTTAATTGACTAGGGCGGAACATACACTTTACAAGTTCTCGTGCTAACCGCACCAATCCAATCCAACCATCCGCCCTGGTCTAAATCCAATTTTCACATTTTATTTTATTTTAAAAGAACTGTGGCAACTCCAATCACCACTAAATTCTGAGCAAAAGTCCTGTTCCACAAAAATAGAATTTCCCATTTCAAGTTACCAAAGTTTATATAGCACGACTAAGCATTTTACTACCGTTACAACATTTACCAAAGTTTAATAATAATCTCATTATTGAGACAAAGGAAATCCTAGGGTGTCAAAGGTACATGGTTGTCAATGTCAAATGAGGGCATAACAATTGTCGGTTTAACTATTATCTCTAAAACATGAATTATCATTTTATGTAACATAGCAATGCATTAATTTAAAATAATCAAAACATTTCTCAAACATGGGTTCAAGATGTTCAAAGGAGACTTGCCTTCGTGTGTGATTTCTTGATTCTCTTCTTGCAGTCAACAAAGTCTTGACGACGCTTGATTCTACGTGCGAAAAAGACAAAGCAACAAAGCAAATAAATACACCAAAAATTCAAATAAAATTCAAAAATTGAAAAAGAGGAAGTTAAAACGAGGAAGTTATGGCCTCGGGAAGTTTTAATTGAGAGAAAAAGAAAAGAATGATTTTCTGATTTATTTTTGTATTGAAAAATCATAATTATGACGTCAGGAAAATTCAAAATTTGAAACTTTCTGACATGTGGGCCCGGTCCACCGTGGACCGAGTCCACGGACCGGCGACCGTGGCCGAGGTGGCACACTCGGCCGACGTGGACACCACGCGTGCGCCACGCAGCGCCACGCGCGGCTCGGGCCGGCCGCGGACGCCACACGCAGCGCACAGGCGGCTTCGGAGCGGCGGCGGGCGTGGCGACCGGCGGGTGGCGGTGGTCGGCGTCGGCGGAGGAGGAGAGAGAGAATGCGGGGTCACGGGTAGGGTCTCGGCCTTCACCGGCGGGCGGAGGCGACCGGCAAGGCGCACTGGCGGTGGCTCTCGGGTAGCCAGGCGCTTGGGAGGAGGAATAGGTGGAGAAGAGAAAGGCGGTCGAAAAGGTCCTTGGGGGGGCTTTTATAGGACACGGAGGAGGGGAAGGCCGGTGGCCGGAGAAGGAATGGGGAGAGTTTTGCAGCCGCGATTAAGGGAGTAAAAGGGGTGAAAACGGCCGGCGGATTAGTGGGGAGTGATTAGGCATTCAATTGCGCCCTCAATCGGGAATTAAAGCGACGAAAACGGCCGAATTTAGAAGCTCCAATTCGGCACTAATGGAGGAAAGAGAAAGAATGGAAGAAGGAAGAAGAAAGAGAGGTGGAAGAAAGGTATGACGGGTGGGGCCCACCCATCGGTGAGAGAAAGAGAGAGAGGAAGAGGTGAAGGGGTATGGTGCGGCCGGATGGGTGACACGTGGCAAGTGAGATGATCTCGGCCGTTGAATTGAGATGAAGGGGTAAGTGACTTTGCGTGGCTAGGATTAGATCATGTGATGGATGGATTGAATACGGGTGCGCCACGTGGCGGCCTGAGATTAATTCGGATTTAATTTCCAGAAAATGCTAGAAACAATATATTTGCTTAGAAAAATAATAAATAATATTTAAAAATTTCAGAAAATTCATAGAATATTCCTGGAGACATTTTAGACTTAATAAAACTATTTTTAGTTTCGGATTTATTTTTAATAATTTTATAAAATTCATTTTTCCTTTTAAAATTGATTTTTAATTCCAGAAAATTCTCAAAAATTATTTAAAATTTCTGAGAAGGTTAGGAAAAATAAAATGAACTCTTTTTGGCTTTATTAAATTATTTAAAATATATTTTCTTGTTTTAGATTTTGAAATAAAATCCAAAAAAAACCCAAAAAAATCCAAATAAAAGCCAATTGCTTTAAAATAATTACTTTGAATTTAAATTTTTCAAAACTCAAAATTTTGGGATGTTACAAACCTACCCCCTTAGAAAGAATCTCGACCCGAGATTCGGACGACCGGGAAAAGATCGTGAACTCGCTCTTAGGTCTTCTTCTCGCTCCCAAGTTGCTTCAGATTCTGAATGATTACTCCACTGCACCTTACAGAACTTGATGCTCTTGCTTCTTGTACGACGCTCTGCTTCATCCAAAATTTTGACTGGATATTCTGGATATGATAAGCCCTCCTTCAAAGATACTTCTTCTAAAGGCATTTGCTCTTCCGGCACTCTGAGGCACTTTCTTAACTGGGACACATGGAAGACGTTGTGCACATTTGACAACTGAGGTGGAAGCTCCAACTGGTAAGCAACTTCTCCCTTTTTTGCTACTACAGAAAATGGTCCAATGAATCTCGGACCAAGCTTTCCAGTAACGCTGAAACGACGCATCCCTTTGAGTGGTGAAACTTTCAGATACACATGATCTCCAGGTACAAATTCTAATGCTCTTCGGCGATTGTCCGCATAACTTTTCTGTCTTGTTTGTGCTGTTTTTAATCTGTCCTGAATCAGACGGACTTGCTCTTCTGCTTGTCTTAACACATCCGGACCAAATACTTGTCCTTCTCCGGTTTCTTTCCAATATAACGGTGTTCTGCATTTTCTGCCATACAAAGCTTCAAACGGAGACATCTGCAGGCTGGATTGATAACTATTATTACAAGAAAATTCTGCATAGGGTAAACTTTGATCCCAACTTGCTTTATTTGCCAAAGCATAGGCTCTCAACATGTCTTCCAGTATTTGATTTACTCTTTCTATTTGACCATCTGTCTGAGGATGGTATCTCAGATCTTGAAATTTAAATTTGTGCCCAAAATTTCATGCAGCTTCTGCCAAAACCTTGAAGTAAATTGAGATCCTCGATCTGACACAATCTTCTTTGGAACTCCATGCAAACACACGATTCTTGACATATATAACTCTACGAGTCTATCTCCAGAATAAGTGGTCTTTACTAGAATGAATTATGCGACCTTTGTCAGTCGATCCACAATAACCCAGATTGAATCATACCCTGACTTTGTTCTTGGCAAACCAGTTATAAAATCCATACCAATTTCTTCCCATTTCCACTCGGGTATCTGCAAAGGTTGCAAAAGTCCAGCAGGTCTCTGATGTTCAGCTTTAACTCGCTGGCACACATCACACAAGGCTACATATTCAGCAATTTCTCTCTTCATACTGGACCACATGTACCTTTCTTCATACAGGGTGAATTGAATATCCGGAATCATGAGCTTCCTTCAGGATTAACTCTTTTATTTCCTTCTTCTCAGGCACAAGAATTCTTTTCCCAAACCAAAGGATTCCTTCTTCATCTTCTAAAAATCCTGGTGCTTTTCCTTTCTTCATATTCTCTTTAATATCCTTAACATATTTATCCTCTTTTTGAGCTGCCTTAATTTGATCTTGTAAGGTTGGCTGAACCTCCAAAGTAGCTAGGAATCCCTCCTCTACTACTTCTAAATTAAGCCGTTGAAACTCTTCATGAAGTGTGGGCTGTCTTTCTTTAATCATCAAATTATTGCAATAGCTTTTTCTGCTCAAGGCATCCGCTACAACATTAGCCTTTCCTGGATGATAGTGAATTCCAACATCATAATCCTTTATCAACTCAAGGCACCTTCGTTGTCTCAGATTGAGGTCAGGTTGGGTAAATATATACTTCAAACTCTTGTGATCTGTGTAAATTTCACAACGATTACTGATCAAATAATGTCTCCATATTTTTAGAGCATGCACAACGGCAGCTAGTTCTAAATCATGGATTGGATAGTTCTGCTCATGCGGGCGTAATTGCCTTGAAGCATAGGCTACTATCCTACCTTCTTACATCAAAACACAGCCCAAACCTTGTCTAGATGCATCACAGAATACCTCAAAATCATTTCTAATATCTGGGAGCGTTAACACTGGTGCAGAGGTCAACCTCTTTTTCAGTTCTTGAAAACTGGCCACACAAGATTTACTCCATTCAAACTTCTTTTCCTTCTTTAGCAACTGAGTGAGAGGTCTTGCAAGTTTGGAAAATCCTTCTATGAAACGACGATAGTATCCTGCCAAACCCAGAAAACTTCTGATCTCTGTTACTGACTTGGGTTGCGTCCAATTGAGTACATCTGTTACCTTTTCAGGATCTACAGATACTCCTCCTGCAGAAATCACATGACCCAAGAAATCTACTTTCCTCAACCAAAACTCACACTTGCTAAACTTGGCATACAGCTGGTGCTCTCTAAGCTTTTCCAAAACTATCCTCAGATGTTCTGCATGTTCTTTCTCATTCCGGGAGTAGATCAGAATGTCATCAATGGATACGACAACAAACTTATCCAAATACTCCATGAATACTTTATTCATCAGATTCATACAGTATGCAGGAGCATTAGTCAAACCAAAAGACATTACTGTAAACTCATACAGTCCATAACGAGTGGAAAATGCTGTCTTTGGTATATCTTCTGGTCTAATCTTCACTTGATGATAACTTTGTGGAGATCAATCTTAGAGAAGACACATGATCCTTTTAACTGATCAAACATATCATCAATCCTGGGCAATGGGTACTTATTTTTAACTGTCGCATCGTTCAGAGACCTGTAGTCCACACACATACGAAGACTGCCATCCTTATTCTTTACTAGAAGTACTGGTGCTCCCCAAGACGAAGAACTTGGTCTAATAAAACATTTCTCTTGCAGTTCTTGAATCTGCTTCTTAACTTCAGCTAGGTCATTTGCGGACATCCGGTAGGGTCTCTTGGAAATCGGAGCCGTTTCAGGTACTAGGTTAATAACAAATTCAATTTCTCTGTATAGTGGCATTCCTGGTAAATCTTCAGGAAACACATCTGGGTATTCCCTTACTATGGGCACTTTTTCCAAAGTTATTCCCTTCAAGCTGTTCAACCCACAACTATTCTGAGAAGATGACTTTGACTTGTACCTCACTTGAATTCCTTCAGAGTTGGTAAGAGTAATGGCACGATTGGCACAATCTATCTGCCCTTTATACTTGGTTAACCAATCCATACCAAGTATTACATCTAGGCTCTTGGAGTCTATTATAATTAAATTCGCTAGGAATTTTACTCCATTTATATCTATGGTTGCTCTAGGGAAAACCGTACTAGTCTTCATTTCATTTCCAGGTGATTGGACTAGCATAGGGTTCTTTAGCAAACGCGCATCCTAATTATATCTTTCCACAAAATCTTTTGACACAAAAGAATGCGAAGCTCCAGAATCAAATAATACTGATGTAGGTACTGAGTTGACAAGGAACTTACCCAGAACGACGTCTGGTGCATCCTGAGCTGATTCTGCAATGACATGATTAACATGCCCTCTGTTCATTGCTTGTGGAGTCCTTAGAGTTTGAGGTGCTCCACGGCCTTGTCCTGCAGGTGGAGCTCTGGCTGGTGTAGTCCCCAGATTGAAGCGTACAGGAGTCACAGCTGGGCGCTTCTGAGGACAATTATTGGCATAATGTCACATGTTCTTGCAGTTATAACACTGCACTCCAGCCACTGAAGTCTTGTTCTGCTGGGGCGAAACTGCATTGTTTGGTCGAGGAGCTTGAGGAATCGGGCGAGGTCCACTGAATGGTGTCCTTGGCACATTTGGCACTGTGGGTCTGCTGAAATGAGGTGGATTAGGGCGATGCCGGGAACTGCTTGCACTCTGTTGAGCTTGAAACTTCCTCTTCCTAACCTCATACAACTGACGTTGAGCATCTTCTTGAATAATGGCCTTATTCACCATATGCTGAAAGGTTGGATAATCATTTGACACCAACTGCACCTTGAGGTTGGGGTCAAGTCCTTGCATGAATCGCCAAATCTTGGTTGCATCTGTTGCAACATCTTCAGGAGCATACCTGGATAGTTGGGTGAACTTATTCAGGTGCTCGGTGACACTGAGATTTCCTTGCTGCAGCTTGTGAAACTCCATCTTCTTCATTTCCATTATTCCCGTAGGAATATGGGCAGTGCGGAAGGCTTCCTCAAATTCAGCCCAAGTGATGGTTTGCGCATTCTGATGAGCGGCGCAAAAATTCTCCCACCAAGTAGCTGCAATTCCTTTCAGCTGATGGGCAGCATAAAACACCTTCTCATTATCATTGCACTGGGCCAAAATCAACTTCCTTTCCACATCCTTAATCCAATCATCTGCTTCCATTGGATCTACTGCACCGGAAAAGGTTGGCGGTCTGGTCCTCATGAATTCTCCCAACTTGGACTAGGGTGCCTGAAAGGGCGCCTACAGAGCTTGCTGCACTTGGTTCTGGGCAAGAGCTTGAAGCAGTTGCAGTTGCATGGCCATCATCTGTTCCATGCTAGGGGCTTGAGCAGGAGGTGGTGGCATGTTGTTTTTCGATTGAGCATTGGCACCACGGCTGTTGTCGGAATTGTTCCTTGTGTTCACCATCTGAAGCGGTAACCGGGATTAGCCAAAAGGTAAGAGGGAAGTAGCATAGGTAAGAAGTAAGGGGAAACTAAATAACATCACAAACCAACACATAAGAGAGAACACAACAACAACTAGGAAGAAATTTATCTTTGAAATTAAAATATTTTTGAGAATGGTTGTACCACAAGTGCACTAAGGTTTGGTACAGTCCATCTAGCACACCAACATAATATAAAACGTTCTAAGGAAGGTAGACAATTTATTTCGGTACTACTGACTCAATAACTACTCATCCTCCTCGAAGATGCGCTCCTCAGGATCCTCCTCTGGGTCCTCTTCTAGGTCCTCCTCTGAGTCACCCACATGGAGCTGCCTACAACCACACATGGCGCGGTTGCAAGATGCACGAGAACGAGGATGGTTATGACTGGAGGTAGGCAAACGCGAGCAAGAGCGAGAACGGGAGAGACTGCGTCTTCTGCTGGAATCTCCAATGCTAATGTCAGGTAGCGGACTAGGGCGCCGCACACTCTTGCGCGCTGTGAGCAAGGTACGGGGACCTGTGCGCCGAGTCGGAGCCTGGTTGTTTGGGACGACGGCTGGTACAGGTGAAGATGGCGTGTAGTCGATCGAGACTATTTGTCGCTCGAGTCGCCCACTCAAACTCTGTTGCTCGCTCGGATGACCTATGCACGGAGGGTGTCAAAGTGCTGGTAGCTGGAAGTGAGAAGCATCCGAAGCTGTCCAATCTCCTCCAAGGCACTGGCATAGGTAGCTGCCATCGCCTGAGTAAGCTGCACCTGGTGCGTCAGTCGGGGATCGTCCACGGAGATCTCGAAGGGCTCTGGATAGCTATGTCCTGCTCGGGTGGTTGGAAAGAAAGCGAAGGCGTCGCGCAGGATATCCTTATGAATCCGGCACAAGTCAGCTATAGCCAGACGAGCTGCATCTTGGATGGCGTCTGAGCGGTCAGTCCGAGGATGATCGATAGGGTATGTGGGAGAGTTGAATTCCCCTTCCCGTGCATACAGGAATACCTCCATCGTCCAAGAATCTCGGTCCATGATCCTGACTTTCCGCCCCCTGAAAATGGGCGGTTGGGGATACTTCGACATCGCATAAGTCGACGAAGAAGGCCAACAAATGCTCCAATATTCTCGCCATGAGAAAAGTAGTCCCAAGAGTCAACGGAGGATGAACCGGCCATCTACAAGTTTCAAATAATAGAGAAGATCAGTAAAGACATTTTAAACAAGTGAATATAAGATCAAGAATGGAGCAGAAGTAAGGAGATATAGAAAATTTTCTTAAATATTTTTAATAAATATAGGTCCTTAAGGTTTTTGCCATTCTAATCTAGGTCATGTCCTAGAGTCAAGTTGGCTCTGATACCATCTCTGTCGGGACCCGGATTTCCAAATCCAGACCCTCTGTGTATTACAGCACTAGTCCCAGATCAAAGCTAGTGCACACAATCAAACAGTGATGATTACATAACCAACAACGCTTTATTACAATAATAGAGAGTATAGGCCGAAAGGCCTTTTTATTACAAATGAGGTTTCAAGACCTCGCACTTACACAAAAGATAAAGCACAGCGGAAGCAAAAGTAAATCCAGCGGAGACCCAACAATTCGCCACAGGCAATTGACTGAGGAAGCGCAACCTAGTTCTCCGGAAAGCCTTCGTCGAATCCATACACTCCGTAGTCGAATGTTTCATCTTGAGCTTCATACACTTCTGAGTATTATTTTAAGTGTAGCATGTGAGTATATAAAGTACTCCGCAAGTCTTGGGAAAATGCAATAGATGTAAGGTTTAACAAAGGGGGTTGTATGGTTCTTTTGCACAAAGCAATGTTTTATTTCAAATACCATTAGTTATTTTTGGAAGGCATCAACTTAAGTAAGGTAATTGTTTAAACAAAATTTATCAAGTTAAATAGTGAAGGTTACAACCACCAACACTAGATCACTGGCTCTAACTGCCAAGGTTCAAATCAACGGGTTATATCCACCCACACTGGCTACATCCGCCAGGACAACTCCGGGAGTTCCAACTACTCCCGGTTCCCAAAACTTTTTATTTTAAAACCAAAACCAATGAGCTACCATGTGAATGCATTCCTTGCCCGCCGTTGACCGTGGACACGGCTATTCGAATAGTTTTACACTCTGCTGAGGTTGTCTTAATAGTCAACATGCTTCCTTTGGCGTGAGACCCAGATAAAATATCACAATGGTTTTACCTTACTCTAGTCTAGCCAGACACCACCCGCTGAGGTTTCACCGCTGAAGGGTTAAACCACCCAGTCAGAAGCCTCCTCTTGCGCCGTATGAGTACAGTAAACCCAGTCCCTCACTGTGAATAACCAGTACACCCTGGCACCCACTTTCCACTGGTGGTACCTAAACTAGTCTATCATAAGTTAATTAGCTAGGTCGTTCCCATATAGACATGTGGTTGTACGGTAGTGCTCAGTTTGGACAAACACAAGCGTCGGTCCTTAATTGACTAGGGCGGAACATACACTTTACAAGTTCTCGTGCTAACCGCACCAATTCAATCCAACCATCCGTCCTGGTCTAAATCCAATTTTCACATTTTATCTTATTTTAAAAGAACTGTGGCAACTCCAATCACCACTAAATTTTGAGCAAAAGGTTATATAGCACGACTAAATATTTTACTACCGTTACAACATTTACCAAAGTTTAATAATAATCTCATTATTGAGACAAAGGAAATCCTAGGGTGTCTAAGGTACATGGTTGTCAATGTCAAATGAGGGCATAACAATTGTCGATTTAACTATTATCTCTAAAACATGAATAATCATTTTATGTAACATAGCAATGTATTAATTTAAAATAATCAAAACATTTCTCAAACATGGGTTCAAGATGTTCAAAGGAGACTTGCCTTCGTGTGTGATTTCTTGATTCTCTTGCTGCAGGTCGACAAAGTCTTCGGCGACGTCGGATTCTACGCGCGAAAAAGACAAAGCAACAAAGCAAATAAATACACCAAAAAATCAAATAAAATTCAAAAATTGAAAAAGAGTGTATATTTGAGTAGTTCATGATTTTAGAAAAAAATTAGAAATTTAAACGGGTCAAATCGGAGTTAAAACGAGGAAGTTATGGCCTCGGGAAGTTTTAATTGAGAGAAAAAGAAAAGGATGATTTTCCGATTTATTTTTGTATTGAAAAATCATAATTATGACGTCAGCAAAATTCGAAATTTGAAAATTTCTGACATGTGGGCCCGGTCCACCGTGGACCGAGTCCACGGATCGGCGACCGTGGCCGAGGTGGCGCCGGCAGGCTTGGAGCGGCGGCGGCGGCGCGGCCGGTGGCCGGCGGTGGTCGGCGTCGGCGGGAGGAGGAGAGGAGAATGCGGGGTCACGGGAGGTCCCGCCTTACCGACGGCAGGGCGGAGGCGGCCGGCATGGCGCAAGCAAGCAAGGCAAGGCGCCTGGCGGTGGCTCTCGGGTAGCTTCGGCGCTCGGGAGGGGAGGGGAATAGGTGGAGAAGAGAAAGGCGGTGCCGAAAAGGTCCTTGGGGGGCTTTTATAGGACACGGAGGAGGGGAAGGCCGGCGGCTGGAGAAGGAATGGGGAGAGTTTTGCGGCCGTGATTAAGGGAGTAAAAGGGGTGAAAACGGCCGGCGAATTAGTGGAGAGTGATTAGGCATTCAATTGCGCCCTCAATCGGGAATTAAAGCGACGAAAACAGCCGAATTTAGAAGCTCCAATTCGGCACTAATGGAGGAAAGAGAAAGAATGGAAGAAGGAAGAAGAAAGAGAGGTGGAAGAAAGGTATGACGGGTGGGGCCCACCTGTCGGTCAGAGAAAGAGAGAGAGGAAGAGGTGAAGGGGTATGGTGCGGCCGGATGGGTGACACGTGGCAAGTGAGATGATCTTGGCCGTTGAATTGAGATGAATGGGTAAGTGACTTTGGGTGGCTAGGATTAGATCATGTGATGGATGGATTGAATACGGGCGCGACACGTGGCGACCTGAGATTAATTCAGATTTAATTTTCGGATTTAATTTTCAAAAAATGCTAGAAACAATATAATTGCTTAGAAAAATAATAATTAATATTTAAAAATTCCAAAAAATTCATAGAATATTCCTGGAGACATTTTAGAATTAATAAAAATATTTTTAGTTTCGGATTTAGTTTTAATAATTTTATAAAATTCCTTTTTCCTTTTAAAATTGATTTTTAATTCAGAAAATTCTCAAAAATTATTTAAAAATTCTGAGAAGGTTAGGAAAAATAAAATGAACTCTTTTTGGCTTTATTAAATTATTTAAAATAGATTTTCTTGTTTTAGATTTTGAAATAAAATCCAAAAAACCCAGAAAAATCCAAATAAAAGTCAATTGCTTTAAAATAATTAATTTGAATTTAAATTTTTCAAAACTCAAAATTTTGGAAGTTACATAATGCTTTACCGTCTTTGATGGTGATTTGCGCTTGAGGTTATAAACATTGTTAATTATGGAAGATTAAATGTTGATGAGTAATCTATTGTGGTTTGTGGAAAGATTAGATGTTTCCTTTGCAATTATTTGTGGATAAAATGATAGCTTTTATATGCCAATTAAATCTGAAATTGAAGATGTATGATCAATGGAAGATTTATGGTGATTAATAATTATGGACATGAATTGTGGTTGTAATTGTATGAAATTATAAATGATGATGTATAATTGTTTGTAGTTTGAATAGCCTGTTAAACAGTTTGCTTACTGAGATTTTTTATCTCACCCTTGTTTCCCCCTCCCTACAGGTGGACTTTGAGCATGCATTGCGAAGGGTAGAGCAGCACCATATTGTTGCACATGGATTTTGTTTTAATGATGAAATAAAGTTGAAGAACTCTAGTCTTTGCTTAGTTATCCTGTTGATGAATGTTTCATCTTATTATTATTTAATTCAGAACCGTCCCTTGGTTATCATGTTGAAGTTGATTATGAATATTGAATTGATATCGCTATCCTGTTATTCCTTAGTTGTTTACGCTTCTGCTTATACTATCCTGTTTAGTAATTGTTGCCAGTTTAATTTATCTTATAAATTGGCTAGTTGTGAAGTAGTTTTAGTAGCATCCCAAGATAATGTGGGTCCTGGGGTGTTACACGCCAGCTCCACTGATGCATTGCAATGAAGACAGATTTGTGTTGAGACCACGTACGCTCGATATTTAATAGCCTAGATTATCCCAGACGGTTCCAACCACAACAGTCTATGATACGAATATTATCACAGACGGTTCGTATTAATAACCGTCTGTGATAATTCACAGAAGGTTATTCGTACAAACCGTCTGTGATGTCCGCAATATCACAGACGGTTTGTTATAAGAACTGTCTGTGATGTCCACAATATCATAGACAGATTTTTGTACGAATCGTCTGTGATGTTCGCAACTTTCACAGATAGTTATTAACATGAATCGTCTGTGATGTCTCAATATCACAGACGGTTCGTGTTAATAACCGTCTGTAAAAATATCATAGATGGTTGTTAGTATAAACCGTCTGTGATAGTTTAAGCACAGACAGTTCCGCATGAACTGTCTGTGATTTAGTCGTCCAGTATAGTCTCGACGTACTAGCAATCGCTATACTCATCACTCAAGTCAAGATTATCACGAACCATCCATCGGTTGCACCACCTGTTTGCTTTGGTAAGAATTTGTGAGAATATGGTAAGAACTTGAGTGTGTGTGACGTTTGTAAACCTCCAGCACCTAGTAGTGATAGGAAACTAACATCTTTCTTGTCAGTTTCTTATTTCTACTAACAATGGCAGGATCACAAAATTCGAAACATGGTGGCAAGGATGATGGTCCACCTTCTGAACTTGAGAGTGTTGGACCTCTCACTCCTTGCACCGGATGCTTCTGCAACACTTCAACTGTGAGGTCAACAAGAGAACAGAGGAGATCTACAATGTGTTGAATCGACTCAATGCACCCACACCACCATCAACAAAAGAGTTGAGAACCTTGAGCAATGTCCACCCCCAGGTTCTCAACATGCTCTGTCTTCCCCTCACTCTTTAGCAGATCAGCATGACGATGTTGAAGAGGACAACTGCAATGCCAACACTGAAACTAAGGGCCCCGATGACTGCGACCATCGTCGACTCCGGCCAAACTGACGAGGTATGGGCAGGATGCAAAGAGTTACATGATAATGATGCATTAACTAAAGTCAAGTTTACAATACATCCATTTGCTGGCAGGTATGACCCTGAAGCTTATCTTGATTGAGAATTACAATTAGATCAAAAATTCACATGCCATGATTTTCCTGATAATAAAATAGTTAAGGTTGCTACTAGTGAATTCACTGATTTTGCATCAATTTGGTGGAGAGAACAATGTAGACTACCACATGTACCTAGGACTTGGAATGCTTTGAAGAGAGTCATGGGAGCTAGTTCTGTGCCTTCATATTTTTCATGTGACATGTTAAATAAATTGTAATATTTAAAATAAGACAATAGATCAGTAGAGGAATACTATCAAGAATTGCAAATTAGTTTATTGCGTTGTGGTTTGGAAGAAACCGAAGAAGCTAAAATGGCTAGAATTTTGGGAGGGCTTAACCGAAAAATTCAGGACATACTTGACTATAAGGAATATAATTATGCCGCCCATTTATTTTATCTTGCTTGCAAAGTTGAAAGGGAAGGACAGGGACACCACATGAGAACAAGGAGTCATTTTATAGGTTCTTCGGTCCTCCAAACAAAGTGCTGGAACCACAAGGGTACCCCTTCCATCTACACCAAGCCGAGGGTGCTCTACTTCTACTACCATGCCCTCACGTGCACCCGAAGCAAGCAAGACTACAACCGCTCAAGCTCCCACCAAATCTGCTCCAACAAAGAGTGCATCTTCAGTTGCTTCCATTGGACGTACAAGGGACATCAAATGTCACAAGTGCAAAGGTTTGGGCACTTCATGGGAGAGTGCCCATGTAAGCTAGCTCTCATTGTGAGAGAAGATGGTGAGTACACTTCAGCTAGTGAAATTGATGAAGAATATACACTAAGTGCAAATGACCATGCAGGTGATAAGATTGACACTAATGATGAACAAGAATAATAATTGAGTACTGAAGCTTCAAACGAGTACATGAGTCTTATACTGAAACGTGTGCTTAGTGCACAAATGAAGAGTGTTGAACAGAACCAACGACATAATTTGTTTCAAACCAAGTTCGTCATCAAGGAGCGTTCATGTCGTGTCATCATCGATGGTGGAAGTTGCAACAACTTAGATGGCTTGGAGATGGTCGAGAATGATTCAACTCATGTGGTAAGTTGAAAGTAACCAAAACTATGAGAGTACAATTTTCGCTTAGTTCATATCATGATTATGTTGATTGCGATCTCGTTCATATGCAATCATGCTCCTTGCTTTTTGGTAGACCATGGCAGTTTGATAAGGATTCCACTCATCATGGAAGAACTAATCAATGTATTGTCATGCACAAGGGCAAGAAAATTATTTTACACCGAATGTCTTCCAAAGACATTATTAAAGATGAAATTGAACGATCTGAACATGAGAAAAGGAGAATGCTAAAAGTGAGGATTAGACCATAGCTAAAGAGTGCTTTTCACCTAAAAAGAAAGAAGCAAAAGAATCAAATGGTAGAAAGAATGAAATTAAATTGAAAAGTGTTGTTCTATTAGCTACTAAATCTGATTTCAATGACTTGGAAGTGGAAAATTTTGTTTGCTTTGCCTTACTTTGCAAAGATGCTTTATTTTCATTTGACGATTTGGCAGCATCTTTGCTTCTGCTGTCACTAACATTTTACAGGAGTTTAATGATGTATTTCCATCTAAAATACCCCTGGGGCTACCACCTATTAGAGGAATTGAGCATCAAATTGACTTGATCCTGGAGCTTCTTTGCCAAACCGTGCACCATACAGAACTAATCCAGAGGAAACTAAGAAAATTTAGCATCAACTGCAAGACTTGCTTGACAAATGGTACGTACGTAAAAGCCTTAGTCCTTGTGTTGTTCCTGTAATTTTAGTTCATAAGAAAGACGGATCTTGGTGAATGTGTGTTAATTGTAGAGCAATTAATAATATCACTGCTAGATATCATCATCATCATATTCCTTGGTTAGATGATATGCTTGATGAATTAAGTGGCTCTACTGTTTTCTCTAAAGTTGACTTGTGAAGTGGATACCACCAAATTAGAATGAAAATTGGAGATAAATAGAAAACTGCTTTTAAAACTAAGTTCGGATTATATGAGTGGTTAGTGATGCCTTTTGGTTTAACTAATGCACCTAGCACTTTCATAAGATTAATGAACAAAGTTTTATGTGCTTTCATTGATAAATTTGTGGTGGTTTATTCTGATGATATATTAATTTACAGCAAGTCACTTGATGAACATCTTGAACACTTACATGCTGTCATTATTGCTTTGAGAGATGCACGTTTGTTTGGTAACCTCAAAAAGTGCACCTTTTGCACTGATCAAGTTTGTTTTCTTGGCTATATTGTTACTCCGTAGGGAATTAAGGTAGATGAAGCCAAGATTGAAGCTATAAAGAGTTGCTGACACTGTAAATGGTCACACAATTACGAAGCTTTCATGGACTTGCGGGATTCTATCGTTGCTTTGTGAAGGATTTCAACACCATCGCCGCACCACTTAATGAATTGAGGAAGAAATGTATTCCTTTCAAATGGGGACAAGCACAAGAAGAAGCTTTCAACCTTCTCAAAGAATAGCTCACAAATGCACCATTTCTCCAACTTCCTAATTTCGGTAATACTTTTGAACTTGAGTGCGATGCTAGTGGAATTGGAATTAGTGGCGTGTTACTTCAAGAAAGTAAATCTATTGCTTACTTTAGTGAGAAATTGAATGGGCCAATTCTGAATTATTCAACTTATGATAAAGAATTATATGCTCTTGTTCATGCAGTTGAAACTTGGCAACATTATTTATGGCCTAAAGAATTTGTTATTCATTCCGATCATAAATCGTTGAAACACTCTAGAAGTCAAGCTAAATTGAATAGACGACATGCTCGCTGGGTTGAATTCATATAATCTTTTCCTTATGTCATAAAACACAAGAAAGGAAAGAAAAATGTGATTGCTGATGCATTGTCTCGACGATGTATTTTGTTATCTCAATTTGAATGTAGAATTTTTTGCCCAGAGACAATAAAGGAACTATACGTTCTTGATAATGAGTTTAAAGATGCCATGTCTAATTGAAGAGATGGAAGAAGCTGGAATAAATTTGTTTGCAATGATAGGTTTTTGTTTAGAGCTAACAAGCTATGCATTCTAGCTAGCTCTGTTCGTCTTTTGTTGTTACAGGAGGCGCATACAGGAGGATTAATGGGACACTGGCATCAAGAAGACGAAGAACATCCTCGTTGAACATTTCTATTGGCCAAGGATGAGGTGCGACGTCAAGCGCTACATTCCGCGATGCTCTACATGCTAAAAAGCTAAGTCACGATTGAATCCACATAGCTTATACATGCCTCTTCCTATTCCTAGTGTTCCTTGGCATATTTTATTCCTTGTCATAAGAGGGATGATGCTACACATGTTGCTGATTTATTTTTCAGGGAAATTGTTGATCTACACTGCGTACCAAACACAATTATTTCAGACCGTGATGCGAAGTTTCTGAGTCACTTTTGGAGGACACTTTGGGGAAAACCTAGGATAAAGCTGTTGTTTTCCACTACTTGTTACGCCTAAACTAATGGACAAATTGAAGTTGTCAATCGTACCTTGCCAACAATGTTGAGGGCTATTTTGAAGAAGAATTTGAAGATGTGGGAAGAATATTTACCTCATGTGGAGTTTTCTTACATCAATCGCTGCATTCAACCACAAAGATGAGCCCTTTTTAGATTGTATATGGTTTTGCTCCTCGCGCTCCAATTGATCTACTACCTCTACCAACTTCGAAAAAAGGTAAATTTTGGTGCAAAGATACGTTTTGAGTTTGTTGTTAAAATGCATGAGACTAATAAAAAGAACATTGAGCGCATGAATGAGAAGTATCAAGTTTCAGGAAGTCAAGGTGAAAAAGAAATTACATTTGCACTTGGTGATATTGTTTGGTTGCATTTAAGAAAAGAAAGATTTCCTGAATTGAGAAAGTCAAAACTTATGCCTAGAGCAGATGGTCTATTCAAAGTGTTAGAAAAGATTAACGATAATGCATATAAGCTTGATCTGCCTGTAGAGTTTGGGGTTAGTCCCACATTTAACATTACAAACTTAAAACCATAATTGGGAGAAGAAAGTGAGTCGAGGACGACTCCAATTCAAGAAAGGAAGGATGATGAGGACATCACACTTTTGGATACGAACAAGATTTTTCAACCTGAAGCAATGCAAGGGTCAATTACAAGGGCACATGCATGACAACTAAATTATTAGGTAAACTCTTTCCTAGGAATGCATAACTGTGTAATGGAGAATAGACTGCTACCCAACACATGTAATGTTCTTTTACTCGGGAACTTAGGAGTTGATCAAGTGCAAGGAGTACAAAATGAAGAGAAGCATGTGCAAGTAGGGTACAAAAGTTTCCACATCACTTTGGTGCTAGCTCAAGCAACAGTTCGACTGGGACAAGTTTTGCAATCCAATTCGGCCTCCAGAGAAAACACCAATTCAAACATACATAGAATTTGCATATGAACTATATTTGAGGTGTCCGAATAAAGGATAGAAAGCATGACTCGTCCACTTTCCAATGGATCGAGCCCCATCTCTAAATTCATTCGGTGCGCACCGCAATCTCTAAAACAATCCAGTGATGATCCAGCCTAACAGGGCCGACTTCAAACGCTCATAGAATTCACATCAAGAGTTTGTTTGGAGCGTGTGAGTGCAGCATGGAAAGCATATCTTGCTCTCTTTCCAACAGATCTGGCCCCATCCCAAAATTCCTTCTATGCACATCGAAATCAGCAAAATAATCTTTCAGTTTTAGAAACAGAGATTGAATCAAATATGATTTGATTAGTTTTCATATGGCAAGGGCCTGCGTGCCCCTATAAATAGAGGCTCAATTGGCCATGTAACTCAGGCTTGTTTAGATTAGTTCTCCCCCGTGGAACTTCGTCGTGTTCTTATGTCAGCTAGACCAACAACTGCATTATATGCCTCAACCCTTTCATGTTCCTATTGATATTCACAATATTTAGATTGCTCTTATCTTGTTCTTGCTTGTTTTTCGATTGCTCACAGGAATTGAACCTCGTGTTCAGGTCAATCGCGTTCTTGGCACGGTTGATAATGACAAGGGTGTGGTGTAGTGATTACAAGACAAACTTTGTCGTCTCGGTCAAGTAGCCTCATCGTCAACTCATATCAATCAATCGAAGTTATCATTCTCATCGGAAGATCGGGCCAATTTCCTTCATCACCACCTCCTTCTCCTTAATGTTATAGCCACCGCTGCTATCCTAACCCATCTCCTCAAGGATCACACAGGATGATCCATCACGGCAAGGTCCACGAAAGTGACCCCTCTTTTTGGTACCTTGATGCCAAAGGGGAGAAGAAGCAAGAAGAAGAAGCCAAAGAAGAAGAAGAAGCCTGGAGCAAGTTGAAGTTATTTTACTTAAGTTGTATGGAACTTCTTATATTTATGGTGCTATGATGTAATTTACCTTGTCTATGGCTATTGAACTTGTACTTTGTGGAATTTGATATTGCTACTTGGTCATATTTTGCTTATATTGAATGAACTTGTGGTTTACACTCATATATAACACTCATACTGGATGTCATCCATAGTCTCAACCAGAGGTGGGAGATGGGTCGTGTTTTTCTGGGCAGCCCGAGGCACGGCCAGCCCAGCACAGCCCAAGCACAGCCTGGCCTGACACGTGGCGGGCTGTGCTAGTATGGCACGAACGGTGGGCTAGGCTGGGGATGGAAAGCTGGCCCGTTAGGCGGCATGGCATAGCACGGCGAACTGGGCCGTGCTCGGGTCGGCCTAGCAAGGGAAGCACAGCCGACACAGATGGCACTCCACCTCCTGTGCCGACGCTCCGCTTCCCGAACCGCTCTTTGCCTCTCGCCCGCTACTGCTCTGCCTCCTGCCCGCCACTCCGCCTCCTACGCTGGTGCTCCGCCTCTCACACCGCCGCTCCGCTCCGCCTCCCATGCCGGTGCTCCACCTCCCGCTCTACCACTCCGCCTCCTACCCATCGCTCCACTCTGCCTCCCGCCCACCATTCAACCTCCTGAGAGACCATGTGAGAGGTGCTCCCATGCTTGTAATGAGTAATTGACACGTATGCTGAAAAGTTTGAGAAATGGATCGCTGCTCCTATGCTGCTGCTGTCTCCAGATTTTACTATGCGGAACTACCGTCGTTTGCACGGTGGTACTACCGCCATGGGGAGAGGTACTACCATGTGCGCGCAGACAGAACAGTGAGCGCATAAAACTTGAATTTGATTTGGTTGGTTGTGTGACTATTGCATATGGTAATTCCATTATCTCGAGCGGTGCTATGTGATGTGTTTCTTGTCTGTGTTGGTTGCAGGATGTCGAGGCGGAGTCGTGGCGAGGCACAGGATGACCGGACTAGGCACAGGCGGTGCTGAGGTCAGAACGGTCGGGATGTGCTGAAGACGGCGCGGACTCGATGTGATTGCGAGGTGTGCACAGCAAGGAACGAGGAAGCTTCCCGAAAGGTGCAGCAAGGGCGTTTTGGGAAAAGCGCAAGACTGCAAAAGCGGAAGCGGATTCGGTTCGAGTTAGTGGATAAAGCAATAGGGTTGTTGGCACTAATGGGTAAAGCGTTGCTGTGAACCCATTAGTGGACACTATAAAAGGAGATGGAGAGGCATGTGGACAAAGTGAGAGTTTAGGGTTTCTTTCTCTCCATGTGTTGTGTCTTTTTCCTTTTCAGTTTGGGTTGTTGAGGAGTTAGTGCGAGAAGAGCAGCTGTTGTTCTGCCCTTTCCCCCTCTCTTTGTGTTCTTGGGTGTGTTCTTGATTTCTTCCAAATGTCCATGCGTATGAGGACGTATTGTGGGATGGATTGGTTGTACCAACCCGTGTAATCTTTCACCCCCCTCTATCAATCTGAGAAATCAAGTTTTTTTAAGTTATTTTGAATTTTCGGATGCTCCCTGTTCTTCGTTGCTGTGTCTCAGTTCGTGCATCTTGTGGGGAATTTTTGATTTTCTAGTCGTTGTTTGTTGATGCTATGAACTAGGGAGATTATCTAGATCACCTGAGCATCCCATTTTCGAAATCAGAGGGGAAAATCAAGACGAGATCTTCTCTCTCAAATCTGGCGCAGTTCTTCTTTGTTTGTGGCTATTTCTAGGGTTTTTGTCTCCTCTTTTGATTCTCAAGAGGAATCTTGAAATTGATTCTTGGCTTACTCTTCTGAGAGTGTTTCCTTGCTATCCTCAAAGTTTCCCAAGCCAAGAATCTTGCGAATTTCTCAGATTTTAGATTTGCTGTCGCCTGATTTCTTCGTGCGGTACTACCTCTCCTCGAAAGGTACTACCGCTCGTCTCAGCGGTACTATCGCTTGCTGGCAGAACACCCAGAATCTATTTTTCTTATTGGTTTCTCTCTGGATTTATTTTATTCTATGATCTGTGATTTCCAGTGAGTGCTCTTCTGCTGTGTGGATACTTGAGGGGAGGATTCTTAATTTTTGAAGGCACCATTCACCCCCCTCTGTTGCCATTTCGGTCCCACACCTCCCACGTTGACACTCCGGCTCCTACGCCGACGTTACGCCTCCTGCCCGCCGCTCCGCCTCCCATGCCGCCGCTCTGCCTGGCCTCCCACCCACGGCCATGACTTCCTCGCAGTGGCCGGCTGTAGGGAAAACACGGGGAGACGGAGGGGGAGCCGGCACATGGGGCTAGAGGCACAAGGGTGCGACGGCTAGTGAGGAAGGGAGGCGGCACAAAGGAGGTGGCGGTGTCGTAGCTGAGGGCCGGTGCAATGCAGGGGAAAGGCGCCATGGATCTAGATCGGGGAGAGGGAGGAGAGATCGAGAGGAAGATCGAAGAACGGGGGAGGCTAGGAGGGGATAAGGTTGAAAGGCCAATGTCCCAGTGCTCGGCCGAAGAAAAGAAGAAAAGGGAGGAAGGAAAAAAGAAAGAGAAGAGGGGAAGAAAAGAGCTGAAAGAAAGGAAAAAAAGAAAAGGGAGGAAAGAAATTAAGCGTGCATCTAATAAAAATTGTTCTTCGCAGTTATTTAACTCTGAGCATTTTGTTGCAGGTTAAATTATTTAGTAAAACCTTGTTAGTCGTATTAAATTGTAAGCCCCACTAACAAATATTTATGATTAGTAAAAATAAATTTTGTGTTGTTAGTAGATTAAATTTTAACGTGTACTGATTAAATGTTGAATACTTGTTTAAATAATTCCGATGCTAATTTAAATAATTAATTAATTTAGTACTCACATGTAAATGGTAGAAACCCATTAAGAATTGTTTAGAATCTCTAAAATAAATTAAATGCCATATGGAGATTTAAAATTTGTATGTGATTAAATAAAATTACTCACAGCGATTAAACCTTAATGCAACAATTAAAATAGAAGTTAACTTGTAAAAATCTAAAATCATCTAAAACCTGTAGGGCTAGAGAAGAAGATCAAACAAATTCAATAGGTCAAATAGATTTTCTGTGTTAAAAGGTCTGGTTCCGACCACTTTGTCACATTGAAAGACCACCTCGTGCACATTGGAGACTTAGATTGACCATGTCATCAAAAATCATATGAAAATAGGTAGCAGGGAGAGTTTAAAAGAAATGTGTACTAGTGGAGGTTGAAGTACCATAAAATAGTTATATGGGAAAAGTCAAACTCTGACGTACTTCCAAGTGTTTATTTTGTACATTTTTTGTCTTTACAAATCAACATATTCTAACATACATTTATAATTTGTACTACATAGCTCGCCCCGTTGTGATTTTATTTTAGTAAGCACATTAATACTATATAAGCTTCTAATTATAATATAGCCCCCTTCACCCACTGCCTTTTTAATTCTACCATTTGATGAGATAACCACCCCATGTTGTTGCAATTAACCATATGTAAATAGAGAGTCTGTTATTAGTGCATCCATTCCAAGTAGGTACTGATCTTTCTAGAAACTATTTAAAATTGATTTCTTAACTATAGTAAATTACACTCATGACTCTGCTTGAACTTTTCTATTTGACCAGCTGGCAGCCCTATGCCGGGTGATAGGCTAGATGGCAATGTACGCCACAGTCCGATCTGCACCCAGATATACATGCGGCTAGATTAGATGGTCAAGTTCGGAGGTGGAATGGCATAAGACAATGGTATGAAATTTTAACTAGTTTTTAACGAGGCGAGTATGAGAGAAATGGAGATGGCGGCCGCCGCCACAATCGTCTCTGTCGTCTTTATCGTGTATAGTTACTTCGGGCTGGGCTTAAACTGATATGACACAAACACCGGTATGACAGACTTTGAGTCATGCCTAGGCCTAACCGACACGCGGGCTAGCATGATATGGCACGGTAAAGTGACCAAACCGAATTGGCAACAGCACGAAAACACGGCCCAAATGACAGTGGGCCCAGGCTGGGCCGTGCCCGCGCACGGCACCGATGCCCACCTCTAGTACTTCCACTCGTCGAGGTTGCATTACAAAGCTGCGTACGACTTACAAACCAAACTGTCTTGCGTTCAGTTAACTGTCTTGCCGTGTACAACAAACAAAATTAGCTCATATTTATCAAGACACTTACTAAGCACTAGTTAAGCTACTTAGACAATTTGATCTTTACTTGCTCACGAAATTTCTACTAGAAAAAGCATGTTGGCATCTCCATGCCGCCTTGCTACATGCATGTCCAGTCAACACCCAACTCAAATCAACTAGAACCTTTCCTTTTATCGCTTTATCTCCCAGGCATGTTTTATCCAACACATGCAGGTTATGTCTAGTCAAATATAATTTAACTTTGTCTACTTAGAAAATAAATAAATATCCAACAAAGCAAACACGTGGCGGGGCGCGTCCACTCCCAAGTCTCCGGTGCCGCCACCACCATGGCTCGGAGAGCTCGCCGCTGCCCTCCATGGCTCATAAACTTCCAAAAAAACAAATTCAGAACATTCAAATTGATTCAGAAACTTTGGATTAAAAAACCTTTGGTTCGAACACTTCCGATTCAAAACTTCCAAAATTTTATTCCCAAAAGTTCAGTTCAAAATCAAAACTTTCACATACCCTCTCCCTTGCCGCCTCCATGGTGGGACTTGGTCGACGGCACGGCCACGGCGCGGTGGCGCATGTGATAGAGAAGGGGGAAGGGCTCTTCACCACCAGATCCAGTGGAACCTTGTGGCGGGGCAGGCCGTGCAGCGAGGAGGAAGCACGGCGGCACGGTGGAGCTCGTGGATGGACGGTGGCATGGCGAAGCCGCTGAGGCGGGATGCGAGCAAAAAAGAGAGCAAGAGGCGAGCGATAGAGAAGAAGGCTGACTCGCGGACTCGCCTCACGTCTCAAAATCGAACGGGGGCAACGAATAGCAGACGCATGCCTGGGGCTTTCCCTCTCCTTCCACGTGTCACTCGCACGATGTTGCTGGGACTCTCCAACCGCCCACGCGTCGCACAAAGAAGGGCATCCGTGCGAAGTTCGTAGTGAGGGAGGGTAACTAGGGTTGGAAACGGATGGGATACGGTTGAATAATATCAAATACGAATACGAATCCATATTTTTAAAATGAATACGAATACGAATTCGAATATTCTCAAATACGAATACAAATATTCTCGAATACGAATACGGATATTTTCGAATACGGATTTTCTCGGATACGAATATCGGATAAAACGGATTCCTAGCTATTTTGGCGATTTTCACGGTTTTGACCGGTTACCGTTTTAAACCACCTAAATTCAAATTTTGAATCACAAAATTTGTACGAATTTTTCATGGGTTCTAAAAACGGATCGAATACGAATCGAATAGTCTCGAATACGGATACGGATACGAATATTCTTGAATACGAATACGAATACTCTCAAATACGGATACGAATATTCTCGAATACGAATACGAATATTTTCAAATACGGATTTTTGCTTACCATATTCGTGTTTTCTCGGATACGAATATCGGATAATACGAATTATCCGTTACCGTTTTCCACCCCTAAGGGTAACCTCAAATAAGGTTGTGGATTTGCATGGTATGGGATGCTGCTGTGCATTCGGTTAGTTCGGTAAATTCAATTCGGTATATATGGTATATACGGTAAATATGGTATTGTTAGTTCGGTAGTATACGGTATTTTTAAAAATACCGTTCGGTATCGGTAAATCCCAATTTATTTTGGTGTGGTATCGGTAAATACCATATTTACCAAAGTTGACGTAAATTGCAAACGATATAGTGACTAGCGAGACGAGTATGCGACAATATATACTACTAGCAATAGAATTAGTACTTTAGAAACACTCCAATGGAGTATAGAGATTCGACGGCATAAGCATAAAGCAATAAAGCATAATAATTAATGTTAATGATGTGCTTTGCCTATTTTTAGCAACCACAAAAACTTAATCAATAGTCTACACATGAAATGTGGTTGCCTGACGCTGCATTGTGTCAACCATTGGTACTAGGAGATGGTGCATCACATGATCTGCATCTGATATGACATGCTAGGAATGACACCTTTCCCTGTATAGGCTAATTTTTTGGTTTCTTCGGTTTTTAGCCGGTTTTTCCCGAAAAAACCAAACACGAAAAAAGCCTAAAATATGGAAACCGGACCGAATACCGAAAACCGGTCAAACCAAGTTGACCGGTTCAATTCGGTATTTCGGGTCCAGTTTTTTCGGTTCAGTTGAGATGTGCACAACCCTACTCTATGCTTTGGCGGCTCTTTTTTTTCTTCTTTTCAAAATAACTTATTAATTTATTGACATTCAGTTCAATCGTACAAATACTTATGCTAAGACTAAAAGCCATCGATCATAACCATAAGCCATCAGCCGCAGCAGAAAATAACCTGCCCTTAAAGCCATCGGAAGCTTAATTAATTTCGTTTCCAGCAAGGACGCTGCTTATATTGCTTCTCTTGTAAATTCACTGTAAGACAAATATTTTCGTAGCTTACATAATAAGGCAATTTTTAGGAAGATGTTGAGCCCTATCGAGTAACGAGTTCTAAAATAACTCTTCTTAAGAAGCACCTTCAACAAGTGAACACCTGGTCGTCTAATATTGAGCCTTGCATCTTTACCATTACATGAGGCAAAACTAAAGGGATTGGGATTGCTTCTTACCACAGGATATGGGAATCTCCTAGTTCTTTTATATAGGAGGAGATGGCTCTACATTTTCACAAACTATACATAAATATTGAATTCCACTATGGGGCGGATTGTCTAAGAGACTAGCTAGGTGAAACTTTTTGATACTAGAGGAAAAAAAGGTTTGAAATTAGGTGAATAATGACTAATATATATTTCAGTTAAGCACAAAGTTTATTAATACTAGATAGAAAAGGTGCTGAGCGGACAAAACTACTCTTGTTGTCATGTGTTTCAGTTAAGCGCTAAGCATTACATTATTGTTTAACCCAACGCATCTAAGGTGAGATGTATTTCAAACGCGCTATACCCCTAGGCCCTAACTCCATATATTTTTGAATTCATCACTAGTACTATTGCAGCTACAATTTTGAACCAAACACTATTGGATTCAAATTCTAAAATTCCTATGGCTCTATTCTTTTGGGATGCGGCCAATGGCTTTTGGCCGTACTTTTTGAGACAGTGGCATATGGTGGAGACGCCGCGACGTATATGGTACATACAGTTTTGAACTCAGGAAGCCATTTGGAGAAGAAACCACTTGAAGAAGCCATCCTGTTTATTTCAGCTTCTCAAGAAATCGAAGCCAAAAGCCACAAAAAAAAGGCAAAAAGAACATAACCATATGTTTGCTAGGGAGAACGAAAAACCACTATAAACTTACTGCCCCCACACCAAGTCCTAAACAAATAAAACATCGTCTCTTGAATCATCTTTCCTAATATCTCTACTATATATAAAGAGGAGTTGGTGGTCGTCGGTTCGTTCTCCTCTCCCCTCTCTACAACCATCCGATTTGATCTGGACCATTCGTCTCTCTCCTCTCTCTCTCTCAGGATACAACCGCCCACTCCCTCTATTTTCCCCATTTCCTTGCGCATTCTGGTCATCCTTCTCTTTCTGTCGCTTACTCTCTAATATTTGATGTGTGAGTTGGCTAGCAGTAAGTTCCATCTCACTATTTTTATGATTCCATTGAACGCACAGGTCTCTAACTAGTAAAAATAGAAGTTGGTGATCGTCTTCTATTCTCCACCTCTCCCATCCTCGTCCACACCCCTCCACACCTCATACCTCCCTAGGTCACACCTTCCTATCAAAAATTGTCTCTCAAAAAGACCAAAAACTAGCTTAAAAGTCACACAAAAAATTCCCCACGTTGCGCTCATACGCTAACGTTCAGTACCCCTAGCCACCGCCCTCTATCCACTTTCCCACCCGTAACCGTCGACAGCATCCGCCGCACCATCCCTCCTCCACCCGTAGCCGCCACATGTCGTCTCTTTCCCCTTCCCCACATCTTCCCACCAGTCCAGGTCGTCCTCTGGTCATCTACTCTACTCCTCTGCGTCGATGCTGCCACCGTCTCCCTTCTTGCACCGCCATTTCGAGCTCAACTGGCGAGGTCCATCCTGTCAACCAACAATGCTGGCAATAGCGAGGTTTGTCCTGAAGATCACTGCCTACTCCCTTGAGATGCTAACGTCTCCTCCCTCAAGATCCCGACGACCTCCACCATCTTCCATGAGTTCCCGATGACCACTGCCCCCTTCACGTCCTAACGACCACTGCCTTCCTCCAGGCCGCAACGATCACTGCCGCCTCCATCGTAGTCCTGATGACCACCGCCACTGGATCCATGACCGCCACAGCCTTCCTTTCTTCTCCCATGACAGCCACCACCTCCCCTCTTTCTGGATCAACGACGTTGACCACTTCCCTTTCTTCTCTCAGCCCAGTCATTCATTGCTCTTGGGCGAGATCGATGCCACTGGACTTCACCCTTCGCCGACCGTCGTCAACATCATGACCCATGGTGGCTATGGTGCTATAATAAGTATAGACAATAGTACTGGGAACAGTAGCCGATGGCATTGGTTCATGCAGCCAAGTGTGCAATTACCACTACATCATGAACAACAGGAAAGAGGAGATCTGGGAGGCTAAGGATGCATGGCGTCAGTGGCAGAGCCAGGATTTGATTATACCCCAGACTCAGTGGTAGAATGATCTAGACGATATGAGCTGAACCATGAAAATATTACTCAAACTAGACTGAATTTACCTATGCAATACATTAAATATTTTTTCACACCCAAACTAAAGCCTACCCATGTTGCTCCGCCCCCTGCATGGCGTGGGGCCATGGTGGTGCTCGCTGGTTAGGACGCTATGCCAGCACCTGTTCTGATGCCCTCCTATTTCCAGTGTGTTGTGTTCCATTCCACATCTATCTCCTATTTGATGATATGCCTTAGTCGTATCCCATAACACCCCTTGCTTTCATACGTGTCTTTGGCTTCGTTCGTATTGGCACGTGAAGATATTACCAATCAATCCATTACCAATGCAGAACCCTGCGCAATTTACCAGTGGTTAGCGGCTACAGTTCTAAATGAAAAAAACTGATCATGGAGCTTAAGCAAATCAAAATGTATTCTTACAATTTCTACAAATAATTTCTACAAAACATGGGCCATTTCCTTTTGCCCAACATGCATGCAAGACATGAGATTGTTTAGAATCACTTCAGCAAAAAAGGACAAATTAGATCCACATCTAGAAACTGTACAACACGGTCAGCATGCTAAATTGCAATTCTACAAAAAGGATTATCTTTCTCCCAACAAAAGATAGTTGGAACTTAAAGAGCTAAAATGTATAATAAATATCAGCAATAAGATTTTATAACAGACAGGCTTCTAATGGAATTCTGTGTACATGTTCCAGCAGTAGTTTACATGGCATCTTCTCCAACCATGTGATCACCATCAATAGCCATAGCATCTGCATAGTTTGCTTGATGCTGGTTCCCAGCATACGGAGCAATCCTTCGCCCAAGGTTGTGCTCATCTGCTTCCACCAAAGAAAGGAGCTTGTGAAATATATATGATAGAACATTTGAGGGTACAAAGCTACAATATATACGCATAATGTTTTCATCATGGTGCTGTCATGATTCCCTCCATGTACTTCCAAAGTTGTTTTATGCTATGGAATGCATAATTTGTAAATATTTGTGCATCAAGGAGAGGCACCAATAACATAAGATTACTGTTATGATTGACAAAAAATTCTGAAAAACTGCCCATTGCGTTACAAGGATCCTACCTCCCTAAACTGGAAATACAGCATAATATACAAAATACAGAACAAATGATATACATACAGGACAGCTGAAACTGCTCTCCTTTTAGGAGCAACCATCCTAAACTGGAAAAAGATATTAATGTTTTCTGCGGCATCAGAAAGGTCTTCCATATCTCTATTGTCAAGGAACAAATGGACTAGTATTTACCACTTTCACCATCAGATGCCTCAGCAAGCCTTGCTATTGCATCAATCAACGATTGTTCTTGCTCCTGCAAACATTGATAGTTAGTCGAAGTGAAAGGCTTCCTGAAAATAATTTGTATAATTTTCTGGCTTACCTTCAGCGCTTTCTTTGCCTTCTCTACCTCCTGGGGATCAGGATTGCTAACACTCAAAACCCTCTCCACCTATGTGAGAAGATAATCAGAACAGTGCACACAAGGTTTGTAGTTCTTTATCATCAGAAAGGCTAGCAGAATTCCTTCAAACTCATCTAAAAAATATATATTCCTTCAAACTAACCTCTTTTATGAGGCTCTCAGTATGAAGTATATCAATGTCTTCAGAACTTCTCTTCCCAACACCATTTTGTGCCGTTGGAAAATCCTTCTTGGATATATTCTTATGGAATCCTCTCCCCCTTCCTGTACCTGGTAGGGGCCCAGCACTGCTAGTTGACTTCTTACCCCCACTACCTGGAGCACCACTACCTCGCCATCTTATGTCATCAGGTCCCATCTGTACTCAAGAGGCCCGAGCAATGGTCAGCACCAAGGATAAAAAAATCAGTGGTAACCGGCGTACCAGCCTAGACCAGTAAAAAAATACCAGTCCAAAATGTAGTGATTTTATACTAATTTGAATGAAGTTTTGATGTTGATGTTTATAGAAGACCAAGCAAACACCATGCTTTCAGGACAAAAATGTAGAATTGAAAAAAAAAATTGCAAACCAAAATAGACCAGAAACAGACCGGTAACCGGCTACCGGCCTACCTCTGATAAATTTTCCGAATCCAGTTTTTTGATCCTCGGTCAGCACAGGTCCATCAAACAGAAGATTTGGCGAAAATTAGTAATTAATGCTTCCGAGCACTAACATTGATACATCAAAAGCATGGACAAAATGCAAACAGGAATAATGATGAAACTGCTAACATCTCTGGTGCTGCTTACTACATTCCCCAGCAAAATGAAACATATCTGCTTATTTCAGATGTGACTCAATAATGGCAGCTTAAGTCGAGAATGAAATGGACTAAGTTAATTCATCTTATCAGGCTGTGTTTATTCTCTTAACAACTTCCTGGTTGCAAAGTTGCTATTGTTAAGGAGATAGAGATAGAGTTGTATTAGGAGATAGAGTTTGGATTCTATTCCATATATGCCTTATCTTTATATGGCATATATCTTGTACTCTCCTATATATATGGCCCTTTGGGTCTTATATCAAAACACACACAATATTCATAACATGGTATCAGAGCCTAGGTTTCATACCTAGCCTCCGTTCGTCTTCCGCTGTCGCTGCCCCCGGGAGAATTGATCTCTCCTGGGGGCGGTCATCTTTTCTTCAACGTATTGTGCAAATTTGACCCTTGGTCCAGGGATTCTGCAGTGTGAGATGCCGCTCTGCATCCACATCCTCGTCAGTTGGCTCTTCGTCTCCAGGTTCCAGTTCGGGCTCGTCGGCATCGCGCTCACGCTCAACTTCTCGTGGTGGCGGCCTCCGCTGCCTATCCTGGGTGGATCTCGCCTTCCTCGGCTTCGGCTCCGTCGTGGGCTCCGGCGTCTTGTGCCCGCGCACTGGTACACCGTCAACTACCGCGAGGCCTCGGCCTCTTCGCACCGGCGTGCTCTTCAACCACGAGTCCCCATGTGGCGAGAACTTCGTCACCCGCAAGATCACCGCGCCGTCGGCGCATCAAGGTTGGCCTCGGACCAAGGTCTTCCTCGGCAACCTCTCCGCCTCCAGGATTGGGGCTTGCGGGGACCACGTCGAGGCCGCCGCCGTGTCTCTCTCTCACGTGGCCGGCATCCGCTTCCGCTCGGCTGCTTCCTCCGGCCGCCTAACCTCGCCTCCGCGGCCTCCTCCTCCGGCGTCTCGCGGGCGGATGGAGCGAGCGGCGCCATCTGCAGCGGCCGTCCTCGCGGCGGGCATCTACGCCGGCGGCCGCGCCATGGCGGTACCACCGAGTCGGCGCTTCTTCCGCACGCCCCCTCGTCCTCGCGGCCGCCATCATGTTGGCCTCCTCGCCGGGCTCGCCGTCACCACGCTCTGCATCGGCCAGCCGCATCCATGGGCTCGCTCCTGCCGATGGAGTTGAGGAAGCCGTAGTAAGGTTGCTCCCGCTCTCCGTCGCCCCAGCCGACCTCGCCGCCCCACCGCCGCCGCCGCCGCATCGCGCGCGCAAGAACCCGAGCCCGAGGCACCGATTCCGGCGATCTACCACCGATGCCGACCATCCTTGGGTACCTTGCCAACCACGGTCGTCGCCGCCTCCGCCACCAGAGCTCGGCAAGTCGTCGGTGCTCCCCGTTACCTCGCCACCAACGGTGCGCCCTCGCTTGACATCTCCGCGTGCTCGCCCGCGGCCCCCGAAGCCACCATTGCGTCCACCACTCCGCCTTACCGCGGCTACATGGAGGAGTTCCGGGTCGCTAACCACTGCTCCAAGACTTCACGACCGCCACCGACGTCGTCGCCGTCATCGCTCCGTCTTCTCGCAGTGACCGGTGGCGATGGGAAAGCGTCGTTCTCGGATCTGCTTGCCGCTGCCGCTCGAGTCTGCCTCTTCGCCGCCGTCCGGCCTCACATGGATCCGGCCTCCTCCGCGTGGCTCCGCCGTGCTCGTCGCCCTCATTGCCGCCGGGGTGTCGGCCTCTTCGCCGATCCGGCCTCCAGCGGGATCCGGCCTCCTCCGCATGGCTCCGCCAGTGCTTGTCGCCCTCCGCCGCCCGGGGTGTCGGCCTCTTCGCCGCTCCGCCGCCCTCCTCCCATTCGCGCCGCACGTCGGCCTCCTCTTCTGCGCCGCACGTCGGCCTCCCGCATGGCTCCGCCAGGTGCTCGTCCCCTCATTTGCCGCCCGGGGTGTCGGCCTCTTCGCCTCTCCGCCGCCTCCTCCCATTCGCGCCGCACGTCGGCCTCCTCTTCTGCCGCACGTCGGCCTCCCGCATGGCTCCGGTGCTCGCTGTCAACTCAGGCATCCTGTTGAGCTACATCGTCGACTTAGCCTCGCCGGCCTCTCCGTACTCTCCGTGATAGAGATAGAGTTGTATTAGGAGATAGATTTCGGATTTTTCTTGTTTTCATGTCAACCTCTTTTTCAAATGCAATGCTATTTCATACGCTTTGCATTTGAGGGAGGGTGTTAAGGAGATAGAGATAGAGTTGTATTAGGAGATAGAGTTTGGATTCTATTCCATATATGCCTTATCTTTATATGGCATATATCTTGTACTCTCCTATATATATGGCCCTTTGGGTCTTATATCAAAACACACACAATATTCATAACAGCTATATCTTCTTAGAAAAATGTGAAAATCGACCAAATTGAGTGGCAATCACTCTATAATACTAACAAACACTAATTGAAACCAATTTCTATGTACTACACACTATTCTCCATTTATAATTCGCATCTGAATCTAAACCAGCCCATTTTCACATTCAAAGATCAAGAGTCTAGCCTCACATATGTACCAATGGTCCTGACTGGAATCTGTCAGATTCTTTTATGTCCAGATTTACCCACTTCACAGTGACAAAACTTTGATCAAAATGTTTGGACACGTTTGTCTAGAAAATAAAGTGAAATGCTAATTTGAATCTGTTCTTGACAAAACATTAGATGCAATCCAAACACCAACTATATGAAATGACCAAAATTTGGGAAACAGAAAGTTGGCAATCTCTCTACAGACCTAACCCCCCCCCCCTCCTCCTTCACACACAGAAGAAAAACTGGTAGTTGGTTAAATAATATGGTCCAGCATCTAGGTCTCTATATATGGCCCAGTTCTTTTCAGCTTATGACTTATAGCTTATGGCTTATGCCTTTCCTCAAACTAACAAATGGGATGACTTCTCTGCTGCCGTTTCGAAATGGCAAATCGAAATAGCCTTTTCGAAACGACTTATCGATATTCGGTTCGTTCACAAAAGCACTCGCATCAGGACTAAAAACCATAAACTGCAGCCGAAAAGAACTTAGCCTATTACTTTCACAAGCACATCACACAAGCATAAGTAATAGCTTACAATAACTTTAGTCAGCTTGTTTACTTGTCCCCTATAGCTTAGTTCCATTACTTTAGTTCATTAGTACAGGAGCATGTTGATACACGAATGCTATGCATTTGCATGACATGATCAAATTGGCAATTTCTTGTCACAGGTAAAATTGTATTCATTCACATTTAAAAGTAAAAAATCAATCAAGATTTCCTTTATGCAAGGTTCCCTCATATGGTAATTGTTTCGAAAGCTAATCTCTGCCTAACCAAGTAATCTTAATCTACGTCATGCTCATTTCTAGTTAACTAATCAAATGATCTTTCAGTGCAATATCAAAAATGAACCAGCAAATATCAAAACGTGAATAGTTATCAGAATGTCCACATAAAAAAGGAGGTGTACCTCATTAAGATCAACCCACTCCCAGCTCTCATTAGCCGTATTTAAGTCATAAGCTAGCACATAAAGGCCCTGAAATGGAGAATCCCTTAGAACAGGCCAGGGACTGAAATCAACAAAACTATATTCCTAATGAGATAAAAACACACCGTTACTGGATTGTAATCAGTTATAGTTGCTTCATAGAAATTGTTATCTTCAGGCCACCGAGTCATGACTTTACAACCAATTAATGGATCAACATGCTGTGCTTGAGAAGGTTCAACAGCAGGAGGGCCACCAGGAAAGTTTCTATTCATATGCGGTCCCCTTCCGCTAGGACCTGCTGCACATGGCATGGGCTTGACTGCAGAGCCCCCTGGTATCTTCTGGCCCTGGAAGCACATGAAATTTCATCAAAGAAACAAGAAAATGATTCCTTTTTTAAAAGAACAAGTCATCAGAATTATCTGCCTACTGGTTTTGTCTTTTTGCCTTTAGGGCCTGGCAGAACTCCTTTTCTAACTGTTGTAGATGATGGCTGTGTTGGTGTAACCAGCTGTTGTGAATGCATAGCAGGAGATGGTGCAGGTAAGGCAGGAACGGATGGAGATGTCTTTCGCCTCTTACGACCAGAAATGGTAGGGCTAGGCGCAGGATCATGTATAGGCTGAGGATTGTTGGGAAAGCTTGCCTGAAGCCCTCCTGTTGATCTCCATTCCCTTAATTCCAAGGAAAACAGAAATTTAGAATGCTGGAAATAGAATACATATGAATGTTGCAGTGACTAGCACAAACATTTATCTATGTTCTACCTTATGCTGCGGATAATATTATCACTGTGGACCCTATTTAGTAGCTCCCTGTGTTCTTTGTCCGATACCCTTAGCTCCTTCCTAAGCTCAGTTATAAGACCTTCCTTCTCCTGAAATGGGATAAAGTTGATCTTAGGTCATCTTTGAGAAATAATATCTCAAATCAGCACAAACACCCAAATGAATAGTGACATAGTTTAATGGCCACAACCCATGTAATGGCGTCAGACTGAGCTTTAAACGCACGAAGAACCGAACAATATGCTTCTTGCTCAAGTTGATGAATTTGTGTTTCCATATCGATCTGTGCTCTAGGGTATGAACTGGCAGGAACAATAGCTCTTCCATTACCACTGACACGTCCACTGCCCCTTATACCCCTACTATTCAGAAATGGTGGTGGAAGATCATCATCAGTTCCTGTAACCATCACAAATTTGAGGAATCAGCAATTAGTGCAGGTTACAGAGCAGTTAGTATGCCAGCTTTACAACAGAATTTTCCACATTGCTAGCAGAGTAGCAGAAAATAGTTCGCACTGTTCTTGTAATTCCAAGAAATAACATAAAATAGAACTGAAAAACACGTGGTTCACTACTAAAAAACATGTGGGTCATCTGGGTTACAAATCATACTGTACTATAACTCAACACCAAATCTTATCACAGTTCCCAGGAATACATGTAAATTATAATTCAGTTCAGCAGAACAAAAGTTACAAGCAGTCAAATATTTTTTTTAACTCCCAATTAGTACAATATGTAAGGAATGAGGCTCGCTGCAATCAACTAGTGCCATGTCCAAACAACATAGAAGTCAGAAATTTCCCAACTCACTCAAAAGGAAGCAAAAAGGTGCAATTTTCTCCCAAATGCCAACACCCACCAAAAGAAGCTTCAGATAAAAAAGCTTTCAAGGCTAAAACTTTCCAGCATCACAGTTCAGCTCACCAATATAGATAGGCCCACTTGGAAAATCCGTTGTGTTTAACAAGAACAGCAGGAATATAACATGCCTAAATTTTTTTCCCACAGCCCAAATACCAAAGCTTTGTTGAATCAAGCCCAAAGCAGCACTCATTTTACATTGAAAGCTCGGAAACATAATATAAAAAACAAATTGGCATTTCACCAGCATATCAGCTACAAAAACTAAAAGTAAAACTCCCAAGCTCAGTGAGCTCACAAGCACTATTGGAGGGTGAGTCGTCCACCTGGTATCATACTCCCAGAACCACAGGAGCAACTTTCAAGTAAACTCTCACAGTGCCCTGCTCAAAGGTGACGAAAGAAGCTCCAACACCACATTTTTAACACCCTGGGATGATCAATTCAATTATTGCGAGCCCAAAGGTAACCAATTGACAACAAGGCAGTCGAATTCACAACTGACCGCCAGAAATATTCAATGTTTCTCTAAACAAGCTAGGAAATTCTAACTCCCCGTCAAACAAGCTCGCAGCTCGCGAGAAATGGTGCCAAAAGGCCCAAACCCCCTAAATGCACTTAAAACTACAGCTACAGGAAACTATCACAGGTCACGCCAAGTTCACCGCACAAACAAACACATTCCAGAGCATCAACTTTAACGAGAAACAGCCGTAAACAAATACCCTACTCCCCACAAAGCTCCAATCTTTCCCCAAGCAGGCTGACGAGAACCCTAACCCAAACCCCCCATCACGCATGCTCAAACCCTAGCTCGCAAGAAATGGCGCCCAAAACCCTACCGACCACCCAGAAAACGCGACCTTTCGCCCCCAAACAGTCCCTACCTCCTCCCCAAGCAAGCCACAGCCGTGCGCAAGCATCTCAAGCAAGCAAGCAAGAACCCTAGAGTTTCCAAACTCTAGCACCAGGAATTAGCAGAGCCGAGCTCCCCCACTCACCGCTGCTGTCCGACGGCCCGTAATCCATGGCTCGCCGCGGCCCACCACCCGGGAAGCGAATGCGAGCCCCCACAGAACCTGAACCTGAAACCACCCAACAAACAGGGGTCAGCTAGCTCCCTCCACACCGCCGCCGAAGAAGCTACCGAAACTCCAGGTCGACCGCCTCACGCGGCCCCGGATCCGTGGGCGGCTCGCGGCAGCCGAATCGCGCGGCGACGCGGCGGAGTCCGGCGAGATTTGGGGGGCGAGTTCGCAAGTGGGGAAGAGAAGCGTTGAAGAGAGAGATACAGAGTAAAGAGAGAGAAAAAAAAAGAGAAACTGGATTAACTTGAAGCGGATTTTATAAGCGTGGGGGTGGTGTAGCCGTGTTGTCGGGAGGTTACTACGGATTTTTCCTTTTTTCGGTAGTTTCAGTTTATGGCTTTTTTTTCTGTGATTTATAACTTTTAATTTTAGTATAAATATTTATTGAAAAAATTAAAAGTTGATAAGTCTCTTCTAAAAGACTATTTTAATAAACTATGTCGAAATAGCAACAAAGAAATAGTCTCATTTATTTATTCGAGAAAGTTTATAAGCCAAATAAGCAGTCCCTACGTTAGGCCAGGCTTTTTTATACAATCTCGAGTTCAAACTTTTTTATACAATCTCCAGTTCAAATTGCTCACTGCTAGGGCATGTACGGTGACTTCACCTTAGCCGTCCATAGCCTGCACCACGTCACTAGAATCCTATGCGGAGGGAAGAGAACGGGAACAGAGAACACAGGTCACCTACTGCTTGATAGATGACCCGGGCATGGGAAACGGCGCCACTAATGGACGACATCACCGGCGTTGTCGAGGTAGTCGTCGTTGAATATGCGTTTTGTGGGGCCTACCAGCGTGTGTGTGGCTCCTTGAGCTTGACGGCCACTGGCTTCGGTGAAGTGACAACGTGGGGAAGATAAACGACAACTAGAAGAATCCCGGTGACCCCCAACCCCAAGCACGGCGGTTAGCTCGCCTTCCAACCGCGGATGACAACGACTGCAAATGATCAGCTTGGCCTCCGACCGCGACGGTGTGCTTTGGATGTAGAGGCCAATGGCTTATACTAAAGCCAGTTATAGCCGGGGGGATTCCAGCCTCCGATCGCGACGGTGTGCTTTGGATGTAGAGGCCAATGGCTTATACTAAAGTCAGTTATAGCCGGGGATTCAGCCTCCCCAGCGTCCACGTCCCTCATAGCCTGGCGTGTGGGGGAATCTTCAGACGGCGGGCAAGATATTTCCTTGATTTTCGAAATTACGTATAGGTCCCTGGTTCTCGCAAAAAGGTCTTTAGAATTTTTTTTCGCCCCTGGAATTTTTTTTTGGGTCCCTCTATTTTGCAGGATGGCCCCATGGTTTCGAAAATTACGCACGGTCCCGTTTTTACGTCTGGTCCTCGATTTTTCAAAAACCTTTGCTTTTTGAAAATTCGTTTTGCCCCGGTTTTTTCTAACGGGTCCTCTTTTTCGAATGTCCCTTTGCCTTCTCTCGAAATTACGTTTTGCCCCGTTTTCTTAAAACTCATAACGAATTACCGTCTCTTTTATTTTTTTACATACGGTAGCTGGCGCGGCGTGACGCCGCGCCCATGCTTCTAGTAGGTCTGAATTGACGTCGGTACCTCAGATCTGCCCGGCAGCTGCTTGGTCGCCAGAGACAAAGGGGAGCCGTTAGGAAGCGATGCGGATTTGGCTGTGGCGTACAATGTTCGGGTATTTTTTAAATAATCTTTTTCATTTTGAATTATAATAATATATATATCCGTTTTTTATTTATACTAATGATTATCTGTCGCTCTATCGTTGAGTAACTTCAGTTAATCACCCAATGGTTACGCGTCAACTATCCAAGTCACCCACCGAAGGGTTGGACGACTTATCCGCTAGTCGCTCAATCGTTAGGCGACTAGTCCAAGTCACTCAATTAGTGGGCGACTACTTGCTGCTAGGTTGTCCAATTCTCTTTGACCCGACTCTTATGGTCTCTTTCACCATTTCTCTTAAGAGAGAACGAGAGGAGCTTGGAAGAGGAGAAAAAAAGAGGAAGAGGAGGGGAAGTGAAGAGGGGGGAAGTAGGGGGGAGCTCGAGAGAAGGTGAGGAGCTCGAGAGAGGGAGAGAAGGAGAGGGGAGGAGCTCAGGAGGTAAGAGAGAAAAACAAAGGAAGCTCGTTGATAAGGAGAGAAGATCTTTACATGAAGTAATAGTCTCAACATTTCTTGTTCTCATTTAAATGTAGGTAATGTGTCACTTTTATTGGTTTAGCACGTATTTAGTGAATGTCTATTGACAAATGGTAATATATGTAGTAAGAAATCAGTCATGTCCAAGCCCACAAGATTAAATGTGCATTACGATGTTGGTACAATTCATGAAGGGCTATACGGTGTTGACCTGAGCAGTTTTCTGCAAGTCAATTTGGTACACCCGAATGCGAAGAATACTCTAATCAGAGATGTCCTGCACTTGCTCACATACATCTTCTCCTTGAACCCCCGAGGTGTGTAGTGTCATCCTACATTGGCTTTGGAATCGGTCTACCATGCAAATTCGGTGGGAGTTGAGGAGACTGATGCACACAGTCGCATGAAAGGGTTTTATGGAAGGCTGCCAATGACGTGGATATGAGTGCATTGTACTCGTGCAAGTATGTTCGAAGGGAGTGGCAGGAGGCCCTACCGACGGCTATCGTCTGGTTGGTGAGAGCAACTCAGGCGTGCAACACGTGGTTCATGAAGAGGACACAGTGGACGATGTTGCGGAGGCAAAACCAGAATATCACACACCACACACTGAGCCCATTGGACAGGCAGATGCAGATGTTGCTGAGGCAGAACAGGAAGATCGCACAACACACGCTGAGTCTACTGGACAGGCGGACGCTTGGGAGTATGTTGATAGCATAGTGCGTCAGATGGAGATCAATGATCGGACAGCCTGAGCCGAGGAGGAAGCTTTAGAAGAGGATGGTGATGACTCTTCCAATGAGGACGAAAGTCCCATGTCGCTAGGATGGAATAGGGTGGATGTTGAGAGTCTTTCTATGCACAATGAACATGAATCACCGTGGAAGTATCATGGTACGACGGTTCAGCTTCATGCAATGTTTGCTAACAAGGGATCACTACAGGATGCCATTAAGTTGTGGGCCTTGTCCATGCAGTAGACGTTTTAGGTCCTAAAATTCAGCCTGGAGAAGTACATCGTGGTCTGCAAGTAGGTTGGTTGTCCTTGGCGTATTCATGTACGCAGACCTAAGTATAAGACTCATTAGATTCTCTCCAAGGTGGAGGAGCACTCCTGCATGCTCAGTAATGTTTTGCCAAAGCATAGTAACCTAACATCCACCTTCATAGTCAATCTCATGTACGGAGAGATAGTGAAGAAGAATAACCTAGAGGCCAAGCACATTACGGTGGCTATCGAACAGAAATTCAAGTACAAGATTAACTACGTGAAGGCATGACATGCGAAGCAGAAGGCATACATTGTATGCTCCAGGTGCAGTAGGACAGGAACGTGGATACATACATTGTAGTGAAGGACAATCCATCTAGAAGACTGCCAGGTTTCATGGTTTTGCAGAGGGCTTTCTTAGCCTTCGTTGTCTTCATCGATGCTTCTAGGTACATATTGCTCGTGATCTCAGTCGACGGGATATTTCTGTTAGACCATGTGACCAGGTCTAGGATTTTCGGTGATGAATAATTGACAATATTGGTTGGTCCTTATGTTCTAGCCATACGTAATGGATCCCACCTTCCCTATCTTTTCTGACTCACCGCGACACCGCCAGTCCCTTGGTCTCCCTCTTCAGTTCCCCTACCTTTTCCCCTTACTTCGTGCTATGTGGGCCATCAATTTGTTCCCCTATGGGTTGGCTCGACCATGGCTCCTTAGTTTTTCTTATGACTCCTCAAATCTCCTAACGCTTGGTACAGATTTTCGGCTCCTACCTCGCCTTCGCCGCACCTCCTTCCGGCTAACTTTGGCTCCAACTCTGTCGGTTCAACTCCTTCCTTCTCCTACCCGAGATGGTTCACTCTTCCCCTACTTTACGCATTTTGATTTTAGTTGCTATTTTTGTCTTGCTCTACTTCCAAAATATGCATGGTTAGGGAAAGTCGACGGTTGTGCTGTCATGTTGGTACTTGGTGGGTGTTATGCACCAAGGAGTATGTCATCCTCCAAAGGGAGCATGGTTGTTTCTTTTTTGAACTCGCCACCATCACATTGCGGCCATGCCGGCCGAGGTAGGGGTGGTTTCCCTTCTCCTCGTGCCACCTCACTTGGGCGGTTTGTGCTCGTAGTGGGGTGGTGGTGTTTGTGTGTGCTGTGCCGCTGTGCCGTGCTGTGAATAGATGGTAAGAGGGTTAGGGAATAAGGACCTACTTGCTTGATAGGTTGTGACTTTGTTCTCACATGCTCGGTGATGTGGTCGGCCTTCTTTTGTCCTTGCCGAGTGTTGCGATCTTGCTGCCCCTTCTTGTCATAGTCGGCCGAATGTGGTCGTCCCTAGTCCTTGCTCCTCTCCTTCGTCTTCCCCTACACCTTGTGCTCCTCTCCTCTAGGTTCCCTCCCTTCTTCACTCCTTTATGTGGCTGGTTATGGGTTTGGTGATTGTGTTTGACTTGGACTTTGGTTTGGCTGAGCTATGCAATGGTGGGATGGTTCTTTGCCTTCTCTGGCTTGGCTCTCGATTGGGGAAGAAATGAAGTGGAAGTGAGAAGAAGAGGGACTTACATTGCCTTTGCTTATGAAGGGATGGAGGGTGGCTGGTGCTCTCTTTGGTACTGTCTCTATCTCACTCTTGTTTTGATGTGGATGGCTTCAGTTGTGCATGATCTTATCTCTTGGCCGACTGTGCACTGGGTAAAACCCTAAGACCTTTGGTCCATGGCCTTGCTTTAGCATGCTTCAATTTTCCACGCGCGTGAGATAAGTCAGTGAAAATCAAAGTGGGTGTTAGGCTAAGTTTTGTGCCGAATGATAAAACCCACTTAAGTGAGAAGTACTAGCCAGCCCAGGTATCTCGATGAGCACTAACGGATCCATCATTCTGAAGCCAAATGGGTTATGACAGCAAAACCTTTTTAATTTTTTATTCTCTGTTGGATTGTTTTTATTCTCCACTTTTTGATCACGAAAGAAAGGGATGGGTTTTGGTTGGTCTTCGGATGGCTACTATTCATCAAGCAATGAAAAGGAAAATGCAATGCAAGGGAAGGATGCAAATGTAATTTTTATTACTTTTCCAATTTAATGCAATACTTATAATTTATTTATTTCTTGGTGCACAAAGTATTCTTGTAATTATTCAATGGTTGTAATAATTTTAATTTACTTGTAAGGCCCAGGTTCAATTTGTTGTAATTCCCTATGTTGTAATTAATTTAATTGCTTTTAAATTACTATTGATTAAGCTTGATTTTACTGTTGGTATTATTAAGAGGTAGGGGGCGAGAAGGAGGGTGATTAGGGTTTGGTGAGACGGTGATTTCTAATTTAAGAGGGGTTTTCCGGTTTTGTTGGGTGGTATTAGGAAGTGTTTTTTTTTGTTTAGGAATAGATAAGCACAGGATACATAAAACTGCCCCTTTTTGTGGAAGATAACCCATTGTCAACTATAGCTACAATAGAGTTAAAATTCGCCGCCGCGTGGCGAGGGTGTTCACTGTTTAGACTCATTCCTGGGGGAGTAGTTTTGCTATATTTCCATGGGAACCAACCACGGGCACTGTGGGATAGGAAACTAACGACATCTACATGGACAGTTAGGGAGTTGTTTTTATACTTGTTTTTAATAATAATTTCCATAATTTTTAAAGTATGATGGATGATGGATAGATATTAGTTATCTCTTTATTTATTTTGAGATTAGTACTACTATTGTTAGAGAGGAAAATATAGAAGTACCGCTCATATCTAAGTAAATGTATCGTGGAAAAATTGAGAATTTGCTGATCAGATGTGTAGAACCTCAAGTTCACGTTGGCCCTATTATGCGACCAGCTCATACAGGGCACACCTCTTTAGGCCTTTAGAGCGGTATGCAAGTAATACGCAGATATTGATGTGAAGTTTGTTCCTCAGAAAGACATCCAACAATCAAAATTTTCCCGAAACAAGGTTAGTCTTATACTCTTATTCATAGTGAAGTAGCACTGCTGACTGATCAACCTTTTGTCTGCACAAACATTTTTCGAATAATTCCGTCTATTGACTGAAACACCCCAAAAATTTCAAATTTTTAGAATTTATTATGAATTTTGCTTGAATTTCAAATTTTTACCCAATTTGGCAATCCCCAGCGAAATTACGCTTTCCCCTTCTGGCTTTTACGCCTCCTTACCCCTCCTGGCGCCTTCGCTCGCTCTCGTCGCTTCCATCTCTCACAGGGGTCAACAAGCCGTCCCATCGCGCACAGAGGACGCGCCAGCTCCCCCTCACAGTCTCTGCAATGCGCCAGTGCACTCCCCCTCCCTGCGCCCGCGTGGGAGAAGCTCGCCCGCACCGCCTCTCTGTGGCCAGCGTTGCACGCGCGATATAAAACCCCCTGGCCACAGTGGATCGCCTCCTAGCATCCTCACGAACCTCCCAGAGCAGCCGATTCGCCTCTCTCCCCCTGAGTCACCGCCGATCGCCTCCCCTAGTCCCGGTGAGCCCCAGCTCGAATCCCTTGATTTCGCCCATTATTTTCCGATTCCTTGCTCTAGTATGATCCTTGGTACATCCTGATCACAGTAGAACCTTAGCTTGAACGGTAGCATTAGCCTAGAGCGCTGGCGGCTAAGCTCGCCATCGGCCGAAAGACCTCCATCGTGGCCAGCTCGCCTGAGCTGTCCCCGAGCTAAACCACTACTGCTAGCATGTTTCTAGTGTTCCGCACGGCCAATTTGGCCGGAGAACCACTGGAGTTCCCTAGCGCCACCGTGGGAGCCGTTGCCTTCACAGCCGTGGCCAGCCGCCACTGTCCTTCCACTAACCCCCCCCAAAGTACCAAAATGGAAACCCAAGCCCAAACCGCCCACCTCTGTGAAACCCATTCCCCCGGGGAAACACCGGCGTCGCCGCTCCGCTGGATGTGGCGAGCTCTGTTTTCCCGCCGGGAGGAAGTCTGGGGTTGAAGACAACCTCTCGGGGGCGACATGGTCGCATTGCGACCGTCGGCGCTGTTTCATCTGGACGCTCCGCGCCCGTTCAAATCTCGGTCGTTGATGCCGATATGGCCATCCATCCGAGCGCTCGCGCTCGCCCCATCGCAGCCTTTCGCACCGCTGCGCGTCGCCCATCGAGTGGGCTGAATGGCCTGCTCGGCCGCGCGGGATATAAGGACAAGAACCTTGTGCCAAGTAAAGAACATAGTGATCGTTCAGACCACAGGAGTTTACTTGTCAACACTGGTTTAGTAGCTGCTCAATTCGATTGAACCTCTACAGGCTGAGGTGTTTTGATGACGTGGAGTTAGGTATGCTGCGGGTACCTAACAACGGTAGTGTTTGCTTAAAACGGCAGAGGAAGTTTATGTTTAATTTTTGGTCGTGACTGAGCGATGCTACCGGGTAGAACCTATATAAAGAATTGAGCAGTGAAACGACCTGGCTTTGTTAACTCTGTCGCGGGAGTTAAGGGATCGTGTAGGTAAAGTTGAGCAACTTTTCAGATTGAAATAATGATATTCGAATACGCCGTGCGTCCGGTTAATGAAGCTGTGTTAATTGGGTGATTCCAACAATGAGGCATAAGTAGGGATTCTGTTGTTAATTTGGATAAGGGTGAACTTTACCTGATAATTGAAAACCCCCTGATCTTAAGGAGAAAATGTTTTAACTTTGTTTGTTTGCAAATAAAACTGCATCCACTAAATATAATAAATCCCTATACATCCATCCTTGAATATCCTTGTAAGTAGTAAGACATGATTACCCTTGTGACTTGCTGGGTACGGTGGTACTCATGACTTGCTAAACAATTTACCAGAAGGTCAATGGATTCAAGAAGAACCAGCGGAAGAAGGAGCTGGAGGAAGCAGTCTTATCTGATTAGGATTGGTCTTAGGTCTTAGCCTCACTCAGGCCGCCTGGGGTGTTTTGTGTAATGTATTGTGGTTTGTGGGCCTGCGCGCCCGCTATCTAATCTGGTGACAATCATATATTGTAATAAAGTTGGATCTTTTGTTGTAAGCTTGTGCTGTTGTGATAATCACTTTATTTAGAACGACATAACTGTTCATTCTTGTACGGTTACGGAGTTCAGTAATGTCTCCAGAAATAGGGGCGTTACATTGACAGGGCATTTGGATGAGAGGGATTTCTTCCAGAATTTTTTGGATAGACTCAAAACCCCTGCTAAAAAAAATGTCCAAGCAGGCTTTTAATAACCAATACATATAGAAGTATATACTAAGGTCATGTTCGTATTGGCTTTTAAAAACTACTTTTTTATAGTAAATACCTTTTCTATATCATATAGTTTCCAAACGTAGTAACTTTTTAAGATATGATCTACTATTCGATTGTAGTATATATTATAGTAACTTTATTTATATAGATCAAAATCGCACGCGAATGTCTCTTTCTACAAACTTCTCTATAAGCTATTACTATTTCTAAGCTAAATCGAAAAGCTAATATGAACAGGCCTAAACCCGGTCATATTCAATACGAGACAATATAGCTTACAACAGCGTATGTACTAACCGAAGTATATTACCTGTGCCGCCCTACGGGCCCGGTGAGAATGAGATCCTAAGTTCGTGAACGAACTGTCGTCTTGCTATATAAATAGAGCACTTGCAATACACACACACTCTTGTCATGGCAAGGGTGGCAACCTTCTTTCTCTTCTTTCTCCTGCTGTCGACATCGTCGGCCGTCGGCACGGCAAGGTCGACGGCGGTGGCGAGGAGAGTTTCCCTAAAGAATGGCCTTGGCCGAACTCCCCAAATGGGCCAATGGGGTAATGGATCTGTGCCTTTGCCAGTTTAGTGGCAATTTTCATTTGCAAATGTGACCTTTGGTAATTTAGTTTCTACAGCTCTAACCTTTTGTTTCCTTGTTTTATCACCCCTTATTTCTTGATAATTTTTAGTCTATTTCGCATGCCTGCCGTTTCCACAATTGCCAGGTTGAGTAGGAATGATCGCCACAGTGATTATCATGTCTAATGTTTTCATAAGCAAACTTAGCTTTTGACAAACCGAACAAGTTGTTAGTTTTGAGTTTTTTTCCCGTATTGTCCTTCCCATTGCTAAAACTCATGAATAGGAACAAAGCTGGAAGTAGAGCAGTTTGTAATTGAAGTGCTGAACTTTAAACATTTTCTGAACTAGTACATCCACTAATTCTTATCCTCACGTTAGAAATGGTCTTTCTTTGCCGCTGATGACAAATTGGTTCATCCATTTCTCAAAATAACATGCAAATGAAATGCTGCACAACTGGGGGTGAATCGTTACTTTAAATTCTTCTCAAGTATTCACTTAACCCTTTTCTCCAATAGCTACAGAGCTATGAAGATTAGGGTTTAAAACCCACTTAAAAATCGCAGCAATAGAGAGAATACAGCAAGAAAACATACCGTGGTTAAAAGCTGGCAATGTGGTCAAAACTGATAATGTGGTCGTAAATTTAACAACGTGGTCGAGAGCTAAAAACGTGGTCGTAAACTCGACTACGTGGTCGAAAGCTAACAACGTGGTCGAAGATTCAACAACGTGGTCGAAAATAAACTATAGAATGGAAATCACTGTAGTCGATAACAACTGAAACCAAAACCAACGTGATCGAAAATGAGTGCAGTCGTAAACAACGTGGTTGAACACCAACGAGTGGTCGAATAACCAATGCGGTCGGAACCAGTCGGCAACCAAAATGATTAACGTGGTCGTAACCAACGTGGTCGTAAGCCAATGGAGTGGTCGAACAATAACGTGGTCGGAACCAGTCAGCAACCAAAATGATCAACATGGTCGTAACCAACGTGGTTGTAAACCAACAGGTGGTCGAACAACTAATGAGGTCAAAAGCCAACGAATGATCTGTGACTAGCGATATCGACCCAACTTAAAAACCAACCAGAGAAAACGAGGATCCATGAGCGATTGGAAATCCCATGCAGAAGGAAAAAAGCGAAGCGGTTGGAAGAGTGAATGTGATTGAAACCGGTGCGATACAGTTTGGAGCTTGACCATGGTCGAAACTAACATGGTCGTAAAGCTGATCGACGTTCCAGACAGAGAGTGCACCGACTACCGACTGCTTTAGCTCCGATTCAACAGAAGAATGCAAAGTAATCAAAAGATCTGAACGTAGTCAAAAGCAACGCGGTGCGAAGCGATCGAAAGACTGAATGTGGTCAAAAGAAATGCGCTTCAGTCTGGAACTCGACCGTGGTCGTAAAACTGATTCGGAAGAACAGAGCAGCGCACGACCATAAGATCTAAAATCCACATATCTTTTGATTAAAAGATCAAATAGCCATGAAACTTTGTACACAAAATAGTCAAGGTCTCAAGAGGTTGCTCCAATCTTAGATTGAAAACTTAGTAAACAAGTTAACACCTTTTTGTGATTTAACCGAGCGTGCACAAGACTAAGACTTCCAGATCGAAGAAATGAACAGACCGTGCTTGTGGGAGAAGAATAGCCAAGATGACTTTAAGTATGATTTCACACAATATAGCATGTCAGAATATCACAAAAACAAGCAAGAACTTCCTCTAGAATCAAGAAGGAAAAGGACCAACCGAAGAACAGAGAAAGAACCAATTAAACCCGAGCCAACTCAACCAGACAAAATATACACAAGCTGTAGATCGAAGATTGATGTATTGCTCAGATGATTGGTTTCACAGTCACTGCCCTTGAGAGGATAAAGAGCACACCATGTGCTCCACTCTCAAAACCCTAAACCTAAATAAGAAAGCACATGAGAGGGGTGGGATAGTTAACCCTACATGTCTCCATGTCCATCCCTTTTATAGGTGAGCAACTAGCCACATACCCTTCAAATTGGATCCTACCCACTATTACAATGGGGGAACCCGTTAACCTCATACACACGGGTTTTACTCTCTCAAGTCCACTTATGTACGCTTTTCAAAGCGTATAAGTGTGCATCCGCTAAATCCTTAGCCTTGATCCGTTAACCCTATCTTGACCTGATCCACTCTCTAACGCATTGCCCATACGCTGCGGTTTTGATATAAGATGGTTTCCGGTATTTTGGTCAAAATACCGAAATGCCCCTTGTTGACCTGGTCGTCACCTTCCTTTGCAAGTAAACGCCATGCTTGCCACGTGTAGGTACACCATTAGCTTGCCATATGCTGCCAAGACTTTCCCGTCCCGGTTCCACCGAACCACGGTTCACTTGGCCTGTGTTAGCTAACTGGAGTCATCCCGCTGTTTGAACTCACCTTCAACATTCCCACCTTTCTCCTGCCGTGCTTGAGCTCACCGTCTCATTCGGCATCCTTATCATTCTGAGCATCAACTCCTCCATAAGTCTAGCCCCGATCACCACCGTTGATCATAGTTGACTCCAAACAACCCTACACATCCAAAGACAAAGAATTCGTTTACAGGTACAAGTTCTTCACAACTTGAACTACATTAGCTAAGCCATGCATTATGCAACCTTAACCCAACGACTTGGGTCAACTTAATTAAATCCATGACTCAAATCCCAAATTCTCAATATCTGCATAAACTAATCCTGACATAGAGCTATCTTTGCAAAACTAACTGACCACTCCACAAATACTGTAATGGTTCAACACAACAAAAAATTGGACCATCTCACATGGTCTATCAGATTGCATGATTCATTCAGGTGGAATAGCTGCAACCACTTCCATTGCAAAATAAACGAGGAGATAATTCGACAAATCGGTAAGGCTGGCTCTCTCTTTTTTTTCTGCCTTAATTAGCTGACTTATATTCTTTTGGACCGAAAATTGGCTTACCAAACATCCCCTGCAAGTAGCAATCATGTTACTCATAACCATAAAATGTGTTTCCATAAGCCTTTCTTTGCTGCACATCATGCTTTGTTTCTGCAGCTGATGCCATGGTGAACAGCGGTCTTGCAAAGCTGGGTTATGAGTATATGTAATCTCCTGTCGTTTCTTACTCTGTTTCTTTTCCCTTTCTATTGTTCAGTTTAAAAATGAAAACTGCAGTATCCATAATTGACTTGTTTCTTTGAAACTGCGAGCAGCTTATGATAGGGACTCTCAGGTGAGTAATGTTAATAGAATTATATACACAGATTAGAAAGTGGCAAAACAGAATTTTAAATTTTAATTTCGTTCCTCAACCAAGTAAAACCAGCAAAACTTTGGTAGCTAAAACATGAGAAGGGTGAAATTGATAGATGCTGTTTCACCAGTAACAAATTCAACTTTTTATACAGGGAAATCTAGCTGCAAATTCATCAACATTTCCATCAAGAATAATGTCCTTGGCAGATTATGTCCATGGAAAAGGACTCAAGCTCGGAATCTACGGTGATGCAAGGTATGCATACTTACAAAAACTCACAACATTGCGGGAAAAACATTCAGGAAAATGTTTCTTTCTGGTAGAACTAGAAACATGACAAGTTCACTTACTTCGCTTGATTTCTTGATCTGGTTGAAGTTTTCTTGCTCAAGTCACACCAGATAGAGATAGAGTTGTATTAGGAGATATAGTTTGGATTCTAATCCATATATGCCTTATCTCTATATGGTATATCTCTTGTACTCTCCTATATATATGACCCTTTGTGTCTCATATCAACACACACAATATCCATAACATGGTATCAGAGCTTAGGTTGAAACCCTAACCTTTGTCTTTCTTCCGCTGCCGTTGCCGCTGCCCCCAGGAGGATCAATCTCGTCGCTCCCGGGGGTGGGGTAAGCTCCCTGTGCTCGTGTACTTCCACGGTGATGGTATTTCTTCACCCCCGTGCACTACTGCGCCCGCAAGAACGCCCGCGGCGAGAGGAAATTGCGCACGGTCGGCTTGGACGGCAACAACTGCATCGGCTCCGAGACCCATCCCGAAGTTGTTCTTCTTCGGCGGCTTCACGGTCTGCTGCTGGTAGCCGTACTTGCGGCTCCTTCGAGCATCCTCGGCGCCCCCGATCTGGCCGCCTGCCCTTGGCGTACTTGCGGCTCCTCGGCGAAAACACGTACCAGCTGTCCTCTGCCTCGCTCTCTAGTTCGTGCGGCCGTGCCCGCGAACTCCGCCGCGGCCGCGGTATCCACGCGCGCCTCGTGCTCTCCGGCGCGGCCGCCGCGTCCACCTTCCTCACCAACCACCCGCCGCGATGAGTGGCCTCCGGCAGCCCGCCATCCGCCGGCTTCTTCTTGGGCACAGGCCTCGGCTCGTCTTGCCGCTCACAGGCGGGCACGGCCCTCGCCTCTCCCGCCGCGGTTTACGCTTCTTGTACGATGGTTGCTGCATGATTGATCGCAGGATGGGCGTGTACCACCAGGTACCGCTTCAAGAAGCTGGTGGGCAGCCCGCTCACGCAGATCGCATCCGTCGCCTCGCTTATCATCTCCGGGCTGCTCATCGGCGGCGCGATCGTCGTCGTGCATAGCGCCTTCCGCATGCCCGAGGATCTCTTCCTGGACGATCCGAGCGATGGGTCCAATGGCAACCCTACCAACAGGCTGCTCCACCCGGCCGCCGTCGCTGCACCGATTCGCTGCCGTCGCTGCATCGACTCGCCGCCGTCGCCGTGAGACCATGGTCGCTATCTCCCGGCCGCTCCTCGTCGACTTCTTCTCGGCCTCATCAACCGCATGCGAGTCCCGCACTCCATGTTTGCGTCATCGCGCCCCGAGTGCATCGCCGCCGCCCGGCACGCCAAGGCCGACGTCTCGCCTCGGCATCGTCCTCCTCGAGCTCCTCACCGGCAAGTTCCCTTCGCAGTACCTCCACAACGCCAAGGGCGGCATGGACCTCGAGTAGCCGAGCCGCCTCATCGCCTCCGAGCCCTCCCTCGCCGACGTTGCGCGCCAGGTGCTCTCCGGCATCGGTTCACCACCGTCGCTCTGCCGTCCTCGTTCGGATCGGCTTCCTTACGGTCGGCCATCGCTGATTCCGCTCGACTCCATCGTCGCTCTGTCGTCCTCGTCCGGATCGGCTTCCTTGCTTTGTCGGCCGCCGCCACCCCGCTTGACTCGCCGTCTCGCCGAGCTTGCCGACTCGCTCGTGCGAGGTCGGCCGTTCTTGACCCCGCCGACTCACCGCCGACCATCACCGTGCTCACCGCCGCTCGGCTCCGCCCGGATCCGTCCGCCGTCGCGGCCGCTCCCGTGGCCGCCTCCTTCTCCTCGCGCATCTTGTTCGCGGCCTCCGTCGTCGTCTCACGACGAAATCAATCAGTTTGCGTCGGCCTCGGCCGCCGAGCCCGCCAGATCTGGCCGCCTCCCGCCTCCCATCGTCTCTGCGCTGCCTGCTGCGCGCTTCCCCGCTGGCTCCGCCGTGCTGCGCCGCCCTCCCGGCTACCGCCGAGGCGCCGGCCTCTTCGCCGCCGATCCGTCCTCCCTACATCGCGCCTCCGTTGCGCTTCTTGTGCATTGCCGCCGACTCCACTGTCGCTCTGCCGACTCGCTCGTCGAGGTCGGCCATTACCGACCCCGCTCGACTCCACTGCCGCTACGCCGTTCGTTTCAGTGAGTCAGTCTTTAATTATCTTTCTTTGAGTCTCCCGTTGCGTCCATCCAAAATCCGTAGTCTCTAATCTCTAGTTCGTGCAAGCCGTGCGAGTCCACAAATTTATTGTCAATCATAGAAGTGTAGGAATTTTATTTTGCATGGCAGCAGCCGCCGCTCTATTCTTTGACGAGCTTGTAACGCCGTCGCGCTTCTTCTGCACTGCGCCTCCGTTGCGCTTCTTGTGCAATGCGCCGCCGTCGCCGCCGTCTCGAGCTTCGATCTGCGCCGTCATGCTTCTATCTATTCCTCTTCGGCTTGATTTGACAGTTCATTCCAAGACTGCACGCAACGACGACATCATCAAGACTCGGATTTCCGATTTTTTCTTGTTTTAATGTTAACTCCTTTTTTCAAATGCAATGCTATTACATACGTTTTGCATTTGAGGGGGGTGTTAAGGAGATAGAGATAGAGTTGTATTAGGAGATAGAGTTTGGATTCTAATCCATATATGCCTTATCTCTATATGGCATATCTCTTGTACTCTCCTATATATATGACCCTTTGGGTCTCATATCAACACACACAATATTCATAACATGGTATCAGAGACCCGAACTTGCAGCAAGTTGATGCCCAGTTCGCTAGGATATGAAGAGCAAGATGCAAAAACTTTGGCGTCTTCGGTGAACATTTTTCAGTGTTATTACACGTCAAAATTGTGTTTTTTTTTTATATTTTTGGTGGGGCTTTCAAACTTATTTTTGCACATTGTTGATACAAAGGGGCTTGACTACTTCAAGTATGACAACCGCAACAACCAAGGTAACCATTACATTAGCAGAACTCAGTACAATTTTATCATGGTTCATCCCAATTTAGATATCCAAACAGATGGACATATCACGACGAAATGAAGATATAACAAGATGAGCGAAGCAGTTCTGAATTCCGGAAGGAGTATTTTTTTTTCTCCCTTTGTGAATGGTAACTGATCCTTTTTTCAAAACTAATAAAATGGGTTATTTGAATTCAAAATTTCCGTTTTTAAAAATATTGTTGTGTAGGGGTGTGGATGACCCAGCAACATGGGCAGGTGGCATAGGAAACAGTTGTAGGACAACCGGAGACATCAAGGACACTTGGGCAAGGTGAAGTTTACATCCTGACCAAACTTCTACTGTCCTGACAAACTACGCCGGATTGTGGTGAAGTTTACATGGAACTTCTTGTTCGTGTCCTGAAAACCTATGCCAAATTTGGCAGCCTGACCACGTCCTACTCGTTTTCCCTGTCAATGTCTGCGCTTTGTTATCCTGTAATGTCTCAGCATGACGGTTAACGCTGACAAGAATGACAAGTGGGCATCAAAACTTTGAGCATGCCAAATTGGCAAGAACGTGAATGCAGGATCTCGGATTGTTCCCAAGAAAGTTTGATGTTTGTTATGACAATTCACAATTGCCTCTCTTGAATGAACTGATGTTTCTGCTTCAGACCCAGACATGCTGGAAGTAGGAAACGGCGGGATGACAACAGAAGAGTACCACTCCCAATTCAGCATATGGGCTTTAGTGAAGGTAATGAAATCCACTGCATTGCATCAGAGATTAGAGTGAACCATCAGAACAGCAGTATTTAACAAACCGTATAAAATTCATTATTTTGCAAGAGAATGGTGCTGATCTGATGGTTTCATCCAGGCCCCTCTCTTGATTTGCTGCGACATCCGCTCGATCAGGGGCGGAGCTAGAGAAAAATGAGGGGGGGTGCGGCTAAAGGATATTGGGCTACTGGGCTACAGGTTTCTAGTGCTGGGCTGGCTACAGAAGGGATTTGTTTAGGCCTGGGTGCACCACTTTAGTTTTGAGGAGTGCAAATAAGGTGAAAAATCAGGATTAATAACTGTGTTACGTTTTTTCTCTGGGTGCGGCCGCACCCACCAGCGACAACGTAGCTTCGCCCCTGCGCTCGATGAGAGACAAAACCAAGGAAATCCTCAGCAACCAGAATGTCATTGCAGTTAACCAAGGTACAGCCTCTAGAGACATAGTAATAACTCCTTCCTTTCTCCAAACTGGTCACGGGAAAACTACAGATCATACTATGCTTTACTGATCATGAACAGATGAGCTTGGGGGTACAAGGGCACAATGTGCAACAAGATGGAGACTTAGAAGTAAGTGCAAGAAGAACAAAAGATGTTATTGATTTGATACCATGTCATGCAGGGCGGAGCCACACCCCAGGTAGACAGGGCTGGTCCTGGGCATGGGCAGCAAGGGCGACCGCCTAGAACCCATAAAAGTCAAGGGCCCCATCTCATGTGTGTATATATATATATATATATATATATATATATATATATATATATATATATATACTTGTTCAGACTCATAGTTAGAAGAACCAATCGAAGTATATAAAGGTACATGCTCATATTATTAACTTCCAAGCAGTTAGTAGCAACAACATGAAGAAGACAACCAGCAACTATACTAAGAACTTGTCTAGGCAGGCCAAGTGTCCAACACAATTTAGAAACACCTTATTTAGCATGTCACATGTGACTAAGCGAATGAATGATCGTTCATAAGATCGATGCCTAGCTCAGCTCAACTAGCTTGCATCTTATTTACTTGCTAATTAAACTGAGAATTTGACAACCGATGGTTTCTTAGATATTTGAATTCTTCAATTCAAGTATGCAAAGAAATTTTTTGGTTCAAGATTGGTAGCCTAGAACTCTAGATTTTCAGTGCATGTGGTTGTGTTTGGCTCCTAACAAAAAGTTCTATATCAGTTGAAGGCTTGAAGATTTTTTTTGAAGGTTGGTTGATGAGGACATCCCTGGCTCAACCCATTCATCATCTACTCCACAAGATTCTACACAACTGCAAGTTGAAGCTTCTACAAAAGAGGCTTATTTGGGTCCCATGACTAGGAACCGTACTAAGCAAATACAACAAGAGGTGAATGCGTGCCTAGCTGAATCTAATATTGTTGTAGACAAGAATTATATACTGCCTAAGTCTCGTATGCTCATTTTACTTAGGTTTGTACCTACGGAGATAATTCAAGCAGAAGGAGCACATTATAAGGATCAAAACTTAGCTACCGGAGTACATTGTTTAACAACATCCACCTATGACGAGTTAGATGTGAAGAAGGCTGAGCTGGACATCAAGAATACTAGTGTCAGACCAGGATTTTTCAATCCAGAATCTCCTGTGATTACTGCATTATTCCCTGGATCAATAGATAATGCGTACAGGTACATTGCTGTATCATTTCATACATCACTTCAACAGTAATATTACAGACCATGGTTCAAATTACACCACATCGGGCGATAGTTTACAAAAGGGCACTTAGGCCGAATGTCATCATTACATACAAGCAGCGGAAGAGAAAGCAAAAGTAGGACCATAACCTCGAGCAAGCGATCGGGTAATGTGTGCGATATATTACCTAGATGTAGATAATATATGTGCACACAATGCCTTAGGTCTAACTTGTCTGTTCGAAAATACGACGACGACCTAATTCCCATCGTTCTTCCCTCCTTCTGTGGCCGGGGCATCTTCATATTCATAATGATCATGCGTCCATATCTCTGTTTTTGGTAATGCGAGTGTGAGCACACTAACCACCGTGCTCAGCGAGTCATCACACAGAATGCACTAATAACATGCTGGGCTAAATCAAGGGAAGGCTTAGGTTTATTTTATTTTGCCAGAAATTGCCTTTTCAATACAATACTTAGAAATCCCTATGACCTAGCCGTTTTTGAAGGACACAAGTTTAATGGGAAATAATTGTCTTAATAGTGTACAGAGCTCATCCACCATTACATGGCCTCTGCACCTTACAAAGATCTTCCAATTATAGTTGCCTATCTTACCACCGGACGACACCGGGACAATTCCAAACTAGGGCCTTTCAACGCCTACATTTTTCCCATTTCACCCACAAATTATTTTTGAAACAGAACTATATCTAGTTAAGTCCCCATGTCTGCCCATGACCGCGGGCACGGCTATTCGAATAGTTTTGACTCTGCAGAGTTTGTACAGTTTCACCACAAGAGACAATCAACTCGTTGCCCCACAAGATTCCTTAGTCATGTGGTTGAGCAGACCATCACATTGACTGTTCAAAATATCTAGCCTCTTTCGTCATCTCACCCTATGGGCTTATCCCACTTGCGGTGGGTCCCATACGTTGCACGGGATGTTTTCCACAGTCACTAACGTAGCCGAGCTCCACTTCCTGCAACGCTTAGAACAACTGGAAAACCTCACCCTCCCCTCGGTGTCCCTTTAGGCCTTCCCTTGCCCTTGCAGATCCACTCCTATCCACTACCAAAGAGATGAGTGCAGGGGTTTCGATAAATTTACTTAGCCAGTTGTAATTTACTGACTTGTGGTTGTCTTGTTTTACACTGCTAACATGACAAGATTCGGTCCTTAGGGTTATCTGAGTGGTGCTACCACATCCCATACTCTTTGTGCTTCCCCTGCACCACATACCAAATTTCAAATCATCCACCCGGATATTAAGCAAGTTTGAGGCTTTTGGGAGCATAAAATAACAGTTCCAAATTTTCTCCAGTCATTCCCACCATGACTGCCCAAATTGTTGTCATATTTACAAGTGAGATATTTTGGGACAGCTAGCGTCCCCGTTTATCTAGCTATACTAAGCAGTACGATATATCATTACTCTATTTGTGAAAAACTACATTATGATAGTGTTGCTAAGGCGACAAGGTTCACATATCCCAAAAGTTTCACAGGTAATACTAACAAGCATAATAATGTGTATATATCTAAAATCTATGAAACTTGAACATACTTTAGCACATAAAATAATAGCATGCACATGGATAATTTAAAGGAAAGTATTTTGCATAAACAAGGGTTCAACATGATCAAAGTGATGACTCGCCTTGGTCACAAGGTTCTGGGAGTTGGGAGCTGGGGTCTACTGCTGCTTCTGCTTCTTCTTCTTGTGCCTCGTACGCTAATTTAACCGTGCGCGAAAATTTGCATAAAATGAAATGCAACAAATCAATCCAAATAGCACCAAAAATTCAAATGAACTCTAAAAATTATGATTCTAGTTCCATTGGATAGATATTGAATTTAGATGAATTTAGAAATTTGCCTCACCCAATTTGGAGTTAAAATGAAGAAGTTATGACATTTCAAAGATCTCAGTTCAATTAAATTCCTAAATTCATAAAGTTCTGACAGGTGGGGTCCACATGTTTTATTTTATTTTTCTTTTTCTTTTATCGTTTTTCTTTCCTCTGTCTTGCTGACCGGTGGGGTCCATCGGTCGCTGGCTCGGGCCCTCTGCTTGCCCGTGACAGTGGGACCCACGGACAAGGTGGTCTTGCCCGGTGGTCAGCGACGGTGGGACCCCTCGGCAAGGATCCACTTGTCGGTGGCCTTCACGACGTGGGTCCCATCCGCCGATGGCCTCTCGGTCCGGTTGCGGTGACAAAGGGGCCCACCGTCGTTAAAATAAGAGAATGAGCAACCCAACACGGGCCGGGGCTCGAGCGCCACGGGGAGCCAGTGGGGAGGAGGCTGCGGTAACCAAGTGGGCGGGAGGCTTTGCCTACCCTTATGCATGCTAATACCTCTTAAGGTATGCGGCGAGGGGTCAAGAGAGGTGGCCAAGGCCGAAAGTTGGCGGTGGCGCCGTGGCGGGGTGGCCGGAGAGGGTGGGCGACAGGCCGAAATCGCTCACGGCCGAGGGAAGTTGATGACGGCGGCGGAGACCGTGAGGCACCGGAGGGTGGCCGGCGACGCGGTGGCGGCGGCCGGGAAGGGGCTTCGGCGCCGGCGAGGTACGGGCCTCGGGAGGTTCGGGAGAGGCGGGCGACTTCACAACGTGCAGGGGATGACTAGGGTGCGAGGAATTGGACCCTAGCGGTGGGGTTCGCCGGGAGCCCGGGCGGACTTGGGAAGAGATCGGGCGCCCGTGAGCTAGGAGGAGTGGGAGCTCAACCATCACCGAGAGGGCCGTGGAGAGTGTGGGAGGACGTTGGCGACTGGGGGTCTTATAGGCGCGAGGGGCCATCGGCGCCCGCCCGAGTGGTCACGCCACGGCGGAGGCGAGGGTGAGGGGCAGGCAAGGTCGGGCCGAGCTCCCTCGAGGGTGCTCGAGCACTTGTGTGGCTCGAGGCACACTGGCGCGGGGCAGGGGGAGACGGGACCGAGCGGCGCAGCAGAGGGGGAAGAAAAAGAGGGCGGCGGGGGGTGCTGGCGCGCTCGGACAGGGGGGGAAGAGCTGGCGCGCTCGGACAGGGCGGCGGCGGTCCGCTGGTCCGAAGGGGAGGACCGTCGGTCCGAAGCGTCGCCTGGTCGGCTGCGAAGTGCGGTGCGGGTGCGGGTTGGTGGTGGTTTGGTGGGCCGGCCGCCTGCCCAATATATGTTTTTTATTTTTCTTTGTACTTTCTTTATTTTATTTAATTCATATATAAGCATATATATATATACATTTATTCCTAATTTTAAGAGGAGTTGTCTACACATATTTCTTCATTAAAACCCTTTTTGTTATTTCTATTTTTCATATACAAATATTTATATTTATGTGTATTTATTTCTATTTTATTCCCTCCTCTCATCTCTTTTTTCAAACTTTAACCATATTATTATTCTCAAATTTTTAGGACCAACTATATCCCTTTTGCACTGGATCATCTTTTCAGATTCTTTTTTTAAAATTTTGTTTCTTAGTGTTTTGCATTTTATGTTTTGGGACCTTAATCAAGATTTAAGAGATGCCTTAAAGTTAATTTCAATTCAAACACAAGGCAAAATAATGCAAAAGTTTTATATTTCTAAATTTAAATTTTAGGATGTTACAAATCTACCCCCTTAAAAGAATCTCGACCAGAGATTCAACCTAAACAGTGAACAACTCGGGTAATCTCTTCTCACCGGTCTTGGCTCCCCGGTGGCCTCCTTCTTTGAGTGGTGACTCCATTGTACTCTGCAGGTGCGGATGGTTTGATTCTGGTCTTCTTTTCCACAAGGTCCAAGATCTTAATTGGGCGTTCCACAGAGGTCGTCGCTCTCGATCTCAATTGCCTTCATCGGGTTTGATCTTCGGTGCCAAGGCACTTCTTGAGTTGGGATACATGGAAAACACTGTGCACATCTGCTAGGCTTGCGGGCAGCTCTAGCTGATAAGCTACTTCTCCTTTCTTGGCTATAATTGGGAATGGCCCAACATAGCGAGGGGCAAGCTTGCCTTTAACTTTAAACCGTCTGACCCCTCATAGGGGTGACACCTTCAAGTAGACCTGGTCTCCGACCTCGAAACTTAATGGCCTTCTTCTCTTATCCGCATAACTCTTTTATCCGGATCAAGGCTAATAGTCGATCTCGATCAAGCGAACTTTTCTTCTCACCTTTAGAGTATCCTACCCGAATATGTAGCCTTCTCCTACTTCGACCCGAGGTAAAGGAGTTCGACACTTTCTCCGCACAATGCTTCAAATGGGGACATCCAGAGGTGGCTTGGTAGTCGTTGTTGTAGGTGAACTCGATATGGCGTACATCGGTCCCGCCTTTAGAGAAATCTCCGGTACAAGCCCGAAGCATGTCCTCTAGTATTTAGTTCACTCTCTCTGTTTGGCCATCTGTCTGGGGGTGATAGGCGGTGCTGAAATCCAGATGGGTACCAAGGGCCTCGTGTAGGCTAGCCCAGAAATGCGAGGTGAACTGGCAACCTCGATCTGAGACTATCCGTTTTGGTACACCATGCAAACACACGATGCGTGCCATATACAGTTCTGCCAGCTTATCTACCTTGTAAGTTGTCTTGACAGGGATGAAATGTGCGACCTTGGTCAGCCTATCTATTACGACCCAGATAGAGTCGTACCCTGACCTGGTTCGGGGAAGTCCAGTGATAAAGTCCAGTGATCAAGATTTAAGAGGGTGCAAAGATACGTGTCCCGTACCTCAAAACCCCTTGTTGATCCACAGATATCTTAGGTGCCTTTCCGGCTTCCATTGAGCCCTTCAACCTCAAAGTGGTTGGGTCTTCTTGTTGTGCGGCGATAATCCTTTCTTCTATGCTTGGTTGCAATTCCATTGCTGCTAAGGTGCCTTCTTCCACTATTTCCAAATTCAAAGCCATCAATTCTTTGTATAGCTCAAAGTTCTTTGCTCTGTATCATGAGGGTATTACAATAGACCTTACGGCTTAGGGCATCGGCCACCACATTGGCCTTGCCTGGATGGTAGTGGATACTCAGGTCATAATCCTTGATCAACTCTAACCATCTCCTTTGCCTCAGATTAAGGTGTGACTGGGTAAAGAAATACTTGAGGCTCTTATGATCCGTGTATATATCACAGTGGTTACCAATCAGATAATGCCTCCAAAATTTTAAGGCATATACTACTGAAGCTAATTCCAGGTCATGGGTGGGATAGTTAGCTTCATGGGGGCGAAGTTGGCTAGATGCATAGGCCACAACCTTGCCTCCTTGCATCAGTACGCATCCCAGTCCTTGATGGGAAGCATCACAAGATACTTCAAAATCCTCACAGTACATCGGTAGAACTAGCACCGGGTGGTAGTTAATCTTTTCTTAAGCTCTTGAAAACTTCCTTCACAGGTTTTGGTCCATTCGAACTTCTGCTCCTTCTTGAGTAGCTGGGTCAATGGCCTGGCTACTCTAGAGAATCCCTCTATGAATCTTCTATAATATCCTGCCAATCCAAGAAAACTTCGCACTTCAGTGACGGAGGAGGGTTGCTTCCATTCTGTCACTGCTGCAATCTTGGCGGGATCAACTGATACTCCTTCTGCGGACACTATATGCCCCAAGAAGCTGATGTCACTTAGCCAGCATTCACATTTGCTATACTTAGCATATAACTGATGTTCTCTTAGCTTCTCTAGCACTAGGCGTAGATGTTCTGCATGCTCGTCTGCAGTCTTGGAGTAGATAAGGATGTCATCAATGAACACTACTACAAACTTGTCCAAATACTCCATGAATACCTTGTTCATGAGATTCATGAAGTAGGCTTGCATTTGTCGATCGAAAGACATGACCGTAAACTCGTCAAATCCATATCTAGTGGTAAAAGCGTCTTGGGTATATCCTCAAGACTAATTTTCAGTTGGTGGTAACCCGATCTCGATCTATTTTAGAGAGATGGTGGCTCCACCAAGTTGGTCAAATAGATCATCGATCCTGGGAAGAGGGTATTTATTCTTGATGGTTACTTCATTTAACGCCCGGTAATCCACACATATCCTAGCTGTGCCATCCTTCTTCTTTACAAATAATACCGAGATCCCTGGCGAGGAACGGGTCTAATAAATCCTTTTCCTGCAGCTTCATGGAGTTGGGTCTTTAGCTCTTCCACTCTTCCACCGTCATTCTATATGGTCTCTTGAAATAGGAGCAGCTCTGGTTTCAAGTTAATGACAAACCTGTCTCGATGCAGGGGCATGCTGTAGGTCTTGAAACACTTCACGATAATCTTGCACCACCATCATTCCTTCCAGGTACATCTTCGCAATAATATATTGCGCGGCCCCATCGGTATGGTCGGTCTACTTTTACATCTATGATCATTCCAGGGCACTTGGTCAGCTTCACTGTCCTGGTGGCACAGTCTATAACTCCTCGATATCTGGCTAACTAGTCCATTCCTAATATAATATTCAGGGTCTGTGAGCTTAGTACTATCAAGTCTGCTAGGAAGTCGCACCTTTCCATGGTAACCGTTACCCCTGGACATACTAAGGTAGCGGTAATCATGCCACCGGCGACTTAAGTACTACTGGCCTCTTTAGAGGATAAATAGGTAACCCCATCTTATCAGCATACCCCTTGGATATAAATGAATGTGAAGCTCCTGAGTCAAATAAAGTTTGTCGGTATTGACTTGACAGAGAAAGTACCCATAAGAACTCCTGCAGCTTCCTCTGCCGTGATATGGTTGACCCTACCACAGTTGTGAGTCGGGTACTCCCGCTAGCTTATGCAGTCCGAGGCCCCTGCCGGAACAATCAAGCTTGGCTACGGACAGGGGCGTTTTGTTTGTGTGGGCATTGGTTGGCGAAGTGCCCTTTCTCCACAAATTGTAGCAATTAAGGTTGGTCATGGGTTTATACTGGGTGTCTTGACTCCCTGTGCGTGGAGTTTGGAAAGAACCCCCACTTGATCGGGGTGCTGGAGTCGGTTGATTGGGTCTTGAAAATGAGGGGTTGTTGAAGAACTTCTGAATAAATCTCCCTTCGTCACCGAGTGGTTAGCTTGCGCTCTGGTGGCCTCGATTCTTCTCTTCATTTTCTAGAATTAGAGCCTTGTTCACCAGCTGGTGGAAGCTGGTGAAGTCCTGCACAATCAGCTGCACCCTTAGCTCCTCATTCATGCCTTCAAGAAATCTATCAACCTTTTCTTCTTCATCGGCCACGTCAGTCGAAGCGTAGCGAGCAAGTTGAGTAAATTTTGTGAGGTATTCATTAATGGTCATGCCTCTTTGCTTGAGAGTGCGAAATTCGTTCTTCTTCATCCTCATGACTCCCGCTGGGACGAAGTTGGCCTTAAAAGTCGTTCTAAACTCCGACCAAGGTATGACCTCCATGTCATTTGTCATGGAGGTCTCTTCCCTGCCTCCGCGGCAAGGTAGTTCTCCCACCAATTTGCACCGCTCCTGAGCCGATGAGTGCAAATATCACTTTGTCTTCCTCTGCGCACTTGGCCAGGCGCAGCTTCCTTTCCGTATCCCGAAGCCAATCTTCGGCTTCGAGAGGCTCATCGGCCGAGGAAAAAGTGAGGGGCCGGGTCCTCTGAAAGTCAGCCAGGTCAGCTCTAGACCTGCTGGAGCCACCTTGTTGCCCGGTAATAATAGCCTGCAGCAATTGAGTCTGCTATGCCATGACTTGCACCATGGTGGGGTTGGTTGGAGGGGCGGAAGGTTGGCTTCCTGATCGTGGGCTTGCTCACGCCTACCGCATAACACCGGTGTGGAGTCCACCACCCTTGGTTGAGGGTGGCATTAGCACGGGCCCCGGTCACCCTTTGATCGCCATCTGCAATCATAGTTTTATGACTTAATACTATTACTAGGCAATTAAAAGAGTAAAAGAAGGTTGCCACCTCATGCAATAAAAGCCAACAAGATAAACGACAAAATAATTTCAACACAAGGCCGTTTCCTTAAGCATAAACTAAAACATCACATAGCCAGCTTCTAGGCTAGACTTACTATTACAACGCATTAATTAAAGTCTGATCGAATAGCAACTAAGATACGTAAGGTCCGCACAACACACGGATACATCAACTAGTACTCGCTACACACCGCAAGTACGGCACCACCCACCTACTCCTCCATATAGCCAACTCCGGCCGGAGGGGCGTAGTCCGCACCGAGGCGGGACTGCTGCCGAACTCCGAGGGGTCGGTGTCGAGTCGGAGGTGAGGCGGCCGGGCTGCGCCTCTGGCGACCCTCCCTGGCGAAGAGCTGACTGTGGTCCTGGAGGTCGCACGCTCTTGCGTGCGGTCAGGCGGTGTGTGAAGTCCACCGGGTCCCGTGGGGGTCGGTCTGCGGTCTTGGTGGGCGCAGCGAGCTGGGACTCTTGGGCTGCGCCTGCCTTCGGCCGCCTATGCCTTGGCTGCTGCCAAGGCTCGCTCGCACTGGGCGAGCTGCTCACGGAGGGTCGCCACCTCAGTGTGTGTAGCGACGAGGTGAACCCGAAGGGCGGTGATCTCCTCTAGAGCAGCAGTGTGGGCCGATCCCATGGCCCTGGTCAGGTCAACCTGATGCGTGAGCATCGGGTTGTTCTCGCTCGTAGGCATGTAGGTCTCATTATATCGCGCATTCTCCTAGCGCGATGGGTAGTAGCAGAAGGGGGTGCGCCGAAGGCGGGCCTTGTAAATGTCGCACAACCGTGCGGCAGCAAGGCGTGCAGCGTCCTGGAGTGCCACGGTCCTGATGGTCCGCTGGTGCTCTGTCTGGAAAACGTGAGGCGGGTCGTGCGCAGTCTTCGGGTAGATGAACACCTCGATCAGCCAGGACTCCTCTCCTCCTGCCGTGGTCTTGAGTCCACGGTACACGGGCTGGTCCGGGTAGCCCAGGTAGTGAAGGAGCTTGCGCAGGATACTGGCAAACTCCCCCTCGTAGACTCCGTGGGCCAAGTAGTCCCAGTCACCCTCCTCTCCAGCTCCGGCTATCTGTAATGTAAATTCCTAGTGTTAGTAACTTTTCAAAATATTAATGAAAGATGGAACAGAACAGATCTAAGAAGGATAGAGAAAGAAGTAATACACTATATTTTTAGAAATTCTTTTTATAAGCTTTGCAAATTGTGGTCCTATCTCTTGTCCATCGTCCATACTAAGGCTTTTACCCTACAACAGATGCTCGATACCACTCTGCATCGGACCATTTTTCAATCCAGAATCTCCTGTGATTACTGCATTATTCCTTGGATCAGTAGATAATGCACACAGGTACATTGCTGTATCATTTCATACAACGCTTCAACAGTAATATTACAGACCATGGTTCAAATTACACCACGTCAGGCGATAGTTTACAAAAGGGCACTTAGGCCGAATGTCATCATTACATACAAGCAACGGAAGAGAAAGCAAAAGTAGGACCATAACCTCAGGCAAGCGACTGGGGGTAATGTGTGCAGTATATATTACCTAGATGTAGATAATATATGTGTACACAATGCCTTAGGTCTAACTTGTCTAAGTTCGGAAAATACGAACGACGACCTAATTCCCATCGTTCTTCCCTCCTTCTGTGGCCGGGGCATCTTCATATTCATAATGATCCTGCGTCCATGTCTCTGTTTTTAGTAATGCGAGTGTGAGCACACTAACCACCGTGCTCAGCGAGCCATCACACAGAATGCACTAATAACATGCTGGGCTAAATCAAGGGAAGGCTTAGGTTTATTTTATTTTGCCAGAAATTGCCTTTTCAATACAATACATAGAAATCCCTATAACCTAGCTATTTTTGAAGGACACAAGTTTAATGGGAAATAATTGTCTTAATAGTGTACAGAGCTCATCCACCATTACATGGCCTCTGCACCTTACAAATCTTCCAAAGATATAGTTGCCTATCTTACCACCGACGACACCGGGACAATTCCAAACTAGGGCCTTTCACTGCCCTACATTTTTCCCATTTCACCCACAAATTATTGTTGAAACAGAACTATATCTAGTTAAGTCCCCATGTTCGCCCATGACCATGGCACGGCTATTCGAATAGTTTTGACTCTGCGAGTTTGTGCAGCCACCACAAGAGACAATCAACTCGTTGCCCCACAAGATTCCTTAGTCATGTGGTTGAGCAGACCATCACATTGACTGTTCAAAATATCTAGCCTCTTTCGTCATCTCACCCTATGGGCTTATCCCACTTGCGGTGGGTCCCATACGTTGCACGGATGTTTTCCACAATCACTAACGTGGCGGGCTCCACTTCCCGCAACGCTTAGAACAGTGGAAAACCTCACCTCCCCTGTCCCTTTAGGCCTTCCCTTGCCCTTGCAGATCCACCCTATCCACTACCAAAGAGATGAGTCCGGGGTTTCGATAAATTTACTTAGCCAGTTGTAATTTACGACTTGTGGTTGTCTTGTTTACAGGCTAACATGACAAGATTCGGTCCTTAGGGTTATCTGAGTGGTGCTACCACATCCCATACTCTTTGTGCTTCCCCTGCACCACATACCAGCCCCCAAATCATCCACCCAGATATTAAGCAAGTTTGAGGCTTTTGGGAGCATAAAATAACAGTTCCAAATTTTCTCCAGTCATTCCCACCATGACTGCCCAAATTGTTGTCATATTTACAAGTGAGATATTTTGGGACAGCTAGCGTCCCCGTTTATCTAGCTATACTAAGCAGTACGATATATCATAACTCTATTTGTGAAAAACTACATTATGATAGTGTTGCTAAGGCGACAAGGTTCACATATCCCAAAAGTTTCACAGGTAATACTAACAAGCATAATAATGTGTATATATCTAAAATCTATGAAACTTGAACATACTTTAGCACATAAAATAATAACATGCACATGGATAATTTAAAGGAAAGTATTTTGCATAAATAAGGGTTCAACATGATCAAAGTGATGACTCGCCTTGGTCACAAGGTTCTGGGAGTTGGGAGCTGGGGTCTACTACTGTTTCTGCTTCTTCTTCTTGTGCCTCGTACGCTAATTTAACCGTGCGCGAAAATTTGCATAAAATGAAATGCAACAAATCAATCCAAATAGCACCAGAAATTCAAATGAACTCTAAAAATTATGATTCCAGTTCCATTGGATAGATCTTGAATTTAGATGAATTTAGAAATTTGCCTCACCCAATTTGGAGTTAAAATGAAGAAGTTATGACATTTCAAAGATCCCAGTTCAATTAAATTCCTAAATTCATAAAGTTCTGACATGTGGGGTCCACACGTTTTATTTTATTTTTCTTTTCTTTTCTTGTTCTTTCCTCCTCTTGTCACCGACCGTGGGGTCCATTGGTCGATGGCTCGGCCCCCTATTGCCCCGCGACAGTGGGACCCACCGGACGGGGTATCGCCTCGGTGGTCATCGATGGTGGGTCCCTCGGCGGTGGATCCACTTGTCGCTGGCCTTCCGGCAGTGGGTCCCGTCTGTCAGTGGCCTCTCGGTCGGTTGCGGTGACAAAGGGGCCCACTGTCGTAAAATAAGAGAAATGGCTCAACCCAGCACGCGGAGCCGGCGGCTCGAACGCGCGCCGGGGAGCCAGGTGGGGGGAGCGAGAGCTGCGGTAACCAAGTGGGCGGGGAGGCTTTGCCTACCCCTTATGCATGCTAATACCTCTTAAGGTATGCGGCGAGGGGGCTGGGCAGAGGTGGCCAAGGCCGAAAGTTGGCGGTGGCGCCGGCGGCGAGGGGTGGCCGGAGAGGGGTGGGCGACGGCTGAAATGCGTTCACGGCCGAGGAGAAGCTGATGACGGCGGCGGCGGAGACCGTGAGGCACCGGAGGGTGGCCGGCGACGTGCGGTGGCGACGGCCGGAAAGGGGCTTCGGCGCCGGCGAGGTACGGGCCTCGGGAGGTTCGGGGGAGACCGGGGGCGACTTCACAACGTGCAGGGGATGGCTAGGGTGCGAGGAATTGGACCCTAGCGGTGGGGTTCACCGGGGGCGCGGTGGCGGACTTGGGAAGAGATCGGCACCGTGAGCTAGGAGGAGGGGAGCTCGGTTGGCATGTAGAGGGTGGAGAGTGTGGGGAGGACGTTGGCGCCTGGGGGCTTATAGGCGCGAAGGGGCGGCATCGGGCGCCGCCGAGTGGTCACGTCGGCGGCGGCGACGGCGGTGGGGCGGGGCAAGGCAGGCCGAGCTCCTCGAGGGTGCTCAAGCACTTGTGTGGCTCGAGGCACACCGGCGCAAGGGCGGGGAGACGGGACCGAGCGCAGCAGAGAGGGAAGAAAAGAGGCGGCGGCGGGGGTGCCGCTCGGACAGAGGAAGAGTCGGCGCCTTGACAGGCTGCGGTGGTCCGCCCGGTCCGATGGGAGGACCGCCGGTCCGAACGCGCCGCACCGGCCGGGCTGCAGGGGGGCGTGGGCGCGGCCGAAAGCAGGCGAGCGAGGAGGAAGCGGGAGGAAGAGGAACAGGAGGCGAGGCGGAGTGCAGGCGGCGGGTGGGTTGGTTCAATGGCTGCCTAATATATGTTTTTTTTCTTTCATACTTTCTTTATTTTATTTAATTCATATATAAGCATATATATATATATATATATATACATTTATTCCTAATTTTAAGAGGAGTTGTCTACACATATTTCTTCATTAAAACCCTTTTTGTTATTTCCATTTTTCATATACAAATATTTATATTTATGTGTATTTATTTGTATTTTATTCCCTCCTCTCATCTCTTTATCCAAACTTTAACCATATTATTATTCTTAAATTTTTAGGACCAACTATATCCCTTTTGCACTGGATCATCTTTTCAGATTCTTATTTTAAAATTTTGTTTCTTAGTGTTTTACATTTTATGACCTTAATCAAGATTTAAGAGATGCCTTAAAGTTAATTTCAATTCAAACACAAGGCAAAATAATGCAAAAGTTTTATATTTCTAAATTTAAATTTTCAGGATGTTACAACTAGCAAGCTGTTCAGGCCATCAAGCGTTGCATGCGCAGCGTCAGAATTTGACTGCCAATTTTCTACCTACTCCCACACAAATATGGACGTGTCCAGCATGCATGGGGAGCAGGAATGGATAGGAAATTAAGTCATCTTTCTAGCACAACAAACGGTGCATCATTTGGAGGCCTGAGTCAAAAGATATGCAAGTTTCAAGACTAGCTGTTCAGGATAATAACTACAGCGCGAGGCCACATGAAATTACTGCCTTCTAAGCCTAAGGAACTTAAAGGGCACACGAAAATGGATCCCATTTTGGAGTATGTTCAAACCTAGCTAGGAGGGTTGTTCCTAGTATAAATACCCCTTTCTTCTTTTTTCTAAGGGGACAACTTTCAGCTATATGATTTCAGAATAGTTAGCCAAGTGCTACAAAAAACTTGAGAATTCTCTCTTCCTTTGCTCTTGTAATTTTCCTAGTGAGATTGCAAAAGCGGTGGATCGACTCACAACCTTTCGTGCTTCCAACTTCGTGCGTGGTTGTGTGGATTGGGAACTTAGAGTGTGGTTGGGCGAATACTTGTTGCGAGTCATTGCATAGGCGGTGGTTGGCCTCAAGAATTGTCGGGTTGCACTACCTTGGTCGCCATGACTAGTTATCTTCATCTCGCATATTTCCCCTCCGTGAAGATCGGGCATCCCCCGCATCATTGGTGCTTTTGTCTTTTAGTGTGACTGATGACTACTTAGTTATATGTCTCGGCTAACTGAAAAATCTCATAAAATAGTTTTTATGTAGTTTCATTTCTAAAGGGCATATTTGGAATATATGAATTTCATAAGAAATACCATAAATTTCTCGAGATTCAAATAGGGCCTTTAAGTTATATGTCTCTTGCAACTTGCAAGAAAAGTTTAGTATATATAACCTCTCATATAGTAGAATGTTGGTTATTTAGAATTTTTTACATTTATTATTGGTACATATTAGGTTCTGATCATGGAAGTGTCTGATTAGCCTGAATAGAAGTGAGGTTTTTGAAATATCAAAAACATCCCCAGGTCTTCACTTTCGTCTCGTCCAGGGCCTCCGAAATATCAGGAACGGCCCTGTAGGCAGGGTAGGCTTCAGCCCGGGGTGTGGAAAAATATCTAGTGTACAGTTAGGTAAATTCGGTCCAGCCTGAGTAACATTTTCATAGTCCAGCCCAGATATCTTATATCATTCCACCACTGAGCCCGAAGCGTAACTAAATTCTGGCTCCGCCACTGATATCATGTGTAACACTAAGCAAGTACCATACTCCATTAACCTGTGCTTAGGTTTGGGCTGGCCCACTAAGTGTAGGGAGAGTTGCTCTCGTTCTATGGAACAGAGGGTCTACTGAAGCATCCATCACTGCTATGTGAGCAACATTGGTCTAAGTCCGTCAGCTGTTGTTGATGCCCATGATCTATGGACAGTAAGCATTTTGCCTAATGATACGAGTTCCATGGTTAAAATGTAACACAACCACCTCTTGACTAACAGAAAAAAAATCACCTTCGTATTTCTAATATATGGCAATTATTGTTCAACCTGACAGTACAGGTTTCAGTAAAATATTTGCAAGTTACAACTTACACGTGCGCTACGTTGCAGTTGGATGCTTTTGCAATGCGAATTCAGCACCAAAACAATTATACAAAAGCATCACTGAATGTATCTACATCGATTCTGGCATTCCTGGGTTGGGCTCTTCAACATGCCACATCACCAACACCATATGTACCAACTCATTTTGCTCCCTCCCAAGCCCCAACACCACATAATTTATATGATTATGATACACAGGACCATCTTTATGTAATTCTTTTGGCGTAGTATAATCGGACATCGGTATCTTCGTTGACTGCAGTAAATCAAAATCCAGTCCATCCAGCTGGTTGGTAGGATGAATCTTTCTTTGCTTCAGCCTTCAGAGCATTGAGAGACCGAGAAGCATTCCCCAAATTTGACATCTTGGAAGGTACGGTTCCAGAAGGAGCAGCCTTCAAGCAATCTTGACCAAAGGCAAATGGGTCAGGACCTGAGTTTGTGTCCGACTGTCCAAGTGAGCTGGCTTTGTTGCTGTTTGATGCCCGCAAAGTTCGGACTGACCTCGGGTGGGCACTCCTCACAGCTGCTTGAGCTTTCGGCTCTTCAGGAAAAGCCGACCACGTCTTCGGATCAGGGCTGGGTGTCCCTGGACTTGACGTAAATAGGCCTTGCCGGAGTTCCGGCGGGGTTCCTTCAATCTTCTCCCTTGGCTGTGAAAAGCAATACATTACTATATCAGCTTCCTGATATATATGAAACTAAAAGATGCTATTAAGGGTTTGGAACCCTTGCAGCAATGGGTGATTAGCAATGTCAAATGGGAAAACTGGGCTAGATCATGATAGGTTAAACCATACAGATTTGGCCAGGCTGGCCAGTTTCAATTCTGTATCGGTTACAATTTTTCACCTTTTGGCCAGTTAATCAGGCCAGGAAATACATTGAACCCTGGCTGAAACTGATGACAGTGAGAAGCTTGGTTTAGGCATGTAGGAGTAATCATACCGGAGTATCAAGGCTTGTGCTGGGTGGGGAGAGTTCAATCTTCGAATTTTCTTTTAACTCCTTAACCGGCGGTGTTGCAGAAGCTGTAGCTAGGACTTGTTTAAGTTCTTGTATCTCTCGCCTCTGAGAGGAGCAAATGGCTGACAATTTATCGAACTTCAATGAAATTTCTTCCTTCTCCAAGTCTGCTATCTTCAATTGTTCCTTCAGTAAAGTTACTTCAGCTTCCAGTTGTTGTTCCTTCAATTTACTAGCTGTGTTTAAACTACTGACATTGTTCTGTGAGTTCACTTTAACATTATTGAAGTCTGCCACAAAGGAGTTAAAAGCAGTAGCCTGTAGTACACTGCTTTTATTATCTGTTTTGTCACTTTGGTTTTCTCTAGCCCATATTCTGAGCCATTAGGAGAAAACCTAATTTCAAAATCCCCAGGAGAACTATCAACAGAGGCAGAGAGAGACTGTCTGTATGTATTATGTGTTGGAGTGTTCTGGTTCTTTGCTTGCGGTTGCTTTGAGGTGACTTGGTATACAGGCTCTTGATCAAAAGATGACCCCTTGTCATCCGCAAAAGCCAGCTCTTGGGCATGCTGAGTCGACCAAAATGCACCTATAGAACCCTTACTCTCCACAGCTTTTGATGTACCTTGTGACCTCAAATTGCAAGAATCTTTGGGAGACGTACTCCTTACATTGTCCCTTGATGGTGAAAGGGAGCTCCTCTGGGGCAGCCTCCTTACTGCTGAAATACATACTTTTAGATTATTAAACAGACACAGTAGATGAAATGATTTTCATGCAAAGTAAAATCACTGAGACCTAGAGAAGAAAGATCTGAGCAACTACTAGAACAAGCGGTTTCTTCCTTGCATTATCTAAGTGGATGAGTCTCATTTCTCACTGAAGCATTTCTTCCATTTCCTAAACTTTCTCTAGATAAACCTCAAAAGTACACAGAAAAATAAGTGTGCAGCAGTGGCTTCAATTCTTCAAAAAGATAAAAATTCATGGAAGTAACCTTCATCCTCGGTTGTATGCAATTCAAATGCTGATCCAGATGGGGATCCATCAGGTAAATCCTTTTGCAGCTCCAAAGGAAGTAATTCATTAACGCAGAACCACACCTGTAACGGTACATGCATCAGAATTAAAGAAACAGAAGGCCTTTTACATTTCACTGTCATGGAGCATGCTCTAATTAAGACAAACCTAAATTCATGGAAGTGAATGGCCAATCAAGCAAAGCCCTTGCCTGTGTAATGTCCGGTCTGGCATCTGGAGAAGACTGAAGCATGTCTTTGATCAGACTTGTAATGGGAGAGCTGTACTTTGGTAACTCTGGGATACGATAGTTTCCATTAAGTATCTGGAGCTTTGATTCTCCATCAAATGCTGATTTTAAGTAGCAGATCCTATACAAGAGGCATCCAAGAGCCTGAAAAGAACAACAACAAATTATTATTAATTAATCAGACACAATTAAGTATAATAACAACTCAATAATAAGAGAGGTAATATGGAGAACTAAAATTTTGGTACCATCAGATGAATTTACAGAAAAACAAATGTTGGAATATAATAAGTGCAGAGATGGTTTACCCATATATCTACTTTCTCACTGATAACCTCCCTCCTGTACAAGTCCCACATCTGCAATCAGTAAACGAGCTTAGAGTATATGTAGAAAGACCTTAGAAAGAGATGAAAATAGGTATGTCCAACCGAAACCTCAGGAGCTCTGTATGCAGGCGTGGTGTGCTTTCTAATGTTATCCTCTTCAAGGCCCATCTCCTCAGGTTTATCAAAGCACTTATGGTTTGTCGACACACTACCAAAATCACATAATTTCCAAGCCCCGTCAGCACCAAGAAGCACATTTTCAGCCTTTAGGTCCCTGCACACGAAATATCTTTGCTGTGATGGCTCTGAAATGAAAATCGACATAGCAGTTTCTCGAGGGTTCAAAATTGAGAAGAACAGCAACAAACTGATAAAACATAATGGACTGCCTAATGCAAACTACAATCAACTAGAGTTTGTAATGCATTAGATGAAGCCAAGCAACCAAAACTGAATAGAATAGCTATATGGAACAGCATGAAAAATTGTAAAATAAAGCTGTCACAACATTAGTGTGAGTGACAAGGTCCTTGTGTCCCTATCTAGTTTGCAAGGCTGGACAGAACATAGCCGTATGGTATTATGATACAGATGCCATGCTATGCTTAAGGTATGATAGAGCTACTAGCATATGATTTTTCTGCTGATGTCAGGTGACTAGATTCACGGCATCTAACAAAGTACCAACAAAGTATGCAGGACACAGAACTGCTTGCTGCAAACATTTTGCATAGCAATTCCATAGGTTGGAATATGGAAGGCGCACCTGTGAGCAATAGGCAGCGTTTGGCAGTGCATTGCAAAGACTGCATTGCAAACATCCCGGAAGATCAGAGCCACCTGCTTCTCATCAAAGTACCCCGCACCTCTACTCTCCAAGACAGAAACCAGCGACTTCTCACAAAATTCCATCACCAGAAGTGCCTCCCTCCCCCGGCCCATATCCAGTATCGTGTGCGAGACAAGCGTGACCACGTTCGGGTGCCCCTTGAGCGACCTCATCACCGTTATCTCCTTCTGGACCAGGTCCAGCGACTCGTTGTCCTGGATGATGACATGTTTGATTGCGTACTGCTTTGCCAGGTTCATCAGATCCCTGGCGAGGTACACGCAAGAGAACCCGCCCTCGGCAATGGCTTCCCGGACATGCACCTTGACATTGCCAACATCGATGGTTCGGCCCTCAAGCCCAGATTGCTCTTTGGGCATAAACTGCCTGAACGGTCTCCACATGGTTGAATTACACAACAGCTTGGTTCAGTCTCCAAAACCCCCTGTATGAGCTAACTACACTTACCACGGAGCTCTCTTGGTAAAGCTTGACAGCTACGCATGAACAAGATCCATCCGAGCAGGATCAAACAAGAAACAGTAGAAGTGTAGAACAAACTCGGAGAAACCCATTCTTTGCTCAAGCTTCTCACAAGGCCTCTACAGATACCGCGGCCATCGAATGGTTCTCTTTGATCAGATCTACCAACCTATAAATCAAGAAAGAAACCAATGGAGCTAGCTAGCTAGCTCAGCACCCTCTCTCCCCTTTAACCAAATACCAACCAGCAATGGCCAGCCAACCTATCGAACTAACGATCAACGAACACAATCGGCTCAACCCAAGGACCAAGAACCAATTGCGGCCGGCTCAAGGCGGTCCAGAATCAAGAACGGATCTTGGGAGGCCCAAGAACCAACCAATCCCCGCCGCCTCCCTCTAAGAAGCAAGAACCTTTTGCTGGGATCGTAGTTTTTAGCTTCGATTTAGAGGTTCTCCGAGAGGAAGGAGCTTGGATTGGGATTGCTTGCTGTGCTGGGCCAAGGAGGCGAACGGGGGAGCGGAAGAGAGGAGGAGAGGGGGAAAGTACTGTTGTTTTGTTACGGCGGCGAGGTGAGTGGGATTTGCCTGTACGGCTTGCACTGCCGTAGCGAACGAACAGCAGTGGGCCCAGCATGTCAGTCGGACGGAACACGGCGAAGACGCGTGGGAGACCGTTTTCCACGTTCCGCGCTTGGTTGTTGCATCCGTGTTTGCTTGGTAGCAGCAGTGCACGCTTTAAACGGTTTTACTTTCAGATTTTTTTTGTTTTTAGTTTATTTAAATATAAAGCCACTTAAAATACGTTGATTTTTAGTTTTAGTTTTTTATTTTTTTATTTTTGTTTATTTCTTTATATTTTTCGTGATGACATAATATTTTTTAATTTTTTTCTGAAAAAAGTTAATATTCGTAACAGTGCAATTTTAACCAAAAATTAAGATACATAGTCACAAACTTAAACCAAAAGCTAGTTAGAGCAGATCCTACATTTGGACTTGGAACTATTAGGTCCAACTGACCATCTATATAAATACACCACCATCCCTCTCAATAAAGAAATAAAACTCTGCAAACCACTCGTTCAAACAACCAACCATGCAACAAAAAAAAATCCCATCTTTTCTAGATTGAAAATCTTTGGCATGTTGCTCAACCTGTTGGAGTGTCAACGGCGTGCCCTCGCGCCGTTAGCAATTGTTTGGTGGTCCAAGTTTGTATCAGCTGTGTGAGTGAAGTATGCACTGTATACAGGGCATGTTTTTTACCTCATAAGTCAGCAGTTTTTAATTTTTACTATAGTACCTAACTTTCAAACAGAATATTTTCTTAAGACGAGATCTACAAGTTAAACGATCTACATGTTAAAAATCCTACATTTGTACCAGCCAAAATCGCAAGTAAGTATCTGTCTCTCTGTAATCTGTACCTTAAACAGCTAAAATTTAAAAATTTCAAGCAAAAATCAAAAACCGTAGTAAAAAAGAACAGACCCACAATATGAACCGAAGATAGGAAACTTGACACACTCAGTCCCGTATATGGATTCCTCCTTATAAGTCATGACTTGCTTGGTCGGCCGATCAGTATCTCCCGATTTTAGCCTTTTTTAACCTAATTGGAATGGTTGCCTTCAATTTGAGCCAGAATGAAAGTTGAAAACAAAACAAATTCTTCTTCTTTTCAGAATGAAAGTTGAAAAAAAAACAAATTCTTCTTTTTTTTTTGTAAAGACCAAGCCATAGAGGGGCCTTATGCATTTACCTGTGGGATATTTTTTAGAGATGGAAAGGTGCTCTAAATCGCCGTTAACTGATTTGGATACATCGATCTTGTTCTTTTCGGCTTCTAGTTTATAGCTTATGCTACATTAACTAGCTTTCAAACGAAGTGTCTTTTCAATGTGGGGTCTACAAGTCGATTATAGTAGACATTATATTAATTTTAACTATATCCGTCAAAATCACATACAACTACTTCTCTCTTCTTACTCTCTCTCACAAATAGCCTATAAATCACAGCAGAAAAAACGAGCCCATCACCTCATCTAAGGCATTGTTCGGCCATAACAGATCATACTCTACATACAAAATTGGCACCAATATCGGCTAGGTAGCTCGACAAAAGGCAACATGCTACCTATTACACTTGCGAGGACAAAAGGCAACATGCTACCTATTACACTTTTGAGGACAAAAAGCAACGCCGAATCTATAAAACAATTCCTTAAAATGAATGGGCTGTTTTTTCGACTTCAGCTTATGTTTTTTCGTTATGGTTATTGTTTTTGGGTTATTCGTGAGAGAAAATACAGAGTAATAAAAACTCGCGTGTGGTTTTAGCCGATATAAATGAAATTGGTATAACATATATTACAATTAATTTATAGACCCTATCTTAAAAGATACTTTGTTTAAAAATTATTTACTATAGAAAACTTAAAAACAACTTTTAAAAATAAAAAAAGACCAAACTTTCCTTCCACCACCAAGCCTCCTAGGCCAATAAGTCGTAGTCGTCACTGCCCAAAGCCTGCTCGCGAAGAAGGGAGCGAGTTTCAATGATTATGCTTGACATACGGGTTGCATCACCTCTTGGATCGTACGCAAACTTTGCTTCCAGCTTCAAATGCATCGCATCTTGCAGGTTTCTTAGCGAGCCGGCACCAGCTCCCATGAGCTCCCCATTATTTGTTCCTAACTAGAAACCTCGCCGCCATTACTTGTTGCCTCTCAAAAAGAGCCATCACAATTTATCTTGATGTATGGTTCATCAGGTGCACAGCATTGTACCAGCTTGGGGACTATAAAAGCCCGCCCATATTCGCCGATATTTGACAACATCCAGGGATAGATTATGGTGGTGTTCAGTTCAGCTTATTTTTGATGGTTTATGGTTGAAAATACTGTAGCTGGCTGAAAAAAACACTGTAGCTGACAGAGGCTTATTTAACATAATTAAATTTAAAAAAAATTAAAAAATATAAAAAATTTGTTAGCCCATCACAGTCAACGCAAACGAATACGGAAAAAAAACCGGCAAAAAAGCTCAAAAAAAAGCCAAAAAATTCAGAAAAAACGAAATTATGAATAGTGCAAAAATAAGCTAGAAGCTCAAGCCATATTAAGCGGTGTCCATATCTGCTGTGGCAGTGCTTCCACCGACGTTCTCGCCGACCACCAGCTCCATAGCAATCTGATAATTTTCAGCTCATCTTGCTCACTCTTTCATATCTCTTCAACAAAACTTGTCCGAATCGGACACTCCAATCACTACTACAGAAAAGGTCATCACAGACGGTTCAAAAACGTCATCACAGACAGTTTTGTGAACCGTCTGAATTTATGAGTCAGTGATAATCGAAGGTTATCACAGACGGTTTGTAGCTACAAACCGTCTGTGATGTTCCTTTCTACCCCTAAATCTACTTCTATTTATTGGCTAGCCTCAGGAAATGCTAGCCATGCCCTCTGAAACAAGCAGATGAACAGGTATATGTATACATACAATTCAGATCTCAATTCATTTGACAAACATATCACACTTCATTCACATCATATTTCATTCACAAACATAAAGCATCCATTTCGCAAGTGAATTAATTGAAATGATATTAATATCCATTAACAAATTCACAATTACAAGTCGCAGATGGAACTCTCCATTGGATTTGATGACTTTCTCGCACAAAACCAAGCGAACTCTCCTCGAATTTTTGCAAAGTCCTACTGTTTCAATGCACATGTAGGGATGGACGCAGCCTGTCGATAGGAAAATCAACGCGCTTACATATATAACGTGACAAGTATGAAATGAATGTGGGAAGATTGACAAATCTTAGAATTGCTGATCTTCGAAGAATCGAGGAGTAGTCTCATATGGTGGCACACGTAGTATCCACACGTGTTGCCCTACTGCTTGGTGGGACGCAAAAATAGAATGTGTTAAATCAAAAGGCATTCTCGCTAAGTGTTGTATAGGATTAATTAATGTGTAGCTAGTGAATACCCGAAAATTGCGAGAATGTTTCAAGGGCTTGGCCCCTGTCGTCGAGCCACGTGTTTGTTGAATGTATGCGGCGAACGACCTTCGTTATTCGAAAAAGTTAGATTAGTCATCCGGAAGGAAAAAGAGTACAATGTACAATGTACTTACATATCGAGTATTTCGCGATAGGCGTGTACTTGGTTTGTTCTTACTTAAAGAATCAAGGTATATAGCCTTGTTCCATTTTGGTATAATTACAATTAAAATCCAATGAAAGTGCTCATTGTATGGCATAAGAACAAAATCCTTACCGCGGTGAACCAGCAGTGTTATTGTAATATAGCTCTCGACGAAGGATGCATCCTCGTTGATGGTATCAATGACGACCAAGCGTGGGTCCAGGAACCAATTGGTAATTTCGATGATCTAGCTTCGGTTAGCATGAATCTATATATATACACAGAGAAGCAACAAATTGTGACATATATCGGTATGACGTGAACAGAGACTGTAATTGTACAGACTTACAGCGTCAACATCGAACAGTGAGGCGTCGAGGCGTTGAGCGTGAAAAGATCAAATATATCGTCAAAGGTCACCACGAAGACACAATCACGAACTTCGTCTTGAAATGTTCCCACTTGAATTTGACAGTGATACCTGAGCGCCGTTCTGCCTCTGGCCTATTGGACTGTTGCATATACCAATTGTGTAATATTTGGCAACCAAGTCCTAGGGTTACGAGTTGCTCTTGCGGGAATATCATCGGCTCGCCTAGCACGAATTTGCGGGACAATGGCAGGTACGGGGGATCGTCATCATCCTTCATTTTTGATTTGCCCTTGCAACTGCCTCGACTGTAGGTCGACTTTATGGTAGACGACCATAATGGTTCAGACGCTACAAGTTGCTTTGGCGAGAATAGCACCCGTGGAGATAGCACCAGCGCTAGCTCTGGTTCGTGCTACCGTTGTGGAGATAGCACCAACGCTAGCTCGGTTCGTCTTCTGCTGTGGAGATAGCACCATCGCTAGCTCGGTTCGTCTTCTTGCCGTTGTGGAGATAGCACCATCGCTAGCTCGGTTCGTCTTTGCCATTGTGGAGATAGCACCATCGCTAGCTCGGTTCGTCTTCGTTGTGGAGATAACACCGGTAGCTTGTAGCTCGGGTTCGTCTTTGCCTTCCGGTCGGCCACCGATGAAGAAGCCTCGTGGAGATGTCGCATTTGGGCCACTGGATGAATGTTCCAATGGCCTGCCCTAGAGTCACGATCTCGTCGTTGGGGGCCTTTGGTAGCGGGACGACCTCAAAATTGGCATGCACACCATCCACATTAATTTTTGCGTAGCCTGGTGCTAAAGGTTGACCGTGCACCACGCCCCGATACTGCATCGATATGCCCGGCCCCAAGCAACAGACAAGGAACGGAGGCACATCTCACTTGGAGCCTGCGCCGTGGCTCCTACATAATGATACAAAATTAGCTACTCCAATAGGTCTATGAATGGAGCAAGCATTGAAGAGATAATAATTTTTACCTAGATGTTGTCCACAGGAAATCTGGCCACGCTTTTAAATCGATTGACGCGCAACTACTCGGACGGTTATGCGGGCTAGCTACCACGGAGCGCTGGTGCGACTTTCTATTTGTTTCCGCACCTCATCTCTGATTACATCAGCCAGCTCACCCATTATCTCCTCTCTAAGAGTTGTCTTGAACTCTTCTCGTAGCCGCTCCACACGCTCGGCTTTGGTTCTCTTCCTACGTCGATACATTTCGGAGTCATCTTGAAAACCATGTTTTCAAGGAACGTAAAGCCCAAGGCCTCTCGTACGGCCCGGGTGCTCCTTGTTTCCCAGGGCCACGGAGAGCATATCATTCTCCCTTGTTGATGAGGACATCACTTCTTCGGATATACACAACACTCCTCCACTTGATATTCAAGGACCAATCACTAGAGCTCGCTACCGACAATTGAATTTACATGTGAGCTCGTTCCTAAGTACTTCTTTTGTTCATTTGAGAATCGATTACTACCTAATGATTTAATTATGATTAGGAACCATGGAGAGGATCAAGAAGTACTTGGAGAAGGGTTACGAGGCGCACGAGTCCAGCAAGGGTGGTCGAATCATGTTGGATGTCCAACTCAAGCCCACTTCGAATCCAATTCGGAGTCCAGGACCAGGCCGCACTAAAACGGACGCCCAGATCGCATCCGGACTCCGTTTTGGACATTCCATATATGTATGGAAAGCTGAGAAGATAAGCTTTCCAATGGCTCTGGTCTCATATCAAAATTCCTTCTGAGTCAACGGGAATCGTTGAAACAAGTGGACGTCCAGAATCTGTCAGGGTGCTGCGACACCGTCTTTTGGGCCGCTCGCTTTGTATCGTGTTGGAGTCCATTAAGGACGCGTCCAGGGTTTTGCATGCCCCTTACTCCTTTATATACAGCCGCCACCCCCACCATTAGGGTTGGGTTTTGCTTAGATTAATTCTGTCTTTGAACAGTTTCGCCGTCATCGGTTTGTGAAACCCCAATTTTGAGTGCTTCATCAATATATCTGCAATTTGGTTGTGTTCTTCCTTGTTCTTGCTTGTGTTCTTCGATTCGCAGCGGGATTAGCCTTCTTGGCAAGGTCAACCGGCAGCGCACGGTTGATAACCCGAGGAGACGTGGTGCTGCGATTGCGGGGTTCGAACGTGTCGTTCGGAAGTCGGATCGATTTGTGTCGCGCCTCCACCAAAATCGAACTTATCCAGAACCTGTTGGAAGATCGGGACCCCATTCCCATTACTTGTTCCATGGAATGATCCCACGGTAGATTCAAAACTCAGCTCTTCCTGCAAGAGCACGACATGTCATTTGAATTCGTACGAAGTTCTGGAGTAATTACAAGCTACGTACTTCGATTGATATCTTACCGAACCGGGACACTTGTCGGTCTGCAGAGTTTCAAAGGAGACGTCCCGGTGTCGTTGTAGATGACCTTGCTCTAATCCAATTTCGAGCGCTCATCCGGATATTGGAAAATGGCGGGCGATGTCTGTTGGGCGCCAAGTCATCCTCCGTCCTCCATCAAGGATTTTACCGCATACCCACCGTATGCCAAGTCCGTGGGGTGTGTGTTTTTGCTTGGAGGGCCTTATGCGCCACACTTGTACTTTTGAAATCTTCAGTTGTCTTCATCGCCTTGAACTCTTCCTATTGTGGTTCCAGGAATAGGTATTTATGAATAGGTGTTTCGTCCGTCTCCACGTATTTCTTGACAAGCGTGCTCTTGAAGTTCTTCCATGCTTTGCACGCCGCTAGATAGAACTTTGCTCTTGCTGTTCTTCTGGGATCTCGAACGATGCCAAAATTTCGGTCCACAGCTCACGTTTCCGAGTCTCAGGAACGTTCTTCCACGAATTGAATGTGATCTCAATTCGCTCTGCAACTATTCGATCAATGTTCGAATGCGCTTCTCGCTTTGTGAGGAAGGAGAGGGACCAAAATGCATCGACCGCTGTGATGGTAAATCGGCCCCCAGGCTTCTTTGATAGCCCTCTTCCTTGGCGTCTTGATGTTGGAGCGGACGCCTTCGGCGATAGTGTTGAAGAATGCGCGGATGACATATTGCTCAATTGGTAGGTCTATAAGGATAAAATAAGTGATCATATTGAATTGGAAGAGAGGAGAGGAGTAGAGGGGAGGGGAGGCGGCCGGCGAGGGATATGATGCAAATGGCACAAACCAGTGTATCAAGTTCATTGAATCCGATACACTGGAGTGTACCACTTGCTTCATGTCCTTTGAAGGTCTATCTGGCATATATTATTACTATAATGTCTCTAAACAAAGTTCTATGCGGCCATACAGGGAAACGCCTTGCTTTTAGTCATGAGCAAATCATAGTATCATATGAGCAAGCCATGTACTCATCAGCTAGTTGAAAAATAAGTTGAATAGGAGCACATGAACTGACATTTGCACGGGTGAGTAGTTCCTAGTGTGTTTTCTAACATTTGCAGGGATTTGGAGTTCTAACATGAAGCAAATCATAGCATCACAAGGTTACCTTAGTACTTATGCACCGGGGAGGCGACGGTCGGCGAGGGCTCGGGGAGGCGGCCGGCGAGGGCTCGGGGTGGCGGAGGCGACGAGACAGATCGGGATTTAGATGTAGAATATAACTGCAGCATACGGCGCGGAAAACCCTAGCCGGAGATTATTATAGGGAGGATTATCGCATACGGTTCTACACGTAGAACTGACTGTGATATCAATATCACAGACGGTTATAAATGGCAACCGTCTGCGATATTATACTATCACAGACGGTTATAAGTGTAGAACCGTCTGTGATATTTATATCACAGACGGTTATAAGTGTAGAACCGTCTGAGATAAGCCGACTGTATTTCTTCAGACAAATACCAACCACCGTGCATTCATGATCAACCACCAACGACTTGCGCAAGCATTCATATCTGACACCAACCGCTTGCATTCATATACAACACCAACCAATGCACTCACACAAGATATTTCTTTACATATTTTCTCATTCTCAAAATTGACTACATCACACATTTTCACATATACATCACACAAATGCGTTGTTATATACATTGTCATTCTCATTGTCATTGTACTTGCTTATTTCCTTTAAAAATGAGCCCTTCATGATGATCAATGCGTATGTAACTAGTTTCGTCACGTTGTTCGTCATCGACCCTTATGCCATTTCCAAAAGGAGGTAACTCGTCAAATTGATTGTATTCTTCCTCGTCCACTACATTCTTGATGAGGACATCACTTCTTCGGATATACACAATACTCCTCCACTTGATATTCAAGCACCAATCACTAGAGCTCGCGCCCGACAATTGAATTTACAGGTGAACTCGTTCCTAAGTACTTCTTTTTGTTCATTTGAGAATCGATTACTACCTAATGATTTAATTATGATTAGGAACCATGGAGAGGATCAGGAAGTACTTGGAGAAGGGGTACGAGGCGCACAAGTCCAGCAAGGGTGGTCAAATCATGTTGGATGTCCAACTCAAGCCACTTCGAATCCAATTCGGGTCCAGGACCAGGTTGCACTAAACGGACGCCCAGATCGCATCCGGACTCCGTTTTGGACGTTCCACATATGTATGGAAAGCTGAGAAGATAACCTTTCCAATGGCTCTGGTCTCATGTCAAAATTCCTTCTGTGTCAACGGGAATCGTCGAAACAAGTGGACATTCAGAATCTGTCAGGGTGGCCGACTTCGAATCCAACTCGGAGTCCAGGACCAGGCTGCACTAAAACGGACGCCCAGATCGCATTCGGACTCCGTTTTGGACGTTCCACATATGTATGGAAAGCTGAGAAGATAACCTTTCCAATGGATCTGGTCCCATGTCAAAATTCTTTCTGAGTCGATGGGAATCGTCGAAACAAGTGGATGTTCAGAATCTATCAGGGTGCTGCGACACCGTCTTTTAGGCCGCTCGCTTTGTATCGTGTTGGAGTCCATTATGGGGCGCGTCCAGGGTTTTACACGCCCCTTACTCCTTTATATACAGCCGCCACCCCCACCATTAGGGTTGGGTTTTGCTTAGATTAATTCTGTCTTTGAACAGTTTCGCCGTCATCGGTTTGTGAAACCCCAATTTTCGAGTGCTTCATCAATATATCTGCAATTTGGTTGTGTTCTTCCTTGTTCTTGCTTGTGTTCTTCGATTCGCAGGCGGAGATTAGCCTTCTTGGCAAGGTCAACCGGGCAGCGCACGGTTGATAACCTGAGGAGACGTGGTGCTGCGATTGCGGGTTCGAACGTGTCGTTCGAAGCCGGATCGATTTGTGTCGCCTCCACCAAATCGAACATATCCAGAACCTGTTGGAAGATCGGGACCCCGTTCCCATCAATTCTCTACTCCGATAATCTCCTTTTTCCATGAAGAACTACATGGCGTTTCTTATTTGCCGGATCGGTTACATAGAAAACTTGAACAACTTGGTTGGCGAGCACGAATGGTTCGTCTTTGTACCCGACACGTTGGAGGTCCACGGTAGTGACACCGTACTTGTCAACCTTCACCTGTGGGAGATGCACCCAATGGCAGCGAAATAAGGGGATCTTGAAAACCACGTAGTCGAGCTCCCAAATCTCTTCTATGAACCCATAGTACGAGTTTCTCGACCCATCGGTACTGAACGCATCTATGCGGACACCGCTGTTCTGGTTTGTGCTCTTTACATCCCGAGATCTGCGTATAGAATGTGTACCCATTTATGTCATATCCTTGCCATGTCACAATAAATGTTGGCCCTTTTGCCAACCATGTCGTCTCACTTGGCGAGCTCCTAGCGATTGCTCCTTCAACCATTGGTTGAACTGACTGTTATGTTGCCTCATGATCCAAACATCCGGCTGCTCCGGATTTTGTTGCCGAAGCACATTCTTGTGCTGGTCGAATAAGGCGCCACTTCAGTCATGTGTTGCAAGACCGTGAAATGGGTTTGAGTATACGTGTCCATATCTGCAGTGATTGCTTTCCTTCCGATAGTTCCGATACCCTTGACCTCCCTCATGACGAGATTGAGGCACACCTATCGGTTGAGTCTCGAGCCATATAATCGACACAAAACTCAATGACCTCTTCGCTTGCATAACCTTCGACAATGCTTGCCTCGGCCGAGATCGATTCCGTCGTGGGACTTGAGAATTCCATGAACCTCTCAAATGGGTACATGCTACGTGGAATACGGGCCCACACATTTTTATCTCCCACACAACGTGAACAATGAGATGTACCATGATATCGAAAAACGAAGGAGGGAAATACATTTCAAGATGACATAGAGTCATCACCACCTCGTCCTGTAGAGCATCTAGTCCTTCCGGATCGATGACCTTCTGGGCAATTGTGTTAAAGAAATAACATAGCCTCATGATTGTCTCTCGTACTTTGATCGGCAAAATATTTCTAATTGCAATAGGGAGCATCTGTGTCATCAGCACATGACAATCATGAGACTTCATGCCATTTAACTTCAAATCTTGCATCGAAACAAGTTTCTTCACGTTGCCGGAGTAACCAGACGGACATACATGCATGTTTGCATACTCTTTACGGTATAACAAGTTTATTCAAATCTTGCATCGAAATAAGTTTCTTCACGTTACGTTTGTATCGGTATGCGTTGCACACTGGACATACATGCATGTTTGCATACTCTTTACAGTATAAGATACAGTCATTCGGACATGCATGTATTCTTTCTACTTCCATTCCCAACGGACAAAGATCCTTCTTGGCTTTATACGTGGTTTTAGGCAGCGCCGTGAAACTCTTGTCGGACCAACCGTTGCCTGCCTTCAATTTCAACAGTTCAAGCACGGTCGACAACCTCGTGTACTTGCAAAGACGTGAACAAAGGTTTCTCCGGTCCTCCATCAAGCCACGAATTTAACATACTCTCTCGATCATAGTTCTCTTCTACATCGCTAAGCATCCGATCCAGTTATCATCGTGCAACCTATCGATCATCATCCGGCATGTCATTCACTTCACCGGCGATGTCATCCGTGACATATCATTCACTTCATCGGCGATGTCATCCGCGCATATGATCATTCACTTCGCCATGACTGGTCCAACACGTATAACCCTTTTTGAAACCCCTCCGAATCAAGTGCGCTTCAATTTGCCCTCGATTCTTAAACATCTTTAAATTCTCGCATCGGATGGACGATACATATATTCCATCCCTTATTCAACATATCCTCCTCGGTGGCTCTTGAAAAGCGACCGCCATTAATATACTCTTCACTCACACGGCTCATGCATACATCCGACTTGGTCCTACGTTACGTACATATATAACAACTCAGTATTAAAAATTAGATTAACTAATTATTACTAAATATGTATACCGGCCACATGTATTATATTTAGGCTTAATTTGCTAGCTCAATTCATATTATAAACACAACAGCTCTTATATAACCAATAATTTTGCAAATTAACCATCTTCAATAACACTCACCAATTACTTAGATCTAAATTGTAATGCAATTAAAGAAAAAACAAATTTCCTTACTAACCATATCTAGAGCTACCAGGAAAAGTATGAATGAATCTTCAAAGCTCAATCTCTGTCTCTTCCCACCAAATTAATCGGCACGAAATCGCTTAGGCTCGCGTGAGCGAAAGAGGCAGATGGCTATAGATCCGGATCGAAATGAAGGCGATGCGGCTGGCGGCAAGACATTAAATGCTTTGTGGCATTATCACGCACGGGTTTTATTACAAACCGTGCAGGATAATTCACGACGGTTTTATATTAAAACCCGTGCGTGAAAAGTTGAAGATCGCAGACGGTTTTAATAAACAACCGCTGCGTGATAACCAGCTTTCCTGCACGGTTATTATTCAAAACCGTCTGCGATAACCAGCTTTTCACAGACGGTTGTTTATTCAAAACCGTCTGCGACGCCGCCAACACAGACGGTTGTTTATTCAAAACCGTCTGCGATAACCAGCTGTGATAATGAAAAGTTAGAACGTATCGCTTGTGTTTCATGTAACGTATCTCCTTCGTTATACGAAACGTCTATTTCATTAATGTTTGGTATACGAACCGTCTGTGCTGAAGGTTAAATATGCGCGCCAGGGTCTTCTACATACGTACACTCTCATCTGTGCTGTTCTTGTGATCACATCTCTTACGTACTATTCTTACTAGCTACCAATTAATATGGATTCTAGTACTGTTCTTCTGCTCATCTCCTTCCTCTCATCTATCCATCATGAGTTGTTCGGCCGTAATCTTACACAGGCGGCCAATAATTCACGTCTAGAGCAGCTCCTCCGCTCACGCCCTGCTCTCCTCCCTCGACTCGCTTCCATCCGTCAACTGGACCTCATCATCCGCCGTCGACGGAGGTGTTTTCTTGCCGCTCAGGAAAGGGAAACCGCCCTTAACCTCGTTCTTCTCTACAATGTGCACAAAGCGGAGGAAGCAATTGTGGCAATAGAGATTGATGGATAGCATTGCCGCTCAAGCGAAGCGCAGATTCTGAGGAATCTTATAATGCTATCCTCTACGAGCTTATGACGTACGCTACTGATCATTTGCCAATGCTAGAGGAGGAAGTGCTGAGGACAAGGACAATCTTAGCGGCGTTCGAGAACTCGTGGCGCTCCTCCAAGTCCCAAAGTCGAAGAAGAAGCGTATGAAGCCCAGAAGATTAGAATCTGGCAATCTCTTTATCTCTGCGACTTTTGTAATAAATTTGCCTCGAATTGAAATTAATAAATTTGCCTTTTATTTGTGATCCCACATATGCATGCGTATTTGTCGATTGTTACTATGACAAACGGTTTTTATTACAAACCGTGCGTGATAATTCAGTTATCACATACGGTTTTAATCAGCCGTCTGTGATACTTTAGTATCACAGACGGTTCATCGATAGAACAACCGCCTGTGATACTCGTCTTCTCCGACGCCGCCTACAGACGGTGTCCAAATTAAAACCGCTCGTGTTGAGTGTCGGTCCGAGACGGTTTTGTCAAACCGTCTGTGATTGGCCGTCTAGTATTAGGCTTTCTGTAGTAGTGAATAGGGCTAGGTGTAACTGTTCCATGTGTAGGCTCTTCCAGCACTTCCGCACTATTCTGCATTCCGGATTAAGTGTCCTCCGTCCTTACCAAAATGTTGGCTCATTGGGCAAATGGTATCAATATTCATCCCTCTTGTTTTGATATTCCTTTCCTGTCTTAGATAGCATCTTTTCTTTCCACCATTGGAATCGATTCTAGATCTTATCCTTGATGTACACAAATACTTTGGTGTCGGATCGCCCATCATAGGTCAGCAACCGAGGTATTTTTCGATTATGGCTTAGGCCAAGCTCTTCCATCATTTTCTCTTTCTCCGCCCTAGATGTTGTTGAGATACAGCTAGGCTATACTAGCGCAGATTAAAATTTTCTACCTCATAAATCAGGGAGTTATACGAGTAAGAGATCATAGATTGTTACCACTAGACACGTAGTGCAGCGGAAGAAGAGTTTAAGCGGCCGGTTCAACATAGCGCGTGTAGGTGTAGTGAAAGTAGTCGATCATCTTCTAGCCAACTGTCTCCTCCTCATTATAGTCCTGATCAGCGCTATAGTCGTAGCAGTGCTTCTACCGGAATCCACACATTTAGGTATAGAATACCATTCATTGGTGTCGTATCTAACTGAGAGACCATGTGAGGGTCATCCCGTGTGAGTGATGAGTAATTGACATCGTTTTAGTAAAGTCGAGTTTTGAGTCGGTTGGTTCGGACCTAGACGTTGCGCGGCGTAACAGGCTCGGTCGGACTTGGTCGAACCTAGTCATTTGGGTTTAGGTTGCATATTCTGATGACTCGACAGGTTTGATCTCTATTTACGCTTTCATGTATCGAGTGGTGCTATTTGACGTGTTTCTTGTCTGTGTGACTGCAGGACGTCGAGGCGGAGTCGTGGCGAGACACGGTGGACCGGACTAGGCGCAGGTGGCGCTGAGGTCAGAACGGTCGGGATGTGTCGAAGACGACGTGGACTCGACGTGGTTGCGAGGCGTGCGAGGTAAGGAGCGCGGAAGCTTCCCGGAAGGTGCAGGAGGGGCGAAACCTAGAATTTCGTAAGGCTGCACAAGCGGGAGACGGCTCCGTTAGGGTTTAGCCGGCGTAACGGGTTGGAGACCCGTTAGCCAAGGGCTATAAATAGAGATGAGGGGCTGCATACCCCTTAAGGACACAATAGAGAGAGTTAGGGTTTCAAGAGTTCATTCCTTGTGTTGTGTTCCTCCCAAGAAGCTTGTGAGGCTCTTGGTGATTTTGAGGATTGAGAGATGGAGAGAGAGAGAGTTGATTGATCCTTCACATTATTTTCTTTCTTGCTCCAATGTACAGGCGTATGGGGACTCATCTGTAGTCATCTTGAATGAAATATTAGATGTTTGAGTTTTCTCTTTGCATGCTCTCGGTTGGAAATCATATTATGAGATGGATTTAGTTTCTGTCTTCAGTCCTTTCTTGCACTGCTCTCTTCTCTCTATTTTCCTGTAGCCTGTAACTCTTGTCGACATCCTGCTACTCCTTTTTGTTTTTCGGTGCTCTGCAGTTTGAATGATGTTTGCCTTACTTGCCAAATCAATTTTCTTCACTGTGTCAAACTGGTTCTTCTCAGTTCTCTCCAGTCGGCAGCTTTCACAGTTTTCTCTGATATTCTTTCTAGTTCTTTTACTGCTACCGATTGTTTACTGCTGCACAGATTCAGCTGCACAGTATTTACTATTTGCTGAGTTCTTTCCTGTAGAAGATTCACTCTTCGAGATTGATGTTCTTGCATTGGGTGTTTTCTTCTGCGTCAAATAGTGTCTTGATAAATGCCGAATAGTTCTTCAATGCTGCTTCTCCTTTTCTCTTGGTGGATGCTGGTTCTTGCTTTGCCGTTCTGACTGAGTTAAGCTGTACCAAAATAATCCTTACTGTGCCGAATCATTTGCTTTTGCTGTTACCTTTTCTTTCGGAAGCCTGCAGACTTTTACGCTATTTCTGCTTTTGGCTGCAGCCGCCAACAAAACACCAAGGATTTGTCTGCCGGTTTCACCACTATGCCGAATTGAAGTCTCCACATGTTGAATTGTTGGATCTGTTTTGTGTTGAACTAATCACAGAGCTTGCCGAACGACTTGCTTCACAGCAACATATGCATGTTCATCTTGGCAGTAGTGAGCCGTTGGTGATTGATGTCATTTCCTGTACCAACTGGTCACAAGTGAATTCTTTACTGTGCTTTTCTTTTTCAGTCTTGTTCCCCAGTTGTTTATTGACAGAGCTTCTTTTCTTTAGGCAGTGAGCAGTTGGCTTTTCTTTTGGGCAGTTCGGTTGTTCGGCTAGCGGCGATGCCAGGCTGATTTTGCAAACGTGCAGTGGGTGAAGTTTTCCTTCAGATACTTGATACTCTCGGTTGGTAGTCTGGAAAAGATTCGGCTGTAGCACAGTATTTACTCTTTTGTGTTTTTCAGAGAATCATCTTCTTCTTAGCTGTTTAGCTATTTGAAAAGAACTTGGTTGGATATTTTGGGGCTAATTTTTAAAAGGCACCATTCACCCCCCTCTGTTGCCATTTCGATCCTTCAATTGGTATCAGAGCCGATTAGCTCTTTTCTATAGATCTTAACCGGTCTGTGAGCCATGGCGACAGACAAGTACTCGACCAAGCCCCCGATCTTCGATGGGATCGACTATCCCTTCGGAAGAGTCTGATGGAGACCTACATCCGTGCTCGTGGCTACGCCATCCGGCGAAGGTCATGGTTCGGTTTGCTGTTCCTGCCGATGAGGACGTCAATGCCGGAAACATAGCTGACGTTGAGGCAAACGCTAAGGCAAGGAACATCATAACCCAGGGCCTGAGTCGTAGTGAGTTTGATCGCATATCTCATCTTCCGTCCGCCTTCGATATTTGGGCGACCCTCAATGCTTACCATGAGGGCACCACCCAAATAAAGATGGTGCGACAGGACCAGTTCAAGCGAGATTACAACAAGTTTGAAATGCTCGCTGGCGAGTCCCTTGATGAGTGTTTTGCGCGTTTCACAAGATCTTGAGCAACCTCCGGCGGTCGGTCTCACGTGCCCGACTCGGACAACGCTCGTCGATGCTCACCGCACTCGATCTGCGTGTTTGGGAGATGAAAGTGACCACCATCAAAGACATGACAGACCTCTCGACCCTGACTCTTGACGCGCTATACTCATGCCTCAAGACTCACAAGATTGACGTTGTCTCTCGTAGGTCGAAGTCACAGTCGATGGCCTTGGTCACCGATCCCGTTTCTTCTTCGGGCCCCTCTTCTGATTCGACTTGCGGTTTCTCTCTTCTTGCTCTCGTGACGTGGCGATGATCGGTTAGAGCGGTTCTGGATGATCGATTGGCTCTCCTTGCTCGCAAATTTTCTCATGCTTACAAGAGAAGGAGGGACGGAAAGAGAGGAGGACCTGTGATTTGCTTCGAGTGTGGTGGCCCCAACCACATTCGAGCAAACTGCCCCAAGCTGGGGAAGGGCAAAACTGACTTCGGCGGTTCCGGTAAGAACGACTACATCAACAAGAACCGCAACACGAAGCCCTCAGCACCTGTTCAAGGCAAGAAGAAGTTCCGCGACTTTGGAAAGGCCAAGAAGCTCTTCCACCGCGTCCTCGCCGCTTTCGACGACCTTGACCTCAGCGAGGTGGAGGGATGGAGCGACGACGACGGGACGGGTGATCAAGAACCCAAAGATGGCGGCGACTTCTCGGCATGTGCTTCATGGCCCTCGAGGCTGACCGAGCGACAACGAGTCAGCACTCGACTCGACAAGGTGAGCCCTACTTATGATCAGTTTAATGATGCTTTCCTTAAGCTGGTAGATTTCATGCCAAGTCTAGGGCTAGGTGTGCCGATTTGGAGAAGGAAGTAGCTAGACTATCACGGGAGCTTACTTCGCTTACATCTGCTCCTTCCCGTGATGACTGTGATACATGCTGTGCCTTGATTGATGATATAGAGAAATTAAGGACCTCTCATGCTAGTCTGTCTTCTGAGCTTGATTTGATTAAGGTGGAGAACATTAGTCTTCTTGCTGAGCTTGAGATGAGTAGGGTAGTTCCTGTTTCATCTTCTACTGTTGAGACTATTTCTTGCACCTCATGTGAGGATAAGGATAATGCTTTTAGAGGTCTTTATACATTGCTTCTCGATCTGCCCGAGACATGTGAAAGTTGTAATAACTTAAAAATGAATCTAAAACGGACAGATCATAAAATTGCTGAGTTACAAGCTTTTCTACTTGAGCCTATTGCTTCATGTGTAAATTGTCCTAAGTTAACTGCTGAACTTGAATCTGTCTCAAAACAGTTTTAAGAAATGATTGATTACAATAAGAAAATGGCTTAGTATGCTTCTAAGGACCCTGTTAGCTCACCATGCAAAAATTGTGATAAACTAAAATCTAACTTGATTGCTTTGGATGATAAATGTGTGAAGCTAACTAAGGACCTTCTAGAAAAATCACGTCCTGCTTGTGCCTTCTGTGCTGAGGTATTAGAAAAGGATAAGGACATGGTAGAGATGTTTAGAAAGAGTTACGAAGACCAAATGGCTAGGATTAGGACTGCCCCCTGTGTGTCCTGCGAAGCCCTCAAGGTTGAGGTGGCTGTGCATAAGGAGAAATATGCACGTGCTATTCACTCTTCTGCTATTGGTTCTTCTCCTTCCTCTCCTCCTGCTGTCTCTTTTTCTCCTTGCTCTTCTTGCATCTCTCTCTTTCGGGAGTGTCAGTACCTTATGAACACTCTCGAGAAATTTGTAGGAGGCAAGAAGAAACTCAATCTTATTCTAGACCAATCAAAGATTTGCAAGTTTAAACAGGGTCTAGGATATGATCTCCGTGAGGATGTGAGGAAGCATCCACCTGTCGTGCTCAGACCCGTAGTCGCAGGTGTGATTGAGGTCAAGCCCAAGAACAAGAATGTTCAATTTAAATCAGTGGGCTTTGTTCAAAGGATTTCTGACAGTAAGGTGACTTCACCTGCAGCTTCGGCCTCTCAGAAGGTGAAGTCATCTCATGCTACTTCAGCCTCTCAGAAGGCGAAGTATCATTGCACCTTCTGTCAGAAGGATGGACATTTGATTGACCATTGCTTCAAGCGCGCCAAGATCGCACGTAGAGACCGTGTTGCAGCTCTTAGGCGTATTCAGGGTCAGCCCCAGACCTTGAGTGCACCTAAGACCAACGCGAGGTCTAGGCTTGCTACTGTTGGTGGATTTGGGCAGCATCGAGGACTTGGTTCTTCCGAGTTTTCTGGTTTTCGTCCTCATGCTCCTTTCGGTCATGACTTCCACTGTCCTGAGGGTAGATCTCGTTTTCCCAATCGAGATAGCTATCCGCGGCGAGATCAGCATGTTGCCGGTGCTTCGACTCGCTCTCCCGTAGCAGTCGGATCCAAAGAATGCTTGTGTCTGCTCACGCACCCTTTGCTTCTTTGAGCGACGGAGAGCGTAGAGTAGTTAGAGGTCAGTCGTGTGTGACTACTTCTTCTGCTCGACGTGTGACTCAGTATTGGGTTCCAAAATCTATTTTGATTTATCCCAGTACTAAGACTTTGCTCTCTTGTTGACTCGAGCTCGCGGGGGTGGAAGGAAAGGTTTGGCTCGTGACTCGGGTGTTCACGACACATGACCGGAGATTCCGGTGGTTTTCTTCCTTGCCCGAGCCCCAGGTGATGAGACGATCACCTTTGGAGACGCTTCATCTGGGCGCGTCATCGCCAAAGGTACAGTGCACATTAATGATTCATTTATTTTAAAAGATGTAGCCTTGGTTAGTAAGGTGCAATACAATTTGCTTTCAGTCTCTCAGCTTACCGATGACGATTTCGAGGTGAGCATTAAGAAAAACAACTGCAAAATTCTTGATTCTTCGGGTAGTTTGGTTTGCGGGATTTCTCGTTTTGGGAGGATCTTTCGTGCTGATTTTTCTGAGTCTTCTGGCGATCCTCTCCGCTGTTTACTTGCTTCTGAGTCTCGCGACCTCTCTTTCTGGCATAGGAGACTTGGTCATATTAGATTTGACCATTTGACCCGAGTTAGCGGCCACGATCTCATTCGTGGTCTGCCGAAACTCAAGATGGTCAAAGATCTAGTTTGTGCTCCTTGCCGGCACGGCAAGATGGTTGATGAGAACATCACTTCTTCGGATACACACAACACTCCTCCACTTGATATTCAAGGACCAATCACTAGAGCTCGCGCCCGACAATTGAATTTAGAGGTGAGCTCGTTCCTAAGTACTTCTTTTGGTTCATTTGAGAATCGATTGCTACCTAATGATTTAATTATGATTAGGAACCATGGAGAGGATCAAGAAGTACTTGGAGAAGGGCTAGAGGCGTACAAGTCCAGCAAGGGCGGATGAATCATGTTGGATGTCCAACTCAAACCGACTTCGAATCAATTCGGGTCAGGACCAAACTGCACTAAAGCGGACGCCCAGATCACATCCGGACTCCGTTTTGGACGTTCCACATATGTATGGAAAGCTGAGAAGATAACCTTTCCAATGGATCTGGTCTCATATCAAAATTCCTTCTGAGTCAACGGAAATCGTCGAAACAAGTGGACGTCCAGAATCTGTCAGGGTGCTGCGACACCGTCTTTTGGGCCGTTCGGCTTTGTATCGTGTTGGAGTCCATTAAGGACGCGTCCAAGGGTTTTGCACGCCCCTTACTCCTTTATATACAGCCGCCACCCCCACCATTAGGGTTGGGTTTTGCTTAGATTAATTCTGTCTTTGAACAGTTTCGCCGTCATCGGTTTGTGAAACCCCAATTTTCGAGTGCTTCATCAATATATCTGCAATTTAGTTGTGTTCTTCCTTGTTCTTGCTTGTGTTCTTGATTCACAGGCGAGATTAGCCTTCTTGGCAAGGTCAACCGGGCAGCGCGGTTGATAACTGAGAGGAGACGTGGTGCTGCGATTGCGGGGTTGAACTTGTCGTTCGGAAGCGGATCGATTTGTGTCGCGCCTCCACCAAATCAAACATATCCAGAACCTGTTGGAAGATCGGGACCCCGTTTCTATCAATGGTTGCCGCTTCCCATCCTCGGGTTCGGCAAATTTATTTTCCCGAAATTCGGCCTGGAAAGTGTAGTACTCGCGCTCCGAAATTGAATCACCGAATTCTGACACATTCATTATTTTACGTAGGCCACTCCTTACATCCGATTGAGTTGCAACTTTGTGTGGTTCCTATTTACGTGCTCGCTCTGTGAAAAAAATATAAAATAAATACAAAAAAGAAAAATTTCGGCTATAGTAGAGAGGAGAGAGAGTGCTATCCGTGGCCGCAACAAAAAAAAAACTCCTGACAGAGCACAGTTTTAGGTGCCAACAATTTATTTGTTTTGTGCTTATGCTGAATTGAGCTTCTCAGTGCCTGACCATCTTTGTTGCTGTCGTTGCTTTCATATTCTGTTCTTGACTCCTTGTTCATCATCTCATACTTGATATAGGACACATTTAAACCAAAGAACTAGGACCATACTTTGGACATTTATTCAGCATTACTATCTCGTTATTGATTTGTGTTCCAACGACATATTTGGCCTTCCAAACTTCATATATCTACTTACGGATAGCACGCTTTGACCTTGCAATCGTACCCACGCTCGACAAGGTATCACGAACCAGCCACCGGTTGTACCACCCGCTGCTTGCTTTGGTAAGCACACTTGTAAGAGCTTGTAAGCCACTACCTTTGCGGGTTCCCACTTCCCTTTCTTTGTAGTTGATAGGGATCATCCTTTTGTTTTCTCTGTATTTCCACTAACCATGGCAGGAAACGAAGAGGACGGGACACCGGTCGATTTCAACGAGTGTGTTAGTCGTGGCCAGCTACAAGCTACGCTCGACAAACAAAACGCTTCACTCACTGATCTCGGCGCGAGATTAGACACTATCGTCGCCGCCATTACCCAGTTGAACACCACGGAAGGCATTGAGCGGGTGGAGCGGCGGATGGCTGACCTCACTGGTCGGATGGACACATTGGAGGCACGCCTACCACCTGTCAATGACGGCCATCATCATGATGAAGCCACAGAGTATGATGCAGATGGCAACATTGATCGGCAAGCGACACAAGATGCACGACTACGTCGTCGTCTTCAGCAAAACCGACATGGTATGGGAGGTAATAACCAGAACCGTCATGGTAGCGACGACCCTTTTGCTAAAGTCAAGTTTACCATTCCATCTTTTTCTGGTCTTTATGATGCTGAAATATATCTTGATTGGGAGATGACGGTAGAGCAGAAGTTTAACTCTCACTTAGTTCCTGAGCAACATAGAGTTAGACAAGCTACTAGTGAGTTTAAGGACTTTGCTATTATCTGGTGGAATGAACTAAGTACCATGCGCTTACAACCTGATACATGGGAGCGCTTAAAAGAAGCTATGCGTAATCGTTTTGTTCCTCCCTCATATAAACTTGAATTGAGAAAAAATTGCAGCGCTTAGAACAAGGTGATAGTTCTGCTCAAGACTATTATCTTTGAGCTTCAAAAGGGTATGGTGCGTTGTGGGGTTGTTGAGGACACGGAGGATAAGATTTGTCGTTTCTACGGGGTTACGCGTGAAATTCGGGACATTGTTGATTATAAAGAATTTACTCATCACAACCGTTGTTCCACCTTGCTATGCTTGCGAAAAAGAATTGCGAGGGGCACGAAATTAGCTAAGGCACGCACCGGACGACCCTTCTACACACCGCGACGACTACATCGACGGACTGCCCCAGCCTCTTCTTGAGTTTTGTTCTCCTACACCACCAGTAAACAAGATGGCAGCAGCGCCACCAAGCCACCTTCCACGACTCGCCTTGCGATTCTACAAAAATTCTTTGCGGGGTCCAGCCAAGAGTTCTTCTTCCGTGGCTTCAACGGGCGCTCCTCAGGCATTCGATGCCACCACGCCATGGGCTTGGTCATGTGCAAAAGAATTGCCCTAGCCAGCGGGCATACATCGCCACGTAAGATAGAGGTTACATCGAGCCGGATGTCGAGGAGGATGATGATGTTGCTTGCGCCTCGGACGACAATAGCGGCGGTGTTGACGACCTGCGTCCTGGTGGGGCCTCCACAGCGACGCTACGGAGCATCATTGTGCAGCGCGTCCTCAGCACACAGGTACAACAACCCGATAAACTTCAACGCCATAATTTGTTTCAGACCTTCTTTGCAATCAAGAACCGGCGTGCACGAGTCATCATTGATGGAGGAAGTTGCAACAACTTGGTGAGTTCTGATTTGGTCAAGAAGCTTGGCTTGACCACGCGACCGCATCCGCATCCACATCCATACCATATTCAATGGTTAAATGACTCTGGAAAAGCTAAGGTAACGCAAACATGCCGAGTCCATTTTTTCATTGGTGCTTATGTTGATCATGTTGATTGTGATGTGGTTCCCATGCAAGGATGCTCTCTTTTATTGGGTCGACCTTGGGAATTTGATAATGATGCTTTACACCATGGTAGTAGTAACACATACACTTTTATGCATAAGGGAAAGAACGTTACTTTCTGCCTTTGACCCCATCTGAGATTATAGAGGCCGATAGGGCGAGAGCTGCTGGTGCTAATGATCCAAAGGAACATGATAAAACTGAAAAACAGCAAGTACTCCATTTGAAAAACTCTGTTATGCTTGCCACAAAATCAGACCTTGCTGCAATTGATGATGTTAATGATACATGCTATGCTTTTGTGTGCAAAGATGCTTTATTTTCTCTTGATAGTATGCCTTGCACTTTGCCTGCTCCTGTCACTAACCTTTTGCAGGAGTTTAGCGATGTTTTTCCTGATGAGATACCTCCAGGACTTCCACCCATTCGAGGTATTGAGCACCAGATTGACTTAATCCCTGGAGCAAGTTTGCCAAACCGTGCGGCATCAGGACCAATCCAGAAGAGACTAAGGAGATTCAGCGACAAGTCCAAGACCTTTTGGACCGTGGAGTACGTTCGTGAGAGCCTTAGTCCTTGTCTTGTTCTGTTCTTTTGGTTCCAAAAAGATGGTTCTTGGCGTATGTGTGTAGATTGTAGAGCCATTAACAACATTACTATACGATATCGTCATCCTATTCCTAGGCTAGACGACATGCTTGATGAGTTGTGTGGTGCTATAATTTTCACAAAGATTGACTTGCGTAGTGGATACCACCAAATAAGAATGAAACTTGGTGATGAATGGAAAACGCTTTTAAAACTAAGTTCGGTTTGTATGAGTGGTTAGTCATGCCTTTTGGGTTAACTAATGCACCTAGCACTTTCATGAGATTAATGAGCGAGGTTTTACGTCCTTTCATTGGTAAATTTGTGGTCGTTACTTTGATGATATCTTGATTTATAGCAAGTCCATGGATGAACATTTGAATCACTTACGTGCTGTTTTTAATGCTTTGAGAGATGCACGTTTGTTTGGTAACCTTGAGAAGTGCACCTTTGCACGGATCGAGTCTCTTTTCTTGGCTATGTTGTGACTCCACGAGGAATTAAGGTTGATAGAGCCAAGGTGGAGGCGATATGGAGTTGGCCCACGCCACGGTCTCCCAAGTCTTGGAGTTTTCTTGGCCTTGCAGATTTTATCGCCGCTTTGTCAAAGAATTCAGCACCATTGCAACACCGTTGATTGAGTTGACAAAGAAGGGTGTCGTGTTCCATTGGGGGCCATCACAAGAGGAGTCCTTTAATCTTTTGAAGGACAAGCTTACGCACGCACCATTGCTCCAACTTCCGGATTTTGGTAAGACTTTTGAACTCGAATGTGATGCTAGCGGAATTGGTATTGGTGGTGTTTTGATGCAAGAAGGCAAACCTGTTGCCTACTTTAGCGAAAAATTGAATGGTCCTGTTCTTAATTATTCCACGTATGATAAAGAATTGTATGCTCTTGTTCGTTCTTTAGAGACGTGGCAACACTATTTATGGCCTAAAGAATTTGTCATTCATTCCGATCATGAATCATTTAAGCATATTCGTAGTCAAACCAATTTGAATCGTAGACATGCTAAGTGGGTTGAATTTATTGAATCTTTTCCTTATGTCATTAAACACAAGAAAGGGAAGGATAATGTGATTGCTGATGCTTTGTCTCGACGCTATACCATGTTGTCTCAACTTGATTGTCGCATTTTTGGTCTTGAAACTATTAAAGAACAATATACTTTTGATGCTGATTTTAAGGATGTGTTGTTGCATTGTAAAGAGGGTCAAGCATGGAATAAATTCGTGATCAATGATGGGTTTTTGTTTAGAGCTAACCGCCTATGCATTCCAGTTGGATCCGTTCGTCTTTTGTTGTTGCGGGAGGCGCATGGAGGCGGTTTGATGGGACATTTTGGTGCTAAGAAGGCGGAGGACGTTCGACTACACACTTCTTTTGGCCAAAAATGAGGCGAGATGTTGAGCGGTTTGTGGCTCATTGCACTACATGTCAAAAAGCTAAGTCTCGCTTGAATCCACATGGTTTATATATGCCACTTCCTGTTCCTTCTATTCCGTGGGCAGATATTTCTATAGACTTTGTTTTAGGGTTGCCCAGGACTAAGAGGGGGAGGGATAGCATTTTTGTGGTTGTGGATCGTTTTTCTAAGATGGCTCACTTTATCCCATGTCATAAAACCGATGATGCCGTTCATATTGCTGACCTCTTTTTCAAAGAGATAGTTCGTTTGCATGGTATGCCTTCTACTATTGTTTCAGATCGTGATGCTAAATTCTTGAGTCACTTTTGGTGTACTCTATGGAACAAATTGGGTACAAAGCTGTTGTTCTCTACCACATGTCACCCACAAACTGATGGCCAAACCGAGGTGGTGAACCGCACATTGTCTACCATGTTGAGAGCTATTATGAAGAACAAATTGAAGCTGTGGGAAGAGTGTTTGCCGCATGTTGAGTTCGCATATAATCGAGCGGAACACTCCACCACCAAGGTAAGTCCTTTTCAGGTAGTGTATGGATTCAATCCCGTGCCCTATTGATATTTTACCTTTGCCTACTAGTGAGAGAGTTCATAATGATGCTAAGGAGCGTGCTGATTTTATTATCAAAATACATGAGACTACTAAGGCAAACATTGAAAAGATGAATGAAAAATATAGGATTACTAGTAGTAAAGGTAGAAAGGAAGTTAAACTTGAACCGGGTGATTTTGTTTGGTTGCACTTGCGAAAGGATAGATTTCCTGAATTACGAAAGTCAAAATTGATGCCTAGAGCTGCTGGTCCTTTTAAGATAGTTGAGAAGATAAATGATAATGCATATAAACTTGAGTTGCCTCCCGAGTTTGGGGTTAGCTCCACCTTTAACATTTCAGATTTGAAGCCATACTTGGGGGCAGAAGATGAGGCTGAGTTGAGGACAACTCCGCTTCAAGAGGGGGAGGATGATGAGGACATCACTTCTTCGGATACACACAACACTCCTCCACTTGATATTCAAGGACCAATCACTAGAGCTCGCGCCCGACAATTGAATTTAGAGGTGAGCTCGTTCCTAAGTACTTCTTTTGGTTCATTTGAGAATCGATTGCTACCTAATGATTTAATTATGATTAGGAACCATGGAGAGGATCAAGAAGTATTTGGAGAAGGGCTACGAGGCGCACAAGTCCAGCAAGGGCGGACGAATCATGTTGGATGTCCAACTCAAACCGGATCCAATTCGGAGTCCAGGACCAGGCTGCACTAAAACGGACGCCCAGATCGCATGCGGACTCCGTTTTGGACGTTCCACATATGTATGGAAAGCTGAGAAGATAACCTTTCCAATGGATCTGGTCTCATATCAAAATTCCTTCTGAGTCAACGGAAATCATCGAAACAAGTGGACGTCCAGAATCTGTCAGGGTGCTGCGACACCGTCTTTTGGGCCGTTCGGCTTTGTATCGTGTTGGAGTCCATTAAGGACGCGTCCAGGGGTTTTGCACGCCCCTTACTCCTTTATATACAGCCGCCACCCCCACCATTAGGGTTGGGTTTTGCTTAGATTAATTCTGTCTTTGAACAGTTTCGCCGTCATCGGTTTGTGAAACCCCAATTTTCGAGTGCTTCATCAATATATCTGCAATTTAGTTGTGTTCGTCCTTGTTCTTGCTTGTGTTCTTCGATTCGCAGGCGAGGATTAGCCTTCTTGGCAAGGTCAACCGGGCAGCGCACGGTTGATAACCTGAGGAGACGTGGTGCTGCGATTGCGGGGTTCGGAACTTGTCGTTCGGAAGCCGGATCGATTTGTGTCGCGCCTCCACCAAATCGAACATATCCAGAACCTGTTGGAAGATCAGGACCCCGTTTCTATCAATGGTTGCCGCTTCCCATCCTCTGGTCACAGTTACTATGACCGATGCACCAGGACAGCTGCTCCATGTGGACACAGTTGGACCAGCTCGAGTGCAGTCTGCAGGTGGGAAGTGGTATGTCCTTGTCGTGGTCGATGACTTCTCGAGGTACTCTTGGGTGTTTTTCTTAGCCTCGAAGGATGAGACGTTTACACATTTCAGAGGTCTTTTCGGTAGGCTTTCTGTTGAGCTTCCAGGTGCCTTGCGAGCGATCCGTAGTGATAATGGCACGGAGTTCAAGAATTCCTACTTTGAGAGTTTCTGCGTTGAGACAGGTGTAGAGCACCAGTTCTCTTCTCCGCACATCCCACAGCAGAATGGCGTCGTGGAGAGGAAGAACCGTACCTTTGTCGAGATGGCCAGGACGATGCTCGATGAATACTCTACACCGCGGAAGTTTGGGCTGAGGCTATAGCCACCGCGTGCCATGTCTCAAATCGAGTTTTTCTCTGGGCACACTTGCACCGCACTTCTTATGAGCTGAGATATGGGCGAAAGCCCAGCGTCTCTCATTTTCGTGTATTTGGTTGCAAGTGCTTTATCTTGAAGTCTGGGAACCTAGACAAGTTTGAGTCACGTTCTTCTGATGGGATCTTTTTAGGCTACTCGACTTCTTCGCGGGCTTATAGGGTGCAGGCTGAGAGTCTAGCAAAATGGTAGAGACACAGTGAGGTGACCTTCGACGAGGCCGGTCAGGGACTAGGCCCGATATCTCGAGTTCTTTAGAGCGATCCGAGACCATCTTCATGGATGATGAGGAGGATGGAGACGAGGGTTGTCTACCTGATCCAGTCCCTCATCCACCCCTTGAGGTGCCCTCTTCCACCGCACCTCGAGGTGATCAGCCCATGCCTTCTGCTTCCTCTGGAGCTAGTGGCTCTGTTCCTACCCGTCGGTTCACGAGGTGAGGCCACTTCTTCTTCTCATCCTGGACCTCCTAGACATATACAAAATCACATCCTTGAGCGGATCATTGGAGACCTTTTGAGCGAGTTACTCGCTCAAAATCGTGCATGTCACTCTTTTGTCTCCATTCTCTTTTGTTGCCTCCTTGAGCCCACGACGTTTGTCATGCCTTATCGGCGAGTCTTGGATCAATGCCATGCATGAGGAGCTGGAGAGTTTCGAAAGAAACAAGGTTTGGACGCTTGTTGAGCTCCCTGGAGATCACAATATCATTGGAACCAAATGGGTGTTCAAGAACAAGCAAAGTGAGGATGGGGTAGTCATTCGAAACAATGCTAGACTGGTTGCACAGGGGTACTCCCAGGTTGAGGGTCTGGATTTCGAGGAGACCTTTGCCCCTGTAGCTAGAGTTGAGGCCATTAGAATTCTGCTTGCCTTTGCAGCTTCTAAGGGTTTCAAGCTCTACCAGATGGATGTCAAGAGTGCCTTTCTCAATGGCTTCATTGAGGAAGAAGTCTATGTCAGACAACCTCCAGGTTTCGAGAACCCCAAATACCCTAATCATGTCTACAAGCTTTCCAAAGCGTTGTATGGACTTAAGTAGGCCCCTAGAGCTTGGTATGAGAGGCTTAAGTCCTATCTTTTGAGGCATGACTTCGAGATGGGTAAAGTTGACAAGACCTTGTTCATTCGCTGGCTTGGCAATGACCTTCTACTCGTCCAAATTTATGTCGATGACATTATCTTTGGCGGTTCTTCTCATGCTCTAGTTTCATAGTTCTCGGATGTCATGAGCACCGAGTTTGAGATGAGCATGATGGGTGAGTTGACCTTCTTTCTTGGCTTCCAAATCAAGCAGACTCGGGAGGGTACTTTCTTGCATCAAGGCAAGTACACTTGAGACCTCCTGAGACGCTTTGACATGAGTGATGGAAAGCCGGTATCAACTCCGATGGCTTCTACAGTTTATTTTGACCCTGATGAGGATGGGGAGTCAGTTGATCAGAAGGAGTACCGCAGCATGATTGGCTCCCTTTTGTACCTCACTGCCTCAAGACCGGACATACACTTCTCTGTGTGTCTATGTGCTCGGTTTCAGGCTTCTCCTCGCGTGTCTCACCGCCAGGCGGTGAAGCGCATCTTTCGGTACCTTCGAGCTACCATTGACTATGGTATCTGGTACTCTTCCTCATCCTGTCTATCCCTTAGAGCCTATTCGGATGCAGACTTTGCCTTGTAGGATAGATAGGAAAAGCACTTCGGCACCTGCCGGTTTATTGGCACTTCTCTCGTTTCTTGGTCTTGAGGAAGCGATCCGGTGTTGCACGATCCACTGCAGAGGCCAAGCACGTTCTTCGCGACCGATTGTTGTAGCCAGTGCTTTGGATGATCCGGACTCGCGGGACTTTGGGTTAGCTATCGATCGTGTTCCGCTCTTCTGCGATAACACGTCTGCAATTAGCATTGCTAAGAACCCAGTGCAGCACTCTCGGACCAAGCACATCGATATCAGATATCACTTCCTTCGAGACCATGTGGAGAAGGGTGACATCGTGCTCCAGTTTGTGGAGGGTGACCACCAGTTGGCTGACATCTTCATCAAGCCTCTGGACAGCTCGAGGTTTTCAGCTCTACGGGGAGAGCTTGGGGTAGTTTGTCCTTACGGACTGTTGTGAGGGGGAGCTTTGGGTTTACTGTTTTATCATATTATTTATGCTTCTGTCTCCTTACTATTGCATCACATCTGCGTGTGCATTGGGTTTTAGTCCTTCTAGCATAGGTTAGAGTGTATCTCTTGCTGAGTTGCTTAGACTTCTTGCTCTTATCTTACGCTTTTAGGATTGCTGTTTCTTATCTCACTAGGTTGAGCTCACTCACTTCTTTTAGGTTCTAACGAGGGTTGGGCCACTCTCGGGTAGACAGGGTACGTGTTTGCTCTCTAGTGTGTGTTTTTCTCGACAGCTGTTGTCTTGGAGTCATATGGGGTAGATAAGAGTTAGTCTGAGTCATTAGTATTCTCTATCTTATCTATGCTTTAAGGACTGCCTTTCTTGATTTCTTTGCCAGCTTCTCGTTTTTATTGCTTTGGTTCAGGGGGAGTTCATTTGGGAACTTCTAGATCTTCATTTTGACTTAACTCAACTTGAACTAAGAGTTGCATTATATGTTGAGGGGGAGCTGGATTTTCTGCATTGCATTCTGCATTGTCATATAACTACATTGAGCCTTGATTATTATCCTGTTATGACATGCTTAAAATGCTTTACACCTTGCCATGACTTGTGCTTATTTTGCTAGATTTATCATGACTTCATATGTGTAGACTAGCTTTTGCCATGATGAATTAATTAAACGTGCTCAAATTGAACTAAAACTTGTCATGTTAGCATTTGAGATTAGTCTCTCTTAAGCTATCCTTTTATGATTCATGCCATGTCAAATAGGCTAGATTGAGCGTTGAATCTCTATTTTGAGCCTTAGATTGAGCTGTTCTAGCTTCTTGATGATGCATATGTTAGTATAATCATTTCAAAAGCAAAAAGATCTCTTTTGTGCGAAAAAACTGATCTCACCAATTCTTTCTCATGAGACGGCTTGTCATTGCACTAGGCATGAACTCAGGGGGAGTTTTGGATGACCAAGATCATTTCCTTAAGCTTCTCACTTGGAATGATCGCATAAGGCTTGAGATCTAGCACATGATAAAAATATGGGTTGAAAACGACCATGAATTTCAAAAGAAAAATGTCATCTGTGCTCAATTTGCCTAAGATATTAAAAGAATCAAGTACTTGAACCAATGTTTCACTCTTGAGTATATAGCACTCTATTTTAGACTCAATATTAGATTCTTGGTTCCGCTTAGCTTGATTGACATGGCTTGCATCATCCTTGGATGTCTCTAGCTAGACTTTGCTTATTGATGACTTGACTTGCTGCACTACATTTCAGATTGTCATCTCTTTGGTTTAGCTGGCATATACATATCTTGTCATGATCTAGATAGCATATTTATGTGTTATGGCTTGGTGTAATACATTATGGTCATTTTGGATAATTCTCATGGCTCTAAATGCTTAGAATAAACAAACTTCAGCCATTTCATCCATCATCTTGACTTATTCTCTCTTTTGCATTCTTGATGTGTTTATTGCCAAAAGGGGGAGAATAGATTGGAGAAAAAGTCTTTTGGGAATCTAGAGCTTGGAGAACAATTTACTCCTTCTTGAGTTGCTCTAGTAATTCCTTCTGTCGACATGGTCATGAGTTTCATTTCTTTCTTTGGACCATGTTGGACTCTTCAAACTCTACTTCATGCTTTTTCGGTGTTTGTCAATATACTCATCAAGGGGGAGATTGAGAGACCATGTGAGGGTCATCCCGTATGAGTGATGAGTAATTGACATCGTTTTAGTAAAGTCGAGTTTTAAGTCGGTTGGTTCGGACCTAGACGTTGCGCGGCGTAACAGGCTCGGTCGGACTTGGTCGAACCTAGTCATTTGGGTTTTGGTTGCATATTCTGATGACTCGACAGGTTTGATCTCTATTTACGCTTTCATGTATCGGCGGTGCTATTTGGCGTGTTTCTTGTCCGTGTGGACCGCGGGGCGTCGAGGTGGAGTCGTGGCGAGACACGGTGGACCGGACTAGGCGCAGGTGGCGCTGAGGTCAGAACGGTCGGGATGTGTCGAAGACGGCGTGGACTCGGCGTGGTTGCGAGGCTTGCGAGGCAAGGAGCGGAAGCTTCCGGAAGGTGCGGGGAGGCGGCACGGAATTTCGCAAGGCTGCACAAGCGGGAGACGGCTCCGTTAGGGTTTAGCCGGCGTAACGGGTTGGAGACCCGTTAGCCAAGGGCTATAAATAGAGATGAGGGGCTGCATACCCCTTAAGGACACAATAGAGAGAGTTAGGGTTTCAAGAGTTCATTCCTTGTGTTGTGTTCCTCCTAAGAAGCTTGTGAGGCTCTTGGTGATTTTGAGGCTTGAGAGATGGAGAGAGTGAGAGTTGATTGATCCTTCACATTATTTTCTTTCTTGCTTAAATGTACAGGCGTATGGGGACTCATCTGTAGTCATCTTGAATGAAATCTTAGATGTTTGAGTTTTCTCTTTGCATGCTCTCGGTTGGAAATCATATTATGAGATGGATTTAGTTTCTGTCTTCAGTCCTTTCTTGCACTGCTCTCTTCTCTCTAATTTCACAGCTCGTAACTCTTGTCGACATCCTGCTACTCCTTTTTGTTTTTCGGTGCTCTGCAGTTTGAATGCTGTTTGCCTTACTTGCCAAATCAATTTTCTTCACTGTGTCAAACTGGTTCTTCTCAGTTCTTCACGCCTCTCTCGATCGGCGACTTTCAAAGTTTTCTCTGATATTCTTTCTAGTTCTTTTCCTGCTACCGATTGTTTATCTTTGCATGATTCAGTTGCCACAAGATTTACTATTTGCTGAGTTCTTTCCTGTAGAAGATTCACTACTGTAGATTGATGTTCTGCTGTTCAGTGTTTTCTTCCTGCGTCAAATAGTGTCTTCAGTAAATGCCGAATAGTTCTTCAATGCTACTTCTCCTTTTCTCTTGGTGGATGCTGGTTCTTGCTTTGCCGTTCTGATTGAGTTAAGCTGTACCAAAATAATCCTTACTGTGCCGAATCATTTGCTTTTGCTGTTACCTTTTCTTTCGGAAGCCCTGCAGCTTTTTCTGCTATTTCTTTTTTGGCCTGCAGTTTCGGCCAGCAAAACACCAAGGATTTGTCTGCTGGTTTCAGTCACTATGCCGAATTGAAGTCTCCCTGTGCTGAATTGTTGGATGCTTTGTTTTGTCTTGAACTAATCACAGAGCTTGCCGAACGACTTGCTTCACGACAACATATGCATGTTCATCTCGGCAGCAGTGAGCAGTTGGTGATTGATGTCATTTCCTGTACCAACTGGTCACAAGTGAATTCTTTACTGTGCTTTTCTTTTTCAGTCTTGTTCCCCAGTTGTTTATTGACAGAGCTTCTTTTCTTTAGGCAGTGAGCAGTTGGCTTTTCTTTTGGGCAGTTCGGTTGTTCGGCTAGCAGCAGTACTTGGCTGATTTTGCAAACGTGCAGTGGGTGAAGTTTTCCTTCAGATACTTGATACTCTCGGTTGGTAGTCTGGAAAAGATTCGGCTGAAGCACAGTATTTACTCTTTTGTGTTTTTCAGAGAATCATCTTCTTCTTAGCTGTTTAGCTATTTGAAAAGAACTTGGTTGGATATTTTGGGGGCTAATTTTTAAAAGGCACCATTCACACCCCCCCTCTGTTGCCATTTCGATCCTTCACTAACTCGGAAAGCCTCTGACTGGATATTTATTCAACATGAGTAGAGATCGTATCTCACTCGGAGAGCCTATCATCCGGACCATTATCGTTCTAACCTGTTAAGTGTGTGACCCTGTAGGTTTATGTATATTCTCTCATGAGCTGAAAACTCCTTTCCAGTCCATAAGTTGTTGGCGGTCCTTAGCAGGATATAATGACTCCCAAATATACATAAAGATCATATTGGACAAACCTATATAATGTTTATACACCGATCCCTTTATTTCACGATACCAGATCGAATTAAAGATGAGAAACGTGTCATCCTATGATAGTTTGATCATTCACTTCAACATGTAGTGGATTACTCATATATAATTGACTCCTTAATCACATTCAGCATAATCATGCACTTTCTTAATCTAACCACATCGAGAGGCCTAGAGATGTCTCTCCCATTATATAGGAGGGGCAAATTCCATCTAGATCACTCACATTCTTCCAAATGTTTCATAGTAAACCCGAAAGCTACCTTTATGACCACTCAGTTACGGAGTAATGTTTGACAACCCTTAAATATACTATTACATATATAGGAAATTATAATTATATCAGGTTTAAGGATCCTAATACATTATGTATGAGACTAACTGATGATACTTAAGAATATAACTGATGCAACGCACGAGCTAGATGTCTTTGATGCCCACCATCGTTGGCGTTGATTGTGTGTCGTCTGCTTCGTGCGGGCTATTATGGTAAGGGTCAAGGAGGAGGAGAATAACAAGGAGGAGGAGGGACAACAAGGAGGAGAGGAGAACAGCAAAGAGGAGGAACAACAAGGAAGAGGAGAAGGAGAAGAGCAAGGAGGTTGGGTTTTGGTTATTATTTATAGGGGAGGGAGAGGCGGGAGTGCGAAACTTTTGGAGTGGGGATCTGTGGGGTGAAGGTTGGTGGATTTCAATTGGCTAGGATTGGGTTGAGGAGGATCGACTGGCCCAGCGGTCATATTATCATAGACGGTTCTACATATAGAACCGTCTGTGAATTAGATCATAAGTTTCATATACCGTCGGGAGAGCGGCGACGGTGTGGACGGTCTGTGATAATTATAGCCCAGACAGTTCTAGTTCAGAACCGTCTGTGATAATGCAAAGTCAGAATGTATCTCTCGTGTTTCGTCTAACGTATATCGATCGTTATACGAAGCGTCTATATCATTAATGTTTGGTATACGAACCGTCTGTGCTAAAGGTTAAATATGCGCGCCAACGTAGACGTACATACAATAAGGCTTCTACTATTCTTGTGATCATCTCCTTCCTCTCATCTGTTTATCGAGAGTTGTTCGGCCGAAACCTTACACAGGCGGCTAGCAATTTACATCTGGAGCAGCTTCTCCGCATATGCCCTGCTCTCCTTTCCCGACTTTCTTGCATCCGTCAGCTCGACCTGATCATCCGCCGTCGACGGAGGGGTCTCGCTGCCGCTCAAGAAAGGGAAACAGCCCTCACCCTGGTTCTTCTCTACAATGTGCACAAAGCAGAAGAAACTCTTGTGGCATCGGAGAGACTGATGGATAGCATTGCCGATCAAGCAGAAATATCAGATTCTGAGGAATCTTATAATGATATCCTCTACGAGATTATGGGCTATGCTCTGATCATTTGCGGCTGGAGGAGGAAGTGCTAACGACAAGGACAATCTTAACGGCGTTCGAGAACTCAGCGGCTGATCCTCTAAGTCCCAAAGTCGAAGAAGAAGCGTACGAAGCCCAGAAGATTAGAATCTGGGAATCTCTTTATCTGTGCGACTTTTGTAATAAATTTGGCTCGAATTGAAATTAATAAATTTACCTTTAATTTGTGATCATCTCTTGTCTCAATAGTTCTGTAGTTAAGTTATTAGAAGCAATGTGTACTTATATATTAGCCTCTGATCATGTACAGAATATCACAGACAGTTGTTACGAAAGGGACATCACAGACAGTTCTTGTTAAAAACCATCTGTGTGACTTTCACAGACGGTTCTTAACAAGAACCACCTATGATAGTCCACACAACACAAAGGTTCCCAGTATAAACCGTCTGTGATGTAGCCGTCTAGTATAGCCTGTTTTGTAGTAGTGATAACATATTATTAAAAAGATCATAAACATAGAAGTAATATAATCATCTTTGTGATCGTCTCTTGGGCATATCACTAACAGATGTGTGCTTGCTTGGTTTGTTATGAGCACGATTGATTTCAACAGTACAAGGATAATGTATTTGATCTAAAACACAATAATGGGAAGACCATAACCAAACTGTTTTCTTAGAAATGGGCATCATACTATTCAAATGTTGTGTTTTAGTTTAACAATTGTATAAGTTCAGAGCACAGATGAACCAATTTTAGTAGTACAAGGACAATGCATTGATTCTAGGAAGATCACAACAAAAGCCCTATCTTACAATAATCTACTGTACCTGTCACTCGTAACATTTCAATGTGTTGCACTAGACAATTAACTAGGTGCCCCTCTTGGCATATTCAGTGCCGTCTGAAATCAAACATATCAACACTATATATTCAAACTAGTTACTTGAAGTGCATAAGATCGCAATTGCCCATCCATGGTAGTAACTTCGTTTTAAGGGTGGCATCTTTTCTGTTAATGTATTTCCACATTAAAGCATATTGCAACTAAAATTGTTGTGTGGAGTATACTGATTACAGGATCCCAGTCAAATTCATTTATTTTCTTTGCATGGGCACATCTTGTTCATTCAAGCATATTGTAACTAAAGCATCTGGCAACTCCTAAGCAGATCATATTTCATACAAAACGTGGCATTTAATTTTAGATTATCTAATGAAAAAAGGAAGATAAACACCATATGACAATAAGGGATCACTACAAGCCTACAAATCGCGCATCTCAAGACCACTCGGCTCAGGCTTAGGCGCTCAGCTGCTCCTCACCATCTCACCTGCCACCTCAACTCATCAAGTGCTCATTGCTTCGCCTCCCCAAATCCCACCGCCTGAGTCCTAACGGCTCGAGGCCCCGAGCTCCTCCCTTCACCTCCCTCCCCACCTAGGCTCCTCCTCCCCCGCGCCAGAGTCTGTGGATGACAAAAATGACGAGGCTGTGGTGCTCGATAGCTTTGGGACAGCAGAGGTGTTGGCTAGTTGCCCACCGGCTATCGCGTAGTACTCGTTGGCGAAAGGTGTCGGCCATTGGGATGTTGCCACGACAGGAGCATGTTGGCAGTGGGCTGCCCCTCCCTGGTAGCGGCAGCGGTGGCCTAGATGCGCTCGATGAGGCGGGGCATCCAGAGGTAGCGCATGACGTTCTTGAAGGCTTGAACTACTGGTTGTTGACATCACTTTTTTACAAATCATATTTGTGCCGATATGATTTGCTAAGGTGGTTGTAATTAAGCATCATGTACCTTGAATTCTTATATGCTTCAACATATACGAACTTAACAGGCCAAGGATTGCCTAGAAGTCTCGCACCTTAGGTCTGGAGCCTTCAACATTTTAAATCATTATACTTTTCTACATTTATAAGGGTAATCAAAACTTAGAAGTTACTCTTGAGATCAAGTGCACCACATTATGTTATGTGAAATCTGTGTCGATGATATTTGCTTAATGCATGTTTCTATGTAGGATACTTCCAAAGAACAATTTCCATGGGAAAATTCCCAGAGAGTTTGGAGGGCTAACCGCTCTTGAATTACTAGATTTGACCAGCAACAACTTGGATGGAACAATTCCAGAACGGTGGTGACAATCATCCTTGGCGGCGACGTGGGGACGAGGCTCTTCCCACTCACCAAGCGCAAGCGAGGCAGACAAGGCAGTGGCGGCCATCACCGTGCCCACTGGCCTGAGCATGGCACGCTCTACTAGGCTGATTTTCCAGGTCTAGCCTAGCCCTCCTTTCATGCCGTGCTTGGGCCGTGCCACGTTGGTCAGGCCTCGAGCTGGACGAGAAAAGCATGGTCTAATTCCCATCTCTAGGTGGGGGTGACCTACTTGGATTGGTTGGGTTGAAAATGGAATGGCGATGATAGGGGTAGTGGTGGCAGTGATGTTCTTCACGTGCTCTCAGTTGGCTCCTCGATCCCCCTTCAGGTCCTTGTCGGCTTGACATGGTCCCGACCGCCATTGATGGTCCTAGGTTGTCTTGGTCACTATCCTTGCTCTATCAGTCTTTCCCAACTCCTTTTTGGGCTCCCCTCCTCCTTGCTTCCTCTCTGTAGTGTGTGCTTCGGTTGGCTTTGTGGATGTGCTTGACTTTAGTTGGTTTTGTGGAATGTTCTTGTAATATCATGATCGTCGATTCGACGTAGGTTTCTAAAATAATCGCGGAATTTCCCGATTTTTCGGTAAATCGCGGGAGGTGAAAATTAAATTGAAGAATTGTCTAAAATTAAAAAAATAAATCAAAACAATTAATTTGGATATTTTGGGCTGTCCGGAGGGGTGGGCCAGCCGCTTTGGGCCAGCCAGCCCAAAGGGGGGCTTGTACCCCCTCCCAAACCCTATCACCCCTTTATAAACCCCCTCCCTTGGCTCCTCTCTCTTTTTTTCCCCACTTAGCCGCCACCCCCATCTCCTCCCTGTGCCTCCACCTCTCCCCCATTGCTGTCCCTTGGTGCTAGAAGAAAGCGAGAAGGAAGGAAGAAGAAGGGAGGGAAGGAGAAGAAAGGAAGGAGGAAGAAGAAGGGGAAGAAGATGGGTGATCCCAAGGGGATCCCCTAGATAACCCTTCATTATCTCAAATCCCACTGATTTTTCTGTAATTAGGGTTCTTAGTCTAAGAATTGGTGGGGATTAGCAATTAGATTCTCCGATTAGAGAATTCCTGCTGTCTGTCTATAGATCAATCCGCGCAGCGCGACTATTTACACAGTTTAGACCCATGAAACTATTTTTTCTGCGGGTCTGCCCAAAAGAAATATTGTATAGGACATCGAGACCCATCTACTGTAATTGTTTTAGAATTTTTGGCCGCGAGATTTGGGCGTAGGAGGGTCGGGAACCTCGCTGTCCGTCAGGGGTGCAGATTGGGGCAAATTGCTGTTCAGGTGTGATTTAGGAGTAGTAGATGATTTTTATGTTTTTGGTCACAATAGAGAAAAATGTAGGGAATTCAGTAATCTAACTACTGTATAAAAATCATAATTTTTAGAACCTTACACTATGGTTGGAATGCGTTAGAATCTGGCTGCCCAGATTGCCAGAACAGAGAACGTCCTCTGTTTTGCGTGTTAAGTTACACCTTGATAGTAATGAAATAAAAATAAGTGATCTACATGAAAAGTGAAGGTATTTAAGTGAGGAATCGAGAAATATATCTGTCTTTGTAAATGGTTTAATAATGTTAAAGATACAAAAAAAATTAAGAGCTGCAGCGGGCAGAGTGTAGAACCATTAAACGGAGAGGGATGTTGTGGGGATTTGGGGTTTAGCGATATCTTTACTTCTTAAGACACACTTTCATTGCTAATGGATTGTGCTGAGAGGTACTTTTGGACAAGTGGTTTTGCTCCTGAACGCACGTGATTGCTTCGCTTCAACGGGAGAGGCAAGTAAATGTAGCGGTTGTACTATTGTTTAACTCGTTATTTATTCTACATTCACATTAATTAATTCTCTTAATTTGAGGTGCTATGTCATTGTTACATGCTTCCATAATGTGGTCCATGTGGTAGTATTTTAATAATTCAATTGTTTATGATCTTGATAGTTTAATTGTGGATATGCGGAATTATTCTTGATGAACCAATATAGTTGTGGGGTAGAATACTTTACGAGCATATTATGGTCTAGGTGGTAGTATTCTTAGTGAATATTTATGGTTGTGGTGGTAGGATTCTTGATGGTTATATTGTGGTCTATGTGGTAGAATTCCCTATAGATCAATTAATTATGATCTTGGTGAACCGAATGTGGGTTATGTGGCAATGATCTTATGAAACATTGATATTTTACTTAATGAGACACAGGTGGGTTGTGAGGAAGTATTCTTGATGATTAGGTTGTTGACCTTCATGGTTAAATTCTTGTGGTTTATGATTATCATATCATTCATAACATGTTATGACATTTACATTGTGGATGTCGCCGCATTTAGCCGCGACCGTAGCGGTATAGCATTGTATATTGCCGTAGTACAATGCACACTCTTACCTTGTTGGGTAAGGGTGCAGTGGATCATACGCATTCATATGCATTGCATTGTGGAAAGATCATTTGCATATCTATGCAATGTATTACGGTGAAGTTATTTTGCAGTCAAATACTTCATAGTTGTAATGTGGAATTGGCTCATGTGAGTTACTTGTGGTATGAGGAATATGGCTATGGTCGTGGAATGGGGTTCGTCCCTTGTGGTATGGTAGGGGTTGTGATTGTGGCATGAGATTCTTTTCTCTTGTAGTAACTGTTGATAGCAGTTGTGGATGTGAGAAATAATAAAGCAGTGAGGTAAAACATAAATATGCTTTATTGTCTTTGGTAGTGGTAGTGGTAGTGGTTGACGTTTTAAAGTAGTCAAACAAGATTTATTTGCTAATGTTTTACCGTCGTTGGTGGTGATTTGAGGTTGAGGATATAAACGTGGTCATTGTGGAAAATAAATGTTGATGATTAACCACATGAGTGAAGAGTACATCAACGGAGTGTGTGCTTTTAGAAGAGCTACTTAGCAGGATATGTTGAAAAGAGGGATGAAATTTTTGTACTGTCCATGTATTGGTTGTGAGAATCCTAAGATATTTACCAATTCGGTATAGATACAAGTATACTTGATTCGAACGGATTTCAAAAAGGGGTATACATGTTGGAGCAGTTATGGTGAAGAGCAGATTATACAGGAAGGTAATAACATCGTCGAGGGAGATAATGTTATACCGGATGTCAATTGTTCTTTCAATGAGGATAGGTTGCACGATGATAATCTGGATCAAATGTTGCACAATGCAGAAGGAAACTATAGTGAAAGAGCATTTGGTAAATTCAAGGGCTTCATAGAGGGCTCGGAGAAACCATTATTCCCGGGCTATAAGCCAAAATACATAAGGTTGTTATAGATGCTTGAACTACTGAAGTTCAAGGCAATCAATGGTTGGTCCGACAAGAGTTTTATTGTGTTGTTAGATATCTTTGCAGACAAGCTTCTGGAGGGAATTATGTTGCCAAAAATCACGTACCAAGCCAAGAAGGTTCTCTGTCCGTTGGGAATAGAAGTAGAAGGAATACATGCATGTTCGAAATCCTACACTATAAAGAGTATGCAAACATGCATGTATATTCGATGTGCAAAGCATCCCGATACAAGTGTAAGAATCACTCCGTTGACGATGAGGGCATCGAGGTAACATAAGGACCTCTTGCTAAGGTGTTGTGGTATCTTCCTGTAATTCCTTGTTTTAAGCATTTATTTGAGAACCAAAATGAGGCAATATTGCGCAGTTGGCACTCGAAGGAACATAAGAAAAATAAAAACCTAAGACACCCTATTAATTTTGCCCAATGGAGGAACTTTGATAGGATGGTTGTAGACTTCGGATATGTACAACCTTCCTCCTTGGTTATGTATAAAATGAAAGTACATTTTGATATCACTACTTATCCAAGGGCTGAAGCAAATTAGGAATGATATCGACGTGTATCTAGCACCATTGTTGGAAGATCTTGTAACACTGTGGAAGGAAGGAGTGCAGGTATGGTATGCAGATAAATGAGAGAACTTCACCCTACGTGCTATGTTGTTCTACACCATCAATGATATTCATACCCTTGTTAACCTATCGGACTTGAGTATAAAAGGATCCAAAGCCTACCCTCACTGCTTAGATAATACCAAAAGTGTGTGGCTGAACAACTCATGCAAAAATGTGTACATGCATCACCGTAGGTTCTTTCCCAAGTATCACCCATAATGCAAGATGAATAAACAATTCAATGAAAACAAGGAGGACGACTTAACTCCAAGGCCTTTTAGAGAGAAAGAGATCTATGATATGTTAAATGATACCGATGTTGTGCTTCGAAAGGGACATAAATCGAGGACCCCATATGAAGAACATATAGAAGAAGAGATCAATTTTTTTTGGGACTTACCTTATTGGGAGTACTTAGAAGTTCGTCACTACATCGATGTCATACACATAGAGAAGAATGTATGTGATAGCTTGATTGGTCACTTATTGAATATTCGTGACAAAACAATAGATGGTGTCAATGCATGGTGTGACTTGGTTGATATGAACATAAGGATCGAGTCAGTACTGAAAGAGACCAATAAAGGCCAAACATACCTTCCCCCAGCTTGCTATACTCTATCCAAGGTTGAGAGAAATGAACTGTGCCAGAGCTTACATGGGTGAAAGTTCCGTCCTGTCACTCTACTAGCATGAAAAAACTTGTTTCTATAGAAGATTTAAAATTAATTGGTATGAAGTCTCATGATTGTCATGTGCTAATAACATAAATGCTTCCTGTTATAATTAGAAGTATTTTACCGAACAAGGTCCGAATGGCAATCATGAGGTTGTGTTATTTCTTTAACTCAATTGCTTAGAAGGTCATCGATATGGGTGAACTAGATGTTCTGCAAGTTAGGGTGGTGATGACTCTATGTCATCTTGAGATGTATTTTTCTTCATCATTTTTTGATATTATGGTCAATCTCATTGTTCTCCTTGTAAAAAAGATAAAGATTTGTGGCCCTGTGTTCCTGTGTCATATGTACCTGTTCGAGAGGTACATGGGAATTCTCAAATCCTATATATATAATCAATCTTGGTCAGAGGGCAGCATCAACGAAGGTTATGCAACTAAAGAGGTTATTGAGTTCTACATTGACTACATGGCTTAGGTTGAAGCGATAAGTGTGCCTCTATCTCATCATGAGGGGAGACTAGAGGGTACCGGGTCCATTAGAAAGAAAGCAACCACTCAAGGTCTTGCAACACATGATTGAAGTGTCCCCATACATTGATGAGCATAAAGACATGGTACGTCAAGAGAATTCTGACCAATGGGAGGTTTGGATCATGAGAGAGCATAACCGTCAGTTCAACGAATGGTTAAAGGTGTGATTCACTAGGAGGTCATCAAGTGATAATATGCTACGATGGTTGGCAACAGGGACAAAAATTTATAATTGTGATATGGCAAGTATATGACATAAATGTGTACATATTTTATACGACAGCTTAGGATAGGAAGACCACAATCCATAAAAGTGTTGTCCGCATAGATGCGTTTCACGAGCAGTTCAATACCGTTGGGCTAAACATAGTGAAACATAGGTTGAGCTCCTAATATGGGTTAGTAGATGAGATTTGAGAGCTCAAACGTACTTTTCAAGATCCCCCTATTTCGGTGCCCTTGGGTCCAATTTGCACAGGCTGTGAAGGTTGACAAGTACATCATCACTACTATGGACCTCAAATGTGTTAGATACAAAGATAAACCATTCGTACTCGCTAAGTAAGTTGTTCAAATTTTTGATGTAACAGACCTGGTAAATAAGAACCACCACGTAGTTTTTAATGGAAAAAGAAGGATTGTCGGAATTAAGAATGTCATGGATAAGGGAGAGTATAATCGATTTGATGAATTGCCTCTATTTGAAGATGGCATCAGGCCCGAGGAAGAATCCAGTGAGGAAGCTAGCTATATGCACATCGATCATCGTGAAGGACTATTTTTTAAAGGAAATAGCCAAGTGGAATTACGAAAACTTGGCATGTACAACTATTTGTAAATTATTCATGTTAAGAATACCTTCTATTGTACTTCATTCTATAAAAGAATACCTTCTTTTCCTATGATATATTGAAATAAAAGTTTATTCATGAATGATTTAGTAGTATGTATTGTTGTGTGATGGTTCAGTACAAAGACAGGCTAGTTCTGTTGAAATGTCTATCTATTGAAGAATACAACATAGTATATCACAGAAGGTTTTTCTATAACCATCTATGATGTAAATTTATATCACATACGGTTTGTTACTAGAACCATCTGTGATAATGTATCACAGACGGTTTTCATAAAAAACTATCTGTGATATGATCATATGACGGTTTTCCAAAAGAAACATAAGAAATCATTGCATCATGTTTCTAATATCTAAGTAAGGTTGCAACTACTTGATCTAGGAGAACCTAGTGCATAAGCCACATAAATAGAACAAAGTTCTTAAACAAGATGATACTAGAACAAGATAATCTCAGAAATCATGCTAGTATAAATTTCTTACTAGATTTCATATATTCCATTCTTTATTGGTGCTCAACTCTAACTTAGCACCAATTGATTGTACTCTATTCACTATTGGCAATAATTGATTATTATTCGGTCATAACAACGGCATTTATGATCCTAACTTCGTTTTACAATCATAAAACAATCATGAGCATAGATTCTGTATCCTACCTTACATTCAGAAATTAGAACAGAAATAACTTTAATCTTCAATAATACCAGCTTTGTAAGACTAGATTCTGCAAGTCTATACATCAACATTCATCTATTTCTTTATACATATTTCAACAATCTAACATGGTAAAAGATAGATGAAACTAGCAATTGTGCACGCTCATAAAGTATCTAAATAAAAGACATATTAAAGATTAATATTACCAAGATAATATTCCACACCTTCTTCTTAATAATTCCAAGCAGTTAGATTAATCACTAACGACAAACATAATTCCATGTATCCAACATGATAGAATTTTAATCAATCATAATAATCATTGTAACTCTTTGCACTCTCCTCAATAACTACATGGGTTCCAATCATGTATAGGCAATTTCTTAATCAACGTTCTTTAATAAACTATTACAAGCAATATCAAAATTAATCAACTACACTTCCAAGGATGCTAGTTGAAATTAATTATGCACCACGCTAACTTCACAACTTGACAATTCATACCATACGAGTTAGCTTAGATGACCACCACCTTCTACTTAAGCATAGCAAAATAACATAAAGGATTTTAACACTCTCTTTCAAAAGAAGAGGAACAATAAACTTCAACGCCGAGATACGAAATACAAAGATCCAAAGCTTTCACATAACAATGAGTTTTGCAACTCAAAACTTGCATTAACAAGAGAAAAATACCAAGCAAGCCAATAAGTCATGATTCACAACAAGACAAAAGTCCCACGAAGGAACTAACCTTACAAATCAACAATAAGCACATGTAGCAAAGTATCTCAGTAGTCCGGAAAGAAACAATAACTGCTTCAAGGAACAAGTAGAGACCAATTGCATACCCTCAACTGCAAGAACCACAATCTCAAAAGAAATTCATTAACTGCAATCAGCCAAGAATTAGCTGGAATCAACTTGAGGATATTAATAACTTTTCTAAGAAACTCACCCTCAACACCTACAATTAAGTTACCTGAGGTAACTACATTGCTAATCCTTATACTACACCCAAAGGTAAATCTGGCAATGCCAAGGTAGCACATCACAACATCTACATCATCTCATTGACTATTCCCACTCATAACAAATATAGGAGCAAATCATAATCATACAAGATTATCAATAAGCATACAAGATTATCTCATAATGTAAATCATCAATACAACATGTCAAAAGCATAAATGCAATGCTTCACCCATCCCATCCTCACATGCACCAAGGTGTCAATTTAATAATTTAATTACCACGGACCTAAAGCCCGCTCGATACCAATCAGAACACCCCACCAAACAATGGCACGAAATGCTACCAAACTAACAACATAATAAAACTATGCTAAGGCATTCTATAAAATTTCGTGAGCCTCCTTTGTTTATTGATAAAAATGAAGTTCTAACAATATTATCAAAAGGTATGAATAACCGCAAGCAAAGTAATTTGGCTACTAAGCAGAAACATCTATAAAACTTAAGTAAAGCACGGAAGCAATATAAAGAAGTTCTAATCCATTATTACATCTTAATCAAGGTCATAATCAAATACCACTTGAACTAATCAACAAATAATAATTAGAGTTCTCTATCTTCTCCATGGTGAATATTTCGTGCAAGTGCAACAATACTAATCCTCTTTATTCCCATGCATGTCGACCTCGTGAAGGTACCTAAAATAAACAAACAACAACAACAAAACAACGACAAGAGTGAGTCCAATGACTCAAAGAATATAATCAGTAACAAATGCAAGCATGAACATTAACTCTCAAGTTAAACATATTACATATGAATTTCATGCTATGCATTATGATCAAAAGCTCCTCTTTCTCATCTCTTTCGCATTTTACCGGTGTCGCGGAGTGTGCATCCGTCAATGCACACCATGCCTGCACCCTCGGTGCAGGGACCAATGCCCACACTCCGCAAGTGTGGGGACCTCGATGCTTGATCACCGCATGATCAAGACTTCAACAATTCTCAATATGATGCATATATGTGAATGTATCAAAAGATAACGAGCATTCACCATACTACGCATCAACCAATCTCATAAATGCCATAATGTAAATAGAACATAAACAGCATTCTCAATTCATCACTTACTCATACTCACAATTTAAACAGTCATGATTCAACCATCATCCAAACAATTCAACAAATCCATAAACACACAAATTTTCACATCACAAATATACTTGCCTCAACCGCGAGAAAATGAAGAACACGTAGAAGGCACAACCCCCGGAATCCGCTCTCCTCCTGAATATTTAATTAATAATTACCAACATGACAGTAGCGGGTTTCTAGATATAAAATAGCAGCAACCCCAATTCACCCAACAATTTATCTCAATTAAATCCCCAACTCTCCTCGGCCAAATCTGCCCTACCACAGATAGCCGACTTCCAAAAAACATAACTTTCAGTACGTAACTCCAAATTAAGCGTTCTTGGACTCTCTGTAAATATAATTCAATTATCTACAAAAACTTAGTTGGGGAGACTCTCTGATTCGGCCATTTACTAACCGATCCAAACCCTTTTCTAAAGCATCAAAATTCACGTCGGACTCTCTGGACAGCGCACTAAAACAGGGATAACTTTCGGCCAGATCATCGGAATCCGGACTTCTTGACCTTTATGGAAAGCTAAGAAAATTATCTAAAACTTTCCTAACATGAATAATTTCTGAATCGCAACTATTTCCGTCGCACAAACCGATCTACTAAACTCTGTCCAGAACTACCCCGATCTGCAGAACAGTAACACTAGAAAATTCATAACTTTCGCTACACAAATCCGAATCACGTGTTCTTGTACTCCCTGGAAAGATAATCACGTCCTCTACAATTTTCTAGAAGGGGTCCAGACCTGAATCCCGACGAATCTACTCCAAAACTGCCGACTAATAACTTCTGTCCCGGCAACCCAGAAAACCGACGAATCTAACTCGATTAAAAACTCATCTAGAGATTAACAGGGATTACCCTTGACGACACGACGACGAACACGTCGACGAACACGACGAACACGGCGACGAACACGCCCGCGATCTCCTCCTCTCTTCCTCCGGATCCACGCGTGCAGCGACGAACGTCGGCGACGGCGCACCGGGGGAGGAGACGACGACGATGAAGACGACGACGGCGCACCGGGAAGAAGACGTCGGGGCAGCACGGGGCGGCGGCTGCTGGGGTGGAGGCGCAGGGGGTGGAGGCGCAGGGGGTGGAGGGCTGCCTAGGGTTTTAAGAGGTGGCCTCCCCTCCCCTCTTGGGCCAAGAAAAACCCACCTGGGCCAAGGCGTAGGCCCAGGTTGTCTTAAATTTTCATAAAACCCCTCAAAACTCTTATAAATTTAATTATTTCACAAAAGTCCCTCTCTCTATTAATTAAACAATTAATTAAATAATTTCCGGGGTATTACAAGATCCGTCAGGATTCAGGTCTGGACCTCTTCTAGAAAATTGTAGAGGACTTGATTATCTTTCCAGGGAGTGCTAGAACGCGTTATTCCGAGTTGTGTAGCAAAAGTTATGAATTTTCTAGTGCTGCTGTTCTGCAGATCGGAGTAGTTCTGGACAGAGTTTAGTAGATCGGTTTGTGCGACGGAAATAGTTGCGAATCAGAAATTCTTCATGTTAGGAAAGTTTTAGATAATTTTCTTAGCTTTCCATAAAGGTCAAGAAGTCCGGATTCCGAGTTTCTGGGCGAAAGTTATGCCTGTTTTAGTGTGCTGTCCAGAGAGTCCGACGTGAATTTGGATGCTTTAGAAAAGGGTTTGGATCGGTTAGTAAATGGCCGAATCAGAGAGTCTCCCCAACTAAGTTTTTGTAGATAATTTAATTATCTTTACAGAGAGTCTAAGAACGATTAATTTAGAGTTACGTACTGAAAGTTATGATTTTTGGAAGTCGGCTGTCTGTGGTTGGGCAGATTTGGCCGAGGGGAGTTGGGGATTTAATTGAGATAAATTGTTGGGTTAATTGGGGTTGCTGTTATTTTATACCTAGAAACCCGTTACTGTCATGTTAGTAATTATTAATTAAATATTCAGGAGGAGAACGGATTGGGGGTTGTGCCGCTGCTGCTTCTTCATTTTCTCGCGGTTGAGGCAAGTATAACCTTGCTATGATTAATCTGTGTGATTGAGTGATGATACGAGTGGTGTTTGAGTTATGAATGCTTTACTTATGAATTTGAGTAATGTTCTGAGTTGTTAATGCTATTTATGTTTTGTTTACATTATGACATTTATGAGATTTGTTGATGCGTAGTATGGTGAATGCATGATATCTTGTTGATACATTCACATATATGCATCATATTGAGAATTGTTGAAGTCTTGGTCATGTGGTGATCAAGCATCGAGGTCCCCACACTTGCGGAGTGTGGGCATTGGTCCCTGCACCCAAGGGTGGTGCATGGGTGTGCATTGACGGATGCACACTCCGCATTACCGGTAAAATGCGAAAGAGATGAGAAAGAGGAGCCTTTGATCATAATGCATAGCATGAAATTCATATGTAATATGTTTAACTTGAGGGTTAATGTTCATGCTTGCATTTGATACGATTATACTTGCCGAGTCGTTGGACTCACTCTTCTTCGTTTGTTTATTTGTTTTACGTACCAATGTGAGAATGGCATATATGGGATCAAAAGGATTAGCTTATTGCGTGCACTATTCCTTCAATAATAAATAAAGACAGTCATGATAATCTTGTTGGCTTGTTAGCTTAATTGGTTCGATTTATTTTCCATCGATTAAATGTAATAAAGACTTAGTATCATTGGATATTATCTTTCCGCTCATTATTTAGAACTTGTGCTATTCATGCTTATTTAAACTGCCATCTGGTTAATAAACAAAGGAGGTTATGCCGAAATTTTTAGGTAACCTATATTAGTTGTTGTTTTATTGTGGATAGTTAGTAGCATTTCGGACCTATGTTAGGTCGGGTGTTACAGATTGGTATCGAGCGGTCAGAGGTCCGTGGTAGTGAAAAATATTAAATTTGACACACCGTGCACGATAGATGGGGATGGGTTTTGCATCGCATCTGTATCATTGTTCTTTTTCGATAATTAATTGTGTGTCATGTGTGACTCTATATTTATTTATGTTATATAGAGATGGCAAGGGTAGAGGCCGTGGTCGTGGTCGTGGCCGGCAGAGCGCCGGACGGCCAGTCAGTGCCCGTCGGTTGAATGTAATCTGCGCCGAGAGGCCATCCGGTGGGATCGAGGAAGAGGTTGCTTCACGGTTCAAGGAAACCGCCTCCACCCCTCGCACCCGAGCCGCGCTGCGGTCTTTCCTGCGACCTTGCCGGCGGTGGGTGTGATGGGTCCGCATCGATGGAATGCGTTGAGGTTGGATACTTCGATGGACTAGGGACGCCAGTTGATGCTGCTAACTGGTTGCGTCACTAACCTCAGAGCAGCAGGCTCGGTTTGTGGCCTTTCGGTTGAAAGGGCGGCGGATCTCGGTGGGAAGGAGCCTGTCGGCTAGACCCGCGCCTTAGGGCCGGCGACTTGGGAGGTGTTCTCGGGCGGTTCAGAAGAGGTTCTATCCCGACTCATTTGTGGAGAGGATGGAGGTTTCATTGAACAATTACAAGCGGGCAAGATGTCGATGTCGAGTGCGAGGTGGGGTTCCACAACATAATCCGCCGTTGCCCTTTGTGGCTACCAATGAGGTGGAGAAGGCCAAGAGGTTCCGCAGAGGACTTAGGCAGGATTTTCGACAGGTATTGGGAGCTTTGGAGCTCCGTGACTTTAGCTCCTTGGTGGAGCAAGCGAGAGGCATGGAGTTAGAGATGCAGCTTGGGGAGGGACTGCATGGGACCGGTGGTCATGCGGCTCCCGAGAGTACAGAGTAGCCGAGGAAGACTTTTGGCGGTGGTGGGTCGTGGCAAGCCGGTTCACAAGAAGTTCAAGGGTCGCAGAATTCTTTCAAGTCTAAGTTCAACAAGTCCCGGCATCTTCCACTTTTCGTCCTTGACTTGTGTTCGATGGTACGTCCGGTCCGGGTTAGGGATGAAATGTTTCAAGTGTGGTGAGGACATCGTGCGGCGAGTGTGTTTGGTCGGGAGCTTGTCGCCATTGTGGTGCGGAGGGCCACAAGGCAATGGTCCGTAAGCGTAATCCCGCCAAAGATCATCAAGTGGGAGCCGTTCAGTACTCGATCGGCCCAGCAGCTTTCTTCCGGGGTCGGTCACAGATGCTAGCAATGCCCTACTCGAACTTGGCGCCGACCCGTCTCACTACCCTTCACTGGAGGATGCCTCCGAGTACTTTTGGCCGCCTCCTCCTGCGGCGTTGTTTCCAGCAGATGGCGCCTTCAGCTCCTCCTGCGGTGGCGGCTCCGCCATACCCGGTGTCTTGGCGCCCGGCACTCAGCGTCGATCGCCTCGCCTTGCCGACGGCCGAGCCGGCAGTCGTCCCGATGTGGTGACAGTACGCTTTTGGTGGACTCGGTGGAGGCTTATGTTACTTTGATTCGAGCTACTTTCTTTTGCTTCCATAGAGTTTGCTAGTCGGGCGAGTTGAGTTTGCGCCTATAGCTCGATCTGTTTTGGTTCATTCGCGGGTGGAATTCTTTCTAGTTCAACATCATCCGGGTTGTACGATTACCATAGATGGAGAGCATTTTGTTGCTAATCGATGGTTATGAGGATGGTGCCGTTTGATGTTATTTTGGGAATGGATTGGTTGCATAGTTACCGTCTTGTCATATCTTGTTTTGGAAGACAATAACTTTGCAATCGTCGTCAGGCCAAGAGTTAGTGTTTCAGGGTAGTGCACCCTCCTGTACACCCAGTGTGTTTGCTAGTCTTTTTCCTGGTAGTAGAGCAGTAAAGAGTGGATTTCTTTTATCCCTTGTGGAAAAGCCAAATTCCTCTTTGATTGCAGAGCAGATTCCGGTGGTCCGGGAATTCGTGGACGTTTTTCCAGCAGAGTTGCCAGGGATGCCACCTCCGCGTCCGGTGGAGTTCAGAATTGACTTGGTGCCGGGAGCACGACCAGTTTCTATAACTCCGCACTGTTTGGCTCATTGTTCCAAGAAGAGCTAAAGAAGCGATTGGATGATCTAAAAGCGAAGGATCTTATTCGCCGAGTGTGTCTCCGTGGGAGCACCGGTCTTTTTGTCAAGAAGAAAGATGGGAGTTGGCGCATGTGTATTGACTACCGTGCTCTCAACCAGCTGACCATCAAGAATAAGTATCCTTTACCCCGTATCGAGGATTTGTTTGATCAGTTGAGGGGAGCTAAGGTATTTTCAAAGATTGATCTCCAGTCGGGGTACAATCAAATTCCTGTCCGAGAGGAGGACATTGAAAAGACGGCGTTCTCCACGAGGTATGGGCACTTTGAATTTAAAGTTATGTCTTTTGGACTAACAAATGCCCCTGCCGCTTTCATGGAGACAATGAACAGGATGTTACATGAATATTTGGACGACTTTGTGGTCGTATTCATTGATGATATCTTGATTTATTCCAAGAGTGAAGCAGATCATGAGCGGCATCTGAGACAAGTGTTGGCAACACTAAGAGAGCATAAGTTTTATGCGAAGCTCAAGAAGTGTGAGTTCTGGGTGACCCAGGTGGGGTTCTTGGGTCACATCATCAGCGATAAAGGAGTCTCCGTTGATCCAAGTAAAGTTTCTTCAGTGGTGGATTGGGAGAGGCCGACCAATGTCAAGGAGGTGAGGAGCTTCCTCGGATTGGCAGGTTATTATCGGCGCTTTGTGCAAGATTTCTCCATCATCGCCAAGCCCTTGTCGAAGCTTACTCAAAAGGACATGAGGTTTCAGTGGGACGATGATTGTGAGCGCAGTTTTCAGATTTTGAAGGAAAAGCTGGTGACCGCCCCTGTTCTCACCGTTCCAGAGCCAGGGAAGCGATTCACAGTTTTCTCTGATGCATCAAGAGTTGGGCTGGGTTGTGTGCTTATGCAAGATGGTAAGGTTTTGGCTTACGCATCGAGGCAGCTGAAAAAGCATGAACAGAATTACCCTACCCATGATTTAGAGCTGGCTGCAGTTGTGTTTGCATTGAAGCTTTGGAGGCACTATCTGTACGGTGAGACTTGTGACGTGTTTACCGATCACAAGAGTCTCAAGTACATCTTTACCCAGAAGGATCTGAATTTGAGGCAGCGCAGATGGTTAGAATTGATCAAGGATTATGATCTAACCATTCAGTATCATCCGGGTAAGGCCAATGTGGTGGCCGATGCTCTGAGTCGCAAGGCGACGCCTGCTACCCTGGATTGTTTGATTGCTGATTTTGATCGTATGGGGATATCTTTCTGCTATGCGGGTACGGCCCGAGTGGAGACCCAGTTGATCTTAGAGTCAGCTATACCAGAGCGAGTGCGGGAGGCACAACAGTCTGATCAGTTGCTTCAGAGGGTTATGAAACGGTTGGAGATGGGAAAAGAAGGGGATTTCAGCTTGGATATGTCAGGTGCATTGCGCTTTAAAGGGCGTTTATGCGTCGCATGCGGAGGTTAAGGATGACATTTTGAGAGAAGCTCATCGCACTCAGTATCTTGTTCATCCGGAGAGACTAAGATGTATCGTGATTTGAAGCGAATTTCGGTGGAAAAGGATGAAGGTGGATATAGCAAATTATGTGGCCTCGTGTGGTATTTGTCAGCAAGTGAAAGCTGAACATAAGAGGCCAGCCGGATTATTGCAGCCATTGGAGGTTCCTCAATGGCCGTGGGATGATATTTCTATGGATTTTGTGGTCGCGTTGCCTCGGTCGCCGAGAGGCAAGGACGCAATTTGGGTTGTTGTGGATCGGTTCAGTAAGTCCGCGCACTTCATTCCTATCCGCACAACCAACTCAGCTAGTGATCTGGCTCCTATTTATGTTCGGAAATTGTGAGGCTGCATGGTGTGCCTAAGACCATAATTTCCGACGAGATGCCAAGTTTGTTTCAAGTTTTGGGAGAGTTTGCGAGTGCTTTGGGCACTCGGCTTCGTTGAGCACGGCTTTCCACCCGCAGATGATGGACGGTCGAGCGGACTATCCAAACTTTGGAGGACATGTTGAGATCTTGTGTCTTTGTCTTGGAAGGGTAGTTGGGAGGATCAATTACCTCTGCCAGAGTTTGCCTATAACAACAGTTATCACTCTAGTATCAAAGCAGCTCCATTTGAAGTGTTGTATGGTCAGAAGTGTAGGTCGCCTTTGCTTTGGAAGCGGTGGGCGGCGATCTTAGGACCGGATTGGGTCCGAAGACCGTTGAGAGAGTGGCTTTGGTAAGGCAATTTGTTGGCGCCTGAGTAGACGTAAGAGTTATCTTGATGTGAGAAGGAGGGACTTGGAGTTTGCGGTGGGAGATCGGTGCTCTTGAGAGTATCTCCTACCAAGGGTGTGGTGAGGTTCGGTACCAAAGGGAAGCTTAGCCCTAGGTACGTTGGACCTTTCACCATATTAGCGGATTGGGAAATTGGCTTACCGCTTGGATCTTTCCGAGGCTATGCGGAGTGCATAACGTGTTTCACGTGTCCATGTTGAGGAAGTACTTGCGAGACCCGAAGTTCACATCGAGCTAGAACCTTTGATTATTGAGCAAGATCTATCCTTTGAGTCCAAGCCGGTGCGGATTCGGAAAGGTCGAAAAAGTGTTGAGAAATAAGACTTTCTTTGTATGTCAAAGTGCTTTGGTCGCATCGGGCGAGAGGGAGGCAACTTGGGAGTTGGAGTCTCGCATGCATGAGCTGCACCGGCGTTGTTCACGTCGGTGCGTGTTTTTTCTAGTTGGTTGTTTTGTTTCTGTTGTGGTTGCGGTTAGAATTGGGGTCGAATTACTTTTAAGGAGGGTAGAATGTAATACCGAAAAATGTTTTATTAATTGCTTAGTTAATAGAGAGGGACTTAAGTGAAAAGATTTATTAAAAGAGTTTTGGGGGTTTTCGGAAAGTTAAGACAACTGGGCTTGGGCTTGGCCTGTGGGATTTTCTAGGCCCAAGAGGGAGGGAGGCCACCACTTAAAACCCCAGCAGCCCCCACCCTGCGCCTCCACCCCCGCGCCCCTGCTCCGCAGCCGCCGCCTCCTGCGCCTTCTGCCGCCGCCGTCTTGCTTGCGCGCCACCTGCCGGCCGCCGTCGCCCGCCGCCGTCGCCCTGCTGCCGCGCCGTCTTCTCCGTGCCGTGTCGTCGTCCTCGCTGCGCCGTGGTGCCTTCGTCTTCGTCGTCGCCGCCGTCGTCGTCTTGTTCCCGGGCGCCGTCGTCGGCGTTCGCCGCTATACCGCGTGGATCCGGAGGAAGGAGAGGAGGAGATCGCGAGCGTGTTCGTCGTCGTTCATCGTCGTGTTCGTCCTCGTGTCGTCAAGGGTAACTCCGTTGGTCCTCTAGATGAGTTTTAATCAAGTTGGATTTCGTCTGTTTTCTGGACCGCCATGATAGTTTGGGTTAATCGGCTGTTCTGGGTTAGATCCGTCAGGATTCAGGTCTGGAATTCTTCTAGAAAATTGTAGAGGACTTGATTATGTTTCCAGGGAGTGCTAGAACGCGTTATTCCGAGTTGTGTAGCAAAAGTTATGAATTTTCTAGTGCTGCTGTTCTGCAGATCGGAGTAGTTCTGGACAGAGTTTAGTAGATCGGTTTGTGCGACGGAAATAGTTGCGAATCAGAAATTATTCATGTTAGGAAAGTTTTAGATAATTTTCTTAGCTTTCCATAAAGGTCAAGAAGTCCGGATTCCGAGTTTCTGGGCGAAAGTTATGCCTGTTTTAGTGTGCTGTCCAGAGAGTCCGACGTGAATTTGGATGCTTTAGAAAAGGGTTTGGATCGGTTAGTAAATGGCCGAATCAGAGAGTCTCCCCAACTAAGTTTTTGTAGATAATTTAATTATATTTACAGAGAGTCTAAGAACGCTTAATTTGGAGTTACGTACTAAAAGTTATGATTTTTGGAAGTCGGCTGTCTGTGGTTGGGCAGATTTGGCCGAGGGGAGTTGGGGATTTAATTGAGATAAATTGTTGGGTTAATTGGGGTTGCTGTTATTTTATACCTAGAAACCCGTTACTGTCATGTTAGTAATTATTAATTAAATATTCAGGAGGAGAACGGATTTCGGGGGTTGTGCCGTCTGCGCGTTCTTCATTTTCTCGCGGTTGAGGCAAGTATAACCTTGCTATGATTAATCTGTGTGATTGAGTGATGATACGAGTGGTGTTTGAGTTATGAATGCTTTACTTATGAATTTGAGTAATGTTCTGAGTTGTTAATGCTATTTATGTTTTGTTTACATTATGGCATTTATGAGATTTGTTGATGCGTAGTATGGTGAATGCATGATATCTTGTTGATACATTCACATATATGCATCATATTGAGAATTGTTGAAGTCTTGGTCATGTGGTGATCAAGATCGAGGTCCCCACACTTGCGGAGTGTGGGCATTGGTCCCCACACCGAGGTACAGGCATGGGTGTGCATTGACGGATGCACACCGCGTCACGGTAAAATGCGAAAGAGATGAGAAAGAGGAGTTTTGATCATAATGCATAGCATGAAATTCATATGTAATATGTTTAACTTGAGGGTTAATGTTCATGCTTGCATTTGATACGATTATACTTGCCGAGTCGTTGGACTCACTCTTCTTTGTTGTTTATTTGTTTTAGGTACCAATGTGAGAATGGCATATATGGGATCAAAAAGGGATTAGCTTCGTTGCACGTGCACTATTCCTTCAATAAGAAATAAAGACAGTCATGATAATCTTGTTGGCTTGTTAGCTTAATTGGTTCGATTTATTTTCCATCGATTAAATGTAATAAAGACTTAGTATCATTGGATATTATCTTTCCGTTCATTATTTAGAACTTGTGCTATTCATGCTTATTTAAACTGCCATCTGGTTAATAAACAAAGGAGGTTATGCTGAAATTTTTAGGTAACCTATATTAGTTGTTGTTTTATTGTGGATAGTTAGTAGCATTTCAGGCCTATGTTAGGCTGGGGTGTTACACCTAGTGCGACCTAACTCACTCTACGCACACCCCTTCATTCCCCATCCGGATCGGTGACATCGGTGGCTTGTGGAGGCACCAGCGGCAATGTTGGTGACTTTCACAATGTCCGTAACAGATCTCCCCCTTGTCTGCTGCTCAAGGCGATCTCTCGCCTGCCTAACCCTATTACTCGCCCATGCTCCTAACCCTAGAATTTGCATCATCCACCACCACCACCACCGGCCTTCTCTCCTCGACCACCACCATAACCAGCCTCCTCTCCTTGACCACTGGCCTCCTCTCCTCTCGCCGTTTGCTAACCTCCTTTCCTTGACCACTAGCCTTTTCTCCTCTCGCTATTCGTTGGCCTCCTCTCCTCGTCAAGATCCTAGAGTTATCATTGGAGTATTATGATGTAATGCAAGGAATGTTATGTCAAATCTAGTTGGTAGTTACTGATGGAGTTAGGACCACCATCCTCCTCTCCTACTCTCCACTGCAAGGTAGCATTAAAGAAAGAAGAAATAGTGCATATATAAAATAAGAACCTCTAGAAAATGTTGCAAAATACATTGTACTACATTTTGTCATTGTTCTCTACTATGCTAGCACTACACGTGCTAGTATATGTGTGCTCTACATTTTGTGCAATGTCATTTTAGACCTGGTGCTAGAGTAGTTGTAGCAATGTCGTCATGAGCTATTGGACTGATGAAAAGGCTACATCCTTATGGTGGCAAAAAGAAATGGGAAAGGATAAAGGAAACAAAAAGTAGCTTAGCTAGCTTTGGGAGTTGTGTTTACTATTCACAAAGTAGAAAGAGATGTGAAAGGAACTTGACCAGATATGGTAGTGTAACACCCTAGGACCCACATTACCCCGGGATGCCACTAAAACCACTCCACAACTAGCCAAATTACAAGATAAAATAAACTGGCTACAATTCCTAAAACCAGATAAGATAAGCGGAAGCATAATCAACTAAGGGAAACGGGCTAGTGATAACAATTCAATAATTAAAATCAACCTCCAACATTTTAACCAAAAGAATAGTTCACAAATTTAACACTATTAAGTTAAAGTAATCATTGACGAGATAGCTAGGTAAAAGACTACAATTCCTTCGTCTTTATTACAGCATAAAACTATGATCCAAGTGCATTAATGTGGTGCCGCTCTACCCTTCCCATGCACGCTCAATGACCACCTGTAGGGGGGAAACAAGGGTGAGATAAAAATCTCAGCAAGCAAACTGTTTAACAGGCTATTCAAACTACAAACAATTATACATCATCATTTATATTTCCATACAATTACAACGACAATTCATGTCCACAATCATTTAACCACCATAGACTTTCATGAGTCATACCTCATAAATTTTATAATCAGATGGCATATGAATGCAGTCATTCCATCCACAATTAAATGCATATGAATGCTATCATGCTATGCTCTACTGCACCATTTCCCAATAGGATAAGAGTATGCATTGTACTACGGCAATGTATCTTGTCAGACTGCGGTCGGCGGCTAAATGCGGCGACATCCACAATGCAAATGTCATGACATGTTATGAATGATATGATAATCATAAACCACATGAATTTTGATCTCAGAGGAGCATCAACATGCTTATCAACATATCCACAACCACATATCCACCACGTATTTATTTTCATATTCCGCGTTTAGCATATTAAACAAATTACCACATGACTACGAGCAATTTATCTAAAGCATGATAATTGATCAATAATTGCTACCATAACCTCATTTAGAAAACATGCAACCATGGCATAATATTTCAAATTACGAGAATCATGTAGATTGCAAGTAGTAAGAATAACGAGTTAAACGGTAGCACATCCGCTACATTTATTTGCCTCTACCGGGAAGCGAAGCAATCACACGCGATCGGGAGCGTAGCCATCTATCCAAAAGTACCTCACAGCACAAAACTACAGCAAGGGAATCGCGTCTTAAGAAATAAAGATGTCGCTAAACCCCAAACCCACACATAACCCTCTCCGCTTAACGGTCCTACACTCTGCCCGCTGGAACAACTCTGCTTAATATTTTTTTATCTTTAACAATATTAAACCATTTACATCAAATGATATATTTCTAGAAACTACACTGAAATATCTTGAACTTTCAAGTAGACCAGTAAATTTTATTTTACCGCTAACATGGTGTAATTCAACGCGCAAAACAGAGGACATGCCCTGTTTCTGCAATCAGGCCAGTCAACTTCTAACGCCCAATACCTGCTGTAAAAAACTGTAAAATTTTTGATTTTTATACAGTAGTTAGATTACTAAATTCGCTATAATTTTCATAACTGTAGCTAAAATCATAAAAATCATCTACTACTCTAAAACTACACCCGAACGATAATCTGTCTCAGCCTGCATCTCTGCCAAATAGAAAAGTTCCCGACTCTGCTGCGCCCACATCCCGCCATCTAAAATTCTGGAAAAATTAAAGAAAATATATCTGGTCGTCCTCTACAATTTTCGTTTTGGTCAGACCTGTAGTAAAAATCGTTTCGATGCGCTAAACTGCACAAACAGACACGATGCACAAATCTGACTACGCACAGACAGTAGAAAATCACTAATCGGATAATCAATCTGCTAATCCCCTCAGCCAGTTGCAAGATACCCCTGTTATTGTGCAAGCTAGTCCACAACATCATTGAAGTAGCTACACTTCCACACACCAATCTGACTAAAGTGAGTCCTAACTTTCGATCGACGAATTCCGGGTACTGTATATCTCTGAAATGCTCCAAAGATAGACATGTAGGATGTCTTAGCTAATTGTGTATCATTTTGTAGGAACCCACGCACTGCAAGCTCCAATGAGGCTGGTTCAGTCCATTCCTATTAAGGCTGGGCGGGGAATGGCATTTCCATGCCAGGAGGGGATAGTGTTGCATGGTGCCTAGCTGGCACAGAGTTACACCAAGGTCTAGGTGGATATGGTACATGACCCTTTCATGGCCGTCTTGCTGGAGATGCCCCCAAATGAAGACATCATAACACTAGGAAATACCGTGCATACTTTTGTCCAGTAGCCCAAGAGGGACATTGCCTTGGGCCCTACAGTGCAGTGATGTCCACACGACCATGACTCTCCACCTCACCCCTTGATGACACTACCTCATCCTTCGCTTGAAAAGGCCGTCGTATCGGCTCCTATGGAGGCGACACCGAAGGAACAAGAAAAGCATGCCGAATCTCTCCCGAGAAGACATATCTAAGGCGAGGTACTAAGGTCAAATTGAAGAACATTAAGGTGCCTCACAAGCCCTAGAAATTCTCCCTCGGAGTATCGTTGGCCCCTGACACACTATTACCCCACTTTGAAATGGGTTGCGTGAGTTTACATGTCTAGTACATGAGGAGGACCAATGAGCGGAGGACAAACCAGCCTACTGGATTCACCATCAAGTACACGGAGAGCCATTTCCTCTATGAGGCGGGCTTCTTTGTTGCGGGTTTCGATGACTTAATCGAACTATTCAACCTCAACACCTTCGATGTCTCACTTCTATAGTGCTAGACATTGTAAGTGTGTGCAATCAAGTTCTACATTTACGTAGTACCGATAAATGTCATAACTCATTGCTTATGTATAGATACATGATGCAAGCGGTCTGGCAATCATGAGAACTGGTGGGTTTTCTCGACCCACATTTGATCTTTGAGCAATGCATCGCCCAAGAGGCATCCTACATCAAGAATTAAATAATGACGGGATTGCTTGATCAGGGCAACAAGGAGTACATATTGGTGTCCTACAACCAAAGATAAGTGATTCACTAGTTGCTATACAAATTTTATTTCTACTTTATACATAACACGAACTTAGGTTTAATGACTATGGTGACATATATGAGTAGGTGGCACTGGATCCTCATAATGATTGTACCAAAGTGGAGCAAGATAATATACCTTGATTCTCTACTCAAGAACAACCATGACTTTACCCTTGTGCAAGAAACACTCGACAAGTATGCCCATTTCCTCCATACATAACTGTATTATAGTTTTTCCTTCATTTGTAATGGCCAAGGATAACTTTTTGAAATCATGTAGGTCGTTCAGCACCTAGGTTGTCGGGGGAGGGAAACACAAGGAATCGAGCACCACACTGTAACATATAACGTGATTTCCGGTACCCACTACAACAAATAATCCTATATCACACTTCGTAATAATGCCTCTCGAACTGACTATGCCTATGCATATAATTCTATTTTTGTAGTGCCACCAACAATTATAGGGCAATCTTTGTGCATTCTACATTTGCCGTAATATGTATGAAATCATGAGTGCTAAGACGAATGATCCAGAGATTTATTAATTTCGCAATAATTATTTTTAATTATCAATTTGAATATATATGCTTACAACTTTAGTCCTAGTGGCATGGCATGAAAATTAAATCAAGTACATACAATCTGAATGAACTTTCGGATGTTTGAGGACAACTCTCCACCTTCTTCATGACGGAGGTCATTGACTCGAAAAGAGAGTTTCACTCCAGCGACACCGCTTAATACATGTTCAAACAATTGATTCAACTGTAATTTATTCCATTGTAATTCATTCAATTGTAACTCTGGCGACAATACGTGAATATTCTTTTGTAATTGATTTTGAGTTGTAATTCACTTTAAGTTGTAAATCACTGAGTAGTTATAATTCATTTATTTATGATTTATCTGTAATCTTCTTGCTTGTTTTCAGAGGGCATGACTAGCATTTCCTGAGGTTAGCTGAAAACAAAAAAATAGCTATACAAAGAACTATTACAAATGGTTTCTAACACAAAACGGTTTGTGATACATAGACCATCACAAATAGATGTCTAATACAAAAAAATCATCTGTGATACGTAGATCATCACAGACGGTTTTTTGTATTAATCATCTGTGATATGTCGGATATCACAGATGATTATTTTAAAAAATCATCTTTGTTGTGACTTATCACAGATGGTTTAAAAGTCATCTATGATAATCACCTGTTATTACTGACTCAATAAATCAGATGGTTTAGAAATTTTTTTTGATGAGGGTTACGAACCATCTGTGATGATCTCATATATGGTAGTTCCACTAAGTGTACCTTTTATTACTTGAGCAGCTTTTTGCTCGCACATAGGATTTTGCTGATTTATGTATGAGTGTATCTTTATGGTGAAATTGACGCGGAATAATAAACCAATGATTTATGAACTTTCAAGGTTCCATTCCTTGAAAGAAGCAAAAGATGCATAATGTCTTGAAGGGATCGAGGCCGCCAAAAAAATTGCAGGCTACATCTGACAGTAGTCAGTACTAAATCACAGGTATATACAGCATGGTTGTAATTAGGGGTAGAAACGGATTGGATACAATCGAATAGTATCAAATACGAATATGAATCCATATTTTTAGAACGAATACAAATATAAATTTAAATATTCTTAAATACGGATACGAATATTCTCGAATACGAATACGAATATTTTCGAATACGGATTTTCTCGGATACGAATATCGGATAAAACGGATATCTAACAGTTTTACCGATTTTTCACTTTTTTTTGACCGGTTACCGGTTTTAAATCGCCTAAATTCATATTTTGAATCACAAAATTCGTACGGATTTTTTATGGGTTCTAGAAACGGATCGAATACGAATCGAATAGTCTCGAATACGAATACAGATACGAATATTCTCGAATATGAATGCGAATACGAATATTCTCAAATACGGATACGAATATTCTCGAATACGAATATGAATATTTTCGAATACGGATTTTGCTTACCATATTCGCATTTTCTCAGATACGAATATCGGATAAAACGAATTATCCATTACTGTTTTCCACCCCTAGTTGTAATCAGGGTTCACTATGTCGGATGAAAAAATTTCATCCTTTTTGTCCCCCTCCAAAACAAGATCAAATCGGTTAAATTTTGATCGAATTTATCTTAATTTGAATTTTGTCTAAATTTTATTTAAATTTTGATCAAATTTCATTAAAAATTTGAATGTTTCGTCCGAATTTTTGAATGAAATTTCATTCTTTCGTTCTTTCCGCTGACGTCTGAAAATTGTCTCATTCCGAAACTTTTAACCCTGTTTGCAATGAACCAAAATAACAATACATACATATTATTCTTGAATAATGTGTCGCACGAAAGGAAAAATCGATTAACAATGGAAACAATTATTTAGAAAAAATAATTAACGTGATACGAAATAATCCTTGGGGAAAAAACAAGTTACACAGGTTTATGAATTAAGATTCAAAGAACCAAATATATCCTGAACTCAAAGGACCAAAAAACAGTAGCACATGTATTACAAGGACACAATGCCAGGAATTAACATCCTATTGATGACCACCAACAACAGCCGAATTTATCTGCTCTTAAAAGTTACAATTAATCACTTGCACAAGAAACGTCAAAATTGTACTAATCAAAATCATAACCAACTCATGAATGCATGCCACTTAGCTACAAGCTCCTAGCCAGCATCTCCTGGAACCTCCTGTACGATTCCTGCTTCTCCAGCATGAACCTCTCATGGCATCTGGCTATGAACTTCTCTGCAAGCCTGTCAATCCCATTGCAACCATCTTCCTCCTGCTTTTCATCATCATCCTCCATCTGATCCTCCTCGGGCCACTCAAGGTACCCGGACATCGGCGGCACCTGCTCGGCGGGGATCACCGTGTTCCACGACGAGTCGTAGTAGGCTAGGCCGGCCCCAAATGGCTCCACGACGGCGCTCTCGCACGACGGCATGGCTGCGGGCAGCAGGTTGAGGTGCATTGCGATGGAGCTGCCGCCGCCGCTGCCACTGCCGCCGCATGGTTTCTTGCCCTTCCTCTTGATATTTTTCCTCAACTTGATGCTGTGCCTGGCAATGAGGCCGGTCCTCATGTTCAGAAGATCAAGGAGCACTGACTTTGCGCCTCCGAGTGCTCCGGCGAGGCGGCCGGCGTGTTTCAGGATGAAGACGTGGAGGAGATGCTTGATCTTGAGGACAGCCTTTGTTGATGTTTGGTGTTGAGCTTTGAGCTTGAGATCGTAGGAGGGAGGAGATGGAAAGGGCTTGATGTTGAGTAGGTGATCCATGGAGATGCAGCTAGCAATGCTTCTCAAGTTGGTGGCTTGCCCTGCTGGCTCATATATGTGCTAGCTAGGACTTGGGACCCATCCACTAAAGGCTCATCTCATTGGGTTAAGAGAAAAGCTTGCTATAATTTACATGCTTTGAGGTGTGAAAAAGTAAATGATTAGAGTTCATGAGTCATCTCAAAGTTACTGATGGTTTCTTTGAGATTTCCGGACAGAATAAGTTTTGAATTCTAGTAACAATACTGAACTTGTTCAACATGACAAGGTTTGGCACTCCGATGAAAACACCAAACTAGGTACTTATTGTACAAGTAAAATAATTTTACTGAACATTAGTAATTAGCTTTTCATGCCATCCAGGTGATAAAACTACCATGTTCATGAGATTCCGATGGCTGTTTCACATGTTTATTTGATTAATATCAAGCGATGCAAAAATAGAAAGCACATGCCATATTGTTTTTTTTTCCTTGTAATTTGTGAATCACTTCCGTCTTCTTCCCTTCTCTCCCTCACTCCTCAACTGCTTTTGCTTTCTGTTTGGTCATACAAAATCAGGGGATTCCATTCTTTGTTTGAACGAAGCAAGGTGGTTACTCACAAACTTTTTCCCCGAAAAGAAAAAGAATATCACACTGTGGTCCCCAATGGACACACAAGCAACTTCTCATATTCCTGGCCAACAAACAAGGATCAGTTTTGACTACAAAGACATGTAACATAGAAGCCAAATGTTTGTTCATAGTTGCTTCTCATTTTCTAGCTTCAAGGTGCTGTTACAGATTTTGTAGATGTGCTCATGCTTGTATCTTATGTAGAAAAGAAGAAAGAAAATTCTAGTTCTATCTGTGACTTTGGTCAAGATTGCATGGAAGGGATAGTTTGTTTAGAATGATGTGGAGTTAGGTCTTGCTTGTGTTGTCTATTCTCCCTGCATTATCAGCTCACTGCAGAACTGATAGACAACCACAAGGTAATCGGCAGCAGTAGATGAGCTAAATCTCTCTGGTGAGTAGTGACCACTTGCGTATTCACTTTTATCTGTTTTTGAAGGTTATAGTACAGACTACGGAGGAACTTTATTCCCCTGCAGTAGTGGATTCTTCCTTTCCGGTCAACAGAATTGCACCAAAAGTAGCCAAATATTAGAGCATTTGAAATCATGGTGCCTTGGTGCACGCATATATATATATATATATATATATATATATATATATATATATATATATATATGTGTGTGTGTGTGTGTGTGTGTGTGTGTGTGTGTGTGTGTATATATATATATATGTATATATGTATATATATATATATATATATATATATATATATATATATATATATATATATATATATATATATGTGTGTATATATATATATATATATATATATATATATGTGTATATATATATATATATATATATATATATATATATATATATATATACACATATATATATATATATATATATATATATGTATATATACATACATATATACATATATATACATACATATATATACATATATACATACATAAGAAGCCTTTTCCGTACTCTCAGAAATACGTACTCCCACTTCCAATATACCACCTAAACGAATGTGTTATACTTATTTATCACTCTTGATATACTTAAATACTAATTCTAAGATATTCCAATGTGATTTGGTTGAAAATTTTATATTGGAGTTCTTTATTTTTGCTATATACCCTTTTTCCATATATAAAAAGAGTATATACATAAATTATGAAATAAAAGTGGACTTTAATGGAACTTTTCATAGAACTCACTTTGGAGTTTCTTATAATCATTATTAAAGTGTACTTAAAAAGGATAAAGAGGTATGTGTGTATATGTATGTGTGTATGTGTGTTTGTATGTATATGTATATGTATATGTATATGTATATGTATATGTATATGTATATGTATATGTATATGTATATGTATATGTATATGTATACTTAAATACTAATTTTAATATACTTCAATGCAATTTGGTTGAAAATTCATCGGAGTCTTTTACTTTTGCTATATACCTGTTTCATATATAAAATGAGTATATACACAAATTATACAATAAAATGGATTTTTATGAAATTTTTCATAGAACTAAATTTGTAGTATCTTATAATCATTATTAGAATATACATTAAAAGATAAAGAGGTATAACAACATCACTTAAGCAGTATATAACAAGCGGGAGTATGTACTCTAAGGAGTATAGAATCATTTTCCTATACGACGCTGTAATGGGCACCATGGTGCCTGAGCATCATGATTTTAAATGTGCGAATTCAACTCAAATTCGGGTGTATTATTTAAAATATTAGTTTTAGGGTATATACTCATGATCGTGCACAAATAGCACACTCGCAGTGCACAGGGTTGCCATTGAAATAACGACAACTGTTATGTTCTCCACAAAGACTAGACTAAAGCTATAGTGCTCAGCTAAAGTTAGGTCAATCAAAACGAGGGAAAGCAGAAAACTAAATCAAAAATGCCTACTAAATCGATCGAACAAACTAACTATAAAAAATGATCAAACAAACCCTAATTCGCATGGACGAACTAAACGAACGAACGAAAACGACGGGACGAATGACCGTGCGAATTAAAGTTGCACGACTGAACAAACAACACGAGAGATACCCAAATGAACACGACTACCGACCGACAACCAAACTAGCTACCAACCATGAGACAGAACGAGGAAGTTGAGAAGCATGGAGGGAATCGAGAGAGAGAGAGAGATGGAGGGAGGGAGAAAACGATTGATGGCTAACCGGACGATAGTGGCAGAGGCCAACACAAACATAGCACTACTACAAATGACCACATGACCTAACTATTGATAAATTGCGAAAAGGAGAAAAGAGGTAGTCTAGAAACAAGGAGGGGGTCAAGATAGCAAGGGGAGGAGAATGATTGCTGACTAGCTAATTCATACAACTCAAACACAGACTCAAAACATAAACACTTAATAGAACTAACAGAGGTAAATAGAGATTACTACTAACTGCTAACAAAACACTGATTGCAGAATTATCACATTATATAACTTACAAATCACATATTATAATTTCACAGAACACAAATTAACAGGGCACACTTATAGAATTAAACTACTGACACCATGAACTGCACTAAAAAATTAACTGAAGCAGAGAGCTACTAAACTAACACAGTATCCACAAATCACAACCACATATCACATTCATAAGAATTAACAGTGATTAAGTTGTGCATTAACAAACAAAAATTATGTCACAGTAATTGAAAAAAAATTGTAAGAAGGGAAAAGGAAATGGTGATGAACCAAGAAAGAAAGGGAAACCGAGGTGAGGCAGAGGAGGTCGTGGCCGAGGATGGTGAAGAGGTAGCTGAGCTCTTGGAGGTGACCGGTGGAGTAGCAGAGGTGGTAGTCAGTAGAGGAGAGCGTCAACGCGGAGGATTTGGGGCGGCCAGAGGATAGAAAGGGGTGGCGGCCGCGAATGCAGTGGTGTAGAGGAGCTGAGGGCAAAGGAAGAGATGGCGACTGGTGGTGGGTGGTACGCCGATAGAGGAAGATGTGAATGGAGGAGAGGAAGTGGAGAAGGGTGGTCGGCGTGGGTGGCCGGTAACGCTTGGTGGGTGACACGCCGATGGAAGGAGCAGGAGCTGGACGACCGTGGAGAGGAGAGGCTATGGAGAGAGAGAGAGATAGGCAAGGAGTGGTGGCATTGGCTGGTGACGAGAGGTGGTGCCCGATATTGGAGGAGATTGTGGCTGCCGGCGAGATGGCCTGGCCTCACCAGTGTTGGAGGTGGAAGAGATGAGGAGAGGAAAGAAGCAAGATGGGGCAAAAGGAAGATGAAGCAAAATGCCAGGCTCCATTTGGGGATTGCTAGCGGCTAGGTTAAGAACATTGGGGATTTGGCAAATTCTCAATTTAGTCCATGATGTTTTCTTGAATTGCAAACATATCCTTCCCTCTTTTGATTTCTTTTGTTCTAGCTCTTGGAAACTCCAATTTCTTCGCGGTTTGATCCTACGCATCCGTGGTCTATACGGAGCTAACCCGGTAGTCCAAATTTGTTGTATGCGCCTCGATCGCGTCAGCCTGCAGAAAAATATAAAATGGTCCATTTTGAGGAATTAATTAGATAAAAGCGTGTAAATGATGATAAATGGTCCCAAAATGTGAAAAAATAATAGGGTAAAATGATAGGAAAATATATGCAAAAAACGATGCATGTCATACCCGCAAGCTTCTAAACTTTTACTTGTCCTGAATGGCATGATATTATCGAACCAAAACAACAAGGCATCATGGTAAAAGACTACTTAAATGCATGTAATAAGTCAAAAGGCATACAACAATGTAAAATAAGATTATCTAACTTGAGTTTTGAGAACCATCCATCATGATAATGATTATTCTAACAAAGATCTCAAATGATAATTACAATATTTGACCAAATCAAGTTACACACAAAAGTGTTGAAATACACTCAAAGTAATCACATGAAACAACCAACATTGTAAGGCATTGGAACTAGATATAACATTAAGAATGAGCATATCAAATAGTCATGATAAGACAATTGTTATTTGAGACAAATAGATTAATACTTGCATGATACTTATGAAAATGTCCATATATTGAGCCATGATACCTATTTTTTGTTGATTTTTTTAGCAAATTTAGAATACCTTGGGCACTTGTTTAAATTTAGAATACACATACAAGTCCTCTCCCATGTTTAAATTGAGCAATGAATCAAGAATGTTCTTGAAAGGTTAAGAAACAACTCACCAGACATATATGATATAGTGGAAGTAGACGAATCATCATGTGACTTCTCGCGTGTATAAAGGATATAGTATGCAACCTAAAATAGAAAGAAAGAAAAAAGAGAAACCAACAAAAGCTAATAAAAGGAATGGAAATAAAAGGAAAAAGATAAACATATGCTCATATGGGTGCAGTGGGAGGATGGCCAAGGATGAGACATGGAAAAGTGTAGGACCGGAAATGGCAACAGAGGGGGGTGAATGGTGCCTTAAAAAATCGCCCCGAGTAACAACGCTACTTTCCTCTCCGATAGCGATAGTAGCTAGGAAGAAGGAATAGAATTGCTCACTGGACGACATAAACAATTTTGCCTACACTGCATAAATGGTTACTGCAGAGAAGTGCACTGAAAAACTGCCAGCCGAGAAGTATCTTTGCTGCCAATAAACTGAACAAGAGCAAGCTCAGTACAGTGAATACTACAACTTCCAAAACAGCAAACTGCACAGCAGGAAACGGCAGCAAAGGAAAACAAAAGCAAAGAAATCTGGACCACAAAACCCAAAAGAACTGCTGCTAACTTCACCAAGGACTGAAGACTGAGATATGAGCTGCAATAAGTACTGCTGCTGTCCGACAAAAAGAAGAGACCTGCTTCACCGAAATGAGGAATCAGTACAGGAAGTAGTAGCGAACAGGAGCAAGAAACATGCTAACACAATCGGTAATAATAGCAAATAGAGATGCTACCAAATAAAAAGGAAGACTGCTACCAGAAAGAGAAAGCAAAAGCAAGAAAAAAAAGCAAAACTGAAAGACAAAGCAGTCATTGATCTGAAGAGAAACTGAAAAGACAAACTGAGAAAGTCAGAACTGAAAATACTGAAAAGAAGACATACAGCTGAGAAAAGATGAATGACCAAAAGCTATTCTTCTCAAGTTAATTGATCTGGTCTTTAACTTAAACAGCAAGTGGACCTCAGAGAGAAGAAATAGAGGAAGCTGAAAAAGATCAAAGAGCTGCTGTTGGCAAAGAGTGAAATTGCAGCTAGTCTAACCGATGAAGAGAAATTCCATTTGAAATCTTGCGGCCAGACTTAAGGCAACAACACAAAATACTTGCAGCCGAACAAAGAAAGCTAATAAATCTGCACTGGCCGAATGCATCTATCAAAGCTGCTATCGAACAAATTTCTAGCAAGCTTCCATTTGGATGGCAAGAGGCAAGACTCGGCAGAGACACAAGGCAAAGAGGCCTGACTAGAAATCAGACAAAGAATGAGCTCCTTTGCTGTCGAAAAGGATGTATCCGCTGAAAGAAATTGAACTGAATAGAAGCATCAAAGTCCATACTAGCCGAACAACAAATGGACTATTGCTGCTGACTGAGAAAGACAAAGAGCTGCCAGACTGAAAATACTTGGCACAGTAAAGAAACGAAGAGCAGATTGACTTCAAAAACAGGAAGAACAGAGAAACTTCAGATTTTATTCCAACCAAAAATACAAAGGATTCCCCATACGCATGGACATTAGAACAAGAGGAATGATTACAAGACACTCAATCCATTCTCTCCCTCTCAATCTTCAAAAACACCAAGAGCCTCACATGCTTCTTGGGAGGAACACACACAAAATGGAGAGCAAATGCACAAAAACCCTCAAGGGGGTATGCAGCCCCCAACACCTATTTATAGTCCTTGGCTAACGGGTCTCCAACCCGTTACGCCGGCTAAACCCTAACGGAGCCGTTTCCCGCTTGTGCAGCCTTGCGAATTTACCGATTCGCCCCTCCTGCACCCTCCCGGAAGCTTCCGCGCTCCTTGCCGTCCACGACTCGCAACCACCTCGAGTTCACGCCGTCTTCGACACATCTCGACCGTTCTGACCTCAACGCCACCTGCGTCTAGTCCGGTCACCCCGTGTCTCGCCACGACTCCGCCTCGACGTCCTGCAGCCAACACAGACAAGAAACACATCAAATAGCACCGCTCGATACATGAAAGCATAATAGAGTCCAAACCTGTCGAGTCATCAGAATATGCACCCTAAACATATTGACCAGGTTTGACCAAGTCCGACCGAGCCCGTTGCACCACGCAACGACATGGTCCGAACCAACCAACTCAAACTCGACTTCCCTAAGCCGATGTCAATTACTCATCATACACATGGGATGACCTCACATGGTCTCTCAAAAAGGCATATGTCCGCCCTCATCATGAAGCAGCATACCTCAAAATCCATCTAGATCCTAAGAAATATCGACTCAAGCCAAATCCGCTCATAGTCGATGGTACACAAGTGTAAACCTACAAGCAAACTCAAAACCATGGAAAGTATATGGGATAGGGTTGACGCCCTCTAAGTCATCAATAGAATATCCAATCACATAGGCACATCATGAGGACTACAAATCACAACATAAGTAATATGAGCAACATCAATCAAAGAATATGTCTCGTCAAGGGCAAGGAAATCATACCTGAGATGGTTGTGGAAGACTTTCAATACTACTTAAAGTGTAGGTGAAGTAAAATGTACGGTAGTAAAAATCTCCAGAGGGACGATGTTGATGAAGGAAGTAGCTAGTGGTGGATTAATAGAAATATACTCCTTCTCGCCATTAGAAATAGCTCCCTCATCAAGATGTAGAACCTCGAAACTCAGAAGCATATCTATAATGAGCTCATCATCATCTAGCACAAAGCTCTCATCATGGAAAGCTAACTCATCATAACTCATTAGTGGATCTACCGCAAACTCGTCCTCATAATCAGGAGTGAAACAATCATCATTAGGAAGTAGGTCCTTATCAAGCTCAGTGTCAACATAAGGATCTATAGGATCGTATGGCCCAATCAGAGGGGGATGAATGATTGCCTCTGCTTCTTCAAATCTCTACGTAGTCGATGGTGAATTCGACCGCTCGAACGAACACTTGTTACGCAGTTTTGCTTGTAGTCGTATGCTTCGTCCAAACAGCAATCATCAGAAATCACGAACAAGATTGATTCAAGATCTTCTTTATTGCTGAACTTTCATGGAATCACAAAGTGCCCTCACAAGCACCCCTAAAAACCCTAGTACAAAAAGCCTTGCAAAAGCCTCAACTAAAACCCTTAGCCTTCCTCTACTTTTATATGCTAGAACCTTAAACCATGTTCAACTCAAAACATGAATACAGAATCTTATTTCTTCCTAAAACCCTTCCTAACATGGGTTTTATCAAATCTCTACGGACTCCTTCCATAACGTTTCCAATCTCATCACACGACGAAGCCTCTAGGAACGCACCTCCCATAACTCCATCCCACTACATAGAGAAAATATTTATTTTAGATAATGGTGTCCTAGGACCATGGTGTCCCAGTTAATATATATACCATGATTGAGAATTTTCATCCATGATTAAGACTTTCCATACATGATTGATTAAGCATGCTAAATCAATGAATTCCTTTTCAAATCAATGCCTTTGCGAATTAATGAATGTTAACGGGTTTACGTGATATATTATATATCATTGCACTTGCACACATCTAAAAGCAATCCAAAGGCAGGGAGGTTTGGTGCCCAAACAGTGCCCCATTTTAGCTTCGTAAAAGATATTTTTCCTATACATATATATATATGTATATATATATATATATATATATAAATTGCGCACCGAAAAGTTACCATCAATTGTGAACGAAGTTACTATCAGTAGAGAGTGAAGTTACTGCTGAACGCTCATAATACACAGTAGGTAACAACTTTCCTCACAATAGGCAATAACTTCTCGGTGCAAAACTGGCGCACACAGAATGCGCAGGCGCTTGTTAGCACACCAGTTTTGCGCGGGAAAATAGTTCCATACTTCTTGGAATATGTACTCTCACTTCTCATATACCACTTAAAAGAACAACTTATACATATTTATCTTTTTAAGCATACTCTAATAATGATTATAAGATCCTCTAAAGTGAGTTCTATGAAAAACTTCATCAAAGACCACCTTTCATAGCATAATTTATGTAGATACTCATTTTACATATGGAAAAGGGTATATAACAAAAATAAATGGTGCCGATGAAAAATTTTGAACCATATCGCATTGGAGTATCTTATAATTAGTATTAAGTATATCAAAAGTGATAAAGAGGTATAATACATTTGTTTAAGTGGTGTATTAGAAGGTAGGAATGTATACTCCAGGAGTACGGAAAAGACATATATATGCAAAGAGAGACAGAGAGAGAGAGGAAAATGATTCCATACTCTGTAAGTACGTATGCTCACTTCTCATATACCGCTTAAGTGATGTGATTATACCTCTTTATCCTTCTAAGCATACTCTAATGAATGACTATAAGATACTCTAAAGTGAGTTCCATGAAAAATTTAATCAAAATCCACTTTTTTATATCATAATTTTTGTATATACTCCTTATATATGTTTAACAGGGTATATAACCAAACTAAATAGATCTGATGAAAATTTTTCAACCAAGTCGTGTTGGAGTATCTTAGAATTAGTATTTAAGTATACCTGAAGTGATAAAAGAGGTATAACATGTTCGTTTTAGTGGTATATTAAAAGTGGGAGTACGAAAAATGATGTATGTATGTGAGCATATCTAGTGCTAAACCACATTTGGGTGATAAGGTGCTAAAGGCAAGCTTGGCCATCGAATATGGCTTGAACGGCTAGATCGAGGTGGGTGGGAACCCCATCCCACGTATGCCATTTTGCAAAAATAACTTGCGCGGTGTTTACTATTCTAAAAAAAGTCCCTCTCCTCACTCTCCCCATTTGCTCTCCTTGTCTCTTTTCCACCGATGGTTGGTGGCGGCGCAACAGGCGAGCAAAGGTGACCAGATGCGCGGCAGCACGTGGGAGGTGGTTGGATCCAATAACGACTAGTGATGGGCGACATAGTAGGTGAGTCCGGCGGGGTGTAGAGGGATTGAGGAGGTGGTGGAGGTTGCAGCGATGAAGTAGTACCGGAGGCGACGATGACAATGTAGTACTTGAGGTGATGACAGTGAAGATGCACAGATTTGTGACTAGAGTTGATGAAGATGCCCATATCCGGTGGCCTCAGGCGACGAAGAAGGCGGATAAGATGACTGGAGGCAAGCAAAGACATGGATTCAGCTGTCCCCCACCGGATCCATCCTTCACAAAATGTTTCTAATTGCATCGCATGGGTCCATCCGTCTTCTTCCACACCCTACCGGACTCGCTTGCTACGCCGCCTACTTTCGTTGTCTCCTCGCTTGTTGGCCCGAGCCGCCACTGCCTCATTACTCGTCGGCCCAACCTGCTATCGTTGCCTCCTCACTTGCCAGCCCGAGCCACTGACGTCTCCTTTCTCACCGGGCTAAGCCTTCGCCGCCAACTGACTTGTTGACTCAGGCTACTGCTGTCACTAGGATAGAGGAGAGACAGAGAGCCACCGTCATTGCTCTCAACCCCACCCGCTGGATCTGGCCACCACTGTTGTTGCCCCCTTGTAACATCCCAGCCAAACAATGGCCTAAAATGCTACCAACTTCTAGCCAAAATTAAAACTTCTAATAATTATTCCAAAAGATTCGATCAAGTCTTATCTATTCAATCATTAATAGCAAATCTAGATAAACAGAAACAGTTCTATTTCCATAATAAAGAACGGGAGCGATATCAAATAGTTCTAATTATTATTACATTTAATCTGATGAATAATAAAATAATCCAATTAAACTAATCAGCCACTAAGATTATAATGACTGTCTTTATTTCTTATTGAAGGAATAGTGCACGTGCATCTGGTCTAGTCATTCATGTCCCCATGTATGTTGATCTCACATTGGTACCTAAAATAAACAAACAACAACAAGGGTGAGTCCAACGACTCAGCAAGTATAAACTGTAACAAAAACAAGCATGAACATTAACATCAATTTAATCATGTTTCATATGAATTTCATGCTATGCAATATGATCAAAGTCCTTTTCATCTCTTCGCATTTTACCGTGTCGCGGAGTGTGCATCCGTCAATGCACACCATGCCTGCACCCTCAGTGCAGGGACCAATGCCCACACTCCACAAGTGTGGGGACCTCGACAACTGATCACCATGTGACCAAGACTTCAACAATTCTTAGCATGATGCATATATGTGAATGTATCAACAAGATAAACATGCATTCAACATACTATGCATCAATTTAATCTCAAAAATGCTATAATGTAAACAGAACATAAATAGCATTATCAACTCATAACTTTACTAAAATTCACAAGTAAAGCATTCATAACTCAATCATCACTCATATCATCCAAATCATCAAATCACAGTTAATCATAGCAAAGTTATACTTGCCTTAACCGTGAGACAACGAAGAACGAGCAGAAGGCGAAACCCCCGGAATCCGCTCTCCTCCTGAATAATTAATTAATAATTACTAACATAATAGTAACGGGTTTCTAGATACAAAATATCAGCAACCCCAATTACCCCAACAATTTATCTCAATTAAAATCCCCAACTCCCCTCGGCCAAATCTGCCCAACCACAGAAAGCCGACTTCAAAAATCCATAACTTCCAGTACGTAAATCCAAATTAAGCGTTCTCAGACTTTCTGGAAATATAATTAAATTATCTAAATAAACTTTGTTGGGAAGCCTCTCTGATTCTGCCATTTTCTATCCGATACAATCCCTTTTCTAAAACATCAATAGCCACAACGACCTCTCTGGACAGCGCACTAAAACAGCCATAACTTTCGCCCAGATCATCGGAATCCGGACTTCTTGACCTTTCTGGAAATCTAAGAAAATTATCTAAAACTTTCCTAACATGATGAATTTCTGATTCGCCCGATTTCCCGTCTCCCAAAGCGATCTACCGAAAACTGTCCAGAACTTCCCCGATCTGCCGAACAGCCACACTAGAAAAATCATAACTTTCGCTACACAAATCGGAATAACACGTTCTAGCACTCCCTGGAAAGATAATTACGTCCTCTACAATTCTCTAGAAGGAGTCCAGACCTGAATCCCGACGGATCTAACCCAAAACTGCCGATTAACCCAATCTGTCACAGCAGTCCAGAAAAACGACGAAACTCTAACTTGGCTAAATTATCCATCTAGGTGGGTTAACCGGAATTACCCTTGAAGACAATATAAAGAACACGACGAGGAGGAAGTACACGCCCGGGATCTCTTCCGCGAACTCCTCTTCTCCTTCCTCCGGATCCAAACGGTGCAGCGACGGATGACGACGACGGCGCACCGGGAAGGAGGAGACGTCGGGGCGGCAATGGCTGGCGGCATGCGCGCGGCGGCGCGCAGCGGCAGGGTGCGGCAGGGTGGCGCGCAAGGCAGCGGCGGGGAGGGGCGCGGCTGCGGGGCGGAGGCGGCGGCTAGGCGGGGGCTGCACAGGTTAAAGGGTGGCCTCCTCCCTCTTGGTCCAAGAAAAACCCCACCTGGGCCAAGGTCTAGGCCCAGGTTTGATTAACTTTTCAGAAAACCCCTCAAAACTCTTTTAGTTTTCAATCTTTTCCTTCTAGGTCCCTCTCTCTATTTAATAATCAAACAAACAATTGAATAATAATTAATAAAACAATCTGGGGCATTACACCCCTCCCCACCGATCTTGCCCTCACCCCTGTCGGTCGGATGTGGCCTCCATTGCTGTCACCGCCGAGGAGAGATGGAAAGGTGAGAGAGAGCGAATGGGTAAGGTGAGCTAAAGCCTTATTGATGAAACAATTCAATCATTTAGGGGGTTTTTATGGAAAAGTACATAAGGGGGAAGGGGTGTTCAACCCCTCAATCTGTGCCACCCAAGCCAGATCCAATGGGTAGATGTAGGATTTCCATGATGGGTGTTCGAAGTTAAAAAAATATTGTTTAATGTAAAATATAAAGATCCACAATAGCAAAAATTAAAGTACAAATTGCTCGAATTAGAGACAACATCTCAAATAATTTACAGAAATTATAATATAATTAATAAAAAAAATTACAATCTAAGATCTACATGTCTTTTACTTTCCATTGGATTTGCTACATGCCACCTACTCTATAATTTTTTAAAGAAAAATATTAAATATATAAGTGCATGTTAGATGTATGCTTTTTAAAAAACTGCTTTGATTTGCACCAAGTTACTCTAGGGTTCACCTTCAATTTCCATGTCTAGAATCTCTATGCTGGGACAACCGATGGATTGGTGTTAGTAAGACAACGCTGGTATAATGGGTGGGGGTGGGGCCAATCTAACATGGAAAAATGACGGATGGTTTGCAAAACATCTTTCCCCCGAGAACGTAACACCTAAGGTAATGCTCCAAATGGCTTAAAAGCTATGACTATTAGTTTCTGCTGTAAACTTTTGGCTACAATGGTATTATAGCAGTTGTTAGCTTCTTCTGAGTAAAAAAATAATAAAAATGAGCAAATTAAAAAAACATCGCTATATCTTTTAGGATAAAGCAAAGGAATAAAGGAATAAAAAAATCAAAAAGTCAAAAAAGTCGTAATTAAGAAGTCGACGTGTTCCATGTTATTTAAAGCTAGATGCTGAAACCGTTTAGAGCGAGGTAAATTGTAACACCCCGCCCATCCTCCGAGCCTAGAGTGCTACCATCATTGCATAATAATATCATTTTTGAACAACTGCTAATCATTTTAAGCAAACTCTACTTTATTCATAAAGCAGCAACCACTTACACCATACAATTTTTAAGCAACTACTCTATCTTATTAGTGGAGTTAAACATACTAACAGAAGCTGATATGTGAAGTGCTGTAAGTACGTGAAATTATTCATGTGCTACTTCCGCCCGTGCATGTCGTCCTCAACGGTCATCTAGAAAAACGACAACAATGCAAGGGTGAGTCCAAAGACTCAGCAAGTACACAATAAAATGATAAACATTACCCAATCATATAACCATTCTACCAGCCACAATATACTCCGCATGCATTATCATGTTCATATTTCCATTGACATATTCCAACATTGTTTTACCCGCAGTGCAATGCAACACAACTCTACATGCTCATTTGCTCATCTCATTAGATATATACCGGTATTGCTGAGTGAGCATCCGTCGATGTTCACCCAAAATCTTGGGCCCACCCATATCGGCATGGGGGTCTCTCCACTCCCGTGGAGGCCTACCGAAGCAGGACTGTCGGGATCCACCCAGGCGGATCCCAGTTCTCATTTCATGAGTGCACATGATGCGAACGCATATATCCATTATCATTCTCATTCTCATCAGTATTATCATTGGTAGGGTGGCACGCTGCTCACCCTGTTCCATTACCATTGTCATCATTAGATAAACAACATCATATCATGTAAACATTGCCATTCCAAATAAGCATCATCATATCATGTAAATATCGCATATTTCATAAACTCTACGGTCTACCGCTCTACCATGCACTTGCCTATTAACCAAGCGGAGTGAAACGACGTGCGGACGGCGTCGACTCAGGACCTCCACCTAAACAAGAAATTAATCCGACTTAACGCATCATAACGATACCAGAGGTTAAACGAGCAGCGACAACTCTAGGCGCATAACTCGACTTTGGTATAAAACGCACGGGGTTAAGGACTCGTCGCGCAGGTACCAACCCCTTTTTTTTCTTTTCTTTCTTTCTCCTCTTTTCTTTTCTTTTCCTTCCTCTCCATTTCTTTCTTTCTCTTTTTTTCCTTCCTCTCCTTTACTCAGTTCGGCCGAACGGCCTCATCCACTCCGCCATCTCTTTCTCTTTCTCTCTATCTCGCGTGTGTGCGCGACTGCACACAAGCGCTTCTCCGGGCGGTGCGACGGCGCGCGGGCGAGCTCGGGCTCATCAGCCTCGGGCTCACCGCCGGCCGACCCCTCTCCAGATCTGGCCGAGAGGCTCGGTCTTCGCCGTCGCCCGTACGCTGCCGACCACCCGAAGCCGCACGCCATCGATGGGTTCTCTCCTCAGCCTCCGGCCCCAGGCCGCCGGCCCCTATGTGAGCGCAGGCTGGCACTCGGCCTCACCCCAATGGTGCTGTCAGTCACCGGTACGGCGCCAGCGCTCTGCGGCTCGCTCTCCTTCTGGTCTCCTCCAGTTTGAGGCCCCCCTTTCCACGGTTTTGGCTTCTACTTGCGCGTGCGAGGGTGCTCAGTGCAGCCTTCGGGCTGCGCCATCGGCCATTGGAACAACTCCGGCGAGGTGCCCGGCTGGCTCCCCGAGCTCACCTCCCCCTTTACTCACCACCACTACTCTAATTTGGCGGTAAGGCTATGCGATGTGCTTGTGCTGTGCCATGGCGCCGAAGCAAGGATGGAAGGTGAGGGGCTTACTTGATTGCCTAGCTAGAAAAGGTATGGGCGAGGATGAGGTTGGGGGTTCAGATGGTTCCTCCTCCTGCTGTCATGGTCGTCCGCGCCCTTGCTCCTCCTCCTTCGGGCTTCCTCTTCCTCACCTCCTCTCTGTGGTGATCTTTGGTGGTGTGGATGTGCTTGGGTTTGGGGTTTGCTCTCGGTCTTGGCAGTGAAAAGGAACTGAGGGGTGGATTGCTCCCTCTGGCTTTGCTCTTACCTTGGTTGAGGGAGGATGAGGTAACATATAAGAAATGTGGGCTTGCCGGTTGGCTTATGAGGGGAATGGTCATCTCTCTCTCTGTGCAATGACCAGAATGCCCCTCTCTTATCATCTCACTCCCTCTTAAGTCTAAGGGCTTTAAGGTCCTTTTGGTCCACATGTGGGCTTTGTACGGTTGGCTTTTCTACTGCGGCAGATAAGTCAGAAAAGGTAAGAATAGAACCTCCTGTCGGATGAAGAAAGCCCATAACGCGAGACGGTGCCGACTGTCCCTGGATGGTCTGGGAACCTCTGCGAGCGCTACTTATTCGGCATTCTAAAAGCCGATGGGTCTTACCGCAAAACTTTTCTTTCTGTACTTTATTCTCTCTTAGGTTGCTTTTATTCCATGCATTTCTTTCTTTTGTATTTTAGTGGTATTACATAAATAATCTTTTATCAGCTCTTCAAGAGAAGGAACGTTCCACAACATATACTATCCTCCTTATACCCGGGGGTTCCTGAGCGCCCGAGTGGCCACGTCGCCCGCCAGCGCTCCGTGCGAATCTTCGACGGTCACATGAAAGATTTTGAAAAAGCCCTGTGTTTTCCTGAAATTACATACAGGTCCTTGGTTCTCACAAAAAGGTCCTTGTCAGTTTTTTTTAGCCCCTCCACTTTGCAGGATAGCCCTCCGCGGTTTTGGAAATTGCACCTGGGTCCCCGTTTGTTTACGTACAGATCATCGTTTTTTTCGAAAAAACCCTTTGCCTTTTTCGAAATTACGTATTTGCCCCCGGTTTTTTTAATAGGTCCTCGTTTTTTGCGAAAAAGCCCTTTGCCTTTTTCGAAATTTCGTATTTGCCCCCGATTTTTTTAAAAAACTCCTCACGAATTATCGCCTCTTTTATTTTGAGTACGTCTGACGGTGGCGGGCGTGGCGCCGCGCCTATGAGTCTAGTTATATATGACGATCCTTCCTACTGCTCACCAAACGAGTGCGAAGGTTGGTGTGACCTCAATTTACAGCACACATCAAAAGATCAATGGCATATATTCCACGGAAGTCCTTGCCTCGTCTTTGTTGTTAACACAAACGCGTGCCATCCACCTCCTCCTGTTGTCATGGTCGTCCGCGCCCTTGCTCCTCCTCCTTTGGGCTTCCTCTTCCTCACCTCCTCTCTGTGGTGATCTTTGGTGGTGTGGACGTGCTTGGGTTTGGGGTTTGCTCTCGGTCTTGGCAATGAAAAGGAGCTGAGGGGTGGATTGCTCCCTCTGGCTTTGCTCTTACCTTGGTTGGGGGAGGATGAGGTAACATATAAGAAATGTGGGCTTGCCGGTTGGCTTATGAGGGGAATGGTCATCTCTCTCTCTGTGTGCAATGACTAGAATGCCCCTCTCTCATCATCTCACTCCCTCTTAAGTCTGAGGGCTTTAAGGTCCTTTTGGTCCACATGTGGGCTTTATACGGTTGGCTTTTCTACTGCGGCAGGTAAGTCAGAAAAGGTAAGAATGGAACCTCCTGCCGGATGAAGAAAACCCATAACGCGAGACGGTGCCGACCGTCCCTGGATGGTATGGGAACCCCTGCGAGCGCTACTTATTCAGCATTCTAAAAGCCGATGGGTCTGACGGTAAAACTCTTCTTTCTGTCCTTTATTCTCTCTTAGATTGCTTTTGTTCCATGCATTTCTTTCTTTTGTATTTTAGTGGTATTACATAAATAATCTTTTATCAGCTCTTCAAGAGAAGGAACATTCCACAACATATTATATATGACGATCCTTCCTACTGCTCACCAAACGAGTGCGAAGGTTGGTGTGACCTCAATTTACAGCACACATCAAAAGATCCATGGCATATATTCCACGGAAGTCGTTGCCTCGTCTTTGTTGTTAACACAAACGCGTGCCATCCACTCCGGTCGTTTTCAAACGCAGAAGGCCATTGTCGTACCATGACTGCATCCAACTATAGCATGATCACAATCAAAGCTAGTAGTACAAACCTTAAAGAAGTTCCTACCTTGTTTTGGTATTCTTAAAAACGAACAAGTTAATCGAAGAACTTGTGTATTATGGTCAACAGCCAACACCCTTGCTAATTTCCTGTAAGCACCTAGTCTTACTAGTGTAAAGTGCCAACCCAGCGCAACAATACCCACGCTCCACTTAAATCTTATAACTGAGTATCTACCAAGAGAAAGCAAGATAACTGCAGTGTCTGTTCTTTTTAGCTACAATTTATGGTTTATGGCTGTGGCTTATAACTTTTGAGCTGTTTATGAGAGAAAATACGGAGTAACAGAAACCACATGCAGTTTTGGCCGATATAAATGAAGTCGCTATAGTGTGTACTATAATCAACTTGTATACCTCGTCTTGAAAAAACACTCTGTTTGAAAGCTAGTTACTGTAGAAAAACCGAAAAACAGCTTTTAAAAGCTGAAAAGAACAGGCCCGCAGTCTATTTTATATGACCTTGTAATTAGACTGGGCTCAATTTTGGGACTCTTCTTTTCAGATTCTAAAAACGATTTTTTGTATAGTAACTATATTTTTTTATGGTAACTACCTTTCAAAAAGAATGTCTTTTCAAGACGGGGTCTACAAGTTGATTATAGTAAAAATTACAGCGACTTTATTTACAGTCTCATATGTGAATGTCTCTCTTCGTACTCTCTGTGAACAATTAAAAGTCATAAGTCATAGCTAAAATGTATAAATCAAAATTAAAAAGAACACGCCCTCTATTCACAACAGTAAATCAAGCAGGCAATACTAATCATCGAACTGTAGTCATTAGCAAAAACAGTGAAGTGGCAGTCTAGCAACGGTACATTAGCCAAAACAGTGAAGTGGCAGTCTAGCAACGGTACATTCGGTGAATCCGTGAAGATGACCAGAATAGATGACATGCTAATCTCTACTATTAAAAAAAAAGTTAGTAACCATAGTGATTTATCTGTTCCTCTTAACCTCCTTACATCTTATAAAAATTTCTAATAAAAATAGAAAAAATATAATTTATTAAAAAACAAATTTTGCCACTCTAAAAGTTCTCTAATAAGAAAAAAAGCTCTATCAAATACAGCGACAGAACCAAAGATATAGAGACACCATATGGCCAAGCGTGGAGATAGAGCCAAAGACGTAAATCGGATAGGACGATCTCAACAATACTAACTTAGTGTGCTAGAATAATATAATTTTTTTTCGTGGTAAAGTATAGGTATCCAACTAGTACCTAAAATATGTGAGCTTATTCAACTCGGGCCCATTTTGATCCAACTCCAGACTAAACCAATTTTACCGCTTGTCTAAAGCAGTAACTAATTTGCAATTGGAAGGCCCAAAAAAAAAGAGATTAGAGCATTTATCTCATACATAAATATAAAATTTGATGATTTATCCCATTTATCTTATTGACATGTGGAATTTGGATCCACATATTAATGAGACATCATAGGGTAAATCATCAAATGCAATGAAAGGTTTGGCAAAAGATCAATTACCCAAAAAAAAAAGAAGAGTTTGTGCTCTTATCTTCTTGCGACGCAAGGCTGTCTCGTTCTCGCCGTAGGGAAGGGAGGAGGGGGCACCCCGTGAAGACCTCACCCCTTACCTCCGCAACTTTTGCAACGCCAAGAAAGAAGGGGAGAGGAAGAAGAACAAAGGAAGGTGAAAGAAACGGGAGAGAGAAGAGGAGGTTAGTGCTACTACCTGTTCAACGATTTTACGGCTACCTGTGCAGATGAATTTCGTTGATCTCGAGATTTTGCTTGCGCTGTTGCTGCTACCTGTTTCTTTCTCTCTCTTGCCCCCGCCGCCCCCCACCCCCACCAATTTGGTGTGCGGTTTCTTGCGTTTTTGATCCAAGAAGATTGTGACTCTTGTTGGAAAGATGTGTAATAGAAAATATGGCTACCGGTTTCGATTGGATTGGAACTTGTCGGGATTATTTTATTCTTCCTTTTCGTTTCTGGTGCGCGCGCGCGTGATTTGGGGCGTGACAATCTTATTAGGGGGGTTGTTTTAGGCGATTCTTGCATTAGTTGGAGTAGGAGTTTTCGTTAGGGTACTGGAATCTGTTCGAATCTGGGAATTTAGTGCTTGTTTCCAGCATGGAAAAGATTGTTGGATTCCACGTAGAATCTGTTCCGTTGTGCATTAGCTTCTTGTAATTGCCCTTTTGTTTCTTGGATAAGCATCTGCTGCAAATCTCTGCAGCGATTTATAGAGTGGTGATGCAGGAACGACTGCCTGCCCCTGATTTTATACCGCTTAATTCGGATGTATCAGCCATGAGTTTGTTGAATGGCTGACGATGCTTTAGTTCTAAAAGTGGATTCTGCATCCTGTTGTGTTTAATTGAAGTTTGTGTGCTGTATTTCTCTTTGCTGCTCCCGACCGTACATGGGGATCGTTTGCCTTGTGGATTGTTTCCATGTAGACGGGGTTGCTCGTAGTAGGATTGTGAATATGCAATCGCATAATATGGCTACTGTATTTTCTGAATGGCTACTGCATTTGTGGACATGGCTTTGATGCAATGACACTTGTGAATGATATCCATTTTAGGCACCAGGACTAGGGGCATTAATCGGCCAATGTTATCCCATCCTTCGTCTTACGACATTAAATTGCTCTTCCTGTTTGATACTCGTTCGTTCTAATAATAAATGGAATGACGTTTCTGAATTTTGTGTCTTGTTGTATTCAAGCGTGGGGGATCATTCATATCAGGAGGTAGAATGTTATGCAAAAATAAATCTGGATATCATGTGCTGGAGCATGATGTGACAGTGTGTTAGTACTTAGTAGAATTTACTTTTTTTATAACTTATCTAATACTAAGTCAATTTGCTTTATATGCCAAGCATAACATTAGTGCACAATGCTAGTACCATTTTGTGTATAAGAGCTATTGTTGGCTGACAATGTTGATGAAGAAACGTGAGCCTACAATTTCAATCGCTGCATCAGTTTTTTTATATATTTTAATAATTTCTGTAAATATGAGTGATATACTGCTATTGTTGAGAATATGATTTACTAAGGGTCATTTTGGCAGTCTCGGATTGTTGAGGAGGAAAAAAAACAGTATACACTCATTCATCCAGCTCCAGGGTAGGAAATGTGCGTGCACAAATTGAAAGATTGTAGTTTTTTCAGCATTACATGTAAATCTTTTTTTTTCAAAAAAAACATTATTTGTAAATCATAATTACTGAGAATTTGAGATGGTCATGTTCTGTGTACTGGTAGAAGCAGTTTCTGAATAGTATCTGTTGTGTGCTATATTGTGCATTCTGTCCATCCCTCCATGTAGATGGATTGCTTCCATGTAGATGGGGACATGGGGTTTATTGTAGAAAGACTGCGAATATGTAATCGCATACTGTGGCTACTGATTTTTTTTGTGAATGACTACTGCATTGTGCACATGTCTTTGATGCAATGACACTTGTGATATCCATTTTAGGAATTAGGGTATTAGGGACGTTAAGCAGCGAATGTTATCTCATCCTTCGTCTTACGGCATTAAATTGCTTTTCCTGTTTGATATTCACTCATTCCCGTAATACATCGAATGATGTTTCTGAATTTTGTGTCTTGTTGTGTTCAAGCATTGGGGATCATTCATATCAGGAGGTAGAATGTCATTGAGAAATAAATCTGGATATCATGCGCTGGAGCATGGTCTCACACTGTGTTAGTTGAATTTGTGTTTCTGTTATAACGTATCTAATAGTGAGCCAATTTGCTTTATATGCCAAGCCTAATTGTTAACAGCATTAAGCACAACACTAGTACCATTTTGTCTATAAGAGATAATCTTTTTGGTTGACAATGTCAATGAAGAAACATTAGCCCATAGTTTCAATCACTGCATCAGTTCTTTAGTATATTTTAATAATTCCTGGATATGTGACTGATATACTGATATTGGTGAGAATATGATTTACTAAGGGTCATTTTGGGCAGTTTCAAATTGTTGAGGAGGAAAGAACAACACTATACACCCTTTCATCCGGGTCCAGGGTAGGAAAGGAGCATGAACAAATTGAAAGATTGTAGTGTTTTCAGCATTACTTGTAAATCATAATTGTTGAGAATTTGAGATGGTCATGTTCTGTGTACTGGAAGAAGCAGTTTCTGAATAATATATGTTGTGTGCATATAGTATGCGTTTTGTCCATCCCTCCTTGCAAGTTTAGGTTCTAGAATTCTATGTATTTGGATGAAATATATACAGCAGTCATACACTCAGAGAACCTTTCAGATGTTCAGTGGCTAATATTTTGAAGTCAGATATAAAGAAGGCAGTTTAACATATCGTTGGATTGCACCGTCCATAAGATATCATTGAATTGGTGCTTAACTGGATGTCTCTCAAAGTCATATTACTGCACAAAAATGTTGAAATCATGTAGCACAAGATCATATTGGTTCCGGTTGCTGTCATAGTTTCGCTAACCTTGTGCTTCATCTACTTAATTTAATGCATTTCGTGGTTGTTTGTACTTTGTAATATTCACTCATTATGCTCTCCTGACTTGTCACACTTCTGTTGTATATTAGTTACGCACCTGTACGTTGCAACGGAACTCATTAAATGTATAGAGGATTGTGCTATAGAAGAGAATTGCTCTGATCAGTTAGAAAGTGGAGAATGGTAAGAAGTTTAGAGAATAGAGCGGTTAGAGAAGAATGGACGTACAACCACCAACTCTTTCTTTTATAATAGTAATGATATATATTTTTTTTAGTTTCTGGTTGATAGAGAACATGGAGGGTTCCAATTTGAGAGATCTGATAGATGAGGAAGTTGTCATGAAGATGAGCAAGGTTGCAGGCATTGGTTTAGCTGCTGGCAGTGTGTGGGGTGCGCTGGTTTGTATGCTGCACGATGGACCTCAGGTTGGCAGTAATGTCAAATATCCTCAGCTGATCAGAACTGGCAAGGTGTGTGGTAATTATGCAGCAAGCTTTGCAGCACTTGGAGCTACATATGTAGGCATTGAGCAGGCTCTTGAAAAGTACAGGATGAAGAAGGACTTGATTAATGGTGCTGTAGCTGGTTTTGCTGCTGGTGCAACTGTTATGGGTTTCAGAGGTAATACTCCAGTTGTTATTGGCTGGCCCAAAATTTCTAACTCAGTTGTATGTGAATTATTTTTGTCTTGTTTTCTTAATAATCCGAAATGATGGCTTGTCCATGCATACAGTATGTCCAGAGTAATAATACTGTAATTTTTTTTATTGAATATGCTAACAAGCTTTTATCATAATCTAGAACTAACACTAGTAAAAATAAATTCCATCCATATCATGTTGATCCGACTACTTTACAGTTGATCATCGTCATATTTATGTGAACTGTTGTTGGTGCTACTGTTATATTACTGGTTCATACAATATTATTTTCTTATCACATATTCCCACTATTTTCATTGATGCTGTGATAGTCAAAGTTTGGAAATTTGTTGTACACTGTTGGTAGAAATTAACATGCAAGTATGCAACTAAAAACTGTAGCTTAGGGGAATTCATTTCCTCAATTAGTTTAATTGCCTTGATGAGAAAATATCATGCTGGAAAGGTTATTTTACAATTAGATCTGCATTTTTTTGGCACATGCACGCAATGTAGATTAAACACATCAAGGGAAGCATAATATCAAGACATGATAGGAGGATCTTACCTGGACAGAAGTTGCCAGATTATGATGTATTCTACTTTGACAAAATTTCAACATGAAACATTAGGCAATGCTCTGCTGTTAATTTTGATATAATTATACTTCAATGGCCCCTCGTGCATCTTAAATGTCGTTGGAATGTTGTTTTTCATCATCTTTTTTTCTGTTACTCTTCCACTCATATGCTCCTAATTTGTGGGATCCTCTTTCTTTGTTACGTGATTTCAATGAATTGATCTACTCTACTGTCAAATTAACATTATTAACCTTGTATGCACAGCCAGGAGAATCTCAACAGCTATCCTGTCGGGGTCTGCACTCGCTTTGACTTCTGTACTGCTGGATGTTACTGGAATGAAAGCTATTGAGGAAGCAGAAAAAGACCACCACTAGTCATGCTGTTAACTAGAAGATCCGTATCTACAACTCCCGTTCAGAGGAGTTTCATTTCTATTCCACACATGCTAGCAGTATCTGCAATACCATAGGAGTTTCTTCTGTCCTATAAGCATGCTAAAGTAGTCTGTTCATAATAGAGGTAGTACCATAGTAGGGTATATACTATGTGGTGGTCCTGATCTAAATATATGCTTGCAAAGTACTTTTGGCCTTTTCATCAGCATCTAGAAATTGCTGAAGTTCAAAGTGTCAATGGAAGTCGCAGTTCAACTGTTTGCATATGATCTTCTTGTTCCAAATTCCGACCCAGCTGTGCGAAACGTACCTCTTCATCAATGTGGAAGTGGTGGATGTTTACTTTCAGCAGTGTTGACTGTTGACATTGAGGTCTTGTTGATTGTTGTTGGCTCTTGCTTTTTTGTGAGCTATATTTTAATTTTGTGGTTACCTTCTGTGCATCTGGGGAGCTTAGTGATATTTCCTCTTAAATTTCTGGTCATAATTGTCAATGGGGTTAGTTGAGGGGAACTGGAAAGTGCACACTGGTTATACTTGTGGCATGTTATACATCCTGTAAGCTATAAGCATGATTCTTTTTTTTTTCTTGGCAATTCTTCTCTGGAGGCGGATCTTGATTCCACAGAAGGCACAGAAGAACCAGTTGAAAGTGTTCTTTGGTGCTTATGCTTGCTGCATCATATAGATATTCTCCTTTATTTTATGCCATCTTTTTCTGCATCCTAAAAAAAGGGGAGTAGTATGGCAGCCAAATGGGACGGCCGGCAAGTTACATGCACGAATAGGGGATTAGGTGTGTGCCAGTTTGCGTGCTTGTACTTAGGCACAGCATGGAGAGAGGTTGGGCTGTACCAGGTTGGCCCGGACACGCTTAGCTAAAAGAATCACTGATGGTCTATTGATTTTACTTGGTTCGGACACGCTTAACTAAAAGAATCACTGATGGTCTATTGATTTTACTGTCAGACGTAAATAGTTTTACTAAGTAATTTTAGTACCAGTTACCGAGGCGCAAATATTTTTATTATCAATTATAAGTAATTTTACTATCAAGATACCTGTTTGCGTTTAACACAAGTAATTTTACTGTCAATTGTAAATAATTTTACTACACTGCTATATGAGAGTTATTGTACGTGCCGGACCAGCCCGCCGTGTTGAGGTGTTAGCTCAAGCATGACATGTCCAGTTGGACCGGATTGACACGACCATTTTACTATTTGTGCCGTGCAGGTGGGACAACGATCGCGCCTCGCCAAAGATAGTTTGGTCGACCGGTTTGGTCAGGTCTAATGGCATGCCATCTTGGTAAAGGTATTGTTGCTTTTCATGATTGAAGCAAAGTTTGATTCATTCATCCACATATATAATCGTCTCTGCTACCGCTAAACCTTACCTTGCGACTTCTAGACCTTAGCTTACCTAGTTGGTGCCCCTTCAACACAAATATCCAAAAATTCAGGAATCAACTTAAAAAAGCAGGCACATAAACTCCATATTCAATGGGTTGTTGGCATCCAACTGTTCCCTTCTCTCCCCTTCCACGGATCCAATGTGGCACAAGCTCATTGGTCTCTTGAATTTCCTCTTCACTTGCAGCAAATCCATTGCTGTGCTTTCACAAACCTTCCCAAAACGCCCCAAAGAATCCTCTCTAGGGGAATAAAAATCTAAAAATCAACAAATAAAAATGGTAGTTGTTGGTCTATCTATTGCCTTCTTATAGGGCTAGTATGGCAACAGAAGAAGGTGAATGATACTTTCAATTTTTTTAAGTATTCGACAATCTTTCACTTCAATAGCTATAAGAAGCTATGAATATCAAGAACCCAAAATTCTGAAAACACTCGGTGCTACAGTAATTTCAGCCATGTCATCTATCATTATTTCAAAAATAAAAATCATAAAACTTTTGATCCGTAGATCCAAAAGACTTGAAACTTAAACCAAGGGTAGATCATGACCTTAGAAACCGATCCCAACCAAAAATCTTGAAACAACTTGAGAGAATTAGGATATTTTGGTTTGTGAAGCTCTGTTACATCAAAACTGGGCTAAAACCTAAAATTAAGCCAACTTTCAAACCAAAGCTTTAAATCACTTGAAATTTGGTCTGCACCTTCTCTAGGATGTCAAAAACTATTATATTTAACGATCAAGAAAATCGTTGTCAAAATTCTGATTTTTTTCATTTGAAGGAAGGTTGCATAAAATACAGGTCAAAAACAAAAAATGTGAATATGACTTGCCCATGCATGAATGATAGCCAAGATAGATTTAGATGTATTTCGACATGTCACAACAAGCTAGGGCACCAAAAAATTTGAGGTAGAAATAATTGGATCAAGAAATCACTCAGACAGACCAAAATGAGCAAAAACTATATTTCTTCATGAACTTGCCAACCAAACACCTAGATAGGTGAAGATTGATTTTTGGAGGTTGTCTCTATCTCTTACACGTACTTGCATATTAAGATCAAAAGGGAAAGAGAGAAGAGCAAAAATCAACCAAATCAATAGCGAATCAATAAACACCAGATGGATCCATAGAGATGAACAAAAAATGATGTATTGCTATTTAAGGATGAAGATTTTGTAACTACTCCATTTGAAGGATAAAAGAGCACATCAGCACCCAACTTCTCTCAAACCGTAACCTTAGAACCCATGAACACTTGGTCTCAAGAGAGAATAGTTGATGGTTAACTACAATTCTCTGTCTCAACCTATTAAATAAATGGTCTAGCCAGCCCCATATAACCCTTAATAGATTCTAACCACTTAGCACATATGGGGAAAACCTGATAATGCCACACACATGGGTTTTAACACACACTGCACTTATGCATGTTTTTCAAAGCACATAAAGACCGAATCTATTAAGTTCTTAGCTTTGATCCAACTTGATCTTTCCAGCTTCTCCTTGACCTAAACTGCTCTCCTAAGTGCCGCTCAAGCACCGCAGTTTTGCTCCAAGGTAGTTTCTGATATTTTGGTCAAACTACCAAAATACCCTTTATTGACTCGGTCATCTCCTTCTATTGTAAGCAATCGTTATGTTTGTCACATGTAGGCGCACAACTAGCTTGCTATATGTCGATATGTCTCTCCCGTTCTGATTTGCTGGACCGCGCCTCACTTGGACCCATCAAGCCACATGGTGCAACCCACCGTTCAAACTTCCCTTTAACATGTCCCACCTTTTTCTTGCCATGTTTGAGCTTAGCCATCTCACATGGCATACTTGATCATTCTGGGTCTCAGCTCCTCTATAAGCATAGCTTCTATCCTTACCATTGACCATGGTTGACTCTAAGCGACCCTGCACATCCAGAGATAAATAAATTATTTTTGGACACAAATTCTTCATAATTTAACCCACATTAGTAATAACATGTATCATGCAACCTATAACAACTGACCTAGCTCACCAAATCATTCCACAACTTAAATTTTCTAAAATTATCCATTCCTAGAAGCTATCAAGAAAATCTGCAAATATACAAATTCCAAATTTTCACTCTAAAATAACAATAATTCATCATAAGAAAACCATGGACCTTCTAATAAGGTCCTTCACTGCACTCCTCCAAGGTGAGCAAAGATTGTTTCGCTCTTCTCTCTGTCCAAAACTTTTGCTATGAACAACTATCTTATCTATTCCAAAGGTTCTTGGGTATCCATAAGAATCAGGCAAAGTGCTAAGTCTGCAAGGAGCAACTTGTCCTTGAGGAGGAGAGCTTATGTTGCTATCTAGGTCTATCTGGGTCGAGGTCAACTTTGTCGATGGTGACGAAGGCGAAGCGGCTTATTGCTAAGGTGGGCTACATGGTGCTAGACATCTGGGACCGAATGCAGTGCAAGAGGGCACACATCAAGTCCTCCCCATGTGCCCCTCTTCATTGAGAACAAAGACAACAACATTGCTATGCACAGAACACCATCTCCCACTTTTTACCTTTCATGAAGGTATGCACAATACTACTTATGTGAGAGTAAATTGCACTGTAGGTTCTTAAACTAATTATGTCGTTGGGGCCGTGCGACGCCATTTTACATAACTACGGACACACGACAACGCACGCCTACAATCCTAAGAGTTCGGCGTCACACCTGCGGGTCGACGCCTTGCTCCGATCCGGTGGCTTCGCCTTCGTCGCGCCGTGGGACTTCGTCGAGCCAGGTGCCGAGGTCCGCGTCCCCCCGCAGGCTCCACTGCATCGCTACCTTCGCCGTGGCTTCGCCAATATAATCCCAGATCCTCTGGTGGAAGGCCCGGGCAGATCAGCGGACGGCGCGCATGGCGTCGGACATGACTCCGCTCCCGGCAGGCAGCTCCAGGTGGGGGGTGGCCAGCTCGTCGACATGTAGGCACCCCTGGAGATGAAGAACGCCGAGGAGGATCCACGACGTCACCACCAAGTAGTGGTTGCCGAAGGATCGTGCGGCACTAAGCGCGAGACCGGAAGCTTTTTCGATCCACCAGACGATGCTCGCCAAGTCTTTAGGCTCGAAGGCACGAGGCGACACGACGACGGAGAGGTCCAGGAGAGTGCTCTCCAGAGCTTCCATAGAAGCCCAAGCAGTCACCGAGGCTAACTTTCTAGAATTATATAGGTCGTTCGCTGAATACGTTACTACTATACGGAAATCCAAGGGAGGGATCAACGCCCAACGACACGATCTAGATTTCTCGGTATTCGCTAGTACACATTAATCCTATATAATACTTTGTAGTAATAGCTCTCAAGCTAATAAATTCTATTTTTGCAGTGTCACCAGCAGCCACCGGGCAACACATGTGGATACTATGTTTGCCACAACATGAAACTACTCCTCAGTTCGCAAAGACCAATCATCCTCAAGTTTGTCAATCTTGTAATAATTATTTTATACTTATCAATTTATATGTATATACAACATTGATTTTCCTACCGACAGGTTGTGACCATCGCTACAACTGCATTGGAATAAGCCGACCTCCAAAAAATTCGAGGACAGTGAGCGTACTTCTTGATGCCTCAAACCATAAAAAAAGATGGAGAGTTCCACAATGTAGAATGAACTTAATTGCAATAAGATTAAACTTTGTATATGTGTGTATTTATTCATGGATGTGGTTAATTTATTTCATTTGAGTTAATTAATTTGTGAAATGAATGTTCATATTTTGAAACGAATGTGAATTGGATGTATACATATATATTTCTATTTGTTTCAGAGGGTATGGATAACATTTCCTGAGGTTAGCCAACGATACAGATTTAGGAATATAAAAGAATATCACAGATGTTTATTAACTTATAACTGTCTATGATCTCAGACGGTTTGTAATAATATCACAAACGGTTTCTACTACAAATTGTTAACCATCATAGATAGTTTGTAGTAGTATCACAGACGGTTTCTACTACAAACCGTCTATGATAATTAACTATCATAGACGGTTATGAGTTAATAATCTTCTATGATAGTATATATCAAATGGATATAATATGAAATTTCACCTTTAAATTAGCATTTCGGTGATAATAACAGCAATGCACGAATAGAAAAGATGGAGGAATGAAACAAACAGTAGGACAATTATTGTACAGTTGACGGTGTGGCTCATATTGCTTAAAGAATTTACTTAGACTCCAAATTTCAAACCGAAATTTACCGTTTCTTTAATTTCCGGACCCTACCGAAATTCGCCAAAAATCGGCGGAAATAGTCTTCCCTGCCTGTGACAACGATGGATCGTGCATCTACTGCCGCCGAAGAATTGCACGGACTGAACCCTTTAGGCAGGAACTCAAGCTCTTGCTCCTCAATGGAGACCTCCTCGAATATCAGGTGATCAAGGTGGGCTAGCTCACCCAGCCTTTTAATGAAGCCTTTTTGCAGCTGTGTCCCTTTCAGAGAGAGCTTGAACAAGTTCGGCAGCTGGAAATGTTCCGACGAAGGCGCCGTGTGCAGCTGCTGCTGCTGCTGCACCGTCCCGACCAGGCACATCGTCTGGAGCCTTTGGAGGGAAGGGCTGGTGAATATGCTCATGAGGAGGCCGCTTCCTTCCAATTTGAGATGGGTAAGGTTGTTGATCGTCTTCAGACAGTCTGAAAACTTCTTTGCCTTCTCTTCTTTAAGCTTCCCTTCGAAGATCATATCCAAGGTCCTGAGGTTGATCATTCTTTTCAGATTCTGGAAGTCCCAACACACTGTTATTCGCGCCGAGCTGAGCGTCTGTAGCTGCTTCAGCTCGCCGACACGACTCGGCATGCGCAGCTGATGGCCAGTCACATGTCGCAGCGACTTGATCTTCCAGAAGGACTCTGGAAGCTCCTCCACCGAACTGCCCACCACATCCATCGTCTGAAGATTGTTGAGATTCTTAATGGAATTGGGGATCGTCTTCAGTGATTGGCATCGCACGCCAAGGTAACGGAGATGCACCATGCTCCCGATTGCCTCGGGTAACTCTGTGCCGATCCCCCGGCCCTCGAGCATGATGACTCGGAGGAACTTGGACCCTTGCAGCAGCTTGGTCAGGTTAGCCGGGCCCTCCACCGGGCCACTGGCTGTCCAGCCGCTGAAGATCCCCGTCCAGCAGCTGAAGAACCCAGTCCACCGCTTGTCCAGCAGCTGAAGGACGGAGACAGCTTCCCGAGCCCCTGAAGAACCCCGTCCAGCCGCTGGACCCGAGGACGGAGACAGCTGTGGCTGGCACCGACAGCTTTGGTACCATGCCGTTGACACAGGCTTCTCTTCGTCGATGGCAATGATGGACCGTAGCTTGGGCATACAGTTATGAAGTGCCACGTATCTGTCCATGGTGTTCAACAGCGTGAGGCGGCGCACCGTAGCCGGCTCAGGTACGTGGTCGCCGTCGTGCAGCTCCATGAAGCTCGCCTCCTGCGCCACCGACCGCGCAAAGTGGTATACCCTTTCTTTGAGGGCCAGGTGGTTGCGGCAGGCACTGTCCACCAGACCCCTGGCGATGAGCTGCCTCACGTACGTGTGGCCGACCTGCTCCGCCGTCTTCCCGTTCCGTGGCTTCAGAAAGCCTTCTGCTACCCACAGCTTCACCAGCGTGTCATGGTCCACCGTGTAGCTCTCCGGGAACGCCGTGAAGTAGAGGAAGCACAGCTTGAGCTCATGGTGCAGGTCTTCGAAGCTCAGGGACAGCACCCTGTGGAGCAGCTTCGACTTGGCCGGCTTGAGGTGCTCCAACACGCTGTCCCACTCGTGGGGGTACTCCTTGTCGTGCATGAGACCGGAGAGGAGAATAACCGCCAATGGTGAGCCACCGGTAACACTATAGACTCCCTTGTAGAATTCATCCCGGGCTACCTTCTTGTCCTTCCCTGTGATACCGAGTAGAACTCGTTCGAGTCTCTGTTCAAACATCCTCTCGCAGTCATCCTTTTGCAGCCCCTCCAGCTCGATCACTTCGTAGTCCGGATGGCACGGAAATGGCAACACTTTCTTCGTGATCATCACTACGCGGCTGCCGGTTTCTCCTTTCGGTAGAGCATGGATCACTGCCTTCCAGACAGCAACGGCCATCTTCCTGCCGTCGATGACGACCAGGTAACGCTTTCCACGGAGCCTCCGCTTCAGCTCAGCCCCCGCATGTTCTTGCCCTTGATTAGTTTGGGTGTTCGTTTCCACCTGTTGCTCCAGAGGATCTGGCCCTTGATCAGTTCCAGTCTTCTTCAACACGTCGCAGATCATTCTGAGTATGTTCTGTACGCTGGCATTATTCTGTACCTTCACCACAGCGGAGAACTTGAAGTGCTCTCTGATGGTAGATTTACGACGCACACTGTTTACAAGCGTCGTCTTGCCGACGCCGCTCTCGCCGACGACATATGTAACGGTGAGGCCGGTGGTGGGGCTTCGAATAAGCATTTCCTCCAGTTTTGATTCCTGCTCTTCGCGCTTGATCAAGCATTTGCTTGGCGCCTTCATGCCCCTGTATTGCACGGGGCAATTTAAATTACTTATCGAGATGCCACACATTTAACAATTACTTTTTCTATTTATTGCTATATTTTAGCAAAACAATATTGAAAATTAGATATCATATACAACTCTAATATCTATGATTGAGGATATATGTATTTATTACACAACTGTAATAGTAGTAATATATATCGATTAATCTACACCATTAGGGGGTGTTCTTTTTGGCTGCGGCTTATGGCTTTTGGCTGAAATTTTTGAATTTTAGTTGTTTACGGTACAGATTACGGAAAGATAGATACTCATTTGCGATTTTGGCTGATACAGATGTTAAGCTTTTAACGTGTACTACGTTTAACTTGTAAACTTCATCTTGAAAAAATACTCTATTTAAAAGTTAGGTACTGTAGCGGCTTCCAAAAGCCGACCGGCTTGTGGCCTGAAGAACAGGCCCTATAATCTAGCAAAAGAGGCACCTTGGCTCCCATCTGTTATTTATATTTATATAGTTAGAACTATGAAAAAGTATTTTTATGACAAATCCACTAACACTATTTTCATGTAACAAACCTAAATACTTTTACACACTATTAGTAGTTAAATTTTAAAAGGTTAATTGCATGCATTCTAAGAAGAGGCGGGAAGAAGTAAAATTTATCTTCAAAACAAAAGGGGAGAATAGATTCTATGTCATGAGTGGTCGGTTCTATAAACTGCCATCAACGAAAGATCTATCTACTATATGCCACTGACATTGATATTAGTTTCACTATATGCCATTGCCATTAATTGACCATTAGGGTTGACCGTTATCTTCTTAAAAAGACCAAATTACCCCTCCAAAAGATCAAGATATGATTTATTTAAAATAGCAAACAACCTCCAAAAATTATGAAACTTCACAGGGGTGTTAATATGTCAGTGAGCTACGAAAAAATTTTTAAGGCACTGTTCAAAGAAAATTTTCAGATTTTTAATTTAAATGTAAATAAAGACTACTATTTACAAACAAAGACTAAATGAGGTCTAAAAAATCTAGAAAAATTCTCACATGCTCCTAAGATGTCACATAGCTCCCGAAAAATATTATTTTCCATTTTGATACAGTGAAATTGTCCCAATTTAAAAAATAGGTTCATTTTGTTTTGAATTTCAAAAATGGAACAAATTGAAGATTCAGTTCACGAAATTTTATATTTAAGTTGTACACTGCCCCAATGATCCATCAAAAAGGTTTCAGTATTTTTCGCTAAGCTAGTTTGCCCTATATTTAATTTTTATAATAGGAACAGATTTGAACTGAGGGCAAAATCATCATTTTCCAGGAGCAAACGTACCCTAACTGATGGCAATAGCATACAATAGAATTTCGGTTGAACCGAGTGATATATAGTAGTTAGACTCTTCGCCGATGGCAGTTTGTTGAATCGACCACTCACCAGTGGTATAGAATCTATTATCTCAAAAGTAACATTTGGCGTAGAAGTTTGAAATGGTATACATTGTTTTATTTCTTAAAACACATGACAATTTAGTCACATCTACAAACATCTTTTGTTTGGAATTATTCATATGCTATTTTTTAGATCATCTGGTATTATTCATATGCTATTTTTTAGATCAGCTATCTAACATTTTGTAGAGATTGTCTATAAATTAGTCAGCTATTTTTCTTTATGCAAAATATCAGAAGAGTTTTGGGCCACTGGATGAAATCCCAACATATTCGGATGGCTAACACGTCCCTGTTTCTCACTTCTACTTCCCTATTTGCGGTGGAGGGCCAGTTGGTAACCGCCAGCGACCGACAAGTAGGGATTTTTTTTTACCTTTTTAAATTTTAACCGGAGGGCTTCCATATGGCCAAAAATAAAAAAAATTAGAGGATTTCAGGACAAAATTTTCAAATCAAAATTTGAATTTTAAAAAATGGCTGATAACCGGCCAAAAACCGATTGAAAATATCAGCTGGAATTTTTGAAACAAATTTCGGCAAATTTTTTTCTAAATTTGATAAAATTCATGCAAAACGAATTTTTGGAGCTAGTTTAGTATTCTACCGAAGGTAACCGGTAAAACCAGTTAACGGCCAATAACCGGCCAAAAAATCCCTACTGACAAGTGACAACCCCCCATAAGATCCCAAACCAGCCAGTAAAGGCGCAGGGCCCATTTGAAACATAGTTGAAAAATACATCAAATTTGAACTTCTTTTTCATCTCTATTTCCTATATATTTGAATAGCTAGTTCATCTCCACAAGTTTCAATAACTTTTCTCAAAATTCAAGTTTTGCTTTAATTGTTTGGGTGGTGCTGCATCGCTAACCAGAACCCTGGTCGGAGATGGCTGCGGAGTGCTCAGGTGGAGGCAGGGCACAAATCAGAGCACTTGGCGCTGTATTTATTTTTGCGGTCATCTATTCATCAGGTGCTAAATTTCAGTCACTTTTCTTAGCCCTTAGATAAATATATAACCACTCACATCACTCCCCTTACTTCCTATATAAACCCACCCCTCTCACCAAGGATAAAGTTTGAAATGAAGAGTTATTCAAACCTTGACAGAAAAAATTATGTTTGGTGAACCACTACAAAATACAAAGACAAATATTTATAACCTAGATAAAAATAAAGTAAATCTAGGTAAGCCTCACAAATAAACGAATAGAACTAAAAGTTACACTAAAGCTTTGCTAAATTGCACATTACCGAGCATTACAATTTTAGGCGATTGCAAGATAAGAGAATCTCAGGCGGCTAAAAATTAGCAAAACCATCATTTTTTGGGGTTGTCTATTAATCAAGCTTGGTTGAAGATTTAACCACTCTTGTCTCCCGTCACTTCCTATACAAAACCCACCCCCTCACCCCTAGGACAACGGCCCAAACAAATAATTATACTAACTTAGATAAAAAAATACATTTAAGTTTGGTGAACTCTTGTAATACAAGGAAAAAAGATTTCTAACCTAGACAAAAATAAAGTAAACCTAAGTGTATCCTAAAAATACAAAAATAAAAGAGCCAAAAATTTTGCACATTAATTAGCACTGCATTTTTAGGCTTGGCACGGTACAATTTAGGTGACCGAGAGATAACAAAATTTAACATGACTAAGAAAATAACAAAACTGTTTATTTTTAAATAAGAAAAAATATGATGGACACTAGTAGGTATCAATCTAATTAATAAAAATGGCATCCAAATTCATGTCAAGCATGACTGGAACCAGTGTGGTGCAGGTACACCTACACCTTCCACCAACTAATCTAGGCTCAATCTCTAGGGACATCGACTAAACAAATTTTTTTAACTAGAGTTACATCCTATTAATTTTTAACATGGTATGCCCTACTTGTAACATACCAAATTTGGTAACCAAACTCTTGAGCATGAGAATGTGTAAATTTTTAAACTTTTAATGCATGCTAGTATTGTTTGCAATTTCTAGAGATTATTTGAATTTTTGATTGATTTTAAATTTTGCAAAAATTAATTAATAAAGTATGAACTTAGCTTACACATAATGCAATTTCAAAATAAATTAAAGTGCATTTTTAAATTGAATTACCAACCTAAGAGTGAATTGAAATTTGAATTTGAAACTAAAAGAGCAAAGAAAAGAGAAGAAAAAATAAAAGAAAAATATTCATATAGTAATCGAGCCGGCCTATTTCCTTTCTTCTCCCATTAAGCCCACCTCTCTCCCAGCCCACCAGCCTCTTCTCTTTCTCCATCTTGCCCGACCTACTCTAGTGCACCCCTCCTTCATTCTTTCCTTCTATCTCGCGCTCGCACGTCACCTCCGCTATAGCCACGTCGATCTCCTATGCCACCACAGCGTCGCCGTCACCTCACCCACACCTCAAAACCGTCTGCGCCCACGCCCTCCACTACCACTGCGTCACCTGAAGCATCTAGGCTCCTAAAAGTGGTTTTGGTAATTAATGACGATCATGATTAAGGGACTAACGTGTTTGTGAAGATGATTGAAATGTTTAGTCCCAGATTTGAAGGATATCATGGAAAAGACAATGAAAAGCATGCAAAGATAACTTTGTATGGATATGGCTCAAGGCAAGGGTCAAGGGAAAGGTATAAAATAGTTAAAGGACATCTTTTATAGATTTTACTGATGTTGGTGTATGCTAAATTAAGACCAGATTGATAGGCTAGATGCTATACAATTAAAAGGGATCATGAGTAGTAGCTTCATGGTAATCTTATACTACATTGATCAATCTTAATGCATACATGTATTTGAAATTGTTTTGTTGCCCTCTCTGCTATATTTTCTCTGAATCCGGTATGACCACCATTGACACAGCTATAGTCGGTACTACCGAGAATTACATATTGGTGTGTTTTCCAAAGAAGTGCTGATTTGGAGTTCTTCTAAAATGGTACTACTACTGTTCTTTACCAGTAGCGTTGCTGCATTTTGACCGCACCCCATGTCCAGTACTACCGCATCTTTGTTGGCGGTAGCTATTTTCTAGAGAGATACATTTTTGAAACATTTTCTCTTTCTGAAAAATAGTACTACTGCAACATAAGTGTAGTACTACCGCTGAATTTGTACAACCAAAGCATGTGAGTGCGGTATGACCATAGCATAAATGTGGTACTACCACTAGGCACCGTCAAGTACTGGGATTAGGAGGTGAAGGAGGGGGTATTCCCTGGCAGGGGAGCTCAGGCGGATGCCATGGCTCACCTAAAGGGTGGGTCCACCCTTGATCGGCCCAGTTTGTAAGTTAAATGTCCGGTTTGTAAGTTAAATGTTTGTATGGACTATTTACACTATGTAATATTAAAGTATTGAATGTGCTTCCACGATGTATGTATTGTTGTAAATAATGTGGTATAAACATATATTTAGATTTAATTCCAGTATAAATAAGAATAATTAAAGCGCACTTCCAATAGAGTATAAATGACAGAAATTGCATATAAACATGTAATTCTACCATGTCATTTATATAAGAGCATAAACTTTAAGTATGAAACATGATGAATGATAAAAGGATCATATTCTTTAGTTTCACGACAAAGCAATCAGTTATATCAACCTAAAGCTCAGTTTTAATTGATTTTATACTCTCTGAAGTAGAGTTGCTCAAGACTTAAACATGGGCTTCTCAATACTATGTCAATGCTCTTCACCAAGTGATATGACAAATAGAGATTAAATTTGAGCTCTAACCAATGCATTCACTATCACCAAAATTTTGCATATACAAAATATAGCAACTTCTAAATTTCGGTATAACAGAGGTCTAAAGATTATATGGCAGTATTCTGTCAAGAGTTTAAGTTGATCGGTTAAATGATAACATAGTCATAGAGACTTAAGTCATTAAAGGAGAAAATCCCTTCTATTCATATCTGAAATCAGAATACTAGCTACGGCATACCAAATAATCACAAGGCAATAAGACCAAACTGACTGACTGAAATAGGAACTGAAAGTGCTATGGATTAGATAGTAGAAAGCATCAAAGAATGAGCTCGATTTTAACCTAGATGTACAGATTACTTTCAATATTCGACAGATTTCATCATAGAGCTTTAAGCTGAGCCCACTAGGAAACAATGTCTCCTAGTACTAGACCATATATCAGAGATTAATGAACTAGCATAGCTCACAATGTTTGCAATCAAAAGAACCAAAATACTCACGGTGCAGATGGCACTCAAAGCCATCTAGTAGTGAACCAAGCCAGCGGTAAGCAAATCACCGACAAGAACCAGGGCAACGCACACCCGAAGGTGATGACCTAGAAAACCTAGCATCCCTCTATGCCGCCGCGAGAGAGGAGCGTGGTAGATAGAAATACAATGCCCCTTTGCCGTTCAAGACACACCAGAACCATCTAAGTCGAGGGAAGGAGATGGCGCACAAGGACGCCGAGAAACACCAGCCTAGGGCACCTCGCCGCCGAGCACCAGGAACCACAAATCACCACCGAGACAGCGGTTACCAGTGAAGAAGAGGCCCCAAGGACCAATATCCAGAGCCAAAGTGGGAAGGAAAAAGAGGGGATTGAAGAGATAGAGCTCACTATTTTTCGATGCAACTCATGGGAGGGGCAACCTCCTTATATAGCCGTGTGGAGGAGGGAGAGGGGCTCGGCGTGGTGACCACCAACGCCCGAGGCTGAAGCTCCTGTGCTGCAAGTGCCACCAACGCCGTCGCATCACACCGAAGACGCCGCCGCCCCTCCTGGAGATCGGATCTGCCGAGTGACGCCGCACAGGAGGAGACTAGGTCTCCTCCCCTTATCTCTTCGCTCTGGCTCACCGACAGGTGGGGCCCCTTTTTTCCTTTCTTTTCGTTTTCATTTCTTTCTTTTCTCAATTGGGAAACTACCAGAATGCCCTTGAAATACAACAGTCCCTACTAATTTATCAATTGATAAAAATATGCTCAAAGGCTTGTTTAATATACAACTGTTCGACAATGGGTACCTTGCGGGTTTGAACTCAAAGCTTAGCAGTAAGGACAATGACTTTGTATAGACAAAGGAGGAAGTTGCCTTGATTCAGTGCCTTGGTGTGAGAGTTTTCACCCTAGTTACATCATGGACTAGCGGTTTGGTCTTTTCCCTCTCGGATTGGGACGTTATGGTCATGTCCCTATATCTAGCTCATGAGTACTTAAGGAAGCATACCCTTGTCTTCCTTTGATCACGACCTCATGACCATACTTAAGTAGGTGAATTCTCTAGGATTTTCCTATATAACGATTCCTCAAAACCATATAGGTATTGAATTCATTAAGAGCTTATTACTTAACCTTCCATACAGACGAGAGCACTGCAGCTAATGGGACCTACTAGATGTGCTCTCTAATCTCGCACAATTTGTTGTCCAAGAGCCTACTTCATGGGATCTCCAATCTTCTAGTATATGTTACCACCAATATGAGCCTTTGCATGGGTATGAGCCCCATTCCCTTATACGTTGCAAGGATGACCTTCCACACCAATCCTTTAGTTAAAGGATCTACCAAGTTCCTTTCAGATTGGATGTATTCTACAGAAATAACACCCGTCTCTCTAGCATACCTTATCGACTTAAGTCGCCTCTTTATATATTTTGAGGACTTCATATTGTCCTTCCTACTCTTCGCCTTAACCAGAATGGTTTAGTTATCGCAGTAGGTCAATATAGTTTGAATTGGTTTTTCTAGAACGGGTAGGTCAGAAAGGAGTTCTCTAATCCATTCTGCCTCTACTACAGCTGAATCAAGCACTACTAACTCAACTTACATGGTGGATCGTGCATGGATAGTCTGTTTTGATGACCTCCATGAAATAACCACACCCGCTAGAGTGAATATATAGCCACTCGTAACCATCATGTCATCCGAGTCATTGATCCAGTTAGAATCACTGAAGCCTTCCAAGACTGTTGGGTGGCCAGAATAATGTATTCCCATGTTTGAGGTCCCTTTCAAGTATCTGAGTATCTCTCTAGTGCTATCCAATTATCATCTCCTAGATTGGATGTATAACAACTCAATCTACTTACAGCATATGAGATGTTCGACCTCATTGCACTAGTTAGATACATCAAGGATCCAATTATTTGAGAATATTTAAGCTAGTCTTTTCCATGTTCAGTGTTTTTATGTAGCTTTGCATTTGGATCATAGAGTGTGGCTGCTAGCTTACAGTCCATAAATCTAAATCTGGTTAGAACCTTATCCACATAATAGGATTGTGACAGAGTAATCTCATTCTCACCTTTTATAGCTTGATACTTAAAATAACATCCTCTTCACTCAGATCTTTCGTATCAAAATTCTTGGAGAGGAAGACTTTATTATATTGATTACATCCATGTTGGTCCCAAAAAGCAATATGTCATCTACGTATAGACATAGAAATAACACCTTTGCCCTTATTGAACCGATAGTAGACACATTTATTGGCTTGATTCACACAAAAGCCAATCGAGGTCGTCGTACTATCGAATTTCTCATACCATTGTTTGGAAGCTTGCTTTAAGCCATACAAAGATTTAATCAATTGACATACTTTTTCTTGCCCTTCAACCACAAAACCATCAGGTTATTGCTTATAAAACTCCTCATCCAACTCTCTATTTAGTATGTTTTCTGGATTCTTGTAAATAATGCGGTATAAGCATATATTTAGATTTAATTCCAACATAAATAAGAATAATTAAAGCACATTTCCAACAGTATAAATGACAGAAATTGTATATAAACATGTAATTCTACCATATCATTTATACAGGAGCATAAACTTAAAACATGGCCCTCTCAATACTATGTCAAAAGGAATCAATTATAATAGCCTAAAGCTTCGTTTTAATTGATTTTATGCTCTCTGAAGTAGAGTTGCTCAAGACTTAGAACTTGTCCCTCTCAATACTATGTCAATGCTCTTCACCAAGTGATAACACAAATAGAGATTAAATTTGAGCTCTAATCAATGCATTCATTGTCACCAAAATTTTGCATATACAAAATATAGCAACTTCTAAATTTCAGTATAACAGAACGTCTAAAGACTATATGGCAGTATTCTGTCAAGAGTTAAAGTTGATCAGTAAAATGATAACATAATCACAGAGAGTCAAGTCATTAAAGGAGAAAATCCCTTCTATTCAGATCTGAAATCAAAATACTAGCTACGGCATACCAAATAATCACATGGCGTCAGAATACTAGATACGGCATACCAAATAATAGCAGGGCAATAAGACCAAACTGACTGACCGAAATAGGAACTCAAAGAGCTGTGGATCAGACAGTAGAAAGCATCTCAGATTGAGCTCAATTTTAACCTAAATGTACAGATCACTTTCAATATTTGACAAATTTCATCATAGAGCTTTAAACCGTGCCCACTAGCAAACAATGTCTCCCAGTACTAGAGCATATATCAGAGATTAATGAACTAGCATAGCTCTCAATGTTTGCAATCAAAAGAACCGAAATACTCACGGTGCAGACGGCACTCAAAGCCGTCTAGAAGTGAACCAAGCTGGCGGTAAGAAAATAACTGACAAGAACCAGGGCAAGGCACATCGGAATGTGCTGACCCAGAAAATGTAGCGCCCCTCTATGCCGCCGCTAGAGAGGAGCATGGTAGACGGAGATACAATGCCCCTTTGCCGTTCAAGACACACCGGAACCAGCAAATTCGAGTGAAGGAGATGCCGCACAAGGACACCAAGAAGCACTGGCCTAGTACGCCTCTCCGCTGAGCACCAGGGACCACAAATCACCACCGAGACCGGTAGTTACCGACGAAGATGAGGCCCTACGAACCAAAATCTAGAGCCAGATTGGGAAGAAAAAAATAGGGGATTGAAGAGATAGAGCTCACTATTTTTCAATGCAACACACGGGAGGGGATAGTCGTGTGGAGGGAGAGGGGCTCGGCGTGGTGGCCACTAATGGCCGAAGCTGAAACCCTCGGGCCGCACGTGCAGCCGGTGTCACCGCATCTCGCCGAAGACGCCGCCCTCTTGGAGATCGGATCTACCGAGTGACGGCCGCACGGGAGGGGACCTATCTTCGCTCCAGCTCACCGACAGATGGGCCCCCCTTTGTTCGTTCTTTCTTTTTCTCAATTGAGAAATTACCGAAATGCTCTTGAAATATACTATCTACAAATCTGGAAATAACACGATAAAACATAGAGGATTTCATATTGCTAATCCAGAGCACGACATTACTCCCGTTAATTATTGTTGACGTCCGAGATCTTAGGTCTAAGTCATGATCGTCATCGGAAAAAAAAAAGCGTCTGCGTCATGAATAGGGTAGCCCTTACGCGAGAACAAGACTAACCAGAGGATTGATTCACTCAAGGAGGCGGCCGAGGCGGTCCACGTCTTCACCGACGGCACCGAGGCAGGGTCCTCCAGACTGTACGTGCTCTTGTTGCTGACGATCGCATCGAGCCGGTCGTTGATGGCCGCGATCTTTCTGGAGAGGTTATGCCGGACGCGCAGCTGCGTGGTGACGCCGGCGAGGAAGCCGATAGCGGGGCGGAACCAGCCGGGGTACCGGGATAGGTCGATCCGGACGGAGTACTCGTCGATGGCGTCCTCGGCGCTGAACGCGGCGTCGCGGGTCTGGCGCACGAGCACGCGCATGAGCTCGCCGCCGCGGGCACGGAGGCTGGGCTCAGCCTCCTGGAGGAAGGCCAGCAGCCACATGAGCTTGTCGCGGAGGCGGAGGATGTCGCCGCTAACGGCAACCAGCGCCTTCCCCTCACTCAGGGCGAGCTCCTGCAGCTTGCTGACCAGCGGCCCAACGATCGCCTCCGCCATTTTGGTTCTTCCTCGGTCACTAGCGAGCCTATTACTTCTGTTAGTCCTTGTACCGTACGTTGCTGTATGGTGTGTACTGAGCAACAATTAGTGGCATGCCGCGGGTCATTTATATAGGCACCAGCAATGATGGGTACCCAATATTCACCATGTAAGGTAAAAAGATAATTTTAGTTTCCTACAACCTAATGAATCGACAATGACATTAATCACCGTATCAATATAATAATCTATGATAAAATAGTTCATCTAATTATATATTGATCATCGTTCGTTTGACCATGCAAAAGTAGACATAATATTTTTTCTACAAAACATAAGGAATTATAAGAACAACGAGAGTATTATCAAGAAAGTCATCCAATTTTTAAAAGACAGTGCGTAGCATAAATTCAAATTAAATAATATTATCTATTTTAAAAATATTATTTTACACCGTTTGATATATATATATATATATATATATATATATATATATATAGGAAAATACATTCTACACCCGGGTGTAGTTACACCCACCTCTAATATACCACCTAAATAAACTTGAAATACTCCTTTATCACTTTAGGTACATTTGTATACTAATTATAAGATACTCTAATGTGAACTACACGAAAAACTTGTAAAGGAGTTCATAGTTTTTAGCGTATTTTGTAAATACCCTTATATACGCGTATGAAAAAGAGTATATCCAAAAATGTACATACCACTTCGAAAATTGTTCATACCACCTAGATGGTCTTAAATACTTGTATACTACACGCACATACCCTCCGATTCGCGAGATATTCCTACATTGTGAGATACGATATAGGGTATAACTACACCCGAGTGTAGAAAGAGGCTTCCTATATATATATATATATATATATATATATATATATATATATATATATATATATATATATATATATATATATATATATATATATATATATATATATATATATATATATATATGAGCGCAGCCCTTGATCCACCCATAGTGCTACCGGCCTAAAATCTACTCGCACTCTCTCTGTACTAATCGAATAATTTATTTCGTAATCTACCTCAACTTACTAACCGAATAAGTATTTCCTAATCTATGAAAACTAAAAATTCCATGTACAAGTCATCCGACATCTGTACGCAAAAAATTCAGACAGCGTCCACCGCCACACGGCTGTCGCCCGGTTCGCATTTCCACGAACTGCGCGTGGGCCCATCAAGTGGCAGCCAGACAGTGCATGCATCGGTAGTACAATAGGGAACATGGTCGGACCCACAAAGCAATGATACGACGATGTTGATGTGCAGCAATAGTCAGACCTGTCCTCCCAGTATTCTTATCCATGTACACGTAGCATATCAATCAGGAGTAGGGGTGAAAAACGGTAACGGATAATTCGTATTATCCGATATTCGTATCCGAGAAAATACGAATATGGTAAGCAAAAATTCGTATTCGAAAATATTCGTATTCGTATTTGAGAATATTCGTATCCATATTTGAGAGTATTCGTATTCGCATTCGTATTCGAGAATATTCGTATCCGTATTCGAGATTATTCGATTCATATTCGATCCGTTTTTAGAACCCATGAAAAATTCGTATAAATTTTGTGATTCAAAATTTGAATTTAGGTGGTTTAAAACCGTGTACCGGTCAAAAGCGGTGAAAATCGGCAAAATCGCTAGGAACTGCTTTTATCCGATATTCGTATCCGAGAAAATCCGTATTCGAAAATATCCGTATTCGTATTCGAGAATATTCGTATTCGTATTTGAGAATATTCGAATTCGTATTCGTATTCGTTTTAAAAATATGGATTCGTATTCGTATTTGATACTATTCGACCGTATCCGATCCGTTTCCACCCCTAATCAGGAGAATGGCCCAAAACAGCATACTGGCACGTTTTAAAGAAAGCGTATTTCTGGATGTTACAAATCTATCTATTTAGAACGAATCTCATCGCTCCTAAATTGCTTCTGATTTAGAATGATTACTCTATTGCACTTTACATAATTTGATGATCTCGCTTCTTATATCATGTTCAATTTTTTTTCATGATTCTAATTTGTTTTTCGGTACTTTGAAGTATTCCTTTAACTGAGAAATACAAAAGACAACAACAAATCGGAGTGGTACATTTTTAGTCGCATGCAAGCTCTGGGTTAACTTTAATTGCCCTTATCCTATCGATTAGTTCAAAATTCCACCAAAAAAGGCTTAACTTCTGCAAATGTTCATCCGAGAAAGACATATTATTTCAACTTTTAAAAAATATTTGATTCCAAAATCATATGCCACAAATGCACCTTATTGATTTCACATTGATTTCAATAAATAATCACATAAACTTTTATTCTTGGCTCTAATTTGAATCGACGGCAAACCATATAATTTATTTTAACAAGAATCTAATAACATTGTAATTTGTGGTTTCCACCAATTGTTTTATGATCATTATCTAATCCAACAGATCCATAACTCTGATCAAATAATATAAAATTAATCCAACCTTTTAGTAATTATCAATCAATTTTATGATCATCTAAGTAATAATTTAATATTCATTAATCCACCAACATCAATCTCTTGATAATCATCATTTTGGTTCCACCAAATTTGAATGAATTCAAGTAGCTCAATTAATTCTTATCAAACAATCTCTCAATTAATTCTTATCAGATAATCTATCTCCCATAATTAATTTAAATCCTCCAGATAATCCATTTGAACATCCTTAAATAATCTAGTTAATCCCATTAGTTAAAATCCAATTATCTAGCAATGATCTATTAAATCCACCAAATTTAAATTGACATATCAAAGTCCACTTTGCAATGATAAAATTAATCCACCAAGATATCTAATTGTATTACCTTATAGAATTCCACTAGTATCCACTCATCATCAATAGGTCCATTAAACTCTGATAATCAATTAACTCCACAAAATTCATCCACTCTTCATAATTCAACCAAATCACCCAAAATTGATATCATCAATTGTTTATGATAATTCAACTTATTAATCTTTTAATCTCTCCCTTTACTGGATCAATCTCTTAATACTAATTCTCCAACGATCACAAATAATCCCTTCAACAAAAATCTTGTTTTACATCCAATTTCTCCTTCCATTCCTAGATAATAAATCCAAGGCAAAGTTTAGACTTTACCCATGATCTAATTAGCTCTCCCAAATTTTAACTTTGTATTTATTCTCTAGTCAATCCACAAAGATGATACTCTTCAGATTTATTTATAATCAATTGTATCCACAAATATACCTTTTTTTTTATCTCAATCCTCTCAAATATTATCCAATCTTGCCGATTCTACATCCAAATATATCACGCTAGCAATAATTGTCCAAATTACCTAACTTGACATCCATCGATTATGGCAGATTTCCCGACATGAGTACTTTCCATAAATTTGCGATCTTCCATATATTATTTTCCAAGCTTGAACTGTGATGGAAGAATTACAGCTTGCACTATCGAAAGTGGAAATAGGGTTAGCACAAGGTAAGAGGGAAGTAGCATAGATAAGAGATTATGGGAAAACTAAACAACATCACAAACCGACACACAAGAGAGAAGCAAACAACGACTAGGAGAAGTTTAGCTTGAAATTAAAATAGTTTTTAAGGACTTTACTTAGGTACTACAACTAAAGAACTACTCCTCGCTCCTTTATGATGACACGCTTCTCTAGGTGCTTTTTAGATGCAACCTCACTGAGCCATCTATATAAATTACAAAGGAAAGTGGATCCAATTACCATTCCAAAAGGTGAATAAGCAGATAGATAAGGAAGAATACCATGCGAAGGTAAGGATAGAAAGACAAGAAAAGACGAGGGTAGCACATTATTAAATTTTTATTTTATAAAATAAATATTGAAGCTCTTCTACTAATGACCATTCCAACTAGGTCATGTCCTATAGTCAAATTGGCTCTGATACCATCTCTGTCGGGACCCCGGACTTTTGAATCCGGACCCTCTGTGTATTACTGCACTAGTCCCAGATCAAAGCTAGTGTACACAGTCAAATAGTGATGATTACATAACCAACAACGCTTTATTACAATAATAGGAAGTACAGACCATATGACCTCTTTATTACAACTAAGATTTCAAGACCTCTCAAACTCCCAAAACATAGCGGAAGCAAAAGAAATTCTGATGATGACCCATCAATACGCCACAGGCAACTGGAGAAGCGCAACCTAGAACTCCGAAAAGCCTTCGTCGTATCCACATGCGAAGTAGTCGTAATCTACTTTTTGACCTTCATAATCCTCTGAGATTTGTTTTGAGTGCAGCATGTGAGTACATAAAGTACTCCGCAAGTCGTGAAAAAAATGCAGTAGATGCAGGTCTTAACAAAGGAAGGTTAATATGATTCTTTTGCACAAAACAATATTTTATTTCAAATACCATTGAATATTTTTGAAGGCATTAATTTAATAAATTAATTGATTTAACAGAAACTATCAAGAACTTTCTAGTGAAGGTTCCATCCACCTACACTAGTTGACCGGCTCTAACCGCCAAAGTTCGAGACTACGTGTTCCATCCACCCGCACTGGCTCCATCCCCCAGGACACACTTTCGAGAGTTCTATCCACTCTCGAGTTCCCAAACTTTTACTTTAAAACCAAAACCAAAAATCTACCATTTGAAAGCGCACCTTGCCCGCCCTTGATCATGGGCATGGCTATTTGAATAGTTTTTACATTCTGTAGAGGTTGTACAGCTTTACCTACAAGAGATAAGTCATCTTAATAGCCAACATGCTTCCTTAGGCATGAGACCCAGATAATTTATCACAAAGCCTTTACCTTACTCCGATCTAACTAGACACCACCTGCTGATGTTTCACCGCTGAAGGGTTAAATCCACCACAGTTAGAAGCCCCCTCTTACGCCGTATGAGTACAGTAAATCTCTGTGCCTCACTGTGAGTAAACCAGTACACCTTGGCACCCACTTACCACTGGTGATATCTGAACTAAACCTTTGCAAGTTAATCAGCTAGATCGTACCCATATAGACTTGTGGTTGTATAGTAGTGCCCAGTTTAGACAACCACAAGCGTCGGTCCTTAATTGACTAGGGCGGAACATTCACAATTCAAGTTCTCGTGCTAAATCCGCACCAATCCAATCTTACCATCCGCCCAAGTCTAAAACAATTTTCACCATTTTATTTTAGTTTAAAAACAACAGCAATACTTATTGCCACTAAATTATTTAAATAAAAAGATTAAATCATACATATCAATTTTCCACCCGAAGGGTTATACTGACCGATTAGCTTGTCTACTTAATATTCCGGTATGGGACAGACCTGGCCGAATAATTTGTGAAGTTGCAACTTGATTTCGCTATAGGCTGAATGTGAGCGTGGCCCAGGCTGCGAGATGTCTCACATGGCACAAGAGAGAACTCCAACGTGTGGATTCATGTTGTGGTGAAAACTTAGTAGCGACGTGATTAAGTTGACAACGGAATATTGTAATGGCTCTGTTAAATCAGTACCAGCATATATTCTATTTGTTTCTAGGGCTTCTCATTCCTTCCTATCGGGAAAGTTTGTTGAAAGGCTCAAGTTAGCAACATATAAGTTAAAGAGACCTATGGTAGTTAGTTCACCCGAGAGACCCTTAATTGCTACATTAATGAGCCCTGGAGTAGAAATCACCATGGAGGATTTTGGTTTCATAACAAACCTTATGGTACTACCATCGTAGACACTGGATATCATCTTAAGGATGGACTGGTTTGTAAAATACCAAGGGATGATAGATTGTACCAATAGAAGGGTAATACTTACTAAGAGCCCAGGATTAATAGTAAAAGTTAATATAGACAACCATATCGCTTGGGATGCACAATCCACCACCTTAAGGCCATGCACTTAGAATCAACACCAGTAGTCCAAGAATACCCTGAGGTATTTCTAGAAGAATTGCCTGGCATGCCATTAGATTGAGACATAGAACTCGTCATCAGTCTAATTCTAGGGACCACCTCAATTACCAAGAGACCATATAGAATGGCTATGGATGAGTTTGAAGAGCTAAAGATACAAATTGAGAACTTGTAGGAGAAAAGATTCATTAGACCTAGCTCTTCACCATGGGGTTCACTAGTACTTTTCATAAAGAATGACTGTACTGCCAAAATGTGTGTGGAGTATAGATCCCTCAATGATGTGACCATCAAAAACAAGTATCCCTTTCCCCCCATCGACGATCTATTCGATTAGCTTATAGGAGCCACAATATTCTTCAAAATAGACCTAAGGTCAGGGTACCATCAGCTCAAGATCAGACCTGAGGATATCCCTAAAACAGCCTTCACCATCCGATATGATTTGTACGAGTTTACAGTCATGTCTTTAGTTTAACTAATGCACCAACTTACTTTATGAATCTCATGAATAAGGTATTCATAGAGTATTGGATAAGTTTGTGGTGGTATTCACAGATGACATCCTGATCTACTCCAAGAATGCTGAAGAGCATGCTGAACACTAGCGATTAGTCCTAGAGAGGCTTAAAGAGCACCAGTTATATGCTAAGTTCAGTAAGTGTGAATTGTGGTTGCACAAAATCAGTTTTCTAGGGCATATCATATTCGATGGAGTCGCAGTCGACCCAACCAAAGTAGAAGCTATCTTGGAATGGAAGCAGCCCACTTTCGTAACTGAAGTACGTAGTTTCCTTGGACTCGCCAGATACTATAGAAGGTTCATTGAAGGATTTTCGGAGCTTACCAGAAATGACTCACTTTCTCAAAAAGGAGAAGTGTGAATGGGTAGAAGCCTATGAAAAGAGATTCCAAGAATTAAAGAACAAATTGACCTCTGTACCTGTGCTAGTCTTACCAGACATACACAAAGACTTTGAAGTATATTATGATGTTCTGCGCCAAGGTCTTAGCTATGTGCTCATGTAGGAAGGAAAAGTTGTGGTGTATGCATCCAGATAACTCCGTCCTCATGAAGATAATTATCTAACTTATGACCTGGAATTAGCATCAATAGTGCATGCATTGAAGATTTGGCAACATTACCTGATTAAAAACTACTGTGATACCTACATGGGCCATAAGAGCCTCAAGTACATCTTTACCTAGATAGACCTCAACCTGAGGTAGAAAAGAGGGTGGTCAGAACTAATGAAGGACTATGATCTAGACATCCATTACCATCTTGAGAAGGCTAATATAGTGACCGATGCATTAAGCCATAAGTTCTACTACAGTAATATCATGGTTCAAGAGTTTCAACCTAAGCTCTATGAGGAATTAGAAGCACTCAATATTGAGATAATAGAGCAAGGCATCATAGCTGCAATGGAAGTTCATCCAACCTTAGAAGAGCAAATCAAGGCCGCTCATGAAGGATACCTTGGAGTCTAGAGATTAAAGCACCTCATGGCTAAAGGAAAAGCCCCTAAGATGGATGAAGATCAGTAAGGCATCCTCTAGTGTGGGAAGCACCTCTTTGTCCCTCACCACCAGAAACTCAAGGACCTGATACTCGAAGAAGTCCATAGCTCAGCATACTCCCTGCACCCAAGGAATACCAAAATATATCAGGATATGATAACCATATATTGGTGGACTTGTATGACAAGAGACTTCACCGAGTTTGTGGCCTGTTGTGATGTATTCCAAAGGATTAAATTCAAGCACCAGAGACCCACGGTTCTACTGCAACTCCTACAAATTTCCAGTGGAAATGGGAGGAAGTTGGAATAGACTTCATCACTGGCCCGCTCTAAACCAAGACTGGATATAACTTTATATGTGTTATAGTAAACGAACTGAAAAAAGTCGCTCATTTCATCCCTGTTAAGACAACATTCGATGGAGATAAATTGGCCATATTGTTCATGCCCATATTTTGTGCTTACACAAAGTTCCCAAGAGGATAGTCTTAGACTAAGGTTCCCAATTCATCTCGCATTTCTGGTCAAGTCTCCATGAAACCCTTAGAACACACCTAGATTTTAACATGGTATATCACCCACAGATTGATGGACAAACAGAGAGGGTGAATCAAAACCTTGAAGACATGCTTTGAGCCTATGCCTTTGAATTCATTTTGGATTCGGAGAAATGTCCACCTTACATAGAGTTCTACAACAACAACTATCAATCTAGCCTGAAAATATCTCTATTTAAAGCACTCTACATAAGGAAGTGCCAAACTCCTCTCCATTGGTCAGAATCAAGAGAAGGATATATCTTCGAGTCGAATACCCTAAAACAGGTAGAAGTGAAAGTCTGCTTGATTAGAGGCAGACTGTCGGGACCCGGATTTCTGAATCTGGACCCTCTGTGTATTACAGCACTAGTCCCAGATCAAAGCTAGTGCACACGCACAAACAAAGATGAATCTGAACCAACAACGCTTTATTACAATAATAGAGAGTACAGACCAAAAAGGCCTCTTTATTACAACTGAGGTTTCAAGACCTCGCAAACTCACAAAAGATAAAGCACAGCGGAAGCAAAAGATAAATCCAGCGGAAGACCCATCAATACGCCACAGGCAATTGACTGGGGAAGCGCAACCTAGTACTCCAGAAAGCCTTCGTCGAATCCACACGCGAAGTAGTCGAAAGTTCCATCTTGAGCTTCATACTCTTCTGGGTATTATTTTAAGTGTAGTATGTGAGTACATAAAGTACTCCGCAAGTCTTGGGAAAATGCAATAGATGCAAGGCTTAACAAATGAAGGTTTTATGGTTCTTTTGCACAAAGCAATATTTTATTTCAAATACCATTAAATATTTTCGAAGGCATCAGTTTAATAAAGTAATTGCTTTAACAGAAACTATTGACAACTTTATAGTGAAGGTTTCAACCACCAACACTAAACAACTGGCTAACCGCCAAAGTTCAAAACAACGAGTTAAACTACTCACACTAAACAACTGGCTAACTGCCAAAGTTCAAAACCACGGGTTAAACCACCCACACTAAACAACTGGCTAACCGCCAAAGTTCAAGAAAACAGGTTACACCACCCACACTGGCTACACTCGCCAGTACAACTCCGGGAGTTCCAACCACTTCCAGCTTCCCAAAACTTTTATTTTAAAACCAAAAATAAAGATCTACCATGTGAAAGCATTCCTTGCCCGCCCTTGACCGTGGGCACGGCTATTCGAATAGTTTTACACTCTGCAGAGGTTGTACACTTTACCCACAAGAGACAAGTTATCTTAATAGTCAGCATGCTTCCTTAGGCATGAGACTCAGATAATTCATCACAAAGCCTTTACCTTACTCTAGTCTAGCTAGACACCACCACGAGGTTTCACCGTGAAGGGTTAACCACCCGACGAAGCCCCTCTTGCGCCGTAGTATGAGTACAGTAACCTGTCCCTCACCGTGAATAACCAAGAACCACGGTATCCACTTTCCATTGGTGGTACCTAAACTAGTCTATTATAAGTTAATCGCCTAGGTCGTACCCATATAGACATGTGGTTGTACGGTGGTGCTCGGGCGGACAAACACAAGCGTCGGTCCTTAATTGACTAGGGCGGAACATACACTTTTCAAGATCTCGTGCTAACCGCACCAATCCAAACCAACCATCCGCCCTGGTCTAAAACAATTTTCTCAATTTAATTCATTTCACATGAACAGAGGCAACACCATTTGCCATTCGATTCTGAATAACCAGAAGTCTAGATCATTGAAGTAACATTTCTCATTCCAAGGTTACCAAAGGTTATAAAGCATGTCTAAGCATCTTACTACCGATACAACAATTATCAAAGAATTTGTAATAATCTCAATAATGAGACAAAGGAAACCTAGGGTGTCAAAGGTACATGGTTATCAATGTCAAATGAGGGCATAACAATCATCGGTTTAACTATTACTTCTACAACAGAAATTATCATTTTATGTAACATAGCAATGCATTAACTTTTAAAATAATTTAAAAACATTTCTCAAACATAGGTTCAAGATGATCAAAGGAGACTTGCCTTTTTGCACGTGCCTGAATCTTCTTGCTGCTGCTTAGAACATTCTTTGGCGACATCGGATTCAACGCGCGAAACGACGAATACAAAAGAATAAATAAATACAAATAAAATCAGAAAAATATAAAATATATACTGGAGGAAAGGTTAAGATTTTAGATGAATTTAGGAGAAAGAATCAACGGATTCGGAGTTCGAATGAGGGAGAACGAGTAATTGGAAGTTTTAGATATCACATGAAATGATAACAAAATCCGAGAATTCCTTTTTAAACAGAACGGGATCGAATGGTTGCGAAGTGGTGGCGAACGGACAAAATGGAATAATGGAGATGAGGCAAAGGTAGTGACATGGTTACGGCGTCGAGGAACGACGGCAATCACTGGCGGTGAGGGGAAACGGCAGTGATGGCGATGTTGCGACAACAGCAGATTGGAGGGAGATAGTACCGGGTATGGAACGTGGAGATGTAGGGTGAGCACAGGCTAAAACGCGGCTTGGCAAAGCTAGCAAAATTGTCGTCTCAGCCGGAAACCCATCGGAGACGGCGCAATCGACGTTTGAACGATGTCGGGAAGGGAAAAGGAAAAACTTGATATCTTGATGCTCGGTGAGGCGAATCCAAAACCATTTGAAAGGTAGCTACCGGGTGGTTTGGCACGATGTGACGCGAACGGATTGGGGAAAACATCTCCGATAGATGGGGACACGAGATGCCATCGGCGCCATGGCGAGGTGTCGGAGGCAAAATTTGTGGAGGCTTTCGGGAAGCGGAAGGAAGCACGGCGTAGAACGCGGTGAGGCAAGTCTAAGAAAATTACAGTGCAGGCTAAATCGAGCAGAGGCGCGAATCGGCGTCGGGGTCAAAACAGACATTTTCGCGGAAAGTTCAATTTCTGACAATTGGCTCCACGAAAAATTAAATAAAATGGTAGATAAATTGCTTGGAGGTTAGGACACAATATGACGTGAACAAAAATCAAAGCGCTTACCGAAAAAGTGGTGTACGCGCGAAGGCAAGGTTTCAGCGTCTGGCTCGACCAGGTCGATGAGGACTCGGGGAGTCTTTGAGTGACGGCGCTGGAAGCATGGTGTAGAACGCGTTGAGGCGAACTCAACAGTACAGACGGCTCGGCCAACGGGCATCGGATGGTGGTGGAACACGGCGGAGAAGACATTCGGCGTCCGGCGGGTTGGCATCGGCATTCCGGGCAAACGGAGAGGAGTTAGAGGGTGAGGTTTGCGGCGAAACGAAGAGGGGAACGTCGGGAACACAATGCTCACCTCGGTTTTGATGGAACACCCACGGTCGGCGTGCAGCGAGGAGAGAAACGACGGCGCGGTTTGGCCACGGTGGTCCGGCGATGCTCCGGTGATGCTCCGGTGAAGGCGAGGGAGCACCGCGTGAAACGCGAGAAGGCAAAGCCAACGGTGTGGTCAAAGTGACCGGGCTCCACCAGAGGCGTCGCAAAGGCCGACGAACACCTTTCGGTTCACAAAAGTAAAATGGAGATTGTGGAGAGAAGAAAGGGAGTGGGGACTTGAAATTTTCGGGGGTGGATGAGGATTAGAAGGGGCACACGGTGCTCCCTTTCATAGGGGTGGAGGTGGACCGGAGAGGGAGATCAAGGAACGAATGTCTTTCGGTGGCGGTTCGTTTTCTCGTGAAAATGCACATAAAGGAGTGGGGAAACGGTTAGGAATGGAATGCTCTTGATGAGAGGAAGTTAACGCACTTGATTTCACGAAAAACGGTTGAGAAAATCAAAAGATATAGAAGTTTGAATAACCGGCGTCCATGGCGTGCCTGCGCGCTGCGCACGCGATGCTCTCGGGACGATAATGAACAGATGCAGCATCTGCTCATCCTCTCTCCCTTTTCTTTTTTTTCTTTTTTTTTTGTTTGGGATTTTAGAATTGAGCTCAAACAATTTCTGAAAAATCTAAAAAAAAATTCAAAACTTCGTTGAGACTCAAAGAACTCAAATAAAATATTTTTAGTAAATATTAATTTTTAATTTAATCTTATTAAATAAAAATTCTAATTAAGCTTTAGTTTAAACCAAATAAATTCAAAATTTTCAAATATTTGAAAATATGATATAAATGGATAGATTAGAATTTTATATGAATTTAGAAATTTGAATGGGCTCAATTGGAGTTAAAATGAAAAAGAACGGACTCTCGGAAGTTTAAAAAGAGAGAAAAGAATAAACCGATTTTCTGAAATTATTTTTGAGCTGAAAAATCAAATTATGACGTCATCAAGGGAAATGATTTTCAAATGAATTATTTTTCTAAGGAAAAGGAATTTATGACGCCATCAAGGATTTTAATTTTCTGACCAAATTATTTTTGTAAAGAAAAATAATTTTATTCATTGACCGGTTTTATCAGCGAGAGAGAAAAGAGAGAGAGAAAAGAGCGGACGGTCGGATGAGCGATGCGACGCAAGGAAGAAATCAAGACCGTCGGATGGAGAGCGAAGGAGTTAGGTGAAGATGGACGCACGAGATTAGATCGGGCCGCAGAGAATTAAATTTGATTTAGATTTTCAGAAAATACCAGAAAATTCAATAAAGCTCAGAAAAATATGAAATTAATTCCAAAAGTTCCAGAAATATTCAAAGAACTTTCCGAAGACATTTTGGACTTAATAAAAATATTTTCAACTACTGTTGGTATTTTGATTTTCATAGTTAAAATACTTTTTTTTTCAAAATAGATTTTAAAACTCCAGAAAAACTCAGAACACCAAATAAAGGACAACTAAATCCAAATAATTTATTTGAATTAGTATTTTTATAGAAAATCAAAATATCATTTTATTTAATAATTTTTTTAAGTTTTTACTTTAAATTACTTTTCAAATCCAGCTTTCTAAAAGTAGAAAATCAGGGCAAACAAAATTCAAATTTCACACAAACAGAACTCTTATTTTTATTTTAAACTAAATTAATTTAATTTTATATTAAACAAATTTTTTTCCCAAAATTTTGGAATAAACAGCTGGGCTGTTACAAGCTACCCACTTAGAAAGAATCTCGTCCCCGAGATTCGGACGGACTAGGAAAAAGAAAGAAGAGAGAAACTCAGCTCTTAGGTCTTCTTCTCGCTCCCAAGTTGCTTCTGATTCAGAATGATTACTCCACTGCACTTTGTGGAACTTTATGGTCTTGCTTCTTGTGTCTTGTTCAGCTTCCTTCATGATTATAACTTGTTCTTCGGTACAATTAAGTATTCCTTTAACTGAGAAATACAGAAGACAACAACAAATTGGAATGGTACATCTTTAGTCGGCTGCAAGCTCTGAGTTAACTTCAACTGCCCTTATCCTATCGATTAATTCAAAATTCCACCAAAAAGGGCTTAACTTCCGCAAGGGCTCATCCGAGAAAGACATAATTATCTCAACTTTTCAAAAATGCTTGATTCCAATATCATATACCACAAATGCACCTTATTGATTTCACAAATAATCCCACAAACTTTTATTCTTTGCTCTAATTTGAATCGACGACAAACCATAGAATTTTTCTAACAAGAATCCAATAACATTGTAATTTGTGATTTCCACCAATTGTTTTATGATCATTATCTAATCCAACAGATCCATAACTCTGATCAAATAATCCAACCTTCTAGTAATCATCAATAAATTTCAAGATCATCTAAGCAATAATTTAATTTTCATTATTCCACCAACATCAATCTCTTGAAAATCCTCATTTTGGTTCCACCAAATTTGAATGAATCCAAATACCTCAATTAATTCTTACCAGACAATCTCTCAATCTATCTCCCATAATTTAAATCCTCCAGTTTATCCATTTGAACATCCTTAAATAATCTAGTTAATCCCATTAGCTCAAATCCAACTATCTAGCAATGATCTATTAAATCCACCAAATTCAAATTGACATATCAAAGTCCACTTTGCAATGATAAAATTAATCCACCAAGATATCTAAAGGTATTATCTTCTAGAATTCCACTAGTATCCACTTATCATCAATAGGTCCACCAAACTCTGATAATCAATTAACTCCACAAAATTCATCCACTCTTCATGATTCAACCAAATCACTTAAAATTGATATCACAAATTGTTTATGGTAATTCAACTTCTTAATCTTTTAATCTCTTCCTTTACTGGATCAATCTCTTAATACTAATTCGCCAATGATCACAAATAATCCCTTCAACAAAAATCTTGTTTTGCATCCAATTGCTCCTTTCAATCCTAGATAATAAATCCAAGGCAAAGTTTAGACTTTTCTCATGATCTAATTATCTCCACCAAGTTCAACTTTGTATTTATTCTCCAGTCAATCCACAAAGATGACACTCTATAATCAAATGGTATCCACAAATACACCTTTTATCAATCCTTTCAAATATTGTTCAATCTTGCTAACTCTACAACCCAATATATCACGCTAGCAAAATTTCTCCAAATTACCTAACTTGACATCCACTGATTATGACAGCTTTCCCGACAAGAGTACTTTCCATAAATTTGTTGTCTTTCATATACTCTGGGTCTCCAAAAATTCTCCAAACTTGGATTGCAGTGAAAGAATTGGAACTTGCACTATTGCGGTAACTGGGGTTAGCACAAGATAAGAGGGAAGTAGCATAGATAAGAGATAAGGGGAAACTAACAACCACTAGGAAAAGCTTAGCTTGAAATCAAAACAGTTTTTAAGGATGGCTGTACTACAAGTATACAAGACTTGGTACAGTACATCTAGCACACAAACAAGTAGTATATATAGCGTTCTAAAATCGTAGGACTTTACTTGGGTACTACAATTAAAGAACTACTCCTCGCTCCTTCACGATGACGCGCTTCTCCAAGTGCAACCCTATTGAGCCATCTATAGAAAACACAAAGGGAAGGGGATACAATTACCATTAAAAAAGGGGATAAGCAGATAGAGAAGGAAGAATACCATGACAAAGGTAAGGATAGAAAGAAGAGAAAAGATGAGGATAGCACATTATTAAATTTTTATTTTATAAAATAAATTTTGAAGCTCTTCTACTAACGACCATTCTAACTAGGTCACGTCCTACAGTCAACCTGGCTCTGATACCATCTCTGTCGGGACCCGGATTTCTGAATCTGGACCCTTTGTGTATTACAGCACTAGTCCCAGATCAAAGCTAGTGCACACAGTCAAACAGTGATGAATACAGAACCAACAACGCTTTATTACAATAATAGAGAGTACAGACCAAAAAGGCCTCTTTATTACAACTGAGGTTTCAAGACCTCGCAAACTCACAAAAGATAAAGCACAGCGGAAGCAAAAGATAAATCCAATGGAAGACCCATCAATACGCCACGTGCAATTGATGGGAAGCGCAACCTAGTACTCGAAAGCCTTCGTCGAATCCACACGCGAAGTAGTCGAAAGTTCCATCTTGAGCTTCATACTCTTCTGGGTATTATTTGAAGTGTAGTATGTGAGTACATAAAGTACTCCGCAAGTCTTGGGAAAATGCAATAGATGCAAGGCTTAACAAATGAAGGTTTTATGGTTCTTTTGCACAAAGCAATATTTTATTTCAAATACCATTAAATATTTTCAAGGCATCGGTTTAATAAAGTAATTGCTTTAATGAAACTATTGACAACTTTATAGTGAAGGTTTCAACCACCAACACTAAACAATCAAGCTACTGTCAAAGTTCAAAACAACGAGTTAAACTACTCACACTAAACAACGGCTAATCGCCAAAGTTCAAAACCACGGGTTAAACCACCCACACTAAACAACTGGCTAACCGCCAAAGTTCAAGAAAACAGGTTACACCACCCACACTGCTACACTCGCCAAGACAACTCCGGAGTTCCAACCACTTCCGGCTTCCCAAAACTTTTATTTTAAAACCAAAATAAAGATCTACCATGTGAAAGCATTCCTTGCCGCCTTGACCGTGGGCACGGCTATTCGAATAGTTTTACACTATGCGAGGTTGTACACTTTACCCACAAGAGACAAGTTATCTTAATAGTCAAGATGCTTCCTTAGGCATGAGACTCGGATAATTCATCACAAAGCCTTTACCTTACTCTAGTCTAGCTAGACACCACCACCGAGGTTTCACCGTGAAGGGTTAACCACCCGCATGAAGCCCCTCTTGCGCCGTATGAGTACAGTAACCTGTCCCTCACCGTGAATAACCAAGAACCTCGGTATCCACTTTCCATCGGTGGTACCTAAACTAGTCTATTATAAGTTAATCGCCTAGGTCGCACCCATATAGACATGTGGTTGTACGGTAGTGCTCAGACTGGACAAACACAAGCGTCGGTCCTTAATTGACTAGGGCGGAACATACACTTTTCAAGATCTCGTGCTAACCGCACCAATCCAAACCAACCATCCGCCCTGGTCTAAAACAATTTTCTCAATTTAATTCATTTCACATGAACAGAGGCAACACCATTTGCCATTCGATTCTGAATAACCAGAAGTCTAGATCATTGAAGTAACATTTCTCATTCCAAGGTTACCAAAGGTTATAAAGCATGTCTAAGCATCTTACTACCGATACAACAATTATCAAAGAATTTGTAATAATCTCAATAATGAGACAAAGGAAATCCTAGGGTGTCAAAGGTACATGGTTATCAATGTCAAATGAGGGCATAACAATCATCGGTTTAACTATTACTTCTACAACAGAAATTATCATTTTATGTAACATAGCAATGCATTAACTTTTAAAATAATTTAAAAACATTTCTCAAACATAGGTTCAAGATGATCAAAGGAGACTTGCCTTTTTGCACGTGCCTGAATCTTCTTGCTGCTTTGCTTAGAACATTCTTTGGCGACATCGGATTCAACGCGCGAAACGACGAATACAAAAGAATAAATAAATACAAATAAAATCAGAAAAATATAAAATATATACTGGAGGAAAGGTTAAGATTTTAGATGAATTTAGGAGAAAGAATCAACGGATTCGGAGTTCGAATGAGGGAGAACGAGTAATTGGAAGTTTTAGATATCACATGAAATGATAACAAAATCCGAGAATTCTTTTTAAACAGAACGGGATCGAATGGTTGCGAAGTGGTGGCGAACGGACAAAATGGAATAATGGAGATGAGGCAAAGGTAGTGACATGGTTACGGCGTCGAGGAACGACGGCAATCACTGGCGGTGAAGGGAAACGGCAGTGATGGCGATGTTGCGACAACAGCAGATTGGAGGGAGATAGTACCGGGTATGGAACGTAGAGATGTAGGGTGAGCATAGGCTAAAACGCGGCTTGGCAAAGCTAGGAAAATTGTCGTCTCAGCCGGAAACCCATCGGAGACGGCGCAATCGACGTTTGAACGATGTCGGGAAGGGAAAAGGAAAAACTTGATATCTTGATGCTCGGTGAGGCGAATCCAAAACCATTTGAAAGGTAGCTACCTGGGGTGGTTTGGCACGATGTGACACGAACGGATTGGGGAAAACATCTCCGGATAGATAGGGACACGAGATGCCATCGGCGGCCATGGCGAGGTGTCGGAGGCAAAAATTTGTGGAGGCTTTTTGGAGAAACGGAAGGAAGCACGGCGTAGAACGCGGTGAGGCAAGTCTAAGAAAAATTACGGTACAGGCTAAAACTGAACAGAGGCGACGAATCGACGTCGGGAGTCAAAAACAGACATTTTCGCGGAAAGTTCAATTTCTGACAATTGGCTCCACGAAAAATTAAATAAAATGGTAGATAAATTGCTTGGAGGTTAAGACACAATATGACACGAACAAAAATCAAAGCGCCACCGAAAAAGTGGTGTACGCGCAAGGCAAGGTTTCAAAGGTCTGCTCGACCAGTCGATGAGGACTCGGGAGTCTTTGAGTGACGGCCGGAAGCATGGCGTGAGAACGCGTTGAGGCGAACTCAACGATGCAGACGGCTCGGCCAACGGGCATCGGATGGTGGTGGAACACGGCGGAGAAGACATTCGGCGTCCGGCGGGTTGGCATCGGCATTCCGGGCAAACGGAGAGGAGTTAGAGGGTGAGATTTGCGGCGAAACGAAGAGGAGAACGTCGGGAACACAATGCTCACCTCGGTTTTGATGGAACACCCACGGTCGGCGTGCAGCGAGGAGAGAAACGACGGCGCGGTTTGGCCATGGTGGTCCGACGATGCTCCGGTGATGCTCCGGTGAAGGCGATGGGAGCACCGCGTAGAACGCGAGAAGGCAAAGCCAACGGTGTGGTCAAAAGTGGCCGGGCTCCACTGTAGGTGTCGCAAAAGGCCGACGAACACCTTTCGGTTCACAAAAGTAAAATGGTGATTGTGGAGAGAAGAAAGGGAGTGGGGACTTGAAATTTTCGGGGTTGGATGAGGATTAGAAGGGGCACACGGTGCTCCCTTTCATAGGGGCGGAGGTGGACCGGAGAGGGAGATCAAGGAACGAATGTCTTTTGGTGGCGGTTCGTTTTCTCGTGAAAATGCACATAAAGGAGTGGGGAAACGGTTAGGAATGGAATGCTCTTGATGAGAGGAAGTTAACGCACTTGATTTCACGAAAAACGGTTGAGAAAATCAAAAGATATGGAAGTTTGAATAACCGGCGTCCATGGCGTGCCTGCGCGCTGCGCACGCGATGCTCTCGGGACGACCGCGCGGTACTGTTCATCCTCTCTCCCTTTTCTTTTTTTTCCTTTTTTTTGTTTGGGATTTTGGAATTGAGCTCAAACAATTTTCGAAAAATCTAAAAAAAATTTCGAAACTTCCTTGAGAGTCAAAGAACTCAAATAAAATATTTTTAGTAAATATTAATTTTTAATTTAATCTTATTAAATAAAAATTCTAATTAAGCTTTAGTTTAAACCAAATAAATTCAAAATTTTCAAATATTTGAAAATATGATATAAATGGATAGATTAGAATTTATATGAATTTAGAAATTTGAATGGGCTCAATCGGAGTTAAAATGAAAAAGAACGGACTCTCGGAAGTTTGAAAAGAGAGAAAGAATAAACCGATTTTAAAAATTATTTTTGAGTGAAAAATCAAATTATGACGTCATCAAGGGAAATGATTTTCAAATGAATTATTTTTCTAAGGAAAAGGAATTTATGACGCCATCAAGGATTTTAATTTTCTGACCAAATTATTTTGTAAAGAAAATAATTTTATTCATTGACCGGTTTTATCGTGAGAGAGAAAGAGAGAGAAAAAGAGCGGACGGTCGGATGAGCGATGCGACGCAAGGAAGAAATCAAGACCGTCGGATGGAGAGCGAAGGAGTTAGGTGAAGATGGACGACGAGACTAGATCGGGCACAGAGAATTAAATTTGATTTAGATTTTCGAAAAATACTAGAAAATTCAATAAAGCTCGAAAATATGAAATTAATTCCAAAAGTTCCGAAATATTCAAAGAACTTCCGGAGACATTTTGGACTTAATAAAAATATTTTCAACTACTGTTGGTATTTTGATTTTCATAGTTAAAATACTTTTTTTTCAAAATAGATTTTAAAACTCGGAAAACTCGAACACCAAATAAAGGACAACTAAATCCAAATAATTTATTTGAATTAGGATTTTATAGAAAATCAAAATATCATTTTATTTAATAATTTTTTAAAGTTTTACTTTAAATTACTTTTCAAATCCAGCTTTCTAAAAGCAGAAAATCAGGGCAAAAAAATTCAAATTTCACACAAACAAAACTCTTATTTTTATTTTAAACTAAATTAATTTAATTTTATCTTAAACAAAATTTTTTCCCAAAATTTTGGAATAAACAGCTGGGCTGTTACACAGACTCCAAGCTACCTAGTCAAGGTAGAAAAGCTATGTTGACAATCATCATAGGGAGATAACATTTGAAGTCGGAGACCATGTTTATCTTAAGGTATTACCACTTTGAGGAATCTGGAGATTCAAGATTAAAGGCATGCTTGCATCTAGATACATAGGCCCATTCCCCCATCACTGCCAGACATAGAGAAGTAGCCTACCAACTGGAGTTACCGAGGAGCCTTTCAGACATACACAATGTGTTCCACGTCTGACAGCTCAAGAAATGTCTGAGTACCCAAAGAACAAACCTTGATAGAGACCATCAAGATTCAAAAAGACCTGACATACCCAGAGCATCCAATCAAGATCCTCGATTTCATAGTCAGACTGTTCGCCTTTGCAAAGTCCAATGGAGCAACCACTAAGAGAGAGAAGCCACCTGGGAGTGCGAGGATCATCTCAGAATAAACTACCTATGCCTGTTCTCTGAGTAGTTTGATTCTCGGGGTCAAGATTCTATTTAATGGAGGTAGGATATGTAACATCCCATTTTGGAAAAATTTTATCTTCATTTAGAAAATCTCAAACCAAAATTTAATTCAAATTGTTTGAGTAGAATTTAGCCAAAATTCAATAATTTTAGAATATTTTCAAATCCCAATTTACCCTTGGCCTAGCTTAAGTCTACCCTTCTCTCTCTTGGGCCTAGCCCATTTGGCCCTTGCCCGGCCTGAAACGGTCTACGCCATCCTGGCATGCCAAAAGCACGCTCTCATCACATCTCACATGTGTTCGCGCCATGCTGGTCATGCCTAGAGCCTACACTGCCTGCACCACCGCCCATCACCTGTGCCTCTTGCCTCACCTCACTGTCCTATCGCTCTACTGCTCCACCACCTCCCTCGCTCGGCAATGCTGGCTGATCCCCCTTTTATCCTATTTTCTTCGAAGCCATACCTCCCGTCGTGTCTAATCCATGTCTGACCGCTCCTTGAGTAGTGTGCTGAGCTGCTACCCTACTTTTTCTCTACGCCAACCCCCATCGAGCCCATCGCCTGGTTCTTTGCCAACTCACTGCCCCAGCCAATGCACCACCATCATGGCGCCAATGGCACCGAGCCTCCCTCCTCCACTATAAAGCCACGCATCATCCTCCTCACACACATGTCCTCACCGCCAATTGAGCCCGAGAGCTCCCGAGCCCTCCTCGTCTTCGCTTCCAGGTGAACCGCTGCCCGGAGCAATTCCAATGACTTGTCGTGTCCTACTCTGATTGCCTACATCAGGAGCACCAACAAAAGATCACAATCTGCCTAGGGCCACGCCATTGCCTCTCCTCTTATCCGATGAGCTCTCCACATTTCTCACCTTGTCGTTGTTCAGCTGCACGTCGCCAGCTCAACCTCGTCATCCCGAGCTTAGCCGTCACCTTGGGTTTGTTCCTCATGCCCCATAGATGTTACTGTAGCATTGAATTGGAATCTAATAGTCTGTCATGCCATGGTAGGTGTTGATCTGCTACTCAGCTTGTCGCTGATAGCCTAAGCCTCAAATTTCTCTACACCAACTCGGCCGATGGGTCACCTTGTGCCCAGGGTTCTATTTCTGACCAAGCTATTGGCAGCCGAAGTCCCCCTTTCAGGCGACGAGCCGCACCTCACCCGCGAAGACTACGAAGCACTATAGCAATGTAGTTAAATTAGTAGGAGAGATTAGTTAACACTAATTCTTAGTAGTTAGTTTAGTTAATGGTTGCTAACGGTGGCCCCATTTCACTAAGTCATCCCTTAACTCAATGATGTGTGGACCCTCCCATTGCTTAAATCCCGTGAAAACTAGTTGAGGGAGTTGCAGCCACCGATGAGTGGGACGTGTGACTGTAGCTACCTTATAGGGGTCCCACCCAATAGCCACTCTCGGTTTTGTCCTTTAGAATTTTAATTCAAAATTTAATTTAGATCCTCCCAGACCCACATGTCAGTCTCAGTAGCATTTTCCAGTTAGAGAAAAATTCCAAAAAGAAATTAAATTCGTGGCCCCTCATGTCAATGAGAGTAACCTCTCTTATCATTCTTTTTCTCAAATTTAATCTTGATTTAAACTTCAAATTGCTCGTACTCACTCATTTTAACTCCAAACTTAATGAAATTTATTTTTAAATTTTTCTAAATTCAAGATCTAATCCTTTTACACTTGAATCACCTAATCCTTATCACCCTAGATAATGAATGGTAACTTTCCTAGTTATAGATCGTACTTAAGTGTCATACTAGTCTTACTTAAGTACCAAGGCTTTAACTTGTCCTAATCATCATCTTTAATCATGAAACTTGTTTTGGGTAGTCATCTAAGAGAAATGACTGGTTTAATTGAGATAATTTAGTTTATCCTTCTCAAAATCCTAAAACTTACTATTACCATATCTGGTCGGATGGTATGATGGTTGCTGCAGATGTAACATAAGAAATTGTGGAATGTGGCCTATACCGCACAAACAAATTTAAGGACTTAATCCTTCTATGACCTTCCATTCAGTACAAGTACAAGTCTATAATGGGTATGTTCTAGCTAAATAATTTGTATCCAACAGAGCAGGTTGCACCAATGGAGTGACCCACGAGTCGTATTATTGGTTTTAAGCCGTCATGGACATGGGTTGTGTCACTGGTGTAAGTTGCTGTGTGGCGCAAGAGGGGATCTAGGTGTGGTGGACATCATAGCGGGTGTAATTTACACTAGGAAATACATTGTTAAAGCCTTGTGATGATCTTATTGATTCACATGTCCAAGGTAATGTGTGAAACATACCAAGTTGATTATCTCTTATGGGTAAAGTGTACAGTTTCTGCAAAGTATAAAATATTCAAACAGTCGTGTCTATGATCAAAGGCGAGCATGCGAACTTACTTGAGTTAGTTTCTATTTCAAAAATCTTTGTGGGTGGGATAAAAACTCATCAGGCGGATGTAACTCTGATTTTGGATTTTCCTATGTGGATGTAACCTAGTGATGATGTTGGGTGGATGTAACCTAATGATGATATTGGGTGGATATAACCCTAGTAATAAAAAACTAGCATATGGTGGATGGAACCTACACCGATATTAATATGGCACACTTTCATTCTCTTTAATAAAATATAGTTTGGTTAAAGTGCTAAGTCATAGTGACCTTCTAATTATCTGTAATTTACAAAATTTTTCTTTTAGCAAATAAGAGAACTCGAGCCATCCTTGTTAAACCTTACATATATAAATATTGTTTCTGTGTGTTGGCTCGTGGAGCACTGTTACTTTTGCTCATCCTCGCTCACAAGTACTACGATGTTCCAAAAGCTGATGGTGAAGAATATGGAGGAGAGTAGAATAGTCCCTAATAGTCTATATCTCACCCCGGTCTAGCTAACTAAGGTAGTGTTCACGTACACCAAGATTATCCAGGTCTCTAGCTAATATCGATTGTACACAAACCTTCCCCAGCGTTTGCCTATGGCAGGAAGTGCCTTCTTGTTTTCGCTTCCGCTATGCTTTCATATTTTATGTATTGTATCATTTGGCCTAGTCGGCTCTACTATAAACTTGACACAATGTGGTTTATTTGAACACTAATGTTGTAATATTATTGTATTGTATGATTTATGTCCTGTATGAATTGATTTACTGATGTATCTGTGAGCACTATCTACTGATCCAGGGAATAGTGTAGTGGTATTCATAGAGGATTCTGGATTGGCTAAATCCAAGTTCGACGGTAGCAATTGAGAAAATTATCTAATACCGGTTAGAGAGGTGATTTGCAAAAGCGCGGTGGTCGCCTATAGTGGTTTATGTCATGTCTTGGAGTATGGAGCATCTTATCAGGCTATTGGAGCCATGTGGATGTTGTGTTTTGAAAAGTATGCAAGTGTGTGAGTGTAAAACCCATTTATGTGTGGGTTACCAGGTTTCCCATTTGTAAATGGTTGTATCCACTAATGTCTGGGTTGGTTGTTAGAGTTTGGTGGGAGGTGAGGAGCCTCCACAATATAAGCCCTTGTGTGTGTTGAGAGATGCTCTCTTGTGTGCTTAGAGAGAGCGGTTAGGGTTTCCTTGTATTGGAAGCTTTGTGTGTTGAGATATATGAGCTCTCTTGTGTGCTCTAGGATTACAACTATGTCCTCCATGAGGGAGTGGCTGTAAAGCTTTACTGTCAAAGTGCAATGAACATCCGAATTCTGTCCAAGTGAGTTGCGCATAGATTGCTCCTGCGCCTTTGATTTGCTTGGTTTTCTTGTTTAGATTTCATCTCATCTCGATGTTTCTTGGTTCCAAGGATGTGTAATAGGTGAAGATATCTCTTGGAGATCAGACTGCATCCATCTATGGATAGTTTTTCTGATTGCCCAGTTTTGCAAAAGAAATGGGTGATTTTGGAGTCTTGATCTTGAGGACAATTTGACTTAAATTCGTGTTGTGATCTAGTTTGCTATGACATGTGAGAAACCATTCAAGGTCATCTATATCATTAAGGACTCACGAGCAAGTGCAGATTGAAGTTTCTCTCTTTTGCCCAATTTTGGTGCAACATTCTTTGTTTTGGATAAAGGTCAGGACTTTGGCACTAATCTTCATGATCCAAGATTAGAATAGTTTCTTAACATCTTGGAGAGGATTTGTACCAAGTTTCATCCTGTTTGGATTTGTGGTTTAAGAGTTAGTCATTTTCTTTGTTGAGAGCCATGCTAATTTTTTCCTTTGTACGACGAGCGGTTAGACCACTATGACCCAAACGATCAAACTGCCTAGGCCTAGTCAAACCTGTGGCACTTGCGGTCAGACCACCCCCTAGCCGACGGTTAGACTAGTGAGACTGAAAGTATTAGGTGATCTTATGTCATTTGGTTCTTGGCTTTGGTGAAGCTTGTGAGTTCATCTTTTTCACTATATCGTGTGGCTAATACTACGGGGAGGTTTTAAGGAGTCATTCACCCCCTATGGCTCGTCATACTCGATTCTACAAATTTCTTTTTCTTAGAGAGGAAATTCCTTCCGTATGTATTGCACTTGGTGGTGGATTAAGTATCTATTGAGTTTTGACACTTGATTCGTTCAAGTGTGCGTCTCCAACTTGTTACTCTTGATGTTTGTCGACACTTAGATGGTTTGAAGGAGTGGAGTCAGTGATCTTCTCAAAAAGCATGTGAAAACGCCCAGTTGGTTGTAAAGGTTAAAGTTCACCTACCTAAAGCGGGAAAGAGTTAACTCAAGTGGATTGAGATGTTTGACATAATTCGTGGAGCCGGTCTAATTCATTTACGCTTATCACAACATGGAATAAGGGATCAACAAGTCTCCATCTCCGAACACTACGGCAAAAAGATCGTGTGTCCTTCTATGTTTTGCTCTCTTGTGATTATTTACTCTCACAATTTACATTCTTAGAATTAAATTGTTTGCTTATCACTTTAAGATTACAAACCTTGATGTAGACTTAAGTTGTCGGTGTACATAGTAAGCCTAGTTTATTTAAGTTTTAATTGTGCAAAACTGTTTTGACTTTTACTTCCGCATATAAAACTCAGTTTTGGCCACCTCTTCTAGCCGGCCGACTTAGGTTGTCGGTGCACATAGTAAGGCTAGTTTATTTAAGTTTTAATTGTGCAAAACTATTTTGACTTTTACTTCCACATATAAAACTCAGTTTTAGCCACCTAGTCTAGCCGGCCTTCTCAATCTTACACCCAGCCCCAACACCACCATCCTCACCCAACCCTGGTGTTGAGGAAGATGGGTGGGTGGCTGGCCTGGCATGTAGAGTTACGATGCCCTGTCGTCGTTGAGGTCTCATTGGTTAGTTGACTGCCGAGATCTAGATCCGGCGCAAGTTGGTGACATGATAAGGTGCATCAATCTTTCTCTCCTCCCTTGGACCACCTCTCGCTAAGAACCTAGATGGCCCTGTAGAGCACCCGGCTGGGCACCACGTCGCACATGCCCTTAGAGCACTATGTGTCGGGTGAATCATGACCATTTGATGACCAATCAAATCTGCGGTGAAGTGGCACTCTCGTAGGAAATGACAGATACATAAATGTTAACACATGATTCTGTTGGTGATATGCCCTAGAGGTAACATGGAGATGTTGAATATATCACATACTATATTTATGATACATTGCTTTGTTCCTTGAAATAGACATTATCATTATTGATCAATGAGTATGTGACTTATTCATGAGACTCTTAATGCCAAAATGTTGCTATTTCTAAATGATCCCTGATTATATTTCATATGAGGAACAAATATGATTCAAAGATCAGCATATGTATTGATTGATGATCATGTCTCATGGATCATGGTATGGAGATACCAAATCAATAATATGGACATGTGTTAGTGAACATATGTTGGATAGACCCGCCATGAGACACCGCAGAGATTCCATGTGTCATCGTTGGTCTCAAGTAGTGTTTATGTGGAATCCTTAGACTTGAGATCATCATGGTTCCCAAAGATGCGTAGTAGCTACTTTGGGACTACTAAACACTACTCAGAATCGGGTAGTCATAAAAGTAGTCTTTGGGTTTGCCATGAAACATGTAGTGGGATATGAATGATCAAGATAGAATTTGCCCTCCTTATGGGAGAGATATCTCGGCCCCTCGATGTAATGGATTATGAAAGTGCATGGCCATGCCAAGGTGATTGAGGAGTCAATCACGAGTTTATAATCCATCACGGAATCGAGAGAGTGATTGAGCTATTAAGAGGATGACACGGTCTCGCCTTGAGCTTAATCTATATCGTGAGGCAAAGGGATTAGTACATGAGAACATTACAGTTCACCGATATGATCTTTACGTATACTTTGGGGTTAATATGTCTTACTAGAGGCCGCTATTAACAGTGGTGACCGGAAAGGTGTTTCGGTCGCGACCAAGTATACGTGAACCTGTGGTCGCACACTTAACGGGTTGGAACACTAATTCGAATGTGATTCGGATATGGGCTCAATTCGGATAGAGATCCGGATAGACTCCTATTGGGCCTCGGTCCACGAGGCCCAAATGAGGAGGTCTATATATGGAGGCGAGGGCCGAGGGATGCACCGATAATCCCGAGCTAAACCGCCGCCACCTCCGAGCCAAACCCTAGCTGTCATGAGTGCCGGTACACTCGCGATCGGCGCCCACCCGGACGTGTGGATACCGGTGGAGGCGCCGCTCGTTGCGGCGTTGATCGGCATCAACAACCTCTGATTGGATCCGCTCGTGGTGTGGTTGATCGCGTGGAGGAGACGATCGGTTCGGGACGATCGACTACTTCAACTACTACTGACGCGTGTGGTTGGATCGGCTTCTCCAACTCTTCTTCACTGCTGCTGGCGTCTAGTGGTAACGATCCATGATCCTCCTTAAGCATGATGTCCTTGTGTGCGCGGTAGAAAAATTTTGTTTTCTGCTCTCGTAGCCTACGCGCGTTCCATTAGATTCAGTTGAAAGTAGTTACATGATTGTGGAAAATTGCAAAGAAAATTTATGATAACACTTTAAACAAGTTGTTGAGAAAATTATGAACATCCAAATGCCACAGACGCATGGGTTTGGAGACAAATACTTCATCGTTAGGGCAAAATACAGAACAAAATTATGAATCATGACCATTTCTTCCTGCCGTCGATGACGACCAGGTAACGCTTTCCACGGAGCCTCTGGATGCCAGACATTTAACCATTACTTTTTCTAATTATTGCTATATATTAGCAAAAAAATATTTAAAATTAGATATCATATACAACTCTAATACCTATGATTGGAAATATAAGTGTATTTATTACACAACTGTAACAACAATAATATATATCGATTAATCATCAAGATTATTTCATCAAGATGCCAGACATTTAACCATTACTTTTTCTAATTATTGCTATGTATTAGCAAAAAAAATTATTTAAAATTAGATATCATATACAACTCTAATACCTATGATTCAAAATATAAGTGTATTTATTACACAACTGTAACAACAGTAATATATATCAATTAATCTACATGTTATAATCTAGCAAAGGAGGCATCTTGGATCCCATCTATTATTTATATTTATATAGGTAGCACTATAAAAAAGTATTTTTAATAACAAATCCACTAACATTATTTTCATGTAACAAACCTAAATACTTTTACGCACTATTAGTAGTTAAATTTTAAAAGGTTGATTGCATGCATTATATGAAGAGACGGGAAGAAGTAAAATTTCTCCTCAAAAGAAAAAAAAGTAACATTTGGCGCAAAAGCTTAAAATGATATACAATGTTTTATTTCTTAAAACACATCACAATTTAGTCACATCTACAAAGATCTTTGGTTTGCCATTATTCATATGCTATTTTTTAGATCACCTATCTAACATTTTGCAGGGATTTCCTATATATTAGTCAGCTATTTTTCTCTATGCAAAATATCAGAAGAGTTTTGGGCCACTGAATGAAATCCCTCCATATTCCGATGGCTAACACGTCCCTGTTTCTCACTTCTACTTCCCTATTTGCGGTGGAGGGCCGGTCGGTAACCGCCAGCAACCGACAACCGCCCATAAGATCCCAAACCAGCCGGTAAAGGGGGCAGGGCCCATTTGAAACACAGTTGACAAATACATCAAATTTGAACTTCCTTTTCATCTCTATTACATGTATATTTGAATATTTAGTTTATCTCCACAAGTTTCTATAAATTTTCTCCAATTTCAAGTTTGGCTTTAATTTTTTGGGAATTGAATCGCTAACCAAAACCCTGGTCAGAGCAGGCTGCGGAGTGCTCAGGTGGAGGCAGGGCACACAACGGAGCACTTGGCGCTGTATTTATTTTTGGGGTCGTCTATTCATCAAGTGCTAAATTTTAGTCACTTTTCCCAGCCCTTGGATAAAGTTCTAACCACTCTCATCACTCCCCCCACTTCCTATACAAACCCACCCGTCACCTAGAACAAAAGGTTGAAATGGAGAATTATTCCAACCTTGACAGAATTTTTTTTACATTTGGTGAAACCCTACAAAATACAAAGACAAAAAGTTATAACCTAGATAAAAATAAAGTAAACCTAGTACTACAATTTTATGTGACCGCAAGATAAGAGAATCTCAGGTGGCTGAAAATTAGCAAAACCATTATTTTTTGAGGCTGTCTATTAAGCATGTTTGGATGAACATTTAACCACTCTCGTCTCCCATCACTTCCTATACAAACCCACCCACTCACCCCTAGGACAAAGGCCCAAACAAATAATTATTTTAACTTAGATAAAAATACATTTAAGTTTGGTGAACCCTTGTAAAACAAGGAAAAAATATTTCTAACCTAGACAAAAATAAAGTAAACTTAGGTGTATCCTAAAAATACAAAAACTGAAGAACTGAAAACTTTGCATATTAATTAGCACTGTATTTTTAGGCTTGGCACTGTGCAATCTAGGTGACTGAGTGATAAGAAAATTTAACAATTATAAATTAACAAAAACCATTTTTTTCAATAAGAAAAAATATGATGGATAGCTAGTAGGTATCAAGAAAAATAAGCACCCAAATTCTAGTCAAGGATGACTAGAACCAGTGTGGTGGAGGTACACCCCTACATTACTACTACATAGAAGGCTATACTGAACGACTCAGGAACTGTCAGTGTTGTAATTATCACAATTAATTTTATATGCATGACCATCTATATTACAAGCGATGGCAAGAACCGTCTGTAATACATAATTATTACATACAGTTTCTTCTTAAGAACCGTTTGTGAATTATCACAGACAGTTTAAATTAAAAACCATCTGTGACGTCTGTGATTATCACAGACAGTTTTTAATAAGAACCATCTGTGAAATATCACAAACACTTCTAACCACAAACCTTCTGTGATAATGGGATATGTCACAAGCGGTTTTTTATATGAACCGTTAGTGATAATTCACAGATGGTTCTTAACCAGAACTGTCTATGATTATTATGTATCACAGATAGTTTGTGATTGGAAATGTTTGTATATGTACTATTTATTAAATACTCGGTCCATCTCGATAGATACACAGTGAGCAAGGGTTTCAATGCGGCCATCTTTAGGGTGTGCGTTTGGTGAAAGCATACTGCAGATTTGCAAGTGTACGCATATAGATCTATTTGTTCTTGATGATCTAAGTTTAGTATTTTGCTTCTAATTATATGCACTATAATCAAGAGAGATGATAGTTAGGTTTAGATCTAGCTTGGTAGTTTGCTCCAATTTAAGAATAGGTATCACTACTCCTAGTCTGCTTCAATATATTCTTCCTTGATATATATAGTGCTTCATGAATAGTATGTAGCTAGCTACTTTAGATGGATAATTTAAGGTGAATGACAATTATGTGTAAGTGTAATGGCTAACTAGCTATAAGAGCATTAATCTAATTTAACACTAATTATTTATTACATGTGTAGCGTATATGGACCGAAAATGGATGTATGTTGCGAACCATGTGAGTGAATAGTACATTGATGGCGTGTCTACTTTAAGAAGAGCTGTCGAGTAGAATATGTTGAAAAGGGGGATAAATTTATGTATTGTCGATGCATTGACTACGATAATATGAAGATGTTTACCAATTCAACGCAGATCAAAATGCACTTGATTCATAGAGGTTTCAAAAAGGAGTACACATATTAGACCAGTCAGGATGAAGAGCAGATTATATAGTAAGGTAGTAATATCATCGAGGGACACAACGATATGCCGGATGTAGATTGTGCTTTCAATGAGGATATGTCGTACAATGACAATCTGAATCAGATGCTACGCGATGTAGAAGAGAACTATAGTGAGAGAGAGTTTGGTAAATTCGACGGCTTGATGGAGGACTCAGAGAAACATTTATTCCCGGGCTGCAAGCTAAAATACACAAGGTTGTTACACATGCTTGAACTACTGAAATTGAAGGAAAATAATGGTTGGTCCGACAAGAGTTTTATGGCCTTGTTAGATCTCCTAGCGGACATCCTTCTGGAGGGAAACGTGTTGATTAGAACCACCTACCAAGCCAAGAAGGTTCTTCGTCCATTGGGAATGGAAGTAGAAAGAAGACATGCATGTCCGAACAATTGTATTCTCTATCATAAAGAGTATGCAAACATGCATGTATATCTAGTGTGCAAAGCATCCTGATACAAGTGTAAGAATCACTCTGATGACAGTGAGGGCATCGAGATGAAGAAAAGACCTTCGGCTATGGTGTTGCGATATCTACATGTAACTCTCTATTTAAAGTGTTTATTTGCGAACCAAAAGGAGGCAAGATTGCTATGTTGGTACTGAGAGAAGCGTAAGAAGGATGGAAAGCTAAGACGCCTTGCTAATTATGCCCGGTGGAGAAACTTCGATAGGAGTTTTGAAGAATTTGGTGTAGGACTGAGGATTATAAGGTTTGGGTTAAGTACAGATAGAATGAATCATTTCGGTAATATAAGCAACTGACAAAGCAATTGGCCCATGAATCTATGTATGTACAACCTTCCTCTTTTGACTGTGTATGAAGCGGAAGTATATTTTGATGTCACTACTTATCTAGGGCCAAAGCAACATGAAAACGATATTGATGTATACCTAGCACCATTGCTAGAAGATCTTGTGACACTGTGGAATGAAAGGGTAAAGGTATAGGATGCGGACAAAGAAGAGAACTTCACTCTATGCGTCATATTGTTCTGCACCATCAATGATTTTTCTGCCCTTGGTAATCTGTCAGGGTTGAGTACAAAAGGAGCCAAAGTCTGTACAAACTGTTAGATAATACCGAGAGTGTGTGGTTGAACAACTCGTGCAAAACTATATACATGCTTTACCATAGGTTCCTTCCCAATTATACCCATAATGTAAAATGAAGAAATAATTTGACAGAAAAAGGAGGATGACTTAGCTCCAAGGCCTTTCAATGGAAAAAAGGTCTATGATTTGGTTAAGGATATCGATGTTGTAATTAGAAAGGGACGTACATTGAGGATCCATCAGAAGAACATTTGGAAGAAGAGGTCAATTTTTTAGGACTAACCTTATTGGGAGTACTTAGAAGTTTGTCACTGCATTGACGTCATACATGTGAAGAGGAATACATGTGATAACTTGATTGGTCTCTTACTGAACATTTATGACAAAATAAAGGGTAGTGTCAACGCACAGTATGACTTGTTTGATATGGATATACGGATCGAGTTAGCACCGAAAGAGACTGATAAATGCCGAACGTACCTTCTCCTAGCTTGGTACACTCTATCCAAGGCCAAGAGAAATGAACTATGCCAGAGCTTACACGGCGAGAAAGTTCCATCTGATTACTCCGCCAGCATGGAGAAAATTGTTTTTATAAAAGATTTGAAATTAATTGGTATGAAGTCTCATGATTGTCATGTGTTGATGACACAAATACTTCATGTTGCAATTAGAAGAATTTTGCTGAACAAGGTTTAAGAGTCAATTATGAGACTATGTTATTTCCTTAACTCAATTGCTCAGAAGGTCATTAATCCTGTTGGACTAAATGCTCTGTATGCTGAGGTGGTAATGATTCTATGTCATCTTGAAATGTATTTTCCTCCGACATTTTTTTGATATCATGGTCTGTCCCATTGATCACCTTATGTAATAGACAAAGATATGCTGATATGTATTCCTACATCATATGTACCCATTTGAGAGGTACATAGGAATTCTCAAGTCCTATATACTAAATCGATCTCGGCCGGAGGGCAACATCATCGTAGGTTATGCAGCTGAAGATGTCATTAAGTTGTGCATCGACTACATAGCTCAGGTGAAACTAGTAGTTGTACCTCTATCTCATCATGAGGAGAGGCTGGAGGGTATTGGGACCATTAGAAGGAAAGCAATAACACCCGATCTGGATACATACGCTCAAGCCCATTTCACGGTTTTGCAACATATGACCAAAGTGTCCCCATGCATCAACGAACACAAAGACATGGTACACTAATAGAGCCCAGGCCAAGCGGAGGTTTAGATCATGAGAGAGCACAACCATCAGTTTAACGAATGGTTAAAGGTGCGATTCATTGGGAGATCATCAAGTGATGATATGCTTTGATGGTTGGCACAAGGGTCAAAATTTACAATTGTAATATGGCAAGGATACGACATCAACAGGTACATATTTTATACGATAGCTTAGGATAGAAAGAGCACAGTCCTGAACGATGATGTTCGCATAGATGTGTTTCAGGAGCAGTTCAATATCACTGGGCAAAACATAATGAAATATGGGTTGAGCTCCTACTATGGGTTCGTAGAGGAGATATGGGAGCTTGACTACGTACTTTTTAAAATCCCTCTATTTTGGTGCTACTGGGTCCAACTTCCATAGGGTGTGAAGGTCGATAAGTATGGTGTCACTACTGTGGATCTTGAACGTGTAAGATATAAAGACAAACCATTCATCCTCGCTAAGTAAATTGTTCAAGTGTTTTATGTAACGGACATGGCAAATAAGAATCATCACATAGTTCTTTATGGAAAAAGAATTGTCATAGTTGAGAATATCGTGGATGAGGAAGAGTACAATTAATTTGACGAGTTGTCTCCATTTGGAGACAGCATTAGGCCCAAGGAAAAACCTAATGAGGAAGATACCTATATGCACATGGATCATCGTGAATGGCTATTTCTTTAAAGGAAAAAGCCAACTAGAATTTTGAGTTGTAAATCACTTTGAGTTGTAATTCACTTTGAGTAGTTGTACTTCAGTTTGAGTAGTAAATCACTTTGAGTTGTAAATTGATTCACCTAGCTAGTTACAGACCATCTGTGATACACCCATTACAGATGGTTTTTGTATTAGCCATTTGTGATACGTATATATCACAAATGGTTTTTTGTGTTAGCCATCTGTGATACGTACACATCACAAACAACTTTTTATACTAGCTGTCTGTGATACGTGTATATCACAGATGGTTATTTTAAAAACTATCTCTGTTGTAACTTATCATAGATAGTAATTGTTAAGAACCATCTGTGGTAATATTCTCTTATATATACCGGGGTGAAAACCTAACTCACTACTGTGCAACACTTAGGTTATCCAACACACGTGCACGCCTTCTCAGCTCCCCCTTCTCCACCTCCGTCGATACCGACCCTTGTCTCCACCCGAGCGCCCCCGACCTTAACACCGCTGCCCTGACCTTGACGCCACCGACCCCCGTCCTCCACGCCACTTGCTAGATCTCTAGAATTCTACAAGATTTCTTCACATCTCATTGATTTGAATTCAAACTGCTGATCAAAGAAAGGTATATGCAACTCTCTCTCCCTAATGTGACGATGGCCCGATCTTCCGAAAGGTACTGATAAATCGATTGTGGAGATCTCGACGTTGATGATCCAAAGGCTCCGATCAAAACAGATCGAACCCCTCGCAATCACTACACCACTGCTCCGTTGGTTATCAACCGTGCCGAACACGGTTGACCTCGCCAAGAAGGCTATCTCCTGCAAGCGAATCGAGAACACAAGCAAGAGAGTTTAAGATGCAATATGAAATTGTATTGCGAATAAAGTTTGAGTTCATAAGTTGGGGTTTCTCAACCGAACATGCGGTGAAACTGCTAAGCAGAATAATCTTTAAGAAAAACCCGAGGAAAACTAGAGGTGTGTGACCTCCTTAAATAGGGAAGGGGGAAGCCACACTTATCTAATGAAAAGGGAGGTGGTACTATTCGGTTTTACTGTTCACGTGTCCATGGTACTGTTCACGTGAATAGTACCGGCCCAAGTTACAAGGCCCTCGGTCCACTTTGACTTGGACTGAAAAAGTGATGTGACTTATTTTGCAGTTTCTGATATGCTCGGATAGAGTTTGGAGGTGAGACCAGATCCATCTGAAAGTATACTTCAAGATCTTTCCAACGAGTACTCACGGGCCCCAAGAAGCCTTCTGGATTAAAAGTTATGGCTGTTTGAAGTAGACGTTGTTACGAAGGCCGAATCTGAATCGAACTCACGAATAGGACTTGGATTGTGCTTGACGGTTCCACTTCTACACTTGAACTCGCGTGGTTCTTCCCCATGGTTCCTTATGACAATTAAATCATCACAAACATTAAGTAGTATGCCATTCTTTGAAATATTTGTATGCAAACTTAGGAACGCATTCACTTGATGGTTAAGTTGACGTGCTCGCGCTCGAGTCATTGGTCCTTGTATCATAGTTTCAGTTTGTTGAGTTTGCTGTGGAGTTGGCATAGTTGTATCTATAGAAAGGATGCCCTCATCATCCTCCCATTCTTGAATTGGAGTCGTCCTCGACTTAAGCTCATCTTCCACGCCCAAGCAAGGTCGCAAATCTGCAATGTTAAAGGTGGGGCTACCCCCAAACTCTGCAGGCAAATCTAACTTATATGCATTATCATTAATACGTTCAAGTACTCTAAAAGGACCATCTGCACGAGGCATGAGTTTAGACTTTCTCAATTCAGGGAATCGTTCTTTACGCAAGTGTAACCACACAAGATCACCAGGTTCAAAAGTAACATGCTTGCGTCCTTGACTACCAGCAACTTTATATTTAGCATTCATAATCTCAATGTTCTCTTTAGTTGTCTCATGCATCCTACGTATCAAATCAGCACATTGTTGCGCATCAAAATTTACCTTCTCAGAAGCTGGAAGAGGCAACAAGTCGATAGGTGCACGAGGTATGAAACCATAAACAATCTCAAAAGGGTATTTCTTTGTGGTAGAATGCAGCGCACGATTATAAGCAAATTCCACATGAGGCAAACATTACTCCCACATTTTTAAGTTCTTTTTAAGTACAACCCTAAGCATAGTAGACAATATTCTATTGACTACCTCAGTTTGTCCATCAGTTTAGGGATGACAAGTAGTGGAAAATAACAGTTTAGTTCCCAACTTACCCCACAAGGTTCTCCAAAAATGACTAAGAAACTTAGCATCACGATCTGAAACTATCGTATTCGGAACACCATGCAAGCGAACAAATTCCTTAAAGAACAAATCAGCAACATTTGTAGCATCATCACTTTTATGACATGGTATAAAATGAGCCATCTTAGAGAATCTATCCACGACAACAAAAATACTATCCCTCCCCTTCTTTGTTCTAGGAAGCCCTAAAATAAAGTCCATAGAAATATCTTCCCAGGGTATGCTTGGAACAGGAAGAGGCATGTATAAACCATGAGGATTAAGTCGTGACTTAGCTTTTGGCAAGTCGTGCAATGGCAATGAAGTGTTCGACGTCACGCCTCATCTTTGGCCAATAAAAGTGGTGGAACAGAATGTCCTCAGTCTTCTTCACGCCGAAGTGACCCATCAATCCTCCTCCATGTGCCTCCTGTAACAACAAAAGACGAACAGAGCCGCTTGAATGCAAAGCTTGCTAGCACGGTATACGAACCCATCATGCACAACAAATTTATTCCAACCCTTCCCCTCTTGACAATTTAGCAACACATCTTTAAAATCAGCATCATGCACATATTGCTCCTTTATTGTCTCTAACCCAAAGATTTTGAAGTCAAGTTGTGAAAGCATGGTATATCTCCTAGACAATGCATCAGCTATCACATTTTCTTTGCCCTTTTTATATTTAATGACATAGGGAAAGGATTCAATAAACTCAATCCACTTAGCATGTCTACGGTTCAGGTTGGTTTGACTTCGAATATGTTTCAAGGATTCATGATCAGAATGTATTACAAACTCTTTGGGCCATAAATAATGTTGCCATGTTTCCAAAGTTCGAACTAGAGCATATAATTCTTTATCATAGGTAGAATAGTTCAAACTAGGACCACTTAACTTTTCACTAAAGTATGCAACATGTTTTCCTTCTTGAATTAACACACCCCCAAGACCTATGCCACTAGCATCACATTATAACTCAAAAGTCTTGCTGAAATCAGGAAGTTGAAGCAAAGGGGTGTGTGTTAGCTTATCTTTGAGAGCGTCGAAAGCTTCTTGTTGTTTGGTGGCCCAAGTAAAAGGAACACCCTTCTTTGTAAGCTCATTCAGTGGTGCAGCGAGGGTGCTGAAATCCCGAACAAAACGCCGATAGAAACCAGCGAGCCCGAGAAAACTCCGCACTTGTGTGACCGTTTTAGGAGGCGGCCAACTCTGGATAGCGATAATCTTGGCTTGATCAACTTCAATGCCTTGTGGAGTAACAACATAGCCAAGAAAAGAGACTCGATCCGTGCAAAAGGTGCACTTCTCAAGATTACCAAATAAACGTGCATCTCTCAAAGCATTAAAAACAGCACGTAAATGATCCAGATGTTCTTCATATGACTTGCTATAGATTAGAATATCATCAAAGTAAACCACCATAATTTTCCAATGAAAGCACGTAAAACTTCGTTCATCAAACGCATGAAAGTGCTAGGTGCATTAGTTAACCCAAAAGGCATCACTAACCACTCATATAGCCCGAACTTAGTTTTAAATGCTGTTTTTCATTCATCGCCCAATTTCATTCTAATCTGGTAGTACCCACTACGCAAATCTATCATTGTGAAAAGAATAGAACCACTCAATTCATCTAGCATGTCATCTAACCTAGGAATAGGATGACGATACCGACAGATATTATTAATGGCTCTACAATCAACACACATACGCCAACTACCGCCTTTCTTAGGAACCAATGTAGGAGCAAGACAAGGACTAAGACTTTCCCATACGTACCCATGGTCCAAAAGATCTTGGACTTGTCGCTGAATTTTCTTAGTCTCCTCTGGATTGGTCCTATACGCCGCACGGTTTGGCAAAGTCGCTCCTGGAATTAAGTCAATTTGGTGTTCAATCCCTCGAATAGGCGGCAGCCCGGGGTATCTCACTGAAACACATCCTTATAGTCCTGCAAAAAGTTAGTGACAGCAGACGGCAAAGAGCTAGATGTATCATCAAGTGAAAATAAAGCATCTTTGCATATCAAAGCATAGCATGGCATATCATTATGACAAATTTCAGAAGATCGATTTGGTTGTAAGCATGACACAACCTTTAATTTAATTCCCTCGGTTCTAGAACTAGGTGCCAACCTCTCTTTCTTAGGTGGAAAAACATTCTTCACCACTTGTTGATTTTCAGATTCATGTTCAAGTTATTTCTTCTCATTTTCAGCTAGCTCTTTATCACAATGCACAATTTCAAGAGGGTGTCAAAGGTAGCAAAGTTATTTTCTTTCCTTTGTGCATAAGAGAGTACTTATTACTTCTACCATGATGAGTTGCATCGGTATCAAATTCCCATGGACGACCTAATAAAAGTGAGCAAGCTTGCATAGGTACTACGTCAAAATCAGCAACATCATGATAGGAACCAATGGAAAAATGCACTCTCGCAGATTGTGTTACCTTCACCTTACCGCTATTGTTGAACCACTGAATGTGGTATAGGTGAGGATGCGCACGTGTAGTCAAGCTGAGAGGCCATGTGGAGTTTCCCCATGTTGGTGATGAGTAATTGATGGTGGTTTTAGTGAGTTTGAGTTTGTTTTCAGGTATTCTAGTGTTGAGTACCTTTACTTGTGCTATTATCGATTATACTGTTTCGTGCGGTGCTATGTGATGGTTTGCTTGTCTGTGTGACTACAGGACTTCGGAGCTAGATCATAGTAAGGTGAGGAGGACCGGGACTAGGCACAGGAGGCGCTGAGGTCCAGACGGTCGGCGATGCCGAAGATGATCGAGACTTGTGAGGTGATTGCGAGTCGGGAGACGAGGAATCGGAGTTGGAGCTACCGGTAACGGACGCGACGGGCGACGACGGGAGAACCGCGATTAGGCTCAGGGAGGAGTCGAGGTCCAGTCGGTCAAAGGTGCCGTTCACGGAAGCTTCCTGAAGGTGCTTGAGGGGCAAATTGGTAATTTGACTCAATCATGGAGGTGGAGGCAGATTTCCCTCCAAAAATCTGGTTTGACCCCTTACCTCATTTGTGTATGAGAGGTTTGAGTGGGTGGAGTATGACACTTCTTGTAATTCTCCTTGAGGGTGTGCTCTTGGTGTTAAAAGAGGCTGTTTGGACTGTGTCTCTACGTGGCCTCCCACTGTGTGTGACTCTGTTCTTATCTCAGTGCTCATATGTTCTTGAGTTTGGTGTTCTTGAGATGGACAGGAGAGGGTTGTAATTCCTATGTAATCATTCATTGTTCTTCCTTTCTATTAGTACAAGAATGATTTTGTTGGCTAGTCTTATTCCCGCTTCATTTTTGAGATGATCTTCATGGTGCACCCTCTCTGTTCTTCTTTTTCAGATTCTAGGGCTTGAGTTTAATTCTCGTTTTCTTTTGTGAGATGGCATGAAATTTGATATCTAGAGTACTAAGGCCATTGAGTAGCTATCCTAAAAAATTCATGGTCAAAGGATCAAAGGATAAATGGGAATTTGATTTTGGTATGGTCTCGTAGTTTTCGTGTTTCAAGGGACAAATCTGAATTCTTGATTCCTTTTGTGCTCCTTTTGATTCCTAAGGTCTTAATGCTTTTAGCTCAAGTTCTTGTTGTTTTTGACTAGAGGAGAACATTAGTTACTAGTGAATTCAAATGAATTTTTGAGGTCTGCAGATCTTCGAAACCTAGTTTTGTCGGTGACGGGTTTTGGATGAGCACAGTTTCGAACTTACGCATTTTGGTCTCTCGATTTCTGTCAAATGGTTCTCACGCCGAGTCTTCTTCATCGATCTTTGGATTCTGCAACTATTCTCTCCTTTTCGCTTTTTGATTATTCACCGAATGGTTCCTGCTTTGGACAAATGCTATTTTGGTTAATCGAACCCTAGAGTCTGCTCATCGAAACAAGTTTTTTGGTTTTCTTTCCTCCCGCTTGGTTCTTCGAGAGTGCTTTCGGTGTGAACAGATTTTAGTCAAGATTCACTATTCTACATCCTATTGTCTGCTTTTCTCTCTTGCTTGCCATCTGAATTTTCTGCAAAAACTCGCCCTGTTTTGGTCGATTTCAACATTCGATCGCCATTTAAAGATCCTTGTTGCTGATTTCTCATATTGGTATGCAGCAGTTAGTCTTTACTTTAGTATTTTCGATAGCTAGCTGTGATTACTGCATTTCGATTAGCAGGCATAGTAGATTCAGTTTTCTGCATGTTGGATATTTCAGCTCTTTGCCTCCCTTCTTTGCTATGTTGATTTTCACTCAAAACTCTTCCATGTCTTGTCTGAATTTTCGCTCTAGGAAGACATCTGCTTTCGCTTGAGAGCAGAGTTACCGCTGCCTAGTCTCAAGAGCGATTCTTCATCGTGAATCTTTGTTGATCTAGTTTGTTCCTTCATGACTATGCTCGGTCTTCCAACAAAAACTGTTTTCAGCTCCCATTGAGAATATTTTGAAGGCGAACTTTTGAAGGCACCATTCACCCCCCCTCTGTTGCCATTTCCGATCCTACACAAGCCAAGCTTCTTGACCAATCCCGAATCCACCAAGTCATTGCAGCTCCTGCCATCAATTATAACACGAACACGACAATCCTTGACGATGAGGAACATTTGAAACAAATTATGACGTTGTAGCTTCTCCTCTTGCTCTCTTTGGGTGCTTAGTACTCGCTGCACAATAATAGTTCTATAATTAGCCGTGGCGTGCACCTAAAATTTCCTCATCATCGCTATCTATCTCATGATCATCACTATTGCCTGCAAGGTTAGCTGCAAGAGTATATTCATCCTCAACATCACTAGCACTTACATAACCACCATCTTCTGTTGCAATGTATGCCCGCTGACTTGGGCAATCTCTCATGACGTGCCCCATCCCTTTACAACGGTGACACACAATTCCCGTCGTACGGCCCGTGGAAGCAACCGATGAAGGGCTTTGTGCTGGTGCTTGCACACTAGTAGATTTGCTCGCCTCGGGTGCGCGTGATGGTGTCGGTGGTGCTGCTTTACGCCCTACTCACGAGGGGCAGCAGCTCGAAAACAGGAGGTGGGGCTGTTTTGGCTTGCCCCGGCGTCGATCTTGATGTAGACGTACTTCCAAAGTTGCTCCTAGTCCTTTGTTGTCTACCCTGCAATTCTTTTTCTACCAAACAAGCAAGCTGGAACAACCTATTGATATCATTATACTCTTTGTAATCAATTATGTCTTGAATTTCACGCCTTAAGCCCCCATAAAAACGAGCCATCTTATCCTCCTCATCCTCTTCAACATTACAACGCAGTATGCCTATTTGTAGTTCTTGATAATATTCCTCGACAGATCTATTACCTCGGTCTAAGTGCTGCAATTTCTTACGCATTTCACGTTTAAAAACAGGAGGAACAAATCTAGCACGCATAGCTACCTTCAATCTATCCCAAGTATCAGGTGCTAAACCAGAATTAACTACTTGAGTCCACCAAATGATAGCAAAATCTTTAAATTCACTAGTAGCTTGTCTGATTCTATGCACCTCAGGAACTAGATGGGCATTAAATTTTTGTTCAACTGTCATCTCCCAATCTAAATAAGTTTCAGCATCATAAACACCCGCAAAAGATGGTATGGTAAATTTAACTTTAGCAAATGGATCATGATTAGCACGATCATTGTGGTGCTGAAAATTATTACCTCCCATACCGTGACGGTTATGTTGTAGGCGGTGTCGTTGGCGTGCATCTTGGGCAGCAAATGCAGCACCGGTGTCGCGGTTTTGTCTCTCATTATCATCTCCCTCCTCACGATCTTGACCTGCATCATGATCATACTCACGTCCATTGTTTGGTGGCCGATTCACCATTCTTTCAAGGCGTGCAGTGAGTGCTGCAAACTCTCATTGATGGAGCGCTGCAGTGTATCCGTCGTGGCTTGAAGCTTCCTATCGATGTCCTCATTAATGGTAGCGTGTTGTTCATCCAAGAGCGTCATGAGCTCTCTCCTTAAAACACACTCTTGTGCATCAGACGGCTCACCTGCCATGGTTAGTAGAAAACAAAAGACAACACAAATGTATTATCCCTATCAATTACTAAGGTGATGGAAAGTGGAAACACACACTCTCAAGCGTCTTACCACGCTCTTACAAGTGTTCTTACCAATGCAGCAGTGGTACAACCGGTGGCTGGTTCGTGACAACGTGTCGAGCGTGGGTACGATTGTAAGAGGGGACCTGTTCTGATCAAGAGTAGGTGGAGCTTGGAAGGCACAATATGGTAGCAAAAGAATCAGCAATAATCAGTTCAGTAAATGCAAGTTGAATGATTGTTCAAAATACTCGTGAAAGATTGCTGATCCTAGCCTAATCACAGCTAGTCAATCAAGTCCTATGCAAGAAAGTGTATGTACGCACACGCAATGATCAATGTGACTTGATGTAAGCAAATAAGAACCTCACAACAAGTACCAGGAAAGACGCTAGCCCACTACTCAAACTTCTGTCTAAGGGCACAAGATTATTTGCGCAATGTAGAGCACAAAACAGCGATATCACTGAATTTGGAATTGGTTTGATAACTTTTTTTTTCAAATTTCGAACAGAGGGATCACACTTTGTCCTTTTTTTATCTCTTTTTTTTAAAACTCCGAATCAATCTCTCTCTTTCTATCTCTTTTTTTCTGTTTGTTTTAACTCTAAAATCAAACTCTCTTTCTATCTCTTTTTTTTGCACGAGAGGCGTGGCGGGCATGGCAGGGTGGCGGCAAAGGTTGGAAACGCCGGGGGGGTCGCGACAAGGGTTGGTAGCGGATGGAAGGTCAGGCAAGGATGGCAGCGCGGCAAGGAACAAAAACACACAACGACGAAGCTACGCAAAGGGAACACGAGATGCAACTAGACAATGACGAACTGGACTCTGGCTAAACTAGTAATCAGCAACTTGAACACGACAATGTAACCAAAAATTCAACGAGCAATACTGAAAAGAAAAATTGCAATGGCACAAGGGGTGTTGGGACAGCGGAAGAACACTATGCACAATTATTTTTGCAGGCAAATTTTCTGGAATTTTTGGGACGATACGATGAACATAAACTAATCTAAAAGGGGCGAATTACCTTACGGGCAACCGTTGCTCTGATACCACCTAATGTGACGATGGCCCGATCTTCCGAAAGGTACTGATAAATCGATTGTGGAGAGCTCGACGTTGATGATCCAAAGGCTCCGACCAAAACAGATCGAACCCCTCGCAATCACTACACCACTGCTCCGTTGGTTATCAACCGTGCCGAACACGGTTGACCTCGCCAAGAAGGCTATCTCCTGCAAGCGAATCGAGAACACAAGCAAGAGAATTTAAGATGCAATATGAAATTGTATTGCGAATAAAGTTTGAGTTCACAAGTTGGGGTTTCTCAACCGAACATGCGGTGAAACTGCTAAGCAGAATAATCTTTAAGAAAAACCTGAGGAAAACTAGAGGGGTGTGACCTCCTTAAATAGGGAAGGGAGAAGCCACACTTATCTAATGAAAAGGGAGGTGGTACTATTTGGTTTTACTGTTCATGCAGCCATGGTACTGTTCACGTGAACAGTACCGGCCCAAATAGCCCAAGTTACAAGGCCCTCGGCCCACTGACTCGGACTGAAAAAGTGACGTGACTTGTTTTGCAGTTTCTGATCTGCTCGGATGGAGTTTGGAGGTGAGACGAGATCCATCTGAAAGTATACTTCAAGATCTTTCCAACGAGTACTCACGGGCCCCAAGAAGCCTTCTGGATTAAAAGTTATGACCATTGAAGTAGACGTTGTTACGAAGGCCGAATCTGAATCGAACTCGCGAATAGGACTTGGATTGCGCTTGACGGTTCCACTTCTACACTTGAACTCGCATGGTTCTTCCCCATGGTTCCTTAGTACAATTAAATCATCGCAAACATTAAGTAGTATGCCATTCTTTGAAATATTTGTATGCAAACTTAGGAACGCATTCACCTAATGGTTAAGTTGACGTGCTCGCGCTCGAGTCATTGGTCCTTGTATCATAGTTTCAATTTGTTGAGTTTGCTGTGGAGCTGGCATAGTTGTATCTATTGAAAGGATGTCCTCATCACTCCCTCCCTCTCTCTTTGCAAAATCTCTCGATCCCTTGTTCTATGTCTTGATCTTATGTTACTTGTCATATCTCTGATTTGCATTGAAGCATATATAAAACTAGTTACATGTGTTCTACGAAACCTTATATAGAACTCTATGTATGATATGGCATAAGAGAGATGTTCTATTTGATTCATATGCAAATCTAACAGGATATTTTTATCGCGGAAGCAAGTAATAGCTAGCTAGCATTCTTGGACTGATCCACACAAATTGTATGTAGTAAACATATATAAAGATATACCTCATTCCTTTTTGGATATCTGATTCGGAGACCCCCTTTATGTTCATCCTTTCCCTACCTCGATCTCTTTTTTAGAAAGTTAATCCAACTTCAAACTGAGCAGTTGATACAATCTTTATTTTCATACTATTTTCCCATATATATATGTATAGAAATATGTGTATGATGTATACATGTGGTTGTGAAATGGTGTTGTCTACAACATGTTGGTACTTGAAATATTTTCTTCTTTTGACTTTTGCTAAAAAAGTTTTCATAGATAGCAAGTAAGCGAGATGGTGTCCGCACAGTCTTCGCCACTATCATCGACGTCACCGAATGCATCTGGCACTCTGATGAAAGGGATACCTAAGCGAGGTGGCAGAGTAATACCAATCAGGGATAGAGATAATGAAGATGTGGAACCAAGGTAATAGTTATTTAACGAGTTATAGCCATGGCCTTGGTGATCCCTTCCAGCATACTCAGTTATACGAGAATTGTCAGACACGTCTCTGGCCTTGACTGTATAACCACGGACGGGGTGTAATATCCTAAGTAACGAAAATGTACGGGCCCCTGTGCGTTACTAGGTGGGTGGCAATCTCCCCTATATGTGGGTAACCCCGGGCCAGGTAACAATTATGTTATTAATGGCTAATATGATAAGATATTGGAATAACTAAGGGTAAGTTCAGGCAAGATTACGATAAGTGACAGGATTGTTAAGGTTGAGGAGGAAATGTATAATTTTCGATATGAGACAATGGGGGATGAGACTATGGTGGTAGTGATCCAGGAATTACTCTAAATGGGCACTTTAACATAGCTCACACAAGGGTTATCAATCATCCAGGTTTTATTACGTGATAAATGATTATTAGTCAAGTTAATGAGTATCATAAATAAATCAATCGAGGCTCACAAGCAACAACGTACAAAAAAAGATCAGGGAAGCAAGGTATATAAATAAAGGAGCCTAATGTTAAAAGATTACTAGTGGTTAACCTTAAATTCGAACATGCTTATATGCTAACTCTATGAATGATTTAAGCATCAGTTCTAATCACTAATTAAAGCATGAATCCTATAATTAAGCATTATAATAACCTAGAAGTATACAATACCAGCTAGCCTAGCACATCAAGATCTACCCAACATAATAACAGCATGCGACTCGCCAATCAATACAATATAATAATTGAGTACTAAGCTAATGGCGGTCGTTAATCATGAAACGATAATGTTCAAAGAAGATAAGTTACGACCGTAAGGTACTTGCCTTGGATACGCTCGGTGGACTTGCTTCTCGAAGGATCAAAGATGCGCAACTACCCAAACGCCCCCTTGAAGGCCACGTACGAACCTACAAGGTGGAATAGAGATGAATCAGATCAGGGCTAAGGTAATCTTGTGGAAAGAAGGGCGGAAGTGCGTTTGGCCAGAAAATTTGCGTTCGCTAAGCCTTCACCATGCGAATCGCCATTTGGCTGACCGAACGCTCATTCGACCACACGAATGGTGTCCCACTGTAAGGCTGGCCAAAACCCCGTGTGAACACGTGATTCGGCTGTGTCCCAGTCGGCTGAATCACGTGGTCATGGAAACTGGTCACTAGCGCCGCCACCGCCGACCGTCGCCGTCGCCTGCGCCATGCCGCCCTCGGTCGCCGCTGCCTCTAGCCACCATCGGCCGCATGCACCGCGCCGCCCACTGCATCGTGCCACCCGCATCGACCCTTGCGGCCCCGACCGATGCCGCTGCCTCCGTTGGCCACCAACGCCGCGGCCATTGTAGTGCCTCACAGCCACCTACACCACGCATCGCACATCGCATCGCCCACACTCTGCCTGCCCTGGCTGCACCGCCGCCATCTACGCTACGTCGCCCGAGCGCCGCATGCGGCCACTGCATCGCCGCCCAAGCATCTCCTGCTAGCTGCGCTACCTCTGGCCAGCGAACGTCGCATCGCCCTGGCCTGCGCCGCTCGTGCGTCGCTCAGCTGCACCAGCCGTGCATTGCCCGATGCCTTGTGCTGCCACGGCCGGTATGCCACCGCTTCCGCCTACCACCGGTGTCATCCACCGCCGTCGGCTGCGCTACTACTGCCGCCTTCGGCCAAGGCCCCACTCCAGCCAAAGTCAGAGAAAGAAGAAACGGGAGAGGGAGAGGAATAGATTGATATGGATGGGAGAGAGACAGATGGAGATAGAAAGAGAGATAGGGATAAGTAAGGTAATCCATCCATTTAAATGCTAATTAAGATAATGGCTGGCTTTTGGAACGCGAGGCACTAACAAAATATCAGGGTGCTACATGAGTTGAGTTGAGAGATTGATGTGAGAGAGAAGAGAGATCGAGATTAGGGTTTCATGTTTTTCAGCAAGAGAGAAGATATCATCTTGTGTGCAAGTTGAGAATATCTTGTTCTCAGATATGAATGTGCAAAGGCATTGTTCTTGCAATTCGATCATATCAGATCGGTTTGTGAGGTTTCATGGGTACCGTGAAAAATCGAACCATTCGCGCATCAATCGGCGTTTACCGCTGAATGATCAGTTTCACATTGCATGTAATTTATATCATTATGCTAATACAGAGTTGCCTTCATCTACAAAATAGAGGTTTCGAATAGCTGCTAAAATGAGTTGCAACTTTGGTCCTGAAGTTTCCTTATGTTATTTAGTTCAATTGTTGCATTTTCTACTGTAATTCAACTATTGAACAGCAAGTTACATCCTTACAACATTTGATTTGACAGAAAGAAAAAGCAAATGCTTTTGGTCATTTGTAATGGACCATGTGTGTTTGTTCATATTAGAATACATCTTTGTAGATACGATACATCCTGAGATAAGTACTACTATTTGATCTAGGATGAATTGCTGTAGCTAGTAGTCTAGAGCAGTGATATAGATCAACTAGCGATAAACGCCAATTAATACGCGAATAGCCCGGTCTTTCACGGTACCATCGATGAAACCTCACAAATCGATTTGATATGATCGAATTACAAGAACAATGCCTTCGCACTATATGAGAACAATGTATTCTCATCTTGCACACAAGATGATATTGGTCCTCTTCTTTCAGCTTCTAAAAACCGCTTTTCTACACTAATTAGCTTTCAAACAGAATACCTTTTCAAGCTAGGCTTTACAAGTTAATTGTAGTACACACTGCAGCAACGTCATTCATATATATTAAAATCGCATGTGAGTCGCTATCTCTTCATACTCTCTCTTATGAACAACTAAATGCCATAAGTCGTAGCCTAAAAGAACAGGCACATCTTCTCTCTTGTTGAAAAATATGAAACCCTAATCTCGATCTCTCTTCTCTATCTCAGCAATCTCTCAACGCAACTCAAGAACACACCCAAATGTGATGCCAAGTGGTTTTTTTTGTTTTATTCATATTCTAAACTTAATATTTTGGTCTAGGGTTACATGGGGTATCCCCTGGCCTTATATTGGCTCCTCCAAGGGCATGGCCACACACGTACAAACTCAACACACACACAAACTCACGTACAACCAAAGCTATGTATCTAACTCGGACTCAAGAGATAAACACGACTTGGACTCTATCCCTTTGAAAGGAAACAAACTAAAAATCAAAACGGACTTGTATTTATCCTAAACATTGATTTGAATTGGTATGCAACCAATCCGTATGGAATTAATTTAAGAAGTCGCACTCTCCTTTGCTCCTGGCTTGGATTCGGTTCCTGGCTTCTTCTTCTTGTGTTTCTGGCTCAAAACCTCTCTTGGCTCCCTCACATGTTTGGCTAAGGGTTCTAGCTACACACGGTTTGGAAACGTACATACTAGACTCAGGCTCTTCTCCTTGATTTGAATTGAGGAGCTTGCTCTTTCTTCACGCGCAAGGAAACCTCCTCTTTCCTTTCTTGACCGGCTGTCCTTTTCCGGGCTTGGTGCGCTCTTGGCTCGGTTTCTGGCTCACGTGCATGCACGGCTTTTAGGCCCAAGAAATAATTGTCCTCCTTTCTTTACCCTCAAGAAATAATGGTTTCCCTGGCTTGGTTTGGTTTCTTGGCTTGGCTTTTGTTTTCCTGGCTTAACCCCGTTTTCTAGCTCAGCCCTTCTTCCTCCCGCAACTAGCCTATCTCTTCTCCTGCTTGGTTGTAGCTTCTTGTTGCAAAAAAGTACTACATTGAGATGTAACTTCAGATTGTGTCTTGAAATCACAAATCCAAGTAGCATTGGCAATTGATGCCGCATCAAGTAGTTGTACAAGCTATTATTTCCACTTATAAACTTGAGTCATTTTTCTTTCATTCGAAAATCTGATATACTTTACCCTTTTGATGCAGGTTGACTGTATCAGTTGGTGGACTCGGTGAGATCTTTTTAGGCTAAAAAAAAATTTGTGCTCTATGTGTAATATGTAGGGAATTGATGGCAATTCCACATGTACTTCTGCTTGGATATATTATTTTTGTCCCACACATCCCCTGCTGTTTCAATTGTATGTTTGATTAATCAATTTTGTGTTGTTTCAAGGGAATGTTAGGCCTGTGCAGGTTAATGGTTCAGGTTTCAAACAGAAGTGTGTTTATCCATCTTATCATGCTCCCATCCACAATATAGAGTTGAGCTGAAAAGATTATTAACTCGATACCAATTGCAGCTGCAAATGACAAACTAAATGATTGTCTTTTGTATTAACATAATGGTATAGTCTGGATAATCCAATTATCTAAATCTATGAAATGGACAATGCAAAAAGCGATTGGTACTGCCCATTGGAACGAAGGAAACAAAAAAACACATGAATGGAAAAAAAAATGTAAGATAATGTCACGCGTTTTGTAATCCTACACGAAGTAAGAACATGAAAATTTCGAAAATGGCGTTTGGATGTTACACAGAGTAAATACAGGAATGCAAGACACAATTTTCCTCCAAAATTCATATGGATTTGTCACATTTGCTGTCAGGCTGTGAAACCAGGACTAGGAGGATTGAAGTTTCAAGAAAAAAGAGGTCTTGGAGTGTTGACCATTGACGTCTATGATGAGGTGTCTCAAGTTGCCCTTTTCAGGCGATCTCGGACATTTAAAGGGACCAAGGGACACAAGAACTGTTAAAAAAACATGACTTCGCAATTAATTCAGCAAGAAAGAAGTATTGCATATATACTATGAAGTTCCTTTTCTTTAGATGCCGATACAGATTATTTTAAGCGATCAAATTTAGATGACTGGGTGCAAGGCTGAAAGCCTAGCATTCATATCACCAAAATCTTATGTGAACCTGTACTGTTCATCGAATGCATTTGAACACACCTCATCTTGCATATTTGAAAGCAGAACGTTGAATGCAGAACGTTGAATCAAACCAATAAAACAATATTGCTGAAAGTATAAGATGTAGAATTCAATTAGTAGAACCGAAAGGCAATAGGGGGTGAATGATGCCATTCAAATTTTTTTTCTAAGAATTTTTTACCATTCACTAAAATAACTACATAGTTACTGATATTATGATTGGAAGCTAAAACCATAAACAATTAGCTCGAGGAAACAAAATTCAAGAGACAAGAAACCCTGGAGGTCAAACTTCTGCCATAGGCCAGTCTAATCATGAGGGGTGACTGCTTGACCGGCCTCTATTTTAGAACTTGAAAATTCAGCCCGACGTGATCCAACTTTTGGTGCAACTTCAAAAATATAAATCCAAATGATACGAAATTTTGCATACACCTTACTTAAGGTCTCAAAAATCTATTTCAATCAAGGATCGCAAAAATCTATATAAAAATTTAGACTTTTTTAAGATTAAGCAAGATTGCACCAAAATTAGGCCAAAATCAAAAATGGTGAATATGATTTGCTCATGGGTGAATAATAGCCAAGATGAATCTAGATATATTCTCACATGTTACAGCAAGCAAGAGCACCAAAGAAATCAAGGCAAAAAAATACTCGGATTAAGTGGGAGACCATGTGAGGTCATCCCATGTGTATGATGAGTAATTGACATCGGCTTAGGGAAGTCGAGTTTGAGTTGGTTGGTTCGGACCATGTCGTTGCGGGGTGCAACGGGCTCGGTCAGACTTGGTCAAACCTGGTCAACAGGTTTAGGATGATTATTCTGATGATTTGACAGGTTTGGGCTTAATATTGTGTCACTGATACTATTTATGCTTTCATGTGTCGAGCGGTGCTATTTGATGTGTTTCTTGTCTGTGTTGGCTGCAGGACGTCGAGGCGGAGTCGTGGCGAGACACGAGGTGACCGGACTAGACACAAGCGGTGTTGAGGTCAGAACGGTCGGATGTGTCGAAGACGGCGGAGATTCGATGTGGTTGCGAGGTGTACACGACAAGGAGCGCGGAAGCTTCCTGGAAGGTGCAGAAGGGACGAATCGGTAAATTCGCAAGGCTGTACAAGCGGGAGACGGCTCCGTTAGGGTTTAGCCGGCGTAACGGGTTGGAGACCTGTTAGCCAAGGGCTATAAATAGGTGTTGGGGGCTGCATACCCCCTTGAGGGTTTTTGTGCATTTGCTCCTCTTTTTGTGTGTGTTGTGTTCCTCCCAAGAAGCATGTGAGGCTCTTGGTGTTCTTGAGGATTGAGAGGGGATGAATTGAGAGTCTTGTAATTACTCTTCATGTTCTAATGTCCATGCGTATGGGGACGTAGTTTGAGGTCTCTCTCTTGTAATCTTTCATGGATATGAATTTATCTGAGATGTTTTGTTTGATATGTTTCTCAGTCACTCCTTATGTTTGGTTCTCTGTATATTTTGGCTCTTTGCTTTCTCTCTTCCATGATGCCTTCGGCTGCAGTATCAAACTCTTAGAGTTCTGCAACCAACAGTGACTATGATCCTTGGTTGTTTTGTTCTTTTCAGTTCATAGTGTTCTCTGTACCCAAATTTGTATTTATGGTGTATTAGTTTTTGTTGATCCTCTTCCCTGCGGAATGCTCTTTTTCTTCCCTGCCGAATGTTCCTATTTCTGCAGAATCAAGTCTATCTTTTAGCTTGTCATTTGAAGCTCTAGGCAGCATATATTTTTGGGAGAAATGATCCATCTATAGCTAGCAGTGACAAATCAGTTTCGGCAGCATAGAGTTCAGCATGCACCTGTGTGTAGTGAACCGAATAGTTTTTAGTTGGCTGCAGTCTGAACTCTTTGGCTTTCTTTTATTGTCTTGCCGCTTTTGCTTTTCTAGTCAGCAGGTAGTCTGTGCTTTCAGTTTCTGGCCACCAAGCAGCACAAGTTGGTTTAGCTAGCAGTCGGTTCATTTTTGTGTTGTCGGCAGCAAAGCCTCTTTCGGCAGTACATTTTGTCTCTTGGCAGCTAAGCTCTATCCTCCTTTCCTGATTTCCTTTTCTGAGTATTTACTGTAGTCAGTTCCTTGCCACTATTTCTGATATTTTCTTTGCCGACTGCAGTCTGTAATACTTCTCCATTTAGTGCTTTTCTTTTTATTCTTTTCCTGATCTTTGACCATTTTGCATGCAGATCAAACGACATTATTTTCAGCTAAAATTTTTACTGATTACTCTCTGATTTATGCTGAATTTATTAGTATCACATGCATTCCAGTTTTCAGCAGAATTAATTTTCTGTGAGTTGCTTCGTTCTGCATCTTTTTGAGTAATCAGCGTACGAATTCTCGAGGGCGATCTTTAAGAGAACGACATTCACCCCCTCTGTCGCCATTTCGGTCCTACATTAAGAAATCACATAAGAGGATCAAATCCAAGCAAAAACCAGGTTACTTAAAGAACTTGCCAACCAAGTGTCTAGATGGATGGAGATTAATTTTCATGAGTCATCTATATCTCTTACACGTCCTTACACAACAAGGTCAAGAAGGGAAGATAGAAAACCAAAACCAATCAAATCAAGAGCAAATCAATCAACACAAGATGGATCCATAGGAGATGAACAAAGATTGATGAACTTCTAATTGAGAATGACGATTTTACAATCACTCCACCTAGAGAACAAGAGAGCACACCACAGCACTCAACTTCTCTAACCCTAACCCTAAAACACTTGGCTTCAATTGTAAGGATTGGTTGGTTAACTAGTAAGTTTCCATTTCAACCCATTAAATAGATAAAGCAACAAGTATATATCTATCCCTAATGGATACTATCCATTTAGCACAAATAGGAAAAACCTGTTAACCCCACACAACACGGGTTTTACTCACATTACACTTATACACGCTTCACAAATCACATAACTCTGAATCCGCTAAATCCTTAGCCTTGATCCAACTTGATCTTTTTAGCTTCTCTTTGACCTAAACCGCTCTCTCAAGCTCCACGGTTTTGATCTAAGGTAATTTTCGGTATTTTGGTCAACTTACCAAAATATCTTTTATTGACTCGGTATTCATATTCCCTTGCAAGCAATCACCATACTTACCATGTTAGGTGCACCACTAGCTTGTCACGCATGGGCAAGTCTCTCCTATTCTGGCTCCACCAGACCACGCTTCACTTGGATCAACCAAACCATATGGTGCAATCCGTCGCTCAAACTTCCTTTCAATATTTCCCACATTTTTCATGCCATTTTTTAGCTCAGCCATCTCACCCGACATTCTTGATTATTCTGGGTCTTGGCTCCTCCATGAGCGTAGCCCTGATCCTCGCCACTGACCATAGTTGACTCCAAACGACCCTACACATCTAAAGACAAAGAAATTATTTTTGGCCACAAGTTCTTCACAACTTAAACCCACATTAGCTATAACATGTATTGTGCAACTCATATGTACTAACCTAGGTCAACCAAACTCACAACAAGACCAAATTTCCCAGTAATCAGAAACCAGCCGAGGGCAACCCTAGCCAGCCGGTCTGACCACAAGCCCTAACCTGTCAGACCGGTTTTGGTCAGCGGTCTGATAGCCTTATTGGTCAGTCAAACTGGTTTTGGCCAGCGGTCTGATCGCTCCCTTGGCCGGTCAAACCCGTTGGTTTATAGGCCGTCCAAAAAATCTGACAAATTTGCAATTTTGATTTTGAACTTCCCAAATAACAATAATTCATCACAATATAATTCTAGACCTTTTCACATGGTCCTTCACAATTCAAATGAACCAAGATGGTAGATAATGGAACTGAAACCATGCTGTCTTTTTGTAACCATGGCTAAATAACTACTTCATATGAACAACGAGTTTGACAAGCAAGATTCTTCACATATGATGTAACATTACTATACAAAAAAATGTTTAGTGCCAGAGTGAAATTACGTTGAAGGCTTTCTCGTTTAGTTGTCAAAATCTAGTCTCGCAAAGTTCCCCTCAGTCTACAGGTGCTCACCAAGATGAATCCCTCCCTTCAGTACTCCTGCAAGTATCTGCTAGATGTCTATGCTCTATTCACACGAATTGGTTGTCCTTCCAATTCCTGAAATCGCATTCAGTTGTACAACAATAAATACATCACCAACATGCTTTAACCTAAAGATTCTGATTATGAGTTACAAAAACCATTTGAAAGGATAACATGGGCCCTATTTCAGTTTGTAATGCCAAAAAAGAAAAAAACTTGCGAAGCACATAGTTTTCTTGGAACTAAGGGCTGTACTTCAAATTGGATAATGCAATAGAAAGTTTCAATAACAAACTCAGTTATTGCAATTAATGCTATGACATCATTAAAAGAAGGATTTGTTTACTATGTCATAGGATTTGTTTACCATGTCATGCATAAAAAAGGATAGCATTAGAGAATGTGAAGATAATACAGAACAAAATTTCAACGGGCGAATAACAATTTTAAACTGGATGTAATATGTAATTTCACCTTTAAGTTAGCATTTCGATGAAAATAACTGCAATGCACGAATAGACAAATATGGAGGAATATATGAAACAAACAGTAGGACAATTCTCTTCGCATACCGGCCTGCTAATTCCGGGATTTGCTCTTCTCAGTGACTGGTGGATGCCTCTTTTCTACCATTTAAATTGATGTTTTCTTTATGTACCGTCTCCCTCTCTCCACCCTTTTTTTCGCCTTGCCGCCCAGAAAGACCTACAAAAGAAGGAAGAATTCAATCCGTATGCTCCAAGCGCCGTAACGGATTGAAAGTAGAATTCAATCCGCTCAGTCGGCTCCTCCTTTCTTATCTTCTCCATATAGCTGTGACCACCGAAAACATTTCCGGAAAAAAATTTCGCCCTCCACCGGTAAATCCGAAATTCGGAAATTTTAGAAATTTTCAAAAAATTCGTTCGAAATTTTTAGATTTTAAATCTGATTTTTTGAGTAGAAATGGAAAAACAAAAAAAATTGTGTTGGTTTTAGTGGTTTGAACTAAAACAACCTAATGCTCACTAACCACCATCTCTACCGCTAGACTAGTTTGGTATTTCTTACTTTATATTAGTTGAGGAATTTACTTAAACTCCAAATTTCGAACCAAAATTTACCTTCGAATTGTATTCCATGCTGTGAGCCTGTAACTACGATGTATCTTGTGTTTAGTGCATCCACTGCCGCCGAAGAATTGCAGAGATTGGAGCACATGCTGACAGGCTGCGCTGGACGGAACCCTTCAGACAGGAACTCAAGCTCTTGCTCCTCAATGGAGACCTCCTCGAATATCAGGTGATTAAGACGGGGTAACTCACCCAGCCTTTCAATGAAGCCTTTTTGCAGCTGTGCCCCTTTCAGAGAAAGTCTGAACAAGTTCGGCAGCTGGAAATGTTCCGAGGAAGGCGTCGTGTGCAGCAGCTGCTGCTGCTGCACCGTCCCGACCAGGCACATCGTCTGGAGATTTTGGAGGGAAGGGCTGGTGAATATGCTCATGAGGAGGCCGCTTCCTTCCAATTTGAGATGGGTAAGCTTTTTGATCCCGTTCAGACAGTCTGAAAACTCGTTTGCCTCCTTCTCTGTAAGCTCCCCTTCGATGATCATATCCAAGGTCCTGAGGTTGACCATTCTTGTCAGGTTCCGGCGGAAGTCCCAATAATGTGGTATTCGCGCCGAGCTGAGCGTTTGTAGCTGCTTCAGCTCGCCGACACGTCTCGGCATGCGCAGCTGATGGCCAGTCACATGTCGCAGCGACGTGATCTTCCAGAAGGACTCTGGAAGCTCCTCCACCGAACTGCTTGCCACATCCATCGTCTGAAGATTGTTGAGATTCTTGATGGATGTGGGGATCGTCTTCAGTGATTGGCATCGCACGCCAAGGTAACGCAGATGCACCATGCTTCCGATTGCCTCGGGTAACTCTGTGCCGATCCCCGGGCCCTCGAGCATGATGACTCGGAGGAACTTGGACCCTTGCAGCAGCTTGGTCAGGTTTGCCGGGCCCTCCACCAAGCCACTGGCTGTCCAGCCGCTGAAGAACCCCGTCCAGCCGCTGGACCCGAGGACGGAGACAGCTTCCCGAGCCCCTGAAGAACCCCGTCCAGCCGCTGGACCCGAGGACGGAGACAGCTGTGGGTGGCACCGACAGCTTTGGTACCATGCCGTTGACACAGGCTTCTCTTCGTCGATGGCAATGATCGACCGTAGCTTGGGCATAGAGTTATGAAGTGCCACGTATCTGTCCATGGTGTTCAACAGCGTGAGGCGGCGCACCGTGGCCGGCTCAGGTACGTGGTCGCCGTCGTGCAACTCCATGAAGCTCGCCTCCTGCGCCTCCGACCGCGCAAAGTGGTACACCCTTTCTTTGAGGGCCAGGTGGTGGCGGCAGGCACTGTCCACCAGACCCCTAGTGATGAGCTGCCGCACGTACGTGTGGCCGACCTGCTCCGCCGTCTTCCCGTTCCGTGGCGCCAGAAAGCCTTCTGCTACCCACAGCTTCACCAGCGTGTCATCGTCCACCGTGTAGCTCTCCGGGAACGCCGTGAAGTAGAGGAAGCACAACTTGAGCTCATGGTGCAGGTCTTCGAAGCTGAGGGACAGCACCCTGTGGAGCAGCTTCGACTTGGCCGGCTTGAGGTGCTCCAACACGCTGTCCCACTCGTGGGGGTACTCCTTGTCGTGCATGAGACCGGAGAGGAGAACAACCGCCAATGGTGAGCCACAGGTAACACTATGAACTCCCTTGTAGAATTCTTCCCGGTCTACCTCCTCTCTGGTAGGGAGTCTCTTTTGGAACATCTCCTTGCATTCATGGTTGGGCAGCCCCTCCAGCTTGATGTATTCGACTTTGTAGTCCCGATGGAGCGGAAATGGCAACAATTTCTTCGTGATCATCACTACGCGGCTGCCGGTTTCTCCTTTCGGTAGAGCATGGATCACTGCCTTCCAGACAGCAACGGACATCTTCCTGCCGTCGATGACGACCAGGTAACGCTTCCCATCGAGCCTCCGCTTCAGCTCAGCCCCCGCATGTTCTTGCCCTTGATTAGTTTGGGTGTTCGTTTCCACCTGTTGCTCCAGAGGATCTTGCCCTTGTCCTTGATCAGTTTCAGTCTTCTGCTCCTTCAACTCGTCGCAGATCATTCTGAGTAATTTGTCTACGTTGGCATTCTTTTGTACCTTCACCACAGCGGAGACGACCTTGAAGTCCTTCCTGATGGTATCGTTCCGACACACGCTGTTTACAAGCGTCGTCCTGCCGACGCCGCTCTCGCCGACGACATATATGACGGTGAGGCGGGTGGTGGAGCTTCGAAGCATGTCCTCCAGTCTTGATTGCTGCGCTTGGCGCCCGATCATGCCTGGCGTCGAGATGTCCCTGTATTTGACGGGGCAATATAAATTACTTACTCATCGAGATGCCCCATACACACATTTAACCAGTACTTTTTTCTAATTATTGCTATACGTTAGCACAAAATTATTTAAAATTAGATATCATATACTACTCTAATACGTATGATTGATAATATTAGTGTATTTATTACACAAACAGCAGTAATATATATGTATGTATATATATATATATATATATATATATATATATATATATATATATACACATATATACACACATACATATATATATGGGGATTAATCAACACCATTATAATATAGCAAAGTAGGCACCTTGGATCCCATCTATTGTTTATACTTACTAGCCACGTAGGCGTGGCGCCACGCCACGCCAGTCACCGTGTGAACCGAAGTAAAAGGGGCGAAAATTCGCAGGAAAAAGAAAGCATATGGGTTTTTCAGAAAAAATCGAGGGCCTTTTCGGAATAAAAGGAGAGTGGAGGGGTTTTTCTGCAAAGAACCGAGGGTCTTTTCGGAAGGAATAAGGGTCTGTTCGTAATTATGGGAAAGAACGGGTCGCTACCCAGCAAAAAAAATGCGCAGGGGTTTTTTCGCAAGAATCCAGGGACCTTTCCGTGAGAACCAAGGATCTGTACGTAATTTCGGGAGAACAGATGGACTTTTTCGCAAAACGGCTCACCGACCGTGCGAAATTGGCGCCACGCGGCGGGCGGAGCGACACAGGCGACGTGGGCTAGCGCGCGGCGTTTTCCCCGGGAGTATTGGCTTTAGATATAGGTAGAACTATTAAAAATATTTTTTATGACAAATCCACTACTGCTATTTCCATGTAACAAACTAAATACATTTACACACTATTAGTGGTTAAAATTTAAAAGGTTGATTGCATGCATTCTAAGAAGAGGCGGGAAGAAGTAAAATTTCTAAAAAAAAGTAACATTTGGAGCAGAAGCTTGAAATGACATACAATGTTTTATTTCTTAAAACACATCACAATCTACAAAGGTCTTTTCTTTGGCATTATCCATATGCTATTTTTTTAGATCACCTATCTAACATTTTTTAGGGATTGTCTATAAATTAGTCAGCTATTTTTCTTTATGCAAAATATCAAAAGAGTTTTGGGCCATTGGATGAAATCCCTGCATATTCGGATGGCTAACACATCCCCGTTTCTTCTACTTTCCTATTTGCGGTGGAGGGCTGGCCGGTAACTGCCAGCGACCGACAGCCCCCCATAAGATCCCAAAACAGCCGGTAAAGGGGGCATGGCCCATTTGAAACATAGTTGAAAAATACATCAAATTTGAACTTCCTTTTTCATCTCTATTTCCTATATATTTGAATAGCTAGTTCATCTCCACAAGTTTCAATAACTTTTCTCAAAATTCAAGTTTTGCTTTAATTGTTTGGGTGGTGCTGCATCGCTAACCAGAACCCTGGTCGGAGATGGCTGCGGAGTGCTCAGGTGGAGGCAGGGCACAAATCAGAGCACTTGGCGCTGTATTTATTTTTGCGGTCATCTATTCATCAGGTGCTAAATTTCAGTCACTTTTCTGAGAGAGTGCACACTTAGTTTTTTATTCAAACTTTAGCCCTTAGATAAAAAACTAAAATTTTAGGCCTAAGAAATTTTGAATAAAAAACTCTCTATCTTAGCCCTTGAAGTTGCTCGAGGGCCCTTAGGTAAAAATTTTAGTTTTTTATCAATTGAAAACTAAATATCTAAGGGCACACTTAGTTTTTTATTCAAAATTTTAGTTGATTGAGAGTGCAACTTCAAGTGACTGAGAGATAAAAAAATTTCAGTCGCCTTAGCAATAGTAAAACCGTTAGATAAATATCTAACCACTCACATCACACTCCCCTTGCTTCCTATATAAACCCACCCCTCTCACCAAGGATAAAGTTTGAAATGAAGAGTTATTCAAACCTTGACAGAAAAAAAATTATGTTTGGTGAACCACTACAAAATACAAAGACAAAAAATTATAACCTAGACAAAAATAAAGTAAATCTAGGTAAGCCTCACAAATAAATGAATACAACTAAAAGTTACACTAAAGCTTTGCTAAATTGCACATTACCGAGCACTACAATTTTAGGCGACTGCAAGATAAGAGAATCTCAGGCGGCTGAAAATTAGCAAAACCATCATTTTTGGGGTTCTCTATTAATCAAGCTTGGATGAAGATTTAACCACTCTTGTCTCCCGTCACTTCCTATACTAAATAATTTTTTTAACTAGAGTGGCATCCTATTAATTTTTAACATGGTATGCCTTACTTGTAACATACCAAATTTGGTAACCAAACTCTTGAGCATGAGAATGTGTAAATTTTTAAACTTTTAATGTATGTTGGCGTTGTTTGCAATTTCTAGAGATTATTTGAATTTTTCATGGATTTTGAATTTCACAAAAATTAATTAATAAACTACGAACTTAGGTTAGGCGTAATGCAATTTCAAAATAAATTAAAGTGCATTTTTAAATTGAATTACCAAACCAAGAGTGAATTGAAATTTGAATTTGAAACTAAAAGTGCAAAGAAAAGAGAAGAAAAAATAAAAGAAAAATATTCATACAGTAATCGAGCTGGCCTATTTCCTTTCTTCTCCCATTCGGCCGACCTCTTTCCCAGCCCACCAGCCTCCTCTCTTTCTCCATCTTGTCCGGCCTACTCCAGTGCACCCCTCCTTCTTCATTCTTTCCTTCTCTCTCGCACTCGCACGCCACCTTCGCTATAGCCACATCCATCTCTTAAGCCGCCACAGCGTCGCCATCACCTCACCCACACCTCAAGACCGCCACGCACCACAACCACTCTCACTATGTCGCCTCAACCATCTGCACCCACACCCTCCACTGCCACTGCGTCGCGTGAAGCATCTAGGCTACTAAAAGTAGTTTTGGTAATTAATGACGATCATGATTAAAGGACTAACATGTTTGTGAAGATGATTGAAAGGTTTAATCCCAGATTTGAAGGATATCATGGAAAAGACAATGAAAAGCATGCAAAGATAACTATGTATTGATATGGCTCAAGGCAAGGGTCAAGGGAAAGGTATAAAATAATTAAAGGACATCTATGTGTTGGTGTGTGTTAAGTTAAGACCAGATTGATAGGCTAGATGATGTACAATTAAAAGAGATCATGATTAGTAGCTTGATAGTAATCTTGTACTACATTGATCAATCTTAATACATACATGTATTTGAAATTGTTTTGTTGCCCTCTCTGCTATATTTTCTCTGAATCCGGTGTGACCACCATTGACACAGCTGTAGTCGATACTACCAAGAATTACATATTTGTATGTTTTTCCAGAGAAGTGCTGATTTGGAGTTCTTCTAAAATGGTACTACCACTGTTCCTTTCCGGTAGCACTCTACATTATGACCGCACCCCATGTCCAGTACTACCGCATCTTTGTTGGCGTAGCTATTTTATAGAGAGATACATTTTTGGAAGATTTTCTCCTTTCTGAAAAATAGTACTACCGCAACATAAGTGTGGTACTACCGCTGAATTTGTACGACCGGAGCATGTGAGTGCGGTATGACCACAGCATAAATGTGGTACTACCACTGGGCACTGTCAAGTACTAGGACTAGGAGGCGAAGGAGGGTGTATTCCCTAGCGGGGAGCTCAGGCTGATGCCATGGCTCGCCTGAAGGGTGGGTCCACCCTTGATCGGCCTAGTTTGTAAGTTAAATGTCCGGTTTGTAACTTAAATGTTTGTATGGATCGGACTGTTTACACTATGTAATATTAAAGTATTGTATGTCACGATGTATGTATTGTTGTAAATAATGCGGTATAAACATATATTTAGATTTAATAAGAATAATTAAAGCACATTTCCAATAGAGTAAATGACAGAAATTGCATATAAGCATGTAATTCTACCATATCATTTATACAAGAGTATAAACTTTAAGCATGAAACATGATGAATGATAAAAGGAGCATATTCTTTAGTTTCACGACAAAGGAATCAATTATAACGGCCTAAAACTTGGTTTTAATTGATTTTATGCTCTCTGAAGTAGGGTTGCTCAAGACTTAAAACTTGGCCTTCTCAATACTATGTCAATGCTCTTCACCAAGTGACAAGACAAATAGGGATTAAATTTGAGCTCTAACCAATGCATTCACTGTCACCAAAATTTTGCATATACAAAATATAGCAATTTCTAAATTTCGATATAACAGAGGTCTAAAGATTATATGGCAGTATTCTGTCAAGAGTTTAAGTTGATCAGTTAAATGATAACATAATCACAGAGACTCAAGTCATTAAAGGAGAAAATCCCTTCTATTCAGATATGAAATCAGAATACTACCTACAACATACCAAATAATCACAGGGCAATATGACCAAACTGACTGACCGAAATAGGAACTGAAAGAGCTGTGGATCAGACAATAGAAAGCATCTCAGATTGAGCTCAATTTTAACCTATATGTACATATCACTTTCAATATTCAACAATTTCATCATAGAGCTTTAAACTGATCCCACTAGCAAACAATGTCTCCCAGTACTAGAGCATATATCAGAGATTAATGAACTAGCATAGCTCACAATATTTGCAATCAAAAGAACCAAAATACTCATGATGCAGATGGCACTCAAAGCCGTCTAGAAGTGAACCAAGCCGGCGATAAGCAAATCACCGACAAGAACCAGGGCAAGCACACCCAAAGGTACTGACCTAGAAAACCTAGCTCCCCTTTGTGCCGCCGCGAGAGAGGAGCGTGGTAGACGGAAATACAATGCCCCTTTGACTTTCAAGACACACCGGAACCAGCAAAGTCGAGGGAAGGAGATGCCACACAAGGACGCCGAGAAGCACTGGCATAGTGCACCTCGCTGCTGAGCACCAGTGAAGAAGAGTCCCTAAAGACCAAAATCCAGAGCCAAACCAGGAAGGAAAAAGAGGGGATTGAAGAGATAGAGCTCCCTATTTTTTGATGCAACTCACGGGAGGGGCGACCTCCTTATATATAGCCGTGTGGAGGAGGGAGGGGCTCGGCATGGTGGCCACTAATGGCCGAGGCCGAAGCCGAAGCCCCCAGGTCGCAAGTGCCGCAGTGTCACTGTATCTCGCCAAAAACGCCGCCCCCTTGGAGATCGGATCTGCCGAGTGACGCCCGCACGGGAGGAGACCTATCTTCGCTCCAGCTCACCGACAGGTGGGCCCCCCTTTTCCTTTCTTTTCATTTTCATTTCTTTTTTCCTCAATTGAGAAATTACCGAAATGCTCTTGAAATACATATCTGTATCTAGCTACTATCTAAATAATACGGCAAAACAAAGAGGATTTCATATTGCTAATCCAGAGCACGACATTACTCCCGTTAATTATTGTTGACGTCCGAGATCTTAGGTCTAAGTCATGAACGTCATCGAAAAAAAACGTCTTCACTCAAGGTCTAAGTCATGAACAGGGTAGCCCTTACGCGAGAACAAGACTAACCAGAGGTTTGATTCACTCAAGGAGGCGGCCGAGGCGGTCCACGTCTTCACCGACTGCACCGAGGCAGGGTCCTCCAGACTGTACGTGTTCTTGTTGCTGACGATCCCCTCGAGCCGGGCGTTGATGGCTGCGATCTTTCTGGAGAGGTTATGCCGGACGCGCAGCTGCGTGGTGACGCCGGCGAGGAAGCCGAGCGCGGGGCGGAACCAGCCGGGGTACCGGGATAGGTCGACCCGGACGGAGTACTCGTCGATGGCGTCCTCGGCGCTGAACGCGGCGTCGCGGGTCTGGCGCACGAGCACGCGCATGAGCTCGCCGCCGCGGGCACGGAGGCTGGGCTCAGCCTCCTGGAGGAAGGCCAGCAGCCACATGAGCTTGTCGCGGAGGCTGAGGATGTCGCCGCTCACGGCAACCAGCGCCTTCCCCTCACTCAGGGCGAGCTCCTGCAGCTTGCTGACCAGCGGCCCAACGATCGCCTCCGCCATTTTGGTTCTTCCTCGGTCACTAGCTAGCTTATTACTTCTGTCTAGTCCTTGTACCGTACGTTGCTGTATTGTGTGTACTGATCAACAATTAGTGGCATGCCGCGGGTCACTTATATAGGCACCACCAATGATAGGGTGCCCAATATTCACCACGCAAGATAAAAAGATAATTTTATATTCGTGTAGTCTGGTGAATTGATAACATCAACTACCGTATCAATACAGGAATCTATGATAAAATAATTTATCAATACAGTCGGCTTAATTATCTATCCTAATTATTTTTTTGTTTAGTTTTTGTATGAATTTTTAAATATAAGAAATTATCTTGAAAAATTACAAAAATTTTGTGACAGCCCTTTGACACAACGTACTTCGTAGTGTAATTTTTTTCATATTTTATCAGTTGTGAATATTTCTCAAAAATTCATACAAATTTGATATTTTTACGAGTTTTTACATATAGCAAACGAGCTCCAAAAATTACGAAATTTTATGTAAAGCCTCCCGATACAGTAGTAGTTATTGTATATTATTTTGTGAATTTTATGTAGTCCAAGTTTGCCAAGTTTATTCAGGTTAACTTAATCATGAATTTAACGATCCCCACGCATGTATTGAAGTGCCATGTGTCCGCCAATCATGGTATATATTATTTGCTGCTATTTGGTTCACACAATTGTCACTCACTCTATATGTGCCCCTCTCGTGCGCTTTCTCATTCGCAGTAATGTCATTCGGACATGTGTTGGCTTGACATAAAGCCCCCCCTCGCCCGCTCCCTCATCCGCAGAAATATTAGTCTAGCCATGTTGCCCCATCTCACCCGCTCCGTCGTGCGCACATATGTCACTTTTATTGTGGTATCCGTAGTCGCTCAGGGTGGTGCATGTCGACAATGCGTCCGTAATTTTCGATGGGAACGCACTGGATTTTCTTTTCGCTCGCTTCAAATACAGAGCTCTCGCAATCGCTCATCACTCATCTAAACTTTGTTTCACTTCTTGTAGGAAGAAGAACCTTCTGCATCATACAGTAATATAGCATGGCAGACACCGAGGGGCCAGTCGGAGCAGGGTTGCTGTCGGGACCCGGAGCAACGACTCCTGGACCCTCTGTGTAAATCGCACTAGTCCAGGATCAGCTAGTGCACACAGTGAACAACAAAGATAAATATCAACCAAAATGATATTTATTAACTAAATATGGGCATGAATGCCAAAGTTTACATCAATGGCATATAAGCCAAAATTTAAATAATAGCAGCGGAAGAAAAACACCGAAGTGGAAGAAGCCCACTGAGCCTGCCCACAGGCAAACGACAGTAAGACGCGGCCTACTCGTCCAGATCTTCACCGTAGTTGAAGTCGTCTTCCTCTGTGTTGAGATAGCAAGAGTGAGTACAAACTTGTACTCCGCAAGTCACACGGAGAAATGCATCATAATGATAAAGGCTTCAAAGGAAGGGTGATAGGGTTAGTTTGCATAAAACAGCATTTAAAGATATACAATAAATAGATTGAAGTTGCTGAATTTAATACAATATGTAAAAAAATAGTAACTGTAATTAAAAGTATTACCGTTAGTGCAGGCTCCGACCAAACACCAACCTATCCACGGGTATCCACCCGGACCATCTTTTCCAAAAATATCTCGTATGGATTTCATCCATCCACACGCTTCCAAACACTCATGGATTCCATCCATCCATAAGCATTTCAATCTCTCATGGATTCCATCCATCCATAAGGTTTTCATAAATCATTTTGAAAAACAAAGTCTAATCCATGAAAAACTTTACTCAGCATGCCCATGACCGTGGGCACGGCTATCCAGGATAGATTATACACTCTGCAGAGGTTGTACAGCTTTACCCACAAGACATGATCATCCCATATTGCCACGCGATAAGCACACTTCCTTTGGTGTGCGGCGAGGAGATCATGACAAGGCCTTTACAATGCAAAGCCTTCAACCTGGCCAAGCCAACACTGAGATTTCACTACAACTTGAATCCACAAGTTGGAGCCCCCTCTTGAGCCAAGTGAGACTTCTCATGGACTACGCCACGCTCACTTTCAACCTACGACAAGGCTCAGGTTGGGACTCGCAAATTAGTTAGCCAGGACTGTCCCATACCAGCCTTGTGGTAGTACGATAGGGCTTTGCAATAGTAGCTCACAGATCGGTCCTTAATTGACTTAGGCTCAACCACATACCCCGTGCTCGACAATCAACACCGTGTCTCCGAACAACGGCATGCCTGCACCCACCACCTAACCATTAGCCTAAGTCCAAACCAAGTTTTATATTTTATTTCCAAATATTTTATAATCCTTCTTGACTCACCGAAGTCAAGAATACATTCCAAAAGCTTATCATTTTATGTGAAACAGTATCCCAAAACAAAGATTATGTCTAAGCAGGTCTAAGCATTTGATATAAAATTCTCTAGCCAATACTAATGTACTAACTAGAGTTTTAATCTAAGGTGACAAGGTGTTAAGGAATTCAATATCAATGGAGGGATAAACAAGTAGGCAATAACTAAATTTAAAACTGAATTGAAATACGTTGAATAAAACTATGCATGCAGAATAATTTAAATTAACATAATTTTATTTGCAAACTGGGATCAACATGATCAAGGAGTGTGACTTGCCTTGCTCTTGAGTTGGGTGCAAACCTTCGTCGATAAATTCTTCCGAATCGTCGAAGTCTACACGCGAAGAACCAAGCGAATAAACTCAAATAAAATCCAAAAATTATAAAATATATATCGAGGGATAAATTATGATTTTTGGATGAATTTAAGAGAAAGAATCAATGGATTCGAGTTTGATGAGGAGAACGGATATCCGAAAGTTTTAGATATCACATGAAATGATAACAAAATCGAGAATTACTTTTGAGCAAGACGGTGTCGATTGGTTGCGGTGGCGAATGGACAAAATGGAACCCCGGCGACGAGGCGAAGGTGGTGACGTGGGTACGGCGTCGAGAAACGGCGGCAATCACTGGCGGTGAGGGAAAAACGGTAGAGAAAAAGGAAAACTTGGTATCTTGGTGCTCGGTGAAGCGAATCCAAAACTATTTGACAGGTAGCTACCTAAGATGGTTTGGCACGATATGACGCGAACGGATTGGGGAAAACACCGCCAGATAGATGGGGACACGAGATGCCATTGGCGGCCACGGCGAGGTGTCGGAGGCAAAAATTTGTGGAGGCTTTTCGGGGAAACGGAAGGAAGCACGGCGTAGAACGCGGCGAGGCGAACTCAACGGTATAGACGGCTCGGCCAACGGACATCGAATGGTGACGAAACACGACAGAGAAGACATTAGGCGACCGGCGGGTTGGCATCGGCGTTCCGGGCAAACGGAGAGGAGTTAGCGGGTGAGGTTTGTGGCGAAACGAAGAGGAGAACGTTGGGAACATAGTGCTCACCTCGGTTTTGATGGAACACGTACGGTCGGCTCGCAGCGTGGAGAGGAACGACGGCACGGTTTGGCCACGGTGGTCCGGTGATGCTCCGGTGATGCTCCGTGGGCGAGGGGAGCACCGCGTAGAACGCGAGAAGGCAAAGCCAACGGTGTGATCAAAAGTGACCGGACTCCATCAGAGGCGGCACAATCGATCAAGAACACCGATTGGTACACAAAGAAAAATGGTGATTGTGGAGAGAAGAAAGGAGAGATGCTTTGAGATTTCGGGGTTGAGTGAGGTTGAGAAGGGCACCGGTGCTCCCTTTATAGGGGCGGAGGTGGACGGGAGAGGGAGATCAAACGTTCATGCCATTTAGAGCACCGGTTTCAATTCCGTGTAAATACTCATAAATGGGAGGGGAAACGGTAGGGAAATGAAAGCCCTTGATGAGAGGATTTAAATGCAATTTATTTTGTGAAAAACGGTTGAGAGATTAGTGAGAAATCAAAGTTTTAAAAATCCAATCACGGCGACGCGTCGCGAGAGCTCGCTCTGAAGCGACGGGGAAGATGAATGAACAGTACCGCGAGGTACTGTTCATTCTCTCTCCTCTTTTTTTCTGTTTTTGTTTGAGATTTTGAAATTGAGCTCAAACAAACTCCGAAAATTCTAAAATAAGTTTCGAAACTTCCTTGAGACTCAAAGAACTCAAATAAAATATTTTTAGCAAATATTAATATTTAATTTTATTTTATTAAATAAAAATTCTAATTAAGATTTAGTTTAAACCAAATAAATTCAAAAATTTCAAAAATTTAAAAATAGGGTATAAATGGATAGATTAGAATTTTAGATGAATTTAGAAATTTAAATGGGCTCAATCGAGTTAAAACGAAGAGAACGAGCTCTCGGAAGTTTGAAAAGAGAGAAAAGAATAAACCGATTTTCTGGAATTATTTTTGAACTGAAAAATCAAATTATGACGTCATCAAGGGAAATGATTTTGAAATGAATTATTTTTCTGTGAAAAAGAAATTTATGACGTCAGCAAGGATTTTGATTTTCTGGCCCAATTATTTTTGTAAAGAAAAATAATTTTATTCACTGACAGGTGAGACCGGGTTTATCAACGAGAGAGAAGAGAGAGAGGAAGAGCGGACGATCGGATGAGCGATGCGGCGCAAGGAGGAAATTGGGATCATCGGATGGAGAGCGAAGGGTTTAAGTGAAGATGGACGCACGAGATTAGCTCGGCCATGAGGATTAAATTTGATTTAGATTTTCGAAAACACCGTAAAATTCAATAAAGCTCGAAAAATATGAAATTACATCAAAAATTCCAGAAAAATTCAAAGAACTTCCTGGAGACATTTTGGACTTAATAAAAACATTTCCATCTACTGTTGGTATTTTAAATTTTCATACTTCAAATACTTTTTATTTTCAAAATAGATTTTAAAACTCTAGAAAAACTCAGAACACCAAATAAAGGCCGAATAAATCCAAATAATTAATTTGAAGTAGGATTTTTATAGAAAATCAAAATATCATTGTATTAAGTTTTTACTTTAAATTATTTTTCAAATCTAGCTTTCTAAAAGCAGAAAATCAAGGCACAACAACATTCAAACTTCACACATCCAAAACTCTTATTTTTATTTTAAACCAAATTAATTTAATTTAATATTTGATTTATTTATTTATTTTTCAAAAAAAAAATAAACAGCTGGGTTGTTACAAACTACCCCCCTTAAATGAATCTCGTCCCCGAGATTCGCACGGGCTAGCAAAGAAATGGGTTTGGATCTTACTCTGTATGGATTGAGTGGTGATCTGATGTAGTCGTCCTTTCATGAACTTCTTTGGCCTTTTATTTGCTGTCTGAAGGTTGTTGGCAGTTGGTGCTCCAACTTGATGGTTCCAAAGATTAGGAGAGAGGAGACTCAAGGCAAAGAGGGAACAACGGATATTTTGCGCAACCCAAAACAAAATACCAAACTAGCAAAACCTTTATTAATTAATAGTTACTGCTGTTGACAAAAAAAAAAACGGCGACTCATAACGGCGTCTATTATCTAGCCTAACAACTTATCTTAAAGGTTAAGAATCGTCTTGGTGTCATCTTTCGGGGCTCTCGAGATATGAAGCATGATCCTCCAAGGTGAAGATTGAAGTGGCGACAGAATTGAAGAATTCCAAATTGCCATCTATACTTATTTTGAATATGAGAAGAGATAGAAACAAGTTTTCTAATAATGACGAAAGACAAGGAAGAATTGGGAGATAAGGGTAAGCAAAGATTGAGAGGTAAGATTAAGCAAAACTTTTGTTTTAAATTCATCGGTTATTCAAAATAAAACCCTATAGTTCAATCATTCTATTCTACCTACGGTCACGTCTTAGAGTCGTCATGGCTCTGATACCATCTCTGTCGGGACCCGGAGCAACGACTCCTGGACCCTCTGTAAATCGCACTAGTCCAGATCGGCTAGTGCACACAAGAACAACAAAGATAAATATCAACCAAAATGATATTTATTAACTAAATATGGGCATGAATGCCAAAGTTTACATCAATGGCATATAAGCCAAAATTTAAATAATAGCAATGAAGAAAACACCGAAGTGGAAGAAGCCCACTGAGCCTGCCCACAGGCAAACGACAGTAAGACGCGGCCTACTCGTCCAGATCTTCACCGTAGTTGAAGTCGTCTTCCTCTGTGTTGAGATAGCAAGAGTGAGTACAAACTTGTACTCCGCAAGTCACACGGAGAAATGCATCATAATGATAAAGGCTTCAAAGGAAGGGTGATAGGGTTAGTTTGCATAAAACAGCATTTAAAGATATACAATAAATAGATTGAAGTTGCTGAATTTAATACAATATGTAAAAAAAATAGTAACTGTAATTAAAAGTATTACCGTTAGTGCAGGCTCCGACCAAACACCAACCTATCCACGGGTATCCACCCGGACCATCTTTTCCAAAAATATCTCGTATGGATTTCATCCATCCACACGCTTCCAAACACTCATGGATTCCATCCATCCATAAGCATTTCAATCTCTCATGGATTCCATCCATCCATAAGGTTTTCATAAATCATTTTTGAAAAACAAAGTCTAATCCATGAAAACTTTACTCAAGATGCCCATGACCGTGGGCACGGCTATCCAGATAGATTATACACTCTGCAGAGGTTGTACAACTTTACCCACAAGACATGATCATCCCATATTGCCACGCGATAAGCACACTTCCTTTGGTGTGCGGCGAGGAGATCATGACAAGGCCTTTACAATGCAAAGCCTTCAACCTGGCCAAGCCAACACCGAGATTTCACTACAACTTGAATCCACAAGTTGGAGCCCCTCTTGAGCCAAGTGAGACTTCTCATGGACTACGCCACGCTCACTTTCAACCTCGACAAGGCTCGGGTTGGGACTCGCAAATTAGTTAGCCAGACTGCCCCATACCACCTTGTGGTAGTACGATAGGGCTTTGCAATAGTAGCTCACAGACCGGTCCTTAATTGACTTAGGCTCAACCACATACCCCTGTGCCCGACAATCAACACTGTGTCTCCGAACAACAGTGCATGCCTGCACCCACCACCTAACCATTAGCCTAAGTCCAAACCAAGTTTTATATTTTATTTCCAAATATTTTATAATCCTTCTTGACTCACCGAAGTCAAGAATACATTCCAAAAGCTTATCATTTTATGTGAAACAGTATCCCAAAACAAAGATTATGTCTAAGCAGGTCTAAGCATTTGATATAAAATTCTCTAGCCAATACTAATGTACTAACTAGAGTTTTAATCTAAGGTGACAAGGTGTTAAGGAATTCAATATCAATGGAGGGATAAACAAGTAGGCAATAACTAAATTTAAAACTGAATTGAAATACGTTGAATAAAACTATGCATGCAGAATAATTTAAATTAACATAATTTTATTTGCAAACTGGGATCAACATGATCAAGGAGTGTGACTTGCCTTGCTCTTGAGTTGGGTGCAAACCTTTGTCGAGAAATTCTTCCGAATCGTCGAAGTCTACACGCGAAGAACCAAGCGAATAAACTCGAATAAAATCCAAAAATTATAAAATATATATCGAGGGATAAATTATGATTTTTGGATGAATTTAAGAGAAAGAATCAATGGATTCAGAGTTTGGATGAGGGAGAACGGATATCTGAAAGTTTTAGATATCACATGAAATGATAACAAAATCTGAGAATTACTTTTTGAGCAGTACGGTGTCGATTGGTTGCGAGGTGGCGGCGAATGGACAAAATGGAACCCCGGCGACGAGGCGAAGGTGGTGACGTGGGTACGGCGTCGAGAAACGGCGGCAATCACTGGCGGTGAGGGAAAAACGGTAGAGAAAAAGGAAAACTTGGTATCTTGGTGCTCGGTGAAGCGAATCCAAAACTATTTGACAGGTAGCTACCTAGGATGGTTTGGCACGATATGACGCGAACGGATTGGGGAAAACACCGCCAGATAGATGGGGACACGAGATGCCATTGGCGGCCACGGCGAGGTGTCGGAGGCAAAAATTTGTGGAGGCTTTTCGGGGAAACGGAAGGAAGCACGGCGTAGAACGCGGCGAGGCGAACTCAACGGTATAGACGGCTCGGCCAACGGACATCGGATGGTGACGAAACACGACAGAGAAGACATTAGGCGACCGGCGGGTTGGCATCGGCGTTCCGGGCAAACGGAGAGGAGTTAGCGGGTGAGGTTTGTGGCGAAACGAAGAGGAGAACGTTGGGAACACAGTGCTCACCTCGGTTTTGATGGAACACGTACGGTCGGCTCGCAGCGTGGAGAGGAACGACGGCACGGTTTGGCCACGGTGGTCCGGTGATGCTCCGGTGATGCTCCGGCGAAGGCGAGGGGAGCACCGCGTAGAACGCGAGAAGGCAAAGCCAACGGTGTGATCAAAAGTGACCGGACTCCACTGTAGGCGGCACAATCGACCGAAGAACGCCGATTGGTACACAAAAGAAAAATGGTGATTGTGGAGAGAAGAAAGGGAGAGATGCTTTGAGATTTCGGGGGTTGAGTGAGGTTGAGAAGGGGCACCCGGTGCTCCCTTTTATAGGGGCGGAGGTGGACGGGAGAGGGAGATCAAACGTTCATGCCATTTAGAGCACCGGTTTCAATTCCGTGTAAATACTCATAAATGGGAGGGGAAACGGTAGGGAAATGAAAGCCCTTGATGAGAGGATTTGAATGCAATTTATTTTGTGAATAACGGTTGAGAGATTAGTGAGAAATCAAAGTTTTAAAAATCCAATCACGGCGACGCGTCATGAAGGCCGCTCGAGCGACGGGAAGATGAATGAACAAGATCATGAGGTACTGTTCATTCTCTCTCCTCTTTTTTTTTTCTGTTTTTGTTTGAGATTTTGAAATTGAGCTCAAACAAACTCCGAAAATTCTAAAATAAGTTTCGAAACTTCCTTGAGACTCAAAGAACTCAAATAAAATATTTTTAGCAAATATTAATATTTAATTTTATTTTATTAAATAAAAATTCTAATTAAGATTTAGTTTAAACCAAATAAATTCAAAAATTTCAAAAATTTAAAAATAGGGTATAAATGGATAGATTAGAATTTTAGATGAATTTAGAAATTTAAATGGGCTCAATCGGAGTTAAAACGAAAGAGAACGAGCTCTCGGAAGTTTGAAAAGAGAGAAAAGAATAAACCGATTTTCTGGAATTATTTTTGAACTGAAAAATCAAATTATGACGTCATCAAGGGAAATGATTTTGAAATGAATTATTTTTCTGTGAAAAAGAAATTTATGACGTCAGCAAGGATTTTGATTTTCTGGCCCAATTATTTTTGTAAAGAAAAATAATTTTATTCACCGACAGTGAGACCCAAGTTTATCAACGAGAGAGAGAGAGAGGAAGAGCGACGATCGGATGAGCGATGCGGCGCAAGGAGGAAATTGGGATCATCGGATGGAGAGCGAAGGGTTTATGAAGATGGACGACGAGATTAGCTCGGGCATGGAGGATTAAATTTGATTTAGATTTTCAGAAAACACCAGAAAATTCAATAAAGCTCAGAAAAATATGAAATTACATCAAAAATTCCAGAAAAATTCAAAGAACTTCCTGGAGACATTTTGGACTTAATAAAAACATTTCCATCTACTGTTGGTATTTTAAATTTTCATACTTCAAATACTTTTTATTTTCAAAATAGATTTTAAAACTCTAGAAAACTCGTAACACCAAATAAAGGCGAATAAATCCAAATAATTAATTTGAAGTAGGATTTTTATAGAAAATCAAAATATCATTGTATTAAGTTTTTACTTTAAATTATTTTTCAAATCTAGCTTTCTAAAAGCGTAAAATCAAGGCACAACAACATTCAAACTTCACACATCCAAAACTCTTATTTTTATTTTAAACCAAATTAATTTAATTTAATATTTGATTTATTTATTTATTTTTCAAAAAAAATAAACAGCTGGGTTGTTACAGTTGCCAAAGGAAGACCTTCCCTTGGAAAGGAAGGAGGACTTCAGCCGTAACTACCGCTTGAGGCCAAACATGGAGCTCAATCGGTATGGCCGAAATGAAGACATAGGGAGGACGCGGTCGTGCGGGTCCTCGATGGCCATTTTGATGGCGGACGACATTTCTTATGATGCCCACACTCTGAGGTACAATTAAGCAATAGTTTATTTTGTCTTACTGGTAATAGCGCTTTCATTGTAACCCTCCTTTCGTGCACATGGTGAAATGCGACTTCGTCCGCTGGATCGATCCTCCCCGTGAACACTATGTTGTGAGGTACGTGGATACAATGTGGGAGCGAATCTCAATGAGGCGAACAATGACCTCTGGCAATAGATGCAGCGCGAAATGGGCAACGAGGAGGTCGTCAGTGTAGGAAGTTCATATGATCTCACATTCTATTGCGCGAGATATGTGCGTGCCACTACAACAATAGCCAACCACGTCTGAGGCGCCCCTCACAGCAGCACTCCATGTGGGTACCATGAGGCACCTTCTACTAGTAGGCACACACAGAAAAGGTTATAGCATGTAGCTCGTGGTTATGTTCAATGTTGTAAAGCATGTAACTGAATGTTGTATGCGTCATTGCGATTGCTGTTTTTTAGTGGACTGTTCAAATGATGTGTCATGTGCATTAATCTAGAGGGGTCGATATGTGTTGTGGCTACAGGACAAACAGAAAGAGTGGAGAGTAGGTGAACAATGCTTCTAGGGTTTTCCCCTAGGTTGGATTCCATATATATATATATATATATATACGGTTACATGGAAAACGTTATACAACTATACCCTTGCACCCAAATACCCTCCATAGGGGTATATACGTCATTGTACATGTCCCATCTTGGGCCTTACCGTGTCCTATCAGGCCGGTTGGGTTTAGGTGGGGGCCACCCCTACAACAGGAGCATCTCTTGGTGAAGGACTTCACAGACCGAAGCCATGTTGCCTAGCCATTTGGCCCGCTCCGTCCCTGCGGCCTGTGAACTCGGATGATCCTGGATGGGACTGTTCCTTGTCAGCGAAGTCTGCTATCGTGCTGAGAGTGCGGGGCCAGTCCCGCTGCCGAATGCGACTTGAGACCTGCTTGTCCAACGGAGTCGAAGACGCCGGCGGAGTCTATGTGGGGGCGGAGGTAGGGTTCTGCCGTGGATACCTCTGAGTGTCGAGGCCGCACTCCCGCCTAGACCCGTCGAAGTCAGGGTGGTTTACGGTTTTGCCGCCCGTTTGTGTGGTGCCGTAACGAGGCGGCCCTTACTGGGTTGCGGGGCTGAGATCGGCGTTGGAGTTTCCTTTGTGGAGCGGAGACCCCGTAGAGTCCCAGATGATGCTAGCTGGCCCGTGGCTCGCTGCTACTACACTGATGACCCCGAGAGTTGTGCCGACACCCACCAGTGGTGCGTCACGTCCTGCGGCATGTATCTGTTCTCGAGGCCATGGGCATGTGGTGGGTGGTGATTAGCATGTCGTGCGCTATCAGGATGTCATACAGTCGCGGTCACGCGTCCGTTTCCCATAGAGCACGATGCGCATCGATGGTCGTGCTGCTGTGGCATTTAATCGTGGGAGGTGAGTGGTTCGCCTCCCGGTGGTGCAGGCGGTGAGGGGTTTTAAAATATGCCCTTGCAGTGCCATATCCGTTCTCTCCCGCACGCCTTCTGGTCGTTTCCTCAGTCCTGCTTGTTTCCTTCTTGTCCGTCGCGCTGCCCCCGTTGTCATTTAACTCCCCTAGAGCAATGGCGCACGGCGAAGAGGTCGCTCAGCAAGTCGGCGACTACACCATCCCCTGGCGGCCACCCCCCCTTGAGGTGTCGTATACACTCGAGGGACGCGATTTGACGGTGGGAGCAAAATGGTGGGTGGCTGCGGAGAAGATGGAAGGTCCGTGCTCCCGCGTTTTGGGCCCGACGCTTGCAACGGAGGAGGCGATCCACACGCTGCTGCGTGAAGGAAAGCTGACCGACCGCCGGGAGGTGCGGCTGCCGCCCATCGGCGAGATGGAACCGCGGCCCGAGAAGTCGAAGGCGGTCATCTTCGTCGCATATTTTGACACCGGACTCCGTATTCCGGCCACTGGGATCATTGGTGCCGTCTTGCGAACCTTTGGGCTCGAGCTGGCCCAGCTGACCCCGAACGCGATAGCCCGTCTGGCCGTATATAGCTGGGCCTTGCGTGCGGAGGCGTGCTGGCCTAGCACCTCGTTGTTCGTATTTCTTCACAACGCTCTATGTCAGCCGAAGAAGCGAAAGGATGGGACGTTTTCCAACATCGGCAGCGTCAACTTTGCCCTACGGCCGGTGTGCGGGAAGCTCTTTCCTACGAACTCGACGCGGGCGAAGTGGGAGTCAAACTGGATGAAGCGGTGGTTCTACCACCGTGTGGCGAGTGGTAGCGGGCTGGAGCGCTCGGGGCGGCTGGTGGCGTTCAAAACTACGCCTGGCACGGCGATTGACGACGAGGAAGCGCGGAGGGCGCGGAGGCTCGTAGGGGTCACCGCCCACTTCAACATGCGCGACCTTGCCGAGGAGTTTGCCATGTATGGCATGGAGCCGCTTGCCGATGGATGGCGCATCGCGCCTGGGAGCATACGACACGACAATGTTCGTCCGTCCGTGTGTTCGCTACCGAGGCCTGCTGAACCCTGTAAGTTTCGGCGGGGTTTCGTTTTTCCCTGTTGAGTCTACTGGGCTTATGTTTGACCTTCGCCTGTTGTTGCCTGTAGGGATTTCTTTGGAGGACGTGGAGCGTGCGGTGGCCGTGTTCCTTGGGCCGTACACGGCCAGTGAGCATGACCTGTGCGTGGTTGGGTCGGATAAACTGTGTGTGTGAGGTACTGGGTATTGAAGTGCTGGAGCGTACCACTCCGGCTCAGAGCCAGCCTCGCCGTCGAGACGATGATGTCACGAGGGAGGTTCTGCCGCCCCGCCGTACGATTCGGTCCTCTACGGCCGTTGTTGCTACGGTGGGCGCTAGCGCTCCCGGAAGTGCAGCGGATGCGGAGCTCGATCCAGCGAATCGTGTCGATGCGGGCTTGGGAGCGTGGGCGGCAGGCAAGGGCGAGCGGTCGCTGGGCGGCTTCGGGTGTCATGAGCGTGTCGTGGATGACCTGAAGGCTTCGCCGGCCACGGGGCTCGCTAAGGTCGGGACGCCATCTGCGGAGGTTGCAGGAGCGAAGGCTCCACCCGCGGTGGTTACCGAAGTGGGGTCCCCTTGCTTCTTAAAGGCAAAGCGGCCATGCGTACAATCACCTGTCCGGTCCTGGGGGGTTCGCTGTGGAGACCAAGGTCAGGCGCCTATGTGACTCAGACTCCGACACTGAGGCCCCCAAACTTAATGTCTTGGGGGGTTCCTCGCGGGCTACGGTGACCGAGGCCGAGGATTTGTTAGGGTCAGGCCCCAGCTCGGGGGCTACCCTCCGCGGAGGGCCAGCTTCGTCTAAGGAGGCCGGAACCGTTGTGATTACCTCTGGGGCTAAAGGGGCATGGCGGTAGAATGTGCCATCCAGTGTCGCAGCCCGCGTTCCTGAGTGCGGGGATGTACCTTTGGGCGGGACGGGAAGCACTTCTGACGTTGTCGTGGATGTTGCCCATCCTAGCCCGATGGTTGTGGTCCGTCGACCGAAGGTGCCTGGGTCGGGGGAGGGGGCATTGATCTGGATCCCCAGGTGCTGCTATCGGGCGGGTCAGAGCTCCTTGGAGGCGAGCTGGAGGCCTCGGAGTTGAGGGTGAGTGGCTGATTTCTTGGCAAAACGTGGTTTTGTAGGAGTTTATCGACCGCTTTTGCGCACCCTTGCTCGAGGCGGGCGTTGCGTAGTAGCTCACGCCCGCAAGCGGGGCGCATTGGAGGATCGCCTGCATGCTGCTGAAGAGGCCCTTCGCGCGTTCGAGCAGGCGCATTCCGCGAAGGACGACCGCATCCAACGCTTGGAGGTGGAGCATGCGGAGGCTATCTCATACGCCGAGGCACTCAGAGGCTGCTGCGCAAAGAAGCGCCCACGAGGAACGAGACACCGCCCAGCAGATTGGTGCGTTGGAGAGGGAGAAAGGTTGTCTGACCGTGTCGCTTGGGGAGCGAGATAAAGTCTTGGGCGACGCCTCTGCAGTCGCATGGGATGCCATGCTGGCTTTGGAGGGCGCCCATGAATATCTTGTCGCCGAGGTGCCCCCTCACACTTTCGTACCCGAAGAGCTGTCGCGGACGTTGAGGTGGATCGGGGATGCGACCAACCTCTCTCGTAATGCTGTAGTATCTTTTGGCAACCACTGCTCGTACGTGACCTCTTTTTGATAGATAAAGTGTGAACTGGCCGCTATGTCATGACTAATATGTTCCTGTGTTTGGGGCAGCTGCCTGACAAAAACTGGCCGCTTGTTTCAGACCTTCTGACCCGGCAGCGTCTTCGGCGCTGGCGACGGGCTAAAGAGTCGCTGGATTTTTGGGCGGTTCGTGTCCCTTCGGGCGAGGCTTCGGCGCGGAGTCCCATCAAGGAGGAGCCGGTCGAATAGCAGCCGCGGGTGTCTAGAAACGCTTGTATGTTTGGTTTTGCCTATGTCCCCTTGTGAGTATCGTTCGGGTGGCTTGGACAAGGGTCTTGGTGTAACTGTGCATGTTTGTCACTTTGTCACGACCATGTGTGTTGTGAGGAGACTCGCAGGGCTTTCTTGAGTGCATATCCACGTGCTCGACCACCTACCCCTCGAAAGGGTGGCAGCGATGGTGGCGCTTAGTCAAAGTAGACGTGCGAGCGCTCTGTCCTCTGCCTTTCGAAGGGGTGGCGGCGTAGGTGGCGCTTGGTTGAAGTAGACGCGCGAGCGCTCCATCCGCTATCTTTCGAAGGGGTGCAAGCGATGGTGGTGCCTAGTCAAAGTAGACGCATGAGCGCTCAGTCCCCTACCTTTCGAAAGGGTGGCAGCGGAGGTGGCGCCTAGTCGAAGTAGACGCGCGAGCGCTCCGTCCCCTACCTTTCGAAGGGGTGGCCGCGGAGGTGGCGCCATGTCGAGGTAGACGCGCGAGCGCTCCATCCACTATCTTTCGAAGGGGTGGCCGCGGAGGTAGCGCCTAGTCGAAGTAGACGCGCGAGCGCTCCGTCCCCTACCTTTCGAAGGGGTGGCCGCAGAGGTGGCGCCCGATCGGGGTAGATGCGCGAGCGCTCCATGCACTATCTTTTGAAGGGGTGGCCGCGGAGGTGGCGCCCGGTCGAAGTAGACACGCGAGCGCTCCGTCCCCTACCTTTCAAAGGGGTGGCAGCGGAAGTGGCGCCTAGTCGAAGTAGATGCACAAGCGCTCTGTCCCCTACCTTTCGAAGGGGTGACGCCTCCGTTGTGCCTTATATGCCCCCCACAGGGAGCACACAAGGGGCCAGCCTCTGCTGACTTGTCGCGCACGGTTCGTGTTTGTGGGGACGCGCGGGTATGCTAACGCAACGCACGCGGAGGTGTGATGCCCAGGTGCTACGTTGATAAAGCGAGGCACTTCGTGGTGTCTTGGTCGTTAGGCCAGTACTCTACTCCATAGAGTGCACGGGAACGTCAACCGTGTCTTATGTAGACTCCGTGGAGTGCGTGCGGAGGTGGACCTTGACGCTACGTCTTATTTATACTCCATAGAGTGCGCAGGGACAACATTCGCATCTTATTTAGACTCCGTGGAGTGCGCAGGGACAACATCCGCATCTTATTTAGACTCTGTGGAGTGCGTGCGGAGGCGGACCTCGACGCTACATCTTATTTATACTCCGTAGAGTACGCAGGGAGGTGTCCCCACCATGCGTGGTTTATACTCATACCCGTGTTTTTGTTTACGGGGAGTGCGCGCGCGGACGCGTGTCTTTGTTTATACTCATACCCGTGTTTTTGTTCACGGAGAGTGCGCGCGCGGACGCGTGTCTTTGTTTGTACTCATGGCCATGTTTTCGCTCACGGAGAGTGCGCGCGCGGACGCGTGTCTTTGTTTGTACTCATACCCGTGTTTTTGCTCACGAAGAGTGCACGCGCGGACGCATGTCTTTGTTTATACTCCGTACAGAGCGCAGGGACAACATGTGCGTCTTATTTATACACCGTAGAGTGTGTAGGGACAACATCCACGTCTTATTTATACTCTGTAGAGTACGCAGGGAGGCGTCCCCCCATGCGTCGTTTATACTCATACCCGTATTTTTGTTCACAGAGAGTGTGCACGTGTACGCGTCTCGGTTGGAAATGAAAATAGTTTTGCGAATAGCGAACTTTATTGAATTCCCGTTTGCGCGGGTGAGCGATTACAAGGGATAAGGTGCTAACCAGTGATCACGTGAGAACGGTGAGATGGGGTGCAGGAGCGATTTGCGTGGGGGTCGAAGTGACCTTGCCCTGACCTGGTTGGCCTACGGGTCCCGTTCAGCTTTGCGATGTGGCCCTCGGTTGCCGAGCTCTAAGCGTCGGGCCGTGTCCTGATCGCCGTGGGCGGTGATGATGGCCTGCGGGCCTGGGAGCTTCATGCATAGGAAGCCGTGATGTGGGACCGCCCCGAAGGTGTTGAGGGTTGGCCGCCCCAATATGGCGTTGTAAGGGTATTGGATATCGACGACGTCAAAGGTGACGTCATTGCTCCTCACGTTGTCGCTCTGGCCAAAGGAGACCTGTAGACATATCTGGCCCAGCGCCCGTAGTGGTTGACATCCGAAACCCTGTAGCGGGGTCCCATAGGGGCCTAAGCGGCTCCGGGGGATTCCCATCTGGTCGAAGGCTGCTGTGAACAGGATGTTCGCGGAGCATCCTCCATCGACTAGGGCGCGCTTGACGTCGCATCCCGTGATGGTAACTTGGATAACCAGGGGATAATGGTGGGGCAATTCCACGTCCTCGGCATCCGCGAGCGTGAAGGTGACCTCGCTCTGTGCCCAGTCCGGTGGTGCCTGTGCCGGGTATGCCACCACGTGGTGTAGCCTCCGTGTGTAGGCCTTCCACTGCCGCGCCGAGGCAAACTCTAGCGAGGAGCCTCCAGAAATGACGTTGATGACCCTGCGCTGGGCTCCCTCCGAAGCTTGGATCCGCAGGGGACTCTCCTAAGCCTGGTGCACATGGGCTTGAATCCGCAGAGGGTCCTCTGGGGCCATAGTACCTGACCTTGGAGTCGCAGGAGGCCTTCTGGGGGTTGCTGGACATGGGCCACGACGGGTGGTCGCACCTCAGGGTTACTATCCCTGAGCACGTTCTATCGGAGTGCTGTGATGGTGGTGCACACGCGCGTGTCATGGCCGCACCGACTATGTATCTCGCACCACTGGCTACGATGCTGATCGTCGTATTCCACGTGGGTCCCCTCCTCACGGCCCCGGCCGCGCCCCTGGGCCCGGCCCCGACGGGCCCTGCCACCGCGACCGGTGGGGGTGTTGTCCTCGGAGCCTCCGTCAATGTCAAGGACGTAGCGAGGTCTCTGGGACCTCTGTTGGCCGCGCTTAGACTTGTCATTTGAAGCGTCTTTGTGCTGGGCAGTCGTGTGTTGGGAGGACTTCCTGGGTGGCTCTTGCTTGCGCTTGCCCTTCGAGAAGCCTTCCTTGAGCGAGTCTCCGCCTTTTGCCGCTCTCTCCGCCTGGCTAGTGTCGCGATCGTCGCCTTGGCGCCGGCGCGCGTCTTCTTCCACCCTGGCGTACTCTTCCATTTTGTCAAAGAGCTTGGCCACCGTTTTGATTGGCTTTCGCGTGTTGTATTCGGCCAGCGGCCCCGGGCGAAGGCCCTGTACAACTGCGTTAATGATGGTTGTCTCGTTGACGTCCTTAACCTGACAGCAGACTTTCGCGAAGCGCTTGAAGTATTCCCGGAGGTTCTCCGCGGGCTTCTGCTTGACCGTGAAGAGCTGATTCACGTCGACGTGCTCGATGTAGTTCCCCTGAAAGTTGTTGTAGAGGCAGTCGTGGATCTGTTCCCATGCGTAGACGGAGTTTGGCTCGATGGTGAAAAACCAAGAGAGCGCCACTCCCTGCAACGCGAGGGGTAGCCTTGCACCCAAATACCCTTGCATACGGTTACATGGAGAATGTTTTACAACTATACCCTTGCACCTAAATACCCTCCATAGAGATATACGCCATTGTACATATCCCATCTTGGGCCTACCGCGTCCTAGCAGGCCGGTTGGGTTTAGGTGGGGGCTACCCCTACAACAATATGCATTGAACAAACATTATCAAATACATGTCAAATGGGTACAAATATGAATTAATGTGATACGGTAAAAGATACATGAGATTATGACACTGAGTGGTGACTAGACGAGCTCAGTCTGTTAGGGCAATCTTTCAATGAGTGCCCGAAGGTCATACATATTTGGCATTTTACTATGCAGAAAATGCTGGTATGTTAGCTCATATCCATGTCATTTTGGAAGCATCATGTCTGCTGACGTCTCTTCGTAGTTATCTTCAACTCCTTGTTGGAGACCCATTGCAGCATGTCCGGTCAAAGATCTCTATAGTTCATGTCCAAGCCGTAGGAGTGAAACTCTACACTCCATATACTGAAAAGGTGTTGCATGTTATATTACTCTGAGGTATACGCCTCAGACATCTGCCTCATATACACACATGCCTTGTACACATGCGAGCATGGCTTGTGCAGGAGCGTCGGCTTATTGTAGGTGCATGTTGCCACATCACCCAGGATGCATGTCTGTTTCATTTCACCCCTGGCATGACTGTTCACATATTTTTGCCGAACCTTATATCGTACTTCCTCCAGAGGCTATCAATTACCCGGATGTTGTGCATTCAGGTTTTCTCCATCTTCAGTTCCATATGCTTCTGCATGTTCTCAGACAAAAATAATTACATGTGTGCAACTACATACGAATAGTTCATTAATTACCGACAATTTGACCACCAATCTGAAAACAATTACAGTCTTTCGGTGAGCGATGAGCGACTGAGATGACCGATGACCAACTACAAGAGGTTCGTATTTATAGCTGAGCGCAAAGTTAACTCGGTGAAGTCAACCTGCAATTTAAGGACTCCTCGTCGATGCGCAGCACTTTCGGCGAGGGGGACGACATGCAACACTGACAAATGTGGAGAAGAGGGAGCGTGTGAGGCGGGACGACACAAGCAGAGTGACAATTGTGACAAGCACACAGTGCAAAAGAAAAGATAGCAGCAATGAATCGACATATATGCGAAGGAAAGAGGCCCTCCACTTCAAAAGAGGCATGAATTAACATGAAACGATAGCAGCAATAGTGAAGGACCGAAATGGCAACAGAGGGGGGGGTGAATGGTGCCTTAAAAGCTTCTAAAAATTCAACTCGATCTCTTCTCCAATAGATATATAACTATGAAGAAGAAGATTAGTTGCTCACTAAAAACAGAAAGAAATGATAGATCAACACCAACACAGAGCGAACCGAGAAGACTAGAAAGTACTTGGCGTGGTCAAGACCAACTGTGGTTGAAAGAAACTTCGTGATCTCAAGCCGTGGTCGAAACTGCTCACCGAGAGAAACAATGATCACCGAGATACACAAATACTGGCCGAAAACAAATAAGCGAGCACATCACCGTAGTCGAAAACCGTAAGAGTGACCGTGGTCAATAATCCGAAAACAGAGTAGTCCAGGCGCACGACCGCCAAACCAAGAATTGAGAGAACTTTTTGCACAGAGGTCAAAAACGAATGAAACTTGAATCCTAGCAAGAACAAGATATTTAAAAGTGAAATTACCAAGAATATCACAAGTCTTTGCTAAGGAAGGAGAGAACGTTGTGGTCGAACACGGATCAAAGTAAATAGATGCGTGGATCGAAAACACGTAAGTTTCTCTTTTGATTCTTGCTCGGGAATAAACCGACCGAAAGGTCTTAGAAAATGAATCCCAGTTTAGAGCGAGAGGTACAAGCCAACTCTCAAAGAAAACACGATAAGCGAAAGAACGAGAGAGCGCAAAAGATCTAGTCAAAACACCTCAAGCAAAAACAAACTCGTAATGATACAAAGAGGTGAATCCAATCTTTTCTATTGATCATGGAGGTTTCTCTGACCACTCCATCGGAGGTACACGAGCATCCATGCTCTACCCAGACAACTCACACAATAGAAAGAAGGGCTCGAGCAACTCGTGAAACAACCTCACCCACTCGTAGTCTCCTCCTCTATTTATACTCACACGCTAACGGGTCTCCACAGACCACCCGTTCTGAGAGCTCCAAAGCTTTACTGTGCCTCAAAGTGCTTTGCCCATTACCCGCTGGCAACGGCTCCACCGCTTTGCCCGCTTGCACCACCAACTCTCCAAGTCAGTGCTTTCTCGGTTTCAAGCAGGCTTCCTCCGCAGCTTTGACATTTCTCCAAATGCCCCTCCGCCGCCTTCCAGAAGCTTCCTCCACCGCCTTGCTGTCCATGCCGTCACCCACACCGGAACACGTCCTCCTCGCCTTTTCCACGCTGCTCGACCTCAACATCTCCCATGTCTAGTCCCGACCGTCCAAAGCCTCACCAAGACTAGTCTCCGCACTGCATCCAACACAAACAACAAAACATCACATAGCACCGATCCATACACCGCGACAAACACGAGCTCAAGTCTCTTTTCCACGAAATTAGACTTTACCAAACCTTGTCAAAATGTAGAACAAACCAGTCTACAAGGTCCATAACATCACAAGGAACCCAACCGACCAAACTCACCGTAATCGGACACCACATGTGCCCACACGACCGGTTTAAAGAGCTCCATCGACCACGGTCAATCTGCCGACAACGTGGTCGGAGCCGACCGCCACAACGTGGTCGAAAACCTTAGCATGGTCGAATCTCCGAGCGCACAACGTGGTCGCACCACCGATCAAACAACGTGGTCGTGTCGCCCAACGACCACGCCAAAGTGGTCGAACGCCCGACCGCCCAACGTGGTCGAGTCTCCGATCCCACAACGTGGTCGAAGACCGAGACCACAACGTGGTCGTAAACCCTAGCGCCGAGTGCCGACCACGGTCAAATCTTCGAGGGCTCGCAACGTGGTCGTACACCGTCCGACGGCTCCCGACCACGACCAAACTTCCCGAGAAAGCCGTAACGTGGTCGTAGAGTCCCGATTGATTTCGATTAAGCCCAACGTGGTCGTATCGACTTCCGACCACGGTTAAAACGCCGAGACCCGCAGAGTGGTCGTGCGTGAAATCGGCTTCCGACCAGCTCCCAAGTGGTCGACGGACCGAAGACTTCCGATCACGCTCAAATTCGCGGGGGCGCCACGGGTGTCGTGAGACCACCCGAACGACTTCGATCACGTCCCGGATGGTCGCACGCACGTTTCGGCTTCCGATCAGTTCCAATGTGGTCGTGCGGTTCGGGGAAAGTCGTACACCACTTTGACTACGACGAGCTAAGAATTTGCAATAAAAGCCCAAAACAAACTCAATTTTCCTTCAACCAAGGGTCAATTACTCATCATAAAGATGGGATCATCTCCACATGATCTCTCAATCTCCCCTTGATGAGTATATTGACAAACACCGAAAAATAAGAAGTTGAGTTTGTAAAAGTGACATGGTTCAGAATGAAATGAAATTATGACCATGTCAACAGAGAGAACACTAGAGCAAAAGAACAAAGAGCAAATTGATCTCCAAAGCTCTAGCAAGTTCCCAGAGAGAAATTTTCTTCCTCCCTTTTTTTTTTATTCTATTCTCCCCCTTTTGGCAATAAACACATCAAGTATGCAAGAGAGAATAAGTCATGATGATGGATGAAATGGTGATTTGATTATTCAAAGAATGCAGAGCCATGAGAATTATCCAAAATGACCAACATGTATTACACCAAGCCATAACATACAAATATGCTATAAAGATCATGGCTAAGTATGTAAAGTGAAGCTAAGCAATGTAAGGTATAATCTGAATTTTTATTTTGAAGTGCTTAGCGAGTCAAGTCAAACAAGATTTTAGTCTAGCTAATGATATCCACAAATGATGCAAGCCATGTTAATAAGCTAAATGGAATCAAGAAGCTAGTGTTGAGCCAACTAGAGTGCTATTTGTTCAAGAATGATACAATTGTTGAAGTACTTTGATTTTTTTTTTATTTAGCACTTTTGACATTTTTCTTTTGAGATCTCATGATTGTTTTCAATCATATTTTGTCATGTGCTAGACCTCAAGCCTTATGCGATCATTCCAAGCGAGAAGCTTAAGGAAATGATCTTGGTCATCCAAATCTCCCCTGAGTTCATGCCTTGTGCAATGGCAAGCCGCCTCATGAGAAGGAATTGGTGAGATCGGTTTTTCGCACGTAAGAGATCTTTTTTTTGATAGATTGTACTAACTTATGTGTCATCAAGAAACTATATAGCTCAATCTATTGCTCAACAAAGATTCAAGACTCAACTCACCTATTTGACATGGCAAGAATCATAAAAAGATAACACAAAGTCGATTAGTCTCAAATATGAACATGACAGAATTAGGTCAAATTTAGCATTGTAATTAACCTATCGTGGCAAAGACTTGACTACACATATAAAGTCATGATCAAATTAGCAATGGAGCATAAGTCATGGCAAGATGTAATATAATGAAAACATGTCATGAAAGGATAATAATCAAGGCTCCATGTAGCTATATTACAATGCATGATGACATGCGAAAAATCCAGCCCCTCAACATGAGATGCGACTTTTAGTTCAAGTTGAGTTAAGTCAATATTAAGATCTAGAAGTTCCCAAATGAACTCCCCCAACCAAAGCAATAAAAGAGAGAAGTCGGCAAAGAAAACAGTGTCCCTTAAAGCATAGATAAGATATAGAGGATACTATGGCTCGATCGACTCTCATCTACCCCATATGACTCGTGACTAATAGCCGACCGTAAAACACACACTAGAGAGCAAACACGCACTGCTGCCCAAGGTGGCCCGACCCTCGCTAGATCACAAGAAGTGAGTAAGCTCAATCTAGTGAGATAAGAAACACTATCCCGAAAGCACAAGATAAGAGCAAGAAGTCTAAGCAACTCAAAGAAGAGAACCACTCTAGCCTATGCGTCGAAGGACTAAACCCAATGCACCCGCAGATGCAATGCAACAATGAAGGATACGTAAGCATAAATAATAAGATAAAGCAAGAAGCCCAAAGCTCCCTCACAATAGTCCATAAGGACGCACCACCCCAAGCTCTCCCATAAAGTCGAAAACCTCGTGCTATCCGGAGGCTTGGTGAAGACATCGACAACCGGTGGTCACTCTCCACAACCGGAGCACGATGTCACCCTTCTCTACATGATCTCGAAGAAAGTGATATCGATATCAATGTGCTTGGTCCGAGAGTGTTGCACGGGTTCTTAGCAATGTTGATTGCGCACGTGTTATCGCAGAAAAGCGAACACGGCCGATAATAACCCAAAGTCCCGCAGAGTCGAGACCATCCAGTACCGCTACGACAATCGGTCGCAAGAACATACTCGGCCTCTGCGGTGGATCGAGCAACACCGACCGCTTCCTCAAGACCAAGAAACGAGAGAAGTGCCAATGAACCGCGGTGCACGAGTGCTCTTCCTATCTATCCTACACCGCAAAGTCTCGCATCCGAGAAGGCTCTAAGGGATAGACAGAGGAGGAAGAGTACCAGATACCATAGTCAATGGTAGCTCGAAGGTACCGAAAGATGCGCTTCACCGCCGGGCGGTGAGACACGCGAGGAGAAGCCTCAAACCGAGCACAAAGACACACGGAGAAGTGTATGTCCGGTCTCGAGGCGGTGAGGTACAAGAGAGAGCCAATCATGCTTCAATTCCTTTTGATCAACTCGCTCACCGTCCTCATCGTGGTCTAGAATGGTCAGAAGAAGCCATCGAGTTGACACCGCTTCCATCACTCATGTCAAATCGTCTCGGGAGGTCTCGAGTGTACTTGCCTTGATGCAAGAAGGTACCTCCCGAGTCTCGCTTGATCTCGAAGCCAAGGAAGAATGTCAACTCACCCATCATGCTCATCTCAAACTCGGTGCTCATGACATCCGAGAACTGTGAAACTAGAGCATGGGAAGAGCCGCCAAAGATGATGTCATCGACATAGATTTAGGCGAAGGAAGGTCATTGCCAAGCCGGCGAATGAACAAGGTCTTGTCAACTTTACCCATCTCAAAATCATGTCTCAATAGATAGGACTTAAGCCTCTCATACCAAGCTCTAGGGGCTTGCTTAAGTCCATACAACGCTTTGGAAAGCTTGAAGACATGACTAGGGTATTTGGGGTTCTCAAAACACGAGGTCGTTCGACATAGACTTCTTCCTCAATGAAGCCATTGAGAAAGGCACTCTTGACGTCCATCGGTAAAGCTTGAAACCCTTAGAAGCTGCAAAGGCAAGCGTAATTCTAATGGCCTCAAGACGAGCTACAGGGCAAGGTCTCCTCGAAATCCGCACCCTCAACCCAGGAGTACCCACGTGCGACCGCCTAGCCTTGTTTCAATGACTACCCCATCCTCGCCTCGCTTGTTCTTGAATACCCACTTGGTTCCAATGATATTGTGATCTCGAGGGGCTCAACAAGCGCCCGCACCTTGTTTCTCTCGAAACTCTCTAGCTCCTCATGCATGGCGCTGACCCAAGACTCATCGATAAAGCATGACAAACGTCCTTGGGTTCAAAAGAAGCTACGAAGGCGAGTGGAGATGTAAAAGTGACACGCCGAGACTTGGAACGTGTGACTCGCTCAAATAGATCTCCAATCATCCGCTCGTAAGGATGAGATTTTTGGATATGTCTTGAGGTCCCGGATGAGATGAAGAAGTGGCCTCTACCTCGCTACACAAGGGGTAGGAACAGAGCCACTAGCTCGTAAGAGCGTAAGGTAAGGGTCGATCGCCTCGAGGTGCGGTGGAAGAAGGCACCTCAAGTGGTGGAAGAGGTACCGGATCGCAGACAACCCTCATCTCCATCATCCTCATCATCCACGAAGATGGTCTCGGATCGCTCTAGTGAACTCGAGATATCGGGCCTAGTCCCTGACCGCCTCATCGAAAGTTACCTCACGTGTTTCTACCAATTTACTAGACTCAGCCTGCACCCTATAGGCCCGCCAAGAAGTCGAGTAGCCGGTAAAAGTCCATCACAAGAACGTGACTCGAACTTATCTAGGTTCCGGACTTGAGAATGAAACACTTGCAACCAAACACACGAAAATGAGAAACACCGGCCGCCCGTATCTCAACTCATAAGAAGTGCAAGTGTGCCCAAGAAAACTCGATTGGAAACATGGCACGCGGTGGCTATAGCCTCACCCGTAACTTCCGCGGTGTAGAGTACTCATCAAGCATCGCCCGCCATCTCGACCAAGGTACGGTTCTTCCTCTCCACAACGCCATTCTCGCCGAGGAACGATGGAGAAGAGAACGGTGCTCTACACTGCCTCACCACGAAACTCTCAAAGTAGGAATTCTTGAACTCCGTGCCATTGTCATCGCGGATCGCTCGAAGGCACCCGAAGCTCAACGTAAAGCCTCACCGATAAGACCTCGGAAATGTGAAAACGTCTCATCCTTCGAGGCTAAGAAAAACACCCAAGAGTACCTCGAATAGTCATCGACTACAACAAGAACGTACCACTTCCCTCCTGCTGACTGCACTCGAGCTGGTCCAACCGTATCCATATGGAGCAGCTGTCCCGGTGCATCGGTCATAGTAACTGTGACCGGAGGATGAGAAGCGGCAACCATCTTGCCGTGCCGGCATGGAGCGCAAACAAGATCTTTGACCATCTTGAGTTTCGGCAGACCACGAATGAGATCGTGGCCGCTAACTCGAGTCAAATGGTCAAATCCAATATGACCAAGTCTCCTATGCGGTAAGGAAAGGTCGCGGGACTCGAAGCAAGCAAACAACGGAGAGGATCACCAAAGACTCGGAAAATCAGCACGAAAGATCCTCCCAAAACGAGAAATCCCGCAAACCAGACTACCCGAAGAATCAAGAATTTTGCAATTGTTTTTCTTAAAGCTCACCTCGAAATTGTCATCGGTAAGCTGAGAGACTGAGAGCAAATTGTACTGCAGCTTGCTAACTAAAGCAACATCTTTCAAAATAAATGAATCATTAATGCATGACAGACCTTTGGCGATGACGCGCCAGATGAAGCATCTCAAAGGTGATCGCCTCATCACCGGAGCTCGGGCAAGGAAGAAAACTAACGGAATCTCCGGTCATGTGTCGTGAACACCGGAGTCTACAAGCCAAACCTTTCCTTCCCCGCCCGCGAACCCGAGTCAACAAGAGAGCAAAGTCTCGAGATTGGGATAAATCAACATAGATTTTGGCACCCAATCTTGAGTCACACGTCGAGCGTAAGAAGTAGTCACACACGATCGACCTCTAACTACCCTCGCCCTCCGTCGCTCAAAGAAGCGGAAGGTCTATGTGCACTGGTCGAAGGCGGGTCCGACTACTACGGAGAGCGAGTCGAGCACCGGCGAAGACGCCGATCACGCCGCGGGTAGCTATCTCGATGGAAGCGAGATCTACCCTCGTGACGGCGGAAGTCACGACCGAGGGAGCACGAGGACTAAAAATGTAAAACTCGGAAAAACCAAGTCCTCGGTCTGCCCAAAGCTACCAACAAGAGCAAACCTAGACCTTGTGTTGGTCTTAGGTGCACTCAAGGTCCGGGCTGACCACGAATACGCCTAAGAGACTCAAGACGGTCTCTTCGCGATCTTGGCGCTTGAAGCATTGGTCAATCGATGCCCATCCTTCGGATGAAGGTGCAATGATACTTGCCGAGGGTCAAGTAGCATGAAATGACTTCGCCTTTCCGAGAGGTCAAGCTGCGGTGAAATCACCTTGTCAGTCGAAATCCCTTGGACAAAGCCCGCGATCTAAATTGAACTTTCTTGTTCTTGGGCTTGACCTCGATCACACCCGCGGCTACGGATCCGAGCACTACGGTGGATGCTTCCTCACATCCTCACGGAAATTATATCCTAGACCTGCTTGAACTTGCAAATCTTTGATTGGTCTAGAATAAGATTGAGATCCTTCTTGCCTCCTACAAATTTCTCGAGAGTGTTCATAAGGCACCGACACTCCCGAAAGAGAGAGGTGCAAGAAGAGCAAGGAGGAGGAGAAATAGCGAAGGTAAGGGAGCAGGAGAACGACCAGCAATAGAGGAAAGATCGGCTTGTGCACGCACGGTAGGCGTAGAAAAGGGATCCCCCACGCTAGCGGGTTGGTTCGCTTTGCTAGGCGTCTCTACCTTACCCGGGCTTCTCCCCTTCTCTACAACCACATTACAAGCACAAGGTGGCTTCTCTAGTAGGTCCTTAGTTAGCTTCACATTTCTCATCCAATGCAATCAAGTTAGATTTTAGTTTGTTACAACTAATGCATGGTGAGCTAACAGGTCCTTAGAAGCAAACCGAGCCAACTTCTTATCATGATCAATCATTTCTTGAAACTGCTTGGCAATGATTCAAGCTCGCAGATCGATTTAGGACAATTCACACATGAAGCAATAGGCTCAAGTAAAAGGCTTGTAACTCGGCAATTTTATGATCTCGCCTGCTTTAGATTCATCTTTAAGTTATTACAACTTTCACAAGTCTCGGGCGGATCGAGAAGCATAGTGTAAAGACCTCTAAAAGCATTATCCTTATCCTCACATGAGGTGCAAGAAATAGTCTCAATAGTAGTAGAGGAAACAGAACCACCCTACTCATCTCAATCTCAAAGAAGAAGACTAATATTCTCCACCTTAAGCAAATCAAGCTCGGAGGTCACACTATCATGAGAAGTCCTTAACTTCTCCATATCTCCTAGCAAGGCAAAGCATGTATCACAATCGTCACGGGAGGGAGCGGATATAAGTAAAGAAAGCTCCCGTGACAAGCGATCTACTTCTTTCTCCAACTCGCTACATCTAGCTCTAGATCTCGCATGAAAACCTCCTAGCTTAAGAAAAGCGCATTCGCTTGGTCATAGGAGGAAATACCTCGTCGGAGTCGAATAGAGATCGTTGTCGCTGATCTCGCCTTGAGGGCCATGAAGCACATGCCGAGAAGTCGTCGCCGCTCTTGGGTTCTTGATCACCCGTCCGTCGTCATCGCTCCATCCCTCCACTTCGCCGAGCTCGAGGTCGCCGGGAAGGCGGCGAGACGCGGTGGAAGAGCTTGGCCTTCCCAAAGTTGCGGAACGGCTTCTTGCCTTGCGCCCGAGTTGGGGCCTTCTTGTTGCGGTTCTTGTCGGAGTAGTCGTTCTTGCCGAACCGCCAGTAGTCGACTTTGCCTTTCCCCAACTTGGGACGGCTTGCTCGGATGTGGTTGGGGCCACCACACTCAAACAAATCACGGGTCCTCTTTTCCTTCCGTCCCTCCTCCTTTGTAAGCATGGGAGAATCTCCGTGCGAGGAGGGCTAGTCATCATCCGCAAGTCGCTCTGTCGATCATCGGTTATGTCACGAGAGCAACGCCGAGGAGAATCCGCAAGATGGCTCAGAAGAACCAGAAGCAGCAGTGGGATCAGTGACTAAAGCCATCGACTGAGACTTCGACCGACGAGAGACTATGTCAATCTCGTGAGTCTTGAGGCGCGAGTAAAGCGCATCAAGAGTCAAGGTCGAGAGGTCCGTGGTGTCCTTGATGGTAGTCACCTTCATCTCCCAAACCCAAGATCGAGTGCGAAGCATCTGTCGAGCGTTATCCGAGTCGGAGTATGTGAGACCGACCGCTCGGAGATTGCTCAAAATCTTGTGAAAACGTGAAAAGCACTCGTCAAGAGACTCTCCGAGAAGCATCTCGAATTTGTCAGATTCGCTGAACCGATCCTGCCGAACCGTCTTGATCCGGGAGGTGCCTCATGGTATGCATCGAGGGTCACCCAGATGTCGTGAGCGGACGACAGGTGAGAGATGCGATCAAATTCGCTTCTGCTCAATCCCTGTATGATGATGTTCCTTGTTTTGCATTCGCCTCAACATCGCCATATTCCCGCATTGATGTTCTCATCGGCAGAACAACAAACGTATTTTCACCTTCCGCCAAATGGCATACCCCGAGCACGGATATATGTTTCCATTCGGCTCTTCCGTAGGGTAATCCAGCCATCAAAGATGGGCGGCTTGGTGGAATACTTGTCTCAGCCATGGCTCTTTGAGACCGTTAAGATCTATGAAGAAGAGCTAACCGCTCGATACCAATTGAAGGACCGAAATGGCAACAGAGGGGGTGAATGGTGCCTTAAAAGCTTCTAAAATTCAACTCGATCTCTTCTCCAATAGATATATAACTATGAAGAAGAAGATTAGTTGCTCACTAAAACAGAGAAAGAAGCAGATAGATCAACACCAACACGAAAGCGTAACCGAGAAGACTAGAAAGTACTTGGCGTGGTCGAAGACCAACTGTGGTTGAAAGAAACTGTGATCTCAAGCCGTGGTCGAAACTGTCTCACGAGAGAAAGCAATCGATCATCGAGATACACAACACGGTCGAAAACAAATAAGCGAGCACATCACCGTAGTCGAAAACCGTAAGAGTGACCGTGGTCAATAATCCAAAAGAGTAGTCCAAAGCACGACCGCCAAACCAAGAATTGAGAGAACTTTTGCACAGAGGTCAAAAGCGAATGAAACTTGAATCCTAGCAAGAACAAGATATTTAAAAGTGAAATTACCAAGAATATCACAAGTCTTTGCTAAGGAAGGAGAGAACGTTGTGGTCGAACACGATCAAAGTAAATAGATGCGCAGAATCGAAAAACACGTAAGTTTCTCTGCTTTGATTCTTGCTCTCGAGAATAAACCGACCGAAAGGTCTTAGAAAATGAATCCCAGTTTAGAGCGAGAGGTACAAGCCAACTCTCAAAGAAAACACGATAAGCGAAAGAACAGAGAGAGCGCAAAGATCTAGTCAAAACACCTCAAGCAAAACAAACTCGTAATGATACAAAGAGGTGAATCCAATCTTTTCTATTGATCATGGAGGTTTCTCTGACCACTCCATCGGAGGTACACGAGCATCCATGCTCTACCCGAGACAACTCACACAATAGAAAGAAGGGCTCGAGCAACTCGTGAAACAACCTCACCCAGCTCGAGTCTCCTCCTCTATTTATACTCACACGCCAACGGGTCTCCACAGACCACCCGTTCTGAGAGCTCCAGCTTTACAGGCCTCCAAAGCTTTGCCCATTACCCGTGCAACGGCTCCACCGCTTTGCCGCTTGCACCACCAACTCTCCGGTCAAGGTGCTTTCTCGGTGGGCGGGCTTCCTCCGCAGCCTTGACATTTCTCCAAAATGCCCCTCCGCGCCTTCCGGAAGCTTCCTCCACCGCCTTGTCGTCCATGTTTGTCGGCCCACCGGCGCACACGTCCTCCTCGCCTTTTCCACGCCGCTCGACCTCAACATCTCCCATGTCTAGTCCCGACCGTCCAAAGCCTCACCAAGACTAGTCTCCGTGCACGCATCCAACACAAACAACAAAACATCACATAGCACCGATCCATACACTGCACAACTCACGAGCTCAAGTCTCTTTCCACAGAAATTAGACTTTACCAAACCTTGTCAAAATGTAGAACAAACCAGTCTACAAGGTCCATAACATCACAAGGAACCCAACCGACCAAACCTCACCGTAATCGGACACCACATGTGCCCACACGATCGTTTTAAAGAGCTCCATCGACCACGGTCAATCTGCCGACAACGTGGTCGGAGCCGACCGCCACAACGCGATGGTCGAAAACCTTAGCATGGTCGAATCTCTCGAGCGCACAACGTGGTCGCACCACCGATCAAACAACGTGGTCGTGTGGCCCAACGACCACGCCAAAGTGGTCGAACGCCCGACCGCCCAACGTGGTCGAGTCTCCGATCCCACAACGTGGTCGAAGACCGAGACCACAACGTGGTCGTAAACCCTAGCGCCGAGTGCCGACCACGGTCAAATCTTCCGAGGGCTCGCAACGTGGTCGTACACCGTCCGATCGCTCCCGACCACGACCAAACTTCCCGAGAAAGCCGTAACGTGGTCGAGAGTCCCGATTGATTTCGATTAAGCCCAACGTGGTCGTATCGACTTCCACCACGGTTAAAACGCCGAGACCCGCAGTGGTGGTCGATGCGTGAAATCGGCTTCCGACCAGCTCCCAAGTGGTCGTCACGGGACCCGAAGACTTCCGATCACGTTCAAATTCGCCGGGGCGCCACAGCGTGGTCGTGAGACCACCCGAACGACTTCGATCACGTCCCGGATGGTCGTGCGCGTTTTCGGCTTCCGATCAGTTCCATGTGGTCGTGCGGTTCGGGGAAAGTCGTACCACTTTGACTACGCCGAGCTAAGAATTTGCAATAAAAGCCCAAAACAAACTCAATTTTCCTTCAACCAAGGGTCAATTACTCATCATAAAGATGGGATCATCTCCACATGATCTCTCAAATAGGCCGATAATTACAATAAAATTAACCTGAATAAACATGGCAAATTTGGACCATATAAAATTTCAAAAAAATTATATAGTAACTACTACTTTATCGGGAGGCTTCACATAAAACTTCGTAATTTTTGGAGCATGTTTGTTCTATGTAAAAACTCGTAAAAATATCAAAATTTTATGAATTTTTTAGCAACATTCGCAACAGATAAAATTACCAAAAAATTACACTATGAAGTATCTCAGAATCAACAGACAAAACTTTTGTAATTTTTCGAGCTCATTTGATATATTTAAAAATTCATACAAACACTAATTGAAAGGCCGTCACCCCGTTGTTGAACGGGAGGCAAGCCTGTCGTTCACCCCGCCGGGCGGCAACGCCGCGTGTCGCCTCATTGGCGCTGCCGCCCGCTCACCTGATGGCAAAACCGACATTTTTGTTAATACACTCTGCATACTGCTATTTCTATAAATATGGTGTGAAATAGTGCCAAAAGTGGCTTTGGCTCCCGTGTATACTTCTCCATGAACACGTAGTTTCTGGTGGGAAATCTGGCCGTGAACTTGTAGCCTTGGATTATTATGACCATCTCATCACTTAATTTATAAATAAATATTCTAATGGCTATTACTTGTATCTTTTAAAGAAGAAAATAATAAAAAGAAAGCCGTTTTTCCATCTCTTATATTCAATCTATTATTTTTCTTGTATTATTCTGTGATTGATCCATCTTCTGTCTAGGAGAAATCACTCGGACTGGACTCACCGGTGACGGTTCCTCAATACGTTATCAGCATGAATCGCTCTGGTGGATCAAAGGTAATTATCAAAGTATTCGTAGATTGAATTGCCTATCTAGATCGCTTTAAACTTTTTTAAATTTCGCTTTCTAGATTATTTACAATGGTGCAAATCCGCTCTAATTTACAACGGACAGACTTGAAGGCGCCAGCACAATGCCGATCGGTAGATTACATGAAAAGAGTAGATGTTGATTGCAGTGTAGATTAGAAAAAAGGGAAAGGCAAGCTGCTTGGCCACCGACTGCATGTACCCGCACAGCCCGCATGTGGTCTCATCGTCGGCCACCAGCATGTGGTCGTGCCGCCACCGTGCGCCGCACGCACTGTGCGCCACCGGCCCCGCACGGCCGTGTCATGTCGAGCCGCTTCGCCGACCGACCTGCGCCACGACGTCATGTCAGGTGCCACCGGCCCCGCATGGACACTCCACACGCGAGCCGATGCCGCATGACACGTCGCTGCTGCCCGCCTCCATGCGAGCCGCCGCTACAAGTGACTTACCGCATGGGCTTTGAGGGCCGGCCAGGGGAGGGAAAGAAATGGAAAAAGAAAAAAGGAGGCCGGCGCCCGAAATTTTGCAAATAGGCCCTCGAAAAATTTTCTTAGAACGGAAAATAGCGGATAAGCCCTCAAAAATTGTAGAATTCCCTGAAAATTCATATTCCAGCATAAAAGGACCTCGGGAATTCAAATTTTGAATTATTTTTAGCTTTTGAAGCATAGTTAGCACTATTGTTTTTATTATATACGTAATTTGTATTTATTTACTATTTTTGAGAGATCATGTGGAGATGATCCCATCTTTATGATGAGTAATTGACCCTTGGTTGAAGGAAAATTGAGTTTGTTTTGGGCTTTTATTGCAAATTCTTAGCTCGTCGTAGTCAAAGTGGTATGCGACTTTCCCCGAACCGCACGACCACATTGGAACTGATCGGAAGCCGAAAACGCGTGCGTGCGACCATCCGGGACGTGATCGAAGTCGTTCGGTGGTCTCGACCACGCCGTGGCGCCCCGCCGAATTTGAACGTGATCGAAGTCTTTGGGTCCCGTCGACCACTTGGGAGCTGGTCGAAGCCGATTTCACGACACGACCACTCTGCGGGTCTCGGCGTTTTTAACCGTGGTCGGAAGTCGATACGACCACGCTGGGCTTAATCGAAATCAATCGGGACTCTACGACCACGCTACGGCTTTCTCGGGAAGTTTGGTCGTGGTCGGGAGCCGATCGGACGGTACCGACCACGCTATGAGCCCTCGGAAGATTTGACCGTGGTCGGCACTCGGCGCTAGGGTTTACGACCACGCCAGGTCTCGGTCTTCGACCACGCCAGGGGATCGAGACTCGACCACGCTGGGCGGTCGGCGTTCGACCACTTTGGCCGTGGTCGCTGGGCGACACGACCACGTTGTTTGATCGGTGGTGCGACCACGCCAGCGCCGGAGAGATTCGACCATGCTAAGGTTTTCGACCACGCTGTGGCGGTCGGCTTCGACCACGTTGTCGGCAGATTGACCGTGGTCGATGGAGCTCTTTAAACCGGTCGTGTGGGCACATGTGGTGTCCGATTACGGTGAGGTTTGGTCGGTTGGTTCCTTGTGATGTTATGGACCTTGTAGACCGGTTTGTTCTACATTTTGACAAGGTTTGGTAAAGTCTAATTTCTGTGAAAAGAGACTTGAGCTCTGTGAGTCGTGCGGTATGGATCGCTATGTGATGTTTTGTTGTTTGTGTTGGATGCAGTCTCGAGACTAGTCTTGGTGAGGCTTTGGACAATGGGACTAGACATGGGAGATGTTGAGGTCCGTAACGACGTGGAAAAGCCGAGGAGCAGGTATCAAGCAGGAGAACTACTGTGTTTCGTGCGCGCATCTGCATGATGCTGTGTTCGACCTGGCGGTCTCCTTCGTAACAGAACTGGTGGTCTTGGTATTTTGCTTTTAAATATGTTCTTGCTAGGATTCGAGACCTAGATGGTTACGACCTCGGCACGGTTCTCTCAGTGCTGGTTTGGCGATCGTCGCGTTCGGGCACTCGATTGATGACCACGGTCACTCTACGGTTTTCAGGCTGACGGGTGGTATGCTGATATTCGACCTCAGACCTGTGTATCTTGTGTCTCGATGGCGATTCGATTCGCGGCCCGAATCGCAGTTGTTCAACCTCGGTTGATGCTGGGCCGCCAGTACTACCAGTGCTGCTCGGGTCGCTGCGTTCTGGCACAAAGTGTTGCTTAGTACCTGATGCTTCTCAGATATATATTGGAGGAAGAGATAGGATTATTAAAAAAAAAACCCCTTTTTTTAAAAATTTTAAAAAAAGGGGTTTTTCCAAAATTTTTTTAAAAGTTTTTTTTTTTTTAAATTAAAAAAAAAAAATTTTTTTTAAAATTTTTAATTTAAAAAAACCCCCCTTTTTTTTAAAAAAAAATTTACTTAAAAAAAAGGGGGGAAAAAAAAAAATTAAAAATTTTAAAAAATTTTTAAAAATTGGGGAAACTTTTTAAAAGTTTTTTTTTTTGGGCAATTTAAATTTTTTTTTTTTTAATTTTTTTTTTTTTTAAAAAAATTTTTTAAAAAAGGGGGAAAAAAAACCAAAAACCCCCCCTTTTAAAAATTTTAGGGTTTTTTTGAAAAAAAAAATTTAAAGAAAAAAATTTTTTTTTTAAATTTAAAAAATTTTTTTTTTGTTTTAAAAAAGGGGGGTTGTTTTAAGGGGTTTTAAAAAAAAAAAAAAAATTTTTAAAAACCCCTTCAAATTTTTTGGGGGGGAAAAAAAAAAAAAAAAAAAAAACCCCAAAAGGTTTCCCTTTTTTTTAAAAAATTTTTTTTTAAAATTTTTTTAATTTTTTTTTTTTTTTTTTTTTTTTTTTTTTTTTTTTTTTTTTTTTTTTTTAAAAAGGTTTTTTTTTTTAAATTTTCCCCCGGGAAAAAAAAAAAAGGGCCCCTTTTTGGGGGAAAGGGCCATTTGGGCCCCCAAAAAACCCCCCCCCCTTTTTTTTTCCCCCCCCTTTTTTCCCCCGGCCCCGGGCCCCCGGGGGGCCCCCCCCCCGGGGGTTTTTTTTTTTGGGGTTTTGGAATAATTGTTTAAATTTTCCTTAAAAAAAAATTTTTTCCCCCAAAAATTTTTAATTACCCTTTTTCCCCTTTTTTTTAAAAAGGGTTTTTTTCCCCCCCGGCCCTTTCCCCCTTTTTTCCCCCCCAAAAAAAAAAAAAAAAATTTTTGCCCCTTTAAATTTTTAAAATTTTAAAAAATTTTTTAAAAAAATTTTTTCCAAATTTTTAGGTTTTTTTGGTTTAAAAAAAAAAAAAAAAAAAATTTATTTTTTTAATTTTAAAAAAACTTTGGAAATTCCGGGAAATTTGGAAAAAAGGGAAAAAGGGGAAATTTTTTTAAAAAATTTTTTAAAAAAAAAATTTTTGGGGGGAAAAAAAAACCCCAAATTTGGGGAAAAAAAGGGGTTAAAATTTTTGGGGTTTTGAAAAAAAAAAAATTGGGGGAAAAAATTTTTTTTCCCCTTGGGGGGCCCCCCCCCCCCCCATTTTCCCTTTTTTTTTTCCCCCGGGGTTTTTTTTAAATTTTTCCACCCGGGCCAATTGGCCCCCCAAAAACCCTTTTGGGTTGGCCTTTGGGGGGGGCCCCCTTTTACCCCCCCGTTTTTTAACCCCTTTTTGGGGGGGGGCCCCCCGGGGCCCCTTGGGGGCCCCCCCCCCCCCGCCCCCACCCTTGGGCCTTCCCCCAAACCCCTTTTTTAAAAAATATCCCTTTTTTTGGGGCATTTTCCCCAATTTTTTCGGTTTTTGGGGGGCCCCCCCCCAAAACCCTTTGGCCAAACCCCCGGGGGGTTTTTTTGGGCCCCCTTTTTTTTGAAAAAACCCCCCTTTTGGGAAATTTTTTTTGATCGGGAAATTGGGTTTTTTTGGGGTTTTTTTTTTGGGTTTTTAAAAAATTTTTGGGGGTTTTTTTGGGGGGGGCCCCGGGGGGGTTTTTTGGGGCCTGGGGAAAAAAAATTTTTTTTTTTGGGGGGTTTGGGAATTTTTTCCCCCAAGGGGGGAAAAATTTTGGGTTGGGAGGGGCCCGGGGGGCAAAATTTTTCCCCCCCGGGGGGGCCAAAAGGGGGGGAACCCCCCGGGGGGGGGAAAACCCCCGGGGTTAAATTTTGGGGGGGGAAAAAATTTTTTAAAAAAGGGTTTGGAGGGGGGCGGGGCCCGGGGGGGGTTTTTCGGGCCCAAAGGGGGGGGGCCGGGGTTTTGGGAACCCCGGGGGGGGGGGGGGGGGGGGCCGGGCCCCCCGGGGGGGGAACCTGGGAAAGGGGGGGGGGGGGGGTTTTTTGGGGGCCCAAAAGGGGGGGCCCCAAAAAGGGGGGGGGGTTTAAAGGGGGGACCCCCTTTTTTTTTTTTTAAAATTGGAAAGGGGGGTTTTTTTTTGGGCCCAAATTTGGGAAAAAGGGGAGGGTTGGGTTCCTTTTTTTTTTTGGGGGGGCCTTTGGGGGGGGCCAAAAGGGGGGGGGGGGGGGGGGGCCCCCGGGGGAAAAAGGGGGGGTTTTGGGGGGGGGCCCTTAAAAGGGAAAGGGGGGGGGGGGGGGGGGGAGGGCCCGGGCCCCCCAAAAATTTGGGGTGGGTTTCCCGGGGGAAAGGGGGGGGGGTTTGGAGAAAAAAATTTTTTGGGGGAAAAAGGGGTTTTTTTTTTTAAAAAAAAGGGAATAAAGGGGGTTTACCCCGGGGCCCCTTTTTTTGGGGGTTTTTTGGGGTTTTTCCGGGGGGGGGGAAGGGGGGGGGGGCCAAAAATTTTTTTTTGGGGGGGGGAAAAAAAATTTTTTGGGGGGGGGGGTGAGGCTATAGCCACCGCGTGCCATGTTTCCAATCGAGTTTTTCTTCGGGCACACTTGCACCGCACTTCTTATGAGTTGAGATACGGGCGAAAGCCCAGTGTTTCTCATTTTCGTGTGTTTGGTTGCAAGTGTTTCATTCTGAAGTCCGGGAACCTAGATAAGTTCGAGTCACGTTCTTGTGATGGACTTTTTCTGGGCTACTCGACTTCTTCGCGGGCCTATAGGGTCTGGAACTGCGAGTCTAGTAAATTGGTAGAAACCTGTGAGGTAACTTTCGATGAGGCCAGTCCGGGGACTAGGCCCGATATCTCAGGTTCACTAGAGCAGTCCGAGACCATCTTCGTGGATGATGAGGATGATGGAGATGAGGGTTGTCTACCCGATCCAGTACCTCTTCCACCACTTGAGGTGCCTTCTTCCACCGCACCTCGAGGCGATCAGCCCTTACCTTCTGCTTCTTCTGGAGCTAGTGGCTCTGTTCCTACCCCTTCAGGTAACGAGGTAGAGGCCACTTCTCCATCTCATCCAGGACCTCCAAGACATATCCAAAAATCTCATCCTTCTGAGCAGATGATTGGAGATCTATTTGAGCGAGTCACACGTTCCAAGTCTGGCGTGTCACTTTTCTGTCTCCACTCTGCCTTCGTAGCTTCTTTTGAACCCAAGGACGTTTGTCATGCTTTATCTGATGAGTCTTGGGTCAACGCCATGCATGAGGAGCTAGAGAGTTTCGAGAGAAACAAGGTCTGGACGCTTGTTGAGCCCCCTCGAGATCACAATATCATTGGAACCAAGTGGGTATTCAAGAACAAGCAGAGCGAGGATGGGGTAGTCATTCGAAACAAGGCTAGACTGGTCGCACAGGGGTACTCCCAGGTTGAGGGTCTGGATTTCGAGGAGACCTTGCCCCTGTAGCTCGTCTTGAGGCCATTAGAATTTCGCTTGCCTTTGCGCTTCTAAGGGTTTCAAGCTTTACCGATGGACGTCAAGAGTGCCTTTCTCAATGGCTTCATTGAGGAAGAAGTCTATGTCGATGACCTCCGTGTTTCGAGAACCCCAAATACCCTAGTCATGTCTTCAAGCTTTCCAAAGCGTTGTATGGACTTAAGCAAGCCCCTAGAGCTTGGTATGAGAGGCTTAAGTCCCATCTATTGAGACATGATTTTGAGATGGGTAAAGTTGACAAGACCTTGTTCATTCGCGGCTTGGCAATGACCTTCGCCGCCTAAATCTATGTCGATGACATCATCTTTGGCGGCTCTTCCCATGCTCTAGTTTCACGCTTCTCGGATGTCATGAGCACCGAGTTTGAGATGAGCATGATGGGTGAGTTGACATTCTTCCTTGGCTTCCGGATCAAGCGCACTCGGAGGGTACCTTCTTGCATCAAGGCAAGTACACTCGAGACCTCCCGAGACGATTTGACATGAGTGATGGAAAGCGGTGTCAACTCCGATGGCTTCTCTGACCATTCTAGACCCCGATGAGGACGGTGAGCCGCTTGATCAAAAGGAATTGAAGCATGATTGGCTCTCTTGTACCTCACCGCCTCGAGACCGACATACACTTCTCCGTGTGTCTTTGTGCTCGGTTTCGTGCTTCTCCTCGCGTGTCTCACCGCCAGCGGTGAAGCGCATCTTCGGTACCTTCGAGCTACCATTGACTATGGTATCGGTACTCTTCCTCCTCCTGCTCATCCCTTAGAGCCTTCTGGATGCGCACTTTGCAGTCAGGATAGATAGGAAGAGCACTCGTGCACCGCCAGCTCATTGGCACTTCTCTCGCTTCTTGGTCTTGAGGAAGCAGTCCTGTTGCTCACCCACCGCAGAGGCCGAGTATGTTGTCAGACCGATTGTCGTAGCTGTGTACTTTGGATGGTCTCGACTCTGCGGGACTTTGGGTTATTATCGACCGTGTTCCGCTTTTGCGATAACACGTCCGCAATCAAGCATTGCTAAGAACCCGGTGCAACACTCTCGGACCAAGCACATTGATATCGATATCACTTTCTTCGAGATCATGTAGAGAAGGGTGACATCGTGCTCCGGCCAGGAGAGTGACCACCGCTTGGTGATGTCTTCACCAAGCCTCGGATAGCACGAGGTTTTCGACTTTATGGGAGAGCTTGGGGTGGTCTGTCCTTATGGACTATTGTGAGGGGGAGCTTTGGGCTTTACTGCTTTATCTTATTATTTATGCTTCTGTATCCTTCTTTGTTGCATTGCATCTGGGTGCATTGGGTTTAGTCCTTCCAAAGATAGGCTAGAGTGGTTCTCTTCTTGAGTTGCTTAGACTTCTTGCTCTTATCTTGTGCTTTCGGGATAGTCGTTTCTTATCTCACTAGATTGAGCTTACTCACTTCTTGTGATCTAGCGAGGGTCGGGCCACCTTCGGGTAGACAGGAGTACGTGTTTGCTCTCTAGTGTGTGTTTTTACGGTCAGCTATTAGTCCTGGAGTCATATGGGGTAGATGAGAGTCAGTCTGAGCCATAGTATCCTCTATATCTTATCTATGCTTTAAGGACTGCCTGTTTTCTTTGCCAGCTTCTCTCTTTTATTGCTTTGGTTCAGGGGGAGTTCATTTGGGAACTTCTAGATCTTAATATTGACTTAACTCAACTTGAACTAAAAGCTGCATCTCATGTTGAGGGGGAGCTGGATTTTCTGCATGTCATCATGCATTGTAATATAGCTACATGGAGCCTTGATTATTATCCTTTCATGACATGTTTTCATTATATTACATCTTGCCATGACTTATGCTCCATTGCTAATTTGATCATGACTTTATATGTGTAGTCAAGTCTTTGCCCTGATAGGTTAATTACAATGCTAAATTTGACCTAATTCTGTCATGTTCATATTTGAGACTAATCGACTTTGTGTTATCTTTTTATGATTCTTGCCATGTCAAATAGGCTGAGTTGAGTCTTGAATCTTTGTTGAGCAATAGATTGAGCTATATAGTTTCTTGATGACACATAAGTTAGTACAATCTATCAAAAAAAAGATCTCTTCTGTGCGAAAAAACTGATCTCACCAATTCCTTCTCATGAGACGGCTTGCCATTGCACAAGGCATGAACTCAGGGGAGATTTGGATGACCAAGATCATTTCCTTAAGCTTCTCGCTTGGAATGATCGCATAAGGCTTGAGGTCTAGCACATGACAAAAATATGATTGAAAACAATCATGAGATCTCAAAAGAAAATGTCAAAAGTGCTAAATAAAAAAAAAAATCAAAGTACTTCAACAATTGTATCATTCTTGAACAAATAGCACTCTAGTTGGCTCAACACTAGCTTCTTGATTCCATTTAGCTTATTAACATGGCTTGCATCATTTGTGGATATCATTAGCTAGACTAAAATCTTGTTTGACTTGACTCGCTAAGCACTTCAAAATAAAAATTCAGATTATACCTTCTGTTGCTTAGCTTCACTTTACATACTTAGCCATGATCTTTATAGCATATTTGTATGTTATGGCTTGGTGTAATACATGTTGGTCATTTTGGATAATTCTCATGGCTCTGCATTCTTTGAATAATCAAATCAGCCATTTCATCCATCATCATGACTTATTCTCTCTTGCATACTTGATGTGTTTATTGCCAAAAGGGGAGAATAGAATAAAAAAAAGGAGGAAGAAAATTTCTCTCTGGGAACTTGCTAGAGCTTTGGAGATCAATTTGCTCTTTGTTCTTTTGCTCTAGTGTTCTCTCTGTTGACATGGTCATAATTTCATTTTCATTCCTGAATCATGTCAGCTTTACAAACTCAACTTCTTATTTTTCGGTGTTTGTCAATATACTCATCAAGGGGGAGATTGAGAGATCATGTGGAGATGATCCCATCTTTATGATGAGTAATTGACCCTTGGTTGAAGGAAAATTGAGTTTGTTTTGGGCTTTATTGCAAATTCTTAGCTCGTCGTAGTCAAAGTCGGTACGACTTTCCCCGAACCGCACGACCACATTGGAACTGATCGGAAGCCGAAACGTGCGTGCGACCATCCGGGACGTGATCGAAGTCGTTCGGTGGTCTACGACCACGCTGTGGCGCCCCGGCGAATTTGAACGTGATCGAAGTCTTTCGGTCCCGTGACGACCACTTGGGAGCTGGTCGGAAGCCGATTTCACGCATACGACCACTCTGCGGGTCTCTCGGCGTTTTAACCGTGGTCGGAAGTCGATACGACCACGTTGGGCTTAATCGGAAATCAATCGGGACTCTACGACCACGTTACGGCTTTCTCGGGAAGTTTGGTCGTGGTCGGGAGCCGCCGGACGGTGTCGACCACGCTGCGAGCCCTCGAAGATTTGACCGTGGTCGGCACTCGGCGCTAGGGTTTACGACCACGTTGTGGTCTCGGTCTTCGACCACGTTGTGGATCGGAGACTCGACCACGCTGGGCGGTCGGGCGTTCGACCACTTTGGCCGTGGTCGCTGGGCGACACGACCACGTTGTTTGATCGGTGGTGCGACCACGTTGTGCGCTCGGAGAGATTCGACCATGCTAAGGTTTTCGACCACGTTGTGGCGGTCGGCCGACCACGTTGTCGGCAGATTGACCGTGGTCGATGGAGCTCTTTAAACCGGTCGTGTGGGCACATGTGGTGTCCGATTACGGTGAGGTTTGGTCGGTTGGGTTCCTTGTGATGTTATGGACCTTGTAGACTGGTTTGTTCTACATTTTGACAAGGTTTGGTAAAGTCTAATTTCTGTGGAAAAGAGACTTGAGCTCGTGAGTGTCGATGTATGGATCGGTGCTATGTGATGTTTTGTTGTTTGTGTTGGATGCAGTGCGGAGACTAGTCTTGGTGAGGCTTTGGACAGTCGGGACTAGACATGGGAGATGTTGAGGTCCAGAACGACGTGGAAAAGCTGAGGAGGACGTGTCCGCTGTGTGGGTGGACAAAGATGGACAAGAAGGCGGTGGAGGAAGCTTCGAAGGCGCGGAGGGGCATTTTGGAGAAATGTCAAAGTCGGAGGAAGCCTGTCCACTGAGAAAGCACTGTACGCACTGGAGAGTTGGTGGTGCAAACGGGCAAAGCAGTGGAGCCGTTGCCACTGGGTAATGGGCAAAGCACTGGAGGCCTGTAAAGCACTGGAGCTCTCTGTAACGGGTGGTCTGTGGAGACCCGTTAGCGTGTGAGTATAAATAGAGGAGGAGACTCTGGAGCTGGGTGAGGTTGTTTTCACGAGTTGCTCTGAGCCCTTCTTTCTATTGTGTGAGTTGTCTCTGGGTAGAGCATGGATGCTCGTGTACCTCCGATGGAGTGGTCAGAAACCTCCATGATCAATAGAAAGATTGGATTCACCTCTTTGTATCATTACGAGTTTGTTTTTGCTTGAGGTGTTTTGACTAGATCTTTTGCGCTCTCTCTGTTCTTTCGCTTATCTGTGTTTTCTTTGAGAGTTGGCTTGTACCTCTCTGCTCTAAACTGGGATTCATTTTCTAAGACCTTTCGGTCAGTTTATTCCTGAGAGCAAGAATCAAAACAGAAACTTCGTGTTTTTCTTCTCACGCATCTATTTACTTTGATCTGTGTTCGACCACAACGTTCTCTCCTTCCTTAGCAAAGACTTGTGTTATTCTTGGTATTTTCACTTTTAAATATCTTGTTCTTGCTAGGATTCAAGTTTCATTCGTTTTTGACCTCTGAGCAAAAAGTTCTCTCAATTCTTGGTTTGGCGGTCGTGCGCCTGGACTACTCTGTTTTCGGATTTTTGACCACGGTCACTCTTCTGGTTTTCGACTACGGCTGATGTGCTCTGGCTTATTTGTTTTCGACCGTGACTGTGTATCTCAGTGATCGACTGTTTCTCTCGGTAGACAGTTTCGACCACGGCTTGAGATCACGAAGTTTCTTTCAACCTCAGTTGGTCTTCGACCACGCCAAGTACTTTCTAGTCTTCTCGGTTCTGCTCTGTGTTGGTGTTGATCTATCTGTTTCTTTCTCTGTTTTTTAAGTGAGCAACTAATCTTCTTCTTCATAGTTATATATCTATTGGAGAAGAGATCGAGTTGAATTTTTAGAAGCTTTTAAGGCACCATTCACCCCCCCTCTGTTGCCATTTCGGTCCTTCAATTTTGATTAGTCCTAATTATTTAACTTGCCTTTAATCACTGAAATTAATAGTAAAATTACAGAAAATGCGTAGAAATTTTTTTTTGGAACATTACAAGAGTCTTGGTGCCATTATCCAACTTATTCCATGCAATTTTTACCTGCATTAAATTTATATATTTCTTTTATGCACATGTAGACAGACATCATGAACCGGGAGTTCAAGGAGCTTGCCCAGCGTGGCCAAAATTAGTTGACTTGGGCTTTCGACATCAAGATAGTACTTAGAGCCAAGAATCTCCATGCTCCATTGGGATTGGTGCATCAAAAGATGCCAAATCCACCCTGAGGAAAATGATCAAGCACTTCACTTCCTTAGGCACCACCTCTGTACCACTATCAAGAATAAGTACATAGTAGAGAAGAGCGTGCTAGCCTTATGGACTGCACTAAAGAAGCGGATCAAGACGCTAAAGTACACCATTCTTCCTCAAGCTAAACAGGAATGGATCCGACATAGATTTGCTGACTTCAAGACAGTTGGAGAGTATAATTCTGGTCTGTATAGAATTTGTTCCAACCTTCAACTCTGTGGCAGGCAAGCCACAAAGGAGTAGAAGATTGAGAAGACCTCCACCTTCCACCCTAATGTAGTATAGTCTGCGCGCAACGATTGTCAAGACGGCTACAAGGAGTATACTTAATTGATTGATATTATGCAGATTGTAGAGGCTCAGGATGAGGTTCTCTACAAGAACTTTGTCACACAGCCACCTGAGAGCTCCATGGTCGTGATGCTAACGTTGGGAGCTACAAGGTGTGGAAGCCTATAATGAAGAAAAGGGAAAGAAAGGGTAAAGCCGCAGTCCAGAAAGGCAAGTTAAATGCTCCATAGAAAAATAAGGCCAGCAAACCAAAGAGGAATGACAAGCCCTATGGTCAGCAAGACCAAAGTTGTTACAAGTGTGGAAAGTGGGGACATTGGTCGCGGATCTGTAAAGAGCCGTAACACATCATCGATGCCTTCCAGGCCAAGAAGAAGAAGGGCGGCAAAGGGTAGCATGAAATACACTTTGCCTACGTTAAGGGGGAGAATTCTGAGCAGCTACCTGCACTAATGGAGGTTGATTCTACTCCTGCAGCCGTAACCCCTCTTAACATTACAGCTACTACCGCCATGATTTCCTAGGAAGAGCATCTCACCCCTGAGAAGATAGCAGCCGAAGTCTCTGGTTTCTTAGCAGATTTAGTCTAGTACACAAAATGCATTTAGACTTTAATTATCATTCATTTCATGTGTGGAAGGACTAAGTTAGATTTTGCATTGATGATACTCAAACAACTTATTTTCTCGTGATAGTTGGATGATATTAATTGATTAATTAATTCAGTCAATAATAGCATGATATATTCTAATATTCGAAGTATTTTATTTATGTGTTGATTATCTTCTACTACATATTAATAAAGTATTTTATATTAGAACGTGTGTGGCGCCTATGGAGAAAGTGTTCTTAGCTGATAGTGGCACAACAAATATCAACTTGAGAGAGATAAAATACTTTCAGTTGATTAGCAAGAATGCTGGCAGTCTTATGACCATGTCGATAGCGATATTTGTATAATAGGCTCAGGAAGAGCCACAATTGTCCTCCTAATGTGTACAACTTTGGTCATTAAAGAACCTAGAATCAACTAGAAATCTCCTCAATTTCAAGGATATTCACACTAACAGATTCCACATTAAAACTGAAGAAGAGTATGGTAAGGAATACCTGCTCATTACAAAGCGTGAAGCAAGTGGAAAAAGGGTATTAGAAAGACTTCTTTCATTCGAGATTGGGCTATACTACACTAATATTAAGGCACTCACAGCCTATACTGCCCTGAAAACCATATTTAGAAACTCTGAACCCTTTTGTCTCTAGCATGATAGATTAGGCCACCTAGGTTTTAGGATGATGAGAAATATAATTAACAATTCATAGGGATATAATATCGATGTAAAGAATTTCTCAAATTAAGAAGATTTTGTGTGCCCTACATGTGTCACCGGGAAATTAATTACTAGACCTCCTGATATGAAAGCGAAGGATGAAGTCCTACATTCCTGGAGCGCATTTAAGGAGACATTTACGGTCCCATACAGCCAATATTAGGGTCATTTAGATATTTTATGGTGCTCATCGATGCTTCATTGAAATGGCCGCACGTATATTTATTATCTACGAGAAATATTGCTTTTGCAAAGCTGATCTCGCATATAATTCAAATTAAAAATAATTTCCCTGATCATCATATAAAGTCCGTCAGAATGGACAATGCCAAAGAATTTTCTTCGAAGGCATTTGATGATTATTGCATGGCAATTGAAATTAAAGTTGAGCATTTTGTATCGCATGTCCACACCCAAAATGGACTAGCATAAGCATTAATTAAAATAATTAAATTTGTTGCCCGACCGCTTTTATATAATTGTAATTTATCAACTACATATTGGGGACACGCGGTTCTATATGCAGCAACTCTCATCAACTTTCGGCTATCGGTATACAATATCTATTCATCTATGCAACTAGCGCAAGGATCAACATCGAAAATTTCTCATCTCCATAGGTTTGGCTGCAAAGTTTATGTACCTATACCCCCACCATAACGTACTGCAATGGGCTCTCTCCGAAAAGTTTGGGATACACATTGGTTGTGAGATAGAATTCATAATCAGGTATTTGGACCCCACGATAGGAGATTTGCACACCGTCCGGTTCGTTGATAGTATATTTGATGAGAATAGTTTCCCGATATTAGGGGGAGAAAATCAACCCTTTGATGAAACATACTAGGAAATTACGTGACAAGCCACGGGAATCATGCACATGACCCACGCAATAGTGAAGCAAATAGAGAAGCCTAGAAGATTATTGGTTTACCAGCATTAGCAAACTAATGGTCTGACCACTTTAGTAATTTAAAGAGCATGACCAAGTCACATGTGCCTACACGCAATGCACTAGAGAGGGTTGAAATACCGAGAAAAATTGAAGGTATCCCTAATCCTGCCCAGAGACCTCAGAATAAAAGGACGAGAATTTTGGCCCCTCGAATCCTATGTAACAGAGGATGCTTGGTAAAAAAGGATAAGGACTTGACATAGCCAATCACCAAAGTTTCCCTGATCTAGCAGGGAGCCAGTTGAGACCTGGCACTAGTGTGACAACTCCAAGGAAAAGCGTACCGGATTTGAACATTCCCATGGAGGGAGAAACTAGTATGGATGTGTGCGCACTCATCGGAGCTAAAAAACTAAAGGGACTTGCCCCCACAACTAGAAGGAGCGGTGAGCAAGTAGAAGTACTAGAAGGATCAACCCATGATAAATTAGCTATAAGCTATGTGCACACGGGAGAATTCATGAATAGGATAACAACCAATGTTGATATCTATTTTGCAAAGAAAATTGCCGTAATCATCAATCTTGATCCAGAGCATGCATCGCTCGCTGAATGTAAGAAATGATCAGATGGGAGGATTGGAAGAAGGCAATAGAAACTGAATTGTTATTTCTGAATAAAAGAGAGGTGTTTGGGCCTGTAAGTCGCACGCCTCCCCATGTGCACCCCTTAGAGCATAAGTGGGTATTTGTTCGAAGGAGAAATGAGAAAAATGAAGTTGTAAGATATAAAGCAAGGCTTGTCTCACAAGGTTTCACTCAGCTTCTAGTAGTTGATTATGAAAAACCTATTCCCTAGTCATAGGTGGTATTACCTTTAGATATTTAATCTCGATGGTGGTAAACTTGAAATTAGAAATGAAATTGATGGATGTGGTAACTGCATACCTTTATGAAAACTTGGATTCAGACATTTGTATGAAGATTTCTGAAGATATCCCTGTCCCGAACCAAGACAGAACAAATAGAAACCTATACAGTGTGAAACTCAGAAAATCAATGTACATACTTAAGCAATTAGGCAGGATATGGTATAATCGTTTAAGCGACTTTATATGTAATAAAGGCTACACGAACAATGAGGATTGTCCCTGTGTATTTATACGATGATCCTAGAATGGATTTTGTGTAATCTTAGTATACGTAGATGATCTGAATATCATCGGAACACTGGAAGATACAAAGGAAGCGAGCTCTTACTTGGAGTTAGAGTTCGAAATGAAAGATTTGGGTAAAACCAAATATTGCCTAGGCTTGCAGCTTGACTCAAAAGGTGCCAAAGAGGTTCGGCTTTGAAAAGACATACCTATTAAAAGTATCGATGATTGGGAGATCTTTATAGCAAGATAAGGATCCATATTGACCTAGAGAAGAGGGGGAGGAAATCATGGGACCTGAATTCCCATACTTAAGTGCAATATGAGCACTTCTGTACTTAGCAAATTACATTAGATCGGATATTGCATTTACTATAAGCCTATTAGCAAGGTATAGTATAGAACCTACCAAAAGGCAATAGCATGGAATAAAGGACATCTTCCAATACCTCCAAGGGAGCAAAGACCCTGGGCTATTCTATAGAAGGAACCAAGACCTGAATATGACTGACTATGCAGATGCCAGGTACCTATGAGACCCACATATAGTAGGTTGCAAACAGGCTATATATTCCTGTGTGGTGGAAATATAATTTCATGGAAATCGTCTAAGCAAAGTCTTGTATCAACTTCGACAAACCACTCGAAAATCATAATGTTGTACGAAGCCACACGAGAATGTGCTTGGCTTCGACGAATGATTCACCACATCCAGCAGTTATGTGGATTGAATATCGTACAAGCTCCCACAATTATCTATGAAGGTAATACAGATTGTGTTGCACAAGTGCAGATAGGTTCCGTGAAGAGTCATCTTACAAAGCATATTAACTCCAAGTTCTTTTATGATCATGAATTACAAAAGATAGATGAAATTAAGATACTGGATACTAAGTTGTGTGAAAATTTTGTAGATTTATTCACTAAGTCACTTCCAGCATCTAACTTTGAAAGGTGTATACATGGAATTGGTATGATGTGACTTAAAGAAGTGCAGAACACAGGGGAGATTCTTCTTGAGCACACTATTAAAACTTGATCATGAAGATTGAGTATCCAAAGAATAAATCGTGTAGATTGAATGAAATTGGGTAGATTGTACTTTTTTCTCGGAAGTTTATCGGTCAAGGTTTTTAATGAGGCAATTCGTACAATATAGCATAACATATGTCATGTACTCTTTCTCCAATTTTTCCACTGGGTTTTTATGGAAATTTAATGAGGCATGTACGTGTCAGATGAGTACCCAAGGGGGAGTGTCGAAAAACCTGGGCCTGAGCCTAAGGCCTTGGCCTATGGTGGGCACCTCACTACTTAGTCTATAAATAGGGGGTTTCAATGGCTATCACTTGTACCTTTTGGAAGAGAAAATAATAAAGAAAAGAAGGAGTTCTCCCATCTTTTGTGTTCAATCTATTATTTTTCTTACATTATTCTGTGATTGATCCATCTCCTGTTTAGGAGGAATCGCTCGAACTGGACTTACTAGTGATGGTTCCTTAACAGCATCAATCAAGAAAATGGTGTAAAATAGCATACTGTCAGTCGGTTCAACGCATGGCTGAATTCCATTATCACATGGGCCCACGTTGCAAGCACGTAGGACAAAACCACCTGCTCCAAGCTGCATGGATGAATTTTAGGCCCCCTCTATAAATGGCTTCAACTTCTAGTTTATTTTGACTTTCAAATTATTTAAGCCAGAAGCTACTTAAAACATGTCGGTTTCAAATTTAAGTTATTTTAGCTTTTTTGGCTTTTTTAGCTTTTTTCCTTTTGTTTTTTCCCTTTATTTCATTGCATTGTCCGCGATGATATAACTATTTTTTTCTATTTTTTCCTCATTTTTCTCAGAAAAAAGCTAATAGCCGCTATAGTATAATTTTAGCCATAAGCCAAAAGCCATAGCCAGAAGCTTAAGCCATAAGCTAGTTGGAGCGGGGCCTTTTTTTAGTGGAGCGCATGTGCAGATTCGATAAGACATACGGGCCCGCAAGAGGTACAAAACTTTCAGCTTTGGTATGTAATGCAACCAAGCTCGAAATATAGGAAATAATATAGCCACTTCGATCAGCTCGATGAGATCCTTGCAATGGTACTATTTATTCTTATATGTAAAACTTTTTCCTTAGGACCATTTAAATGCATCTTTACTTTAGGGTTGTATAGTTGAATATGGGCATGCATATAATTAAATAAAATAGTAGTAGCTCTATATCTCTATGTATAATAATTAATGATCCAATAGTAACATAGTTCACATGGCAATATTTAATATTGCTCAATAGTTTTTCCAGTCAATTAATATATTTAACTAAATAGTGGTAAGCATGTTTGTATTCACATCATCCTGCCATACTTCAAGAAAAACCGTCATTGGCTTTTGGTAACCTAAAAATGTACTAAACAAAGAAGATAACTATAAGAAGATAATGTATATGCATAGTGTAATATCCTAAAATTCAGGAACTTTGAAAATGTGTAAAATTTAAAACTTTTTACTTGCATATTGTTGACATTTAGTTTTATGTATTTTGATTAAAGTTTCTCTAGAAGATAATTTGTGAACACTAACATGAGAAAAGAATATACAATTGATGAAACCCAAATTGAATTAAAAATTAGAATCTAAAAAGATGATCCAGAAAGTGGTATAGGAAAATTTATAGTAAAAACCATTGTTCAGAACTTCACTAATAACAATATAACCTCATTATGTTGTAAATAAAATGTTGTTGGAATGTTTTGAGCATGTTTCTGAAATTTTCCAAATTCAAATTGTGCATTTTGAATAAAACAATGGCCTTCAAAGATTTTTTGAGTGAAATTTAAAGTAGATAAAATCACAAAAAATTACACAAGAATCTACACTATGTCAGGAGCCTTCATAAACAATTTCATAATTTTTGGAACTCTTGTGCTATATGTAAAAATTCCTCAAATTGATCAGCCAAACCGAATTGCCTACTTCTCCCATTATTTTCCGCTTTTAGTTTTGCGAAAGTGTATTTTCATGAAATGTGTTTTTCTCTCTATTATTTTAATTTCCATCACCGACGAGTGGAACCAAACCCTGCCCTTAGGACCATTCGTCCACCTCGCATTGCGTCAAATGCCATTGTGGCCGCGCCCACCTTGCGTCACCGCGCTCAACCCCGTGACCCCCTATCTAGTCCTCCCTCTCACTCACTGCGCGCTGGGTCCCTGAGTCCACATCGTAGGCTCCACTCGCCACATCGCCACAGCTGGCTCGCCCGAGCATATGCATGCTGTTTGCCACGCGTAGCTCCGCACTATGCTGCTCATCCTGATTGCCTCTCAAGCGAGCCCTACGATTGGCCTCACCCTATCCCATCACCGCTGCACTCTCAATTACGCCTTGTCACCTTCTCCTTCTCTATATAGTGGAGCAAGCCCATGCTCGTGTTTTCTCATTGCGGCCACGTTAGACAAACTGCCTCTCCCCGTAAAATCTTCTGGCTATTTAAGCTCCCCTCTGTGCCATCTCCTCAACTCGCCCCTTGTGCATTTTCATGTATTCCCCAAGCTTCTAGCTCTTTGAATCGCAAAGTATGAGACCATGTGGAGGTCACCCCATGGTTGTGATGAGTAATTGACTCTTGATCTAGAAAGATTGAGTTTGATTTTTGAGGTTTGAGCTATCTTTGCAAAGTCGCAAGCTTTGAGAAATGGTCGGCAGACCACTTTAAAGCGTATAGGACCACTTTGGGCATGGTCGAAGGGCACCAGAAGGGAGTACGACTGTTTTGGCCATGGTCTGAAGTGAACCGAAGCTATACGACCACATTGGAGTCGGTCAGAAGCTGAAAAACATGCGTACGACCAGTTTGGCAGTGATCGGAAGTCTCTCGGGTCGTTTACGACCACGTTGTGGCGTCTTCGACCACTTTGTCCGTGGTCGGGAGCCAGTCGGACGGCGTACAACCATGTTGTCGCAAATCAGGACTCAGCCGGGCGGCGTACGACCACATTGGCCGTGGTCGAGAGCCAGCCGAGGAGCATACGACCACGTTGGTGGGAATCGGAAGCCAGCCGAGCGGCGTTCGAGTACTTTGACCGTGGTCGGAAGGCTATACGACCACGTTGAGCCAATTCGAGTACCAGCCGAGTAGTTTATGACCACGTTGTGGAGTCTACGGCTACGTTGGCCATGGTCGGAGGTCTCCAGGGTCATTTACGACCACGTTGTGAAGTTTCGACCGCGTTGGTCGTGATCGGAAGTCGGCGCTAGGGTTTTCGACCACGTTGGTCGTGGTCGGTAGTCGGCGCCAGGGTTTACGACCACGTTGAGCGCTTGGGAGCGTCGACCACGTTGGGCACTCGGGGCCACGACCATGTTGGGAAGTCGGAGGACTTCGACCATGATGAAACTTGGTGTACGTGGTCTGAACAGGGTTCGACCACGATTGAGCGTTTGGTGACTCGACCACGTTGTGGCGCTCGAGCATCGACCACGTTAGCGGCAGAAAGACCGTGGTCGGTTGGAGTCATTGGAACCGGTCGTATGACCTCATTTTGTAGTTGATTTCACTGGGATTTGGTCGTATGGGTTTGTGCTGCAGTCGTGGACCTTGTGGACTTGTTGGTTCATCATTTTGACAGGTCTTGTTGCAGTCTATTCTCTGAGGAAAAGGTGTGAGCTCTGTTGAGCTGTGCAGAGTCTGTTTTGTTGGTTTGAGCGGTACTATGTGATGGTTTGCTTGTCTGTGTGGCTGCAGGACTTCGGAGCTATTTCATGATGAGGCGTGGGAGGACCGGGACTAGGCACAGGAGGTGTTGAGGTCCAGACGGTCGGAGACGCCGAAAGATGATCGAGGCTGGTGAGGTGGTTGCGAGCCGGGAGACGAGGAACCAGAGCTGGACCTGCCAGAGCTTAGCACGACGGGCAACAACGAGGAGGACCGGGACTAGGCTCAGGGAGGAGCTGAGGTCCAAACGGTCAGGAGGTTAGGTGCGGTGGTGTGCGGAATAGACCGAGACTAGACTCGGAGGAGTCTGAGGTCCGATCGGTCGGTTGCATGATCTTGGAGACAAGTCTTAGTGAGGCTTGGAGTGGTCGGGACTAGACATGGGGGATGTTGAGGTCCAGAACGACTGGGTGAAGCCAAAGAAGACTTGGAGCTCAAGGTGGCTGATGAGGAACCAGAGCTGGTGCAGCCGATCGGAGATAGGTCTGGCGAGACTAGGATGGTCGGGACGAGACACAGTAGTGTCGGGGTCCAGAACGACCAGGGAAAGCCGAGGAGACCAAGTCTTGCGAGGTGGTGGCAAGCGTGGACAGGGAGGCAGCGGAGGGGCATTTTGGAGAAATGTCAAAGCTGCAAAGGAAGCTGTCCCTCTGGTAAAGCACCTGAGAAGTTGATAGAAAAGAAGTGGATTCAGTTGGCGCTAACGGGCAAAGTGCGGGTCTGTTGGGATAGCAGGCAAAGCATTTGAGTTAGCGGGCAAAGTGAGTGTTAAAACCCGGTGTTAGGTGGGGTTTACGGGTTATCCCCAGTGTGGACTAATGGATGGATCCATTAGGTCAAGTTTCGCGTGTGAGCCTATAAAAGGGAGAGGGGAGGCAAGAGTTAGGGTTGAGTTGGCCGGCTGGGCCTTAGAGGCAGCCGCCTCTCCCTCCCATGGGAGTATCTGTGTGTGTTCGCTCTAGGGTTAGAGCTTGTCCTCCCAGGGGGAGTGGCTGTAGAAACCTCCATGATCAATAGAAAAGATTGGATTCATCTCTCTGTATCTTTCTAGTTTTATGTTCTTGAGATGATTTGTTTGATCTGTTTGCCGCTCTCTGTTCTTACTATCATATGTGTTTTCTTTAAGAGTGGGTGTGTTTCACTTGCTCGTAACTGGAAGTTGTTTTACGGCTGCTTGCCAAGATCTTTCCTGAGAGCAAAAGTGAAATCAGTAGAAAACCGAGTTCTGTGGTGCTGCCGCCTGGAGCCCTCTGTTTCAGTTTTTGACTTTGGGTTGTTCTCTCACCATTGCTTAGATCTCTGTTGTTCTTGGTAATTTCACTTCTAGAGATCTCTTACTTGCTAGGTTTCAAGTTTCATGTGGTTTGGATCTCTGAGCAAAAAGTTCTTCAAATTCTTGCTCTGCGGTCGTCTTGACACAAAAAGTAATTACCGCGTCTCATTTTCGGTTTTTCGACCACGGTGGGATTCTTCAGACGGCAGCTCGGCCTTCGATTTACGACCATAGCGAGTTCCAGTTCCGACCACATTCTGTTGGTTCTTTCGACTTGCCGATTACAACCGTGGTCTTGATCTCACGACTTCTGCCGACTGTTTACGATCACCGTTTTTCTTCGGTTTCGATTATTCGGTAGACGGTGTCGACCACTGTCTTTGTCGGTTACGATCACAGCAATTTTCTTACGACCACGTTTCTCTGGATTTTACGACTTCGTCTTTCGGCTGTGGTTTCGGTTATCTTTTCTTAAGTCTTGTTTCTTTGACTTCATTGCTTTTTAGCTATAGGAGAAAAAGAAGAGGCTGAATACTAGGAGAGTATTTTTTAAGGCACCATTCACCCCCCTCTGTTGCCATTTCGGTCCTTCAATTGGTATCAGAGCCGGTTAGCTCTTCTTCATAGATCTTAACTGGTCTCTTGAGCATGGCAACTAGCAGGGAATCTTGTGAGCTTTTCTTTGCGTCTTATTGTGGGTGTTTTTGCCAATGATGTCCTTTGAGACAAGAGGCTCGATTTCGGCGAGATGGTGAAAATACTTTGAGGAGAGGAGTGCAATGATCGTTTCTGAGAGCGAGCATAATTCTTTTGTTAAGCACTTGTGCCTTGTGCTTAGATGCTCCTATTCTTGGCTGGTGCATTTCTTGTCGGCTCTTCTCGGTTGGTCCAAGGGATTTCTCTTTTTGAGTAAGGATGGTGCTTTTGGATCATGTCTTGTAGTAGACACTTGCACCATTGCTCATTTTGTGAGAAGGATGGACATTTTGACATCATGGACTTGTTTCTTTAGATTTTGATCTTTCTCCGCATCGTCCCGAGGAAGGGTTTCTGCTTCTCAAATGATGGACCTTGTTCGCCCAAACGAGGTGCGCATCTACCAAGGAGAAGTTGTGAGTTTCTTTGGTGCTTTTGTTGGTTCTCTTCTTGGTGCTTTCAAGTTAGGTATTCACCGCTTCTTCGGAGTTAGAACTTGTTTCACTTGTTGAGTTGTCCACTTGCGGTGTGCCTCTAGGATCGATTTTCTTGCATGAACCATCCATTGCATCATGATAACTTGCATACTTCTAGTGCGAGTGTGTCAAGTCTTGAATTCCCAAGTACATGTCTACTAACCCTTTAGGATTCAAGACTTGGGCATTTTCGTTCTTTTTTAGATATCAAGACGCTTGTTGGAGAACATGGGATTTATTGAGGTTTTAGTCTTCTGCTTCATCACGTGACTAGAACATTTGTTGGTTCTCCACTTCATGGCCTCCAAAAGGCATGTACCTTCATGTTTGGCGTCTCCACCTACTTTGTGAGCTACTCTATACCCTCATGCCCTTATACTCATGTTTGACCATAATTGGCATGTTGTGCTTGTTCATGCGCTCACTTGTTCTATACTGGCATGTTTTTCTCTCAATGCTTTCATGTCATGCCTTTATGTGTATGTTGCTTAAGTATCCATGTACCTTGTTGTATTTGTTAGATGCTTAAGCTTTGACTTGACTTCATGAGCTAAGTAGAATGTGTGTATTAGAAGTCAAGTATCATCATGACCTTGTGCTCTGTAGTATCTATCATGGTTCACATCTTGCTCCTTATGTTCATTCATCATTATTTATACATGTTAGCATACTTTTCATGATTTTAATTTGTCATGTTGTATGTCTACATGATGTATGCATATGTATGGACAGTATGAGCTTGGGTATATCTTGGATAGTTTCTCTGTGTCATGATACTGCGTTTATTCATGCCTTTGTATATTTTCTATTATACATGCTTTTATCCATGCTAGCATATGCTTCTGTGACTGTTCCTGTCACCTGCTATGTGTATGGTTGTGATTCATTGTGATACATGTATATCTTGATCTTATTCATTTAAGTTTTGGCATGAAATAAACTGTACAACATCTTTGTAGTATTAGTCTGTGCTTATGCTTAGATATCATGAGATTTGTGGTTAGGTCACAAGCTTCTTCTAGTATTTGGTGGCTCTAGGCTTGCTACTCTAGATGCTTTTGTTGAGGGCTAGATTGAGCTTGTGGCGGTGCGTGTTCTCATGTGTTCTATGTCTTTAATACTAGTGATGCTACTGTTGTTATCATTTGTCTCAGTACTGGTTCCATGTTGTATATCATTTACCCTAGTACTAGGACACCAGTCGTCCCTATGGTTGAACTACAGGTCATGAATGTGAGGGGGAGACCGGATCAGCCTCTGACCGGTTCGTGGTCTTGATTGCCACTGCATCGGACTTGTACACGACCATGAGCTGAACACCACTTCAACCACACCAAACACGACTTCGACCATCGTCTGGTTTTGTATTTAACCATGATCCGAACGCGACTTTAACTACCGCTAAGACGCGACGACCACGGTCCGGACTCTCGACTAAATGACTTGACCATCGTTCGAGACCGTCTCGACCACGGTCTAGACTCGGTATCGATCGCGACTCCGGAATCATTTTCGACCACGACCAGGGTGCGACTACGACACGATTGGGGCTCATCTCCGACCTCGATCCGGATGACTCAACTAAGAACTCATCTACGACCACGACTGCCTCGCCGAGTGACCGAGATGAGGTTTGATCCCTTATGATCTTTCAGTGTTTTGCTTCCCTCCACTTGGCTTTGCATAGTATAATCTGTTCTAGTGGGAGGAAGGGTCCGATTGGTTAGACAGGAACAACTCTAGGTGATGTTGTCTCATTCACACCTCACATCCAAATGGTTCTCTAGGATTATTTACTAGCTAGTTTGGGCTTTGGTTCTCTAGGATTCTCTTCTACCTAGGTTGAACTTTTTCTTGGCCACTAGAGTCTTTTGCATTGACATAGTGTGCTTTTTGCCCCGTGGTATGAGGTTATAGACTAGAGACCATGAGGATAGGATGTGTTTGGGAATCACCTCTTTGAGCTAGAACCTTCTCTTTCTGGATTTTGTGCCAAATTTCCTGGTTCTTCTCTTTTTGCCTTCTCTAGGGGGGGTTGGAGCCTTTCTGTCTGATCGGGCTATTTTTCAGGGGGAGTTCATCTTGCGTGCATTCTTTTGTCCCATAGTGCGTAACATTCACATGAATGCCTGTACAGTCTTTGGAGCCCTGAATATTATCTTTATGTGACATGATATCATGATTTATATCTTGCCATGTCTTGTGATAGCTTGATTTATCATGCTCTTCTATGTGTTGCTTAGCTCTTGCCATACTAGCTTAATTAAATGTGAACAACTTGAATCAAATCATGTCTTGTTCAATCTTGTGAATAGTCCGCTTTAGTGATCCTCTCTTGATTCGTGCCATGTCGAATAGGCTAAGTTGAGTCTTGAATCTATTTTTGAGGTTTAGATTGAGCTAAGTTAGTTCATTAGTGATGCATGAGTTAAGTTTTAACTCTTTGTTCATGAACTAACTAAAGTAAATGCAAAAAGATCTCTTTTGTGCGAAAAAACTGATCTCACCAATTCTTTCTCATGAGACGGCTTGCCATTGCACTAGGCATGAACTCAGGGGGAGTTTTGGATGACCAAGATCACCTCTTTAAGCTTATTGCTTGGAGTGGTCGCATAAGGCTTGAGATCTAGCACATGGTTAAGAAAACAAATCTTTGTGAAAAATGGTTGGAACCAACCATTAATTTATAAAAGTACCAAATGTGCTAATTTTGCTCACCACAAGTATTCTACAAGTGGTATCCAAAGTACTACAAGTAGTGAATTACTTGTGATATCTAGTGCTTGAACAAAATGTCTCATTTTGAACTTATAGCACTCTAAAATTGACTCAACGATAGCTTCTTGGTTTCACTTAGAATATTGACATGGCTTGACTCACGATTGGATACCTTCTTCTAGACTATAATCTTGAGTGACTCGACATGCTAATCAAACCATTTAATTTAAAGATCATGACTTATTTGGCTTGAGCTTGGCAATACATGGTTTGTTATGATCTAGATAGCATTGTCACCGTTTATGGCTTGGTATAATTTTCTGTGAAGTCACTTTAGATAATCTTCATGGCTCCTTTTGCTTAAAATGAATTAATTTTGATCACCCCATTTCTTTCATGCTCTATTTTTCTTCCTTGCATCTTGATGACTTTATTGCCAAAAGGGGGAGAAGGGTAGAGAAAAAGGCATTAAGGGGTGCAAAAGGCATTAAAATGGGAGAATGCATTAAGGTATGGGAGAAGGATAAAAGGCATTCAGGGGGAGAATGCTTGGTCATCTTGCTATGACAATGGTCTGGTCATCTTGCTATGACAATGGTCATGTGAGCATCTGCTTTTTGGACCATGAGTAAGATTGGACTTTTTGTGTGATTTGGAGCTTCTGTAGAAAATTTGATCTTTCTCTGTCTGCTCCATTTCATTCTGTGTCAACATGGTCATGAGTTCCTTCTTCATTCTTTTAGACTATGTGTGACTTTTGCATCTCCTTCCTTTTTCTTCTTTTCAAAAACAAACTCATCTTCATGCCTTTTTCAGTGTTTGTCAATATACTCATCAAGGGGGAGATTATGAGACCATGTGGAGGTCACCCCATGGTTGTGATGAGTAATTGACTCTTGATCTAGAAAGATTGAGTTTGATTTTTGAGGTTTGAGCTATCTTTGCAAAGTCGCAAGCTTTGAGAAATGGTCGGCAGACCACTTTAAAGCGTATAGGACCACTTTGGGCATGGTCGAAGGGCACCAGAAGGGAGTACGACTGTTTTGGCCATGGTCTGAAGTGAACCGAAGCTATACGACCACATTGGAGTCGGTCGAAGCTGAAAAACATGCGTCACGACCGCTTTGGCGGTGATCGGAAGTCTCTCGGTCGCTTACGACCACGTTGTGGCGTCTTCGACCACTTTGTCCGTGGTCGGGAGCGACCGGACGGCAGACAACCATGTTGTCGCAAATCAGGACTCAGCCGGGCGGCGTACGACCACATTGGCCGTGGTCGAGAGCCAGCCGAGGAGCGTACGACCACGTTGGTGGGAATCGGAAGCCAGCCGAGCGGCGTTCGAGTACTTTGACCGTGGTCGGAAGGCTATACGACCACGTTGAGCCAATTCGAGTACCAGCCGAGTAGTTTATGACCACGTTGTGGAGTCTACGGCTCGCTGGCCATGGTCGGAGGTCTCGTGGTCATTTACGACCACGTTGAAGTTTCGACCGCTGGTCGTGATCGGAAGTCGGCGCTAGGGTTTTCGACCACGCTGGTCGTGGTCGGTAGTCGGCGCCGGGTTTCTGACCACGCTGAGCGCTTGGGAGCGTCGACCACGTTGGGCACTCGGGGCCACGACCATGTTGGGAAGTCGGAGGACTTCGACCATGATGAAACTTGGTGTACGTGGTCTGAACAGGGTTCGACCACGATTGAGCGTTTGGTGACTCGACCACGTTGTGGCGCTCGAGCATCGACCACATTAGCGGCAGAAAGACCGTGGTCGGTTGGAGTCATTGGAACCGGTCGTATGACCTCATTTTGTAGTTGATTTCACTGGGATTTGGTCGTATGGGTTTGTGCTGCAGTCGTGGACCTTGTGGACTTGTTGGTTCATCATTTTGACAGTCTTGTTGCGCCTATTCTCGAGGAAAAGGTGTGAGCTCTGCTGAGTCGTCAGAGTCTGTTTTGTTGGTTTGAGCGGTGCTATGTGATGGTTTGCTTGTCTGTGTGGCTGCAGGACTTCGGAGCTATTTCATGGTGAGGCGTGGGAGGACCGGGACTAGGCACGGAGGTGTTGAGGTCCGCACGGTCGAGACGGCGAAGATGATCGAGGTCGGTGAGGTGGTTGCGGCCGGAGACGAGGAACCAGAGCTGGACCTGCCAGAGCTGAGCACGACGGGCAACAACGAGGAGGACCGGGACTAGGCTCAGGGAGGAGCTGAGGTCCAAACGGTCAGGAGGTTGGGTGCGGTGGTGTGCGGCGGAATAGACCGAGACTAGACTCTGGAGGAGTCGGAGGTCTGATCGGTCGGTTGCATGATCTTGGAGACAAGTCTTAGTGAGGCTTGGAGTGGTCGGGACTAGACATGGGGGATGTTGAGGTCCAGAACGACTGGGTGAAGCCAAAGAAGACTTGGAGCTCAAGGTGGCTGATGAGGAACCAGAGTCAGTGCAGCCGATCGGAGATAGGTCTGGCGAGACTAGGATGGTCGGGACGAGACACAGTAGTGTCGGGGTCCAGAACGACCAGGGAAAGCCGAGGAGACCAAGTCTTGCGAGGTGGTGGCAAGCGTGGACAGGGAGGCAGCGGAGGGGCATTTTGGAGAAATGTCAAAGCTGCAAAGGAAGTTGTCCCTCTGGTAAAGCACCTGAGAAGTTGACAGAAAAGAAGTGGATTCAGTTGGCGCTAACGGGCAAAGTGCGGGTCTGTTGGGATAGCAGGCAAAGCATTTGAGTTAGCGGGCAAAGTGAGTGTTAAAACCCGGTGTTAGGTGGGGTTTACGGGTTATCCCTAGTGTGGACTAATGGATGGATCCATTAGGTCAAGTTTCGCGTGTGAGCCTATAAAAGGGAGAGGGGAGGCAAGAGTTAGGGTTGAGTTGGCCGGCTGGGCCTTAGAGGCAGCCGCCTCTCCCTCCCATGGGAGTATCTGTGTGTTCGCCTAGGGTTAGAGCTTGTCCTCCTGTGGGGAGTGGCAGAGAAACCTCCATGATCAATAGAAAAGATTGGATTCATCTCTCGTATCTTTCTAGTTTTATGTTCTTGAGATGATTTGTTTGATCCGCTTGCCGCTCTCTGTTCTTACTATCATATGTGTTTTCTTTAAGAGCTGGGCTGTGTTTCACTTGCTCAGAACTGGGAAGTTGTTTTACGGCTGCTTGCCAAGATCTTTCCTGAGAGCAAAAGTGAAATCAGTAGAAAACCGAGTTCTGTGGTGCTACCGCCTGGAGCCCTCTGTTTTCAGTTTTTGACTTTGGGTTGTTCTCTCACCATTGCTTAGATCTCTGTTGTTCTTGGTAATTTCACTTCTAGAGATCTCTTACTTGCTAGGTTTCAAGTTTCATGTGGTTTGGATCTCTGAGCAAAAAGTTCTTCAAATTCTTGCTCTGCGGTCGTGCGCCCGACAAAACAGTAATTACTGTGCAGTCTCTGTTTTCGGTTTTTCGACCACAGTGGGATTCTCTGCACGGCAGCTCTGGCCTTCTGATTTACGACCATAGCGAGTTCCAGTTCCGACCACATTCTGTTGGTTCTTTCGACTTGCCGATTACAACCGTGGTCTTGATCTCACGACTTCTGCCGACTGTTTACGATCACCGTTTTTCTTCGGTTTCAATTATTCGGTAGACGGTGTCGACCACTGTCTTTGTCGGTTACGATCACAGCAATTTTCTTACGACCACGTTTCTCTGGATTTTACGACTTCGCCTTTCTACTGTGGTTTCGCTTATCTTTTCTTAAGTCTTGTTTCTTTGACTTCATTGCTTTTTAGCTATAGGAGAAAAAGAAGAGGCTGAATACTAGGAGAGGATTTTTTAAGGCACCATTCACCCCCCTCTGTTGCCATTTCGGTCCTTCAATTGGTATCAGAGCCGGTTAGCTCTTCTTCATAGATCTTAACTGGTCTCTTGAGCATGGCAACTAGCAGGGAATCTTGTGAGCTTTTCTTTGCGTCTTATTGTGGGTGTTTTTGCCAATGATGTCCTTTGAGACAAGAGGCTCGATTTCGGCGAGATGGTGAAAATACTTTGAGGAGAGGAGTGCAATGATCGTTTCTGAGTGCAATGATCCTTCACAAAGAACAAGCATGTCATTCTCGACACCAACGTGCCACAACCACGTTCTAACATCTCTGGTGAGTTCCTTTCCTCTCTGATGGCAACACAACGTGGCTTACACTCCCATAGAGCTCCATGCTCCTTGAATTGCTTTGAAATATATTGAATCGCTAAGGCCGGGCTTTCTCCATTTTCTGATTGCCACCGCCATTTTCGACAATTTAAGCTTCAACGCTGAGCCCTAGCTAAATCCCTTGCTCTCACGCCATCCCACCTGCACTAGGAAACTAATGTGTGACTCCCTATAGCCTCTCCTTCGTCGACTGCTACCAGCATCGCGAACGTCCACCTCACCACTATTGCTCACAACCGATGAGCTATCTCCAACCACCTCAGCCTCAAATAAACCCTTAATGAGCCTCCTGCAGATCCCCTGGTTCTCACGCACTGGTCGATTTGGCCAATGGCCCTAGATTTCTTGGTCGTTGTCATGGCTGACTATGGTACCACCATGGGAAACCTCGTTGCCGCTGCCTTCGATGAACATTGGTCCCTACGTTAGACTCTGTAGCTTCACGATAGTACCCTGAGCCCAGTGCACTAGGACTTAGCATGATAGCAAGTTCCCTGCAGTGAAGCCTTCGTAACACCAAGCCCAACTGCTGCTCGTTGCGACCACACCGCCTTACCGGAGCATCTTGAGTACTACTTCCACCTCCCATAGTTTCACTAGGCCACCACCTTTCTGTTTTTCCCATCCTTGGATCATGTCATCGCCTTCCTCACCATCAGCAAGCTTGCCAGAGCCACCATACCTCTCCCTGCCTCTCTCACTCTCTCTCTCTCTCTGACCTATAGGGCCCACTCGTTAGATAGGTTAAATCAGAGATAAAACTAATTAAAAGATAATTAAGTAATTAGAAAAGCTAATGAATCTATGATATGTGGGTCGTCTATACTGTTTTTATAATTAGAATGCAATTCAAAATACGTGAGACTAACATACAGGCCCCACTTGTAATAAAAAAGGAAATTTAGAAAATATTTAAAATGGGAAAAGCCGCTTTTAGTTTAGAGGAAGCTTGCATACTCTAAACGAAATATGCTTTCGTTGTCACCTTTTTCTTTTTCAAGATTTTATAAACTGAACAAAATTTAAATGCATGTAACTTTAGCCTATGAACTCCAAATTTAGTGATTTTTATCTCTAAATTTTTCTAAAATCATTATCTATCTGAATATGCAAAAATATTTAAATTTAGTCTCTGTTTGAATTTATCTAACTCTTATTTGTTCTCATTTGGTTTTACCGATTAAATACCGTTGCACTAGAAAACTACGAGAACGATCCCGAGCAACTCTCTGAGCAACCAGAGCAAGGCAAGCGCCCTCTTTGACAATATTCATCCTATTATTTCAGTTATTGTATGTTGTTTGCAAAGAATATTGTGCATGCATGTATGTTTTGGCTAAAATTGTTATATTTGTGGGCAATGGTAGTTAATTCCTATTGTATGCATTGATCCTCCTTGTGATATTGATATCCTTACTATTGTAGCCCTTACAATATGGTTTAGACAATAACAAGTGTCAATTTGGGTAAATTACATTTACGTATATTGTCTAGAGGCTTACCCATGCTCTAGTTTTCACTAAGTTTGGATATTCGGAAAAAACTTGCGCACGGAAATGGGAAATTATGAAAGATTGGACCAGAGGGGTAACCTTTATTAGTTTACTATAAAAATAAAATGAGAAACCTAGTTTTTGATATGAGCGAGTTATATCATAAACTGAAAAATGTGAGAGTGTGATCTCATATGTAGATAGGAGGATATTCTCGCCTAGGTCAATTAAGGACTGAACTCTATTGTCTCACATCTATGTCTAACCACACATCCACATGTGCTATTATGAGCTTTGACTTTAACTAACTAAGTTATCTAAGCCTAGTCTTGCATTTTGGCAGGCCGTAGTAACGAGGGCATTCCAGAAAGGTTTGCCATAGAGGCTCCCTTCACCAATATGTTGGGACCAAAGCTTACCAATACAATAGTGGGTGCCTCACTTCGGGATGAACACACCTAAGTGACGGTTTGTCATTCGCAGGACTGGTGCAAGGTTAGGTCTACATAATGTAAAGCTATATGATAATCATTTCATCGCATGCCTAAGGAAGTGTGTTTTGGTTGATAGTATAGTTGATTATCTCTTATGGGTAAAGCAGTATAACCTCTCAAGAGTATAAACTATTTAAATAGCCATGCTCGTGGTCATGAGTATGCTTGGTGTAGTGACACTAGGTCTAGTTTTTATTTTTGACAAAACGATCTTGTGAAAATGATGGGATGGTATGTTGTCACGTATGTGCCATGTCTATGGCTGAAATTTATTTATTGATCATAGCCGAGGAGGGCTATGATTTGCTCTTATTCAAAGTCATATTTACTTTTTATTTCTTTACACAGTAATTTCTCTTTAAATTTTTGTTGCAGATTATTACCTGTCAATATTGCGATGAAAACTTGCTTCATGCTGAAAATAATTGTAGCATAGAGCATCATGCTTTCTTTAGTCTAGCATTTATTTAATGTTAAGACCTGAATATGCAAATCTAGACCTCTATATGTATTATGCACTAGTTTAGGATCACGTCAGTGCACATAGTAGAAACATTGATGAGATATCAACCATACATATGGTTAACCAAGAAAGGCTCAAATATTAATTGATTGAGTCGTGACCTTATGATCAAGTTACACCTCAAGAGCCTGAAGTGCTAACAAAATTAGCAGCAGAAACAAAAACAAAAGCGACTGGGGAGGCAATCGACTTGGGAGCGAAATTCTATTCTGACAAGTCATCGAAGCACACTCCTTCATATATCTCTGGCTGGTATGGTTCTTCTTTTTCAATTTAGCAAGCATGGATATAGCCATGAGTCCATAGAGTACTCAGCAAGTCGTTTGTAACAAAAATGCAATATAGTATTCAAGGCTTACCAAATGATGACTGACTGGTTATTTTGCAGAAAGCAATAATTTAAAGTAAATACAGTAAATATATTAAAAGCGAACCTCGAAATAAGTAAATAAATAACTAAGTCAAAGGAATTGAATAAACTACAAGCGAACTGACCATTCACCCAATGAACCACACGTGAACTAACCATTCACATAATAAACCACCAGTGAACTAACCATTTACTTTCCAAGCTTAACCCAACCAAAATTTAGGAAACATCTACCCCTTGTGTGAGATCATTGAGCATTGTCTATGATTGAGGATATGGCTATTTGAATAGCTTGACACTCTACATAATTGTATAATTTTACCCACATGATATGATCATCTTATAGGGACACTAGAGCAACACGCTTTCTTGGGCATGCTGACTAAGAAGATCATAACAAGGGTGTTACAAGTTTAATCTCAACTCAGTTTCACCCACTTAAGATTTCACGATCGAGTAGGCTAACCACCTAGTCGACAAATACCCCTTATTCACCTAGGAGAGGCCTAATCGACACCTTCTGACATACCGAAGGCGAAACCGAAATTGAAATATCACAAATTAATTAGCCAGGTTCATCCCATACTGGACATATGGTTGCACTATAAAGCTCAGATCAATGGTGCATAAAGTTAAGTCCTTAGACATTACCTAAGTGAAACATCCACATCCCAAAAGTGCTAACCACATTTCCTCCTTTACTGCACAATCATTCACCCAAGTGAAAAACTAATTTGTATAACCACCACCTATGACACTACCCATGCCATGGTGTACAAGTTTTATAACTGTTGTTGACCACCACGATTCAATATCTTGTTAAGTGAAAATGAATTGATTAATCAGCATGCGACGATGAACCCAATGTACTATAGGCATGCCTAAGCAAATTAAACATACAACCCATGTGGATGATAGTATTGTATCACTAGATAGTTATCCATTCTAAGGTGATTATGGAATCATGGAATTCGAATTGTCAAGGTGGAATTAATCAAGTTGGACCATAACTACCAGTACAAAGGTTTATACTAAAGTAACAATGCACGGCAATTTAAATCTAAATAATAAATAATATATTGAAAACCATAGGTTCAATATGATTAAAGGACATGACTTGCCTTGGCCTAGCTAAGATAACAACTCTTGATCTTTAGATCCTGCTTCTGCTCTTTTGAATACATTATCTAATGAGGGAGAAAGCGAACAAGCCATGAGTAAAATCAAATAAAATTTAAATAAACTCCAAAAACTACAAAACTAGAACCAAAAGATAGAGCTCAATTTTAGATGAATTTAGGAAAAAAATCGAGTCAATCGGAGCTAGGACGGAGAAGAATAGTCTCTCAGAAGATTTAAATCTAAAGAAAAAGGAAAATAGAATTTACTAGAATTATTTTTCTAAAGGAAAATAGGGTTTAAATCAATTTTAATTTTGGTCAAATTATTTTTCTGAAGGAAAATAGGAAATATGACATCAACTGTTGACATGGCGGCTGACTAGGCTTCTAGGGTTGACATGGCTTGACACATGGGCTAACACGCGACACTTAGGGCTGAGGTGGTGTGGTGATGTGGCATGGCATGTGGCACTGATGTGGCAGTGACGCGTGGCACTAGGGCTGAGGTGGCAGGGTGATGTGGCATGACACGTGGCACTAGGAACGGCTTGATTGGCTGATGAGGCGTACACATGGCTGACACATGGTATCTAGGGACTACGTGGTTGTTGGCATGGACGCTGACTTGGCTTGCTGACTCGGCTGGCCTACCGGTCCATGAAATAATGGACTTGATAGGTGAATCCCATATGTCAGGGAGACGGCGCACGGTCGACTCATCTATGTGGGAGCTGAAACGTCGGCCGGGCTGGTGTGGGGTGACGTGGCCGGTGCACATCTTGAGGTGGCCTTTTGAGCTACCAAACGGGTAGATAGGCACATGGACTGCGGAGGCGAGCGACTAAGGTGACACACGTGGTGGATGGGGCTGCTGGCGGCGAGGGTGGATGGCGGCCAAGATAGGCAACGGGTCAGTGGGGAAATGGTGGCTAACTAGAGCGAGGCAGCGAGGCACTCACCGGCGATGTCAAAGAGGATGGCAATGGGGACAGGGACGGAGATGAAGGCAACAGCGAGGACGAACTCCGGTGGCTCGGAACAACGACGACAGGAGCGGGGACGGCTCGAGAGATGTGAGCACAAGGGCGCGATGGCTATTTAAGGCATGAAAGATGAGAGTCCATGAACGGCACAAGACGGTGGTGGCTTGGACATGAACGCCGAGTCTAGGGTAGAGAGGCGTGTACGCCAAGACAAACTCGTCTCCCACACAGCAGCAGCCGAACGGAAACAAACAATAGTGCTCGGGCTCCAGATATGCGACATGTGGCATAGTGGTCGGCCGCGGATGAGACGGATGGTGACTATCGGATTGGCGGGCATGGGCTGCTTAGATTGGTGGCACGTGGCAGCCATCCGGTTGGCGGGCGCGGCCGAGATGAGCGATGCGTGGCGGACGCAAGGAAGGCCGGTCGGACCGGACCATAGCGGAAAAAGATGGGCTGGAGAAATGGGCTTCGACCCATTAGGCCTTTTAGAATTTTCTTGGGATTCTCTATTTTTAAAAATAGGATTTAATTCCTGTGAGCTCTAAAAAATAGCAAATAAATCCAGAAAAAATTCAAGAAAATTTAAGAAATTTTTTTGAAGCATGAGGAACCCAAATAAAATACTTCTAGTAACAATTTAAATTTATATTAGTCATATTAAATCCTTTTAATTCATAAAAAAATATTTTAAGCTTTAATTAATTCCAAAAAAATATAAATGGTGAATTTTATTTTAAAAGCTCCAAGAAAACAATGAAAAACAGGATGTTACATTTAATATGTTGTGATATACTACAAGTATTTCTGAGTACACAATGTACTCAACCTTGCCTAAATTTTTACCAGATAATGGGGAAGAAACAATACCCGATGACTCATTCTTTGCACCCGGTACCAGAGGGTATGATGATGGGTTATTCTAATGCCTAATCCTTGTCGGTTGCCTACAAAAAATGGATGGCAGACCACTGGATGTTTCTGGTTGAATTATTTTGTCTTTTGCTGCAATCTTTTGATACTTTTATTTATTTGGCCGGTCAGCCCTAATATTGTAATCATGCTAAGTATCACTTATATATACAACCTTTTGTTGTAAGTTGAATGTATGCAATGTGTATGGATGTGATTTCAATTTTGTGGTTGTGTGTACTAGCCACTGATCATTGTACTATTATTATACACACACGAGGATTATGGGTATTTAATGTCTGGGGTTCAACAGTGTTGGTATCAGAACCATACTGATTGTAGGTTAAGCCCTAGATAGAATGTTCGATAGATTATAGATTTAATTTCCAAATATAACTAATTTAAACCAGAACATAGTTGTAAAAAATATAGGATTCTTGCTAAACTTATGTCTCTTAGCTCTATCATCTTATCTAAATTATTGTTTTGGTTTCCTTGTCATCTTGTCTCAAAATGCCCTGTATTTTAAACAAAAGTGTTTGCTACAACAGTAAGGATACGCTATGCAGTGATACAGTGTTTGCTACAGTGATACTGGCATGTGCGGTGACCTCACTTGCTGTTGACGTGTATGCTAACATATGCGGTGACCTCATCTTGATGTTGACATGTGTGATGACATAATATATTTGCTAGTAGGCCTATTGGTTGTTCTCCTACAGATGGGTCATACTACTCATCTCCCTGCACCAATAGGCAGCATGAATTTTTTAGTGTTGGTTTTTTTTCTTTGGTCTCTATTCCCTCTTTCACTATTCCTTCCTCTTGGATTATGCTCTCCTTAGCCTACAAGTCAACAATGGTTTCAAACCTGAGTAGATGTAATATATATGCATTAGATAGTAATCAATTCTTAATATTACCATATGTAGATTCATTAGGGAAGAAATTCACCTAATTTTTTTTATTTGGCTCAATAACTCCTTCCAGAAAATCAATAGCTTGAGCATCTTAAACTTCAAAATGCAAAGCATGCTTATGCCTGCATCATTCTCCACTTTTTCAAGAAAAGTTGTCCTCAGCTTTTGGTAATCTGAAATTGTACTAAACAAAGAGAACAACATATACGCATGATATACATATGATTCAATTGTATTAGCATTCCCTTTGTTTTGTGCAATACTATAAGCACAACAGTAGCCATAGAACATATATATCAAATCAACATGTATAATATCCACATCATTCCCTCTCACGTCGAGAAAAGTCATCCTCGACTTTTGTAAGTATGCATACAACTAAGTAGTGTACAACACCGTATCACATCATTCTAATATGGGTGAGAAAAATTTTAGTGACTTTCATGCTTCAAGTGCGCTACTCTGATTAGTTAAGCATGGTTCAAAACATGCCTTGTCCAAAACATGCAAATTTATGTCAGCAAGTTGTCACAGGCAATGAATATTCGATAAATATGACATTTCTTGTCTACACTGTAACATCTTGAAAATTTAGAGGAACTGTAGAACAAAATGTTGTGAAATATTCTGTAATACATTGTGTTGAGTTGGGCTTTTAAAAATATTTTTCTGAAAAGCTTCGGGGAAGAACCCAAACAATAAAATGCTAAGAAGGAAAAACCCACATGTTTAATTAATAGAGAATTCTAAATTTGAATTCAAATCTGAAAAGATGATCCATAAAGAAAACTTCAAAAGTTAACATAAATAGATTTTTCAAAGAACCAAAGACAGATTTAAATTAAGAAGTAAAAGTGGCATAAATGCTTGATGTAAAATTCTAGAAATAAGTAGGAAAAATTTAGATATATATATATATATATATATGCTTTTACACAAAGTAAATATATCTCCAATTATAAAAGAAAAGAGGAGAAAAATAAAAAGAAAAAAGAAAAGGAACCGGCTGTGGGCCCAAGAATTTTAAATGTAATACCCACCTTGTTGGGAAATAATTTTCTTAAACCCAAAAACATCTCTAGGGATTTCTGTGAATTTTCTAGAATTTTTGGTGGTAATTTCATATTTTTCCGAGTTATATTATGCCCTCTAGCAATTCTGAAAATTCAAATTCAAAAATAAAATCCAAACCCCCCCGGCCGACGCGTGGACGGGCCGGATCCGCCCTCCCTCCCCACGGGCCGACGCTGTTCGATCCCGATGGCGCCACATCGCCGCCTCGCGCCATCTCGGCCGCCCGCGGTCTCCTTCGCCTGCCTCTCTCTCGCCGACAAGCGGGCCCGCTGTCGCCAGCCGCCTCTTTCTTCCTCCTCCTCCGCGCCCCGACCCCCTCCGCCACGACTGGCCACGACCGCTCTGGGGAATCCCGCAGAGGGGCAGCATGGGAAGGACCACCGCCGCCCACGACCCCGCTACACCCCGCCGCCATGGCCGCCGCCAACACCGCCGCTGGCAATCACCCCCGCCCGCCAGTCCGCCGGGCAGCCTCCTCGATCGGCTATAAAGCCGTGGATGCGTCCAAAGGATCGCTGCCACCCTCTGCATTTCCCAGTGCAATTGCCCCAAAAGCCGCGGATCGCCAAGATCCCGGCTTCTTCCTAACTCCTACCGTCGGCCCCTCTCCGCCATTTCACCGATTCTCACCGTGGGAGCTCGATTCCTTGCTCCCACACCATCTCCGATCGTCGCCAAGCTTTTGCCACCTCACCCGAGCCTCTCGCGGTAGAGCTCGCCGGCACCGTGAGCCTCCTCGAGCCGCCGCACGACGCCGACCTACCTCCGGTGACCCCGGCCCTCCTCGTCGTCACCACCGCCCGCAAGAAGCTCAAGATCGCTTTGACACTTCCCGAACTGTCGGACCTCCCTCGCCGGCGACGGCCACCGCCTCCCTCGGCTCCGAACCTCCTCTGCCCCGCATCCTCGTAGCGCTACCTCAAGAGGTATTCTCAACCCTTATGGGTTGAGATGCGCCATGAGCCCGCCTGCTAGCGCGCCACCCTCTTCCCCGGTTCCCTGCTTCGAGCCCTCGCCACGCAGTCTCGAGGTTGAGGCTTTCTTTTTTTTCACCGACAGTGGGCCCCACCGCCGAGATCGCAGATACGTCCGACCATCGACAGCCGGGACCCGCTGTCGTACACGCTGGGCGGGCGTGAGCCACTGACAGTGGGCCCCATATGTCAGATTTTATTATTTTTGAGATTTGTTTAAACCGAAAACATTCAAATCTGCATAACTTGCTCATTTTAACTCCAAATTTAGTGAAACCAATTTCTAAATTCATCTAAAATCAAGGGCTACCTAATGGAACCAGAACCAACATTTTTGAAGCTTGTTTGAATTTTTATTGTGTTATTTGATTGTTGTGCTGATTTTTATCTAAATTTTCGCGCATATAAAAATTAGCTTTCGAGGCCCAAGAAGAGGAAGCGGCCGCTGCTGTAGACTCCAACGCCCCGAATCCCGACCTTTGCATCCAAGGCGAGTCAATGCTTTGATCATTTTGAGCCTATGTTTTCAATAAATTATTTTGGTTTAAGTATTATAAATTGCATCATTATATTTATGTTGCAATACATGTTAATTTCAGATTTTAGATATATGTCCATGTTCTCTTGGTTTAGTATGCATCCTTTACAATATGCTTGACTATGTGATCCTTGTCACCCTAGTAAAAGTAATAATGCTACAACTCCTTTGAAAATAAGTCTATAATTATAAATGCCATGCTTAGAGTTGTTTAGGTAAACAGGGGTGTGAGAGCACCCTAGCATCTCTAATGAACTTGACAAAAACATTATTGGGCAGTCATTGTGATGATGACTGGTGTATGTTGGCAGAAGTATTTTCATCCTAAAAGGACCCCACATGCTTAATTATCTGGGCGGATGGTTGGAGGATGTGATTGTAGAGTGGGCCGTGATAGCCCAAAGAATTTTGTGGAAAGCATGGTGCCGTGATAGCACGAATGGGATTGTGGTAGAACCGCCCAGATAACCATTAAGGACTGAATCTTAGGATGACCTCCCACGGTACAACAAGTACAACCATCTGCTGGCAAAGTGTAGGCAGGGCTAACTAATTTGCATTGACTTAGTAAGAGTTGCGCGGTGTGAACACGGCGGGTAGAGGATGGCCACATCCTCCGACGTGATGGCGCAAGAGGGGCTTCGAAGGGTGGTCGTGCTTGAGGAAGTGGAAACCTTAGCGGTCGTAACTCGCTAGGAAAATTTGGGAAATTTTTTTTTTTTTAAATTTTTTGGGGTTTTAAACCCCCCAAAAACCCCTTTTTGTAGGTTTAATTCTTTTTTTTTTTTTATTTTTTTTAAAAAATTTTTTTTTTTGGGTTTTTTTTTTAATTTTTTGGGGTTTTTTGGTTTTTTTTGCAAATTTTTTTGGGAAGGGAATTGGTTTTTGGGGTTTTTTTTTTTTTTTTTTTTTTTTTTTTTTTGGGTTTTTTGGTTTTTTTTTTCCTTTTTTTTTTTTTGGGGGAAAAAATCTTTTTTTTTGGGTTTTCCCCAAAAAAAAAACCCCAAAAACCCCCTTTTTTTTTTTTAAATTTTGGGGATTTAAAAAAACCCCCGGGGTTCTTTAAAAATTTTTTTCCCCAATTTTTGGGGGGTTTTTTGGTTTATTTTTTTTTCCCCCTTTTTGGGGTTTTTTTGGGGTTTTTTTTTCCCCCCCCCTAAGGAACCATCCCCCCCCAAAAAAAATTGGAAGGGGGGTTTTCCCTTTTTTTTTTTGGCCCCCCTTTGGCCCCTTTTTCCCCCAAAGGGGGGGTTTTTTTTTTTAAATTTTCCCCCAAAACCCTTTTTAAAAAAGGGGGGGGGTTTTTTAAGGAATTTTCCCCCCTTTTCCCCCCTTTTTTTAAAGGGTTTTGGCCCTTTTTTGGGGGAACCGGGGGAAAGGGGAAATTTTTCCCAAACCTTTTTTTCCCCCAAATTTTTCCCTTTTCCCCCGGGGGGTTTGGGGGGCCCCAATTTTTGGGGGTTTTTCCTTTTTTTTTTTCCCCATTAAAAATTTTTTTTAAAAAAGGGGCCCCCAATTTTTTTTTTCCATTTTTTTCCCCTTTTTTTGGTTAAAATTTTAAAATTTTTGGGTTTTTCCTTTTTTTCCCTTTTGGAATTTTTTGGTTTTTTTAAAAATTGACAAATTTTTGGGTTTTTGGGTTTGGGGTTTTAAGGGGAAATTTTTTTTTTTTTTTTTTTAAAAACCCCCCAAAATTTTTTTTCCCCCAAAAACCCCGGGGGTTTTTTTTTCCCCCGGGGTTTGGGGGCCCCAAATTTTTAAGAAAAATTTTTTTTCCCTTTTTTTTTAAAAAAAAAGGGGAATTTTTTAAAAATTTTTTTTAAAAAAAATTTTTTTTTTTTTTTGGGGGGAAAAAATTTTTTTTTGGTTTTAAACTTTAAAATTTTAAAAAAACTTTTTTCAAAAATTTTGCCTTTTTTTGGAAACCCCTTTTTTAAATTTTTTGAATTTTTAAAATTTAATTTAAAGGTTTTTTTTTTTGGTTTTTAAAATTCAAGGTTTGGGTTTAATTTTTTTTTTTTTAAATTTTTAAAAATTTTTTTTTTTTCTTTTTTTTTTTTTTCCCTTTTTTTCCCCCGGGGGGGTTTTTGGGAAAAAGAAAAAACCCTTTAAATTTTTTGGGGGTTGAAAAGGGGGGAAAAAAAAAAAAAATTTTTTTTAAAAATTTTTTTAACCAAATTAATTTAAAATTTTTTAAAAAATGGTACTTTTAGCCGTGGTCGGAGCCATCCAGTGGTATTTACGACCACGTTAGCGCTCGGGAGCGTTCGACCACATTGGGCGCTAGGGTCTTCGACCACGTTGTGTGGTCAGTACATCGACCACGTTAGCGCGGGTTTGAACGTGGTCGGCAGTCGTGGCTTGGGTCTACGACCACGTTGTATCGCCTGGCGTTCGACCACTTTGGCGATTTGGTGTGCTACGATCACGTTGTGGCGGTCGGTTTCGACCACGTTGTCGGCAGAATGACCGTGGTCGGTTGAGTCCATTCAAACCGGTCGTATGGGCACATGTTGTTGGTGATATGCCCTAGAGGCAACTTGGAGATGTTGAATATATCACATACTATGTTTATGATACATTGATTTGTTCCTTGAAATAGACATTATCATTATTGATCAATGAGTATGTGACTTATTCATGAGACTCTTAATGCCAAAATGTTGCTATTTCTAAATGATCCCTGATTATATTTCATATGAGGAACAAATATGATTCAAAGATCAGCATATGTATTGATTGATGATCATGTCTCATGGATCATGGTATGGAGATACCAAATCAATAATATGGACATGTGTTAGTGAACATATGTTGGATAGACCCGCCATGAGACACTGCAGAGATTCCAAGTGTCATCGGTTGGTCTCAAGTAGTGTTTATGTGGAATCCTTAGACTTGAGATCATCATGGTTCCCGAGATGCGTAGTAGCTACTTTGGGACTACTAAACACTACTCCGTGGCGGGTAGTCATAAAAGTAGTCTTTGGGTTTGCCATGAAACATGTAGTGGGATGTGAATGATCAAGATAGAATTTGCCCTCCTTATGGGAGAGATATCTCGGGCCCCTCGATGTAATGGATTATGAAAGTGCATGGCCATGCCAAGGTGATTGAGGAGTCAATCACGAGTTTATAATCCATCACGGAATCGAGAGACCGATTGAGCTATTAAGAGGATGACACAGTCTCGCCTTGAGCTTAATCTATATCGTGAGGCAAAGGGATTAGTACATGAGAACATTACAGTTCAAATAGATATGATCTTTACGTATACTTTGGGGTTAATATGTCTTGCTAGAGGCCGCTATTAACGGGGTGACCGGAAGGTGTTTCGGTCGCGACCAAGTATACGTGAACCTGCTGTCGCACACTTAACGGGTTGGAACACTAATTCGAATGTGATTCGGATATGGGCTCAATTCGGATAGAGATCCGGATAGACTCCTATTGGGCCTCGGTCCACGAGGCCCAAGTGAGGAGGTATATATATGGAGGCGAGGGCCGAGGAACGCACCGATAATCCCGAGCTAATCCGTAGCCGCCACCTCGAGCCAAACCCTAGCCGCTCATGAGTCCGGTACACTCGCGATCGGCGTTCCACCCCGGACGTGTGGATACCGGTGGGCGGCGCTGCTCGTTGCGGCGTTGATCGGCATCAACAACCTCTGATTGGATCCGCTCGTGGTGTGGTTGATCGCGTGGAGGAGACGATCGGTTGGGACGATCGACTACTTCCACTACTACTTGACGCGCGTGGTTGGATCGGCTTCTCCAACTCTTCTTCATTGCTGCTGCGTCTAGTGGTAATGATCCATGATCCTCCTTAAGCATGATGTTCTTGTGTGCGCGTAGAAAAATTTTGTTTTCGCTCTCGTAGCCTACTCGCGATCCATTAGTGGTATCGAGCCATCTTGCTTAGTTTGCGATCGGATCGGCGCATATGTTGATATGCGGTTGTAATAGATTGGATCTATTACGGACTAGATCAATCGGTCATAAGGGGTTGGAATATGTATGAGTTGATAGCATCATGGGGCCAAAAGATTAGTTCGTGCTCCTTCTTTGATGTACGCGCGACTTGCCCCTACCTTGGTAACACCATCGGGCTAATCACAAGACAATCGATGAGATTGAGCCAACAGATCGAGGTCTTGTGTTGCGGTCTCCTCAAGCATACCGATCGCGATGATTGATGTGATTGATCTAATGAAAATTGAGACATTTTGAATGGCTCGGATTTGGGTTGATTTGATCGCCCGATGAGATTTTCATAGCGATTTCATAGATGCGATCTATGTAATTCCGCCGCTATGCATACGCATAGATTGTTATAGAAACACATTCATGTCGTATGTAGAATATGTTCTACGCTTAACTTGTTTTTGCAGGAATGATGTGAATGGTATGGCATAGTTGCATATGTGATGCATGTGTGTTTTGGCGGCTCAGTGTGTCGTATTAATCACACCGGGTTGAGGTCGTTCTTTAATTGTATAACGACTGCGTGTCGACTTGTGATGCTTGAGCTCCTCATGTAATTCATTTGCTACCTATTAGTTGTAATAGTTTAGTTCTTTGCTATGGAGGCTTCAAGCATGATGACAAAGAGGACAAGAAGTGTGGCGAAGAGTATCACCGTGGAACCATGACGATGGCGACCACTACGATACAAAATGCCATACCATTCACGATAATGTGATTATATGCATGTGATGTTTATTTCTTGTCATACTATTCTTTCATGCCATACCAACTAAGGGTTAGTTTTCATGATAGAATAGCTTCTCTCAAGAAAAAATTAAGAATTTGTTTTGATGCCCTTCCAATTGTCGCGCCTATAAGAATCATGATCATTGTTTGGTAGGTCTGCAAAGCGAGTACCATCAACTCAATGGAACGAACTTTTGGATTGGTATCGCAACCGAGAATTGTTCTCAAGCAAGAGCGCAAGGAGCATGTCCTTGAGTCTCCTTATCCTGATGACTTGCCTGATAATGCTACTGTGGCTGCACGGAAAGCTTATGAGAAGCAAACGAATGATTACCTTGATGTGAGTCGTCTCATGCTTGCCACAATGTCCTCTCGAGCTTGAAGCAATATGAGAACACGATGCCTACAATATCATTGTGGGGTTGCGTGGTATGTTTGAGAACCAAGCAAGGGCGAGAGGTTCAACACTTCAAAGTCCTTGTTTGCGTGCGAGCTTGCGAAGGGAATCCGTCGACCCTCATGTGATTAAGATGATTGGCTACATTGAGAGTCCGGAAAGCTTGGTTTTCCCTTAGCCAAGAGTTGGCTACGATGTGATTCTTCAGTCGCTCCCCTCGAGCTTTGAGCCATTCATTCTGAACTATCACATGAACAACATGGACAAGACCTTGGTGAGTTGCATGGGATGCTAAAATCAGCCGAGGAAAGCATTAAGAAAAGCAGCCATCATGTGATGATGATGCAGAAAGGCAAGGGCAAGCCCTATGTAAAGAAAGGCGCGGTCAAAGAAAGTTAGCTCCCATGAGATCGCGAGCGGTTCTAAGGCCAAGCAAGTCAAGAAGGGCCTGCTCGATGCGATTGCTACTCGTAAGCAATCGTGACATTGGAAAAGGAACGCCCAAAGTACTTGGAGGATCTTGAGAAAAAGAAGGGAAGTACGACTTCCGCTCCAGGTATAAATGTTATAGAAATCAATCTTGCTACTTCATCTACTGATTCTTGGGTATTTGATACCGGATCGGTTGCTCACATTTGCAAATCGTTGCGGGGCTAAGAAGAAGTAGAAGTTTGAGGAGGAGCGAAGTGGATCTTCGTTGGCAATGGAGCAAAAGTTGTCATGCGGTGGTGTTGGCACCATGCCATTGTCTTTACCTTCGTGATTAGTTTTGGAATTGAATAATTGTTATTGTGTTCCATCTCTTTCCAAGAACATTATTTACGCTTCATGTTTACAAGCGTAAGGTTATGACTTTAGATCCGTGAACAATGGTTGTTCTCTTTATTTCAAAGATATGTTCTATTGTCATACTCCATTGGTGAATGGGTTATATGTTCTTACTCTTGAAGAGTCATCGGTCTATAACATTAATACAAAGAGGCAACGATCGAATGATTTGAATCCCACGTTTATTTGGCACTGCCGCTAGGTCACATAAATGAGAAACGCATGGAGAAGCTCCATAGAGATGGTATTCTGCACTCATTTGATTTTGAATCATTTGAGACATGCGAATCTTGTTTACTTGGCAAGATGACAAAAGCACCTTTCACCGGTCAAGGTGAGCGGGCAAGTGACTTATTGGCACTCGTACATTCGATGTATGTGGACCAATGAGCTCAACAACCAGAGGTGGTTTTCGATGATTTCATAACTTTTATCGATGACTTTAGTAGATATGGATATATCTACCGATGAAGATAAGTCCGAATCCTTTGAAAAGTTCAAAGAATTCCAAAATGAAGTGCAAAATCATTTAGGCAAGACAATCAAGTTTCTACGATCCGATCGTGGAGGCGAGTATTTGAGCCATGAGTTTGGTAATCATCTCAAGGATTGTGGAATTGTTCCACAATTGACTCCGCCGGAACACCTCAATGGAATGGGGTATCGAACGGAGAAATCGCACCTTATTAGATATGGTGCGCCCATGATGAGCCACGTGATCTTCCGTTGTCTTTTGGGGTACGCTCTTGAAACAACCGCTTTCACACTAAATGAGTTCCATCAAAATCGAGAAAAGACACCATATGAGATGTGGACAGGGACAACGTCCTAGCTTGTCTTTTCTTAAGATTTGGGGATGTGAGACTTATGTAAAACGTTTACAATCGATAAGCTCACCCCTAAATCGATAAATACTTCTTTATCGGGTATCCTAAGGAAACAAAAGGATATTACTTCTATAATCAAGAAGAAGGCAAAGTGTTTGTCGCTTGAGGCATGGTGTCTTCTTAGAGAAAGAGTTTCTCTCAAGAAGGGATAGTGGGAGCATGGTGCAACTTGAAGAAATTCGAGAAACACCAAAACGTTTCAGCTCCTCTGTAACCACAACAGATGAACAAACTGTTGAAGAACCTGCTGTGGACACACCGCACCACGTGGGTCGAGAGGTCACGTCGTGTACCGAGAGGTACATGTTCTTGACTACTCAACAACGGATATATTGTTGTTAGACAACGATGAACCTAAGACCTATGAAGAAGCGATGGTGGGACCAGACTGAGAAATGGCTTGAAGCCATGAGATCCGAAATTGAATCCATGCACGATAATCAAGTTTGGAACTTGGTTGATCCACCGATGGTGTTAAAACCATTGAGTGCAAATGGGTTTTCAAGAAAAGATAGACATAGATGGAAATGTTCACATCTATAAAGCGCAATTGGTGGCCAAAGGTTTCAAACAAATTCAAGGTGTTGATTACGATGAAACTTTTTCGCCGTCGCAATGCTAAAGTCTATTCGGATCATTCTAGCGATTGCGCTTATTTCGACTATGAAATATGGCAAATGGATGTCAAAACAGCTTTCCTTAATGGAAATCGAGTGAGGATGTGTACATGACACAGCCCACGTGTTTTGTCGATCCGCAATCGCCTAGAAAGATATGCAAGTCGCAAAGATCCATTTATGGATTAAAGCGAGCATCTCGGAGTTGGAACATTCGCTTTGATGAAGTAATCAAAGGGTTTGGTTTCATCAAGAACGAAGAAGAGCCTTGTGTTTACAAAAGGCTAGTGGGGCGCACTCGTGTTTACGGTCTTATATGTGGATGACATATTATTGATCGGAAATGACATTCCTATGCTCGAATCATAAGTCTTCATTGAAAAGTAGTTTCTCTATGAAAGACTTAGGAGAGCGACATATATTCTGGGCATCAAGATCTATAGAGATAGATCAAAAGGTCGATTGGATTAAGCCAAGATACGTACATTGACAAGGTGTTGAAAAGGTTCAACATGCGATTCCAAGAAAGGCTTCCTACCTATGTCACATGGTATAAATCTTAGCAAGAATCGGTGTCCTAGTACACCGATGAGCGGATAAAATGAATGCGATTCCATATGCTTCACTATTGGATCCATTATGTATGCCATGCTTTGTACACGTCCGGATGTCTCGTATGCTTTAAGTGCTACGAGTAGATACCGGTCGATCCGGTGAAAGTCATCGGATTACCGTAAAGAACATCTTGAAGTACTTGAGAAGAACTAAAGATGTGTTCCTCATCTATGGGGTGAAGAAGAGCTCGTTGTAAATGGTTACACCGATGCTAGCTTCCAAACCGACAAAGATGATTTTAGATCGCAATCGGGATTTGTATTCGCACGAATGGCGGTGCGGTAAGTGGAAGAGTTCCAAGCGAGAGACAGTTCTTGATTCTACAATGTGCCGAGTACATAGCGGCTTCAAGTCGCTAAAGAGGTCGTTTGGATCAAGAAATTTGTTTCGAGCTTGGTGTGATGGCTAGTGCCTCCACCCAATGGACCTCATCGTGACAACAAGGGAGCCATTGCAAAGCCAAGGAGCCTAGATCGCACTGTAAGTCCAAGCACATTCTACTGCGATTTCATCTCATCCGCGAGATTGTGGAGAGAGCGATGTTAAGATATGCAAAGTACACACGGATTTGAACATTGCGATCCGCTGACAAAGCCGCTTCCCACCAAAGCATGAGGCTCACACTAGGGCAATGGGTATTAGATACCTACATGGTTGACTCTAGTGCAAGTGGGAGACTGTTGGTGATATGCCCTAGAGGCAACATGGAGATGTTGAATATATCACATACTATGTTTATGATACATTGATTTGTTCCTTGAAATAGACATTATCATTATTGATCAATGAGTATGTGACTTATTCATGAGACTCTTAATGCCAAAATGTTGCTATTTCTAAATGATCCCCGATTATATTTCATATGAGGAATAAATATGATTCAAAGATCAAGATATGTATTGATTGATGATCATGTCTCATGGATCATGGTATGGAGATACCAAATCAATAATATGGACATGTGTTAGTGAACATATGTTGGATAGACCCGCCATGAGACACCGCAGAGATTCCAAGTGTCATCGGTTGGTCTCAAGTAGTGTTTATGTGGAATCCTTAGACTTGAGATCATCATGGTTCCCAAGATGCGTAGTAGCTACTTTGGGACTACTAAACACTACTCCGTGAATCGGGTAGTCATAAAAGTAGTCTTTGGGTTTGCCATGAAACATGTAGTGGGATGTGAATGATCAAGATAGAATTTGCCCTCCTTATGGGAGAGATATCTCTAGGCCCCTCGATGTAATGGATTATGAAAGTGCATGGCCATGCCAAGGTGATTGAGGAGTCAATCACGAGTTTATAATCCATCACGGAATCGAGAGAGTGATTGAGCTATTAAGAGGATGACACAGTCTCGCCTTGAGCTTAATCTATATCGTGAGGCAAAGGGATTAGTACATGAGAACATTACGAGTTCAAATAGATATGATCTTTACGTATACTTTGGGGTTAATATGTCTTGCTAGAGGCCGCTATTAATGTGGTGACCGGAAAGGTGTTTCGGTCGCGACCAAGTATACGTGAACCTGCTGGTCGCACACTTAACGGGTTGGAACACTAATTCAATGTGATTCGGATATGGGCTCAATTCGGATAGAGATCCTGGATAGACTCCTATTGGGCCTCGGTCCACGAGGCCCAAGTGAGGAGGTCTATATATATGGAGGCGAGGGCTGAGGAACGCACCGATAATCCCGAGCTAATCCGTAGCCGCCACCTCCGAGCCAAACCCTAGCCGCTCGCGAGTCTTTGGTACACTCGCGATCGGCGCCCACCCGGACGTGTGGATACCGTGGAGGCGCCGCTCGTTGCGGCGTTGATCGGCATCAACAACCTCTGATTGGATCCGCTCGTGGTGTGGTTGATCGCGTGGAGGAGACGATCGGTTCGGGACGATCGACTACTTCCACTACTACTCGACGCGTGGTTGGATCGGCTTCTCCAACTCTTCTTCACTGCACTGCTGCCTCTAGTGGTAACGATCCATGATCCCTTCTTAAGCATGATGTTCTTGTGTGCGCGGTAGAAAAATTTTGTTTTCTGCTCTCGTAGCCTACTCGCGATCCATTACATGTGGTGTCCGATTATGATAGGAATCGGTCGGCTGGGTTCCTGGTGATGTTGTGTACCTTTTAGACTTGTTCGTTCATGATTTTGACAAGGTTTGACAAAGTCTAAAATCTGGGAAAAGAGACTTAAGCTCTGCGAGTTGTGCAGAGTGTCATTTCATGGGTAGATCAGTGCTATGTGATGTTTTTGTTGTCTTTGATGGTTGCAGGTACCTGGAGACAGTCTTGGTGAGGCTTAGGAGGTCGGGACTAGACAAGGGAGTTGTTGAGGTCCAGAACGACGTGGAAAAGCCAAAGAAGACGTGTCTGCCAGGTGGTCTGACCGGTTGGACAACAAGGCAAGTGGAGGAGGCTTCCGGGAAGGCAGTAGAGGGGTATTTTGGAGAAATGTCTAAAGCTGCGGGGAAGCTGTCCACTGGGAAAGCACTGTGACCACTGGAGAAGCTCTGTGAGAGCTCTGTGGAGTTGGTGGTGTTAACGGGCAAGCGGTGGGCCGTTGCACGAGAGGAACAGGTAAAGCATCGAGGCACGCAAAGCGTAACCACTCGGTTAGCGGGTTGTCTCTGTGTGGAGACCCGTTAGTGAGACTATAAATAGAGAGGTTAGGTCTCAGGAGCAAAGTGAGGTTGTCCCCCGAGTGCTCTAATCCTTACTGTTCTATTTGTGTGAGTTGTCTCTGGGTAGAGCTAGATGCTCGTGTACCTCCGATGGAGTGGCTATAGAAACCTCCATGATCAATAGAAAAGATTGGATTCATCTCTCTGTATTTTTCTATATTTCTGTTCTTGAGATGATTTGTTTGGTTCATTTGCCCTCTCTTTGTTCTTACTGTTGTATGTGTTTTCCTTGAGAGTTGGCTTGTGTTTCATTTGCCGTAATCGGGAATCTATCCAAAGACCATTTAGCCACTTCATTCCCGAGAGCGTAAGTCAAACGCAATCTTCCGTGTCGCCGCCTTTTCCTTTGAGGTCCTCTGTTTCAGTCTTTGATTTTGAACTGCTCTCTGATCATTGCTTAGATCTCTATTTTTCTTGGAAAATCAACTTCTAGAGATCTCATACTTGTTAGGATTCAAGTTTTATGTGTTTTGGATCTCTGTGCAAAAAGTTCTTCAGAATCTTGATTTGCAGTAGTGCGCCTGTCGACCGCTGTAACCACTGTTCGCCGTCTGTTTTTGGTTTATCGACCACGTATATTTTCTTCGCTACGACTACAGTCGCTGGTCGTCTCGGTCGCGGTGGTCGCGCTTTTCTCAGCCGCTCAGTTTTCATTTCTCATTTTTACGACCACAGCTGTTCTTGGGTTCGATCTCTCGGTAGACTCTTTCGACCACAGTGTGTTTCACGGGTGTGTCTTCGATCACAGCAAAAGATCTTTCGACCATGGCTGGCCTTCTCAGTTTTCGACCAGCAAGTATTCTTCTCTGATCTTCTTGGTTTCTGCTGTAGATCACTCTTTTTTTTCCTCAGTTTCAAGTGAGAAATCAATCTTCCTCTTCACAGCTATTTAGCTATCGGAGAAAAGATTGGTGTAAATTTGTGGGAGAATTTTTAAGGCACCATTCACCCCCCCCCTCTGTTGCCATTGCGGTCCTTCAGTTTAAAATCCAACTGACTAGGTCTTAGGGAACTTTAAGTATTATAGTTCAAAAAGCACATTTCAGCAAACAAAATAACCTGAGCCTTCCCTTGTTGAAAGCTTTGCATACTACCTACTGCATTCTGTGTGTTGACTCGCTGAGCACGGTGGTTAGGGTGCTCACTCTCGCAATACCAAAAATCTAGATTTGGGAGCTCAAGATCCTTATGCCTACGAGGAAGCACCTACTACAGATGGAGGAGACCACGCCGAGAATTAGGACGAATAATCCGCGCTTAGAACCTTAGGCATCTAGACTAAGGTGTGGCTTCATCCAAATATTACTAGAGCCCTAGTAATATTTGTATGACCACTTTTGCCCTCAGTCTTTGCTTGTGGTTTAATGGCCTACTTTGTTTCGCTTCCGCTGTTAGACGTTTGTAATGTAAACATTTGGCCTGCCTGCCCTCATCAGAATAATCGCGCCCTTGTGAAGTCCTAACTTCACCTATGCTATGTAATAATATTATGGTTTGATGTGAATTCGGCAATGTATGAAATGATTCAACAATGTATCTGTGTGCATTATCTACTGATCCAGGGAATAATGCGGTAAGGCACAGTAGATCCTGGATTGAAAAATCCGGGCCTGACATACACTATAATCTTCAATTAAATTGAATCTATAATTGTAGGCGTAGGTACTAACTAGTGATTTTAGATATAAAATTTCTGAAACTTTCTCAATCACGCTAGATAACTCTATAAGATCATCAAACATGATATAACACAATGAATCATCGGGGTTTATTCTAGAAAGAACTTTCATGTGAGTAATTAGTTCCACATGGTGAAAAATATTTGCAATTAAATTATCATGTGGGTCAATCAAATCAACATATGTAATTGCACATTGTTGAATTGCAGCAAAATACACTCACTTTTGCTCACATTTGCATGCTTCTCACTCAAATCATCTCCATTATTACCTTTTTCGACCTCATCAGAAGATGTAGATGTCGTAGGTAGCGTTTCTTCATGATGTAACCGTAGGGCAGCAAGTGTTCCATCTCCAGCCATAGCTATCTCCTCATCATTTATTTCAACTAGTGTAATTTGTTTAGCATTCAGCTTTTCTTCTTTATTAACCCACACAATGTGAAAAACAAGACTAGAAGTAGAGAGTAAGTTGCTAGTATAAAAAATGACCTTACTTTTCCTATCATCTACTTTTCTATTTTTTGTGTATTTTTCTCACATTCAATTTGGATACTCTCAACATCATATATGATGAAATCACATAGCTCACTCTTTTCAACACCCTCACTCATTTTGGTTATATGGTTCTCATCCTCAATAGGTTTTGATGAATCTCATTTTTCAAAGACTATGGGCCAGCAATGGTGTATTCACCATCAACCATGACCTCATCATGTGCTGTCGGTAGCGGCGGTGTAACTCTACTCAACACCTCAGTCGAAGGAAAAGTCCCATGCTCGACCATCTCCATGACCTCTTGTCGATGCTCCATTGGTGACATGAGAGCACTTTGCATGCAGAAAGAAGAAACAACCACTAGAGGTGTCTTCCATGACTGGAGCTTCATCTTTGTTGAACTGAATATATGACCTTCTTTGTTGCCACAATAGCAGGGGCTTATCGCTTATCAGCTCTAAGTAATCTAAGAGTAAATCTAACTGATGTAGTAGGTGAAGATGTAAGGCTTCAGCCCAAATTGAATCGAGGTGTACATTTCTCCTTAATTCTCTTCTCCCTCTCTATAGCATAATTCACAAGATCCAGCATACCACCATTATATTTCAAATGAACAATAGCCGTGATATCATAATTCAAAGCTCTTTTGAAGTAAGCCCTTGCTTCAGAAACATTCATGATATTGGCACGATGCATAGCATAATCTAGCTCCTCGTAATAGGCTTGGATAGTTTGGGATCGTTGTTTAATGATCTTCATTTGATGAAGCAATTCATGCTCATATTTATATGGCACAAATTCTTTCCTCATGATCTCCTTTAATTCTTACCAAGTTCTCACAAAGTGTCTTTCAAGATGTTGCTTCCACCAATTGTAAGCATAATTCACAAACTCCATGGTGGTTCACATCAATTCTTTGGATTTGAATAGCTTCTGGGATTTAAGCACTAACTCCATGTGTTTACCCATTCAAGGTACTCCTATAGATCAGTACTATTATAGAAAGATAGTTCCACACACTCGTGACCTACCATGGTTAGTTGCACCAAACAAAAATTTTCATTCTAAATAGTCTGTGATGATGGTTCTGAACCGTCTATGATGACCCTTTTTGTAGTAGTATACCTCTTGCTTAACAAAATTTGTAAGATTGCTTCATAGATTAAAGAATTGTATGTATTCTGGTGACGGTAGATAATACGAAGGTGATGGATTAAGTGAAATAAGATCCAAGTGTTGTAAATGACAGTGGCTATTTTTGTGGAGCTCGGAGTATTAGTATAATCCTATGCAGTTGAAATTATAGATATTGTAATAATAAGTAATAATCCAAACAAATCCGTTGCCTAGTTGCCGACCTCTAGATATAAGTGAATACTATAGCAACTCACACACACAATAATAATAGAACTTAATACAACCAAGGAATGAGCTATAACATCATGTATAAGTGAATAACAAAATAGCTTGTGTTGCACAAGTTATAGAAGACGCTAGCTTGATTGCAATTAATGTAAATGTGCTAAGGATTTGTACACAAGAATAACAAACTATACCAAACTTTGGAATGGAGTTTATGCTCAATAAAAGTATTGACCATGCCACTTCTTTCTTTTCTTTCTTTCTTGCTTTGTACTATTTTCTCTTTACTTTTCTTTTGAATCAAAGTCAGCACATAAATCAAGAGTCTTGAGATATCTAATAATTTTGTTTCAAATTTCAAGAATGATATCAAGTGTGTAAAGCCCTATCAATTCTCAAAAACTAGTTTTTAATTAGGACCAAAGTATTCGCAAAGGGCGGAAAGGTTAACAAAGGATATAAGCGGAGATAAAGTTAACTTAGTTATGAAAAAGTACCTGTGGTCAGACCGAAACAATGATTGTGGTTAGACCGGTTGTGTGGTCAGACCGGGAGTACAACGGTGGTCAGACTGAAATTTAATTTTATTGCTAGCACTAGTCAGAAAAACAAATACACAGCATTGATGAAAATGGCTCAAACAAAAGCAACACAAATAAGGATTTTATATTAGTAAGTAAGCCATGTTCTAATCAATCAAAATCTAGCAAAACTCACAAAAATTTTCAATTCAAACTATGACAAAGAACAATATTTTGTGGGCCTTTTTCTAGATATGGATGAAAACAATAAATATAGTAGCTAAGGGTAAAATCCTACCTTGTCAACCTGGCTCTGATACCAACTGATGCTGGGAGGGGGGTTTTTCCCGATCTTCACGGCATAGCATTAGAGATAACTGGATCTATGCAACCCGATGAATGACATCACCCCCACTGTCTCAATTACGGCAACCTGTGACACTCAATTCACCCAACCACACACTTCGATCTCTTTGTCTACTCGCTTATGTGGAGTAAACGCGTTCTTACAATCGTGGAGGCAAACAAAAAAACGATAGAGACAAAAACTCTCAAATAATTCCTAATTCTATGGGGTAAAATTTATCTCACACAAACCCTAGAACAAGAACTTTGTATTATGGAAATTTCAAATCTTATACAGAGGTGGTCACGCTCGTATTTATAGATTTCTATGGTCGGCTGCTATAGTACCAAATAGTAAATCACGCAAGAGTAGGCCAGCCGAATAGCAAAGTCGTCAGCACAATAATTGGGGCTACAATATTTTTCCAGTGTGGTCGATTATAGGTGCACTATGGTGTTTTCCAACACTACAGGAGCCGACTTAGTGGTGCTACATTAGCCCTAGCAACAGTGTTTTCCAGTGATGTGGTAGTCGTAGCTACAATAGTCTGCTACACAATACTTGTGCAGCACAGTATTCGGTGTTGTAATACATTCGCTACAATGTTTGCTGTAGTGATGCTTCCTTTTGTGGGGACCTCACTTTGGTTTTGGTGTGTGCTAACTATGCTATGACCTTGTTGAGATATGTGATGCCATCATATATTTGCTAGTAGGCCCTATTGATTGCTCTTTTATAAATAAATCCCATTACTCATCTCCTTGCACCAATGCCAGCATGCATTATTGAGTGTTGGCTTTTTCTTTCATCTCCATTTCCTGTTTCTCTATTCCTTCCTCTCAGATCAAGCTCTCTTTGGCCTCCAAGTCAACAATGGTTTTAAATCTGAGTAGACATAATATATATTAGGTACTAATCAATTGATTACTCCTTTAAGGAAATCAATAGCTTGAGCATCTTGAACTTGAAAATACAAAGCATGCTTATGCTCATATCACCAATGCTCGACCTTCTTCTCAGGAATTGGCGCCTTAAGAGTAAACACAGCTTTAGATTTTACCTTGCACCAATCAGATGGCACAAATTCTTCTCTCAGAATCCCTTTAAATTCTTCCCAAGTTTTAACAAAGTGCCTTCTTGGGTATTATGTCCGCCAACAATCTGCATAATCCTCAAATTCTAGGATGGCTCGTGAAACCTTCTTATAACGCATAAATTGATGGCGCTTGAGTTCAACTTCAATTTGCTTCTCCCATTTAAGGTACTCCTTCGGATCAGTGCTTCCATAAAACGGAATATCTATATACTCTCATCCCGCCATGGTTAGTGGAACACCAAAAGCAGGAATGTGGAATTTATGTGAAATCACGCATCCTCGCTATTTACTTACCAACTTAAGTTTTCATGCCTCATCGAATTGTGAAGACACACGTATCACTACTACAGAAAACCGTATTACAGACGCTTCAGAAATGTCATCACAAACGGTTTTCTGAACCGTCTGAATTTGTGGGTCAGTGATAATAGAAGGCTATCACAGGCGGTTTTCGAACCGTCTGTGGTGTAAATATCACATACGGGTTGTAACTAAAAACCGTTTGTGATATATCAATATCACATACCGTTTTTAACTAAGAACCATCTGTGATAGCTAATAATCACAGACGGTTTTTACTTACAGGTAGGTATGATGGAGTGCCATTCACAGGTAGGTTTTTATCGGAAGCGCCTCCGTAAATTAGTGCATTAAATGAAAACCAGAAAGAGAACCATTGTAGGCTATTTAAGGCCTCTTTTTTTCAGAATCTAAAAGCTGTTTTTCGACTTTTCTATATTAATTAACTTTCAAACGAAAATTTTTTAACGTAGGATTTATAAGTTGATTGTAGTACACACTGTAGCGACTTCATTTATATAAGCTTATCGGCTTTTGGTTCATTCGTACGAATACTCGCATTAGGATCAAAAAATATAAGTCATATCCATAAGCTATAAGCCACAACAAAAAAGAACGCATCGAATGTCTTGGAACTTTGCAGCGGCACGCTTTCTCGCCCGTCTTTCTGTATTCTCGAAGATGTTTTCGATCTCAACTAAGGGCATGTATAATAGTATAGACAGTTATTGTCTACAATATCATCCATGTCATATATAGATGGCACTCAAGACAGCTCATACAATAGGTTGTATTTTTACATGTATCTATATACAATTTCTTCATGACACAATATGTCTTATTTATGGTGTTACACTTGACCACTGTATAAAAGATGGTCCAATTCTCTATACTTTCTATCTATCTCCTTCATATTATCTTATATTTTATATACTAAAATTAAAAGATAACTGACACCACAATTTTATACATAGCCCCAAGAATACAGGCGACAAAAAGATAAGGTTGCAGCTTATGTCTATGCGCGGCTACGTGCTGGCTCCAACGGCAGGCGATGCGTAAAGCAGGGAGCAGAGGAAACGCGCGGTAGCAGCAAAAGTGGACACGCACGTGGCAGGCGATACTTATTACTCGGGTCTTCCTCGGATTTGGTGGGGGAATGCGTTTATTATCCGTGTACATTTCCGCCGACTCAATGCATGGTTGAATTCCGCCGTCACATGGGTCCCACGTTGCATGCATGTAGGACAAAACCACCTGGCTCCAATTCTGGTGGAGCTCATGTGCTCATTCGGCACAAAACTTTCAACTTCCATATCTTATTCAGCCAAGCTTTCGTCGAAGTCCAGCCTGTTCACACCGAAACGAAGCATCAATCGGATGGCGTGGCGTGTATTTGATGGCACTGGCTACTAGCTTGTAAATTGACATCGCATGCACTAGTCCATAAATTAACTACTCTCTGTCTCTTAATTAAATCAAAGTCCACACAGGAAATAAAATGGAGTGCCGCACCGTTTCAAAAATAAAATGGATTGCCATTCGCAGGTAGATTTTATCGGAAGTGCATCCGTAAATTAGTGCATTAAAAGAAAACCAAAAGTGAACCATTGTAGGTCATTTAAGGACTCTTTTTTTCAGCATTTAAAAGCCATTTTTCGACTTTTCTATATTAATTAACTTTCAAACAAAAAATTTTTAACGTAGGATTTAGTTACAAACCGTCTGTGATATATCAATGTTCTTTTCTTCCTCTAAATCTATTTCTGTTTATTGGCTAGCCTCAGGAAATGCTAGCCATGCCCTCTGAAACAAGCAGATGAACAAGTATATGTATACATACAATTCACATATCAATTCATTTGACAAATATAAAACATCCAATTCACATCACATTTCATTCACAAACATAAGGCATCCATTTCGCAAATGAATTAATTGAAATGAAATAAAATATCCATTAACAAATTCACAATTACAGTGTGATAAGAGCAATAAAAAATCATTGTGCGTAGTGGAACTCTCCATCTGATCTTATGACTTTAGTCCACAAAAACCAAGCGAACTCTCCTCGAATTTTTGCAAAGTCCAGCTGTTTCAATGCAGATGTAGAGATGGGCGCAGCCTGTCGATAGGAATATCAACGCGCTTACATATATAACCTGACAAGTATGAAATAAATATGGGAAGATTGACAGACCTTAGAATTGGTGATCTTCGAGGAATCAAGGAGTAGTCTCATATGGTGGTACACGTAGAATCCACACGTGTTGCCCGGCTGCTGCTGGTGGCACTGCAAAAAATAGAATGTGTTAAATCAAAAGGCATTACTGCTAAGTGTTGTATAGGATTAATTAATGTGTAGCTAGCGAATACCCGAAAATTGCGAGAATGTTTCAAGGGCTTGGCCCTGTCATCGAGCCACGTGTTTGTTGAATGTATGTGGCGAACGACCTTCGTTATTCGAAAAAGTTAGATTAGTCATTCGGAAGGAAAAAAGAGTACAATGTACAATGTACTTACCTATCAAGTATTTCGCGATAGTCATTTACTTGGATTTGTTCTTACTTAGAGAATCAATGTATATAGCCTTGTTCCATTTTGGTATAATTACAATTAAAATCCAATGGAAGCGCTCATTGTATGGCATAAGAAGAAATTCCTTATCGCGGTGAACCAAGCGGTGTTGTTGCAATATAGTTCTTGACGAAGGATGCATCCTCGTTGATGGTATCAATGACGACCAAGCGTGGGTCCAGGAAACCAATTGGTGATTTCGATGATCTAGTTTGATCAAGATGAATCTATATATATACGTAAAAGCAACAAATTGTGACATATATCGGTATTACGTGAATAGAGGCGTGATTGTGCGGACTTACGTCCGACATCGAGCAGTGAAGCGTCGAGGCGTTGAGCATGAAAAGATCAAATATATCGTCAAAGGTCACCGCGAAGACATATTCACGAACTTCGTCTTTGAAATGTGTAACATCCCAAAATTTAAATTTGAAAATATGAAGCTTTTGAATTGTTTTTGCAATATATTCTATTTGAATTTAGATTTTTACGGTATTTCTTAACACTTTGGTTGAGGTTCTGATAATTGAAGTTCATGAAAAAAATCATTAGTGATGCCATAAAAGGAAATATGCAAATAATAGAAACCTAAAGTTTTAAATACGAATCTGAAAAGATGATCTAGCATTAGGAGGAGAAACACGAGATAAAATATAAAATCTCCTTTTGGAAATAATAGCATGCAAAACCTTAAATTTGGACACTCAAAATTTATAAAGACAATTTAAAGCAAAAGTTAAATAAAATTAAAATAGAAGACTATTATATTTTGTATCAAGATGATTGAACCAAGTCTTGAGTTAAAATTTCAAAAAAAATCAATAATCTTAAATATGAAATAGAAATTCAATTTTAAATTCCAAAAATTGCTAAAGCTTCACGTTTTCTCTCTCTTTCCCCTTTTCTTTTTCTTTCCTTCCTCCCTCCCGGTTTCCCACTGCCGCTGGCCCCACTCCTCTTCTCTCTCTTCCTCCTTTCCTCCCTCTGTGGGTGGGCCAACCCGTGCGCCTTCTTTCTTTTCTCCTCCCCAGCCCGCCTGCTTCTTCTTTCTTTTCTCCTCCTTCCGTGGTCGAGCTCGTTCGCGCCGCCCCTTCTTCCCTCCCGTTGTTTTCGCTCTGCCCGCCACGCCAAGGGTCACATCGCCATCGCCCATCATCACCACGCCGCCCGCTAGTGTCGTGTCCCCAGCCCCGTCTTGGTTCTTACCCGCGGTCCTCCGTCTCACTGCCCCTCCACGCGCGACGCCGTCATCACTCTGCCCTGTCGCCAGCTACCCTCGCTCGTCACATCGCCGCCTGCCCCCGCCGCTCCCGACACAACCGAACAAGCCGCCTCCCGATGCCAGCTCCACCCGGTCGCTTATAGGAACAGCCGAGCCCGCCAAATTCATTCCCGAGCTCTCCATTCCCTCTCCTACCACTCAATTGGACTCCCATCCCCCACAACCTCGCCGACGCACTTTCTTCCCCAACCTCGGCCACCGGCCTCCCCGCCAAATCCCGCCGCCAAAGCCCAATTCCGTCCTCCCACACTATCTCTAGAGCCTCCCGTGGTCCGTACCTCGCCGGCGTCGAAGCCCTCCCTAAGCCGTCGCCGCCACTCGCCGCCGGTCCACCTCGGTGCTCCCGGTCCCCGACGCCACCTCCTTTGGCATCCCCTCAGCCCCGGTGATCCATTTTGGCCTTCCTGGCTCCTCTCCGACTGCCCCGCGCCGCCAGCACCGCCGCCTGCGCGCCGCCCTCGGCCTCCTTTGCTCGGCCCCCTTCAACACCCGGCTTAAGAGGATAACTCATCCTATAGGGGTAAGAAACACCTGAGTGCTCACTTGGCTACTGGCGCTAACTCTTCTCTCCCCCCCCCGGGCTCCCTCGGCCGCGCGCGTTCGAGCCCCCGCTCCGCCGCGCCGAGGTGAGCCTTTTCTTTTATTTTCGCCAGCTGACCGGTGGGCCCCACTGTCGTGATCGCTATGCGAGTGTTCAGCGCAGACACCGGGTCCCTTTGTCGGATACGGTGGGGGAGAGAGGGCGAGCCGCTGCCATCGGGCCCCGCCTGTCGGCGCCCGCGTGAGTGGGTCGCTGACAATGGGCCCCACATGTCAGATTTTAATAATATTTAGATTTAATTAAACCAAAAAGCTTTAAATGGGCATAACTTATTCATTTTAACTCCAAATTGAGTGAAACAGGTATCTAAATTCATCTAAATTCAAGATCTGTCCAATGGAACCAAAATCATAATTTTTGAAGCTCATTTGAATTTAGAAAATGATTTAGAGAAACTCATAGAATTTAAATAGGATGTAAAAGTAATGATGTGAGAGTTAAATTTGGATAGTTATTATGATGAATGAATACGGTGCCTTTAGTATTTATTTTAAAATCTAAATTAATTAAAGGCATGTGGTTTTGGTTAATTATTCAAACTAAGTAAAGATTACCCTCAATTATAATATATACCATAATATTTGTCATGCCGTCATTAAACAAATCTCATTGATATATTTTATTAAATAGCAATATTGAAATATGAACCCGAATAACAAGCTCGGCCCAAATAAATAATTTAAAATTAAAAATAAAGCTAAGCCTAACAATAACAAAGGTGTAGACAAATGATGATGGTGCCAGTGATTAAATCTTAACATTTAGTCGAGCATGAATAAATGTAGCAAGCTAGGACCCGAACCAATGGATCCTAATTCAAAGTAAGTTATGCCTAGTAATAAGTAATTGTACATGAAATGTCGCACCATAAAATGCTTTCAACTCGCGTTCTAAAAATTAACTCGGTAAGCTAAAAATTGTATGTATCACTTATATATAGCATATGCCCTAAATATTAGTGCTCGACAAAATAATGCTCCGCTAAACTTGCACACTGATTCATAGGTCTAACGAACTCATGGAACTTCCTTGATAAATACAAAAATAACAAAAGAAAGTTATTAATATAAAGACCAAGTCATTGTATTATACTATCGACCTTGCCTCAAATCACCCAAATCACCCAAATCACCCATTAACTCATAATAAAGCTAAACTGAATTTATTTGGATTTATCTGGACTTTTGAGTTATTACATTTATTTGGATTCAGTTGTTTAGCACGTAATTAGAATTGGGAGACATGAAGATGTTGGTGATATGCCCTAGAGGCAACATGGAGATGTTGAATATATCACATACTATGTTTATGATACATTGCTTTGTTCCTTGAAATAGACATTATCATTATTGATCAATGAGTATGTGACTTATTCATGAGACTCTTAATGCCAAAATGTTGCTATTTCTAAATGATCCCTGATTATATTTCATATGAGGAACAAATATGATTCAAAGATCAGCATATGTATTGATTGATGATCATGTCTCATGGATCATGGTATGGAGATACCAAATCAATAATATGGACATGTGTTAGTGAACATATGTTGGATAGACCCGCCATGAGACACCGCAGAGATTCCATATGTCATCGCTTGGTCTCAAGTAGTGTTTATGTGGAATCCTTAGACTTGAGATCATCATGGTTCCCGGCATGCGTAGTAGCTTACTTTGGGACTACTAAACACTACTCCGTGGCGGGTAGTCATAAAAGTAGTCTTTGGGTTTGCCATGAAACATGTAGTGGGATGTGAATGATCAAGATAGAATTTGCCCTCCTTATGGGAGAGATATCTCGGGCCCCTCGATGTAATGGATTATGAAAGTGCATGGCCATGCCAAGGTGATTGAGGAGTCAATCACGAGTTTATAATCCATCACGGAATCGAGAGAGTGATTGAGCTATTAAGAGGATGACACAGTCTCGCCTTGAGCTTAATCTATATCGTGAGGCAAAGGGATTAGTACATGAGAACATTACGAGTTCAAATGATATGATCTTTACGTATACTTTGGGGTTAATATGTCTTACTAGAGGCCGCTATTAACACGGTGACCGGAAAGGTGTTTACGGGTCGCGACCAAGTATACGTGAACCTGCTGTGGTCGCACACTTAACGGGTTGGAACACTAATTCGAATGTGATTCGGATATGGGCTCAATTCGGATAGAGATCCGGATAGACTCCTATTGGGCCTCGGTCCACGAGGCCCAAGTGAGGAGGTCTATATATATGGAGGCGAGGGGCTGAGGGAACGCACCTGATAATCCCGAGCTAATCCGTAGCCGCCACCTCCAGAGCCAAACCCTAGCCGCTCGCGAGTCTTTGGTACACTCGCGATCGGCGTTCAAAATTCCGGACGTGTGGATACCGGTGGAGGCGCTCGTTGCGGCGTTGATCGGCATCAACAACCTCTGATTGGATCCGCTCGTGGTGTGGTTGATCGCGTGGAGGAGACGATCGGTTCGGGCGATCGACTACTTCCACTACTACTTCGACGCCGTGGTTGGATCGGCTTCTCCAACTCTTCTTCATTGCTGCTGCTGGCGTCTAGTGGTAACGATCTATGATCCTTCCTTAAGCATGATGTTCTTGTGTGCGCGGTAGAAAATTTTGTTTTCGCTATCGTAGCCTACTCGCGTTCCATTAGTGGTATCGAGCCATCTTGCTTAGTTTGCGATCCGGATCGGTGCATATGTTGATATGCGGTTGTAATAGATTGGATCTATTACGGACTAGATCAATCGGTCATAAGGGGTTGGAATATGTATGAGTTGATAGCATCATGTGGCCAAAAGATTAGTTCGTGCTCCTTCTTTGATGTATGCGACTTGCCCCTACCTACCGGTAACACCATCGGGCTAATCACAAGCAATCGAGATTGAGACAACAGATCGAGGTCTTGTGTTGCGGTCTCCTCAAGCATACCGATCGCGATGATTGATGTGATTGATCTAATGAAAATTGAGACATTTTGAATGGCTCGGATTTGGGTTGATTTGATCGACCCGATGAGATTTTCATAGCGATTTCATAGATGCGATCTATGTAATTCCGTGAGGTTTTCAGGGCGCTGCCCTGAAACCCGCGGGGGGCGGCTCCCCCCTCGATAGATTGTTATAGAATGTTTTTGCAGGGAATGATGTGAATGGTATAGCATAGATGCATATGTGATGCATGTGTATTTTGGCGGCCTGTGTGTCGTATTAATCACAGCCGGGTTGAGGCTGTTCTTTAATTGTATAACGACTGCGTGTCGACTTGTGATGCTTGAGCTCCTCATGTAATTCATTTGCTACCTATTAGTTGTAATAGTTTAGTTCTTTGCTATGGAGGCTTCAAGCATGATGACAAAGAGGACAAGAAGTGTGGCGAAGAATATCACCGTGGAACCATGGCGATGGCGACCACTACGATACAAAATGCCATACCATTCACAGTATAATGTGATTATATGCATGTGATGTTTATTTCTTGTCATACTATTCTTTCATGCCATACCAACTAAGGGTTAGTTTTTCATGATAGAATAGCTTCTCTCAAGAAAAATTAAGAATTTGTTTTGATGCCCTTCCAATTCTCGCGCTTATAAGAATCATGATCATTGTTTGGTAGGTCCGCAAAGCGAGTACCATCAACTATCTTGATCTAATAGGGTGGATGTCGGACATCCACATGCATAGTATTGGTTTACTTGACAAGGCTATCAAATTAGATTTGGGCCTTGGGGCATGGTGTTGGGAGCCGGGGCATTGGATGCCACCCAACAAACAAGAGTCACATAAGATGTGATTAGCAAGTGTTGCTTACCTCGTCACTAAGTTTCTAGCGGTGATGCCAAAGCTCACTAGAACTTAGATGAACATGGATCTTGACCACTATATGTCGTTAGAGGAAGACGATTACAAAACATATAGTGGGAGTATCTTTGTTAAATTGTTTAATGGAAGATCAAACATGAACATAGTGCTAAACTTTGCATATTCTTTGTTGTAGATCATGTCAACTAATGCCGCATCCAGTTCTTTTAATTTGCGATCTATTCTTGAGAAAGAAAACTCAATGGAACAAACTTTTGGATTGGTATCGCAACCGAGAATTGTTGTCAAGCAAGAGCGCAAGGAGCATGTCCTTGAGTCTCCTTATCCTGATGACTTGCCTGATAATGCTACTGTGGCTGCACGGAAAGCTTATGAGAAGCAAGCGAATGATTACCTTGATGTGAGTCTGTCTCATGCTTGCCACAATGTCCTCTGAGCTTGAAGCAATATGAGAACACGATGCCTACAATATCATTGTGGGGTTGCGTGGTATGTTTGAGAACCAAGCAAGGGTGAGAGGTTCAACACTTCAAAGTCCTTGTTTGCGTGCGAGCTTGCGAAGGGAACTCCGTCGACCCTCATGTGATTAAGATGATTGGCTACATTGAGAGTCCGGAAAGCTTGGTTTTCCCTTAGCCAAGAGTTGGCTATCGATGTGATTCTTCATCGCTCCCTCGAGCTTTGAGCCATTCATTCTGAACTATCACATGAACAACATGGACAAGACCTTGGCTGAGTTGCATGGGATGCTAAAATCAGCCGAGGAAAGCATTAAGAAAAGCAGCCATCATGTGATGATGATGCAGAAAGGCAAGGGCAAGCCCTATGTAAAGAAAGGCGCGGTCAAAGAAAGTTAGCTCCGATGAGATCGCGAGCGGTTCTAAGGCCAAGCAAGTCAAGAAGGGCCTGCTCGATGCGATTGCTACTACTGTAAGCAATCAGGACATTGGAAAAGGAACTGCCCAAAGTACTTGGAGGATCTTGAGAAAAAGAAGGGAAGTACGACTTCCGCTCCAGGTATAAATGTTATAGAAATCAATCTTGCTACTTCATCTACTGATTCTTGGGTATTTGATACCGGATCGGTTGCTCACATTTGCAAATCGTTGCAGGGGCTAAGAAGAAGTAGAAGTTTGAGGAGGAGCGAAGTGGATCTTCGCGTTGGCAATGGAGCAAAAGTTGTCATGCGGTGGTGTTGGCACCATGCCATTGTCTTTACCTTCGTGATTAGTTTTGGAATTGAATAATTGTTATTGTGTTCCATCTCTTTCCAAGAACATTATTTCGCTTCATGTTTACAAGCGAAGGTTATGACTTTAGATCTGTGAACAATGGTTGTTCTCTTTATTTCAAAGATATGTTCTATTGTCATACTCCATTGGTGAATGGGTTATATGTTCTTACTCTTGAAGAGTCATCGGTCTATAACATTAATACAAAGAGGCAACGATCGAATGATTTGAATCCCACGTTTATTTGGCACTGTCGCTTAGGTCACATAAATGAGAAACGCATGGAGAAGCTCCATAGAGATGGTATTCTGCACTCATTTGATTTTGAATCATTTGAGACATGCGAATCTTGTTTACTTGGCAAGATGACAAAAGCACCTTTCACCGGTCAAGGTGAACGGGCAAGTGACTTATTGGCACTCGTACATTCGATGTATGTGGACCAATGAGCTCAACAACCGAGGTGGTTTTCGATGCTTCATAACTTTTATCGATGACTTTAGTAGATATGGATATATCTACCGATGAAGATAAGTCTGAATCCTTTGAAAAGTTCAAAGAATTCCAAAATGAAGTGCAAAATCATTTAGGCAAGACAATCAAGTTTCTACGATCTGATCGTGGAGGCGAGTATTTGAGCTATGAGTTTGGTAATCATCTGAAGGATTGTGGAATTGTTCCACAATTGACTCCGCCGAACACCTCAATGGAATGGGGTATCCGAACGAGAAATCACACCTTATTAGATATGGTGCGCTCCATGATGAGCCACGGTGATCTTCCGTTGTCTTTTGGGGTACGCTCTTGAAACACCGCTTTCACACTAAATGAGTTCCATCAAAATCGTGAGAAAGACACCATATGAGATGTGGACAGACAACGTCCTAGCTTGTCTTTTCTTAAGATTTGGGGATGTGAGACTTATGTAAAACGTTTACAATCGATAAGCTCGGTCCAAATCGATAAATGCTTCTTTATCGGGTATCCTAAGGAAACAAAAGGATATTACTTCTATAATCAAGAAGAAGGCAAAGTGTTTGTCGCTCAAGATGGTGTCTTCTTAGAAAGAGTTTCTCTCAAGAAGGGATAGTGGGAGCATGGTGCAACTTGAAGAAATTCGAGAAACACCGAAAACGTTTCAGCCTCCTACGAACCACAACAGGATGAACAAACTGTTGAAGAACCTGTTGTGGACACACCGGCACCACGTAGGTCAGAGAGGTCACGTCGTGCACCTGAGAGGTACATGTTCTTGACTACTCAACAACGGGACATATTGTTGTTAGACAACGATGAGCCTAAGACCTATGAAGAAGCGATGATGGGACCAGACTCGAGAAATGGCTTGAAGCCATGAGATCCGAAATTGAATCCATGCACGATAATCAAGTTTGGAACTTGGTTGATCCACGATGGTGTTAAAACCATTGAGTGCAAATGGGTTTTCAAGAAAAGATAGACATAGATGGAAATGTTCACATCTATAAAGCGCGATTGGTGGCCAAAGGTTTCAAACAAATTCAAGGTGTTGATTATGATGAAACTTTTTCGCCGTCGCAATGCTAAAGTCTATTCGGATCATTCTAGCGATTGCTGCTTATTTCGACTATGAAATATGGCAAATGGATGTCAAAACAGCTTTCCTTAATGGAAATCTGAGTGAGGATGTATACATGACACAGCCCACGGTTTTGTCGATCCGCAATCGCCTAGAAAGATATGCAAGCTGCAAAGATCCATTTATGGATTAAAGCGAGCATCTCGGAGTTGGAACATTCGTTTTGATGAAGTAATCAAAGGGTTTGGTTTCATCAAGAATGAAGAAGAGCCTTGTGTTTACAAAAGGCTAGTGGGAGCGCACTCGTGTTTACGGTCTTATATGTGGATGACATATTATTGATCGGAAATGACATTCCTATGTTCGAATCATTAAGTCTTCATTGAAAAGTAGTTTCTCTATGAAAGACTTAGGAGAGGCGGCATATATTCTGGGCATCAAGATCTATAGAGATAGATCAAAAAGGCTGATTGGATTAAGCCAAGATACGTTACATTGACAAGGTGTTGAAAAGGTTCAACATGCAGATTCCAAGAAAGGCTTCCTACCTATGTCACATGGTATAAATCTTAGCAAGAATCGGTGTCCTAGTACACCGATGAGCGGGATAAAATGAATGCGATTCCATATGCTTCACTATTGGATCCATTATGTATGCCATGCTTTGTACACGTCCGGATGTCTCGTATGCTTTAAGTGCTACGGTAGATACCGATCGATCCGGTGAAAGTCATCGGATTACCGTAAAGAACATCTTGAAGTACTTGAGAAGAACTAAAGATGTGTTCCTCGTCTATGGGGTGAGGAAGAGCTCGTTGTAAATGGTTACACCGATGCTAGCTTCCAAACCGACAAAGATGATTTTAGATCGCAATCTGGATTTGTGTTCTGCCTGAATGGCGGTGCAGTGAGCTGGAAGAGTTCCAAGCAAGAGAAAGTTGTTGATTCTACAACGAGTTTAGTACATAGCGGCTTCAAGTCGCTAAAGAGGTCGTTTGGATCAAGAAATTTGTTTCGAGCTTGGTGTGATGGCTAGTGCCTCCACCCAATGGACCTCTCTTGTGACAACAAGTGGAGCCATTGCAAAGCCAAGGAGCCTAGATCGCACTGTAAGTCCAAGCACATTCTACTGATTTCATCTCATCCGCGAGATTGTGGAGAGGCGATGTTAAGATATGCAAAGTACACACGGATTTGAACATTGCGATCCGTTGACAAAGCCGCTTCCCACCAAAGCATGAGGCTCACACTAGGGCAATGGGTATTAGATACCTACATGGTTGACTCTAGTGCAAGTGGGAGATGTTGGTGATATGCCCAAGAGGCAACATGGAGATGTTGAATATATCACATACTATGTTTATGATACATTGCTTTGTTCCTTGAAATAGACATTATCATTATTGATCAATGAGTATGTGACTTATTCATGAGACTCTTAATGCCAAAATGTTGCTATTTCTAAATGATCCCCGATTATATTTCATATGAGGAACAAATATGATTCAAAGATCAACATATGTATTGATTGATGATCATGTCTCATGGATCATGGTATGGAGATACCAAATCAATAATATGGACATGTGTTAGTGAACATATGTTGGATAGACCCGCCATGAGACACTCAGAGATTCCATATGTCATCGCTTGGTCTCAAGTAGTGTTTATGTGGAATCCTTAGACTTGAGATCATCATGGTTCCCAAGATGCGTAGTAGCTACTTTGGGACTACTAAACACTACTCCGTAATCGGGTAGTCATAAAAGTAGTCTTTGGGTTTGCCATGAAACATGTAGTGGGATGTGAATGATCAAGATAGAATTTGCCCTCCTTATGGGAGAGATATCTCGGGCCCCTCGATGTAATGGATTATGAAAGTGCATGGCCATGCCAAGGTGATTGAGGAGTCAATCACGAGTTTATAATCCATCACGGAATCGAGAGAGTGATTGAGCTATTAAGAGGATGACACAGTCTCGCCTTGAGCTTAATCTATATCGTGAGGCAAAGGGATTAGTACATGAGAACATTACGTGTTCACCGATATGATCTTTACGTATACTTTGGGGTTAATATGTCTTACTAGAGGCCGCTATTAACACGGTGACCGGAAAGGTGTTTCGGTCGCGACCAAGTATACGTGAACCTGCTGTGGTCGCACACTTAACGGGTTGGAACACTAATTCAATGTGATTCGGATATGGGCTCAATTCGGATAGAGATCCGGATAGACTCCTATTGGGCCTCGGTCCACGAGGCCCAAGTGAGGAGGTCTATATATGGAGGCGAGGGCCGAGGAACGCACCGATAATCCCGAGCTAATCCGTAGCCGCCACCTCCGAGCCAAACCCTAGCCGCTCGCGAGTCTTTGGTACACTCGCGATCGGCGTTCCACCCGACGTGTGGATACCGGTGGAGGCGCTGCTCGCGGCGTTGATCGGCATCAACAACCTCTGATTGGATCCGCTCGTGGTGTGGTTGATCGCGTGGAGGAGACGATCGGTTCGGGCGATCGACTACTTCCACTACTACTTGACGCTGCGTGGTTGGATCGGCTTCTCCAACTCTTCTTCCGCTGCGCTGCGCGTCTAGTGGTAACGATCTATGATCCTTCCTTAAGCATGATGTTCTTGTGTGCGCGGTAGAAAAATTTTGTTTTCTGCTATCGTAGCCTACTCGCGTTCCATTAGAAGATTCAATGGATCAAGCGTGCACAAGAACAAAGCAAAGATAAAGACCAGAAGCTCATGAGAAAGCATTGTGTGAGCTCAAGATTGCGGTAAACCGTGTCAGGCGAGTCAATACTTTGATCATGTTTAACCTACATTTTCTGCAAATTACTTTTGTTTAAATTATCAAATTGCATGCTGCTATTTTATAAGCAAATACATGTTTAATTCAGGAATTTAGCTATATGCCCATTGCTTGCCTTGACTAATATTACGCCCTCTTTGGAATAGTTTATTATGTGAACTTTGTCGCCCTAGCAAAATTATGATATTATCCTTTCGAAAATAAGTCCGTAATTATATGCCATGCATAGTACTGCATAGATATTCAGGGGCACCAAAATGCCCCAAACATCACTTTTAATCATGAGAAAATTTGGTTGGGCAGTCATGGTGGTAATGACTGGTATATGTTCGATATGGTTATTTTATGCTCCCAAAAATCTCAATTTGCTTGAATATCTGGGCGGATGGTTTGGGGGCTGGTGTGGTGCAATGGAAGCACAAATTATGAAGTGTGGTAGAACCGCCCAGATACCACTAAGGACTGAGTCTTGTCATGACCTCCCACGTAAAACAGTGCAACCACAAGTCTGTAAAATACAACTTGGCTAAGTAAATTTATCGACACCCCCGGACTCATCTCACTGGTAGTGGATAGGAGTGGTCATGCAAGGGCAAGGGGAGGCCTAAAGGGACACCGAGTGGAGGGTGATGTTTACCAATCGTACTAGCATTGAGGGGAGTGGAGCCCGAATAATGCTAGTAGCTGTGGTGAACATCCCGTGCAACGTATGGGACCCATCGCAAGTGGGAACGGCCCATAGAGTGAGATGACAAAAGGGACTAGATACTTTGAACAGTCATTGTGATGGTCTGCTAAACCACATGACTAAGGAATCGTGTGGGGCAATGAGTTGATTGTCTCTTGTGGTGAAAGTGTACAAACTCTGTAGAGTCAAAACTATTCGAATAGCCGTGCCCACGGTCATGGGCGGACATGGGAACTTAACCAGATATAGTTCTATTTCAAAAACTTTGTGGGTGGGAATGGAAAAGTGGAGGGTAGTGGAAGGCCCTGATTTGAGTTGCCCTGGGTGTCGCCCCAGTGATAAGTTAAGCGGCTATAATGCTGAAGGATTATGCATATGGTGCAGATGCCATGTAACGGTGGATGGAATCTGAATCGCTACTATTATTGCATTCTCTTACACATTATGTTTTGTTCAAACTGCTAAGTCTCAGGAAATTTTTATGTATTATATTTCAAAAGCAAAATAATGATAATAGTTCACATAAAATAAGATGTCAGGAAGAATAAATAGAGTCGTAAGAATAGAAAATGGTTGTTTATGCTAAACGCATAAAGATGTCGGTGGAACCATGTCGATCATAAAAAGGAGAACGACAGTGAAGATTCTAGGAGAAATAAATTGGTGGAGCCTAAATGGATTGATAGGCCAGATAGGAGATTTAAATGATTTTTGGAGAATTAGGAAGCGCAAGGGAAATTGCAGGATTACAATACCGGTAAGTAATATGAATTCTTGGAAGAAGTTGTGAATAATGGGATTAATATGCTTTGATCATATACTAGAAGGATCTATTGAATTTCTGGGAATATTGGAGAAATGATAACGATTACTGGAGTATAATTTCGATCAATGATATTCTTGGTGGAGGTAAACTAGAGAATTAGTGAGAGATAGATAATGGTAAACAAGATTGATTATTGGGAGAGCAAATTATGGTTTTGGATTAATAGCAAAGAATTGGACTGTTAGCAAGCCCTGAGAAGAATGATTTTGGAAGGAATAGAGAAAGTAATTATGTTAGGGGATTATTAGAAATTACGAAGTGAAGAATTGACGAATGGCAATCACAAAATTGGATTACGGGGAATTCATGATACATCAGATATTGGTGGATACAAAATAAAGAAAACCAGATTTGTATTACAATGAGGAGTTAATTAAATTACTGAATAATGAGCCTAAGATTGGGTTTATGAAGTGGTGGTGGATATTCGGACTCATATATGAGAGTGGTCACTTCGATTCGATTATTGAATATTTTAGATAATGCAATATAAATCATTTGATCGATGGGTCATAAGTAGAGGTATTGGATTATCATTAGGTTGTGTAGTTACCAAGTTGGCAAACAGTGGATCTAAAATCGGGATTATACGGTTCTGGTGAAAATTTGAGATTGGAGGAATAAATTTATGGAAGGTTAGGATTATGTGAGAATCAGACACCATGGCTGGATTGATAAGATGGTGGGTGATAAAATAGAAAGCGTATAATCGGTGGATTAGATAAGTGATGACACTCGCTGTCCGGAGTTTTAGACAACAATAATAATACCATGATTAAATAAAAAGAATAACGTGAAGAGCAATTTTTGGCAAATAAAATAACCCGAGCCTCTCCTTTAATTAGCCATGCATATTAATTATTTGCATCATGTGTATTGGCTCATGAGCACGGTGGTTAGTGTGTTCACACGCTCTCATAACAAATCCGAATCGATTCGATTCACTACGCCTCAGCAACACTATTGCTCACAATGACAAAGAAGATGAAGATGAAGACATCAAGGGCTAGGTCACGAACCTCCAGTTGGCTGCCTGTGGGCATGTTCTGAAGGTCCCACCTGTGCTTCGTTCTTCCGCCGCAATTATCGATTTTGGCCTAATCGCCCACGTAAGTTTACTATTTTATTATGCTTCCGCATGGTATGTATTTGATATTCATTTTCTGTATCTGTGAGCACTATCTACTGATCCAGGAAATAGTGCAATAAATCACAGAGGATTCCGGATAGTAAAATCTGGGTTCCTACAAAATGTTCCCGCTTGAATTTGACAGTGATACCTGAGTGCCGTTCTGCCTATTGGACTTTTACATATACCAAGTGTGTAATGTTTGGCAACCAAGTCCTAGGGTTAAGAGGTGATCTTCCGGGGATTTCATCGGCTCGCCTAGCACGAATTTGCGGGCCAATGGCAGGTACGGGATATCGTCATCATCTTTCGTTTTTGATTTGCCCTGGCCACTACCTCGACTGTAGGTCGACTTTATGGTAGTCGACTGTAATGGCACAGACGGTGCAAGTTGCTTTGGCGAGAATAGCACTCGTGGAGATAGCACCAGTGCAGGCAGCTTTGCTTCGTACTACCTTTGTGGAGATAGCACCAGCACATTTAGCTCTGGTTCGTGCTGCCCTTCTGGTCCGGCCACCGGTGAAGAAGCCTCCAGGGAGATGTCGCATTTGGGCCACTAGATGAATGTTCCAATGGCCTACCCTAGAGTCACGATCTCGTCGTTGGGGGCCTTCGGTAGCGGGATGACCTCAAAATTGGTATACACACCATCCACATTAACTTTTGCGTAGCCTGGCGCTAAAGGTTGATCGTGCACCATAGCGCCGAAACCAGACTGATATGCCTGGCCCCAAGCAGCGTACAAGGGAACAGAGGCACATCTCACTTGGAGCCTGCACTTCGTAGGCTCCTACATAACGATACAAAATTAGCTACTCCAATAGGCCTATCAATCGAGTAAGCATTCGAGAGATAATAATTATTACCTGGATGTTGTCCACAGGAAATCTGGCCACGCTTTCCGTCAGATTGGACGCGCAACTACTTGGACGGTTATGCGGGCTAGCTACCACGGGAGCGATGGCCTGCTGACTTTCTGTATGTTTCCGCACCTCATCTCTGATTATATCAGCTAGCTCACACATTATCTCCTCTCTAAGAAATGCCTTGAACTCTTCTCGTAGCCGCTCCTCACGCTCGGCTTTGGTTCTCTTCCTACGTCGATATATTTCGGAGTCATCTTGGAAACCATGTTTCCAAGGAACATAAAGCCCAAGGCCTCTCGTACGGCCCGGATACTCCTTGTTTCCCAGGGCCACGGAGAGCATATCATTCTCCCTTGTTCCCTAGAATGATCCCAGGTAGATTCAAAACTCAGCTCTTCGTGCAAGAGCACGATATGTCATTTCAATTCGTACGAAGTTCTGGAGTAATTAAAGCTACGTAGTTCGATCGATATCATACCAGACGCTGGGACACTTGCTGGTCTGTAGAGTTTCGGAAGGAGACGTCCCCCGATGTCGTTGTAGATGACCTTGCTCTAATCCAATTTCGAGCGCGCTCGTCCGGGATATTGGAAAATGGCGGGGCGATGTACTGTTGGGCTGCCAAGTCATCCTTCGTCCTCTACTACGGATTTTACCCGCATACCCAGCTGTGCCAAGTCTGTGGTGGTGTGTGTTTTTTGCTTGGCCTTATGCGCCACACTTGTACTTTTGAAATCTTCAGTTGTCTTCATTGCCTTGACTCTTCCCATTGTGGTTGCAAGAATGGGTATTTATGAAAAGGCGTTTCGTCCGTCTCCACATATTTATTGACAAGTGTGCTCTTGAAGTTCTTCCATGCTTTGCACGCCGCTAGGTAGGTTTATCGTTGCACGGTGTCTTGGTGTTCTTATGGGATCTCGAACGATGCTAAAATTTCGGTTCACAGCTCACGTTTCTGAGTCTCAGGAATGTTCTTCCACAAATTGAATGTGATCTCAATTCGTTCTCGTGCAAGTATTCCGACCAATGTTCGGAATGCGCTTACTGCTTTGTGAGGAAGGAGAGGGACCCTACATGCATCGACCACTGTGATGGTAAATCGGCACTCAGGCTTCTTCGATAGCCCTCTTCCTTGGCGTCTTGATATTGGAGCGGACGCCTCCGGCGATGGTGTTGAAGAATTCGTGGATGACATGTTGCTCAATTTGTGGGTCTATTAGGATAAGATAAGAAAGTGATCATATTGAATTGGAAGAGAGGAGAGGAGTAGAGGGGAGGGGGAGAAGGGAGGGGGGATGTGGACAGAGAGAGGGGGTGATGTGCCTATCTTAGCACATACTTTAGTTGCTAATACTATAAACCAAATAGCAAAGTCCCTAAACAAAGTTCTATGAAGCAAATGACACAAACTAGTGTATAAAGTTCATTACACCGGATACACTAGAGTGTGTCACTTGCTTCATGCCCTTTGAAGGTCTATGTGGCATATATTATTACTACAAGGTCTCTAAACAAAGTTCTATGAAGCAAATGACACAAACTAGTGTATCAAGTTCATTGCACCGGATACACTAGAGTGTGTCACTTGCTTCATACCCTTTGAAGGTCTATGTGGCATATATTATTACTACAAGGTCTCTAAACAAAGTTCTATGAAACAAATGGCACAAACTAGTGTATCAAGTTCATTGAACCGGATACACTAGAGTGTACCACTTGCTTCATGCCCTTTGAAGATCTATGTGGTATATATTATTACTACAAGGTCTCTAAACAAAGTTCTATGAAGCAAATGGCACACACTAGTGTATCAAGTTCATTGAATCGGATACACTAGAGTGTACCACTTGCTTCATGCCCTTTGAAGGTCTATGTGGTATATATTATTACTACAAGGTCTCTAAACAAAGTTCTATGAAGAAAATGGCACAAACTAGTGTATCAAGTTTATTGAACCGGATACATTAGAGTGTACCACTTGCTTCATGCCCTTTGAAGATCTATGTGGCATATATTATTACTACAAGGTTCTAAACAAAGTTCTATGAAGCATGTGTCTGTACTCTATGAACCCCTATCAGAACTGATCAATACAAGCATGCTCCATGTGGCCATACAGGGAAACGCCTTGCTTTTAGTCATGAGCAAATCATAGCATCACATAAAGGGCATGAAGCAAATCATAGCATCACAAGGGTACCTTAGTACTTATGCGTCGGGGAGGCACCATGAGGGCTCGGGAGGCGACAGGCGGCGAGGCGCCGGGCATGGAGGCGAACCGAGGCCGATCTTGAATGCGGACGGCTCGGGAGGCGGCGGCGAGGGCTCGTGGAGGCGACCGACGAGGGCTCGGAGGCGGCGGCGAGGGCTCGGGAGGCGGCGGCGAGGGCTCGGGAGGCGCGTGATGAGACAGATCGGGATTTAGATGTAGAATATAATCGCAGATACGGGAAAACCCTAGCCAGAGGTATTTATAGGAAGGCTTATTACAGACGGTTCTACACGTAGAACCGTCTGTGATATAGATATCACAGACGGTTCTAAGTTTAGAACTATAGGATCGCGAGTAGGCTACGAGAGCGTAAAACAAAATTTTCTACCGCGCACACAAGAACATCATGCTTAAGGAGGATCATGGATCGTTACCACTAGACGCCAGCGCAATGAAGAAGAGTTGGAGAAGCCGATCCAACCACGCCGTCAAGTAGTAGTGGAAGTAGTCGATCGCCTCGAACCGATCGCTCTCCACGCGATCAACCACACCACGAGCGATCCAATCAGAGGTTGTTGATGCCGATCAACGCCGCAACGAGCGCGCCTCCACCGGTATCCACACGTCCGGGGTGGGCAGCCGATCGCGAGTGTACCAAAGACTCGCGAGCGGCTAGGGTTTGGCTCGAGGTGGCGGCTACGGATTAGCTCGGGATTATCGGTGCGTTCCTCACCCCCGCCTATATATATAGACCTCCTCACTTGGGCCTCGTGGACCGAGGCCCAATAGGAGTCTATCCGGATCTCTATCCGAATTGAGCCCATATCCGAATCACATTCGAATTAGTGTTCCAACCCGTTAAGTGTGCGACCAGAGGTTCACGATACTTGGTCGCGACCGAAACACCTTTCCGGTCACCCCATTAATAGCGGCCTCTAGCAAGACATATTAACCCCAAAGTATACGTAAAGATCATATCTACGAACACTCGTAATGTTCTCATGTACTAATCCCTTTGCCTCACGATATAGATTAAGCTCAAGGCGAGACCGTGTCATCCTCTTAATAGCTCAATCACTCTCTCGATTCCGTGATGGATTATAAACTCGTGATTGACTCCTCAATCACCTTGGCATGGCCATGCACTTTCATAATCCATTACATCGAGGGGCCCGTAGATATCTCTCCCATAAGGAGGGCAAATTCTATCTTGATCATTCACATCCCACTACATGTTTCATGGCAAACCCAAAGACTACTTTTATGACTACCCGCCACGGAGTAGTGTTTAGTAGTCCCAAAGTAGCTACTACGCATGCCGGGAACCATGATGATCTCAAGTCTAAGGATTCCACATAAACACTACTTGAGACCAACCGATGACACTTGGAATCTCTGCAGTGTCTCATGGCGGGTCTATCCAACATATGTTCACTAACACATGTCCATATTATTGATTTGGTATCTCCATACCATGATCCATGAGACATGATCATCAATCAATACATATGCTGATCTTTGAATCATATTTGTTCCTCATATGAAATATAATCAGGGATCATTTAGAAATAGCAACATTTTGGCATTAAGAGTCTCATGAATAAGTCACATACTCATTGATCAATAATGATAATGTCTATTTCAAGGAACAAATCAATGTATCATAAACATAGTATGTGATATATTCAACATCTCCATGTTGCCTCTAGGGCATATCACCAACAAGAACCATCTGTGATAGTTATACTATCACAGACGGTTCTACTTTGAGAACCATCTGTGATAATAAATATCACAGACGGTTCTAAGTTTAGAATCGTCTGTGATAATAAATATCACAGGCGGTTCTAAGTTTAGAATCGTCTGTGATAATAAATATCACAGGCGGTTCTAAGTTTTGAACCGTCTGTCATATTGATATCACAGACGGTTCTATGTGTAGAACCGTCTGTGGTAAGCCTTTACCCGACTGTAGTTATTAAGACAAACACCAACCAGCCGCATTCATGATGAACCACCAAACAACTGCATTCATATACAACACCAACCAGCTGCATTCATATACAACACCAACCAGCTGCATTCACACAGTGTATTTCTTTACATATTTTCTCATTCTCAAAATTGACTACATCACACATTTTCACATATACATCACACAAATGCATTGTTATATACATATATGTAAATGCCCACATATATGAAGCATATTCTCATTGTACTTGCTTATTTCCTTTAAAAATGAGCCCTTCATGATGATCAATGCGTACCTAACTAGTTTCGTCACGTTGTTCATCGTCAACCCTTATGCCATTTCCAAAAGGAGCTAACTCATCAAATTGATTGTATTCTTCCTCGTCCACTACATTCTCTACTCCGACAATTCTCCTTTTTCCATGAAGAACTACATGGCGTTTCTTATTTGCCGGGTCGGTTACATAGGAAACTTGAACAACTTGGTTGGCGAGCACGAATGGTTCGTCTATGTACCCGACACGTTGGAGGTCCACGGTAGTGACACCGCATTTGTCAACCTTCACCGTGGAGATGCACCCAACGACAAAAAATAAGGGATCTTGAAAACCACGTAGTCGAGCTCCCAAATCTCTTACAGGAACCCATAGTACGAGTTTCTCGACCCATCGGTACTGCACGCATCTATGCGGACACCGCTATTTTGGTTTGTGCTCTTTACATCTTGAGACTGCGTATAGAATGTGTACCCATTTATGTCATATCCTTGCCATGTCACAACTCAAATGTTGGCCCTTTGTCAACCATGTCGTCTCACTGGCGAGCTCTTAGCGATTTGCTCCTTCAACCATTGGTTGAACTGACTGTTATGTTGCCTCACGATCCAAACATCCGGCCGCTTCGGATTTTATTGCCGAAGCACATTCTTGTGCTGGTCGACATAAGGCGTCACTTCAGTCATGTGTTGCAAGACCGTGAAATGGGCTTGAGTATACATGTCCATATATGCAGTGATTACTTTTCTTCCGATAGTTCCGATACCCTTCAGCCTCCCCTCATGATGAGATTGATGCACACCTATCGGTTGAGTCTGAGCCATATAATCGACACAAAACTCAATGACCTCTTTGCTTGCATAACCTTCGACGATGCTGCCCTCCGGCCGAGATCGATTCCGTACGTAGGACTTGAGAATTCCCATGAACCTCTCAAATGGGTACATGCTACGTAGCAATACGGGCCCGCATATTTTTATCTCCCACACAACGTGAACAATGAGATGGACCAGGATATCAAAAAACGAAGGAGGGAAATACATTTCAAGATGACATAGAGTCATCACCACCTCGTCCTGTAGAGCATCTAGTCCTTCGGGATCGATGACCTTCTGAGCAATTGTGTTAAAGAAATAACATAGCCTCATGATTGTCTCTCGTACTTTGATCGGTAAAATATTTCTAATTACAATAGGGAGCATATGTGTCATCAGCACATGACAATCATGAGACTTCATGCCATTTAACTTTAAATCTTGCATCGAAACGAGTTTCTTCACGTTGCCGGAGTAACCAGACGGAACTTTGACACCATGCAAGCACCGCACGCTTCGTTCTCTCGACCTTGGACAGATCAGAACACGCAGGGAAGGTATGTTCGTCCATTATATGTTATTGTCGGTGCTAACTCAGGCCTGATGTCCATATCAGCCAAGTCAAGCCGTGCGTTGACGTCGTCCTTTGTTTTGTCACGAATATTCAGTAAGAGACCAATCAAGCTGTCACATACATTCTTTTCTACGTGCATGACGTCGATGCAGTGTCGAACATCTAGGTACTTCCAATAAGGTAAGTCCCAAAATATTGATCTCTTCTTCCAGGTGTTCTTCTCATGAGCCCTCAATTTACGTCCCTTTCCGAGGACAACATCTAAATCCTTAACCATATCATAAACCTCGTGTCCCCTTAAATGCCTTAGAGCTGAACCGTCTTCCTTCTCTCCGTCAAATTGTTTCTTCATTTTGCGGTATGGGTGAGCCCTCTGAAGGAACCGGTGGTGACGCATGTAGACCATTTTGCGTGAGTGTCTCAGCTACACACTCTCGGTATCATCTAAACAGTGGGTACAAGCTTTGGCACCTTTTGTACTCTGTCCCGATAGATTAGTAAGGGCAGGATAATCATTTATGGTGCAGAACGATAAGGAGCGCAAAGTGAAGTTCTCTCGTTTGTATGCATCCCATACCTGTATCCCTTCGTTCCACAATACTTTTAGATCTTCCACCAACGGTGCTAGGTACACATCGATATCATTCCCTGGTTACTCTCTCTCATCATAGTTCTCTTCTACATCGCGAAGCATCTGATCCAGATTATCATCGTGCAACCTATCCGAATCTGAACCACAATCGACATCATCTAGCGGCATGTCATTCACTTCACCGGCGATGTCATCCGGTGGCATATCATTCACTTCACCGGCGATGTCATCCGGCGGCATATGATCATTCACTTCGCCATGACTGGTCCAACACGTATAACCCTTTTTGAAGCCCCTCTGAATCAAGTGCGCTTCAATTTGCCCTCGGTTCTTAAACATCTTTAAATTCTCGCATCGGTAGATGGACAAGACATATATTTCACCCCTTATTCAACATATCCTCCTCGGCTCTTGTAAAAGCAGACACACCATTAATGTACTCTTCACTCACACGGCTCATGACATACATCCGACTTGGTCCTACGTTACGTACATATATAACAACTTAGTATTAAAAATTAGATTAACTAATTATTACTACATATATACCGACCACATGTATTATATTGAGGCTTAATTTGCTAGCTCAATTCATATTATAAAACAACAGCTATTATATAACCAACAATTTTGCAAATTAACCATCTTCAATAACACTCACCAATTACTTAGATCTAAATTGTAATGCAATTAAAGAAAAATAAATTTCCTTACTAACCATATCTAGAGCAACCAGAAAGTATGAATGAATCTTCAAAGCTCAATCTCGCATCTTCCCACCAAATTAATCGGCACGAAATTGCCTAGCTTGCCTCCTAACCGCCAGAGTGCGCAGCAGTGGCTAGATCTGGATCGAAATGAAGACAGATGCGGTCTGAGCAGCCCGATAAATACTTAGTGGCATTATCACAGATGGTTTTTAATTAAAAACCGTTTGTGAATTATCACAGACGGTATTTTATTAATCACCGTCTGCGATAACCAGCTTATCATAGACGGTTTTTTATTGAAAACCGTCTATGATAATCAATAAAAAACCGTCTGTGATAATCCCAAATATCACAGACGGTTCATCGGTATGAACCGTCTGTGATACTCCTTTTCTCCGTGCCGCGAACACGGTGTCCAAATTAAAACTGCGGATTAGTGTCGGTCACGCACGATTTTGTCAAACCGTGCGTGATTGGCCGTCTAGTATTAGCCTTTCTGTAGTAGTGTATGTCTCTTAATTAAATCAAAGTCCACGTAGGAAATAAAATGGATTGCCGTACCGTTTTAAAAATAAAATGGAGTGCCATTCACAGGTAGGTTTTGTCGGAAGTGCCTCCGTAAATTAGTGCGTTAGAAGAAAACCAGAAAGAGAACTGTTGTGGGCCAATTAGGGTCTCTTTTTTCAGTTTTTTAAAACTGTTTTTTGGCTTTTCTATAGTAACTATCTTTCAAGTAAAATATCTTTTCAATGCAGGATCTAGAAGTTGATCGTAGTACACACTGTAGCAACTTCATTTATGTCGGCCAAAACCACACATAAGTTTCTGTTACTCCGTGCTCTCTTTCACGAACAACCCAAAAGCCATAAGCAACAGCGAAAAACCTTAAGCCGAATCCGAAAGGAACATGCCAGAACAAACTTGCTCAACCTTTCCGGCCCTCTCCCATTATGCGTATTGGGATGAATAACTTTTATTATATAGTGCTCCCGTTTTCTCATCGTGGCCAAGCAAGACAAACCGCCTCTCCCCGCAAAATCTCTTGGATATTTAATCTTCCATCTATGCCATATCCTCCACAACTACCCCCTTGTTCATTTTCACGCACTCCCCAAGCTTCTAGCTCTCTGAATCGCCAAGAACGAGCATGTCATTCTCAACACGGACGTGCCCACAACCGCATACTAGCTTCTCCGGTAAGTTCCTTTATTTCCCCTCTGACAGCATCACAATGTGTCTTACACTCCCTGTGAGCTCCATGCTCCTTTAATTGCTCTGAAACACAGTGAATCGCCGAGGTCGGGCTTTCTCTGTTTTTCGACAATTTAAGCTTCTCCGATGAGCCCTAGCTCAATCCCTTGCTCTCACGCCATCTCTCTCGCACTAGGAAACTAACACATAACTCCATGTAGCTTCTCTTTCATTGACTACAGCCAGCATCGTAGACCTCCGCCTCACTGTTGTTGTTCACCACCAATGAGATCTCTCCGACCACCTCAGCCCCGACTAAACCCTCGGTGAGCCTCCTGTAGACCCCCTGCTGCTCACGCACTGGTCAATTTGGTTAATGGCCCTAGATTTCTTGGTCGTTGTCATGGCTGATTATGGTGCTGGTGTGGGAAACCTAACTGTCGCTGTCTCCATTAACCATTGATCCTTGTGCTAGCCTCTATAGCTTCACAATATCACCCTAAGCCTAGTACACTAAGCCTTAGCATGATAGCAAGTCCCCTACAGTGAAGCCTTTGCAACACCAAGCCCAACTGCCGCTCCTCGCTATCACACCACCGCACCAAAGCACCTCCCACTCCCACCTCCCACAGCTTCACTAGGCCACCACCTTTCTGTTTTTCCCATCCCCGAACCACGCTATCGCCTTCCTGACCACCGGCGAGCTCACCGGAGCCGTTGTGCCTCTCCCTGCCTCGCTCACTCTCCCTCTCTCTGACCTGTAGGGCCCACTCGTCAAATGGATTAATTAGAAATAAAATTGAATAAAAGATAATTAAGTAATTAGAAAAGCAAATGAGTCTATGATATGTGGGTCCCTTTACTGTTTTTATAATTAGAACGCTATTCAAAATACATGAGACTGACATGTAGGTCCCATTTATAATAAAAAAAATTTAGAAAAAATTTAAAATGGCAAAAGCTTCTTTAAGATCAGAGGAAGTTTGCTTTATTAGTAGGAAGCATACTCTAACCAAAATATGCTTTCGATGTCACCTTTTTCTTTTTCGGGATTTTATAAACTGAACAAAATTCAAATGCATGTAACTTTAGCACGTGTGATGTAAATTTAGTGATTTTTGTCAAAATATGTGAAAATATTTAAATTTACTCTCTATTTGAATTCATCTAGCTCTTATTTGTACTCATTTGGTTTCTACCGATTATACCGTTATGCTAGAAAACTGTGAGAACGATCCCGAGCAACTCTCTGAGTAACCAATGCAAGGCAAGCACCCTCTTTGACAGTATTCATCCTATTATTTCAATTATTGTATATTATTTGCAAAGAATATTATGCATGCACATATGTTTTGGCTAAATTTGTTATATTTGTGGGTAAGGGTAGTTAATTCCTATTGTATGCATTGATCCTCCTTGTGATATTAACATCCTTACTATTGTAGCCCTTAGAATATGGTTTAGATAGTAATTAATGTCAACTTGAGTAAATTACATTTACATATATCATCTAGAGGCTTAGCCATGCTCTAGTTTTCACTAAGTTTGGATATTCGAAAAAACTTGCGCATGGAAAAGGGAAATTTCAAAAGATTGGACCAGAGAGGTAACCTCTGTTAGTTTGGTATAAAAATAAAATGAGAAACCTAGTTTTTGATGCGAGCGAGTTATGTCATAAACTGAAAAATATGAGAGTGTGTGATCTAATATGTTGATAGGAGGATAATCTCGCCTGGGTCAATTAAGGACCAAACTCTATTGTCACACATCTATGTCTAACCGCACAACCACATGTGGTATTATGAGCTTTGACTTTAACTAAGTTATCTAAGCCTAGCCTTACATTTTGGCAGGCCGTAGTGATGAGGACATTCTAGAAAGGTTTGCTCGTAGAGGCTTCCTTCACCAATGTGTTGGGACGAAAGCTTGCCAATACTACAATGGGTGCCTCACTTGGGGGATGGACACACCTGAGTGTGGGTTTTTCATTCACAGGGCTGGTGCATAGTTAGGTCAGATGATGTAAAGGCTATATGATAGTTAGGTCTAGATGATGTAAAGGCTATATGATAATCAGTCGGTTCTGATACCAACTTATGCGGGGAGGGGGTTTGCCCGATCTTCACGGCATAGCATTAGAGATAACTAGATCTATGCAACCCGATGAATGACATCACCCCCACTATCTCTATTACGGTAACCTGCGACACTCAATTCATCCAACCACACACTTCGATCTCTTTGTCTATTCACTTATGTGGAGTAAACATGTTCTTGTAATCGTGGAGGCAAAAGAAAGAACGATGGAGACAAAAACTCTCAAATAATTCCTAATTCTATGGGGTAAAATTTATCTCACACAAACCTTGGAACAAGAACTTTGTATTATGGAAATTTCAAATCTTATACGGAGGTGGTCACACACATATTTATAGATTTCTAAGGTCGGTTGCTACTGTACCAAATAGTAAATCATGCTAGAGTAGGCCAGCCGAATAGCAAAGTCGTCAGCACAATAATTGGGGCTACAATGTTTTTCCAAATGGATTATAGGTGTCTTGTAATAGTAAATCATGCTAGAGTAGGCCAAATAGAATAGCAAAGTCGTCGAGACAATAATTGGGGCTACAATGTTTTTCCAGCGTGGTGGATTATAGGTGCACTGTAGTGTTTTCCAACGCTATAGGAGCCGACTTAGTGGTGCTACATTAGCCCTAGCAACAGTGTTTTCCAGCGATGTGGTAGTCGTAGCTACAATAGTCTGCTAGACAATACTTGTGCAGCACAGTATTCGGTGATGTAATACATTCGCTACAGTGTTTGTTGTAGTGATGCTTCCGCTTGTGGGGACCTCACATTGGTTTTGGTGCGTGATGATTATGCTGTGACCTTGTTGAGATATGTGATGACATCATATATTTGCTAGTAGGCCCTATTGATTGCTCTTCTATAAATAAATCCCATTACTCATCTCCTTGCACCAACGGCAGCATGCATTACTGAGTGTTGGCTTTTTTTCATCTCCATTTCCTGTTTCTCTATTCCTTCCTCTCAGATCGAGCTCTCTTTGGCCTCCAAGTCAACAATGGTTTTAAATCTGAGTAGACATAATATATATTAGGTACTAATTAATTGTTTACTCCTTTAAGGAAATCAATAGCTTGAGCATCTTGAACTTGAAAATACAAAGCATGCTTATGCTCATATCACCAATGCTCGACCTTCTTCTCAGGAATTGGCGCCTTAAGAGTAAACATAGCTTTAGATTTTACCTTGCACCAATCAGATGGCACAAATTCTTCTCTCAAAAACCTTTAAATTCTTCCTAAGTTTTAACAGAGTGCCTTCTTGGGTATTATGTCCGCCAACAATCTGCATAATCCTCAAATTCTAGGATGGCTCATGAAACCTTCTTATAACACATAAATTGATGGCACCTGAATTCAACTTCAATTTGCTTCTCCCATTTAAGGTACTCCTTCGGATCAGTGCTTCCATAAAAAGGAATATCTATATACTCTCGTCCCGCCATGGTTAGTGGAACACCAAAGCAAGAATGTTGAATTTATGTGGAATCACGCATCCTCACCATTTACTTACCAACTTAAGTTTTTTGTGCCTCATCGAATTGTGAAGACACACGTATCTTGGTGACAGTACACAATCAAAGATGATTGAGCGAATTCAAAGTCTAAGTGTTGTATAAAACAATGGCTAATATGTAGAGCTTAGAGGGATATATATATAGTAAGGGGTAATAGATATGTAACTCAGTTAGTGCAAAATCAAATAATAATTCATAAGTTAACAATGCCTTAAGTTGTTGTCACGTGATATAGAATAAAGCTAGCAAAAATATGATATGCAACAAAGTAGATATAAACGCAATACACCAACTAAGAAACATACACCACAAGGAATGTACCAAAGCAGCAAAAATATATAGCACAAAGCGTACACAAAGAAATCTGAAAATATAACGATGTTTTAATATTTCTCTCTTTTTTATTTTCCTTTAATTAAATGATTCAAAAAGCTAACAAATGCTACAGTGCAATTTCAACTTTAAACTAAAAGCCACAGCCGTGAGCCGAAGTTTTCAGGCGGTTGGAGCGGCCCCTTAGAAGTAGCTTATAAGCTTATCGGCTTTTAGTTCATTCATACGAACACTCGTATTAGGATCAAAAAAACATAAGTCGTAGCCACAAGCTATAAGCCACAACAAAAAAGAACTCATCGAATGTCTTGGAACTTTGCAGCGGCACGCTTTCTCTCCCGTCTTTCTGTATTCTCGAAGATGTTTTCGATCTCAACTAAGGGCATGTATAATAGTATAGACATCTGTTGTCTACAATATCGTCCATGTCATATATAGATGGCACTCAAGATAGCTCATACAATGGGTTGTGTTTTTACATGTATTTATATACAATTTTTATATGACACAATATGTCTTATTTTTTGTGTTATACTTGACCACTGTATAAAAGACGGTCTAATTCTCTATACTTTCTCTCTATCTCCTTCACAACATCTTATATTTTCTGTAATAAAATTAAAAAATAATTGACATCACAATATACTCAACTCCTTACGCCTGGGATTCCGGCCTTCCATGCCATGACCACGTCCCATGTGCACAAGACGCCTGACGCGCGTCTTGCGAAAAAAAATCGACGGTCGGGGAGGCGGTTTCTGTGTTTTCGAATTGCGTCAGGTCCTTGGTTCTCGCGAAAAGGTCCTGGATTTTTGGTCCCTCACTTTGCAGGATGGTCCCGCGTTTCGGAAATTGCACACGGGTCCCGTTTTTACATCTGAGTCTCGGTTTTCAAAAACCTTTGTTTTTTCGAAATCGTCTTTGCCTCTGGTTTTTAAATGATCCTTGTTTTTTTGCGAATGACCCCTTTACCTTTTCCGAAAATACGTTTTTGTCCCCGGTTTTTTTAAAAACTCCTCACAAATTGTCGTCTCTTTTATTTTGGTACGTCGTCTCTTTTATCACTACTACAGAAAGGCTAATACTAGACGGCTAATCACAGACGGTTTGACTGGCAACCGTCTGTGATATTTTCATAGACGGTTATTAACATGAACCGTGCGTGATAATTGAGACATCACAGACGGTTTTGTTAATAACCGTCGTGAACTTCCTGACGGTTCTTAATACGAACCGTCTATACCATCGAGATAACACGACGGGTCTGTTAAGAACCGTCAGGAAAGTTCCTGACGGTTATTAACACAAACCGTGCGTGAAAAGACAGAATAACACGACGGTTCTGTTAGAACCGTCGTAATAATCCATGTCACGATAATTGGTGTGTAATAATCACATGTCACCAATAATTGGCGTATACAGTGATTTCGATCTCACCCGTCTATTCTCTCCACATCGAATGGTCGGCACCGCCTCCTCCACGGCGGGCCCTTATTAATAACTCCCCATCAACCTTTCCACCGGTACTAGTCACGCGTGAGTTCATCCACTAGCTAGCCGCTTCGTATGCATCTCTCCTCCGCCGTGAGCTAGCACCTCCATCGCGCACGAACGGTTCATACTAAAGAAAACACTATTGCCGTAAGTGTGTCTTGTTTAGTGTGACCGTCGTGCCACGAAGGGTTTGTTAGCTTGTCATCCCGTAATAGATCGATCGATCAATGTGTTGTTGAGTTTTGTGCTTACCTCAGTATTTGCATGTTCCTCGGCGATGCCGACTCATCGTCGAGATGTGATGTCCACTCAGACAATTCTTCTTTTCCCGCAAAATTCAAGGCAATTTTATTACAAAGTTCAAAAAAGACATTTCCAGTTCTTGGTGAGCGATGATCGACACCGATCGACATGCCCGACTTCTTGGTGACCGACTATCCATCGCTTCTTCCCACTTCTTTTGAGAAGTGGGAAGAAGCGATGGATAGTCGATCACCAAGAAGTCGGCATGTCGGCCTACCGCTCACCAAGAACTGAAATGTCTTTTTGAACTTTGGTAGGTGGGACCCACATGTCGTGACGGATTTAATAGAAATAGCTCGACCTCGGTGCCTGCGTGAGCGGGGCTCGAGCAGCAGAGGGAGCGGGGAGACAGAGATCGCACGGTAGCCGTGTGGTTCACTCGGTGTTGCTTACTCTATAAGGGTAATAATCCCTTTGAGATATCTCGATGGGCGGGGTTGAACTATCACGAGGCGGTTGTTACTTATGAACCGTCAGTGATATTTAGTATCACTGACGGTATGTATTAAAACCGTCGTGATAATATGGAATTATCACGACGGTTTTTATTACAAACCATACATCATAGTAACAACCAATCAAATTCATACGAGACAGGGATCACAAAATAAAAGGCAAATTTATTAATTTCAATTTTATGCAAATTTATTACAAATATCGCAGAGATAAAGAGATTGCCGATTCTAATCTTACGGGCTTCAGACGCTTCTTCTTCGAATTTGGGACATGGAGGAGCGCACGAGTTCTCGAACGCCGTTAAGATCGTCCTTGTCCTCTGCACTTTGTCCTCCAAATTGGCAAATGATCATTAGCGTCGTCATAAGCTCGTAGAGGATAGCATGATAAGATTCCTCGAAATCTGCCGTTTACGCTGGCGGCAATGCTATCCATCTGTCTCTCCATTGCCACAAATGCTTCCTCCGCTTTGTGCACATTGTAGAGAAGAACGAGGTTAGCGCGGTTTCCCTTTCTGAGCGAAAGAAGACAACACCTCCGTCGACGGCGGATGATGAGGTCGGTGACGGATGGAAGCGAGTCGAGGAGGAGAGCGGGCGTGGCGGAGGAGCTGCTCTAGACGTGGATTATTGGCCGCCGTGTCGATTACGGCGAACAACTCGGTATGGATAGATGAGAGGAAGGAGATGAGCGGAGAATACTAGAATCCATATTAACCGGTAGCTAGCTAGTAAGAACGATGCGTGATCACAAGAACGATGCGTGAGCAAAGATGAGAGTGTACGTATAGAAGACCCTGGCGCGCATATTTAACCTTCAGCACAGACGGTTCGTATACCAAAGAGACGCTTCGTATAACGAAGGAGATACGTTACACGAAACACAAGAGATACGTTCGACTTTTCATTATCATAGTGGTTATCGCAGACGGTTTTAATAAACAACCGTACGTGTTGTCAACGCCGCAGACGGTTTTGAATAAACAACCGTCTGTGAAAATCTGGTTATCGCAGATGGTTTTTAATAAACAACCGTCTGTGTTGTCAACGTCGCAGACGGTTTTGAATAAACAACCGTCTGTGAAAATCTGGTTATCGCAGACGGTTTTTAATAAACAACGTCAGGAAAAGTCGGTTATCACGACGGTTGTTTATTAAGAACCGCTCACGATAACCGACTTTTCACGATGGGTTTTAATATAAAACCGTCTGTGAATGATCACAGACGGTTTGCAATAAAAACCCGTCGGTGATAATGCCACGAAGCATTTAATGCGCCGCCGAGCCGCCTCGTCTTCATTTCGATCCGGATCAGTAGCCACTTCTGCAAGCACTCGAGCCTAGGCGATTTCGGGCCGATTAATTTGGTGGGAAGAGAAGAGATTGAGCTTTGAAGATTCATTCATACTTTTCCTGGTAGCTCTAGATATGGTTAGTAAGAAAATTTGTTTTTTCTCTAATTGCATTACAATTTAGATCTAAGTGATTGGTGAGTGTTATTGAAAATGCTTAATTTGCAAAATTATTGGTTATATAAGAGCATTGTGTTTATAATATGAATTGAGCCGTGTGAGTGAAGATAATACATGTGGCGGTATATATATTTAGTAATAATTAGTTAATCTAATTTTAATCTTGAGTTGTTATATATGTACGTAACGTGGGACCGAAGTGGATGTATGCCGCGAGCCGTGTGAGTGAAGAGTATATTAATGGCGTGTCCGCTTACAAGAGCCGCCGAGGAGGATATGTTGAATAAGGGGTGGAATATATGTATTGTCCATGCCGATCGCGAGAATTTAAAGATGTTTAAGAACCGAGGGCAAATTGAAGCGCACTTGATTCGGAGGGTTTCAAAAGGGTTATACGTGTTGGACCACCATGGCGAAGTGAATGATCATATGCCACGGATGACATCGCCATGAAGTGAATGATATGCCACCGGATGACATCGCGGTGAAGTGAATGACATGTCACGGATGATGATACTTGATAGGTTGCACGATGATAACTGGATCGGATGCTTAGCGATGTAGAAGAGAACTATGATCGAGAGAGTATGTTAAATTTCGGGCTTGATGGAGGACTCGGAGAAACCTTTGTTCACGTCTTTGCAAGTACACGAGGTTGTCGGCCGTGCTTGAACTGTTGAAATTGAAGGCAAGCAATGGTTGGTCCGACAAGAGTTTCACGGCGCTGCTAGGTCTTTTAGCGGACATGCTTCCGGAGGGAAATGAGCTGCCTAAAACAACGTATAAAGCCAAGAAGGTTCTTTGTCCGTTGGGAATGGAAGTAGAAAGAATACATGCATGTCCGAACGACTGTATCTTATACCGTAAAGAGTATGCAAACATGCATGTATGTCCGATGTGCAACGATACCGATACAAACGTAACAATCAATCGATGACGGCGAGGGAACAGAGGCGAAGAAAGGACCTCCGCTAAGGTGGCATGGTATTTTCCTATAATTCCCGTTTGAAAAGGTTTTTGCAAACCCAAAGGAGGCAAAAGCTGCTGCGTTGGCACTCGGAGGAGCGCAAGAAGGATGGAATGCTAAGACATATTGTTGATTCCGTCCAGTGGAGAAACCTCGATAGGAGTTTCGCAGACTTTGATGCGAGAACCAAGGAATATAAGGTTTGGATGAGTACAGATGGAATGAATCCTTTCGAGAGCATGAGCGGTGACGATATAGCACATGGCCTGTGACTCTCTGCATCTATAACCTTCCTCCTTGGTTGTGTATGAAGCGAAAGTATATTTTGTCACGATACTTATCTAAGGGCCAAAGCAACTGTGGAATGATATCGATGTGTACCTAGCACCGTTGGTAGAAGATCTAAAAGCACTTGTGGAACGAAGGGGTAGTATGGGATGCATACAAACGAGAGAATTTCACTTTGCGCTCCTTATTGTTCTGCACCATAAACGATTATCCTGCCCTTGCTAACCTATCGGGCGGTACAAAAAAGGTGCCAAAGCTTGTACCCACTATTTAGATGATACCGAGAGTGTGTGGCTGAGACACTCACGCAAAACGGTCTACATGCGTCACCGCCGGTTCCTTGAGGGCTCACCCATACCGCAAGATGAAGAAACAATTTGACGGAGAGAAGGAAGACGGTTCAGCTCCAAGGCATTTAAGGGGACACGAGGTTTATGATATGGTTAAGGATTTAGATGTTGTCCTCGGAAAGGGACGTAAAATGAGGGCTCATGAGAAGAACACCTGGAAGAAGAGATCAATATTTTGGGACTTACCTTATTGGAAGTACCTAGATGTTCGACACTGCATCGACGTCATGCACATAGAAAAGAATGTATGTGACAGCTTGATTGGTCTCTTACTGAACATTCGTGACAAAAAAAAAGGACGGCGTCAACGCACGGCTTGACTTGGCTGATATGGACATCAGGCCTGAGTTAGCACCGACAATAACGAGATAATGGACGAACGTACCTTCCCCTGCGTGTTACTGATCTGTCCAAGGCGAGAGAACGAATCGTGCCGTGCTTGCATGGTGTGAAAGTTCCGTCGGTTACTCCGAAGCGTGAAGAAACTTGTTTCGATGCAAGATTTGAAGTTAAATGGCATGAAGTCTCATGATTGTCATGTGCTGATGACACAGATGCTCCCTATTGCAATTAGAAATATTTTGCCGATCAAAGTACGAGAGACAATCATGAGGCTATGTTATTTCTTTAACACAATTGCCCAGAAGGTCATCGATCCGGAAGGACTAGATGCTCTACAGGACGAGGTGGTGGTGACTCTATGTCATCTTGAAATGTATTTCCCTCCTTCGTTTTTCGATATCGTGGTACATCTCATTGTTCACGTTGTGTGGGAGATAAAAATGTGCGGGCCCGTATTCATACGTAGCATGTACCCATTTGAGAGGTTCATGGGAATTCTCAAGTCCTACGTACGGAATCGATCTCGGCCAGAGGGCAGCATTGTCGAAGGTTATGCAAGCGAAGAGGTCATTGAGTTTTGTGTCGATTATATGGCTCAGACGATTCTACACGTATAACCGTCTGTGATATAAATATCTCAGACGGTTATAAACCTATAACCGTCTGTGATAGTATAATATCGCAGACGGTTGCAATGTATAACCGTCTGTGATATTTAGTATCACAGACGGTTCTAAAATGAGAACCGTCTGTGATAATCCTTATTATATATCCCCCCCGCTAGGGTTTTGCGCGCACTGCAGTTATTGGCAAACCAACACTTAGACGCTCTAGCCAGATCGCGATCGAGCCCATCGTCGCCACCGCCGTCCGAGGCTGTCTCCGTCCTCCTCCCCGAGCCCTCGCCGCCGCCGTCCTCCCGAGGCCGCCGCCGTCCTCCCGACCGAGCCCTCGCCGCGCCGTCCTCCCGAGGCCGCCGCCGTCCTCCCGAGCCATCGCCGCCGCCGCCGCCGTCCTCCCGAGCCGTCGCCTCCCGAGCCTTGCCCTGTTTCTTCGTGTTCTTGACTTGACTATTTCTAGACAGCTTTGAGTACTTGTCAGGCGTGAGTGTTCTTGATCTTTGATTTCTATCCGAGAGTTCAAATAATTGTTATGTCAGATATCTCTTGTGGGCTCAAAATGCATGCTCTGTGATGAACTAGTCCTATACTGATTGTGACTCTAATAGAAGAATCAGATTTGAGCTCTATTGATTGGCTTCACCGGTGAGTTGTAGTTTGTTGTCCGATGTTAAGTTGATTTGTTTCACCGCAAATGAATTTGTAGAGTATCTTTAGTTTCGGTTCTATTCATTCATGTCGATTCTTATTCACAGTGATATCCTGTTCGTTTCAGATTCAATTTATCATTGTTATATATCACTGCTTGTTGTGGATGATCAGAAATAAACTTATTGCTGTGAATGATTCAATAGCAGACTATTCTGTTTATCTTTGCATGTGAACATTTCAACCGATATCTTCGAGCTAGATTACGTCTTTAAGAAAAGTTTTAGAGCTCAAGTCTTGATTTTAACTATTAGATCATTTGTGAAGAGTATAGACATTGCATGAGAAGGCCAAGATTTTAAGATCTTGAAGCAACTCTGTTCTGAGAGCAATCCTAAAACAATTAAATTGTTATTTGTTAGATTTAATTGTTCTTTAAGAGGTCGATGGTTATGTTATTTTCAGCATATCTATATTCTTTGAATATTTATATGAGTATGAATGGCAGTTTGGAGTTAAAATATTTATATTCAGAAACAGTCTCCTCTGTGCACATCACCCCTCTTCGTAAAGTCTCCTCTCAGCACATCACCCCTCCCTCTACTCCTCTCCTCTCTTCCATTTCAATATGATCACTTTCTTATTTTATCCTTATAGACCCACCAATTGAGCAACATGTCATTCGCGCATTCTTCAACACCATCGCCGGAGGCGTCCGCTCCAACATCAAGACGCCAAGGAAGAGGGCTATCAAAGAAGCCTGAGGGCCGATTTACCATCACAGCGGTCGATGCATCTGGGGTCCCTCTCCTTCCTCACAAAGCAGTAAGCGCATTCCGAACATTGATTGGAATAGTTGCGAGAGCGGTTGAGATCACATTCAATTCAGGAAGAACGTTCTGAGACTCGAAACGTGAGTCAGGACCAAATTTTGGCATCGTTCGAGATCCCGAAGAACACCAAGACGCCGTGCAACGACAAACCTACCTAGCGGCGTGCAAAGCATGGAAGAACTTCAAGAGCACGCTTGTCAAGAAATACGTGGAGACGGACGAAACGTCTATTCATAAATACCCATTCCTGGAAACACAATGGGAAGAGTTCAAGGCGATGAAGACAACTGAAGATTTCAAAAGTACAAGTGTGGCGCATAAGGCCCTCCAAGCAAAAAACACACACCCCCACAGACTTGGCACATCTGGGTATGCGGGTAAAATCCCGATGGAGGACGGAGGATGACTTGGCACCCAACAGACATCGCCCGCCATTTTCCAATATCCGGATGAGCGCCGAAATTGGATTAGAGCAAGGTCATCTACAACGACAATGGAGACGTCTCCTTCAAACTCTGCAGACCAGCAAGTGTCCCAGCGTCTGGTAAGATATCAATCGAAGTGCGTAGCTTGTAATTACTCCAGAACTTCATACGAATTGAGATGACATGTCGTGCTCTTGCAGGAAGAGCTGAGTTTTGAATCTACTGTGGGATCATTTCATGGAGCAAGGGAGAATGATATGCTCTCCGTGGCCCTGGGAAACAAGGAGCATCCGGGCCGTACGAGAGGCCTTGGGCTTTACGTTCCTTGGAAACATGGTTTCCAAGATGACTCAAATGTATCGGCAGGGGAAGAGAACCAAAGCCGAGCTACGAGAAGAGTTCAAGGCAACTCTTAGAGAGGAGATAATGGGTGAGTGGTGACCGAATCGAGATGAGGTGCGAAACAAACAGAAAGTCAGCAGCCCGCCGCTCCCGTGGAAGCTAGCCCGCATAACCGTCCGAGTAGTTGCGCGTCCAATCCGACGGAAAGCGTGGCCAGATTTCCTGTGGACAACATCCAGGTAAAAATTATTATCTCTCCAATGCTTGCTCCATTCATAGACCTATTGGAGTAGCTCATTTTGTATCGTTATGTAGGAGCCTACGAAGTGCAGGCTCCAAGTGAGATGTGCCTCCGTTCCTTGTCTGTTGCTTGGGGCCGGGCATATCGATCAGTGCATCAGGGCCGGGGTGCAGTAAACCTTTAGCGCCAGCTACGCAAAGTTAATGTGGATGGTGTGCATGCCAATTTTGAGGTCGTCCCGCTACCGAAGGCCCTCAACGACGAGATCGTGACTCTAGGGCAGGCCATTGGAACATTCATCCAGTGGCCCAAATGCGACATCTCCCTAGAGGCTTCTTCACCGGTGGCCGGACCAGAAGGGCAGCACGAACCAGAGCTACAAGCGCCGGTGTTATCTCCACAACGGCAGCACGAACCAGAGCTAGCGATGGTGCTATCTCCACAACGGCAGCACGAACCAGAGCTAGCGATGGTGATATCTCCACAACGGCAGCACGAACCAGAGCTAGCGCTGGCGCTATCTCCACGGGTGCTATTCTCGCCAAAGCAACTTGCAGCGTCTGAACCATTACGGTCGTCTACCATAAAGTCGACCTACGATCGAGGCGTTGGGGCAAGGGCAAATCAAAGATGGAGGATGATGACGATCCCGTACCGCCATTGTCCCGCAAATTCGTGCTAGGCGAGCCGATGATATTCCGCAAGAGCAACTCGTAACCCTAGGACTTGGTTGCCAAACATTACACAATTGGTATATGCAGCAATCCAATAGGCCGAGGCGAACGACGCGGTATCATCACAAATTCAATCGGAATATTTCCGGCCGACGAAGTTCGAGATTGTGTCTTCGTGGTGACCTTTGACGATATATTTGATCTTTTCATGTTCAACGCCTCGACGCCTCACTCATTCGATCTTTGACGTAAGTCTGCACAATTCAAGATATCTATTCACGTCATACCGATATATGTCACAATTTGTTGCTTCTCGTGCATATATATAGATTCATCTTGACCAAAGCTAGATCATCGAAATTACCAATTGGTTTCTGGACCCACGCTTGGTCGCCATTGATACCATCAACGAGGATGCATCCTTCGTCGAGAGCTATATTACAACAACACCGCGGCTCACCGCGATAAGGATTTTGTTCTTATGCCATACAATGAGAACTTCCATTGGATTTTAATTGTAATTATACCAAAATGGAACAAGGCTATATACCTTGATTCTTTAAGTAAGAACAAATCCAAGTACACAGCTATCGCCGAAATACTCGATAGGTAAGTACATTGTACATTGTACTCTTTTTTCCTTCCGAATGACTAATCTAACTTTTTCGAATAACGAAGGTCGTTCGCCGCATACATTCAACAAACACGTGGCTCGACGACAGGGCCAAGCCCTTGAAACATTCTCGCAATTTTCGGGTATTCACTAGCTACACATTAATTAATCCTATACAACACTTAGCAGTAATGCCTTTTGATTTAACACATTCTATTTTTTGCAGTGCCACCAGCAGGAGCCGGGCAACACGTGTGGATACTACGTGTGCCACCATATGAGACTACTCCTCGATTCCTCGAAGATCAGCAATTCTAAGGTTTGTCAATCTTCCCACATTCATTTCATACTTGTCACGTTATATATGTAAGCGTGTTGATTTTCCTATCGACAGGCTGCGCCCATCCCTACATGTGCATTGAAGCAGCTGGACTTTGCAAAAATTCGAGGAGAGTTCGCTTGGTTTTTGTGGAGTAAAGTCATCAAATCCAATGGAGAGTTCCACTGCGCACTGTAATTGTGAATTTGTTAATGGATATTAATATCATTTCAATTAATTCATTTGCAAAATAGATGCTTTATGTTTGTGAATGAAATGTGATGTGAATGAAGTGTTGATATGTTTGCCAAATGAATTGAGATCTGAATTGTATGTATACATATACCTGTTCATCTGCTTGTTTCAGAGGGCATGGCTAGATTTCCAGAGGCTAGCCAATAAAAAGAATTAGATTTAGGGGTAGAAAGGAACATCACAGACGGTTTGTAGCTACAAACCGTCTGTGATATTTCAACATCACAGACGGTTGTTAGAACAATCGTCTGTGATAACCTTCGATTATCACTGACCCATAAATTCAGACGGTTCACAAAACCGTCTGTGATGACGTTTTTGAACCGTCTATGATGACATTTTCTGTAGTAGTGTATTTTTGTACGTACGGTGGCTGGCGCAGTGTAGCGCCGCGTCTATAATTCTAGTTATACATAGCCTAAGAATACAGACAATAAAAAGCTAAGGTTGCAGCTTATGTCTATGCGCGGCCACGTGCTGGCACCAACAAAACCAACGGCACGTGGCCGCGTAAAGCAGGGAGCGGAGGAAACGCGCGGTAGCAGCAAAAGTGGACACGCACGTGGCAGGCGATACTTATTACTCGGGTCTTCCTCGGATTTGGTGGGGGGAATGCGTTTATTATCCGTGTACATTTCCGCCGACTCAATGCATGGTTGAATTCCGTTGCATGCATGTAGGACAAAACCACCTGGCTCCAATTCTGGTGGAGCTCATGTGTTTATTCGGCACAAAACTTTCAACTTCCATATCTTATTCAGCCAAGATTTCACACCGAAACGAAGCATGCACTAGTCCATAAATTAACTACTCTGTGTCTCTTAATTAAATCAAAGTCCACACAGGAAATAAAATGGACTGCCGCACTGTTTCAAAAATAAAATGGAGTGCCATTCACAGGTAGGTTTTTATCGGAAGCGCCTCCGTAAATTAGTGCATTAAATGAAAACCAGAAAGAGAACCATTGTAGGCTATTTAAGGCCTCTTTTTTTCAGAATCTAAAAGCTGTTTTTCGACTTTTCTATATTAATTAACTTTCAAACGAAAATTTTTTAACGTAGGATTTATAAGTTGATTGTAGTACACACTGTAGCGACTTCATTTATATAAGCTTATCGGCTTTTGGTTCATTCGTACGAACACTCGCATTAGGATCAAAAAATATAAGTCGTATCCATAAGCTATAAGCCACAACAAAAAAGAACGCATCAAATGTCTTGGAACTTTGCAGCGGCACGCTTTCTCGCCCGTCTTTCTGTATTCTCGAAGATGTTTTCGATCTCAACTAAGGGCATGTATAATAGTATAGACAGTTATTGTCTACAATATCATCCATGTCATATATAGATGGCACTCAAGACAGCTCATACAATAGGTTCAGTGGCGGACCGACCGGTGGGTCAAGGGGGGCTGGCGCCCACCCTACCACCGTAGGAGCATGGTACCCCTAGCCCCTACCTCCAACAAGGGCGCCGAGACCACCGCCGAGTCGCCGACCGCCGGCCGAAGCTGTGGTCTCTCGGTGAAGGCAGCAAAGTTGAGGCCGAACCGCCAAAAACAGCACTAATCACTACAGCAAAATTGGGCCAATACAACAACTGAACAACACAATAAAGTTGGGCCAGAATTAACATTGCAGCATAGCCCACCAAGAAATACCCAGAAACCAGAACCCCACATCAACAGCACAGCACAACAATAGGCCAACAACACTTCATCTTCATCCCCTTTCCAGAGCCGCCGCCGCCGCGCTAGATCTCGCACCGCCGCCACGCCAGATCTCGCCTTCGCCGAGCAGGAGGCCAGATCCGGATTCTGGAGGTAGGACGCCACGCGTGGAGCGCCGCCGCCGCGCCAGATCTCTCCGTCGCCGAGCAGGAGGCCAGATCTGGAGGTAGGACGCCACGCGTGGAGCGCCGTCACCGCGTCACGCCGAGCAGGAGCCGGCTCGGCCGCCTGCAACTAGATCCCGCCGAGCTCCGAGGCGCAAGAGCCAAGAGGAGAGGGAGGCCGAACCGCCGGAGGAGAGCGGAGGCTGAGAGGGAGGGGACGGGCCGACCACGGAGGTCGCAGGCGGAGGAGAGCGGAGAAAGCAGCCGAGGCGCGAGAGCCGAGGCCCGAGAGAGCGGGGAGGCGGTGGGAGTGGTCTGCCGACCGGCCGAGTGCGCTTAAGCACTGTTATTATATTCTTCCCAGTGTGCTACTGTGCTGTACTATGTTGTGCTGTGCAAAGGGCCGGTGAATCTGATATTCAGGTGTGGTGAATCGGTAATTTACTGATTTTATAGGTATGAAACACAACTTTATATTTTAAATTTATGTAATTGTGATTAATTTAGTATTTTAATTTTATTTATTGTCATTTATTGATTTATAGAGTTGCAAGAAATGGAGAAACGAACATTGCATAAATATTTTTTGTCCAATACAAGTAGTACTCCTCATACTAATGAGAGTCAAGTAAAGAAGGCTCGGGTGGATTTTAGTCCCGATGAAATCATCGCTGATCCAGCAAATCGTATACCTATTAATGAGTATGCCAATGAAATTAGAGATCAAGTGAGGAGGCGTGTTGTTGAGAGGTCCAACCCAACCAAAAGGCCATGATTTTCCTCACAAAATGCAGAATGATTGTTCAAAGGTATTTCAACAATCTTGGTACAATAGATATGATTGGTTGGAATATAGTGTGGAAAAGGATGCGGCCTTTTGTTTCTATTGTTTTATTTTCAAGAAGCCTGGAAGGTCTGAAAAATTTGGTAGTGATGTATTTACAACAACATGGTATTCTAATTGGAAGAAAGCTTTAGGAACATTTAATAAACATGTTGGTGGACCTAGTAGTTATCACAACATTGCAAGGGGGGATTGTGAGGATTTTAAAAATCAAAGGGCAAGTGTGACACAAAGACTTTCTGATCATGGCCGAGAGTTAGAAATTGAATATAAAATTCGTTTAACTGCTTCTTTAGATTGTGCAAGATTTCTTCTAATGCAAGGTGAAGCTTTTCGAGGACACGATGAATCATCAACTTCCATCAATAAGGGAAATTTTAGAGAATTGGTTGAGTGGTACAAAGATAAGAATGAGGAAGTGAAGAAAGCGTTCGATAAAGCTCCCTTAAATTGTCAAATGATTTCTCCAAAAATTCAAAAGGATCTTGCAAAAGCTTATGTGCAAGAGGTCACGAAGGTGATTATGGAGGAGATTGGAGATAGGAATTTCTCCGTGCTAATTGATGAGTCACGAGATATATCAATAAAGGAGCAAATGGCCGTGATTTTGAGGTAGTTTATTTTATGTTTTTACATTGTTCTATTTATTTGTGTAATCATGTGGCTGTGTTTTAACTTAGCATAATCTGTGGCAATTGGCACACAGGTTTGTGAATGATCAAGGGAAGGTTCTTGAAAGATTTCTTGGTATTAAGCATGTATCAAATTGTACATCTGCTGCATTGAAGGAAGCTTTATTTGATTTGCTTGGAGAGCACCAATTACCTATTTCTAGGCTACGAGGGCAGGGTTATGATGGAGCTTCAAATATGATAGGAGAATTTAATGGCTTGCAAAGACAGATCCGAGATGAGAATCTGTATGCTTTCTACGTCCATTGCTTTGCCCATCAATTGCAGTTAGTGGTTGTGACTGTTGCAAGTTGTAGTAGAGCTATTGCTGATTTTTTCAACTATATTCCTTTGATAGTGACCACTGTGAGTGCATCTTGTAAAAGAAAGCATGCACTACTTGCAAAGCATCAAGATGTCTTGTTAGAGAAGCTAGAGAATGATAAGGCTGTCACTGGCACATGGTTGCATCAAGAAATGAGCCTAGCTAGACCTTCCAATACTAGATGGGGCTCTCATCTAAAACCATACTACGTATTTACCAAATGTGGGAGGCAGTATTAGAGGTACTAGAGATTGTGAGTAAAGATGCATGTCAACCATCAAGTCATGGTGGAGCATCTGGATTGATACAGAAAATGGAAAGTTTTGAATTTGTTTTTATCTTGCATTTATTAATAGACTTGCTAAGCATTACAAATGAGTTATCACTTGCTTTGCAAAGGAAGGATCAAGATATTGTTGAAGCTATGGATTTGCTTGTAGATGTGAAAATGCGTTTGCAGGACATGAGAGATAATGGATGGGAGCCATTATTCCAGCGAGTAAAAAGTTTTTGTGAATCAAATGAGATTCACGTGTCAAATATGGAAGAACTCATTTCAGTTAGAGGTATGTCTGCACGTAGGAAGCATACAGTGACTTACCATCACTATTACCATGTTGAGATTTTCATTACTGCTATTGATGCCATTACATCAGAGATGAACCATCGGTTTAATGAAGTTTCTTCAGAGTTACTGGTATGCATGTCTTGTCTTGATCCAAGAGGCTCTTTCTCCAAGTTTGATGTAGATAAACTTGTTCGACTTGCTGAGATTTATGCTGATGACTTTGACATAGCTGACCGTTTGTTGTTAAGAAATCAGCTTCAAACATTTGTTCTCAATGTCAAGAGAAGTGTAGAATTCCATGGATGTAGTGATATTGCAAAGTTAGCTCAAAAGATGGTTGAAACAGGAAAAAATAGAATATTTCCATTGGTCTATCGCCTCATTGAGCTAACATTGATCCTTCCAGTAGCAACGGCATCTGTTGAAAGAGTCTTTTCGGCAATGAATATTATCAAGGCAGATATGCTACACTGAGCGAGAGATTTTTAGAAACCTTGATGATGATAGAATTCGAAAACGCTTTCAAAGCATAAAATCTCGTAGAATACTATTGCCTCGTACTTGTACTATTACTACTCAATCCTAGTTACTGGTATGTTTCATCATTTTTTCAATCTTTATAACTATTCACAAATACAATTTCTGATTTCATCACTAAGTTTGCTAATTTTGGTGTGCAGATAACTGATTACATATATTTATGGGCATTGAAAGGCACATTATCTATTACCAAGGTACAATCTTTGTTGTATTTTGTATTTTTTTACTATGTTTCTATTCTAATAATGTATGATTTTGGATTGTAAAATATAGTTCATTTTATATTTAGAGTGTTTATCTTTTATACATTATGTCATGCTAGCCCCCCTAAAATTTGATTCTGGGTCTGCCACTGAATTGGTTGTATTTTTACATGTATCTATATACAATTTCTTCATGACACAATATGTCTTATTTATGGTGTTACACTTGACCACTGTATAAAAGATGGTCCAATTCTCTATACTTTCTATCTATCTCCTTCATATTATCTTATATTTTATATACTAAAATTAAAGATAACTGACACCACAATTTTATACATAGCCCCAAGAATACAGGCGACAAAAAGATAAGGTTGCAGCTTATGTCTATGCGCGGCTACGTGCTGGCTCCAACGGCAGGCGATGCGTAAAGCAGGGAGCAGAGGAAACGCGCGGTAGCAGCAAAAGTGGACACGCACGTGGCAGGCGATACTTATTACTCGGGTCTTCCTCGGATTTGGTGGGGGAATGCGTTTATTATCCGTGTACATTTCCGCCGACTCAATGCATGGTTGAATTCCGCCGTCACATGGGTCCCACGTTGCATGCATGTAGGACAAAACCACCTGGCTCCAATTCTGGTGGAGCTCATGTGCTCATTCGGCACAAAACTTTCAACTTCCATATCTTATTCAGCCAAGCTTTCGTCGAAGTCCAGCCTGTTCACACCGAAACGAAGCATCAATCGGATGGCGTGGCGTGTATTTGATGGCACTGGCTACTAGCTTGTAAATTGACATCGCATGCACTAGTCCATAAATTAACTACTCTCTGTCTCTTAATTAAATCAAAGTCCACACAGGAAATAAAATGGAGTGCCGCACCGTTTCAAAAATAAAATGGATTGCCATTCGCAGGTAGATTTTATCGGAAGTGCATCCGTAAATTAGTGCATTAAAAGAAAACCAAAAGTGAACCATTGTAGGTCATTTAAGGACTCTTTTTTTCAGCATTTAAAAGCCGTTTTTCGACTTTTCTATATTAATTAACTTTCAAACAAAAAATTTTTAACGTAGGATTTATAAGTTGATTGTAGTACACACTGTAGCGACTTCATTTATATCGGCAAAAACTGTACATGAATCTCTATTACTCCGTAGTCTCTCTCACGAACGACCTAAAATCCATAAGCCGTAACTAAAAACTATAAGCCAAATCAGAAAATAACATGTCGGAACAAACTTGCTCAACCTCTCCCATTTGCATTATGGGTATTGTGATGAAATAACTTTTAGGACATAGTGCTCTCAACGACTTTGTCCCAAAACACAAGTTAAAAGGTATCTTCTTTTCAACTTTTAAAAGCTGTTTTTTGCTTTTTCTATGACACATAGCTTTTAAACGAAATGTTTTTTTAAGATAGAGTATACATGTTGATTGTAGTACACGTTATATTGGCTATATTTATATCAACCAAAATAGTATGCAGGTTTTATTTCTTCATACTTTCACTCACAAATAACCGAAAAGTTATAAGTCATATTAAAAGCTATAAAAAAAAGAATAGACCATACATTGGAGGAAGTACTTGACTTGTATTGACTGTTCACACCGAAACGAACCGTCAATCGGATGGCCTGGCGTGTATTTGATTCCACGTGATACATGCACTGGTTACTAGCTTCCAAATTGACATCGCATGCACTAGTCCGTAAATTAACTGCTCTATGTCTCTTAATTAAATCAAAGTGCACACTGGAAATAAAATGGAGTGCCGTACCGTTTCAAAAATAAAATGGAGTGCCATTCGCAGGTAGATTTTATCGGAAGTGCCTCCGTAGATTAGTGCTGCTCTTTTTAGCTGTAAAAACTGCTTTTCGTTTTTTGTACAGTAGTTAGCTTTTATATGAAATACTTTTTTAAGATGGAGTATGGTTGTAGTATACATTTTATTGACTTTATTTATATCAACCAAACCACATGCGGGTTTCTATTTCTTCCTACTTTCTCTTACAAATAATCAAAAATTATAAGTCATATCTAAAAACTATAAATCGAGGTAAAAAAAGAGTTGGCCACATGATGGTTGTCGATCCGTCTGTGATACATCAATATCACAGACGGTTTTTACCTGAAAACCGACTGTGCTAGCTGATTATCACAGGCGGTTTTTAGTTAAAAACTGTCTGTGATATTGATTTATCACAGACGGTTTGTAACGAAAAACCGTCTGTGATATGTCAATATCACAGACGGTGACACAGACGGTTTTTAGTTACAAACCGTCTGTGATATATCAATGTTTTTTTCTTCCTCTAAATCTATTTCTGTTTATTGGCTAGCCTCAGGAAATGCTAACCATGCCCTCTGAAACAAGCAGATGAACAAGTATATGTATACATACAATTCACATCTCAATTCATTTGACAAATATAAAACATCCAATTCACATCACATTTCATTCACAAACATAAGGCATCTATTTCGCAAATGAATTAATTGAAATGAAATAAAATATCCATTAACAAATTTACAATTACAGTGTGATAAGAGCAATAAAAAATCATTGTGCGTAGTGGAACTCTCCATCTGATCTTATGACTTTAGTCCACAAAAACCAAGCGAACTCTCCTCGAATTTTTGCAAAGTCCAGCTGTTTCAATGCAGATGTAGAGATGGGCGCAGCCTGTCGATAGGAATATCAACGCGCTTACATATATAACCTGACAAGTATGAAATAAATGTGGGAAGATTGACAGACCTTAGAATTGGTGATCTTCGAGGAATCAAGGAGTAGTCTCATATGGTGGCACACGTAGAATCCACACGTGTTGCCCGACTGCTGCTGGTGGCACTGCAAAAAATAGAATGTGTTAAATCAAAAGGCATTACTGCTAAGTGTTGTATAGGATTAATTAATGTGTAGCTAGCGAATACCCGAAAATTGCGAGAATGTTTCAAGGGCTTGGCCCCTGTCATCGAGCCACGTGTTTGTTGAACGTATATGGCGAACGACCTTCGTTATTCGAAAAAGTTAGATTAGTCATTCGGAAGGAAAAAAGAGTACAATGTACAATGTACTAACCTATCAAGTATTTCGGCGATAGCTGTTTACTTGGATTTGTTCTTACTTAGAGAATCAATGTATATAGCTTTGTTCCATTTTGGTATAATTACAATTAAAATCCAATGGAAGCGCTCATTGTATGGCATAAGAAGAAATTCCTTATCGCGGTGAACCAGCAGTGTTGTTGCAATATAGTTCTCGACGAAGGATGCATCCTCGTTGATGGTATCAATGACGACCAAGCGTGGGTCCAGGAAACCAATTGGTGATTTCGATGATCTAGTTTCGGTCAGCATGAATCTATATATATACACAGAAAAGCAACAAATTGTGACATATATCGGTATTACGTGAACAGAGACTGTGATTGTACAAACTTACAGCGTCCAGCATCGAACGAGTGAAGCGTCGAGAGCGTTGAGCATGAAAAGATCAAATATATCGTCAAAGGTCACCGCGAAGACATATTCCTGAACTTCGTGCTGGAAATGTGTAACATCCCAAAAATTTAAATTTGAAAATATGAAGCTTTTGAATTGTTTTTGCAATATATTCTATTTGAATTTAGATTTTTACGGTATTTCTTAACACTTTGGTTGAGGTTCTGATAATTGAAGTTCATGAAAAAAAATCATTAGTGATGCCATAAAAGGAAATATGCAAATAATAGAAACCTAAAGTTTTAAATACGAATATGAAAAGATGATCTAGCATTAGGAGGGAGAAACCTGAGATAAAATATAAAATCTCCTTTTGGAAATAATAGCATGCAAAAACCTTAAATTTGGACACTCAAAAATTTATAAAGACAATTTAAAGCAAAAGTTAAATAAAATTAAAATAGAAGACTATTATATTTTGTATCAAGATGATTGAACCAAGTCTTGAGTTAAAATTTCAAAAAAAATCAATAATCTTAAATATGAAATAGAAATTCAATTTTAAATTCCAAAAATTGCTAAAGCTTCACATTTTCTCTCTCTTTCCCCTTTTCTTTTTCTTTCCTTCCTCCCTCCCGGTTTCCCACTGCCGCGCGGGCCCCACTCCCTCTTCTCTCTCTTCCCTCCTTTCCTCCCTCTGCCGGTGGGCCAACCCGTGCGCCCTTCTTTCTTTTCTCCCTCCCCGAGCGCCTGCCCCCGTTCTTCTTTCTTTTCTCCTCCTTCCGTGGTCGAGCTCGTTCCGCGTCGCCCCCTTCTTCCCTCCCGCTGTTTTCTGCTCTGCTGCCCTGCCAGCGTTGGGTCACATCGCCACTGTCCATCATCACCACGCCGCCCCGCTAGTGTCGTGTCCCCGAGCCCCGTGCTGGTTCTTACCCGGCGGTCCTCCGTCTCCGCCCGGTCTGCCGCGCGCGGCGCCCTCTCACTGCCCCTCCACGCGCGACGCCGTCATCACTCGCCTGCCGCCACTACCTCGCTCGTCACATCGCCGCCCCCCCGCCGCTCCCGACACGACCGAACAAGCCGCCTCCCGATGCCAGCTCCACCCGGTCGCTTATAGGAACAGCCGAGCCCGCCAAAGTCATTCCCGAGCTCTCCATT